>JBAWJQ010005835.1:0-2785278 GCA_037783105.1 Bactrocera zonata | reverse complement strand
GTAGTTGTCTGGGTGAAAATTCAGATGTATTTAGTAGAGTACCTAACGACTAAAACTAAAATATTTAAAAAAATGTAAAACTAAATGTAATGTTTGGAATACGATTTCATTCATATGACAGCCTGAATCCAAATGCCATATAAGAAAAAATATTAGCCTTAAAATTTTCTGCATTATTATCAACTGTGATCTCATAAGTCTTAATACATTATACAATATAATATGTTATAAAAATATATGTATACAATGCAGGTAACAAGGCAGACTGCAGCAATAGTGAACGACAAGTGAAACGTGAGGATGGCGAACGTCTAGCACGTGAGCACAATGTCCCCTTTATGGAAACATCGGCAAAAACTGGATTGAATGTAGAACTTGCTTTCTCCGCTGTGGCCAGGTCAGTTATATAAAAAAAGAAGAGGTTCAAATATTTGAGAGTTTAAATCTAAATAATAACTTCAGTTTTGGATATTTTATTAGACAAATTTAGAACAAACACTTTTGGTTTTTTATTTCCAGGCAATTGAAGTGTCGAGGCACCGTCAATGGCGATGATGGCAAATTCAATGTTCACGATTACGTACGAGATAATACACAAGCACGGACAATGTGTGCACAGTGCAAATCGATGTAGACACGGTGGTAACTGGGAATTATCACTAGTACATACATACTTAATTACTTGCCAAAAAAAGTTATTAATTGAAAGAAAAAAAACTGAAACAAATAAATGTATAAAATAAATATTCAAAGCTTTATTAATCGTCTTTTAAATTTTTGGAATCAATCTGTTACAAAATATACTTAAAATATTTTCCTTTTCCGTTACGTTTGAAATTAAAATTAACTTATGTTAGCGTGTCGGAACTTATGTACATATGTGCTATGTAGCCAGAGCGGATCTGCAGAATTATGTGAAATTCAACGGTTGCAGCAAACAAAAACAACATATGGATGCTTCTGTATTACTTCGTTCACTTTAAAGCGGAGCAAAGCAAAGTGAAGCAAAATGTTGGACAAATCTCATCTCCTTTCGCTGTTCTCAACACCAGTGCCTATTTTTATTACAATGTAATGCGGAAATCCAAGCGTTCCTTCTGACATATCATTTTATGAATTGTTAAGGCAGAAAAAGTTTTCGACGCGAAGCCAAGCAAAATGTTGGGCAACTTTCATATTTTTATTGTTCTAGTATGAACTGTCACGCAAAGCGAAGAAATTTGTATGTGAAGGCGCTTTCTCAAGAGAGCTAACAAAAATTTCCGTTAAAGTTTCTGTGAGTATCTTATGTCGAATCGATATATCTAACCCAAACTTTTGTTCACATAAATCCCTTTCAGGCATTCAGCTAATTAAAAACTCTTATATGGCATCTTTGTAAGCTGTCACAATTATGTGTCATTTTGACAATTTGTTTTCTGACACTTGTCTGTTCCAGTTAACGTGCTTTCATTCGAAACACATGGTATTTTGTTAAATATTTTCAAGTTTCTTATTGTTTGTGTTATTGGTATATACAATAATTTAGCAAAATGTCTGAGGTGTTTCATCGGCCTGGGCCGCTAAAACAAACAAATAAAGCTCACAAAACTGGGCGACATCGGTCGAAAGGAGCTATAGAAAATGCACTGAAGGGTCGGGTTTCGCTTAAAGCGGTGTCGCATAAACACAAACAAGAGCAACGAAGAGAGCAGCGTAGACACCAAATGAATCAAGTAAATTATATATTAAACAAGTTTATAGTAATGTTAAAATTTATAAATAATTTTCTTTTTAATAGATACGTAAAAAGAAACGAGAAGAAGCAAGATTAGAAAAACTACAGTTAGGTACTCAGCACAGCGCTCCATTCATGGTTTGCATATTGCCAATGCATCAACAAATTGACGCGAAATCAGCTTTAGCTATATTAGAGAGTTGTGATGATGAAGCTGTTGTACAAAGGGCAGACACTGGAGTTACCTATATTAATTTACCACGTTTCAAGCAAAGATTTTCTTTCATTATTCCACCAATAGGCCGTGGAAGTGAGGTAGAAGTGTTGGATTACTTAAAGGCTTGTGATACGACCTTACTGTTAACTTCAGCGGCTATGGGAGAAGATGAGGTATTTGATCGGTGGGGTCACCGGATTTTCAATATGATATCTGCTCAAGGAATACCCACACCAATAGTAGCACTAATGGATTTAGAATCAATAAACCCTAAAAACGTGGTGATGTTAAGGCATCTGTTCAGAAATTTATATCAAAGGTTTTGCCAAAAGAAAAAATCATGCAACTGGATACCAATGCCGAAGGTCTCAACGTTATGCGTCGTATTGGTGGACAAAAAAGAATGTTCTTCCAAATAAAACAAATAGGCCGCACTTATTCAGTGATAAAATTGAAATTGAAGCTCAGCCAAATCAATTAGATGATAACATTACTTTGAAAGTAACTGGATTTTTGCGTGGAGCACCACTTAATGAAAATTCTCTTGTACACATTCCTGGATTGGGAGATTTTCAAATGCAACAAATAGTTTCCACACATGATGACTTTAAATTAGATAAACGGACTGAACATTTACAATTACAAGTTCGAGTAGCAGACCCACAGAAGCAAACTACATTGCAAAAGAAAATATACCAGATGCTATGGATGCAGAACAGACATGGCCAACTGAAGAAGAAATCAAAGCAGCACAAGAAGAAACAAAGAAAACTAAGTTAGTCAAACGTGTTCCTAAAGGGTGGAGTACATATCAGGCTGCTTGGATCCCAGATGCTGAAGCGGTTGAAGCAAAAGATGATGATAATAGCGATGACAGTGACATGAGTGGTAGTGAAGATGAAGAAAATGAAGATGAGGATGAGTTCATGTCTTGCGAAAATCAATCTTTCGACGGAGAAATGCAAAAGCCCGATTCAGATACAGAAGAGTTTGTGGAAACAGCATCGGTATCAGATGCTGCAATAAATGACGAAAAATATGATCTCCAAATGGACTTTCATGAAGAACGAGAAACTTTGAAAAAAATAAAGGAAGCTCGTCTCGATGAATTGTGGCCGGATGAAATTGATACACCACTAGATGTTGAAGCGCGAGATCGCTTCCAAAAATACCGTGGTCTAGAATCGTTTAGGTAAAAAGATTTTTATAACTCATAATTGTTTGCATGTATGTATTGTGAATTTATAATTTATCAGAACCTCACCATGGGATGTGAAGGAGAATTTACCTTACGATTATGCACGCATTTATCAATTTCAAAATTTTGATCGAACAAAACGTCGAATTATTTCTGAGGCTAAGGAAGTTGATGGATTTCAGGTGAGAGTTGGAAAAAATATTTTCTTACAATATTATATATTTTAATTAATAATCTTAATCTTTAATTAGCATGGCGCCTATGTAACCATATACATCATAAATGTGCCGCAAACTAAATGGTTGGCCTATATATCAGCTCGTCAAACCAAAGGTCTTGTCGTATATGGTTTGCTGCCACATGAGCACCAGATGTCAGTGATGAATGTTGTGCTTAAGCGACTGCCCGATTCTGAGGCACCAATAAAGTCGAAAGAGACTTTAATAATACAATGTGGATATCGCCGCTTTGTTGTAAATCCAATTTTCAGTCAGCATACAAATGGAGACAAACACAAAGTAAGCAAATATTTTGAAAACTTAAACCAATCAAATTAAACCTATGTTTATTTATTAAATTTTTTCAGTATGAACGTTACTTCCGGCCACACACAACCGTCTGTGCCACCTTCTTCGCGCCAATTCAATTCCCCCCTGCTCCTGTACTAGCTTTTAAACTAAATCCCGATTCAACTTTAGCGCTGGTCGCACGCGGTTGTGTGCTTTCTTGTAATCCAGATCGAGTAGTATTGAAACGAATTGTCTTAAGTGGACATCCAATGAGAATCAATCGCAAATCAGCAACAGTCCGTTATATGTTCTTCAATAAAGAAGATGTCGATTATTTCAAACCAGTTAAACTACGTACAAAATGTGGGCGTTTGGGTCATATAAAGGAATCCTTGGGAACCCACGGTCACATGAAATGTGTGTTCGATGGACAATTACGTTCTTATGATACAGTTTTTATGTATCTATATAAGCGGGTATACCCAAAATGGACCTACGAGGAGTGCCTGATACGAAGCGATAAAGATGAAGACAAGTTTGAGGACGAAAAAATGGAATAGCTCTATTAATGTATATATTATAGTAAATGTACTTTTAATATATATATTACGAATAAATTTTGTTGGTTGTTTTTATAACAGTTCAATTGAAAAGTCCCCGTCCTGATACATTGATTATAGCGACCCCTAACTTTTCGATAACATTTTTGTAGTATGATTTGTCCTATGCTTCAAAATAGGTCTCGGTTTCTGCGATCATCTCTTTATTCAACGAAAATTTCTTCCAAGCGGGCATTCTTTTAAAATCTGAAAACAGGAAATAGTAATTCTGGTAGCGCCAGTTTTGTATCAGGCCGGGAACTTTTTCTTAGACCAGAAAATCTACGTGGTTTCGATAATATAGGAGGAATTCGAATATTTAGTTTTTGCACTAAAACAAGTGAGTTCAGGAAATGATCATTGACTGATTTAATATAAATAAGTAATAATTAATGGTTTGATCCTAGATACTCTTTTCAATATTCATTGCGGTTTTCCATAAATTTTTATAATTGTTGCAAAATATAATAATACATTTGCTATAATCATAAGAGTACAAGTAAAGGTCTGTGTAAGATACTCACAGTATTTCCAATCAAATCATGTACTTTTTCAAATGCAATGGAATTTTTATTATCTCAATTTTTTTAAATTGTGGTTAACCATTATGAATTAATAAAGTACCCGGCGTTGATACTTTTTCCAAAAATTTCTCAATTCAAATAGGTTTCTTTAGAGTCCACTAGATGTCGCTTTAAGCATAAAATGACGTTTCATTTGACACACTTTGAGACAGACGTGTCAATAGACAACGAAATGAAGATTGCTGTTTTGTTCGCGGCGCAGAATCTTTTCACATTATTTTTAATTTTAACTAAAAAAAATTACAATTCTTAAAACAAAATCATTGCCCCGTCACGTAGCAAATACTAAATTCACCTGTTGTTATCTAAAAAGTGCATCAATAGAAATTTGTAAAATAAGAAGTCGAGAAAGTTTGTAAGTTAGCATGGCGGGGCAAAAATTCCAGTATGATGAAAGTGGTGGAACATTTTATTATTTCCTCCTATCATTCCTCGCATTAATTCTTGTACCCACAACCATTTATTATTGGCCTCGCAAGAAAAAAGAAGGTAAGTTCTTTATTGAAAGTAGTGACTGCTCCACTGAATATTTCCATATAAGTTCAGTGTGTCATACACCTATGTAAAATATTCACCATCCAGTAGTTCAGCGGAAATCCATAAGCATAATAGCAGTCGACACGTTCTATTAAGAAGCAATGTCGTCGTACTTGGTGAAAGCGGCAAGTAGTATTAACAACAACATCAAATTATCACGATGTGTCAAGATCGGTGAATCGAATGCCAAGCGTAATAATGAAAAAGCCCGACTTGACGAATTAACTACCTGATTAAGCTGACAATTGCATGTGATGAACGAAATGCGGGGTAGAGAAATATGTGTTAGATACATTTATTATTCTTGCCAAGTTTACACAGATGTATAGTGCATAAGCGAAATGAAAAAGCTCGTTTAATAATTGCTATATTAAAACACATGCATATAATTAGCTTAAACTATCTTTAGTTATCAGTTAGGTGAATATGCTACAGATGATATTAAAGTATATTGACCACTTTTCACAAACGTATTTGTTATGATGGTCTTTATTTTTTTTATTTTACAGATGTTAATAAACTGAAGGAAGAATGCTTATGCCCAGACTGTATAAAGAAAAAAGCGATATTGGCGGCTGCGGAGCCCTATCGTATGCTGAAATCATTACTAATTAAATTGTGTTTAGTATTTGGTTGGGCACTGCTTGTATTACTTGCATATCGCGTATCACAATTTGATTATGAAATGGCCAGTTTCGATCCATTCGAAATTCTACAGTTGCCCCCCACCGCCTCCATGGAGGAAATAAAGAAAACGTATCGTGAATTGTCAAGGGTACTGCATCCAGATAAACCAACTGGTGATGAAAAATCTTTCATGATGTTGCGAAAGGCGTATCAGGCACTCACAGACGAAACAGCCAAGCAGAATTATGAGAAATATGGCAATCCTGATGGACCCGGTGCAATGTCTTTTGGCATAGCTTTGCCATCATGGATCGTCGAGAAAGAAAATTCCGTATGGGTACTTGGTCTATATGGCTTGATATTTATGGTAGCTTTACCATCTGTAGTAGGCATGTGGTGGTATCGTTCAATACGCTTTTCAGGTGATAAAGTTCTGTTAGACACCTCGCAGATGTATTTCTATTTCATACATAAAACACCACATATGTTATTGAAGCGCGCTCTTATGATACTTGCTGCTAGTTTAGAATTCGACAAACGACACAACTCACAAGTCGTCGAAAGACAATCGGACAACGAAGAAGTACCAGTAGTAAGTACATTATGATCTGTTAACAAACTTGTGTGTATTTTAAAAATAAAATATATATTTTTCTCATTAGCTTATTCGACAATTGCCTAATCTAAATGAAAAGTGTAAAGAGCACCCTCTCTGTCGGATGTATTCGATCAAAGCACGCGCTATATTACATGCTCACCTCTCACGTATTCCTCTTAATCCAGAAACATTAGAGAAGGATCGTCAATTTATTGTTAAAAAGTGTCCATACCTAATTCAAGAAATGGTGTCCTGTGTACATCAATTAGTTATGTTGGCGTATGCGAGACGAGTTCCCCGTCTTCCCAGTATTGAGACTATAGAAAACTGCATGAAATTGTCTCCTATGATTATTCAAGGTTTGTGGGACTATAAATCTCCTCTACTTCAATTACCTCATCTCACTGAAGATCAGCATCTGTACTATATCAACAAAAAAAGACATATTAAAAATTTGCAGCAATTTGCGCAACTAAAACACGACGAAAGTAGGCAGCTGTTAAAAAGTCTATCGGACTTTGAGTATGAAAATGTTATGAGAGTTTTGGGGAAATTGCCACTGATTGATTTCTCCATTCGCTGCGAAGGTAAAATAATAAGCATTTTAAAATCTAACCATCTGTTTTCAAATACGGATATTTTTCTATTAGTTATCGATGATGAGAATACAAATGTTGTAACTGCTGGCGCAATAGTAACTGTTACGGTAACGTTAGTGCGTAAAGACATGAAGACCTTATTTGGTGATGCCAAAGTACCAGAAAAACAAGGTATCAAGTAAGTACCTACCATTTTTTTCACTTAATTCATTTAAAATAGAATAGAAGATTACAGCTTAGTGCTGCTTAGTTCACCATTAGTCTATCGATTATAAATATATAAATGTGTCCATTAAAAATTCATTCTACAGAACAAATAATTTTCCTTTCCAGGGATGACGATGAAGCAGCAGCCGGTGGTGGAGGTGATGAAGAAGAAGGTGCTTCTGCCGTAGCTGCGGTACCAGTTAAAAAACAATCTGCTTGGGGTAAACAACGTAAAGGTAAAGGTGGTAAGGGAGGCAAGAAGTCTGCTAATAATCAGAAGCGCAAAGCACCTCCTGTTAACGTAGCGCAAAGCAAAACTACGGCACCTACAAATGCTGATAGTCACGAGCATCATGACGACTCTGACTCTGAGGCCGATGCCAGCGATGTGGAGGAGAAAGATTGCTCGGGCGATGAGTCAGACAGTGACAAACCACAAAATAATAAGAGTGAGACATATGATGATGATGACGACGATGAAGCTTGGGAGAGACTACAAGCCAAGCTTAATAAACGTGAAAAGCTTGAGGGTAAATCCCGTATATCTCACACAGTACACTGTCCTTATTTCCCGGAAGAAAAACAAGAATACTGGTGGACATATATATGCGATCGTAAGTCTCGCTCGCTACTCACAGCTCCCTACCACGTCACAAGTCTGGTGGATAAGGAGGAAATACAGTTGAAATTTACAGCACCGCGTTGGCCGGGCCTGTATACATTTACAGTATGTTTAAGATCAGGTACGGTCGAAACAAATGTGTATACATATATTGAATACGATTAATTACAAATAAATAAAATTTCTTTAGACTCGTATTTGGGCATGGACCAACAACAAGAATTGAAATTGGACGTTAAAAAAGCGCCCGTCCCACCTACAGATCACCCACAATGGGATCTTAGCGAATCGGAGCCTGAAAATAATGAACAGCACGAAAACTCAAGCGATTTCACGACTGATAGTTCCGAGGATGAGGGTACTGACTAGAAACATTAGATTGTATTGCATTTGTATAATGATCTTACAATACTTATAGTTCATTTTTTATAAAATTTGGTTTTCAAATTTCTTACTTTCTAATATATGTTTGAATTAATTGGATATATTAAAGAAAAATAAGAATTGCTGGGCGAAACTAAATACAAATAAACTATGATTAAGAATAAATTTTTAAAAGCGTAATATTGCAATGGTTTTTAGAAAAAATAGAAACCTATTTCAAAAAAAGAAATAAAATGTGAAAGAAACCCAGAAGGTAATACAAAAACTGACGAAATCTTTTTTTAAATCATAAATAATTTTTCAAATTTTGTTTATTTATCCAATTATACAATTTAAAATCAACACATAGAAAGCGAGAAATAATAAAAATTAATAATAATTTAATTTATTAAAATTTATTGAAAACAAAAGAAATCAATTTAGTTCTCATTTAATATTAGCCCTATGCGGTCGTCACTTGTATAAAAAAAAACACTAAAAAAACTTCGAAACTTTCGAAGTTAGAATAATCTCCACAAATATGGGTTTCATACAAGAACTTGACTTTAACCGTTTAGTTTGTTTGGCAGCTACATACATATATGAGAGGACGTATGCAAAATTTCAGAGCGATATCTCAAAAACTGAGCGTTACACACAGACAGAGAGACGGATATGTATAAATCGACTCAGCTCGTTACTCTGAAACCCGCATCAGGGTATAAAAACCATCAATGAAATAAATGCAAAACAAACGGTAAAACATACATAACTCCAAACGCAAACACATCTCTTCAACTTAAAACTCAATATTTATTGACTGATGAATGTATATATGTATAACAGTGAATTGGTTTAATTCGCAGCTGCACGTTTCTCGCTGTCAAGTAAATCTTCCACTTTGGCATGGGTGACATTCCTATGCGGTGTAGATTGTGTGAGCCTCTCATTGTCCATTATTTTATGCTAACAAAAATGTAAAATAAATATTGTAATATTATTAAAGAAGAATGTGTGTATGTAAAGTATGAACGAATTAGGTAAGTAGATAATTACAAGGAGTATGTAGGCTTGTGTTTACTACGTTCAGTGCTTTTCGGTGATGCATGATCAAATTTACAAATAATGACTCATGAAGTGCTAGGGGGTAACTCCAAAACCATTTTAAAGTGAGAAACTAAGGACGGTGTATTTAATAAATAAAAGTTAATTAATGTATGTGTAATATATCCAAAAGCTAAGCAGTCGATCGCGCAAGAGGTTTCTCTTAATTTTAATGTTATTATCACTATTCAATATTGTCGTGATCGTTGCTAGCAATCTCTTCCTTAATGTCATCTTTATTTGCTGCGGTATCTTCTGCCTTATCAATAACCTTTTCCGCTGAGCTTGACTCTTCTTCATCATCATCTTCTTCTTCGCTCGTCACGTTTCCTTCACTTGCATTCTCATTATCATCGTTATTAGATTCTACATTTTCCTTTTTATCTTCTGTTGTTTTTTCACTTTCTTTTTCAGAAACTTCATTTTCTTCACCAACTGCATCATCGTTGCCGGGTTTGCCTGTTTCTTCGCTTTCTTTTGCACTTTCATCCACAACGTCCTTCTCATTTGCTTCAGAATTTTCTGCTTCTCTTCCAGCTTCTTCATCTTTGTCATTACTGGTATCTTGGTTCTCCGTTTCTAATTTTGCGGTTTCATCATTTTGAGTGTCTTCCTCTGTATCTTTTTTCAAAGAATCTGTTTCCACCTCCGATGTTTCTGCTTCTGTGACACTTTCCTTTTTCGCCGTTTCCTCCTTTGCATTGTCTTCGGGTTCCGGTTCACCTCCCGTTTTATCTTCCGTTTCCTCATTGGATTTATCTAATGGTGTGCAAAATTATTTAAATATTTTTGTTTTGCTTTTTAATTTAAATTGCATACGAAAGATATTCAACACACAACAACAATAACACTGTTACATTTTACCTTTCGCTACTTCCGTTTCTGTTGTGTCTTCGGCATTTTCGCTGTCTCCTACTTTTACGCTTTTTTCTTCGTCGTCGGGTTTAGTTTCCGCTTTTTGCGTCTGATTTTATGATATCAATGATATTTTTACAAATCCATTATAATTAGTTAGGATATTTTTCCAATGTAAGGGGAAAAGATACATATACATAGGTAAAGTATTAAAAGTGGTCAAAAAGGATATACTCTATATCTAAGGCTCAGAATTTTAGCATTCAATTAATTGGTTGTGCGAAGCTTTAAAGTCAATGGCTTAATTTGTAGACACAAACCTCGGTTGGATCGCCTTCTGCATTATTTGGTTTTGTATCGTCACTCTTTGACTCCTCCTCAGCCACTTCTTCTTTAGCAGTCTCTGCTTTGTGTTATAAGTGAGTTAGTAACTTTAAATGTACTTTACATATATATATATATATATTTAGTTTACCTATGGATTTGTCCTCTTCTGTATCGGCCTCGGCCGTTTCAGTTTCGTCTTTCTTTTCTTCATTTTGTTCCTCCTGCGTTTCATTCTTCAAGATCACAATAAATTATTCAAAGTTTCTTGTTGGCAGGTTAGTAAAAAAAAAGCTCCAAAGCGGCGAAATTTTTGTTGGCATTGCAGTTCTTGCTAGACGACAGTTACACAAAAGTAAAAATATACATGCATGCCGCGCTGCACATAAGTACGCTTACGCCTACATATTAAAAACACATTAAACGCCAGCGCAGTGCGTACTATTAAAATTTTAAAGCACATTAAGACGAAACGTGAGCGTTGAAACTGACAAAAATCAAACAATGGAGGTATGTACCTCCAACACACTCGATCCAAGCACCTATTACCATCATTTAACGTTAAGCATATAACGTACATTGCTTATGCTACATCGCGGCAATTCAATTATCTGACTCAACAACCAGACAAAAAAAGCAAGTAAATCTTTTTATTTTGTATAAATGTATTTTACGCTCTTTACATAGCAGTCGTTTATGATATACATACATACATAATTATATCGGCTTAATTCCTTCAATTAATTGGATTTTTCTTTTCGTAGGCATGTTCCTTTTTCAACCAATATGGCAAGTTAAACTAATTGTCATACGTTTTTGTTCACGTCAAATGTTTATATTAGGACTTGATTAACAATACTATTTGCACACAATTATTATGTTCTCATGTTAATTATAAATTATTTCAATTATCAAAAGTACTAAAATTTTCGCTGTTATTTCTAAGCTGTAAAATAACAATTCAACATTTATTTGTTTTAATTGTTTTATCGACTTCAATTTATGACTATTACTTGCTCCCCTTTGTGACGTGTATTTAATTTTGCATTTGAAATGTACTTTAAGTTTATCATTGATGTTGATACTACACCACAGTATTCTCTGAGAAATTCGAAACAATTTCGCTTTCATGAACAAATTACTCAGTTATTAAATACCTGCGTATAAATCAAATACTGTGTATAAAAAAATTATTATTTTTTTTTAACAACTGATCTCAATCTCGCGATAAAACACTTACTAATGTAGGTGCAAAGTGTGTACTGCCCATATAAACAAACCCATAAAGATTAGTATTACATGCAATCAATAGAACCGAAATAAATGTACTATGATATATCAAATCAATTAAATAAAATCGTTATTGACGTTTTACAGCGTAATGGAAAATATAAATATTTAGAGCTTTCAAATTATTATAACTAAAAGTTTCAATGGAATATAAAAGATAAACTAAAAATGGGTATAAAAATTAAAAGCGAACTATATGCTATAATTTATGGGCATATCCATACATATGTATAGAGAAATTGATTTTTAAGTAATTGCAATCGAAATTTTTCCATAAAATTATCGGTTTAATTAAACATAAGTGAAAAATTTTTTATTTTGTTTCAGAAATTTCTAATTAAGCACGAATACCCAACTACAGATAATTGAAAAATTAAAATTTTTTTATTTTTGTGTTAATTTAACTTGGGCAAAACTCAAATTCGTGTGTGGATATGAGAAAAACCGTGGTTTGCTGCTGCATTTCCTTCTATATAGTTCCGTAAATTGACACCCAACAAAATTAGGAGAACTATTCCACTTTATTCTTAGTTACGCTAGTTTGCCATATGGACTATGTAGATATGTACTAAGAATTAAGTAAATCAACTTTTTGACTAACGAATTTCATGAAAGTATAAATACGGTTCTTGTCTTTTTTCATAAACACAAGCAGTATTGCTTATTATATCATAAGAAATTTAATGATTATTAAATATGAACTAAAAAAGAAATAAATACATATGTATGTCATGTACGTAATGATTATTTATCATACTGTTTGTTAATTTGCATTGCTTGCTATTCCTTTTTGATTTTTACGATAATTGCTGCTGTTGTTATATTAGCACAGTAAAATGTTAAATTATGATTAGTTTAATATTGCAGAAATAAAAAATAGGTAAGCATACAATAAGTAAAAAAATTAAAGTGAAAATTGAGGTTTTTAATTACATATGCGTATATGTATGTAATATAAATCTTTGTTAATGCTATTACGCTATACAAGAGCATTACAATATTTTCTTGTCGTTAGCAATACTTAGCGCTTAGAGTGTAAGAGTTTTTGCAAAAAAAATTGACTGCTCAAACCTCAGCATTCTTGGTCTCGCCATCACCGTTTGCACTCTCTCCAGCATCGGCAGCAGCTTGACTGTCGTCACCCGTTTTGCCGACCTCTTCACTTTCAGGTTTCTCTTCGACATTTTCTTTGTTCTCATCATCTGATGCTTTTACTTCGCCATTTTCCTGCTTCAGCTCCAGCTGAGCACTAGAAACAGCTGTGGTATCGGCCGGTGCCAGCTTCAAGAACTGCTCCAATGTATCTATTTCATTGGCCAAATCGAAGGCATCATAATCCCCACAATATTCTTCCTGGTTGAATATTTGTGGTGGCAGTGGATGTCTTGGCTCTGGGTCACTTACTGTGGCACCATTGCTGGTCGACTTGGTTTGCATCAATTCTTTTTCGCTTTCTTTCCCTGGTTCCGTTATGTCCACAATGTCGTACTTGATATTCTTGCTGTCCAAAATCATCAAAACGCGTTGCTGGCGTTTTTTGACCTAAAAATTTGAAGTGCATAAGTATACATAAATATAAGTATTTATTTGCTATGTAGAACTCTTCTAAACCAAAGATTTGGAACTCAATGAAACTAGCTAAAGAGATGAAATTTGTGTACAATTTTTTATGAGTAACTGTAGTAAATGAATGTTACAATAAAATTATATATAAAATAAATATGTGTGTATATACAAGTATTAATTATATTTAATAATGTAATATGTGATTTTTTGCATTTTTCTGATGTTTTGAAAAAAGAGTGTGGTGTACATTTTAATATATCCAGTAAAATAAAATAAAAATGTTAAAGAGATTATAAGCTAGAAGTCTGTTTATAAGGCCTCCCCATTGTATTTTGAAAACGGTGTTTACAACGCACAATGTATGTATGTATGTTATGTTATGTTGTATATTATAAACATATTAACACCGGTAAGGAACAAAGAATTTCCGTGTGATAACAATATACATATGTATATGTTAAATATCTGACACACGTATGTATAATTAAGTATATTGATAAATAATATTGATTAGATAACAAATTTGATATGAAACCCAAAATACGTCGTCACCATCAATATTAAATACTATTATTGTAAAAGGCGGAAATTTAATAGCGAAGATGCGTCACTATTAAGAATGTAACGATCCAGTAATAATAAAATATTAAATACTGTTTACATACAAATTGTAGAGAGTAACTGAAAGCACTAAAAATTATAAAACCGGTTTGACCGAATATGGTATACAAGATGACTTAACCACCAGCACATATGTATGTATCAGCGAATAAGTGAAATCTTTTATAAAATTTCAATTCAGAGTCATTAAACAAATCAATTCAATACTGTAAAATTCATCAAAATTGGGTATTAAAATACATATGTATATAATATCGTATGCAGAAATCATTGTGTAAATGCCCGGTTTTGTTAAATAAGATTTCTCAACATTTACTCCGTATATTACCGACAGGTATAATTTTTTGGAACTTGAATATACAATAGTTTATTTGCTTGTGTATATATTTGTATAGGCTACACATTAATTGCCTGCCCCTTTTACCTTTACAATTCTGAGATGATTGCACGTAAGCATATAACATTTATGATTCATATTAAAGAATGAATTTTTCTTAAGAGCATAAGCATATACTATATGAGACACATACATATGTATGTATGTGCGAAAAATTGATTCTAATTGCGAAAGAATAATAGATATTACTTCTTATATCCTAATGATTTGATTACTGTACAATGATTTTCGTTTATCGTATGTAACGCATATTTTAGTTTAACAGGTGGTATCTTTAAATAAAAACCAGAAGTGAAGACCACAACACTACCACAGCTCAAAATGATGACAAATCACCGCAAACACCTTAGCAGTAGCGACCATGTCACGCATGTATAAAATTTGTTCGTTCGCCCACCAGAGAACATAACAAAATCTACTTGACATTTAAACTGCTAAATGCAATCGTTCGGTGGATGGTCGTTCATATGTCTAATATTTGTTGTTGGAATCATACTATTACTTTTTGAGTTAACCAATGTTAATCACGTCACAGTAGAATCACCCATTGCCGGAACCAGATTTTTAATTTTTATTTGCACATAAATTAATATTACATTTCGACAAGTTCTGGGCAGCTAGCCCCACCCGCATACATTTCTTTTACACGATAGCCGAAATTGCCAACATTATTGACACCTTAGAACCATATCTACTGTATCCTTACCTCTTTATTTCCGGACATTCCGCTTACATAAACCTTAAGGACCATTTTTAACTTTTAATTGTACACCGATTTAAATAATAGCAAATATTTTTAGAAATTTTTTAATTTCCTCGATGTCCACTTTTCTTTATTTTCGTCACTGTTGCCGTTGCTCTTGCCGCTCCCGTCGTTACTTTCGTTGCTATAACTCGACTGCGACTCTGTGTTGCTGCTTGCCTGACTACTTTCGACGCGCTTGTTTAATTCAATATCAAATTCTTAACTTTCGTGTTATCGTTTATTTTATTATTACAAAATAAACTATATTTTAAGTTACTCAAATATTTAACACAAATAAATAGTGTGAATTGTCTATTTCTTTCAATGATAAATTTTCAGCCCTTTAGCACAAAGGCAATTCACAGAAATGTTGACAACACTATTCACCAGCTGTTCGAAATCTATCTATCTTTATATTGCCGGACTTTCATTATTTATTGGGGTATGCAGAAATTTAAAATAATTATTTTGTATGAGTAACCAGTAACCTCAGTAAATGAGTAACTTATTTTTGTTGTTGCTTTTAGCGGTAGAAAATATTTCTCACATAAGTTTTTGTACTGTCGTGTTAATAGTTCTTAATCGAATTTAAATATGGATCCGGTCTGGTGATGAAGCTCGTAAGGCGTTATTGACTAAGCTTTATAAAAAGTTCGTTTACTATTACCAATTAAAGTCCGCAAACTTTCATTTTTTACAATTATTTATTATCATGGTTCGTTATTCTTTTTTGCATTAAAATGTCTTTTAACAAAAGTCTCACCAACAATCAATGGCACTACTAAACTAGCTTCTGCATACACCTTAACTGGTGAAGCTTCCTTCTTTATTTTACCCCAAGAAATAGCCTCATCTGGGCGAGCACCACTGTCACTGCCATCGAATTCCGAAGCTGTGTTAATAAAAACGGAATAATCGGCTCCATTTCTCATCAAATTCGCATTGCATATGTGATGCTTTATAATACCGCCACCAATTATAATCATTCCCGATTTGGTGGCTTTCACAGCCATAGTGTTTAGACGTCGCAAATCGGACAAAATATCTACCACTAATCCAGGGTGACGGAAAGAGTGGAAATACATCATGTCACCTAGGCTACCATCTGTAAGCGCAGGGCAAAACACAGGTATTTTATGTTTCGCAGCCCAGTAGTATATTGAGCTGGTGTCGTTTATCCTTTCCCCAAGTCGTTGTATAATACGAGAAGGAGACCAAATCATGCCTTTCGTTTTCTGCTCTTCAACCATTTCATCAAGCAGCGGCATGAGCCAATCCTCGAACTTGCAATAGTTATCGTTCGGTACAAGCAAGTTACCTATACGATTTATACCACGATCCCGTAAATCTCGGCCAGATAATTCAAATGATCCCATGTACGTGGGTGCTAGACATTTAATAAAGTCTTCTTCAACACCACCCGCTGTCGTCACTACACAATCCACCATTTGGTGTTCAACGAGGAATCGTAATGTCTCCCGTAATCCCGACGACACTAGATTAGATGTGAATCCTAGGAATATTGTACAACTATGTTTTCGTCTAATGAATTCATCCGTTTCATGCAGATCGGCTTCTTCAGGTTTCAACGGCTGCTGCCTACAATCAAGCTATGAATATTTTAAAATACATAAAGTTTCCCATAAAACAATGGTTACATTACCATTTGATTGATTTCTCTTATTGCCAATCCAAGATTAGTAGCTTGAAACCCTGTATTAACATACGACTCAAATAATTTTGAGTAATCAATTCCTTGATTCCAATCATAGCCCTGCACAATGGGAGTGTTTTCCGGTATATTTTCACTTCGTTTAAGTACAGCTTCTTTGGCGATATCTGGTTCAACGGACATTTTCTATTGTCACAACCTATGTTTACTCAAATGATTAAACTTTAAATAAAATATTCAAAAACTTTATACAAATTAAACTTTGTTTTGATTTAATTTGAATGTTCGAATATGGAAAGTACCACATGCTTGCGAATGAATAGGGTTAACGCTGCTCCAAAAATATATGCGCGGATTTGATATAAAATCTTTTAAAGCTGGTAATTTTTCAGTTAAAAAAAAATGTGGTATAAATAAATATCTGATTTTATAATTAGTATAACTTAAATATTCTTTTAAATCCGAACGAATCTCAAATATAACAAATCTTTCTAATGTATTAAAAATAATACAAAATTTTACGCGACTGTTGTGACATTGCAATAATAATCGAAGAACGGTAACACTACAACTCACTTTTTGGCATTTGCAAATTGAAAGCGGAGAACGTATACGTTCTTTGTTGAAAGTCAAAAATTTGGAGAAACTCAGAAAAGAACAAATCCATATAGAATAATCGGAAAAGATTTTTGGTGTTGGACTATTGGAATTTTAAAAGTATTTTTACAAAGTGTACAATAGTGGAAGTGTTGTTCGAAATAGTGGCGATATATGTAAAACAGTGTGGAAAAACGCATCATCACAATTAACAACAACAAATTGTGCCAGCGCCCTGACTCCGACCCTTTTGTGAATCTTTAATTGCAGTATTTAATTGCAAACTTATAAACCTAAAACTGTCAGAACAAAAGAGAAACTGGCAGAAAGCAGCAAACAGGAAAAATAACAAAATTATATTATAAGAAAAATACGGAAGTGCACGGAGGAGCAACAGTAACGTTATGATCAAATTGTTTTCACTGAAACAACAAAAAAAGGATGGCGAACAGTTGGCTCGCACCGGGCAGCAAAAGAAAGCATCAGCTGCGCAACTACGTATACAAAAAGGTAAAGTTTATTAAAAATTTATACACATATGTATATAATTTAATTATTGTTAAAAGGAAAATAAAAATAAGTATCCTTAACAAAAAAAAGTTGTTTCCCAAATGTATGCTTATAAGAATGCGGCTGAATATAGTTTTAGGTTTTCAAATGTTAATGATCATACAACAGTGGATCTAGTTTCCATTGTATACAAATCTTTAATTAGTCAAGGTAAATGGAACGATTCGGGTTTATGCTGACTTTAATTTTAGTTGTTCTGTTTGAGAGTTGGGCAATTAGAAAGTCTCCAGTTTGTAGATCTGTAGTTACCATTAAAAATAAAAGCTAAAATAAGTAGAACAATTTCCATTTCTTTGTTTTCTTAACTTTACTAACCTAAAAATGTGCAATCTCAATTTGACAACACTCAACTACCCATAAGCTCGTTTTTCTTATTATGCGGTATATTAAGAATCTCAAAAATTGTTGCCTTGATATCTATTTTAAATTATTTTTATTTATTTATATATAGACATCAACGAGTTAAACCTGCCGAAAACATGCGCCACTGAGTTTCCTGATCCAAATGATTTACTCAATTTTAAGCTAACGATTTGTCCTGACGAAGGTTTCTACAGAAACGGACGTTTCGTTTTCAGTTTTCGTGTAGGACCCAACTACCCACATGAACCACCAAAAGTAAAATGCGAAACACAAGTCTACCATCCAAATATCGATCTAGAAGGCAACGTCTGTTTAAATATTTTGCGTGAAGACTGGAATCCAGTACTGACAATTAGTTCTATTGTTTACGGATTACAATTTCTTTTCTTGGTACGTTAAACCTTTATATTTTATAATTCGCTTATACTAAAAATTTGGTTAGTTTACATTTAATTTAAACCATATAATACTTTTCAGGAACCTAACCCGGAAGATCCACTGAATAAGGAAGCAGCAGATCAATTGCAATCAAATCGTGCGCTCTTTGAACGCAATGTCTTAAGAGCGATGCAGGGTCATACTGTGGGTGATACCCAGTTTGAGGCATGTCTCAAGTGATACCGAGAATCAACAATTTAATTTTAGGATCAGCGTCTGCCTTCTCAACTTTATATTAGGTTTTGGTGGGCGTTTTTATATTAATTTAATTTTCAATATTAATTAAAGAAAGAAAGCAGCAAGATAATTTGATTTGATTTATTTGTGTAGATTATTAAGTCCGCACACTTCATTGGTGGAAAACGTAAGTAAGATCTCTCATATTTCACAATTACGGATTAAAAAATAAGTTTTGATTTCAATCCCACTAATTACAAAATTGTTATTATAGTCTATTAAAATCGATTAAAAACAAGAACGTTCACGCAAATCTTCCTAAAAGCAGATTTTTTTTGACCAAGTGCTTATTATTTTCTTGTAGACTTTCGTAAAAAATAAAATGCATCTTTGAATATACATATGCATGTGTATATGTGCTTGTAGGTATATTTAGACAAATTTGTAAAATTTACAATTTCAAACTGTTCTCTTTTAAACGAATATTACGCCAAACACTTAAATCAGATACAGCCGACTGCCGTCCAGTTGGTGTGCGAAGATCATTGAGACTGAAATATATCAATAATGTATTTATCATACACTTTAATTTATTTGATAATAACTTACCGACATATCAAGCCCACGCTAATGTCCTCGGTGACCATAATTTTGAGTAGATTTTGGACGAGTTGTGAAGGCAGTAATTTGAGTACCGGCCGTATACGTTCCCCACCACACTCGACCAGCAAAGAAATGAAACGATAGGCAAAATACACTTTTGGCGTCAACTCGTCCGATGTAACAAATTTCTGTAATACTTTAAATATATGTTGTACACTAGATTGCAATGGCTCTTTAAGATTTGCCGATC
The DNA here is from genome assembly GCA_037783105.1 of Bactrocera zonata. Taxonomy (NCBI): domain Eukaryota; kingdom Metazoa; phylum Arthropoda; class Insecta; order Diptera; family Tephritidae; genus Bactrocera; species Bactrocera zonata. The sequence goes on along the minus strand of JBAWJQ010005835.1, from coordinate 2,765,329 downwards.
GAGCTGCATCTCGTGAAACCGTCGAACCAACATTATCGGCATTACTAACAACACCGGCAGCTGACAATAGGGGATGAGTGTCACTAAGGAAATCATTCGAACATGAGTTATCCGAACCACCTTCCTGATTCAGTTTTCGTAATTTCGGTACATTATTTAAATCCAAATCACCGCTGTTGCAGTCTTCACTATGCGTGCGTGTACGCTTTTGTTGTAAGTTACCAATGGCACCTTGGCGATGCTCCAGTGCCGAAATAATGCAGTATACGGAGAGCAGAGCCAAGACATGTGACTGGGGTTCATTAATTTCTCCCCTAAAAGTAGAGAATGAGAGAATAATTAATTATTTTATTTTATTTATTTAATATGCATAGTCAAATATCCAAAATCACCAAATTTGTTTTTTGTATGTAGAACTTAGATCGGCAGAAATTACCCAAATCACCTGTTTAATGAAGATTCGGGCACTCTTAATGCTCTTAGCTGAAATTTGGCTCTCTTGGAATGTTGCTTTGACATATTTTTAGCTTTCATAGTACACACATACATGTATACGAACATGAACACTTAACATATTTTATAATACAGATTCGAATTTATATTTTATTAACAACCTGGATTTGTTTACTTTCAATATAAGACATTTAATATACTCACCCAACCATTTGATGTGCATATGATGGTACTACGTCCTTTAATAGAGCCTCAGTATTGCGTTCAATGTCCAAGTGTAAAATAGCAAATACTATATCCATGGTTTTCATCATGTCCTTTAGAAAAATCAAAACGTAAAATTCAAATTGTTTAATTTTTAGTTTTTTTTTAACTCTTAAACTGATATCGCTCTAGAATTCTGCACATGTATTATAGCTTCGGTACGAGTTTTCTTCTTCTATATTCAATTTGGGAAATACAAATCAACTTGTTTACTAATTACCTTTGTATATTTGCAGATCATTATTTCTTGTACCAAATGTCTTGTTAACCAAGTCGGGCCACCAGATTGCAATAAAGACTCCAGCACCTGTGCTGACATTACTGGCAACCAGCCATGCTCGGCCACCGTTTTCCACACCTCGCGAAACTGATCAGAAAGTGGTGTTTGTGACACTAGATTCTGTGTGAGCGTTATACTCCGAGATTTGGTATTGCCCGAGGGATGTGCATCTTGTTGCATTTTACGTATTATTTGAAAGGACAAGCCCAGGCGCTCTTTTACATTTTCCTGCGTAGCCATCTCTTCACTGCTGAGTGGTGTTAAAAATTGTTGTATCATATTTAATGGCTTGAGCAGCTCATTCTCACGAACTGAATACATATAAGCGCATAAAAATGAAGTAGCGCACACGGAGAAGGAGAACATTCTACGTTTGATATTCTCTAATATACTTTTCACATCTGTCGATGTAAGTATGTCCTTTTCCCATGCAATAAGCACGTGATTGAGCACTCCAGGCAGATTTAAGCATATATCTTGCCATGTAAGATTGCTGAAAAGAAAACATTTATTATTGTAATCTTCACGAGTACATGGAAGTTGCAATTTCTCGTTACCAACCTGTTTTTATGTTGTGCCTCGGGGCTTCGCAAACTCAATAACAATTCGTCCACAATTTGTTCGTCGCACAGTGCAATCATATTACGTGGATTTTTCGGCTTATTACGTTCGGCCATGCATTCACGCACCCACTTTTCGAAGAAGGAGTCACCATGTTCCGATAAAACGACCTGCAAAAGTGAATGGTTATTGATAATAAAAATAAATAAATAAATAAGATGCTCCATGATTTGAGTCTTGTGCGCTTACATCAGATCCATAAGTTTGTACTATAAACGTCAGCATCAGAAATGACACATCAAAAAGTGTGGAACGTATAATTGAGGGTTTACCAATTTCACCGGGAACCTGTTTCGAATTTTCATTACACTGTATCAGTCGTGTAACGAATGTTTTTAAACGACCTTCCACTGTTGCCACAGACAATATCAAATCGAAACTGTTACCTATTAATACAGCGGTAATTTAATACGAAGTCAGTCAGGAGACAGTTAATTGAGAGATTATAAATGTTTACTTACCGACTAAAACTTGGCAGAGCACTCCTAATAACGCTTCCTGCACTTTGTTGTAATCAGTGCTTAGTGTCTTGAGTACACCGGATAGCGGCACTTCTGCGCGTATGATGAAATTGATGATTGACAAAGCTTGGTTGCCCGTTTCACGTTTTTGAAGCATCAATGATGTGCTCTCACTGCAATAAATTAACAATTGAATAATAATTTAGGTTTATAAATATTGAGATTATTTAAAAATATTTAGAGTATTTAAAAATATAATTATTTGAAATTACCAAATTTTCCTACTAAATTTTCATATTTTTTTCCCAAATACCAGAGTCATAAATTAAAAAAAAAAATAATGGAAAATTAAATTTATTTTTAAATCATAAAAATCGTATTGATAGTTTATAATAAAAAATACAAAAATAAATGTTTTTGAATTTACATTTCTTCGCGTTTGTGTACTTCGTGTTCTACTATTTTCAGCTCGTTCAGTTTATATTTTATCTATTTTTAATTTTGATTCGGGATTCGAAATTCAATTTTGAAATTTTAAATCGGATTTTGAATTCAAAATCAAAACATTTGAGATTACATATTAAATTTCAATTCAATTCCAAATATCCCAAGATGAAATATAAATTAAAATTTTTATCCTAAATTATTAAAACAAAAAATTGCAACACCGTAAATGACTAGCCTTCTCCTGTTTTTAAAATTTCATATGTTACTTGCCGTTGTGCAGCAAAATGTTTAACATGCACATCAGTGACCAGATGTTGCTTAGTCCAATCGTTCAACAGATACTCTATAATATTACACGAGCACTTCGTATCCATTAAATCGAGTAGCAAATTATCCTCTAAAAGTAGCTCAAAAGCCTCAACTACCTCAGGGATATGATCTGTGGGCGTTTGCTCGTCATTAGCTGAAAATACAGGAAAAATTAAATACATTTTCTTAAACATAATGAAAGACGTATGCTTACAACGTTGCAGTGCATGCAATTGCTTTATGATGTGTGGCACTTTGAAGAAAGTGAATGCGCCCCACAATGTGTCACGGCTAACTTCCACCACATTGCTCAGTGAAATGAAGCCCGCGCGCACAATTTCATAAATTAATCGTGTGAGAGAATAGTTTTTTAGGCGTTGTATCATTTGCAGCTCGGCGACAAAGTATGATGTGTCATTACATGGATTTAATAATACTTCCACAGCTAAGAGCGGTTGTACGCAATAGCTTATTGACTCCACGCCTTTTGAATGCAATCGTGGCATAGTTAACTTAGTAGCATCTAAATATGCCAGCTGTTGCAGCGATTGTGCTATGGACATATTACGCGACGATAAATGACTACTAACTAGTGTATTCTTTAGGCCGTTGTATTTGTCACGTATTTTACCATACATTTCTATGTCATCATAACAACCGATATAAAATATGCCCATCAAGTATTGATTGGATATAAATTTGTCGACAATAATACATGTTTTCTCGAACACAAATGATTGTTCTGCGCTAATTTCACCGCCAATTTCATAGTTTTTCATGATCATAGCAACTATTTGCATTATCCAATATACTAAAGAAGCAATTGCATTGGGTAATATACCCTCCTCTGGTTTATTCCTGTTAATAATGCAGAAATATTAGAAACGTTAAAGGAAACAAAGAGGGATAGTGAAACTTACCTGCACGTTACACCATCCATAACATCTTCTAGGAATTCTAATAACGCTGCAATGCAATAAACGCGATCGAAATGATCATATTTCGATATTCGCCGTAAAACAGCGGCGTGTGAGACCAAATTTGCGCAGAGACAGTGTTTTAAATAATTTAATATTAACTAAAAGTACATAAAAGTATAGAAATATTTATGAAAAAATATGTGTATATAAAATAGGTGAGTAGAATTGACTTACCGGGTTGGCATTCGAACCCACCAAAGATTGCTGCAGTATACAATCAGCCAAGTTATAAACATCACCACTAACTCCGCGCGGGAGCACCTATGTAAATTTTAAGAGTAAAACATTTGAGCTTTAAAAGAAGAACTTCGAAATATACATAGATTTTATATTCCATACAAATTAATATAAATGCGCACACGAAACAAACTTGTCAATGGACTTGGACAAAGTAAGCTGACGCATTTTTTAGACGTTTACAATATGAAAACATATAATTATTTTAGAATTTTTTTGTCAACGGAGCGAGCGAAAGTAAAACTGGTAGTGAAAGATTGAAAAACAGACGAAATATATTTTTTACGAAATTTTGCGATTTGCTTTTATTTAATTAAAGCTAACAAAGATACTTAGCAGATCATTCTAATTAAATTGGGGAAAACTATGAATGTTTTAAATTCAATAAGTCGTGCAATACTACAAAATTTTCTCAAACTAAATAAATTACAATTGGCTACTGTTGCTTATCAGTTTAAAGTTGAACGACCAGTTTATTATCCCGACAGACAAAATGAAATGCAGCGGTTTAGTGAACAACAGAAGTCACAGTTGGTCGCGGAAACACAAGAGAAGAAGAAACTTCCGAGGGATTATTACTACAAAATACTCGGTGTGAAACGGCACGCATCGACGCAGCAAATCAAAGCAGCGTATTACACTTTGGCAAAACGATTTCATCCAGATGCAGGTAGCATATCTGGAGTCCATAGGAGTCAAAACACTGCTGATATTCTATATCTGAAATTATGAAACTCTTTTTTTTGTGGTTTATGTTGTGATGACCTTTTCGATTTATAGGTAACTCGCCACCTCATGAGTCCAAACGATTTCAAGAAATTTCAAATGCTTATCATATACTAACGGATGAATCCAAGCGTCTGGAATATGACCAATTGGGCATGGTAAAGGATGAGCAATCATTTTTGCATAAATTCACAAATTCGGGCAATGGTTTTACTAATCGCAAGGGAGAAGTTGTTCTACCCACTACTCGCGAGGGTAAATTTAAAATATACATCAACATTATGATATAATTTTGTAACTTCTCCATAGAAATGATAAAAATGACATCTGGTGAATCTAGGCTGGAGCTTACGTTTTTGGAAGCAGCCCATGGATTAAAGAAAAATATTGACATACGTTTCCTTAAGAAATGCCCAGCGTGCAACGGTAAATCACCCCAGCTCGTCAACCGTAGCAAACCCGAGCTTTGCAGAAAATGTCAAGGAATTGGAAAATTAACCAAGAAAACTGCCACATATACCAGTATCCAAGCTTGTGATCAGTGTCATGGCAAAAGATATATTAATCGTAACGAGTGCGATACATGCGAAAACCGTGGCGTTGTGCTAGAGACAGTTCGAATTGTAGCACAAGTACCACCGGGAGTAAAACATGGTGAATTAGTACCTGTTGATAATCCAAAAACGAAACAACGCATCCATTACCGCGTACAAGTGCAACCGAGTGACATCTTTCAACGTATAGGCAACAATGTACTTTCAGACAAGTACATTAGTATTTCGGACGCAGTATTAGGTGGAACTTTTAAAGTACGTGGTATATACGAAGAACTAGAAGTTAAACTAGACCCCGGAACTGAGAGCCACACCACAAAAACATTAAAAGGCAAAGGTATTAGATCTCGTGATGGCACTGGTGATCACATCATCAACTTTAAAATACGTATTCCTCGGCAATTAAGTATGAAACAGCGTCAACTAATAATGGCCTTAGCCAAGACGGAGGATCACGCATTTGAACGACCTATTTAGTGCAGCATATTTGAAGTAATTGAATATGCGAAGCCGAATCTGTCAAATACTATAAGTTAGGTTTTTAGTTAAAATTTTTGGAGATCCGAAAATTTAAAGTCCTTTTAAGAACAAATATTTCAATTGTTTTTTTGAAAAATCTATAATTAAACCCAAATATTTTGAATTGAAACTTGACTTTCTTTATTTAACTTTTCTTTAATTACATTACTCTCCACTTACTCGCTTAATATTGGTACCCCAAAGCGCAACATTCCAACGTTCACGCCAAGCACGTAAAATCATCAATTTCAACAAACTTGTTTTACTTGGCTTTTGTAGTTCCATTGTATTATCTTTCATTTTAAAGATATTGGAAACAAAATACAAATTTTATTAACTTAGATCACAAAAAACATTCTCTCAACACAAAAACTAAACAATAACTAAACGGTGATGTGCCAAATTGTTATTTATGTATTGAATTATAATGTTATCGAAATTGATTGTTCAGTCTCGTGAATTTACATGCCATCTGGCATGCGATGCAATATGAGCACCATTTGACAGAAACATCATTTTCAAATGATTACGTGAAAATTATATTTCCTTAATATTATTATATTTAAGGAGAGTAAGAATAAGTAAGAACATTATTTATTAGTGATTACTATCTCAATATAATCATAATAAAACGAATTGAATCAAAAGTTAGGCTAACTGAATATATATTGATTATTAGTTAAACAGATAATTTTTATGTATTTCTTTAGTAACTGAATGTCTTGCAGAATATGTTAACGCAATAATTTTACTACCATGTACATAGCTATGGAAACTTCATACTCATGGTTGGTAGTAGATATCTGTATAATTATCGTAAAAACTATTGCCGGCTATAAAATTTTATTATGGTGGTTTCATAGTTCATTTTTTTTTTTTGTCTTGTCCAACACACATTAAAAGTGCTTGTCAATCATCTACAAAAGAGATTACTATCGAAAATTTATCGACACAAATAAAAGCATATGGACATCAAGAAGGCAAACAACAAGAATAAACGTACAGATGACAAAGATCATCAAAACAACTTCGACCACTGAAAATTAAACAAGTAGTTCTTTAACTTATTATTATTATTAAGAAATATCAAAGTTTTAGTTGGTTTCTCTACAAGGAGCGCGAAAACTGTGAACTGAACATTATTTAAAAGGCAGGAAAATCAAGAACGTAAGTATATACATACAAATTATTGGTATTTTTGCTTTCTTGATTAAATTTTCTTTATCAGTCAGCAAGCTTTTCTCTACATAGATTTGTTTGGTCATTTTTGTCTTTTTGTTTTGATTAAATAAAAATATAACTGGTACTCATGATATATTCAAAAATAGGGAGTGTATACACATTAAATTTGGAGCATAAACATACGATTTTAGCACAGAATTAAGTAATTTTTTGTCATTGCGTTTTAATAAATTATTCAATACATATGTATGTATATGTCATACATACATATTTACCCAAATATGTGTATAATCGAATAAAGGAAAATCTTCGTAAATATTAAATGACAACCAAAGTAAATTCAAAGCCGAATAGCCGTATTATAAAATGCTGGTAAAAATAAATAATCTAATTCATAAGACTTTTTTTTTATAAAATAAAAAATCATTAGCATAAACTAAATACATTCGTAGACAATCATAAGATATTTTGAGCAATATGATATATACATACATACATGTTATACAAAAACAAAATGATATAAAGTTTTGATAACATATGGTGAACTTTACGCAGTAACGTCCAAAAATAAGCATATCTCAGAATAAATACCCTCACATAATTTATGCATATTTTACCTGTGAGTTAATATGATTTCTTCACAAATTCCTTTTGAAAGGTGTATGTGTATATGCCCTGAAACTATGTATCTTCGGTATCTGAAGGTGCCTGCGATGAAGCGTTAACATTTTTCAACCTGCAACCTAGTGACTTTGTATTTTATAAAACATGTTCAGATTTTCGTCGTCTTTTTATGTTAGAAAAGTTCTGCTCTAAAAGAAACATAAAATTTGTATGCTCAATTTCTATTCGAAAAAATATTAAACCGTTATTAACATATGTTCATAATCTTCATATTATATTTAGGTTTCCTGAGCAACCACCATATATTATTTATTTAATACAAGTAAGTTTAAATACTGAAAATCTTTATAAACAAATATTATATTCATAACTTTAAAAACAATTTTCAGTTCATCATAAACTAGAATAAGTTGAAACATTTTTGAACTCGAACAAAAACACTATTTTGTTGTGACATATATTACTTTGGATAATGATGAATCTATTGGGACGCCCGGACATTGAAGCTGGCGAAGTGTTTGTTAATTTCAATCAAAATGATACGTAAGTTCAATTTATTTTTATTTTAGTCAAATAAAAAACTAAATGTTTAATATACTCTTTAGATCATTGGCAGTTGCAACACGATCGGGTTATAGTTTATACAGTCTTAGTTCAGTAGATCTAACATTGGATAAAATATACAGTTGCCATACGGACGAGATATTCCTTATTGAACGCCTTTTTGAAAGTTCTTTGGTTGCGGTTGTCTCTCAGCGGTCACCACGAAAGCTTAAAGTAAGCAAACAAAAGTGCTTTTTTCATTATACTGTAGATGTTTTAATTATTTCTTTTTTATATTATTATTAGGTATGCCATTTTAAAAAACAGAGTGAAATTTGTAATTATTCATATTCGAATACCATATTGGCTGTTAAACTAAATCGGGAACGTGTAATTGTATGCCTGGAAGAAAGTTTATATATTCACAATATCCAGGATATGAAAGTGGTCCATACGATACGTGATACTCCATGCAATCCAAATGGTCTCTGCGCACTTTCTTCCTCATCAGAGCACTGTTATTTGGCCTATCCGGGTAGCGTCACCTCAGGGGAAGTTCAAATTTTTGATGCAATAAATTTACATGCCAAGACCATGATACCTGCTCACGATTCTCCATTGGCTGCATTGGCATTTAGCCCGTCTGGGACTGAGATCGCTACAGCTAGCGAGCGTGGTACCGTAATACGCGTCTTTTCATCTCTTGATGGCAGCAAGCTGTTCGAAATGCGTCGTGGTCTCAAGCGTTGCGTGGCGATTGCATCACTCTCATTTAGTACATGCGCAAAATATTTAGTGTCGAGTTCAAACACGGAAACAATACATATATTTCGTTTGGATCGGTCAGCTGCCGAACAGGCTGACTCAAAGCAAACATCGGATGATTGGATGGGGTTCGTTAAACATATATTTGATATTATTATATTTTTCTTGTTTTAAGTGTTACTATTTTGCATTGTACCTTTTGCATTTTTTTACTTTTCTGTCGTTCTTTTATTTCTAAAACATTTTTACTCATATCTTTTTCGTTTCTTTTTCTTCCTTGAAAATCGCACACCCGCTCTCAACATCCAACATCTACACCTGTTTTCAACACCAACCAAACAACTTTAAACTATCAACCATTACATAACACCCTAATTCGACACCCTCGCCACCTTTCATATTTTGTCATCATTGTCCAACCGTTTGTCGTCGCTCTACCCCACGTCAACTCTCTCATGCTGTTAGTTACTCCTTTTTTAGATATCTCAGCAAAACTGTGACCAGCTATCTGCCCACTCAAGTAACGGATGTATTCAGCCAGGGTCGAGCCTTTACATCGGTAACATTACCGGAGGCTGGTGTTCGGCGTATGTGTGCAATCACAACAATACAAAAACAACTAAGGTGAGTTTACTTAAGTATAGATAAAGTTAATTCGTGCAAAATCAGCTTTGTTTTTGTGAATACCGGTTGAGGGGAAACGCTTTAAATTTTTAAATACTCAAAAAAATCTGATATACCATATATAAAACAGGTTTAAAACACGTAACTTCGTAAATTTTGCTCGAAAGCGTTAAAAATTTTGACACAACATATCTTGAAATATGTATTATGCGTTCAAATAATAATGAATTTAGTATCTTATCCTAGAGGTAAATTTAACTTGGTTAATTCAAACAGTAAAGATATTAGCTGTCAGGTACGCATAATTTGTAGTTCAATGACAATATGGCTACCAAGGTCAAGTAAACTGAACGAAACTATTTTCTTACAAAAATAGCATATAACTATCTTTATCTCCAGCGGTGACGGTATATGTACTTAGTTATACATAAAAAGACCAAAATAGGTACTCACAAGGGATTATATCTGCTTTATATTGATCGATTGTTTTTAAGCTGTAGACAATGTAGGAGAACATTTCAGCTTCAGTTTTGTATGCATATACAGGTACATGCATTAGTGCATGGTATTTACCTTTTCGTGGTTGTTAACATATGCATGGTTAAGAGGTATATTTTGGTCATACTTTCACACATATTACAATATGTCTTTAAACAAAACGAAAAACTTGTTCACTCATATTTCGAGTAACAAATTGAAAAGAGAATGAACAAACTATCACATGGTTGAACTTTTAATTATTTATAGTAGTAAAAAGAAAAGAATAAATTACGGTATAACTGAATAATTATTATTTTTTGGTGTTATTACCCAAAATTAATATGATTTTAAGTTATTTATATGTATTTAATTCTTGGCTTTTGTTTCTTACAGACTTTTGGTGGCTTCACAAGACGGATACTTATATGTCTACTCCATACCCTCTATTGAGGGCGGTGAATGTCAGCTTATTAAGAAGCATGATATACGCCTAGACGATTCTTATGCAATGGACATTAAAGGCAGGATTTATTACTAAATTTTCATCCACACATACCAAAATTCCATTGCTCGCCGTCATAATCGATAACATAATCTTAAACACCATACCATATAATTAGCATAAAATATGAATAATGAATTCATTTACATATACATATATTAGTATAATAGTGGTACTCATGCAAACTCACAAAAATTTAACAACGCAATTCAGTTTTACTCATTTTCTCAAAAATTTCGTGAGCGTAATCAAAATAATTGTGTGATGTTCTGTTAAAATAGCAGAAATGTTTAATCGGAAAAATGAAACATTTAATTACAATGGCCTTATCTTTAAACAACAGATCTCATTAAACTTTCAACGTTGATGGCGTGACTCCACAATGCATTGGTGTTGCTGGGGCGACAATTCTTCTCCATTTTGGCCAAGCAGACCCTTCTGTCGTAATGACGAATATGTCACATTCTTGTGTTTTCATTTAATTTTTTTTTTTTCGATTTTACTAATTGTTAATATTGTTTTCATTTTATTTTACTTGTGTATTTTCCTTTATTTTGAACCTTTTTTATTGTTATACTTTTGTTTTTTTTTTTTACTACTACTTTTTTATTTTGATTCGTAAACTTGTACTAATGACAACAGTACATTCCTTTGGTATAACAAATGAGTATCGCTGATATGGCTGAGTTTTGCTGAGAACCCACTATTATTATTTTAAACTAGGTAAATTTTTTGTTACAGTTGATTCGCCACAACCGCTGGGAGGTGCAGGTGCTGGCACAGCTGTTACTGAAGTTATAAGTGAAGATGAGTCATCTAAACAGAGTACAGCCAGTGGAGCCACTTATGCTTCTGCAGTGAAAGGCGATGAAAAGGCCGCACAGCCTTAGATGTGTCACACTTTTAAAGATTCGCTATTACCACCACAAACTTCACAAACTACCTAAGTCTGCAAATGAAGTTTTCTGCAAACAGAATATCCATCAAGATCGATTGGTTATTTTTCTGTGACAATGTGATGCAGTTTTTATTTTATATGAACCTAGGGTTAGCGCTCACAATTTTATCTGTAATTTACATTTTCCAAAATTTAATTTTCATTTAAAGAACGACTTATTGTTCTTAACTACAAAATTAGCAATGCTCGATCGAAAAATTGAGTATATCTTTTGTTTATAGATTTGAATATTGAGATTAAGAATTAAACTAATTAATAAAAAATTTCTACATATATGTATGTATAATAAAAAAAGATTTGGTACATAAATGCTTATACCCTCCTCTCCCAATATCATTTTTTATTATCTCAAATGTTCACCTGTGTATTACTTTAATTTTGTCAATTTACAGTAATAAATATTTGTGTTTGCATTTGCTAATATATAAAAAAAACTGGAACCTATTGGTAAAAATAAAATAAAAAGGTTAGTTATAAGAAATTTTGTTTTAATTTACTTTAATAAAAAAGAAAACATTCAAATAAAAAATATATATAAACGAATTTTATATTAGTATAGTGTATGCATTAATGTAGAACTAATTAGTGTATATATCATAATTACGACGAATTAAAGTTCAATTTTATGTTGTCCGCACGTCTTGGATTCTTCTCTGAAATTTTATTGGATCTTTTGATAGCACGAAGGGATTATTTTTTTATTTAAATCATCAGTTGTCGTTATTTATGATAAAATTCACTTTTAAGTAGTTCATCAAATCATGCAATAAACAGTTTTTACACACACCTGGTCAGGACAAGAAAACACTAGGCACGATCGAAAAAATTTCTATTTAAGATCTTATAAAGAACATGCAATTATGTTTTGTATATGTTGTGAAATCTTTATTTATTAGCTTTACAAATACTTATGTACTTATCTATGAGTTAGTCACCAAATTAGAATCAAATTCAGCAGTCTATGCATACATTTGAATGTAAGGGTCAGGTATGACTAATTTTCATTGAAAAGGTAAACGCTTAAAATGCACTTTCGCGGATCACCAGTAAAGTAATGAATATATTTTAGAACATATTAGAAGAATCTGGTATTTGAATTTTTGCTGCCAGGTTTTCAAAAAATTAAAACTAGATTCAGAATTATTTTTTTTAGTTTCCAATTTTCTTCATATTGAATGTTATTTTATTAGTACATGAAAATTACTTGAGATATGCATTTTTACCGACATAGAGTGGCGTCTATTTTTTCAAGCCATGGCAAAATGGAACGCAATTTGAAGCGATACATCTTATCTGTGGCTACGGGATTGTGTTCCAAGTAAATAGTTTTAAGCTTTGTATTTTCTTTTAGATTTTCAATATTTTTCCAGTCGGAAACACTGTTATCATTTAGCCATAATTCCTCTAGTTCTTTTAAATCAGCAACGTTGTCTATCGATTTCAATCTATTTTTGGCCAAGTCTAGAGTTTCCAAACTGGTATTTGAATTTAAATTTTCAATTATTTCTATACCATTTTCCGATAAATAAAGTTCAGTCAAATTAACTAACTTATCCAAATTCTCGATTTTAACAATACGATTAGCTTGTAAACTTAAACATTCCAGATTGACCAATGTGTCCAAGTTTTCAATTTTAGTTATCTTATTCTTGCCAAGGTATAGTTGGCGTAGATTTACCAGCATTTCAATATTTTGTATTTTACGAATTTTGTTATCACCCAATTCCAGCATAGTCAAATTAGTTAACATGCCTAAGTTTTCAATAACTTGTATCTTGTTAGCACATAAGAAAATCTTTTCCAAATTAACTAATTTATCTAAATTTTCTATTTTAGTTAAACGGTTAAAGCTCAAGTCTAACTGTTCTAGATCTACTAATGTATCTAGGTTCTCAATTTTAGTGATTTGGTTATCGTAGAGTTCTAGTTCCTGGAGCGTTGTCAATGTGTCGAGGTTTTCAATTTTCTTTATAAGATTCCAGCGTAGGTAAAGACGTTCAATGCATTTCAGTGGTTCAAAATTCTCTAGCTTTTCAATACGATGATGGTTCAGATCTAATTCTAAACATTCTGGATCAATTAGTACAACATCTTCAATGGAAGGAAGTGGCTCTTCAATAATTTCTGTTTCCACAGGCGGTCCAATAGATGGGGTCTTTGATATTGTGTCAACAGAGGTGTCAGATTTCGTGATATCTGACAATGCTCCATTTTCTGCTGAGTTTCCATCCGCCATAGCTTAGTACCTAACGCGAAAACTATTAAATACTTGTAGTCAAACTTATTAATTGAAATTATCACCTTGTTTAAAGTCAGTAATAGCCAGTAATCCCGCAAATATGAATAAAAACTAATGCGAAATCATATAGCTACAACGGGAGTGTTGCCACAGCATGCAATTACGGTCAAATTAATTTTTTTTTTTAATATTTATAATGAAACGGGACTCTTTATTAGTTAGAAATTCTTAATAAGTTTTAAAATTAATATAATATCAGTGAATCAAGTAGCAAAGCTTTGAGATACAACTAAAAGAAAAATTTCGGAAAACATTTTATTATTTTATGTTAAGAAAGTTGGATGAAATTTTGAGATGTCTATTGATACCGAAATATTTTTTAAGTTTCCTTTACTGTGACATTTATAAAAGTTCTGTCTACATGTGTATTCGTTTAATTTGCTCAATATTTTTATCTTCTGAAATTGTTTTCTTGAGCATATTTTACATTTAATTCTCATAATGAGGAATTAACACAAATGAGGTGTAAAGGCCAGTTAATAAAATAAACCGCGGTTGTGGATAACACCTAGTTGGATGTATTTTGTGCGAGTTAGTGTTCAGGCAACTTATACAAAAATAGATCGCTGAAAAATCGATGTAGCTGGAATTTAAGGAGCTTTAATCTTTGGAAGGATCATACTGAGCGTTTCGATATAATCACTCTATCCAAATTTAGTTATATTTGACTAATATCACAAAACGCTTCTATGAAGCAGGACATTGGTTTGAGTATTTCATATTCAGCACATCCAGTAAACTTGTGCATCAGAAAAATCGAAAATATCGCGTAAGTATATTAAATAAATATTACATATATATATATATGTATAAATTTATACACTTGTGTGAATTTTTCTCATTCTGTTACCTTGATATTAACTTTAAACGAAAGATCCCACGATTACTTTCGAGATGAACGAATTTCTTACTGGAAACCACTGTCTGGTGGGAAATTTAATATATTATATATAAAAAAATGTCAACTTTCGCAGATCATAGCAGGATTAATTAAATTTTTTAGGTCCTAAATAAGGTTTAAATTTAAGAATTTGTAGGTTGAGCCATCTGTGTTGATCATATGGGCATAGGAAGCTTACATTTTTTTTTAATTTTTATATTTGTACAATTTTAGTTTTATTTTAATCAAATTAAGTTTTTAATATTTACAAAGAAATTTATTTGAAAATGCCTATACTGATAGTAAATTTGAATTACCATTTAAACCCCAAATGATATAAACACATAAATATATGCATTGGCATGCACATAAAAGTAACTCATAGTAATTCATAAAAACTATAAAAATATGAATTAATATGCCATCTACTTTTAGCTACGTCATTTTGAATACAAATTTGCTATGTTTCTTTAATCAGTACTTGAAGCTTGTCGTCAAAATCTAACACGCGCATTCTGAGTGATAATGTTCTTTTAGTTAAAGCTATCATATTTAAATAGTTATACTAAAACGATGGCTCCTATTTAACTCTGATATTTGCTTATTTTAATATTTACTCTCAACAAACATACATACATACATAAGTGTGTGGACTGCATTTGTGCTATCCTTATTAGATTTACTGTTATCACATAAAGCATACCAGGTATCAACAAAAATTATTCTTATGTGTTTGTGTGCATAGGTATACATATGTATGTAGCTAAAGTAGAACAGTCATCCACACACTCGGTTATTAATAGCATTTCATATTAAAATAATTTGAGAATTAATATAAATATTGAATAAAAGTCACAGATCTAGCGTAGAAGAGTTCGGCTTTGTCATTGATGCAAAGATTTGTCAAGTAGCATTTATTACCAATTTTTTTTTTTAATTTATTAATTTTTTCATTGATATTTTCGAAATATGTACTCGTATATATGTACATATATTTATTCGCAAATATATAAACTATTTTATTTCATAATAGATATGTTTAATCTTATTTCAAAATAAATTGTTAAACAGCTATAATAGGAGATTGCAGTGACAGTTTTATTTTACAGTTATGTTAAAATACACGAAAAATAAATGTACACATATACCATTCCCTTGCATACATATCTACTTATTACTTTAACCTTTAATGCATTTAAAACGCAGTATCAACGGCTCATAACTACATTACATTCTTACACATGAATGTACATAAATTATCTACCTTTGCGGGATCTTAAGTGGCTTACATAATTTACGATACAACTATATAACTTAATCTCTCTTAAATCTCTAAATATTTTATTTGACACTCTCATGTTGTATGAAACACACTTTTTACACGGTTAACTGGGACAGTAAACGTGCCAAAAGGAGATCAAGTTTATTTATTTGTTGATTAATCAAAAAGCAAAGTTCTATCTCTGGTTTCATCAAAATTTTTTATCTGGTGTTGGGGTGTAATGTACCTACCTTTAAGTGTTATGAACAGCATTTACTACTATTAGCTGAACTAAATGATGATATATGACATATTATCTACCTCTTCTATTAAAAATATATAAAACCGCATATGATCGTCTAACGAGTTTAAAAATTAGTAAAAAGTATTTAAACTTGATTAATGTAGTAATAATTGTTGTTAATTTTTTTGCTTTGACTTTTGAACTTGAATATTGATTGCACTTTTTCCACTAGGGCACTTCTTGATCTTAAATGAAATATATGTATGTAAGCAGTTCATACTACAATTTTTTTTTACATTTCCATGCGATGTTCTGTACTTTGTATGCGTTTGTAGTTGTGCGTTATCAGCATAAGCACAATGTGATTACAGCTCTAATTGATATTTCTCACTTTTTGTAATTTTCTACAACGCTTGTCTCTCTTCAATGAGATATTTTTACTGTTGTACGCTGGGTAGGCAATGCACTTCTTTATTGGGGCTTTTTTTCGCAAACGCAAGTCTTGAATATTGCCTTGAGTTTAAACATCTTTGTACTTACTATCCACTTTTTTGATATAATACTTAACACGTATACATACATACATACATGCATTTTTTATTCATTTGCTGGTATGTACGAAATAGCCGTTTCTGAAGTGGAGTAAATTATCGTTTTTAGGTAAACCAGTCTGAATGTCATTGGAAGGTTTACTAGAATAGCTTTTTGCAGCTTTAAAGCCCTCAATGAGGTGAACATTGAATTCAAGTATTTTGTAGCTTTCTTGAATATTTCTTTAAATTATATTTTATTAATTCTTAAAATTTTATTTTCAATTTATCCAATAGATATTCAAAGGATCATCGATCTAAGATATAAAAGAATAATTGAAATTCATCAACAGGAACAAAAGTTCCTATAATGTCGGAGGGCGGTGTATTACACATAAAACAGGAGTTGGATATCAGCACCTCATGTTGCAGTCCGAGCACTTCTACCACAGTGGGCGTCAATCGCTCGAATTCCTATTCAAATGGCACCAGCGGTAGTACAAGCAGTACTAGTAGTGGCAGTGCGATCAGTGGTGGTGGCACAGGTGGGAATACATCAACCAGCGGCAACAAATCTTCACCTTCAGTGTCTCCAGAACGTCAATTGTGTAGTTCAACAACAACGCTATCTGCTGATTTGCATAGTGTCACCCTGACGGGATGTGAAGCAAGTACACCAATTGCCTTAAAATCAAATGATTGTGGTGGTAACAATACTAATAGCAACAACAGTGCTGGATCAGCTAGTGGTGGCTCAATACGCGATGAATTGCGTCGTCTTTGTTTGGTGTGCGGTGATGTTGCATCTGGATTTCATTACGGTGTGGCTAGTTGTGAGGCTTGTAAAGCATTTTTTAAGCGCACCATACAAGGAAATATTGAGTACACGTGTCCTGCTAATAATGAATGCGAGATTAATAAGCGCCGACGAAAAGCCTGTCAGGCCTGCCG
Source organism: Bactrocera zonata (assembly GCA_037783105.1). Classification (NCBI taxonomy): domain Eukaryota; kingdom Metazoa; phylum Arthropoda; class Insecta; order Diptera; family Tephritidae; genus Bactrocera; species Bactrocera zonata. Next base: position 2,747,635 of record JBAWJQ010005835.1, on the reverse strand, counting down.
ATTTCAGAAATGTTTGCTGATGGGTATGCTAAAGGTAAGTTCAAATACGTGAATTATTCACTCAAGGAGTTTTTATATCCTAATCAGGGTATATTAACTTTGCCACGAACCACATTTTTATTCTAGTTTCGGTGCAAGCGAAATTAAGGTTTTTTTGTTTTAATTTTATTTTACTATAGAGTTACAGAATTTTTTATTTTGGAATAATACTTTTTAACGGCATGATAATTACCCCGCGATATTTAAGTATACATACATACCATATTTCAGAGGCTAGAAAAAATTTAAAATGAAGCTACGAGTTCAATGTGAAACTTTTAATTGTCTCCCATTCAATGCAATTTATTTATGGTATTAAGAATGTATATCTTCCAAGCTTTTGATGGAGAATTTTAGCCTTAAAACTCGTACTTAACTAGAACTTGATATTAATTGAAATAAATAAATTATACGCCTGTATATAATTAATATATTATAGGAGGGCGTGCGTTTGGATCGTGTGCGTGGAGGTCGCCAAAAATACCGACGGAATCCTATTTCGAATTCATACCAAACCATGCAACTGCTTTATCAATCCAACAGTACCTCACTGGAAGACATCAAAATTCTTGAGATACTAAATGCGTATGAGCCAGACACATTAACGGTGCAACAGCAGCAACAACCGCATACCACTACCGAAAGTAGTAGTAATACGGCCAACGGCAAAGCAACTCAGAATACTTCTGTTAAGTTGGAACAAAATAATTGTAGCAGTGGCGGTAGCAATAGCAACAACAGTGAAATATTGTCTTCCAGTGCACAACCAGTATGCATTTTTCAAAATAACAATTGTGATGCCGAAGAAATTCTTGCTGTTCTCAGTGATATATATGATAAGGAACTGGTAAGCGTTATTGGCTGGGCCAAACAGTTACCGGGCTTCACCGAGCTGCCGCTGAATGACCAAATGAAATTGCTGCAAGTTTCGTGGGCGGAAATTTTAACATTACAGTTAAGTTTTCGTTCGCTGCCATTTAATGGACGTCTGTGCTTTGCAGCAGACGTATGGATGGACGAATTGTTAGCTAAGGAATGTGGATATGCTGAATTCTATTATCATTGCGTACAAATTGCTCAACGTTTGGAGCGTTTATCACCACGACGCGAAGAATATTATCTGCTTAAAGCATTAATTCTGTCTAATTGTGATATTTTGCTGGATGACCAAAGTTCATTACGAGCTTTTCGCGAAACAATACTTAATTCATTGAATGATGTCGTATGCTTATTACGTTATGGGTCTGCAGTGTCACACCAGCAACAGCTGCTCCTCCTGTTGCCTTCATTACGACAAGCGGACGGTATTTTACGTCGATTTTGGCGAGAAATTTGTCATGAGGGTAAAATAACAGTAAAAAAATTGTTTGTAGAAATGCTGGAACCGGTGTCCAGGTGAAAATGTCTTTGTACAAGATGCAAGTTATGAGTGTTCTTGTATATTAATAATTTCCCAGAAACAACACGTTTATCAAAAATTTTGGATATGGAAACTCAATTTAGGGGTAGGAAATTAGCTGTTCAGTTGTTCTCCGTCAGTGGCGGTATAGTGGGTTTCTTTGGGAGGCTTTCAAGGGTTAAAGTATCGAATTTACTTCTTACAACAAATATACAAACAAAATACTTTGCAAAAAATTGGTTTTCTTGTTACGCAATCAATCATGAGAAATGCAATTCAGTTCACTAGGAAGAAAGTGGGTACTACAATTGGCTTTACAGGGCTAAAGCAACAATGCTAGAGTGTAATTAAACCAATATGCAATAACATTTAGAGAAAAGTAAAGTTTTGGAATTGTAACGTGTCAGTAGTAGGTTATTCCTAAAAAAAACTTACTTTTTTCAAAAATATCGTATGTATTATGACAATATAGTAAAATCTTGATTTTCGGGAAATTGGAAAATTTTGATTTTAGCTGTATTAACAACATATGCATAATATCTTGTGTTGATATATATACATACATATGTATGTATGTACTTTTCATAAGTTCGTTAATGAAAATGCTTTTAACTGATACTCAACTGAAAGCTTTGAAAAAAGAACGGTAACATTATGTATTTAAAGATGAAATGCAAAGTTTTATTCGCGTTTCGAAACGGCAAATGGTATAATGATATAATATATTGCACAATAAATCAAAATACCGGTAATGGTATACCTTACGAAATACCTCCTTTATAACAGTCATATAGAAAAAAATTGAATAAAAACCAAAATACATATATTTGTATTGTACAACCCTTATACATTAGTATGTGAGTGAATCTAATATGCATACTTATATGAATAACAAATACTTCGTAGATGAATTTTTGTAAATAATATATAAATTAGCTAGTCACTAAGGGCCAAGTAGCTTTTAAGTGGTAGTAATAAAGTGTTAGATAATATTTAATGTGTATCACAGTAATTTTAGAAAATATATACATACTTATACTTGACATATTAACGACCAACTGTTTGCATATTTCTGAAAATAAAATACATAGTGATTGAGCTACCTTCTTCTGATTCTTACTACGTGTAAGTAACTACATTACCGTTATTGATAAATTTGTGTTTTCTAATTGGAGTAAAAACATATATTTTTTCGACAATAGGCTAATTTCACATATTCCAATCCGTTCTGCATGACCAATGAAACTTTATGGATACATCACTTAAGAAACACTCGATTAGATACCAGCACTATTTAATTTTGGTGTGGTCAAAATAACCAATCTTTCTTTTTATTTGCAAAGGAGAATAATCTCCATAAAATCTGTCTCGTAAAATTTATTAAGTTTTCTAAGGTCTAAAGTAAAAACTCTAATATACAAACAAACTGAAACAAATCAAACCTTATTTATCTTTTGCATTGGACTAGTGAAAAATAACTGCCTTTTCTTAGCTTAGCTTATGGCATGAGAATCTCAAAGGATGTGTTATAAACAATTAAGTGGCTAAACACGAATGAAGTCTAACTTCTATTTACAGAAAAAATAAGTTACAACGTTCTTTATTTAAATTAGAAACGCTCTATTTTTTCAGACCCTGTTTTTAAAATAATTATTTCACAATATTTTCTATTTCTAAGCGGTCTAAACCAACACTTAAATTTCGAACTTACTTACATATATCCTTTTTAAACAGAACAATATTAAGTTTTGTCTGGTACAAAATTCTGCCTACTATGTTGGCTCCGTTCTAAATCTGGAGAATCAAAATATTTTTTAGAGTCTTTTTAAAACGATCAGATCTTTCAAGTTCACGTCGGAAATAGCTAATCGTGCGCGATATTCCCATTTGTAGTGGAACTTTTGGTTCCCAATTGAGAATGGTTTTTGCTCGCGTTATATCCGGCTTACGCCTCTGCGGATCATCTTCAACTGCATCTGTTTGTTTTACTTCGCTTTTGCCACCCACCAATTTTTTTATTATCCATGCGAATTCTTCGATTGTGTGCTCTACAGGGTTGCCCAAATTGACTGGCTGACTGTAGTTGGAAGCCATTAAAGAAATTAATCCGTCGACAAGATCAGAAACATACTGAAAGGAACGAGTTTGCTTGCCATTACCATAAACAGTTATAGTTTCGTTACGCAGTGCTTGAAGAATGAAATTGGACACAACACGTCCATCGTTCATATGCATTCGAGGCCCGTAGGTATTAAATATGCGTGCGACGCGTACTTTCACATTTTCCTGTTAGGCGGCAATTATATTATTTGAAACTTGAGTAAAGCAAATTTCCGTAATTTTTACCTGTTTCGCATAAGCGTAGCTGAGTGTTTCTGAAACACGTTTGCCTTCATCATAACAGGCTCGAGGTCCAATAGGATTAACATGACCCCAATATGTTTCAGGTTGTGGGTGTACAGTTGGATCACCTATAATAGTGTGCATATTTTTTTAACATTCTTGTTTTCAACTGTGTAGACAGAATTTAAATTTATAATAAAACAGTTTTAGCTCACCGTATACTTCTGATGTACTAGCTATAAGTACTTTTGCCATTACACGCTTAGCTAGTCCTAGCATATTGATGGTACCCATGGTATTCGTTTTGATTGTCTTCACGGGATTATACATATAATGTGGAGGTGAGGCTGGTGATGCGAGATGATAAATTTCATCCACTTCAATAAAAAGTGGATTCACAATATCATGGTGAATTAATTCGAAATTCTCATGTCCAAGCCAGTGTTCTACATTCCGTTTACGACCTGTGAAAAAGTTATCTGCAACGATGACTTCATGACCTTGAACCATGAGAGTATCTACTAGATGAGACCCAACGAAACCGGCTCCTCCGGTAATTAAAATCCGTTTTCGATTTTTATAATTTAAGTATTTAACCTGTGGATATTTTCTTGGCGTACTTGCTTCTAAAGCACGAACTCGATCTTCTAATATTGAAATTTGAACTTTTGCATGTTCCAATTGATTTAGAAGCTGCTGATTTGTAATGTGTTGAGGAACATTGGTGAAATCCTTTACGAGATCTTCACCAATTTGGGAGTTCGCTGTCCAATCGTCTTTGTCAAAATTTTGAATTGACAGACTACCATTAGTTTTATGTTTCAAAAATGAACGATAAAGAATTATTAGTAATATCAGAGAGCAAGAGGAAATAACGATGAATTTAATTCTTTTTTTACAATAGGCACGTTAGGCATATTCACGCGTTTAAACTTGTATTTCTGCTAGCAATTTATAATTAAGAATTTTATCCTTATTTTTATAAAAGCGAAATCCACGAAATATTTTGTGTAGTACTTGTTTAACATCAGCCAGTTTTCAACAGGAAAGTAAACGTGTATTTTCGGTGGCTGGCTAAATGCATATAATTTATTATTAATATTGGGTCTTATTTTCATACACATATGTATGCATATATACTTACTCATTTGCTGGTTGTTATTTGCTACCTTACAAGTGCATCAGAAACTATTTACCATTACACGTAATGGATGACATTAAAGTCTTTTCAATACGAAAAGTATTGCAAATAGATAAAGACAATATAAAACAACAATGTTTCCTACTAAATGATATTACAAATTTTAAGAACTTTGTTATCTACAAAAAATCGTTTGATACTTTTCACAGCTGATTTTGACATTTTAGTAAATAAATGATAACAGTCCTTTTGCCATGGTAATGCCACATAGCTTTGTTTACACTTAAAAATATAAAGAGATGACTGTGAATATACATTTCTAAAGACATTTATTCACAGTTGCCAATTCATTTCTGTTATAAACTCAATATTTCTTGAAATAAAATAAAATAATTAGATAAATGTGAAAAAAATTAATAGAAGTTATGTAACATTAACATTTGAAATCTAGCATATAATTTTAAATTAAGGGCATGTGTAATAATGAATTTTAACAAAATTAAAACAAGTTAACCTCATTTCTGCAATTTGCTACTGTGAATGAATATTGGCTCGGAGGTAGAAGAAAAGTCGAGTTTTGACAAAAGATTTTTGATGTGAGTCATTCTTGTCGTTAGGTTACACACGGAAAAGGTGGAATCAAGGAATAGTATAACATTGACAGGATTTGCTTAAATTACATTTAGTGTGAAAACAAAAGTTTTAAGAATGCCGAATAACGACAAGGAACCACAAAATATACAGAATAATAATGAGAGTAATACTTTAGAAAGCACGCAGGCAGTAGCCGCTGCCACTGAAGCATTGATTGCGGCCGCTGTAGCCGGCAGTAAATCGGCCCCCACTGCCAATAATAAGGAATCTGGGTCCAATGGTGCCGAAAAGCAACAGACTGATGCAAAATCCACTTCGGCAGGTAAGAATATTTACGTCATAAATACATAGATTATTTATTTGTTAAACGTGCAAATGCTTTGTCAGAAGGTGAGGTATATAAGAGTAATTGTACAAATGTGTATTCGTTGTGGAAAATGCCATTTTGCAACTATATTTTTATATGTATGTGAATTTATTAAATAATTCGAACTATAATTTCAGGTTTACTCAGAAATCAAGGTTTGCTAAAGGTACTTTCCGAAGTTGCAGCTGCCGGCCGACAGTCGAAACAATTCGCCTTTTGGTCTACACAACCAGTACCCAAACTAAATGAAGATATTACCACAAATGAATGTATTGAACCTGATAAAGATATCTCGGAAATTCGTCCGGATCCGTATACTTTGCCAGAAGGCTTTAAATGGGATACTCTTGATTTGAACAGTACCACCGATTTAACTGAATTATATACCCTGCTGAATGAAAATTATGTGGAGGATGATGACGCTATGTTTCGTTTTGATTATCAACCAGAATTTCTGAAATGGTCATTGCAACCACCCGGTTGGAGACGAGATTGGCATGTTGGTGTACGTGTGGTAAAGTCGGGACGTTTGGTTGGTTTCATATCTGCCATTCCAAGCAAGCTGCGTTGTTATGACAAAGTGCTTAAAACTGTTGAGATAAATTTTCTATGCGTTCATAAGAAATTGCGTAGCAAACGTGTTGCGCCGGTGCTTATTCGTGAGATTACTCGCCGTGTAAACTTGACTGGAATTTTCCAAGCTGCTTACACCGCGGGAGTTGTACTGCCTAAACCAGTCTCTACATGCCGGTATTGGCATCGCTCATTAAATCCCAAAAAACTTGTTGAGGTAAGTAAAAATCGGTGTGAAATTGTTCAGTTTTAAAAGTGATTGTGCATCTCTGTTAAACCCTTATATTTATCATAAATCAATATTAAACTTAGTATTTCTAAAACATATGTATATAGTTTAAACAGGTATATTTGATCTATATAACATTCATTATTAAATATTGTGTATAGAAAGTTAATATAATGTTTTTAAATGCCACTAAAAAAATATATTTTTTAAATTATTTTACAGGTCAAGTTTTCACATTTAGCACGTAACATGACAATGCAACGAACGATAAAATTGTACAAACTACCCGATCAGCCAAAAACTAAAGGATATCGTCGTATTCAACCCAAAGATATGGACAAAACACAGAAGCTACTTGAAGAGTACCTCAAAAAATTTTCTTTGAGCCCAGTTTTTTCAAAAGAAGAATTTCGCCATTGGTTTACTCCGAAAGATGGAATTGTTGACTGTTTCGTTGTCGAAGATGAGCAGGGAAATATAACTGATATGACAAGTTATTACTGTTTACCATCATCGGTGATGCATCATCCAGTACATAAGACTGTACGTGCTGCTTATTCCTTTTATAATGTGTCTACAAAAACACCATGGTTGGAATTGATGAATGATGCGTTGATATCGGCAAAAAATGTACATTTGGACGTCTTCAATGCACTTGATTTGATGGAGAATAAAAACTTCTTCGTTCCCCTGAAGTTTGGTACTGGTGATGGCAATCTGCAATATTATCTATACAATTGGCGTTGTCCAGCTATGACACCAGAAGATGTGGCGCTCATTTTAATGTAGTTGACATTTGCTAGAAACGGCTACACACACTAAAAACAACATAAGAAAATAAAGGAAAATTCAGCACATACCGCAAATAGTTAAATAATACAAAAGCCAGTCCAAACAACCATCACGACATAAAATTAAACAAATAATCGATGAATTTTGTTTCCATAATACATTGCGTAAAATGATAATGACGACAATTAATGATATTGTTAGACTACATAAAAGTATAATTAAAACTATGGTGGTTCTATGATGGATTCCCTTTAAAAACAGTATGTGTGTTGAAAATTGGAAGTTGAACATGAGCAGCTTTAGCTGAATACAATATAGCACAACAAAGTTAAGTAATTGCAATAAAAAAATACATACATATGTAACTATATACTTACATATTTCCAACTTTATGTACATATGTACGTAGACGAGTATGCTTTAAACTAAGTTTACTTCATTCTTAGCGCAGTAGCAGAACAAAATTATTATTTTGGCTACACGACTATGTAATTTATTCAAGATTTTTTGCAAATCTCTATTACTATTGGTAACGTTAAATTTTTTGAAAGATAAAATTTCAGACAGCACAATTCCGAGAGCTTTGGTCTTGAATTGTTTAAGGACTACGAATAAAAGCAATAAAGCAATTTCCGATTTTTTCTTCAGATTAATTAATAACAAATGGATTAAACAAATAAAACACGATATCTTAAGCATACAGATATGGTAAAAATATTATACAAGTCAATTTTTTTTTTTTTGTGAAGTTTTAATCAAAATATTTATTAAGCTGGTAATTTTTTGTTGTGTGAGACATTTCCTACAAATATATTATTTAAAGACTTCGTACACACAATTTGCCATTTATGCATCATTTTTAGTAACCCCTAAAATGTGTCGGTTATAAGTATTTCTTTATATTACGAAAGAAGTTTAAGTAACGTGTGTTCGTGTTGTTTTTAAGAAGTAAAAATAATTCAGAGAATAATAAAACCAAATTGAAGAATAATATCGAAACTTTCTAAACTTAACCTGAAATATATTGAATATCGAGAAAGTTTATCTCTCAAGTGTTTTTTCATTGCACGAATTCCATATTTTACATACAAATATATGTATATTAATAAAAAAAAGCCGGCTTGATCAAGTCAATGTTAACTTTATTAATTATTTATTAATTACGCTACTCTCAAATGCTTGGCGAATCTAAACAATAAAAGTACTCATTTAGTGTGCCAAAATGAGAACTTGGGTTAAATGAGCACTCCGTGGCAATAATGGGTTAGTAACTGTTATTAATATTCTGTGATCGTTTTTTCTATAAATATTTAGTAAATTCATTTTGAAATAATACAATATTATACTTAATATACCTTACATCACAAATTATCATTTTGCGAAGTTTGCCGTAAATGCTACAAATTTGCAATCTTAAATGAGTGCCACATTTGTACATACATATGTATATACAATTTTAGCGGTATGTGCGTTTTATTGCAGTTGCTTATTCGATTCGGTACTCTCCAAGGTTTAGTTAATGTTGTTGTTGTAAGAAGACAGCTATTTATGGTAGGTTGTCTATAAGTTGCTGTTTCTTATTTAATCGATTTCGTTCAAATTATTAACTTAAAGATAGCAGGAACTATTTGCTGATGCCAGTGCATGTGTTGTCTACAAGTTGACTGTTCTATTCGCATATCTCCAAAGCCTAAGAGAGCCGAAGAACGATTATCAAATAGCTATTACTTTAAAATCGATATATATTTAATCGATATATTTGTAGTCATAAATACCCTGCGGGGCTTCTAATTAAAATTTCTTTAAAAATTTTTCTTTCGTTTTGTACGGTCAACTACAATTTCTCAGTTGTGAAATTATAAATTATTTTATTAAAGTTATACTGTATACTTAACTGTAGTTATTCAATTAGCAAGTAAAAGCGATTCCTCTCTCTCTGATATCAATGAAAAACAAAACATTTTGATTTTTTTCCTTTTTGTCGAAATAAATTATAAAGTTTCGTATTTTCATTATGTCTTAAATATATATACTTTCCAATTCCCGTATATTATGTAATTTTGAGGAATTAGTTGGCCCGATTGATTGTATCGTCTAAGTACTGGTTTAGGGTGAGGTTGTATGGCGCGAAAATTGACATTTGACACAACAAAAAAGTAAAATTTGCTAATTTTTTGCCATTACAATAACTATTTTAAAAGCTAGGATATATTTCTAGCAGAGATAGATTTCTAAAATGAGTGATTCCACTCCTAAACATAAGTATCAAAAGTACAAAATACGTGTGAAAACATGGGAGCGCGATTTCAAGCGAAAGTTTTCACGAGTTCCGTCCAAGGTGCTTAGTAAACATGAAACAAAAAGTGAACATAATTTTTGCAAAATAACTTTTCTATTTTCTATTTAGTATGATATCCGTGAGGCGCCACAAGAAATACGAGATGCTTACAAAATGTACTATAAATTAAAAACCTCATTACTGGAGGACACATTGAATGGTGTTTTTGATGACGATGGATTTAGTGTTCTTGAAATATCGCAGAGTCAAAGCGAATTAACCCCAACTGAAAGTTCACAAATGTCCAGTAGCATTGCCGCGCTAGTCGGTAGTGCAACATCCTCAAATATGCTAGATGAATTAAAAACGTCCAATGAAACGAAAAGAAAAGTTTTGACATATTCAGATTTCGAAGAAAAAGTAGTTCGAGAATTTGATGCGGTAGAATTTTGCGAATTAAATGAAAAAGCATGGGGACCCGAACTAAGTATACAAAACTCAAAGACTGAGGAAGACGTTGATAAAAGTCCCAGCGAACCAGGTGCTTTGAAGAAGCCTTTCACATCCAGTTTATGTGCGAAACTTTTAAAAGCATCATCATTCAGTAAACGCAATCCAAGGAAATCACTTTCTCGCGTTAATTCCGGTATAGGTACACCAATATCGCGTCAGGAATCTTTGAGTAATACGCCGCAGCAATCGGAAGTTTTACCCGATTTAGAGACAATACTGGTACAAAAAGCTAAGGAGCAACAAGCGTTGGCCGCGGTTACTGTCAATCCATTATTAGCAGGTGAGAATTCAGCTTTTTCTACAACAGATGGGTATACCTTACAGCAAGCATTTAATATTTGTAGTCGTTACTACAACATCTATAAAAAAGCTTCACCTGTTATTTCCTATTCCTATATTTCATTTTGTAGAGTTCAAAGTTATTTTATTGTTAATTTTCAGGCAAGGACACCGCTACACAACTAAATATAGATGCCGGCTGGCTTAACCGTAACACCATCGATGAAGGACTAGAAGGAGGTGTAGACATTAAAGCGCAATCAGCTAAATCATTGGCGCGAACTCCAATAGTAGAGAAGCGTTTTGGACTGAGCAATATCAATGTAAAAACTGTGGTACCCTTTACTAATAACATCAATATAAAACAAGAAGAAACGTTAAAAACAAATGTGGAAACTAAACCAGAAACAACACACAACACACTCTTAGAGGCAAGTGCGGTTGTTAATAACGATAATAATGGTGACTCCGATTCAGTTGTTTCTGATAGCGGTGGTGAGGAAGCGGAGCAGGCTTATGTACACGTCGCCAAAAGGCGCAGGGTGTTGAAAACAATTGAAAAAAATCAAACAATTGAAAGTAGTGATTTACCAATGAAAAATAATGAGATAAATGAGCTGAAAGCAACAGGCACTAAGGAAGAGTCTGCTACTTTGGATGCTCATCAAGAGGAGGTAAAACATTATGATTTCTCAGCAGATGACAATGATGATGCTGACTATTCACCTCCAAAAGCTAAGAAAGGAGCGCGCAAAACTGTTAAGCCTGTTAGGAAGACAACCAAGGAAGCAAAGCAAAAAACTAAAGAAAATGCTAAGAAAACAAAAACAATCAATTCTCAAAGAACAAGTAGGACTAGAAGTAGTAATACCAAAAAAGGACCTGCCAAAGCTAAGAACGATGTTACTGCTACGAACATTGAAGAGGTAAACGAAGAACCAGATGAAAAGCCACCAGAAGCAGCTATGTTGCGTTATACAATGCTACTCGAGAGTGGTGATCTCACAAGTACGCCACGGGTACCAAGCAGTGAGCTGGAGAAAGCCGACGATGTTGCACAGCGGTATATAAATAGCACACATGTGGTAGTCGCCAAAGCGGAAACAGCATCAACTAGTCAAAAACCTACACCTTTGCCAATCATCGATGAGAAGCGTGCGGCAGCACGAAAGAAACTTGAAGAAAAAATTGACGCTGGTAAACTTAATGAGAATTATGTGTCGATAAATCTGCAAAAGAAGATATATGCACGCGGAAAACGAAATGTTAATTACTCTAAATATAAGAAAAAAATGTGGCGCCACAAAAAGAAAATTGCTGCACTTGCCGGTCCGGATATGGATATGGGCGGTTGTGATGGCGGTGTACTAACATGTTTCACTTGCGGGCAAGTGGGGCATTTTGCCGCACAATGTAAGATAAAGGGCGACTCACTATTACCTCTAACAGCACAACTTGAGGAGGATCCCTCACCATTTCCCACCCTTGAAGAAGCTGAACGTATGGCTGCTCAGAATGCTGTGGTGGCACACAGTAGAAATATATCGAGATTACCAGCTGCAGCAAATAAAGCAATGTATCAAAAAAATGAGGAAGACACTGAACCGCAACCAAATTCCGATCATGAGTCAGTTGCAGGCAAAGACAGTAATGACGATGTCTCGGAAGACCATGATGATGACACCTCTGAAAATGACGATAATGAAAATATATGTTTTGAGAGCGATGAAGAATTTGAAAATATTAATATTGAAGAGGTTACTACAACGGCAACTCAAGAGTCACCGATTAAAAAATATGTGGGCCATAAAATACCGGAAGATTTTCTCAAAAAAGTTGGTCTGGATTCTAATTCTGAAAATGGCAAAACATCTGATACACAATTCGGTGGAATTAAACCCATTTATGAACTCGATGTCGATGGTAATGTGCGCGAGGACATACCTGCCGAAGTCACAGAAACGCTACGTATGTTTGGGCATACAAATTTCCGAAAGGGTCAAGAACGTGCAATTATGCGTATATTATCTGGCGTGTCAACGTTGGTTACGTTAAGTACAGGCAGCGGTAAATCATTATGTTACCAATTACCCGCTTACCTATACAGTCATCGTAGGCGTGCAATAACATTAGTTATATCGCCACTCGTATCTCTTATGGAGGATCAGGTGACGGGTGTACCACATTTTCTACGTGCCCATTGCTTACATACCAATCAAACGCCTCAACAGAGAATAAAAGTAATGGAAATGATATCGGCTGGTGAAGTTGATATTCTCTTAGTGTCACCGGAAGCTGTTGTGGCTGGTGAGCGTTCGACTGGTTTTGGTGCCATTCTGCGACAATTGCCGCCAATCGCTTTCGCTTGTATTGATGAGGCGCATTGTGTTTCTCAGTGGAGCCATAATTTCCGTCCCAGTTATCTGATGATTTGTAAAGTGCTCAAAAAGAATTTAGGTATTCAAACGGTTTTAGGCTTGACGGCTACAGCAACTTTACCCACGCGTCTGAGTATTATCAGCCATTTAGGAATACCAGATGGACAACGTGGTGTTATTAGTGATACTCCATTGCCAGACAATCTTCTATTGTCGGTATCAAAAGACGAGAATAAGGACGCTGCTTTATTAGAATTACTTCTAAGTGATCGGTAAGTAATATTTTAATTATATTATAATTATACAAAACCGCTAATATTAATTACCTCGCGCTCAGAAAGTCATGTGTGGTGAATTGGTAAACCCATCGTCCTTTGATATACATATGACTGAATATATTAAGTTTGTCACAAATTTTGTAACACTCAAAAGGAAACGTCTGAGACTTTGTAAAGAATCAGTATAAAAAGCTGAGCCGATTTAGCTATTTCCGTCTGTATATATGCCATCTAGTCTCTCAGTTTTTGTGATATCATTCTGAAATTTTGTCACACGTCATAATCCCCCCAAGAAGCAGCTTATTTGTCGGAATGTTGTTGTTATTGTTTTAACGGGATACTAATTCCCGTTAGGGTGGTAAGTGTCAATTGTGTTGTCGTCGACGTCATCTAACGGTAGGCCCAGGAAACGCGCTGTTTCGACGGAGTCGGACCAGAGGGAGGGGGGAGATTTCAATTCCCACGACTGCCGGTTCTACGTACCGGAATTGACTCGGATTTTATCCGACCAAGAGCAGTCCTTTCGGCGATCTAACCCCGTTTGGATCGGTGAGTGTTAATTTGTCGGAATCGCTGATATCGGACCATTATAGCATATAGCTGCGGTACAAACTGAACAATTATTTGCATGGCCCCTTATGAAAAACCCTTTATATTGAACGTTACGTAGGTTATAAAGTTAACCTAAAAGACGAAGACTTTTGTATCTAAGCTAGAGAAAGAGATTTGACCCATTTCTGAAAGTGACATGTCTACAAAAGAGTAATAAGTCGTAACAAACTCGATTATACCACGAAAAATGTAAATTTCGTATGTAAATTTAACTTAAGTAATTTTGTATACATTCTAGGTTTAGTGACTGCCAATCCATAATCGTTTACTGCACACGCCGCGATGAATGCGAGCGTATCGCTTCGTATCTCCGCACTTGCATGCAGGATCAATGTAACGATAAAAATGCACCGGAAAGCGGTAAACGCAAACGAAAGCGCACTAATTGGGCGGCAGAACCGTACCATGCTGGCATGCCGGCATCTCGTCGTCGTACTATACAAAACGCTTTCATGCGCAATGAACTGCGCATAGTTGTGGCCACAATTGCTTTCGGCATGGGCATCAATAAACCCGATTTACGTGCTGTCATCCATTACAATATGCCTCGCAACTATGAGAGTTACGTACAAGAAATTGGACGTGCCGGACGGGACGGCAAACCGGCGCAATGTCATCTATTTTTAGATGCACGCGGCGGTGATAAGTGTGAGCTACGTCGTCATATTTACTCCAATTCGATTGATCGACATGTGATAAGAAAATTATTGCAACATGTGTTTGTGCCGTGTGCCTGTGCCAAGAAGGAGACATCAGAGGCGCAATATCAAAGAACACAAGTTTCGCGAGCGAATATGTTGAACGCAACAAGTGCGGTTGAAAGTAATCGCATTTGTCCCGGCCATGAAATCGGTTTCTCTGTACAGCGTACAGTTGAGGCTTTGGATATACCAGAAGAAAATATATCCACATTGTTATGCTATCTTGAACTGGATTCTCGTTGGAATATCAGTGTGCTCAGCAATGCGTATACCATGGCCAAGATCATTTCATATGGTGGTGCAAAGTACCTAAAGTAAGTATTATAAACCTGTTTTATAACCTAAATAGGTAATATTAAGTTTGTAACGTCCAAAAGGAAATATCGGGACCCCATTAAATATGTATACATATATGTAGATATGTTCAGCTTGATGAGTAAAAGTATGTTTAGCTGCCTGTCTGTTCGTCCGTCGGTATGTACGAGAATTAGTCTCCCTCAGTTTTTGAGATACCGTTCTAAAATTTTGCACACATCCTTTTCTCCCCAAGAAGCCTCTTATTTGTCGGAATCAGAGATATCGGACCACTACTATAGGATATAGCTACATATACAAACTGATCAATTTAAATCAAGTCTTTCTATGGAAAACTTTAATTTGCAAGATATCTCCCGATATTTTGTATAGCTTATTTTGCAAGGCAGAGCTCCGTTTCCGCAGAAATTGTTCACATTGGACATTTATAGCATTTTTCTCGTTTTTTGTCAGCATACTTAATATATGTACATATATTTGTATATAATATATTTTAGACATGCGGCCAAAGAATGTCCACCTTTAGCAATGGCAATCGCATTGGAAATAAAACAAGGTAAATTTAAGGATGATGCGAATATAATTGAGTTTTCAGTGGTTGATATTGCTGCAGCGATCGGTTGGAACAGTGGCGTCGTAAAATATCAATTGAAGAATTTGGAGTGGATTGAAGGTAATAATGTATTTAAACACATACAGTGATTTTTATTTTTTATGCAGTAATGTTGACTTTTCTAATATTTCGACTTTTTCCCAGATAAGATGAAATTTCATCTATTTCAAAGTTTTACACTTTTCTAATACACATTCACATTTTTCAGTCGATGGCTATCCGCGACGTTCCCCCATTAATGTCAATTTTCACGACATCGGTTTTCGATTGAAGGCGCCGGGAGATTTCATACCCGAAGAAATAGATGATGCTCTTGATACACTCTATAATCGTACAGTCGAACAAGAGAGAACACAACTCATACAGCTACAGTATGTGTTTCAAGGTCTATCCTTGGTCGCCTACAACAATTATGTGCCGTGCATGAGCGCCAACTATGCTCCAGATCGTTCCAATCAACTTAAAGGTATTATACGCGATTACTTCCAGAATGATTACCCTAAAGAACTGAAACTAGAACCGGATGTAAGTCTTATACTCAGATCATTTCACAAAATTTCAAATTAAAAAAAAAAAAAAACGATCACATTTTCAGAATTCAAACGTATCCGATAGTGATATTGAACACGATGTACTCGCGCTTATTGGCATGTATCCAGATAATAATTTCAGCGGTCGCAATATTGCTCGCATTTTCCATGGCATATCAAGTCCAAACTTTCCAGCTGTTATATGGGGCCGTTGCAAATATTGGAGAGCTCACTCAAGCGTTGATTTTAATCGAATTCTAAAATTGGCGAACGCTCTTATTGTACGACGACGCATGTAATAATTTTTTGCAATGGCTTTAGAGGAAAGGCATTCTTATGTATACAGCGCATTTTAATTTTTAGATTTTATGAAAGTTCCAAAACGTGCATAACCATCATCAATTCATGTTTATTTACGATATAATCTGTTTTTACTATATAACTTGTTCATAAACACATTTTAGCTTTATCAATGCATTTGCTCAATTAATTTAATACATTAAAAATTTTAATATTGACAAAACTGAAAAGACTTTAAATAGAAATGCCTCTAAAAATAGACTCCATATAAGAACGCATTTTTTATAATTGTCACAGACTTAATAATTTATGTAAATTTACGCATTAAGCTTTACTATGCATGTAGGTTGTATTTTAATAAGAATATTTTTAAATAAAGTTGACAAAAAATATTTTTATGTATGTATGTATATGTATTGAATTTTTTGGAAACTGGAATATGTGTCTCAAATACACTTCTCATTTGTAAATATAATACATTTTTCATTACAAATATTTCTTTCAAACCCGGATTGCTTCAAATTTAAGCTTTATTTTTAAAATTTCACTTTATCTAAAACAAAAGATTTAAGCACCAAACTTCTGCGAAATTTCATTATTGATTTATTTAATTAATTTTAACTGAGATTTTTGTGAAATTTAATATTAAAAAAATGTATAATTCTCACACATGACAACATATTGTTACAACCATTTTCGATAAAAAAAATAGTTTTTTAACTAATTTTTGCAGAGTTAACTGATCAATATATGCAATATGATACGTGTGAATATCAACATTATATATTATTTAATTCGTTATACTCTATTTAATACTCATTCACTTTAATAAATATCCTTTTTCGCTTATACGAGGTGGGCCGATAAGTACGTATGTAGGCACATAGTTTACAAAAAAATTAG
The DNA here is from genome assembly GCA_037783105.1 of Bactrocera zonata. Taxonomy (NCBI): domain Eukaryota; kingdom Metazoa; phylum Arthropoda; class Insecta; order Diptera; family Tephritidae; genus Bactrocera; species Bactrocera zonata. Next base: position 2,730,458 of record JBAWJQ010005835.1, on the reverse strand, counting down.
AAAATATTTTTGAACGTAGTGACCTTTTAGGTCGACGCATTTAACATAGCAACATTCCAACTTCTTTAATCCGCAGTTTTTCAAAGTAGGCGTGGCTGCGATAACCTTCCTATTCCATATCTGGAAGTAAGAATATTCTCCGAATGCAAATCTTGAGAATACAGTGGTTGGGGCAGCAGTTCGTAACATAATTTGAGCGTGGCGACAGCAGAGATGCGAGATGGTGCGTTAGTGAAGAGAATTTCTTACTTCGACTTTTCCAGAAGCCGTTTGTTTTCATTGTTTCCAACTATTGATCCCTAGTGAAGTCTAGAAACTAACTCAGATTACGCTTAAAGAGCGTCAAAAAATACTGTAAAGTGACTCATGGTTGGGTTTGTTGACGGGAGTGGGCAAACGCGGCAACAATCACGGCTTTCTCAGGCCCATTAGTTTATGCTTGATATGATCCATGCGATTTGCTGAGATGCCACCGATCGTGTTTTTCGTCACGTTATCTACCGTGTTAGCTTTAATATTAAGTAACCGGAACGGACCAGGATATTTATCTGGTCAAGGAGCATTCCACTAAAAAACATGGAGCCGGATTCGGTATTTTTCTGCAAGAACATGATATTGATGCATATTTCTCTCGTGTCTGCTGCGAATCTTGCTCACTTGCTTCGCCTCTTTTTGGCGGAATTTGCAGCAAATTAAACTCCGCATTCTAGGGTGAAGCGTATATTTTTCCACTGATATTGAAGGTACCTGAATAATGACTCGCATTAATAAAACAAATGATTTGCTTCTGTAATAGTAACTAATGTTTTTTTTTATTTAAAACTTTTGTAATCGTTATTTTGTGTTTATTATTATTTATTATTTATCATTGATGACGTGAAGTAAGAAATTGAAATTAAAATAATTATGATATACACATATAATATAAATAATAGCATAAATTTACCTTTTTGTATACCTTAAATGTTTTTTTTGTTTATTTTTCCCTTTCTATTTTAATCATTAATTTAACTTCATTTATGCAGTGTCTATATGTTGCCAGATTTATATACGCTTCTCTTTAATCAATATTTAAAAAATAAGTAATTATTATAATTAGTGCCTTATACGAGTACATATGTATATATATATATATATATATTAAATAATATATATGTTATGTATGTTTAGCCCACAAGGCTATATTATCAGCTAACACCTAGACCTTTCGCCTTCCGCCTTTAATACCATGTATACGAATGACAAATAATGCGTTCCGCATGCAAAAGTTTTCGTTAGCATTTTGTGGCCCTTATAAATTCTACTGTTATTGAGAAGTTTTACAGTAATTTGGAAAGCTATTTTTGAGGACGGTGTGTGTGGAGTTAGAAGAAAGACACCACTAAAAACAAAAACATTTCTTCGTTTCAAATTTTTTTAATATAACATTTGCACATCGCACAAAACGGGATATTTAAGAAAAAAAAACATAAATAAACGGAAATGATTTGGTCCTAGTCATGTCTAAAGACCACGACACTGGCTGCTCCTCAACGCAAATCAAAAACTACCCTACCCAGGACTTCAAAAAGCATGCGGCATAGAAGTGGGGCATTAAACGCAGAATTTTGTCTTAGCTCTCAAAAATACTTTCCACTGTTAATTTTTCAATATTTTATTAATTATATTTTAGTTTTTTTTTTTTGTGTTTAATGCTTAGTGTCAATTTGGGTGTGTATGTGTGTGTTTTTAATATATTTTTGTGTTTTCGTTTTTTTTTCTTCTTCTGCTATAAACTAATAATATGTTTTCACTTATACTTCTGTAATTATTTACCTTTATTATGTTTTTTTTTACTAATTTACACGCCATTAATGTGCTTACTCCTGGTTTTCCACATCTTTAATGTTTCATTACATACTAACAGAATTAATAAATAAAATTACTGTACCCACAAAAACACACACAATAAGTGCCTGCTCTATCACCCTTTAATGAGGCAATCACATCGCTTGCATCGAGTGTGCTTTCGCTGTCGCACAAATTGTTTAAAAGTTAAATTTAAAATTATTTTGGGTGACATCCATCAACTGCATTCAACTAGCCAGCTAAAATAGTGTAGTGATTTAGATTGAACGTTGATGACTGCGCACTTTCTGTCCGTATATCAAAGCTAAGTTTGTTTGTTATTGTTGTTGTGTTATTCTTTTAGTTGTTTCCTCTTTGTTTGCCATGGGTTTCAGCGTAGCTTGGCTGCTGCTATTTGTTTGTATATTACAGCTTATATGTATGTATGGTACTATGTATGTACTTGAACAGGTGTGATTGGATCGTCGTGGCAGCGTCGAATCAAGCAAATTACGAAATGCGACCTGATTTTGTAAATGTAATGTACGCTTTTTCCAATACTCGATTTTTTCACTATCCTTATTGCAGTACTTTTTTTTAATAATATTTCCTACTGTTTTATGCTGCAATATGTTTAATCTGAAAGGAAAAAATATTATTTTTAAATTATTAATGCTCAAATCGTCATTGAAAAATATAGACTAAGGGGATGTTCGAGTTTCAATCACTGCGGCAGTATAGCGAGGCATTATATTCGACGCAAAAATGTTGCAATATAAGTATCAGCTGAGTATCTGCAGAAAAACAACACTGTCGCAATATTGCTGCAGTTATTTGCTTGCTCGAACATCCCCTAAATGTGTAATATACAAATAAATTTATTTTATAATATTCTATGCCAAATATCGTGAAGATAGCTTGTCAAATAAAAAACTTTTCCTTATAAAAACTTGATTCTGACCGTTCAGTTTGTATGGCATACAAACCGATATTAAGGCTATCGAAAAATGGGCAATTTCTTGAGGAGAAAATGACGTGTGCAAAATTTCAGATCGATATCTCAAAATCTAGTTCGTGTTTATACAGACGGACGGGCAGACAGACTAACTGTTGTCACTGATCCATATGTTCGTATTGGGATATGATCCAATCCATGGTGAAATTAAGAAAAATATTCGTGAAAATTGGCCCAATATCAGACCATTTTTATAATCCACACATTAAATGTGGCTGAAAATTTCAGTTTGCTAGAGGCCAAAGCCCCAAATATAAATAACAGCATGCCGAAATCAGACTTTTCAAAGTTTTAAGCAGAGATAAGGACTTTAAATAAAATGAAAGCGAAGTGCATAATTAAGTTAGTTTCAAGGATTCTTTTAATATTTACCTATAATGTGACTTTCCATGTTTGTTATACGTGGCTTTGACGATGGTTGCGGTATAATTGTGATTTCGTCATTGATTTTGAGAGGTTTTAATAAAGAGTCATTTGTTGCCATCAAACTACTACGCTGTTGATGATTTAGTGCACCCATACCGCTACCGCCGGCCATACCACCTGCACTCGACGCCGCAGCCGAAGTGTTATTCTTTTTGCCATCCATAGCCTTTTTTGCGACTGTACTGTGCGCGGTATACACGTGTGTCTCAAATTGTTTGTACATGCCAAAGGTTGCTGTACACACTGTGCATTTGTAGGACAAATGTGCAGGTTTCAATGTCATGTGATGGTCGCGCGACACGTGATTCAACAACTTCCATTGATACATCTATTTTATGGTTAAAAATATGTTTTATTAACATATTCGGTTTTTGTTTTTTAGATTTTTTTTTTATGGTAACTTACCCTGCCACACACGGGACACCGGCCGGCATCTTTTCCCTTATTAGCGGCTTCTTGCATCGAGCTTGTGACCAAACCATGAGAGCCCAGTAAATGTCGCTCCAGACCTTGATCGGTAAAGAAACGGAATTGACACTTTTGGCAATTCAGTGGCGGCCGGTTGTAAATCATTTTTGGGTGTATCTGTAAGCAGTAGTACACGGTAATTAGATAAACTACGAGTATAATAAGATAAGGCGAAACATACCTTCACTTTATGCATCCATTGCATGTGGTTGCGTAGTTGTTCCAGATCCTTAATGTAACCATCACAAATTTCACAGATGACAAATTGTGTTTTGCTATTGCCACCACCACCTACCATTAGGTTTTGGCCAGGCTTCATACCGGTCGGTGGCATTTTGCTTGTTGACGGCGATGTCACAACTGGCTGCGCAGTATTTTGGCGAGGTAGTGGAGTTATAGAAATACTTGGTTGACCGGTAAGCGTTTTTTTAGCAAAAGCATTTGCTGCCTACAAGGGATAGGGGATAAAATATGTTAATATTACTTTTAATTTTTAAACATATTGTTAATGTTTTCAAAAATATCGACAGACCTGCAAGAGTTGTCCGCCTGGTACTTGGTAGTTATTGGGCTGCACCACATTCGTGGCCATTTGGGAGCGTATAGGTGCGGGTCCACGTAGCATTGGGCCACTTGGCAAGGGACCGGTCTTTTGTGTGTTGATAACTGGAGGGCGACCGCGTAGCTTATTTGCAGCGTTTTGTGCAGCGAGTGCTGCCGCTTGCATGGTACGCGCTTGAGCTGCTGCCTGTTGCTGCTGTTGTATGGACGCAAGCGCTGCCTTTTGTGCCGCAGCTTGCGCAGCCATTGCCTGATACGCCGTCGCAGTGCCCACGAGTCCATGACGCGGCTTGATACGCGGTATTTTCGCCGGCGCCTCCCAATCAGCAGGCGGTGCTAAATTAATTTCAGGGCGGAATTTCTTCGCGCAAACCGGTTGATGACGTGCCAATTTAGCCTTGCCATTATCTTCGAATCCACAATTCGGACACTGATGATACGGTAGCGGTTTAATGAGACGCGCCTTGATGTTGTGTATCGCTTCCATGTGATAAACAATTTCTGTTGCGTTACGTATCTCAAAAGCGCAGAAATTACACTTATATAACGCGCCGTTCATATGTGGTGTTTCATAATGATTGGCCATGGAGAGGGCAGATTCCGACTTGAAATTACAGAACTCACAGCGTTTCATGGTAAATTTGAAGGGTGAATTCTTCTTGCGTGAAGCTTCCAAGTTGCCAGAGAGTGCTGTTATAGCACGCTCAAACTCAGTAATGTTCTTACCCAGACTCTTGCGCATTTTACGTTTTTGCAAACGTATTAAATCTGACTGTACAAATTCTTGTACTAGACCTACACCAATGTCCATGAAAAATTTGCCCAGTGGACTTTCAAAATAGTTCTCTTGACCCGGTTTCGAGGCAATAGCGGAATTTTGTGCTGAGGTGCTTGGAGATTGCACAAGTGCCGCTGCTGGCTTAATGGCGCCTTTTAGCGCTGGCAAATCATCGGAAACTTCTTTGATTAAGACTTTAGTGCGCATACCGGATTCCGAATCATCGTCGTCGTCATCGTCATCATCTTCCTCCGATTCTTCTGACCAGGACTCATCAGGATCGTCGGCGCCACGTCGCCGCTTCTTCTTTTTATTGTTTTTGTCTTCTTTGTCCTCCTTATTCTGCTCGGTCATCATATCGAACTCATCAGATTTATCTGCGTCAGCGAGATCATCTTTCGTCAATTTATATTTATCTTCGATATCTTTAACTATATTCTTGAGTATGTCCACCGGTGGCTTCTCATAAATATAGGGAACGATAAACGAAGGTGCCTCTAGTACAAACATGTCGTCCGTAAGGCCGGGTAGTAAATTTGCGGCATTCGCATTACCAAGCCCAGGGAAGGAAGCGGGATTTATGCCAACGGCATTATTTATGGGCATACTTGGATTTCCGACAGGTATAAGTTTTGGTGGTCCTCCCGGCGAAGCTATATTTGCTGCCGGCGTAATATTGATTGGATATACGTTGCTCTCGGCCACTTTTCTGGCAGCTGCGACTGCAGCAGCAGTTGCTGATGCGGCATCATGCGCCATTAGTGAACGCGCATCTTTGATGGAAATTTGACCACCAGATCCGGGGCCTACACTACGTTGACGTTTACTTGGCGGTTGTGAGTCATCCGAGTGCTGTGGCGAGTCCATAGCCATGCTCTTACGTTTACTCAAATCACTTGCCGCTTGTAGACGTGGCGCAGGTGTATCATCTTCAATAACTACGCAATCATCATCTTCGTCATCGTCAATGATTTGTGTCTCATTCGATGCTTTTTGCTTGGTAGGCAAGTTGCTATTGGCTTCTGTATCCGAATCTGAGGCAATAACTACAGCGCCATCTGAGTCACTGCATATTGAACGAGTCTTACGTACGGCAGCAGCGTTCGACGACGTCACTGCTGTACTATTTTCAGAGTTGTTCATTGTAGTATCAGCTTCATTTGCTTTTGACACTGCCATCACTTCGTCGTCTGAGTCATCGCCTAGGTCCACAAAGCCACTAGCATCGTTCTTTGGGACACCGTTTTCTTTTTTTTGATCTTGCGTCTTTATATCGTTGCTTATCGAAAGTGGGTCGGCTCCGGTATCCATGGGTTCATCGACACCGACGCTTCCGCTGTCATCCGTTTCCACCTTGTTTGCAGCATTTAATTTGTGCTCTTTGTCTTTAATCGCCTTGCCCTCATGACTGTGTATATCGGCGCCCTCTATTTCACTAACGCTATCGGTATTACTGCTAACGGTGGCTGGTCTTTCTAGACTTTCGCTTGGTTCATTACTATTGTCTTTTGGATCAGTCGCTTCGCCAACAGTACTACGCGATCGCTGTGTGTCTTCGTCGCTCTCACCACCACCGGATTTGTCTGTGCATGTATTAGAATTGTGTAATTCATCATTGCAAAAGTTTAGCGGTTTATCCTTTAAAGTGGCCACCATGGGAACGCCTAAGCTGTCTACTTTACTATCATTACTTAGTCGCTTTTCCTCTTCCACGTACGCCGCATTCCCTTCATCTTCACCCGTTGACATTTTACTATCTTCACCACCACCCCCATCTACACCTCTGCCATTTTCTGTGGTGGATGATGCCGTCATTTGAGAATCATCTTCTTCGGTATCAGCGCCGTCTACGTCCATTTGCTGGTTATGCGTGTCGACGTCCGTTGATACTCGGCTGTTATTGATTTTGTTCAAACCATTCTGTTCTTTCAATTGTTGTTGTTGATCATTGCTGACCACTGTCGAAACATTGCCATCCGTGTAATCGCTATTACTGGGCACTGAATGTTCCTCAGTTATAGCATGAGTGGAGGAAATGGGTTGTGTTGTTGCCTCTGGCATTATACCATCGACTTCAGTCATTTGCTTCAAGCGTTTATATTTTCTCAACCAAATTTAACTGCAAAAAGAAAAAAAGAAAAATGGTGAACAAAATTATGCAAATTATTTAAAAATGTGGTTTATATTATATCTATTTAGTACAAGTTAATTGTTTTGTAAGTTTGTTTTTCATTATTGATTTACTTTATAGATAATTGTGTTTTTCGGTAATTATTACTCAAAAATATGTATGTTGAGTATTTACTATATATTTTTTTAATATATTATTCTTTTCTTTTGACATATATATATATGTGTGTACTGTCGAAGTTCAAAAAAAATATTATTCACTCAAATAAAAAAATACTCTTAGAATAGTCGTTAATACGCATAGTAGAATTATAAATAAAATAATAATTTCTTTAAACAAATTAAATAAATTTTGAGAATCAAACCATTTTATTAACTTCTAAAGATCTTATGACATGTGAACATTCGTGGGAATGTAATTTAAATAATTAAATTTATATGTACGAACTTAGGTGTGTACATACATATGTATGTATGTATTTACATAAATAAAAAAGTTAATTTTAAAGAAGTAAGTTAACAAAGACCAAAAATTGGCAATTTATAATAGTAAGAAAAAACCGATGAAAACGTAATAAAAGAAATGTTGGATAACAAACATATGTATCTACATTCATGCAAATATGTATATATGTATATGTATTTATTATTTTATTATATCTATGTAAGCTAAAAAAGAAGTATTCGCACAGGAATATCTGAAAAATCATCAAAAATTATTGGCAAATGAAAGTTTCAAAGAATCGCTTATGAAAGGAAAACATAGCATTGGGCGGATTAGTGGACGGACATTGGGAAGAAAACTATATATGTATAAAAATATATATAATATAATGTATATACGTACATATATATTGCAGCAGCTACGAACAGTGGGATAGAAGATGGAAAGACGCAAAAAAGAGAATTGAAGGAATGGATGGACGGACGGAACGACAGAGGGACACACAAACGATTAGACGCCATATTGGAATTTCTATACAAACGTAGAGGTGAAGCACTTACTATATATACAAATATACATATATATACCATACATATGTACATTGTATTTGTATGCATACATACGTATGTATATACAAAGGTAAAAACATATATATTTTTAAAATGGCGTTTAATATATATGTATATATGTAAATACTATATGTTACAGTCGTTTGCAATATTTGTATGTTAAAATGTAAAAAGTTTTGCGTCTTTTTGTGCATGTAGTTTGTGAATAGTTAAATATGTATATACCTGTATGCAATTGAAAATATACAAATACATAAATGTATACATAGGTATCTATAACTAGATAAATCCGAAAAATCAATTCTGTATGTATACATAGTTATACATACCATATGTATATATGTATGTATGCACATAGATATAGCTTTAATTTTAAAGTATATCATGTATATCATACCACTAGATACTTAGATACTTTTGTTAATATGTCATTATACATACATAGAATATACATATATTTAAGTTCGTGTCCTTTCTAACTATAGGTAAATCACTTAAAAGTAAGGGTAGATATATGTACATATAATATGGTTTTATGTAATAAATATATACTGTGTAATATGCATGCACGCATATATAAAGCTAATTAGTCGTGGTATATAATAAATAATTACGAGATATTTGGATCATTCATCTCGTTGTAGATTACATAGGTGTATTACATACATATATGTATTTTTACCTACATAACACTTATATTTCTACAAGAATTATTTTTATTCATTCGACGGTAATAATAAACTAATACATATATTTTTGGAATAACAAAACTCAATAAATAATCAAATACAAATTAAATTAAATAATCAACTCGGCTATAATCGCGTAAGCGGTGTCTACGCTAATAAAGAAGAATTAAGATTATTTTGTAACCATACACGTAGTTGAGCACCTTTAATTAGGTTCATATGTATGTATATGAGTTAAATTGATAGCTCTTTAGAATTATTACTTAATTACATACATGTTTTGGAATATACATTATAAACATTTCGATCAATGTAGATATCCAAAATTTTATAGATAAAAAATACATTACAATTTTTGCACAACCGGCGTTTGAGCAAATGATTGATTGCAAACAAAACAAACTATTTTGATATGCACATGGGATTAAGACGCTATATTTCATTTGTTGTCCTTATTGGTACAGCGCAATGGTATGAATTTTAAAGATACTTTTGTATTAGTTATAGATTTATCAAATAAACCAAAAAAAAATATTTCTTGTTAATATTTTGTCTTTCACTTCATTCATGTCAAAGTCATTTGCAGCATGTATGGATGTGTGCGTCACAAACATTAGTGCTGTTGTTTTAGTTACGCTACCCTATAAGCTAACAACGTTTACCCACCTCTGCACCCAGCTTTTGTGATTATTTGCTCTTGTTTCTCTCTCTAATCATATTTTGTTATTGTTCACTAGTTGGTTTTTTTTTTAGATTTTTGCTGCTGTCAAATGTAAGCAGACACAGATACCGTAGTTAGATTGCGGCAGGTAAGAAGCACAAGAAAAAGTATTGGACTAAAAAAAGTAACTAGAGATTGAAGGCGTCTATGATCAGGCGAACTAAATACAAATATCTGCTATTGCATACGGTACTCGTTGCCAGCTTACTATACTTACTAAAGGCATCAGAATGGCGCGAGAGTGTAATCAACTCTTGCCAAACCAATATAACTAGTAATGAACAGGGTTGCTGTATTTCCTGCATTTGTAGCCGGCGATTTCCAGGAAATCAGAATATAAAATTGAGGTAACTCTTTTTCATTGAAAGTGACTATTAATTCATAAAATATGATTTTAAAATTAATTCTACTTTTTTGAAATTGTGGGGCTTATAAGAGTTTATTTTTGATACCTTGTAAGATTTTAAAAATTAATTAATCTTACATTTGCAAATATTTTATGTAAACTCGTGAAGGTAGCTACAGTTTTTGGGAATCTTAAAGGATCATCGTTCACAGTGTGCAAGTGGGATTCTATGTCACCTTTAGTACCAGGATTAGCTCTTCTACTTAACATAACCTAGTTGTTAGTTAGTGTTTTAATATAAAATTTACGCAAATCGGAAGGTCCGGTATTTATTTCCGGCCGAGAGCTGAGTCTTTAACAAATTTTTCAAACCACCTTTTAAACATTTCTCGTTCGAGTCGTAGAAAAATTATATGAAACGCTTTAAAATCTCATTAACTGTACACACATATGAATACATTAATACAGCAATGCACTTTCTATAATTCCGCTTCTGTCAAGTGAAGCAACACTGTGTTTTCCTGCCGGATTCTCACCGGCCGCCATATGAAAATGCTCTCTAACTTTTGTATTGCTTATTTCATATATTCGCATTTGTTTTCTGTTGAGCATCAGACACAAAATGATATAAGACCACCAATAATTCTGATGACAGCTGGTTCAGTTTGATTTCCGCTCACACATTTGAAGCACTCTCCAAGCGGCTAAAAGCAGCGTAAAGGGAGAGCAGACGGAATGTTTTTGATGTTTAACTATAAAGCGAAATGTCAAATAGGTAAAACTGCGTGAGAATTTGGTAAACAAAACAAAATAGAAGATTGTGGTGTTTCTTTGCTACTACTTTTGTGCCTTCGGAGCAGTTTGATGGCGCGCTGAGCTAGTAATGCCAAGTACATCCATACATACGTATTTTGTGGGTAAATTTATACATACTTACATATCTACACTATATGTATATATTTTTATTCATGCTGACAAAACTGATATTGGCACAAGCATGCGAGTTTTTGCTGCAGTGAAGATTGAATGGTAATATACTCTTCTTTTAAACGACTATATAAGATTATTACCTTTTATATGTGAAAATGTATGGGTGTATGTAATCCACATCTGTTTAAAGCCCATGTCAATAGCACTTTATTTTAGTATATTACCGCTTGCTACTACCTTTCATATTAAATTTCATTAAATATAGGTATTGCATGCTTTAGATACATAAATATGTATGCATGTTATACTTATGTACATACATATCTACGCATATACAATAATGCGGTACTTTCATACTACACATGTATGTATATACATAAGTTCATTGAACGAACAGGACCATCTCCATTCGTTTTTTATATGGATGTGTGTATGTAAGTATATAAATCGATAATTTTCTTGAACATACTTTATCTTTTCTAGTTTTAAAATTTTGACTTAAGAAATTAAGTTTGAGCGGATTTGAATGTACATATGAATGTATGTACATATGTATGTATGAGTCTGTTTCGTAAAGAGAACAATTACTCTCATACATACATACATAATATATATAGTATATGTATATATATATATCTTTACACCTTTCATACATATACATATGTTACCTGTATGTCTACATACATACTTTTTTGTGTATATACATGTACAAATTACATAATGGGGACAAATATAAATTTTTATACAAAACTGAGACCGATTTTCCAATTCGCTTTGGTTATCAAGAGTTATGTAGTTCGGAAATATTAAAATCTTTTCAAAGAGTACTCGCCATCGAAAGACATAAAACATTATTATTTAAAAGAAATTATGGTATTCATTTTTATATATTATTTATATTCATCTAAAAAAAGCAGTTAAGAATAGTTAAAAAATAGTTGGATATTTCGGATTCAACAAATTCTTTATGGTTTCTGGTAAGCTCAAGACAAGTTGTGAAGCAGAGTAATGTTTAAGTCTAATCTTCATGGCATTACTACAATTAGCCACGTGTTGTAACTTTAAATGTTTCTTAGCTTATAATACTTCATTGATAATTACATGAATCATTAATATCCCACAAATGGTTAATGATATGAATGGGAAACTGGGATCGAACGACTTGATCGAGTGTATTTACATTCCGGCTCTTTCAATAGTGTGCGATCTCATCGAAATCAAATAGCGGCAGGTCCCAGACACGGTCTGTTTCAACGGGATCGGAACAAAAGGAAAAGGTGCTAATAGAGACAATGAGACATGTAAAGAGGAGGTTAATACCAGGCGGAGTTACGTTTCATCACAACAGCTGCTAACATCGGCCGTTATTTCGATGATCTAACCCTGTTTGGATAGGCAAGTAATTTTTTCTAGTTCGTCTTGAGCAGTTAGGTTATCATCGTATATGTAAATTCCAAATATGTATGTTTATAGTGCTTCTTTAGTTCATTGCATTTATGTACATTATGTATATACATACATATATAATTATTATGTAGTATTTGCATATAGTACATTATATTATATCATGCCTTATTACTATATTATGATATTTGTTAAAGAAAAACGGATCCATTGAATAGGAAAAATCGGTATGTTAATCCAACTAAGAACTTCAAAAAATAAATTGAAACAATATTTTACATCTGTCACAACAACAACGAAACCATATGAACAAACAAACCAAATGAAGTTTATTATTTATATCCTAAATTTATTAGGGTTCTGCCAAAAGCAAAGGAGAAAGCAATTCAATAACATAATTTCCTTTAGTTGATCGTATAGGAAAACATTAATATGAGTATATTTTAAACATATACTCTTAAAGAGAAACAAAGTTTGGAATTAGAAGGAGTAAGAAAACTAATTAACTTCGGCGCACTAAAAAAATTTCGTAAACCATAGAAGGGTATGAAAAGATCTTTATCCTGAACTCGTGGCAAACTTAGTCCCTGTTTAGGGTATAAAAATAATAATTTATATCTGTAAATGCATACTTTGGTATGAGTAGATTATCTCACGCAGCTTCACATGCTTAGAAAAAGATTTTTAAATTGAGAAAAACTAAATTATTCAAGTTGGGTCTGTCATTAGGATATGCATGTAATTTATATTAGTTTATAATTTCAAAAGTAAATAACATACAAATGGAATTGAATATTTGTATATTTAAGTACTGCATTGCTGTCATCGATCTTAGTTGTTGAAAAATGAGTATCTACATAGGTGTGGGCGTTAGGGTAAGGCAATAATTTGATGTTTTCAAATTCTGTATTATCATGTACTCAGTAATCTACCATTAATATTTCGAAATATTGTAAACATTAACAAAACTTTAACTTACATTTTGACCATCAAAGTGTTGGGCACTAGTTAAAAGGTAAACAATGCCTAGTATAACGTTGTATTGAAAGAGGATTCAATTTTATATGTCGTCGTCTTCCTCCTCGTCGACGTCAAACGATAGCTTGCTTTTTTGGTTGTCCTTCTTCTTTTTAAGTGACTTGGATTCGCCTTTGTTTGATTTTTCCTTTCTACCTTCGACTTTTTTGCTTGTTTGAGAGGTATTGGAACTATGATTATTGGATTTTGAGCTGCCGGCACTTGTCAATTCTTCGGAGTTTATACTCTGAGTTTCTTTTCGCTTCTGGAACACTATTGGCTTACTGAGATCGGCTTTTGCCTCCGCTGCTTCTGTATGATTAAAATATAAAGATTAATATTTTAGTATAAATTGATCTTATTATTTTATTAGAACTTCAATATATATTAATATGTGCAAAATGTTTATATGTAGGTTTCCACTTCTTATATTATACATTTAGTTTATACTAATGATCGGTGTTTCTTGAATTCTGTTGAAATCATCTTGGTAGTGGATAAGTTATATTTAAAATTATATACACATGTATATTATATTCGTTACTTTTATTGTATATATGTATGTTCTTTAGTTTCTAGCTTCTCGATGATCTACTTTCCCTCCCCCTTTTACCCCACAAGCTTACATATGGTCATACATATTAGCGTCAAAAATGTCTGTTTGTATCGTTTGGGTTTATCGTGACAGCCTTCAGCCTGCCAACCCGCTACCGCCATCCAAACGCTCCTCACTCTTCATGCCATATACTTTTACCTCACCCCGCATCGCTTGCCACATTCGACGCTCCAAATTCTATTCATTACTGGCTTGGACGAAACCACTTGCCATTCTCTTTTCCTCTTTAATTTAGTCTGTTTTTTTACTTCTTTATTCGTTAACTTTGCTTTTTGCACGACCGTTCGCTGTTCTTTTCCCTTTTAACGTCTCATTACCCCGCAGCGACTATGCCAACTGCTACTAGGCAGCTGTTGCCTGCTTCATCAATTTCTCTTTCACACAATTTTTCATCGGTCGGTTTGCTTTAGCGGAGCCCCAGCATACTGTCTAAACGTGTGCGTGTGTCACCGCATCAAGGGTGCTCCGCTGGCATGTAACTTGCAACGGTGGTAGTCGAGGTGTCTTAAATTGGTGTACAGCATTGCTTGCAGCCTTGATGGTGATGCAGACGGGCATTGAAGAAAACGATGGACCACCGAGGCGTGGCTACGTAAAAATAATAGGTAGGCGGTGGTATGAGGTCCAACTTATATGGGACTCCTCTGGGCCAAAAATTTATAGGTTAGGTATCTTTTACCGAGGACATTGCGCATTTCAGTTGACCAATTATAAAAGTTCGTTGATATCCATAAAAAGTAGTTTTTCCTTCGCTTTTAAATATTTATTTTCACTTTATTTTTGTTTTGTAGTACAGCAAAATAAATAATTTATTGTATGGCTTAAACTTTTGAGCAACAATGAAATTATTTTAAACATCTTTGCACACACTAATATCTACATATATAATGCGATTACGTATAATAAAATAACTAATTTAAAACAGGACACCAAGTGCGAAAACTCCACTTTTTCATATACCTTTCGATTTTTCCACTTTTTTGTTAAATTAAATTTTGCAGTTGGCGAAAATGAGGAAAAAGCGTGGACGAAACGGTTAAAGCAAAGAAAACGACACAACGCTCGACTCTGACTCAACTGAACTGAACTAAACTGACAGCTAAAATTGACAAGCAAGAGCCAGTCAGGCAACACTCTACCAGCGTAAACAACAAAAACAAAGCAAAAAGGAGTACAATAACAATTATAAAAAATGACAGAACAGGCGGACGGACGGACATCCACATTGTGGGGGACGGTGTCTGATTTTCTGCGCACCAATATACGTACATATATTATAATACGTATATATACATATGTATGTATATAATATACTATAAAGTTATGGTGACTTTTTTACCTTGACTAATATATGAATGTACACACATACTACGTACATATGTGACAAATTATTTTTCCTATATTTTGCAATGGAGCTCCTTGCTTCTTGCTTTCACTATATAGCATTTATAGTAAATTTTCTAAATAAAAATTTGTACCTTTTGCGATTCTAGCTTCCTCTTTCTGCACTTCTTCAGCTGTCAAATCTCCACTCTGCAAAACAACGATTTGGGGCTTCTCCTCTTCGCGGTCGCTATCTGAGCTATGGTCGTCGAAATCAACTTTTTGACGCTAAAGGTTTCCCCATTAATGTTTTCAATCAAACAATGTGCGTCTTATAATTACCTTGGTTTCCACTGTTGGCCCTTCTTTATATCCGATTTGTGACTTTAACTTGGCTAGAAAACTGGGATCTTGTGGTTTAACGTACGATATATTACGCTTCCCAGACATAATTGGTACACTCCCTCTTTACCAATCTACGCACGCTTTAACATGCAGCGACACAAGTTTAAATGGAATAAAACAATCAAAAATACACATGCATTCACAATCTTTCGGATATATAATAAAATACAGAATCAAAACAAATACGCTAAAATCTTCACAAGGTAATAAAATACGCGGTAACTTCTATGAAAACGCTCACGTTTTGCCGCTAATTTCATGACATCTTTTTAACTCATGATCTGAAAACAGGGTGGACACCAGGTAAACAAAAACATTTTAATTAATAAGTACATATATGAATTCGTATTAGATCTTGCAGTTGTATAGATTTAATACCATGAAAAATTAACAATTTACTATATGTGTAATAAATATTGTTTTGGTTTTCATAAGGGCCTATTGATGGACAATAATTCTTTGACGTTTCTTGTGTTCTAGTAATCTAGCAACTCTGTGAAGACGAAACTTGAAGCAAAACGGAAATGTGAATTTTGGCGAAGCAAAACAAAGCACGAAATCAGGACAGCATGTCAAACAAAATGCGAAACAAGATATTTAATCTTGTAGATGCACACAGTGGTGGGCGAATAAAAGTTGTGCATGCGTTATATACATACATACATATGTATATCTAGTGTATGCGTATGTAAATAAGGTACAGTTTCTATTGCAGTTGTGTGTTATATGATATTTTTGTATTTTTCTAATAATCAATGGAAATAAAATTACCATTTAAATTTAACGCATTGTTTTTATTAATATAATGTAGATTTTAATTTTCCATCGACAATATACATATGTACATATGTACATATAATACATACATACATATGTAAATAAATTAAAACACTTCAGAAAGCTGAAAATCAAACCCTATTTGAGATATCTGTTTAAAACTTTGGTACGTTATTTTTAAAGTTATAACCCATTGAAATATAAAAGAAAAAAAAACCGATTTTTATTTAAATTTCTCATGATGTGCGCTCCTAAAGCACGAAATAATAAAGATAAATAAAAAATGTGGGAGGAAACGAAAGAGAAACTGTGAAAGCTTATAAAAACATTCGACGGAGTCCCATACTAAATTAAATCCAGTTTTGTTTTGATATTTATCTTGATCTTGATCCTTGAGTTATCCGATTAAAGACCAAAACTGCTTCCAGGCCCTGTTATTTCCATCTTGATCTAGTTATAATTCTTTCAATTCATCGGTTGTTTCACAGACTAAAAGCTCTTGGCAATGGTGCTCGGATTTGAGCCATTCTATGAGTCTATAGGTTTATACAATGCTTTGAACTCCAGGCATAATTTATCTTATGGCGTACAGTAATATTTTTATTAATTCTTTTACCATGTTCGAGGTAGTCGATGAAAATAATTCCAAGTGATTCTAAATGTTCTGGTTAAAACCCTGCCATGCGACTTCGTACGCCTTGGATAACTTTTACCCTATGAATACCATTCAGTGGGCTGCTGATTGGACAAATATCATAAATTGAGAATTCTAGATAAAGTTGGTATTACGAGATAAGAATTGTGTTTTGCGTGTTGCGCGATCACTCGACCAATGACTTTTCAGCATAGTGATACCATAGGTGGCATCAGAACGTGCAGAATATCCTCTTTCAAAACGTCAATCGTCTCAGGTTTATCTGCCGAGGCAAGTGACTTCTCATAATTTTACAAAACAGGCAAACAGCGTTGAATCGCACAATCTTGTGCTACGCCACAGATCTATGAAGCCACATAATGTGCTCTTCAAAAATTTGCTTCAATAAATTGATTATTTCGTTGGTTGTATGACATGTAGCGCCGCGTCCACATTAACATTCCCTATTATAGGTACGAAACAGTCATTAAACACATCCTATTGACTTTAACATTGCGGCCGGCTTTTATATATGGATCATCGATTCCATCTGCCTATAGAGCATAACAAACTGTGATTTTTTTAAAAGGACTTGTGGAACAATATCACTCTAACTGCGATAATTTTGATTAATAATTTCCCATTAAACTAAAAGTGAACTATATCACTGAATAAAATTCCTTTGTGAAAAATGGCATCGGTACCCAACTCGTTTCGGGACCATTCACTGAACGTTGAAGAAACGAGTTGGAATTGGTAAGCGCGCAAATGAAGAGCTGTTCCGCAAAATCTTCCATAAAATGGATGTTCACAGCACCGATTGTTGGGCACGATGGCGGTTGAACCGATTCGGATCTTCTTCGATACTCTGCTCAACAGCAGCGAAAGCGTCTTCGGTGTGCACCGCGGGGTCTCTCAGGTTTTACGATTTGCAAACGTTGTTCCGGAGAAAGTTTGTTCATTTTGAAATGGCAAACCACAGTGAGTATAAATTGAGTAGCAGCTGTCAAAAGGATCAATTTTGGAAAAAATATCATCTAATAGGAAACCACGCAGCTAAAAACCCCGTTACTTATATAAATAGAAACTACCAAGATTGAGAAGCTGTTGGTACTCTCTGGAATTAAAATTTAAGTGATGATTAAAATTCGAAAACATATTATTTGTATGGTTATGTAGAAGTGGTTGTTGTTGTAATGGGTTCCTAATACCCGTTACGATGGTAAGGATTAGCTAAGTTGTCGTCGACGTCATCAAACGGAAGGCCCAAGAAATGTGCTGTTTCGACGGGGTTGGAACACAGGGAGAGGAGTGTCAGTTGAGTAGGGTTAGGGGCATGCAAAGAGGTGCCAGTGTCATGCGGAGACTCATTCCCTGCAGGAGATATATTGGATATGTCGGGGTATAGATCCAACCCCGTTTAGATCGGTAAGTCATAGAGAAGAGGATTCTTGCTTCACTTAAAAATACGCCTCTATAAAATACCAAAAATCTTTATGGTAGATAATCATTAAACTCTTAGGGAAATTTTAAATCATTTATAAACCTGATATTTGTTTAAGAATCCAACTAACGGACAATTACAATTCGTAGAGTGTTGTTTAAATATGGCAAAGCCACAAACACATTTATGTGAGATTTAGGCAAGGCGTAAGCCCTACAGAGCTTTTAACAGCAAAGTTTTCCAAAACCGTAACAAACTTACGGGCTGCCTATATGACTGGCTCTCTTGCTCAACATAAAAAGCTGGGCCAAAATTTATTGTATAAATGTTGTCAGTAGACAAAATAAGGTAGTGCAGATAAACGCAGTTAACGGTTAAGAAGAAGTGCAAATTATTGCAAATTTAAGTAAATAAATTATCTTAACGGCATTTATGCTATGTAGAAACAGCGTAGAAAGCAGTTAATATTACAAACGAAATGTGTGAAAGACAAAGAAATATTTTTATGAATTGTATATAGTTTGTGCAATAAATATTAAGTTGAATAACAGGTAAGCACATAAATTAAACGCTATATATTATAGACATACATACATGTAAACGCTAATGCAAAGCTCGTGCAACACAAAGTGAGTTTTCAAATGAATAAAAATTAAAAAAATTAATATTAAAATATAATTAATAATGGGTGCTAACAAGTGAAAAAGTTGTGCAGGAATTTTCGGCAAATAAATAGTATGGCAAATTAAATTCCTTCACATGAAAAAAAGCAACATTTCAGTATCTCAAGCCGCTCTCGCTGCTGCGCATGTCACTGCCAAGCTGCTTGGCCTCCCTTAAATGCGGTTATTTGTTGCTGTGCTGCCGAGCTTTTCCATTGCAAGGTCTCGCCGAGCACTGGTAAAGGCCACAAATTATAAGGACATTCGACGCAACATATTCCATTGAAAATTTAGTGCCAATTAGCAATATTTTTTTTATGTGAAAAATATACAAAAAAAATTAAATTTAAAATTTTCAATTTTCTTCCAATAGCGCCTTTGTAATAACAAAAGTGGTTTCACATCCAGCAAATGGCTGCAGTGGTGCACGGTTGTGGCAGCTCAAGTCCGCGTCAGCATCATGGCAGCAATATATCCTGTGCCAGTCTAGCGCATCGTACACAGCATCCAACATCCACGCCTATGTACGCCACCACCAATAAAATGCCAAAATATTCGTCGCGGTCGAATGCGTCGCTCAGCAAGCATCATCACTTGTATGGCGTTGGAGTCGGCAGTGTGGACCGCGGTGTGGGGGTATGTGGCAATGTCGGCACGCTCAGCAATTCGCTTGCACTCACCGCTCACCAGTCGCAATCCTTCAACTCCACTCTGCCCCCTGTGAACTATTTGTCGGTTGGTGGCGGCAATGGTGCTGTTGCAAGCGCTGTTACCGGTGGTGGCGCTGGTGGTGGCAGTGGTGGTGGTGTTAGTTTACATCAACATTCCTATACAGGCGGCCAGGCAACGGTGGCCACCGATCCTTGCCGCAACTATTGGGGTCATCCGAGTCTCTATCGTGGTGGGCGGCATCACAATAAACGTAAATCGGCTGTGGAGTTATTGGCCGAAACGAAACCGTTTTTCATTAAATCCGACACGGTTATGGAGAGATTACATCAATCTAGTTATCGCGCTGCCACCATCGCTAGCGCTGGTAAACGTGGACGCAGCAGCATGGATGCACGTGATGACTTGGGCGGTGTTAGCCGCTATAAGCCGCCATGTTATTCCTCTGAGCTGGTGGATACACGTGATACGCGCGCCGAACATCGTTTTAGTGTACCGAATACTTCAGCGTCAGCACTACATCAAAGTAGCCGCTCCAATGCCTATCAACATCATCATCATCACCATGATCATCATGCGCATATGGGTAGTACAGCACGCCACAGCGCGCCTACCTCGAGTAGTCTGTTGCAGAATAAGGTACGTATGTTGTTGGAGAGAGGTAGTGCTGGCGAAGCAGCAAGGGAACGCACAGCTGGCGGTTTGGGTCGTAGTTATCGCAGCGATCTGCTGCGCAAAATGGAATTCTCGAATAAAAGCAGTGGACGCGGTGGTCTCGGCGGCAAAGAGGTGACTAGTTTTTCGTATATCCACGTAGACTTGTTGCTAACTCATACTTTCTACAACTTGCAGCTAACTTCAGTCAGCTTCTCGAATGATGACGATACGGGCATACGACTGCCACCACCCTCATTCCTATCGCCACAATCATTCGATAATATCTATAGTTATGGCGCTGAAAATAGCAGTGGCGATGAGCCATTAGTGCTAACCGAGAACTATCGCCCCATTAGTCCCCCAGCAGAGTATGCAGCCGATTCCGGCAAAAATGAATCACGCACCCGGTAAGTGAAGATGTGGAGCTTTGAATTGTTTGCGCGTTACATAATAATTTTGTTTGTACTTTTTTGGTAGTTACAACTATCAACGCTCACATTCACACTCCCATGAAATGGCCACCGATCCGAACTCGCAGTATAATATCAATAGCCATAAGTCATTACCTGATCTACACTCGCAAATAAGTCGTCATTCACCGCACAGTGAAATCCTCAGCTGTTGCAGTCGGGGTAACCGTTCAATCAAATCGGCCGGCGAGTCTTCCCTCAATCGCGACTCGGGCGGTTCATCGGGCCATTATACGCATCGCAGTGAACCTTGTTATCGCCAGCAACGTGACAGTATTGATCGTGATATGTACGCACAGGCTAGTAGCAAGAATTGTTGTCTTAATACCATACCCACACCGATGGAGTACCGTCGTGACTCTGGTTCATCGACACAGCATAGCGCGAATTCAAATGGCGCCGGCATCGGTTATGCTTCGCCGTCGTATTTGCGCTCCAGCATTGGTGATTGTGCTGAATGCCGCTGTAAAGGTGGTGTACGTTTCGAGTCAGATGATTATTTCTTCAATTTTCCGACACCCGAAGTGCCGGAAGCCTTTCAGGATGATTATACACCACCTTCACCCTCAGTGCCGCATTATGATATGGAAGAGACACGTTTCTCAAATATACCCAGCTTCCAAACTTTGCAACTACATCATCAACAACAACAATCGCAAAATCGTGAACAGGAACAACAACAACTATTTAGTACTTCTGTCTACAGTAGCGGTAGTTTGAAATCACCAAAGAGCTCGGCCGCTCAGAGCCCCGGCTCGGCACCGTCAATTGAAGACATTAGTCCACCGCCTATACAATTCAAACGACAACGTTGTATACGTTTCAAAAGTCGCAATCGTATTTCACTGCCAAATGCGCCGTCGCTTCCCAGCAGCATTGCGGCGCAAAGTGTGGAACGCGTCGAGCCCTATCACAGCGAAATGGATCAGCATACATACTTTTTTCCTAAATGTTTTTCCACAGACACTTATGCATCGCCTGGCAAAAATTATGTCGAACCTCTTACGCAATCGTCATCAACACTGGCGGTTGATATGATGAATAGTGGCCCAAAATCAAATGAACGCGAGCAACCGGTCTCTCTCGATATGCCGCCTGGTACGGATGGTAATTTTGAGGAGCTCGAAAAGTTTTTCGATCGTCTCGGCTTGAATGATGAAAAATTCCATGAGATCTATAGTGTACCCAGGCGGCGTAAGAGTGCCGATACAGATTCCGAATGTTCTAGTACCGTGTTCTTCTCAGATGTGAGTACCGTGGACTCAATGCGTCTTCCGGATAGCACCGAAACACAACCCCAAACCACACAACCATATCGACCCTCGGAGCCACCATCAATTGTTGAGCGCAATGCTCGCATCATAAAATGGCTATGCAATTGCCGAAAGTTACAATATGTCTAGGGGATTGAGCAAATATCTATTATACCATATACTCGTATGCATTACTAAAATACCAAATTGAGACATTAAAAGGCTACAAGGGATTGTTAGGTGTATTAAAAACAATTGAAATGTATTAGTTTGGCAATACTTGTCCTTTCTGACAATGTGCAATAAAATGAATTAATTAGATCACTTCGTTTTTCTAATATGAATTTGTGAGTACTTACATTTTTTTGTTGTATTCTGTATTTTGTTTTTTTTTTGAGTTCCGCATTGCTTAAGGAACTATTCGAGGCAATCTATATATGTATACTTATTGCATCCTAAGGATCTGCAGTGGAGCAAAGGTTCACTCTATCGTTTAAAAGATCAGGCATGCTTAGGTCAATGTGTTCATTGTAGAGAGTGACTATGAGTTCCTGTCTACAGTTTGATTTTGGGAAGCAGGGATCTTGCAAGAACGGCTCCAAAAAGATGCTTACGTCCCGCAGCAACCAAACTTTCTAGAAGAAGATGTGAAAAATATTCCACAATTCTTAGCGGATATCATATCTATATTCTTTAAAATCGGTTTCAATTGATTGTCTGAGTTATGCGTAGGGTTACTTTAAGCCACTCCAAGTCCAAGTGCAAGAGTTCGACGTAAATTTTTACCTAAAAAGGCTAATCCTCTCCTTAGATTATCGCTTACTATATATCCATAAAGTATAATATAATAAAAAAAGTAAATGCTATATTATTTTGAGTGAGAAACAAGAAAAAACTTTAACCTTGGCTGCACCGAAACTATATACCCTTCACAGGATGATTTCTATGTATAACTAAAGTTGGAAATATAACCGGCAATCGCTTTGCTAGCGCTTCGATCCACGAGATTTGGTATAAACCACCTTCAAAATGTGCCCAAAAAATAAGGTGACATTATATTTATTTTGAAAATTCTTTATTTATTCTTCCAAATCAATTTCAGCCCCTTCAAAGTAATCCCCTTTCCAATCTTCGAAACACTGGTTGTAGTCACTTTCCGGGATGGCCTTCAGTTCCGTCTTCGCTGCGGCTTGAATCTCCTCTATCGTATAAAAACGGTGTCCCCGGAGCGGTCTTTTGGGATTGGTGAACAGCCAGAAGTCGCACGGCGCCAGATCAGGTGAATACGGTGGTTGCGGAATGATATGGGTTAAGTTTTTGGCGAAATGATCACGAATTACGAGGGCAGTATGGGATGGTGCATTATCGTGGTGTAAAAACCAAGAATTGTCTTTCCACAATTCCGGCCTTTTTAGGCGGATAACGTTACGCAAAAGACGCATAACGTTCAAATAATATTCCTTGTTGACTGTTTGACCGGTTGGAAGGAATTCATAATGCACAACACCACGATAATCGAAGAAAACAGTCAACACGACCTTGATTTTTGAGCGACTTTGGCGCGATTTTTTTGGTCTCGGCTCTCTTTTGGCACGATATTCGCTCGATTGATCGGTTATTTCGGGGTCGTAAGCATAGATCCAAGTCTCATCGCCAGTTATAATGCATTCCATGACATCCTGGTAGTCGGAAAGCATCGTTTCACACACTTCAACGCGACGCCTTTTTTCCAAAAATTCAATGTTTTCGGTTCCAGTCGAGATTTGACGCGCTTGAGGCCCAAAACATCCTTCAAAATGGTATCGACTGAGCCTTTCGATAAGCCAATTTCATCAGCAAGGTCTCTAATTGTTATTCGACGGTTTTTCAACACCAAATCTTTGATTTGTTGAACGTGAGTTTCGTCGGTTGAGGTTGATGGTCTTCGTCTTCGACACGTTCACGGCCGGCTTGGAACTCACTACACCACTTGTAAACATTTTTTTTAGACAGAGCCTCATCACCAAAGGCTTTCTGCACCATCCTCAACGTATCCGCAACAGAAAATTGATTCCGTAAACAAAATTTAATGCAAATTCTTTGCTCAACAAATTTCGACATCGCAAAAAACGAAAAACTCACTTTTAGCAGCTCATAAAACGACACGTATCTCAAACACTAATGAATATTTTGACATGAAATTTGACATAAATTTGACTGACAATACTACCAACCTAAAAAAATAATAATTCTCCAAATCCTTCGACGCGCGTAGTTAAATTCAAATGTCACCTTATTTTTTGGACACAGTAGTATCTTTTATAAACCACCTTCAAATATATATTATCATTCAGTTTGTATAGCAGCTATATGCTATAGTGGCCCTTCTCCACTTGGTCCCCCGGTAGGTCGAATATTTTCAGAGTTGGAGTGTTTTCATCCATTCGGACAAGATGACCTAGCCAGCGCAGCTGCTGTTTCTTAATTCGCTGAACAATGTCAATATCGTCATGTATTCCGTATAGCTCATACTTCTATCGACTACGCTAATCCAAAGCGGGGTCTCTTATCTGACACATCTTTTCATTAGGGGTTCTTTTTTACGTGACGGGTCTCAAGCCCAGCACACAACTCTAGGGAGGGATATTTTGCTTTCTCACTTTAGCTCGCCTTCAAATGGATGTTTTTGGCAACCTAGAGGATACTGGGTCTAAGAACAGAAGGCTTGAGCTGCCTGAGTCATATATAAAATAATCTTTTATGACCACACCTAAGTAAATGGCGTACAGAGAGCTTTCCTCACTTGCGTGAACTTCTACGCATGCCTCCATCCTCCTCCTGCACGGGTTATTAAATATAAATTTAGAAAGATTAAGATCTAGTCTAAAACATTTCTTAACCCATTCATCGTTGCTCGATAACACATACGGGGTAGTTTCTTATTAAACTAAAAATATCTGCAGATAAGTCGTAATACTTCGATTTTATTAATGTTTTTAAAACCAAGCTGTTGCTAAGTTCAAATAAGTATGTATGTATATTCTTGGAACGGGTTGGAAATTTTACACGCACGAGTGAATCAAATATAAACGTAAATAAGTGGACACATGTGTGATATGAAAATGTGAACTCCCAAAGAAAGACAGAAAATGAAATAACCAAAGAAATTCTGTAGCGTATTGAACTGTGAAAGGCTTGGGCCGAAATTCGCAGTCTACTCTCGTTATACTTGTACAATATGAAACCTCCTATTATAGAGTCACAGATAAAACTTCCATATCACAACACTAAACCTTGGGAATCAGACGTGAAGCTCAGTTAATAATGTGCCAGTTCACAAACATACTTTCCTAAAGCGGTTTACGAAAAAAATATGTAGATAACGGTGAGTTTGCTTTTGCATTAAGAAATAACCACAAGTCACAAGTATCCAAATGCAAGTACACACAGATTCATATATGGTACGAGTATACGAACATATGTATATAAATATTTTTAATATAGATAAATACCGCATCCGATAGGGGACGAGGCAGAAGTGCGTAGAAACGTGTGAAAATATCTTTTGATTTACCTGCAACCGTTATTTCTTTAGTTAAATAAAGTGTCGCCGGTCACGTGACACTGGTAAAGGAAATACTTATTTCGATATTGCGGACATGTGCGGTGGTCACAAAGCGCTCACCTGGAAAAAGTCACTTCCGAGAAAACACATATTATATTTGACTGCAGCAAATTTCAAATTTAATGCAAAAACGATGAAGGCGTTAGAGGATTGCGAAAGTTCGTAGAATATTTTTAAATTAAATGAAAACACAAGAAAATATATAAAAATTAGATTAAATTTTTAATTTAAATTTTACAATTTTAATGAAAAAATTACATAAGTAAGTCTGAAAAGAACTGAAGAAAGGTTTCATGCTTGTGAGTCACTAAGTCGTTTTAAATACACCAAAATACAAGGTGAGTTCCAAAGTAAACAGGATTTTTTGAATCTAGCACCCGCTCTGCTATCTTTCCTGTCTGGTGAGAATTTCATAATATTTCATTGATTGGAAGTGTTATTGTGTTTTAAGTGTCAGTTTGTTTGTGTTATCGGTGCGAAAATGCGCTTCTAACAAAGAGCCAACATTAAATTTTGTTTTAAAACATTTAAATTGATGAAACAAGTTTATGGCGATGATTGCCTATCCCGCAGCAAAGTACACGAGTGGTTTCAACGTTTTCAAAGTGGTCATGCGGACATAAATGACGATCAACATGTGGCCAATAAAAATCCGTGATCACCGGATATTCCACCGAAATTGTGCGTGAATTCATCAAAAATCAGCCGAAATCATCATTGAAATTCATCGGCATGGAATTGAACATCTCCAAAACATCGATTTATCGCACTTTGAGCCAACATTTGGGCTTACGAAAGGTGTGTGCACTATTTGTTCCGCACAAATTGACTGACGACCAAAAATTGCTCAGAATCCAACATTCGATCGACGCTTGTGACCGATTATGTGATCAAAAATTAAATTTTAATCATTAACCACTCCCCGTATTCCCCTGATATGGCACCGTGTGACTTCTTCCTTTTCGGAAAAATGCATTTGGCCATGGAAGGAAAGCGTTATGCAGACGTAGAGGCCTTTCAAAAGGCTTGCACCGGCATAATGGCGGCCATACCGGCAAACGAGCTAAAACACTCGTTCGACGTGCTTTTGGACCGTGCAAAAAGCTGTATTGATGCAGAAGGTGACTATTTTGAATAAAATAAATTGATTTTGCCGAAAAAAACCATTTGCTCTGTTTTTTTTTTAAGTCCTGTTTACTTTGGAAAGCACCTTGTATATAAGAAGTGCCAATGAAGCTCTCCTATCTTGTCCATTATGATTCCCAGAAAGCGGTGGCCGTTACCTTACCGGCACATAGAGTAATATTTCGCAACTTCAGAGTATTTTAAAGGCTGAAGTCTACTGTTTCGAGTTTTCCTTGGTTTTTGCTTTGTACCGAAAGCAAACTTCATCGAACATCACGAAACGTCAAACACTGCTGTGAAGGAGTTTCACAGTTTTGCTTATTGTCCAGAGTAAGCACCTGGCTGTCGGCTCAGGGTTCGCATGTCCTCGGTTCGTTTGAGATGCTTCATATGGCCTACAGCCATCTCGCGAAGCTTTTATTGTCGATGTGTCAATAAGAGATCATGGATTTTGGTCTACGTTATACTCAATGGTAACCGTTTTTGGGGCCCTAGGCGTGGCTAATCCAAACGCCGAGCACGTTAGAACTCTTTAAACCAATTTTTAATAGTCGCTATCGAAGAAAGTATTCGCAGTACACACCGTTCAAGAGCTCTTCTTTATTCATTTTACTATGTCAAATACCTGGACAAATATATAAAATTTGACAGTAGTCGCCTACGAGAATGTAATAATGACAGTGGCATCATGGGGTCGTGGGGCTAAGTAGTTATCGAACTATCCTCAAATCCTAAAGAAGTATTTTCCATCAATCTGAGCATATAATAATGATCTATTTTTTAGAATGAAATTGCATCTCTTTTAATAAGAATAGCAGCTCACAATATTGAAGTACCTACTCCAAGACCTACAATTGCCACTACTAAAAGATTTCCTCCTCGAAATTATATTCCGCCAGTTCTCTACATTTTCGTTATTTCGGCAAATATACGAAAATTAACCGAAAATTCGCAACGGTCTTAATGGTGATAGTCGAATATTGGAAACCACTTCAGCGCCACCTGCCAACCAACCGACGATGCCATTTTCGTCGCACTGATATGATTATCACTTTTTGATCCTTTCGTAATGGCTGACGCAGTGTAAACTTTAATTAGAGGGCCACCAACGCCGGCAATCAACGACGACACGCAGTGGGTGTCGCTTCGTGGAATTCCTGTACATATGAATGACATGTATGTACATACATATGTGTTGCGGATGCAAAGCGAGTTAAAAATGGCATGCCAGCATATGGTCCATTTCATAGCGAAACAACTTGCTAGTCCGTATTACACACACACTCACACAAACCTCGAATATTTCGGTTTAATTTTAAAATTTTAACGCCAATGACGAATTGGAAATGGTTTTATGCCACACACCTAGAGAAGTCATTAAAGCTGAACACACATAACATTTTATATACACAGGCAATTAATATGCAGTTTTATTATTTTCAAACACTTATATAGATATACATAGATATAATATATAGGTACATGGATACAGATTTTTTATAGTGTTCCATGTAGCAGAAGCTTAAATTAAAATGCACGCAGTCGAATGCGAAATTATCCCAAAAGTCCACCGAGTAGACCACCAGGGCCACCGAGAAGACCACCACCGGAACCGCCTAAGAGGCCGCCACCGCCGCCGCCAAGCGCTGGCCGTTGGGTTGGTGATTGGCCACCACCTCCACCCAGAAGGCCACCCAAGGCATTGCCAATTAGTGGTAGGCCATTCAAATTGAGGAGACAGCTGCATAATTAAGAGGTTTTGGCATTAGATTACGTAAAATGTTGCGGAAAATTTCAGCACTTTGCAAAAATAGCTGTTCATCGCTTGCTACTCACCGTAAATCGAGACGTAAAAGGTATTGGCATGGCCATTGACTGATGCACTGTGGATTATAAGGGAATACATTAAAGTTTGACGATTTATATTGTTTAAACTTTACGGAAATTCACTTAGTTGAGAAAAAAAAAATTCAATGTTGCCACATCTAAAAAAAAATTGCTCCGAAATCTCTGAGATTTGACTTTCTACACTTCGAACAAAAAAAGCATCTGTATTTTCCCTTGGGAGTTTTCTAAACCTTGTACAATACTTCTAAACTTTTCTTGAAATAACTTATAGGGACTGTATGTATACCCGCATAATACTACACATAAATACCAATTTCGTTAAAAATGATATTTAGGCGGGTCTGTGTACCGAAATTTACCCAAATTTGTATACGGTTGACTACGCTTAGCCTT
This sequence comes from Bactrocera zonata, assembly GCA_037783105.1. Taxonomy (NCBI): domain Eukaryota; kingdom Metazoa; phylum Arthropoda; class Insecta; order Diptera; family Tephritidae; genus Bactrocera; species Bactrocera zonata. Next base: position 2,701,252 of record JBAWJQ010005835.1, on the reverse strand, counting down.
ATAGACAATCCTACAGCTATTTCGGGTATGCTTTACCTATAGTTGTTAGTAACTTCATAATTTTGGGAGTTATGGCGAAAATTGTTTTTACTATCTGAACAATCTGTGGAATGAATGCAATGTAAATGAAGTTATAACCCGAACTGTTGGAAAATGGATATGTGAAAAAATATACTTGCACAGGATATGTAGATATATAATGATTCTCACTCATAGCTATTCCTACGATTTCACATTCATGAAAGATGTAAACCGCATCATTCCTGATATTTTGTGAGTTGCTTTCCTTCAATATATGTACTTACCGCCAATAATTCTTCATTGGGCTCAGGACAGGTACCTCTAGTTGGAGCCTGCGTAGTAGATGGTGCTAGAGTGGTGGAAGATTCCTCTGGTTTAATACCTGGTATTCCCCATGGCAAAGGGGGCTGAGGGCAAATATGGCAAATGTTAGGAAATGATTCGGAAGTTTCTTAAGAATACTTACGTTGGCAAAAATTAGCGGCTAGAAAAATTAATTGGAAATAGATTTAAAATTAATTTTTTCATTATTATTTAATTCATAAAAATATCCTTTATCATCTTACCATGGCAATCGCCATCAACAGGAAAACGCGCAATACTTTAAGAGCCATCTTCAACTAACTAGTTCTCTGCACCGTTAAGTGGGAATAATTATTCAGCTGGATCAGTTTTGCTTTTTATACTTGAATTTTGGGAGACGTTACTCACTACACATATATATTTTTAAGTAATTAATAAAGTTCTTGTTTATAAATATAATAAGTAATATGATAATTCAGTGGCTACGTGTGTGAGCCGTCGTGTTATCAGCGGCGCCATAAAAACGCAGCTGTTTTTGAGACTGACCTACAGCAAAGATATATTTTGTAAAGTGTTATTCAAACAAAATGAGGCCAATCAGTTCATTTCAAAATTGCCAAAAATATTTAAAAAATAAAAATAAAAATTAACAACGATAAACCTGGATTTTAGTTAATTCAGGGTTTTTTCTTTGTTTGTAATAATACTATGCAAATAATATAAAAGACTAAGGAGAATGTATATACGGCTTAATAAGGTAAGGTAATGAGACCTCGTAAATCATACCTGTAGCGACGTAGTTAAACTTTTCAATTTTGTGGAAATGCGGTTTGGTTAGAGAACCGGTGAGGGGAAAATTGTTTGAATATATTTTAAATTATAGATTTCTTTAAATAAAATTCTTGAAAAAAAGAAAACAAATTTTGATCCACAAAACAAACACATAATTTGGATCGTATTGTAACGGGTGGGCCATCTAACGTTTTAAATTTGAATTATCTATATTTCGACATTGGAAACGTCAAAACGTTGGAAAGTAACAGATATTCAGTAAAAAGTCTAAAATTTACGAAATGGGTCGCTATTCACTAGAAGAAAACTTTTTTCCAAAGTGGTGAGTCTTCAACCCAACCGAGGATGGTCAATTTTACCGAAAAATCATCTTTTCGGACGAGGCTCATTTCCACCCCGATGTTTACGTTAACAAGCAGAATTGTCGCATTTGGGGCACAGAAAACCCGCACGTAATCGTCGAGAAGCCAATGCACCCAGCACGAATCACACTATGGTGCGGATTTTGGTCTGGTGGAATCATCGGCCCATTTTTCTTCGAAAATGAAGAAGGAACCGCCGTAACCATCAATGGTAAGCGATATCGCGCAATGTTATCCGAGTTTTCTTTAATCAAATTGAAGAGGAAGACTTGGACAACATTTGGTTCCAGCAGGACGGCGCTACGTGCCATACAGCAAACACTACACTCAATCTTTTACGCAACTCCGTTGGACTATTTTCCGTGGGAAGCTGTTAAAGATAAATGTTACGCCAACCATGCAGAAGCAATTCAAGATCTAAAGTACGAGGTACAAGCTGCTGTAGCTGCCATAAGGCCTAAACCATCGAGAAAGTACTCCGAAATTGGGTGGATCGGATAAGCTACTGTAAACTCAGCCGTGCTGGTCATTTGTCCGAAATTGTTTTCCACAAATAAATTTCATAAAACAGCCTTTCAAATACATGTTAGACTTTTGAAAAATATCAAGCCGTTTTTTTTTATTGACTTTTTAAATTCAAAATTTTATATGGCCCACCCTTTAGTTTGTGATGTTTACTTGAAATTTCATTCATCTAACTTAATGAATTATAGCAAAATTTAAAAAAATAGAGTTTTCATTATTAAAAAAATTATATTCAGTTTTATTAACGAAGCTGTTACATTACCTACAAAATAGAATATATTAGGGTCAATATCGGCATCAGAGTGATCTATCCGATTTTATCTATATTTGTTATTTTCTCTGTCGACAAATAGGAATTTTCGAGGTTGAAAAAGTGGCCTGGAAGTAAATTTGGAAAACTTGTAATTTCTTAATGCTGGTTCTAAGATAGACGAAATTATCTACGACTTCGAAGCTATGACTGTCAACAGTGACGTGGGAGCTAAGTAGCGAGTGCGATGACTGTCTGTTTAATGACAAGAGATATTTCGACTTGCCCTAGTTCACTACGCATTCTTATCCAGTCTGGAGAAAGCAGAACTAACAGTGTGGTTATTGGCGTACATCAGCAGTTGTACACTCTTAATGAAGATGGTACCTTCTCTGTTTAGTTCTGCATCTCGAGTAGATTGAAGAAGTCGTACGATAAGGAGTCGCCTTGTCTGAAACCTAGATTGATATCGAACGGCTCGGAGAGGTTCTTCCCCATTCTGAGGGAGCTTTTGATATTGCTCAACGTTCGTTTACACAGCCGTATTAGTTTTGAGGGGATAATAAAGGCAGCTCCTTTTTTGTACTGTCAAAGGCAGCTTTGAAATCGACGTAGAGGTGATGTGTGTTGATCCTCTTTTCAATGGTCTTTTGCAAGATATGGCCATGGTGAATATCTGATCAGTTGTTAATTTTCCACACAGATAAGGTCCAATCAGTTTGTTGACAGTGGGCTTTAATCTTTCACACAATATGCTTGATAGAACCTTATATGTGATGCTGAGGAGGCTTTTCGTACGGTAATGACGCAGATTACTGCATCTCCCTTTTTGCGGATTAAGAAGAGCATACTTAAATTCCAATCGTTTGGCATGCTTTCGTCCGACCATATTTTACAAGAACCTGAATCATGCTCCTTCTTTCGACAATCTATTGACAACCACCGTTTTGTTGTCCTTCAGATGGGGAATTGTTATTCGAACTTCTTGAATCGGTTTCCCCATCTTCTGGTGTTAAGCTTTTACTGCCATTCAGCAGGTTGTATAAGTGTTCACTCCATAATTTCAGTATGCTCTGGGTATCAATCACTAGATCACCTCTGGGGGTTCTACAAGAGTATGCTCCGGTCTTAAAACCTTCTGTTAGTCGCCGCATCCTTTCATAGAATTTTTCGTCTGCAAATGCGTCTCGCTTCACTCTTCAAGTCTCGGTATCTATCATTTCTATTCATCTTAGAAACATTCACTTGTTTCGAGGTCTGGACTGTAAGGTGGATGCATAAGAATCTCCCAATGAACTTTCGGGTTAGTCACCATCTATTTGTGTAGCCTGGCGTTTACTTGATGGCACACAATTCCTCTCCTATATTGGCTAAAACTGGCTGCTTCTGGGAGATTGCTTCCTTCAGATGGTACAATTGTTAACATCACATGTCCGAATTAAGAGTTTGGCCTAGTCAATCTCTTCAAACACTTAGCAAAATTTTCCTGATCATCAAAGCATTTGGGATCCAGGTGACAGAACGTTTTGGCAAACGAAGATGCAGACAAGTTGGCAAAGCTAAAGCCTAGTTAGATAATGCCGGCTGAGAACGATGAAGAGAGAGAAATCTCTGAATTTGAACAACTAGCTCAGAGCAATTGGAACTCAATAACAAGCTGCAAGATAACAGAGGAGATACGGCTCAAATATGACAGGAATAGCGCCAAGAATCTACTAATGGCACAGAAATAGTTTATTTAAACTTACTTAGATACTATAATCACTGGCCTTTTGAAGAGCATGCGTTAAAAATGCGACTGACTTATAATAATATTTCCCTTAGCTGCAAGTTAGAAGGGAAAACTAATGGATCGCTTTTTGCTATATCTAATATTTTCTATACTTCTTATAGAAATTAGAGAAAGTACACGCCTTATATACACACATACATATGTACGGTATTAATATCTCTGGTATATATTGTTTCCATTTTCTTCGATAAGCCTAAAAATATGCAGCAAATATCGGCAAACCCAGTACATACATGCAGAATGATGCTAATAAAGCCATTTGGTTACGTACAAAGGCCATCAATATGTAGTCGAAGTAATCAAATGTGGTCAAGCTGAACTAAAGGTGTTTGGAGAAGAGAATGGAAGTTAAATAGAAGTTAAAGGTGTATTGTCACGCCTCTCCTCAAAGACAATAGTCTATTACTATGCACTAAATGTTTTTGCTATTCTCTTACCAACAAAAAATTGTTTACCGTACCCTTTTTCCCCCAAATAAAATTTAAACTTAATTACACGCTTGAATAGGTGTGAATGAGTGAATGAAGGGCATGAATTGCTTTTTCACGATAATGCTTACGCTGCAGAGAGCTTTTGTGCGTGTTTTTAATTTCTCGGCCGGTAAAACAAAAACATGCCCAATTCACTTTTATCTCGTTTTCCTATTTTTTCATTAATTTCTTCTTTGTATTTTGTCACTTTTGGCAAAATTACTTTTGTCTGTTATTTGTTTTGCTTGCGGCGGGGGTAAAAGTGAGTGCGAGAGGGAGTGAGCGTATGGGAGAGCTAAAGTGTTTTATTAGTAGCGGGAACATTCCAAAATCGGTGAAAACAAAACTTTGGAAACTTCGCAATTTAATCAATTAAAAAAGTTGAAAACAAATTTACGCCTCATATTGCCAGACTTTAAGTTTTCCACACTGCACACACACACACACACATACACTTACATAGTTAATCGTATTTGCTCACAATGCCAACTCACCACTTCAAACGGTTTATTTTAGTCCAGTCTTCGTTCACAAAAAAGGTTTGCATGTATGTGTGCGTGTGTAGGGAACGCTTGAAATTAAACACTTGGCGAGTGCCGCCATTGCACATAACTGAAGCTTTTCAATTTGTTGCATCAACCGTGAAAATTTATTATTTTGGCCGGTTGTAGACTGTTAGTCTTACCTGTTGGAATGCAAAGTTTGGCGTCTTAAATGGACTTTTGTGTGTTTGTGCAGCGTTGTATTGTGTAGAATTGTTTGTTGGGGATATTCGAAATAGAAAATACTGAATTAATTCAAAAACAAAAGGGAATTTGTCTATTTCTTTCGTCGTTATGTTTGAAGTTTTGGTTTCTGAAGAAGTTACTGAACGACTTAAAGTCTTTATTTATTTATTCATGAAATCGTAGAAACCTTGGTAGTGCTGATTTAAGGCGAGGTTCCTCTAAACAATTTTGAAAAAATCGAAACATGTTTTTTCATAAATTGCTACTGTATACTCGTACAAATAGTATAGAATTAGCCCCGAAGGTCAGCAAGACCGAGAAGCAGGTATAAAAGCCGGCCGCTCGAACGCCTTCGGTAGCGGCAGCTACTGCGTGCCTTTGGTTTAACTGATCTTTCTCCGAACCACGTTTTTTCGCATGGATGACACTCTCATTTCAAAACTATTGCACTTATCGATATGAACCAAGCGGCATTTTACTCTTTAGATGTCTGGCTATGGTCTGAAGCAGAACCAGAAATATTCATGATTAAATAATCAATTAAAAGTGAAAAAAAGGGTTAAAAAATTCAAAAGTACGCCATTTTGTTTTTTTTTTTTCATTGAAAATGTTTCATTCTGGTTCAGGCCATAGCTAATTCGATATAGAACATGAAACCGTTTTGTTTTTTGCTTTCAGATAATTCTTTTCTAAGGAATGATGTCATTCATCTACGAATCGGATGAGTTTCAGCAGCCATTTTCAAGACCGCCATTTTGAAAAAAATAAATAAAAAAAAATGTTTTCAAGTAATTTAATATATGTACTTTCGTATGTAAAAAATTGATTACTCAACATGTTTCGTAATAAAAATAAAATGTATTGAAAAAAATTACGTTTTTTAGAGGAACCTGGCCTTAAGTCTTTTAGGATAAAAAATTGTGTTTGAAAATCGTCATGTTAGTAAGAAGAAGCGGTTAACAAATATTATAAAAAAGTTCGAACAGGCTTTCTTGATTTTTTGAGTACTAAGAACTTCGTAATCCGGCTCTTATCAGAAGAATTGCAGTTTTCGCAAAAGAACTTCGGATAAAATTTGCAAAAAAAAATTTTTTCCTTTTAACTAACGTCAGAAGTACCTCAGAATCTAAGTTATTCACCACAGGTGGTTTTCTGTATTAAACAAAATATTAACAAAAAACTAGAAGATTTTGAATAGAAAATAAGATTCTGTTTCAGAAACAAGAAACAACATTCGGTTGGTATTATTCCAAACCAAGTTTTTCGAAAGATTGTGTTATGAAGGAATGATTTTTCCATTTTTCGAAGTTCGCCTATAAAATCGAAATATTCGATATTATCCATACTAGTGGACGCTCGCTCACCGAATTAATAAAGATTTTTTCCTAGTTTACACTGTGGTTCGGCTTATATGAAGCCGACACTTCCCGTTGAGATATTGCTATGAAATTGTTCGCCAAAAATCTAAAAAAATATTTCAAAAGTATAGCATCATAAATACTCTTGGTTCAACAGTTGAATCAACACCCTAGCAATATCGAAATTAATGTCGTATTCCGAGGCAATTGCTTGAAGTATAGTGGCACAACGATGGATAATGTTATCATTAAGTCTTGTAATTGCGAAAGCCAATTTTGGATTTGAAAAAAATTTCTAGTTCCATATCATCTACTTTCATCTGTGGGCTTGTCTACTATTACACACGTCACCCGTTACTGATTCGAATACATTCCTTTGAATCTCCAATATGCTCGATATAGTATTGTCTAACTTTGAAACTCGATTTCAGCTTAAGTTTTATCTACATAAATATTCCCTGGGTGACTCTTTTTTCGCATTTACTATAGATTGATAGCTTGAAAATAAATTATAGAATAATTTGCTATCCACGAAGTTTCTTATAACTAAATATTGGCTTTTAGAAACTGCGGTCTCCATTATGAGGTGAAATTACTTTATTAGGATCTGAAGCCAAAAAGTTTTTCATTAGAGGTTCATTGCGGAATCATCTATTTCGGTCAGATGAGCTTTACTCCGTAGCTTTGTTCTCCCTAAAGATTCCGCAAAATCAAGCTTTGGACGGCTTCGACGAGCAATTTCCGCTTTTTGCTGAAAAGAAATTCTGAGATGAATTTTTTTTTGATTTTTGGCCTATGGTTGAAACCACTGAGCTTTGGTTCAAGATTTTTTATGTTCGAGTAAAATTTGATTTGTCAATTAGGGTGTGTTTGACGCTTTGGATCGGCTTGCGATTTTTATCATGGACAAAGAATTTAAAAAACGTGACTCATGCAAGTTGTCCACTTTCTCTCTTTTAATAATGATATCATCGAAAATGTTTAATAAACAGTGTTTGAAAATCATGTTGGCATCAGGGAGTTAGTCTCAATATGTTATGTCAATGTTAGACTTATAATGAAAGGTCTGAATTAAGTAATTGACAACGTAGCTGAGACGATTGACAACGTGGCTGAGGACCCTTCGTTCAGCAAACATCTAGCGAATGGCGTTTCAAAAATTAGTTTAACCCGAAAAACCGAGATTCGCTGAAGGCATTTTGGTCGAGGCTATTAAGCGTTGGCATACTTGGCTCAAGAGGAGATTATTTTAAAGGCGATAATAAGGGTTTGTATTAAAATACGAGAAAATTTCGTGTTTTTTGTCAGTCATCAGGGTCAACTTTGACCTATTATTCATAACTCAAATAAGCTACGACTCTTTTTTAAATTATGAACAAAGATTTGAAGATGAGATAAACTTTTGCCAATATTGATAGATAAAATTCTATGATGATTTATAAGTGAGATGACGTTATTAATATAGCCTAGTTTTTTCCAAAGCCTAAAGAAGCCATTACTTATAAATAACTTCGTCTTCCAAAACTCAAGTTTTAAATATATTAAAATGTATATAACTGTGTATTTGTATAAAAAAGTAAATAATATTATTTATGTATATATAAATATTGCTTTAAAATTTCATAACTGATGTTTATACTTCCTTCTTATCAACATTCTTGCTTTGATCTGGTTCGTCCCTTGTCTCATCATTTTTCGCGGTTGATTCGTTTTGGTTTTCAATACCTTTGATCACATCAAATGATGCTATGTCACTCTCGGTTGGCTCGGGCTCAGTCGCAAGTGCTGCCTTCTCGTCCTTGGAGTCACTGACTGTTTCAGCCTTGGTTGCCTCGGACTTTTTATCCTAAAAAAATTAGTTTTTAGAAAGACTATTTAAATACTCAGAAGGGGTTTCCGCTCACCTCAATCTTCTGAGTGAGTGCGGCCACTTCATGGAACGCTTCAGCTAAGCCAGGATGAATTTCACTTAGTGGCTGATCACCTTCGCGTATGTAAACTGGCACATGACCAGCACGCGGTGGCAACTCTTGATAGGGTGCCGCAGCTGGAAATAGTAATATTTAATAATATATTAGAATATTTTCATTCGAAACTCATGACTGCATTGAACACTTTTCTTCAATTGAATATAAAGAATTAGTTAGAAGTTAGTGAGTCACTAAATAAGAGAACATCTTTTAGAGAAAAATTATTGGTAATAAATTATATAGTGACCTTAACAATCTCCAATCGATGACCTTGGAGTAAACGTTCTACTGCCCGACAATGAAGAAGTTCGAATAGCAATTAACTGTCTGAAGTAAAACAAAGTGGGGGTTAATGGATTGCCGATCGAGCTATTCAAATACGACGTCGAAGAACTGATAAGAAGCATGCATCAGCTTCTGTGTAGAATTTTGTCGGTGGAAAGCACGCCCGACGATTGGAACTTAGGTGTGATCAGCCCAATTCACAAAAAGAGAGACCAATTTTTGCCAGCTACCGTGGGATAAGCTACATCAACATCGTCTATAAGGTTTTATTGAACGTACTATGTGAAATATTGAAGCCTACCGTCAACAAACTGATTCCAGCTTATCAGTGTGGCCTTTGGTCTGGAAAATCAACAATCGACTTGATATTCACCATAACCAATACTTGGAAAAGACCTGTGAAAAGAAGATCGACACCCATCACCTCTTCGTCGATGTCTGAATTTGGTCTGGTAGTGAAGGAGGGCAAAATGAAATATCTCCTGTCATCCAACAAACAGTCATCGCATTGGCGACTTGGTTTCTACGTCACTGTCGTCATAACTTTGAAGTCGTAATTAGTTTCGTCTATCTTGGTACCAGTATTAACACAATAACAATGTCAGCCTCGAAATCAAACACAGAATAACACTTGCCGACAGGTTCTACTTCAAACAGAGTGGGCAATCGAGAAGTAAACTCCTCTCTCGACGAACAAAAATAAAATTCTAAAAGGCACTCATATTCCACGTCCTTCTATATGGCGCAGAGGCTTGGACGATGACAACAACTGATGGGTCGACGTTACTTTCAAGAGAGAAGTTCTGCGTTTATGGTCCTTTGCACAATAGCGAATATCATTTGAGAGATATGAAAGCAGCTAAACACCTCTTATGTATCAACTTTACTTATTGTGGTTAATGTTTTGGACATGAAGTGTGTCAAGCGTGTAGACTCGTGTTAAGAGACCTAAAATGTGACTTCGTCAGGGTTCAACAATCGAAGTAATGTGTATATTTTTATGTCATTCCGGTTCAAATTTGATCAGATAGTATGTCTTTCAAAATCGTTACGAATTATACAAACATTTTTTTTCTATATTTTTACTCTTAAAAAAACCCGGATGTATGATGAGAATGGTACACATACATATACACATAATTAACTCAATACGTTTCTTAAGTCAGTACGTTAATACTAAAGGGTATAGCTTAGGTACCTGGGTACTTAAGACATTTTGGGCGAACGTTTTTCAATCACCACCACCAAATAATAAGAAATTGCGCGCGGAAATATATTAATAACTATATAGATATATACATATGTATGTATGGCTGCGTAAACACTTCGCGATTGAAACAAGCTTTGAATGCTGTTTCCGAAATACGCCATGAATAACTTATATACATATATATGTATGTATCTGCAAATAAATAGACACCTACACACTTACATATGTACTTATGTATATTTCTACGCGCTATTAGCTATTGTTGTTATTAATGTATGTTTGTACACACGTTTATATGCAAAGGTACATAGTATAGAACCAAAACTGATTGGCATCTTATTTGAGTAAATTAATAATTACGGAACTTTGATTTTCATCGACAACATTGATGAATTGGTTGTTTGGTTGCATCATTTGTTGCTTGATTACTTGTTTGGTCGGCCTTTGTAAATACACACTAATGCCGCTCGAGGTATTAAATCGTAGTTAACCGATTATTTACAGCCAGTTAAGCATGTGTGCATATACACACATACACATACTACGATATGCTAGCATTAGCGATTCTTTTAATAAATAATAACAAAGCCACAGCACGACGCACAGTGGGCGGTGTTAAGCGATGAACGCTTAAAATAAATTGTTGAAAGATGCAATATTTTTTTGTTTTTATTAAAGTGGGTTTTAAATATTTTATTTGTAAGTATGAAAGTCTCAGTTAAATGCATTTCGGAATGGAAGCTAAACGTCTTCATTTAGCTCGATTAACTTTACAAAAAAATTATGGAAAAAATAAAAAAAAATAATGATATGTATAAAAAATCAGTCTATTTAATATTTTACTTCAACTTCAATTTATTCGCCAACAAAAATACTAATATTCGCATACAAAACAACCACTGTACTTTATACTGTAATTGCCAATTTTGGCCTACCAGGCATAGAATAATAGCTAATATGTTTTGTATATTTAGTAATTGAATTGCAACATATGTACATTTAATGTCTGGAGGATATTATATTTTTGCCTTAATTGGAATGCGCGAATTTCACCAGCGAAGCTATGTGCTACCTTAAGGCAATAGGACAAACTGATTGAAATCTCATAATACTACAGTTTATACAACCTTGGCAGAAGGAAATAAGCTTGACAGACAATTTATTTAAGTAAAAAGGTAAAATCATGTTGTAATTGGGACAATTGTATACAATATTTTTGCGACTCCATAATTCGTAATCATTTTGATTGACTTGGCTCTCCTGAGACTTCGTTAAACTCCGAATTCCTTAAATCAGTCTTATCGTTAACAAATACTAAAACTTAGAGGCTAATTTATTCTTTTAATTTATTACCGTAGACTTAATCAGTGTCTAATTCTATTTAGTGAGTCATAACATTAAGGTTGACACATAAGAGCTGCCTTAGATTCACCAAGCGTTACTCTCCAGCGCATCGAACAAACTAAACCAGATACTCAAGCAAACGGGCAACACTTGTGGTAAAAAAATAGTTACTGTAACCCTTCATATTTTTATCTATAAAATGCTATAAGGATCACTGGGATCTTTATCCTCAGTAAGGCTAGCCTTTCCCTAGTTTGTGGGGTTTCTAAAACTCATTCCTTTATCACGTCCATGTGTAAGGCTGGGACAGACGCCATCTGCAGAAACTGCAAGGAAGAAGGCGAGAAACTACTCAACATTTTCTTGTTTCGCACTTGGGAGGTCAAGACTTAAACACTTGGGAACGCATACCTTCAGACATCCCACCGAACTGGCGGGAATGAAAATTAAACGTCTGTGCAAATTTGTATAGGCTACTAAGCGTTTTGCTAATTTATAAGTTCTTCTTTCATATGCCTCCACAGAGAACTAAATATAGCAGACCCTGTGCGACCTCTCTAAAGCAGACTCTTGCTAGTTAAAAATTGCAGACATTGAAAGTTTAGCTTCCATTCCGAAATGCATTTCATGGAGATTTCTATACTTATACATAAAATATTCAAAACCCACATTTAATAAAAAAAGGAGTAAAATCTTGTTATTATCAACATTTTATTTTAATCAGTTAAGTTAGGTTAGATACCTCACTAAAGGCTAAAATGACAAATTATTGTCACAGAACAATATTTTGGATTTTATGAACTTAAGACTTAAAATCAAGCATGTCATGATAGTTTATTGGGAGAAAACAAAACAAAGGGAAGGAGAAATTACTTCACTAAGAAAGAATCCTAACACAATTTCGAATGCCTCAGAAGACAAGCTTTGCCAATTTGTTTAAACATCTGGTGTAGTTTGTTCGACTCGTTACTCACCAACGCTTGGTGAAGCGACAGTTGACATAGGAGGTCTTCTCGACTACGAACCTCATGTAATACAGAAAACGTAGCGCCGAAAATAGTGTTAAAATAAACAAGGATCTTGTATTAACTACGCAATTCTTTATGAAAATGGAAAATATTTTCGGCTCACCCTGTACTATGTAAGTCACTCATACTACCATATCATTTCCGGTTAGGTATATCAGAATGAAAAACATATTTGCGATATCAAATTTTCAACAAAAAGCCATTAAAATAAAATATTGTTTACAGCTAAGTAGTAAATAGTTAGAAAGCTGTTCTTTATATTAAGCACAGCAAAGCAGCTGTTAGTCAAAAAATATTTTTAGCTATTAGTAAAAGTAATAAGCTCAAACAATGACTCATATACATAGAAATGCCTTACAAATACAAATTTTTTACTAATGAAGAAGAAGCAATATAGTGAAAGTAAAAAATAATCAATCCAAAACTTAATCGCATGAGTTACTGCTTAGGGTTTTAAGTTTACTATTATTACACAAATTCAATTGTTGATATTCACGGCGGAGAAAGAATCGTTATTATTTACGAGTGGAATTAATTTTATTCGAGAATATTTAACGAATTTTCAACTTCCATATTAGACACATTTTTGTTAAAGTTTGATAGCTTTTTTGAATCAAGTACATGTTAATGTCAAGTAAAGAATTTTTGATAATTTTTCAACCTGTTCGAATTATAAAATTTACTCATGAAAGCATTGTTCAGTGTCTAAATTAAGAAGTTAACCGAAATCCCTTTACTTTATTCTTCTTATCTGATTTCTATTCCTCATACATACTATATCGATATAAACCAATCGAAATGACCCTATGCAAAAGATTATTAATTTTTCTCAATTCCCCACATCTTAGAGCCATTGACTAATTGTCCAATTAAATACGTTCAAAGAGATGAGGAAAATTCAATAATGTTAAATGGAGAAAAATCGTATGAAATTTGTAGGCAAAATCGGCGGCGAGTAAATTAAAAAAGTCTTTCCATATCAAAAAGCCAAAGGTAAGCTGAAAGTGTGAAGATCGTACAAACAGTATCGATGATATATATTTCCTCGTTATACAGCAAATGCCGATTAAGCTTTAATACTCTGATAACATGTTGCCGCTCAATAGATCGTAATTAGTAGTCTTTATAGCACCGTTTTATTCAAGGTCAACATAATCGGCCTACTGAATATACTATTCGCAACACCATCACCCATCTCGAGACACAGCATTCATTATTGAGCAGCCGTAGCTGAGAGTATACACGAAGGCCGTGGAGTGTCGATTTGGCGCCTTTCGCAGCAACTTGGACTGACGTACAGGGTTTGTTTGGAAATTAAGAGAACTTATTTTTTTCCGCACTGACCGAGAGGGCTTACGAACGAGCGCCTTGTAAGTTGTCTCCGAACACCTCGAGAGTCAGGACAATAATTTTCTCTCGACGTGTTTCTGTGAGGGGTGAAAGCCGAAAATGCTCAGTAAATCTGCGACAAAGACGTTTGATTTGATCAAGCAGGCCCTTTCGGAGGGCCGGAAAGAGATCGCTGATGAAGACTGTGCTGGGAGTTCTGCGACTTCGACAAACATCGTGTGCGGAAAGTATTGAACTCAGACCGTCGACTAAGTATTCGTTTAATTGCTCAGATGTTAACTTTATCAAAATCTGTGGTTCATGACATTGTGACGGAGCACTTGAACATGCGCAAGCTGTGGTCGAAGACGGTTCTAAAACAGCTACCTAACTAAGGCCGTCGTCTCAACGCTTCCGCAGCTTCTTTTTGTTTTCTTGCCTGAAAAGGCTCTGCGTCGACGCAGAAAAAGCCTATTTTGAAAGCTTTTAAAGAATTCTAACGACTTTTTCAATACATTTTTTTAAATACTACTCAGTCCTATTACTTATCTGACAAACCCTGTATACCATATTTTATTAAAAAATGGGCGAAATCGGATCATAAATTTTTAGCTCGTGATACCGAGGGGATCGCTGGCTGTTGTGCGCTGGGTTTGGGACCCGCCACGTAAAAAAACACCCCCATGAAAAGGAACAACAAGCCTCGGATACCGAATTTTTGAACCTGAGGGCCTATACTGAAAATGTCGGTCAGTCTGTGAGATTTGTTAATGAAATTCAGTAAGCACATTTTTCTGATATTAATGTACCTTTGTACCTAAAATGATTAAAATCGGATCAATACTTCCTCTGCCCTCATCATCCTAATATATAATATAAGTACATAATTTTCAAACTTCCGTGGCCTATGTCTGAGAAAACAAAATTAAGTTAAAGTATAATATTGGTTACAATCCTTACTTGTTCGTTCCTATTCTTCTCTTGCCCTACACGAAGTCAGATTTCGTTCAAAACTTGGTTATAATAGCAGAAAAGGCAAACTAAGCTCTGTTCCAGGCGAATCGACTTAATACGAAAGAGAAACCCAAACAAGATGCTTTCTAGATTGCTTTCAACTAACGGGTGATTTTTTTGAGGTTAGGATTTTCATGCAGTAGTATTTGACAGATCACGTGGGATGTCAGACATGGTGTCAAAGAGAAAGATGCTCAGTATGCTTTGACATTTCATCATGAATAGACTTACTAACGAGCAACGCTTGCAAATCATTGAATTTTATTACCAAAATCAGTGTTCGGTTCGAAATGTGTTTCGCGTCCGTGTCCGATGAGCGATGAGGCTCATTTCTGGTTGAATGGCTACGTAAATAAGCAAAATTGCCGCATTTGGGGTGAAGAGCAACCAGAAGCCGTTCAAGAACTGCCCATGCATCCCGAAAAATGCACTGTTTGGTGTGGTTTGTACGCTGGTGGAATCATTGGACCGTATTTTTTCAAAGATGCTGTTGGACGCAACGTTACGGTGAATGGCGATCGCTATCGTTCGATGCTAACAAACTTTTTGTTGCCAAAAATGGAAGAACTGAACTTGGTTGACATGTGGTTTCAACAAGATGGCGCTACATGCCACACAGCTCGCGATTCTATGGCCATTTTGAAGGAAAACTTCGGACAACAATTCATCTCAAGAAATGGACCCGTAAGTTGGCCACCAAGATCATGCGATTTAACGCCTTTAGACTATTTTTTGTGGGGCTACGTCAAGTCTAAAGTCTACAGAAATAAGCCAGCAACTATTCCAGCTTTGGAAGACAACATTTCCGAAGAAATTCGGGCTATTCCGGCCGAAATGCTCGAAAAAGTTGCCCAAAATTGGACTTTCCGAATGGACCACCTAAGACGCAGCCGCGGTCAACATTTAAATGAAATTATCTTCAAAAAGTAAATGTCATGAACCAATCTAACGTTTCAAATAAAGAACCGATGAGATTTTGCAAATTTTATGCGTTTTTTTTTTTTAAAAAGTTATCAAGCTCTTAAAAAATCACCCTTTACAAATTGTCTAAGCTAAATGGAGTATGTTTGAAGATCTTAAGTCAATATACAATATAATTGAGTCAGCTGTTTGAACCTGTTATTAAGCTTACACAGATGACACTGAACCATTCACACACTTTATGGCTAACCAACAATCGAAGCAACACTGTATTTACACAACCTTCTTCGGTGTAATATTACTATAAATGGCTAATAAATTGTCAATTCACAAATGTTTGCGATCGCTGGCAATGATCACCAGCACTTTATTTAACTCTTCGTCTAACGTGGTCTTCTCCGCACTTTGTCTTTTTGCTAAGAGCTCTCTAGTTTGTTGAACTGTTTATTCAGTCGCTAAAATGCTTTCTTTGTTTAATTACTTAAGCACATACGAACACACATGTGCTTGGCTGGTGTTGTTGGTTGCTGTTGGTTTGAGTACTCGTAAGTTCATGCTTACCAATTTCCGTTGCGCAGAGGCAGAGGACGATGGCCAAACTCAGCATCGCCAGCGAGCACGACACACTTTTCAGACCGCTTGACCTCATAGTCGGGAGCACGTTTAATTACTGCTGGTGTTTACTTTTACGACCAATTGCAATTTTTGCAATAAAAATCCCTTAAAATTTGACTTCTTTATTCTTGTTCTATGCCAACACACTTCAACGGCTTCTTGGCCTCTCACTTGTCTGTAACTTCGCGATAGTTGATTTCGCGCTGCTATTGTTTTTATGTCTGGTTCTTTGCTCTAAGTTGGTCGTTTATCGAGTTGCTGCTTAAAAATCTAGTTTCAACTGAGGATCGGAGTTTTGCTGTTTGTAGCTTTTATAGTTTGCTAGCGTTGACTGCGGTTCAGTGCTTTTATTCAATTCTCTATGCTTAATACGCTCTGCGAATGTTTAGTTGTGTTGCTTTGAGAACTTATTGTAGTGAGTTTGAGTGCTAAAGTTAGTCATAGAAATATACAAGTCTGTCTGCGGATAGGTAAGTCAGTATTACATGACTCAAAAGACACGCTACCTCACGCCTCTATATAGAAATATGTATCTATCTGTGCGTATATGTGTGTAAATTTATATATTTGTTAATATTTGGATTGAGTATTATACTAAAGTCACGAATTATTAAACTATATTTTGAGAGGAAGTGCTTTAAATAACTTAACAAAAACGGGAAAAAAATTTCAGTGTATTTCTTGTATATATATACATATGTAGCGCTTTAAAATATAATACTCTTTGAATTCCAGAAAATAATACATTGTTTGAAGTAAAACTTTAAGTACACAAATAAGATTAGATTAAATTTGGGTGCAGCCACATATATAAACTCGCAGAGAGAACAATTTCTGTAAAATTTCGATAACTTATTCAATAAATACGTAGGAAGTATTAAGCTTTACATTCTACATGACATAAAAGCAAAAAAAGTTAACTTCGGTTGCGCCGAAGCTATAATATCCATCACATATACAAAAGATTCCTCACAAGAACTTGATTTTGATCGGTCTGGTTGAGAAAAAGAAATTGAACAATTGGATAGGAGAAAAAGTGGGTGAGATTGGAGCAACCTAACCTTCATTTACCTAGTATAAAGATTTTCTACCTTCTAGTTACAATACTTTTTTCGGAGTTTGTTAGCTGTTACTTGATTTATACTCAGTTTGGTTTGCCATTTCATAGTAATCAAAAGTCACTGTTTGGTGTACTCTATGGACAGAGAGAATCATTGTCCCATATTTCTTCAAAAATGAAACCGGCCAATATGTTACAGTTAATGGGGAACGTTATAGAGCTATTATTAATTAATTTTTCGTGCTTAAATTGGAGCATGTTGACGTGAACGACCTATGGTTCCAATAAGACGGCACTACATGTCTTTATCCCAGGCAACAACCGATTTATTGAGGAAACTTTTGGTGAGTACATTATCTCGCGTCGTGGGCCTGTGGTGTGTCCTCCAAGAACATGCGATTTTATACTGCTGAAGTCTTTTTTGTGGGGTTATGTGAAGTCACTTGTCTGCGCAGATAAGCCTGAGACGGTTGACGCATTACATACGTTTGGTAATTAAAATAAGTAATTCCGTGCAAAGTCAGGACTATATAGCGTATGACTCACCAAATCGATGCTTTAATTTCTCAAGAAAGCATTTCTTTCAGTCTGTCAATAACAGGCAGCCTTTGCTTGGAAGTGCTTTGTGCGCGAACAATTTTTGTTGGATTCGGCTGATCTTGAAACACCCATACAGTCGACTGCTGTTTACTTTTGAGCTCATACGCATAAATCCACGATTAATCACCTGTCACAATTTCACAAGCGTATTTGGAAGAACCGCTATCGTACTTTTGTAACATTTCTCGCGACCAATTGGTACGAGCCTTGTTTTCAGCGACTGATAAATTGTGTTGGATCCTACGAACAAAATTGTTTACGGTCAAATATTCATCCTTAACCTAACCTAATGTTCATGCAATATAATGTATGCTGGTCCCACTAATGCCTATGATTATCTCTATCTAATGATAAGTCACATGACGATATTGCAATATTAGTTAGCGCACAGTACACAACTGATTTTTGACGAACTTTACAACATTTGTTCTGGAGTGATCTACGACCTCGATTTGATTAAAACAAAAATATTGTCAAAAACGTTGAGTATGTATTCTACCAAAAATCTTTAACTTTACTAAGGGGTGATCCATTTCGAGGTTCCCTATTCTTTTTAAGAAAAAACACAGAAACTTCAAACTCAATGGAAAAAGTTTATTATCATTCGAAAGGACACTCTTTGACATTTATTTTTTGAAGATTATCCCTTTCAATGTTGGCCTCGACTACGTTTCAGATAGGCCATCTGTTATGTCTAATTTTTGATGATTCGTTCGAGCATTCCGACTTGTAATTCGCGAATGCACGAGTGATGTTTTGCTCCAAGGCGGGAAGAGAGATTTTCCGCATATACTTTGGACGTTACATATTCCCACAGGAAAAAATCTAACGGTTATCATGGCGCGATAACGGTCGCCATTTACGGTTATGTTCTCATCGGCATCATTTTTGATGAAATCAGTATCGATGATTCTACCGACCCACACACCTTACCAAACCATTGTTTTTTCTGGATGAAATGGCAGCTATTGAATCTCTTCAGATTGCTGATCGTTCCAAATGGGACAATTTTGCTTGTTTGCTTAAATATTGAGCCAGAAATGGACTTAATCGCTGAACAAAATTTCGATCGAAAACGTTGGATCTTCTTGTAACTTTTCAAGAGCCCATATAGTGAAACGATGTCGCTTGGAAAGGTCGAGCGGCTTCAATTCTTGCACAAGTTGTGTTTAGTATGCTCTTAATTTAAGATGTCGACGTGAAATGTGCCAAGTCGTTCCATACATCAGTCCGAGTTGCTGCGTACGACGCCGAATCGACTCATCACGGTCTTCGTGCACACATTTTAATCTACAGCTGCTATATTTTCTTTACTGCGTGCTGGACGTGGTCTATTAGGACGAATATTATCCAATAAAGAATGCTAGGCCTTAAGATGGTGTTGCGAATAGTACGCTCAGCGAGCCGATTATGTTGACCATAAGTTGAGCGAAGTGCGTGAAATACATTAATTATAGAATTTGAATTTTAGCAACAAAGTTGGAAAATTTGTGAAAATAACATGACAGCTTGAGACGACTCACGCATGATCCGTCAAAATAAGGCTATTGAAAAAAGTACTTCTATAAAATTGTGAGTTGCCAGATTGCAACACAAGGGTTGCCAAATAACGAAATATACTTTATCTTATTTGTCTTTGTATTTAAATTTAATTTTATATATCTAAAAAAATTATCTGAGAAAGAGCTTGAAATTTCGCAAAATATTCTTAAGCTTTTTTCATATGAAAAATAAATTTGGAAACTTAAAGTATGTATTTATTTATTACTATTGTTGTGAGTAGTGTATAAAAATTCGGGTCCGTTCCGCTTACATATATGCGACTGTTGCCACAATGAGTCTATAACTGATGATGAGCATCTAATATATTCAACCGCCATATAATAATTGTGCTTGCTTGCGAAATTCTTATTTCAATTTAAATCAAATCTAAAACTGAAGACAGATCCATAGATTATATGTATATTCTCGAGGTCAGAAGATCGTTTACTCGTGATTTATTCTTACACAATTTCTTGCAACAAAGTATCGTTAAATAAAATACCGGTAATATTAATTACCGTTATGTTAACCAGCTGGACAATAATGCATATTAATCGCGAGTTATAAAACGGTAAAAACGAACACAAAAGTAATGGAAGTGGAATTTTTGACAGTTAAAGATGCGTCGCGCACGCAACTACTCAAAAATACATACACATATTTACATACATATATGTATGTACAATTGCATGAGTTCGGTAATAAATGCTCAAGGTTTACATTCCATCAACATTTGTTGTAGAATTGTGTTTTTGTTGAATTTGCACTTTTGCAGCAATTTATATTTGTTGTATTGATTTGAAGAACTGCTGTCATATGAGTACACTTGAGCTACTTCCCCCGGCGTTAGGAGTGGGGCGGGTGGTGTGCTCTTCAATTGATTTCCTTTTAATTTTTTCCCCCCTCTCTAACGGTGCTTCAGTGCCAAATCGATGTTTGTTTTATTACTGTTTTGGCACACACGCACACCCATTTCTATGCTCTTTCTAACATACAAGTATGTAAGTGTGTATGAGTGTGTGCATTACACGGCATTACATATTTGCTTGTGTTATTTTTGTTGTAAATTCAATTTGCCATTTTCCGCCGGCGTTTGCTTAAGTGCTGAATGTCAACGCAATCAGCGTTAACGTTGTTTGCCCAAATCGTGTGTTATGCTTGCCTCTGTGTGTGTGTGCCTCAGCGCAGATTGTGTATATGTGTGTGTGTATGAAATGTATTAATGTAGTACAAATATTCGCACGCTTCAGAAAATTGTTTACTTCCAATGTCAATCACGGGGCGCAGCGAACGAAGTTGAAAATTGCTCTTCCTCTTTTACGTCATTTTACTTTCACATGTTTCGTGGAAAATAACGGCACGGAATATCTGCCGATTGCTTTCGCCAATACACGTAAGTGTAACACATATACTGTATGTATGATTGTATAAGTACAGTGCAAGTCTTTGGCCAAAATAAGGGGCTTATGTGGTTTTAAATGACTTAAATAACTGTAAAACCTCTGTGGAAAATTAAGAACGGGAGAGTAAGTGGCATGGCTAAGTGGTATTACTTTTTTACATAAGAAGACAGTTCAACTACTAAGGCTAAGGATAAACAATGGACTTACTAGGAAGACACTCAGTGAAAATATCATCTCTCACACGTTTTCGTAAATAAATGGAGTAGACTAAGTTCGGATGTAACTCTCGAGAATTGCGAGAAATTGCGGATACCGCGGAAGGGGGAATATTTATTATTATTCTAAGAACATTTTTGCATTTATTTTTTGACGATTAACTCTTTCAAGGTTTGGCCGCAGCTACGTCTCAGCTGGTAGATCCGTTGATTACAATTTTCGATGACTTGTTCGAGCATTAACTGTTTACGTTTTCCAAAAGATCAGAAACGAAGCGGGATTGTCCCATAGGCTTTAGAATTTAGATATCCCCACAGGAAAAAGTCTAACGGTGTGATATCACACAATTTTGGGCCAATCGACTGGCTCAACACGTGAAACTATCTACTCAGCGAAGTGTTCTCTCAATAAATCCATTGACTCATGCGATGTTTGGCAAGTGGTGCCGTGTTCTTGAAACCAAATCATCGCCGAGATCACGAGCTTCAATTCCAGGCATAAAATAGTAGGTTATCTTGGCGTGATAACGGTCGCCATTGACGGTTACGTTCTCACCGACATAATTTTTGTAGGAATATCAACCGCTGATTCCACCGGCCTACAAACCACACCAAACCGTTGTTTTTTCTAGATGAAATGATAGCTTTTGAATCTCTTTAGGTTGCTCTTTATCCCAAATGCGGATATTTGCTTGTATGCATACGCATTGAGCCAGAAATGGGTCTGATCGCTTAACAAAAAACAAAAATAACATTGACAAGACTCCCGCATGATCTGGCACAAAAGGCCATTGGAAAAAAGTTTCCTCTAAAGGGTTCCCTTTAGATCGAATAAGCGTTAAGGCGACTAATAAGAATTCCAGGGATTTCGCCAGGTTCGCCGAAGGTGTGTCTATGGAGATATATGTTAGCTTCAGTCTGCCAAAAGCTCGAGCATGAGAGGAAACTACCGAGTTGATTCTTCCTCGTCTTGCCTTTTTCTATCCTTCTAAGATATGTAACCTTACCGCATGTGAACATATCGGACAGTGTCCAGTCAGAACACTTACCATTGCGGCGAGATAAACCTTGCTAAGAGCAAGTAGTTCAGAGAACTTCTGGACCAAAGGATCTCCGAAAAATTAAGGTGAGTGAAAAATGTTTGTAAAAAGTACGATTACTTTGGGATAATGTCTAGTATCATTATGACTTACTATGCGAGTAATTCACTTCAAATTAATCTGGCATAATCAGATATCTGCCAGCTCTGTGTAGAATTTTTATGATGGATGGGCAGATTTCATTCATTTCAGAAGAGATTTCTTTATATAACTTTCTTAATGCCCCACTATTGTAAAATGAAAGTGTTTTTAGAGTATACATATTTACTAGATACTATGGTATGCCCGTACATTACATTACGTATTACGCAGTGAAGGAGTATACATTACTTATACGCCATGCTCAGCCACCTAGACTTACCCTTTAACAGAAAAGAAGTTCGTGTTACAATTCAACTTCCCGAGTACATTTCTGATATACTTATGCATGCCAGGGTAGATAATTTTTGAAAATAAGAAAATTTTGGTGAAATTAAAGCCATCGAACGCGAAAGGTGATCTGACGTCGGGAAAAGGAAGCGGACGGGCGTGGCTTAGTTTTTAAGCGTTAAGAATGCTTTATCTCGATTTTCTGCAATACTACCAGTCCTAAAAAAAAGTTATAGTGGCTTATGGTCCTTAGTTAAGTTATCAAGCACCTCTTTTCCGACCTCTACTCGACGTCGTTTTTGCAAAAGATTCAGGTCTCTTGGTATGAGTCATTAACCAAAATATGTTGAGTAAGTCGTAAGAGATGTTGAGATCTTCTCTAGGTTTTTAGTGACTCACAACTCGGATTTTTTGCTTGTGTCACTCCAACATATGTGTTTCCAACAATTCCGAATCCGTTTTTCCATAGGAGTATCCAACTTTCAAGCAAACACGGCGGAAATTCAAATGATTTTTATTTGATGTGAAGTAAAATCGATACAATTAAGTTGTGAATATAACATTATTGATATGGCTTCCACGACTTCATTTGCATGAAGGGAATTCGATAAGCCAAATTTTTCAGTACTTATTCCAATAAATCAAGTCGTATGTCATAAATAGCACGTTTAATATTGACTTCTAAAGTTTGAAGAGAGTCTGGTTTATTACTAAAGTCCAATGACTTCAAATAACCCCGCAAAAAGGTAGCCCAATGATGTTAAATCAAACTTCTTGGAGGCCATTAAATGTCAAAATTAAAAAAAAGTAAAATATCAAACTTTTCTCGCAATAAATCGGTTGTTATATGTGCTGTATAGCAAATAGCCCCGTCGTATTGTGACCAGATGTTGTCAAGATCAACTTTTTCCAATTACGAACATAGAAAGTTGGTATTCATCGATCTACTCCGTTCTACATTGACAGGAATGGTGTCACCAGTTTCCAAACTGTTAATATAGTTGAATGAATTGGTTGTTCGTGAATAATATGTGGATTTTCTAAGCACCAGAACCGACAATTTTGCTTATTTACCGCACCAGTGAAATGAAATAAAAATTTTTATCAAATATAGTACCGTAGACAGATCTCTTTGGACATGCTTGATCGTGCGAATTCCGATACCAGATTCATGAAGAGCATTATAACTAACGATGAGGCATGGATTTATGAGCAAAAAACCTCGCCAAATCCGTTAAAAAATCAAAGCGATGCCCATTATTTTAATTTTCGTGGTTTTGTCCATCATGAATTTGTTAAGGAGGGACCGACGGTCAATAAGGAGTTACATCTGGCCATATTGAGGCGTTTGTGTGAGAACAACCGTCGAAAACGGCCAGAATTGTGGAAGAACAATGCATGGATTTTATGTACATAATGATAATGCGCCATCGCAGCGAGCCACGATGACCGAATTTGAAGCCAAAAGTGCAATGAATACCATCGATCAATGCCGGTACTCCTTAGATTTGGCTCTGTATGTTTTTTTCTTGTTCTTCAAACTGAAAGTGCCGCTATGTGGAACCCGTTTTCAGTCGATCGAAGAGATAAAACAAAGTTCGTTCAAGAAGCTGAATGCCATACCAAAGAGTGCTTTTGAAAAGTGTTTCCATTACTGGAAAGATCGTATAAGTGTATTACAATACATCTGGTGGAAATTACTTTGAAGGCGACAAAAAGAATATTGATGAATAATTAAATATTTTGCGTTTTAATTACAAACACTATGTATACTTTTTCTTATTTGCAGCAAATATAAACCATGAAACCATCGATAACTATTTTAGATATGTTTCCTATTTTAATCAAAAAGTGATTTTTGTCCAGCAATAAATAATGACCACAATCTGTTGATATCATAAGTATTTTTACTCTTTATTCTAATTTTTGCCAATGCTCTAAAAATAGTTTACATGATTCCACTAAAATGTAGATATAATAATTTTTATAAGGTATAATAATATTTTTTTTATGTTTTTTTTATTATATTTTTTATGACTTTGTGTTATTTTTTGCATATATTTTTCATGTTCTGTTCATTTGATGGCGACGACAATTGTGCTGCTGCCACATGTGACTGCTATTTGACTCGTATATATGTATGTGTTATAAATTCTGCAGCTGGCGCTTAACACCATGCACACTGCGTCCATAAATAATGGGACTTTTTAATGTTGAGTATTTGTTTGTTATATTTAAATGTTTTATTTGTTTTTGGTTTTATTTTAATGTTTATTATTTAGCTTTTGTTGGGTAAACTGTAGGTGTAAATCCTATGAATTTGGGGAAACTGTTATTTTATGATGGCAAATATGTGTGGATTTGTGTGTCAGTATATGTTTGTATGTATAATTGGAGCTTAGTTTGGAAAACTATTTATTTATGAAATTTTTTCCATGTGTTTGTATGAGTATGTGTGGTTAGCTGTTTATGTATTTATATGTGTGTATGTGTTTGTAGCATTTTAGTTGGCCTAATTTTCGTTGTCTACTTTTCGTAAAGAAAAAATTACGTATATACTTGTATGTATGTATTTGTCATGCTGCTGTTAAAATTCGCATAATTTTTTGTTCTTGTTTTTTTTTTTTTTTGCTAGTATTCATTGCAAGTATTTTCCAAAAAATATCTTGTGTGTGCGAGTTAGGTTTTTGTTTTTTCGTTTTCTAGTTTCCAGCAAAAAGAACTCATGTGTATGTGTGTGTGAGTTTGATTTTTCCGTTTCCTCCTCTCTTCTAAGCACCTGCATCGACTACGTAGCTAGTTAAACGTTTATCTGTGGCATGCTATTTGTATTATTTTTCAACTAATAATTAATTATTTAGCGCAAGTTAACATATTATTTAGTTTAGCAATATTTATTGGAAATTTTCTAAGTGCAAAAGTACTGGATTTCGAACTAGTTTCAAGTTGTTGAGTACAAAGTCAAGCAAAGTGTATGTATGTATTTATGTATTGTTTGTATGTATGCTTCACTACCATATTGTTTTTGCGTTAAACGTTAAAAACTGCGTACCGTTATGCGCAAATATTCGTTACTAAGTGTTTTCAAATGTATATATTTAATGTTTTTTATCAAGTGTGATTTTTTTCATTTATTGACTTTTAAAATTTTCCTCTTTTCTGCATTTGCTTTTCTCTTTTTACACTAGTTGTACATATGTTTTCACATATGCATGTGTATGTATGTATTTTCTGTGGAAAACTAACGGTATAAGCCTTAAATGTTGTTAGCATAAATTCACTTCACTTTGATCGCATGCCATAAATATTGTTGTATGTGTGTGTGTTCTAGTTTTCAGCTTCACTCCTTGTAAATCTCAAAGCATAACTACTTTCATGTCATTTTCGTTGTTTTTGATTTATTATTTGCTTCTTCTCTTAATTAAAAATATTTTTATTAAATATTATTTTTATTTTTTTCTCATTAACTGCATGTATAATTGTTTATTTTATTTATAATGGTGTATTAAATTTTTTTTGTTTTTGGGTTTTTTTTGTTTTTGGGTTTTGTTAATCTCATTTCAAGTCTTATTTTGCAAAATGTTTTATTCACTTGTTTATTATACTCGTATAATTGCCTCATTTCCAACTTTAATATGCACTAGATTTTTTTTTATTTTATTTTTCTTTTGTTAATTTATTGTAGGTAAATAATAATAATTATTATATTTGAATAAATATGTACTAATTACAAATTGTATGGTTTTGGTGTTATTTGGTTGTATATTCCATGGTTTCGACTTAATCTTCTCTACATATACTCTTTATTTAAGCGCTAAACTTATTTTTACTATTTTACCGTTATTTATTTAATTTTCGTTTTTTATTTGTGCAAGAGATTTTTGTTGTATTTTTTAAATTTATTTTATGTCTGTATGTGTGATTGGTGTCATGTGTGGAAAACCACGAAAAAAATTTATTCCAAATAAAAGGTTTCGAAAGTAACTGAAATTTAACGGTAAAAAAAATTCAAAGAACTTTGGAAGAAGCAGTAAACTTGTTAGAAAAAGAAGAGGAAGAGAGAGAGAGAGAAGATACTTTAACAGCGCCTCAAATGCACTTTGGTCTTAAGCTGATAAGCTATAACTTCCAGACTGGAAGAGACTAAAAAGCGAATTTTACGATAAGGGAAATCTGTAATCTCCCTAAAAAATGTATTAAATACAACTTAATATTTCTTTAATTAAAGCTTCGAAAATAAATATCTTACAATTAAATTGGATTAAAATTAGTGCTCAAGCTCAGTAAGGCGTGTTAATGATGAAATAATTTTTGTTGACTAAATAACTATAAATAATACTGAAAATGTGGAAGGAAAAACACGTGTGTACTTAAATCACTTCGATGCGATCTTGCAAACTTGGAGAGCGAGCTGTCATCATGAATATCTTCAAGACATATTCTAAAAGCATTTGAGGAAGCCATTAGTGTTAAGGAATTCGTTGTTGCGCCCGGCCTTGATATTGAGGGTGCTTTTAATAACGTCCTGTCGGAAGCAGTCGTTACTGCTCTGGACAGCCTTGGGCTTGAATCAAATCTCAAACACCTCATTCTGAGTCTTCCGTGAGACCGAGTGATTGAATGGAGCAACGCACGCACTCGACGAAATGTGAGTAGACGAACCCCTCAAGGTTCTCTCTCCACTTATATGGATCCTGGTCGTTAACTACCTGGTTAAAAAACTTTAGGAACCTGGCAGCCGAGCAATTGCGTAAGCAGACGATGTAGCATTTATGGTCAAAGGAAAGTTCCTGAGTACCGTGTACGGGGTGACGCATATCTCAGCGCCGTAACAAACTAGGAAGTCTCGCCTTCAACCCAAGTAAAATCGAGATGGTTTTATTTACTAGAAAATATAAGATCCTGCCGCAAATTGGAGACATCCGTCTGCATTTGGCGAATACAGTGAAATATCTAGAGCTCATCCTGCAGAGGAAGCTTATGGAGGGCTCTAGAAAATATCACACTCGCAAAGTAACTCGAGAGCGTCAACGGGCCATGACATTTAACGCCAGTCTCCACATAATGCCCGCAGACATCGTCGGAAGGTCTAAGAGAATCTGGGTTCTCAAAAGAACACGTATTTGAACTCTCGGATAACCTCACACATATTGACTTCACAACGGATCACTTGTATCATGGAGTCGCCAAACTGAACTCTGCCGGCTTCTTCACTGCTCATATACCGACCAGGGAGTTGTGGCTGAGAAGCAGCCGTTGGAGGAGAGGAGCATTGAGCTTCTTTACGGATGGGTGAAGCGTCAAGGAGTGCCTAACCTCGTTATCAATAGCATTTAGAGGCTTTGTGATAAGACTGGTATAGTTGCCAGGCCATAGCGGAATCGCAGGAAATTGCAAAACTGATGAGCTAGCAACGCATCCTAGAACTGCTATCGGTAGAATGGGAGCGGGTCGGTCCTTCTGCATGCTCTTGTGTTTTACTACTAGATAGTTGGAGTTCGCGGAAGTTTGTACCCCGTTTGGGAGGTGACGACTTAAACACTTGGGAGCGCACACCTTCAGACATCCCACCGAACTGGAAATTAATCTCTTGTGCAAATTGGTATTGGTTACCAAGCGTTTCGCTAACTTTTAAGTTCGAGCACAGGAGTTCTTTTTTTCTATGGCTTCACAAAGCACTGCAGAAAGCAGTCCACGAGCTATCTTTGATCAGCCATCTAACCTAACCTCAAAGGCGGTTGATAGTTTCTTGAGAAAAATATTGAATCATTATTACTGCCTGTATGCAATAATTAAGTTGACGCCATAAGGTTTGATACAGCCCAACGAATGGTAATGGTAGCAGCACTTAATATACGAATTTTGAAAAAATCGGTAGTAAAACCATGCTCTCTGTGCTCAAAGGCTGTTGAAAAAAATGGGATCAGCTGATGACAAAATTTTGATCAAATTCATATTTTATGATTTTACACTTATAGGTCTTTTATGTATGTATATGCATGTATGTGTATAAGTGTGTGTGTATGTATGTAGGTATACAAGTATGTTTGTGTATAAGCAGTTGGTTGTCTATTATATATTATATTTGTGTATAATGCTTATATATATACTTGCAATGTTTTTTCTTTTGGTATTTTATACGCTAAAATATATAAGTATGTTACTTTGTATATATGTATATATATATATTCATTAAATATCTAGCATTAATAATAAGTAATAAGTATTGATCAATAATATTGTGTTTTTCGCATAATCTGTTGCTCAATCTCAAAATGTCGTTGTATATAATTTAAGTACTAATTGTGTTCTGTCACTTTTGACAATTACATTCCTTACGCAAACATATACACGTAAGTATGTATGCGGGAGTAATTGCTTAGCTCGTAATGGTTTATAAATGTTCTTTTTTTATTTTTTAATAATTTACTTAATTAAATTTTTTCAAGTTGCATAGCGTTTTTAAGATTTTGAAATATCATCTACTCCATCGTCATTTAAAAATTATATATGTATATATATATATATATATATATAAATCGGGGCAAGCATGTTTCAACTACGTTCCTGCGCTGACTTAAGACTGACTTCACTTTGTATATCTACAATTTTAATTGCAATCCTTAAAAAATTGTTAGCGACTTTGCTGTCACTTCACACTAATTAATTCGTTTTACTGACTTAATTGACAATTAATCATTCAAACTGCTAAAATGCGTGCTATTATTTATTTATTTATTTTTATTTACTTTTATTTTTTTTTAATTTTTTTTCTTTAATTTTAGCGTTTTTTTGCTACTACTAGTAAATTGTTTGTTTATAAAGAGTTTTTTTTTATAAATTTTACTGCTTTCGCTAATGCTTTGCAAATTTTCTCTTATTGCTCTACTTTCCAATGCTCGCTTTTTCTATTTTTTTCATAATTTTGTTTGGTTCGCTTGTATTTAAAATATTTCTTTAATTTTTTTTTTTCAAATTTTTTATAATACATTTTTTTATAATTAATTTCCATATATATTTTTGTTCATTGTTTTGAATCAAACGAATTGCTTGCAGTTTCATTTTGTTGAAGCTTTCGCTTTGCATAGAAAATAATTGCATTGACTTGTATTTGTATACGCGTTTGTGTGTGTATGTTACATGTGAACCAAGTTCCACTATTGTTCAAAATATCAATCAATATGTATATACTTGGGAATTTCATTAAAAGCATTTTTGTTTGCGCTCAACTATGTTTCTATTAATTGAAATGCAATTTCTAAGCTTCTTCTGCATAAATTATGAATGTATAAGTAATTTTTTGCTTAATTAGTAAACAAATGTAAATATGTGTGTATGTTTGCTTAATATTCGTTTTTTTTTCCAATTTATACTACAATTATTTATATGTATATATATTTATAAGTTTTTTTTTGTTTTCTTTTTATTATAAACTTGATTTATGATTAAGTATTGTCCTTGTGATATGTTTCTAAATGTTTGCTCTCATTATTCTTAATTCTGAGTAATTGAATGTTAATTAGTACATATGTATAATATGTATGTATGTATGCACATATTGTGTTAGTTTGTAAGAAATTGAATTTGTGGAAATGGCTTGGCATAAAAACAACAAATAATTTAATTTTTCGTTTAGAAAACTGGCGTAAAGAACTATGAGATCAAGAAACTGGCTTACGAAATTAATAATAAATTTTATCGATTTCCGTGGAGAGGACCATTCTAGTGAGTCTAAAATAAATTCATTTATGTGTTTGTAATATACTCGTGCATTAATAATAATAAGTAATTTTAATTAAGTAATTTATTTGGTAATTAATCATAATTTATTGATAAATAGCTCTATCATATAATATTAAGGTAGTAGTATGGTAACTTGGGTTCAAAAAATCGAAATTTTTAATTTGAAAGTACAAAGTCTTGAAAATATACTGTGAAATTTTCAGATAGAAATTTGAAATATTTCGGGAGTTATAACGAGTTTCCTAGAGCGTCTCGGAGTCCAACTTTTGAGGTCGACTGAACTTTAAACGCGTTTTTTTTTTAAACATTGTTTTTCTGGTCGGCCCGGGTGCTAACTTTTTTTCTACTGAAACGATTGCTTTCAAATTTTAACACGCTTGAACACTCGAAATTTAACTTCAGTAGTTTCGACCAGAATGACATGTCTATAGATTAAGAATAATCAAGAATATTTGATTTCAGATAACATCAAGAGCCAAAATCACCCGGGCCACCCACGTGTATTTTTTTGAGGTTCCAACTTCGAGTGATTATAATAATAAAGTATTAAATTTTTTCAAATAAATTTGTTTTTACATTTTCAATATGTAAATAAAAACACTCTAAATATTCAAGATAATTCATTTTTATTTTTCTATAAAAACCCACCCTCCAAAGAAGTCATGAAAATAGGCATAGGTTCCAGACTACTACCGTAAGGAACGAAAAAAGAAAAATTGAACTTTCAAATATAAAAAAAAGTAAAAAATAAAAAAAATTTGACAAAGCTAAAAAATTAATGACAAATCAAAAAAAAAAAAAAAAAAAAAATTAGTTGCCGCTATTTTCTGAAAATTTTGTTTTCAGTTTTGCAGCGGTTAGTGCCATTCGTACTAAACAAGAACTCATTATTATTTTTTTTTAGAAGATCAAAAGGGTAGAAATCATAGCGATGAGGACATGGCTTCGCTTTCTACTTTATGGATGCATAAGTAAATAGCTTCTATTTTTTAAATTAATTGTGTGCACTCTTCAATGGAAAAAAAGGCAAAAAAAAAACACTAAAAATATAAAATGCTTACTTTTATCAATAAGATATCAATAGAATAAAGCCTTAATTGATAATTTTCAGGTTAATTTGCTAATTCATTCAATGAAATGAAATTATCTTAAAGAAAACTAATGAAAAATTTTTCTAAATTTTAAGAAAATACTTGCATATATAATTACAAATCTGCTATATTTCGATATTCCTAAAATTTAAGTAAAATTAATAATAATAAATTAGTAATAATAATAATAAAATTGTGACAAGCCTGCGCCTAATTGCATTCAATTAGCTGAGAAAATTAAGTTCTAAATTGCATCGTTTTTCATTCAGACCTAATTTGGCTTATGAAATTTTTAATTTATATATAATATGTAAAGGAATACTAGTAGTTTAATTACAATGGCACTATTATACGCTCAAGTCAAAATTTGACCCGGAGAGCTCGACATGAACTGTGCGCTCAAAGCGTATCGATAAGATTTCTTGTCCTAGGTTGGTATAACCCTTTTTGTGCTTATGCGTGTTTGACCAAAAAGTCAGTTACAATCATTCTAGAATGAGACAGCACATTCAGATATTTTAGTACGAGTTTAGCATTGACACACTTTATACCCAAAACATTAACTGAAACTTTAACCAAAATATTAACCAAAACATTAACCAAAATGGTTGAATCGAACCAAACGAGATGTTGAGATCCTCTGCTTTCTCTGTATATTCAAAGATCGCTTTTTAACTTAAGAAAAATTTTAAATTTTTTAATTATTGAAAATTAAAGTAATTTTAAAAAAGTTGTAAACGTAAACGATATTATGATAAAATTATCCTTTCCATTTTATCTAAATTATCATCTTAGCACATATCTGAATTGTATCTACCTTATAATTAAGGCAATTAATTTTAACTCCACTTAATTTGCGTGTTGTTACTTCTTTCCATGCAGTTTTGTCTTTCAATAAATGGTTTAATCGTATTTTCTCTGAATCATACGAGTAATGACAACTGAGTATTAATTGACAATTGGTTAATGGCGCTTTTAGTGATAAATTGTGTTACAATTAAGAGTTAAACTTTTAAATTTTTTATTATTTGGAAATAAACGGATTAATTGTGACTTACGTGGACCTAAACCTTTTATGTTTCGAGTTAAATTTCATGATTTATTAACTGTTAACTTTAATTAAATAATTCAAACAATGTGATTGGTTAAAAAATTTTTTTTTTTTTATAATTGCGAATTGACATTTGCTCTGGACGGTAACTACTAATATACTTCTGAGTATATTATCTTCAATTGTACGTGTAAACAAAATTTGCAAAAAAAAATACTTGTATTTGGTTTCATTTATTCATTGTGTTCAATTTCTCAACTTCTGGCTACACATCACGGATTTCCCAAATATTTGAACCCGTTTAATTGGTTTACTCTCATGAAATCATCAATAAAGTAATTACAAGGATTTATACAAAAAATTTTAGAGTTCCTAAGTTTAAGTTCCTTTAAATGAATGTATGCGAGAAATAACGGGTGATTCAAATAGAGGTACTTTTTTTCAATGAAATTGAAGCAGGCGATCTCGGCGACATTTGGTGTCAATACGGCGCCACATCTCACACATCGTATCAATCAAAGGATTTATTGAGAGCACACGTCGGTGAGCAGATAATTTCCATTTTTGGTCGCTCAATTGGCCACCAAGATCGTGTGATATTGACATATTGACAACAATTGAAGGCGGCAAACTTCAAACAATGAGTGCCAAAGAATGTTCTTTTGAATAATAACTAAAATTCCAAATTAAATTTGAAATTTCTGTGTTTTTTCTTCAAAAAAGTAGGGAACGTCGAAATGAATCACCCTTTATTTTTTAATATTTTCCTTGAGAGGTTTACTTAAATAAGTACTAATTGACTTAATTAATTAAATTGAGACCACAAATATGCCATTAAACGTGAAAGACTATTTATGTTTCTGTTAAGCTTTGTTTTTCGGGTTATAAAAAAATATTCAAATTAAATCGAAAAAAAATGTACGCCAGTTTTTCTGAAAAATAATAAAATCTTTGAATGGTTTGCATTTCTTTTTGGCTATCGAATTTGTCTGCATCTAAATTACTAGTCTAAGTAAATTAGCTTTTTACTTGAAGAATATTTTAAATTATTTTATTAATTTTGTTTTTAATTTTCTGCCATTTTTGCTTAATAATTCACTTTATCCATTAAAATATATGTATATGAAATACTCTAAAAAATATCAACTGCTGCTCAATGCCTTCTATATACATATAATATACTTATATATATATAAATGTATGTATGTATATTGTATAAACATGTCTGTATGCATATGTGTATATGTACTCACATACATATTTAACTATGCTTTCATACTATATATAAAACATGCCGCTGTATGGGCTTTGATCTTAAACGCAGAACTGCATAACCTCAAATTAACGGCGCTTGGCTACACGCTCAGCTAGTTTGAGCGCACTTACAGTGCTTACTTGCTTGCTTGATGAGTGAAAGTGGCTATGGCTTTCACTCGCTTTGACTAGATGGCGCTACTGACTGTTTTTTCTAATGTTAATCTCTCTACTTATTTTAATAATTTTTTATGGGTTGTTGTTGTTCTTTTGGTTTTTGTTTTGTAATTTCCACTACGAATATATCAAATGTTCACTTGCCGCATGTGCCAACATAACACACTTTCTAATTTAAATTTTTCTTATCAATAAAGTCCTAATAATATTTGCTTCATAATAATTTCAATAATAATAATTATAATAATTTTGTTGTATATATATATATATATATATATGTATGTATATATAGAATTTCTACTTATGTTCCATAATATTCGTTGCATGGGATTTTTACTTAAAGTTGGTAGGTTTTGTATTGTTGTTTAATTGCGTTTTTGCGAAAAAATCTACAGCTTTCACTTAGCTTTCATTTCAGCTTTCACGTCACTTTCTTTTACTCTCATATCATTTCGTTTCACTTTTTTCTACTTTTGCTTTAACTATCGAACTTCTTACTATAGAAAAACTACTTTTACAATATATTTTACAATTGGATTTCGTAAAAATTGTATGCTTTCCTGTATTTAGGAAGAGCTTTCACATTAGAAAAAAGCTTACGCATTAAAAAGAAGCTTTCACATCACTACTAAGCTTTTGCACTTACCCTGGCACATATGCTGCTAATTGCGGCAGCCTTACATTGTTGTCTCTCAACGGATTTCTAATGGCATCTATGCGACGACTATATCCTCGTCATTATCATCACTGCTTTGCGCTGTCATCGATTCACCTTCGCCTTCACCCTCACCCTCACCCTCACCGTCACCATCACCATCACCATCTCCATCCCCATCCGCGCCGTACAAGTCGGCCGCCTCTTCGCTAGACATGCCCATCATATCCTTGAGACATGACGACTCCAGATGCTTGTTTAGGTACGACTTCAGTGCGAATGTCTTGTGGCAACGTTTGCATTCGAAATTCTTATCGATCGAGTGCGTTTGCATGTGCGCACGCAGATTGGAGCGATCGGCGAAAGCTTTGCCGCAGTGTGAGCACGCGTACGGTTTCTCGCCGGTGTGCGAGCGTAGATGGCCCTGCAGCAGCCAAGGGCGTGAGAATAGTTTGCCACAGATGTCGCAGCTATGCGAGAGCTTGTGCGTGAGCAAGTGCATGGCGAGTGCGGGCATTGAGACGTAAGCCTTGCCGCAAGTGTTGCATTTTTTCGCCGATTGCGAGTCGAGTGAGCGATGCGTTTGCTTGTGGCGCGACAGATTACTCGATGTGGCATACTGTTTGCCACATTCGGAGCACTTGTAGCTGCCGCGTTTCTTCTTCACATACGCGTCCATGTCGGTGGCAGGCGCGCCGTAATTGCCGGCTGTGTGCGTTTCGATTGGCTCCTTGTGGCAACGGCTCGCTTTGGTGCGCCCATCCAATATGTTAAGGCCCAACTTGGCGGCGGTGTGTGTCGACTTCGCATCGAACGCATCATCGATAGCCATTGCGTTGGTGGAAGTGCGTCGCATTGTATAGGCGGCCGTCGGTTCGTCGATCCACAATTTCAGCGTAGGTTGATAGTTGGAATTGAAGTGACCCGACTCCGATGAGGAGGACATATCAATGTCTATGTCGGATGAATGATCGGAATTTGGTGGCGTTAGTGGTGAGCAGTTCTCCGAGTTGTCTGGCGTATTTGCGCCTGCATGACTATCGTACGAGCTGCTGCTGCCGCTGCTGATGTAACGTATCTTTGGTGGACCTTGTCCGTGTGCGGCTGGTCGATGTGTGGGCGTTTGAATCTCTTCCACCGTGAATATAGTAAAGTTATCTGCATTAATTGTTGCCGCACAAAGTGGTGGTGGTGCGAGTTGCGGTTGTGCCACGACGCCGGCTCTTTGCTGTTTGGAAGCACTGGATATTTCATGCATGATGTCTGTGTTTGTTTGTATTTGAGGTTGATAGTGAGTTTGTTGTTGGATTGTGCTATTATTGTTGTTGGTGTTATGGTTGTTTTGGTTGCGATTAGTCGACGCCTCCTGCTGATGTAGTATGGTGACGACACAAGGCGGTGTTAGTGGTGGTAGACTTTGTGATAGTGAGAGTAGATCGTGGGCGGCTTCGGTCTCCTCGATACTGCGTTCGCGATAAAACGCCGGCAATGTTGGTTCTTGTTTGATCGTAAAGGTTGGCGCCTGAGTGGAAGTTTGATTGGCGTTGATGCCACCAGCTGGTGGTGCATAGAAAATGACTTTGCCATCTTCGGCCGGGGAGCGTCCACCAATGGTTGTTAATGGTGCTACATATTTGCCGGTTGTGGCTTCATTAGTAGTTGCTTTGTTGTTGTTGCTGTTGTTATTTCTGGCATTCCACTTGACAACATTGCGTCGTTGCTCCACTCTAGTGATATCTGGAAGAGAGTAAATACCATTTGTGAGTTATGTTGTGGGAAAGAACTTCTGTGCTAGAGAAATGTATATCTTCGTTTACACCTAAAAATCTTTGGTCTGAGATCTTTGAAATGAATTGTAGAGAACGAAAAGGGTTTATCCCAGGACAGCAAAACTAATACGCCTCTGTAAAGTGACGTTGAGCAATACCAAAAGCTTGGTCAGGGTAATGAAAGACCTCTCCGAGCCGTCAATCTCAAAATCCAACGAAGAATAACTCTAACCAACAGGTGCTACTGTGATCTGACTAAGCAATTGAGAACTAAAGTCCCCACCTCGAGGAACAAAGACCAAACTCTATAAGTCACTCATTATTCTCGAATTCTATATGGTGCAGAGAGATGGATCTCATGAGTCGACGTTACGAGTTTCCGAGAGAGAGGTTCAGCGGGAGACTTATGGTCTTTTGCCAACGGCAGTATAGCATTCGATATAACGACGAACTCTACGAGATATAGGACGAAATTGTCATATCTCAGAGAATTAAGCGGCTACGATGGCTAGGACATAACGAGAACACTCCAACTCTAAAAGTATTCGACGCAGTACCCGTCGGGGGAAGCAGAGGAAGAGGTATACCTACACTCCGTTGGAAAGAAAGGTGGAGAAGGACCTGGCTACACTTGGAAAATTCAATTGGCGCAGCGAAAATGAATAACGACTGACGCGTCGCTGTAAACTTGGTTATAACCGGGTCTACGAAGAAGAAGTCCCAACCTTTAGAATATTTAACTGAAAGTCTCTTAAATTTTGATGCAAAGAAAGAAGGTGATGGTTTGGAAATAGAGAGTATTACATGGAATAACTTAAACTAGTCAGCGGCTCAGAAAGCTTTGGCTCCGTAAAGTATTGAGAAACATTTTTTTTAATGCCGAAAAAGTATCTCGATCCTCAGACTTTCGGATTTTGTTGATAAGAGTATGAAATTATGTATCTTTGGGAGTCCCGAATGGGATTTTTTGTATTTGCAAAAGTAAAATTGATATCGAAATGAGGGAAAGAAGAAAATAGGCGCCGAACTCATCTAGAGCTCTGGTCTATTATTGCATAATCTTTCTGTAGTTTTAGGTTTTTGAGTTTTATTGATAATACTGATTATCGGTGCGGATTTTGTTAAGATAAATTCAGAATCAATAATACTGGTGCCAGGTGGAACCTTCTACATGGGATTAATATTATAATGGGTCCACAAGAAATTATCTGATCTGATCGAAATCGCAGAAATTTTTGAGCGAATGGAATATTTAATAGTACTTTCAAAAAAAATTAAACCAAGTTCAAATCTAATCCGTCCTAATAAAATAATATTCCACAA
This sequence comes from Bactrocera zonata, assembly GCA_037783105.1. Lineage (NCBI taxonomy): Eukaryota > Metazoa > Arthropoda > Insecta > Diptera > Tephritidae > Bactrocera > Bactrocera zonata. Next base: position 2,663,583 of record JBAWJQ010005835.1, on the reverse strand, counting down.
TCCAAATTAAATAACCTAAAGTTCACATTTGCAGACTCACATTTTAAAAGCAAATATTTTCAATAATTACTTTTCCACTTAATTTCATTTAAATACCGAGGTTACCTTACCTACATACAGAGAGGCATTATGTGCTTATACTTTGAAATATATACACATTTACTCCTATGCTTTGCTTTGGCGAGGGTCGTGTTAAATGTCTTAATGTGTTGCGCATACGCCATGGCGGCCCATAATTCATGCACATATGGCGCGACAACAAAATTTGCTACATTGCATATTGCAGGTATTAAGCGTGTTGCAAAGCATAACTGAAATTTGATTATAGGAAAATATGTAGAAAAAACGAAAGTAAGCAAATTGCAGGTACATACACATATCCACACGTACGTATATGTATGTATTAGAAGTGCACTTTAGGAGCTTAGGTGAAATGTCGAGACATTTGCACATTTTTGTTTTGAAAAAAAAAAAAAAACGTTGAAGAGTGATAATGGTCTAAAAGATTTAAAATTTAAGATTTTTTAAGAAAATATCCATATAAATTCAACCAACTAATGAGTTTTTCTTCTCCGGTCTTTGAATAATATATAGTAGATTTTCCAACTTTCCTTGGTGTGATGAGAGTATCAATCTTAAGCTTTAATGTGAGCATAGGTATGTAATAATGAGTGCCCTACACTCGTATTGATTGGAAAACTAGATGGATGTAGTAATCTGAAGCCGTATTTTATTAGAGCCACATAGAGTTAGAAAGAATTGAACCAGCGCAACCGGTGGTCAAGCCAAGTTTGACTGAATATTTTTCTGAATATTTACTAGGATTGGCAGGGTATCATATACTTTGAGCCGATTTCCCGCCTTCGAAATCTTAATGTGCGCCTGAACTGTCTAACTTGAAACGTCTATAAGAAGAAATCGCCCAGATGCGGTCCGCTTTGGCCAGTAAGGGAGTAGTTGTCTTCCATGAGAATAATCCCAGATCACAAATAACGTTAGGGAATATCCAGAAGCACTGGAGCTTGGTTGGGGGGTTCTTAAATATCCAAATTAAAGCCTGGGCGGGATGCCAACTAATTATAATTTATTTAAGTTTATGGCGGATGATTTTGTTGATGAAGAAATTGTATTAAGAGAAGCTTGCGAAAGTCGACTGTTTCAGCTTTTGGCCAGAGGGCTTACATGACAGTAGCTTTTTGAAATTTTCTTTGAAATGCCTAGTAGCTAAGACGAATGCTAAAAAAACTCTTCAATTTAATCCAAAAATAATACTTTTTTATTATTTATTTTTACTAGGCCTTATATGTGCCCCGATTAGTAGGAAAAATGTGAAATGTATTACAGCTAGCCTAGTTTGGCTATTGTGATTCCTCTAGTTGTGAGATACAAACACCGGATTGAAACGTGAACAGATGTGATAGGTTAAGTAATAAAACTAATTCTGGAGACTGAGATTCCCTTTCGGCAGAAATAAATATATTCTTTGTCATAAAATTTTTTTTTTCAGGATGCATTAAGGCCCACCACTAACGTAGTAATTGCTGCCCACTCCACGAAAAGGTAGATATCACAATCTACGCCAACTACAGAGGGATAAGCTTCCTCAACATCGCATATAAGGATCTATCGATTGTACTGTGTGAAAGATTAAAGTGTACCTTTAACAGATTGTACCTTATGAGTGTGGCTTTAGACCTTGGATTGGAAAAAACCGGTGACGTGCCTTCGACAGCAAGAAAAGGAACTGCCTCTATGCTGCTTTTGTCAGTACTTTGTATCCCCGCAAAGCAAATACGGCTGTGTAAGCTGACGCCGAGCAATACCAAAAGCTCCGTAAGGATCGGGAAGGACCTCTCCAAGTCGTTCGATACGAAGCGAGGATTCAGGCAAGCGGACTCCCTATCGTGCGACTTTTTCATTCTATTGATGGAGAAAATAATGCGAGCTGCGAGCTAAATCGAGAAATTACAATATTCCAAACGATATTGATATCATTCACTGCGCTGTTAGTTCAGCTTTCTCCAGACTGCACAAGGAAGCAAAGCGTATTGGTCTTGTAGTGAACGATGGCAAGACGAAATATTTCCTGTCACCAAACAAACAGTCGTGGCACTCACAACTTGGCTCCAACGTCACTGTTGGCAGTCAGAACTCGAAGCAAGTAGATAATTTCTTCTATCTTGGAACCAGCATAAATACAAACAACAATGTCAGCCTCGAAATCCAATGTAGAATAACTCTTGCCAACAGGTGCTTTTTCGGACTAAGTAGGCAATTGAGAGTCTCTTCTCAAAGACAGCAACTACGCTGGCTAAGTTATGTCGTTCGAATGGATGAATATACTCTAGCTCTGGGAGAATTCTGCGTAGCACCCGCTGGTGGCAGCAGAGGAAGAGGAAGACCTCCACTACGTTAGAAAGGACCTGGCTACACCTGGCATCTCAAATTGACAAGCCAAGTGATTTCATTTGAACAACAAGCAGTTAGAAGCTCGACAGCTTTGGAAAGTAGGATTTTCCTGAGGTCTGAACTTCTTTACTCGGACTTGGAGAACATTGTAACGCAAATTTGAATGATTGACCAAAGTTCTGCAAGTTCACACGAGACCCACTCTTCCGGTAGTAAACCTGCTAGCTCTCCAGCTGATTTCTTCGTAGCTTGCCGTGTGTCTGATGACGCCATCCGCCGATATGGCATACTAGAACACGACTATTTGAAACAATCTTTAACAAAGCCAACTTCTTCCCACTCTCAATTGCCATTGCTTTTGTTGTAGTATTTACAAAATGAGTCTTCAATTAAATAACGAGCAAAAAAAGTAGACAATGAAAACCCATCAAAAAGGTAACTCCTGCCTCGGGTTAATAACTTCCACACTACGAAAAATGTAAAATACAACAAAAGTGGGTAAACGCAATGCTAATGAGAATAATTTTAACAAACCGCCATTTTGCGGCATTTGCACATTTAAAAGAGTGGTAAATATGCATGTAAGCCGATGTAAGAGCTGATGTGGAGTGTGGCCCAAGGCCAAAAATGAAACTCACGTGCCGGCGAACAAAAATTGAAATATAAAAACAACAAACAAAAACAACGACAATAATAACAGAGAAAAACAGCGAAAAAACGCCAGCGAGCAGTCGCTAAATCCTGCAGCCACATCAAACATTTTGCGGCGGCCGACAAAATAGCGAGGAGCGTCCTCATTTCCTGTTGCCGACGCGGATGTCAAACTGATTTAAATTTACAATTGGCCGTTTTGCGGAAAAACACATGCATACATATGAGCTATGGACGTGATCGCAATAATTCATCAGCCAACCAGTCAACCATCTGTTTGTCAGTCCCCGCTTTCCCTCCAACACACACACACACCCATACACACAGCTATAGAAATAACAATTCCTGTTGAGCTGTGCGACGGCCAGACGGACTGCCATTTCAGCCAAATCATACACGTAATCAACAGCTTCAATGGAATACCTAACTGTGAATTGCCATTGTTGCAAATCGAATGGAATGTCCTCTTCGCAGATTTGCTGGTGGATGCAAGTAAGTATATATGTATGTACGTAGGTAAATGTATGTGTGTGTAAACGCAAATTATGCCGTAATTCAAAATACATTCGTTACATTGTTGTTGCTCAAGGCAAATTGGCATTGACGCTTTCCATTGGTAAAATTCGGTGAACTTCATTGATGTCCAAAGACGAGGAATGCGTTTAAACAGACATCCAAGGTATGTATAAATAGTTAGCCCTGGCTTATATATTGCTAGATATTTCATAAAAGCTTTGCTGTTCTGAATATATTTGCTTCTTGACAGACGAAGCTTGGAGAGATTCCCATGCTTTTACGAGGTAGTAAATATTGAAATGTAAAATAGAGCTCTTAGTTCATGTGTTTTCCATATTAGTGGTTATGCTTGCTATGGATACGGTCTTCTGTAATTTGCGCAATATTTAAAAATTCGAAAAAGGTAGTTGTTCGAATTTTTTTAATACTTATGGTTTGTGTTTTGGTAGTTATGAGCGAAGCGTGAAGCTTTAAGCTCCCTAAAAGCTCTTCTGAATGATTGATATATTCCATAAAAAGCTCTTTCGTGTCAGAATAATACATAGACATGTCATTCAGTTGAGATGCATACTTAAGAAGTTACGAAGAACTGCTTGTCTTTATGTATCCATAGTGCCAAAGCCCTCTAAACGGTAAATACGGCTCTGAGTCTTAATGTATCACTATTCGGTTTATTTAGAAGCTTTAATGCCTTTTTATCTCATACCCAAATAGAAACGAATTTGAGATTATGTTATTTTGGATTGATTTCTGCCGCATACCCGCCTTATATACATATTTCTAAATCGTTAGGCCCCAGATATTGATTAGTTGAGTAACCAGGAAACTGGGAGGTTAGCTTTCACTCACAATTTTTTTGTAAGTTATATTTGTGCTCGGAGACAGTAAAAGGTTTAAAATATTATCTGATGTTAAGTAGACCTAAAAGTGAAGCTGATTAACCGACTAGTCTGAATATCTTTCAGTATCCATTTTTGGTAATTTCGATATAATTGGTCCATCGAGGGCTATACCACAAGTAAAGCGATCTTCTGAACGAGCGACTGCCTCTTTGCTATTGCTAAATTTCTTTCCATTCCTTTGAGGAAGCTTTGAATAGGAACTGGAAGTCGCTGGGTTGTACTTGGAACAAATGCGATATTGTGGAAATCTCTTTGGAGTTCAGTTGTTACAATTTCGCTATCTTCTTCATGAAACCCGTGTTTTTTCGTCAATCATTTTCTTAAGCATATCAAAATTTAGAAGCCCTAACTTTGCCTGCTAACTGATATGGCTTGCTTAGCGTAGCATACAGTTCATCATGTATAGTATACTCAGGCGACTGTCAGTTGGACCCCGAACTGAAATGACGTTGTCACATGTTTAGACCAGTTTTGGTTCTTTGGAATATCAGGATTAATCATCCTTTAAGATGCCTGCGCTTGACAGGAATTTGAATATTATCTGCGGCCCCACTCACGATACCTCTTCGCCATTTGCGGGACCGGTACTCAAGAGATAATCGTTATTACCCTGATTTCTTACTTTTGACGTTTTTTGCAGTCTTCCAATCACGATCCTACAGTCGCTTCAATTGGGTGCTGGTAAGAACTTTGTATATTTATAATCTACGATTTCTTACGACACTCTCTTTGTTTTCCAAGACGCTTCTGATTAGAGGTCGCAAAAGAGATGCTTGACAACATAAATTCGTCAAATTCATCATAACTGTTGACGAGACGAGGTTTGTGCATATAACGACGAAAATGTCCTACAACCAAGCAAATAACACTCCAAAAATTAGCTAAAACCGGCAAAAAACAAATTCGCTGAAGAAACTGAAAGCCATCTCAGTCGAGAGAAAATTAGATTAAGCTTTGACTTGCTCGTGTTGGCTTCAAAAGGAGAAAGCGATAATAAAGAATTGTGTTGAAATACGTAAAAATGCTACTTTTTATGTTAGTCCAGGTCTAATTTGGTATCGAAGAGCTCTAAACATTGCTCAGATTCATAAGCTCCACTGATATATTTAGAGTATTAAAATCGACATTCTTTAGGCGTATTCATTATTCGACGATACGCAGCTACAAAGACTAAGAGAGAACTTTAGGAAGAAAATCTATGAAGAAGAATGTGGAATTTTAAACAACTTCTTGATTGAAAGACTTTTGAGGGTTTTTTACTTCCTACAAGTTCCGCAACGCCCTTGCTACTCATAGTTAATACATATATTAACCTTTCGATCCTTGGATTCATTGCGAAGAATGCAATAGATTGGCATAAATGCCAAATTCTCAAATAGGAAAAGCTATAGCACCACACACATGAGTGATTCACAGCGGAGGCAAGCAAACTACCCGAATTTTGAGCTTCCGAAAAGTTGAAACGAGCATGCGATGCCATCTTGCGAATGTCAACCCCGCAACACAGACGTCAATACACACGCAATCTAAACAAATTAAAGTTGTGGGTGGCACACACTGCGGCAGGCAATTTTCTTTTCAACATTCGGTATTGTCTACATAGATTATGGCTTTTGTGCCCATACCAAGTTGATTAGAATCGGTGCTAAATTTGGTTAATAAAGCAATTCGTATGCGGGTGGCTCTACATCTTTTTAATATGCCATATCGGCCGTGCCGCCAGCCACCCCCCAAATGCTAATAGACACATACAATGGCTGTGGTATATATGAGTATGTTTGTGTCTATGCAATAAAGATACGAGTATATATAGACACAATACATACAAAAACAACAATGTAACTAAACGCCACCGGTGGTAGGCTGTTGCTTTACGCAACGCTCCCAGCCCACCAACTCACCAACTTTTCGTATGCCAAAGCAGCCTTGTACCGCAATGTCGCCCGACTCTGCGCGTCTAAAAGTTTCATTGTTGCTTTTCTGCTGAATTGGGCGCTCGAAGCGTTCAAAGTCAATTTGGTGCGTGACGCGGTCGCCGTGATAGCTGCAGATAACCACGTGCCTGTGCCATCAGCACGATTACTGTTGCATATGCGACAACATTCAGGCGCATACACAGCGCTGGATTTGCGCGTGCGGCTCCAGGGCGCCACCAAAGGCCATCTGCAGCTAGGCCGGTAGACGCCCGCAGCTGGTGGCGCGCTTTCGTAAGCCTCAACTGAGGTGTGCGAAATTCAAAATATACAAATTTGCACAAGTGTGTGTGTGTGTGTGTTTGCGCTGGCTTAAGCCTATGCGGCTACACTGCGAGCGCACTAATAGACACACACATACGCATATACGCGAGTAAGCGCTCTGTGTTTGCCGGCGATTATCTATTGTGCAGCTGTGAAAATATGAAGTGTATGCGAATATTTCGCATAATTTCGAGGCGATTAAAATGGCGCACACTGCTCCAACTGTTTATGCAGTTAGCGGCCAAGCGCGTACCCCCCTCTATTGGTGTGCGTGTGGCCTAATCTGCATACGCACGCGCATCGTGTCAAAGCAAATAATTCTTCCGCGCGGTTACTTGCCAAACGCACCGCCCCCTCATACTGCCTCAAATTGCATGCGACTAATAACTATTTGTGTGTGGATGTGGTGAAATCATTATTGCGCGGCGGTTAGATGAAATCATTTATCCCACATGTGAGTGCGTGTTGTGTGTGTGTAGATTGTTGAAAGTGGCGCAGTTTATTAGTCATTGTTGAGCACTTAATTTAAATAATTTCCCAATACAACTGCAGTTTTAATCATGATATCTCGACTAAAACGTTTGCATTATGAGTCATACATATATTTGTACATACTACATAGTTTTCTGACATACATACGAGTACATACATACATATACCAAAGTTCTATACTGAGAGTCAAAATATTAACAATATGGCAGCAGCGGTGGCAAACCTCACTCAAGGAAAGGTCGACCCACAGACTGGTACCAGGCATTCATTAGTGGATCGACAACATTAGTCCGAAATGTCAGATGTGTTTTAGAGTGCTTTGAAGACTCTGACAAGGGAAAACTTAAAACTACACTCGGTGGTAGTTTTACGGTGGAAAGTTTGTCGACTCAAGTGTCAGTCCACTGAGAACTGGAAAGCTTTTAGCAGACAAAACTGAGAAAAAAAAGCAGATTAGACGTCCGTCGGTCCGTCCTAAAGAGGATACTTAAAAGCCTTACCACTCGTACGAAGTAATACTTAATCTGGTGGTTCCGTGGGAGAATTTGGAGTTGGGAGTAGGTTAGGTTTAGCGGAGGGAAGTTATATTCCCCCTACCTAAAAAAAAAAAATACTATAGTCCTCGGACATACATAAATGAGGTATCGAGTTATATCAATAACTGATCAGTTTATATAGCAGGTATACCCTATATTGGTCCAATATCGACGGGTTTCATCGAAAGAGTAATTTCTAAAGAAAAAAATTAGATGCGTAAAATTTCAGACCGGTATCTCAAAAATTGGGATAGATCATCTCGTATATAGTGTATAAACCGACAGATGGTAGGATAGACCGACGGACAAACGGATATGGCTAAATCACCCAGCTCGTTAAGTTGATAATTTATAGATATATTCTATGTACATGTCGGAGACACATTCGCTTCGCCTCATTTAGGGTATAAATATCATAAAAACCAAATTTTTGTTGGCATGTTAGCTTTTTTTTAATTTTTTCTAATTTTCTGATAAACCGATCGAGATAAGAACTATGGAAAATTAATTAACAATTATATTCATCAATTTCGAAACATTGAATATCTTTAAAACCTCATTGAATAAGCATTCGATTTTTCTAGAGACTTTTTGGGTTTTCTTGTAAAGTGATTTTTGGTAAGCCTTTTGAAAAGGGTTTAATTGAATTTTGGAGATTTAGAACTTTTTTGGGTAAAAATTATTAACAAATTTTGATAGAGATTCTACTTCTTCTTTACTGTAGTAAGCATCGCAGTTATGGCAGGGTTAACAACAGCGCGCCAATTTTTGCTAGATAACCTAGCAACCACAGCCTCTATCTCTTGATTCGTTGAGCTATGCCAACGTCATATATCTCGTATAGTACATTTTTCAAACGACTACGGTATTCGCTCAGCCAACGTGCAAACGACCATAAATCTTCCGTAAAACCATTCTCTCGAACATTCGTAAAATCGACTCATCAGATGATGCGATTGTTCTTGCCTCCGTAACATATAGCAGGACAGGAATTATGAGGGCCTTGGTAGGTCTTTAGGCTTTACTTTTCAATTGCTTACTCAGTTCGAAGTAGCACCTTTGACATTATATTATTGCGGTTAATGCTCCAAAATAGACGAAATTATCTACGACTTCACGCGAGTGTGACGACTGTGTTTTGGATGACAGGAGATATTTCGTCTTATCGCTATTGGTGCCGGAGTGTATAGAATGACTGAATAGTCTATCTGATCGTGAGCCAGTGAGCCTTATTTGGGTGTCAGGTCACAAAGATATTGCCGGAAATGAACTGGCTCATGAACTTGCTCGTTCCGCAGCTTCCATCAACATGGTAGGACCAGAATCTTTAATTGCGGTTGGTCCCACACCATAAAGGAGCCGCTAAGCAATGATGAAGCAGTGGGTAGGGAGAAGTATTGGCAACAACTCCTAGACATGTGTCAAGCCAAGTTGCTAATGGGTGGTTACAACTTCAAAAGATTTAAATATATAATCAACCTCCCAAGGGAAAAACACAGGCTACTTGCCACCTTCTACAGTGGCCATTGTAAGTTCAGGAAACACTTTTTTGACATGAATCAAGCTTTTTGTGCGAATTACCGGAGCTGCGATTTGAAGTCTTAAACTCCAGAACAACTGTTAATTGACTGCATATGGCCCTCGGATCCATGTTTTCCAAATAGGGATCACTTCGCCTCAACAGCACCTAGCTGGATATTGGAATACAACAATATTTTGGGGTTAGTTGAGACGTTGTGTTTTAGGAGAGGGCGCAATAGAACCTAGGTCGCGGTGGAAATTCATTTACTTATCGTTCACAACCAGATCCATTCGCTTCTATTAGAAATTGATTCGAGAATAATTTAAGTTCGGAGTATCACTTATCCGAAAAATTGCAAGATGGTATTCCTTTAGTAAAGATTTACCTATTTTTGGATAATCACTTATTTACACCTGCTAAAACTACGGGTGCCTTATATAGAAATGACCATTTCGTACCACCAAAAAACCTTTAGGAACGTAGGTTTGTTGAGTAATCTCAACTTACATTAGTAACTTTCTCATGTTGAGGTTAGAAAAGAATACTTGCAAAAATAACAAAATGTATGGAAATTAACAACCCAAACTTGTCCAAATGTCTCACGTTCAGTGGCCTTAAACCCTACAATCCAAATATAGTTGTAACAAGAAAAACAGCGAAATATTTTCAAATAAACACAAAATCTCCAAAATCTCGCAAAACAGATGCTGTTGAACCGTTTCAGCAAAATTTCTTTAACTGAGCTAAGCTTTTTTTCCCACTTCCTTACAGGAAAAAAGTGCATAACCAAAGGTTCTAAATATTTATTACTCTAAATTAACCTGCCTCTTATTTTCGATACTTTGTACCAAATAAAAATGATAATATCTCAAATAATCGTAAAATGACTATTTTTAAAATGCCTACACAGTTTGTTAACCCACGTCAGGATTTTCATACAAAAAACATTCGTTCTCATTTCCGAATTCACACAAGGTCTTTATAGATGTGAGTTAACGAACTATACAAGTATAATATAAAATGGCTGCTGCGCTATTCTATTTGCACTTTCATTTAAAAAATTAAAACCATCGCCACCTACTATCTCCACCCGTCGACGGCGAGCATTGTCGGCAATGTCCTAATAAAATGCCTTTTAATGGCAATTTTCCAAATTTTGCATTTTCAATATCTTTTTAATCCATAAGCACCTCAACTTTTAATTGCTTTCAAATACTTTTGAACATTTACGTTTATGACCAATTCCGAACTGGTAGTTATCATTAAAAAATAAGCTGAAGCATATGAAGATGAATGGACACACTTTTTAAGCTCATTGGATACGGTCATGCTCACTTCGGTTTAATTCGCTTGCCTGGAGTATTTAAGGATTTAAGTAAGGCACATAAAAGTTTTCAATCCAAATATGCAATGCAATTAACAGCGTCCAACCAACAACCCAACCAATTGGTCAATTCCTCCAACTACGATTCGTACAGGTACGAAATGGTTCATTTGTGAAGAGGCTCTCATTCTAAGGATGTGTTATGAGCAACTGTTTGAGACGCTTCTATGGAAATAAAAATGTATTTCAGCCGCCAGTTTGGCGAATGTGGATTCAAGCGTATGTATATTTAGATTATGTTTGTATGTTTACATATGCGAAGAACCATTCTGGATTCTATTCGTCAATGAAAAATACTTTCTTTATTTGAATAAATATTGAATCATAATTTTCTAGACCGTTACTGACGTGAAAGTAAGTACTTAACCGTGAATGAATAGCATATGCAGTCTTCAATCATATAGATCGGATATAGTAATCGATCCACCCTGACGAGTTTTTCTGTTTAGGAACAGTCTTTTTGATAGTTCTTCAACAAACAAATTATATATTTTCTAACATATGAATCCTTTTCAACGGGGAATAGTTTGCATGAGTTTCGAAAATCCTGCAGAGGTGACTATTTTTGATAACGTGGCATTCAAGCTTAGAGACCGTTTGGTCTTTGGATTCTCTCACGGTTTTTCTTCACCTCACTTGCGACTATTTGATGCCTAAAAATTGTATCTATACAGAGGCAGAGGTTTGGCCATCAGTCAAATGATCTCCAAATTATCTCCGGTCTCTAAGCTTGAACATCACGTTATCAAAAGTAGTTACCTTTGCAGGATTTTTCTTGTGGAAACTCATATCACATCTTTAAATAAACGATCTCATAACCGTAAAAAAATATCTAATTTTTGTATAGATATTAGGTTGTCAAATATCTCTCTTCCGCTTTTTTGTCTTTTGAATTTCGCGGCTATGTATAATATAAAGCGCTACAGAGCTCGTATCTGGCAATACAATACATCTTTGAAAGGTCTTGACATAACCTACAAAACGACTTAGTTTGGATATTGCGTTCAACAGTTATGGACGTGTAAGCATGGAGTTCACTAACGCCGAAATTCGCGCTATTTTAAAGTTTTCCTTCGTTAAAGGCAAATTCGCTAGAGAAACGTTCCGTGAATTTAATGGATATTTGGGGGATGGTACTCTATCCCTCTGAATTCGACGATTCAGAGAGGATGAAAACGACACCATGGATAAGCCAGCCGGTGGAAGACCTGTGACGACGAATACCGATCAAATCATGGAAAACATCGAGTTAGACCGGCATGTGGTATCTCGTGACATCGCCTAGAAGATGAAAGTTAGTCACCAAACCATTTTAAACCATCTGCAGAAGGCTGGATACACAAAAAAGTTTGATGTTTGGGTGCCGCATGATTTGACGCAAAAAAACCTTCTGGATAAGAATCAACGCCTGCGATATGCTGCTGAAACGGAACGAACTCAACCCATTTTTGTAGCGGATGGTGACTGGCACCAAAAAATGGAGCACATATGACAATATAAAGCCAAAACGGTCGTGGTCGACGGCCGGTGAATCGTGCCAAACAGTGGCTAAGCCGTGATTGATAGCCAGGAAAGTTTTGCTGTGTGTTTGGATTGGAAGGGAATCATCCACTATGAGCTGCTCCCATATAGCCAGAGGCTTAATTCTACCATCTACTGCGAACAACTGGACCGCTTGAAGCAGACGATTGACCAGAAGCTTCCAGAATTGGTCAAAAGGAAGGGTGAAGTGTTCCACCAGGACAACGCGAGACCACACACTTTGTTGATGACTCGTCAGAATCTACGAGAGCTCGTATGGAAGGTTTTATCGCATCCAGCATATAGCCCGGACATAGCGCCAAGTGATTACCACCTGTTTCTGTCCATGGCGATCGCCCTTGTTGGTGTAGAATTGAACTCAAAAGAGGCTTGGGAAAAGTGGCTGTCCGAGTTCTTCGCGAATAAGGAAGCGCACTTCTACAAGGGGGGTATTATGAAGTTGCCGTCTAGATGGAAACAGATTATCGAACGAAACGGCGTATATTTGAACTAAATCCGATCACTGTAAGCGGGAATTTGACAAGCTAATATAATAGACCAAGAAAGTTGTTCATTCGCGCTTGTAAAAGATAGTGAGGTTTTTACAAGTCCTACCAGTTTAGGCGGTGTATTCAAATCTCTTGTAACGGGTGATTTTTTTGAGGTTAGGATTTTCATGCATTAGTATTTGACAGATCACGTGGGATTTCAGACATGGTGTCAAAGAGAAAGATGCTCAGTATGCTTTGACATTTCATCATGAATAGACTTACTAACGAGCAACGCTTGCAAATCATTGAATTTTATTACCAAAATCAGTGTTCGGTTCGAAATGTGTTTCGCGTCCGTGTCCGATGAGCGATGAGGCTCATTTCTGGTTGAATGGCTACGTAAATAAGCAAAATTGCCGCATTTGGGGTGAAGAGCAACCAGAAGCCGTTCAAGAACTGCCCATGCATCCCGAAAAATGCACTGTTTGGTGTGGTTTGTACGCTGGTGGAATCATTGGACCGTATTTTTTCAAAGATGCTGTTGGACGCAACGTTACGGTGAATGGCGATCGCTATCGTTCGATGCTAACAAACTTTTTGTTGCCAAAAATGGAAGAACTGAACTTGGTTGACATGTGGTTTCAACAAGATGGCGCTACATGCCACACAGCTCGCGATTCTATGGCCATTTTGAGGGAAAACTTCGGACAACAATTCATCTCAAGAAATGGACCCGTAAGTTGGCCACCAAGATCATGCGATTTAACGCCTTTAGACTATTTTTTGTGGGGCTACGTCAAGTCTAAAGTCTACAGAAATAAGCCAGCAACTATTCCAGCTTTGGAAGACAACATTTCCGAAGAAATTCGGGCTATTCCGGCCGAAATGCTCGAAAAAGTTGCCCAAAATTGGACTTTCCGAATGGACCACCTAAGACGCAGCCGCGGTCAACATTTAAATGAAATTATCTTCAAAAAGTAAATGTCATGAACCAATCTAACGTTTCAAATAAAGAACCGATGAGATTTTGCAAATTTTATGCGTTTTTTTTTTTAAAAAAGTTATCAAGCTCTTAAAAAATCACCCTTTAATATGCATAGCTCAGAGATATTGTGGTTGCGGATTCCACATAATAAAAATTGTTACTTACCACCATTGTTGTGTGAATTTGCCTCCCCCAAAACGGTTCCATTGACAGGTGTCTGCACTGCATCAACCTCTTGAGTCGCCACCGACGTCAACGGCTTCCGCTCTATTGTTGCCTGTACAGCGGCAGCACTGCGTCGCTGCTTTTCTTTCGCATTCATTTCGACTAACGATTGTGCGGCCGACCACTCAAGTCTCTTGCATACCTCCAAGTCACTAGTGGCATCCTCAAACTCAATGCGATCAATAGTGACAGGGTCTTTGGGCGATTTCTGATTGCCGACATTGCGCAAGCGCTTGTTGGTGCTACGCGATAACGGTACAAGTGATGCATATTTTGTTTTCGGCTGTAGAAGTGGCGGTGTAACTGGTCCAGCAGGCTTTCTAACCACCACAATCGTCGACTGTTGCTTCGGAAGCAACGCGCTCGGCTTGACCGTTGCCAGTGCTTTGCCCTTGCATGTTGTTGTATTTGCCTGTTGTTGTGGCCGCGCAGATCTCACAGTCGCCGTCGTTTGTTGTCGTATTGTAGATCGTGTTTGCTGCTGTTGCGATACTCGTGCCGTAGTGTTTGTGGCATAGCACAGTGTTGCACCGGGCGTGATGACGATCTTATTGCTCGTGGGTCGCATGCAATCGACGGACATTTTGTTGGCGAAGTTCGTTTTGCACCATTCAAGTGGAAGGTCACAACTCGCTTTTACTCACATAAACTGTTCTTAAACTCTTTTTTTTGCGCTCTCTCGGTTTGTTTTCTCGTAATTGCCAAATACTTATTTCATAAGTGTGAATTTGCTATTAGTTGTAAATGTATAATTTTCAAACGTTTCTAACGCCTCTAATGCTTTAATTTCAATGTTGTATGCTAAATCTAAATTTTTTATTATTTCTTCTTTTTGTTTAGTTGATTTTGTTTTTGTGGTTTTGCTCACAGTTGAGTATTGCTTCGTTGTATCGTTGACGTAATTTTGTTTCACACAGAATTGTTGTGGTTGCTTTTCGTTATTTATATTTTTGTATTGCTTGTTTTTTAGTTTTCTTTTATATTAAATGAGCTGAATTTTCTGGAAAATGCTTCTCTCATAGTTTTTGTTGTATGAGTAATGCGGCCAGTGGATGGTAAGTCGAGTGATTCATTAGCTTGCAATGCTATGTTTACATGTAACTCTTCTGTGTTCCTTCTTTGCACTGAAAATAGAATAATATATGATTTAAAATGTGTTCGAAAATTAGTTGTTTTAAATTATTTTATGGAAAGATTTTATTGCTGTGCTACTACTGTACAGGTATGTAGTCAGCGTTGAGATAAAAATGTTAGTTGTGAACGAGACTTATTTTTTTCTGTTTGGTTGGCATGACATCTGTGATCTTACAGTCATTGAACCAACAACAACATATTTTTTCATTGCGTTGAAATGTCAAATTTCATAAATTTGCAGAAAGCATTAGTTCTTGTTGCCCTTTGAAGAAAAGTGTTGAAGAGTCGCTTCGAATGCTTGTCGAGGCACATGATGACCAAGTTTTATTATAAGCAACATGCAAAAGATGGTTTGAACAGCTCAGAGATAATGATTTTGGTATGAGAAATGAAGAACTTGGAAGACCAGCAAAAAAGTTTGAAAACGTCGAACTGCAAGCAATATTGGATGAAGATGATACTTTGGGTCAAAAGCAACGGCAGCTTTGTTAAGGAGCTACATGCGTTTACTTGTTTCAAAAAATCAAATTCTGATTATCTTATTAAATTTTACAACACCTCTAGACAATTGCCCCAAATTTTCAAATTGATCCGAGTAATCTCTTCGGAGATACAGCCTTGAGAACTTGTGCACTTCTGTCCCACTTTTAAATTCACTTAAATCTTTAAAATCGTTTTTCTCGAAACTGTGTTTTTGATGTCGGTCGGCAAGACTTCTCGAGAACTACTTAGCCGATCTTCATGACATTTTACACAGGTCCTGAAAGGAGCTATCCTGACAACGCGGGCGCATCTTTTTTCCGAGGGGTTGTCAGAAGTGGCGTCGCAATGGCCGAGTTTAAAATATGTTTTGTTCACACATTTCAGAACTGCTTTGCTTGTTTCTTTGTTTGTAACAATAAAATGTTAAATCTTTTATATACGAAAAAATTGTTGAAAAAAAGCATGTTTTTACCAAAGTTGCCCAGTAAACAATTTCAGACCACTTGAAAGTTATGGAAAAGACCCAGAAGTGTGGAAAATGGGTGCCACATAAAATGAATGAAAGACAAATCGAAAAAATCACTTGTGAAATTTTGCTTTCAAGACACGAAAGAGAATCAGTTTTGTATCGAAATGTCACTGGCGATGAAAAATTGATTTATTTTAAGAATCCTTAACAGAGAAAATCAAGGGTTGATCCTGGACAACCATCAACATCAGACCGATTCGGTAAGAAGGTAATGTTCATGATATACCATATCCTGCTGTTTGGTGGAATCAGAAGGGTGTGTTATAACATGAGCTTCTAAAATCTGGTGAAACTGTCTGTAGTGAGTAGTACAGACAATAAATAATGAATTGATCGAAAAACGACTAGAATAGTCGTCTAGGGAACCTTTCGCTCTCAGCAGGGTTCACCTCTGAGTGGTTGTAAGAGTTCTAACAGGACACTGTCCGATTGGAATTCATGCAGTAAGATTGAATATATTACTGGAAGTAAACTGCAACAGCTGTTTGGAAGAAGAAGAGATAAAATCATCTGACATTTCCTCCTTGAATGCACTGTTTTTGCTAGATCAAGGCAAAAGCGCTGCGGATCTCACTTTTTTAGACATCTACTTGAATGGCGGAAGTAGAAACGAAGCAGTTGTTGCCCAGAGATCAGTGTAAAATTTCGATGATGAAATGACGAGGTCATAAAAAGAGTTTTATTGATTGCATCAAAGGAGATCCCAGTTGTAACAACATGCATAGTGTGCCACGTCAAATTTGGTGTGATTTTATGTGGTACTGTACAGTAGGAAGTTATCTGAAATAATGCGTGGAATAAACATTTCGACACTTTCTTTTACACGCTCTTGCTCTTCCGAGGCTAAGAGGGAACTTAAAGCTTAGAATGAACTGAGTAAAAATAATGTCAGCGATTAAATTCCATTTTGTGATCGAGATGAATATTTTAAGCTACTGTAAATATGTTCTGAATAAGTAAGGTATAAAGAGTTTTGAGTTGCCAGATCGCATCAATAGGTATGCCAAAATTCGGAAATATAAAAGGCAAACTACGCTCCGAACATATCGATTGGATCAGACTACTGTCACATATTATATATCATTCATACAAACTGATCGAAAAAATCCAGATAAAGATGTTTACAAATGAGATTTCCATTTTAAGTAAGCTTAATTCGACTTGAAGGCTGTTTATAACAAAAAAAAAAAATACTGTTGTATATAAAACTGTGAAGGGAACTTCGGTGGCTGCGTAGTCAACGTTTTTTCTTGTTTACATAGAAAATAATACTATTGGGACCGCTTCTAGTTCCTCAGTGGGCTTTTGCCACCTGGTAGTTAGAGTACTGCCACCCAAATTCGTTCTTCATTGTAATAATTTTCATGCAGCGTTAAAATTATCACACCTCTATAAATTTTTGGGAAAAATTAATGGGGTTGAGTAGACAGCTGCTTCATTAATCAAAAATTGACGTACCAGTGGGATACTTATTGGAGGTTGACGTGAAGCCGGTTACCTTCGTATAATAATACGTATTTATTTCGTACGAAACACGTGTACAAAAGCACTTAGGTACATACCCCGCCTGCTGGCGCCAACAAATGCCTCGAGGATAAGTACCTGTTACGGGTCTACGACACACATAAAGCGGCCTACGTAAATGCGCCAAACGCCTCTTGTATGCCTTCGTGGAAGAATAGAGGACGTTGGAAAAACTAAGACTTCCACTTTCAATTATTCATATCGACATTTGTTGATTTCACGGCACGAATTTAGGTATATGCGTGTGCATGTTTCTGAAAACCTACGTGTGTTTATAAGTGTGTGTGTGTATTTGTACATATATGTGTGTTTGTGTGTGTGTGAAAGCAACAAATTTCGTCATTACTCTTCAGGTGGTTGTGCGGCGAGAGAAGCGCAACAGTGCGGTATGCAACTCATAGTTGGCATGAAGTATAATTTTCGAAGTATGCGTGCGTGTGTATGTGTGCGTGGCACATCGCGTGAAGCTCGAAGTGAGTCCAAGCAATCTTAGCGCTGCAATTAGTTGAGTTACCAATACACACACACACACACTCACACATTAACACACTTGTTGGGCACATATGTGCTGACACGGCTAAATATGATTTTAATGGCTACTCTTGAAAGCCATATATTATTTATAACGGCATATACGACAAAAAAAAAACCAAACTAAATCGTTCGTTGGTTGGCAACACTAACTGTTGAAATCATTGTTTGCATTAGAGCTCATTTCAAATAATTATATGCTTTCACATGTATTTGTGTTTACTTATATGTGTGTTGCATGTGAGTATGTAAGTGTGTATGTGTATTTGCGGTATCCAGGGAACGCCGCACACCGCTCACCGCACAAGGCGCACCGCTAAAACCGTATGATTAATAGTTTTCCTCTACTTTGCGGCAGCGTCCGTAGATATAACTGTAATATGAGCGCACTTGCATGCTCACTGACAATAAATTAAATTTTTCTCGGTCTCAAACCTTAGAAATCTTCACTTTTTAGCACACTTGAATCCTTTTTAATACACACCAAATGCCAATAAACAGTTAAAATTCGCCTGCGTTTCCATTACATTTCAGTTTCGCACACACCACAAACACAATTTCGAAACAACTTGGCTTCATGCCAACTCACTGAATGAATGGCAATGCCGTGCTGGCGATTTAACGCGCCGAACAAGCACACGAAGTGTCACGTTCGTAACACTGCGCTCGCAAGCACTCAACGGCACACGCTCTCTTCAATCGTCTTTTCGTCGAAAACACTCTCTCTCGCAGTTTCGTATACTCTCTGAGTGACACTGACGGCTGTGCCTGCGGTGTTGCGCCTAAATTGCGGCAACAGGAAAACACACATACACAACCGCAACAACACAGCAAAAGCGCTAAGGTAAACAACAACAATAATATAGTTGGGTATTAAGTAATCGCTAGCTAGCGCTTAGCATATATTTTTGTAGATTTCAATTTGCAAAAAAAAAAAAAAATCGTTGAAATAAAATTTTTTAGCAAAACAGCTAGGCATTGCCTACATTTAGGCGCGCCGTATTACTCACTTTGCTTTTAAATCACACTAAAATAGTTGGCCACCGTTTGCACTTCAACAATATGACAACTACATCATCAACTACTAGCTGGCACTACTTTTGCTTCATGGCGTTTGTGCTTTTTGTTTGCTTTCTACGTTCTGCGTCGTCTTCCGTGGCGACGGTGTCGTTCTCTTTTTAACTGCTGCGTCCACGACTTGCTTGGCTCGTTTCTTTCCACCGTTATTCACAATTGTTAATGTTTTATTTTATATGCTATAAGCTTGTTTTTCAGCAATTTTCGCACACGTCAGCTTGCTTTTTTCCTTTCTTTCTTTAAGTATATATTTCTTGAGTGCAAAATCAGCGAAAATTGTTTGGATAGCAACAGCGTAACGTCGGAAGTGCTAGGCAACTATAATTCGTTAGATTTGTTTTTTTATGTTTTCATATATTTTTCTATATTTTTTCTCTAGTATTAAACAAACGATTTGGTTGTATAGTATATATTTAGTGCAGGATATAGTAGCAAGCAGTTTTTGAAAGAAGAATAGAGTAGAGTTGAGACGACGCGGAAGAGTTTCATCATCATGTAATTTAACGATTTTTATAGGCTGCCAGCACGCACATATACGCACGCACATGCACACGCACGCAGGTCAGTACCGAATGTGACAGATTCGCCACTTTCTCGCTGGCGTAAGATTCACTTACTCACATAGAGTTCAATAAAAAGTTAAAAGTTTGCAGATAGTTCAAGTTGAGAAGCGCACAAAAGTTAAGTTCACATTTAGTTTAATTGAAGTACAGTTCAGTTGAGTTGAGTTGAGTTAAGTTGAATTATTTAGAGTTCACAAAATGAGATGTTGAAGGAAAAACAAAAGTCTAGAAATTGAATAATAATATATTTGAGATTTTCGTTGGCGCACAATACACTACTGATGTGCGTCAGTTTTTGACGTACCACTCCCTTCTACTGGTGCGACAAGCCGTCGCTAGCGTTCGCCAAACTCGAAACTAAAAACATTCGAAACGTTTATTCCTTCGGCAAAATGTGTTGCCTACCACCGGGCGCGCATCAAGCCGCTCTTAATGGTATTAAGCTCTCTATAAGTGCACAAAATCTCTGCGCCAAACGCGCTCTGAGCACATTTGCATACAACACTGTTGGCGTCTGTGTGTGTGTGCGTGTAGACTAAATGTGCCAGTTTTGCCACTCTCGTGTGGTCGGAAGCATGCTAAATGTATGCTATGCGCCAGTGGGTGGTGTGTACTAGCTGAGCGCATTTGGGTGGGGTGTTTGTGTGGTAAGGTGACTAAATGGCGGCGAATGGTGTTTCTGTAAACAGCTACGTTGGACTGTGAGTTACATGGCCAGAAATTAATGCTTGAAATTGTGTGATTTCTTGAAGCCGAGAAAAGTTTTTTTGAAGATAACGTCTTGGCATGATTTCTGAAGTAACAAATTTTGTTAATAAGTATTTTTAAATAATATAATGATTGTCACTGATACACATATTGAAGAAAATATGTAAAAGTAATAAAAATTATTTAAGTGGCAACACTATAAAAATAAATTAAGTTAATTTGACGATTTTCGTTCTTTAATCGTTTATTTTTCTATCACTTGGGTTTAAAAAAATTCTTCTATGTACATACATATATGCAAAAAGTGGCAATGTTCAAATCTCATCTAAGAGTTGATTTAATTAAAGTAAAATCAAATACCATAACTTATATTTTTCCATCAATCATTCTTTTAGATAAAATACTCTCATATTTATAATTTTTTTATTATTTATTTTTAAAAGGTGGCAACTCTTCAAAAATTAATTAAATTAAATTTGAGAGAATTCATTCTTTAAAATTTTTTCTTCTAATATTCATATTAAAAAAAATTATCTTCCATATACGATAGAGTGGCAACGTTATACAATTCCATGTAAGTATTTTTTTAATAAAAGTAAAGTCAAATACCGTATATTTCTCCATTAGTCTTTCTTTTAGATAAAATAATTTCTTATTTATAATTCTTTTATTATTTAATTTTAAAAGGTGGCAACTCTGTAGAAATTTATTAAGTTAAATTTAACGAATTTCATTCTTTAATAGTTTCTTATGTTAAAAAAAATGTATGCTCCATTACTGATAGGGTGGCAACGTTACACATTTCATTTAATCCTTTTTTGTTAAAAGTAAAATCAAATACCATATTTTATATTTCTCCATGAGTCTTTCGTTTAGATAAAATATTTTCCAAGTTATGATTTTTTATTATTTATTTTTAAAAGGTGGCAACTCTATAAAAATTATTTAATTTGAATCTGATGAATTTCATTCTTTAACAGTTCTTTTTCTTTTACTCATGTTAAAAAAAAAAAATAAATATATTTCATACACTACAGGGTGACAACGTTATAAAATTTGCTTTAACGACTTTTAATAAAAAATAGCATAAAATAATATATTTTATATTTTTCCATCTGTGTTTTAATGAAATAAAATATTTTCAAATTATATATTTTTTTTAAGTTGGCAACGCTGTAAAAAAATTAAGTTAAATTTGACGAAATTATTTTTTTTAATGGTAGCTGATTTTCATCATAAGCGGTAAAAATTTTCCTCCATATCGATAAGGTGGTAACATCATAAACTAAAAATAACATTGGCAATCGTATAAGTTATTTAGTAAAAATTTACGTACGTCGCCAGATAGCTACTTTATCCAACTAACTAGTAAATATGTATAAACTAGAAAAAAGTTACTTTTTTAGATATATGGCAACTCTGTTCGTGAATAAATTTAATGAATATGCTGAAAAATTTTATTTAATATCAATGTTATAATTGGTTTCTTAAAGTATATAGTTTTCTATTGTCATCCGCAAAAGTGGCAACTCTGTTAAAAATTTTTTCATCGTAATAAATTTTATATTTTAATTTTTCTTTCGGTTGAAGTATTATCTAGTTGTTGCAATAATGATACAAAAAAATAAGTTCAATCACAATTTTCGGTTGGGTGGCAACCTTGTTGCAGAAAATTTGATACATTTTAAGGTTCATACCAATTAATTTAAAGACTACTAACCAAAATAATCTTTACAATAATATAATTTTCTATTTTTCCACAGTGCATCCTACAGTTACACTTCGACTTGAAGCAACCCTCCTAGCGGTCTATCGAAACCTCAGCGTGTCATCGTTGTGAGTGTGTGTCCTTACTGGCACAACAAGTAGCCGAGGAGCAACACTTTGTCGCGCTCACAAGTGGTTATTCGTGCCATTATGCTTTTATTTACAGCACTTCGTGTTCATCTTTTTTCGTCGCTTGAAGCGCGCTCTCAAACTCGCGCTCACATTGCATCACTCTCTCGCGTCCATATGCTCGTTAAACGACTAGCACTCATTGAATACTGCTTCTGCGCATAAAAATGGCGACCTGTGTGCTTCCGGGTAGTGTTGAATGGCTACAAATGGCGCAACAAGGCAGGGGTTGAGGGTTGTCGAACAGGTGGTGGGTGGCGAGCGAACGAACAAAGCGCACAACAGGACCCAACCGCAGTGTGAGTTTCGCAGTGCAGCGTTCATTTTGTGCCAAACAAAGTCTTGCACACACACTTGTGGATCTCTCGGCATACATACACATTGACGTGAGCGTCCGCGTTGTCTGCCCCCGGCTTTTCCTTCCTGTGTGACTAGCATTTAGCGCGGTAAGAATTGCTCGTTGCGTCGACGATGAAGCGCCGGAGTGCAGGCGCAGAGGGGTACACCGAATGAACCGAGTTCCTGTTGGCTGTTGCAATGCGACGAGAGGCGACGTGTTGCTTCGCTCTGTGCTAGTTAAATACAAATATATGTATGTGTGTATATGCAGGTGTACTTGTGTTTGTGCGGTTTTCGAATTGAAAGAATTTGTTTTTGTGCTTGCATGGCGCTTTGTGCTTTCGCAGACAGTTTGCAGCACGAAAGTCGTCTAAACTGCCTTCAAGTATGCGCGCACCTGCAGCGACTATGGCGACGGTAATTGTGTAGTGGTAATGGGTAATGCTAATGCTGATGATGACAGCCACAAAGGTTCAACAACAGCAACTGCTAAAATAACTGCAAACAGCAATGGCGCGTCAAAATCGACGCAGTTTGTGTTTAGACGGACCAATATTTTGGTGGATGCAACGCGAGATATTTAGTTTGAATTTTTTTAATTATTCTTTTAATAATAAAAATATTTTTTTAACTTATTATTAAAAATTCCGAATTGAAAGGTTTTCAGCATCCAACTAAATTTGGTTTAAATGGGGTATTAAGCATTTCAAGCTCCTTTAGAAATATATGGAATAGTCACAGGAGCCTAATCTAGCTAGATTCGCTGGATTGTCGGACAGATTATTCATAAATACCGGTATCGTCAACAAAGGTGTATGGACGACTCGCATGATGTATGTTTTCGATAACTTCACGAACTTAACTTAAGTCTTTGATCCACTCAAATACTTGTGCGTTATGAAGTAAACTCTTCAAACCTTTTCTTTAACATTTTCAACAATTTCGTAGCGGTGATTTCATTAGAAATACGAAGAATCGTTGTACAGTTTTTTCATGGTAAATGCAAAACAGTCACTGAAATATGTATGATGATCAAACTTCAGAAGAACATATGAGAAGATTCTACCAATTAAGCAAACAATTTCAATACTTCCAGTCCAAGTCAAGTTTGATGAGATGGTATATTGAAATGATCAGAATGATTTCCTGTTGTCTGCCTGTGTATACTGCAAGCATTGAAATATTTATATTGAAGAACTTTGTACAGATACAAGTATTCATTTGAACTTGTTTCAAGAATTAGAAACTGTCAAAGCCCTAGAATATCGTAAGCCCAAGGTTATATTGCTCAATAGAAAATAGAAGCTGTCATGGAGGGAAAATATTGAAGAGAAAGTAAAAAAAACATCGGTTGCAATATACTGCTGTAGAGCAGATACTAGTAAGAGCTGGGGCCTCTAACCAAAGGTGACATTCTAGGCTATACGAAAAGCCAAAAATTTTTCGTTAGGTGGAGTGCGCATGGAAAGCAAAGCTTGTTAAGAAGCGGTAAAATGTCCAAAGAGCGGTTTTCATTGCTGCGGTGCATTACAAAGAATAGGAACAATGGCACTGCAAGTCATCGCATCCATCGATATAACCGGCAGATGAATTGCTTTGAAAATTACTGTCAGACTCGTAGAAGCAGGGAATATGAAAAAGATCAAGTTAGGATATTCTCAAGTTCTATCCTTCTGCGGCTGCATCCCTGTAAAGTTCAAAGGATATGTGGATGGGGCAAAGTCGCTGGAAAAGAGCCGTATGTTTTTCATGAGTGAGTCGAAACTCTTAGGAAAGTTTCGAAAATCAGCTTTCCATTAAGCATAGTTTCAGGCTACCGGGTCACTGCAGTGTATTTTAGGCAGAAGTGGTTGCTATTGAAGCAGTTCCCTTAATGTGCGCTCAAAGTTAGTTAAGGGGTTAGGGGTAGTCAGAGGCACGAAAAAATTAGAATTTTCAGTATTTTTTTTTGCTATTGAATCGTGTTATTTTAGAAAGTAGTAATATGGCATTATTATAGTTTGTGTTGACTTGAACTCACGAAAATTTCAAAAAAAAAAAAATTAATTTCCGAAGTTATAGTTGTTTGTGTTGACCCAGTTCCAAAAAAAGGTACTTGCGGTGACAACTATAAGTCTTTGTAAATTCATCTAAAATCAGTCGGACAAAAAAATTAGTTTTATAAATAGATAATCCTGGGCCTGATCGAAGGATTTTATTTTTTTTTTTCAAAATTATCAAAATGGTGGCCTCAGGAAATTTTTTTCTAAATTTTTGCAAGAAAATCAACAGTTAATTGGTCTTAAAAAATCGAAATTTTTGAAAAAAAAAAATTCTTCGATCAAGCCCGAGTTTATTATGTATTCTAAAAGCTGTACAAATTTCATTGAAATCTACTGAGCGGTTTTCGAGTTCCAGTTGTCACCAGTTCAAAAAACACAGTTTTGAGAAAAACGCGTTTAAATTTTCACACTAGCGCTTTGAAGTGCCCGAGGAAAAAAAAAAAAAATAATTTTTTGAAAATTCTGACGACATTAACTCACAATCGATTGCATCAAACTACTTTGTTCTTACCATATGTAGACTCGTTTGAACTCCTGGTCATAGCGGCAGTGTTGGAAACTGCAAAGCCGTAAAGCTTGCAATAGAGGGTACCATCGTTTCGACTACATTGGATTGCGAACGACTAAGGTTGAAATATCTCGGCAGTTAATCACGCCTCTGCACATTTGTGCCAGGTTCAATGTGCTTTGTCGAGTTTTTAGGGTTTTTTCGATCAATACTTCGGAGTATTTAAGTATCACAATGAACCGGCGCTACCGCCGTCCAAGAGGGATCTTCTTTTTGCGACCTTTCAACCTATGTGAGTCAATATGTTAGATGGAATTTGGCGTGCGTTTCTTCCTAATCATTATATATAGAGTTTGGACCGCTTGGTTGACTATAAAACGTGCATATCTGTTAGTTAACAAATATAGTTCGGTGCCAAAAAAGAATGACATCGATTCTTACAAGGTGTGCTCCAAAGTAAACAGGACTTTTTGAATTTAGCGCCCTTTGGTAGCGCCATCTATATGTCGACTAGTGCGTTAGAATCTGCTATTTCTGTATCGTTTCTCCAGAGAGAATTTCATGACATTTCATTGATTAGAAGTGAAGTTATTGCGTTTTAAGTGGTCTCTGTTGGCAATAGTTATTCTGCATTGGATTTCGTGGGTGACATTGTTGTTGGTGTCAATACTGGTACCAGGATAGACGAAATTATCTACGACTTCCAAGTTACGACTGTCAAAAGTGACGTGGGAGCCGAGTCGCGGGTGCGACGGCTGTTTTTTTTTTTTTTTGATAAGAAAATATTTTGTCTTGCCCTGGTTCACTAAGAAAACCATTTGCTTCACATTCTTATCCAGTCTGAAAGAAAGCAGAACTAAGGACGCGGATGTTGAGGGCAATGATATCAATATCATGGGCGTACGCCAGCAGTTGTGCCCTCTTGTAGAATATTGTATCTTCTCTCTGCAGATCGTATTATTTTATCCGTAAGTAGATTAAAGAAGTCGTACTATCGGAAGTCGCTTTGTCTGAAACCTCATTTGGTATCGTAAGGCTCGAAGAAGTCCTTCCCGATACTGACGAAACTTTTGGTATTGCTCAACGTCAGTTTACACAGCCGTATTAGTTTTGCGGGAATACCAAAACCAGACATCGCGGCATAAAGGCAGCTCCCTGTCAAAAGTAGCTTTAAATTAGAAGAAGAGGACATACACCAGATCCTTTTTTCACGAGTGCTTTCCAAAACTTTGGGGCATGGTAAATATCTGGTTAGTTGTTGATTTTCCAGGTCAAAAGCCACACTGATTAGGTCAAATCAGTTTATTTGTGGGCTCGATAGAATCTTATATCCGATGTTGAGGACCAATCCCTTTTTGGTGGATTGAACAGAGCACACTTAAATTCTATATTCTAAAGAGAAATTGATGCATGCTGCTTATCAGTTGTTGTGTATCTAGTACTATACTAATAATACAATATTTTCAAAGTTTTGATAAAAGGTTTAAGATTTCTGGAATAGTCCCGCCTGAAGTTCTACCTTCTGACTGATACCAAAAAACCACTAAATAAACGTGCTGCTTGAGAAACTAAATAATTGACGCAACTCTGCAACGAACAGAGTCGATAAGCAAAAAGTAATTACAAAGCTTACCTAATCGTAAGCGCTGAAATCTATTTCGGGATGAAGTTTGCTTATACAGTCTAATTCGAGCAGTATTTGCATTAGGCAACTGCCAACAGTGTGAAAGGCGTAAAAAACTTTGCGCGCCCGCATAAATAAAGCAATATTAATCGAATCCGACACACGCACGCCTTCACAGGATCATCGGCCTAACCGCGAAGGTGCAAGCAAGGGCAAACATAAATTCACGCAAGGAATGAGAAATCATCAAGCACACGGCCAGCGTCGAAGAAAATATGGCGGTGATAAGAAAATGTATGAGGCGCAGATCGAGAAGGCCGAGTTGCCTCAAGGCGCTTGACGCTAGTTCCGTTGGAGCTCGTGCGCGCTGCACGCAAATTAATAACGATTAGAGTGGGAGGGAGGGGGAGAGTGCAAGTTTGTAGGCCTACTATCAAGATATTTTAGTAGTTGCACAACTAAGTAATCACGAAAGCGACACACACAGGCAGGCGCATACTTGTCGCTGATGACCGTGGACATTAATATTGTAATAAAAACAATTACAACAATAATGGCAACATTTACCGAAGGCATCGCACAACTATTACCGCATAATGCCAACACAAACACACACAAATACAAGTGTGTTTGTGTGTACTAATGTTCGCGCTTCCCACTTTCGACTAATTGCTGTAATTACCAGCGTTATTAGGCAACTCGAGACGTCAGCGCACGAATGTGGCATTACTTGGTGTGTGTGTGTGTGAGTTTGTATGTTTGCTTGTGTTTATGTATGGGTGCGCTTGTGAAGGAGTTGCATGAATGTTGCGCGCTTGGCCATTAGACTTGTGGCACTGTGACGGCGTTGGGGGGGAGCTGTTGTGCAACAGCAAAGACCTGTGGCATTTGCAATACTTTTGGACTTACTTTGTGTTTTTGTTGTAATTCTTGTTGTTTTTCGTTTTGTGCCTCTATTTATACTTGTATCGTCATATAGCCATGTTGTTGTTGTTGTTCTGGGCGCATTCTTGTGGAAAATTTAAATAAATAAATGTTTAGTATTTAAGCGACTGACAATGACAAATTCCAAATTGATTACTCGCTAACCAACGAAGCAGCAAACGAACAGGACGACGACGACGACGTTGCCCCCGACAGACCGGAATTTTCGATTGCGATTGTTTGTTGTTATGACACCACGTGCCGCATGCAACATGACCTGCTAGGAAGCAAGTGGCCAGCACATACACTAAACACAAATATATATCTAGGCTGTGGAGAAGAAGAAGAGTTTGAGAGAGTGGAGAGTGGCGGGGGCAAATGAAATAGTTGACGCTAGCTGAGGTTTAATGAAGGGGGTAAGCAATGAATGAGCTTCCAACGCCACACACAGACACACATATATATATACATACATACATAAATACATACATATATATATATATAAGTAATATATTTCATGTTGAGAAATTTTTGTGGTTGCCAGCAGTGGGTGGTAAGGGCTAGCCCGCAGCAAAGGCACCCATACGTACAAATATTTCACAGCAAGATTTAGTGTAGCGCAACTTCGGAGCTGGGAACTCGGCAAAGTAACTTGTGATTTAGTAATGTGACACCACAGCAGCAAGTGCTCCAAGACCCATTGTTGTAGTTAATGCTTTAAAGCAGCCTATTTTTGTGGTTTTTCGGTTGTTCTGTTGTAACGAGAATATACCTAAAATAGTAGCCTTAGGTATTTAGCAGCCTATGCCTTTACTCTTTGTAGGGATTTTATCAGTAAGTAAATTAAATAAATGCATGCCATTAGTTGTAACAAATCATTGAGATTGTTTAAGTGCGGGACATGATGGGCGCAAGACGTAACAGTCTTTAAGGGCTAATTGAAATTTTTTCTATGAATAAGTTGAGAATTGCGGTTAGAGTAGCGTTGGTGGGAGATTTAATGCGTTGAACCGTTCCGTTGTGGAACGGTTGCTGTGGTGAGTATTGGGGAGTTGCGTTAACAAAAATAAGCACAAATGGATACTTTAGTTCAAGAGTATCTGGTTTCTAAAGTACCGTATACATATGAAGGTATTTGGAACTTAGAAATAAAGTTAAGTAAGAGTACTTAGTATGTACGTAGTCGATCTCCAAGATGACCTATGATAAAAAGAGTTTGGTAGAAAGGAAGATGATAATATCAAATTCAAAAACCAAAAAATTTTATTATTTCTGTACGTAATGATGGAAGGACGAGCCAGACAATAGATTTCTGGGAAAACTTAGATTTTCAAAATGGCTTCAAAATGTATTATACTTGTAAAATAAAATTATAATCAAAAGTAAGTCTTTTTATTTGGGGGTGTTTTTTTTTTACGTGGTGGGTTCCAAACTCAGCGCACAACCCTAGGGAGGCATGTTCGCAATCTCATTTTTGCTTGCCTACAAACGGATGTTTTTTGGCTACCCAGAAGATACTTGGTCTGACATCGGAAATCGAGAGTTGCTTGCACCATATATAAAAGAATCGTTTCTGGTCACTCTCAAGTAAATGGCGCTTAGAGAACTTTCCTCACATGTGTGTACTTTTACATAAGGCTCCATCCTCAATCTGATGAGTCGGTGCTACGAGTTTTCGAGAGAAAGGTTCTGCGGAAGATTTATGGTTCTTTATGCATTAGAAACGGCGAATACCGCAATCAGTGGAACAATGAGCTGTACGAGGTATACGGCCTCTGACGTAGTTCAGCGAAATAAAAGACAGCGGTTGCGCTGCCAAGGTTACATCGTTCGAATGGATGAAAACACTCCAGCTCTCAGGGTATTCGATGCAGTGCCCACAGGGGGAAGCAGAGGAAGAGGAAGACCTTCACTTCGTTGGAAAGACTAGGTGGAGAGGGACCTGACTACACTTGGAATCTCCAATTGATACCAAACATCGAAAAGAAAGAACGACTGGCGCGCTGTTGTGAACTCGGATATATCCGCGTAAGCGGTGTCTACGAAAAAGAAGAAGCTTAACAGGACGGGACTGATGGGGACTTGTAGAGTTTGATCCTTGTTCGTCGAAAGAGGACTTTATTTCTCTATGCTGGTTCCAAAATAGACGAAATTATTTACGACTTCGAAATTATGACTGTGAACAGTGACGTGGGAGTCGATTCGCGAATGCGAGGACAGTTTGTTAAATGTTCGTCTTGCCCTCGTTCACTACCAGACCCATTTGTTTCGCTTCCTTATCCAGTCTGGAGGAAGCAGAACTAAAGGCGCGGTTATTGAGGCCAATGACATCAATATCATCGGCGTACGCCAGCAAAAGATTGTACCTCCTCTATTATGCTCCGTAGCTCGAAGATTGAAGTAGTCGCTACGAGTCGTATTGTCTGAAACCTCGTTTGGTAGCGAACGGCCCAGAGAGGTCCTTCCCGATACTGACGGAACTTTTGGTATTGCTCAACGCCAGTTAACACAGCCTCACTAAATAAAGGTGCAGTCAGTTTGTTGGCGGTGGGTTTTAATCTTTCACACAGAACTCTCAATATAACCTCATATGCAATGTTGAGGAGGTTTATCCCACGGTAGTTGGCGCAGATTGTGAGTGGATTGGGCTTATTTTCCAATTGTTGGGCATGCTTTCGTCCGACCATATTCTACAAAGAAGCTAATGAATGATCCTTATCAGTTCTTCGCCGGCGTATTTGAATAGCTCGGCCGGCAATACATCGGCCTTCGCCGATCTTATCTATATCTTTGTTCTTTAAACGGGTATTTGCTGTTCGAGTTTCTTCATGATCGGGTTATAGAGCGTCTGCTCCATCGTTATCAATTGGGGAATCGGGTTGACCATCTCCTGGTATTATGCTTTCACTGCCATTCAATACGAGGTAGGTAGAGTGTTTTTTCTCCATTGCGACATGGCACACCTCATCGTACCAGCTGTTTGCCGAATTTCCAAAACCAATGGTTTTTCAAAAAGTACAATGCTCATCAATCAATCATTTACAAGTTCATAACATTTTTCCGAACTTCATTTTCTTCCTCCGAAAATTATGTCATTCGTCCTAAGAGGACATAGAAAATCTTTCGGATTTTGCTGAAACAGCGTCGAACACTGCTATAAAGTGGTGCCCTCATTGTGATGCCTGCAGTCTCAGCTTTCTCGCACACCATCAATTGGCACTCTGCTAATACGAGATCATAGACTTTTGTCACGCTATCCTTTGTGGTAACCATTTTCGAGGCACCTGGGGCTATGCCATGAAGTTGATAGTTGTTGGAACATTTTTTTTTAGTCTTTTGCTTCTCATTCAAAAATGAGGTGAGTAAACAAATCGAGCTTACATATCTCATATATTTTAGGAAGTTAAAGTTCAGTAATTCCCAACATATTAAATAGTAAATTTGTCACTTCCGCAATCACACTTATTTAAACCCAAGCGTTCACACATACTTACACATACATATAAACTGATATATCAACCGCTTCTTTTTAGCCAGAGTGTAGTGGTGATAATCAGTCGTTCGCTCACCACACGTGACTCAAATGGAATTTGCATGTTCGAAGGTAAAGTGCATCCATCATTTCTGAGTGCCGGGAAATGGGTTGGTGGTGTTGCCACGCGGTACACCTTGCTGTGCTGACATTTTTATTTTGCGCACAGCAGCCCAGCTGCTTTTGTGGCAAGTGCTATTATGTGGCGCTGCAACATTCGAAAGGCGTTAACTATGCTAACGGTAAAAAATAGAGCTGACAAAATGGATCGGTGCTCCAATCCACACCGGCCCCAGCACCCGCACCCGCACCGCCACCACTTAAGCCATCATTGACAAATAAAATTTATGCGAACAGAAGCAGCGCCATTCAACACATACACACACACAGACATACATTAGCACACTCCTCATTTACCCATATAATTTGCAACCGTGCGGCGCTGCGGCACGCAAAACGAGCGTTAAGCTGCCGTTGCCGCCGCCACTGCCGCTGGAGCATTCAACTCGACGTTGCAACGCGTTATGGCCAAATCTAATAAAAACGAAATGGCACATTTGTCTCCCGCAATTTCTTTTGAATGCATTTTTCATGACTGCATTTAGCTCGCTCGCCATCTTTCCTTTGGCATTGCGGCACCGCTCACTCGGTTGTTGTACGACTGCTTGCGGAAAGGTGTTTGTTGGTGGAAAAAATCATTCTCCACTTTCGGGTATGTCATGCTAGATTTTGACGATTTCTTTTTCGTTTGTCGCAGTTTCGATTTTTATAAAGCTGCAAAGGCGTGTGGCGTCTTTAAGAACACCCTTAACACAAATTCATATTCAACATGCAACATGAGGCACTGACAGTTAAGTTTTTCATTATCAGCTTTATAAAATATCTGATGAGCGTAGCCCGGAGCGCTGCTAGCATATCATGTTACTGCAGATAAATTTCAAAATAAAAGCAGTAAGGGAGAACTTTCTTCGACTAGAGTGGGCTATTAGTTTAATATTGAAGGAGAAATCATCCCGCTTAAAGTGAGATGCTAAAAAAGAAACCGTTTGGGAGTTCGCTTCTATTTTTTGGAAAGTATTCTTCTCCTTCCATGACGACCAGTGTCTTTGAAGTTGAGTTTTTCACCAGCAAAATCATTCGCCATATACGGGAGTGGCTAGTAATACAGTTTAATCAAGTTGTGCCCGGCTCGAACGGGAGATAAATACAAAATAATCTTTTGACCAAACTCCCGAAGCTTCTGGTAAGTCCCTGCCGATATGTGTGGCTTGGCGTCTCTGGTCAATTGTTTTCTTTAGTCCGGCTCAATTTCTTCCCAGATCAAAATTAAGGGTTTGTCCAGAGAAACAGCTCAACATCTACTATCACTATCTGTCAATCTCATCAAAATCTTTCTGACCGTCGATTCTGGCTGGGCCATCGTTGCGCGAGCTCATGCGATTCGACCATGTTAGGTTTTACTTGACGTTGCTGTTAGTGACCTACTTTTTATCAACAGCAAGGAACCAAATTCATAAAGAGACCGATTCAGCAGCGATTCATATATGGTAATCGGTTCATGAGGTCTTTTGCGTTAACTCGAGCGATACTTAATTACTACTATGAGAAAAAAATTGTAAAACTTTATTCATGATTTTAAAATTCTTATTTCATTCGTCAAAATCTATATCGTCCCTTCAAACAAATTACCTTTCTTCCAATCCTCGAAACTGTTGTTAAAGTCAATTTCCGGAGTAGCCTTCAATGCGTGTAGCGATTCACGTTTAATGTCCTCAATTTTCTATGGAACGGTCGTTGAAGCTTGCTGAATAGTTAGAAGTCACACGGAGCTAAATCAGCTGAATATTCTGGTTGCGGCACGAAATTGGTCGAAAATTTGGCGAAAACTCACGAAGAATCAATGCAATATACGACGGCGCATTATCGTGGTGCAAAAACCAAGAGTTGTCGCCCATAATTCAAGCCTCTTTTTTACGAATAACTTCCTATAAATTACGCATAGAACTCAAATAGTATTGTTTCTTGTAAGCTTTGCCCGGTCGAAAAAAATTCGGAGTGGTGCACATCTCGATAATCGAAGAAAACTGTCAACATCACCTCGATTTTTGACCAGCTTTGATGTGTTTTTTTCGGTTTCAGCTCACCTTTTCCACGATATTCGGCCGATTGATCGTCTGTTTTCGTGTAGTAAGTATAGATACAGGACTCGTCGACAGTAATAATACGTTTCAGTATACTCTAATAGTCGGAAAGCATTGTTTCACAGATTCCAACGATGCAAATAAGATTTCTGAATATTAAACGTCGATTCTCAAGCACCAATTCCCTTATTTTATAGTCGTGTTGATCATCAGTTAATGCTGATGGCCATCCTGGACGTGGTTCTTCGTCAACGCGATCTCGAAACTCTTTGAATAATTTATACCAATCAATAACACTTGCTCGCGACAAACAATTATCACCGAAGATCTTTCTCAGAATTCTGAACGTTTCGGCTCCAGAAATTTGATTTCGTGCACAAAATTTATTGGAACTTCTTTGTCTCTCTAATTGGGTCCACATAGCGAAAAGAAGAAACGACTAGCACGCTGTTGTTAACTCGGCTATAATCGCGTAAACGATGTCTTCTCCAGTAAAGAAGAATAAAGACTACATAGATAAATTTAAAGGCTATCTTGAAGAGGCTGGCATGGTGAGCTCTTTATAAATTAGGTCGAGTAAATAGTAATCTCTTACTTTATAGAAGATTGTTTTAGTATCCTCTATCACGTTATATATTGTTCGACCGGGTTACGGTATATGACGATAGAAAGAGAAGAAAACTTATGGACCTTAATTCGATTTCCGAATTGTTGCAGAATCGCAACAAGAACAAAGTAATTTTTGAGGCGGATTGTTACTGCTGATAAAAACTGGGTCACTTATGACATTGTCAAGTAAAACGATCTTGGTCGAATCGCGGTGAGCCGTTAACGTCAGACAAACACATTATTAATAGTGACTCATCAGAAGCTTCGGTAGTATGAACTTTCGGAAGCACCAACTGATAACTACCGCAACATGTCTATTTCGAATCCTTTTGCTGGTGCAAAAAAAAAAAAAAAAAAAAATGCTCAAAAGAAGCTTGTGAAAGCTTAGTTGCTATAAGAGTGACATTATGAAATTAGCCTCAAAATACTGAAAAATTATCGAACAAAACGGTGCTTATTGCACCTTAATCTAATTATGCTTAATAACGGGTGATTTTTTTGAGGTTAGGATTTTCATGCAGTAGTATTTGACAGATCACGTGGGATGTCAGACATGGTGTCAAAGAGAAAGATGCTCAGTATGCTTTGACATTTCATCATGAATAGACTTACTAACGAGCAACGCTTGCAAATCATTGAATTTTATTACCAAAATCAGTGTTCGGTTCGAAATGTGTTTCGCGTCCGTGTCCGATGAGCGATGAGGCTCATTTCTGGTTGAATGGCTACGTAAATAAGCAAAATTGCCGCATTTGGGGTGAAGAGCAACCAGAAGCCGTTCAAGAACTGCCCATGCATCCCGAAAAATGCACTGTTTGGTGTGGTTTGTACGCTGGTGGAATCATTGGACCGTATTTTTTCAAAGATGCTGTTGGACGCAACGTTACGGTGAATGGCGATCGCTATCGTTCGATGCTAACAAACTTTTTGTTGCCAAAAATGGAAGAACTGAACTTGGTTGACATGTGGTTTCAACAAGATGGCGCTACATGCCACACAGCTCGCGATTCTACGGCCATTTTGAGGGAAAACTTCGGACAACAATTCATCTCAAGAAATGGACCCGTAAGTTGGCCACCAAGATCATGCGATTTAACGCCTTTAGACTATTTTTTGTGGGGCTACGTCAAGTCTAAAGTCTACAGAAATAAGCCAGCAACTATTCCAGCTTTGGAAGACAACATTTCCGAAGAAATTCGGGCTATTCCGGCCGAAATGCTCGAAAAAGTTGCCCAAAATTGGACTTTCCGAATGGACCACCTAAGACGCAGCCGCGGTCAACTTTTAAATGAAATTATCTTCAAAAAGTAAATGTCATGAACCAATCTAACGTTTCAAATAAAGAACCGATGAGATTTTGCAAATTTTATGCGTTTTTTTTTTTAAAAAAGTTATCAAGCTCTTAAAAAATCACCCTTTAAAACTTTTAAGTTCTTCTTTACTGGCGTAGACACCGCTTACGCGATTATAGCTGAAACTAACTTTTAAGTTAGTGAAAAAATAATCGATTTCTTTTTACTAGACTTTATTTATACCAATATACATATGTATATACATATTACATACAATACACATACGTAAAAAACCGTTATAATTGAAAAAAATGTAATTTAGAATTTATTTGCCTTTCACAATTCAATGTTTAACATGTAACTGTCAATTTTCAATTATATATAATTAGGGTTGTCCAGAAAAATTTTCCCATAATGCACCACTCTTTCACCCGCTTCCTGTACTACAAATTATTATATAATTAGCAAACATCTTGCAACATGCAATACGAAAAAATTAAGTAAACCGCCAAAAAATATATGCTATTGTATTTGTATGTAACTATGTGTAATTGTAAGTGCTTGCATTTGTGTGTCTATTGACGTTTATCGCATGTCCTGCAAGTCCCATTTGACTGCTGTAATCATAATTACAGGCTATCAGTGACACGATCGATCGCACAACGGTAGATATGCTCGTTTTTGTGTATGTATGCTTGTATGTACTGTCTGCCAGCTAATTGTATAAGGGGAACTGTTGTTCTTGTTAAGGTATGGTTAATGAATTACGTTAAAAGGTTTCCTATATTTATATAATGTATGTAAGTAAGCACTTGCATGCTTTTGCCATGTGAATTATGGAAAGAAATTTCATTGCCGATCGAGCATCTAATAAGGATCAATATACGAAAATTTCAAAACATTTCTATGGACATACTTACCATATGAATAACTATAATTACATGCTAGAGAACATAATTTTGTATAATTTTCATCCAATGCAACTTCCCACAATTACTTTAACGGAAAGTCAAACTAAAACGGTAGATAACCAAGCATGTCTTTTAACACTTTTGTTATTTATGAAAGAATAATGAATTCCGGGTATGTTTACAGCATACTTAAAGTAAGATGTAGTTATAATAAGTAGAAATTCGCTCCTTTAGCGAATTTTATTTTATTTCTTCGATCGACTGGCAACGGTTTCCATTCCGATGATTGTTGACTTGTTTGAATGTCAAACTCATAAACCTACATAAGTCTCATGGGCAGTTATAATGCTCTCCATGAATGTTCGGAATTCGCAAGATCAGGCATGTCCAAAGAAAACTCTTTACGGTACTCTTTTTGAAAAATGGAGCTCTCTTGTCATCGAGCTCTCTTGTGATCTCTCAAACACTTGTCTGACGATTTTCAATCACCATGTCATTCACTTTTTTAATATTGTAATCAGTTGAAGAGGTCGCGGGTCGTCCAGAACGAGGCATGTCTTCAACGATCTCTCGCCGTCATTGGAGGTTTTTCCCAATTTTCGCAACGATTCTGCACACGAATTTTGGGTCAGAAAAGCAAAATTTGAGACGAGTTCTTTTTTCGATATTTATATCCATTGTATAAATCGCAATGCGCTACTGAGGTGATCGACTTAACAAACTGGCTGGCCTAGTTGGTATATCGATTATGGACAGTCCTACCAACTTAGTAAATTACATGTTTTATCATTTACCCGGGAAATTTAGAGTTTTCGGGTTCTTTTTGCAATAACCTATAGTCATACCTGAACTCTTTGGGAGACAATTTTTTAACTGATAAGAAAGAAATTTTAGTTAACTTGAAATATACTATATACATATATCTACTCTAATATTCTATTCTTTGCAAACAAAGTCGCATACCATCTCAGAACATAAGCTTCGTAGTCACCTGATTGATCCTTTGATCCTTCCTGTCGAATGAATAATTCAACTTTCCACTGCTTTCGTCTTCTATTAGAAGAAGAATTTGTTCTGGATATTTCATCTTTATTCACCTTCTCACTGAGGCTAAACTGCCCATTGCAACAAATACGTACCACCGCTCACCTCATCTCACCTCTCTTTTCCTCTATTCCAATTTTGAGTAGATACTTTATTTAACGTATAATCTCTAAACAAAAAAATAACTTTTTAAGTAACGGGTTTGCTGTTGATGAATAGACCGGCTTAACTGTTTGGGGTTCGAAAGACAGTTGATCATGACATAGGCAAAGTCAAGTCAAAAATTCGAGACTCCTTCACAGGAGAACCATTCTCAGAGCCCTTCAGTTAGCGCACACTCAAATCTAAGTACAATAAAAAAGTTGAACATGTTTTTGGGACTCTTGCTTTATTCCAAATATTGAAAAGGTAATTATTTGAAAGGGGAGCGGGATTAGAGAACAAAAACAAATATCGAACTTATTTTTTTTTTTAAATATTCTCCATTAAGATCTACACAATTTTGCATGCGATTCAACCAATTGTCGAAGCCCTTTTGCCACGCTGATTAAGGTATCTCCAAAACATGCGTTCGGAACGCATCAACCGCCTCTTCAGGTGTTGAAAACGTTGACCTCTTAGTTCATTTTTTGTGTTATCGAATAAAAAGAAGTAATTTTCTGCCGGATCAGGACTTTACAGTGGATGACTCATCACACTGATGAGTGTGCAGCTGTTTCTGTCAATATGTGAGAGCTCGCATTGCCGTCGTGAAGAGTGAGTCGTCTTCGATGGTTGGTTTTCCTTATCTTGTAAGAGAATTGGTAAACAAATGGTTATATTCTACCTTGTTCTAGGAGTATGGTTGATAGGTTCAATTTTTCCGAAAATCATACAATCCTTCTCTTGAGTGCTTCGTGCGAAAACAGCTTTTGTTGGACTCGGCTCATCTTAAAACACCCACACAGTCAACTACTTCTTGCTTTCGGGCATATGCGAATAACATCAAAGCCTGTTATCATATATTTTTTTTTTAACATTTCTCTCGACCAATCGAAACGAGCCTGTTTTGAGCACAATTTATGTTTGATTCCAAGTGGAAAAAACTTTTTTACAGTCAAATGTTCAAGCAATGTTGAATGTATGCTGGTTCCATCAATGCCTATAGTTGTCCCAATCTCCCGATACAACAACTGATTTTGGACGACCTTCACAAAATTCTTGGATCACGCTGCGACCTCCCGAGTGTATTCACCAAAACATCGGCTAATAAATAGGTCACTAAAATTGAATTAAGTTCATCGATGCACAGTTGCTAAATTAATCCACGTCGGAAGTGGTAAACAATATTCGCGCAAGAAGGTTCGCGTCTTTCCATTTTTTGACCGAGATGAATATTTTAAGTTTCTGTAAAAAACACAAGTAGTATATATGTAAAACAATGTCAAATAGTTTGAAGGAAGAACTCGGAGCAGATAGTGATCAACAAGAATGCAAGCTAGAAGCAGGAAATTGACATTGACAACTGCTAAGGCCTTCAAAAGACTAACCTTCGAAGTGTTTGTCTGTCAAATTATTATGTAAATCACTTTCTGATCACAAACTTAATTCCAAAACTGTTCTCGGAAAAATTTCTATGTCGTTAAAGCAGTGTAGAATATATTTTATGATAAACGGAAATATAAATTTGTGTCTAGCTTCAGTGTAAACTAAGGGACATTATAATGAGTTGCCTCGTTCCCGTTATACTTTAAAGTTGATGTTTACGATGATTTGGAAAGTAGCTACTATCAAGGCACAGATATCTGGATAAATTTGGCTTTTTGGCCTGCCGGAAGTTCTTTGGCATATTGGAAAATAATTTTTGGTCTTCCCAGAACAAATATTGAGTAGAAAATATAGCTTTCATTAAAAAACTTTCATTTCTGGCGCCTAAAACTATACTACTTTTTGTAAAATAGCTATTGCGTTTTAATCAATAAGCACTTGAGCGTAGTGCTAGTTAAATCAAACTTTAGTACCCCCTGCTTCAGCGCTTTCTCTATTGCTTCAATTTCCAAAATATGTGATGAAGAGCAATGATCAAATTGCCAGAAAATGGTAAGTTGTGTATGTGTATGTACTAACACGCTTAACCATTATCCACTGACATAAATGCCAGCACATATGGGCGCACAACCACACATATATTATAATTGAAGTATATGTGTGCGTGTGTTGGCAAATATATATGTTAATAGTGGTTATATGAGCTGATGGGTGTTGCCGATTGCCCATTTGCTGCCACACAAACTTTTCTTGGCAACATTTAATTTTTTCTTACTCCCCTGTTGTAGTTGTTGTTTTTGCTATTTTCTTTCGGTTATTTATTTAACTTAACTTAATGTTACATTGTTTGCTGCCTTCAACTACCAACGCTACCAGCACTGCTCTTACTGTTGCTGCTGCATCCATCAAGTAGGCATCACTGTCAGCAATTTAAGCGGAAGCAAACCCATCATTGCCACCATCAACGTCATCATCACCCAACAGCAAAAACAAAAACAAAAAAAAAAACAGTTAAGGAGTGGAATATATTGAAGGCGCAACAGCGGCATTATGGCAATTTCAAACGCATCGCACACGCTTTCGGCTGCTCCGCTCTGATTCGCATGCAGGGCGAGTTGAGCCTAGTGACGATGTCAAATATTGTGGTGTATGGTGTGTGGTGTGTAGTGGTGCGTTCGGCGTATGCTTGGCGCTGAGTGCCGTGCGCCGAGTGCTGTCCTGATAAGCGCGTAGCAATTGCCATGCACTTCAGATTCCGGCGATGCTGTTAACTTTAACGACCCTCCTGGGTACGCGCAAGTAAATTACAACTTTGTACACAAAATTTAGCAGCTGAAGGATGGCTGGCATGTTGCTGCAGCACTCTGATGCTTGTGCTATGTTGTTGGTGGGAGGGGCGCGTCATCAACAGTCCCCCTCCCAAACTCTTTCTGCTGTTCGTGTTGTTGTGCTAACGCATGTGTTAGTTATCAAACACAAAAAAAAAAAAAAAAAAAAAAAAAAAAAGAATAATAAGGAAAAAATGAAAACGCTTAAACAAGGTGTGGAAGGGTACGATTGCTTAAGATCTATGAAAAAATCAAGTTGACAGAGATGAAGTTAGTTGTTTTTTAAACATATCCATACATAATACATATGTACGTATATGTGCATAGAGTATACCGTATACAGCGCTGGAATGCTAATTAGTGAACTCTTAAAATTACTATATATTAAGTTGAATTAAATTTTTGGAAATTTTTTACCCTCTAAAATATCTGGATTTCGAAATTAAGAGAAATTTGAAAATTCAGCATGAAAACCTTATAATCTTTTGTGGACTTCCAATATTTGCGCCGTCGGGTACTGCGTCGAATACTTTCAGAGCTGGAGTGTTTTCATCCATTCGGATGATATGACCTAGCCAGCGTAACCGCTGTCTCTTAATTCACTGAACTAAGTCAATGTCGTCGTATACCTCGTTGTCCCATCGACTGCGGTATTCGCGCTATCAATGCGTAAAGAACCATAAGTGTTCCGTAGAACTTTTCGAAAACTCGTAACGCATACTCGTCAGATGTTGTCATCCTCCATGGCTCTGCACCATATCGTAGGACGAGGATGATGAGCGACTTGTAGAGTTTGATCTTTGTTGATATTGTTGTTGGTGTTAATGCTGGTTCCAAGGTAGGCGAAATTATCTATAACTTCGAAGTTATGATTGTCAACTGGAACCTGGAGAAAGTAGAGCCAAAAGGGCGGTTGTTTAGGCCGATGATTTTAATATCAAACGTTAACTTCGGTTGCACTGAAACAAGAATACCCTTCACAGGTTAAATTTTTTATTAAATTTTTTCATAAAAAGTGGGATTTCAATCTGTCAGTTTGTATGGTGGCCGATAGTGCTGTGATCTAAACCAATTATTCAGATATTGTAGAAATGCCTTCGATAATAATTCTTGCGAAACTTCGTGAAAACGTCTTGTAAACTAAAAAGTTTTTCTTACAAGAACTTGACTCTCATCGCTTAGTGATTGTAGTAATGCTTTAGGAAAAAGTCCACTCGAAATTTCTTGAAGATACCTCCCCAATAAAAGAGTTTTCCATACAACGACTTGCGTTTGACTCAATTATATGCTATAGTGGTACGATCTGTATAATTTGTTTGGAAATTATACCGTTGTTTTTGACAATAATCTCTTCCAAATTTTGTGAAGATATCTTGTCAAATAACAATTACTTGAATTTGATCGCTCAGTTTGTATGACAGCTATATGCTAGACATAGTGGTCCCATAACGCCTTTCTGACAAATAAGTAGCTTCTTGTAGAGAAAAAGGCGTGTGCAAAGTTTCAGATTGGTATCTTCAAAAAATGAGAGACTAGTTCGCGCATACACAGACGGTCAGACAAAAGAACATGGATGGCGTGCCTTAGCTCCCGATGACAATTGGGTTGTTTTTACTTCAAATGTGTTTTAACGGGGGATCCAAGTACAGGTACCTTTTTCACGCATGAGTAGTGTCAAGGAGTTAGTTAGTTATACATCCCAAACGCAGACAGGTCCCTATGTGCTTGGTCTTTTTGTTGTGTGTATGAGCGTTCTTGCTTCTATTGCTCGCTTTTGGATTTCGAAGCCAAAGAGCTTTTTGCTAGAGTATCGTCTTCCAATTGTGCGACTTGGCCAAACCATTCGTTGGATTTTTATGCGCTTAATTATATCCGTGTCTCCGTGTAGCTCATACCGTTCGCGGTTCCATCTTCAACTTCTTACACACGAGATCTTGCGTAGTAAAATTTTTTCGAAGCTCGAAGTGCCTTCTCTTCGGTTCGTCATCGTCCATTTTTCTGGAACATATAATAAGCAAAAATTATAAACGACTTACAGAGCCTAGTTTTCGAGGGAGGGATCTGTTTTAAAACTGACTACCGATCCCAAAGAAACAAGAATTATTCTGCGATTGATTCCCAGGCTTAGATTATAAATTCTGTAAGTTGGTTCCAGGTCGCGAGGAATCTTTGGGTGTGGCCTAGTTTGGAAAATATAGATACGATGTATGTTTGCAGAAGATAAATATAGCATGGAATCCCTTATTCCTCCCCATTTTTCATCCCCCTTTTGATGAAGACCCCTGCAAATTAAGGATTATATTTTAAGGGCATTCAGCTGGAATGTTTGGTCCCTTAATTGTGAAGTTGACGCTGCCCAGCTGGTTTATGTTCTCATAAGAGTAAAGGCCACCATCCATGAAGTGCGATAGACGAAGCAAGAACTGAGACTAGTAGATCCTTATGGCATTTACTACAGTGGGCATATAAAGGAGAAAAACTTCTTCGCCGAGTCCTGGCATTCATCCCGGTGGATGGACATTTAGCCACAATACGCATAAAAGCGAAGTTCTTCAATATATCGCTGACAGTAGGTAGTTTTTCCTTTTATTCTAACTAAAAATTTGGTTTTAGAAAGATCGTTTCAGAGGCGATGAAAATAAAACCCAAGCGTGATCGACCAACAAAAGACAATATCAAGTCAACTGTTTATACATATAATAAATATTAGGTTGTCCTAGATAGCGTACAAAGACTGTCAGTACAGTGCGTAAGCCGTCCATATTTCTGCCGATGTGTGTGCGTTTGTGTGTGAGAGAGAGAGAATTTGAAGTGTGCGTGTAAATATGTGCGTTTGTGGAGACCATTAGTCCATTAAATAAATCTTAAATATAATTTCACATCACACATAAAAAAGTGCGCATCTACGCAACACACCTTTATTGACGCAAGTACGTAATAATAGTTATGAGAAAAACACCGTTAAAAGCGGCAAGAACAATAAAGCATACAAAATACTGTTAATAATCGTTTTACAGCACAGCAAACACCTTTGTTTAGTGGCTATAAGTGCGACAACAAGCTAACACGTGCCTATATAAAAAATTACAAAAACAAAAAAGAAAAAAAGAAAAAAATATGCGCGAACAAGAACAACAATGGCGCAAGCATACAATTCAGCATTTGAAAAGAACACACACACACACTAAAATGGCAACAATGGTGGATTTCAGCACGACACCTACTGCTCGTAACTGCGCTATTGCAAAAGCAGCTTTTTCCCCCCACCCCTCAAACACCTCACACTCAATCTAAAGGGTGATTTTTTAAGAGCTTGATAACTTTTTTTAAAAAAAAAACGCATAAAATTTGCAAAATCTCATCGGTTCTTTATTTGAAACGTTAGATTGGTTCATGACATTTACTTTTTGAAGATAATTTCATTTAAATGTTGACCGCGGCTGCGTCTTAGGTGGTCCATTCGGAAAGTCCAATTTTGGGCAACTTTTTCGAGCATTTCGGCCGGAATAGCCCGAATTTCTTCGGAAATGTTGTCTT
Organism: Bactrocera zonata; assembly: GCA_037783105.1. Lineage (NCBI taxonomy): Eukaryota > Metazoa > Arthropoda > Insecta > Diptera > Tephritidae > Bactrocera > Bactrocera zonata. Next base: position 2,619,909 of record JBAWJQ010005835.1, on the reverse strand, counting down.
CCAAAGCTGGAATAGTTGCTGGCTTATTTCTGTAGACTTTAGACTTGACGTAGCCCCACAAAAAATAGTCTAAAGGCGTTAAATCGCATGATCTTGGTGGCCAACTTACGGGTCCATTTCTTGAGATGAATTGTTGTCCGAAGTTTTCCCTCAAAATGGCCATAGAATCGCGAGCTGTGTGGCATGTAGCGCCATCTTGTTGAAACCACATGTCAACCAAGTTCAGTTCTTCCATTTTTGGCAACAAAAAGTTTGTTAGCATCGAACGATAGCGATCGCCATTCACCGTAACGTTGCGTCCAACAGCATCTTTGAAAAAATACGGTCCAATGATTCCACCAGCGTACAAACCACACCAAACAGTGCATTTTTCGGGATGCATGGGCAGTTCTTGAACGGCTTCTGGTTGCTCTTCACCCCAAATGCGGCAATTTTGCTTATTTACGTAGCCATTCAACCAGAAATGAGCCTCATCGCTCATCGGACACGGACGCGAAACACATTTCGAACCGAACACTGATTTTGGTAATAAAATTCAATGATTTGCAAGCGTTGCTCGTTAGTAAGTCTATTCATGATGAAATGTCAAAGCATACTGAGCATCTTTCTCTTTGACACCATGTCTGACATCCCACGTGATCTGTCAAATACTACTGCATGAAAATCCTAACCTCAAAAAAATCACCCGTTATATATATTTGTGTATGTGAGTGTGTGGCATATGCGCTGTTAAACGCGTTAGCTGGCGAATAGTTTGGCAAAGTTTTTTTGGCAATCGGTTAAGTGTATGCACGGAAAGGGTTAACGATAAAATAAAACGGAATGCATCGTTAACAAATTTAACGCTAACTGTAAATTCGAGTGGTAGTCATAGCAATCATTGTAACAGCCGCAATCAAAAAACTCACAAAAGCAACACATATGTGGGCATATATAGATGTATAATGTATATATATATTATGTACATTAGGCTGGTTCTTAAATATTAAATAAAAGTTATACAGTCTTGATACTGTTATAATATGCTCGTATATATGATTAGAAACTCTTTCATTATAAAGGATCGATGTGTTGGTTCTGCAGCTGACTCATATATACTGAGGTTCAAACCAAAACCTTCCGTGGAAACGAAAAACCTGATGAGATTACCAAAAGTGCCGTCCATCTGACTACCGAACCAGTAAAATCGAAATATGCAAGTTGATCCACAATGAAAATACGGAAAAGGCTGATGGACGGATCAGGGCGAGATGAAATGCTTTAGGAACACATAGAATCGCTAAGATCATGTGTAAAGGCATCGAGGAAATCAGGCATGCTTTGTGTTCGACCGGTATCGTAAAGACTGCAGTAGAGTTGTTGACTTAGTGACAACTTGTGGGCATCGGATGCAAGTGGTAAGTGGCACTAGTAACTGAGGAAGGCATGAGCGAGACGCGGGAACAGCTCCTCTACAAAGTCGCCTTTAAAGTTCACGAAAAGCGTTGACGTCCTGCATGACAAATACTTTCGCTTCAATTAAACTGAATCTCCATTGGCGTTACAATGAACCAGCATGACTATGTATGGCGCCAGAGCTGGCCGGTTTAACATAACGTAAATTAACCTCAATCAAAGCACTTTATCTTACCCTAACTTCCGGTTATTGTTAGTAAAATGTGTACAAAAATGATATTCGTTAATAGCAGTATACATTTCATATGAAGGGTTCGCAAAAGGACCCACCGAAACTCTCTACCCTTTTAATTGAATTTCTGAAAACTTGGAATACGAGTACACCATCGCAAGGCCACTTCTGGTATTTTTCTCTGCTCACATACCGACGACGGAAGATGTGGATGGGGAGAAATCGCTGGAGACGAGGCATAGTGAGCTCTTTCACGGATGGGTCGAAGCTAGAAGGGAAGGTTGTAGGAGGAGTTTTATGTAAGCAGTTCTCCATCAATGTTTGACTTAGGCTACCGAACCACTGTAGTGTTTTTCAGGCAGAAGTCGATGAATTGAAGGTTGAGGTAGGCGTATTACTACTAAATGCAGAAATGAGCATTTACTCCGACAGCAGAGCAGCAATACTAGTGTTGAGCTCGTTAATACTCGCGCAAAACTAGTTAAGGTTTGTCTGTGTTCTTTAGAAATAACATCAAGCTACTTCATCATCAGAACAATTTGGGCGCTTTGTCACAACCAAATCTCTAGAAACTGCAAAGCCGATGAGCTAGCGAAAGCCACCCTTACCACACTCCTATCGGAGTGGGAGTGGGTCGGACCTGCATTGGTGTTTTGAGTGCTATGACTGGACTAATTGACCGACCGCACACTTAGGACATTGTCCAATATGCATTCATACCAAAGTAGTATGAAGGAGGATGAGGTCGAAATATACAGGTACTTTTTTCTCTCTTGTCCAGCATTTGCAATCATTTTGGTAGTCTTATTTTCGACGAACCAGAAAACATAGCCGAAACTGACATTAGCCGCCTAAACAAGTTTGTGATAAGTTTAAATCCTTTTGTTGATTTGTCAGGGGCTTTGATTCATTTTTTTACGACTTTTATATTCCACAATGGATTGGCATTTTAAGCTATCCAAATCAGATCCCCCTTATATTCAGCCTCTTAACATAACCTAACCTAATACAGATTTTGGGTATTACTTACCAATATTGGGTGTTCAGAAAAACATCTTCATTTCGATAATGTAAATATTGACCATTGAGAGACAAGAAGGGTATAACACTGAATATTAGTTTTCATTTTATTATCCTAATACGAGGTGTATTCAAAAAGTATCGCGAATTTTGTGTTTTTTCAAAAATTATTTGTTTATTCATGAATATCTATTTTGTCCCCTTCAAAGTAATCCCCATGAGATATTATACACTTGTGCCAACGGTTTTTCTAATCTTCGAAGCACTTCAAAAAATCATTTTTTTTTATCTTCTTCAGCTCCTCCTTCGATGCCGTCTTTATCTCGTCAAGAGAAGCGTAACGTCGTCCTTTCATGGGCCTCTTCAGTTTAGGGAACAAGAAAAAGTCACAGGGGGCCAGATCTGGGGAATACGGTGGCTGCGGCATCATTAGTGTGTTGTTTTTGGCCAAAAAGTCGCGCACAAGCAACGATGTGTGTGAGCAGGGGCGTTACCGTGGTGCAAAAGCCAATTTTTGTTCTTCCACAAAACCGGGCGTTTCTGGCGGATTGCTTCGCGCAAATTGCGCATAACTTGCAGGTAATATTCCTTATTGACCGTTCTTCCCTGTGGCAAGAACTCATGATGCACCACGCCCCTGCAATCGAAGAAAACTGTCAGTTACGATTCGCGATACTTTTTGACCACACCTCGTATTACTTTAATGCAATAATAATGCCGGAACTAAATGTTGACAGTAGTCAAATTGAAAGGAGTGCTATGACTTTTAAGAGGTACCCTATTACATGTGGATTGGTAATTTTACTTTTAAGGGCTACCCTAGTACATATTTTATCAACAAGACCATTGAAACTGAACTGGTATGATTTGTTTTTGACAGTAGATGCCGAAAGAGGTGGCAAAGCGGACAACGACATACTTTTTATATATTTTTCAGGACCGCCATAATGTTTAAATTTGTAATTTAATGGACTTTTTCCAATTGTATTATATTTATTTAATTTTGAGGGTAAAATTTAAAAAAGGTGGCAACCCGGAAAATTTATAGAATATTATTTTAAGAATCACCCTAATGTAAACATATTTACATGTGTGTATTTCGATGCAATCAATGCAATTATAATGCGGTAATTAGATTTTTGAAATTGAAGCCAAAAAAGGACGAAATTAATCATTTTAACTTTTTAGAACCACCCTAGTGTAAATATATATATGTGTGCCTTTTTGACGAAATTATTGCAATTGCACTGCGTATATAAGCCGAGTCGCGCTATAGAGCCCCACTTCATCACACCACAAACATTTTGCTTTTAGTGCCGCCACCCGGCTCCGTAAGCTTGTTAGCTTGGCTTTTATGAGCGATTGCCATTGCGATAGCGATTCTTTGTTTGCGCTTGTTACGATTTGTTGCTTTTAACGCGCGCACTTCACAGCCATGCCATAACTAAACACATTCACATTCGGGCAATTGCATTATTTTACCGCTATATGAGCGTGTACACATGCACATGCATGTGTGTGTGTGTGTGTAATAGTTTCGCACACCACAAATATGCCACCATTGAATGCACCATTATTCGCCTCTTGGCCAACGCATTGATTGCATACACCGACATACTCAGCAACACATACAAACGTACATTTGTGTACAGTTTATATTTGCTTGCAACACTGTTGTTTTTATGCTGCCGCAAACCATCTTTTCGATCATCACTTATTTTAATTCACCGAATGTGCTGAGTTGATGAAATTTATATTTGCGCTCATCGCCCCATCATTCTTATTTACGTTGCGGGGTCCAGGCGGGGTTGTTCATTGTTGTTGTTGTTGCTGTTGAAATAGTAAAAAATGTGTGCTGCTCTGTTGCAATGCCTCACAAGTGGATTTTGGTATGCTTTGCAGCTTTGCAAATGAAAATTGCGTACAAAGTGGAAATATAACAAAGTCTCTCCGAGCAGAGATCAGGAGGTAGCGTAGAGACTAAGTTGTCTAAGGTGAAACATGTTGTATCAAAGTAGAACTAGCTTGCGTTGGCCTCGAATCGCCGCTTTATAAGTTCGACTTCTGTTCTCTAATAAAGTTTGTAGGCAAAAGTAACCAGAGCAACAAAGTTATCCAGTTGAATTTAATACGAGAGGCCTCTTCTTAGTTGTATAATTTTTTCCAGTTCAATTTCAATTGGTTTATAGTAGTTGTGTGTTCGATTCCTACTAGTTAATGTCTGTCGGATGAAGATGGCTGTGGTTACTTGGACTCGGCATACTTTTTGTGAATTTCGGGTCCCATTTAGAAAACTTCTGGCAGAAACTTATAAGGACCGTTTCGAAAATGTAAAGGAAATCAAAAAAAAAAAAAAAAAAAAAAAAAATAAATAAAATAACAGTGAATGTTGGCGTAATTTTCTTTCTTAACGTCAGTCTCGAAATCCAACGCAGAATAACACTTGCCAACAGGTGCTTCTGTGAACTGAGTAGGTAATTGAAAAGTATAGTCCTATCTCGTGGAACAAAGACCAAACTCTACAACTCACTTATCATCCTCGTTCTACTATATGGTGTTGAGGGTTGGACGTTGACAACAACTGATGAGTCGACGTTGCGAGTTTTCGAGAGAAAGGTTCTGCGAAAGATTTATGGTTCTTTGCGCGTTGGCAACGACGAATACCCCATTCGATGAAACGATGAGCTGTATGAGATATACGACGACATTGACATAGTTCAGCGAATTAAAAGACAGCGGCAGCGCTGGCAAGTTCATGTCGTCCGTATGAATGAAAACACTCTAGGAATCTCCAATTGGCGCCAAACAGCGAAAAGGAAGAACCACTGGCGCGTTGTTTTAAACTCGGCTATAACCGCGAAAGCCATGTCTAAGCAAACAAAGAAAAATAATCTCTTTCTCTATCATTATGGGTCATTCCTGAGCTGTCCATAAATCTACAAATATTTCTTTGAGCTTAAAAGAAAAGAAGAGATCGGAAAGACTGGCCTCCCGTAAAGCCGAGGATGAACCTAAAACATAAACGATGCTTTGATATCTTTAAGCAGTTGTCTTCGGCAGTTATTTTTGACATGGCTGCGCTAAAATATTAATATGAATGACTGACCTGAGCGGAGTCACAGGAAGGTGTAGAGCCGATAAGGCTATAAGCAAAAATATTCCGCTGTATTCACGCGGTTTCCTACTGGTTGGCTGTGCCTTGCATGAACTTACCGTATTATGGTTAACCGCCAGCACTTGGCGGTTATAAGATCCGTCTACCTCAGAGTAAATCGGAAGAAATCCAGAGACTTTCGCATTATAGGTAAGGTTTGCGTTTCTTGAACTATGGGGGATCCTATACGGTCATTGTCGAATGGGAGTTTATGCGGTGTGGCTGAGACTGTTAGTGCAAATTTTCAAGATGTTCATGCTGACCTTGGCGGAATCCTTGAGAATAGTAAAGCTGATGGGCTTATAAGGAGAGATATTCTGCTGTCATATTTTGGTTTACAATAGGATGGCTGTGGCTCACATGAACTTGGCGTTGATTGGTTCGGTGACAGCGCTTGAGCCGTCGCAAGATTCTTATATCCCACAGGATATAGGAAGAATTCTAGAGGCTTCTTTATTCTCAGCAATATTCGTTTTGTCTAACTGCAGGAGTTTCTATTCGATGGAATGGATGACTGACTGACAGGAACTGTAAAGCCGGGAAGTCTATAAACAAAGTATTGCGCTATCTTCTTGAGGTTTGCTACTGGTTGGTTGCATCACATATGAACTGCTCAATATAAGCTTTTGAGCGATCTGATTTTTCTGCTTTACAGTAAATAGAAAGAAATGTAGAGGCTTCCTCATATCTAGCATCCAGGCAAATTTGTTGGAATGACAATTTTTCAGAATGGGTTTGGTCATACTGAATATATATATGCTAGGTCAGAGGAGCTTTAAATTTAGATGGGAGTTTAGATTCATTCTTCGTAGTTTTAGACATCGCGAAGAACTTGGCTTTAATTGTTCAAGTGTACTCCGTTTAGGGGAGCAGAATAAAAATCTAACTAAATGAAATCTTCTCATTAATATTAGCGGACCTTTAGCCGCGGGTTTAGGAAACAGACTCTGCTTTTTCTCGAAAAAAAAGCAAGACAAATTGGTAGATTTTCATATAAAATTTTTTTTTTGTAGAAAAAGTTGTGAATATTTTAAAATTAATTAAAAACAAAAATGATCGTACAATTTCTGATTCGCTCTTGACAACACTGAAACGGACTCATGGATCCATAACGGCCTCGCCGCTTTTGTTTAAAGTTTTCACTCGCCCGTTCTTTTCATGCCCGTTAACGTAGAAAATGGTGCCCAAGTTCTCATTAACATATGTGCCACACAAACACACTAAGCCGCAATTGTCGTGTCTCCCCACCCAAAATATCCTTCAACCAACATACTTATAAGCCTAAAAAATATTGCAAATCTTTTTGGCACTTCTCGGCAAATATCAGAATAAAAGTTGCAACAAACAACAATTACTTCAACAAAAAATATGCCGCATAAACCTTAAGCGGCAACATATTTCATTTCCAGGAAAACCGCAAACAGCCAAGCCACGCTGAGACGACGTGCCCAAGAGCTACACACATACAAACGTAGCCACTTGCGTCCAAAAGTATAAACCAATTTATATAAATATATACTCTATACATATATACTAGAATTTGTATATGAGTACGTCGGCTTGGTATCAGGCGGCACGCAACACCGCCACCTTCGGGACCACCTAAATCAACCTGCACCCATTGCGATCCCCCGGTAACGAACGTACGAACGAAAAGACGGACGGATCGCGGGGCATTGGTGGTGAAAATGAAATGCGGCAATATATATGAGCTTAAGAGCGGAAAGTAGAAAGTGGCGGCGGAGCTGCTTGTGGCGGGAGAATAACTTTTGTTTCTTAAGTAAATGGAAATGCCATCAGCTATGATACACAGGCATTTAGGCCGTTAGGCAGTTAGGCATTTAGCTGGTTATGCCGCTTTTGTCAGACAAATGCCTTTTTCACCTCACACACTCACACACACCCACACATATATGCGCACACGCTTCACTTGCATACATGTTAAGAATTTGAAATTTAATACCCGAAAGTTTGCCACCATTTGAACGGGACGCCAAACTGAAAATGGGAAATAACATATGGGCACTTGATGCCACAGAAATTCATACCTAGCAGCGATGTGTGCAATTCATAGCACATGCCACATCAAGTGGTTTTCACGTTTCACGCTCGTAGAGTGGGCGCTTGTAGAGCCGGGAGCGTGCAGTGTGAGGCAACACACTTCGTCGACCGCAAAAATTCTACTTTGTATACATGTGTGAAGGACATTTCGGATAACGGTTTTGTGTGCAGTTAGCCGTATGTAGGCGTCGTGTGTGTGTGTGTATGTATGGCATTGAATGTTGCAAGTTCATGTGGCCTAATTTCCGGTTTTGTCAGTTCTTGCAGTTCTTGTATTTCAAAAATATAATTTATCGGTTTCATGCCAGTTATGGGTGATTAAAGGTAATCAGAAGAGAACACATGCTGACGGCTTAAGGAGAATTTAAAACGCTGCCACAACGCTTATATAATTCATAAATATATTTATGTTTCAGGTCAGCTTTAAGTGTTTCTAAATTGCGAGTTGATATATAACTAGGTCCTTGAAAATGGCCTCTTGAACCCACATATTCAGATCAGTTTACTTCCTTCCTAGAAAATTGTGAATAACTTAGGTTAGGTCGCTAAGTAACCTGCGGTTCTCACGGAACTTCTAACGGACCTTTGCCCCTGATTCCATTCGGAATAAGATTTCAGGACTGAAGCTTTATGGACTTGCTGGCAACCTAGGCTGGTATATGATATATATTATGTCATTTGAGTATGTGGAAGTGATACCCGGCAGAAATGGTAGGTGAGTTAATGCGAGACTGCTTCTGTCCTCTTAAAGAATTTCCTGACAAGCCGCAGAGTAAATTCGTCACTCGTAATCTCGTCGTCATTAATTTGATGTGAAGGTGTAGATTGAGCCTACTCTGAGCGTCCAGGGCGACCATCAACCTCAACCGACGAAGCTCACGTTCAACAAATCAAAGATTTGATGTTGAAAAACCGTCGATTAACAATTAGAGACCTTGCTGATGAAGTTGGCATATCGAAAGGCTCAGCCAATATCATTTTGAAGAATGTTTTGGGCCTCAAGCGCGTCCAATCTCGACTGGTACCGAAAACATTGATTTTTTGGAAAAAAGGCGTCGCGTTGAAGTGTGTGAAACGATGCTTTCCGACTACCAGGGTGTCATGAAACGCATTATAACTGGCGATGGGGCTTGGATCTATGCTTACGACTCCTAAACAACCGATCAATCGAGCGAATATCGCGCCAAAAGAGAGCCGAGATCAAAAAAATCGCGCCAAAGTCGCTCAAAAATCAAGGTCATATTGACTGTTTTCTTCGATTATCGTGGTGTTGTGCTTTATGAATTCCTTCCAACTGGTCAAACAGTCAAATTGGAATATTATTTGAACGTTATGCGTCGTTTGCGTTACGCTATCTGCCTAAAAAGGCCGAAATTGTGGAAAGACAATTCTTGGTTTTTACACCACGACAATGCACCATCCCATACTGCCCTCGTAATACGTAATCATTTCGCCAAAAACTCAACCCATATCGTTCCGCAACCACCGTATTCACCTGAACTGGCCCCGTGCGACTTCTTGCGGTTCACCAAGCTCAAAAGACCGCTCCGGGGACACCGTTTTTATACGATAGAGGAGATTCAAGCCACAGCGAACACGGAACTGAAGGCCATCCCGGAAAGTGACTACAACCAGTGTTTCGAAGATTGGAAAATCCGTTGGCATAAGTGCATTGCATTGGGCGGGGATTACTTTGAAGGTGATGAAATTGATTTGGAAGAATAAATAAAGAGTTTTCAAAATAAATACAATGTAACCTTATTTTTTGGGCACTGAATATCCGAAAATTTTAAATACAACATTGAATTATTGAGGAAAAAAGGTAGTTTTCAAATGTAGATCTCAAATTGTGATCTTATAATTAATTATTGGATAAGAGCAGTGGACGTTGACAACAACTAAGCAGAGGCAGTATAACTTTATCATAAGCGAGAAGGAACCCCCAAACCCCTGGGAACTTAGAGCCAATAAAGGCTGTTCCGCAACTAGGATCTGATGCAGACCGATTCATCTCCGAAATAAACAAAGATACTTTGGGAAAACACTTCGGTTATTCAAGAGGAAGAATATGGCAAAGACTTAATAGAGGCTATAAAGCGGTCAAACTTGATGCTACTTATATACGTCATCGGAAGTTATTTAGACTCTACAGAAAGAGAAGAACTTGGTTGCATTAAGTGGCATATAACTGAAGTCGCTTCGAAGCCAATCAAAAAACAAGTAGAAGAAAACAGAATATTGACTCAGATAGTATATTTTCCAATGTGTAGCAATAGTAGCCAGTAGTTATGTGGCTTTTGCTTGGTCAAGCATTCAGACAGGTCCAAAAATACGGTTGAAACATGTGCAACAATGATAGCAATGCAAATGAGTGTAAGTAAATATATTAGCAAGTTACCGTTATATATGTAAATAAATAATAATAAAAAATGCAATCAAAATTATGTAAAATTTCCACCGCCGGCCACTAATAAAAACAACAAGTGAAGATGTTTGTGACTCCGACCACTGGCGGCAGTTAGAGAGCTGAGGCCATAAAAGCAGTAAATAAATAGCGGCCTTAAGCGTTATGAGGGCGTGCAGAGGGCAGCGAGCGTCAGCCACGAAATGAGGTGCTACAATAAATAACGGCGCTTTAATATTATATTTGCGTTTGTATGGGTGTGAGCTGCAAGGCATTTCAACGCACACACCCCCACACAGACACATACACTCTACACATATGCGACAAAATGTTGGTTACACACACATATGTAGATAAGTAAACAGGCTCGTATTTACTCGGCTAAGGTACGAGGCGGGCGGCAAGTGTGTTGCACTGAATAATTCACCAAACTCGAAATGGAAACAAACTGTCTGGCGGCCTGCCTGGAAGCCAAAAGCGTGTTATGTGCCACACATGAAGCAGTGTATTTTACTACAATTTCCTAAGTATGTACACATATGAGTATGTGTGTGCGAGTGCCACATTTGGCAGTTGGCAGAGCACATTTTGCATTGGTAGTTATGAAATTACTACGCTGCCATCAACCGACAACCAAAGCATCTTGCCACAATACTTCACACCCACAATTCTTGTGGTTTCTTCGCTGTTGGCTTCTTACAAAACCCTGCCACGGCGAAGCCTTCGTACCCACATGCATACATACAAACTTATATATAATACATGTGCAGATATATTACCCCCCGAAATCATGAGGCTTGCAGCACGGAGCGTTACCACGTTTTGCGTTTTGCGTATTTTGACACTTCTCAAAACTTGTGTCGGCAATAATTTTGCGATTTGTTGCTGTCGAGTCGCCTTGGCGTTGGCGCAAAATTAGGATTTATGACGCATGCAAATTTCCACAACCTTGCCAACACCACAGCCGCAAAAGATTTGTGGCCATAAACGATTTCTTTTTGTCTTTTTTTGTTTGATTCTTGCCACTTCGTTTTTAATTTCATTTTATTTGTTTTATTGCTTTGGCAAAGTTCGCCGTTGGATGGGAGACAATGTTGAGGATTCTCTAAATCTGTTGTGCGGAGGTGAGAAGTTAAACATGTACGAGCGTCGTTGGATAAGTCTGTATTTGTTGATGATAAACATTGATTAACTTCAAATACAACACTGCGCCTGTTAGCAAACAGCTGTGAACAGTTATCGAAACTTGAGTCAGCCAAGTAAGAAAGGAAGAAAAAAGAAATTGAAAATCATAGACTTTTGATTAGAAAAATTGGGACAAAATTTTGGACAAATATACGTCAAGGCAAATGTTCGATGAGAAAAAGATGATTCATCATCATAAATTTCATGTTTTGAGAGATTCTTTAGTAAACTGTTTTCACTTCATCATAAGTATCAATGTACTCATACATGAGATCAACTCATAAATATTCATTCCCAAAGTCTGGAATCCGAACTGCTGGTTCTGCAGGTAGATGATTTCGACAATTTTAGTTATATGGCTAAGAAGTGACAGATTGCGGTCAGACGTTCATGTGATTTTCATTCTGAATTAATATTTAGTATCATCTCCATATGGATAGGGTTGATTAAGTTGTCATAGGTTAAGTAAATAGGGTAGAAAAGACTGTCGGAACATGATGGGAATACTAAATGGTCACTGTCTGGTGGCGACACACGCCTGCAGGATGGGGCTGACAGATCGAGAAAACTGGAAATGTCTTGAGCAGGGCAGCAGGAAAACAATGGAGTATCTCTTGCTGATATTCTGTAAACATCTGGGATTCCCACGGTATAACACACTGGAGGAGGTATCCATAGTGAGGCTCTAGAGTCTGCTAAAATTAATGTCAATCGCGGGCATCCTAAAGAATGACTACTCTTCTTGGACCTAGCAACTGAACTTCAACTGGTCTATGCGTGGCTTGTTGACCCACAAGATTAACCTAACCTAATCTAACCTAAGTAAATGGGACTCGTGAGCTCACGTGTATTCAGATTTCGGCAAAAAAAAGTTGACATCAAAAGAGATCCAAGACGATATATTCTCAACATGTCTATAAGAATAGTCGTTTGGGTCAAAAGCGATGTCCTAAATGTTCTACGATTAGAACAAAGCAGAAAATTATATCAGAAGAAAAATTCCTGCTGATTTATTTGAATATTGGAACATAAACGATAATAAAATGAAACTACTTGTAATATAGTTTGACAAGAAAATCCTAATAATTTTACATAAAATTTCCATAGGTATATTATGATTAAACCAATATTTGTCTTTTCTTTCTCTCTTTCCCGTCAACAGTATTTTCCAAACAAAAAAGGTACGCAATAATAAAATCATGTGAGAACTGATTCACCATGAATTAGTCAGAACGAAGGCATACAAAAAATAAAAAAAAAAATCCGACCTAAAGGAATAGTACTGAGGTTAGGTTAGGTTAATCTGGTAAGCCAATGATGCACGGATATACCAGTTTTCATTCTTTGCGATAACAGATGATGTTAAGTTACTAGGTCAATGGCACTGAAACTAGTGTTTATTGATAGATTGAGGGATTTTTTGCTCAACCACTTTAAATTGTTTTTCCTAAGGTCAAGTAAATATCGAACAGCCACTGTACATTTGAGTATTCCATTCATAAATATATATTACATACAAAGGTATATCTGATTTTACACTTGAGTATTTTTACCTTTGCGAAATCCTTTTGCCATCGACTAAAGTGTCGTCACATTGATAACGATTTACGATGTCATAAACAAATGCCACAGCACGGTATGTCCTTATGTTTTACCTTTCATTACCGCTACATTTACGTCCAAAAATATATGGGTACTTGCAAAGCATATGTAAATTCATAGATTTTTTTTAAGAGAAAGGAGAGTATAACATTAAATACCCGCTTAAGAATGGAGTCGAAAAAATTACTTTAAAATCACGCATGTTTTTTTTGAAAGAAGTTTCGCTAAAGTGACGCCACTAAAAGCCAATTTAAAGCAAATAAAATCTGTATCAAAATTTTGCAAGCTAGGTCGTTTTTTTTAAACCATTCCAGTTGAGGTACTTTTTTCAATAGCCTTTTTTTGACAGATCAAGCGTGAGTCGTGTCAAGTTGTCATGTTCTTTTTGTTCCGTATTGTTTGGCAATTCATCATTGAGAGAATTACACCGGAAGAAACAAGTCGTTTACCTTTTTAAGAAAATTCAGGTTCTGCAAACAATGTGTTTCGCGCAGTCGCTCAACTTATGGTCAACATAATCGGCCTACTGAGCGTACTATTCGCAACACCAACACTCATCTTGACACCCAGCATTCATTAATGGATAATATTCAACCGATAAGATCACGTCCAGCACACAGGGAAGAAAATATAACAGCCTTAGCTGAGAGTATACATCAAGACCGGGGAGAGTCGATTTGGCGCTGTTCGCAGCAACTCGGAATGACGCATGGAACGACTTGGGTAATTTTATGTCAAAATCTTAAATTGAAAGCGTACATATGCAGCTTGTGCAAGGACTGAAGCCGCTTGACCTTCTCAGGCGGTCATCATCGCTTCGCTCTGTAGGTTTCAGAAAAGTTTCAAGAAGATCTGAAATTTTAGAGCTAAATATCGGTAAGCTTCATCATTTCTGTCACAATGTATGTACGTAAACAAGCAAAATTGTAATATTTGAGTTGAAGAGCAACCTGAAGAGACTCAAGAGAAGCTGTTTCATCCAGAAAAATATCGGTTTGGTGTGGTTTGTAGGCTAGTGTAATCATCGGTCCATATTTCTTCAAAAATAACGTCAGTGAGAACGTAACCGTCAGTGGCGACCGCTAACGCGCAATGATAACCGACTATTTGTTGTCTGAAATTGAAGCTCGTGATCTCGGCACTTCCCACACATCGCATCAATCAATGGATTTATTGAGAGAACACTTTGGTGAGCAGATAATTTCATTAATAATTTTGGTGGTCGACTAGCCACCAAGATCGTATGATAACATATCGTTAGACTTTTTCCTGTGGGGTTATGTGAAGTCTAAAGTCTATGAGAACAATCAAGCTTCGATTCAGGCCTTATAGCAATATATCACGCTTGTTTTTCGCTAGTTAACAGTCGAAATGCTTGAACGAGTCATTGAAAATTGGACTCAAGGGTTGGACCATTTGAGACGTAGCCGCGTCCACCATTTGAAAGACATATTATTCAAAAAATAAATGCCAAATAATGTTCTTTCAATTGATAATACACATTTCCCACTAAATTTGAAGTTTCTATGTCTTTCTGTATCACCCTTCTTCATCTCTTCAGCGAACCACTATGTTCGAAACAACATTTAGTACCAAACAGATTTTTTTGCAAGACATTTATTTTCTGATCTCGAATGACCGCTTTTCTCGCATCTGATTCGATGCTTCCATCTCCAACACGGTTAGTGGCGGATTTCGTCATTTGAAATAAGCTACTTAGTTACATCTTTGAGAGAATGCAATTGCTTTACTTTCAGAGCGTGTTATCTGAGAGATTCCGTTTGAGAATGAATTCGAAGAGCTTGTGTATTCGTCGAGGCTGATTGAAAAGCGCGTTTAAATGGCGCTCTAAAAATTACTTACTGTGCAAAGCAGAAGCATAGATGGTATTTAAAATATTCTTAGTTTTTCTAAAATATAATTCGTTAGACCTTCATCGGTAAAGTATTGACATTTGTCTGCTTCAATGGATATTTGAGATCATTATAAGTACTATATCAGCTATATCCATAACTATCGACTTCACTGCATTATTGCGCAGACCGATAACTTATTTACTGTCCTGCAAACGCGAGAAGCATTTAATTTCCTTTATTTTCGCTTTACGTCTCGGTTTAATTTTCCCATTTCTAAAGCCTTTGGTCACTTATTTATCGCTGCGATTTCGCCCGCAGCTTTGACTTACGCGTAACGGTATAACCTTTTTAATAGGCTATTTCCACGTTCCATTTTGAACTTATACCCCACTCGGCTCTTTCGGCTTTAAACTCGTCTATTTTATTCAAGTTCGCTTTTGTTGTATTTTATTTTTTATATTTCTATTATTTGGCTTTTGTGTGCATTCTCCTCCATTTGATTGATGTCGTTTTGACCCTTAAAATGAACGACAATAAAAAACACAACTTTTTGTAGTTGTCGGCGTCATTGTTTTCGAGGGGTTGCATGGCCCGTTTTGTAATTGTTGTTGCCGGCGTAGCTATTATTTTTGCGCAGAACCCAATTTCAAACATCACTTGCTGGCGGATAGGTGCTTGCGGTGGCTGAGCCGGCAACTTTCTCTTTTATTTGTCAACTTTTTTCCTTCGTACGCATAACGGAATTTGAATTTCACTCCTGGTGCTTTTTTCATGCACGCGGCTGTTTCAGGTTTGGTTCATTTTGGTCCATCTGTGATGTTGTGTAGGGATTTCGCGCTGTCCCATATTTTCTTGCATTGAGTGATGTTGATAGCGACTTTTGGAAAATTCCCGCTGTTCGCGATTGAAAATTCCTCATACTAAGATTTTGATTTATTGGGATTTTTTGAAACGGACTTTATTAGTATAGCTTCAGGCCTGGAAAATCAACAAATGATTTAACATGTGTCAAGCCTTTGAAAAGATCCATGCAAAGAAGATCGACGAACACCAACTCTTCGTCGATTTTAAGATACCAAACGAGTTTTTAGACAGAGAGACTACCTATCGTGTGACTTCTTCAATCTACTGCTGGAGAAAATAACTCTATAAGAGTGTACTGCCGCTGGCGTATGCTTATGATAGTTTTGTCGTTTGGTAAGAAAAACAAAAACATTCTTCAATCTGTGGATCCCATCCCTTAAGTGAGAATCCGAATGGTCTGCAAAATACGTTTCAATAGCCGTTTTAACGTTTTCATTTGATGAAACATGCTTTCCACGCATACATTTTTTGAGTTCAGGAAACAAATGGAAGTCGCTGTGGGCTAAATCTGGTGAAAACGGTGGATGCTCCAACAATTCGAACCTTAATTCATAGATTTCGGCTATTGTCAAAATGCTCTTGTGACACGGTGGATTGTCCTGAAGAAAAAGGATTTATTTCTTCAGCAAACCAGGTCTTTTTTCACGAATTTTTTCCTTCAACTGGTCAAAAAGGTTGCAATAATATTCAGAATTATTTGTTTTACCAGTTTGCAAGTAATCGACAACCACAAAAATTCTCTCGCATCCCAAAAAACTGATGCCATAAAGAAGGTGAAGGCTGATTTCCGGACAGGAACTAGTTTCGAAGCCGAACAAACAGCCACCACTCTTTGGCCTCTTGTTTTGATTCAGGATCATGGTGATAGACCCAAGTCTCATCCGTAGTGATGAATCGACGCACACAAAATAGTTTATCCTTTTTAAACGCTCCAAATGTTGCTGAGAAAGTCGCATTCGAATGTATTTTTGGTCCATTGTTAGCGAATGCGGCACCCATTGTGCACACAGCTTTCTAAAACCCAACATTTCATTTAAAATATGTATATTGTCTATGTGTAGAGATGTGTAGATACTCCACTTAACCTCTCTCAGTCAATCAACGATCTTACGAAACCATATCCTGTGTTTTCTTTGATTTCTGGTGTTAATGCGCTTTTTGGACGTCTTTCACGTGGATTGTCTTCAAGGCTTGTATGACCACGTTTAAATTCAGCAACTCATCTGTTTAACTGCACGATATTAAATTTTTTCCATTGTAAAAAAATACTATGACACGGCGACACCAAATGGCTTGTAAACAAAGAAGGAATTGGCAAATTGAAATGAAGTTTCACACATGTTCATATGAAGAGTGTACCAAGAACACAACAAAAAAAAAAATGTTGGGCTAGTAGCAACGCCCTCCCTTATCGAATGACAAAACTTATGAAAAAACGTGGTATCATTGGCCTCAACAACCGCGCAGTTAGTTCTGCTTTCTCCAGATTGGATAAGGAAGCGGAGCAAATTGGTTTGGTAGTGAGCAAGGACAAACGAAATATCAAAGAACTTGGCTCCAACGTCACTGTTGATATTCATAACATTGAAGTTGTAGATAATTGCTTCTATCTTGGAGTATAAACATCAACAGCAATGCCGGCCTCGAAATTCAACGCAGAATAAATCTTTCCAATAAGTCCTAGCAATTGAGGAGTAAAGTCCTTTCTCGACGAACCAAGACCAAACCCCATAAGTCTCCATTGGTAACGGAAAATACTGCAGTCGATGGAATGATGCGATATACGACGACATTGACGTAGTTCAGCGAATTAAAAGAGGCTACGTCATGTCGTCCCAAATGTATTAAAATACTCCAGATCTGAGAGTATTCGACGCAGCAGCCACCGGGGGAAGCAGAGGAAGAAGAATACCTCTACCCTGTTGGAAAGACTAGCTGGAAAAGGAACTTGGCTACACTTGTAACCTCTTATTGGCGCTAGACAGCGATAAGAAACAACGACTGGTGCGCTGATGTAAACTCTGTCTATGCCAGTAAAGAATAAGAATGAACAAGTATAGTTGATATAAGAAATGCACCTTTGAAGGTTATATTACACAGCTTTACTGTATTCGATGTAAAAACTTTTTCCTGTTTCAATGGAAATTTATTTTTTAAATTTTTGTTCTAAGTTACATTTTCGATTATTACGCTTTTGATTTTTGTTAGCCTTGCTTTCGCCTACAATGACAAACTGTTGCCTTAAGTGGCACTAAAAAATCATATTTATATAAAAATTGCCTTCAATTTAGTTTGACAAATTGTTGAGCATTATTTATGCACAGTTTGGCAGGAAAATGCTTGTTCACATGCACACACACGCACACGCACGCCTTCTAACAAACACACATACCAATATACAAGCACTCATGTAAGCGCAACGAGCAGCAATTCACCGATGGATGGACGCGGCGAGTACGAGTGTATTACACACACTTCACTCATACGCACCGTTGAGCCAAGGTCTAAGCAACACACAAACACGCACACAACATGCCGCCGCAATTGCTGAACTTAGTTGCTGCTGACGCGTATTATTAACTTGACTGGGTTTTTGCTTTGCTCATTTTCGGTCTGGTCACAGAAGCATAAAAATGAAAATTGCGCGCAACAAACAAATTTCACACAATGACACATCAGCAACAGCTGTCCGCCGCAGTGCATTAGCCAGCAACAACAGTCGGTCAATATGTGTTTGTGCATATGTGTGGGCATGCATGTGTGTTTATTTGTTTGTGTGTGTAATTTAAACACGCATTAATACGCTTAAGGGCAGAAGAGGAGCAGCGCAGGTTGCTCATATTTGTAACCTTCGCTTGTACATACATATTTATGATT
This sequence comes from Bactrocera zonata, assembly GCA_037783105.1. Lineage (NCBI taxonomy): Eukaryota > Metazoa > Arthropoda > Insecta > Diptera > Tephritidae > Bactrocera > Bactrocera zonata. The sequence continues at coordinate 2,601,259 of JBAWJQ010005835.1, read as the reverse complement.
TCTTATACACATATGTATAAATATATACACTCGTCTCGTAAATTGCGCTTGTATCGCCATTGTCACAACAACAAGTGCAAGTCCAATAAAATCCACAACAAAAAAATGTAGTAACATTAAACATACATACATACATACTCATATGTATAAACATACATTCAAATATTAACACACACATACACACATATGTTCTCTAACATGTGCTGTCACCAGAAAACGCTAAGGAGCTCATTGGTTCAATCTGCTGAATCGATTGATTTCACAAAATGAAAAAAGCATCCCCTCCCCCCGCATTCAATTTATTCAATCCCAAATGTTGAAACTGAAGTGGTTAATAGGTGGACGCTTAACTTTTGTTGCTGACGCTTGACTGATTTTGGTCAACAAATATATACTACGAAAAAGAGAAAATTTAATAAAAAAATCAAACACCGTTATATGCGAGAGTAGTAGAGTATAATACATGCGAGTGGATTGCAGCACGAAACAGATACAAGTTGATGCAAACACCATTGAATATTTTTTGTGTGTTTAAACTGGAATTTTTAGAACCATTTTAAAGCGAAATTTATTTATTTCCAAAGCCAATATTATTTAAGTATTCCAAAAATGCATTGGAGTGAATCGCACTAAGAGGTGTTTTACTATGATGACCAAAATGAACAGCAGAAGTCATACAGAAAATCATTGGATGGGGTATAAGATAGGTATATATTTTGTTAACTAACTGTTATTAAGCTAAAAAAAATTCCAACAAAACAAGAAAAAATTCCAAAGACAAGCCTTTAAAGCCAAGGAAGTACCTTCAGATACATAAGATTTGTTAGTTATATGGGGTCTAGGCGAGTTTTCAAACGATTTTATTCATTCTAAACACAAAAATGTATTTTTATAGAAAGCACACGCTCTCCCAATCGACTTCCGGTCTTAGACCCTGGGTAGCCAAAATATCCGTTTGAAGGCGTGCTAAAGTGAGAAGGCTAATTATCCCTCCCTAGGGTTGTGCGCTGGGTTCCGGAACCGCTACGAATGAAAAGGACACAACAGCCCGTGATGAGAGATCCTTGATGACAACCGCTGAAAACATATTAAGGATTACGATTTAAGAGCATGCACCTGCAATGTACCGCTTGTTGGTCCTCTGAAACGCAAGGGCTGACATCACCGCTCTCCAAGAAGTGCGATGAACGGGACAATGACTGAGATTAGTAGGTCTTTGTGGCATTTACTACTGAGGCCATATAAAGGAGCTCAAATTCGGTGTGGGACTTATTGCCGAGTTCTGGCAATCATCCCGGTTGATGAACGTCTAACCATAATCCTCATCAAAGCGAAGTTCTTCAACATATCGGTGATTTACGCCCATGCCCTGACGGAAGAGAAGAACTATGTGACCAAAGGTGTCTTCTATGAGCACTTGGAGGATACCTATGTATGAGAGGTATTTCCGCCACCATGTTAAAATCGTGCTTAACGAGGTAGGTAGCAGCATAAAGCAATTCCTGAAAAAGTTTTGAATTTATCGCGGATCGAAATAGAGATACTTTTTTCAATAGCATTTTTACTTACACCTGAAAAACGTTAAAAAATCGTTCAACTTTATTATGAAAATTCACGTTCTGTAAAGAAAGCATCAAGCGTATTATATCGCCTGCTATGGTAGACGTGAGAAAAAAAAATGCCAAAAAATTTCTTCAAATTGCTTAATGCCAAATTTGAGGTTTTTCTCGTTGTCTTTAAAACAGTTTACTACGAAAGCTGTGTTCGGGAAACTTGAAATCTGATTCGAAAGAAGAAAATGATGAAGTTGTCAATGGTAGCTAACGAAGATTAGAAAAATCTTCAGCGTGAGGCAAATGTTCCGTTTCAAAAAGGATTAAGAAATGGCGAATTTCGGAAGATTCGGAAAATTTTTCGTTTTTTAGATGGGTATATGAGCTCTCATATGTTCTCATATATGGTCCAAAACTCACTTAGCGATTTCCTGATTTTTCCATAGCTAGTTCCTGTGCCCAAAAAATAAGGTGATATTGTATTTATTTTGAAAATTCTCTATTTAATCTTCCAAATCAATTTCATCCCCTTCAAAGTTATCCCCTCCCGATTCAATGCACTTATGCCAACGGATTTTCCAATCTTCGAAACACTGGTTGTAGTCACTTTCCGGGATGGCCTTCAGTTCCGTCTTCGCTGCGGCTTGAATCTCCTCTATCGTATAAAAACGGTGTCCCCGGAGCGGTCTTTTGAGCTTGGTGAACAGCCAGAAGTCGCACGGCACCAGATCAGGTGAATACGGTGGTTGCGGAACGAAATGGGTTGAGTTTTTGGCGAAATGATCACGAATTACGAGGGCAGTATGGGATGGTGCATTATCGTGGTGTAAAAACCAAGAATTGTCTTTCCACAATTCCGTTCAAATAATATTCCTTGTTGACTGTTTGACCAGTTGGAAGGAATTCATAATGCACAACACCACGATAATCGAAGAAAACAGTCAACATGACCGTGATTTTAAAGCGACTTTGGCGCGATTTTTTTGGTCTCGGCTCTCTTTTGGCACGATATTCGCTCGATTGATCGGTTGTTTCGGGGTCGTAAGCATAGACCCAAGTCTCATCGCCAGTTATAATGCATTTCATGACACCCTGGTAGTCGGAAAGCATCGTTTCACACACTTCAACGCGACGCCTTTTTCCCAAAAAATTCAATGTTTTCGGTACCAGTCGAGATTTGACACGCTTGAGGCCCAAAACATCCTTCAAAATGGTATTGGCTGAGCCTTTCGATATGCCAATTTCATCAGCAAGGTCTCTAATTGTTAATCGACGGATTTTCAACACCAAATCTTTGATTTGTTGAACGTGAGCTTCGTCGGTTAAGGTGGATGGTCTTCGTCTTCGACACAACCTCATCATTAAAGGCTTTCTGCACCATCTTCAACGTATCCGCAGCAGAAAATTGATTCCGTAAACAAAATTTAATGCAAATTCTTTGCCCAATAAATTTCGACATCGCAAAAATCGAAAAACTCATTTTTAGCAGCTCACAAAACGACACGTATCTCAAACACTAATGAATATTTTGACGTGAAATTTGACATAAATGTGACTGACAGTACTGCCAACCTAAAAAAAAAATAATTTTCCAAATCCTTCGACGCGCGCAGTTAAATTCAAATGTCACCTTATTTTTTGGCCTATATTCAGTGTTATTGTATATAGCATGTGATTAGCAATCTAGAGTTTATTAGCTCAGCTCCTCATATGTTTGTATGTATACACAAATACAGACATGCTATTAACATAAATTTACAAATATAAGTGTTCGTTTATGGCTATGGGCGTATTAAGCGACTACGTGTGCCAATTCGATCCGGACACTAAAACACATACACATACAAATCATAACCAAAAACAAAAATCCACCAAATATTATTTTCACTGCACTTTTCACTCTCCACGGCGCAAAAATATTAACAAATCTACATTATTGACAGCAAATATTGAAACTGAAACTGAAACTGTCAGCAACATGTGCGCATTCGTTACACCCACACACATACACACGTTCCGAGGTGAAAGTGGCGTGCTGGCGGAGAGCTGACGAAAGGGACGAAATGGGCCAATATTATGTTGCAATCGAATTTGGGCATTTTTGGCTATCGAGTTCAGTGGGTCATTTGGGCACAGTTGCAGCAATAACAGTAACGGAGCAACAATTCACGCCATATTTATGTTTGAGTGTGAGTGTGTGTGTGCGTTACACAATAAATTGGACAAAACAAATTACAATTACAAACACACACATGCAGGCACATATCTATGTATGTTTGCGCATATTCACGTTAAGCGTAATGAAATAAAATACATAAGCAATACAAATAACAACAACATCACCAATAAGAAGAGTGAAATGCTAAACGAAAAAACATGTGGAGGCGCAATTTTTTGGTGACCGTTGCAGAAAAACAAATTCAATATTGAAATGATAAATGCATTACTACCAGCCCTCGAGGGACCGGCGAATCGGCTGCGAATGAAGGTCCGAAAACAATGAAATGAAATGTGTGCGCAATTCGAATTACGAAAAGGGTAAATGCCACAGTTGGCCAAAAATATGAGCGAACACCATAAACTTGCTAAGAAAGCGGAAAAAACAAGCGGCGAAAAAAGCTGCAAAAGGCAAAATAGTGTCGAGTAAAACTACACATAACTGTGTGTATGCATGAGTATGTCTGTGTAGCATGTTTGTATACCAAGTTGGAGACAATAAAATAAAAATCGTCATGCCGTAGTGTTAGCGCAATAACGGCAACTGGTTAGCTATAAATAAACAAAAAAAAATCAGCAAAATATTTCATACCTAAAATATATTTTTCTTAAAGATTTGGCGATGCCATGGCCAATTTCGTGCCTAAATTTAAGTTTATATTATTCCGTATATGGTATACTATCGTACTTACTAGTTGATCAAGTATGACAATGGATAAAAATATCGAACAAGAGATTTGTCTCAAATTATACAATAATAATAAAAAAAAAATTCTTTTGCGGAATCGTTGCGAGTGTTGGAAAAGACTTACGGAGATATGGTTTATCAAAAACAAAGCCTTCAACGATGGTCGAAAGATTGTTGAATACATGTCTCGTTCTGGACGACCTTCAACCTTTTCAAGTGCTGGGCTTAAAAATCGTCTGGCAAGTGTTAGATAGAAGGCAAGAGAGCTCGAGATCTCATGCGAGTCCGTTCGAATGATTTTGGTGGATACTTTGGATATGAATCGTGTTCTTGCTCGACTCGTTCCGATAAAGCTGAATTTTTTTTTAAAGTGTACTGTTCTTTTTGGATATGCTACTCCTGTCGTCATAACAGGTAAAAGGTCTACGATCCCATACACTACTACAATTAAGTCCATATGTTTTTTTGTTAGCTCAAATCATTATTCAACATACTCAAATCATACTGTTCCAGAAAATCAATCATAAAGGATTGTTAAGTGAAGTTTAGACGTGGTGATATGAGCAGCGAAGACGGTGATTGCAATGGCCAAAATGGGTCCTTACCGACGAAAACATCAAAAAAGTCCATAAAATAAGTGGAGTTGTTCGCGATAGCAAGCACTCTAAAGATATCAATTGAATGTGTACATCATATCATTAGCGAATATTTGAGTATGAGAAGACTCTGAGCAAATTGGATGCCTCGCGAGCTCGCTTTTGACCAAAAACAACGACGAGTTGATGATTCGGAGCGGTGATTGTAGATGTTCAAACGTAATAAAGCCAACTTTTTGCATCGATATGTTGCAATGGATGAAACTAGGCTCCATTATTTCACTTCGTAGTCCAATCGACAGTCATATTAGGTTGTCAAAAAAGTCTTGCGGTATTTTCGCTAGTTGGCACTGAAAGCGCGTAGTTCGAGTTTTATTCGTCGCATCGGGTCATGCTATCCTACCTTTTTGGAAAGCTCATTTCACGCGCTAACACGTGTTTGAGTTATAGCGTCGCAAACATGGAGCAAAATAAAGAGAAAATATGGCATATTTTACAGTACTACTACGATAAAGGCAAAAATACATCTCAAGCCGTCAATAAAATTTGTGCAGTTTATGGACCCGATACAGTTTCCATTTCCACCGCACAACGATGGTTTCAACGTTTTCGTTCTGGTGTAGAGGTGGTCGAAGATGCGCCACGCTCCGGAAGGCCTGTTGTCGAAAATTGCGATAAATTCGCTGAATTGGTCGAAAGAGACCGGCATAGTAGTCATCAAACCGTTATAAACCATTTCAAAAAGCTTGAAGTCACTAAGAAGCTCGATGTATGGGTACCACATGAATTGATTTAATAAAAATACCGCAAGACTTTTTTGACAATGTTGGTGTCTTGTGTGAGAATTTGTGAATTACATTACCAAAAATTACATTTGGGACGAGAAAAATTTATTACATCGCTTTTGATTCTAAAGATCACCAGCTGTTTTTGAAGGCTACCTAATATAGCCCGATAGAACTTTCGTTGTTTAACAAAGAAACATAACCGAGTAAGAATTAGCATACAACTCATAAACTACTAACTTTTCATTATTTCATTGAAAGCGAAATTGTAAATGCTTCAGTTGGATATTGGTTGAAGCTGCTCTTCTTAATTCTCGAATTATTGGACACTTCGACGCCTCAATTATTTCCCAACATCTGACTAAAAGAATTATCTTAAAAGTTTACATAGGTTTCCTAGGCAAAAATAGCAATTATTCAAAAAATGTTTCTTATATAAAAACAAACAATGAAAATCTGAAATTTTTTCAAAAAAAACATATTTTAAATTCGGAAAAAAGATGCGCCTACATTGTCAGGATAACTCCTTACAGGATCGTCTAGAGTCTTAACTTAAAACTTACACGAAGAAAAAAAGTAAAATAAAAATTTAATTTTTGGCATACATTTTTACAAAAAAATGAAAATTTCAGTGAAAAGTTCGCGAAAAAAATCCTTCATCTAAGTCTTCACAAAGACCTGTTTAAAATTTTTTGAGGATCGATTAAATAGTTCTGGAGAAATATTGCCAACTCACTTCAAAAACATATGTAGTTTCGAGAAAAATGCGTTTAAAAACAGTGCACTTAGCCTAGTTAGCCTTGAGCACACAAGTTCTGAAGGTTGTATCTCCGAAACGATTACTCGGATCAACTTGAAAATTTAGGATAATATTCTAGAGATGTTGTAGAATTAAAAAAAGAAATAAAATAATAAATGAAAGTTCCATGTTTGAAACCCATGTAACCCCCTAAAGAAGACATCGCCCATCGCCCTAGGCTAGAGAATATTTCTTCTGTAAGCATGAGATAGCCTAAATGTATTGTTTTCATTCGCCTTCATTCAGATATTTGATGTGGACAAAATAGTATACTTAATTTTATTTACTTCTTAGTCTTTTTCGGGACTTCTGGTCACTTATCTTAAAATTTTGTTTTCGAGTAGCTGGTTATCACTCCACCTACGAAGAGCATGTAGTGTTTGCCTTTGGAAAAACTGATATCTATACTCCAACTTTTTAGAGAATAAAGAGCAGTGAGATCTACAAAGGAATGTGAGAGCGAACTCGCACTAAAGTGAAATTTTTTGTAATTCAACTTTTGTCTGGTTGATTCTGAGTCAGTAGTGCAGATAGCGTCTGGTGTCGATTTGAATCGAAATCGGACAAAAGTTTTAAAATTTTTTACTCATGCATGAGTAGGCCCGCTACTAACCGCAACACAAAAATAAATAATGTTTTGTTTTTGTATATATATATTCGCGAGCGGAAACAGCAGAAAGCCTGTTCGAAATGGTTCCACATTTATTTCTGGCCATTTACAGCTGCTGGTTGCGCTGATTATTTATTACACATGCTTTTGTTTGGTGCGTGTTGTTGTAACTTGGTTTTTGGACAGCAAGGCCAGCAAGCGCCAAACAACAATTACGTTAATTACAAACTTAAAAATGTTATTAAAGAAAAACAGTAAAAGTCATTTAATAAAACGCTTTTGGGGTTGCCGAGGCAAGCAGCAAATACAATAAAATAAAAAAATACAAAAACAACAGCAACAAAAATACGAGTGCTTATCAAAACTAGGCAAGAAGGAAATAAATATCCGGAACAGCTGGCGGGCATGCGCCTTCACACCCTCAGCTAAGAGGCAATGCAAGCGCCCAACAACCCCAACCCCCGCCCTTCAAGAAGAAGAAAAAAGAATTAAAGTACTAGAAACTGTTTTGAGAAGTGCAATTCGTTAGCAATTAGATTTGTAGGCCAATAACAGCCGGGACAGCGGCAACAGAGCAGAGAACTCACAAGTTTTGTTGCTGTTATTTTTTTTTTCTGGTTTTTGCTGTTTAATTTCTGACTCATTTCACGCCGAGCCTAAGCTTGTGCCACAACAACAATGGTCTGGGGCCGTCCCATGTAATTCTTGAGATGATTGTAGATTGTGGATATGAATGTGGCGGAAATGTTGTTGTGGTATGAGTTATTGAAATCGAGCCATAAATTATGTGAACTTTCCGAGCACTCGGAGCTTTATAAGCGCTCATATAAATTCTTAGTTGGCTTAAGATGACGCAACCGCCATAAACAAAGAAATTTGCGGAAAAAACAAGATGTTTTTGGTCTGGTGGCAGGCAACTTCATGCCAATCTGCTATACTTCATATCGACACACACACATGTGCGCACTAAGCTCTATGACAAAGTCAATGAAACTTTCACTCGACTGCTGGATTTGTGCGTTTTCAGGTTTTTTTCCAAAGTTCTTCGGCTCGCAGTTGTTATTAGAGCTAAATAATATGAGTACATATAAAAACTACCAACAAATAATTGTGTGTGCAAGTTGTTGTTGTGTTGTTTATAAATACATTTCGTTCTGCAAGTGGTAACGTAATTTCATATTCGTAATTGTACATTAGGGTGGGTTTTTTGATATTTTCCACACATTAAAATTCGTTATCTGAACTCTACTTAAAAACCCTTCATCAAAGTGACAGTTTTTTACAAAAATGAATTGTAGATGTCTAGTCATGCTCAAAAATAGTTAGTGATCGATATATAAAGGGTGATTTTTTAAGAGCTTGATAACTTTTTAAAAAAAAAAAACGCATAAAATTTGCAAAATCTCATCGGTTCTTTATTTGAAACGTTAGATTGGTTCATGACATTTACTTTTTGAAGATAATTTCATTTAAATGTTGACCGCGGCTGCGTCTTAGGTGGTCCATTCGGAAAGTCCAATTTTGGGCAACTTTTTCGAGCATTTCGGCCGGAATAGCCCGAATTTCTTCGGAAATGTTGTCTTCCAAAGCTGGAATAGTTGCTGGCTTATTTCTGTAGACTTTAGACTTGACGTAGCCCCACAAAAAATAGTCTAAAGGCGTTAAATCGCATGATCTTGGTGGCCAACTTACGGGTCCATTTCTTGAGATGAATTGTTGTCCGAAGTTTTCCCTCAAAATGGCCATAGAATCGCGAGCTGTGTGGCATGTAGCGCCATCTTGTTGAAACCACATGTCAACCAAGTTCAGTTCTTCCATTTTTGGCAACAAAAAGTTTGTTAGCATCGAACGATAGCGATCGCCATTCACCGTAACGTTGCGTCCAACAGCATCTTTGAAAAAATACGGTCCAATGATTCCACCAGCGTACAAACCACACCAAACAGTGCATTTTTCGGGATGCATGGGCAGTTCTTGAACGGCTTCTGGTTGCTCTTCACCCCAAATGCGGCAATTTTGCTTATTTACGTAGCCATTCAACCAGAAATGAGCCTCATCGCTCATCGGACACGGACGCGAAACACATTTCGAACCGAACACTGATTTTGGTAATAAAATTCAATGATTTGCAAGCGTTGCTCGTTAGTAAGTCTATTCATGATGAAATGTCAAAGCATACTGAGCATCTTTCTCTTTGACACCATGTCTGACATCCCACGTGATCTGTCAAATACTACTGCATGAAAATCCTAACCTCAAAAAAATCACCCGTTAGGTAGGGTGGATGCCTGACGTCGCACTAGGCCTTAAGGAGACCCATTCTGAAACTATCGGAACTGAATTCTCTCACACCACCGTATCCTCTCTGAACCAACCTTTCACCTTGATGAAGTTCATCGATTCTTTTCTTATAAAACATTTCTCGAAATTCTCGTTTCTTCCTTACGCAACGTGGTGCCAATTGGAGATTCCAAGCAAAGCCAGGTTTTCGCCAGCTGATCTTTCGAAAGGAGTGGAAATCCGGCTCTTCTCTGCTTCACCCGGTGGATACTGTGCCAAATACTTTCAGAGCTGGAGTGTTTTCGTCCAATCGGACGGCATGATCTAGCCGGCTACCCTGGCGATCAAATGCGGTATTTGCGGTTCCCAATGAGCAAATGACTATAAGTCTTTCCCCGAACCTTTCTCTAGAAAACTTGTAACGTCAACTCATCAGATGTTGTCATCGTCTATGCCTCTCCTCCATCTAGCAGGAGGGGAATAATGAGTGATAGAGTTTGGTTTTTGTTCGTCGAGAGAGAACTTTACTTCTTGCTTGCTTACCTGTTGGCAAGAGTTATTCTCCGCCGAATTTCGAGGCTGACAGTGTTGTTGCTGTTAATACTGGTTCCAAGATAAAAGAAATTATCTACGACTTTGAAGTTATGACTGTAAACAGTGAAGTGGCCGCCAACTCGCAAGTGCGACGATTGTTTGTCAGAACAGAAGATATTTCGTCTTGCCTTCGTTCCGTTCCCTACCAGACCCATTTGCTTCGCTTTTTTATTCAGTCTGGAGAAAGCAGTACTAACGGCGCGGTTGTTGAGGCCAACGATGTCAGTATCATCGGCGTACGCCAGCAGCTATACACTCTTTTAGAGTGTATCTTCTCTATTTAGTCTTGCAGTTCGAATTATTTTCTCCAAAAGTAGTTTGAAGAAGTTGCACAAAACGGCGCTGCATTGTCTGAAACCTCGTTTGGTATCGAACGGATCTAAAAGGTTCTTCAGGATCTTGATGAGCAATGGAACGTCTGCTCCATCGTCATAGATTAGAGAATCGAGCTCCCCATTTCTTGTGTGTTATCATTGTTTGCGCTATAATTGAGTAACAAAATTTTGTTGCCTACATTTAGGCAAACTAGTTAGTAAAGTAGAGAATAAGATCTCCAGAGATTGTGGCGTTAACTTGAGTTCCGCCAATAGATCGGAAAATATTAAGTTTCCCAGAACTTCTTATCTGCATTTCATAGTTTCTGCCTGTAAAAAAGGAATATAAAGACATGTTGCCTACATTTAGGCGCATAAATAATTTATAATTTGCTACGTGCGACTAAATGTAGAGAGACTGAGTTTTCAACCAACAAAATGACTTGTCAATGATTTAAAAATTTTATAGAAAGTGCCTAAGAGAAAACTTTCCAACACACCAATCGGCACACCCTAATAAAAGTTTCGTTAATGGTGTATGTACAGCTGTACAGCCAAAATACTTACATATTAAACAATAGGCCAATGTTGTAGACATCAGTAACATCGGAAAAAAAATCACTGACAACCAGAATGACTTGCTTGTTGCCACATGCCATCGCCAAGCTATCGCTATAATGGTTTTCTATTTTCTGCGAGCTGTTGTTAGCTATCAGAAGTTATCTTTTTTCCACACTTCCACCGACATATGTACTCCATACTCTACTCATAGGCAGGCTTATAAGGCGCGGAAAGTATTTGCTATAAATCCAACAAAACTAATGATTAATTATCGGCAAAGCTGTGCTACTTAACGGAAGCCGAAGAGCTCAAAGCTGGCGACGGCAAGCAGGCGGACAGACAATCGCATAGAAGTTGGACGTCGTAGGCGACAGTCGGGCTTATTGGCTGATATACCCCGCTACCGTGACTAATTTTCTTATCTGTTATCCGCTGTAAGGATGTAAACACACACACGCAAATGACAAACGCGTGTGCGCATTTTTTTTTGTTGTTTTTCACTTGTTTGGTAAAAGGGGATATGCCAAAGCCAATTGTGGAGCAGTGCTTGACGTCAAAAGGCACAAATAAGCGCGTGTTTTTTCCTTATGGTTGAGTGGTATTTAGTAGTACACACACATGTATGCATGTGTGTTTGTGTTGAAGAACTTTGCGTACGCACTGTGTCAACTACTGTCATAAATTCCACAAGTGTGACATGTGAAAAACACGTCAAAATATTCGCTGGCAGCCATTGTCTAAGTAATTACAATGAAAGCAGGTTGCTTTGCATTAAAAAGATAACAACAAAAACACATTTGTTAATTTTTTGGGAGCTAGGATATGAATTCGTATAAGATTTATTGTTATTTGGCCTTTTGGATTGCTTTAACATATATACATATGTGTAAATATTAATTTAAGAAACTCTAAGATATTTTATGAAATGTGGAAAATAAATGTTATTATGCGTCCGAATGTAGGCCACATGCTGTTTTGTCCGGCTCCACTTAGATATGTGGTCTACATTTGGGATGAATTAAAGTGGATGGAATAACTTTGAAGTTTGTTAGAAGTGTTCAAACAGCAATGCAAAAAGATTTTCTGGCTTCCATTGAACCTAAAGGGTGATCCAAGAAGAGGTACTATTTTCGGTCAGATCACTCATTTGTGGTGTCAAGCTGTCATGTTATTTTGGCATTTTATCATGGAAAGACTTGACCCTGAAACACATTTACAAATCATTGAACCTTATTACGAAAATTCTCGTTCTGTAAAGAATGTATTTCGGGCGCTTCGCTCAAGTTATGGTCAACATAATCGGCCAACTGAGCGTACTATTCGCAACACCATCACCAATCTTGAGACCCAGCATTCATTATTGGATAATATTCGACCAAATAGACCACGCCCAGCACGCAATGGAAAAACATGGCTGCCGTAGCTGAGATTATACATGAAGACCGTGGAGAGTCGATTCGGTATCGTCGGTAGGAACAAATGGTAATATCACACCATTAGATTTTTCCTGTGGAGATATGTATAGTCTCTAGTTTATGTGGACAATCCCGCTTCGCTTCAGGCCTTGGAGCAAAACACCACGGGTTTTATTCCTCAGTTAACAGTCGATAAGCTCGAACGAGTAATCGAAAATCGGACTCGACTGATGGACCATCAGAGACGTAGCCGCGGCCAACACTTGAAAGAAATAATCTCCAAAACATAAATACCAAAGAATGTTCTTTCTAATGACAATAAACATTCCCTAAAAAACGTGAAGTTTCTGTGTTTTTTTTTTTAAGTAGGGAACCTCGAACCTCCTTTATTTGCCTCAACGCATATATAATTCATTTGGAATATGTGAGATACATAAAAAAATAAGAACTGGATGAAGGCTATTGTGGCTATTTGTGGCAATGCCAATTGGCCATAGACCTTCATTTATTTCAACCGCTGTAAAGAGTTACACTATCATGAATTTTAGAAGCTCTTGTTACTTCTCTTTCTTGACTCTTGGCCAATGGAATTTTTTTCACTTTCCTCGTCTAATATGGTTTGCAGTTCAACAGCTACAGACGGGACATCTTTTGAGTTATGGCTACTACTTCGTCTAAGGCAAATCTGTTCATTCTTTTCTACTTTCTACACTTCAAAAGTTAGGCAGCCAGAACTAAAGTGTGTCGGTTTCCCAATTTTCCGTACGAAGCTATTACTTAATTGGAAGAATAATTTTACTTTATTTTGAAAACATCCATATTTGGAAAGTCTAAAATGCAGGTAAATGTATGCGAATGCTAATGAATAGCATTACTCCGAATAAACTTAATGTTCTTCTGAACGCATACTATAAAGGTTTGCTTTTTCGAGGTAGTATCTTAAAAACTTCGCGATTCCACAAGCTTTAGACCTTAATTTCAAAGGTTCACAATTCTTTTTAATATGTGTATAGACGGTTAATTTTATAGAAACCCGCGGAGAGCTTACAAATACTGAGGCTTGGTCGATCGAGGAGATCGACAAACTCCCGAAGCTATAGCCGCTTAATCGCGAACCTTTTGGGAAGCAAGGTAATACTGTGAGAAGTGAGAAAGTATTATAACAAGTAACAATGAAAAAGCAAACATTTTTAGATGTGAGAAAAGTTCTCAGTTCTTCCCAGTTCAAAATTAGTTATTAAAGCACTAACGACCGGGCCAAATTAACTGACGCTGGAAGTAATGTGCATTTCTGGCGCAAATTCAGTGGCTGGATCATTCGTTATTGTCGCGCCTGACATTTTGCAAATTTATTTTCGAAATACAAATTCATTTTCTTAAGTAAAATAACTTTTGAAAAAAACTATTTTATATTTTATACTTGCTTCTGAAACCCGCATAAATTAATTTGCAAATGTAGTTGTTGAATTAACGAATCAGTGAAAATCTTACAAAAAAAGACCTTGACCTTCAAAAACACCACCTTACATAAAATGCGTACACTAATATCAAATAGCGCTGACCTCTAGTTTGGATTTTACTTATAACAGTTGGGTGAAAAGCACCGCTAACACATACTTTGCCGGCAAATCCTTTGAAAAATGCATTGCCACTTAGCCATTGTAAGCGATTACTTACATAATAGGACGCTTAAGTGGCTGGGGGTTTCATGCAGTCCCAGCATGGAGTAACTGTGCGGGAATTCGGAGCGGTAAATGTGGCACGTAGCATTGCAGACAATGCGAAATGGCATTGCGTTTCCAGTGTCCTTGCGCGAGGCTCGAGTGCATGGCATGCAAACATTTGAAAAATTGTCATATAAATGCTGCACGTGCTTATACAAATAGATAATAAGAATATGGTGCTTTTTGCAGGAGTTTAAGGCAGGCGGTGTGGAAGGGTTAGTTTTGATTACCTTAAATTTAATAAACATTGTTATAATAAGTGATGGTTTGGGCATTAGTGTTTGAGAAAAAATATATATGCATTGAGTTCTTCTGCTTTTAACTACTTTAATGGGTTAGGAACCCGTCACGTAAAAAAACAGCCCGAATGAAAAGAACATAACAGCCTCGGATGGGAAACCCCCCCCCTTAATGACGACCTCTGCAAACGGGGTCAAATAAAGAAGTGCAAATTTTGTATGGTCCAATAGATTGCCGTCCGAGCTATTCAAATAAGACATTGGGCGATACCAAAAGCTCCGTCAGGATCGAGAAGGACCTCTCGAGCCGTTCGATCGCAACCGAGGTCTCAAACAAGGCGACTCCTTATCGTGCGACTTCTTCAATCTACTCCTGTTGAAAATAATTCGTGCTGCAGAACTTAATAGTGAAGGTGGAGTCTTCTACAAGAGATTTCTATCTTGGAACCGGCATAAAGACCTACTACGGACCGAGTAGGAAACAGGGAAGTAAGGTCTTTTCTCGACGAACCAAAACAAAACTTTATAAGTCACTCATTATTCCCGTCCTGCTATATGGTGCAGAGGCGTGGACGATGACAGCTTCTGATGAGCCGACGTTACGAGTTTTCGAGAGAAAGGTTCTGCGGAAGATTTATGGTCCTTTGCGCATTGGCCGCGGCGAATATCGCATTCGATGGAACGATGAGCTGTACGAGATACACGACGACATTGACATAGTTCAGCAAATTAAAAGACAGCGGCTACGCTGGCTAGGTCATGTTGTCCGGATGGATGAAAACACTCCAGCTCTGAAAGTATTCGACGCAGTACCCGCCGCGGGAAGCAGAGGAAGAGGAAGACCTCCACTCCGTTGGAAGGACCAAGTGGAGAAGGACCTGGCTTCGCTTGGAATAACCAATCGGCGCCACCTTGCGAAAAGAAGAAAAGACTGACGCGCTGTTGTTAACTCGGCTATAACCGCATAAGCGGTTTCTAAGCCAGTAAAGAAGAAGAAGCAGGAACCAGCGCTCTAAACGGTTCGAAGCCCTTGCATAGCCAAGAAGTTTGGTTTTCGTTATGATATCTGTTGGACGTACGCTATCTTTTACATGTTGGAAATCTATAGCATCTGTATACCCAGAAAAATGAGTGTTGACCTGATCTTCCAGTGATTTCTTACGACATCCAGTCCACTCTCCACATTTGTTGGGTGATAGCCTAGGATTTCCTAAGCCTGGCTACTTCGGTAGTCTTTTATAACATCCTCTGATTCTGAATTTTAGAAAAGAAAATTAAAAAGTTGTGAAGTCTAAGACGTTTATACATATTACCACTTAAGGCCAGCTGAAAAAAATGAAATAAGCCGAAGCGTGTGAAGTATTTTTCATTATTTCACTTTCTTTCAACGTTTTGAACTTTCACGCCAATTATCTGTTTGCTTACACACCTCCGACAACGGTCGCAACAAAAGTGTGATTAAATTCATTCTGAAATGCGCATTAACTGTCTAAACTTATGCAAGTTCAATGCTTGACTTTCGCTGCCCTCCACCCCCTTTCGCACACACACAAGGACGCTGACTATTTGCGTAAGCGAAACTTTTTTAATTTTATGCTAATTTTTACGCAGTAACCTAGTCGAGCTAGTCGTAGTCGAGCGTTTCACTGTTTATAGCCTGCAACAGTTGCTCGAACCGACGCGTTTGTGCTACTTTTCACGGGCGGCACCAGTTGCTTTCTGTGGTGTTGATGTACTCATTCCACTTGTGGAAAAATATTTAATTTATTTTTGTTTCGAATCTTATACCGTTTATTTAAATTTAAATGCTATTTGAATTTCACCTAGACGCTTCGGATGATTTAAGTTGACAGCCTCAAAAGAAGCGATGAAGGTTCACTCATCTTAAGTGTTAATTACGAGGGTCGGTCAGAATGTTATTTGTGATGTTGAAGGAACCGATTTTCACTTTTTCTATACTGCTCAAATAAATTATTTAAGTTTGTTTATTATTTCTTAAGTTGGACAATATAACTTTTGAGTTTTTCTTGATTTTGGAAACATAACTAGAGAGCTATGTAATATCTTGGTAGTCACTCGAGTATGTTCGGCAACGAAAAATTAGACTAATGGGCCTAGTCAGGAGTCTCTCTAGACGAGTTTGAGAAAGAGTTAAGACCATACTCGATAGAAAGGGAGCTTTATACACTATTTGAAACAATAGCTCAGAACAAATCGAAATCTACAACCAAATGCCAGATAGAGAAGCAGATATGGTCTAAGTATGACAAGACAATAAATAAGGAGTTATTAATGCTTAGAACTACAGCTATCATAATGGGACATTAGGAGAACAGACGCTAAAAATTGGTCTGCCTGTAGCAATATTTTCCGCAGCAGCAAACAAGAGGGGGAAATGTACTTAGTTTTCCACTTTAATTGTGAATGCTCAGCTCTAACACTTGGAATTCGTCAGATATCAAACCATGAATGGCTGTCTATAATACCATAATCTTAACGGTTATCAATAAGTAGTTTCACTGAGAGTATTAAATGGTTTGAACGCAACAATGAAACGAGATAACAATATTATTAAGATCTGACGATGGTTCATCATCATGGCGCATCTAGCGATAGTTGAGCTCGCGGAGGCTGCCCTCTTACTTGTCAACGCCTATCTTTTCATACATTCAGTATTTGTAAATGTAAAGTAGAGAAGCATTGTCCAGACTTTGATAGTAAACCGACTTTGCTCTTATTTTTCAATTTCTTAACTGAACATTCACCATACTAAGCTTTTCCCTCTTAATTTTTGGGCCACTGGTTAGTGTTACGAAAACTTGCTGAACCATCATAACTCATTGGGATAGTCAAGAAGTTCGTAGAATTACATTTGGAACTACGGAACATATTCTTTTTCCTTTCAATGTATTTATTGACATTAGTAAATAAAATATTGGTTTTCACGCGAATCTTCTTGAAGCGGTTGGGGTTTTGATCAATAACTTTGACGCTGATTGGGACCTGGAGTTCGCAGAGGAGTTTAACGTCTTCTTAAAATCTTGAGTTAGCAGCGTTGATATGAAAATAATCGTTGATAGGTCTAGAATCTGGTTGGTATCTTATTCATTGAATTATCTTTTGACAACCTTCTTTTTCGGTCCGTGCGGATGCATGGTTTTTCAAGAGCTCAAGAGGCTCGGAGCTTTGGGTTCAATGACTCCGTAATGTGTTAAATATTCGCAGATCTTTTGATGATTCGGTTTACTTCCGTCGAAAAATGTTATAACAAAATGTTATGTTATCCCTAAGAGAAGGACCGTTCAATTGTAAACCTTCCTCGCAAGTTTTATTTCTTTTGGTCGACCGGTTTGGTTTTTTGTTTTTCAGCTCCTACGAACTGTAGAGGTTATCTGTTGGCTATTCGGGTGG
Organism: Bactrocera zonata; assembly: GCA_037783105.1. NCBI lineage: Eukaryota > Metazoa > Arthropoda > Insecta > Diptera > Tephritidae > Bactrocera > Bactrocera zonata. The sequence continues at coordinate 2,583,473 of JBAWJQ010005835.1, read as the reverse complement.
ATTGCCGGCGCAGTGCGCAAACTAGGTGCAGGTTGTATAGCCGTACAGTCTAAGGTCGCAATAGTGAGTTGGCAACATGGAGCCAAGTAACTTGTGGTCCACTCCCTGGGTGTCTTAAGGCCAGAGCAGATCTTAAGATGGCTCTATCCATTGCATGAGATGAGACCGAGGTGAAGTTTAGATGGAACCTTTTGGCGCAAACGCACCAGAAAAATTCCTCCGGCCTCTGCTGGAAGGCGTTGTTATAGCAACGAGCAGGCTGTTGTGCGTATTGTCGAGTAATCGACAGTGGGTCTTTTCCTTCGATCCTTCTACTCTTTTACTAGCATAGACACCGCAGAAGCGAACAGCGCGCAAGTCGTTTTTCTTTTAGCTGTTAAGCACCAAACGGAGACACCAAAACGTTCTTCATCTAATCTTTCCAACGGAGTAGATATCTTCCTCTGATTTTACCGGCGGATATTGTATCGAATACTTTAAAAGCTGGATTGTTCACTTTCGAACGAATACTTTCAAAGCTAGAGTGTTCTCATCCATCTGGCCAAGATCTATCCCCTGCTCTTGATTTGTTGAACTAAGTCAATGCCGCCATATATTCGTATTTCGTATAGTTTGTGGTACCGTCTTCACCGTTGTCAATCCGCATAGAACCATTAATCTTCCGCAAGACTTTTCTTTCAAAAGCTTCTAACGCCGACTCTTCAGATTTTGGCCATGCCTCCTCACCATAAAGCAGAACGGGACTGATAAAGTATACATTATGGCTTTACACTATTCTAGAAGGTGGGCCTTTTCTATTGAAGTTGAAGAAGTCTTTCGATAGGAAGTCAGATTGTCGGAAACCTCATTTGGTATCGTCTCATTGAGCGCAAATTTCAAATACTACTTCCATCTTTTGGTATGAAATGTTCCGTTGATTACCAGATAAGAGAGTATTAGAATTCGTTCGGGTAAGCACCTATTTAGATCTGGTAGTTGCATTAGCTTGTTGATCTGAGAAATCAAGAGTATAAAAATATTAGCTCATTATAATATTTTCTATAAAATGGGGTATTTTGGAGTCGAGTTGAGGAAGAAAAAGTCAGAGAAAGCGGCTTTGTTTCTAATCTCCAACGATTTCAAAGCCCATATATTCAAATTAATAGTTTAATATTAAATATATTACTTTATGGACTTAACAGCAACTTGTGGAAGAATGCAGAGTTGCATTTCGATTTGTTTTGCAGCCAATATTGATTCACATAATTTCTCTGTTCAACAAAAATTGCAAAAGTTTGTTTGGGTTTCAGCTGTTGCTTCGAAATCCTGCTCAGCCTTCACCTTCAAATATCGGAGCAATAAATAGTAAATTATTCACTGCAAACAAGAGTAGCCAACAAAAACTACAGCCTTCTAGGCTCAGCGCTTGACTGGCTCCAATACCAACACAAGCAAAAGCCTTTTCCGAGCTTCATGCGTTCGTTCGCAGTGGAATGTTATGATTTTCAGCAGAATTTTGAATAATGGACCAACGCAATGTCCCCAACAGCAATGCACACAAATGTACATACTTGCATATGTATTACACATACATATATATACGTATATATCGGTGTTTGTCGCATGAAGCTATTGCATAACCACTGTTGAATTGCATCAGTAATTGGCCAGTTAAGCGTGGCGAATTGGACCAACACCTACAAACATCTGCATGCACATATTTGCCGCCAGAGTATGCAAAACCAACAACAACAAATACATGCACTAACTTTGGTTGAATGGGCCGAAATAGACATCAATGCATGGCCAAATAGGAGAGCTGGTCGATTGGCTTAAGCCAATATAAGCAACACCACAAAAGAAGGATTCCGAAAGGCAACAAATCGACTGCACAAGACTCACCAACTCACCAACTCACCGTTATTGTAATTGTAAATGCAACTGTGTAAATGTACGAATGTGTGTGTGTGTATGTGTTGATGTCTATGGGTACTTTGCATAATAGATCAAAATTTAATTTTACCATTTCGGTTTAGTGGGACTTATGGACATTTGCTTTATGGCTTGCTGCTATGCTATGCTGTGCTATGCTTCTGCAGCCAACAAATCACCATACCATAAAACGGTATACTCGTAGGTGTTGCATGCCGCTTGTGCAGCGGTAAGATTGCAGTCGTATGTGTAAAATTAATGTTGCGAAATGGCTGGTTCTTCGATTTATGTTGACCAATTTCGGCCGAATGTCATGTCGAACGCATTGCAGTCTCCTGTTGTATTAATTGATTAAACTGGTGTGGTGAAGGGATGGTTACCAACCCAGATGTAATCTATTGTGTGTTATTTCCTGTGTAAATATTTATATTGTTTGGGAGTAAAGTACTTGGCTTTAGCTTCACGGAAGGTTATTTCTGCGCTGGAAATTGAACTCATTATCCATTCCTTCTCAGACTGTTTGGTATTCCTATATTTTCAAAATCTTATAGAATTAAGTTCAAATTCGGTGCCAAATATTGACTTCCTTTCCGAAGAAGAGCGGAAAAGGGATGAGGTGAACTGAGGTACAGGGATAAATACAAGCATAAGATATGAATATGGATAAGACCGACTACCAAACCACTTCAGTGTCTTCCAACTGGAGATCGCAGAAATAAAGGAATGCCTTCTTGTTCTGACAAATAGTGTGTTCACAACAAGAAATACTTCTGTGTACAAATTATACTTAGTAAGACTTTTTAATTACAATCTTTTGCTTTTTACGATGAGTATAATTATTCAAGAAGGAGGTTCCATTAAGTTTTGTGTGCGGTGATCAACAAGTCAATATAATAAAGGAATTGGTGCTTGAGAATTGACGATTAACAGTCTTGCTGGCATCGTTGGAATATCGGAAGGATCTGAAAAAACCATTTTGAAAGATCATTAAGGCCTAGGAAATGTGAAAGCACGGTTGGTTCCAAAACCACTAAATTTTTTTGAAAAACATCATCGCGTTAACGTCTGTGAATGTCATGAGACGTATTGAGCTCTTGACTAGAAGATAGACACTCAATCGGCCGAATATCGTGGTAAAGGTAAGCCGAAGCCAAAACAAAGCAAGTCAAAAGTAAAGGTCACATTGAGAGTTTTCTTCAATTGTCGAGGACGATGGAATAGTTGTAAGTTACCGGACATTGAAGCATATTTCAAGCTGAAGTTTTTGCTATGCGAAAGCCGCGGCCTGTAATGCACCCATGCAAATCCAGAGTCAACATCTACATAGACAGCCAAGCAGCGATCAAGGCAGTAACCCTGTATTGTATATCGGCCAGAAGTGTCTTGGGAAGCAGGACAGCAGTGAAAAATGTTGCCAAAAAAAGCAACTTCATTTCTACTGGGTGCCAGGCTAGCAAATGAAATAGTGGACGAGAATACCAAGAATGGTGGACGGCTAATATCCGAAAAGTGGTAAACATTGGGGAACCCGTGCATTGTTTATAGGACGATCTCGACAGAAGCATGGCATGGTAAAGAAAATTAAAACGCGGTGGAACGAGATCCCTGAGTGCAAGTTTGCAAAAGTAATGTTCAAAACGGTAGATCGGAAGTACACAAAATTCTTGTTAGCACTCGGTAGAAGAGACTGTAAGAACATGGGAACCTAACTGGTCACTGTGGCCCGCAGAATAGTGCTGACTAATTGAGAAATGTCTAGAGCAAGCCATCAGGGAAACAAGGAAGCATCTCTTGTACACTTGTCCCACATTGGCAAGACCACGCGGTAAGCAACTGGGGTCACCATGGTATGATACACTGGAGGAGGTATCGATAGCGAGGCCGCAGAGTGTGTTAAAATTTGTCGTCAGGCGCAGGAATCCTAAAGGATGACTACTGCTCTTGGATCTAGCAAATGAACTCCATGTGGTATCGCAAAAGACTAAACTGGTCTATGCGTGGCTTATTGGCCTACCAGATTAACCTAACCTATTCAATGGAATAGCTGCGTCGTTAGACATACTACCAACCGAATAAACTTTTGAGAACACTAAAGTTTTCTTTATGTCAAAAAAAAAAAGAATCCAGTATTTGAAAATTGCCAATTGGTCTAACCCCTTGAGAGGTGAACTCTTATAAGTTCAGATTCGATAGATAAAATAAAACCCCAAGAATTTGCTTAACATATTTACGGCACTTCTATTCCGAAGCCTACATATATAGTCCATAAAAGAAGAAGTTTTGAATATAGTACTTATTTGAGAGGACAAAATTCCGATTAAGGATGTGAAGAATCTGAAGAATCTGGCTAAGCAAATTCTCTTCATAAGTCAACGTTCAGTTTTCTGTTTACGAAACATTCGAACCAACTTACACCTTTTCATAGCCGCCTATATCTGGCGACAGATTCTGGAATTCCAAATAAGAAAATACTGTAACAGAGAACTAATGCCTCTGAGTGTAGAAGTCAATTGTGTGTAGTCTACTTGAAAGCAGTGATAAAACATGTACTTAGGGAACTCATTATTACCGAACTTCATTTTGTCCTTTTGGACGCCCACCGGACTTTTGTTCGATGAAGGGTTTCTTTAATGAATTATTTCCAAAATTGATATCCTGTATCGAATTTCAAATATCCTTAAAGGTTTTGCACTTAAATTGATTTCTATTTGGTTCATATGAAGCTCTATAAATTTTTCAAATTTTTCGAACTCAAAAATTCAAAATTGCACAGAATTTAAAACAAACGTCAAAATACATATAAATGAGTTCATTAAATTGTAAGGAGTCCTTACAAGTGCCTAACTCACGAATGGTGTGAATGAACGCGTTACGGCGGACGAGTCCGTTAGGATCGTTTTGCTTTCTCATGAACTTGAAATGAAAATGCGCGATGCGCCTGAAACCCGAGAAGATGCGATGAAAATGCCAACACACCGAATCTGAAATTGATACAAACGGTCACTGCAGCCGGACAGCGGAGGAAAGTGACGAGAGGAAGTGCGAGGCAATGCGCAAGTGTCAATCAAATTACAACCATTTGAATTCAATTGTATCCCACGCTTGTCCGCAATCGAGCAAACGGAATTACAATGAAAACTTCAAAACAAACCAACAACAAACACAATGTTGCATGCTACAATTAATGAGCGCCGTGGGTTCGGTGTTTACCTACGAAAACGAATTTTATACAAACCACTCAACATTTCCCATAATGCACAGAGCAATATCCACAATTATTTATATTATTATTCACAACAAACAAAAACACTTTTTCATTGTGGCTCAATTAAATATAGACAAATATTGTACACTCGGCCAATCGCAATCGTCATTATCCTGGTGCGTATGGCATATCCTTCAATTCGGAAGCCACGCGAACAATATTCAAATGTTGTTTTATTGCATTTTAATTGTTTGTGTTTCCCATAACATCTGGTATCGATCAAGTGTAAACCACAAGCGTACACATTCACACTCAAACCTATCTAACTATGTATAGTATGTCCCTGTCGTGATCGCCTGTCGAGATCGCAGGTAATATTAGTTTAGGTAACAGTAATGCACGATCGATTTAGTTGCTGTTTTTAAGAGGGTGTAACGGTCACTTTCATAGGGTCATTACGATTGTGTCAGTGAGAACATTTTATCATAATGTAGTATATGCATACATATTTATACCTTTTTTATATACATATCTGGAATCCGAATTTTGAACTATTTTTCATTATAACAGTCTTCATTAGCAATATACATACATATGTACAATGGCAAAACTTCGACCTTATTTTTGTCGCAAACAAAAAACATTTCGAGGTAAAAAAAGCGGAAAAGTCGCGAATGCGAAATATATTCTACGGATCATTCTGAACAACTTTGAAACAATTGGAGATTTCATTGTATGTATATCTTATGATACATTGAAACAAGGAAATACGTTAACTTCGGTTGCATCGAAGTTATGATACAACACAAATACCAATGCTTCCTGACAAAGAACTTGAGTTTGGTCGTTCTGTTTATATGTCAGTTATGAGTTATAGTGGTCCTAGGACGGTGGTTCCGACATATGAGCAGACAGACAAGGATGAATTCACTTAACTCGTCACTGATCATTTATATATGTATTTTATTGGGTCTCCGAAGTTTCCTTGTGTTGTGATATATTACATTATTCAAGGTATACAAAATTTTATCTCCAGCTAATATTGTTGTCCAAGTAAAATATTTGAGAAACATTATTTTTTCCGAATTTTTTTCGATTATAATTTCTTGTATCTCTAACTGAAGTATAGAGCCTCAATAAAATATTTTGAACTGCTACTGTTTTTTTCTAGTACCTTTAGTTCGATACTCGATTTTCCGCATTCATTGATTATTTTTTGTAATGATCTCTTCCACGTGGTCTCTCTTATGACTTGCTTGAGGGTTAGCTGATTTTCTCATTGTATTTTATTTTCATTGGGTATTATTTTGTGATGGTGACTACACCAGTGAGGCGCATTGTGCTTATTTAAAGATGGGTCCAAACTCAAGGGGTAGGGCAATTTTCAGTAAGGAGCTCTACTTCAACCACAGTTTTAGGCTACCGGATCATTGTAGTGTTTTATAAGCCATGGCGGTTTACATTAAGGTAGCAGCAGCCGCTTTTGCTATCGACGGCATCAAACTCCTTTATTATCAGACTCTTCTGGGTCAGAATTTTGGCTCCGTTGTCCTTTTCTTTCCAGCGTTGGACCTCTGGACTAAGAATGCGCTTACTTTAGCTAGCTTCTTTGAGACTGTGGGATCTGTTGTTTATTTTGGATCAACATAACCTAATCACCTATGAATTGTATTTCTACCGTTTTCTCAAAGAAAAAATAACCCGTCAACATTTGATGATTTTTATGAACCGTCAGACTCTCTAGTTTGGTAAATCCATCCATACTAAATATTTCTTATAAGTTAAGGTTAAACTAATTTTATATAAACCGAGGCCAGGATGTTGAAATTCAATTCATGATTTCACTCGATTTATGACAGGCTCTACTGAGGTAGTATTTAAGTGAGATAGCTGGATGTCAATTTCGACGCGATTACGTTTGTTCAGCTTTTCGCTTCAATTCTGGTCTATAAGAGTTAGTGCATTATGGGTCGTTTTAAAATTAATATGGACAATTTTACATGAGAGAACTTTTCTACGAACTCACGACCTGCATTGGAGATTTTAAGCTACTCATGTTTAATCTGGAGAACCTCTTCTACTCGTGCATATTCATTTTAATTCCGAAATTCTTGTTTTCGCTGGTTTTTTTTAACTTATCTACACTGATGTGTATAAGATAGGTTTCACAAGCAATTTCAAAAAGTCTCGGACTTTACGATCTCAATTAAAATTTCTGAAATCTTAATGTTACTTAGATTTTCTGGAAAAAAAAATTTGAAACAAACATTCAATAATCGTTTGAAAAATTCTTTGTTAGTTACGGATTCTTTAAATTATTTCAACTTACCATTGAAATCCAGCATAGAATCGCGTTTGTAGGCACGTATTAATTTTCAACTCATGAGGAAATGCAATACTAAAAGTCTCCATCCACGAGCTCTATTAATATAATACAAACTGATGAGTAAAGAAATTCGGAGACGTCAAAATTATTTTAGGGTTCCTGTAGCTTAGAAAGCAGAGAAAACTAATCCTACATGAAGTTCCAACGTTTTGACGATAGTTCATTTAACAAGGTATATCTTAAAATGGATTGTTGTAACGGTCTTTGATAGATCTCAGGAAATCGAGACGTCCTATGTATGAACATTGCATACATATACCGTCTGATCAAATTTGACTTGGACTTTTGTCAATTAGTGTGTTTTTTACAGCTGCTTCTTTACGACGCGTATAGTTTGTCAGGCGATTTTAACCATGGAAAAAAATTGAAATTTTGTGTTTCAATGGAATCAGTGTTACGAAATCATTGAAAATGTTACAGACGTGTTTTGGGGTATCTACTCTATCAGGAGCAAATGTGTTTGAGCGTCTATTTAAGGTGGTGAAGTCATCGAAAACTTTTCGCATTCGAGTCGAGGTGGATCTCTGTTAGTTAACGACGATTTTCTTAAAAAAGAAAATGAAATAAATAGTGATAGTCATCGTGTTGGTATCAGATAAATAGCAGAGGAACCAACTCAACACATTTTGGTTAATTGGAGTATTGAAGCTAAGCCCGAGCAGAAGATCTGAAAATTTTGCGAAAACGACGTCGAAAAGAGGTCGCGAAGGAGATGCTTGACAAAGTTGCTATTATTAGCAGTGACGAAACGAGGATTTGTGAATATGACATCGAAACTCTCCGACAGTCCAGTGAATGACGCTCTTGAAATGGGCCAAAACCAAAGTATTTAAAATTCGTTGAAGACACTGGAGGCCATTCCAACCAAGCCTAATAGCAAGTGTACGGGAATTTAGATTAATCATTGGTATGCTTGTAATGGCTGAAAAGTAGTCTATTGTGATATGAAAACTTTGTATTAAAGTATTATAGTTAACAGAAACTGGTTTAAAGCTTTCATATTTTTTTGGTAAACGGAGCGGCTGTGGCCTCTCTACCGTCGATTTTCGCGCACGTTTATTATTCCAAAGTAAATTTTGCCATAATTTACGCAGTAAAGCTTTATAGGCATAATCATTTTGCCACACGCTGTTTTCTTAACAATCGATGATGCATATCTACCGTTATATTGTACAAGTGTTGCATGTGTTGCACGTGGCTGTGAAAATTATTGTGAAAACAGAAAATGTTTTATCACTTCCGCTCGGCAAAAGGCCTTAACCGATTGTTAAGCCGGGTGTTGCATGATGGCCAACACTAACTAGCGGCGCATCAACATTTTTTTGCTTGAAAATTTCTGTAAATTTCAAGCTTTTTCGCCGAAAATTAGCAGGCAACATTTTGTGCAACAAACAAATTTCGCATTTCGTAGATAATTGAGTGCATTATGCACATGTGCACCTGTATGTATGTGTGTGAGTGAGTGGGTGTGGGTGGTTGTGCACGTAAATCTTGCAACGGCTACCAGAACATCTGCCACAAGGTGGCCAACCGCAATGGCAGACTGACACTTTTGCCGCAGCGCTGTTGTTTTGCTATTTTTGTTGTTATTGTGGCTGTTATTTTGTATTTATACCCTGAACAGGGTATATAAAGGTTGTCACAAAGTTTGTAAGAGCCAGTAGGGAACTCTGGAGACTTTACAATGTAGTCGATTTAGTCATATCTGGTAACTAACCGGTTACTATCAGGTATTCGTATGGAAAACTTTTTTAATTGACAAGCTATTTTCATGAAATTCAACATAGATTATTTCTCCAAGAAATACTATAACGTCCGTGAAAATTGTTCAGATCGGACCACTAAGCATATAGCTGTCATAAAAACTGGCCGATTAAATTTAAATTTTTGTACGAAAAACTTTATTATTTGTAAAAATATCTTCCTGAAATAACGCATGAATTATTGCTCGAGACAAAGCTATAATCTTCGAGCATATTGTTCAGCTCGGACCACCATAGCGTATAGCTGTCATACGTAGTGCCCTATAAAAATCAAGTCCTTGTACGGAAAACTTTTTTAATTGACAAAATATTTTCAAGAAATTTGGCATAAATTATTTTTTAAAGGAATACTATAATCTCCGTGAAAATTGTTCAGATCGGTCCACTATAGCATATAGCTGTCATACGAACCACCCCACAAAAATCAAGTCCTTGTATGGAAAACATTTTTAATTGACAAGATATAGATAGATTATTTCTGAAGAGAATACTATAACCTCTGTGAAAATTGTTCAGATCGGTTCACTATAGCATATAGCTGCCATACAAATTGATTGCTCAAAATCAGCTTTTCCTCTCTTTTTATACCCTTTCAAGCTATAAAAAATGCATCTGTGATGGGTATTAACGTGTTTTCTATTTCTTTTTGTTGTTTGGAACTATTTAGTCGCCTTTGCAGTTGCTAAGCTTTACTTTGCATTTGTTATATGCGCTTATGTGTCTGTGTGGCATTGTTTGCTGCATTGTTGCAACACTTGTGGCAGGCTTTATAGCGCGCAAATGTTATTTGTTTTGCTCTTTCTTTCCCACTGATTCATGTTTATTGTTAAACTTGTGTTTATTCTTATTTTTGTTGTTGTTGTTATCGCCCCCTTCGCTTGTAATCTATGCGAAAGGACATTTGTGCAACACCATAAGCCGGGCTAAAGAACTATGCTGATTGCCCAAATACTCGACGCCACTAAATGTTGCAACGCCGCGCTGCGGAAACAACTGCAACAAAGCGTGCAGTGTGGCAAGAGGAAAGCAATAAAATTGTAAGCAAAAAGCAAACAAAAAAGAAGAAAGAAATAAAAGGAGGCAAAGAAAAGCAGCAAATTTAGTAAAACTAAAATAAATTTAATCTGAGCCATTTACGTTGCAACATTGCACGCAGGAATTGTGGCAGACACCAAGTGCATGTATGCATTGTGTGTTGCATGAGTGTGTGTATACGTGTTGCAACGGAAATGCAACTGCGGTAGTCGTACACGGAAACGCAGCCGCAAAATAAGGAAACATTTAACGAGCCATGCCGCAATGTGGCAGGCAAGCAAGCAGGCAGGAAAGCAGCCAGTCGCCACCCTTGCCACCTCACGCGGCAGCAACGTACTTTGCGCACCCCAAGACATACAACTGCAACAATAACAATAACGGCGCATGGCACAGGTGTCCGTATTGATGGTTGTTGTTCGTCGTTGTGTTGTTGCCGCCGCATTGCCACTGCAGTTGTGTGCTGTGCACCCCACACATAGTTGTTGCTGCTGTTGTTCACCACTGCAGGTGCATTTTTGTTGGTCCGCAACCCTGGAAGTTTTCGGAAATTTTGCGCAAATTGCCAGCAGCCGTATTACGAGCAAATGGCGATGGCGATGACGAGGACGTGGCGGACGCCGGCGTCGGCACCACTGCCGAAAAATACGCGGCGAGCGCAACAGCCGTCGCAATGTGCCCCGAGCAGGGCATACCGTTTAAATCCCAAAGCCCAAACAAAACATAATGGCTTGCGAATACCTAGTCACCACCGACTCGACCACCAATCTAGACAAGCAGGCTAGCTATGCAAGCAAAGTGGCCACTCTCGCCTTCGCCACCCGCTAACCGCGCGCTGACACCCACTGCTGTACCTGTCTGTCGATGTGTGCGCCTGTGTGCCGTCTGTGCGAAACCGCCTTCACCGTGTGGCAACCTTCGTGGCATGGTCATAACTTCAGCAGCTTTAAGCCTGTCAGACAGGTGCGAATAATAAGGACTTTGGCAAAGGGAAAGCGTAATTCATGCAACGCAAAAGAAAAGAGTGTAATGCGGCGAATATAATTTTCTAATACTTATGAATGCAAGTATTATGTAAAATATAGGTATCTATCCACACACTTGCGGCCAGTTGAGAGATATGCCTCTGGTGAATCGCTTGTAAGGATTGCTCGACTTCCTTTTTGGTTTTAGAATACTTGACGTTTAGAAATTGTTAGTTTAAGAAGCGTTAAAGTTATAAAGCGGAAAAAGTATAAGATTTTTTTTGTTAAGGTCTTAAAGGTTAAGGTCAAAAATTTTAGTTTAAAAGCGCCTAAATATTAAATCTATCCAAAGAATCAATTAAAAAATATTTGCTAAATTTCATCTGTTTGTAGCTCGGCTATTCACTATCATGTAAAGCTTCAAGCCAGCTTAGAGGTGATTTAAAGCTTGAAACACTCCATATGCAGAAATAGAATTCCTATCAAGTCACTTTGTGAAAGTGGGTTAAGTTTCGAATATTCTATTCGAAATATTCGAATTCTCCATCCAGCCCATCCTATTTGCACAAAAAAGTGATTTCTTTACTTGAAATTTTTGAAGGTTCTGACGAGCATGTAATTTTAGAAACTATGGGAAGTCATGAAAATACCGAACGGCGAAAAGTTTTGGACATTAGGTGGTGCGAGAAGTGTCCAACATTCAATTAACCAACTCGAAAATGCAACCGATGCCCCGTGACAAATAACGGATTAAACTTTTCTTCACTTTGCCGAAAGGAAATTGAATGACACCTTCCTGAATGAAATATCCCACTAAATAAGGAGCAATATAATTACGACCAGATACTCTAAGAATTAGGATGGGTTATATTAGGTTGTATTGACCAAGTGTCGTGCAAATCGTTACATATAGTCTGTCAAGTAAGAGCGTGGTCGACTTTACCGACAGTTAATGAAAGATTTCGCTCTAATTCCTTCGCGAGCCGATAGAGGGAAGCTTTGACCTTGATGCATTGTCAACAAAGATTCAGTTGTCGTTGATCTTTTGAAAGAGAATCACGTTAAACGCTAAGAGTGCTAAGCAGGCGTCGCGCTACGAGGCTGTGTTCTTTTGCATCCACAAGAAAAGTCCAAAATGTCGCAATCAGCGGCTGCTAAATATATGAGAAAGTCGAAGGTATTTGTACAGAAGTGGATACAACAATACATAGTGGCTAAAAATGTCGATGACTTACCAGAATGTGGTTCGATAGGAAAAGTGAACAGAAAAGATGAGAAGAGAATAGTGAATCTGTTTTCGCGGAATCCTGCTTTAACACTGCGGCAAGGACAAGCAAAATTAATGACAAAAGGTTTAGATATATACTACGAAACTATCCGAACCCTTCTTCATACTCATGAACTGAAAAACTAGTGACAAAGCGACTCGCTTGGGCGCATGAGAATATTGACAGAGATACATTGGATTGGCCGTCGCAGTCGCCCAATGCAAACCCTATTGAAAATGTGTGGGCATATATTAAACAGAAGTCTCGTGGAAGACGCACATACACTTTGAAGCAGTTGTGTTACGAAATTCGTCGGATTTGGAAATCCTTGCCACTAGAATACGCCGTCAAATTAGTAGAAAGCATGCCACGGAGATGCCAGGCAATTCGACGCCTGTGGTGTCTGGACGCATTATTGACCAAATTGCATCATTGTTTGTAATGTGTACAATGTATATAAAAATATGAAAGTTTCATAAAATAATTTTTTTTATAAATTAACGCGACCACGCTCTTACTTGACAGACTGTAATTGACCTGATTGCCCTTAGTAATGCCAGATGTAGGTTCAGTTAAATTATTCATCATATAAGACTTCAACCATTTTAGGAAATTTTAAGGGAAACTTAATACTTTTTTTGACACTTCATCCGCTTCTAAGGAAATTCTCTGAATGAATGCGTAGAGAGATTATTGCTTAAATTGCCGTCTGGATATGGACGCATATATTGGTCTTCCTTATGTTGTTCTCTGCGTTTTCAGGAACCTCAGCCGCTTTTTTGACCACAAAAGACTTCCGCCTGGAAGATACTGCAGTAATCCGGAAACTTTAAGGGTTTCCTAAGATCCAGCTCCGTGCAGTAGATTCCGGCACTTTCTCCATTTCCTATTTTTAATCCGTCTGTTTAGATATTGTAATTTCCATATTGTGATTTGGTACAAATAAAGCGTGAGAGAATGTATGTTCTATTTATCACCCAACTCTCTGCTCTAGAGTGTTTAAGTCTAAGAAAAACTTAGGTGTATAAAAGTGATCCTATGTAGGTAGGTAGAGTGGCTATCTGACAACGCAACAAGGCCTTTAGGAGACCCTTTGTGAAACTTTTGTGATTAAGAACCCTTCACTCTATTGTCCCGGCTCTGAACCACCCGTTGCTCCTGATGAAGTTGATCAATATAAAACGTTTTATTTGTGTAATTTCCGAGACATCGCCAAGAAACCCTTTATCAATAGTTGCGATTATTTTCCTACTCAAAGCCTTGCATTCGCACAGAATATGTTCTGTAGTCTCTTCCCTCCCGACAGCTTCTACAGCAGTCATTACATGTTTTTTCCAGTTTACTGGCATATATGCCATTTAGACAGTGGCCTCTTAGTACTCCTACTAGAGTTCTCTTGTCATTCCTTTTGTATGATCATAGTCGGCATGTGCGGTCAATATTCTATTCATACCACATATGATAGGGATTGACTCCACCGAGTCTCAGCTACGCTTATTATACGTTTTTTTTGATTAAATATCTACTAGTAGCCAGAGTAGACTATTATCGGAGTACAATTGTAGAGTGGTGTCTGCTTTGGCTAGATGCAGATTAACATCACAGCTACTAGGAATATCACTATGTTCTGAAATCCATCCACAATATTTCACTGATCTACTATATACTATATTGTATTTATTTTGAAAATTCTTTATTTATTCTTCCAAATCAATTTTCCCCTTCAAAGTAATCCCGTCCCGATGCAATGCACTTATGCCAACGGATTTTCCAATCTTCGAAACACTGGTTGTAGTCACTTTCCGGGATGGCCTTCAGTTCCGTCTTCGCTGCTACTTGAATTTCATCTATCGTATAAACCAGTGTCCCCGGATCGGTATTTTGAGCTTGGTGAACAGCTAGAAGTCGCACGGCGCCAGATCAGGTGAATACGGTGGTTGCGGAACGATATGGGTTGAGTTTTTGACGAAATGACTACGAATTACGAGGGCAGTATGGGATGGTGCATTATCGTGGTGTAAAAACCAAGAATTGTCTTTCCACAATTCCGGACTTTTTAGGCGGATAGCGTTACGCAAACGACACATAACGTTCAAACAATATTCCTTGTTGACTGTTTGACCGGTTGGAAGGAATTCATAATACACAACACCACGATAATCGAAGAAAACAATCAACATGACCTTGATTTTTGAGCTATTTTGGCGCGATTTTTTTGGTCTCGGCTCTCTTTTGGCACGATATTCACTCGAATGATCGGTTGTTTCGGGGTCGTAAGCATGGATCCATGTCTCATCGCCAGTTATAATGCATTTCATAACACCCTGGTAGTCGGAAAGCATCGTTTCACACACTTCAACGCGACGCCTTTTTTCCAAAAAATTCAAGGTTTTCGGTACCAGTCCAGATTTGATGCGCTTGAGGCCCAAAACATCCTTCAAAATGGTTTTGGCTGAGTCTTTCGATATGCCAACTTCATCAGCAAGGTCTCTAATTGTTAATCGACAGTTTTTCAACACCAAATCTTTGATTTGTTGAACGTGAGCTTCGTCGGTTGAGGTTGATGGACGCTCTTCGTCTTCGACACGTTCACGGCCGGCTTGGAACTCACTATGCCACTTGTAAACATTTTTTTTAGATATAGCCTCATCACCAAAGGCTTTCTGCACCATCCTCAACGTATCCGCAGCAGAAAATTGATTCCGTAAACAAAATTTAATGCAAATTCTTTGCTTAACCAATTTCGACATCGCAAAAAACGAAAAACTCACTTTTAGCAGCTCACAAAACGAGACGTATCTCAAACACTAATAAATATTTTGACATAAAATTCGACATAAATGTGACTGACAGTACTACAAACCTAAAAAACAAATAATTCTCCAAATCTTTCGACGCGCGCAGTTTTAATTCAAATGTCACCTTATTTTTTGGGCTAATGCGGATAAGACTAGTAATGAAAAGTCAAGTAAAATCGATCGCTGTCGAATAGCTTTGAGTCGGCGCAACTATTGGCCATTGACTAGGCGCAGATGATTCTGCGAGATTTCGTGAAAACAGCTATTATGAGTTGCTCTCCTATGCCCAAACTCTTAATATGAACCTTTACTTTCATTAATTAGACCGTTTGAAAGAAGAAATCGATCAGAAACGGCCAGTTTTAGCTAATTGGGGAGGAATTGTGTTCCAACAGAACCACGCCAAGCCGCAAATATCAATAGGGATTCGCCAGAATCCCGAAAGGTATTTCTTATGGTCTGGATTAAGCATCAAATAAATGCTACTTGCTTCTATCTACCATATGTCTAATGATTTTGCAGGTGGAAAATTCGCATTAAACTTCGATTGTTTCTGTATTGATCAATGGAGGAGAGACTTTCTATGAGAATGGCAATATGAAGTTTTCTTCAAATTGGCGGTATCTTAACGGATAACGGATTAAACAACAGTATTTGATTTAGACCGGTTTCTTCGAACTATGTGAAATAAATTCCTTAAGGGGTTTCCTTTTACTATATCCATTATATATTGTGAAGTAGACTGACAGCAGCACCGAAATGCTAATATTACAATTTACGACGGTCGAAAACGTTATCATAAAGAAATCATTGACGTGTGAGGAAAAATTGTAGAGGATAAAAAAAGTGCTTTTGTGTGACTATGCGTTCCTATGTAAGTTCGATTCTAAGTTATTACTTATTTAGGTAACATTATGTATATTTTTGAGTGTATGCACAATGAGTTTACAGCCAACGAAGCGACAAGTTTTGCAGCTGCCACAAAAGCACATCCATACGTGAGGCCGGACACTCCGCGCAATTGCTAAGGGTTCTCGAAAAAATGAAAGGAAGGAAAATAAAAGTTATGTTGCACAGAACCCACGAAAGGACATTGAACAATACTGCATTTCGGCGCTCACAGTGTGTGAGTGTGTGCATTTGGTGGTTGTTTTTTTGAGGCGACGCATTCAAATATCTCGAATAACTACAAAAGTGTCGCACATAAAGTGCCGTAATGCACATTACCGTACGTTGCGCTAAAACAACAGTTGTGGCAGTTGTGTGCTACGAGCATCCTGACAGTTCATTCATGCTTTTATGTGCCAAATTAAATGACTAATGACACCCTAATGACAGCAAACGGACATAAATAGCTGGGAGCGCGGTAGCGAGTGTGAGAGCAACAAATTCAAAATGATGCAAATGAAATATGGCAACATGTGTAGAATTGCATGGCGATGTGTGTGTGTGTATGACTGAATATTTGCATATACAGTATGTATATGTTTTCATGTATGTTTGTGTTTGTGTGCGTCGGCTTACAAACTAATGAAGCAATGACCAATTACCTCAGTGAAAGTGTCATTGTGCATAAGAGAAAGTGCCGTTTTCGGCTGTTGCATGCCACACTCGCACAATTAATCAGACAAAAATACATTTTTTGTGCTTGTATGTGTGAGTGAGTGTACACATATTAACAAAATTTTCGTAAACTGCGCGCGTATATTGTTTTATTGCAACTTGCAACAACGCAACTCAGCTTCAAATACATTTTATTGCATACAATTTGATTATATTATTATTTTTATTACTTTTAACACACACAGACACACGCGAAAATATTTAATATGCCGATAATAAAATGTGCCGCGTTGTGTCCTTTGGGAGTTTCGACGACGACATTATTGCGGCGTCAGCGAAATGTTGCATGTCAACGGCGCACTTTTCATTGCCAATATTGCGCCACCCCCTAACCCCCCTCACAACGAACTCCACACCACACCAGCAGCAAAACTAACAACTGCATGGCAAAGCGCAAACACACACTCACACATACACATGTATACATACATATAGCGGTTAATAGTTGTCTGTGCAACGCCTTCAATGCGCCATTACAACATTGACAACATTGTCCGAAAGTAAACTAAGGCAAGCAATAAAATGCGCCAAACTGCTAGTATACCGTTAGTTATGCTATGTAGCACCCACTTAAAGAGCCGCTAAAATGGCCTTCAGGAGATTGCCCGATATTGTTGGTGGTGGTTGCGCGCTTTCAAGGGTCTTGTGGCTCCGTCTTTATGCGACATCTAACGGTTTATGGGCACTTGAATCAATTTGTGTTGCGTAGAATGTCACAAATTCGCACCATAACTGCATACTTGAATACAACAACAACGCTTCGTGAATATTTCGAAAAATAGTTTCGCTTAGAAAATGTGTGTAGGCGTGTGTGTGTGTGTGTGTAGTTACGTGTGGCATGTTGCTGCTATAATAGTTTCATATCTTATGTCTGTTGCATGCCACATACACTGTTGCGCGCACCTGTGTTCATATGTATGCGCATTGAAGTGCTCTTCAGCTCAGCCATATGAGTCCGCTGTCGAGGGGCTGGGTGGAGATGGCAGCGTTATTTGGCAAAGCGCTCATTTGCACCGAGAGTGCGTATGTGTGTGTGCTAGTTGGTGCGAATATTTTTGTCATATCAAGGGATTACCCAGTAATAGATCGGACTGGCTCCAAATGCTGATTGCCTAGACCGGGGTCGGGGTAAAGTTATCCTCTTCGAATTGTGGAAACCTTGGTGATTTCTGAAGTCTTGAGTTCGACCAAATCTAAACGACTTTGGTGGAATCCGGTGTTATAAGTCCAAACTTCCTTTCGTTTGGGCTGAGGTCTTGAGTTTTAACTCCCTTTCGCTTCGGTCGAACTCAAGAACTAAAACTTTTCTTGAGCCATTGCAGGATTTATTGAAGTTTTGCAGTTTTTTCACTTTAAACTCTCTTTTCATGGACAAAGTTGATCTATATAGGGGTTGGTATAAAGTTGTCCTTTTCAAACTGTGGAAACTTGCTGGTTTCGTTTCTGAAGTCTTGAGTTCGACAGAACCGAAAGGAGTTTCATGGATTCCAGTGTCATGAGTTCGAACTCCCTTTGGTTCAGTCTAACGTCTTGTGTTCCAACTTCCCTTCGGTTCGGTTGAAATTAAAACTTTTCTTGAACCATTTCAGGTTTTACTGTAGTCTTACAGCGTTTTCACATAAAATACTCTTTCCACGGACATTGTTGACCTACATAGACATGTATGCACTATAGAGGCAAGTCTCAGCTTAAGAATATCGTTTATACTTTTACGTTTACGTTTACGCTCTATTTTAGTATTATAATTGATGGATGCGGGATGGGGCCGTCCTAGAGGTAGTAAACCCGACCATTCCGAAAGCGAAACCACTTATACCTCGCACCACTTTAAAGTCAAAACAATGATGTGCCGACGCAATATTGGAAGATGTTGAAGGTCATCAATTCCGGCAAGAAAGATACCACCCAGAACTACGTCTTCCAGATAAAAAAGTCGGCCGAAGACATTTTGTACGGAAGGTTCAGTAAGATGGGGTGGGGCCTAGGAAGCGCATACCTTCGCGTCAAGAAGCGCAATCCGACCGATAATAACGTAAATACGCTGGAGAAGCGAGAGGTAGAGAAGGATCTTGAAGAGTTTATGAGGTCACCTTGAAGCTACTAGAAGCAAAAATGGTGATCCGGAGATCCAACTTAACTCCTAGGAGAAGCTTGATCTTAATTGTAAATGTTCGCCAGATAAACTTACAGAATACTAAGATCGCCGCTGCCGAGCTCGTTATCAATCTAAAGAGGATCGATCACAATGCGACTTTGGTTCAGGAACCATTGTTAGCCTTGGGAATCATGGTAACAGGAATAAAGTAGCTGTCATACGACGCATACAACCCAAGTGAAACAAACAAGGTAAGGACTGTTATAAGATAAATAAATGAGGATTGCACCGCGACCATACATATGTCTATTGTGCCCTCTCCTAAGTCAAAACGATACACCTAGCCTTACTGTTATACTGGCAAAGAAAAGTATGCATTCATATATTGACTAAAATTTCTCTTCAGATGACCTGAAGTTGGTGGATCTAAAGGAGGGAAAGTATGAGACATCGATAATGAAGCGCCGCCAGCAGGACACCGAAGGTAGGCTGATTTAACGACAATGATTTGGTCGCTAAGCTGAAAGCGAAAGTAAAAATCAGTAAAATATAGACCTCAGAGAACTTTGATGAGACCACTTTCAAGCAATTGGGAAAAAATTCGATGAAAATCTACAGGCGGCAGTACTGGCAGGGTCGAAAACCCCATCTGGCTGAGAAATAGATCCCAATTGACCTAAAAAATCAAATTGAAAGTTTTCGGTGCGGATGGTAGATAAAAAAGATGTTGAAAGAGATCTACCTGGAGTTAGAACGTCAATAGAGAAAGAACTTGGCTACAGTTTGCTTTTGGAATCAGGGGCAGCTTGCGAAACAAAAAACGAACGATACTCTAAACTCGCTAAAATCAATATCGTCGATCAAGAAGGAAAACATTCTGACATTTCCAAAGAAATCTGTTATATTCAGAATTGACAGAGATTCCCATCCTGCCAAAAGCTTCCAACATATTTGGGCTTCCCAGCTAAATGGGGAATGACATAGGTTACAACAAAAACAACACCAGCGATATTCTTAAACCAAGCTTGACACTAGAAACAACTAGAAGCATGGTCTGTTAAAAATATCTGATCCTTTCCGTTAATATTTTCATCCAGTTAAGGAGTAAGAAGTTTGTTGCAGCCATTCTATAAATTTCTACTGCGGGGAATGTCTACTCATGTGCACCGGGCTTGTTACCGAGG
Organism: Bactrocera zonata; assembly: GCA_037783105.1. NCBI lineage: Eukaryota > Metazoa > Arthropoda > Insecta > Diptera > Tephritidae > Bactrocera > Bactrocera zonata. Next base: position 2,563,243 of record JBAWJQ010005835.1, on the reverse strand, counting down.
TACGTATAAGTGCTACTAAAGCTGTCACCATTCATAAAGATGCCAACACTTGGCCAAAGGACATACATACAAGAACACGGGCACAACCGTACTTGCAACAAGCCGCATATATGCAAGCCCTCACACACATGTCCCCATACGAGCGATGCGAAGTGCAACAGACGCTGTGTTGTTGTAGTTGTTGCAAAAGCCTATTGCGGTCGCACTTGCCAAGTGTGGGCATGCTTGCCGCTGTTGTTGCAGTCAAGTAGCCACTTGCGACGCGCCTAGCTACGCGCCATAGATACCCCAATACATGCAAACGCACACACGCATACAGTTGCAACTTCATGGCATCGAGCATTGTACACTTGCTGTTGCACAAACGCTGTTGCATACCAGCAGGCGCAAGTGGCGGCGGCGGTGGCGGCAATTGCTTTACGAGTGACGCTATCGACCCTGTTGCAAGCATTCACCATAATATATTAGTGTTAGTGATCCGTGAGGGCAGCGCGGGTGGCAGCATCTCTTTTCAGATGCATTGCGGCGCTGCACTTAGAATGCATTTTTCTAAATAAATTTTTCTCCACTTAGGCACGTTGGAGACGTTGCAACATTGCAAATTACAAGCGGCAGTACCTTGTTGCAACATTCATCTGGCTTACATGTGTTGTGCGACGGCATACTATGGACACAAACACACACACACATATATACACTTGCGTGTGGCATGTGCAAATGTAACTGGCGCACTGAACGCTCCATTTTGGGGTGAAGTAGGTGGCCCCGTTCCGAATGAATTAGCCTGTGTGGGCACACAAACACACATACATACAACATACATATATTATATACCGCTATCTACACTTATACATATATATTTGTATATTAAGTACACACTTGCATGTTGCATGGACAAAAGACAACTGACACGCATCGTTGGCCATGTTTCTACTACTACATTTTGTTGTTGTACAACAATAATGCAACAAATACAGTATTTGCCACTAGAACGAACGGCAGTTGTCTTCTTTGTCGTCGTCGTCGTTGCCGCTGCTTCCGGTACAGTGGTCGAGCCATGCGTTGCAGCGCCCAGACTATCTCCCATATCCTGCTCTGCAGCTTGTGCTCGTATATGCCGGCTGCCACACACTCTGTCACACTACACACCACGCCTAAGTGTTTGTTTATGACAGAGCAACATAATAATTTCCATTAGACTTAAAGCTCGCACATTTGATAAGAGTGACAAAATTTTCGAAAATTCTCTAAAGTATATCCTTAAGGGAATCGCACAGCGTTCGGTTGCAACACTGCTTGTTAAGATGCGCTTCTATGTACTCAGTTCTGTGCTTTTCGTGATATTTTTCTGCATTAAGCTGCTGTTGCTTTAATGAAATTATTGTCGCTTGGAATGAAAGTGAAAATATTCTGCGTATATTTGAGGTTATGTTATGCTTGTCACCATATAACAATTATAAATGAGGGGATTTTCAAGTTTTTGGCTTTAGTGTGTTGCAGAAGTTGTTGTTTTTGCTTGGTAAACTAACTTTTTGAAGAAAAAAAAAAACTTTCGAATAGATATCGTAGTTTCAAAATCAAGTGAAATTCATTGGTTACCACAATAACTACTTTGGATCCATTATACCTTAGAGAGTAACGAATTGATCGAACGGGTGTAAATGCATATGGCTGGCATAATAAATAGCGTAACAAATTATACCAGCTTGCAGTAGGGCCTATGGTACAACCGTGCTATAACTTGTCTGCATCGTCCTTTCCGTCCCAAAATAATAATTTAGATTCTCTTATTTTCGAGAAAATTTTATTATACCTAAATTTTCTGTAAATAATTATAACTTTTTTCAAGATTTAAGTTTTTAAAATATTCAAAAAAATTTTGTATTTACATTTTTGACAGAAATTCGTTATTTTAGTCATTCACCAAAGCAAAACTGGTAAAAAATCTGAAAAATCGAATTAGCATTAAACCGTTATAATATAATATTTTCATGAGTTTTTACGTACCATAGTCCCTTGAATCGAATCGAACTAGCTTTCTTTGTTATAACATAGACCGCAGAGAAATGACTTATCGAAGTCTGGATACTACAGTGAGCAAAAATTGTAAGACTTTCTAATTTAAATTTAAGTTTAAGTCACATCAAAAAAAAAAAAAAAATCATTAGTGTTAAGTATACTCTTGTCTTTCTGAAGTGCATAAAGTGTATTTGCCGATTTTTACGATGAGTGAAATTATTTAACAGAGAAGTTCCATTAAGTTTTGTGTGCGGAATCAAATTTCTGCTTCCCAAACGCTCAGAATGTTAAAAAAGGCCTTTGGTGATAATTGGTTGTCACGCGGAAGTGTTTTGAAGTGGTAGAAAATATTTAAAGAGCGTCGAGAACGCGTTGACGACAAACTACGTTCAGGCCACCATCAATCGGTGATCAACATTTCGATAAAATAAAAAATTGGTGCTTCAGAATCGACGATGAACAGCAAGTGAGCTTACTGTCATCGTTGGAATATCGGAAGGATTGGCGTAAGCCATTTTGAGAGATCAATTGGGCCTAAGAAAAATAAAAGCACGATTTGTTCCAAAATCATAAATTTTTTGCGAAAAACAACGTCGCTATAAGGGGTTAGGGGTAGTCAGAGGCACGAAAAAATGAGAATTTTCAGTATTTTTTTTGCTATCAAGTCATGTTGTTTTACAAAAGCAATAATATGGCATTATTATAGAATGTGTTGACTTGAAGTTATAAAAATTTCAAAACAAAAAAAATTTAATTTCCAAAGTTATAGTTGTTTGTGTTGACCCAGTTCCAAAAAAGGTACTTGCGGTGACAACTTTAAGTCCTTGGAGATTCATCTAAAATCAATCGGACAAAAAAAGTTAGTTTTATAAATAGATAATCCTGGGCCTGATCGAGGGATTTTATTTTTTTAAAAATTAACAGAATGGCGGCTTCAGGAAATTTTTTCTAAATTTTTGGGCAAAAAATCAACAGTTAATTGGTCTTAAAAAATCGAAAATTTTGTAAAAACAAAACTCCTTCGACCAGGCCCGAATTTATTATGTATTCTAAAAGCTGTATAAATTTCATTAAAATCTACTGAGCGGTTTTGGAGTTACAGTTGTCACCAGTTCAAAAAACATAGTTTTGAGAAAAACGCGTTTAAAGTTGCCTTTTTCTCTTGACGGCCGCGAGTTCTCTATGTAATTTTTCGAATAACTCAAAAACTAATTATCAAATCAACGAAATTTTCAGAGAACCAAAATGCAAAAAAAAAAATAATTTTTTTAAAATTCTAACTACCCCTTAACGATTGTGAAACAATGCTTTCCGAATACTAGGGTGTCATGAAACGTATTATTACAGGCGATGAGTCTTGAATCCATATTTACGACGCGGGAACAGATTATCAATTAGTCGAACACCGTGACAAGGTGGGCTGAAGCCGAGAAGCAAGTCTAAAATCAAGGTCTTGTAGACAGTTTTCTTCTATTATCAAATTCGTTCCGACCAGTCAAAGTGTCAAAAAGGATTCCTATTTGAGTATTATGCGTCGTTTGCGCGAAGCTTTCCGTAAAAAAGGCCAATTTTTCGCCAAATTTTTAACCAATTTCTTACCTGCTTGCTTTAGCTCCGTGTGATTTTTGGCTATTCAGCAAACTTAAACGACAGCTCCGTTTTGAGTCAATTGAAGCCATTATACGAAAATCGCTACGCAATCGAAGACTAATCCATCTTCAACTGCTTTAAACGTTTGTCCGTTGTGACGGAATCGACAAAACGACTATAGCCTGCAACAACTCGCTTAGGCAGTTAATATCTATTCAAGCCAATTCGCCGGGTATGTAAAAAGTATGGCAGCCGAAATGCTTCAACCTGTCTGGCTGTTTGGCGAAAGCTGGGCAGTGAAAAAAAAGTCTCTAGATATTTCCACCATAACTTCCTCAATGCATTAAAGTGGCAATGAACTAAAGGAAACTTTTTCAAAATATTTAAGAATACTTTAAGTACATATTTGTTATAAATGGTGTTAGAGATATCGACATGAAATTTTGCATACGTCCTCTTCTCATCAAGAAGCTGCTCTTTTGTCGGAACCGTAAATATCGGGCCATTAATACGTATATAAATATAGGATATAGCTATCATAGAAACTGACCGAGAAAATTCAAGTTCAAATGGAATGAAAAACCTTTTTATTTGACAAATTATATTATTGATAAATAATAATAATATTAAAATAAATAATAAAGGATGCTATAGCCTCGCTGCAGCTGAAGTTCCGGTTTTTTTTTGTTTTCCTGTGAATTTCAAGCGACAAATCAAGTTCAGGAAAATAAGCGTGTGACTTTTGACAATGCAACAGAGATCAAAACACTTTGTGAGCTTCCTCGATTCTGCATCACTGTTCTTCTCAGCTCATAATCTACGATATTTCCAATAAAGTTGCCCCTTCGCCCGTTCTAAATTTCCTATTAGAGACTTGTTTACTTGTGCATTGCACGCTTGGAGCCGCACCGCATCAATTTGGGTATATGTGTATGTGTATTCTGGCGGCGCTAAAATCCGCTGTTTACACTGCCAACATCAACGTGAAGTTCCCACAGTAGTCCACGTTGTTGTTGGTAAAAATAACAAACAATTCTCTCTGCTGGCGTTTAACGTGAATTCGACCAGGGTGTGAGTACCTTATGACTTCATCCTTGCCTTGTATGTGTGAGTGTGCGGAAAATGCCTTGTGACAGCGTGACAGGAAGAAGCCTTTTAAGCATTTCTTTGGTAACACAGAAGACATTTCCCTCATCACTTTCCACACACATAAGCATAACATATTATTTCATCAAGCGTCTTCGAAGAAAGGGGTGTCTGATAGGAGTAGTTTCCACTTTATTTGTTTTGTTTACAGTTTTAGTGTGTGTGTGTGTTTTATTTCCTTATTTGGATTTTAGGAAATTCGAGATGCTTTTCAAATTGACTCAAAACGCGAAGCTGACTGACTGACACTTCTCTTATTTACAGACCAACGGCAGTTTGCTTAATGCTTTGCTGTTACTGCTTACTGCCAATGCAGTTGCGGCTAATGTAGTTGTTGTTATAGTTAGAGTTGTTATTGTTGTTGTGTTGGTGTTGCTGTTGCTCATTGTCAACCGATATTATTATTGCCTTTGTTTTGTGGCGTTTATTGCGTGAGTGTGTTGATTTTTCTTCCGAATTGTTGTCGTTGTTGTTGTTGTCATCGTCGCCACTTCATCAAAAATTCTTCACAGAGAAAGTGGTTGGTTCAGTGACTTTTGTTTGCGCAAATTAAGATTCCAATACAGCGTCAAGCACACGCATTTACAACTACTTGTGTGTATTAGGGTGGGACAAAAAAAATTATTTATAATTTTTTTAGATTTTTATCGTTATATACCGAGAAAATATTGTCGAAATGGTGAAAAAATTCTAAAAAAATTAAACAATTTAATATAATATACTACATAATATATAATAATAATAATTTTTCTTTTTGTTATAGATGGTTAAATTCTCTATCAGGATATGTTTTCAGTTTCACTCTCTATAATTTGTTCGACTCTTGTGTTATTTATTTGAGAGATCGTTAAGCGTGACGTGTTAGTATTAAGAGCTCAAATTTTACCACAGTTTTTTCATCACTGCAAAAAATGCGAAAATATTTTTTCGTAGAAAAAAAGTTAAAGAAAATTTTGACCCACCCTAATACTCATACACATATGTACATATGTTTCCATAATTAAAGAGCTCGAACTTTATCAGTTTTTCATCATTTAAGACAATATTTTCACAGTATCAAATGAAAATTTTTTTTTTGCCCACCCTAATAGACATATACGTACATTTATGTATATTAAAAGTTTACCAGAAATGTTTTTCTCGTAATTGAGTACAACACGTTCAAGTTACTTTAAGAAAAATAAATAGCTTTGTTTGGCCCACCCTAATACACATATGTCATACGTTTTTTATCCATGTGTATTGTCTACCTATAGAGCAATCAGTTGATTACCCAATATACCTATATGGAAAACAACAAAACATTCCCTTATCAAACACACCATCACACACGTACACACACACACTCAGGCACGTACGCACACATGCCCATCAACTTTTAAGCATTTGATTCGTGTGAATCTTGAAATTTCCGAAGACATTTTTATTGGCAATTTACCACGACGATTTTCACCTTTTCCCAAATGAGCTTCTCCACCAGCAACCAGTGATTTTGATTGTTGATTGTTGAAGTGGCAGTGGCAGTGGCGGTGAGCGAGACACGTACACACACGCAAACACACGCACACACCCATGCAATGCAATACGGTTGTGGTAATTCAATGCCACACGGCGCGTCACGAAGCATGTCAATAGGTATACGCAACAACAACAATATCAGCAGTAACAAAAACAGATACAACAAGAACAGCTACAACAACAACAGCTACAGCAGCAGCAACAACATTTAAGCAAACAAACAGACAGTGAATTGGTGAGCAAAGGACGAAGGCGAAGAAGAAGAAGCAGCTGAAATCAGCAGCGCAGAAGGACAAACAAACGCCACATATATGTGTGCGTGTATGTGTGTGTGTATAGCAAACTGTAAAGTGGAGCTCAGCGAAATTATCAACAGTATGACACAGAAGCTTATGTTGGTGGCGCGTTGCGCGGCAAGTAGCAAGTGGTAAGTGGCAGCGACTCATCAACGCGCATGGGAAACAGGATGCGACATTTCGCGCAAAGCTGCTGTTGTTAATATTAAGTAGTGTTTGTTGCATGCCCCTGCCATTTAATTGTATTTATGCGTGTCGCTTGCTGTGATTTCTTAAATCTTTCTTTTTGCTGTTGTTGTAGTAAGTGCAGGGCATGCAACCCCTCGTGCAATCGATAAATTCAATCACGCGTGACAAATTCCGCTTCTACTTCCTCTTTTCGAGCTTGTTATCCGCTTTTAAATAAGACGCATTGGTTGTTTAAGAGGGTCGGGATTAAGAAATTCCGAGCTGGAAGAGGGGAGATGACAAGTCTCATAGTTCGGTTGTGAACCCTTCCAAAAGTGCTTTTTCAGAATTTTTCCTCGTATTCTTAGACAGAAAGATAGTAGGACAACGATTTGGAGACCTCCTCATTGCGTACTCTTAAATTCTATTATATAATTTTGTTGATTTCTCTGTTCTTATAGGTTTATCCACTCGTTTGTCGTCAGTCTGGTAAATCCATCATAAAAAACTGAAAGTTATTAGTGTCTAATTCATAAAAATATTTTGGGAAACGATATCTCTATCAACCTCCTCTTCAAAGACTATGAAGCTACGAATTAGCTCCTATAAACAAAATTTCTTAGAGAGTGAAAAGTTGCAGTTTTTGTTTGTTTGATGGAACTAAAATTTTTTGGAAGTGATGGTATCGGACCACAAAGATAACATACGAACTGATCCAAATCAAGATTTTTTTCGACAACTTCTTTCCTTTCACGGAATCCTACAACTAGCGAATATTTGGCATGTTAATCCTGAAACAACAAAGCGGCGGGGCCAATGGATTGCCGGCCGAGCCATTCAAATACGCAGACGAAGGACTTGTAAGGAGCATGCATCAGCTTCTTTGTAGAACATAGTCGGAGGAAAGCCTACGATTGGAATTTAAGTGTGTTCTGCCCAATCCACAAAAAAGCGAGACCAAACAATTTTCGGCAACTACCGTGGGATCAGCCTTCTCAACATCGTATATAAGGTTCTATCGAGAGTACTGTCTTCAACGATCTGATTGGACCTTATCAGTGGGGCTTTAGACCTGGAAAATCAACAACTGACCAGATATTCACCATGTTCCAAAATCTTGGAAAACACTCATGAAAAAGTATCTATATACACTACTACACTACCTCTTCGTCGATTTCAAAGCTGCTTTTGACAGCACGGCTAATACGGCTATGTAAACTGACGTTAAGCAATACCAAACGTTCCGTCAGAATCGGGAAGGACCTCTCCGCGCCTTTCGATACCAAACGAGGTTTCAGGCAAGGCGACTCCCTATCGTCCGACTTCTTCAACTCCACTGCTGGAGAAAATAATTCGAACGAGGACAAGACGAAATGTATCATGTCATTAAACAAACAGCGATACTCGCGATTTGACAGTCATAACTTCCAAGTCGTAGATCATTTCGTCTTTCTTAGAAACAATAAGAACACCAACAAAGTGTCTGCCACGAAATTCAACGCAGAATAACTCTTGGCAACAGATGCTACTTCGGATTGAGTAGGCAATTGAGAAGTAAAGTTCTCTTTTCACGAACAAAGACTAAACTCTATAAGTCTCTCATTATTCCCGTGTTGTTGTTGTTGTCTGTCGAGTTCACAGTCCTTGACCGGATAAAAAATCCGGGTCCATTCTGGCTACGTAGGCCCGACTGTCATGTGAACGGTTCCCGTCCTGCTACATGGTGTAGAGGCATGGACGATAACAACATCTGATGAATCGACGTTACGAGTTTTCAAGAGAAAGGTTCTGCGGAATATTTATTGTTCTTTACACATTGGCAACGGTGAATATTTTTGACTCCTTAGAAACATGGCTTTGCATTAAGTCTATTGCAAACACTAGGATGTACGAGTACGTTGAACAATTTTGCATAAAAAACCTAAAAAAGACGAGTTTAGTAAACACCAGTCTAACTGAAGTCCTCTTAGTCAGCCAAAACAAAAAGTAAATGAAATGAAGACCCATGAAGTAACAGTCAACAGCGGAAGCGCTCAACGCACATATCTAGCGATTGCGTCACAAGTGACAGCCGACAGCCGACAGCCACTCGAATCAATTGGTGTTTCCCAGCGAATTCAATACTAAATGCTCGTTTCGGCGACACCGGCAATAAACGCATGCGAATACCAGCTGAAAGTCCATAAGTGGACGTGTGAGTGTGCGCTACAAATGGGCTGTTGGAAAAACGGAAATCGAAATTTGATATTTTGAATCGTGCCTCAGCCGTGCAAATATGTGTCTTGTGGCAGAGGAAACAGCGACAATATCAGTTAAGCTGGTGGTGGCGGGAGTGCGAACTCTCGCATGTGTGACAATCAAAATGCTGTTGCGACATTGTAGCAAGAAACCATACGCACACACGTGCATACATGCGCCGATTGCAACATATTTTTACCCTCAAAGCTGTGCGCCTGAATTCCTGACAGCTCATTGTCGCCACAGGTGCTTATTACGCCCAGACAGGCAGGAGGCATGCCGTTGCTTCCGCCGCTGCTGCTGCCAGCGTCGACCGCACGACGTGCACTGTGCGCATGAAATCAGATACCCGCTGCTTTCCGTCGGAAGGAGTGCGTATGCAAGGAAGAAAAAGTAAAAAAACCAGAAAAAAAACTGTAAGCTCCGAAAGGCTGTTGCTACATATCGCGTTGCTGCTAATGAGTATCATCGTTATTGGCAAACACACACACACATACATGTATTTTATATAATATAGATAAGTATATATGTAATTATGTTCGAAATTTTTTTGTTCTTCGCCCCCTTGTTGCACGCGCACTTTAAAATGTGGCTTCCGAGTTTAATGAAGTGCGGAAGCCGGCACTGGAACTTGCCACAGCGTTCCGCTCGCAGCGATCATGACGACAATGCGTGGTATGACGCCGACAAGGACATGACGACGACGAGGCCGTTGATGACGATATGGCAGTGTGGCATACAACATATCGATTACCAATTAGTAGTAAGCACACCTTTTTTGCTTTGCTTTTGCGCCATTCCATTCCGTTTCGGTGCTTGTGCGCTTACTGCGCTCACCGCTCTTCGCTCGTCGCCGGCTTTGGCAAGAATTTGGCCAGACAGCATGACTCCACCTGCAGTGCGCCAAATATATTGCCGCGGCATATATTTTAAATTTTTGGCTGTTTTATTTTTCGGCTTTGCAAATAACTTCTTTGCAGTGTGTCACAGGGGCAACCTTCTGGTGTGCGGACTAGATGCGCTGAGCTTCTTTCACGTTTGAAATATGTGGCACTAAATTCAGTTGAGCTTTTTTTTTATGTTTTTGCCTTGGCTATGTGACAATGTGGGCAGGCTGTGGAGTCTTAGTTGTTTCCTCTAACCTGTTGTAAATTTATTGTTTAATCAGTGTAAAAGGTAGCTATGCCGAGCTACCGATTTGATCTCCTTCGAGGAAATCAGCTATACCTAACCAAACTTTGTTCAAAGATATCTTTTAAGTTTTAGTCTTCGCTCGGTAAAGTTGAGAATAAGTCTTAAGATATTTGAATTTTACCTTGAAAGAAAGCGGTTGATAATTGGATGATTCCACTATATAATATTTCTTAAAGCTAGTATTGCTAGATTCGTACGAAAAATATTACAAAGCTGACTTAAAATAAGAAAGAATTGAAGGAATACATGAAAAATCGCTCATCAGCAGCGGGAGCTGAATTTTAGTAACCTCGGGACTTCAAATTTCAATATTTTATATTTACTACAAAACGCTCTCTAATAAAAGATCTCTCGCGCGCCAGTCATTCTTCTTCTCTCCTTCTCCACCTGGTCTTTCCATGGGAGTGGAGGTTTTCCTTTTCCTCTACTTCATCCGGCGGGCACCGCGTCGAATACTTTCAGAGCTGGAGTGCTTTCATCCACTCGGACGGCATGATCTAGTCGGCGTAGCCGCAGCCTCTTAATTCGCTGGACTATGTTATTGTCGTCGTATATCTCGTGCAGTTCATCATTTCATCGACTGCGGAAGAACGTTTCTTTCGAAAGCTCGTAAGGCCTTCTCTTCAGATATTGTGATCGCCCATGTCTCTGCACCATATATTAGGACGGGTATGATGGGTGACTTGTAGAGTTTGGACTTTGTTCGTCGAGAGAGGACTTTACATCTCCATTGCCTACTGAGTCCGAAGTTAGTAAGAATATTCTGCGTTGGATTTCAGGGCTTTCGTTGTTCCTAGTGTTAATGCTGGTTCCAAGTTAAACGAAATTATCTAAGGCTTCGAAGTTATGACTGTCAAAGTGAAGTGGGAGACAAGTTGCGAGTGAGACGACTGTTGTATGCTCGATGACCACTTCAGTTCTTTTCAACCAACTATATAAGTTCAGAGTTTGTCCCCGAAATAAATGAAAACTTAAATTGAATCCGGTACTACTAGGAAGTCACTTCAACGGCAAAACTGAGAGAGTATTTCTAGCCTAAAAGAAAAGTTCTTGCAGTCTATCACAGAAGCGGATCCCTCTCTATCTGCCTCACTTAAAAAAATCATTTATCATGCTTTGCTCATTTGCACGCAATTTCGACACCTCAAAAGTCTTTAACGCACTGCCGTCGTCACCGCATTATGACTTCACTAATGTACATATCTTTGCATTTGCGACGTCACAGTGATTTCGCGAAGACACAGTCGTCAAATCACTTGAAACAATCATTAATTTCATTCAACAAATCGTCACAAAATCTTTTCTCAGAACTTAAAAATTCCTAACGCACTTCAAGGCGCCGTGTGCCGTTTACTACACACACAAACTCACAACTCCTCGTTTATATAAACACACACACACTTATATGCATACGTTTATGGGGCACGACGTTCATTTGCAGGTTGCAAGGCAGTCCATTAGCTTTTGATTTAACTTTTGAAATTCTTTTCGCCTTTTTGTTGTATTTTTTTTTTTGGTTTTTTCTCAGTTTGCTTGAGCACTCGCCAGGTTTCTCGCCTGTGATTAATGGTTACGCAAATATTCATGGACAAATTGTAATTTTCCGATTATGGCTGTTGAAAAGTATGAAAATGCGTCTCACGATGCGCCACGAAATTTTCAAGGAACTCTCTGTGCTTGTATGCGTCTAAATTCCTTTTTTTGTATTTTGTCTTCACACACACACACGCATGCTGCAGTATTGGTGGCTGAATTCAACAAGTGCTGGCGTAATTTAAAAAGTTTTTAGATTATAATATCACTGATTTGATTACGATATTCTTTATTTTTATTGAATTTTATTACAACACAGTTGGCAGAATGAAGGAAGCTGAGGGAATTTTATTAAATTTGTGGCTCAGCGAATTTAAAAATTTGGTAGAAAGCGATTTAAAGAAGCGAAAATGTCTGAAGAAGGCATGAAAATTTTAAATTTTTGAAAAATTTTTCTTCCGGATACTGTGGGTAGTCTTATAAGTGATTTGAATGTCATCGTATTGAAATTTTGCTTTGGCTATGTGGCTTTACCAGTAGAATCTTTAAAATATACCATATCATAAGCTTAAAACTCACAAGACCTAAGAAGAGAGCGTGGACTCAAGTATAAGGAACCTTTTCAGTTGCCGCTTTTTATTTAGGCCTTACACATACAAAATTTCCTATAAAGTCAGCTCTGGCGAAGTCTTACGAGTATAACTTTCGTTTTGTAACATAAATATAAGAGATAAGACAACGCAGCTGATAATAAAAGTCTTCAATTGCGACTGAGACATCAGAAAATGTTACCAGTAAACACCGAAACGCTTAGGAGATTTTACATTTGGAACTGACATATTTACTTATTGACAAGAGGATGTGTCCAATTCTTCATCAAAATCAATGGGTTTTATATTCGACTACCAGAAGTAACGGCTATCTATCAGTACCTATGCAGAATAGATTGCCAAATCTACACTAATGCTGATCCCGAGATTTTCGATAAGGAACATATGAAGTTCGTAAAGCAGATACTGTCCTTTTGAGAATTTTTTCAAAAGAAAACTATGAAATAAAGATTATTATGTTAAAAGAAGAACAAAGATAATTATAATAGGCTTAAGTGGGTAAAAATAAGACCCTAAACTGGTAGATCCTATGCTGAAAACTTTGTCTATAAGATGGTACCTCTAGAAAATATATGTTCTGTAGATAGATGAGAGATTATCAATTGTTTAAGAAATTCGACATTCCAATCAAAGCAAAGGAACCTATTAGATATTGCGTTCGTTATTATTTGGGAATATGAGTCTTACTCGAGCTCACAGTCAAACCAAAAGTTAATTAATATGAAGAGCTTGCAGCTATTCTGCCGTCTTAATTCTAAATCCTTTCACTCTGAAGTTTAATCAACAACCATCCGAAGACGCTTATTGCTTTTTATGATTATGGTCAGAGTTTCAGGTATATGACAAGAAACCATAATTGGGTACATTATTTCACTCCAAAATGCAATCTTATGACACCAAAGGAAAATAGTTCAAAGTGTAGAAAGACACATCAGTTAGTTACTATCATCGATTATTTTTAGAAGTAAGAAACCCTACTCCGAACCAGTAAAGGAAGTACGCAAGTCGTTAAAAGGCAATTACTGAAAGAGCTGACAAACGGATAAAGGTGAGATGTAATGTCTTAAGGACATAAAGAACGGTCAAGATCATGTTCCAAAGCCTCAAAGAAAGAAGAAAACCATGTATGCTTCTACTCACATGGTCTCGAAAAGGTTACAGGGCGACTGTTGGCCTAATTAAAGGTCACAACCTATTGGCATCACTTGCATAAGTAACGAGACACCTATAGCATTATCTCCAACTCATTTTAGAAAATTAGAAGCTTCGCAATTCTAGAGACTAGATGAGGAATCAACATTACATATAAAGTCACCAGAATACTTGGCGTCCTGTAAGGGTAATACCTTAGCTCAAATTAAACTGAATATCGACTTGGCATTACTAAGGACTTAAAGGTCTATATACGTTGTGATAGCCGGCTAATACAACTTAACCTAAGCGAATCTTATAAGAACACAATGATATAACGGCTCAAACTCGAAATTTAGGGCAGGTAAATTTTGGATCAAACATTTACTGCTCGACTTGCACTCCTGCTCTCCGAGAGAACTCATCAGCAATTCGGAATAAGGGAACTGTTGGACGGAATTTCACGATCTTTACGTACAGCTGCAAACGAAACCATTGGTTTTTGGAAAAAACTTAATAACAACTGGCACGATGAGGAAGGACGTGTCGCAGTGGAGAGAAAACAGACTACCTACGTCGCAACGTTACAATCGAGCACATAACATACGGGATGGAGTAGGTATCGAGAGTAGTAGATTCCGCAAACGTTAAAGCGGACGTAGCATGGCCCGACCATGAAGAAGTTGGAATAGCAATTAACCGTCTGAGGAACAACAAAGCGGCGGGTGCCGATGGTCGGATGAAAGCATGCCCGACGATTAGAATTTAAGTATCCTCTGCCCAATCCACAAAAATGGGGATCCCACATTACTACTGTGGATCTAAAAGTTTCCGACGCAGTACCCGCCGGGGGAAGCGGAGGAAAAGGAAGACCTCCACTGCCTTGGAAATGACAGGTGGAGAAGGACCTGGCTGCACTTGGAATCTCCAATTGGCACCACACAGAGAAAATGGAGAATGACGGGCGCGCTGTTGTAAACTCGGCCATATTCGCGTAAGCGGTGTCTTCGCCAAAAAAGAAGAAAAAGAAATTTTACATAAGCAGCACTATGACCTACTTCTAAGTATGAATGTGAAGTTTGCAAAATTTCAGATGAAGCGGGACATCTATTATATTTTATTGTAATGTGTATGTGTGTATATATAAATGTAGATGCAACATATGCACATTGAACTCTATGAGTTTCTTGAAGAAGCAAGCTGTAATATCGAAATTCGCGCAGTGGAGCACCTGCTCTTTAGTGCTCCTTAGAGCATGGCAATGCAAAAACACCAACACCCAGACATATGAGTACGCGTGTGTAGACAGCCAGCCTGCAGATGTGTCTGCGCTGAACTCGAACGACGGGATATTCTTTCAAAAAATCGCACAAATAAAAAGAAATCCTAAAAGATAGCACACAGAACAAAACAGAACACATTCTTTGGCTGCTGTTGTTTTGCACGTCTTTTTGCACGCTGCTGTACCATATGCATGCACATGTGTATGGGTGTATGTGTGCGAGTGTGTACCCAATGCCTATTTATGGGCATCTATGTGGCACGGCACAATTAGTTTTCGCAAATGCCAGATGTTGACATGTGGCAGGCAACGATTTGTAGCAAGGCAAAGCGAAAAAAGCCGCAAATCAAATGTCGATGAGCAGAAACAACAACAACGAATAGCCGAAAGGAAATAATAATAATAAATAATACAAAGTGCCAAGGCAGGAGCACACAAAGGCGCATGGGATGGGGCAGAAGGAAAAACAAATTATATACATACTTGCCATTGGGAATTATGAAAAACAAAATTTATTGAATGGAAATCGAAGGCAAGAAAGAAAGAAAGCGCCCCAAAATCAAAAGGAAGGGCGAGCGCGCATTCACACTCAGCCACACGTGATATCATATATGAATATGCATAGATGTATGTGTGTGAAGTAATGTTCGACGGCTGACAGCCTCACTGACTCGCAAGCCGCGCACCGGAGACGCCACGTCCCAAAAAACACGTTGGATACCCCAGCTGTCCCTATTCGCTGGCGGTTAATGGTTTTCAATGGCTTTGTTTACCACTACAAGCAGCCAACATTGCCTCACACACACGCTCATACTTTTGGCAAACGGGTAAGCTGTCTGCAAAAATTGTGGCACATTTGATTTCTTCATTTCATTTGCTCTGTTCGAATTTCAAGTTCGAGCGAGCACCACGGCGGAGCTTCCTCCCGAGCTACCTCATGCATGCCTCAAGGTTTTTTTTATTGTATATTGTACTGCCATGCAGCAGGTGCGATTGATCCTTTGATTTTTAATTTAAATATTTGCCATAAACTACACGTACACTCACAAACACACATACGAGTAAGCACCTAACTGTAATTGAAAGTGCTGCATTGACGTGTTTATCAATTTTGAATGTTGAAATGTTCATGATTTGAACAAATAAATAAGAAGTGTTTATAATAAATTGCAATTTTGAAGGACTCACGAGGAGTTTGTGTCATGAAAGTCCTGTGGGTTGGGTGCGAAAATATTGGGAGAAGTATATTAGTTTATAAACGTCAAACGTCAGTCAAAATAACAATAATAAAAGTTTGGAGCGGTAGTGGAAAGAAGGCCCCCCACCCTTTCCAGTAGTTATTTTGTTGAAAAAAAAACTCGACTTGTTAGACTTATTAACCATCTAAGTATTAAAAGCAGAAATTGCTTTTCATGCCGTAAAATTTGAGCGACAAAAAAACGTTTACTTCAATTTTCCATATACTTGTTATAAGTCTCGGCTGGAATCGCCCCCAGTGCCTTCAGCGATTTCTTTTGGTTTCGGCTAATTTTTGGATCATTTTTTTCAAGATTTTTTGACAGATTGAATGTCATATTCAAAAAACTATCATTTGAAGAATGTACGGTGCTCAGCTACCTTGACAAGTGACCTCTGTTCAATGCCGTCTTTGCAAATGATTCAGTCTTTTGGTAACGGATTTTTTGACACGCTTAACTGGCTATACCAATGTGACACTTTCAAAAAAATTTTTTTTTTACTTTTTCGGTAGTTTATATATTCAAAAATATCCTGTGTGATCGGCAAGGTCGTATGTTGAATAGTTTTTGAATGGTAGCGTTCTAAACAGCGACCGCTCAGAGGAGCAAACATATACTATACTATATATGTAAGTGAAACTTTAAACGCGATTTTCTCGAAACGACATTTTTCAAAATTGCTGACATCATAACTCAACGAGAAGTTGACCGATCGATTTGGGTATAGTTGAATACATTTGCTATACAATGGACTACGATCTCTTTGATTGGTTCAAATTTGTCAATTTGGCATTAAAAAAAGTCCATTTTTTTTCGTAAAAAAACGATTTTTTTTTTCAAAACTACGCCATTTTCTTAATTTTTGATATTTTTCAAAGATCGTAGTTTATTGTATAGAAAATATATTAAGGTATAATAAACATTTTGAATTTTTTGTTTCAGCTACTCATTCAACTGGAATCATGCCAGTAGTTGAGGCACTTTTTTTCGGCACTTCCGCAGACAGCACATAACTCCGTTATTTTTCAATATTTTTGTAATATAATCTGTCTAAAAATATAGCTAAAATATACTTTTTTACGTCCATAGAACGTTGAAACACTCAATGTAGTACTTTCTTTTAAAAAAATTCACGAAAATCGCCTAAATTTTCATGCGTCACACTGATATAGCCCCTTAATACCCAAAACATTAACCAAAATGTGTTAGGTCGGCCAATTAACATTTTCTGCCATATCTCTGTTGTCAACATGATGATTTTCAACTAATATTTCTTGAGCTCTTTTGTTGCTATTGCCATTAAAAGAGATGAATGGACAACTCCCATGAAGAACGTTTTGGATTCGGATTAGTATGGAATTAATACTAAGTAGTGCTTAAAAGTTCATCCGTTTCTGACATCCTTAATATCTACTCAAAAATACTTCAGCTGGACATATCATACCATAGGTAGATCGTAAGAATAGTAAGATTATTTGAATCTCAGTTTACGTATCTGGCGGTCGAATTTTTTCAATTCTGTGATCAGTGGCTACAAGTTATTCTATGAAATGAGATTTCTAAAATGCTTTTGTTAGTTTGATGTTGGTTTGTGAAAGGACTTCAATTTTAGAAAATTTTCTTCAAACTATGACTTTCTTGCGATCTTTTAACTTTCTGAGTGATTTTTGTATAAATTTGGACTTAGGTGTTAGTGTAACTATAACGAGCTACTACTGCTACTAAAAAGATCGGAGGAAATGTAGTCACACCATTTCACAGGTAGGAACAAAAACAACTCTGTGAGTTTTTGGATGTACTGATTATAAGACTGCTGTCATATGAATTTTAATATGAGTCTGTTCTCTTGAGATGCGAACTTAACAGTTTGTCTCTCCTAGCAAGTCACTGTCTTCTTTCGGGTCCTTCACTTGTATCTTTCATATTAAAAATTCAGTTAATGGAGAGTGGATGAGTGCATGTGATGGCTTGTTAGCTTCCGATATTAAAATATATGTTGGTTGATCGCAGGTCAAAAATGCAATTGGAATGTAAGGAGATTCAAAGAACACATATTTCGAATTTCTGAAAACTTTAATTTTTAAGTAGAAAGACGAAGAAAGCATTATTTGCAAAAAATATTAACAATTTTAAATTAAATTTTATTAAATTCTCATAAACCATCCTTTAACTGGGGAGTCATGTAACACATATGTATAAAAAAAAACATATAAATTTCAAATAACGGAACCACTACAACAATCAAATATTCGCACAAAGAAATAACGGAAAAAACCGCGAAAATGCCCCCACAGCGAAAGTAGCGTAAAAGTGATTTAGAAATGAGAATCGAAATAAATATTGAGGAAATGCAACGGATATGAGCGGAAAAAGCTTTGTAGATATTCGTTTAATACAAAAGCTAGCTAAAAGCGACTAGCACAATTGTTGTTATTCCTGATTGATTGGTATGCTCAAGGACAATTCTCGCTGAAGGACTCCATTTTATTTGCATACTCATTTGGGGTATGACTTGAAGACTTTTTAAATTCAGTCTCTGAATCAATTGGTGGTTCGGCTGTTGAGCTATCTACTAAGTATAACGGAGAAGTTTTGGGACGTCTCCTGAAGAAACTACTTTAGCCTACTCTCTGGCCTCATTTTGCTACCTTTTAGTTGAGGAGAAGTGGTTTTGATCCCGAATTTGTCGACGAAATCTGATGACGCCACCCTCAATCTGTTGGAATGACTCTTTTTGGAATAGTATACACTTCTTTTTAAATATATAGCGGTCTTTGGCCTTTTATTATACTCTACTTCTTTATATTTCTGTTGCCGAAAGTCACTTTATGCCTCAGGTGGGCTTTTAATTCGACGATCATTCGGGTGCTCGAAGTATGGTGAAGATCTCTGATAATGAACAAGATCAAAAGTAGGTTTTATAATGTGTCAATATGAACAATTACCAAGCCAAAGTATTCATTCTTGACTTTCACAGATCCATTGTAACTTTGAAGGTTACAGCATCGAGATCTAACGACTCAAACGAGGAACCAAAGTGAAACAATTTGAAAGAGCTTTACAAGCATGTATCTCCAACTCTTATTCCATAAAATTTTAGGCAAAGAATATACGAGAAAACATAAACACCGTTAAATCTGCAATTTCGGCAAATATTATAGTCCTACCCCTAAATCTCAACCGAAAGCTTCGTGCACTACATTCATATTCATTCGAAAGTACTCACACTAATTAGCATGCATCACTTAAGAGCTGCTGAAAAATCATCAACTATTCTCGGTAAAAAAAAGAAAGATAAAATGTTGGCATTCGGCTAGTCCACCACCATTTTTGTTTCACTCTGCCGAGCATTCATTCATTTATTCATTCACTCGTACTCCATTTGCGTTGGACTCATTGATTTGCATTTCTTTGACAACAACAAAAGCAAACAAATTACAACGAGGCAATTGACCAATTTTATGCGATTTTTTTGTTTTTGTAGTTTTCCACTTCAGTTGACTCGTTTCTATGTAATACCAAAAATGGTTTCTCGCCAAAGGAAGACAACAACACTTTTAAGATTTCAGGCTTTCGGTCGCTATAAAAGAGTTATTTGTTTTTAGGACATTTACATTCTCGTCGTGCGGCAGCGTTACCGCAAACAAATCGCCTTTGCTGTGAAAGCAAACATTGTTCGGATTCCGTTTTTTTTTTTTTGTAATATCCTTAGAGCGGCTGAAGGACTTCCTTTTGACTGTTGGATAGTTTTTAATTTAGTTTTACGATTTACTTTAGTGTATAATATATGGTATTATTTATTTTGCGAGTTGATATTTGGTTTTTGGCGGCGATGGTTTGGTAAGCCGTTTTATTTAACCCCAACAAAGTCGCGAAACACATTTGTACGCATTTTAATACAGATCATTATTAACGCCTTCAAAATAGGCTTCAGAGCCAATACAAGTATGCCAACGCTGAAACCAATCTTCCGTATACATGTCATAAGGCTGGAATGGTATTTTCTTGCAAAGTCTTCGGTGAATATTGGTGTTAAGGAGCAACATTCGATAGATTATTGGGCAGTTTTAACATCATATTCATAAATCCACGTCTTGTCAGCAATAACAATGCGTCCTCAGCTACGCTGTTAAGCATCACTTCCGCGACCTTTACTCGACTCTGTTTTCACGAAAAATTCAGGTCTTTTGGTACGAGTCTAGCATTGACACGCTTCTTACGCAAAAGAACACACCGAGGACTACGATTTTCAAGCTCTCTAAATTTTCGATGCTATCGTAATTAATGCGATGGACGGATGATACGAAAAAGGCCTGAGACAAGTTTTTATTGACGGCCAAAACACATCTGAAACATTTTTAACGCTTCCGTAGCCGTGATTCCGTTTCCAGCACACTCGTTGTTAAATTTTTTCTCTAAAGCAAAAATCGCCAGAAAAACCTTTCGCATCCTCAACGAAAAGTTATCAAACTCATAAGCATGAACAAAACAGGGGCTGTACCATTGAAAAAATAATATTTATCAAATCGGTTTGCGCGCCAAGTTTCAACGAACCAGTCCGGGTCAAATTTGATGGATGGTAAGATATGTATAAAGATTGTCCTTAGCTCTAAATTATACTAAAGCGATCTTATGCTCCCAAGATAGTTCTTCGAAATGGAGAAACTAAAGCTGTTCAATAAAAATATGTAGTTATTCTACTACAGTAGGCTTTAGTACTAATGTGTTTTTCGGATTCTAGAAGGGTATTCGGAATTCAGAAGAACAGTAGTAGCAATTCACTTTTGGATGACCGATAGAGGTATCAAGATCATTACAAACATAGTCCAGATGTGAAACTTTTCTTACGTATCTAAAGATTTTCCAGCGTTGAAGTATGACGAAGGTTTCTTACTTAATTTATTATAATTGAATCTAGATTTTAAGATTTCTGAAAAAGGGTCGAGAGTCAAAGAAAGCAGCTAAAAGCCAACCAGGGTAAAAATATGCCATGAGGCAGGGTGTTTCATGGTCTATTTTGCCAAGGTTATTTAAGGAGTGCCTTGGTTTGCATCACGCAGAAAGAAATTAGTGCGTTAGGTAATAATTATTCCCTGAGATGGTGAAGAAATCTACGATGATGATAGCTTTCCATATCCGTGGGTCTTAAGTTAGAAATGGTACGAGTATAGCCTCGGTAGCTGCTGTAACTTCGTTGTTGGAGTTGAGATTGAGAATGGATATCACAATTGTTCCGTGGTGAGAATAGTAGGGACAAACTAAGGACTTTTGTGAGGTAGTGTTTACATTTATGCCCAGTAAAGAAAAAGTGTTTTTTTTTTATTGAAAAGATGAAGTTAGATAGCTTTTGTTATTAAGTTTGTGGGTTTTTGTCACCTCGGTTACTACTTTCCATTGCAAAGCGGGGAAAAAAATTTAAGTCACGAATGGCTGAATATATTCAATGTTTTTCGTCACCTTTCTTGTAACACTAAGTTACGATGTTAAGTCTCTTGACTTGAAAACACTTATAAAGCTATATCAACAATATATCGAATTTGTTGATTCGTCTTTAGTTTTGTTTTCAACAAAGTTTTTATTAGACCCAAAAAAATATTTTAATAATACTGCAAGTTTTATGATCACTTTTAGTTAATAAAAATATAAATCTTGTTCTTTTCAGCATCTTTTTCTAAGCACTCGTCCTTGGTAGTATACGATATGAGCATCAAAGTAAACTATATGTGCTTTTAGGTAGTATCAATGAAATTCTTTCTGAGATAACACGTTCACCAAACTAGATTTGGCGCCGTACTGTTGGAACCACATATTGTCCAAGTCCATATCATCTAATTCGGGCAAAAAGTATTTGGTTATCATTGAGCGGTAGCGATTCCCATTTACAGTAACGTGCTGGTCTTGATCATCCCGAAAGAAGTACGGCCCAATGGCGTCGCCGGTCCATAAACCGCACCAAACCGTAATTTTTTCAAGATGCAATGGCAACTTATGGACTACGTGTGGATAGATGCCTGAATAATAACGTACATAACGTTCATCGCTGAATTCACGAACTTACGATGATTCTGGTGGTCAAGCTACTTCAGCTCTTTTCGTAAAATTCGCCACAACGACGACACAGAGATGCCCAACTCTTGAGAGGGATGTGTGGGAGACTGATTTGGGTCTTACTCAATTGATGCGCTAGCGGCAGCAATATTCTCGACACCACAGACACTTCTTTGTCTCACAGACACGGGGAGGATTTTGTACTTTGCCTGTGGATTCAAATTTATCCACTGGAGGATCAATTGCTGATCTGACAGGACAATAAGGACGACCATGTATTAGACGTAGCGCTCTTAAAGTTGAGGCCAATGACTCCAAATTTCGGTAGAAAATTTAAATAATTTCGGCTCGAAATCTTACTAAAGAGAAATGTCCCAAGTGCGGGAAAAACATGGCGTCGTTTGCTGCCCCTATCGGTCTACTTTTGGTAGCGTTCCTATGAAAGAGCCCTGTATATGAAATATAAATGGCTAAAAATGATTAACTCATCAGTATTTCTTCTTCATGTTGCGATTTAGTAGGCGAAAGAAATTATTTGTGAATAAAATACGAACATTGTGGCAAAGTACTCTTTAACAAGTTTTGGTTGTAAACGCAGTATTTAAGACCATAAGTGATTTGAGGTTAGCTTACTGAGTTTTTAGGATTTCCACGTATTTGAGCATTGTATTGGGCTACTGTTATATGCAGTTATATGCACATATGTATGTATCTACTTATATGTAAAATTAATATGAATATGTAAACGTTGAAAACACCTTTCTAATTGCAACGGCATTCATATGCGCCATGTGAGAGTAATTTGATTCTTTTTACCGAAAACAGTTTTGGGGTGCTACAGTGTACAGTATTGAGGAATATATAAGCAAACTGTAGAGAGAGACAGGCAAATGTTTTGATATTAATTTGTTTAAAGGACTTTTGGTTTATCTAGGTACAGAGGTTCTTAAAGTTTATGAACTCTTTACAATAACAATTTTCACTCGAATAATGTTCAAATATAATAACGTTTAAAACATTAAAACATACTTGTATTTATATGCTTGTTATGTCTTACAGAATCGACTCAACATTTTTTTACTCAAGATTCATTAAAAAAAAAAATAATAATAATAATATTTTTAGACTATAAATTAAAAAAAGTTGTCGTGTCTAAAGCAGAAATAAATTTTTGAAAAATTGCTGCTCATATTTCGAACGCCACTGCATTTACGTTTCGAATTAATGAGCCGCGCCAACGTAGGCACACATTCGTAATTGAAACCCCTCGCTCTTATTTTGATCCTTCCTTCATTGCACACCCATACAAACAAACAAACACCAAATTCGAATGTAAGTGTCCTGCCGCGTCCGAAAATTTTCCAGCGCCTACCTGAGTGCCTGAATTCTAAAGTTCAAAGACCTCATGCAACAAACTGGCACAAACAAACACACATGTATATATGTTGTTACTTGCAGCTATTGCCTGCAGCATGCACTATTGCAGCCCACCGTTTAGCTGATTTTCCGAAACAGTTGTCCGAAATTTGCCAACTGGTTCCTATTTGATGTTGGGCCGTTCCGCGTTTTGTGGCATGTGCCGGCGCTGCCTGCCTGCGTACCACCACGGCCGGAAAATGCGGCATATGCGTTTCTTCTTGCTTTCATGTTAGTTTTCCGTTTTAATTATGTTTATACGCTTTCGTTTTCGATGATCGCTCGTCACGATCACGTTCGCTTGATGAGTGTAATGGATGTGATCGAATTAATTATGTACTCAAGGGGACTGCATTGCGAAACAGGCAACAGGAGTGAAGGCATGAAAGGGAATTTTATGACGGATATAATCTATAAATTCAGTTTTATTTTCATATTAAGTTGGAAACTAGTTATTATTAAAGAAATACTCAAAATTCACGAATTGAAAAAAGCATTTTTAAATAAATGCATAGAGAAAAAAGAAAGAAGCCGAAAGTTTTGCCGGTAGACAAAAAACGTAGGAACTGGAAATTTTATGAATTTTTTTTTCGTTCTAACAACCAGCTTCTTCTACTTTCCTGTCGTAGACATCTTACGCGGTTATAGTCGAGATAACAACAGCGCGCCAGTCATTTTTTCGCTATTTCATGTCAATTCGACATATCAAGTGCAGCCAGGTCCTTCTCCATCTGATCTCTCCAACGGAGGTCTTCCTCTGCCTTCACCGACCGGTACTGAATTGGAAACCTTCAAAGCTGGAAAGTTATATTCCATCCGGACAATATGACCTAGCCAGCGCAGCTGGTTGATTCGCTGAACTATGTCAATGTCGTCGTATATCTCTCATAGCTCAGCGTTCGATCGACTGCGATACTTGCCGTTGCCATTGCGCAAAGAACCAAAAATCTTCTGTAAAACCTTTCCTTCGAACACTATTAAGGCCGACTTATCAGATTATGTCATTTTTCATGACCCCGCAACATAAAGACGGGCGGGAATGATGAGAGATTTGTAGACTTTGTTCTTTGTTTGTCGGCATAGGGCTTTACTTTTCAATTGCCACCTCCAAAGTAACACCTATTGGCAAGAGTGATTCTGCGTAAGATTTCAACGTTCATATTGTTGTTGGTGTTGATGCTGGTTCCAAGATGGACAAAATTATCTACGACTTCTAAGTTATGACTGTCGCCAGAGGCCCGGCATGCTCGTTGTATTGGCTAAGCTAAAGGAAGCTTTGATTATCATATTTAACATTTGTTCTCATCCATTTTTTAAAGCCTTATCATAAACTAAATCGAAGCTCTTACGTGGTTTGTTGGTTTATGAAAAAGGGATGGCGCAAAAACATCTTACCGGAGTCGGCCGCTAAGTTTTTGAAGTTTCTGTTTTCAGCAGAAGAAATCGATATATTCGACTCAGGAAACATAAGAATACTATCTTTAGAAAATAAATACGTGAAAATTAAGTAACTGGAGAGAAAGGAAGAAGCTGTTGATGTTACCTTTGTCTATGTTACCCCTGCCCCTATATTTTTTTTTTAGGGGAAAACAAAAACTTGAAGAACAGAGTACCATATGGTCAAATGTGATCCGGTCTGGTTCCTTTAAACTCGCGCACAAACCGAATCGATAAAATTATATGTTCGTGTGCCTCGACCTCCATACGAGTATGTCAATTGATGAGTTTTAGTAGCTGATCTTCTACGACGTGGAATGATGCTGAGGCGATTTTTATCAGGAAAGAAAAATTGAACAACGATTTGGCTTGAAATAGTGTGTGTCCAATGGAATCACGTCCTCGAAATTGTTGAAAATGTTGCAAAAGTATTTTGTTGAGTTTAGTTAATCACGAATTCAATGAAGGTCGAGAAATCCTCGAAAACTTGTCTTATGCGAGTCGTCCACTCACCTCTGTTAACGACCACGAAAATAGAGCTTGGAAATCATCGTGCTGGCATATATGGGAAATATAAGAAGAGCTCAGCATGGACCGACTCAACACATTTTGGTCAACATTTTGGCTATGAGGCGTGTCAATGGTAAACTCAAATAAAATATCTGAATCTTTTGCGAAAATGATGTCGAATAGGGGTCTCAAAAGAGATGCTTGACAGTCGAAGTGGAAAAATGCAACGTCGAAGGCACTGTAGCTCATCCCAGCCGAGGCGTTCAGAAGGTTTATGGAATATTGAAATTGATGTTTTTTGTTGTTATTTCGGGTTAATTTTGATCAGACGGTTTGTCATCTCTTTAAAAATATATAAGTTTGCTGGCTCATGTAAAGATTTTTCAATCATTATCGATTGTTTCCAATCTGAATTGTGTATTGTATGGAAATAATTGGATAAATTATAAATACTATTTATAAAAGTTATTGTATAACTCTTTTCAAACTGGGAAGCTAGAGGGTTTAGAGAATGAGAAGAAAAAGTACCTACTATAAATTTATCTTACCTTCTATAACTCTTAGAAGAAAACGTCAGAGAATTGACTAAGTCCGTCTGTTTTTCTTTGTTTGTCTGTCTGTATACATATGTATACGTATGGTAGCCCCTTAGTTTTTGAAATTTTGTCGCAGAAAGGTGCTCTGAATTTTAAAAGTGATTAATCTGAGCTGAAAATATGGAAGGAAGATTAAATGCGAAATAGCTGCGTACGAACCAAATTCAATTTCATTTACTTAAGAGTCTACTTCGGAGGATGGAGCCATATGTAGAAGTTCAGGCAAGTGAAGAAAGTTCTCTGACCGCCATTTACTTTGTTGTCTTTAGGAATGATTTTTTCACATATGACTCATTCAGTTCACTAGTTCCGGTCTTAGAGCAAATATCTTCTGGATAGCCAAAAAACAACCATTTGAACCTTAAGGTTGTGGGATCGGAATTCTTCACAAAAAACACCCCTAATCAAAGAAGAAAACAGCCTCGGTTAAGAGAATTTCCGGCTATAATCGTGTAAGCGGTTGCCTACCTCAATTAAGAAGAAGAAGAGTCCATTTTATAGGAAACTTTGTTAAGAAGCGTATAAACTTATGTTCTTCTTTGAAAAAAAAAGAATATATCGAAGATGTATGTATATCAAACCATATTATTTTTTCCCGCATATCATTTGTAAAACCAAAATAAAAATTGATATGGAAATCAAAAAACAACTAATTTTTGGCTATTGAAAGCATTCGCTACACATTGCCAGCACTTTTCTAACAAACACCCTTTTTGAGTCGTGCACTTATTTGCATTATAGTGTCGTGTAAAGGGTGTTGCCACAGAAATCGCTACATAAATATGTATGAGTACTTGATACATTACACCTTTTCTTAATTATAATACACAAATATATATGTACATAAATACACATGCATAATTGCTTTGATAACAATCCCTGCACATTCACCGGAAATACTCCAGCTACAATTGCTGCGTCCTGTGTGCCAGGTGAACGTGCCAAAGCGCACCTTTACCTACCCTACAAAACCACAAGGCAGCGGGACAACAGTAAATCAAACCAGCTTCAACGCAAGACAATTAATAATGGCAATGCCTGTGAGTATGTGTGAGTTTGAGCACACGACAAAAAGTGCCGAGCACAGCGGCGGAAAGGAAAGGCTGTGATCAATATGGGATATGAAGTGGCGGCAGCGATCAAGATGTAGACGCCCCTTCAACGCTTTTTATGCAAATTCGCCGCAAAAGTCCCTGAAAAATCATGTGCCCTCTTGTATGAATGTGTGTGTGTATGTGCAAGTGTGTACTTCCGCTTAAACGCTCGCCGTTGCTTCACCTCCTTTGCATTGCAACAACTAATGAGCAGCGCCCGCATTTCCAGTAAATAAATGTTCACGGTGCAATTCTAAATATGGGCAGAACACTCGCTTAAATTACAAAAAAATAAAAATACACAAAAAAAAAAAACCCAAAAAAGCAATTGTGCCGAATCTAAAAAATACAATTCTAACATCTGTCTTTGTTTTTTTTTTTACTGTCATTTTTTTGGGGTGACAAAATCATTTGATGTCTAATTTTTGGCAATTCGATTTGCTGCAACCGAAAGTGAGAAAGGTGAGGAATCAACAATTGTTACATCGAGTGTAGCTTCGCGGTCGCTACATGCACTCGTGCTCGCGTATACGTATATGTATGTATGTATGTATACCTATCTGCACTAATACAAGTATATTGGAGGAATTATTCGTTAAAGTCAAAAGACCTCTAATTCCCCGAGGTATTAGCGAAAAAACAGGGTGTTGTAAAAAAATAGCTCGAAATCTTGTATACTTAAGAGCATAGAATATTACTTAGAAGGCGTTAAAAGCGCGGCGAGGAGTCTAATTTAAATATTCTGTATGAAAAGACAGTGTTCTGTCTATTTGCCATTAAAAAATCTTTTCCTGGCCTGGAATTTTATTAATTATTTTCAGTCATTACTAAAGGGTGATCTATTTCTAGGTTCCCTACATTTTAAAGACAAAAAAAAAAAAAAAAAAAGAAAAATACAGAAATTTCAAATTTAATGGCTAATGTTTATTATCATTCAGAAGAATATTTTTCGGCTTTCGGTTTTTGAACATTATCACTTAAAAATGTTGGCCGCGGCTACGTCTCAGATGGTCCATCTGTTGAGTCCAATTTTTTATGACTCGTTCGAGCATTTCCACAGGTAACTAGCGAAAGACGCGCGTGATGTTTTGCTCCAAGGTCCTAAACGAAGTGGGATTGTCCGCATAGACTTTAGACTTTACACATCCCCACACGGAAAAGTCCGGTGTGATATCACACGATCTTGCGATGTGGGGGAAATCGAGATCACGATCTTTAATTTCAAGCATCAACTAATCGGTTGTCATGGCGATATAAGGGTCGTCATTGACGGTCACGTTCCCACCAGCCCACAAACTACACCAAACCGTTTTTTTTTAGATAAAATGACAGCCCTTGAATCTCTTCAAATTGCTCTTCGTCCCAAATCAAGCAATTTCGCTTGTTTATATACCCATTGACTCTGAAATGGGTCTCATCGCTGAGCTAAATTTGGCTCGAAAACGTCGAATGAGCCCATAAAAGAGTGCGCTATCGTTTGGGAAGTTGGAGCGGATTCAGTTCTTGTACAAGTTGTATTTGTATGGTACGCTTTTAATTTAAGATCTCGACGTAAAATGCTCCAAGTAGTTTCAAACGCCAGTTTGAGTTGCTGCGAACGGCACCGAATCGACTCTTTACGGTCTTCGTATACACTCTTAGCTACGGCTGCTATATTTTCTTCACTGGGTGCAGACCACGTCCTGGTTCGGGCCTCCAAATGATGGTCTTACGAATACGCTGAGTAGGCCGATTACACATTTAGAATTACATAATTTTCGTAATAAAGTTGAACGATTTGTGAACGTTGTTCAGGCATAAGCATTTCCATGATGAACAAAAATAATATGACAGCTTGACGCGACTCATGCGTAATTTGTCAAAAAAGGTCTATTGAAAAAAGTACCTCTACTTGGATCACCCGTTAATTTAAATATAAATTAAATTTTGTCAGATTACTAGCCTAGTTTCTTCATTCATGGTTTCTTAACAAGACAATTGTTAGTGGCGATAGGATGGCTGTTAGAAACGACTTTTGTCTTAGCGATTGACATTAGCTCTGAAACACTGAACCACAAAATTTTCGGGAAGACAATTATAATGTGTTTTAGTGGATGGGGACCTTCAGCCGATCTCGGTGTTTTCTGTTTCAGCTCATTTTTGAAACACCTCTTTTCCGATCTCTATTTAACTTCGCTTTGAGATATTTTGTTTGTGCTTAGCATTAATACGATTGATACCCAAAACGTTGACCAAAATGAGATGAGTCGATTCAAAATAGAAGTTGAGGTCCTCTGCAATTTCTATGTTGCAAACACGACGATTTTCAAGCACTGTTTTTTCACTATATCGATGCTATCGAGAGCGAAGATGGCGCTATTGTTACCGCCTATGATTTTCCACGCATCAAAATCAATATTCTTACTGTTAAATGGTTGAAGTCAAACAGTGCGTGGAACCATTCCTTATTTTCCAAATAAGGAATGGTTTGAATTCATTATACTAAAAAGAGGCCTAACATTTCCTCTAAAAAGCTGGATTGTGTGATTTATGGTATACATGTGTGTCAAGTCTGTGGGCACTTATGATGAATCAAAGCAAATTATCGGTGGAAATCAACAAAGTCAAATATTCTGAAAAATAAGACTTGGTAGCGATTGCTATTTATGCGATTTTCTTTAAAAATTAGAAAATAATAATCTGTAATTATTATATATAATTATTATTATAATAATCTGTATTAGAAATAAGAATACGATCTAAAATCATCCGCGTCAAACTCTATATCAATATTATCCAAAATGAATTTTTTAATGCTACCTTAAATTTTTAGTAATGTTTCATTATGAAAAATTTTGAAAAATTATTAGGTGTTAGGACCAATATTTTTCGAAACAATTTGGAGAAAATGTTTTTTAGTTTACGACTATTATTTAAAAAAAAAAAAAAACAATACAACAACACAACAACATTTCACACAGGAAGCAAATACATACATCAATACATCGAAAGGGTTGTTCAGGCCATCAGTGATTTCATCGCTTTTATGCCGACCATAAAGGTGTAAGAACGCACATAAACACATACCCGCACACCACATGCATCCATGCAAATTGGTGAGCACTTGTAACACACATATGGTTAATGAGCTTGTCAAAGTGTTTACTGGCAAATGTGCATAAAATCAACACACACACTCGCACACACTTTAAACCATTTATGGCTGCTACCCTCAGGCAGGACATTTTATTGTCACAAGTGCCGACTTGCAGCAAATTCATCGTGCTTAGCTGCATACGTACATTTATTTCCGTTATTATTATTATATGTATTGTGTTGTTTGTTTCTCATTAAGCGCCGGCTGCGATTGCGTCATCTGTTCGATTTTCCTTTAAAAAATATGCAAATAAAAAATATAGGAATTGTTGTTTTAGTATTTGTTTTCATTTTGCATATGGGTGGTTTTGGACCACTGATTAATCCTAAAGTCCGGCATCTGCATAACCGAACTTCAAATCGAGTTTCTCTCTTCGTTGGGCTCTTATAAATTAAGTTTTTGTTATTGTAGTGACAAATAATATGTCACTAATAATATTGTGGAATACTGCTGAATTCGTAAACCTTGGCCGTATCAAAATTCGGTTAGGTTCTGGTTCCATAGACCCGACAGCCATGGGAACGATTGTGTCTCTTACATATTCGTTAATGAAACGCTTTGCAGTTTTTATTGCAGTTGAAGGGTTTCTTAATGAACAAAGTTGGAATCTAACCTAACTTTCATATATTTATTGAAAAATAATCTGCAAGTTGATAGCTGAGCTTCAAAAGATCGAAAGTCATATTAAAATATCGCCTCCTGTGCTCAGATCTAATTCAGAACAAATTGAATTTTTTTGTTTGTCGTTAAAGAAAAAACTAGTCGCCTTGAAAACTCACTTAATTGGTCCAACTGAGACACATTCTTGAGTTCGACGAATAGATCACACAATTTCTGAGGAACTATATAACAATGAAAGCCCCAATAATCACGACATTCCGAGGTCAAAAACCAAACAAAACTAAAGAATGGAGATGTTAAGAAGTAAAGTAAGAGATCTGCTAGTTCTAAGCCATCTTCAACAAACTCAACCAACTTGTAAATGGTTGGCGAGTGGAGAAAATATAGTAGAAGACCAAGGCATAAACTTAAAAATTGCTATGATTTCATTTTTTATGATTCAATAACAGAAAATTTCTTCCGAAATTAGAAACAGAATCCTATGTGTGGTTATAAAATTCATAATTGGTGAGTCGCTCATATCTAATACGACTGATTTGTTAGTTAATTTGCGTAGAGTTTTAGGTCACATCCGAAAGACCGTGAACTTAACGTGAGTTATTCTTCCTTGAGAGCACATGGAGAGGAAAATGCCAGGTTTTTTAGAAAGTAGAGTTTAATAAACCGAAGAAAAACGAAGAGATCATTGATTCCATCTGCGCACATCATATTAAATACAGTTTCGTGACCATTCATGATTCCTCTTACTATTGAGGTAGCGCCATGTTAGATGAATAGCTTTGAGCAGACTGACAAAAATCTGGTTGGGTATATCGATTTGGATTGCAGAGGCGTATTGCTCAACCGCTTTTAACTGATTCTCAAAAAACGAAATCGAGTTGAATAAAACAATCATTGAACCATGAACAGGGAACATTAAGTAGTCCATGAAGTTTGTAATAGCCAGAAGGGAACGTAGGAGATCATATAAAATATATGACAAACCAGCAGCATGACTGGCGCTCCCCTAGCCCCTCAGTTTTTGAGAAATCGATCTTAAATTTTGCAAAAGTTTGTCCACAGGAAGCTGCTGGTTTGTTAGAATATTGGTTCAATATAGACCGTAGTTGCCATACAAACTCACTGCCCAAAATACAGCTCTTTTTAAATTGTTCAATTGACAAGCTGTCTTCATGCAATTTGGCAGGATTTTGGTTGTTGTTGTTATTGTAGCGGCAGAAAAAGTAATTTTAAGGAATCGTGTCGAGTTGGCAGTGCTTGGCCTGATAATAAGTCGCGTCCGTTCTGGTTGCTTAGACCCGACTGTCGTGGGAAGATGTAAACCTTGAATAAACAAACATGAAAAGCGCATGGATTTTGGTCAAAGTTAACGGTATCTTCTTCGAACATATTCTTAAGATCGGAACAGTTCAATTTTATACTTTGCTAGCTGTACCTTGAACGAGTTGCTAAGCCAACAACTGAAATAAATTTGGAGGAAGGATACTCCATATCAGCGTTGTCCACGGCTTATGCGCACAATAGCGCACGGACAGTGCCAGACACCTCACACCAACATGTCGCGACAAGTGTCTGTGAAAGCTCGATTGTGCTACTGTATTCAACTTCGTAGGCAAGCAAAGCAGAATTTTGCGATCAGTTGACGCTAGAATAACCAACACAAGCATAACGTGCACACAGTCACGTTGGACAACACTGCTCCATATGCGCAAATATTCAATTTATTTTGACTCTAAAAATTGATCACATGATCAAATGCCTAGTTTGCGAGTGTATAAAGGACGTACAGACAGACAGTCGCTTATATGTATATAAATAAATGTTGACAAAACTAAGTTCAGGGGATCAAACTTCCGTGAGCACATTGTCAAGGTAATGGTTCGAAAGGTTGAGTTACCAAAAGTTCGATAATTAAAAGAGAAGCGTAAATTTCAACTGAGGAAAAGCTTTATTCCACATTTAAACTATCTTCATTCAACCTTCAAACGGAAGATACCACTGTGATGCTGTAGAAAACTCGCTCAAAATTGCTGGGTGCTTATACATACATATATAGCGAAAAAGGCATAAGGTGAATTAAATTCAGTTCATTGAAGTAGAGAAGTGGCGCATTTTTTATACAAATTAAAATCGACAGAAACACGCATAACAAAGCAATTCGATTTGCTTTTAACGCAACAACCAACTGATCCCTATTGCGCCTTCGCTATCTATCGATGATGCAAATCCGTCTGTGGTTGTTGTTGTTGCTGCTGTCGCTGTTGCTGATTTGCACTATTGTAAAGTGAAAACAAGAAAAGTCATCGCAAAAAAAAAAAAAAAAAAAAAACACATATTTATCATACAAGAATAAGCTCTGTATTGTAGTTGTTGTATGCTGTGAGTGGTGGAGGGGTGGCATAGGAAAAGTGGTGCAGATACTGCCACTAGCTTGTTACACTAAAAAAGGGTGAGTGTAAATAAAAGCACTTCGCTGTTTCGGTTATTGTGATTTCCAAATAGACAAACACACACACACACACATACACAAGCGCAACCGGAAAAAGCGGTTACCTGCTTCATTTGTCTGACCGTAAGCATGTTTACGTGCAACAACGCCGGCGAAATGTCTGTCTGTCTGTCTGACTGGCTGTCAACGGCTGATTGGCCTTTTTCAAACACTCGATCGGTTCTTTTTTAATGCTTTCCGTTGCGCTGCGCATGCGCACGCTGCTTTTGGCGAATGCACTAAAATATGCAAAGGGTTGCCTCTACACACACACACGCACGCACACATACACTCCCAAACAAATGACTCTTAAAAACATAAATAATAATATTTGCAGTTTGTTGTTGTGTGTTGAAAAAATAGGGAAATCCGCTTGCGGCGCTTGTGCACTTGCAGGGAGAGTGAGTGGCGCGTAAGCTGCGCCGACAGGCTCTGCACGCCGAGTGGCTTTGCCTCGGTAATAAAAGCGCTTGCGGGCAGCTGAAAGGATTTTGGGCAACAACTAAACAACTGCTCTGCTTTTGCGCTTATTAAGCAGCGACAGACGGACAGACAGACAGACAGGATATGAAGGATATGAGGGTTATGGTTGAAAGGCCGTGAGATATTGTGCGGAAATGAGTCTCAGCTGCTACCTGGCATGCCACGCGATTGTCACACTTTGGTGGTTGCCGCGCCTTAGCGGGTTCACCAGACACCACCATGCAGCAAATTTCGGGAATTAAAAAAAAAAACAAAAAAAAAAAGTTGGTGCCGTGTTGCATATGGAAAATGCAAAATCTGTTTGCTTATCTAAACGGAAAAATCGGGCATGCATTTGCATAGACATTAGATACATACATATGTATACATACATACATATATGTACATGCATATAATATATTAAATTGTGCACATGGGTATATTTGTGTGTGTATGATCCTGGAATCACATATACAGTATATATGCTATATGTAAAGGGAAACAACATAGCATTTATAATTCCACATTTATTGCATTTCAATTTCTTCCAATTAACCTTTGTGCCATAAAGGGTTGAAAGCCAGAAGACTTTTAAAAACATATGTATGTATATACATATGTACATAAAGGTAGGCCGCTTGTACATAGTAACATATGGATTGTAAAAAGCCTGATCAGACAATATTATCTCAAAAATTGAGGGCATACGAATCAAAAATGTTAAAAGTGCTGGAAAAGTTAGATTAACAAAATTTGATTTGGGATTATTAGGACATATAAATGCGCTCTGATTTAGATAAGCAAGACTGGTATATGGTGGAGTATAGAGAATAGACATCTTTGTTTCAACAAGCTAATAAGAATGCCTTTTCGAACCTAAAAGTGGTTTAAGTCACAGAAGCTGGTTTATTAAAGTAGATAAAAATTAAAGAATTTAACTTTTTAGATATTCACAGACTGGAATAAGTTTTTGTCGCTTGATTAAAATCAATTCTGTCAGAGCAGAGCATAGCCTAAACATTATTGCTAGGAGATACATACATAAGTGGCGAACAAAAAATGACTGATATTAACCAACTGAAAAGAACAGGACAAGAACAGGCGAATGATGAGTAAGAAATATTTTTGATTTTATAAAAAAAAAATCAAGAAAAACCTTTAGCTGTTATATCCTTCACAAATACAAAAGATTCCTCACAAGACTTGAACTTGACCGGCCAGTTTTTATAGCTGCTTTATTCTATAGTAATCCTATCTGATCAATTTTTTCGGAGATTGCATCGTTGACTTAGTCAATAATTCATGATAAATTCCGATAGAATATTTCATCAAATGGATAACTTTTGATGGCAACTATATCCCACAGTGGTTTGATATCGGCGATTCCAACAAATGAACAGCTTCTTGAGAAGAGAAAAACATGTGGAAAAATTTATAGCAATATCTCAAAAATTTAGAGACTTGTTAGTGTTTATGCAGACGGACGTATAGGCGGATATATAAATGGATATGAAGCTAAATTAACTCAGCACGGCGGGCTGATCTTTTATATATATATTTCATTGGATTTCCGACTTTCCTTCTGGATGTTATAAAATCGTGGCAAACTTCATATACTCAGTTCTTCTTCTTTTTTACTGGCGTAGACACCGTTTACGCGGTTATTGCCGAGTTTACAACAGCGCGTCAGTCGTTCTTCCTTTTCGTTGTTTGGCGTCAATCGGAGATTCCAAGTGCAATCAGGTACTTCTCCACTTGGTCTTTCCAACGTAGTGTAGGTCTTCCTCTTCCTCTGCTTCTTCCGGGGGGTACATCGTCTAATACTATCAGAACTGTAGTGTTTTCATCGGTTCGGACGACGTGACCTGGGCAGAGTAGCCAACTATGTCAATGTCTTCGGATATCTTGTACAGCTCTCATCCAAGGCTGTTTTTCTTTTCATTGGGGAGGATTTTTACGTGGCGGGTCCGATACCCAGCGCCAAAAAGTCAGAGCAAGTCTTTAGTTCTTTTACTTATATGTAGAGGTTATTAGGTTAGTTGGTTTATCCCCCATGATTGAAGCCAGGAGCTATTTTAACTTTGATCTGTTAGATCGAGAAGGAAGTGTTGAGATAATTCTGTTCTGTCATCCTCCAAGTAGCTTATGCAGCTGGCTTTCGGTAAATTTTTTGATTTTACCATAAGAATCCTGATCGGGCCGTTAAAATGTCTGTAACTATTAAAAGCTGAGCTTTGTTGAGGTCGAGGAACTCCATAGACCTCTTACGATTTACGGCCAGAAGCAGCTTACCTTACAGGCATCTAAAACACTCTAATTATTAAATAACTCCACACCAGAGATAAGGAGTCGAGACATCCTTTCTCTAGTTTTGAGCGTAGCTTTAAGTGGTGATCTTATTGAACCTTTTTTAGGTTTTACAATGATCTATTTTTGAGGCTGCATTTGCGTATTTTGAAGCACACTAGAAATAGGCACACCCCAATAGCGAAAATTTTATTTCTTAATGAAGCCTTTAAGCATGAAATGGACCTCATCTGAGGAGATGATTAGTGGTTGGCTTTCATCATTTCCAGTGTTCAGTCGAAAAAACTTCGTTGCTTCGTTGCTTTTCAGTTTCAATACATTCTTATGCGGATGCAGAGCCAAATCCAACCTCAAAATTCGCCATGTTGCCCTCGAAGAAAGACCCGACTGTTAAGAACGACGTTGAACCGACTGATTCTACACTGACCAGAGCGGAAACGATATTTTCTTCACTATGGGGGTTCTTTTGACGAGAAGGTGGTCCACTATCGTGAATATTATATTAATTTTCGAATTCTGTGATTATGCGTGGAAAAGCGCGCTTAAAAGCAGCATTATGACGACTGTGTTTTACGCTAAGAATTCTTACAGTAGCCAGCGGAGAACGAGAATTTGCGTAATAATCTTATATGTATAATTTCCAATCGCTGTACTGTGATTCCAAAAGAGGAACGTGACATGGTCAAATGGCAAACATCACTGAACACAACCATGGCCGCTGTCAAAATCACCTCATCCTTATTAGTAGACGCCGTATATACATATGTATGTATGTATAAATCATCAACGTGACGAGTTGAGTCGATTTAGTCATGTCCATCTGACTGTCCGTCTGTCTATATATACGGGAACTAGTCCCTCAGATATTGATCTAAAAATTTTCACCCGTATTTTTCTCTTCAAGAAACTACGACGTTCTGATAAGAGAGCAGAATTTCCTGAATCGGACTATTAAATCATATAGCTGCCATACAAATTGAATGATCAGAACCAAATGCTTGCATCGAAAACTTTTTCATTTAACGATGTTATCTTTCCGATGTTTGGGCATATTATGTAAGACAATCATGCAATCTTCGAAAAAAATATTCAGATCGAAAAACTATAACATAAAGCTGTCATACAAACTGAACGATGGAATCAAGTTTTTTAATGAATTTTTTGTATACTTATGTGAAGGGTATTATTGCAAGTTTTCTTCGGCAATTATTGAGTTAGCCACTTGAGCCAAGAAATCAGCCTCCCAGCAGGCATTGTGAAAGTGAAAAACTCCAGAGCTTGAATTTTATAAAATGCCCGGCTACTAACCTCTTTGCCTTCAGGCAGCATTTCAAGTTACAATAAAATCATAATTTTTTCTTGCTTTTAAGAATTTTATACTTCGAAAGATTTATTGAACTCAGTTTGTTGAAGGAATTCAAGCTAGAACTTTAACAGGTTGGGAACTTATTGAGAAATTTAATAATTAAAGCATAATTGGATGAATAAATTTCAACTTAATAAAGTCATTTCTTTGTAAGTCCTTGGGAATTTATTGATCCTTGAAAATATTCTAATATATGTATGTATGTATGTAAATTTATATTTATACATATATTTATAATAAAGCATACGATGGCGTTCGTGTTTCCGCTGCCACGTGAGCAGTTAAGAATCCGTTAAACATGCTGCATTCATGCTTTGCCATTTAAATACAAAAGCTTCTTTACATGTGTATGTGTATGTGTATGCACATAATAACGGAATACAAGTCAAGTGCCCACAAATGGAACAATTGGTATTTTCCCAAAACGTTTTTATTTATTTCATTCACATAATGATTTGTACCGTTATTGTATGTAGTTTTCTTACAGTTGTCACGCTATCTCGCACTCACCAAGTGTATGAATGTGTATGGATGTGTAGCGGTAAGTGTGTGTGTGTGTGTGTGTGTGGATTGGTGTTTGTTTTGCTGTTGTCGAGATTACCAAACTAAACCATTCAAGGATTACTCCATTATTGTGTTTGCCTTGACAAGAATTCTAGAGCGGCGATAATGGCAGCAACAGCAATAGCGGCAACAACAACAGTAACAACAATAGGGCAGCGCACAGCGAAAGGATAAACCAAATCGAACACCAAGGGAATCTCGGTATTGCATTTTTGGTTTACTTAAATGCAAACACATGTCGTCGCACACACACTCACACACACCTGCACCTATATATGGTCTATACGAACAGTTATGCAACGATTGCAAGAGCTTTCACCATTCGAGAATACGAATGCACCAAACAACAAACAACTACAAATGCTAAATGCAATAGTAATATGCAGCAATGGAATGGAAAGCAATACTTCTATGTAAGCTGTTGAATCGTTTAAGGACTAACTCGTATTTGTCTTCCTCTCTCACTCTCTATATGTGTGTGCGTGTGTCTGTTTGTGAGTGTGGGCAAAATTGCATGTCACATGCCATATGGCACACGCCAACAGCTTGTATTTGGTGGAGCGCATGCACGTGCTGTGTTCAGCAACAGTTCCAACAACAATAACAACAAGCTAAAAATCACAAAATGCTTGCCACATATGTATGTATGTATGTACATGTATGTGTACACATGAAGGTATGTATGCATGCAAGTAAATATGTATGGGTGTAAGTAAATATGTAGTTGCTGAACTGAAAACAAAATGCCGACTTACTAAGCTCGTATTGAGGCTGAACGTTGCCACAATATTTCTGCTATTTATTTAATCCTTTGAGGTCATCACATAAGCGGATGAAATGGCATTTAGAAATTATAACATAAATTATGTACTACTATGAGCAGAATATATATAGTAACTTTTTGTTCATAATATAAAATTCTTAATATATTCTTCAAAATCTATGTCGTCTCCCAAAAAGCACTCCCCCTTAGCACCAATACCTTTGTGCCAAAGATTTTTCAAATCCTCGAAACAGTTGTTTGTTCGTTACAACTAAGCGAAAAAACATCAAGATAAGGAAAAATTTGAAAGGTCATAAAAAAACTGACACATACGAACGCCAAACCCTTTGAGGGTTTTACTATACTGACCTAGTACCATCACCCTGACTTGGAATTTCTCAACCCCCAGACAATAATCCCAAAAATGTTCCACGGTGTTACCGGAATAGCCTTCAATGCGCGTTGCGTTTCGCGTTTAATGGCTTCAATTCACTCAAAACGCTTTCCTGAGAGCAGTCGTTAGAGTTTGCTGAATAGCGAGAAGTTTTCTTAGGCCCAAATGATCTTTCAAAATGGTTTTTACTGCTCTTTCCAATATTCCAACGAAGTTAGTATGATTTCTGACTGTTATCGCCAAATCTCGAGTACCAATTCCTTTATTTTATTGACATGTAGATCATCAGTTGATTTTGATAGCCATCCTGGTGTTTCATCGTCAGTGCGTTCTCGACGCTCTTTGAATATTTTTCGCCAATCCAAAACTTTTCCTTGTGGAAACCAATTATCATCAAAGGTCTTTTTCAACATTCTCAACGTTTCGACACCCGAAATTTGATTCCGCATATACGATTTTATGGAACTTCTTCTGTGTCTGAACAATTTGTTGCCTTGGCCAATAAATTACATCTGTTTTTCGAATTTCGTGATGATATCTTCTCAAATAAAAAAGTTTTCCATGGAAGCACTTGTTTTTTGTAGTTCCTTTTGTATGACAGCTAAACGCTATACTGAATCGGTATCAGCGATTTCGACAAATGAGCAATATCTTGTAGAGAAAAGCTTGTGTGCAAAATTTCAGATCGATGTTTCAAAAACTGAAGGACTAGTTCGCGTATATACTGATGGATAGACAGACAGCGGACTTGCTCCAAATAACGAAGGATTTAAGATAATTCCTGTTGTCACAGTCGTCCATTTGTATCAGAGAATTCGGTAAATCGTTAAATTCAGTCTATATTTACGGAGGAATACCTAAGTATGTACTCGTATATATCTGTATATATATAGTAATTTGAGCTCGAAAACCATAAATGATAATCATCTCTGAAGATAATAGTGATGTTAGTAATCAGATGGTATTACAATTTTCCTAATCTATAAGCAAATAGTACTCTAAATCTGGTTTATGAAAGTATAGTATATCTTAAGCTCACAGTATATATACAATAAATAACTGGAACACCTTCTATACACTTGAGTATGTAGTACCCGTGATAGGTTATCTAAATTTTGAAGTTATTGAGTTTAATCTTTAAATTACGTTGAAGTCAGTATTTTATGCTGCCTCTGGAGATTTTTAAAGTCTTTATACAAAATATCTTTAATCTTATACAGGCTAATTTGGATTACTTTAAAAAACTCCTCAGACCACTTGTTTATAATCTGATCTGGAGTTTCAACGAGTTTCCGTATTGGGGTTAAAATTAGAGATATTAAATCTTCATAGTTGTCTATAATTTGAACAACTTAAGTATAAATTTTAACGAAATAACGATTTTGTTCGAAATGGTTATTTATTTACCACTCTGGTAACGATTAGTAGGCCTTAGGACTTCTCAGTCTTCAAAGAACTTACTTTATGTAGTCCCAGTATAAGATCTTCTATGTAATAAGATGATCTTCGTATGAATACTATTTTTTGAAAACAAACTCTATGGACTTTAATAACATAAGCAACTATTCCTTTAGACCCGAAGTTTTTTGTTAGATAGCCTTAGTATTACATAAGGTTAAGACATAACAATAGAACTAAGGTCACGGTACAATCCTCATCTATTTATCTTAAGACATAAAATGTTTCCGACAATAAAGATTCTGGAGTTGTAGTCATTTGCATCTGGCTGAGTGCTTACAGAATCCAAAAAAGGTTGCTAGTTATGTATTCTAATAGAAAATTACTGTTTTAAAGAGTGCTGCTAAGGAAATTGTAAAAAAATTGAGAAATAAAAGTCTCTTTCAGTATGCAAAAATGTGTTCCTTAACTCGAGCATGGTCCAAAAATGGAGTATAAAGGCATTAAAGCATTCAATTAGACTCCACTTTTAGTGGTCGAAAGAGATGTTTTGCGAAACGTTTATTGACTGTTACACTTTATTTTAAGATAGAACCATGAGAAGTGCGAACCATATGAATTATTAGAGTAGTTAAGCGGACAAACCATTGCTTTCGGTAGGAGGCACCGTTGAAAAAGGAAAGCACTATCGTCATTTTGTAGAATCGACAAAAAGAACTTTCCTAAATACGAATTCGTAGAAACTGGATATGTACATAGTATAAAACCTTAGTGTCATAGTTTTTACTTTTATGGCTTTTTTTTTTAGATGACGCTTAATTTGAGATATCCGCACCAAAAATGAAAGACCAAGAAAGAAAACCAAGGCAAAACCTTTTGA
Source organism: Bactrocera zonata (assembly GCA_037783105.1). Lineage (NCBI taxonomy): Eukaryota > Metazoa > Arthropoda > Insecta > Diptera > Tephritidae > Bactrocera > Bactrocera zonata. The sequence goes on along the minus strand of JBAWJQ010005835.1, from coordinate 2,521,799 downwards.
TAGTTAAGGCATTTTCGACAGAAGAAAATACCTTTTTTTTCTCTAATGTGGACATAAGAAACTCACTGCTATTTTTCTATTATTGCAAAGTTATGACTACTTTAATATAGGTAACTCTTTGAACCCATAAAGTTGTCTCTAAATATCGCTGTATCTTGGCTTTAGTTTTTCTTTTAAAATATCCGAAAGAAAATTCGGTTGGTTAGTGGCAACATATTGGTTCGTTGGTTGACAAGAAAGACGCAGGATGGCCAGACAGCAGATAGAACCCTTGTCCTCCCGGGTCGTAACCAAATCAACCCTTATCTAGCAACTCAGTCGATTTGATAAAAGATCTGAGTCTTTCCACCCAACCATGGAAACTATCCCATCTCATCCGCCTGAAAGCTAGTTATTCGCTAATGCGAGTATAATGTTCCATGGTCTCATCACTTTTCGCGCATACTCCTTACTCCGTAGAATCCACTTTTCCCTTATGATGATTTTGGCTAGAAGCAGGAGCTTTTTGGCCAGTCCACCACCAACATTACCCCAAAGTAACCTTGCTAGGTGCCACATTTACAAAGAACAGCATTTGCAGAAATACTAACTCATTTACTAGTTTCTCTTTAAGGGTATAGTTACAGAAATTATAAATAAAACTTTATCCAAGTGGCAACACTATTCCGACTACATCCGCATTTACATACCATCTACATAAGTATGTATGTATGTAAAGGTACATACATATATGTAGTGGCAACAAGCTAGCCATCACATGTTGCACGTATGCATTTACGTCCCTATTGTCGCGTCATGATTACTATGTTGCAACTACTACTTTTCCCTCGCCTACACGTCGTCGTAACACTTTCAATTCTGCTGGCATTGCAACTGTTTTCAAATGCAAAAATTTGCGAAACAAGCAACCTAAACGAACAATTGCCGCCGCCTCGGTTGCTGTTGGCCTTGCCAAACGATCAACTTAGAATTGCAAAATACACACTCACCTCTACATAACCAAGTGCAGATGTGGCTGTGGGCATATAGAGAACTTACTGCTAGAGTCGCTATTATTTGTAGTTGCACAGTGGGTAAAATATGACGAAAATTTTTGGAAAAAATTGGAAAAAATATAACTGTAGACCCGCGGAAAATTAAGATTTTCGGAAGTATAAATTTCTCATTGCGCCTAACTGTAGGCAATGTATCGTAGGTACAGTAAAATGTTGCCTACATTTAGGATGATGGAAAACAAATATTTGGAATATCAATCTTTCATTACAAAAAATTGTTTTTAGTTTACAAAGCTTCACAAAACACTGTGTACTTTAAATTTTTCCTCCGTTGAGTATATTTCAATTTACATATACAGCGCCTTACATGGTATGTATGGCATATTTCAGCGCCGATTTTCATTTTAGGCGAATTACTTTATGTCTCTACAAATTCTGTCGATATGGGTAAGAACAAGCATGAAAGCTTATCGGCAAATGTATGTAAGCAGCAAAGCGCATAAGAAACAAGCCTTACTCCCACATTATTATTGTTTGGAAAGAATTGCATTGGCTCTAAATCTGTTGGGATTTGCATTTTCACAAATATTTTTGTGAGTGTATCTACAATTTAGTGTTGTGTATCGACAGTGATTTTATTCTTTTGTGATTTGATTTAGATAAACTTAAGGTACATGCTTTTAATACAACAGGGCTTTGGAAAAGATATGGATGTATGTTTAATAATGTTTTGTAACTTCGTCTACAGGAAAGGAAAGATTTCGGTCACTCAAGCTAAAAAGTTCTCAATTTTGTATCTTTGCAATAAGGGCAAGTCTCACTGGCAATTTTGAAACTGAAAGTATTGAACAATTATTGAGATCTATGTTTGAAACTATATACATACGTATACTAATTGTTTTTTTAAAAGCCAAATGGAAATTTTCAAAACAAATTCCTTTATTCTTATATAGAAATGTTATGTCTCTAAAGAGTGAAAACATGACCCGTTTAATAAATGAAAATTTTAGAAGTGGGAAATCAAACTGAGTGCTTTCTTGAGATATTCATGACTTACCATTTTGAGGTAGGTAATTAGAGTGGCTAGCTCACGACGAACCTAGGTCTTTAAGAGGCCCATTGTGATACCACCGGGACTAAGGTACACTCACTCTATTGGCTCCTCTCTGAACCACCCCGTACTTCTAATGAAGTTTATCAGTACAAAATTATTTTACAACCTTTAAAACGTCATCAAGAAACTCTCGTTCGATAGTTCTCCTCCTTTTCTGCCTCCTGACAGATTCTACAATAGTTAGGGCATGTTCTTGTTCGTCGATTAAATATCTACATGTAGCCAGAGGCATATAAACTTCCCCGTTTTCGGAGTCTAGCTGTAGGGTGGTGCCTGTAGGATGATAGTTCATCTACATTGCTGTTAGAAGGAATGTCTCTATGTCCCGGAACGCATAGCGGGTATGTTAGATCCACTAAGAGATCAAGACATTATTTTATTATCTTTGCTGAAGTCCTAGGAGACTTTAGTGATTTCGAAGCAAGACTTTCTTTGATTGCTGTGATCTCCGCTGGAAGTCTAGTGAACGGAAGGCGATTTCAGTATCTAATTTTGCTGCAAAGAGAAATTTTAAATTAATTTCTTTTATAAGGTGCTTGTAGATAACTAAAATGCCCTTAAATCCTGGACATCAATTCTCAATACTTTCTCAACAGCATCTCAACAAAAAGCTGATAATATTCGTAATTTTTCTGAAATTTAGATTTCGGTTAGAAATAGTAGAGACTTATTCTTAATATTTTTTTCAACAACTTAAAATACACTTTAAGATAATGGATTGCTCCTAAAGGAGTAAAAAAGTAAGGGAGTATGCACATCGAATTCAAACGATTTACTGTCTGATCAAATTTGACTCGGACTCGGCAGAATACTTTTTGATATGTTTGATCGCTATATATCTACATACTACTGTGTGTTTGACAGCTGATTGATTATAGCGCGAAAAATTTGTCCGGCAATTTTTGCCATAGAAAAAAAGCACGAGTGTGCTTGAATTTTTTTGTTTCCAACGCGGCTGCGAAACCGTTTAAAATGTATCAGAATTAGTTTAGGGAATCGACTTTATCATGAACACAGGTATTTTAGTGGACGAGGAGCATTCAATGAGAGTCGTGAAAGTGAAAGTCATCGAAAACTTGCCTCCGTAGTCCGTCCACCTCTGTTAATGACGATGACATCGTACAAGTTAAAGAAAAGTGCCTGAAAATCAACGTGTTGACATCAAAGAGATAGTAAAGGAACAGCTCTAACAGTTCGACTCAACACATTTTATTTAAAGGCTTGTATTTGAGGATGCTACATTCCGTGGAATGGCGCTGTAAAAATGAACCTAAATCGAAAATAAACAAAATTTACTGAAAGCACTGAAGATCATCCCAGTCGAAGCTTACAACAAGCCTAGTGTCTCAAAATGAACCTATTTTCAAGGCTAAAGACCTGTACTAAAATAATAAATTGTTTTTTTTTTTTTGGTCATTACAGTTATTTGATCACCGAGTTGATTTGGTTACGTATTCCTTTATTTAGTGACAAATTCTTGGTCATGCTTCGAGGCTATAATATCTTTGGTGAAAGAAGAAGTAGATTTGCAGGTTATAATACTCTCTCAATTGTATATAGACTTTTGGGAAAAATATACATCAATTTATCACCATATTGTACTATGGGTGTACGTCATTCCAGTTTTGGCCAAATTTGGTGACACGCACATAAGGTTCTTTCGTTTGGTTTAAATTTGCAGATGTTCTGGTTTTTGTCGGATTTCTCTTGATTTGTATTTGCTTAAAATTATTTAAATTTTGCTTTTGTTTGCTAAATAGTTATACATACATATATATGTACATATGTGCACAAATTTATCGACATATACAATAAATACACATGTATGTATGTACATATCTAAGGTGTTGTATATTCTGTATAAAACCGAACGAATGTTGTTCTCTAAACTCCTGTTGTCATCCCGTTGCTTTTTTATTGTATTGACGCCTCTTGGGAGTGCAAAATGGACGTGAAAGAGTGCAGCGATTGCAAATGCAGCAGATGTACATACATGGATGTTTGTATAAATTCATATAAGACTTTGTATCATTTATAAAATTGAATCCCCTTTATTCGAATTGTTTATCGCATTGTCACATTGACGTATTTATAAATGTGTATGGATAATAAGGGGTGTTCCAAAATTAACGAAATATTGGAATTAAATACATACTATACTAAAATTAAGGTTATATTTAAATTTGCCGCCTTTTATGAAGTACAGGAAGTACCAAACTGGTCTATGTGTGGCTTATTGGCCTACCAGATTAGTCTAACCTAACCTATTTGGTACAGTGTTGAAAACCCTAAGAAATAACTAGTTCACAGCTGACAGTTTAGGCTATGAAAATGAAGTGTTACACGATAAAAAAACGTGTCTTTGATATTGAACAATATTTATTGAAGATTTGGTCTACATTCCTAGAGACCCCTCAATTACTGCATGAGACGTTTCCAGGTCATGTATTTTGCCATTTTGGTGATCGAGCTTGATCCACTAGGTATAGTAGTTTAACAGCATTTGATTTATTTTTGTTGGGTTATTTAAAATCACAGGTGTATTGCAGTAAACCCACAGCCACGCGTACTCTAAAGGAGGATATTAAATAACCTTGTCCTATATACTTTATGATTCAATAAAAAATGGCAATCGAGAGACTAAAAACAATGTTGTCTATTTTAATTTTGGCACACCCTGTGTTTCGCAGATGTGTTTAGTGTTTGGGGATTTGCCGAACATGTTGTTGTTGGGCATTTGGTTTAAGCAAATATTCATGTGGGTAGTTGATGTGGCAACAAAGCAATCAAAAGATTTGCTAAGGCCATCAAACAATTTTCTTATTGTCAAAATGAGCAAAATTCCAAATGAGCACAAATACATATACAAAAGTCCACAGATAGTCATAAGTATGTGTGAGTTATAGTACATATATTTTTATACATGAAACCACATTGTATAAAATATAGAAATCTAACAGCTCCTTAAAGCCATATGCCATTATTTTTGTGTGGGTTTCAATAAACACAAACACATTTATACATATCCGTACATATATAATATATGGATATACATATGTGTGGCATTGTGTCTACTCTTAATTATTTCATTTGCCATAAGGTACATTGTGCGTGTATAACCAACAAGTATTGCAAAGCTGCAGTGTACTTGGCGGCCGCCTGTTGATGGAGGCTATACATTTGTAGCTATATACATACAAACATACATACATAAAAATACACGTATATTCTATTCAGTGACAGCTATTGTGCAGCCGCATCTGTGACTCGTGCCAACCCTCATTCTCGAGGAAATCAGCTATTGCTGCCACAACTGTTGCATGCGATTTTTTACGCATCCGCCTGCAAAACCAGTTTTACTTCCTTTTTAGTGTTTTCTTTGCATTATTTGGAATTAAATGCCCTTTTTATTATTCTGGTTTTTTTTTACAGGATTTTAATGTTTTTTTATTTTGTCGCTCAAACCGGTAGGGCGAGCCTTTTTTCTGTCTTTTTGACATTTTAAAGTTTAAAAATTACTTGATAGTCCTTTATTTATGTATATTTTTGGGCTTCGTACGTAAAATTAAAAAAAAAAAACAAAAAAAAAAATCGTTGACTTCGCAGTACCGATGCTATAATACCGGAATCACCGGAAAAAATACACACTTGGTTCCGAAATATTCAGTTACTATGGCAGCTATATGCTAAAGAAGCCCGATTTGAACAATATTTCTGAAGCTTGTACGCAGTCGCGGGCGAATCGTTGCAGCTTCGATAGTCGAAATCCTACCGAAGTGAGCGATGCTTTCGGAGCCCATGCCACCGCTCCATATGTGAAAATTGATCGCACGATCATAGTGTACAACCACCTGACAATCCTTGGCTTGCAGCACCAGGATCTACCAGCAAGTCGATTGCGCACCGCAAGTTTCATCGTAGCTTTGACCATGATTAGATCAACATGCTGCCTCACTGCAAAGAGGAATCTAGTGTAACATCACGATATTTTACCATGTTGATCATCTCTACCGTCTCTAAACCTCTATATATTAGGAGAGCGTTCTAAAATTTTCCTCTGGCTATGATATGTTAACAATGTCGGCCACATATTCTTGACAGCGAATTCCATTGTTGGTTAGCAACACAAGTAGTTTGTCCACGACTAGGCTCCATTTCAGGGGGATAGCATTCCTCCATGAGCGTAGCCCCTTGCAGTCTCCTTATTATAGGCAGTTAGGTTGCTTCTGGACTCCTCCCAGTTCCCAGTACGTTTGGCCTTGTTAAAGAGCTTGTGAATACTTGACCACTAAGGGTAGTTGCGTTCTTTGGTGATTGTCTTTTAGGGTCAGCTGCAGTTATATTTGCTTGTGATGGCCTGCTTGAGAGCAAACAACCTGTTCATCAGTCCCAGGGTCGTTGTACCTCTCTTCCACTCCTCATTAACATTTAACTATAGCGTATTCCGATATGTAGCCCAATAGTGTTTTTAGAAATACCTTTGGGGGGAAGTTGCGTGTCCTCTTCCCTTAATCCGAAACTCATGATGCTGTGATCTGATATTGAAGGTTCTGATGACCCCCTCCACTGTGAGATCAATCCCATCATGGGTTCATTACACAGAGTGATGTACAGCACTTCTTCCCTATTTCTAGTGACGAGTGTAGGTTCACAGCCTATATTCTCAATACTTAGATTATTACTCACAATGAATTCAAAGAGAGACTCACCTTGTGACCCATTCTGTGTGAAGCGCGTTTGCATCGAAAGTCAAAATCAGGTGCACCTTATTCCTCCTGCAGTAATATACTGGACCCTGCACAGTCTCTGGGGGCTCTGAAGGTGTATCTTTAGGAAAGAAGGTCTCTGCCAGGACGAAATTCACACCTTCGTTATCTTTGGCCTGCATAGCGACCAGGTAGATCCATATTTAGCTAGAGATACATATGTATGTATATACAATGACGATTTGCTAGAGATGTATGTATGTGGGTCGGCGCGCAGAATGTTGGCATTACGATCCTGATAAAGTTGATTGGATTCCAGTTGGTAAGGTATGCATTTTATGTCTGTCTCGAAAAAAATCTGTGATCTTACTAATTTATTTATTGAACAATAAAGTCATGATCTTTGAAACTCACACACACATATTTTGCTATCTTCCATTCATCAGCAATAGACAATATTTGCACAAATTTTAAGAAAACCAAACTCGAATCTAAGTTTTTTTTTACCAACGATGACTACATCGGTTCGGACAGCTGCCGCATAGCTCGCACACATACAGACGAATCAATGTGTGTTAACGCGCCAACTTCCTCAAATTCAAATGTCAATGTCCTGTACTGTGTGCACGGGATCGCATTGCAATACCAACATAGACAGACGGTTATTTGTAAACAAAGCAACACACATACACACACACACAAGGGAACAGTAAAAAGGAGCGTTGTGTCAATGACCTCAAAAGGACTATCCCGCTGCCGCTCGCTGGCGCACAACCAAACTGGCCAACCACTCACCCAGTCATTTGGTTTTCCCCCGAAAGATGCACAATAAGAGAATTTTATACAACAGCAACAACAACTTCAATTGCGGTCACATGGCATGGCGAAGGCACTGCAACAGGAGAATTAGAATAGGAAATATGAATCTGGCTTACCTCTGTGTGGCTCAGGTAAAAATTGTTGGCTAAATGATCACTTATGAAGACAAACAAATAACACAACAAAAACAAAGAAGAGGAGAGGCAAATAAAGAATAGACAACATTGGGCCGGTCGATTAAGGCGCACAAACCTCAATGAGCTGAAGTGCGGAGTTGCCTATCAAAAATTGATCCACACTTCGTTGTTGGGATGCGACACAGCCACCGCGGGATGCAAGGCAGCGGCTGCAACTGCCTGTTGCCGGCTCACAGCTGATGCACACACGCACACAAACTCGATTGTTGAAATGTGCATCGGCAGTGTGAATTAGATCTAGCCAGGTGCGCGATGCGATTTCTTTGCGCGCTCGTGCAGCAGATGCTCAGGGAATTGTCAGCATGTGGAAATGTGTGTGAGTATGTGAGTGCATCTAACAAGCTAGATATAAAGAGACGAATGATTTGAGGAGATCACCAATGTCTTTGACCGGGTCAGGCGAGTAAATGCAGGGTTGAAAGTGGCGCTAAAGACTGCAAATTTGAAGAAAGACGAGTATAAACAAAATGCACAGCTGTTCTATGCTGCAGTTCGGGGAATGGGAGTTTTCTATTCAGCTGAGAAGAAAGTTGGCGAAGATTGCTACGTATAGCTGTTAAGAGAAAATATTTTTCAGCTGTTTGATAGGCTCGAGTAAGCTTACAGCTAAGAATTATTAAATGATTCTCTGAACAATTAATGTATATTTTATTTCGATGCGCTCTACGGACTTTATGTAGAAATTGAGATTCCTTAAAAACTTGGAATTCCGTTGATTGTCTTATATTATTACATCAAATTTGGCACGGACTGACAGAAAACTACCAATATAGGAAAAAATATTTGTTGATTCAGTCCGCGTCAAATTTGATCAGATGATGATGTGATCAAAGCATTAAGAGCCAAAGGTAGTACCAGAGATGTTAAGCTTATATTTTTCTATAACGCAAAGGTCCTAGCTCAATATTTTTTTGAACAATAAGTTAGTTGATGAGAGGAACAAATGTTCGTACTCGACTATGGTACTCGCTTAAAGCGGAGAAGCAGCGTTAATTGAAAACAATTTGAGATTCCAGTGAAAATTTTGGTGCTCATCAACTCCAAAATGTGTGTGGTGCTTTGCATTAAGGCCCCATGAAAAGTGAAAAATATAATGTCAAACTTATAGCGTGTCTTCGAAAAGGGTACCCATCTGATCGGTCATGAAAGTCCTACCGATCTGTCAAATGCTCGATTTTATATATGTATTTAAGATAGTAGGTTTGAGAATAATCATGCCCACAGCTAATAAAACACGGCTTAGCAGAAGGGAAATTATAACTTTCAATTAAAACTAAGTGTTCCAAAATATCTTCTTTTTTACCAGTGTTTAGATTTTGGAAAAGTCTTTAGAAATGAACACCTTGATCTTCTTCCCGAAATTTCCAAAGTCTTAAAATATGCTTTCTTCTTTACCAGAGCCTAGGCCATTGAAAGAGAAATTACATTTTCTTTTGAGATCCTTGGCTGATTAAGAAGCATACGTCTGATCAAATTTGACCCGGACTGAAAAAAAAAACATATTTTGAGTATTATGAGATATTTATTATCTACTGCCTTTAAAATAAGCACGTCTGGAAACAGAAAAAAATCACAGAGATTCAAATCTGGGGAATACGGTTGTTAAGGGACAAATTTTGCATCGGTTGTTGCCAAAAAGTCAGTATCATTTGGGGGGGAAAAATCCATACATTTTCTGCCCACAAGTCCGCTAATTTAGGACGATTTGCTTCACGTAGACGACTCAAATGGGTTAAGTAGTACTTCTTATTGAATCTTTACCGCTGTGAATCGAATCAAGGAAACAAGGTGATGTATTTTTGACCGACATTGGCATTCCTTGGATTTTTGGAGAGTCGCTAATGACGCGTTTACAATTTTTTAATAATTCTCATATATTTTGCCAAATCGATGAATTCTCTAGCTTTTATTTTTCGTAGAACATTTTTTGTTTCTAGAACAATCAATTAGATTTGATTGCGTGGAATTTGCTTACAATTTATAGCAATCATAAAGGCCTACCAGATCAAAGATGAGACATATAAATATTTCTTATGTTTTTTCAGCATTATATAAAGGACTTCCATAAAGGTTTTCTCACAAGATAAACTTTTAAGCATAAGCATTCGATAAAAGTCTGGCAATCGACATAAACTGAATACTAAATCTACTCCCTTAAAAATCACAAGAATTTCAGGATCAACAAATGTCATATCGACACACAAATCTTAGGTAGTACATGAGGAACTTTCAATAAAACTATAAACAGAAATTAAAAAGGGAAGTTAACTCTCAACACCGCCGCATGAGAAGCTCTTAATCCCATACTGAGCCTTAAACCGGATAGATTTAACAAGGCAAACATTGAAGAGGGATAACACTCGTAGCATTTGTACCCCTAATCCGGGCATTAGCTTCCTGCATTTTTATGTGCTTTCGTAATTTGTGGCCAAACCTTCGGCAGTGCATGTGCAGTATCGATATTTTTCGGCGCTGCCAGCCCAAGCCCAACCCCTCTTCCTTTTTATTAACTAAACAGCTGTTAAACATTAGCGTGCAATCAATGAAAGCGCTTGTCCTTGCTGCCGCACAGCTGGTCTCCCCTGCCGATTTCCACCTTTGGGTACACCCTTTTCGCTCTTTATGACTTAACTGGTTTGTGCGCCACGAAATGACCAGCCGCGTGTTGACCAAGTGGCAGCTCTATAAATACACACGTAAACATACATATAAAGTCATACACATACACGTTTAGGTGGCAGCAAAACACGAAACATTTTTCAATATTTCACCAAACATAAAAATGTTGTTCGCTTTTACACTTTTTATTTGTTTGTTGTTATTGCTGTGGTTGTTGTTGTTCCGTACACCTTTCGAGCATGTCCCGCTGTTTCCTTTCGGTACAGGAAGCGTTTTCGTTATATTGTAGCCGCTGTGGCACGCAAATTTTGCGGCACTACCTTTGTTACAACAGCAACAACAACAACATGCATCTTCTTGTTGTAAGTTTCTATGGATTTTTTATTGTTCTTTAATATTTGTTGTCGCTGCTTAGGGGATGTGTAATGTAAATAACAGGTAGGCACAACAACAACAATGCCATAACTAAGCAAATGAATATGCCACCGATATTAATGCTAATAGAATTTTAACAACAACAACAACCTTTATGTATAATCTAAAAGCCATTAAAAATGTCACATTTCCATATCAAAATAAATTAATTAAAACATTTCGAGAAATCAACACGTTTATTCCTTACAAATAATATTTTATGTAAAAAATTATTTTTATCATAAAGAATTACGTAAATGTGTCATTTGGAGTTATGACTACATGTGCTAAACTGGGTATTTAGAGATATGAACAAATATAATAAAGATATGGATTTGGGTATAATCCCTTATGCTCAAGGGACTACTACTCATGTTCAGAAGACTTATACCGGAGTTTCCAATAGGGATGATGTGATTTCTATGTGCCGTTTCGGCCATTTTTAATATGACACGATCTGTAATTTTTTTCATTTTAAGGTCCAATAGTCGTCCACCTGTGCTCGCTATTCTTCGAATTGTCGAAAATTTCGATCGTACATTTTCTTTACATAATATTCAAGTGACAATAAGGCAAAAAACCACTCAAAGTAATGAAAATATTGCTGTCGTTCAGGCAAGTGTTGCTGAAGACCGCAATTTATCAATTCCAAGATGCGATGCAAAAGCAGCAAAAAAAAAATTTGACTCAAATCAGCCAAAAAACTGTTGAAGGGCAAATAAATATAGTTCACACTCTGCAAACCAACTCTCGGTTCAGTCACAGATTAATAACAGAGGAGTACTTTCAGATATATCTGTTACAGTTTCGATGAGTTTCTTAAGGTCGAATTACGATTAGAACATCGATGATAAGCATTCATTCAGCTTCGAACTTTTCTAACTTGAATATGTTATAGGGACTCATTATATCAAAAAAGTTCACAAAATAAATTTGGATGACCGTAAAGTGAAGTTGATCGCGATGGCAGGAACTCTAGAGATATCAACTGAACGTATGAATCAGATCATTCAGGAATATTTGGGTATGAGAAAGCTCTGTGTAGGGTGAGTGCCGCGTGAACTCACTTTTGAACAAAAACAACGACGACTTGATGATGCCGAGCAGTGTCTGGAAATGTTCAAGCGCAATAAATCCGAGTGTTGCATCGAAAAGTGACAATGCATGAAGTTTGGCAGCATCACTTCACTCCGAAGTTCAATCGACAGTTATCCGAGTGGGCTGCACACGACGAACCCGCTATAAAGCGTGGAAAAACTAAACAGTCAGGTGGAATAATTTTTATTCAATACCCTGAAAAAGGAAGGACCATCAACAGCGCCTATTTCACAGCGTTTTTTGATCGGCGACTTTTCAATTGATCTGTTAAATAAGATAAAATATCACGTTAGCAAACTTTGAAGCAAACTATAATATTTAGCAAAGAGGTAATCCGAAAACGAGTGAAAATTGCTTCGAGATCTAAGAGATCTTGGATACAAATAGATCAATTATATTTTACTGTCTAATTTAACAGAAGTGGGAGTAGAGCGGATAGGAATAACAGTAGATAGAAATCTCCAGTTTTTAAGCAGGACGCTTTGAACTTGGTGAAACAAAATATCACGCTTCGAAATCGTATCATTTCAGACACTTTTTATACTCCTGTAACCAGTTGCTACAGAGTACACTAGTTTTGTTCACCTAATGGTAACCTAAAAAAGGCGAGATAGCTATGGCTTATTATATATAAATGATCAGGATGACGAGACAAGCTGAAATCGAAGAGAAGTTCCGTCCGTGTAAGCTGTAACTTCAGTGAAAATTGAGATATCTCGAGGAAACTTGGTATGTGGGTTCCTTAGTACAAAAAAACTACGAATTCGTAGACGGTCGTAATCAGATCACTGCCACGTCCACAAATCGCCGTTAACCGAAAACATATAAAGTGCCATAACTAAGCTAAATTAAGGGGGTAATCTGCTCTAGAATTTTGAAAAATTCGATTTTTTTTTCATATATTTAAAGTCTAGACTTTCAAAAATATAACCTTGGAAGGATTTTTCAAAATTTGACTTATTTTCGAAGATACAGCCGATTTTGTGAGGTGGCGTCCGTGTTCACTAGGATTGTCTCCTAAACTTCAAACGCGTTTTCCTCGAAACTACTATTTTCCTCACGGTACCGGCATTAACTCAAGTTCTATATAACTGATTTACTTGAAATTTTGTGTGAACCTACTTTATATAATCCTTTATCGTTCCTACCGGCATCGTGTCAAAATTTTTGTTTTTAATATTTTAAAAAAATTTAAAAAACGTAAAAAATGATTTTTATTTTCAGGCAGTCGCCATTTTTCAAAAAAAAATTTTTTCGTGTTCCCGGACTATAACAGCATTTTCAGACCACCAGGAGAGTCAGAATCAATGTCACCAGGATGCGCCATTTTTTTTACACCTGTTTCTCCCCCCTCTAATTATTTTAATTTTTAATATTTTTTTGTAAAATTTTTTTTCTGTATTCTTAAGATATCAATAAAAACCCCATAAAAAATGGATAGTAAAAATGTTTTTGGTTTTTTTTTTTTAAATAAAATTCAAAAAACTGCCCAAAATTTGATTTCTAGAGTAGAATACCCCCTTAAGAGTTGTTTTTTACTGGGGCGTTATCATGGTGTAAAAGTCAACTTTACAGGGACTTTTCCTTATTACCCGATTTTTGACCATATGATTCATATTTCTGGAGAGTGATTTAAATTGTTATATCCTGAACAGGTATAGTAAGATTGCCACAAAGTTTGTAAGACGCAGAATATAAATGATCAGCTTGGCGAGCCGACTCATTTAACCATGTTAACCATTGAGTTTTGTAAGGAACCATTTGTATTTGTGAACAGTATTAATATAACGGTATAAAAGTACTAATGGTTTTACTTGTTTTTTTTTTTATTAAAAGCAAGAAGTACGTAAAACTTTTCACGAATCTTAACCCGGTTTAGGGCAAGGGTAGGTGATAGCCTAGTGTTTGTCGAACGAAAGGCGAAGCTTTCAAAGAGAGACCACATAAACTAGTAGAAAAAGAAACTCATCGCCCTGCGCCCATTATAAATCCTATAAGGATGCCCTCCCTGCAAGGCCGTCAATATTATATTCATGTGCTATTCCAATACGATCGCAGTTAAGTTGATATAATCGGAAGTAAGCTCATTTAAATCTATAATCTAATAACCCAATATGACATAATCAGAAAACACAACGATAGTTTTGCATTTCATTTTATCTTTTAGTGCCTTCACCGCGTTTTATGATTTCTGTATGACTCAACTTACAAGGGAGTATTGGCCATAAGCTTCCGGTATGCTTATGAAAAAAACTTTGTATCACTTTTCACAGCTAATTTCATTTCAATTTGTTTCACATTTTTTTTGAAAATCCAGTTCTGGCTGCCAAAACCGAACCGACCAGTGGAAATAATAAATGCGCATATCCTGTCACATGAGTCGGTCCTTGCGCAGCCGGCTGAGAATTCAAAACATATTTAATGAGCAAAACAAAAATATGTGCGCTTGTATGTATTTGTATGTGATAAATAAGAACGCCAGGCGCAACATGCGCTGGAAAAGTGGTCACTCAGCCGGACGGCAGTTGTTGGTGTGTTGCAAGCGCGTGCGCGCAATGCTTTAGAAATTAATGCCAGGCAGATACACAGGCGTGCATAAATATACCATATAAGTATATGTATATGTATGTATGAATATAAAATATTAAATATGTGTTAGCATGTTTGTCAATGAACTTATGTGTGCCAGCTTTTTGTGGCAAAGGATATTTTGTGGCATATTTGTTGTGCAACAACAGTGCGCCGCACAGCGAGGGTGAAGCAGCGACGCGTGGCGCGGAAGAATAAAAATATGCATATGTATGTATAAGTGTGTGCAGGGTGCTACGGTTGCACGCTTAAATGCTGTGCTGACGCGTGCCAACAACACCAACACCATCACCACCACCACTATCGCCAGCAGCAGCAGGCAAGCGCGCAGTGTAGCAACCACCACCGACAACAACCACTAACAGACAGACTTGGCTCACTTGCTGCCACACCTTACATTAGACGGTGTTACTCTTTGTTGTTACTGTTGTTGTTGTGCCTTACATTAGGCGGCCTGGCGTCTTGTCGCTGGCACGCTTGAGTGCCTTATGATCTTGCAACGTCGCGCAGCGCTGTGTGCCAGTTATGTTGGGGTACAAGTCTTTCGTTTTTGTGACACACACACATTTACAATTAGACGCAATGTAACGCTGAGTTAACGAAGCGCAACGCCAGCTACCGTAGTTTCACCTTTTTTATGCGCGTCGTTTTTTCTAACCAAATTTTCGTGCATTTCTATTGTTTGTTGTTCTCGTGTGTTTTTGTTGTTCTCGCCACCCTTCGCTCATTAACGAAACATACAAAGCAGTTAGAAAAAAACTTCAAGCCTCGTTGCTGTCTTAATGTGGTCAGCTGCCCTTGCGTCTTAAGTCCAAAAATTATGTGTCTCGACATTTTTTTTAAACGCTGACGCGTGTCTTCCAGCGTTTCTCGCAGGCTATGGTAATTGCATTAGTTCCAAATTCAATTTAAATATGTTTATTTATGTATGTTTGTATGGCTTGGCATAACTGAATTATTGAAAAGTTGTCCTCACTCAAAGCGATCTTCAGCCGTAGCTTATGACTTATGGTTTCCATCAGCTGAGTTAAGTTCGTGGTGGTTGTTCATCCTTTCGTGCCTTCGCATACCTTTTCATTGTCATTTAAATGGTTTCATTTCTTTAATCGGCGATAAGGCTTCAGCGATCCTCTTTTTCAGCTCGAATTTTCGCCGACATATGGCATATTCGTTACTGGCCGTTCGTGGAATTTAATTACTTGACATTCACTAATGTGCTTGGCGTGACATATGAAATACCTTATATTTGTACTGGACATATGGAATTTCTGTGCTTGTATGTAGATACCTTGACATATGAGTGGGACCGTTGACTGCTCTACTCCCCGCACTTAAGACCGCTGAGCTACAAGTATATCGAGCAGCTGGTAGTTGTTCTGGCTTTTGTTGTTGTAGGTACCATATAAGCATTCAATAATAGTTAAAAGTGACTTAAAAGCAATTCGTGCAGAAAGTAGGCGAATTCGATCAGTATCTATTTATACACTAATAGTTAGATTCCACCCAGAGTGGAACTTACTGAGCTACCTGCTCTTAGCAAAGTTCATTTTGAATTTTGGAGCTACAGCTCTTTGTAAGCTTTCGCCTCGTGTGTCCTTCAGACGTGTCGTTCACTTTTTTTGCAATTTTTTGTATCAAGATCTTTCATGTTCTCCACCAATCTATTGGTCCATAGTCATATTGGTCTTCCCAAAGCTTTAGTGATCACATGCGGCGCTTCTAAATACCTTGTCTCTATGAAGGAAGACGAGATGGAATTATCTCTCCTCTTCTGACGACATTTTACTAGACGGAGATTAATATATCTCGGTATATACACCTTCGGCGAACTTAGTTTCCTTTTGGGTTTAATATAAGCCGCCTTAGTGAAGCTATAGTAACGCTTCGTCGATGGTGGTGGTGGGCTCTGTCCAGTCCTTTGGGGCTTCAACTCTTTATGAACTTTGGCATCGTCTGTCGTCCAGACATATCAAGACTTTTCAAGGCATCCTCCAATCTGTCGATCCATATTCATATCCCATATTCCATATAACTTAGTGATCTTTTGTGAGTAATATAAGCCACCTTAGTAAAATTATGGCAACGCTTTAACGAATTATGCATATCACAAGGAACCGGCGTTTACAGTTGTCTAAATAAGAACCTTTGTTACGAGAATCAAATCTATGACCGCCTATTATGACTATTTATTTGCACATCCGACGATCCGAAATGGTTTCTAAAAAAAAAAAATTAAATAAGGTAATGGTTGGTTTATTTGATATAGTCTCTAAATAGATCTCATAAGTGCAGTATGACCAAAGTTTAGACTGTTCTGTTCGTGATTCGTTGATCCCATTGTCTTCGGAAGCCTTACACATCGTTGAAGTTGTGATAATTGCCATATTATGAACCCTAGGTTAAGATACCTCTTTTGTTAATTTTGTTAAAGACAACTTGAAAAGACATTATTTCTCAAGAGAAATATGCTGACAATGAAAAAATACTAGCAAGTATAGAATGGAGAGAAATACAGTAATGATCAAAATTTACCCGGACAAGTTTGTCTTTCAACCGGAGTAGTTGAGCATCCTTAGATAGGCACCTCCGAGGAAAATAGGAAAAATAGCGATTGGGACATTGACTGCGATCTTGTTTTTGGAAAGGAAATCGCATAGTGAAATCAAAGAGCGCTTACATTCTTTTGATACAGAATGTAAGCGCTCTTTGATTCCTTTGACTCTTAAGTTCTCAAAAAATCGCATGAATGATATTCTGAATGAAAGATTTGGTTTTAAAAATCTGTTAAATCGCATTGCGAAGGAGTTTCTGACATGGTTTGTAATATTCATTGATATATGGACCCACTGATGCACCCCAGATACCAATATATAGTCGAAACAACCCACAGACTGATTCCACATCTCACAGATTGATCCGGACATAGTCACAGACTGAATCCGAGAGTTTATAGAATATTCTAAACACGTACTCTATAATTTCCCTCGGTTTTCAAGTACAAGGGAAAACTGAAACCCACACTTGGAGGTAGTCTCGCTGTAGAAAATATGACTGCACTTATGTGCGAGTTCTCTGTAAAATGGAAAGCTGTCAGTGAAGCTCTAATTATGACAACATTAAGCCATTTGCAACAGATTAGGCGTCAGTCAGCACGTACAATAGAGGAGACTTAAATGTCTTCTTCTCTGTAATGAAGTAATGCAAGTACTTTGTCTAATGATACCGTGGGAGAGATATGAGATGGGACTAGGTTAGGCTTAGCGGATTAAAATTCCGCACTCTGGCTTTCAATGCTTCCTCTTATTAATATAAAAAAGTAGTTGAAACCATATACGTCATTCTGCGAAACTGATCCGAAGCAGGCCATTGTATGCTTTATGAAGATAAGAGGAAAGCTACGACCTTCGTTATCTGGGATTCGCGAGATGTGGTCTGACTACTTGGAGCTTTGAATAATAGTAACAGAACTCTTTTATAGTGAATTAGTAGACCGAAATGTCGAAAAAGATGACCAACAAACTTCCGTCTCATTAATTAGATTCACTATATTTGGTCTCATGTGATTCATTTTTGTTTCCAAGTATAAAAAACTCAGTCGCTTGACTAAAAATTTGGTCTAATGAGGAGGTTATCACCTTATAAAGGTCCACTTCTTAAGGTTAACAAACTATTGTTTCCTTAATATGTCATCAATGTGGAATTTTTTCATATTATTTCTTCAAACATACATATTCTATAATATATACATTTAGCTAGTCTATATTCCATAGTATTTGCATATAAATTAAAATCGAACCAAAATTGAAGCGTGTACCTTCACATATATACCGAAGACTACATAGTACATGCGCTGTAAATGAGTCTTCCTTGTTCGAATTAGAATTGAAATAAAATCAACATTGACGCGGATCTTTTTGACTGCGTCCATTGCAACGCCCTTAATTCATTTGTTGTCTGTTTCTGTGTTTTTTTCCTTCATTTATTTATTTTAGAATTGGTCTAACTGCAACAAGGCAGCCGTATCGGTTGCGCCATCGTCAATAATTAATCTGAAAAATGCGTTCGAAATCAAACCTTTTAACGTAACAAAAGGCTAGCAAATGAATTTCGTTATTTGCCTTTTGAATAATTTATTGAAAAGCCCAGTCAGCGAAGAGGCGAGCATTCGGGCGTATATAGTGGAGGTAGTCAGGCTCGTTAAAGGTGAGGATACTCCGAAAGCAGTCGGCGCAGAGGAGATGCGGCCGTCAAGGCACAGGCTAGCGGGCAGGCAGATAGAGGCAACTAAAGCACCTGCGAACAGGAAAAATAGGTAAAATGTGTTCGTATATAAATACACACACACATACACGTGCTGAGGTATCTATAGGTAGCTGCATGCAAAGGTGAGGAAAAGTGCTGAGCTTCACAATTGTTGTGTTGCATATTGGCGTTGCAACGCCGGGAAAGCAATTTGAACCCAACGTACGTAGTGTTTGGTCTTTGGTATGCAATTGAGTTTGAATTTGAGTCTTTGAGAAGATTGAATAGCTGCAATTGGCTTTGCTTACTTTGCTACTATTTTACCTAGAAACAACACTGCGTTCTCAAGTACGTGTTCGTAAAAGTCGCTTAGAGCGGCTGGAGACTCAATTTCGCAAATGTTATACATTTTAGAATTAATTGTTTCGAGGGATTTATTTCATTGTCTTTAAACAGCATTCTATAAAGTAAAGTCCAAAATAATTCGACGTAAAGGCTTTGGAATAACATTTATTTCATTATTAAAATTTGTAAAGCAAATTTTCATATCTGATAACTCAATATATGTATATGATATCTCAATATGTTATCCGAGAAGAATAATAATGAATTCGACAGTTTATATGACTATCGAAACCAAAAAAAAAACTGATATATCCCCGGCCAAGAACGATAAACTGAGAAATATTGAAATTTTTAGGGAATATTTTCTGTAGCCACTACAACTGTGACAGATGAATTCGAAAAGTATCTTTGGTGTACAAGTGATGAGTAACGTAATTTTGTTCCTATCAGAAATATAGCTCGGTACATCTTACGACAATCAAAGAGAGTTTCATGTTTGTTACTTTATACTATTTCAGAGTAACTCTTTCATTCTTAAGTTGTTCATTAAGGAAACATTTCGTAACGAAGACCAATCAATCAAAAGTAGAGAAAAAGCTAGTAAGTAGTTACATGACATTGTGTGAACTTTCTGAAAAGCCCCCTCGAAAGCTTAGAACTGGCTTTAGTGTTCGATTTCAATACAGCTTATATACGAAAATACTTCGTTCCTGTAAAACCTGTACTACACATATCTTATAATATCAACAATAGCAAGTAATAAACTAATAAAGTGGGGTTCTCGTGGGAAATTTCCTCTGTGAGTTCCCTTAAATAAATCTCCAATGTGTTTTATTGGGCATCCAACTATAGCATAGAGGAGGAATATTCCCCGGAAAAAGTAAATTCAACGTAGATTCATAACTCTATCTGTTAATGTTGTTTGGAAACCGCATTCGTCTGAAACCAAAAGAAATACATTTAAGGAAAAAGTACGAGAATCTTAAATAAGTTAAGCTCACTGTATTCGTATTATTAGAACCTTATTGATTGCTTAAATGTCCACAAACAATGGTTTAATGCGAGTTGAATTACTTTTTTCCTTAAGTTCTGGGAGCAGTGTTTATAACTAAATCCCAAAAATTAATGAATGAGTGTTGAAAGTTCAACTCTAGAAAAGTGGAGTTTAATTTACAAACTGACGTACTTTTGTATTGGTGCGTTTTGTGGTTGGTTTTGTGGCAAATAAACTAAGTGTTCGTATCTAGTGTATAAACTCGAGTTTATAGTGAAATTTTAATAAACCATTCCGTGTTTCCGACTAGGTTTCTTGTTAAATTTAAAATATATATAATGTATTTGTGAATAATTTCAAATTTTAATAATAAACTCAAGTTTAATGTGAGTTTTCAACATACTGTTATGAGTTTAACAAGGAATTTGATGCTAACCAAATAAAAAAAAAAAAAAAAAAAAAAAAAAAAAACTTTTTTAAATCTTTTTAGGAGTGTTTAATACTAAACTCAAAATATTTCCAATAAACTCGAGATTAACATTTAATTACACACTATCATAATGTGTCTTTGAGAAACACAAAAATTATGAAAAGTGCTTATCAGTAGTGTTTAATATTAAACTCAAAATTTTACCAGTGAACTCGAGTTTAACATTAAATTTCAACTTACTTTTATATTTTTGAGTTGATTGAATGTTAATGTAAAAATTAAAAATATTTAAAAGTATTTGTAGGTGGTGCTTACCACTAAACTCCAAATTTTACCAATAAACTCGAGTTAAACGTTAAATTTTAAGATTCTACAATGTTTTTTCGAATAGGCTTAATAATAAACTTGAGAAATGTTAAGAGTTTTTGAGAGTTGTGTATAATATTGAACATATTACCAATAAACTCGAGTTTAGCGTGAAATTTCGACATAGTTTAATCTTTTTAAGTTGGTCAAACCGAAAACTAAATAAAATTATTATACTCTGTAGTAACAGGTGGTAAGTATATAAAAATTCTAAAAATATTTTTGAGTAGTGTTTAATATTAAACTCCGAAACTTACCGATAAACTCGAGTTAAGCAAAAAGTCATGCTAAACCTAAAAAAAATACCATATGTTTGAGAAAGTAAACTTAATACTAAACTCCAGATTTTGCAATAAACTCGAGTTTAACATGAATTTTTAATATAATTTTATGTTATCCTAAGAACGTTCAATGCCAAAAAAGTTGTACTTCATAAATCCTTCCTTTGATTTATTAAATCAGGTAGTAAGCTGTATCTTTCTTTATACAACTCGTGAATATTAACATCGCAACAGAACGTTGGGTACAAAATTACAGAAAAAAGTAATCCGAAAAAAGTCGCGCAGGGTGCAAACACATACACCGCTTTTTCAAAAGGACGAATAAAAACTAAAACAAATATAGCATCGAAAATCAACAAATTGCAGTTGAGCGAATTGCACGAAATCATCAAAGCAAATTGACATGGCAGAGTTGAGACCGACACACAAACACACGTGCGGGCACCAGCACACACACGCATGTATAAAAGCAAAAGCGTTGCAGGTGTGTGTGCGTGTGTGATGGGTAGGCTCAACGAGAATGGGTGAGTGGGCGTTAAGGAGGTTTGCTGTTAGGCCACATGGATGCCGTTTACAAAAACAGAAAAAAATATGCGCGCACTCACACACACACGCACGTACACACATAGACGGTGTCTGCTTCGACAGCGTTGTAGCATAGCCGTAGGCGCTCAATGCTAAGCCCACCCAGTTGGTAGTCGGCAGTCGGTAGTCGGTGGCTGTCATTGTTGCTGCTGTCGCCTGGCGTCGGTTGCACCTTCTCTGCCTCGGCTTACGTGCAATCGAAAGTTCATGTCTGCTGCACTCGTTAAAAATTGTTCTCTGCGCCAAAATCTAATTTGCCACTTTTTATTGTGATGTTGTTGTTTTTGCAATTATCCTACTTGTTGTTGCTGCTGCCGATAGTATTGCCGCTATATTGTCTATCAGCGTCTATACATGAGTGAGTGAGTATGCGTTCGTCTGTGTGTGCGTGTGTGTGTGTGCATACAACTCTCTCTCTCTAGTTAAACTCGTTGAATGCTTTCAAATGGGCTTAAATGGTAAACCGTTTAAAATTTTCGCCAGTTGAACATTTTGTGGAGACTAACGAGGTCAGCACAGTAGTACGAGCACAAAATGGCACTATCAGTTCGTTGTAAATATGCGCATATGCATATATAGTATGTATGTATGGATGTGTTGATATAATTTTACTTTGATGCAGTGTTATTAATCGTTTAATTTTTACAACTCTTAAATAGATTTGCCCCTTGGCTATAAAAAATAATCCAATAGATGGCGTCAGTGTAGATTTACTACCAGAAAGGTTATAAATAGCCCGATTTCATCCATATTCGAGATATACTACTTAATTGTTATAGGAAAAGACGCCATTGTCGTTATATTACCAAAATCCTAATATATTTACTCTAGTTTTTGTATTTCTAATCAAACTTCAACATATTTTTTTCAATTTTTAACAAACTGAACCAAATATATACTTTATTTTGTCGACCCTTTTTTGTCACTTTTCCGAGAGACATTATTCCATCAGTGTAAAATTTCTCTGATTTCTCGGCGAAAAACTGCGACAAGTAATTTTCACAGACTGCTCCTGAAGCCAACTTTACTCCATTAAATGAGTTCTGCATTGACTGAAACAAATGATAGTCCGATTGTGCAAGGTCAGGGCTATATGGTGGATACATCAAAACTGCCCAGCCAAGGTCTCCCAGTTTTTGCCGAGTCATCAAAGATGTGTGTAGGCTAGCGTTGTCCTGATAGAAGACGTAGCCCTTTATGCTGTTCAATTCTGGCTGATTTTTTTTCGATTGCTTGCTTCAATCTAGTCAGTTTTTGACAGTAAAATGGAGAATCAATCGCTCGACCGGGATGGAGGTAGACCAAACAAACACTCAGCATAACCTTTCGAGGCGACAATCCTGAATTTCCGACTATTTGTTGAGTTTCACCACGCTTGGAACAAGATTTTCTTTGCACATTATTATCGTATTTGATCCACTTGTCGTCTCCTGTTATAATTCGCCTCAGAAATGGTTCGATATCATTTCGTTTCAGCAAAGAATCGCAAATGTTACTTCGCTCCATTAAATTTTTTACAGACAATTAATTTTATTGCTGTGGTTAACTTGGCTATAATCGCGTAAGCGGTATCTACGCTAGTCAAGATTAATCATGTGGTACTCAAACATCGAGCTTTATTTTGTAGCCAGCCGTTTTTAAACAACCGTTTGATGATGAATTTTAAGTTCCTTAGCGATGTCATGGCTGATTATGTGACGGTCCTGGTCAATCTTTACCATAAAATCATCTACTTTTTCAACGATAGGTCGACCAGAACGAGGTGCATCTGTCACATTGAAATTTCCAGAATAAAAGCGAGCGAACCATTGTTGTACTACACGAACTAATACATCATCTCCGTAAACTTCACACATTTCATAGGTGGCTTGCGTGGCATTCTTCCCTATTTTATACAAACATTTCAAAATATAGTGAATCTCTTCATTATTTTCACTCATTTTCGAACAGCCGTAGCTTTTTTTCAACTTCCCCGCTTTTATTTTTTTTGGTTAAATGAAGCTTAAAATCTCACCCTTCCAAAACTTTATGGTATAACAGAATGTGATTGGTAGCACTGGAGATATACGACTGCAACAACATCTACTTGTATTGACAAAATACGAAAGGACTTTTTCGACTACCCTACATAAGTATGGTTCAAAATTTATAATTTATAATAATAATTTTAAATTTAATGGCTCTAAAGTTGGCTCTAAAGTTGTCTGTCTGGTGAGCGGAAATTTTAGAGGTTATTTTTTCTAGAGTATTCTTTGACAGATCTAGCGTAAGTAGTAGCTATAGCGGAGAGTGTAATATTGTATTTTAATCTGTTGTGCTTTGGAGTTCTATTAATTTATAGGTTTCTTAACTTAATTTAGCTGATTATCTATGAATAATAAATATGCAATATGCCAGAATATGAATATAACTGTAACTCAATCATCGTAGTTGAGTGCATGACTACAGTCGACGAAGCTCGTGGGTTAAAACTCGAGCTGAGACAACCATAAAAGTTAGAAAATTTTTTTTCAAATGATAACCCTTATTCGAAAGAGAGTTTCAAGTCGCTGGGTGTACTATTGACATGAGATGATTTCCTTTATAAAATGCACTGGCAAAGATTAAGGACGCAGAACAAGTATGAAAAAGAGCTCAACGAAGTATCTACTAAAGATTCAGTGTTAAATTATATAACATTTACATGCTTATATATACATATAGTATATGTAGATAAGTATGTATGTACTATATATTTGTACATAATCAGCGAATTAAATATATAACAGCCTTATTGGCGCCAACACCGTTACTCAATACGCCGCAGGCATAGTAAAACGCTGACGGCAATATTGACGTCCTTCAAAAAACAAAAAAAAAAAACAAAACTGCAACGAAAAATAAAAATCAAAAAGCAATAAAAACAACAAAGCGTCATAAATTCGTGTATTGCTTTATGTATTTTCAGTTATTTATTTATGACAGACCGCTTAACTTGTACTATGCGCATTCATATTTATTTATTTGTTGTTGTTGTTATTGTTTCTGTGCTTTTTCATTTATCTTGCACACTTTTTCTCGATTGCCAACAACCAGCAAAGCAAAATTTCGTTATGAGCTAAAAGGTGACTATAACTAGGCGAAGTGAAGCGCCCGGCGAGGTGAGCGCCCGGGGGGCAGAGCGTGAGTTTTCAGCGGAAAAAGGCCTGGTACACTTGTACTCCACTTTGTCTGCCTCTTCTATTTCTTCAATTGTCAGCAACACGAAAAACTTATTTTTTTTTGTGGCATATATGCAAGTGCGCTTGTATTTGTGTGTGTGTGTAAGTTTGGTGTTGTTATTGCAGCTTTTTACTTGCAACAATTTTTTGTACAAACAAAATTGCAATAATAAAAGTACACAATTTAATTTATGACATTTCCACAGCACCGCACAAACACACTAACTGTAAATACACACACACAAGTGTTGATGTAAATGTGAATAGTGTTTGTGTGTGTGTGTTTACATCCGTGAAAGGCGGCACGTACTGCCTGATGGGCATCGCATTGAAATGCGAGTAAATACATTTAGCCATATTTGTTCGCCACTGCGCCTCTGTATGTGTGTATTGGTTGTATGTGTGTGTGTGTGTTGGCGAAAAAATGCTGCAATAAATTTACAATCCTTTTTCCAGCTGGAGTTTTCCAGCGGTAATTTTTATTGGCCCAGTTTGGCATTTGGCTGCCAAAAGTCTACTACAACTGCTGTCGCTAGCGCTGTTGTTGTTCTTATTGTTGGTGTTGTT
Source organism: Bactrocera zonata (assembly GCA_037783105.1). Classification (NCBI taxonomy): domain Eukaryota; kingdom Metazoa; phylum Arthropoda; class Insecta; order Diptera; family Tephritidae; genus Bactrocera; species Bactrocera zonata. The sequence continues at coordinate 2,496,238 of JBAWJQ010005835.1, read as the reverse complement.
ATTGTTTTTGCCACGACCATAACCACATTTGCTACAGTTATGGTTAATGCTTTATGGTGGTTGTTGCCCTTGTTGTTGTTTGCCTTTTTGTTGTTGTTTTTGTCGTTGTTGTTTTTGTTGGTGCTGTTGTTATTATTACCGCTGCTGTGGCTAAATTGATGTTTTGTTTTTTCCGTTATAGTGTTTTTACTCATTTCGACGCCGGCGCTGCTGCCGCTCGGGCACAACGCAGGTGGCGAGGTGGTCATTACAGCATTGTGCCATATGAATGGAGTCTCTCTTATGTTGTATAAGTATGCTTGGTACACCGTTCGCTCGATTTGCACGGCTCAAACCTTAACGATTGTAATTGTTTGGGGAATTGAAAAAAGAATTAAGGATTTTTGGTTGAAGACTTTAATTACATTTTTCCTCATTTGCGATCTGTGTCCGATTAAATGCGGGTTCTACATATTTTATGTGAAATCTTGAAATATTGCTTTTTAATTAAGCTCATAGCTTTGAAATTTCATGCCGCTTATTGCTAGAAAGCCAATCTGTTTGTATTTTTTGTGGCCTATACCCGAAAGCACTACTCAAGTAATACCAGTAATGTTGTTAGAGAACCTTAAGCAATTGCAGATTGAAGACTACCACCTTTTTTATATAATTGGTTTATACCCATGATGATGAGCTGGGGATGGAGAGACATACTGGAAATATTTTCTTTAAGTGTCGACAAAATTAAAAAGTTTTTGTCTTAAAGTTTGTTTTAAGAAAATATAAGTATATTCTTGTTTAAGAGCCCAAGGAATTTTTGGAAGGTACTAATCAGTTCTTGCTTTTATCAAAAAACAACTAAAACCCAGTTGGAAACCACCCTTATCTATCCATTATATTTTCTCTCCGCCAACACCAAAGTATGACTGTCCCAGCTGTATCAAGATAAATTTTTTGTGATGATTTATAACCTTAAATCTTTATATCTGATCCTGTTAATGATATCTGTCATAAAAACACTAAAAAATCTGAAAGAAATCTGACTATTAACCATGATTCGTACTAATCGGACTAAACCCTGTTAATAACATCCTCCAACATAGCTGTTCGCAATCAAAATGACTAAAGAAAGTGAAAGGAGAGAATGGCAGGAGGGATGGAATAGCCCCTCTAAGGGCAGATAGACTCCTCAACTTATTCCTTATTTTTATACATAGTACATCGTTTAAAGATGTTATGAATCAATATGTTCACGCCTCGAAGAAGATGCGGCGCATGACATATTCCGATGGACAAGATATACTTCAGGGACTGATAACCGATAGTTATGTTTTGAAATTTACAGAAAATTGGCAAAAATATGCGTAAGAAGCTGAAAATAATGAGTACGTTAACTCTGCCTTAACCACCTCTGACGGAATATCTTTTTGGGTTCTTCCGTTGATTTATCGCCAAGAAATTCATTGCCGGCAAAATATCCCGGAACTATACATACGTCGATTAATAAGGGTTATCAGCTTAACTTGGATCGTTATCCAATCTACTTGATTTATAATGAAATCGTGACCTACTAAGAGAAAGCAGCGACCAAGTGAAATAAACGTACAAATTGGGAATACTTCAGAAAGATTATAGAAAATATTAAAGTATGGAAAATATGAATACATATTTAATAGCGACCAACTTGAATATGAAGTTCAAGACATTATAACAGGCATACAATATGCAGCTTGGTGAACTACGAAACCTACGGAAAATTGTTCTGAACTCTAAATATGACAATGAATATTAAGGCTGAAGCGAAGGCTATGACGCAGGTGCCATCAAGAGGAGCCGGATTAATATTTGCACAAAAATCTCGAAAAAATCCTAAACGTAAAATTAAAAGTTTTGAAACGAAAGTTTTGTAAAAAATGTGGTATATGTAGGCCATCGGAAAAAATTAGTCACCGGGAAGAGATTAGAGACACTATCTGAAATACTACCGTTTTCCACTCATAGATCTCGAATCGAAGGAGCTTTTCGTTGAAGCGTAACTACGTTTCGTCGAGAGTGGGATTTGCTTCTCAATTACCAACCAATGACAAAAAAGCACCTATTAATAAAACTTATTATAGTTTGGTTTCCAGGCTTAGATTATTGGTAGTATCTTTGCTTGTTTCGAAATATAAAAAGTCTTCCATTTTTTCAAATTCATAGCTACCAAGAGTTATGAAGTTCGCAAGGTGACAGCGATTTTTGTGTGCGGCTCCGAGGTACTTTGTTTTGACCCCTTTAACCTTTTCCGCTAATTTTTCAAGGCTGAAAAAGGTTACACTGACGGCTCTGCTGTTAAGGTTGTATAAAGGGGCCGATCCAACCAGGGATATCACTTGGACAGGCTAGAACACCGGTTTGTTGCCTTAACTAAGCCTCATATATAATGGATCATAAGATTTTTGCAAATCGACAAAGCGGTTTGAACTTTTCATAAAATTGTTGAGACGCTAATGTCCACTTTGCTATGCTTTCTGGCTCGCCGAAGGTAAGACTACCGAGATTTTTCAGCCTAAATCTTCCCAAGACTACACAATTAAGGAGAAAGTTCCTGGATATTTCCATTTCACTCATCTCTACAAAATTTTGACAACCAGCTGCCACATGAAAGCCTATTGGATAGTGCCCAATAAGAATCCCTATGATTACGGCCAGAAAAAACTTTGCTCGAGACAAATAGTTCAGTTGATCTCCAGCGTTCTATTCTAGACCAAAAGGAACTCGCAGTGGCAAAGGAGCCAGTCGTCGACTAGCGTCTGTTAAGCGATTCCGATGTTCATTAGTCCAGTACTAGAACGCAATACTTCAATTAAGAACCAGTTCAGTCAAGGGTCAAGGGTGCCTCCTCTGGCAAACTTATCGTCTTTGCAGTTGTCAGCGATTTCGCTTAGATCCGGTTGAGTCTGTTGATGATTTAGCTTGAAGCTCTTTCCAGTGAGAACAGGTACTCCTTGACTAGCCTGGAGTACACAGTTAGCTCAGTATTGCCACTCTACTGTCGTAGTGAATGCCCATGTCTCTGAAAGACGTTACACTTCGTAGCAGTACGTCTACCGCCATCTTAATAGCTGCCACTTCTGCCGGAAAAACAGTGTTTCGGTAATGTAAAGCAAAGATTTACGTAGAGCTTCTAATAGAAAACTCTTCCTCCAACCCTACTTGATTTCTAACTTCGACAGCTCACAGCGCTTCTTCTGCAGCACCTGTTCCCCATCTACATATTCCATATCGATTTGTGAGCAGAGCAAAAGCGGCTACGATTGGCTTCTGCGATGCACTGATTCAAGTTGTTAGAAAGGCTCTTGTTATGTTTTATAATGTCAGCGTCATCCTCGCATTCCAGCAACGTTGTCCTGTTCGAGAAGATAGTGCGACTGCAGTTCGGATAAGCGGTGCGCATCACTTTTTCCCGCAAGAAATTGAAGAAAGTGCGAAAGAGGTAATCACCCTGTCTAAAACTTCGTTTCGTATCGACCATGGTTCGAGAGCTTCCCAGCATTAATTTTTGACGATTTAATATTTTTATTGTTTTATCAAATATTATTACCAAACTGTAAAGATAAACTACTAAAACTCTTGAATATGAAAATTTATCCTGTGGCAGCCTACTGCCCTCATAATACAAAATATACAATAAAATATAAAGTCAAAACTTTTGAGCTTCCAAATCCCACTTTCCCAAAGACATACATATATACAACATATCAATTTTCAGATCTTAACGTTCATCACATTTCTATTTATGCTTTACACTTGAGTTCAGCACGAAATACCAGCGCTTTCTCAGCCTTTACTATACATATCCAAATGTATGTACTATGTAACATGCAACATGAGGCGCAGTAAGCAACTTTAGTGTATGTGCTCGCAATTCCTTTGATGGTATTGGTGGCAGTGCCACAGTTGCATTTTCATATTCAACGCTTATCTTACGAAATCCTTCAGCATTAAGTATAATGAAATATTTCTTGCAAAAATCCATATTCAACATGCTCATGAATCAAGCGAGTAAGCAGCCGCCACACAGCAACTAACTGCATGAGGCAACAATGTCAATCACTGCCATATCCGGCCGCAAACTTGAAACTCTGCTGCTTAACACAACGCCAGCAAACACACACACACACACATACATACGACTAACTGCGCGTCGTGCCGTTATTTGTTGCAAAAAGGGCTGATGTGGCAAGCGAGACTGTCGGCTGACGACTACAAGCATTGCAGCGAGGCGGCCGCATGCAAGCATATTTATGCCGCTGTGCATGTATATGTGCTTAAGTATGTGTTTATGTGTGTGCACCGCAATTCTTCCCAGACTTGAGCCGCCCAGGCGCTTTAGGAAGAAATGAAGAGATTTTTTGATAAGCCTCCCAGACTTAGCAGCAGCAGCAGCAAGTTATTGTTTTTGTTTCTACTTCTTTTATTGTTGTTGCACGGCAATTTTGTTGCCTCTGCTGCTGACAGCGGCAAATTTCAAGTTGCCACATAGCGTTGCATCACACCGCACCGCACAACGTGCCATAGCGCAATGCAACAAAGCCAAGAGCTCGGCAGTGTGTTACTTGCGGTTTTGCCGCCCCAACAACAACAACACAAACAAACAAAGCAAGAAAGCTGCTTCAGTCCTTAATGCCTGTTGCCTCGAAAAGTTGCGCTACCTTTTTAGTTTGTGCCAGTAAATCTGCGCCTTTTGGGTTTGTGTGTTAACACTGTTTGTTATTGTTGTTGCTGTTGTTGATTTTGTTTTTGGCAAGTATTTTGATGTGAATTCTCGCATGCAACAGTTTTTTGCCGCCCGCGCAGTTTTCGACTTTACTCCCAACACTTGTAGAGAAATCTACACTTTTATATATTTCTGCGTGTGTGTAGGTGTGATTGTGGGTGGAGTTGTGTGCATTGCGGTGTTGTTGCAGGTCCATTTGTGCTGCTTTCTCGGTGCTTATGCACATCCTTGTTGCTTGCTTATTGCCTTTGAAGTCAATATTTAGCACAGTCGGTAGGTCAGACTAGCTGAAGAATAGTTCAAAAGGTGCGAGAGGGAGAGAAGAGTGGGTTAGCAGTTAAAATATATAGCTAGTTCATTATTTTTGATGTTTCATCAATGGTCTCTGTAGTCGAAAATGAAAAAAACGTTAACGTTTATACGCCAGCTATAATGTTATAATGGTCCGATGTGAACAATATATTCGAAACCCGACAAGTCTCACAAACTTCGTGGCACAACTAATGTACCCCGCTTAGGATAAAATTATTTCTTTAACAATAAACAATCCATGCAATCCTGTTCTCGAAGTTAAGATTTAGAGGAATTAGGAGAATTTTTTTACGGAAGAACTAGAGAACTGATTTTATAAACAAAAACCCTTCCCTTTAGAATATTTCCGATTCGAAAAAGGAGTATTTGAGGAAAAACCAGATAAGGTCAGTATTCTTTTATCAGCTAAAATAATCTTCTATATATTTTTTAAGAAATGAAAGCAATATGCGCTCTAAAGGCTTAGTGCGTTTGAAGCAGTCATGAGTTGACCAAAACAGCTAAAGTGTCCAACCGTTATTTAAAGTTTCAAAATAAGAAAGCACGACTACTGATGTATTTGACTCTTTTTACAAATTACCGAATTTCTGCCTATTCATTACTTGGTAAAACCTTCACAGGTCTTCCTTGATACTGGAAGGAGGCTAATTTTGCTTCTGGATGCGATCGACCAAAGTTTATAAATTGCCGTAAATGATCCAGAAAAAGAGCCACTAAACTTGGATTAGATTGAAGGTCTTATTTAGCATAATTAGATCTAACAGTTTTAGTTCGAATATTCGAATTTCATCATCCCTTCCACGTAGAAACCTTCATCTCCATAGGTAAAAAATTTGATCAGTTGATTTTCCCAAGCTTCTAAATTTTTCAGCAGGACCAAGCAAGCTACTGTAGACCAAACAAGCTACTGTAGATTATGGAGAGTCACTATCAATATGTGGGACCTGTAGCTCTCCTAATGGAAGACATTTCCTCTCCTACTTATTAGCAAAGCTGTCCGCTTCCTGACGATTGCTTCCTTCCAAACCCAACGGGCAGATTATTGCGAACTTCAAGACCAGATTTAAGTCTCAGGTCAGATCTTATACCTTTTGCTACTACCAGTTGAGCTCCCATCTTATTAAAAGTCTATAATATCATTTTAAGCTGAGTGTTATAGCACTATTTCTGACAGGGGTATGCTGAAACTTCGAGGCAAACTAAAAAAGAGATAAAGTGCATATTGGATTTGAGTCGACTTTTACGACAGGCTAAGGAAAGTGCAGGTACTGTAGGGGATCAGCAGATAGTAGATGATTCCTTGACAAAGTCTCCAAACAAATAGCAAAATCTTCCTGAGCGCCAATCCTAACATGGCGGACGTTTGAGCTGGCTTACTGCGATTTGACAAGAACATTTTTGATTGACGTTGCCCCCACTTCGAATCCACTTTGATAATTAATGGCCTCAGTCTTCATTTAGCAGTGACTCGCAGTTGGAAACTCGGTCCATTGGGTGAGCTGTTTGCGCGTTAACTTATTTCGCGAGTTCCCTTTTGTCACCAGCCCTATTGAATTTATTCCAAAGGTTATTCGTGCAATGATTAGCTCCTGGACAATCGAAAGAGTAATTAAATGTCAGACGGACTCAATGATTTCTATAATTTTACAGATGTTTTCGTGGAATCGGGGAAACCCAAATTGCATTAAAGTATCACAAGCATAAACACTATTCACATCTGCAGCCGTCTAGGTTGCGTTTTCGTCTTTATTGAAGAAAAACTGGAACATATATCGGACAACCTTTATACCTAGAAAACCACTGATTTGAATTAAACCAAATTTTTTTAATGAAAAGGAGTAGAATCTGGCTAAAGGCACACCTACTTCCACTATTTTGAACTAAATTTTTCATTGTTAGCAAAAGTATCAACAAAGTTAAAGGAATCAAAGGGCAACATTTAAAAAAATAGTTCGATAATCAGTCTACACTCTTCCTTAGACCTTAAGGTAACTTAAAATTATCAACAGCGGCTTTTGGCAAAAATCTCAGAATTAGTTGGAAGGCCTTTTCCTAGCGCCTGCCAATTAAGTAATACCCTAAGCACTGGTTGATTTTATGCTCTAAGGGTCGGTCGCTAAAAGATATGTCTCAATAAAGTCAAATGTGATTTTTTTACTTGACAAAATCAGAGTTTGATCCGAACTATATTGACATCTTTTCAAAACATCCCCTAGCCGAAATATGGTAACATTACGAATTTTTTTGTCTTTGAGTTCCCGTGATCTTCATTTTAATTGGCATACTTTCTATCAGCTGAATTAAGCTGTGGAAGCTCGCCAAACTTATTTATATGCAGATGCAACAAGCTACGGAAATGCTCCAATTTCGAAATTCGATATCGAATTTCTCCAAGCGCCAAGTGTTCCCACAACATGTAGCGCCGCGCAGTGTATTTTTTGAATGGAAACGAAACATTCAGCATCTGTTATATCGTGCTCCCCGTTAAGCTGTTGCTGCTCCACTCCCCGCACGTCAGCCTGCAACACGAACGCAGCTGTGCCGCACGACACACTGAATGCAACAAATCGAAAAATAACCCATTGTTGATCGCTGAAGCATGTGGCATGTGCCACAGGCGTACACACCAACGCACGCATGCACAGCAAAATACACACACACACACACTTGCATTTAATAAAGCAGTGGTTGAAACAGTTGAGCGCAGTAGACGTGTAGACGAAGCAAATGAGAGTGGAACACCACTTCCTGATTGTTGCGCGGCGCGCTGTTGCTGCTGCCGCGGCCGAAACTCCTGTTCCTAATTCCACACACACACATACAAACACACAATCATGAAGGCGCACACACACATGCAAGCGGCAGCTGCGCTTTCCGCCAGCGCTTGGCTGTTGCTCCAGTAGCTGTTGCTGTTATAGCCATGTTCAACAATCTTTGCCACAATATGCGACGCACACACGCATATACTTGCATCTTGGCCGTGTGTGTAAGCGCCAGTTCAGTTTCCAGCGCGTTTCGTACGCAGCGTGCGCTCTTCGTCCTTTCGTGCCAATTGGTAGCGTTCGTGTAACGAACGTGTTTCTATTCAAGCGTTTCTTACCAACGAGCGCCACTGTTGCTTCGTGCGCCTTGCTTTGCTCATAGCGCGTGAAGCAACAGCTCAGCGGCACGAACGCTTGCCAGAGCGTCGTCTGAGCGTTCCAGAGCGCGCTCTCCCTCGTCTTTCATTACAATTTCGTTTCGTGCCGCACATTGTTTTTGTGCTGTTGTTGCGCGCTGTGGGCGCTCAACTGCCCTACGCTACCGCGGGCGTGCAACTTGTGCGCGCTAGGGGTTGCACACATGGGCACCCCAACGACTGGGAATAGTTTCGCTTGCCAACGCGTTTGCATGACGTTAACGTTGCTGTTCCACTGCCGCGGCGTGCCGTTTGAGTTCCGCTCCGACGATTGTCTATGCGATTGTGGCACGTATAAAAGCCGCTGTACATTGACCACGGGTTCTCATAAGCCTCCAAGGGTTGCTTACGTTCGGTTCGCATTTCTCTTCTCTCTTATATAATATTCTCTTGTACGGATCCTTAAGTTTTTTTCCACCTCAATCAATTCTATGCATTGTTATTTTTTTTTGTACAACAAATTCTCAAACTTAACTCTAACTTTTAACTAAAATTTTTTTTAAACAACAACAACAACAAAATTGTACAACAATAATAACAAGAAAACAACGGCGCGCAGTTATACAAGAGCGTAAAAAAGTGTTTAAAAAAATATTGAAACTTAAAAAAGTAAACGCAAATTTGTGTGTGTGTTTGTGCAAAGACGTGCGCGTAACGGTACATGCATATATATTGAATTGTACGCGACATTTGTTTAAAACTATTGCATTTTGCTACGAATCTACTCAAAACTGCTAAGCAAAATCTATAAATTACTTACTTGCTTTCGTATACTTTCCGGCGACCGCCTCGACTAGAACGCCAACAAGCGCCACGCCACACCACGCCACGAAACAGCCGCAAATTGGGTGGCCCTAAAGTGCAAAGTAGAACGTCGCGCGGCTGACAACTGAATCACGGATTAAAAATCAATACGCAGTCGAAGAAAAGTTTTACGAAAAACGCATAAAAACACACACACGAAACGCAACAACAAGAACACAAGTGCAACACAACGCCAGCGAAAACTATAAACAACAGCAATCAATGGCAACAGCACGCAGTTGTGCTTGAAATACAACAAAAACAAGGGCGATAAAGTGCGACAAGGAGTTGAAATTTGTAAGCTTCCTAGCAGGCGTGACATATTTACATACATATATATGTATGTCTTTAATAAAAACTTTAAAAAGTAAACTCGCAAAGCAATTTGGTATTAATATGCATTAACAATAACAAAGGGCATGAAATAAGCAATAAAGACGACAGCAAATGTTGTTGAAAAACTGTAAAACACCGAAAAGCTAAAAGATTGCAAGAAAAAATTGAAGAAAAAAAATTTAAAAACTGCAGAAAAAATTTTGAAAATTAAAGGAAATTAAAAAAAATTAAAGAAATTTAATTAAAACATTTAAAAAATTTTAATTAAAAAAATAATTTAATTAAAAAATATAAAAAATTATAATTAAAAAAAATTAACAAAATTTTAACAACAAAAATCGCGAAATTTACAACAACTAATTCGCATGGCAGCAATAGCGTGGCAGCTCGGACAATTTGGCATGCCAGCAAAAATGTGCCGCAAACAGCACTTTAAAACCAAATAAAAGTGGCATGCAACCAAATGCAGCAACATCTAATGTTTAAACCTTAGTTGACCAAAACTCTAAATTTTCGTCGGGCAAACTATATACATATATACTAAACTCGCATGTAAATGTAAATATATTTAAGAAGAAAAAAGAAGCTTCGAACTCTTCAAGAATTCCACACAAACAATGTCTAGTGTTTATTTACAATTGCCGCAACAACAACAATAGCACCAAACGCTCAACTTTTACTAAACATACACTTAGCTCGCACGAAATATCTAACCACTTTACTGCAAACTACTGGATTTCACGCAAAAACACCAAAAACAAAAAATAATATTGAAATAAACCAAAAATTTCACGCCTCAACCTCCCCAACTGAGTTCGCCAACATTTGCCAGCAGCAATTTTTCTTTAGTACCAACATCACACCCGCCAACACGCTACCATGCCACGCTGCCTGATGGCGAAGAAATGGAAAGCTTATCCCTGGCTCGAACGCATCGAGGATAATACGACGGCCGTGGCGGTGGCGGTGGACGACAGCGACAAATCGCAAGCGACCGTTTTAAGCCACGAATTGTTGCACAAACGCAGCGTAGCAGCAGCATCGCCCAGTCCGCAACAGCAGCAGCAGCAGCAACAAACGCAGTACAATAGAAGATCGTCGAAGTCGCGGCGCTCCACCATCGATGATGATGAGGAGATCGATGTAGTGGGTGATAATGCGCACGCTTTGGCCGCAGCCGGCACGGAGTTGCAGGACAACAGTAAAGTTATAACAACGGTTGCATGCAATGCAGCTGCTGTAGCGGCTGGCGGCAATGGTAGCACACCAACGGCTACGTGTTGGGGCCCTTCGTCGCCTACAGCGGGCGCCACAGCGCCGAGTCCACCACCACATTCACCAGAGGCGGCAACGCGCGGTGCTACGGCGTTGTATAACGGTAAGTTTTGATGAAAGCAAGTTGCGGGAGGTCTCCTCCAGTTTTATTGAACTTAAAAAAAGTTTTTGAGAGCAGGTCTCGAAAATAGCAGCGAAAAGGAGGTGTTGGAGGGAAAGTAAGCAGTTTCTAGAGAATATATGTATTTGAATTTGTTCCCTTTAAGCAAAAACAAACAGCGTTAGACGGAAAGTGAGACGTTTCTAGCAGAAATATTTCTTCTTGTCTCTGAAAATTTTTTTAAATCCGCGTATGAATATTAGTAGAGGGAAAGTAAATTTAGTACTGAACTGTTTAATCAAAGAGACCATTCAACATAACCTTGTCATCTTCTCACACTAGTGGAAATATTTCTGCCTGTTTTCTTAACCTCAGTTAAGCGAATTTTCTCTCGTCTCTAAAAACAAATATAATTTTACCGACCTCAATATTACATCTACTTCAAATATTATATTTTCCTAAAAGTAATAGTTCGGACTATGCAGTCTCATTTACTGGATTGAACTATCTTTTCTATTCAAATGTTCAGTAAAAAAAACTTGTGCAAAAATCACTTGGAAGGTTATAATCAATAAGCAGTTTAACCAGTGGTTAGCAAGCCAGTAATAAAAAATAACTTGCGATAAAGTTCTAACCAGCATTTCAATCGGTCAACTAACTTGAGCTTAAGTATTAACTAGCAGTTTAATCAGCGAACTAACCTTCGTTTAAGTGTTTACCATCACTTTAGTTAGTGTTCTAACTTGCGGTTAAGTGTTAATCAGCAATTTAAATAGTAAACTAACTTGTGGTTAGGCACTAACCAGAGGTTTAACTAGTGGTTTGGAAGCATGTAATAAAGATAAATTCGTAGAATTTTTACCGAAGTTTCATTAACCGTTTTGCCTTCGTCCAATCCAGAGCATCTGTCGGATAAAGTCAATCTTAACTTAAGGTTAAATGATTATTTAAAAAATTTTAAAATTATTTACTTTAATCAGCTCAAATGTGTACCAAAATAAAACTGATTTAATATTCTTTTAATTCTTTGGAATCTTTCATTAACAATTTTTAGACGAATTTAGTTAGTTACACTTTCTTGAAATGTGTAAAAATATATTTTCAGTATTTTTATCGTGTTTATTACAAAATAACTTTATTAGTCGAAAAATTGTTTTTAGATAACTTTTTATTTAAAGCTATTAGATGAAGGTAACTCTTCTGTTAAGGGATTACATGTCATTCCTCGGGAAAAAAACAGATTTCGCCATATGTTTTTCAATTAGTTGTAATCGAAAAAAAAACGAGTTTTTAAGAATTTTATCTCAAAGACCTTATATTAGCTAGCCTCGAACGCAAAAGTCCTCTAAGCTATATCTCTTGCTATCAACTTGAAGAAGTATTGTAGTCAGTTACACTTTCTTAGAATATGAATTATCGTGTTTTCAACTGGCAACATTTTGATATCTATATATTTAGTTATACCTTAACCACCATTTTAACCGGCGGTCAGTAAATTTTTATTGCTAATTCTCGGTTAAAATTTTACGGTCGTTTACTTAAAGTGTAGTGTTCTAAAAACTATCGCCCTTTAGAGTTTTGAAACAAAATCTGTCAGTTAAAGTTTCTAGTAACGATTTCGGGAACTGAAGTTGGTTTGGAATAATTTTCAAAGTTTGAAAATGTAGATTGGAAGAATTTTAGGAAATTTGGTTAAAAAAATAATAAAAATCCGCATATTATCGAATCGAATAATAGCAAATTAAAAAATCGAGGAAATTTAGTTTTGAAATTCTCGAATTCTATTTTGTTATCTAGAAAAATTTTTGTTTGATTAAAAATGAGATAGAAACAATCTAATTCTTTTCTAATGGAATTTGATCCAAAAATGAATTTTACAAGTCTTATAAGACATATTTACCATTTCCCCATATTTTCAATTTTTTATCAGGAGTTTACTCTAAACTCGTATCTGAAAGGTTCTTGTAACTTTTTCTGTCTAACAGCTGACTTAAAGCTGAAAAAATACGAAAAACATATGTACATACAATCAAAACCAGTTCGTTGGTTGTTAGTCCTTAAAATTCAGTGAAATTCACAAATGCAAGCGTCCACTTGTTAAACTGGTCCCTGCTGACGCACACACACACACACACACATATACGCCAACAAAAACTCAAGTTATCAAAGTGAACTGTTGGAGCGAGTGGCGCGTGGGGCAAGCAGCAACTTCAAACTGGTCGCCTCTTGAGACGTTTGACTTCTGCCCATGGACAAACCTCAGACACTAAAGCAAGTCTGTCCGGATTTCGTACGCCCCGCTGTTGCGCTGCTTTCACGAGTCATTGTAACGGTCGCCACTGCCACTAACGCGGCGCGCTGCTGTGGGGCAGCTGTGCAATAAATGGGGAACGAGCGCGCAAACAACTGTGTTGGTTTGCTGCAGGAAGCGGCGGGGATACGGCAGAGAGCGCGCCGCTGAGCAGCGATCCTTTTTTTGCGGCGTTTCGCAGAGTTTGTTGCTCGCGCGTGAGTTGGCAGTAAATTTTCGTGTTTTTGGTTATATTTACGTCATTTCCGCTTAGCGTTTCCTTTAAGGCGCGGAAGCGCAGTGTACGCAGCGTAGTTGCCGCGGCAGTTTACGGTGTGAATATATAACTTTATTACAAAAAAAAAATACAATAAAATTTTCAAAATGTGATTGTTGTACAAATGTTGCTTTTAATTTGTACACTTTTTCACAATTTTAATTAATTTATTGGCGGTGTTGTGGCTTGTCATTGCCGACGGCGACTTCATTAGCTCACTTGTGGCATTTGTAGGCTTGGCATTCTCCAGCGCATGTTTTCTCTAGCAAATTACTTGCCGCTAGTTTCCAAAATTTCCGCAAAGCATAAAAAACTGTTAATTCAGTGTTTCCCCACAATTTTCTCCATCCATCCGGTTACTTATTTACATTCGTAATTTTTTCGTTACATTCACTTTTGGTAATTTTCTCTTACCCAGATTGCCATCTGCAAGTTGCACGGTTCTGTTTTATGATTTTTATTTGCCACTCGCGTTTTTGCTTCTGTTTTTTTTTTTTTTTGCTGACGCTTCATTTTCATTTCAATTTTTGCTGTCTCAGTAAAACACGCATTTCCGTTTCCGTTTTGGCAACTTATGTTTTTTGATTATAAACACTTGCTGTCTAAGGATTTGGGCTAGCTCCAATTGTTGGGTATATAAGCGTATTTGCATTTGTATATATATGTATATTTATATGTCATGCATTTACTTGGGGAATTTAGCAGCAGCAGTGGCTGGCCACATCCTGCGTCGCAAAGACAGCAAAGCACAGGGAACTAGTAGTGGTGAAAATATATTTATTTCAACTAAAGTTCGGTATATTTATTTCAACAGCAAAATATTAAAATTGAAATTTAGAAAAAAAATTTGTTGCGAAATGTTAGTACAGAAAATTTTAAATATTATTAAAAGTTTGAATTAAAAAAAATTTAATAAATAAAAAAATTAAATTTTAGAAATATTTCGTTAACAAAATTTAATAAAAAAATTAAAATTTTTTTTTAAATTTAATTTCTTTTAATTTAAAATTTTTTCATTAAATAAAAAAAATTAAAAAATTAAAAATTAAATTAATTAATTAAATATAATTGAAAAGATATTTGAAAATTTTAGTAAAATGATTAAAGGGAACATTTGAAGAAACATTTCGTAAAAAATTTCAAAAAAATAAATTTAAACTTTTTTAAAACAAACATTAAAAAGAAATAATAATTTAAAATTAAAAGTTTAAATCAAAATAAAAAAAAATTATGTCGAAAAATATGAAACATTTTTAGTTTTCTTTTTAAGATTTGTTTTCAAAATATCTATGAAAATATATTTTTTCACAATTTTAGAAATATTTTCCAACTAAACCGTTGCAAAAAATTTAATTTGAAGCATTCCTCGAGGAATACGTGTATTTGAATTTATAATACTTTCTTACTGAATACTTGTGAATTTTTCATGATAAATTATATGAATATTTGTACCGCTAATTGCATAAAACAAAAGAAATATTTATAAAAAAAATGTTTGACTTGGAAAACTTTCAAAATTTATGCAGAAACTTAAATTTTTTTGTCCAAATTATTCAAAAATTTTTCAACATGTTTTCGAAAACTATAAGTTTTTCAAACTTGAGTCCTCAAAAACTTTCCAAATTTTTTTTTATTAACTTAAATTTATTTTATTTTTCTAAATTATTGATTTTAGAATTCTAAAATTTCTTGAAAAACTTATTACATTAAGCCAAATTGTTTTTATTTGTTAAAATTAAGGAATTTGGAATTCTCAAAGTATTTTGTTAAATTTTTACCTTATTTAAATATTAACAAAAATAAATTTTAAAATATTCTTTTACAAAAGTAAAGATAAACCATTTCCAAATTATTTTTTTCATGATAATTAAATTTAGTAATTTAAAATTATGTGAAAAATTATTGCGAAAAAAATGAATTTCAAAATAATATATTTCAGTTAAAAAGACAAAAAATTATTTGGGAGAATAAAAATTTTTGGAATTTTTTTTCAAAAACAAAAAGATATTAAGATTTATATAATTTTTTTTCCTTGAAATTAAAATTTCATCGCGTATTGCGCAATATAAAAACGTAAATAAAAAATATTTTAAATTATTTTCCTTGAAAATGAAAAAAATAGAATTTTAAAATTATTTTAAAAATTTCCTTCCCTTCAATTTAAGTTTCACTCCGCAACGCAAGAACACATGTAACCAACTTTCAACTCCCCAATGAATATATTTATTTTGTTATTTTTTTTCCTTTTATTCCTGCTATAATGGCATTCAAGCGCTTGTAGTTGTTGTTGCCAACGCGTTGCCGCCTTAAAGCCTCCAATCAAATTGCCAAGTTGGTGCACCAGCTTCAAGCTAATCGTTTGACAAATTTCAACATTTTCTGGCAAATTGAAAAAACATGTTTCTGCACATTTTATTGCTTTTCTCGGCGTTTTTCTTTTGTACTAGTTGTTGTTGGCTGCTAAATTTTCCCCCTACGAGAAATTTTCCAACGAAATCGTTCAAACATTGAATTGTGTATTTGAGCGAAATAATCCGTCGACAAATCAACTGGTGAAACAAAAGAGCAAAACACAAAACGAGACAGCCAGCAAGTGGTCGCGCTGCTGTAAGCAGGGTGGCAGCGACACAGCAGCAGCGGCGGCAACAACAACAGCTGCCGGCTGCGTTGAAAATAAAATTCGCAGCGCAAGTTTAAGGGTCGCAGCAGTTAGAGTAGGTTGGCTGGTAGCTAGTAACTAAAGGGGATAGAGAGGGTGATCAGCGCGCGTCTGCTGCGCTGTGGCTGCGGTAGCCAGCAAACGGCAGACGGCGACCGCCTTCTGCTGCACAGTCAGGATTTGCGTCATAAAAAGGTTTGGAAGGAGACGCGCTCACAACAAAGAAGGGTTGGCTGCGTCGTGAACTTTCAAGTGGCATGCCGCGCCGCGCAGCGTCGAAGCGCGCCAGCTGAGCCAGGCTACGCTGACTATGCTTGGTGTGCTTTGGTGTGGCTTGACATGGCCGGTTCTTTACTTTATCCTATTACCGCCGTGTGAGTTTCGGCGTCCCTTATGCTTGCAACTTAAAACTATTTCACTTTGTTTGGCCTTTTTTTGCTATTGTTGTTGCTTTTTCAGTCGTTGCCTTTCAACATTTTATTATTTTTTTCTTACACTTTTGATCTTCAGCATATTTTTTTTCCTCTTTGTTTGCTGCTTTGGTAACGTTAAGGCAGTCAGCTGTCCCGCTGTAGCTCAGCTGGTTGTGCACCCATACAGGAACAGAAATATGTATGTGTGTGTGCATCTTTGTATGACATAGCTTGCAAATTTTTTGCGCGCAGACAGACTGCCTGCGGCGTTCCGTATGCCTTTGCCACTCCACTTTGGCCTTCAGTTGGTTTTTCAAGTGTGTGAATTTTATTTAGATGAAGTCATATGTATTCATACTTCAGTCAGAGTGACGACCAATGTCATAAATATATATGCGTGTAACGGTAATTTTAATATAGAAACAATTTGACTTTTGTTACAAAAAGTTTTCTTCAATTTTTGATTAAGTCGACTTTCTTTTTAAGGGATATTTTGGTATGAGAACTAACTCCCAATGAGTTTTAGTCGCGCGATTGTGGCAAAAAGACAACTGCTAGATGTTCTCGACTGTCAATTGTCGGTATATTTGTTGTCAGGGGTTTATAATCCGAAGCTGAGCTTGAGTTGTATTATGTTGTCTTTTCATAAGGCAAATGCTTTGTGGTTGGTTTGAAGTAAAAAATTTTGGAACAAGAAGATTTGTTTTGAACTACGGAACATCTTAGCGCATTTTTTTAAGTCTCATAAGTATGTTTACCTCAATGTATTCTATTACAAATGATAAATATCAGAAAATTAGCTTGATTAGCCAAGTGCAGCTCGAAAAATCAGCCATGAGACCTAAGTAGTAATAATTTTGGGAACAAAATTGTGGGTTTTTTTGAAATGATTAAACTTTTTGAACCATTCAAAATTTGGAGCTATGCCAAAGACTCATAAAAGTAATGCCTGGAAGTTTCTAAAATGAGAAGTAGAGTATGATATTTGAGTACTAGGAATGCTCTCTTGATTAAAAATATTGAAAAAGAGTCCCTTCTCGCAGGCTTCAAAAATAATTAATGAATTTTTTTGTCCTAAGTCGTTGAAGAATTGACTCAAAATCGAAGCAACGAATGGATCTAAATATTAATATTTTTTAATATCCAGGTAGAGGTTGGGTTATAATAGACCTGTGAAGCTATAAGCAGAATTTGATTTCATGAGGTTTAAAAATTGAGATCCAAGAATCTGAAAAGCTTTTAATTAGGAGCCGAGTGGTAAAATGAAAAAAGGATCCTGTACCTTTCTTAAAAACAACTCAAAAAATTTTTCAGTTTTTGAGATACCGATCTGAAATTTGGCAAGCACTCTATTCTGTACAAAAAGCTGCTTATTTGTCGGCATCACTGATATCGAACCACTATAGCATATAGCTGTCATACAAAATGCCGAGCCAAATCAAGCTCTTGTATGGAAAAAATTTGTATTTGATAAGTTATCTTCACAAAATTTGGCACAGGCTATTTTCAAAAGCAGCGCCATAATATTTGAAGATATTGTTTAGATCAGATCACTCTAGCTTATAGCTGTCATACAAACTGCCCAACCAAAATCGAGATTCTGCATGAAACACTTTTTTAATTGACAAGATATCTTCACAAAATTTGGAACAGATTATTTTCCAATGCAATTCTGTAATCTTCAAATATATTGTTCACTTTGGTTCACTATAGCATATAGCTGCCATACAAACTGAACAATCCAAATAAAATCCTTGTATGGAAACTTTTTTGTTTAACGAGTTATCTGCATAAAATTCGGCATAAGTTATTTTCTGAAGCAACCACACATTCCCCAAGCAAATTGTTTAGATCAGTTATAGCTGCCATACAAACTGACCGACACAAATCAAAATAAATATTTTTTTTATCATTTTATGCCATAAGAAAAGGAGGTGTCTAGGGTATTATAGCCACCAAAGTTAAAATTTGTTCTTATTCTATACTAAAAACCTTCGCCAAAATCTTTAAAATGCAAACCAAATACAAGCAAAGCATTGTGCATGGTATTTTTTGCAATTTTATCACTATTTTTTCATTACTTTGCCTTTAAATTTGCTGCCATCGCCACAATGTTGCAATGCATGCGATAAATGCAACAACCGGATGGCAAGCCAGACAGTAATTGTTGTTGTTGCTACAGCTATTGTACAAGCGCACATTACTACAGCACATACATATGTATGTACTATATATGGATGTGTGTTTATGAGCATATGCGCCTGTGTTAGTATTCACTTACACAGAACTACTCAAAATGCATGAGCATGCATATAAAAACACATAGAGAATTTTTAGTGCATACTTTTAGGCGTGCAACCCTGTTGCTAATATTTTCTCCGCCCAGCCAAACAGACACACACACGCATACAGGCGCGCCAGCATGCATTTGCAGTTATAGCTACAAGTATACAGTTGCCAACAGACATATGCAAGCGTATGTATATGTGTATGTCTGTCGGGCCGTCGCATTTGTTGCGCTGCTGCTGAAATATTTAATTTTAAGCCTGTCATGAGTTATGCGCATCGCATGTTGACCCAGAATGTGACACATGTCACTTGCATAAATCTTCATAACAACCCTGCAGTTGCTTAATTAAAGTTTATACAGACACTCTAGCGCGCACACACACACATACATATATGTACATACACATGCTTATGTGTGCAGAAAAATATAAACTTTTACACATTGTAGGCTGGCTGGCTGGCTGGCACTCATGCACTCACATACTTTTCTAACATATTTTTCACACCCGCCTCGGCTCGCGTATTAGCTTGCAACAACGTCTCCCAGCAGCGCCGCGGTGTCCTGTCAGCTGTACATCCGCACAACGCGGCGCAATCAACAGCGTAACACATATCTAACTGTAAGCTGTCAGTCGTTCATAGGCGACGACTAATGTCTGGCCATCGAATATTTGCCTAACGGTGCTTTAAAGCGCGCGCAAATAAATTTCCAAACTCGCATGCATGTGTGTGCGTTCGTGTGTGTGCCGCTCCCAAAGCCATTTTTCACAAATGAAAATCAGGATGTACTTTATGTTGTTACGGCGCATTAAGGCTGCCGCGACGCCGTGGCCGTGGCAAATCGCATATCTGACGGCCCTAAGCATCCTTGCTACCATAGTACCGTTATTGCTACATATTTTATTAGTTTGCCATGCAACGCCGCAAATCGCGCTGCTATGTGGCAGCAATGACGGCTTATGCGGTGCGCGTGGCTGGCAATTCATATGAGCAAAAATAGGGTTAGGCGGTTGTATGGCCTTTTTATAGTTTTATGCTTTTATTTTGATGTTGCAATGTCGCGCACACACCTATATACAAATGTAAAGATATATATCGTGCTACTTGTCATGTGATTGCTTAGGCGGCTTTGCTATCTCTCGAATGCCACGCGGCGGCAATTACGCTGACCACAAGTGCCGGGCGATAGTGGCGCTAGAAGGGAGAGTATGTGAGGATAAGTGGCTTGAGTAGCAGTTTCAACTGATATATAATGTAAGGATACTTTTTTACGTTATTACCGCTAATATATATTGAATGCAGCGTAAAATTTGAAACAATTTACAATTATTTCCAGAATATTTTTTTTCAAAAATCGTTTATATTTCAGAAACTAACAAATCCACTGATTTTAAATTATATTTGTGGGCCTTTATATGAGAATTAAAAAATTAGAAAATGCTCTTAGTTGAATGCCAACCTCTCTAAAAACCAAAAAAAGAACATTTAAAAAAAATGTCAGAGATCTTCAGCATGTTCTTCAGCATATTTTGTGCTATTAGTCTATTCTATGCTCGATTTTAAGGCAAACTAATAATATGAGCTGACATGCTGACGTCACTTTAGCGCATACATTATCTTGGAACAGGCGTCTTACTATCTTAACACAGCACATTTTCTGTTTTTCTCCTTTAAAGTATTTTAGAGATGCTCTTTCCCTAACTACATTTTCGCCTTTAAACAAAATGTTAAAAAAGTTTTAGGTTTTTTGAATGCCACTACTGAAGTCTTCGAAAATAATAGAAAGTTGAAAAAATTATAAACTTTGAGTTTATATGACAATAGTTTTAAGGCAAAGCTTGAAGATATTTTCATTAGTAATAAATTTGTCATAAAACTTTTCTCCATAGAACTCTTAGTTTTGCTGGAAACCGAGTTAAGCTGTTTTTAACCCTTGGAAATTCATCCAACACCCTACTTTTTCCCTTTCTGACCTCTGTAAATTGATTTGCCTTCAGTGTTATTTTATCTTTTCTTTCCAATGGACTTCATTTTGCTATGAAATGAAATATTTTTTAATAAAGTTAGTCTTGAAAAACTAACGACTTTACTGCTTAATAAGTTTAAGTTCACTGTATAATATCCAACACTACAGAAAAACTTGATTTTTAATCCGTATTAGAACTAGTGAAGCTATTATTTTTTGGACATAGCTTTGAAAATATAACGGCTTTTCCTTACCGCTTAGTAATTTTAAGGTTATTATATATGATAACATCCATCTCTATGCGACATAACCTTATTAAATTTGCCATATTCATATCAGTTCTAGACTTACACACCTGTTAATTCAAAGTTTTAAAGAAGACTCCTGCTTTAATATTAAAATTTTTAATTTTTTTTCGAATTCTTAAGTTTTGATTTTCAATACAGAAATTATACATCTGTCTCTTAACTTTTATGTCACATAAACTTTCTAATTTTTTTATAAATGTGTTTTTAATTCGCTTTGTATGTATCTAAAAGTGCCTATAAATATATTTTATTGAACAAATTTTATATTTTTACAATTTTTTATTTAACATTAAAAATTCTTGAAATGGATCACCAAGCGCCTAAATGTAGGCAATGATTCTAATATTTTCTTTAATTAAAAAATGAACCTCAGATAATTCTATAATTGCAAGAACAAGCTTAATCTAATGTGATGATTTTTTCTAGTTTGAAATAGTTTTTATGACAATTGTAAATTTATTTTTACAATTTGTGAAAAAACTTAAAAATTCTCAAGTCGATAATAATATACCTCTAACAAATATCTAATTTATGAAAATAATTTCTCTTCACTTTCGATATTTGTCAAACAAAAATTAAAAAATCTAAAATAATATTTTGTGTTGCCTACATTTCAGCGCTTGTCAGATTTCGATATAATATACTTGTACGTACATACATATGTGTATATAGATATATTTTCATTTTAATTTTTATAATTTGAAAACTGTTTCATTTGCTTTTCAAAATTGTTCAATAATGTCCACATTTAAATTCCATATTTATTTTTTGTTGTCTACATTTTGGAGCTCGATAAATTTGGAAGTAAAAAAATTTGCATATCGTCATCTGAAATGCGAACTAAGTTTCATAAAAAAATTGAAATTCAGTTCTTTATATTATATATATGTACTTTATCATACAATTTTAACCTTTAGCTGTCAGATATAACCATTTGATAACCAAAACTGAAATTTTGTTTGAAAAAAACGAAATTCAGTTCTTTATATAACAAACATGTAACATAAAATTTTAACAACCCACTCTCATATATAACCAATACATAACCGATCTATAACCATTTAATGACCAAAACTCAATTTTGTTTCAATATGAGTTGTTTCTAATATATCGTTTTTCCTTCGCCTGTAAAGTTATGAAAAGTGATGTTACGTTATTTTGCATTTTAGGCGACGATATGAACATATTTCCATTATTCATTTTTATATTTTGAAAATAGTTGCACTTGTTTTTTTTTTTAAATGTTCAACTTTCTAAGTTCATAGACATATTTTATTGCCTACATTTTGGCGCTTGAAGCATTTGAAATTAAAGAATATACCTACATATATCTGAGAATTTTTCAATTTTCAATTTAAAAATTTAGTTGTTTTTATTCGAACATCTCTCCAAATTCCAAGCGCTTGCCTGGCATATTAATAATTTTAATCATTTCAGCGCCCAACTAAAATCAATAATTTTTCATTATACATTTATGTGATGCCTGCCGAGCTGTTTAAATAACATTACACGTAGATAATTCAAAATTCTAGCACAAACATGCCTACTTACATACGAGTATATGAACACTTATATATTCCCCGCACACTTGCGCCCGTCAGCAACGAAAACTATTGCTCCACGGCGCAGAGCAACACTGTGTTGCAAGCATGTTGCCGCTAACTAAAGTACATATTTTTGGCACTTTGCCAAAATTTCCAGCAACACACATACACACATAGGTGCTACATGCACATTGCGCCTTAGTGCTGCCCTGAGAGTCGCTGTGTCGGTTGACTGCGCTGTCTATCTCCGCATTTGGCGTGCAGATTTTCCGAATTTACTGCATTCGCCCATTTCGGGGTTTTTATTGATTTTATGGCCAACAAGAGTAAAATTAAAAATTCCCTTTACTCAACGCACTCCTTTGCATGAACCGTAAAACTATCATCATTTCACTCTCACATACTCTTACTCACTCGCTCTTTCGCTTTTCGTGCCTTTACAGGTTTTGGCCATGAAGCTTCGCCCATGCACTACACAGCGTACCTGCCACGAATGGAAAATGGTGAAGTTACTGTAATTACAAATGCCGTTGCGGCAGCGGCGGCGGCGGCGGCTGCAGCTGCTGCTGCAGGCGCCACTGGACATCACAGCCTACCGACGCTACCGCACGCACATCCGTATTCGTCATTTGTGCACACGCCGCCGCCTTCGACCGCCTCCTCGCCTTCAGCATCGCCAACGAGTCACAGCAGCGCGCTGACAGCGTCCAGCAGCCAAAACCACAACAACAACAGCAGCAGCAGCAGCAGTAGTAGTAGCAGTAGTCACAGCAGTGAACGCCTTAGTCCGCCCATGATACGCATCAAAACCGAAGCGCCAAGCGATGAGCATGCACAACAACACCACAACGGCAACAACAACAACCAAGTAACTAGCGAGTCGAGCGTATTGCGCAATAAATCGCTGGCAATGTGCTTCACTAGCACCGGCGCGGCGCTGTCGTTGCCACCCAAAAAGAAAGACATCTACCGTCCATACTCGCTGGACGACAGGCCGAGCGTCGAGCGTTTGCGCACGTCCTACGAGAGTTTGCGTATACCAGCGGAGGAGGATCTACATGCCGCACACGCCATACTCGATTTGAGTGCTTCCACAGCCTTCCATCCGCCAATACAGCCACACCAACTGCAACAGCCGCAACCGCTGCCGCTGCAACAGACAGCGGTGCCACCGCCTACGACACACCAACAGTTGCATCACCAGCAACATCCGTTACATCACATCACACACGCGATACAGCTGCAGCAGCAACAGGAGGCAGCTGCCGCCGCAGCAGCGAGCATGCAAAACACGGGCGCATCCATTGCGGATCTGGCAGCCGCCGCTTGCGTCGCCAACGAACAGCGCCCCAGAAGCACGGCCTCGCTGCACAGTGTTTTGAGTGCCAGTGATAGCGATCGACAGCCGAGTTCGCCGGCAAGCAGCGTACAGAATGAGAACAGCAATACCACAAATCAACTAACGGCGCTACAGCTGCCAACATCGGCGAATGGCGCCAACAAAACCGTCGCCTACACCTACGAAGCCTTCTTTGTTAGCGACGGTCGTTCGAAGCGCAAGCATGTGGTGGACCCGGCGGCTGTGGTGCAGCAAGATCAGCAACGCGCCAAGTACACATGCACCGAATGTGGCAAGCAGTATGCCACATCGAGTAATCTCTCGCGTCACAAGCAGACACATCGCTCGCTCGACTCGCAATCGGCCAAAAAGTGTCACACCTGCGGCAAGGCGTACGTTTCGATGCCTGCGCTCGCCATGCACTTGCTCACGCACAAGCTATCGCACAGCTGCGATGTCTGCGGCAAGCTCTTCTCGCGCCCTTGGCTGCTGCAGGGCCATCTACGCTCGCACACCGGTGAGAAGCCCTACGGTTGTGCGCATTGTGGCAAAGCCTTTGCGGACCGTTCCAATTTGCGTGCACACATGCAAACGCATTCGATCGATAAGAATTTCGAGTGTAAACGCTGTCACAAGACATTCGCGCTCAAGTCGTACCTCAACAAGCATCTGGAGTCGGCATGCCTCAAGGACGAGGCGGACATGCAGTTCGACAGTGACTTGAGCAATGATATGGTCTCACCATCGCCATCCGTCGAAGACTATCCGCTAACGCCGACGGCACAACAGCAACAACAACTGCAGCAGCAGCGACGCTTCATCTGCTCGTCGCCAACGCCGTCGGCGGTGAAAATTGGCAGCATCAGCGCGCTGACGATACCAATGCCGGCGGTGGCGGCGGCAACTTCATTGGCTGTCGGCGCCCTGGTGAAGGTGGAGGCGCCTTTCGTTGGCTAAAATCAACATGCACTTGCTGGCACGCAGCGCGCAGTGGAGTGTTCGGCTGAGCAAACAGTCAGCAGAGTAAGCAGCGTTAAGTGGCCCTTTGGTGCAATTGTAAGTAATATTTAAGCGCAAGCAGGTAGTTAACGAGTGGAGAACTTTTAACGTAGTTGAAGTGCAAAAGTTACGATTTTGTTGCAAGCATACCAAAGCGCACGCTACATACACGCATATTTTGTGTAAGTGTGTGTGCGCGTAAGTTATTGACGCGTGAACAAAGCTTTGTTGCTTGAACCAGTGTATATTAACCCTTAAGTGGGACAGAAATTACCAGTGACAGTATGATTAGTATAAAAATGATTTATTTTTGTGGAAAATTAAAAAAAAATTAATACGTTTTTTGTGTAAAATTTAAAAAATACACAAAAGATTAAAAAACAAATTATAAAAATTTAAGATTTTTTTTAATTAATATTTTTTTAAGAAAATAAATTTTTTTTATAAAAACTAATTAAAAAAAATGTCGCAAAAGTAAATAATTTACTTAAAAAAATTGTAATTTAATTAAAAAAATTAAATTTATTTAATTATTTGATATAAAAAATTTAAAATTTTTAAACTGACTTAAATTAAAAATTTAAAAAAATTAATTAATTAATTTGAAAAATTAAAAAAAAAATAATTAGTTTTAAAAATTAAATTAATAGAAATTTTGAATTAAACTGAATATAAAAAATAATAATAATAATTTAAAATTTTTATATAAAATTAATTTATTAAAAAAAATTTAAATTAAACCAGGTTAAAAACAAAAATTATTTAAAAAAATTTAACTTAAAAATTATCAATTAATAAAAAAATCAAAAATTAAATTTTGAAAATTAAAAAAAAAATTAATTATTATTATTTTGAAAAATTAAAAAAACCATACAATTTTTTTTAATTTTTGTCAAATATTTAATTTTTTAAAATAATTAATTTCTCTTAAATAATTAATATTTTTTGAAATGATTAAATTTTTTAAAAATAATTAAATTTATTTTCAATCATTTCATTTATGCTTAGTGTATATTTGTACAATTGAACACACGCTGAACACACGAAACATCACAAAAACGTCCACAAGTATATAAGAATACTCGATAAATGCATATAAATACATAAATATATACAAGGTTAATAGGGTAAACTAGGAGAAGAAGCAGAATATTAGGAGTCATAAGCAAAATATATACCGTTAGAACAGTATTAAGCTAGTCTTTAGCTAATATTATTAAACGAGTAATTTATTTACTTCTAAAGTAGTATTAAAACCCTCACAACAACAACAACCATTGCAAAAATAAATTTAAGTGAACACAACAGCAAGCAGCGCAGCAATTGCAAACAGAAACAAAACACAACAACAAACATGAATACAAAATGCAACAACACATGAATACAAAATGCGAACAACACACACTGGCATGCATATATACAAACATTTTTGGAACATTACATATACATACATATAAATATAGTCACATTTTTTTGCCAATTAATTAAAACTAAAATTTTGATTTAAAATTTTGAAAAATTTTAAAAAATTATAAGAAAAAATAAATATTATAATTCATAAAAAACTTCACGAAATTTAAAAAAAATTCAAATGATAAATTAAAATTTTCAAAAATTTAAAAAATTCAAAATTTTTTGCTAAAAAACATGGAATAAAATTAAAAAAATCAACATGTTTTATGCTAATTTTAAAATTAAAAATTTAGAAATTAAAAAATTAATTTTTTTCTTCAGAAACATTGAAATAATTATACAAACTCAATATTTAAAGAAAAAAATTTTACATTTTTAAAATTTTCGAAGTATTTTTTTTGAATTTCTAGATTTTTTAAATTTTTATATTAAAAAATAATAACAATATAATTAAACATTCAACCGTACACATACAAATATTCATAAAAAATTTCTCACCCAAAAAGTCAACTTAGTCGCTTATAAACACGAAAAATCCCAGTACCCATAACAAAAACAAAAACAAATCTCATAAAGCACTTACATACATACACACATACATACATACTTATAAGTAAAAACGCAAACGTGATTTACAAAAGCAACGAATAACCAACATTTTGCCGTTAAACCGAGAGCAACGTTTCGCAAACAACGAATTAGGCCATAAGAAGAAGAAGAAGAAGCACAGGAGAAGAAACTTTTTTACAATTATTAGCAACTAAAGCAATTTGAAATTTTAATAGTCATTAATAAATATTTATTAATATACATACATACATAATTAGGTAGTATACAGCACCGCAATGCAATAATCAACCACAAAAACAACAAAAGCAATACAAAAAGCAACGAAATTTTTAACCGTAACCGAAATTAAAACGCAAACGCAGCAAGGGAGAAGTTTTTTCCATTAAATTATTAACATCAATACCGTTAAGTGCTTGTTTGTATGCGTGTTTTGTGTGTGTGTGTGCGTATAAGGGATGCGAGGGAATGTTAATTTAAATTAGCATTATCATTATAGGCAAGTGTTATTAGCAAGTGAACGTGCAAACATATTTATGGACTTAAGTACTTGCTAAGGGACTTACGTAATTACGTGCGTACTTAAGTTCGGATATTTTTGCGTAGTTATGTGTTACATATTTACAAATATGGGTACATCGGGTTTACTTAGGTACTTACATGCCTGCGTGCTTATATACATACTTATATGCTTAGGTGCTTACTTTATACATGTGAAACTGAAACTCTTACTTTCCTTTAATTGCTGGTTATAGACTTTTGAAGTTTTGAAACTTACGCAAAAAAATTAAAATTTCTCTGATAATTTACTTAAGCAATGAAAATACTTGTAGGTCCCGTATCATGGACCCAGTTGATTAGTATTGCCTAACACCGGTAAAATATCGTGTTTAACTGCTTTACTAAGAGAAACGAGTCATTTAATGGTTCAACCTTTTAAAAATGGTGAAAATTTAAACTGGTCCAAAGTAACTAGTTTCGTAACTAGTTCCTTATTTTGTAAAAATACTTGAAGGTAACAACTCAACAGTTTCAAGAAAATCTTTAAAGCACACGAAAGTAGTTGGACTGATTTGGTTCGAAGTAACTAGTATCATAACTACTTCAAAACGGTACAAAATAGTATTTTTCAGATATAAAACAGCAAATAAAAACGTCTGCTTCTAAAATTCCAACTAAAATATTTTAACAACACTTAAATAGGCGACTAGTTACAACGTAACTAGTTCCAAAACCAGTTTCACTTTATGATTATAATACACTATTTTAACGTGTTTGCTTCTAAAATTTCTTTAAAAAGTTTTAAACTATTTTCTAACTAGTTACAACACAACGAATTTTAAGACTAGTTACACCATGTGTACTACATTGCATAATAGAGTATTAGTTAAAATGTAACTACTTTCTATACTAGTTACACTGTCTAAACTCCTATCCAAAACCATCTAAATATTCACACGTAAACTCCGCAAGCAGCTAATATCCACTCATACCAATAAGTACATATACACACACACACACACACACACAAATACACGTGTCGCTTCCTCAAAATGCCAGTTAGCTTGGTCATAAAGCATATTTGTAACACGTTGCCAGCAATATTTTAGCTTTTTAAAATCACCATTTAAAAAATAACAACAACAACATTAAGTACCAAACAAAAACAACAACAAATTTTCAAAAATTTACACAAGCATACGTGCAACAGACGTTTTTGCGCTATTAATTCGCCAGCGTACAAGTAATAAAAATACGCACACCCACCCAACCCCCGTCTAGGACTCAACCAACACTCGAAAAGCTGGAAAAAACACCGTAGGGAGTAGCTGCCGGCAAGTGTACGCTATCAACGCTACTCTTTTAATGTCGAAACAGATTTACTTAATTGGCAGCACAGTGTCTAATTTGCATTTGCGAGCGTGACAAGGCGAGCAGAGGCGTGGCGTGGTTGCCTAGTTGGACGGACGGACGGACAGGCTGAGTACAGTGGTTTGCTGGGCTTAGAATTTGAATGGTGGCATTACGTGAGTTATTTATGTGTATGTGAATGTGTGTGTTTGTGGTGTAATTTACTGCGTTGCCATTAAGCACACTCGCACACACACACCTATATACATTCATGTATATGATATTGTGTATATGTGTATGTGTGTGTTGGTGGCATTTTCATGGGTATTGGTTTCACGCCTTCAATGCGATGCGCCTTACTTTATGCAAAATAGCACAGCAACTCGTAAATTTTCTGCTAATTAAATAATTCTCATGCTTTCTCCGCCACACATTCGCCTTTCTTTCGTTATTTTTCGGTGTTTTTGCGCGTATTTTCAATTTTTTTTCCAATTATGTGTGTGTGCGGCAAAACTGTGTGTATGTGTGTATATAGTATATATATGTGTGGTTTTGTATGTGTGTGTATAAAGTTGTTTATATGTATTTGTGTATATTTAATGGCAATATAAATGCGCAGTTGTGTTTGTTGTTGCTGTTGCCTATAAATTTATATCTTGACTCAGTGTTAGGTTTTTGTGGTTTAATAGTCAGTCTGGGTTTCGAAACATAATCTAGTCAATTACCAAAATGTAGGTATTAGATTTAACGCAGAGTTGCCAGATACATGAAATGGATTATCTGCACTTCGCCAGTTTAAGTTTAGTAATAAATATTTTAGTTAAGCAAAAATTAAGTTTAGTAGTGTAACTTCTAGTCGCTGTTTGACAGCATTTCACCTCAACTCCACTCAACTCAACTCAACTCAACTCTATTTCTATCACTTTCTACTACTCTCTTCCTCTCTCTCCCACTCCCTTGCTTTCCTCTCTTCTATATGAAAGAATAGCGTGTAATAAAAAAATAAATCATTAATTTTCATAATTACTTGAGTTTGTCCCTCAATTGTCAATTTGAAGCTGAAAAACCAAAAATAATAAATTAAAAAAAATTATTAAATTATAAAAAAAGTTAAAAAATATACATACATATATTAACAAAAACATAAATTATACCGCCTAGAAACTAAATAATTAACCTAACCAGTGTTTCAGCACTTAGCTTATAGAGTTTGTGCAAGAAAAACAGTAAAAATTGTAAATTCAGCGCTTTACTGTTATATAACGGTATAGTATACGCTGTACCGTTTTCAAAGGTCAACAATTGCTTTCACTTCCGTTTGCTAAACTGTTCAATTTCCGCGCGTAATTGACTATTTATTGAACGCAATGTAGAAAATGTACTCCTAAGCGCATTAGGGGTGTCCAATTTTTTTGTATTATTGTATTAAAATATTTTCGAAAAATAAAATTACAAAACGGTTGTACTCAAAATGATAGAAAAGACTATAAAAAGCGGTTGAAACTATTTTTGAGCCGGAAAAAATTATAAAAAAATTAAAATAATAATAAACTGACATAGGTAAAGCCTAAAATATCATTTTCCACTAGAATCTGAATTAATAAAAGTGAATCATTTGTTCTAATTTGTGTTAATAATAATATTAGCATTACAAAAAAATTAACTGTACAAAAATTTAAAATTTTCTATCCATGATTTCAATTTTGCTACAATTATTTAAAAATACAATTTTCAAAATAATAAAAATTATAATTATTTAAATATCAAGAGAAATACGAACACCCCTAATGCGAATATATACTAATTTACTCAAAAACGGGATTTAAAAAAAATGTAAATAGAAATGCGAACAACCCTAATGCGATTATATGCTTATTTACTGATAAATTCGCACCTAAAAAATTAAAATACGAACACCCCTAATACGTTTACACACATTGATTAAAAAAGTCACACCTAACTGCTTACAGCACTCAATTTCCTTGCACAAACTAAGAGAAAAACTTTTCGTTTCACTTCTTCAAAATTTTTATTTTTCACATTCGCTTTGTATGGCAACCACTGCAAGCCACACTAGGCATAATTGCAACTAAACAACTTGTAGCTGCGTGGACCAACAAAATTGGGATAAAGGTGCAATAAAATTAGCAAAATATTAATAAAATAGAGAGCAAACATTTTCGAAAATAAAATTTTGGCTTAAAAAAAAAATGTTTTAACCAAAAAAAAATTAAAACTTGGCATAAAAGAAAAATTTTGACTTAAACCAATTAATTTTGGCGTGAAAATCAATTTTTGGCTGAAAAATATAATTTTTGTTAAAAAAAATTGCTAAAAAATTAAATTTTGTCTAGAAAATAAATTTTTTCTCTAAAATTTAATTTTTAGCTAAAAAATATAATTTGGTTAAAAATAAAATTTTGGCTTAAAAAATAAAATTTTGGCTTAAAAACTAAATTTTGTCTTAAAAATTAATTTTTGACTAAAAAATAAAATTTGATCAAGAAATTAAAGTCATAGCACAAAATTAAAATTTGGGCTAAAAATTTAATTGTTGCTCACAAATAAAATTTGTTGCAAAAAATAAAAAATAAATTAAATAAAAAATTAAATGGCAACAGTACTTTTTGTATACAGTCCACCAAATTAATTTAAAAAAATATTTTGAAAAATATAATATTTTCGAAAATCCAGTAATCCAAGTTGCCACAGCGAAGCAAGTAGCACACTTCTACTGTATTTTTCATACACCACTAACCTTTTAACGGTAGTCTATTTGCACATTGCTTCTTAAGAGTAACCGAATCAATTAAAGCATCAATTAGCAACTAACTTAAAGCAATTCTTAATATTAATAACTTAAAATAAAATATTTAAAATTAAAATTTAATTAGTATAGCCTACACTAAGTACTAAAAGTATCCCAGACTTGCAAACTTTGCAATTGTACTTAAAACTCACTTGTAAATGTCATTGCGGAGTTAAAAAAATACAAAAAAACAAAAAAACACAAAAATCTATCCTTATATTTCACACATACACCCCCACACAGGTACACAGTCTCCAATTGTTAACTCTGCACCCATTTGACTCTCTAAAATTTATGTTCTTGTACAAAAAAAATTGTGTCAATTACAGCAAACAAATATGTATTACATGCTTACACTTGTAATTAAGCGTATTACTTTGCAAATTATATATATAAATTAAAAACTTAATGATAAGACAGTTATAACTAGTCACCATTAGGCTTGACATATGTAAAAATGGATTTTTTTAGTATAAATATATGAGAGCGCCTGTCAATTAGTGAACCGCTATAATTAAAATAAGCTTTACGCCACTCCCTCTCACTTTTCCTTACTCTTTTCATTTCACTCTTTCTAGTTGTTTAACTCTCTTATTTAATTTTATCACACGCATATTAGTAGCGTTAGGCTCTATGTGACATTATTTACACGACTGAGCGGGTAAGAGTGAGTGCGCTGATAACATAACCACTAACTAAGCGCTGGCAGTGATAACAGCTGATTTGATGACGTCACACTAAGTGTTATATGACAGCTGGCAGCTTCTTGCTTACAGTATCAGCTGCTTGGGTCATCACTCTAACTTTTTTTTCTGCTTTCCGAACTCTCTCAAAAAATATGCTCCACAAAATTCACTTGCAATCAGCGCAATCCGTTACTCGCTCAGTCCTGACATTTTTACTAATCACAGTATTCATCATGCAGTAATCACAACTAGGCGAATCATACGAATTAGTTTGATTTTGCAGTAAAATATGCTTTAAAGCAAAAGTTAGTCTTATAAAATAGCCCTACTTATACATACATAGATATTTGTAGGAAATTTAAATTTACATACATATATACACTTATAAACGCAACACATAAAATATTTATTTTTCGTTCAAAAAATGTATATCCTAGTTACCCCGTTTCGCGTTTAGCGCATTAGTAAATGGATTCTTCAAGCAACTCTTGCAGCATTTAATCGAGTGTTCTCTAGTCACTAGAACCTAGCGTACTGCTATATAGAAAATTGAAACGAAAACAATGTCAGTTGCGTAACTAACGGGTACTGTGGGTATGTTGAGCAGCGAAAATATGGAGAATTTATCTGATGAATGATTTTAAGAATCTCTGAGGAATAAGACTACTTAAAAATAGAGCCATAACAGGCATAACCTACCCTGGAAAGTTGCATATTCAGCGAATAGAGGAATTTACAGTAGTGCTATGTTGTGAATATTTCCAGCATATCAAATATGTCTCTATTGATTTTAGACCATTTTTCAAATAAGTCAAACATTTTCTTAAAACTCTTTCCATCCACGAACCGATGTATATAAATAGTAACTAAATCTGATACATAGTATAAGGTCTTTGGAATGCAAGTTCTTGATTTTAAAAGTCTTTCAGCACTTTTCGTCAAGTTCATCGAATTGATGCCTTAAGGAACACAGAACATTTTCAGTTTCAAAAGATTAATGACGATTTTACGTCTGATCGATGAATACATTTATACTCAGATATCAAGTGATTGGGATTGTATAACGCCTCTGCACTACAGTTAGCTTCTCTTACGCTCTTCATTTCGCCTCCCAAAACTAAATTCTGCAGCTATTTTCGAACCATACATCTAATCAAAGAACAATACGTCCAATTGATGAAAAATACATCTATTGGATGAATATATTTATACTCAGATATCAAATAACTGGGCTTTTAGATCATTTCAGAGCTATATTTAGCTCGTCTTTTGCTCTCCATTTCGCTCAATGTCACTCACTTACTCAGCAGTACTGAATTGTTTGTTTTCAATAGCAAATTTCATTTCTCCTTTTCGAAGTCATATTGTAAATATAGAATTATTAATGCATATATAATTACTGACAGAGAAATCGGTAAGCATATAACATAAATACATATGTATACATAAATAAATAAATATTTAGGAAAGCGAAAAACAAGAAAATCAGCTTCATAGCAGATCTCAAAAGCAATTTTTTAGCTTAGAATAAGGCAAAGACACAGTTATACTTAAATCGAGTGTAAGAATAGAGCCAGTTTTAGTTAGCTCTAGGCCAGGTTAGAGGTTTAGTAACCTTTTGCGGTTTGAAAAATTCAAAATGTTATATTTTTGAATTTGGAAAACACGTGAAAAACGGCAAAAATGTATATAAAGTCTAGTATTACGGCAGTATTAAGCAATATATATTAGCAACTTGTGCAAAGTCAATACGAAAAATTAATTTAATAAACTTAAAATTAATAAATATATATATATTTAATTTCGCGAAGCTTCTGCCTTTCGACGAGCTAACAGTAATTTTGTTTGCTCGGCTTGAGGGCGAAGTTTTAGCAAAGCCATCGGCTAAAGTACCAAAGCAATACTCAAATTCTAATAATATGTACTTAAGCTATTTTTCATTGTATGCATTGAAATATTATATTATTAATTAAATATTCATTATTATGAGCAGGTAATGTAAAAATTTAAGCGAAATACTAACAGCAGTTGAGGTTTTGTTACGGCAATAAGCAATTATCTAATGGAATTAGTACTCTCACGCTCTCACACATTTTTTTTGTATATAAAGCATTTACATAAACGAGTTATTCATTATTTATGCATTATTAGATACCAAAGTGGATAGCTGAAATTGCACTAACGTTATATTCATATAAAAAAAAGCTAATATTGTTGAGTCTTACAGTAAAATTTATATATACATACATATATACATACAAAACAAAGCCAAAAATGCAGTGAAAATGAAAATCAGAAAGCGAAATGAAAACCGTGTACATACATACTCACATAAATACAACAAAAACCATAAATATTATTTTAAAAATTTGTATGGTATCATAAGCGGCATTAAAACCATTGCAGAACACATATATGCTGACATAAAGTATTACAAATATTAATATAAATTTAAAAAAATCACAAAAATTACATACATACAACAAAGCCTGTAAATATCCCTAACCATAACAGTATTATCATATATTTTTATTATTATTGCAGTTTTGTATTGAAAATACCAACAATAAAATTCAAAATAACACTCATTGCTCATAAATTATTTATTTATTTATTATAGTCTTTCAAAGCCAATAAAGGTTTGAAATTTCAAAAACCAAATTGGCTTGGCATTTTGTTCAATAAGCGTATTTAAAAATTGTAAAAATTACTGTAAAGCAAATATATAAATATTTTAATGCTAAACTCTTACATTTATTCAATTGAAATTCATTTAAAATGAAAGCTAAAAAATTTGATTGTTAGCATTATTAAGTATGAAATAATTATTATTATATATACATATATTATTATTATATATTAAATACTAATTATTAATATTAAATATTACGAAAAACTTGCATTAAAAATTATAAATAAGTCTAAATACAATACAAATTATATTGAAAAAATTACAAATACAAGAAAAATACATTAAATACACGCAATCACAACTTTTTTGAAAACACACAACATTTGTTTTATTTATGAGATCACTCACATTTACATAAATATATTTGAATATTTTTTTATAATTTTATTTTAGCAGATTAATGTTTTATTTCTTTACATTTGAGCTGTAATGTCGGACTAAATATTTAAAAAAATGTTATTTCACAGAATTTGTGTTTGAGTCTTGGCTTTTACTTTCATGCAACTACACGGCTAAATGTAGGCAATGTGATTTTGAGGTCTTACCTGTTTCTGTTCTGTTTATTTCGAACACAAATGTCTCTTTGAGTCTTTTAATAAGATTTAAGAGCCACATGCCTTCCACATAGCCTAAATATAGGCTACGTTCTCACTTAGCATGCACAATATTTGCATATTTTATTAGAAAAAAGATTTAATTTTCACTTTGGTTCCAGAAAATTCATATTTCGTTACAGCTATTCCACTTCTCTTAAGTCGAAATGCTTAAAAGTACTTTCAAAAATGTTACTTTATTGAAATCATAATTCACAGCCTAAATGTAGACGATATGATTTTGAGGTCTTGCCCGACATGGTTTCTGATCATTTTGACCACAAATGTCTCATAAACTCTTCCTTTAAGGTTTATATGTATATAAAAAATGGCATAAATTTTCAATGTAAGCCAGGTTGTCACTGTAGCATGAAAAATTATAAAACAAAAATTGACTTTTCAATTCTGTTCCGCCAAGTTCATTTTTTCTTATAGTTATTTTATTTAATTTAAGCGGAAAAGTTAAATAAAGCGATTCAAAAAATATTATTTAGTAAAAAGTGGCTTCGAGCCTTGGCTTTTACCTTCAGAAATCTCAGTCTAAAGCTAGACAGTGTGTTTTTGAAATCTTTCTGCGCACATTTTTTAATCAATCTAGTCACAAATTTCTCTTAGATGCTTCATAAATCGATCACTAAGGCCATATTTTTATAAAAGTGCTTTGTAGCCTAAATATAGACTATGTTATCACTTTAGCATGCCTAATACTTTGCGTTTTGTTTAAAAAATCTTAAAAAATGGCGAATTAATTATGAATCAAATGAATCATGTTATCGTTAAATTTTCAAAAATGGATAGCTTAAATGGACCAAATTTACTCATAAAAATCGAAAAAAAACTTACCATACAATATATTCGCTGAATAAAATTTCTATTTAAAGTTCTAAAAAATATACGGAACTATATCTAATTGGTTTACTCGCGCATTCAATATCCAATTGAGCAAAACATAGTTACTGCTGACAAACAAACTGTATAGCAGTTATTTATAACTATTTATATTCAATTCAAAATCCCAATTTTATTTGGAGAAAATCCGCTTTGACATATTTCAGTCCAACTTCTAACAAAATGCTGAAAAGTATATCGAAGATATGTGATATGTTACAGAAAAACACAAGATGAATATCCAATTAACGAAGGAACTTTTCTAGTAAGAAATAATAATGTGTGCTGAAGTATAATGTAATACATAAATATTATACTATATAATATTTCACCTTCATTTCTTTTGAAATGTATCAACTTAGATATCACACACATCGTCATCACCACTTGGCAAGCAGTTTACGACCCTTACTAAAGCAGTTGGCGCTCAATTATCCGGGGTTTTTCACAATATTTTCCTTGTTTTGGCAGTTTATTTGCTTTAGACTAGTTGTTTGTTCGATTCGCCATGCTCTAAGTATTGACTAACTGAAGCATGCTTGGTTGGATAACTAACTTTATCGATACAAAAATTGTTCGGCATATTTTTATATTTCTCAAGTATCTGCCTCGCCTAAAAGTAGACTAATATATTAAGAGAAATTTGCACTGAAGAGCGCTGTTAATGTAACATGAATGTAAGACTTCTTTGGGGAGTGGTTGCATTGTTTCTCCAATTTCCAAAAAAATTTCATGTAACAATTTTATGGTAATTTTTAAAATAAAACCTTTTTAGGCCAATTTTTATTATTATTTTTTTTATTTTTTTGTGAAATTTAATATACAACAATAATCATAAATCTATTAGTAACAACATTTCACATCCAACACAAATATGGTAAACACAGTTAGAAATTTATTAATATATAGGATATGTATGTAAATATATTGCAAAGGTACCTTCATACATATAAAAAGTTAATAAGCAAAATAGGAATTAAAAAAAAAAAATAAATTTAAATAAGGAAAAAATAAATAAGAGTAAAGCACAGTTATAATCATATATGTAGGTACATAGAGGTAATGTTTATATAACATTAGTAGTTAACTGAACATTTAAATTAGGAAAATCGTTCAACGGCAGGACGACATAGTCTGGGATCTTTGTGTGAAGCAGAGTGCAGTCTTAACTACGATTATTGTGATGAGTACGATTAAATGGTAAATTGAAGGTAGATGAAGGAAGAAAGCACTAGAGAAACTCAAAATGCGAAAACAAGAAACAGCTAGCGACGAGTTGGAGCTAAATAAATGTGGTAAATTAGGGATAGGAGAGGTTCTCACATTAAGGTGCTGAAACTATTTAACTGAATACCTATGTCATCTTTTCAATTATAACAATCCAGTTAAACAAAAATCCCGTAAAATTATATACTAAGAATTTCATATTAAAAAATCGGGAATTTATTCTCACTGAACTAAATCCAGAAGCAATACAAACAACGAATAGGCAATATTGTCTTAAGTCAAAAATAGCAAATATTAAAAGCAATTATTAGCATGTAATTAACATAAACTTTTAATAGTAGTTAACATATTTATTTACTGTATATTTAGATTTTGCAAAAAAAAATTAACAAAATAAGACTTTTAATTTAAAAAAATTAGTTTTCGAAAATTATTTCATATGTTTTAATGGTTAACTGCCTTAACATCTTTTTAATCAATATTCAATTAATCAAAAAATTTTTGCAAACATTTCTGATAAAGCGATTGCTAAATTTCGTTCTTCTGTTTTCGTTCTTTTAGTCGAAATTCAAATTCTATTGAAATATTTCCTCGATTATTATAATGTTGACAAATAAATCGAGAAAAATGGAAGGCATATTTTTTGGATTAATGTGAGAATTTTCCACCGAAATAATAAACGAAATAATCGACTTTAACTTAATTTTCCTACGCCGATTATCGATAACTTTCAATATATTTTTTATCGATAACTCTCGATATATTATCCTAATTGGCGGATTTTAAAAACGATTAACACTTTCAATAAATTCAATCTTTTTTTTTTTTGATGATAAAATGTTTCATCCGTTCGAAATATAGTATATCTTATTGTGGAGAGATACTATGAATAACAATAACTTTTGAAATATATTACTAAAAAAAAAGAGAAAAATTGAAGAAGCCCTTCCAATATTTTTTGACATTTTTTCAAATTTCGAAATTTTCTAAAACAATATTGTTTCTCCATAATAGAATAAAGCATCCTTGGAAAATATACACTAATGTAGAGAAAACGTTATGAGTAATAATAAATTTTAAAAAATTTGGGTTAGCGCAATGGCAGAAGTCGAAGAACGCTACAAAAAATATTTTTTTTTTTTAAGTGAAAAACTTTTATCATATTATCGATAACACAATTATTGGCTATTGATAACAAGCTTTTTTATTTAAAAAAAAAATTGTTTTCTTAATAGTCCAATTAACTATTATTTGTTGTCGATAACATGACTAAAAAAAGTATCAACAATTTCATTCCGATATTAAATTATCGAAAAAAACATTTTTTTATCGATAACATTAAGAAGTATTATTAATAATACTCCGTAACCAAAAAAATTTATCAAAAGTTTCAATAAATAAAGGGTGATTTTTTAAGAGCTTGATAACTTTTTTAAAAAAAAAACGCATAAAATTTGCAAAATCTCATCGGTTCTTTATTTGAAACGTTAGATTGGTTCATGACATTTACTTTTTGAAGATAATTTCATTTAAATGTTGACCGCGGCTGCGTCTTAGGTGGTCCATTCGGAAAGTCCAATTTTGGGCAACTTTTTCGAGCATTTCGGCCGGAATAGCCCGAATTTCTTCGGAAATGTTGTCTTCCAAAGCTGGAATAGTTGCTGGCTTATTTCTGTAGACTTTAGACTTGACGTAGCCCCACAAAAAATAGTCTAAAGGCGATAAATCGCATGATCTTGGTGGCCAACTTACGGGTCCATTTCTTGAGATGAATTGTTGTCCGAAGTTTTCCCTCAAAATGGCCATAGAATCGCGAGCTGTGTGGCATGTAGCGCCATCTTGTTGAAACCACATGTCAACCAAGTTCAGTTCTTCCATTTTTGGCAACAAAAAGTTTGTTAGCATCGAACGATAGCGATCGCCATTCACCGTAACGTTGCGTCCAACAGCATCTTTGAAAAAATACGGTCCAATGATTCCACCAGCGTACAAACCACACCAAACAGTGCATTTTTCGGGATGCATGGGCAGTTCTTGAACGGCTTCTGGTTGCTCTTCACCCCAAATGCGGCAATTTTGCTTATTTACGTAGCCATTCAACCAGAAATGAGCCTCATCGCTCATCGGACACGGACGCGAAACACATTTCGAACCGAACACTGATTTTGGTAATAAAATTCAATGATTTGCAAGCGTTGCTCGTTAGTAAGTCTATTCATGATGAAATGTCAAAGCATACTGAGCATCTTTCTCTTTGACACCATGTCTGACATCCCACGTGATCTGTCAAATACTACTGCATGAAAATCCTAACCTCAAAAAAATCACCCTTTATATTGTTTTAATATTATTAATAAGTTAATAGAAAAACATTATTTTTTAAATACATTACTAAAAAATCCATTAAAATTAAAAAACCGAAACAGTTTTCTTTTGGAATTTTTATTTTAGTCTGAATTATATTTTTTTTATAATATTTTTTATTTCAAAACTCGAAATCAATTTCCAATTGATTTTGCTCAACGAATAATTAGTGAGTTTTGCCACGGCATTAATTAGCTAATGCAACAACAACAGCAATATAGGACATGAAAATTCCAGTTATGGAAATAACGCCGCGTATCGAAAAGCAATAAAACGTAAATCTAAGCAACGAATTAGTCATAGGATCACAAACATTTACTCAGTTGAGATCAAGTCCTTTTTCTAGTTCTAAGCTAGCATAGATATGTATATGTATACATACATACACAATATTTGTATTAAGTAAAAACCATACAACGAATGTCAAAGCAATTTGTACAAAGCAATATGGCCATTAAGTTGTAGAATATTATTAAAAAAATATTATGATTATATATACAGTTATTTATATAAAATAATATGAAATTATATATAACAATAAATTATATATAAACTTAATTATATAAAAATTTTAAATAATAGCTATAAAAAAAATATTTGAAGTAAAAAATATTTTTTTTTAATATTAAGTATTACTATATGCAAACACATATACACACACATACTTAAAATAATGACAAAAATTATTTGAAAAAATATTTTTGTAATAAAACTTTTTTTTTTATTTATTTTATAATAATTTTTTACATAACTTCTTTTTGTTTAAAAATTTTTCTAGTTTTTGATTTTATTTTTTTCTTAATAAAATATTTTTAAAATTAAAAAAAATATCTGGTAAATTTTTTTTCAAAAAAAAAAGAAAAAACATGAGTGTTCTGAAAAGAGAAACTGAATACTCAAAAATCTGGTCTGCTTGCAACAAAACCGTAATTAAAGTGCAATGTTGGAAAATGTACGAATTACATAAGAAAATATTTATTGCATAATTTTTAAGCTAACTTTAAAATAAAAATCTTAAAAACCAACTACAAAATTTGAAATACATTTTTTGTAGAGTTTTTCAGATACAAAATATAACTGTATATTATATACAAATATTTACAACAATACATAAGTAATTCATTAATTTGTAATAAGTAAAGCAAGGGTTAAAAATATTAACATGAAAGCCGGCGCAAAGCAAGCTACAGAAAGGAGCTGTTGGGTTGAAGAAAATTTATAAAAAAAATATTTAATAAAACTAAAAATTGTTAAAAAATTCATTTAAATAAAAAAATGATAATAATAAGTAAAAGGTAAAACTAAAATAAAATGAAAATATTATTTGAAAAAAAAAATGAAAAGTAAATACAAAAAAAATAATAAGATTAAATAAATTATTTGAAAATTACTTCAAAAGAACAGTCTTAACAACGAAAGAACAAAAACTAAAATTAATTTAAAGAACAACAACAAAAACATTTTTAATAAATAAAACAACAAACTTGTTTTGAAATCTCAATGCCTTTGCTGAATTATTAAAACAACACATATATATATATACGTATATATGAATTACACACCATATTAGGCAGTTGGTTCACCCTGTACATAAACACAGCTATGTACATATATACACATATATTTATATACAAGGAAATGCTATTAATATATATACAGCATATTCAACAAATTACAACGAAGAACGTCGAAGACTTGTGTAAGAAAGCTACTTATTTTTAAATAATTATAAATTGAGCGCAACGCAGCCATTTGATTATATATACACATACATACATATGTACATACAACGAATTAAAGTTTTAATCCAATTATTTATAAGTGTAGTGAGTAGTTGAAACCATAGCTGAGATTTCATATACAAGCGCGGCGAAGGGAACAATGCAAAAAAATTAACAGTTAAGTATATAGAAGCATGTAT
Organism: Bactrocera zonata; assembly: GCA_037783105.1. Classification (NCBI taxonomy): domain Eukaryota; kingdom Metazoa; phylum Arthropoda; class Insecta; order Diptera; family Tephritidae; genus Bactrocera; species Bactrocera zonata. The sequence continues at coordinate 2,454,400 of JBAWJQ010005835.1, read as the reverse complement.
GCACATACATACATATATATATACACAAATTTGCGCTTGGAAAGCGCATCAAAATTTTACAGTGTGCGCTTAGTGCACCCGAGCCAACAAGACCATAACCTGTGCATTAAAAAAAAATTAAAAAAAACTCTCAGAAATCCCTTGGAAAAGGCTAGAAATGTAAATATTTAATTTTTTTTGAAGAAAAAATGTTTAGCTTCTTTTTCACCTTTTTATGTTTTTTTTTAATTTATTGCTTTTTTTTTAATTTAGCGAAAAGTGATATAATTTTCCATTCTTCAAATAATTTTAATTTTTTACTATTCAGTAACTTGCTCCTAACTTCAAAATACTTTTATTTTTCACTGTGGAATAATTTTTTCCTAACCACAAATGGTTTTAGATTTTCACTTTTTTAATTATTGTTTTTAAAATTATTTTTTTAATATTTTTTTTTAATTTGTCTTTCTTAAAAAATTTTAAACTCTACTAAACTTTTATTTTGAACTGGCCGAGCATATTTGCAATTTTTTAATCATTCCGATAACAGCGCCATCTAGTTACTCAATACAATAATAATTTTTTATTCACTGGCATTCCATACGCGAGAAAGTTTTTCAAACAGGTCGGAAATTTAGGCTGGAAAAAATAAAAATCCACTGTCCGTTCCCACGAGCAATCGATATCGAAGAGAAGGCCCTGATTACTTTCAATAATTATACGAGTATAGAATAAGTAAGATCTTATAATTTGAATCATTTTTTAGACAGCCATATATTCAGTTTTTTTTTTTGATGGGCCTAAGTACCGACTATATATGCAGAAAGTGCAGGAAAGTTAGCGTGAGAGAGACAATGGAAGACCTCTAATGTTTTTGTCCAGCATTATTTAGAACTCTCCATAGATATCTAGGACCTTCGCAGTTTAAGGGAGATGAACTACCAAAATTAGTCGCCCTTTAAGTACGCAAAAATCGTTGAGACCTATATGACGAATGCTTTAGCTCAAGTCAAACTGAACCCCCATCTGGCATTACTAAGAACCAGAAGGGCTATGTATGGCGTGACAGCTATACCGCCATAACTTCACAAGTTATATGCAACTCTGAGAGTTTTTAATGTCTAAGTAGTAAGCAGAAGTGCAAAGAAGCAGTTAAAGATTTTTTGACAGAGCAGTTCAGGAAACCAGGTGCATAGTAAGGGCTCTAAAGACAATATACTCAATGCATGTTTTGTACATATTATTTATAAATTTGCCTTTCGCCATTTTAAAACTAAACCTGCTAGTCTTTTCCATAAGGTCACCTTATTTAAATATATACAATTTAATTATTTATTTCCAATACCTTTGCAATTACTTTACAAGAAGAAGAAAGTAAACTTCAAACTGTTGCAAAAAGTATCGAAATCCAACTGTAAATACATAAAACCTCGAACAGTGCTCGCTAAAATTCAGCGCTGCAATTATTTACGAAAATATTATTTCAAAAATAAAACAAACAAAAACCTTCAACAATTGCAATTGAGAATCAATTAACAATTTAATGCAAGTACCTACATTACCACTAAATTAATTCTAATACTAACCCTAATAGCAAGCCGACTAATAAAATAACTAAATAAGTAACTGAAAATATAACCAAAATAGTAAACAGCTACAAGATTATAAAAACAAAAAGTTTTAAAGCTTAGACTTTGCTAACAAATAAGCAAAACAAAAACAAAAACTACAACTTGAGCGCTATTAAAAATTCTTGCCTACTCTATTTCCGCTCTCACACACTCTCCAAAAAACACTCTACGCTAATACTACTCTAAACACTTTATTCAGCACACACTAGTGGCGCGCAAATTAAGACAAATTAATATAAATACTTATGTAACTATATATACAACTAAGATTACATACATACATATATACTATGTAAGTGATTGATTAATAAACAAAAATATATACACACTTACACGTGAAAGCAAGGCAAATGGCAGACACATGTAGATATGGGTACACGCAGGCGGCGGGGGCGGAAAGTAAGCAGTGTATGAATGATGTGTATTTATAGCATACATAAAATATATAAAAAAATATTAATGTATATATACGTATAAAAGTATATATACATAAAATAACGAAAAAAATAAAAAAGATTAAAAATAAATTTGAAAAAAAAATTATAATAAAATTGTAGCTGCGTAAAGGTCCCAAAAACTGAACATTTGTAATTATGGTAAAAACAAAAGCAACAACAAAAAGTATTGTATTGTACAGTTTAAACAAGGTAGTATTAAAGAAAAGCAGTTCCATGCCCTAAAGCTATTAATTAATTATAGAAATCATAGAATTTACTATATAAAAAAAATCATAAAAAACTGAAAAATAAAATGAAACACACACACACATGCATATATGCAAATATGAGAACAAATCTTTTTGTTTGATGAAATGCCGACAACTTTTACTAAGTATACACACAGATACATACATATATACTTATGTGTGTATACACATTTTTTGTTTCAATTAAAGTTAATTGCTGTCAATTTTAATTGTAACAAAATTTTCATTTACTAGGCGCAAGCGAAATAATTAATTTCAATGAGATTAACTGCTGCATAAGTATGTCTAAAATGTGGATTCAATTTTTTTTTATTCAAAGCCACATTGTACTAAAAAACAATATTTTTTGTGAAAAAAATTTTAAAGCCGCAAAATGGCTTACAGGCAAGGCTAGCAGAAAAGTCGAGCAACAATAAACGTTATATTGGCTTTTGTTGCTATTTTATATAACAAAAAAATATTATAACTCTAAAAATTAAATTTGTTATTGTTTTGAGTTCAAATGCAACATCTAATTACTAGTGTGAAATCACAAGCAAAGTCAGCAAAGTAATATTTTTGAACCACACCTAACCTATAAGATTGTTTTGAGGTTAGTTTCATGTCAATTAAGAGCCATAATATATTAGTTTAATATATTCATATATGTATAAACATTATACATTATTTTATTTTAATAATATATAACATCTTATTTTAATAAATATTACATATGCAACTTTTTTTGATATAACATATATCAACTCTTTAAAAATTTCTTTCTACTTTGCCTCAAATTCCATGTACCACACTAACGATAAATATTTTTTTCACGAACTCGACAGTTAAACGCTTGACCCGACACATTTGCCATTATTCAAGAAATTAATTAATTTATGTAACATTAGCTGGTTCAGTTTTTATAAAAAAAATTTCTGTTTGTTGAGAAAAACACTGAAAAGAGAAAACAGTTTTACCGCAAAAATTGCAATTTTTGTAATATTATATTTTCATAAAAAAAGAAAGAAAAATATATACATACAGTGTAGTGATAAAAAATGCAACAAAATTATATTGTCTTTTACTTTATTTCGGGTGGAGGTACTTATTTGAAATGGTAAGTGTGGAAGAGAGTTAAAAAATGTTTTAAAGCATCCCGACTATGGCAATTCAGCAGAAGATTGATATTTGCTATACTGACATGGATAAACATTCTGAATGCTAACAAAGTGTGTTAGACTACGAAGTACGCAAGACCATGAGCGCAAACCTCACAAATAGTTTATAAAATGAGATCAGTTTTGGTCCTATGCGATATCAGATGGAATTAAAAGAAGAATGCGAATTTTAACAGACTCTGTGGCCTTACTATCGATACCTCCTCCAGTGTATTATATCGTGGGGACCCCAGATGCTTTCAGCGCAGTCTTGCCAATGCGAGACAAGTGCACAACAGATGCTCCATTGTTTCCCTGGTGCCTTACTCTAGAAATTTTCTGCAGTCTTCTCGATCAGTTAGCCCCATTCTGTGGACGTTTGCCACCAGACAGTGACCAGTTAGTATTCCGTAAAATGAAATTACTTTGTATAACATTTTATATTCGGAGATATATTATGAAAAGACTGGAGGATATTGTTGGCCTAATGATGGGTCACAACCTGTAAGATGGCCTTAAATAGCGACTATGCATACAAAAAATCGAAGGAAGTTGGCTTGAGAGGGGTACTCAAACACATCCTTTGTTTATGTTCAACATTATTTAGAACTCTCCTAAGATATTCAAGAGCTTCGCAGTTTAAGGAGATGAACTATCAAAATAAGATATCTAGTCGCTCTTAAAGTTCGCAAAAAGCGTTGAGACCTATATGACGAACGCTTTAGCTCAAGTTAAACTGAAGCCCCATCTGGCATTACTAAGAACCAGAAAGTCTATGTATGGCGTAACAGCTGGCCAGTAAAACTTAAACTAACCTAGTTATTATCGTTATCTTATAGGTGTTCTTTAATGACCAGCTCCAGTGCGATTGTAAGAGCATTCAGGCCTTGAGTGGAATCCAGGCTTCTAACTGGTCCTTATCGGACGCTTATTGTCAAAGTTGTGTGGAGCACGGTGAGGTAGCAAGTGTTAAGCACTTTCTTCTCTACTGTCCAGCCTTTGCAAGACTGATGTTTAAACATCTCGACATCCATACCAGAAGAGATAACCGAAACTGTATTAGTTGCCTTAAGGGCTATACTCGTATGATTACTAAGTAGGAGTTTTTGGTATTACCGCTGCCAGCGCTCTAGGCTATCCAAGTGATATTTGTCCTTTCGATCAACCTGAAGTGTAAACCTATGTACGATTGTAACAGGTCTTTTAACCTAACTTATGGTGGAGTTTGCGACTACTTCTTTCTACACAAATATAGTCAAACAAATATTTTACTACGCTGATCATTTGTTAGAAGAAACTTTTCATCACCTTTCATTTCAAAAATCTCAGGACAATAGTTTTGAGTAAATATTGAGTGAAAGTTAAGAAACATAAGGTTGACTATTTATTACTAGTATCTCCGGTTACGCTCAAGAAAACTGGTCGGTAACGCCATTATCCTTAAACCGAACCTTAATGAAACGAGATCTCTCGACTCTGCTGTTGTAGTGCTTTCCGATCTACACAGCCTTGTACGGAAACTGCGAAAATACACCTCTACAAAGATAGTTAGATGGTATCTATAGTTTTTCAAAAATTTGTGGTCATCGAATCTAGTTCGAATAGAACTATCTGGAATTCTTTAAGGAACGTCGATTATCTATTCACCGTTTTGTAGCATTTTCAGGTTTTCAGAAAATTTGAGAAAGTTTGTTATATTTTTCAATTTTGTTTTCAAAGAAGCGTTTTTATTAAGAAAAATTGTCATGCTATAGGTTACGCGCTCCAACATGTATAATATTGTCCGACAACTTTTACGGCGAATGTTTTTATGCTTACGGAAGCTAGTAAATTATACTTTGCAGAATTTTGGATAATATTCTATTATGTGATTTTTGGTATGGTGGGGCTTGTGGAGGTCTAGTCTACTAAACTATTGCAGTTTTCTAACATAGTTGGATTGGTTGAATAAGAGTTGATGACGCTCACTATTACTTGGTCTTACATGCCACAATGTCAGTATTTTTCACCATTTCGTAGTTAAATAAGGTTTTTTCGTCATTATAAGCTTTCATATACTCGTATATACATATATGTATATGTATACAGCCTAACTTTTAAATACCCTACCTTCAAAAAATCGTACTTCCTTTGATGACAATAAGTGGTCTAAGTTCGTAACATTTAAACTGTTATTCATATTGACATTGTTTGTTGTAATATTCGCTACCGTCATCGGTGGTCATTTATGTTATTGTATTATAACATTATTTAACTTCAAGCCACTTAACATCTATTTGAGTATTTACATCTTTAAACAAATATTTTTGGAATTGGCTTTTTTCCGGTGGGGCTAAAAGTATTTAAACGCCGTGCAAACTTACTCAAACAGTATTAGGGTGGGTGCACTAAGAAAAAAAATTCTTGAAAATATAATTAATTGTATCTTATACCATAGTAGAGCAGGAAGCGAGTTAGAAAGCTTGTACTGTAATATCTTCAGGGCCCTACAAATTCCAACCTCAAGCAATTTTAAAATAGAGAAAATGGCGTTTCACATAGTTCAAATAATTCAATATCAACTCTACTAAATACAACTTCTCCATACAAATTATAATTAGAGTCAACACGCCGAGCTGAGTCGATTTAGCTTTGTCCGTCTGCCCGTTTGTATAGGGTGATTTTTTTGAGGTTAGGATTTTAATGCAGTAGTATTTGACAGATCACGTGGGATGTCAGACATGGTGTCAAAGAGAAAGATGCTCAGTATGCTTTGACATTTCATCATGAATAGACTTACTAACGAGCAACGCTTGCAAATCATTGAATTTTATTACCAAAATCAGTGTTCGGTTCGAAATGTGTTTCGCGTCCGTGTCCGATGAGCGATGAGGCTCATTTCTGGTTGAATGGCTACGTAAATAAGCAAAATTGCCGCATTTGGGGTGAAGAGCAACCAGAAGCCGTTCAAGAACTGCCCATGCATCCCGAAAAATGCACTGTTTGGTGTGGTTTGTACGCTGGTGGAATCATTGGACCGTATTTTTTCAAAGATGCTGTTGGACGCAACGTTACGGTGAATGGCGATCGCTATCGTTCGATGCTAACAAACTTTTTGTTGCCAAAAATGGAAGAACTGAACTTGGTTGACATGTGGTTTCAACAAGATGGCGCTACATGCCACACAGCTCGCGATTCTATGGCCATTTTGAGGGAAAACTTCGGACAACAATTCATCTCAAGAAATGGACCCGTAAGTTGGCCACCAAGATCATGCGATTTAACGCCTTTAGACTATTTTTTGTGGGGCTACGTCAAGTCTAAAGTCTACAGAAATAAGCCAGCAACTATTCCAGCTTTGGAAGACAACATTTCCGAAGAAATTCGGGCTATTCCGGCCGAAATGCTCGAAAAAGTTGCCCAAAATTGGACTTTCCGAATGGACCACCTAAGACGCAGCCGCGGTCAACATTTAAATGAAATTATCTTCAAAAAGTAAATGTCATGAACCAATCTAACGTTTCAAATAAAGAACCGATGAGATTTTGCAAATTTTATGCGTTTTTTTTTTTAAAAAAGTTATCAAGCTCTTAAAAAATCACCCTTTATATACGTGAGATACCGATCTGAAATTGGGCACATATTTTTTTCTCCTCAGAAGATGTTTATTTGTCGAAGCTGTTGATATCGAAGAGCCATAGCATATATTTGGCCTATAATTGGTCGGTTAAAATCTTGTCCTTATAAGAAATACACTTTTATTTGACAAGATATCTTTACGAAATTTTATATGGATTATTATCCAAGATAACTTTAAAATTTTCGAGCATACTGTTCAGATTGGACCATACCTGCCATAGAAATTTTTCGATTATAACTCTTTAGATTTCATAGATCTCTTTGTACTCTTTTATGCTTTGGGAAATGCACCATCGTTCTTTCTTGTTTTAGTATTTTTTCTTCCTCTTAGACGCACCTTAATACTCATTCATGCCCTATACTCGTACTTGTAATTCAATATAGACGCAAAATTTCGCCAGGCGCACATTCAAGCACAAGAGGCTTTAAGTATCGGATTTAAAACCAAAGCAACGCACCCAAAAAATGTCACTGACGATAAAGACAACAACAACAAACAAACAGCAACGACATTGAACATCGAAAATAACCGAAATGGTAGAGTGGCGCTGTTAAGCGATTGTTTAGATACGAGAGCGACAAGTGTGGGGTTGGTATGGCAATTCTATTTGGTGGATATAAAAAAGGCGACAGCTAAGTATGTTAAATTAAAAAATAAAAGAATCAGCGTTTTATTTGTTTAAAAGGGAAGAAAAAATGTGAACATAAAATAGAACATGCAAAAGAATATGTGGGAGAAAGCAGGAAAGTGGAATAAGAGAATAAGCAAATTAGTTCAGTGCGGGTTGAAGGGATCGGTGAATAATATTAAGGGAGTCAGAAGGTGGATACACTCGTACACTTGTTTGATTACGTCACGTTTTGTGCTTCGAAACTATATTATTTCTCGGGCGAAATTTTAGCGGTATTTTTGAGTTTTATGTATATTTTCACATAACTGTTTCAAGTCGTTTTTAATCGAGGTTTATCGATAGTTCGAAATTGTGAGCTGAAAATAGTTCAATGGGGTTGAGACAAAGGCTTGCTGATTCTAATTTTCTCTAAACATCCAGGTCTCTAGACCCTCTAAATATACATATGTATGTAAATGTTCAGCGTAACGAACTGTCTGTATATAAAGAAATTAGTTTCCTCAGTTTTTGGGATATCAATCTGAAATTTGGCATATGTCCTTTTCTCCCCAAGAAGCTCCTTATTTTATGGAACCAACAATATTAGACCTTTTGTATTTTAAAAAGTTATTCTTGAAAGATATTATAGGTTATGTGCAGCCGAAGCTAAATTGTTCTAATTCAAATTTTTCTTCAACAATGTAATGTGATCACGATTTGAACCAATATTTTTTATTAAAAAGAAGAATTGCTTTTCAGTCTTTTTGAGCATTGAAGGAGAAAGAAGAAGCACAATCCACCCGATCTTGCAATTCTTAGGGAATCCGGTGCTCATTATCAGCTTTGCAGGTGCCGGCGGCGCCATTATGACCGGTACCCGTATAACTCTAATATGGAAGGTGCTCGAACCTATAGTTAATGAGGTTATGTGCTCCTTGACTAGATATGAGCCACAGTCAGCGAGCTCAGAGCCAATATAGCCGCTCGACTATCGCAGTGAGTGCACACCTCTCTAAAGGAAGCTGCATTTCGAAGCAGTTCATTTGCTGCTACCTTGATGGCAGCCCCCTCCGTTTGAAAACTCCTTTGGTGGTCTGGTAGGTTGACACTAGAATTTATGGGTAGCTCCCGACCAATGACTCCACCTACTATTCTCCCACTTAATTTCGGTCCGTCCGCTATAAGTGTCAATTGGTGTTTGCAAGCGCAGCCAAGCCCTCCTCAACCTGGTCTTTCTAACGAAGTGGAGATCTTCCTCTTTCTCTGCTTCCCTCGGCGGGTACTGCGTCGAATACTTTCAGAGTTGGAGTGTTTTCGCCCACGACATGACCTAGCCAGTATAGCTGCTATCTTTTAACTCGCTGAACTAAGTCAATGACGTGATATATCTCGTACTGGTTATCGTTCCATTGACTGCAGTATTCACCGTTGCCAATGCGCAAAGAACAATAAATCTCCCGCAGAACCGTCTCCAACGGCTTCACCTAAATTCGTACATGGTATAGATATATTGTTCATATTTGCAGTATAGATCGTTTTGAGATTTTCGTAAGAAAGAACGCCGAACTTATAGCACAAACATTTTAGGTTATTGATAGAACTTCTTTTTTCCCATGCAGTCAGCTTATTAAAGTAAGTATTATAGGATATGAATCTACATCATTTTCAAAACAGTAAAACTTGACCTGTCTAGAAAAAAAAACATTAAGAAAAAACTCACAACTCTCAAATGTTCGTCATGAACTACTTATTATTTCGATCATTTGCATCCTTTTCGTGTTGCTTTTGAGAGTTCCGGCGCCTTTTCTTGTTCTTTTGCTTTTCAACCTATCATATTTTGTGAAAGTAAAAGTTTTCGGTAGCATGTTACCCAAATAATGCAAACAAGACAAAGCATTTGTTGCCCTTCAAGTTTGTGTCGCTTCACTTGCCGCCTTTGACTTTAAAACTAATACATATGCATATGTATGCGTGTGGACATGGTGCATACACCCAGAAGAATATGCTAGAAATTAAGAAAAAGTTTGCTGATTGTTTCTAAGTTTATGAAATAGAAATATATTTATTTGAAAAAAAGTCTCGCAAATCAGTTCATATTTTCCAGTCTTATGTAATGGAACAGAAAAAATATTTGAACATTAGTTAGAGAGTAGCTACGAAAGTTATCGAGCTGATTTTTTGATGGCTGAATGGCGAACAACTTTTAAGACTATCTCTTATATAAAGCTATTTTTTTAACTACTAAGGGTTTGATAACTTTTTTCCAAATAACGAGTGAATATAAAGGGTAATTTTTATACTCTTACAACGTATTGCATACAGAGTATACAAGTTTCGTATCACCTAAAAAGTATTGATTAAAATATAGGGTTGTGTATTTATAAATGATCAGAACGACGGTTTGAAATCCAGATGTCTGTCTATCCGTCCGTCCGTATGTCCGTTCAAGCCGTAACTTCACAAAAGTGCGTAATGAAACTTTGCCCACAAAACGTCATTGTTCGAAAACCTATGAAATGCTATAACGAAGCACTAAATTACGCTAAATTACTATGGTGCAGAGGAGAAGAAAAGGACACCTATGAGCTAAAAGAGAAAAAAAAAGAAAAAAAAAAAGAAAAATTACCATTAAAGAGCGATGGTCTAATGCATATGTCTCCCAAATCTCTAAAGCTACAATAACCGAATTCGCTTAGGACAAAGCCTTAAAACTCCCTGCCGAAAGTCTGAATATAAAAGAAACCGGACTACACCCCCGCTTTAGACATATAAAAATATACAAAGTTCCGATCTCAGATTTGATTAGAATGGTATAGGTAGGTATTTATGTCAGTGTAGTACCGGACGTTTGAAAGCTTGAACTAATTTGATTTTTGAAACCAAGTGTTGTAATGACGAAACATATGAACCTTAATTAATATAACTTCGATTCTTTCAGCAAGTTTATGTAAAGCTTCTGAAATTTTAAATGAAGAACCATTCCCACGACGGTCGATAGGACCAGGACTTTTATCTGGAACGCAAAAAATTAGATTTCGAATTTATTTCACAAAAGTACTAAGTCTTCTAGGCACTTTTGACAGTAGAAAAATGTTCGCGAGGAAAACTTAAGGAAAGAAAATCGTAACTCGAAGAGGTAAATCAGCAGAAACAAATTAGGCCCGGAGAGAATCGGTTTCAAGTTATCTATTATAACTATTATATCTAGTCAAAGTGTGAAGATCTGCTCTCGCTACAGTCAGGTGTAAGTAAACGGAGCGGAACCAGGTTTTTGTCGGGCCAAGGACCATAAAGTGCATTCGGCGATTTTTATGATGAGTGAAATTATTCAACATCCTTCAGAGTGTTCGAAAAAGCCTTCGGGGATAATTGTTTGTCGCGAGAAAGTGTGTTTGATCGGTACAAATTATTCAAAGAAGGTCAAGAGCGTCTTGACGATGAATCAAGTCAGGACGGCCATCAATATAAACTGATTATCAACACGTCAATAAAATAAAGGAGTTGGTGGCTGAGAAGTATTATGCTAAATGCGCCATGAAGATTGTAGCATCATAGGTCTATATAAATGCGAATCAGTCCCTCAGTTTTTGAGTTATCGAACTGAAAATTTTCAACCCTCATTTTCTCTCTAGAAGGCTACTAATTTGTCAGAATCGTCGATCTCGTACGACTATAACTTATAATTGTCATATGAAATGAATGATCAAAATTAAGTTTTTGTATGGAAAACTTTATTATTTGCTAAGATATTTCTACGAAATTCGGCATATATTATTTTATGAGACAACGTTGAAATTTCCAAAGATATTATTCAGAACGGACCACTATAGAATATATTTGCCATATATGCTGATCGAACAAAGTCAAGAAACAGAACACTTAATTTTTTTTTCTATAAGAAACGCACTTGTGAAGGGAATTATAGCATCAGAGCAGCAGAGACAACAAATACAATTATTGTCTTATAATTTTTTTTAATAAAAATTTAAAAAAATTTTCCCTTGTGTATGTATAGCATTACTAACATATATCTATATATACATATGTATGTGTGTGGGCTCTAACACTTCTTTAAGAGTTAGAAGGCATGCCAGCAGCCTTTTTTCGCCACGCTTTGGCCATTAGACCCTTGTCTATGGTGTGATATCTGCGCTTCCCATCAAACATTCCACATTGACGTTTGCATACACATAAATAAATACATTGCTGCCATCACCAACACTAGCTGTAAGTATGTATGTATGAGTGTGTGTTTTGTATACAATTTTCTCTATTTTTGCAGAACTTAATTTATGACGCGACAGCAAGGGAGCCGAAGAAAAAAATGAAAACATAAAATTCAAATAGGAAGAGGAAAAATAAAAAACAGCACAAGCTTGTAGAAAAGCACTTTTCATTTGATTTGATAACTACATGAAATTGCCCTGCTGCCGCGCAAAGGCGGGCGGGCGGTGAAGCGGCAAAAGAAGAGGAGGATGGATCGGAAAAAACTAAAAGGAAGTGCTATGACAGCAGGCGCTCGGCTGCCTTGGTCGATGCTGCCTTTCAATGCCCGAGCGATTTGCGGTATTGTAGCGTGACGGCATGGAGACAACAACAACAACAGTAATAGCAGCATTTACTGGGCGCCGCCGAAATGCTAAATCAAAAAGTGAACTCACACTCCGGCGTTCTGTTTGGCGGCGGTGGCGGCGGTGGCGGCGCGTGTTTGTCCCTTTTGCCAACTGTCCGCCTATCTCAAAGCCCATTCCTGGGCCTTTTTTGTTGCTCTCTTTTTTTAAATGCCGACAGTGCTGCCTATTTTTTACAGTCCATTTTGCATTTTATGCCGTTTCGCTTTTCTTCTGCTGTGGCGTTATTGAAAACAAATGGCTTGTGAGAGGGTGGAGGGGGCGGAATTTCATAAAAGGAGAAAAAAGCAGCAAAGCAAGAAAAAACGTTAACTTCGTTTGCACCGAAGCTGAAATACCCTTCACAAATACAAAGGATTCTTGAGAAGAGCCTGATTTTGATGGACAATTTGTATGGCAGTTATATGGTATAGTGACTCGATCTGAACAATTTCTTCGGAGCTTGTAGTGATGACCTGGACAATAAGCTATGCCAAATTTCATGACGATACCTTATCAAATAAATAAATTTTCCTTAAGAGCTTCAGTTGGATGTGTCAGTTTGTATGGCAGCTATATGTTATAGTTATTCGATCTGAATAATTTCGTCGGAGACTGCATTATTTCCTTAGGCAATAATCTGCGACAAATTTCGGGAAGATATCTCGTCAAATGAGAAAACTTTCCATACAAGCACTTGAGTCTGATCGAACAATTTGTATAGTAGCTATATGCCACGGTGGTCCAATATCGGCGCTTCCGACGAAGCAGCAGTTTTTTGAGAAGAAAAGAACGTCTGCAAAATTTCAGAGCGATATCTCAAAGACTGTGGGAATACTTCGCGTATATACAGATGGACAAAGAGACGGTATTACAATCAGACGGAACTTAGCTCGTCATGCTGATGATTTATTATATATATATATACGTAAAATTTTCTTCTGTGTTCAGGGTATAAAAACGAAACCAAAAAAAAAAAAATTATGAAATAATTGAAGACAAAAAGAAGACGCAGCCATGTTATCTACTTGTTAAAAAGTCTTACAGCATTTTGATACAAACAAACATACACACACATATACAAAAACAAAAAATTAATAAAATCCCTAAAATACTTTCTAGCCTCTTCACGTCTTCCTTTCTATATATTTTTTCTTGCATTCGCCTGTAATTGCGGTTGTGCACGCTTATCAATTGCTGCGCCATCGATTGGCTTAAGAATTGTGGAAATTAAATTTGGAAATTAATTAATACGTGACGGCTCAGCGCATAAGTACAATTAAGCTGTCGGGCTTACAAAATCAATATTGACGAAAATATGACACACAAACACAACCACACACACACATAGTCACTTGTATGCAAATAGCATACGCGACTGCCCCAGTTCAATTCAGTCAAATGATTTAATCCCAATCCGAATTTCCATTTTCATTTGTAAATTATGTCGCGCTGATTCGAGTAACGGAATGCGGCCATCGAAAGTGGAGTAAAGCAGTATTATGTAAATCTTAATGTGCGCGTGCGTATATGTGCATATCTAGTATATATGTATGTATAGGATGTACTTATGTATGTAATGGTTTATCTTGGCATTTCCATTCCTTATTATACGAGTATATAGATTGGGGATTTGTTTTAAAAGCTATTTCTATATGCCTATACGTTTAGGTAAAGTTAGCTATTCAAACTCAGAATAGAGTCTGGGCAAATTTTGAGGAGAGATCAGAGATCCCAACTTTAGAATTGCTCCTCATGGACATAAGTACCTTATAACAAATTTTGAAAAAAAGCCTCGTAGTACTTTATATTGACCTTTACTCATTTAGGTATAGTCTTAATATGGGAACTGCGAGGAAAATTGACAAATATCCTGTCCTATTAAGTTTTATGTAACGAAAACCTTTACTAGTTAGCTAGAAATATTATTATTTATTAACTGTTTTTAATGAAATTTAACTTTTTCGTGATTGAGCCACAATTAGGTTTCGAAATCTGCAAGTCTTAGGTTATTTTGCTTGGCAAAATCCTTCGTTGAACCCTTCCCGAGGGTGTCGACTGGTAATAGATACCAAAGTATCAGGGCGATGGCTGGGACGAGCTGAAAACAGTTCGCCCCTGTTGCAGTTTGGAGGTATCTAGCTAAAGTCAGACTTTAGAGTCGAGTGTTCGTTGCTTCTTTGTAACACAGCATTCAAATAGGAAGCTTTACCATTATAGCAACTACCAACAAGAGATACATGATAGATATTGCCAAGGATCAGCCTGGCTGAAATACATTAAGGTGGTAATCTACTCTAGAATTTTGAAAAATTCGATTTTTTTTCATATATTTAAAGTATAGACTTTAAACTTTAACGTTTTTCTCGAAACTACTTTTTTCCACAGGGTACCGGCATTATCTCAAGTTCTATACAACCGATTTACTTGAAATTGAACCTTCTTTATATAATCCTTTTTAATATTTTAAAAAAATTCAGGAATTTCAAAAAAAAAGCGTAAAAAATGATTTTTATTGTGATTTTTTTTTTTTTCATGTTCCCTGAGGTAGGGACTATAACAGCATCCTTACTGATTAAAAATTTCTTTTGATTTTTTTTTTCAGACCACCAGGAGGACAGGATCAATGTCACCAGATGCGCCATTTTTTTTACACCTGTCTCTCCCCCCTCTAATTATTTTAATTTTTAATATTTTTTTGTAAAATTTTTTTTCTGTGTTCTTCAGATATCAATAAAAACCCCCCAAAAAAATGGATAGTAAAAATACAAGACGTTCCGTGAAGAGGGCAGAACAAAAAGAGGAGCTTAGCTTTGTTTAGTTGTACGAGGTAACTCAAACTTTGGAAGCTAACTCTTCCTGGTCAGAAGAGCACAGTTGCAACCGCAAACCGATGAGAAATTGACAAATTGTAACCTCCCAACAGCAGTTTAGCATGCTATATACTTATTGCTTGTTGCCAGTTTATTTCTTTATCCACGCTCTCCTCCATTCAGAACAGCTCTTTTATGGTTTGAGACCAACCCGAAATAAATGGTTCTGTCCTCAGTAGGTCCCGATTGTCTAATATTTGACGAGTCTAAGAAGCAAATTTCTGGTATTTTGATTTAAATTGTTGAATATTACTGTCTCTATGGAGGGGGAAATGGGTACTATAAAAGTTGTAATCTTAAAGTTTTGTTGAAATACCCTTAAGAGTAGCAACGATAAGAAAATATTACACTCTATTACTTTTAGGAATTAGATTTTAGATTTAGGTTTTGTGGTAAAAGATCCAGCACTTAAAAAAAATTGTGGACTTCAGTTTCTCACTTTCAATGCGTTGTCTTTTCTGTCCGATTTCGAAGGAAATAAAGCACTAATGACAAACACAAATTCTTTTGGGAATTACCCACAACATCCTGAGTAAAATTTGAAATTTTTTTGCAAAAGTACCCCAGCTTGCCAACAAGTGTATAGTACATTATTGTAGTTGTTATTTAACAGTAATATTTAGATAGTCACACTCTCCACATATTTGATTAAGCATTGAATAGCTGTGACTGAGGCTATAACGAGTGATTATAGCACACATTATTTTATAAGGAAAACCAGATATATGATACATATGGACACACACAGAGGCCAAAGCTACGTGGCATAATACGGCTCTTGAAAACGTCGTACATCAACAACGAAAAGTGAAGGCGGAATGGGTCCCACATAGGGCTCAAAAGCATTACCTTCCTTAACTCATATTTGTACTCAAATCCAAGCATTGGACGGGCAGCCGGCCAAGCCTTACAGGACAAAGCAGTAGTATAAGCCGAATTCGTCTTAACAACAAATGCAAGGAAAATTTTCACTACACACACATATGCTTACAGACTGGTGTATGTAATTTGTAGTTATTTTGTGATCACTGCAATGTAAGCGAGTTAATTTTTAATTTCCAATCAATTCTAATTCAATTTTCCTTAACTACAAGCCGGCACATATATACATACTTCCGTTTTTGCTTGTGTTCGTTAGGTGGTTGATGACTATTGGTTAAGCTAAATCGAATGTTGTTAACCAAGCAATGCCAGGTGGCCAAATGATCAAATGGACAACTCAGGCAGTCAAGTGGATTTATTAGGAAAGTAAATATACAGTGTAACCTGGTTAAGTCAAACATAGTTGCAGCACAACTCAGAATGATTCACTGTTTCTAGTTTCTCTTCATAAATCCGACTGAAACATAAAAAATTTTCTTTTTCCAAGTTTTTCTTATAGAAATAGTAGTAGTAGTGTATAATCGTTTTCTGACCTTTTTAGAGCGATGGAGTAACGAACCTAGCCCCGTAATTTTAGACTATCATTTATAATTCTCAACATGATATTTCAGTTTACTTCCGGTAGTAAATAGCGAGGACATGAAAGTTTTTCTACGAATAGGTTCCCAACATACATTCCCTGCAAACCCATATCTCACATATCGAGCCCTATCGATCATAACTCTGTAGTAATGTAGCTAAGAATACCGACCAGTCCGCAGTCGTAGTTCTTTAAATTCTGTCGAGTTTTTGAAAGCTCAGTCTGCCCCTTTACTACCAAGAGTAACTGACAATTGGTAGGCTATAGTCAGAAGACCTTTACTCTAATCATTATAAGTGACGCTAAAAGGCCCAGAAAGATACATAACAACGTCATCTCATGATTTTCTAGTGTATCCACCCACATTCTTTTTAAGATCTTTATTTCTTTCTCCGATCCATCACTAAAAGTCCCAAAACAGGATTCCCAAATAGAATGCTATTGAAACCACAACATAATAATCTGAGATTGAATCACAAACCGATTGTAGTTCCGGAGCATATTCTCATTTTTTATAAATCACTGGACCCAAGGGTGCCTGCTTCTTAAACATCTGATACATTTAGAAGTGTTTCGCCATTAATGAACATATGGATCGTACATTGTCCTAAACTCGTCGTTGTCTTCACGTTTGAATGATTTGTGGGACAGTGTCCACATTCATTTAGGTTTTTTAGATGTCAAAGATGCCCCTATCTTGGAAAGACTAATTGTCGAAAGTACCGATAAAATGTTTCGATTGCCCTGAGCTAAGTATTACCCAAAAAACAATTTAAAAAAGGTTGGATACAAAAAAGGAGATCAATATGTGGATGGCAGACGAGACAACGAAGGAAAACTTCACGGATCGAGCTTCCATTTGTCAAACCATGATCGATTTTGGGGCGCATGGTTGCTGGTGATGGAAAGCGGGTCACGTATCACAACGTTAAACGAAAAGACCTTGGTTAAATCAACAAGAGCCGGTGTAAACGGTGGTCAAGACAGAATTGGTGGTTAAGTAGGTTTTGCTATATGATTTCTTGCGGCCAAACTCTAAGTACGAAATTGTGATCTGAAAAATTTGTCCGTTTAATGGAAGCAATCGTCTGCGAACTCTAGATTTGGCCGATTATAGAGGAATTGTGTTCCATCAGGAAGATCACACACATCGATAGAGAGAATCTCTCCTTACCTTACCTGACACCTGTTCATAACTACAGCGAATAACTTCGATGGTCGCCTCAAATGAAGCTTCTGAAGATCTATCGGCCCAGTCTTTTCCTAATTGGGACCAGGGTTTCTATAGGAGTGGCATTACAAAGCTACTTTCAACATGGCAACCTATGTATTAACGAAAAGAACGCTATATATGTGACCTAATATTGGGCTGAATCTTCTTCTAAGGAATCGTCTCGTTTTGGGAAACACATCCAGAGGCTATATAGCAGGCCAATACCTGTAATATCTGAAACTTTCTTAAAAAATAAAAAAAAAATCTCAGAAAGTATTAAAAAGTCAGTCAGATGAGTTCAAAGTATATCAATTTTCATATAATATAGATCTTTAAGTACCAACCGTTTTCATCATTATTTTATCTAGGTTTTTACTTAGATATAGAAAAATGTAAATATATACTTGCAGGATGAGTGCCTTTCAATTATATCAGATTTGTTGTTTACAAATTGAAACTGAGCCACTTTTGTTATTACATATTTCAATACTGCATAGTTGTTGCTGTTATTGTTATAATCTCATAACTATTCACCCACATTTTGTTTGGCCATTGTTTTGGCTGTTTGTCGGTCGCCTTGGTTCTTTGTTTCTTAGCTCTTGGCAAATTCAAATTTTAATACTCTTTAACTTCGTTGTAATCTCATCCTTAGCAGCGCTTTGTTGTTATCCAGGCAGCAGGTTTCTGTTTTTTCATTCATCCAAGAGTAGAGGGTATTGTGGTTCTCCAAACAGATCCCTGGAAAGTGGCTATGTAAATTTTTGCCATTTCAATTTGCTTGATGTTCACACAGCGAGTGTGTGTTGTGTTTGTTTGTGTGTCTGTTTATTTATATTTTTGACTTACAAGTAATTTATTCACTTGAATATTTTATCCACAGCAGATGTGAAGGAGTATGCCGTTATGCCATGTTATGTTATGCGCAGTTATGCTGACGTATAGTGTACTATATAGGATTACTTTAAGCACAACACAATGGAGGCGCTCCACACATTTGTTATCCGCATTTGTTAAAATGCATAACTTTTTTAAGTGGTCCAAAAGATGAAATATTATAATTTGGTTTGGTGCTGGCTGAATTTTTGAAAGTTTTTGCTTAAAAAATCATGTTGCTGTTGATCTACTAGTATAACTATTCCTTGTACATAATTGCTCTTAGAGTTGGTTGTGATTCTGCTCAACATTTATGATCCCTGAAAAATAAGTCGGAGCTAAACGTTTTCAGTAAGTGTAAGACCTTTGTATAATATATCCTGTCAGCATTAACCCATTCGACGCTGTTAATTCGAAATATTGTCTTCTTAGAAATTGATAAGGTCGTATCATTAATCACTGGAGAAAAATGTATAATTCTTCCAAACGAATCTGATGGTCAATTATACAAAGTTCATCAGTTAGTTACAGCGATGTTACTAGAAGTAGAACCTTGGTCAACACCTAGTTATATAGTAATTTCGTGACTTCGAATCTTGAAATCAAACAACTTAAGGTCACACTTATTGTGACTACCTAAAAAAAGGAGAATTGAGTAAAGAAAAACTACCAACAGCGTTTTTTATTTAAAAATATCATTGTAAAATATTTGAAGAAAATACATAAACATTATCCGAGTTCCACCATCGCTGCAGTAATTCCGACCTTCTCAATGGATGAAACATAAAAATAAATAAGAAAGATCTTTGTGCGGGTGCAACCGACCACATTATACTTTCGCAATTTGTAAAGATCAAACAAGGAGAAATACCTTCAGATGTTGGTAAAACTTTATAATAAAAAATGTTGCGAAAGAAATCAATCTCAATTTTTCGAAGTACCCAACTGGACTAAAATCAAATTTCGTATTTCAACGACTTAAGTAAATTTTAGGTTACGTTAATCAGATAGGCTGTTGAGATACGCATAGACCAGTTTCGATCATTCGTGTTACCAGATAGAGTTCAGCAGACTCTGTGGCCTCACTATTCATACCTCCTCCAGTTTGTCATACAGTGGAGACCGTAGATGACGCCAACGTAGTCTTGCCAATGCGGGACAAGGGCACAAGAGATAGTCTATTGTTTCTCTGGTGCCTTGCTGTAGACATTTCCTGCGGACTTCTTCAGTTAGTGTTACGATTATGTTCTTACAGTCTCTTCTATCGAGTACCAACAGGAATTTTGTTTACTTCCGATCTATCGTTTTGCAAATGTCTTTTGCAGTTTTGCACACTGTTAGCTCATTCCATCGGTTTTGATGTTCTTTACAATGTTTCTGTCCAGTTCGTCGTATAGACAATGCATGCGTCTACTATTTCACTGCCCTCGATACTTTTGAAGTCTGGTACCCGGTAGAAGTGAAGTTGCTTGCTTCTTGTAACACTTTACATTGCTGTCCTGCTTCCCAAGATCCTTCCTACCGATATGCGAAACGAGGTTGCTGCCTTGATTGCTGTCTACGTGGATGTTGAATCTGAAATTGCCTGCGGATGCATTAGAGGCCAGTTCCGCATTTTCGAAAAAGCAAAGATCTCAGCTTGAAATATACTGCAGTGGTCCGGCAACTTAAAAAGCTACCGTATGCCTAACTTTTAACAGTATATAACCGAACCGAGCCATGCCCGAAAGTTCTACATGTAAATTCTCCTGCAGCTAGCAGTCGTCCCGCCAGTTTTCAGCGAAGTGGTCTATAGGTGACAAGTTTAGTACCAATTTAGTATACTTTTAGTCGTAGACTCATTTAGTTTCAGGATTGAATATATTGGGTATATGAGGAAAAATTCAAAGAAACAATTTAATATCATTACATTATGGATATGACACTGGAATATATCCAATATGATACGTCCTTTAATTCTACAAGGTATATCGATTTATTATATTATCTTCAGTTTTTGCAAAAGTATATACTCATGGGCGAGCGAGAAACTCTCTCAATTTCTGCAAGATATCTCTCATATCGTTATTTAGTACAGTTGAAAGTCAACAGGAAGTTAGAAAATTGTTCTATTAGGTATATGGGGGTTAAGGGATATTATTTCATTAATATGTAAGTTACATATTGACTAACATTTTCGGTAAAAAGGTAAGCCATAACATGTTTAGAGATAGACTTGCCACTGGTCTCAGATAGAATGAAATGAGGCTTTAGTTTGTCTATGTGAATTTGAAAATTAAATTCGGGCGATGAAAATGCATTTTGCCTGTGCTTAATGGAAATATCTAAAGAAAAATATATTGAAATATGTCATTACCACAGTCAAAATTTTCCTCAACTCATTTTGAGCACCCCTCAACCCATACCAACCCATCTATACAGACCCTGCAGTCTCGCCCAATAAGACCGAGCTCAAGCTGACGCGTTGCATTTCTGCTCATTTCACTGTAAACGAAAGTTTGGAAATCCTTTGAGCATTCATATTGACTGCCGTCATAAGCATTTAATGTGCCATCGATAGCTTCTAATTTCCAACACAAAGTCCACAGACGCAAACGCTAGCAAACGAACAATGTTACTTAGTTATGTACGGAGGGTGAGCGATAGACATCACTTGGTCGCCTGCCGCTCGACGGAGATAGCTGGCGGCACAATGCCGAAGGTGAAGCGCGTTTACTTCGACATATGTATGCTCGTGTACGAACACCGCCCACACCCAGCTCACTATCTCTGCCTCCGCTTATCTCCGCCTCTGCGCCACACTATTGTTGCTCATCAAACTATGCGACTCCGGTGACTATTCGACTCGCTTGCTACTAATCCAGCGCGCCGAGCATGTCGTAGCATGAAGCAGCTAAATGCCGATTGTATAAGCTCAGACATGCCTACAGCCAAATGCGGGATACATAATGAATGCACACCCACTTTGGGATTTGCCGACACACACACGCACTCATACATATGTATGTATGCAGCTTGGTAAGCACTTTGCTCAGCCACCCACATTTCATTTCATTTCGCTTTGGTTCCGAGTAACAGTTCAATTCGTTTGTGTTTAGCTGAACTCGGTTCAATAAAACTCAAACAATGCGGCCGAGTCATCATTCCAACACAAATACACGCACACACACATACACGCACGCGTACTCAGAGTGCACTTGAATGCAATCAAGTCTCGTCCTTAAGGTCTGTCCTTAGCGTATGTGTTACTAAGTGTTCGATTGAGAGCGCGTGAGTGTGTGTGTGTGAGTATGTGTTTGTGTGCGTGTGTGTAAAATGTAATGTTAATTTGACTTTTGCTTGCATAAAATTTCGATTGCTATTTTAATGTATTTATTTTGTGTCTGAAAGCATCACAGCTACCAACTTCGAAGCTTCATTCAATAAGCACACATACACGGTCATATATTGCGAGTTAGTTCGTGTATGTGCCTGTAAATAGTATGTTTGTGTGTGAGTTGAGTATAGAATATGTAATTGGTGGAATTTTTTCTTGGGCTATACGCGTCTCATTCTTTAACAGTATTTTGGACGCTAAGTGCCTACGGTACTTAACAATATCGACATGTCATTACATAAATATAACGGATATGTATTTACACATACATATTGGGAACAACTTGAAGTAGAATCAACTGATTGTTATGCGAGTTTTAATATTTCTGATATGTAATTGGTAGATTCTGTAAGGATAACTAAGAAATGGCCGGCTGGTTGAGTCCAGCGTAGGATTTTTTGGTTATTGAATGTCGGATTTCTCCATTTTATATAATAAGAAGACTGAAATCGGCAAAGTACCCGAAAAACACCGCGAACACTAGTATCATTTTATTGGAGAACTCTCGAAAAATATTACTGAGGTTAATCAGAGCTCATGTAGTCGATGTCCTTCCGGCTGAGCTTTTCAAATATTTAAGAGAAGAGTTCAACATGAACGAACTTTTCAGAAAGCATACCTGTCTTGAAATGCTCAAGTATACTTCGTGCGAACCACAAAACCAGTGCGCAGTGAACACAGGCAGCCTAAAGCACATTCATTCAAATATTACTCATAAATTTCTGTAGAAATTCTGCTCCGCGACGTTTTTTCAAAGCCACTGTCATCTTAGCTCTGTTAGATCAAGAGCCGTTAGATCAAGAGCCGACTTTTTTAACAGTCGAATCTCCGCTGAAAAGGAAAAATCGTCTCACGTGAGGATTTCAATTACCTTATATGTTAATGCTCACGCCTCGAATTGGAAAATAAAGTTAATATTGGATCTTAATATTCGAGTTTATCGCATTAAAATTTCGATTGTTAACAACTTTAAAATTTATTTGCTACTTTTTCATTCCACATATGACCCCAATTATTGCCAAAGTACGAAGCAGTAACTCTTCAAGTCACCAGCCGGCAGTAGCTGGGGAAAAAATAAAGAAGAAACGTTGTCGGCGACTTACAAGACAATTGACGCCTAGTTGTAGTGGAACGCAGGCAAAGAAGCTTTAAAATTTCTAGAATACTAAAATCCGTACAATAACAGGATCTCTATTGAAGTCGCATGTCGAACCCGTATGCTTCTACAGCGAGTTCCCAATGAAATCATCTTCTTTCAGTCGTCTGACTGAAGCGGAACGACATCTTAGGATCATCAAGAGTACATTCTTTCATTATTTCGATGATACCAATTACGACCAGTGGACTTCAGACACGCACCGAACGTTATTCACTGTGAATGGCGGTCTTGGAGCCAAACCAACACCCAATGCAGAAGAAACGGTCGAGTTGCCTTGTAAATCTGGGCTGAACCTTTCGCAAGTTCACTCTGGAAACTGCGGCAAATTAACCTCCTACTTATTCAGAATCGAATCCGATACATAACTAATCCATATCCTCCAATACTGCAATGAGTCCCCGCATGAATGCAACTAACACTTTGCAAGCTCTATGAAACCAATTTATTTCATACACTTTTATTTATAGGTCGATCATATTCAAACAGGCTAGTTTCTAGGCCATCTGTTTTTTGAAAGCATTTGCATGGTTCCACTTTGGTTTTAGTACTACTATATCGACCTTGCCGTAGTTACAACCCCCTTTTGGTGAGTAAAATTTGTGAAAATACCTTTAATTGGAGCTTTGCTGAGCTTCTTCTCCCACATGCGCTGGATTAGTCAAAGAAAGAGCTCTCCGAAGAGGCGCTGGATTCGATGACCTATTTTGTGAAATATTGGGGAGTCGAAAAAGTCTTTTCGTATTTTGTCAATAGATGCTGTGGCAGTTATATGTCTCCAGTGCTGCAAAGGTGAGCTATTCTAAAATGAGTGCAAATAATGTAGAAATTCACTATATTTTGAAATTTTTGTATAAAAAAGAGAAGATGGCGAAGCAAGCCACCAATCAAATTTGGGAAGTTTACGGAGGCGATGCGGTATCAGCTCGGGTAGCGCAATATTGGTTCGCTCGCTTCCGCTCTGGAAATTTTGATGTGAAAGATGCTTTCCCTGATCGACTTATCGTTGAAAAATTTGATGAAATTATAGAAAAGATTGACCAGGACCGTCACATAAACAGCCATGACATCGCTAAAGATCTTAAAATTTATCATCAAACGGTTTTGAAAAATTTAAAAGTGGCGGGCTACAAAAAGAAGTTCGATGTTTGGGTACCACATAAATTGTCTGTAAAAAATTTAGTGGACCTTTACATCTGCGATTCTTTGTTGAAACGAAATGAAATCGAACCATTTCTGAAGTGAATGGTGACAGGAAACGAAAACTACATTAAATTAGACAATAATGTGCGAAGAAGATCCTGGTCGAAGCGTGGAGAAGCTCAACAAATAGTCGCAAAGCCTGGACTGATGCCTCGAAAAGTTATGCTGAGTGTTTTGTGGGATTCGAAAGGCATTATCCATTATGAGATGCTCCAGCAGGTTCGAATGATTGATTCAGAAGTAAGCAATCGAAACAAAAACGCTCAGAACTGATTAACAGAAAGGGCTTCTTCTTCCATCACGACAACGGTAGACCACACACTTCTTTGATGACTTGGCAAAAACTGGGAGAGCTTGGCTGGGAAATTTTGATGCATCTATAATAAAGCCCTGACCTTGCACCACTCCCTTAATGGAGTAAAGTTGGCTTCAAGAGAAGCCTGCGAAAATAATTTTCGGCAGTTTCTCGCCGAGAAACCAGAAAAGTTTTACACTGATGGAATAATGTCTCTAGCGGAAAAGTGGCAAAAAATGGTCGACCAAAATGGTATTTAGGTTCATTATAAATAAAAAAAAAAATAAGTTTAAATTCGATTAGAAACACGAAAAGACTTTTTCGGCTACCCACTATTTGAGGAAAGGACTTTTAAAAAGACATAGAAACATATTAGTCAAAAAATGCTTTTAAAAGGGTTCGAAACGGATTTTTAGTTGAGTTTTTGGGCTTCAATGAGAACCATATACCTTTGGTGCGTTCCATAATATTTTTTGATTTTTGCAACGATTTCAAAAATAGCTTTACTCAAACGCAGCAACTCTTCTCTTCACTACGCGCTGCCTAATCACGGTTTGACTTTTTCAGCCCATAAAATATTTTATGTCTTTTTTGCCTTTCCCCTCAAACACATCAGCTGCCAAGATAATTACCTATCTATAAAACAAAACAAAAACAGAAAATCGGAAATGCCAGCAAGGCAGAACAGCAGGCGACACGGAGCCAGATTTGATGTTGCAAAATGGACGCGTAGCATGACATTAGATATGCCTACCACACACAAACAGAAAGTCGTTTTTTATTTTCACTTTTTTTATATTTTCAGTTTACGGTTGGCTCGTGTCTGACGCTCTTCATTTTTCTTGGCATTTCGGCATTGTTTCTTACCTTTAAGCTGCCACTTTTTTCCTCGCTTCCACACACACACACATACATATAGCTTTCAGCTTTCTTGAACAAAGCGAAGTGCTCTTTAAGTCCTCCGCTGCTATTGTTGTTGATGAATTGGTTGAGTGACATTCTCACGTCTGTCTGTCTGCCTCCCTGCCTTTACCTTCACGCTGCTGCACGCTCAAGTCAGAGTAGCTGTTGCTATTTCCGGCGTTGCCTCACTCACTGCAGGTTCCGCTAGGCAAATGTCTCCGCAAGCGCTGCTATTTTACCTTTTTACTTTTTTGGTTTGTTGTTGTTTTTGTTTTGTGACTTATGATATTTTTAGTGCTCTTTACCCAATGCCGATTGGCGCCACCAGCGCTTTGCGGTGAGCTCGTTATGAAAATTATACTTAGTTTGACTTCGTGTAGTGTTGTTGTTGTTGTTGTTTTCTTTTTTGTATTTTTGGCGGTATACCTACTCTTCATTTCGAAAATGTAGAAAGCAGAAAAAAGCATCGTAACAACCATCAAAAAATGGTTTGCGTTGTTGTTGTTGGGCATTTTATTAATGTTTTTGTTGCGTGGCGGCAACAGTGCGTGTGCCACACGGCAGCTCGTTAACGTTTTCGTTTGATATGCCGCACACATACACATATATATCTACACACAAACTCACACTCATACAGCAAAAGAGCGAGGACGTCAGCGTTGCATGGCAGAAACGCTGGAGATTGAAGCTTTTTCGAGAGGGGTTGGGGCGTGTAGCGACCGTGGGACGCACGTTACCTGTCTGTCATGTGTTGGCAATAAACATTATCGTAAATTAACAGAACATTTATTTTATTTTCAGATTTTTGCGCATTGTCTCGGTCTCGGTGTCGGCCGGCCTGGCGGTTGGAGCCCCAAAAATTGCCTCACTTGCTGACTTACAAGCGCACACACACAAATGGATGAAAACCTGGGCACATATAAATACACGCAGGCATAAACACACACAAATACTCACACACTGACAAACACTCACACATACAAACATTGAGGCATAGCGCACATGGTGCATGCAACCCGTGTACGTGTGTCAATTTCCACCTGTTAATGAGTGTTCACTTTCACATTGATGAGACAGCACTCACCCAGGCACACAGACACATTCATACACGCGCATAATACGGTTTATAAGCGCAACCGTTTATCGACTTTGCCGGCAGTTATTAAAAATGGCGTTGCTCTTCTCGTGAAGTTTCTTAATTTCACTTATGAACCCATTAAATGTGCCCCAAAAGGAAGTGTATCAAAAGTGATGTGCTTGAGCCGCTCCGTGTGTGTGTCTGGAATATGTGTATTACACATAATTCTTTCCTATGATGACAGAGATTTAGAGTTTTTCGGTTTTGTCTTAATGACTGCTAATGACTGTTGAGCATCAACTTTTTTTGATGATATCGCAGATTATAGAAATCGTTTGATGGTGAAATATTAAATACTTTAGGCATTTGCGCGTCATCAAGGCCTTCATATTGAAATAAATTTGGAAAAAGGTTTTTTCGGCAGCAATATCTTCAGAGGTTCCCACGCGCCAAACGACAGGAATCAGCTTTAAATATGGAAGGAGATCATCCTTTAGCTGTGATTCGTTCCATAATTTCATTTTTTTTTTTTCCTTTTGGTTTACAAAAAACTGTTCTAACTTACTCTTGCAGATACTCTGGAGATTTCGAACTTTGATAGCACAGACGCTATAAAGCTCTAGAGCTCAATGACAGAGTGATATCAAAAAACATCTAAAACTAAATTTCATTATGAGCCTGATTACATGGGAACTAGCCGGTGTTGCTCTGACTTAATGCGATTTGACGTTACATCTATGGGTCTTTCACGGGCACAACACGCGGTTGCGAAATCTTTCTGGTCCAGAGTGGAACGTAAAAGATTTTTTGAACTCAGCAATTAGCAAGGATCACATCGCCACAATGAAAGGTGTTCCAACACGTAGTGAAGCTAGAGATTCTCGGTTTTTGATCCATAACTAGAAGTTCTGGTTATAGTAAGAGGCAGGTGATGCTAACTGTTCAAGTTTGACACAAATATCAATCAGTTTGCCTAACCTAACCAAATCCATGGAATGATTTGGCTTTTGGATTTTAGAATTCTGGTTTTCTTTATTTCTACGTTCAGCCAACTTTTCTTTGATGAAGTGAGATATAGTAAGGATTTTGTGGTATACACTTGGAATTAACGATTGCCGAACCTCAATACTGACTCGAGAGATTGATGGTTTTACCTAGTCCTATTTAATGATTTACTTTCATGTCGTCATATAATGAATGACTTGGGTTATATCGTCGATCGTAGACGAAAAGTGCAGCTTTTATAATTCTAAACACTTTTTTCTAACTAACATGGCTAAGTACTTATAGTTCCAAATTGTCCTGCACCTATCTCGATTTGTCAGCCTCATTCTGCAAGCGCGTACCGCCACCACACTGTGACCAGTGAGTATTCCAACCATGTTTGTACACGTCGGTTCTATCCACTTTTTACCACTTTTGACAATCTCGTCCACTATTTCATTGCCTTGAATGCCTTTGTGGCCTGGCACCCAGTAGAAGTGAAGTCTCTTGTTTCTAGCTACGTTTTCCGTTGCTGCCCAGTTTCTCACGACACTTTTAGCCGCTAAGCGAAACGAGATTATCGGCATGATAGCTGTTTGGCTGTCCACGTGGATGTTATGAAGTTGCTTGCCGATGCATTAGAAGCTAGCTTCGCGTATATCCCAATAGCAAAGATCTTTGCTTGACATATACTGCAGTGATTTAGCAACTTAAAAGGCTGCCATTTTACTCCGTCATCCATTTTTTAGCCATCCGAGTAGATGCCAACATAGCGTTGAGCCAAACGTCTTTTTCCAAATCTACCCTGAACCTTCTTTCCCAATAGAAAAGTGGGATCATATAGTGAGCGTTTGTCGAGCCGCCAATACCTACAGAGCTATGCCCGTAGGTTCTGTGTGTAAATTGTTTTGCAGTCAGTAGTCGCTCTGCCGATTTTGCTGCGCAGCTCTGAGCGTAGATGTCTATAGATGGCATAGCTTAAGAACAATCCGGATTATAGGCTGACTTAGAAGTAGAAAAGCTTGTTCTCTATGTGCAGTTTTTTTTTTTTTCACCATCGACGAAGAAGAAGACTTCACGGATCCATTGCCTAATATCCAAGTCCATTCGCCCAAAGGATAACCGATATTTGACGCTGCTGCAAAATGTTAAGAGGCGTATTTTTGTATCCAAAGAACCAACTCTTGTTTATACGAAAGCCTTTACGCAAACAAATTTCTGTAATACAGAGAAATAGTCTTAAGGCTTCAATAAATGACTTTGTGACCCTTCCATAACTGAACAAACAACATAAAGGACTAAGCTATTTAGCACCATGACCAGCTATACATCAACTAACTACCGATCAGTTACAGCTATTTAGGTTTCTACGCCCACAGGTTCGGAAGTTAACCCCATGCAATGCAACAGTTCGGAAATATTTGAGCTAGGCGAACAAGTAGGAGATAGCCTGCAGGAGCACACCCAGCTACCGTTACTAACTCAAATAATAAAGTTCTAGGAGGTAAAACTATTGCGACGCAACCTTACCACTACGAAAACTACACTCATGTACGCCCCCAGTCGAAATACACAACTCTATTTATGTCCACTTTGACTTGCCTTTCTAGCATTCACTTAAATATTTAAGTCATCTTCTAATCGCATCTAAAATTCAATCAATATGACTTGCAGGTCAAAAATATGATTCATTGGATCGCCTTCCACTTGGCTGAGCAACGATTTTCGGCCGCTCGGCATTCGGGCAACGAGCAAACGTGCCACACAAATAGAGGCTACCACCGTAGATACTATAGAAGATGGCACAGTCGTGGCGTGTAAAAACAGTAGGCAAACGCCAACAAAAACAAAAGCAGCAAAAACGAAAGCGAAGGAAAAAAAACAAACAGACACACACGCGCACGGAAGACCGAAAAGTTCGATGAAAAGTTAAGAAGCAAAATCGAAGAGTCATTGCCAAAAAGTTTTCGCTGACTTGCAGGTTGGACCGAACGCCTGACGTTTTGGCAAAGGTGCCCATTGCCTGCGGAGGAGGAGGCGCCGACGACGACGCTTCTGTTTTCCAAGCGGACGGGAGACGAGGACAAACGCGAGGTCGTCGGAGAACCCAGTAGTTACCTATATATTGATGTGTGTGTGTGTTGTCTATGTGTATTCGCAAGGGGTTTCCTTAAACGTTCTTCTGTTGGTGTGTGTGTTCAATTGCAGAGTAATGATTTATTATGAAAACTATAAAGTGTTCGTACCATCCGCATTCATTACTAGCCTCACTACATACCTTAACACGCATACATACATACACATATACAAATAATTGTAGATATGTATTGTGAAAGTTTTTTTTGTTTTGAGACAGGCAAGCGTAGAGCCAACGCTACAGCGTCAGTCAGCCGTGTACTCGGCGCTGCCAACAGTGGCGGCTGCCACCATGGCGACCAGGTTTTCTCGTTTGCTCCGTATGCGCCGCAAAACTATATGGAAGACAAAGATTTATGGCAATTTGGGCGTGTTTCTGACAGACTCACACACGCCTACAGCCTCGCTGGCGTTCCACCTCGCCGCATCATGACGCTGTCGCTGGCTGCTGCTGCTGCTTGGCCTGCTTTAGTTCCACTCGCTCGCTCCGGCGTTGGTGAAACTTTCGTCTCCCTTGTGGGTGGCATGCATGTTTTTGGCGTGAATTGCTTAAGTTTCGAGAGATCTGCACGCTCACCAACAAAAACAGAAAACGAAAACAATCGGTGCTGTTGCCTTTTTCATTTTGCACTTAAAGTTGGACGATATTTTTCTGACGCCATCTTGAACTAGTTAACTGACCTTTGATTGACAGCTAAATTCGGCTGGTACACGCTCAACTGCCATACATACCCGTCGTCCTTCATCTTCACTATGTGCATTATTTTTTATGATTGAATATCCTCTTACACGCGGCATGATATCCCTCTTTTATCTCTGGCTTGCTTTGGTAGTGACAGTAATCACAATTGTATTAGTTACCAATGAACTGTTGGGTTCAATAACAACAAAAGCAATGATAGTAGCTGATTGTGGTTAGTTGAGTGAGCGATGTCAAAAGTAGGTGGCGGAATGGTGGTCATACGAATCTTAGGCACTGTTAAGTAAGTAACCTATACAAGGCAAGAGGATATTAATGTTGAGAGTTGTGGATTGTGAGCTGAAAGTATACGCATTAGAAAGAGTCGGATGCACCCACAAAGAAGCTTCATATCATGTTTCTTACAAAGTTATTCAAAGCAAGAGAGAGAAGAGAAGACTGCCGATCTCTGCTGAAGATCCAAAATAAAGTTTATATGAATATCGGAATCTTCTTTGTGCGTGAATCTGCTAACTTTAGTAAATACCGCTTAAAATATATTTTATATAAATCAAAGTCATATTCCCTCTGGAGTAATGAGCTCACATAGCTTGTAGTGGTACTAAAAAACGGACCGTGATTACTTCAAACTGGTATCTCGAAGTGTTCAACGCAGTAAGGTGACTTATAAAGGCCGACTTTCGGAACAGCTCATAGAAGTAAAGTAACGTTTTCAAAAACTAGACCGAGAAAGTAGCACACAATTCCTAGAGTGAAGATTTGATCGATGGGAGTCTAAACGATAAACGAAATTAGAGCCACGCTGAAAACTAAGTATGAAGCCCTGAATGATAAAATGGAAAACGCTAATAGATGAATTGGAATGTTGCCTTAAGCTAATCTAAAATTAGTTAGGGATGCTTTGAGTTTGAATTCGGAAGACTAGAAAATGCGT
This sequence comes from Bactrocera zonata, assembly GCA_037783105.1. Taxonomy (NCBI): domain Eukaryota; kingdom Metazoa; phylum Arthropoda; class Insecta; order Diptera; family Tephritidae; genus Bactrocera; species Bactrocera zonata. The sequence continues at coordinate 2,422,923 of JBAWJQ010005835.1, read as the reverse complement.
ATGAGAGGATGGGGTCATGTGTAGAAGTTCACGCAGGTGAGGAAACTCCTCTGATCGTCATTCACATGGGAGTGGCCAGAAACGATTATTTTACATATGACTCAAGCAGCTCACGACTTCCGGTCTTTGACCAAGTATCCTCTGGGTAGCCTAAGAACATCTGTTTGAAGGCGAGCTAAAGTGAGAACGCGAAACATCCCCTGCACATGGTTGTGCGCTGGGTTTGGGACCCGCCACGTAAAAAAAACAGCCTCAATGAAAAATCAACAACAGCCTCGGATGAGAGACCCATTGATGACGACCATGGCAAACGAAATAAGGACTACGAATTGAGGGCATGCACATGGAATGTCCGGTCCCTTATATGGGAAGGTGCCACTGCCCAGCTGGTTGCTGTCCCTGTGAAAATAAAGGCTGAATCGTCGTATGTGCGGGAGTTGGGAAGAACAACTGCTTGAAAATGAACTGGATTTTCATCGCCACATTACTGTGAATGGGAATCGCTACCTCTCAATGATAACCGAATATTTTTGGCTCGAATTGGGTGATATAGACTTTGAAATACTCGTATGTGGTTCCAACAGGACGGCGCCACAAGCCACACAGCGAATGTCACAATCGATTTATTGAAAACCAAGTTTGGTTGACGTTTTATCTCACGAAATGGCACAGTCTATTTGCCGTTTCAGTCGTGCGATTTGACCTCGTTTGAATATTTCCTGTGAAGCTACGTCAAGTCTATGGTCTATGTCACCAAGCCAGCGACGATTGATGAACTTCAAACGAATATCGAACGTGTAATTGTAATAGTATCGGCCGATTTATGCTTGAAAATCGTCGTTAATTGGGATCAATGTCTGGACTTTTGAAAGCTGGTCTGTGGTGGCCATGCAAAAGAAATCGGGTTCCGTACATAATGGTATCGAATGTACTTTCACAGGAATAAAGAATTTCACTAATAGCGCTCTTATTGAAAAACCCGTTACCTTAATTAAATCAGCGATGCATATTCTGATTATCTTCTAGCGTTGAACTGAATTTAATATTTGCCAAACTAAAAAAAAATATAAAATTACGCACTATTTTCGTGCGTTCATTCAATGTGAAAAATGTTGGATTTAAATATATTCGCATGTATGTCTTCGGAATTTGCATTCAATGGGATTGAAAGGTTTCATAAAAGGGAAAGAAAATAACCTGAAAACGTGGCATATTGTATTATCTGCTTTGCGGTTTGCTAACTCACAGACACCGCACGTGAACGTGTGTGTGTGTGTGAATATTTCGAATTTTTGATATACCGTAGCAGTGCGTGCAATGGCTAACGAGACACCGCCAACCCACACACACACACGGTCTATTCGATGCGAGCATTGAACAAACAAATTCATGCCCCAAGTACTCATCACCAGGCAGCGTTTCTAAGGTGAATCAACAGGAGGTCACAAAAATAGAAAACAGCAACTAAGTCTAAGCAACAAACCAAAAAAAACAAAAACAAGTGAAATCAAATGCTTTTGTGCTATTTCCGCCGGTTTGCAACACACTTGCGTACTTTCATCGTTGAGTATACTCGTCGGCTTTTGCATAAAGGTGAGGGCCTAGTTTGTTGCGGTGCACAGTGGCAACTTTTTGAGGAAATCATGGGGGAAGTCAAGACTTATGCTGAAAAAACTTTGGAAATTTATTTTTTTTTTAATTGGCAAGAAAAGAAGCTGTTAAGGGAAAGCTCTACAAAAAGTTTTAACTGTTACACCCTTAATGTCTGTCTTAGAATAAGGAACGGTTCCAATTTTCGCCTCTGTTTTGTGTGACCTGAACTTCGTACTAATAATGGTGTCTCTCTAAAAGTTGAATTTTGGTATCGATCGAAGTTTCTCAAGAGTACCGCGAAATAGACCAAGAAATGATACAATAAAATGAGCAGTTTACTCTCGAAGTAAACCAGAAGATTGCAATTCTCTACAGATGCACCGGCCGCTAATCTAGATCTGGCTTTTATTCAGAAGCTTATAGCTTAGATATACCTGTACTTATCGACTGTAAAGTAGTTTTGGTATCATATGAAGACAGTTCTGCTTTCTAAAAGGGCGGCGTAGTTCATTAAATTCTCCAGTGGAAGTAAGAAGTTTTCTCAACCTCCACCACATCAATTTAATGATGACGGCAGCGGAATGTACTCCGAGGCCTGTCAGGGTTTTAATGGGATGGAGGTAGTCTCGGCTGTAACACGCCAGCCATTTCTGCAGGGTCTCTCTCCCACATACTCTTGTGTAAATCCTAAAAAGCTTCATTCCTAAAATCAAGATCCGAGTCGAATCTGAATTAATGTCAAGGTTCGTTAGTAGTTTCCACAAGTCATGAAGGCCGCAGGTCTTCTTCATTCAGCACTTCGCGGAAGCCTCCTTCATACCACGCTACATAATGGTTATTGAGTTCCTTTTGGGTAAAACCGAGCTTGTGTCTATATTCAAAGGATATGTCTATTAAGATGTCATTTTGTGTCATCTTGACACATCTTAAATGAAGCAGGAGGTTATGGGCTGAGTTTTATTTATTCAGTGACTTTTATTAGTAATATTAGAATCCTCTCCGTAAGCTTGTCTATGGAAACATTAGGTCCTCCAACTCTTTCATAGTTCAAAGAAAAATTCAGCAAGAACACGAAAGCAGTACTCGTCGATTTTGGTTATCTATGAGAAATACACCGAAGGATGGAGAGATCCAAGCAAGTATAACACTGGTATTTCATGAGGTAATGAATCGATGACATCGTTCTCCATGCAAACTTTAGTAGGTGTTTATGAGTCCCAACATAACCGTTGTCTATAATGGGCTTCTTTCGTGAATTAATTTTTTTACAAGTTTGAAAAATAATTATAACTGGTTTTTCGTTAACTTCAGAAGTTCCCGGAGCATCATTCAGATTGTCGATTCATCTTTAGACAGACCAAGATAGTCTTCACGGAGTAGGCTTTTAAATCCTCCATCTAGGACGATAAATATTCAGTAGTCGTTCAAATTTTTGCTTACTAGAGCAAAAGGTGTCTTCAACGTCGGTCCTCTAACGAACTCATCAGTTTGACCACTTTTTCACAAGTTTTAGTAAGGATTTTGTACGTACACTTTAGAAGTACCAAGATCTTTCTCTTGTCTATCGATCCATCCCAGTTGGACCCGCCGATCTCACACATATGAGTTTTGGGTTAAATTTCATCGTACTGGCGCTGAAACCATCCATTGAAGAGGATAAGCTTTCAACTGTTTCTTTAAATTATTTCCACTATAGCAAAAACTGTTCCCAGTATCCCTCCTCCATCGAGCTCATCAGCGTGGTCACTGACCGATACCTGAATAAGATAAGTTGCGAATGGCTAAACCTTTAGTTTTTGGATGTAAACAGCATCCATTTGAAACTCAAAAGATCTAAATAGAGTCCAGCAAACAAAAAAATGGAATGAACATCAATCAATCCAACGATATCTGAAGATCTGCTGCCTGATGAAATATGAGGAAATCTCCACCTTCAAAAATCTGCGTGATCCACTGTCGCTCAACCCACACTTGCGACATACGTTTACCGTTATTTCGTTGTTTGCAAAAAAATAATTGGCTATTTTTTTACGCACTGTCGCCAGCGATTGGCGTGTCACGGCGTTGTTGGCGGCGCAACGTTTGCGGCTTATTGCATTTCATTTGCAGCGAACGCGTCAAAACGTGCAAAACGTGCCTTGAATTAGACACAAATGCCAAAAATAGCAAGAAAGGGAGATAGTGAGGGCAAAAAAAAAAAAAAAAACGAACGAGCTGAGTCGGGGTAACGACGACGATGGCAAACGGTAAGCCGCGATTTACCGGAAAGTGAATGTCAGACGGCAATTTGCAGGAAACCAAGAACAATAAAAGAAAAGTTAAGCCACCGGCAGCAAACCAAACAACAGGTAAATGAAAGTGGGCGCATCGAATGGTGGATTGCGGGGAGGTGAGGTGACATAAGGAGAGGTGAGGTGTCGGCAATGTCACCGCTCGTGAACATATCGATCACGGCTCATGCGACAGTTGACTTTCGGCTTGTTTACATGCCAGTATATGTAATTGAGAGAGACAAACATACACACATAGATATTTACATATTTGGACGACACATGCAGAAGTTTGCTTGTAAGAGTAAGTGTGCGTCTGTGCGTCTAAAACGCCCATGTCGCCGGTCAACAGAGGTCACGTTGGTCATGTGCCACACACACACAAACACTGGCATAGTTACTTACATACAAATACTGTATGCTTGCTGTATTTTGTTTACCGTTGTGTAACTAAAGCAAGTTTACAACCGTTTCAGGGTTATGTTGAATGCCACAAGTGTTTTGCTTTCATATTTCCACTTTTACTGCACCCAATGGATAAGACACACACAGCCGCTGCTGAGTGCAGAAGACACTGTGACCGTCTAAGAGACTAATAACACACACACACACACAAACATGCATGGAATATTTGTGTTTGTGTTTCGCAAAAGTTTGTAGGTAAGCATTGATGCGTGTTTACTTTCGGTGGCAGTTGGCAAACTAAAACAACACCGCAGCAAAACAAACTTTGGGGCCACAGTGTCGTTGGAGCGTTGTCGTCGTCGTCCGCGTCGTCGTTGGCTTCGTGCGGCTAAATGTGCTTTGATGCACCACCAATGAATGCTATATATTGCCAATGGACTAGAAGGCGCCACAGCGAGGCCAGAAGTCGTGCAACACATTACAACAAACACACACAGCCAACAATACAAACACTTAGCAACATGTCCGTATGTATGTATATATATGTGCGTGTGTGTGCTAATAAAATAAGCGCAAAAATACTTGCTGCGCTGTGGCAAGGCAACAACATCTTCCGCCACAGCTTCCGGCCATTTGCAGACACTTCTATTGGCTCTCATCCTCCCGCATCGCCCCGGTGCCTGGTGGTGGCACTTGCCCGACAGCTAAGAGCACCTGACAATTTGTTTGTTTTGATTGCCGACAAAATCGATGCTCCGTGCTCAAGGTAAACGGTATTTTTGTGGCCACTTCTTTTTTCGTCCCTCGCATTTGCGTCTTCCTCGTCTTTTGCTGCCGCGCAAAGCCAGCAGTCAAAGAGGAAAAATTGCGGATTATTTGCACGGTAATTATGAAAGCTTTTTGGATGGGATGGCTCGCATATGGCGCAGCTAAGTGCGGGGGGAATTACATGTAAACACAGACGAGTATTGTTTTTGAATAATTGATACGGTCCCCTGGCTCTGGCTATCTTTCATTGCCTAACCTAGAAATTGATTTAAGTGATTAGTTTGTACAAATTACTAAGGCAGGAAATATAGTAAAGCGAAGAATACTACAAAATAAATAATACAACAACAATGTTTTTAGATGGGACACTGCTTACCGTAGCATTTCCGATTCAATTGTGGTCCATCTTCATCAACCAAATATGCTCAACTTTTTTATTTCAATTTGTACACGAAAACCGTGGAGAGTCGATTCGGCGCCGTTCGCAGCAACTCGGACTGGAGTACGAAACGACTTGACGCATTTTACGTCGAGATCGTTAATTGAAAGTCTACAAATACAGCTTCTGCAAGCACTGAAGCCGTCCGAGCATCCCAAGCGACATCGCTTCGTTCTATAGGCTCTTGAAAAGTTCCAAGAAGATTCGACGTTTTAGAGCCAAATTTTTTTGAGCGATGAGGACCATTTCCAGTTCAATGGGTATGTAAACAAACAAAATTGACGCCTTTGGGACAAAGAGCAACCTATAGAGATTTAAGAGCTCGTGGCGCCATGAAACCGACAATTTTATGTTTGAAATTGAAGCTCATGATCTCGTTGATATCAATGAAATTGTCAATCAATGTTTTTAACGCTTTGGTGAGCAGATAATTTCACAAATTTGGGCGGATCGAATGGACATGAAGATCGTGATATCACATCATTAGACTTTTTCTTATGGGGATACGTAAAGTCTAAAGCCTATGCAGACAATCCGGCTTTGATGCAGGCCTTGGAGCAAGCCATCACGCGTGTCACTCGCCAGTTACCAGTCGAAGTGCTCGTACCTGTCATCGAAAATTGGACTCTGCGGATGGACCATCTTGTATATAGCCGCGGTAAACATTTGAAGGAGATAATCTTCAAAATTTAAATTCCAAAGAGTGTTTTTTCCAAGGATAGTAATCCCTTTCAAATTGAAGTTTCTGTTTTTTTCTTTAAAAAAGTAGGGAACTTCAGCTTCAGCGTTTAGAATATATTTTGTATTAATTTCAATATTCATTTGACCTGTGACTATATTCGTCAGGTGGTTTTTAAAAAAAACCATTTAAAATAGTATTATTCAAAGCCCAAAGGCTTTGAAGCTTCTGTAGGGCAACCTGAATTAGCTGGAATAAATGGTAGCCAGGAGGAGCAAGTTCTCATTTATAAGGCGTTTAAGGCAAAACTTCCTACTCAAATTGTATTCAAAAGGTCTTGAAACAGGTGTTGAGTTCGTTGGCGAATCATGGGTTCGTTGAGTAAACGTTGTCCTGGTGGAAAATGATTGCCTCGTGTCGCGAGTTCCGGGAGTTTTTTGGACTCGATCGATTTTATTTGATTGGTTCTTATGGGTCGCGTTCCTCAATAACGGCTTTTGAAGCTCGTAATACATCAAATCCCAGCAAATACAAAGTATTATCCTGACGACCTGTTATTCGACATCGGCTTAGCCGTTTATATAGCTGCTTGAGCAGGTCTCACATATGCTACTTTCCATTGGTTCTCAAAATATCTCATTTCATCGCCAGTGAAAATCTGATGAGTAATCGGCATCTCCTCGTAGCGTTCAATCTTTATTCCGGGCTTGTATTCTTTGCTTCAAATCATATGGCAACAAACTTTCTTCTGTGGAATGTATCCAACTGTTTTTAGCGTTTTAAAATAGCTGCTTGAGTGACGCCTAAAAGTAAGGTCTTGTGTTTGGCAATAATATTTAACGTGTAGAGCTTCCAGTTCCTCATCCTCAAACTTTTCTGCTCACTCAATACGTTCTTCGTATTTCAAGCCTAAATCTACACTTTTAAATCGTGCAAACTACTTTTGGAACGTTCCCACAGCTAGAGCCTATTCGGATATTTTCTTCGTATTAAATAATGAAGACGAACTCCCTGCAAAAAACGTTTCAAGAAGTATTTGAAGTAGGTTTTAGTGTTGTCAAAGTTTGTAAGAGAGTTTCGTCCATTGCTCGGCTATCTGAAGCTCCTTGGCTCAAAAAAGGTTATAACTGGTAGCCGGAAAAGAAAATAATGAAATCGAAACTTCTAAAAAATTTGAGTGTATTTCCGAATGACCAAGTGTGAAAGAAGAAGCATAGTTTAGCCTCTTTGCAACATTCAGATCTTCGTAGCAAGGTTTGCCAGGTTTGGAGTACGCAAAAACAGAATTGTAGATCGTTCGTGGGGCCGATCGTACTTTCGATATTACCTGGGTTAAAAAATTTATTAATGACGAAGTGAATACCGAACTCTCTTTCCAGTGTTTGAATTGTTAAGTAGACTGGTTCAATTAGTTGTTTTTATCCTCCTGATGGCTAAAGTTACCATAAACTTCGTCCAAGTTGTTTGATAACCAATGGAATTTAAGAAAAAAACTGAATTTCTGGACGCCTATTTAAAGGAGGCAAAGTTGTATCCATGACTTTAAGAGAAATTTTTCACAAAAATATTTCGAAATTTAAATTGGCTTTTCCAAAATTACTTTAATAGTATAAGATCAGGAGACGAATAAAAGTCCAAACTAATTTATTTTTACCGACAGACTGTCATTTTGACAAAGCCAAAGACCAAAGGTGGGGTTATAAATTAAAACTGTTGTGTTTCTTTTCCTCTTCTCTTCTCGAAATGGCACCATACCTTTGGCGTAATCAAAAAGCATCACATGCTAACGGCAGCCTTATTGGTTACCTTCGCACTCACACACCCTCTACACATACGAGTACACAGGCACACAGTCATAGTAAAGTGCATAAAGCGTTTAAAGTGATTGGCAATGTTGTCGTCGTTGTCACGTGGCGCAATGACTGCAATGACAGCTGCCACATTGACAAACGAGGGAAGGGGGGCAATGTGGCAAAAGTTAACTGTGCCTAACCACTGGTTGATGATAATCCACAAATCAAACTGTTCGAACGCTGAATTGTTTTTTATTTTTTACACTGCCTTTTAGACCTTGACAATCTGCTTGGGTCTGTGTGTGAGTGTGTTTGTATATGTACATAAGGGTATGTACATATGTAGAATTGACTGCATCGGCGGACATTGATTTTTTTTTTTAATTTCGTAAAACGACGACGACGGTCAGTGTGGTGTAAGCTATGGTTGTGGTCCTTTCCTTTATATGTCCTTTACGAGTTAGGTGAAATATGTCCTCCCTCTTTTACTACCTTACTATTTTTTCACATATGAAACATTTCTGGAGCAAGAGTTTACAAATTTTTTACATTTCCCCATTTTTCTTATTCTGGGGAAAAATTCAGTTTTCATCAAAGCTTGATTGTTTTATGAACAAAATGAACCTTCTACAGTTGGAAAGATCAAAAAACTACCTTAATCCAACGTCGACTCTTTTTTTCGGATGATTTAGGATGAACTCGTAATTTGCTTGCGGTTCCTATAAACAACTGAAAAATTCCCGTATCGCCGTCCGTCAAAGTTTTTAGCAAGTTCGTGGTTCTCTACTTATCTAACATGACTAATAGTAAATCTTGGTGAGTAACCTTTTTCATGCCACAAATCCGGTCGTACTTTATTCTGCAATTGCCTGAGGCAATCTGTGCTTCTAACAGCACTAAAAATTCTCTTGTTGGATTTTTATATCGGGGAAACCCTTTGTGAAGTATTCTCTTTTCTTTTCTTCTCATGAAGTATCGGGGATTTAACAGTGTACGTACATAAGTTAATCTTTTATGCCCAAGCCTTTGCGTATCAACTTTGTTCTGACATCTACAGTCTCATATGTTCATCATTATTCCAAACCTTAAGTCCTCCTCCCGTAGTAAAACATGTATGCCAGGAGTGCGGGCTATTCTTGTCTTAACTGTTTCTTTCTTTATGGTTTAATCTATGATGTTGATCCAAAAATTCATTCACGCTTTTGAATCATTATTAAATCTGCATGAGAATGCTGTTGATCTGGACAGAATTCGTAAGTGGTTTCTGATTCCTATATTTCAGTGATCAAATTTCAGTCAAACAATATTTTTCCATGTATAAAATTCTTCTCTTTTCTTAAAACTATTATTTTTCTAACAACCTCTTCTAGTCGGGCCACATAAGAATTCCAAAGAGTCTTCAAGTAGTTCTATTTTTTTTAGACTCTACATAAGTTATAAATGGTCTCATATATATCCATTCTGGGGCGTCCTTCCATATAATGTACTATTCTCTCTTTTGAAAACTTGACTGTTCCCTCTTCCATTAGACTCTATTAGTAACCAGAGGAGTCTTCAAGTGGATCTACGCTAATTTTAGACTCCAAATAATTTGTAAATTTTCAGATATTTGTCCTTTCCAGGAGCGTTCTTCCATCTTTCTTTTCAGAAAACTTGAGAGTGTGGAGTCCCCTCTTCTCATTAGACTCCATTAATACTCAGAAGAGTCTTCAAATGGCTCTACAATCATTTTGAAGTCTTCAATATTTGCAGATTCTCGGATATCCGTCCATTCTAGGGGTATTCTTCAAATGTTTTTTCCATATATTGTATTGGTTTTTTCAAAAAACCTGAGATTTCGTAGTTATCTTTTCTTGTCCGACTCCATTGTTACTCAGAAGAGTCTTTAAGTAGATCTATACTAAGTTTAGACTCCACTTAATTTGTAAATTTTCAGTATTTGTCCTTTATAGGGGCGTTCTTCCATCTTTCTCTTCTGAAAACTTGAGTGTTTGGAATCCCCTCTTCTCGTTGGACTCCATTAGCACTCAGAAGAGTCTTCAACTAGTTATAAAGTAGTTATATTCTCTGATATACGTTCATCCTAATGACATTTGAGATTTTGATACCATCTCTTCTAGCCACACAACATTAGTATTTATAAGTATCTTATAATTTGTAATTCTCTTTTATCCGTCCATCTGTGCGTCTAAGGACGTTCTCTCGTCCATTTTCGTGTATTACAAAGGCCGCCTCAACTCTGATATAAATTTCGAAGTGTTTAACGCAAAAAGCATTCTGATATTTAGGACTTTTTTATGGCATTTATCGTACCGTGAGTTAGTCTTACGCATTTAAAGACACCTCCGATCTGTTGTGACGTTATTCTTTCGCTTCGCTTGTTACGCACGGATGTTCCTTTTTCCCCACCAAGGAATCAACATTTTTCGTAAAACTTCACATTGAGTATATCAATTGTTGTGTAGGGTATAAAGTAACACAAATGCAGACATATCCCAATACAGGCAAAGTTTCGCTGTGCTTTTCGCTTACTTTTAATTGCTGCCATCGCCAGGGGACGCGCCAAAATCAAATTACCTCAACTGCCGCGGCGCAACAGACACACATGTACATATAATACATATATACAAATTTATACACCGGCTGATATGCACACGCTTGCCTGCATACATATGTGTCAAATTTAGCATGCAACACCGTTTAGGCGATGAATGCAGAAATTTATCCATTTTTACCGTAGACAATATTACTCAAATTGGCGCATAATCATTGCAAATGCGCTTTGTTTCAACGCACATGCACTTGCAGTTGTATGGTTGTGTGTGTGTGTTGATGCAGCTCTGACGCTGATTTGATTTTCGGCATGGAGTCCGCGACAAGCAGTTGTCACTTCTCTGACAGCTCATTGCTGAATTTCTCCATTACGGCAGCTGTGCGTATCTCTGTGAGTATGTGTATGTGTTTGTGGTGTTGTTGTGTCGCGTGCAGGTTGTGCGTTAATCACTTAACATTCACCCATCCTTCGCGGCATGAACCGAATTTCAGTTGGACACCACTCGCTGCTAAACTTTATCGACCCCTTGCTAATATTCGGTTACGCACTTGAAATATCATAATGGATTTGCGCTGTTGCTGTCGCGGCGCTCGGGTCAACTAAAACTGTCACTTTTGCGTTGACATTTGCACTTAGCATACGCACACATTTAGAGATAATTATGGCTGTTTTATGCTGATTTTGAAAAAAAAACGAGACTTTTTTAGGTAACAGTTGAAGCAAATTCTTTACCAGGGACATACTATGAAGGGATTTTACTTTTACGAAATTTAGAATTTTGGCTTTCATGCTTAGAGAACTTCAAAGTAAGTTTAAATATTTATAAATTTTATAAAAATTTGATTATTTTGTGAGTTCTGTCTGGAGTTTGAAATGGATTTTCAGAGGTATAATTTTTTTAACGAGTCAAATAAGCTGACTAAGCGATAAACTGTCAGGGACAACATTCAAAAACCATGGAAATCTATTTCTGAATCTTTTGTTTTGTGTGCCAAACTTTGGAAACTTGACTCACACCATATTTCAGCCATAACTGATACGTAAATAAACCAAACAATCCAACAAAGGATCCTGAAAATATCGTCCAAGCCCTCTCACATGCAGAGTGTCATTTTTATTACAAAAGCATTATTGGTCCACACTATTTTTAAACTTAAGATATATAATGCAAACATTACCATTAATAGTGAACTCCACAGTCAAGCGTATTTATTTCCCATATGTGTATGAAACTTTATTTCCCAATATGTACATGAAACTTTCTCTTGATTGAGATCATCTTCTGACGATCCACCATTTTATCTCATCACACAGCTAGAGGGAATTAAAAAAGTGAACATTGACTCATCAGAATGAAAATTATAAGGCAAAGTCCAGGTGGACTACATCCGAAAATCTATATTGATAAAACTAAAATTGTAATTCTACAAATAATAATATTGGGTTGTGAAGAAAGTCTTGCGGTATTTTTATTGAATTTTTTTTTTTTTTTTTGTTTATTGAAATTGAAATGAATTTTTGATGACTCATGCGCAGCTCTTGACCGATGCTACGGCTGCTACTATGCCGTATTTTCTCTTTATTTTGCTCCATGTTTGCGACGCTATAACTCACGAACAACTTAAAAGAAACGACAATCAATCAAACACGTATTAGTGCGTGAAATGAGCTTTTTTAGAAAGTATAGCATGACCCGATGCAACGAATAAAACTAGAACTACGCGCTTTCAGCGCCAACTAGAGAAAATACCGCAAGACTTTTTTGACAACCTAATAATATTACAAATTCCCGGTGCTTTATTTGAAGCAATATATGTATTATATATGGAATGGGAAGATCGGTAGACCGCAATAAAGAAAGTTTGGCTAACCAAGCTGACAAATTTTAACAACGAAATATCACGCTTTCTGGGTCTTAAAAATATACGTACGAATTTTCTACAACTACTTCAACTTCTGTCAGGAACAAAGTATACAGAACGACTATACTCGCTATTCACACCAATCGGGGTAACTTCGCTATAGAGATCACTAAATGGATTTAAGACTTAATAAAATGACAAGAACTTTTGTAACCACACTTCACTGTTAACGTGAGATAAGCGTGAATGCTGCGACTCAACAAAACCGTTTTAGAAACCTTTTGGAAACCTTGATTTTGCGCTTGGTGGTCTCTCGGCTTCAATTCTTGCTAGAGTTGGATTGGTAAGCTCGCAAGCCAAGAACCCTCCGCAAAATGTTCCATAAAAAGGATGACCACAATATGAATTCTTATGCGCGATTGTGGATGGACTCACTTGGGTCTGCTTAACAGCGTCTTTGTTGCGTATTGTACGACGTTGCTAAGGAAGCGCATTATCCACTAAAGTAGTCGTGATGCGACACCGATCCTTAGTTGTTTGAATTACCAACTCTGCAGCGCGCAATACATCCCATGAACCGAATAGTTATTCTGGTAATAAATTGGCATTATTTGCAAACGTTATTTCCTTCGAAATAATCTATATTCATTATAAAATGGTTAAATAAATTGAATATAAATCAGCTTCCAAAAAGTAAAACTCGAAAAAAGCAATATCTTCATTGAAATCCTAAAAAACAAGCTTTAGAACCCACAAAGGATGTATCTTTATTTAATGACATATAAGCAGTCCCTGCATTTTCTTAATACTCACTCTCATTTTGACCTTGTTTTCTTTCGAAGAAGTTGTTAGATAATTACTTGGTCTGTACTTTTTAATGCAGGAAGCAGTCTTCGTCCATGCATTCGATTTAACACTAAAGCTAATGAAGATTGCGCTTGGATATGGTATTAAGAAAAGTATTTCCAGTTGATCTATAGCTTTATACCAACAAAAATTTTGTTAATGGCTAAGCCCAAAATAGTCTCCGACGACTTGTTACAACAAGACTACCCATGTATGAATGCCTTGACTTCTTTATAAGAGTATTATACTACCTAATTGGCGATACTATTTAGGTCGAAAGAAGAGAAGGAATATGAGATGTATCTCGAACCAAAATATTCTGAGTTATAACGATATTTTTTAAAAGAGCCTGAAAATATTAACTTCAATGTGATTCAAGATATTAAATTGAGTCTCACAAAATATAATTCTCGGGCTTTAATTATTTAAGTGATCACTTTTTGTTTACTTTTTATATTCCTGAAACACGTTGCTAAAGAGAATAATAGTTTTGTTTACCTAAAACTAACCGAGATGCATATAGGGTCATAAACGCCTTCCTTCGCAAAAACTAAGGACAAGTTCTTAGATAGCGATTCCCATAATCAGACCACTGCCATGCACAAATTTAGTATACACATTCTACTCACATTCTTATGTTGCAGCGCGAAAATGAGTGAAATTAGACTACAACCACGCCCTGTGCTACCTTATGGTCAAAACCTGTCCTAATGGTACTAAACCTACTCAAGTCCCTGGGTACCGAATATGTGGACCCCATGGGCATATTGTGTACTTTTAACCGAAAATATCGGTCAATGTCTGAGATCAGACCTTGCTTACTTACTAATTATCAAAATGTAAATGTTAGCTTCAAGCGCAATTCGCCAGAATCACCCTAATGTGCCGAACAACCCACCGTAGTGAACTTGAACTTGTTATCATATACAAAGTCACCTGTAATTTGTCCAAGACTTAAGATGCCCAATTAGGCTTAGTGCGAATTTAAGCGAAAGGCAGCAATGTCAATGCGACTGTTGCACAGTTCTTTATGGCGGCCTATACGTGCAACATGCTAAACCGTTATGCGTTCATATACACACGCACTCACAAGAGACGATGGCAATGGGGACGATTTATTGCACGTATGGCTTCGGCCCCGCACACACATGCAGGGGACAAACATATGTGTGTTTACCTGGAGGCGGCAAGTGGCGGAATTGACGGTCACGACACGACGCGTCACCCCATTTTATTTTTAGTGAGTGCAACTGTTGCACGGCAGCCAACGTGACGAATATTAAGAGTGCCGCCAAAGACTGGGACCCCGCTTAGGCGTACTCAATGTCCAACTTGTTGGTCGGCGGCGCAAAATTGATTTGTTTGCTTAGTCGCTCAGAAAAAAACGCAAAAACGTGCAGGAAAAATAAGCCGATTGCTGTTGCCTTAAAGGTCGCATATGCACACACACAGACATTTGTCAACAGGGCCAAATTGGTAAGCTCGTGGATGCACCCTCCGTCAGCATTAAGTTTATTATTCACTCGCAGACATACGAAACTATATATGTATTATATATTCATGATATGTAGGCCTAAGTATGCCAAGTAGGGGGAATTTTCTCTATTCGATTTGGGGGGATTGGTTTCGAGTCACCACGGCGAACACTTGTGTATGTCGTTCAGTGAATTTGGTAGTTAGCTGGGTGAGGTCAGAAGTATGTAGACCGATTTCTCAGAATATTTCAACACGTTTATATTCGCCAAAATATTTTCTCGCTGCAGATATGATAAAAACTGGACAGACCGACGTCAAAGAAAACCTATTTTTTTCTAATTAACTGTAAATTTGATAGGAACCCGAACTTATGAGTATGACATATATCGCATAAACTTTCCAAAGACTTCGAAGCATTCAAGGACTGATTTTTGGACACAGATTATGAAGAAATGGACTCTGAGAATAAAACTCGATAGGAAATCGAGACCAATCTTTGAAGAGAGGAATATAATTATCAACCAACTGAAGTTTATTGAATTACTAACAGATTCAGTAATTCTCGAAGATCTAAGAAACCTCGGTTTAGGCGTACCGGAGAACATGAGCTAAAGTTAAACAAAAAAATTGCTAGTAGCGAAGTCGAGAAAGCTCCACCGCTCCAAACCGACCACTGCTTTAAAGTTCTCGCTTGCATTCAACAGCTGAGAGCTTATATACCAGAGAGATGGCGCAAATAAAAACCCGGAGTTTGGAAAAAAGCTTAGATACCTAAGAGGCATATATAAGATATATCAGGGAGATCTCGCAGATTAGAACCCGGAGTTATGAAAAAAAGCTTAGGATTGAAGGATTGTAGTAGAAGTGATGGAAGAAGAGGTTTCCTTCATTCTTATAGAAAAACGGTACTCCTGGCAGTTCTCGGTTCCTCAAAGCTGGCTGCGGAGGGCTTAGCCTTATTATCAGATGCATCAAATTATTCCCTGATACGGTTCAGCCAATTTTGGAAGGAAAATCGAAATGAAAACGGTTGAGGAGAAATTATTTCAGATATGGTAAGACCTAGATTTATGCACGACTCTCATTATATCCAGAAGAATTTAATGCTTTTCAAGAATTTCTTCGGACTCACCATCACTGATCTGCTGATCAACCACAAAACCTAAGCTATTGGCTAGCCGAATAAAGAAGTAATATTCCCTTGGACGCTTCGTTCCATTTTAGTCCATACTATTTTTTCTTCACATTGAAAAATAGGCAACTTTCTTTGCTACTGAAATTAACACTTTTCTGAACACACACACACCTTCATTTTAATAACTGTGCCAGTCAGTGGATCCCTGCTCATCATCATGTACTTAGCATGTTCCATCAGAGGTGCATGTATGTAAGTATGTATGAGTGTGGTGCGAGCATGAATGCGAATTTACTTAGCCATGTTTACTCTTGTTTGTCATTGCTGACTTGTCATCGTTGACATCGCGCGCATCATTGTTATGCAGATGAGTTGAAAGAATAACTAACTTTTGGCATGCCGGATGTGCCCGCCTCACGTCGCCACGTCAACCGTAATTTGGGGAGCGTAGACGCATGTAAGCGGAAGTGCTGGAATAAAGTTAAACTGACTTGAACGAGTGCGCTGTTGAATGGTTGGGCGACGGCGGGCGATGGGTCGGTTGAAAGACTGCAACCAAAAACTCGGAGGACATACACGCACTCGAGAGCGAAGATGTGCATTTTCCATGTGCGGAAGCTTCAAACGGAAATTATTCAATTTGGATAATTATGCGCAGACAATGTGAAGAAACGAATTGAATGAGTGTAGTTGGAAAAGTTCTTTCGCCAGCAGTTAGTCGTGTGCGGATGCATATACCGGTTATGTATAAGGTATACGGATGCTTATGGACCTTATGGAAGGATAAGAGTGTGTCATATTTTGCAAGTGTGCATAGATTACATTAATATAGGGAAGATGTGTGCCAAACTTGCAATAAAAATGGATTTATATGGGAAAGCAGACCCATAGTAAGGAAAATTAGGATGGTTCTTCATCCAATTTAGATGAAATTAATTTCACCTTGAAAACGAGACTATCAATAAAAAGCTACCGCAGAAAAATGCCAATTTTCCAGCGCATAAAATCAAATACATCATGTCTTTGAGACACTTCTTCAAGTCTTCCACTAATCAAATAACATTCGCCGTAAAACCTGACGTGTGAAGTGGTTTCCATATCGGTTTTAAAGCAATTTTCCATGAAGACCATGAAATTAAACGAAGAAGTAAGTTCAGATCGGATGGGGAAAAAAGATCTTGTACATATGTAGATAATGTTGTTGTTGTAACGGCAGAAAACATTTCTGAACTAATTTCGAGGCATGGTGCCGGGTTGGCAGTCCTTCGCCGTATTAAAATCCGAGTTCTTACCGACCAGACTGTCGTGGTAACGGATATATAGGTAATCTTCTCCTTCGATGACGACCGTAAAAAACGAATTTCATGGTGATTGCATGTCTGATTTTAATGGGTCAGGTTTAGATGCCGTTTCTGTGTCGTTTTGATACTGTGGATGAAATAAAGATCCATAATCGAAAGAGAGGGCTTCATGGGTCGAATCTGCTTCGAAGAAATCGAAAAGACGATGAGCATCCTTTCGTCGATTCGGCGTCGAATTGCGGAAAAACGATGTCATTTGGATAAAAGAAAAGTCATCTGCCGACAAGGTACACATACCTACAACGAACTGATTAAGGTACTTCTCAGGTTTTTCCACTTATAACTTTTTAGTTTCAAAACATGAAAAACTCTAATGACCTTCGTTCTTTATATTCGAGACGTATGAGAATCTTAGGCGCGATTCCGACTGAAAGAGTCTAAGTATATCTTCAGTGCGATCATCTGTCAATAGTTTTCAATATTAAAGGAAGAGTAGCTTTATGTGGAATAAAGTTCAAACCTTAAAACAAATCTGGAACTTTGGAACCGCCGCGGGTAAAAAATTATATTAAACTTTATATGGAAAAACATATTGGACCAAATAAATACGCAAAACATTTGGAAGGGGCTTAGAGAACGGAAGACCCTATGGAATGTCGGATTCTATGAGTTAATGAATACTATAGACTGTTTATAATGGTGATCCATTTCGAGGTTCCCTAATTTTTTAAAGAAAAAACTTCTAATTTAATGAGGTATGTTTCTTATCCTTCGAAAGAACACTTTTTTCCATTTTTTGTCTGAAGATTATCTTTTTCAAATATTGGCTACGGCCAGAACTGAAATGGTCCATCCATTGAGTCCAATTTGCGATGACTCGTTCGATCATTTTGACAGGTAACGGGCGAATGAAACGCAGAAAAAAGTCTAACAGCTCGAGAACGTCGGATCTTCTTAGAACTTTTCAAGCAAGTGATGTCGGCTAGGAAAGTCGAGTGTGCGCAGAATTGACTCTCCACTGTCTTCGTGTACACTCTCAGCTAAGGCTACTTCATATTTGGTAGCCGTGGTCTATTCAGTCGAGCTGTTAAGCCTTAAATTTTTATAATCAGTCCTCATGTGAAATTATTGCTAACCTTACTCACCAGGGTAAAATTTAAGTCATAAATATAATGAGGTACACCTATGCGCCGAGAGACCAACTTTGCAGACTGTCAGAAGACTTATTTTTTAGGCATTTTGAAGCATTGCAGGGTTAAGAAAGTTAGATTTATGTGGACAAAGTGTCAATATAGATGTCATTAGCTCAAAATGAATATTTAAATTCATAACTGAAAAAACTCTAAAGATGACCACTACTAAGAGGAGATAAAAGTTCAAGTTTATGTGGATCATCAAAGTAAAGAATCAAGTAAAAATATACAAGTATATCGCAAGAACCATAAAAAATAATAATTACAAGGATGGAAGACAACTACGCCATTGAAGGTAACTTTGAGGCAGTTAATCCTGAGTTCAGTTTATGTGGTCAAAAGTTGGTTAATTTTAGTAGACTACCAATGAGGACTCTTTTTTGCTTCCCTGAGTACTGCACCTGATTAAAAAATAACACATTTCCCACACAATTGTTTAGGTAATAAATCGGTGCAAATACATTTGCTTATTAAAGAAATTCCACCACAAAATGCAGTCGATTATTTGGAATTCCACCAGCGCACTTTTTATGCGCCACAGTGATGACCGCCATGAAAATGAAATTAAAGCCATGAATATGCATCAAATTAAATGGAAACGAATATTGGTCGGAGCTGAGCGTCGAAATGGTCCAAATATAAAAGTGTATTAAGACACTTTATATTGGTTTAACTATACAATTCTAAATGTATGAATGTGGCTGTCTGTATGTGTATGTGTGTGTTTAGTGGAAAACTGGAGCAAATGCATACACCGTTATACCAGGACATTTATTTATAAATTATCCCTGCGATAGCGTTGCGGCGATAGCGTAGAGTTAAGTGAATGAATGATTCTCGAATGAGCGACCGTAAGCGTGTGGGATAAACGAAAGTAAGCGTAAATGCGCTGCCGCGTGCCCAATGAGGGGGCAAAGGAGCGGTGGCGGTTCGCTTGCTGGCTACATTGGCAGCGAATGCTCATTTATTTGTCGCCGAAAATCTCTGCCTCGCTATTATCCACTGAAAAATATATGCGCGCCAGAGAGCGCGCTCGTCCTCCACTTATAAATGTGTATTTGTATGACTGCGTGTGTGCGCGCGCTTAATTCCAGCGAGTGTGGCATTTGTTGTTGAAATAAATTACGGCAGAAATGGAAACAGTCCCCGAATTGGCTATTAAGCAAATTGATTCAGTTAAATTTATCTTAATGCAATCTTTGAGTGTAACCCAAGCATGAAAACAACAACAAGAATAACAAGCCATGAAGCGAACTATGTATGAGACGCGTATTTTGTGGTAGTGGTTGAAAGTAGCTGGAAATTAGTAAACCGCGTCCTAGAAAGGCACAAACTTTACGCTATATACATTTGAAACAACAACAATATAAATGTATATGTATGTGTACGCATAAAGTTAAAGGGCTTAAAAGATATCAAATAGCAATGATGAAATAATATGACAACAATTTGAAGTAACAATGTGGTAACAGGGTTGAAATGCGTGTGTTGTTGCTATATGTTAATATCTGAGCAAGTGTGCTATCAAAACATTTGATTTGTATAAGAAAGGATATCTTTATGAAGCACTTACAACTGGAATGAACTCTGTAACCGAATTTGAGGTGTTCACGCATTAAATGACAGTCAAATCAACAAGAATCTCTGCTAATGAAAAAACCAAGGCTTCCAAAGGACTCAGAATTTCGCTAACTTTAACTTAGCCGATTTTTCATCGAAAATTGGATTTGAATTTCTAAATGCATCATTAGGAAGGCCACCAAATATATATGATATTTCGAAATAGCTTTAAAGATTTAATTTTGGAATAATCGCCAGTTGAACACATTCGTTGAACAAGAAACTGCGTCTTATATTTAATTGATACCTGAAATTAAAGCCCGTGATCTCGGTGACATTTGGTTTAAATAAAACGGCGCCACTTCCAACATATCGCATCAATCCATGAATTTATGAGAGAACACTTCGGTGAGCAGATAATTTCACGTCATACCGTTAGATATTTTCCTTTGGGGATACGTAAAGTCTAAAGTCTATGCGAACATCACGTGTGTCATTCGCCAATTATCAGTCGAAATGTTCGAACGAGTCCTCGAAAATTGGACTCAACGGTTTTACCATCTGAGATATAGCCGCGGCCACCATTTGAAACGGATAGTATTCAAAAAATAAATGCTAAAGGATATTCTTTCGAATGATAATAAACATTGCCCATTAAGTTTGAAGTTCTGTTTTTTTTCTTTAAAAATTAGGGAACCTCGAAATGGATCAGCCATTATGATGTTATTGAAAAGTTCACTTAACAAGATTTTAACAATATTAATCTCTATCAAAACAGATTTTTCAATTGAAATAATTTTCAAAAAAAATATCTCTTAAGCCTTGGATACCCATATTGATCAAATTTGACTCGGATTGCCCATTTCAACTGCGCGCCACGCAAATCAAAAATTTAATAACGATGTTGCTTGAAACTTTAGGTTTTTTTTGGGCTTATGTTGGAGATAGGTTTTGCGGAGTCCATCTTATTACAAACCCAAGGTTATTGAGAGACAAAAATCATTCAGTGAAGTTCGTGAAGTCATCGAAGGATTAATTCAAGCGAGTCGTCCATCTACCTCTATTAATGACGACAACAACGAAAAACCTTAAGAACGGTGCCTGAAAGTCGCATTCAAATTAGAGAAAAAACAGCGGGTTTCTTTATATTTTATGGAACAATTCAACATATTCTGGGTATGGATTATGTCAATGCTAAACTGGTACCATGGATCTTTTGAAAAAACGAAATCGAGTTTAGGTGCCACAAGAGATGCTTGACAATGGAGCTGAAGACCTCATATTCAACATACGCATTACTGGTGGAGACAAGTCTTGGGTTTATGACGACGAAACTGCTGAATAATCTACCGAACGGTTCTTCATAATTGAGCCTAAACCAAAATTAATTCGTAATAAGTGCATGGAGAATTGGATTAAGTGTTGTTCAATACAAATTTTTATCATCACTTACCGAAAGCTTGTATTGGCTCAGGAGCCTATTTTGATGCTCTAATTGGAATATTACAAAATGTTTTTATTGCTGCTAAAGGCGCAGACTTTGCTTTGATATAAATTTCGGTCAGGCTAGGTCCCTTGGAAGCTTCATACACGATTTGTAACACAGAAGTATGGAGGACTTTCTGGCAGAACTAGATGCAGCCTTTAAATTCCTCTGCCATCTCTATACACCTCAAACAATAAGATTGTTCGAAAGTCTGATATTCGGAAATGTGATAACTGAAGGCTCGCAGTAGTTAAAGTATGGGCTTTCGAGCAGAAAGACTCATAACAGAATACACTGAGTAGGTTTTATGATCTGTGGGATTCATCAATTAAGTTCTAAGAAAATAGCATTTGATTTTTGAAAGAACTTCTAAGTAATACTCCAGTGCGTTTGTATGGAACCCGATAAAAAAAGTAATTAATATGTGGAACTAAAGGAAACTGTATGGCCTACTTGAGCTATTTTCCTTATTTGTGTCACGACACTGTCGACACATTTTTTCTTAAAATAGAAAGAGAAACTCAACAATATAGAAGAAAAAATTCCCCTAATGTTTCATCCATGAAGCTGCATGAATGAGATTCGCGTCACAGATCGTGACCACAATAAAGAAATCGTCAGATAAAATTAACGAATTTTTTAAGTGAAAAACTAAAATACTAATTTTCTTAGGAAATATGTTAAGAAAAGGCTACCGAATACTTTCTTAGCTGAGAAGCTAGCTAGATTTCTGAAGTAAAAGCTGCTCTCGAAGCAGTAATGTTGATCCACCATGAAAAAGGCCTGAAGTATATTTCGGAAAAGAACTGAACTACATTTAAGAAGAAGAAAAAACGGCGATTTTGGACTTCGAAGTCTATTAAATACAAAGATGGAATGAACGAAATTTTGAATATATTCCTTGTCGTACTTTTGTAGTTTCTTTTAGCATTTCTCTCACGAATTTAAGAATAATAAATTTGTGCCAATAAATATGTAAATATCTCGGTTATAACAAATAAAGATTTTATACGTGTTATATTGCTGGTATTAACCTGTTAACTATGAGAATCTGATGCCAAGTAAAGCAAGGCATATACATTGTGGATCCACCAAATAAGCCTTAAGTGGTAACAAGATGAAAGCAATGCGGTTAAGCTTTGCGCCTTCGTCATTCACGGCACTACTGGCATCCTTGTCGAATGATGAATACTTATATATGAACCATAAAGGTTTATTCAAAATATTTCAGTTATAGTCATAAATAGTTTTTTACGCTTCGTACTAAAGTCGCTAATACTAGAAATAATATAAAAGACACAGAAACACACATATTTATACGAACGATTGAATAGCTGTGGGTACACGAATGTCACAGTTATGCCGCACTAACTCGGATTTTCGGTTAATTCAACAAAACTCACTAATATTTATGCAACAACAACAAAGCAGCATTGTAATCGCCGCGAGTAGCTATCAACGCAAAGACGACGCAAGCGAGCCCTTGGAATGAGGTAGTTATGACTTCTTCGTGAATTCCACTCGCGAATAGAGAAATCGTGGCACAAATGACTTTGTTTTTGTTCTTAATACATTCGTTATTGTTGTTGTTTATGTTTCTATAATTCAATTCTTCACATGTCATCAGTTTTTATGTCGGTTATTAAATTTTGTTTGCGCTGACGTTGAGCGCCGAACGAGAACTTGCAGACACGAGCACCGCATGCGAAAAATCAAAGGCGGCCGAAGTTGGAGCGGGGTTAGCTGCTAACGGTAATTGAAGTAGTGGGTGGCCGTTGAGGGTAAGTATGTATTAGCGTGACGGAAGTCGGAGTGGGGGTGAACTGTTTGCTTTATCTTTTATTTTAGTGCTTCAACGCTTCTTGGGATCAAGATGAAAGGGTGGCAATATTACTGGATCAAGTGCTGGAATTATGGTGGGTTGACTTTTGAGAAAAAAGTGAAAGTAGTTGTAGTATTTTTAAAGTACATGTGTATATGTGAAGAAATCTATGTAGATATATACAAGCATATACATATGTAACTTTCCCCAGGGTGGCTAAATTGATGCTGTGCAGGAGGAAAAATTGAAATGAGAATTTTTTTAAAATACTGTTTTTGGAAAATGTTCAATTTGGTTTCACTACAAGTAAAATAGAAAAAAAGTGCCTTCTAAATTTACACAGATTTTACGTTTTGGTTCTACGAAAAATATTTCTTAAAACTCTTTTTCAATTCCAGAGTATCTTTTTCAATCTAAAAAGCCACAAAGCATGTGAATCTTACTTTCGTTTCATTGTCTTTGAGCACTTAAATTCCACTTGGTCATTGAAAACATTTCGAATAGGTTACACAAAATCCACACTGTGAATTGCTTACATTAATAAATAGAATATGTATCCAGACAGAATTTGACCAGCTTTTCAATCATTTGTATTTGCGTTCCACAAAATCCACACTGTGGATTGATTACAGTAATACATATAATACGCATCTTGATAGTATCTGTTCGAAAACAAACTCGATTCGCTCTTCAAAAATTTTTACTTACGTACCACAAAATCCACAAATTGTTTCTAAACAAAGATAACGAATTTTTACTCAAAATTTACTTAATTCAAGAAACAAGCTAACATAAGCAAACCCATGAAAACATTTTGCTTAGATTCCACAAAATTCACACAATAATTTCTTTATAGGAATAAATATTATATGGTTTCACTATTCTAGCTAATTCTGCCAGCTTTTGCAACTGGTGATTGAAAATGTTTTGCGTAGGTTCCACAAAATCCACACAGCAATTTCCTTGCAGAATAAAATATAATACGGATTTATACACAGTATTTGGTTGGAAAACTAATTCGACCAGCTTTACAAGAAAAAATTATTTACGTTCCACAAAATCTACAAATTGATTATGAACAAAGAAAAGGAGGTTGTACTCAAACCTTGCTCACTTCAAACACCAAGTTAAGCAAGTTCATGAAAACATTCTGCTTAGGTTCCACAAAATCCACATAGTAATTTTTTTACTGGTTGCTTAATATGAGAATTAGGGAAAGTCCCAATAGCTTTATATCAACGACTCAGCTAAGCCCATTACAGAAGCGGAAAATAATTCACATGTATGTTCACTTCCTCTCTAGTTTTTCTTATCACGAAAAATAAAGACCCGGAAGGATTACCGGCAAACTTCGGCGTTTAGGCTCTCCGTGGTGCGAACTATTTTATCCTCCCTACTAAGTGATCCCAGAAGTCAAGTTAAGTCAAGTCTTTCCAACTTTCCAGTGATTGATCAAAACCGTATCTGAAGTATTCGGTTCACCAAGTAACAAGTGCAAAACCTATGCACATAGCTTATGTTGTACCCGTGCTAAGTGGGTGTATCAGACCCTCACATTTTCCCTTCCAGTATAAACAAAAAAACAAAAACACACAGACATAAATTTGGTGGCAAGTAAACAGAGTACGTTCGAATGTAGAACTGTGTTGCCACACAAAAAGTGAAACCAAATTATGTCCATTCAACAGGAAGCCAGACAAGTGGCATATCACATACACACACACACACATAACCCTTCCAGCCTGTACACACATCCTGACGACCGAGTCCTTCTCACCTCGTGCAATTTGCAAAAAGTCGAATGGCGCAACAATGATTGTAACAGTGCCTGCTCAATGCAGTTGCTGCCATCCATGTGGCTTTGTTGCAACTGCCGGTGTTCCGGTCATCAGCAAAAACCTTTGCACCGCACCAAATATCACCCTTCCCCACACTCCAACTCGCTCGCCACGCAGCTCAATGTGAGGACGTGCTTGTTTGGCTTTTGTTCGTTTCGGCTTAAATTATGCTGACTGCGACACTTTTTCGCCCAAAGTCGATTCGTTCGGAACTACGTTATTCAGTTACTCGATTGTTGCTGTTGCTTGTGCGCTTGTTGTAACTAGTTGGCTGCAATAATTGATTTATCTGTCTTACATCGACACCACTAATACTCCACCGAGCGCACGCAACCCATTACAGCAATTTTCAATGGTCAGCCAGATAAAGCCCAGATAAAACACCCAGCCGAGTGGCGACTGCTTGTGGCTGCTGCCGTTGCAGCTGTTGCTCTTGCCACTTTCGGTTCGCTTTGTAGCTGTTGGTCGGTATTCTTGCCAATGGTTAAGCAACACAATGCAGTAATGTATTTTTATCACTTCAGTTGTTGGCTGCATTGAGGCTTGGCTTATGGTGTGGCAGGCTGTCGTAGGTCTTTTGTAGACTTTTGTTTTGGGCAGACAGTAGGGAACTTGTGAAGAGTGTTGCTTATGTGATATCGTAACACTGACATCTGCTGAAGCTAAGACCTCGGCATTTTATAAGTTCAAAGATAGAAAGATTTTACTCATGAACTCCTGTCTTTGCACTCGAGTTCTAAGAGATTGATCAGTGAACATGAGATCGTTTTCCGGCTGAAAGATTGTTCGATTACAACAACATACTCGAGGCGAGCTTTATATAGTATGAAACAAAGTTGAAACTGTCTCAGAAAATGGAAATCTTTGCGCTCGATTCGGGTAATAAGTTATATTTTAAACCTATAGGTTTATACTCGTAGGTTCATAGTAGGCCACGCATAGACCATTTTTGGCCCTTTGCGATACCAGATGGAGTTCAGCCATGAGAAGTAGTCCTCCCTTAGGATGCCTGCGATTGACGCGAATTTCAACAAACTCGGTGGTCTCACTATCCATACGCTCCTCCAGTGTATCAAACCGTGGGGACCCTAGATGCTTACAAAGTAGTCTTGCCAATACAGGACAAGTGCACAAGAGATGCTGCTTTGTTTCCTTGAGGCCTTGTTTTGTACATTTGTAGCAGTCTTATCGATCTGATCTGTGACCAGTTAGTATTCCAAAATATGATGAATCAATTTTTCGGCCTTGAGTGGGATCATCTGTCCGATTATGGAATAATTTAATAGTTATTTGCTTTGGAAATTATGGAGCTAAGGAGCTAATTTCATAAACATAGAGGAAACATTTGAGAAATGAAACAAGCTGCCTTCTTTCTACTAGCCGGATTGGTATGGAATCGATATTCCAAACGCTTAGAATTGGATAGGGACCATGATGTGATTGTCCAATTTATTTGTATTCTTTAAACTAAAAAAGCATAACTTCATTTTACTTAAGAGCTTTGAGCCGAAAAAGTCGAATATGTTTGGTTGCTTCGACGCAAAGTAAAATGCACAAACTCTGGGGGCTTGTATCCAATGTGGTAAGATATACGAGTATAGTGATGCTCAAGCCTTTAGGCAAAATTTAATAATTGGAAGCGAAAGTAAAATTAAATATCAGGCGTCTTGGACCTTTGTCTAAAGATCTATTTTTCGGCTCTTGGCAAATGATCTCAGTAATGGGTAAATCTTCAAAAAAAAAAAAAGTAAAAAATAATAGTAATTATGACTAATAATCACTGGGTCAGGATTTCTCACCATAAATAGTTCTGTTCAGTAGTTGATCCTAAAACAAGTCACTCATATGCATTTATAATAGAAAACCATATTGGAATCTCCACTGAAATCTAGTAAAAAAGGGAGACAGAAGCAATAAAAATATGTTGGTTGGTTTAATGGTTTATATGCACTTCCATGTCAGAAAAAAAACCTTTTTTTATCTTTCGAAAAAATCGATATTTGTTAAATTCAAATTTCCCTTAAAAGGACACCCTGCCAATACTCCGAATTACTATCTGGTAAAAGCTTATCCGTGCAAAAACAAATGTATATAGTAATGCAACTCAATTCCGTAGGCATTTTCTACTTAATTTAATTGACAAAGTGGATTTGAGGCGATCAAACTGCAGTTTCGTCGGCAAAAGTTTGCAAAGCCCGAAAACCTGAATATTGACATTCCCCAACACACACGCCACAGCCACAAAATTCGGTTTAATAATCTAAACAAAAGCAGAAAATATGAAAAGGAAGAAGAAGCAGTGAAATTGATGACATTTGTGCAATGAATGAATGACTGCAAACACAGACTCACACCCAAGGAAAAAGCGATATACAATGTGTAGGTGTATGTGCTCAATTTAGACTACGCCCTATGATTTATAGCCACATTACACCATTACAGATTTGTATAAATGAAAAGGTGTAAGTGTGTGTTTGTTAGCAGCACATTGATTGTACTATTAGGCAAGTTATTGCCACTTTCGCCCATTTACAAATCTTCATTTCTGCGGCTAACATTGCCGAGCGGCAGCAAATTGCATTTTATCGCCATTATTTGGGCACACACATTTTGTTGTTTTTGTTGTTGTTGTTGAAGGTAACATTTATGTTGTTGGCGGTGTTTTTGGTATTTGTAGCATTTTTGTTGTTTGTGGAGTTTTTGTTGTTTGTGATGTTTTTGTTGCTTGTAGCATTTTTGTTGTGTGTGTCGGTTTTTCTGCTTCACCAACGCAAGTCCACAACGGAATGTGAGACACTTTGGTATGACAAATCAATTTCCAAAGCATAAATTGAATGATTGCAACTTTTCGAATTGTTATAATAGATACCTGTGTATTGATTCACAGACTTAACCACACACACACACTCACACTCATTTTGTTGAAAGGGGCATTGTAATTGGTATGCCTGCGGCTTGGGGTAATTTACACACTCTCGCAAAAACATGGATATGTAGAGGCAGAGGCATTTACAGACATTTTTCGGACTGAGATTAGACATGCTGTGGTTCGGGAGCAAAATAAATTACGTGTAAATGATAATAAAGCGAAGATTAAAAACTAATTTCGTTATGACAATAATATTTGAGAGAAAAGGAAAAGTAAAGCAAAAAAGTAATTAAATAAATCGGAGCTGCGAACAAATGTAAGCAGTTATGAATCTTGGCCTAGGCTTTAATATAAGATTTGATCAAATATAAGTTGGACTAATGTAATGTAAAATTTGCTTTATACGCGTCGATTATCCTCCACTGGTCATGACGAAAAATTTAGAAAAAGTAAAATAAACAAATCTTAAAAATCATTATGAAACATGTCAATGTCAGACTAATACCAGAAGACGTGAGTATTTTGGTCAAGTATAAAGGTCGAGTGGAAGTGATATCTTATTTATTTATTTCAAAACTAAGTCACGTGATTATACAAATACGACCATAAAATAAGTTGTTATATTTTATAAAACCATACTTTGACAAAATTATTAATTTTTTAATATAATTGAATTTTGAAAAATATTTAAATCTATGGTAGTCCCAGAATCTGGTAAAGATTCTCCTCAAGGACTTATCACCAAAATGAAAGGTTAGAAAGCGAGAGTTGTTATAATGAGTTGAAAATGATCGTATTTATTTTGTAATTCTTCTTTAAAATTAAAGCGTTTTTTCTCACTTTTTTGAACTTAATTTTCAAGGCCTGTTATCTAGTAAGATTGAGAAAACCTTAAAATATGCTAATTGAGTGCAAAGACCGATACGTTTGGCAATAAACAACATTTACTAATTGACTTCAGGGAACAGTAGGAAGTTTTTAGATTCAAAATATTGTTAGATTGGTGTTTTTTGGGCTCAGTCTGCTTAAATCAATGATTCGTTATCAGTGTAGTTATTTATAGCTTTTAATAGCCAAAGAGTCAAAAAGTCGTCGCACTTGCAACTTGGCTCCCACATCACTGTTGAAAGTCATAGCTTCGACAATAGACTAGTAAACTCATACATCTTTATAGGCTAGTTGCAAATCTATTGGTTAGGGGTGACCATGGCGTATGAGCAACTGTAATTTTTTAATTAATTAGTTTGGTATTTTCGCTTTCATTTTCGTTTATTGCACGTAACTGTAAACTGTCTGTTACGTTATAATGTCAATGGCATGAAAAAATTAAAAGTAAAGCAGCGCAGGTTCGAGTGTAACCAAATATTTTACAGCAGACGGACGAACGGTAGGGCAAAATAACTTATGGATGTGACTGATTGTATATAGCTTTTGAGGCATATTATTATTATTATTTTTTTGTTTAATTTAAAAAGTACCTAACATAAAAACATACATGCATAAACATATTATTATTATTATTTTATTTTTTTTTTTGAAAGAAATAAAATTCTAAAAAATCATCGACTGCAAAAGAATCCTCAAAAGCTTGAAACATACTCCTCAATTCGTCGAAATATAAATCTTTGAAAGACAAGGAGATTACAATCCCCTGGGGCGATAATAAAGGCTGTTCGGGCGCAGACAAATAAATATCGGTATGTCAAAGGCGCTATGCTTTTGATTTTATCTTTTCTATGCTTTTGTTGAACCGTGTTTAATTAGAGATTAGTTAATGGACAGGAATTCAAACAAAGACAAAAAAAAATCATAATAATAAAAACAATTAAATTATTAGTTTAACATTTTAAAGGTATATTTGTATTTATACATATTATGGGAATATACAGTTAGTTTTTTTAAATAAAAACTTAAATATTTTTTGGGGTTTGCAGCTTAAATAAAACAGTCTTCCACTACTGTAGCGATACTGGCATTCTTTGTGGATAAAACACAATACAAAAATTCTCTACTAGTAAATATTTTCTGTTTCATTTTGAGAAAATATAGTCGTGTTAAGCTGTTATGTTATTTTCGTTCAGTATTGTATGGCTTTTCATCATAGGAAGACTTACGCCTGACCAATCTTTACAAGTCGTTAAACTTTATTACGAAAGTTCACGGTTTGTAAATAATGTGTTTCGCGCCGTGAAGAAAATATAGCAGCTTTAGCTGAGATTGTACACGAAGACCGTGGAGAGGTGATTCGGCGCCGTTCGCAGCAAGTCGTACTGATGTATGGAACGACTTGGCGTATTTTACGACGAGATCTTAACTGAAACGCATACAAAATACAGTTTGTGCAAAAACTGAAGCCGCTCGACCTTCCCAAGCGACATCGTTTTGCTCTATGGGCCTTGAAACATTCCAGAAAAATCCTACGTTTTCGAACCAAATTTTGTTCAGCGATGAAACTCATTTCTGGCTCAATGGGTATGTAAACAAGCAAAATTACCGAATTTGAAATGAAGAGCAATCTAAATTGATTCCAGAGCTGCCATTTTATTCAGAAAAAATAACGGTTTGATGTATTTTGTAGGCGGGTGGAATCATCTGTTTATATTTCTTCAAAAATGATGCCGATGAGAATGCAATTATCAATGGAGACCGTTAACGCCAAGGTAATCGACCATTTGACACGTAAAATTGAAGCTCGTGATCTCGGCGGTATTTGATTTCAATGAGACAGCCCCCCTTCCCAAACATTACATCAATCAACGGATTTATTGAGAGAACACTTCGGTGAGCAGATAATTTCACGTTTTTGGCCGGTCAATTGGCCACCCAGATCTTGTGATATCACACCGTTAAACTTTTTCCTGTGTGGAAATATAAAGTCTAAAGCCTGTGGGGAGAATTCCGCTTCGATACAGGCCTTGACACAAAACACCGCGCGTGTCTTTCGGCTGTTACTAGTCGAAATGCTGGAATGAATCATCGAAAATTGGACTCAATGAATGTACTATCTGAGACTTAGCCGTGACCAATATTTGAAAAAGATAATCTTCAAAAAATAAATGCCAAAACACGTTCTTTCGAATTTAATAAACATTTCAATATTTCCCATTAAATTTGAATTTATATGTTATTTCTTAAAAAAAGTGGAGAACCTAGAAATATATCAGCCTTTGCTTCTCAAGCTGTTTCAAAACGATACACGGTTTTATTCAGAAATACGTGCAGCAACATGTTGCTGCGGTTGTAAAAATTAAATTGAAATTCCGTCGCTCACGTGGTTTCACTTCAATGGACATGATGCCGAGAGATATGATAAAACCGAAACTGGATGGCGCACATACTTACCTAAAAGTATGTATGTATATGTATATAAAAGTAGGTATGTGTAAATAATATATATATGTGATTATTATGTATATATAGGTATGTATAGATATATGTATGTGAATGTGCGACTATTTTTAAATGGAAAGTTGAAAAGTGTGTTCGTCAGCGCCATGTTTGTATGTATAAGCGCGTCCTTGTGAACGATGTGTGTATATAGTATATCTTCTCTTTTTATATATACATATGTACATATGTATGTGTATGTGGCTTTGTGCAAAAGTCAGCCCGCGCACAAACATTGTATCTATATAATCCATTTATATAACATATCGAATTTCGTCCGTTTAACGAATCTATAATGTATGAGTAAACATACGCACACATACAAACACATAAACTTAATAATAGAACAAAAGTAAAATAAAGTAAATGTGAAAGCAACAATGGCATTAATAGTAAGTTCTGTATGTATGTGTGGTATAAATGTGTGTGTGTTTGTATGTGTGTATGTCATGAACGCAGAAAATGGCCAACAATATATGGCGACACAGATAGCAGACCGTTGCGCTCAACCACCGCTGCGTGTATGTATGTGTGTGTGTGCGGACTGATGCTGTCTTGATTTTGTGCAATTTATATAGCGGGCTTCATGTAGGCGTGTGTGTGTGTGGTTGGTTGCCGCGCATTGTTTCCTTTCAAATGTGCCACACATTTAGCGCAACGGGTCAATTTACAGACAAAAGCTTACAACAACAACACATATGCAAGTAATGTAGATCTATCTAAATGTATGTATGTATATGTACATATGTATATGTGGCACTGGCGAAAGTTGCAAGGCATTGCCGTGGCAGTATTGAT
Organism: Bactrocera zonata; assembly: GCA_037783105.1. Taxonomy (NCBI): domain Eukaryota; kingdom Metazoa; phylum Arthropoda; class Insecta; order Diptera; family Tephritidae; genus Bactrocera; species Bactrocera zonata. The sequence goes on along the minus strand of JBAWJQ010005835.1, from coordinate 2,390,849 downwards.
ATTGAAGGCGCTGCACGCTACCAATCGACGCAGCCGATGGCGATTGCGATAACTAGAAGATGAGGCAATGATGACCACGATGATGATGTTGATGATGACGATGAAGAGGCGGTTGACGATGACTTTGCTGCTGACTACACCGCTGCTATTGGTGATGGGGTTGACGTTGCGACCGCAACGCTTGAGCTGCTTTTTGTGTTTATATGAATTCGGAATGCACGAGTGAAGCTGTAGATAATAGTGAGGCGACAGCATAGAATTTAAACGACAAGCAAAGAAGTTGAACGCGACCACAAAGGTGATGATGATAACAAGCGTAATGATGGAGCTGTCGAAATGCTGAAGCTGGCGGGCACAGCTGCCGCGAGCCACATTGTCTTACAAAAGAAAACTATAAATATACATATGGATTGGGAAGGCAGTGTGAGAGGGTATATACTATGTGTGTATGTGTGTTCATATGCAATCGTGTATGGGTAGGTGGGTTCTTTTCACCACTAACTATTGACTGCTATCGATGCTGCTCGTAGTAAAATGTGGACCACACTAATAAATGGACACACATATCGACGCAATCGCTTATAACTGTACATGGTATTCATGCACACATACATATATACATTTCTATGGAAATAAATTTGAGTCTTGGTAAGCACAAACAGCATTCGGTCTTCGCTTTCTACACGCAGCAACAAAAACATACAGGCACATGTTGGCATACATATTATATAATACGAGTATTAGGGTGGGCCAAAAAAAATATTATTTTCTTTAAATACCGCTAAATTATCGTCTGGTATTACGAAAAAAACCAGGAAAAACGTTAAAACGTTAGAATACTCTTCACAAATTAGCAAGTTTCAATGCAAGAATTTGATAGTGATCGTTCAATTTGTATGACATATAAGAATTCGTCTTTGGATGTGAAAAAGATTTTTTAGATATTATAGCGTTGCTCTTGAAAATAATGTGTGCCAAATTTCCTGAAGAAATCTTGCGAAATAAAAAAGTTTTGCCGACGAAAACTTTATTTTGATCGTTCAGTTTATATGACAACTATAGTAGACAGTCGTCCGATCTGAAATTTTTTTTTCGGATATTATAGTGTTATCTAGGATAAGAATATGAGCCAAATTTCTGAAAGATACCATGCCAAATAAAAAAGTTTTCCTTATGAGAACTATATTTTGGTCGTATAGTTTGTATGACAGCCATATGATATTGTTGTCCGATCTGAAATTTTTTTTTTGGAGATTGTAGGATTATCTTAAGTAATAGTCTGTGCCAAATTTCTTGGAGATATGACACCAAATAATAAAATTTTCCATATGAGAACTATATTTTGGTCGTATAGTTTGTATGACAGCCATATGACATTGTTGTTCGATCTGAAATTTTTTTTTCGGAGATTGTAGGATTATCTTAAGTAATAGTCTGTGCCAAATTTCTTGGAGATATGACACCAAATAATAAAATTTTCCATATGAGAACTATATTTTGATTGCTTAGTTTATATAGCAGCTATATGCTATTGTTGTCCGATCTGAACACTTTCTTCGTATATTACTTCGTTGCTTTAAATAATAGTCCTTGCCAAATTTCGTGAAGATGTCTCTTCAAAAGAAAAAGTTTTCCATGCAAGGACTTAATTTAGATCGATGAGTTTATATGCAAGGTACATGCTATAGTGGTTCGATTTAGGCTATGAGCAACTTCTTAGGAAGGAAAGAATGTGTGCAAAGTTTCAGATTGATATTTCAAAAACCATACTGACAGGCCTAGCTTAATCGACTCAGCTCCTCAGGCTGTTCATTTATACATAAATATACTTGACAGGGTCTCGGAAGTTTTCTTCTAGGTGGTACAAACTTCGTGAAGAACTTAATATACTCTTTTCAAAGTATAAAAATATAAAAAGCTGACGATCTTCTTACTAAAATTCACAGCTCATACTTGTAGATAATTTTTTTGAGTTATCCACCAAACAATTTTTTAGAGTATAAAAAGATGCAACACACCCTAACCAACTCACACACACACATCTATACGCAAGCTTATACCTCCATTTATTAACCGCGAAGTAAGAAATCAAGTGCGCTATTCGAACTTTTGCCATTGTCCTTGCATTCCCCCTCTACGCCACCTAATGGCCCGTTGGCTTTCGCTACTTTAAAGCTATCGCTTTTTGTTTTCTATTTCTCTCGCAGCTCGCTGCTCTCTTGTTTCGCTTTCTTGTTTTGGCTATTGCTGTTGTGGCTTTCACAACTAATTGCTATTGTGCGAAATTCAAGTATTTTTGTAGTTGCCATGTGCTGCGCGCCATATTAGACGAAAGTTGCTGCTGTGATCACCAATTAAAGTGTCGGTGGAATTTTTGCCAACACACCAACAAATTGCACTGTGGGAATATTCACATGTGCTTTTGGTTGCAACATATCGCCATACTGAGTAGTTTTGTACTAAATTTCAATATCATCAATTAAGTGCCGTTTGAGGTTAGTAGAACTACTCGCATGATGGAAATCGTTCTGGTGTTGAGTCTGGTGGGTCCTCGGCTGTGTTATAAGTAATATTCAATATCTGATATTTAATGATAATGTACAAAAAGGTACAAAAAGGATATTGGTAGATATTACTAGATGCATTGAAGGGGATCAAAAACTCTTTATCTTGATTTCCATCTGTTAAACAGATCCAGTCGTCCAATCTGAACATTTTCTTCAAAGATTGTAGCAATACTTTGAAAAGTAATCTTTTTCAACTTTCGTGTATTTAGCTTTTAAAATGAAAAAGTTTCAAAGACTTCAGTTTGATCGGACATTTGTATGGCGCCTATTAGGTATATTTGTCAGATCTAAGCAATTTCTTCGAAAATTGTATTACTGCTTTGGACAATGGTTCATGCCAAATTTCGTGATGATATTTCGTCAAATGAAAAAGCTTTCCATACAAGAACTTTATTCCAATGGATCAGTGCGTATGGGGGCTATATGCTACAGATGTTTGATATCGGAGCTCCTGGGAGAGAAAAAGACATGTCCAAATTATAAGAAAAATTGAGAGATTAATTCGACAGACGAGCTTGGCTAAATCGACTCAGCTCGGCACGCTGATCATAAATTTTTAGAGACTTCGACGCTTCTTTTGAGGTGTTACAAATATCGTAGTATACTTTATACGCCCTATTAGGGGCGATCCAGCTGTTGTTAGGAGAGGTCTAAATTAAGTGTTTGGCGATAGGGGAGCAACTAATAGATGTTGATACTGGCTTGGCCTCTATGTGCGTTGCATCACCACGATTGGACGACCAATATTTCCGTTTGCGTTGAAGGTTAGTGACACATTTTACATCACCAGTAATCGGCTACAGAAATGGATTGATGTTAGAAATTCGGTCCATGAGGTTCTGGCGTGTTAACTCGTGTGGCCCCTTTAATTAAATGTTCCGAACGGTTTCTTGAGAAATGTAAAGCTTCTGGGCAATTCAAAAAGTGCTTATAAGTAAATCAGATCCGACGATGAAAATCTAGACAATATATGATCTCGACTATTCAATAGCAAAATATCTTCTCTCTGATTTACTTAAATTCTTTCGAAAGACAAAGATCCCAGGTAGAATAAAAAACTATCTGAAACCTTTTAAAAATATAAAATTTGTTCAACATATCTCTCGAAAGCTCCTAAGCTTTCTCTATTTTATTCTTGGCTGGCATTTGATAACAAAAAGTCAACGAATAATTGCTAAATACCGAAGATGTCAAAATAATGCTCTGAAATCTACTGACTTCTTCAGTTAAAATGCATTCCTATACTAATCGGTTCCTGCCTAGTATCTCAAGAGAACTACTGCTACGGCTATGCAGATGTGTATTTGCAGCATAGTCTTTATTCACATGGCATTTTCAATCTTCTAATATTTCATTCGATTTATTCACTTTCATCTTCTAAATATTTAAATGGGAATGGCAAATATTATAATCTTTATCTAGTATAGAGTAGTTGTCTTCTCCATAAAAGTATTTGTTTTTGAAAACCCTAAGTCATAAATAGCCTCGGAATACATATTTCTACGTATTGTGTTGCCTACATCCAGGCGCATTGCTTTCTAAAATGATCAGAATCACAAATCTATGCGGATTTTATTATGCAACAAGATATATCAGGGTTTCATAAAGTGGCAATAATTACTAAAAAAACATTGTTAAGGACATTTAGTTACAAAATCTAATTCGAATATTCTAAAATATTGCCTACATTAAGGCGTTTTCTGTAAATCCAGATTAATTATGTAAAAGAAAAGTTTCACCAAATTTAAAATTTGTGTTAACCTTTTTAATGAATTTATACTTTATACATTTCAAAATTTATATTCCCAAATAAAACGACGCATTTTTGAACCTCTTGACCAACAATGTAAACTACAATTAAACCGAGCTCTTTTGTATAATCTTCAATATCATAATAGATATCACTTCATTAGTGAGTTTTCCCTCCAACCAAATAATGTAAATTAGTGCCATCAATCAATGTGATAACACTAAACTGGCAAATACATACATCTACATTGGGATAAGCCATTTAATCTGAACATTTCGTCTCTCAACAGCAATCGAGTAACCGCATTTAACAAATTTATTAACTCAACGCCAAGCAAAGCATCAAAAATATATTGCAACTTAATTGACTTCTCACACCCGAATTTCAGCAGCACTTTTAACGCTCTTATGTAACACTATACATAACTGCAAATATATATATAATCTTACAAGCATCTACTCGAGGCAAATACTTATATTGTTAAAGGAGCACATACACACACACGCGCCGAAAATATGCCTTGACCTAGTGCTGCGTCAAATGTACTTGTATGCCACGAGTTTGCAGATTAAGAATTTTCGCTGCCGAATTAAGTATGCCGTTATATAAATAAGCCTTTCGTATGATAACTATGTACATAGCGTAAATGGATAGTCTTACAACAAAACATGAAGGCGAATTAAGTAGCGCCATTTAAAGTAACGATTAAGAAAGTGTTTGAATCAAGCACCGAGGTGAACAAGTTTAGGCCGAATTCAGTGGTGGATCAAATTAAGTGGTGAAGAGGGTAATGGTTAAGGTTACTCCTGTTATTATACTACAAAAAAATATTTCGCACAAAAGATTCTCAAACCGATCAGTCTGTGTACACCCGTGATAGGCAGAGAAATTTCAGGAGAAAATATTTAAAATGAAAGCTTTGAAAGCTCTAATTACCTTTCAACTAATTTAGTTAGTATCAGCCAGTCTTACAATTCACAATTACATGATACTTAGTAGATTATGAAGAAAACTTAAATTAAAAGAACTGATTAATACACATCTCCGAAACTTTAAAAGCTCCAATTGAAGAGAAAACAAGCTTAAAGCTAAGTTACTCTACTCATGAGAAAAATCACAATATTTTGAGAAAATCTGGAAATAATTTTAGATATGCATATGTTATATAAAATTTTTATTTGAAAGCTTAAAGCTTTGAAAGCTCTGATGGTTTTTCAGTACTTTTTAGTCTCAACAAATGTTTTACAGTTGATAATCAAAGATAACATAGTATTTAGTTGTGATCACAAAAATGTATACTCTTTGAAGCTTCAAAAAGCTCAGATTAAATGACAAATTCTTAAAATGAAACTGTTGGATTAATTATAAGTAAAATTAAAGTTTATAATAAAATTATAAATTTATTTACATTTTTTTAATACATCCTTATTTAAAAGCTTAAAGCTTTGTAAGCTCTGATGGTTTTGTGTTACTTTTTTTGTTAGTCTCAGCAAATGTTTTACAGTAATCAAAGGAAACATATTTAGAGTGTGATAAAAATTTGTATACCCTTTAAAGCTTCAAAATCTCATAACAAATGGAAAATACTTAAAATGAAATAGCTGGGTAGTTATAAGTAAAATTAAATTATTTTGATAATTTTCTGGAAAATAAATATTTAATATGTTTTTAATTCTTATTTAAAAGCTTCAAGCTTTGAAAGCTCTAATGGCTTTTTGAAACATTACTGCTAACCTCAACTAGTTTTATATGAAGTTGATCAACTATCATAAACTATTTAATCTATGATAACGAAAACTTAATTTTAAACTTCTAATTCGCAAGTAAAGATCATTTAAGCTTTGAAAGCCCCTCTCAAAGAGAAAAAATATTATATTTAAATTATTTCATTATTTATAAAAAAATAAATACATTTTTAATATTTTTTCTGGCTATCATTTAATTATTAAATTTTTTTACTTGTTATTTTATTCCGTATCTTCCCTTGCACCTCCTCTCTACACCACTGCTTTCAAACACATTATAAAACGGGTCGCTGTAGCTGTTATGACACTCATCGTGAGAACTCTGCAGATATTTAGAACAATTTTCAAATACTTATACCCAAAAAGCAGAAATATATATTTACACCAGCACAAAGTATACAAGAAATATTCATGCTTATATGTTGTTGTACGCAGTAAACCAATAAAGCGTAGCATACTTTGCGGGGCACTCATATTGTGGGCGAAGGGCTTTAGGTATACAAATAACCGCCATAAAACTGAAGGAGATTTGGTTTTTTGGATTTAAAGAGGGTGTTAGTGTCTTATGGCGCATAACAACGACAGCGCCAGCAACAACAGCAACAGCAACACAACAACAACCACCTTTTCGCTCCAACGCTTTGGGGTAATTAATTATTTTCAAATTAATGGCAAATTATATGAGTTTAGAATGAGCAGAAAAGACGTGTTGCGCTGATATTTTCGGCAAAGTGTTAGCTAGCAAAGATCCAGCCAGCGTTGGAGCAGAAGGAGCGGCAAACGTCGTTAGGCAAATGTAGCATAAAACGTTTTGTAAGTGCGTTGCTGTGTGTGTGTATGTGCACAAATACATATGTAGTCATTGTTTTAAGTGCGACTTAACTTGTGTAATTAAATGTGTCAAGGGTTGGAAATAATTATACGAGACTGTCTATCGGCCTTATTTAAATATTACATAACAGAGCGTTGCATAAATATTTGCTCATATACATATGTGTTTGTATGTGTGTGTGCAGTAGGCGCAAGTGGCTTCAAGTATGTAGTAAAGCGTGTGTAAATTTGTAAATAATTTTAAGCTCGAATGTAAGAGCATTCAAATTATCAGCATGCTTGGCTTATGCTGAATAAACCAACGTGTGAGATTGTGGGGGCAATAGGGTGAGCCAGAAATTAAAATAAAATATCTACTATTTGAATTTTTAGTAAAAAAAGTTAAATTTTTAGAAAGTAATTTAAAGCAAAGTGATTTAATTATGATTATACCTTCATTTTGGAGGATCCTCAATCATCCTTCGTCCAAGTTTTAAGTTAAGGTTTTAATCGAAATACGTATTTTTTCACTTTAGATGACCCTGTAAGGAGTTATCCTGCCAACGCGAGCTAATTTTTTCGAGGTTTCACCGGAAATGGCATCCCAATGGCCGAGTTTAAAATATCTTTTTCCAAAAGTTGCAGAATTTCTTTATTACTAGTGAATATTTGTAACAATAAAAATTCTAATAAAATATTTCATTTTTTATATGGGAAAACAATTTTTGAAAAAAGGCTGTTTTTACCCGAGGAAGCCCATGTAACCCCTCAAGCAAAGGTTCTTCACAAATTTTAAAATAAATTGGTTATATTTTGTAGTTATATTTCCGAGATCTCGAGGTTTTTTGAATTATATTAACTTTGTAAAAGTGTTCCACAATCACAAATACAAATGTGTATTGGATATTTTACTTCTTTACTTTACCTTCCCAAAATAACCCAATATATTTAGCTGGTTTATCTTAAGGCCGTGTATACTTCATATTATGTATTTCAAAAAAATATATTCTCAACGTCAGAATCCCGAAATATTAGTCCCGAAATTTCGGGATCCCGAAAACACTTTCATTTGCCTTCCATATTCATTTCATTTCCATTTTCAACTTGGATCCCGAATACTTGATCCCGAAATTTCTGGATATCGAAATAGCTTTAATGTACTTCTCCAATTTCTGCAACTCTAACTAAATAAATAAATTTGCAACCGAAATCCGGAAAAATTAAATTTAAAATTTCGTTGCATATAGCTTTCATATTACACCAATTTCCACTTATTCAATAAATTTTCAATTTCAGGGTCTCGAATGCTCAATTGCGAAATTCGGGATCCCAAGAAAATACCAACTCCAACTAAATAAATAAAGTATCGACTTGGGGATATTGAATTTACTCCTGTAATTACTGCCACTCCAACTCAATAAATTTTCAACTTCGGGGTCCGAATAATTATCTGTATTTGAAAAACGCTCTTACTGTTCCTCTAATTACACCAACTCAAACTAAAAAAAGAAAATTTTAACACCGGAATCCCGAATGCTTAGTCCCGAAACCTCGGGATCCCGAAAACGCTAACTGCAACTAAGTAAATAAATATACATAGATGTATTTTCAGTTACGGAATCCCGTTTGCTTAGTACCGAAATTTCGGGATCCCGAAAACTTTTTGCATTTCTCTTTGAACTACATTATTTACACTTGTTGTAAGGTAACACAGCCAGTAACAACACTTCACATGCTTGCACTGCAGCGACGTACGAACGTCAGCTATTCGGCTGAGTAAAAATTACTTTATTCTCGAACGCACTTAATTTTGCATACTTAATGAATATAGCTTTAGATAAGCACTTTAAGGACTTAGGCTAAGCATGTCTGCATGCGTGCATGTGCGTACCATAACATAGCGACAAATAAACAGACATACTAAAGGTATATGTATGCCTGTGTGCGAGCCTGGTTGAACGCTATAGCGTATATATAACGGTATCAGGTTGAGGTGTGAGCTACGCAACATACGAAGCGAGTATCATTGGCTATTAATCTGTTATACGCACAATGGTCAGAAAGCTACTCAGACTAACGGTACACAAGCGTAACGAATATATCAGCATTACGTATGTAAGTGTGAGTACGCGTCTGAGTATGAGTATGAGTATGTGTGTGCGTGTGTTTTGACATTAGGCTACACCTTGTTGCGATTCAACCGACGTTGTGTAATTGCAGCTAACGCAAGCAGTAAATATTCAATCGCTGCCACACACACACACACACAAACATACATGTGTGTGCCGCCAGGTCCTCCTCAAACCATAACGGAACAGCGTAACGGATGTTGTGTAGCGCACACATGCAGAGACATATGCAGAGTGTACGCAACGGCTTATACGAGTATGACCTTTGACACGCTCCAATGCGCGCATTATTGCCGCATACTGACCGCACGGTAACCGGACGCAAACATACACACACACAAACACAACTGATGTCTAAATATGCGTGCGTGTATGTGTGTGTGAAAGGGTGCGAGTGAAAGGATGCGTTTGGCGTGCTGACCGTTTTAATTTATTGCAATCGACCTCAATCAGCATGTGCTTTGTAATTTAATTTTGCTACTTTATGCGCAACAACAACAACATCCACTACATACATAAAGGAGTACGTGTGTGTGTGTATATTTCCGCCATTTCGCCGAGCTGCAAGCGATTAAATCGGCGAATGCGAAATTTCAAATGCACTTCGATTTTTTCGGTGTGTGTGGGTGGGTGGCCCCTGCGCGTATGCTATAATTTTTTAATACACAGGTGGCAGCGCTTTCGTTCAAATACGTATATCCACAGGTACAGAATAGTGCCGCCTCTGTATTGGCACGGATGTTCCGCTTTACGCTTTAGCGCTCGCATTGATGAATGCTACGGCGGTTCCGGTTTCCTTCCGCGCTGCTTACGGCCGCTTGCGTAAGCTTGACCGTCTACGTTTGTGTTGCTTTTTTTCCATTTCCTTCGCATGCGATGCGTTCCGGTTGCGATTTTTTTGTACTCATTTCGGAGCGTTTTGCTATTTAGCTGATTTGCATATGTGTTTATGGAGGCGTGTCTTATTTTACACCTCGCACCAGCACCACCTACACGCACGCACCTGCGTTGCGACTCAACTATTCGCTTGCTTGCTTATTTATGTAATGCGCACTAATATGTTTTCTAATCTACTTACGACTTTCTAATTCTTTGTTCGCGTTTAGCGGTCTAACTGTTTTTTGGTTTTTTTGTGTGTTGCTACTTCGTGCGATTGGCCAGCCAGATAACTGTGCTAGGTCAATGCGCAATTCACACCTTAGATAACGTACATATAAATGAGTAAGATTCTACGCTAGGAATGTACATATGTTTATTAGAGTGCGCCAAATTTTAGTTTCATATAATAAAAAACAGAAAACCCGTTAATTTCGGCTTCACAGGGCTGTAATATCTCTTACAGTGCATTTCTTATGGTACAAAAGGAAATATATGTAGATTCCTGATTCTGATGGGTAAGTTCCTACGGCAGCTATATGCTGTAGGGTTCCGATCTGCACAGTATGTATGGAGATTGTAGCTTCACATTCGATATTTATCCATGCCAAATTTCATGAAGATAACTCGTCAAATAAAAATGTTTTTCACACGAGGACTGGATTTGAGCGTTCAGTTTGTATGGTAACTGTATGTAATAAGAGTGCGATCTGAACAATTTATTCGAAGATTGCAGTATTGTCTTGTATAATAATCTATGCCGAATTTGGTGACGATATCCTGTCAAATAAAAAAGTTTTCTCTACAAAGAATTTATTTGGATCGGTCAGTTTGTATGACAGATATATGCTAAAGGGTGTCGATCTAAGCAATTTGTTCGAAGATTATAGCGCTGTCATAGATAATGATCAACTCAAAATTTCGTAAGAATATCGTGTATAAAAAAAAACATTATCCATATCGGGCTTTGGTTTCGATCGGCTAGTTTCTATGACAACTATATACCCTGGTGTACCGGCATCAGCGATTCCGACAAACAGGCATCCAAAGCTTGACAAACGAGATTGACTAAGGATTTTTTTGCCTTTGTTACAATTTTTTCGTCATAAATGGTTTTCATTATGTCAAACATGATGTAACAGCTCTAAATACCTTGTCTCTATATCATTTGACTAATATTTCTTGATTTTATGGAAAGAAATGTCAACGATGATGTCGTGTTTTCAATATGTCGTCATTAAATATCACGCGCAATAGACTCAGTCTGTCATACCTAACTAATAATATTTTCAACAAATTTATATATTCTTCTTCTTCTTATTTATATGTTATCTAACAAAATTATATTTTCACACTTCTGGTCGAAAACGTAATTTTTGTGATTGAAATTAGATTCAAATACGAATTAAATGGGATAGTAGATATGGTTCTGAAATATGCTTCTACCTTACCAATGCATATCATATGATACATATTTCGTTTTGTGAAAAAAACACATTACACAAATTTCAGCTTATTAAATCAATTCTCAACTTCAGGATCTAATACTCAATTTCGAAATTTCGGGATCCCGAAAATGCCAATTCAACCTAAATAAATTAGGTTTCAATTTCGGGATATCGAATAATTAATCTCAAAATTTCGTTTCAATTTCAACTAAATACATAAATTTTCAATTTTGGGGTACCGATCGATTAATCCCGAAATTTCGGGATTTAGCAATCGGGATCTCGAAAACGCCAACTCCAAAACTTATTCGCTTTGTGCAAAAATGTAGCATAATGAACATTGATGTAATCTGATCAAACTCGATTTTTGGGACAGCTTCAGTGATTTCCATCTATCTTGTAAAACAACGGCCCTTCAAGCTTCTTTTTATTACAGAAATAGGAAAAATCACACGCAGTCATTATGGAGGCTTGGTCTTCTTTAAATATAGTATTGTTTTAAACCTCAAATTATGTGCTTTGATCCATTTCTTATAACAATTGAAAAATGCCAAGCTTGTGAAAACAAATCTACAAAGAAAGCAATTATAACAACTGTAATTTCTAAACCGAAGCTAAAACATTAAAATTTTTTACTATTTTCAGAAAATACTTCGTAATTTAAGGCAAGATCATCTCTAATGTAGATAAATGTAGTCATGTGATACAAATTTTTAAAATTTTTATTTTATTTTTTATTTTAATTTTTAGTATTTGTTAGTTGCCTTTTATATTTTGGGATCATAAGTAGAAGAAGGAAAACAAGCATTAATCTCTGAAAATTGCTTTATTGTTTTTAAAAATATTCCACATTAAGATCTAAGCACTTTTGCTCACTCGAATCAACCAATTGTCGAAGCATTTTAGCTACACTACTAAAAACAAGTCACAACTTTACGGGGTATGACTCATCAAATGGTTATTTTGACTGCCAAAAAATACAGTAGTCTCAGTCGTCGTGCTGAAAGAGTGATTGGTTTTCTGCGGTTGCTTTTTTAGACTTCTTCAAATACAACTGGCAAATAAATGATTGGATACAACTCAGAATTTGCAGTTCTGCGTTGTCTCTAGTGGAATGGTTGCGACCTGCCTAGTTTAAAAAAAAAAAAACAGGAAATCAATTGCTTGCAAGTGCTTCGTGCGCGAACAACGTTCGTTGGATTTGGCTCATCTTGAAAGATTCATGCATTCAACTGATCTTTACTTTTGGGCTCATATGCGTTAGTAAGCGATTCATCAGCTGTTACGATGTTCTAGACGTGTTTCGAAGCACCTGTATCGTAGTTCTTTAACATATCTCTCGACCGATTGATACGAGACTTTTTTTTTGAGCGAATGACACATGTATGTGAGATCCCATGTGAGACATTTTTTTAATTAAATATTCACGCACAATTTAATGTATGCTGGGCTCACCTGTAGTTGTCTGTACCTCATGATAAGTGACATAGTAATTTTGCAACATCAGTTTGCGCACAGCGCTAACAGCTTCCGGAACAAGAACTGATTGTGGACGGCCTTTACAAAATTTGTCTTGGAGTAAACTATGACCTCGAAGGAATTGACCATATCATCGATAAACACTGGCCTTTGATGGCGCTTCACCGTCAAAAATAGAATTAAGTTCACCTATGCATTCTTGGTGGGTTAATCAACTGCGAAAATTGTAAAAAAATATTCGCATGGGTGTTTGCGATTTAATTTAATTTTTTGCCAAGATGAATATTTCAAGTAACTGTAAACAATACAAATAGCGCTCGTGCGTTTTGGATTAAGTGTAAGTTGCTAAAACGCGGGAAAAGGCAACATACGTATTTATACCTATTTTAGAAATTCACATTTAAAATTGTACGAGTTATATGCAATCTTCAACAGCAATTGAATTTTTTTATTCAAAATTTATTTTTTTCGATTTTAAGGCGAAATTGGGTTTTGTTCAGCGAGTTTGGAACAAAAGAAAGAAAAGAAAGTAAGTTTACACCAAGTTTCGTGAAAGACTTGTTTTTATGGAAAAAAAAATTAAAAAACTCAAAACTTTGTTATTTAAATTTTTCATAATTCACCAAAGTTATAGACCTTTTCATTACCTACAACATTACCATATAACATATTTCTATTGGATTCGTAGTTTTGCCGGAAATCGAAAAAACCGGTCATTAACCCTTAAAAATGTAATCACGCCAGGGGAATGCTTCTTCTTCCCTACCTAAGAGCTTTCTGTTCCAATGAGTTTAAAATTTCTATGAAATTTTTTGACGTTTTACAATTTTCAATAGCTTCAACACTGGTGCAGATAATCTTATAATTTTTGCTAAGGATTAAGAAATATTAATATCGAAAATGCGGAAACTGTGTTTGTAATCTTAACTTACAACAAAAATGTAATTTTGACAATGAAATATTTTTCCAAAACTTGTATGTGATATTGTTTTTATCTTGTAAGGCTTGCAACTTTCATATTCCACCCATCCTAATGATCACATTTCTCAGTGACATCTACCCCCAAACAACTATCTAACAAAAATTTATTTATTCCTACACAAACAAACATATATTTGCGGCATTATCGGCATTCAGCAATCTTGGCTGCGTTTTTCATGCGTTTTAAGCTGTCGGCTTGTATATAATTAAGCTGGACAGCCCATTTTTCGCACGCACGCATTTGATTTGTACACATGCAAATATTGTGCCACTTACGCACCTTCAACACGCACACAAAAACACTTGCATGTATGCATGTACGCCAAAGTGTGTGTGAGTTAGTGTCTGGCTGTGGCATCAGCTAATTGCTTACGCAAATTTTTCATAGTTACTCGCACACACAACGTTTGCTTGCCACTATTTCCGGTTGGCCGTAAGCTTAGATTCAATTCCGAGCATTAATCGTTGTTAGGGCACCGTTAGCCGGATGTTAGAAGCTCCAATACATGACGTGTGCATTTAAATTACCACTTACCGCCTTGCCGTTCGCCAGTCTACGTGTGTATGTGTGTGCGCATACTGCCGCCTGCGTGGGGCAACGCACCTTTTTGCTTACATGATAATGACTATCACTGTGTTGAGGTTATGTGTGGTTATCGTAAAATATTACTGTATCTGGAGATAAATTAAATTGCACACTCACATAGTTTCATAGACGTAGGCGGATAAATGTTAATCTTTGATTAAATCGCAGTGTGAATAATTTATTTTTAACAAAATTTTATGCAAAGGAGTTTAGTCGGTGGCTTTAAGTCTAGTATGTGGTGGGTCAGGAGTTAGGAAATATATTGTGTAAACTCAATTTAATGCAAAAATATTTTACTTGATATGTCTTATGTGGTATACTGAAATTGTTGCTTTGGGAGATAGTTAGGAAGTTACACTCATAGTCAATATAGTCAAACCGACACCGACAGAAGATAGTTCTTGGATCGCCTTCATATGAAAATTAGATTGCGAAGGAATACAAAGAACGATCCAAAGTAAACAGGACTTAAAAAAAACAGAACAAATAGTTTTTTCGGCAAAATCAGTTTATTTTATTCAAAACAGTCTCCTTCTGCTTCAATACATCTTTTTGCACGGTCCAAAAGCATGTTGAACGAGTGTTTTAGCTTGTTGGCCGGTACGGCCGCCAGTATGCCGGTGCAAGCCTTTTGAATGGCCTCTACGTGTGTATAACGCTTTCCTTTCATAGACAAATGCATTTTTCGGAAAAGGATGAAGTCCCACGGTGCCACATCAGGTGAATACGGGAGTGGTTAATGGTTAAAATGTGATTTTTAATCAAATAATCATCCTTCGAATGTTGGATTCTGAGCAATTTTTGGTCGGCTGTTAATTTGTGCACACACCTTTCGTAAGCCCAAATGTTCAGTCACAATGCGATAAATCGATGTTTTGGGGATGTTCAATTCCATTTCAATTCCATTTCCATGATTTTTGATGAATTCACGCACAGTTTCGATGGAATTTCCGATGATCACGGATTTTGATTGGCCCACATGTTGATGAAACCACTCGTGCACTCTGCTACGGGATAGGCAATCATCGCCATATATTTGTTTTATCAATTGAAACGTTTCGATAAAAGTTTTACCAATTTTAAAAGAAAATTTAATGTTGGCTCTTTATTCGAAGCTCATTTTCGCACCGATAACACAAACATACTGACATTGAAAACGCAATTACTTCACTTCCAAACTATGAAATATCATGAAACTCTCACTGGATAATCGATAAGGATAGCAGATTCTAACGCAACAGTCGACATATAGATGGCGCGACCAGGAGGCGCTAGATTCAAAAAATTTACTTTGGAATGTAAAATGGCAGCTTTTGATTTTTTCTGTTTGCTTTTTTCCCAAATACGGCAATTTTGCTTGTTTATATATCCATTAAGCCGGGAATGGGCCTCATCGCTAAGCAAATTTCGACTCGAAAAGTCTGATCTTCTTGGAACTTTTCTCATAAGCTATATTTTGTACGCTTTTAATTTAAGATTCCGACGTAAAATGCACCAAGTCGTTTCATACGTCAGTCTGAGCTGCTGCGAATGGCACCGAAACGATTTCCCATGGTCTCCGTGCACATTCTAAGCTACTACTACTCTATTTTTTTCCATGCGTGCTGGACGTGGTCTATTCGGTCGAATATTATCCCATAATAAATGATGGGACTCAAGATGGGTGATGATGTTGCGAATAGTACGTTCAGTAGCTCGATTATGTTGACCATAAGTTGAGCAAAGTGCGCGAAACACATTTTTTTACAGAACGTGAATTTTTGTAATAAAGTTGAAGTCTTTCCATGGTGAAATACCAAACAATACTGAACGAAAATTTCATTACAGCTTGGTACGACTCATCCGAAATCTGTCAAAATAAGGCTATTGAAAAATATACCCTTACTTGGATCACCCGTTACATATATAAAAATATATAATGTACTCAATATTACTCAGAATTTTTTGTATATTTAAACTCTCTACTAACTGCTTTGTCGCCACCGGTATTAAGTTCGAACGACAACAAAAACGGCTCGCAACTATGACAGTAGCTGTGGAACTGTGGAAAAATAGCTGCGAAAGTAGTCAGCAAATAATAGCAACAAATGTAGGAGCTGCCAGATAAATAACATTGAAATAGTGGCGATTTGGCGTCATGACATAATAGCGGCGCCGAAAAAATCACCATTGATTTTAACCAACTCATTAATTAAACAGATACTCTTACATTTTTTTGGGAACCTCCATCGTAAAGCGACAAAAGCAACAGCGATGGCCGCAAAATAAATCGCAACTGTAATGTGAGCAAAACAAAGAACAAATAATACGGTACAGGCAAAATTATACGAAGGATGCCATAACTTCAAATGACGACACCGTGCGATGTAGCAGAGCAAACAGTCAGCAAAAACACATAACAACAATAACAATATGGGTGAAACATCGCAAGTAAAAAATCGGGGAAAATAAAAAAAATTACAGCGCAACATTTGTACGCAGCGGTTTATCTCTTTGTTGTTGCAATTTTTTTATTTTTTCATGCTTCTTGTAAATAAATTCCTTCCACATCCAGTCATAAGGGCCGTCTGATCGTTTTATTGCGGAAATCAGCAATTTTAGATATCTTTAATACTCGGCTCCTCTCTTTCAACTCACTTATTCAGCCTATTTGCTCTTTTTAATGTCGAAACTAATGTTTGTTTATGCCGTAAGTGTGTGTGTTGCGTCGTTTGTGACGTCAGAAATATTAAATAAGATATAGTTTATTAAGAGAGCGAGATGAAATAGTTTTATCTACTGGAAAATTTGTTTAGTTTCAACAATATTATCCAATAAAGTAGAGAGTTACATTTCGAATGGCTTAAAACACTTTTCCTATATCATTCAGCTTTTCACAGCGACAGCCCACTGACCTCATCCACAACCAAAAATACTTCGAAAAATTAAACGCGTGCGGAAATACATGTAGCTTTCTGAAAAAAGTCCATCATTAATAGATATTTCCAAGAAGATTCTGGTTGATCTGGCTCAACTATCTGGAGGCATGAACAATACCTGACTCCGAAAGAAGAAAACGCAGTAGCACTCCAGTCTATGCCATGCTTAGGAAACCCTGGTTTCCGTTTTTGATTTTTAATTTATGATTGGATTATGGGCTAAGAAAGCCCCTTATGTTCTATGCAGTATTTGTGTGATAAAAGGTTTATAAAAGGCAAAACTTACAAGGCAGATATATATAGTACTTTTTGGTCCACTCCAGCCAGGGCACTTAATGTGATTTTGCATATACGGTCCATAGATATCGCGGACGGTGTATGCCCACGAAAGTTGCTTTCAGACTCAGAGACTCTGGGATACTAAATTAACTCGTGTTTAAGCATTCGGGAATCTTCGTACATTTTGATATTTTGGATCATGGAGTGGCCAAACCAAACTCTGGCAACTTTTTCTCCGTCCACACACCTGCAGTGGAGTTATGGATGGAAATATACAGTTGGACTCTTTTCGGATGAGTCAAAGCTTGGTGGATTTCTATGTAAATTAATCTAATCAATGTAGTAGTGCAGTCTCTTTCAGGGAAGTGACTTCCCAATACCGTAATACTAGCTTTGAGCTCACTAACTGCGAGTTTAGGGCTTGCTAAGTAATGCCTAACCTCATTTTCAATGCTATTGAGCCATTTTTAATAGGATTAGTAAAGGGGTTATATTAGGCCACAGCGGAATCGCCGATAACTGTAAAGCTGTCGAGCTGGCAAGAAAAGGCACCATAGTTCTGTCAGCTTAGTACAATGGAAACGGGTCGATGATTTACACTTCTCGTGTGTTATGCCACTGAATAGTTAGGTTCCATGGAAGGCTAACCTGCTCTACTGTAAGAGATCCAGTCAGCTCTATGCCTTCAGTAAGTATTACCTTTCCCTAGTTGTGAAGATTTTATCAAGCCGTTGCCCTATTGGATCTCCTACATTTGGGATGCTTTTGGTTGTAACGACAAATAAAACATTAGTTTTCTTCGAACTAAAATTAACGTCAAATTACACAAAGATTGTTTGGAAAGTGAGCTGATTCAATTCGCTGAAGACCTACATGAGGGAAAGGGATTATTTTAAGAATATGACGCTCTAAGTCACACAGCATGCGCTTCTAAATATTTTCCCTGACCAAAAAAGGGAAAAATAGAGGTAGCTATTTTAGGCTGGCGAACCATAAATACTAACCACCACTGGGTTTAGAGCTAAAACATGTATGTACTAGTAGAAACATAAGTTAACCAGCACAGGTGTATGGTCTCTGCTTTCCCTTTCGGACCTTCGTGTTAAACCTATATTTTATTGTAGTTTTTCCAGAATGTCATCTGCTACCAATTTTAATAATTGTTCCTTTGAGATGTACACATAATAAATATGCAATTATGTTTTGACAGTTTCAGTTCGAGGATGAAATTTTGACTCATTCGACAATTTTCGCAGCACTCGTGCTGTTTTTATGCTCCAGAAATCAAGCTAGGGATATCCAACATTCCAAAACCGGCTTCGTATATTAATTTTTAATTTTTTATAATTATTTTATAATATTTAATATTTAAAACTTTGGATTTCTATTTCAGTGTGACCTTCAAAAAATGTTCGCATGATTTTTTTTTCCTATTTACGACTATCACTCTATTATTTACTCTAAAAGCGAACACCCCCCGACTATATTGAAATCAAATAAACGCCGACAAATTCATTGATATTTATGGTGTGCGCCGCTATCAGCTCGTCCAACAGATGATAGCCAATTACGGTGAATTTGAATACGAAATTAACTGTCCGGCTGCCAAAAAGACGTTGATGCTTCGCTTGTTGCGCTCCTCCCTTGAAGAGCTGGTAACGTTCGAAAAACAAGGAGGCAGCAATTTTTTATGCTTGAAGTGTTCACTCAAACAACAGCTCATTTTGTATTGAAATTACCTTCAAATAGCAACAAATGAGATAGAGTTGTTTTGAATAAATCAGTGCCGAACGGCTTTGGCATATTTTTCACATTTCCGATTTGCTATGTAAATTCAGTTTGAATTGAGGGCTTTGAAGAAATCCACACAGATGAAATTGATTTGTTGGGTGTGGGAAATCCTTTCGCCAAAAAATTAATTTGAAAGTTGCCAAAGTAAGCTAGACGTAGTACCGTTAGCGCGTAGAATTTAAATTTAGACAAAGTGTGTCAAAACAACAACAACATTTGAGGCAGTGTGTGTGGTTGGTGATGTTGCACGTTTCCTTGAAGCTGTGCAATTAAATTAAGGAAAATAAATTAAGCAACGTGCTCATTATCAGGCCAACAACAACAACACACACACAATTTCTAGTAACAACAAGTAATATATGTATATTCACACACACACAGCCACACTTACACTCAAGTTCAATATATCCGTTAGCGCGATTTTTAATTTAATTTGCAGCACACCAGTCAGCTTGCCGAACTGTTGCATCAAAGCGTCGGCTGGAGTGGTTTATGAAAAGTTAAGTAGGTCGGCGGCAGGCTGGAAGTTTCTCAGTTACTTTTTAGGCTCGCTTTTTCTCTCTCCAGCATAGCCCAAAAAGTAGACTGTCTTCTGCATTAGAAAGTTGACATGTTTGCCGCTGCTTTCTGCTTGCCGCTTAAGCTGAAAAGGGGTAACGCAAAGTGCTTAGCACGTTGGAAGCATGAAGGTCGGAGAAGGAAGGGCGTGGGTTGACAATAAAATAACTGTCGTTGTTTAGTGATGGCAGGTAAGCAACAACTTTATGCACATCAGCGGCTGTCGACCTTAATCACTTGCCTGTCGCAGACGACAAGACATGACATTACGCACAGTTACCGTTAGCGTCACCATCACCGGCGTCGTCAGCGTCAGTGTCATCGTCAAAAGCCTTACGGCTTTAAAGTCGTTGTGGCAGAAATGTAAAATTTTGCACGTCACTCCCCACTCTTTGGAGCTTTTATCTCAATCAGATTATTTTTATTCTCTTATTGCGACTTGCGACATGTAAGCCTGGCTGTGTGCCGTTTGCTTGGCACAAGTGGGGTTCGATATGTGAGGCCTTGAGGAATGTGGCTTTCACATTTGAATTTTTATGTAAAGCTGAAACTTGTCTATAATAAGAGCCGCAATCAATTTAGTCTTAGAGTTTGCATACAAATTGTAATGAAGCAGGTGCTTGCGTTGGAGGTTGGGCATCTATTCAGTATCATCCTCTATTTAGACTTTTAACATATGAAATTTGAAGTGAACCCTTAAACTGAATACGTCGGAGTGGAAGCGCTGCAGCTTTCTCTCTTTAAGCCGAGACCTCAAGCTCTACATGGGTTGGCTATCGCATCTTACCAAAGGGTTGCTCACGTTGCCAGGATATGTGGTGAGGACGCAAGAGTAGGAATTGATTACAGCGCTCCGACTGTAAATGTATACCCAGAAGCATCACTACACCCCTTAAAGCTCATCCGGTTTTAGAACATCATCATACAACTCGTCGAAATCAGCATATTGATATTGGACCAATCACTTTTGGCCTATTCGCTCAGCCAGAATATGCTCAACATCAACTTCTACCGAGATATGATTTATTACGAAAATTTCTACAAACAAAAGGGAACAAAACCATCGAGCAGACCTCGTACTTTCTCTCAATATATATGGATATAGTATTCTATTTCTGAATACATACGATAAATAATACTTAAAGATCCGTATAAGGTCATATATGTGCATATACATATTAACAGTAAAATTCCTATGATATAAATAGTGTCAATAAATATTTAATTTTAACGGTAAAAGCAACAAATGAAACATGTCAAAAGTGTGAAACCACAATGGAAAAATAAAAATACCTAACACGGTACACAAAATTCAGAAATATAAACAAATAAAAATGAAATCTAAACTAAATTTAGAAAATGGTAAAACGAAATACAAACAAAAGTAAAACTGCGTCTGCACATAGAAATATTCCAAATCACACACTTTGACAATTCATCAGATCGAAACAGAAATAGTCAAGAATGCGAAAAGAGCGGAAAACGTACCTACAGAACGCACTGACAATAACAAAAAGCTGAGTATGAGAGAGAAAATGTGTCAAAATAGAAACTTTACTTGCGAATGGTAAAAAAGTATCAGCGTATAACGGTATCGGCGATGATGGCAAGTGATAACAATGATGACGCCACAAGCAGCAGTAAGAAAAACGAAGATGAAGACGACGATGCCGTGGGTGAGACGCTGTCAGCAGTTGCATTTGGAGGGTCTTAAGATATGTTTTTTTTTTTTTATATTTAAAATCCGCTATCGAAAGGAATTGGGGTACAAGCGGTATTGAAAGTCCAAAAGCTGATGTAAGTGGTGAAAGGGAATTAACTGCAATGTGTTGCTCGCCTACGCTCAAACTTTTATTTCAGTCCTGTACTTTCAACAATTGAATTATATGAAGTAAAACATAAGACAGAAGAGGCCACCTTTGGCCATTGGGGGATGAATTTTCTTTCATTAGAACAACATTAGGTCCCACACATGGAAGTTATTATCCTCCTTACCTGTCTATGCCTGGTCTTACACTGAAATTCTTTACTGCTTCGATTGCACGGCTTCCAAGATCACTGCACCGCAGAACCTTCTCCTCACAGTTCCTTCTTAGTTCACACACCAAAGAGGGATTGTTGAATGGAGCAAAGTCGTTGGTGAAGCTGTGCAGTAAAGTTTTCCACAGATGGATCGAAGATAAAGAGGAGACTAAGAGGTAAAGTCTTCTGTCGAGAACTCTTCATTAACTCTAGTTTCAGATTACCAAACCACTGAGGTGTCTTTCAAGCGGAAGTGGCTGCCACCAAGGAGGCAGTAGATGTAATGCGCCGAAATGCGGCTACCTTCAGAGAGGTGTGCTTTCAATCCGACAGCCGAGCGGGTATACTGGCTTTCAACTCGCTGACTGTGCTCTAAAAACTAGTCAAGGAGTTCATGACTTCATTAGCAATAGCTTCAAGCTTCTTCCATATTAGACTTGTAGAGGTGCCAGGTCATCGCGGAATCGCTGGAATCTACAAAGGTGATGAACTGTCTAGAGCATCCTTTCCCCAAATCTATCCGTTTAGAGTTAAGTTGGTTCTCCGAAATCTGCTTGTTACCTGGTGTTGGACCAGAACACCGGCCAGAACTTTTGAGACTGCGAGATTCTTCTGATTCAGAGTGAATAATAAAAAGCCAAACAAATTAGAAGAGCGAAAGAGGTCATCCGAGCAGTGTGCTTTGAGAAAGTCAACCTCGCCAATTTCGAAGTGAGATGAAACGACTTTAGATCAACCTTACCACCTAACCTAACCTCTAGGGGTAAAAAGTGATCTCAGGAGAAACTTGTGAAATGTTCGTTATGAAATTACTTAAATTTTAGTTTTTCGAAAATGCGAATTTAACTCCTTATATAATCTGTCTAAAAGCTTCACCGAAACTTCTGAAACACCATAAAATATTTTCTTGACTTTTCTACAACAAAAAGTTACTGTATTCAACATTCTCAAAATGGAACTGGAAAATTCTAATTTAGTAAAGTTCACCTCACGCCATTTTGAAACAATCGAAATTTTCCCAAAATCTCAGTATTGGCGAATATAAATCAAATTGTAAATTATAGAATTAAATCAAAGATTACTTGAACTTAAAAATATTGCCTTAGAAGTCATAAATCAAAGTGTGCAAATTTATATATACACATACATATAAATTTAAGCATGTATTATTCAGTAGGATACGCTTTGCAGTGGCACGTGGCATCGGTTAATTCACAACTCCCTCAAAATTCGCTCTCTAACCGAAATAAGCAATGCAAAAACACCAGCCTCTGCCCCACATGACTTGACTGGCTCTCTACATGTTGAATCGATGAGCCTCATGGAAAGCCGAGTAGCTGTCGCTGACTGGAAATAGCATATGACATCATCATAAAAATGGACGCGCAAACAAATTTGGTGATTTGTTACTATTTCTATGCCATACATGCCACACTCATACACATACATGTGCCAACATAGAAAATTGGTCATACTGGTGGAGGCAGCAAATGTAGTAGCAACAAATGAAGTGATATTGGCGAATTAAAGGAAGTGGCAAAGTAACAAATCGACGCTCGTATCCGTTTAGGGAAGCATAGCGCAAAAGTCAGTGCAAGCGAGCGGATAAAGGCAGCAAGTGTCAAGGAGAGTGATGTGAGGAGTTTGGGGGTGCAGAGCCCCACTGAAATTTATGGAAAGCCATCTGAGATGTAGTAGAGCAAACAATAAAGTTTGAAGCTCGTTATAAAGAAGTTGGGTACAGCATAGCATAAAGTTAAGAAGATCTTGTTTAAATGCTTTACAAAGATATTTGAACAGTACCGACTAGATCTCACCCAAAAGTACTAACTAAATATCATCTCCAAAACTAACTTAAGATTACAGATTCATTCCTCTTGCAATTTCATAAGCTTAGAGAATTATTTGAAGCTGTTAAGAACCCATAAAGCGTGAATAACACAAATGGAGTTATATAAATCAGAAGAAATTATGTGAAAAAAACTGGATCAAGGCTACAGAATATATAGAATATTCAGCTTCTTTTCCTTTGATATGTCTCTCATATACTTATTTCTCGATGCAAATGACGGTCCAGCGAGTCTTATCATCTCAAAATAAGATTCTGAAGAATCTGTTACCATAAGTCGCATGGATTACACAGGGA
Source organism: Bactrocera zonata (assembly GCA_037783105.1). Lineage (NCBI taxonomy): Eukaryota > Metazoa > Arthropoda > Insecta > Diptera > Tephritidae > Bactrocera > Bactrocera zonata. The sequence continues at coordinate 2,366,764 of JBAWJQ010005835.1, read as the reverse complement.
CTTATTTAAAAATTCACAACAAGAGACGGTTTCAGTGACAGAGAACAATTTTTAAAAGGAAATCGACCTTAAAGCTGCAGTCTATTAATATTCATTAATCAAAGTAATTTCAATGCCATGTGAAAGACGGATCGGAATTAGAATGCATCCGGATTTATACACAGATAAAGTCTCTCTCCTACCATTTGTATACACATTATATTATTTAACGTTGTTCGTTAGAGTTTGAGAGTAAATCATTTGTATAACCGATTATGCAGTCTCATGAAGTCAAAGTTGACTAAAAAGTTATATTTTGACCGATTGATTAAATAGTTCCCCCAGTAGTCTCGTTTGAATACAGGTTGTAGGTTTTCAAATACTAGCTCGGGGCCGGCCATAGGCGTAGGATCACTTCTTGTCTAGTCACAATTGAATTACAGAGTACATGCTTCGACTAAAAATTAAATCTGAAAGGGTCAAGAACCCACAAGAGGCTTTGTTTTCAGGAATTTTGTTCTTTCATTAATTTAGTATAATGTATGTTCCAAAACTGGTTTTATCTATGGTCTTCAGACTAATTACACTTCGACATTTTTTATAACTAGTAGGTCCTGAAAGATTTAGACTCATTTAGCGTCATAACCTCTTTCCATTTCATTTTCGGCGAATAAGTCTTCGAACCAATGGTTTCTTCACGAAACCTTACAGATTAAGTCCATCGGTATGATATCAAAAATATATAGTATATATACCGGGGGGTCCTACGATATGGTAATCACATATTTATCCTCAATTTTATGTACACCTATTACTCAAATGAATGCGTAGAAAGTTATCACCCAACCCCTCTACATTCATTTCAAATACGCCACTGTTTGAAAATACGAAAGATCTAACGAAACGAATGGTTAATAACCATGAATTGCGTTTTCTCCTACGATTTTTCTTCGACACAACTGTCGTTGCAATGCCTTCGCTCGTGCCGCATAGTCGCCCGCGGCAACTATATACGAAGTATATATCTATGTATGTAGTATTTTACTTCATCGCGCTTATCTTTGATTTCTTTTCACTAATTCTTTTATGTTTTAGTTTAGCAAATAGATGTGTTCATTAGGCGAGTCAAGACAGTATAAGAAATTGACTATTACCTCGTCACATTGTGCCACGCCCCCACCCTACAACACACATGACTGTTGCGATTCCAACGAATGCGTGTGAGTGCGTGGGTGCGGCAAAACCACTCTAAGATCCATCAAAAATGCGCTACCCACCAAAGCTGGCGCAACACACGCAGACATACACGCTGACCCCCATCCCCCCGGCCTTAGTTTAATATGCGATTGAAAATGAAAATGGAAGGAATGAAAAAAATAGAGATGGAGTACATCCGACACTTCATCAACGCATAGCCTTAAAATGCCAAAAAGCTTGCCACGTCTTCAAAGTCTTCTTTTATTTGCCCAACTTTTCGCCAGTCATCGACGCATTATCGTTCATTGATTGTGTGCCGTTATAGGTAAAAGTAAAGGCACGGCTCGCCGCTAACTAATCGTCAGCGCCTCGAAGACGGCCGATGCGTGTTTGGACTCAATCAATTGACATCCGACAAGTTGGCAGAATTCAGAAAGCACATATTTTGCTGCGTTGTTGCTGTTGTTGTTTTTTTCAGTTCTTCCACTTTCTTGTGGGCTTGTCCGAAATAATTTCGCCGATAATGGCGCACTGATAATCGAAAACGACGCGTTCAAATGCAATTTCCATCAGTCTGCCACGAAGGAATGGTCAAAACTGATGAGTTTGTACTCTCTAATAGCCACAAGTGGTGATTTTTGTTTTTGCTTTTCGTTTTTTCCATTTAATTCTTACCTGCGTGGTTAATTAACTGAATATAGCAATAATGAGTGATTATGGTAGCCACGCCAAAGCTACAAAGCAGTCATCGTGCAACAGGAACGGTGGTAGCCACACCATAATAGGATTATTTATCGCACTTCAGTTGCACAGGGTGCGTGTCGGTGGTCATAATGCCGTTAATGTTTTCATTTCGAACCGTTATAGGAAAATATATTTTTATGTGCAATTTGTTAATATCGAACCTGTTGTGAAAGAGGGTGCATATTGACATCATAATTATAGCGATGTGGAGCTCAAGTCTGAGGTAGATGGTTTTTTCAGCTTTTCTATTAATATATGAGAAGTTCTAGTTAAAGGAAATCCTTTGTTTTTACATTAAATTGAACATCTCATTTAGCATAGTTGCAATGATACAGTTTAGATCAAATGTGAATCGTTTTGTTTGAAAATCTTTTGCCATTTTGAAGATAATTTCATATCACCATTCCACAACACATTAAAAATCTTGGACAGGCGATGTTCTTGAAGCGAACTTTTACCATTAAAATTCTTCGTAATATACAGGAAAAGTTAGTAATCATTTGGTGCAAGGTCCGAATTATAAGGCGGGTGTATAAGAACCTCTCAATGAACCACGCGTATCTTCTTGCGAGAAAATATCGATCTATATGGCCTGCCATTGTTCTTATGAAACACAAAGCTAGTCACTTCGAAATGACTAACTCCTTTAGACGGTTTAATGATTGATAATAAAGGTCCAAATTAAGAGTTCTATCGTAATCCCTCCAAACACCAAATCCTTTCTCACCGCCAATACTGGCTTGGTCATCGTTTCTGCTGGCTCAACGCAATACGACCAAGACTGTTTCAACTTGACGTTGTTGTAAGTGGTCGTCGTTTCATCACCAGCAACCACGGGCTTCAGAAATGAATCCCGTTTTTGATCAAGTTTTTCGCGTTAACTCGCCTGGCGCTTGTACATAAAGTTTCTGGCCTTATTTAAATGATCCCATCATTTGCTTTTGGAAAATATTTTATGTATGAAAACTGAGGGTGAAGAGCTAAGATAGCATAAGCTGAATGCTCTTATGAATCCTCCATCTCGTGAAGGAAACTCTCACAGACAGAAATAGTAGGGCTGGATGTAGACTAATAACTCACAGGCTAATAGTGTACAGCTTTTAGAGTTGGATAAATAGCCCTAGATTCTCAAGTAGACAATGCAGTAAAAAAAAACTGAATGGCATTCGCTTTTTTAATTAGCTCAGTAATAGTGTGTGAGATCCTAGTTAATTCCATGAGGTATACTTTGCGAAATAGTATTCAGGGTGATGAAAGACTCAGACGTCAAATTCAAAGCAAAGTTGTTGCATAGAAGAAGGCTCAACTGGAAGGCGCTTAATTCTAAGTGTTTCATTGCTCTACAGTTGATTTCTAAAGACCGGAGAATGGCAGGCAATGGCAGAAATAGAGAGAGAAATTTCAATTACCGAGTGAGTTAGATATTTACCATCCACTCGAATACTATACATCCTCCGATTTCAGTTGAATCAAAGGTTAAGTGAGGTTAGGTAAAAATGTTAATATTTGTGAGACCACGAAATATCCTGTTTGAATTCCTAGATGAGCTTGTACGTTGTGATGTCCAGAACTCCTAAATACGGATCAAAAGGACCGTCGACCGAATTTATTGAACTGGCTAATATTTATCTACTTCAGCCAATTCGCCGGGTTCATAGAAAGTATGGCAAAAAATGGTTTAAAGTTACTCTGGCGAACGTTGGACAGTGAAGGAGAAAGTGTCTAGATGCTTACAGCTCGTCCTCCAAAATTTTTGCCTCACCTTGTGAGTGCCAATGGGACAGTGTCCAAGTAGGACACCTATTATTGCGGCCACGTGAATCTTGATAAGATCTTTTAGCTCCATGGAGCTTTTGCGCTCAAGTCTGAGAATTTTGGAGTCTGAGCAACCTTCACAGCAACGCATTTGCCGAATTTGATTGCTAAGTCATCATAGCTACAGGTTTTAGTGTTCGGCTCTGATTTGATACAAATAACCAGAATGGAAACATTAGGTCACTATGTTATTAAAAATATAGTGGGCAGAAGGGTATGGCAAAGATTTAACAGACTTTTAAGCAGATTCTTATACAAAAAAGTTGAATGTATACAAATTTAATTGGAAAGCCTACCAAATTTACACAATTTTCGGTATCTGTACTCGGTTATAATTTGCTTTAAACACATTATAGCGAACTTTATTTCGCAGAGCAATAATAAGCGCGCATAAACATTATATTTTAAGTGCGCTTTTGTTGCGCGATTACACAGACAAATCTCGGCACAGTATTTGCCGCTTATCTTCTTCAAATTCAGCGCGCGGCTCCATTCATTCATTGCCGACGCACGGCAGCGCGACGAGATGCGACACGACTCGACGACACTAAACCAGCCAACACCAGTCGCCGCGTCGTGGCAACCATTCATTTTGGCGGCGCGCGAGTTAATTCATTAGCGTTGCGGCGGCGATGCGACGCTGGTGGCGAGGCGCGCGACCAACGCGCTGCAGTTGAATGGTTGGCAGGTCGCGCCATTAACCTCAAACCCCCAGAGATAACACCTTTTCCCAATAGTGCGGCTGCGGCGCGCGTGTGTACGTGCCACGAAATGGTGGCAGACGGTGTGCGCGGCCACCGCAGTCCGCAGTATGCTGTCGGCAGACAGTTTGCCTTGTAGGCGCAGCGTGTTGCGCAACAACCATGGGCCGCTATGGCCGCAGATAAGGCGTTAATTATGCCGCCATTGCGCAAATGTGCCACATTTAGCTGTCATAATTTTTGTTTTAATTCAACTGGAAAAAAGCAAACATAAGCAACAACAACGACAATGGTTGCACAGGGAAGGCACAGTGCCGCGCGCTTATTCTTCACTGATATTTATATATGGCGTACATACATATATAAATCGGAGTATAATAAATGCGCGCTTTGCAACACTTTGATGCCGCGCACCTGCCCGCTCCCTTACAGGCCTGCTCTCTTGCGCCTCAACCCCTTCCTTTTCCTGTCTAGTCGGCCTTTTATCATTTCGCAGCGCCTGCATTGTTTGTGCGCACTGAAGCAGTCATAAAGAGTAGAATACAAACGACAGGAATAACAACAAAAGTTGTTATTGCACGCGCGTGTATATGTGTGTGAGTATGCGTGTTTAAATGTGTGTGTGTGTGCTGTCGGGGTAAAACGCAATGGCATTGGCCACGGCTAACGAAGATAGCCATCGCTCAAAATGTGCCGCGACGCGTGGCCCGAACTGCTGATTTCCACAAAACACACGCGCCACACACACACACACAAAGGCGCACAACCGTTATTATCTAGATGTATGAGTGTCTGTGGCAGCGCAAATCTGCAGTAACATTAATTTTGCAACTGTCGCTACGAAAGCAAAAAAGCTAAAGCAACAGCAGCCAAGCAGCAACAACAATAACAGCAACTCAGTGCTGAATCTCACTCGCGAGTAGCATGTTTCTCCAGCCAAAGTGGCAGCCGCTGCAAGCAAGGATTTGTTGCATGAAAAGCACCAGTCGCTGGTGGAAAGGCGTTGTGGTGGGGGGATGCTGTTTGTCAAAGCAACAGTCAGCGGCACAGCAACAGCCAATTCTTTACACCGCGTTGTTTTGTTTCGTGCGCCGTGCCGTGGTAGTGGCAGCTGCAGCATCGAAAGTCACTTGGCAAAATATCAACGGCAAACGGCAAGGTGGACGGACGGACGGACAGACGAGTCGCTGGATTGAAGTGCGACAAATGAGACGATTGCAAAGTGGTTGCTTGCTTGTTGCTGTTGTTGCACTGAAAATTCGGTTGGGGAAGGCAGTGTGTTTCTAAGTCCTCGGCAGCTGGTATGGGCTGCGCGCTGGAAAAGCTTTTCATATTAATTAAACGTTTTTTGTGAGCGTTGCTTAGACAGCCGCTTGTCGTTGCGATTTTTCAATAAACTTTGTGTATTTCGAAAGCTTCGAAGAGCAATAGTTTGACTGCGAAATAAATTGTTTTTACAACAAGTTGTTGATCACGCCAACCGTTAACTCATAAATAAATTGTCTTGCACTGCACAGTTGACTGGTCAAAATTTAGCTCTGCGTCAGAGAATGATTACGTAAGCGTATTGAGAGATTGATTATTTCAAATTGGATTTGAGTAAATTCAAAATTTTTTTTGCTGAAGAGCTTCTAAATTACGGAATTTATTACTTTTTCGAGAATTTTCTTGTTTTGTGTAAATTTTGAGTATATTGGTTATTTGCCGTTCCAATCTAACAGCATTATTATCATTATATTTCTTTATACCCAGAACAAAGTATCCTAAGTTTCATTCTGGACGACCTTCGACCTATTCAACTGATAAACTTATTAGAAAAGTGTAGGATATGATGCTTGAAAGTCGTCGGGCAAGTGTTAGAGAGATGGCAAGAGAGCTCGGCATCTCTCACGAGTTCGTTCCACTGATTTTAGTGGATATTTTGGGTATGAAACGCGTTCTTGCTCGACTAGTCCCGATAAAGCTGATTTTTTTGAAAGAGTGCCGTAAACTGGTCTCTTTGGACATGATTTATGGTGGGAATTACGTTCCCTCATTCATGGATAGCATTATAACTGCCGATGAGACATAGATTTATGACTTTGACAAGCAAACAAGTCAGCAATCATCGGAATGAAGGGAAACAAACTATATATATTTCCTAGAGCTTTCTAAAGACCGCCCGAACAATTAGTAGAAGCTCTTGAAAGCTGAATAAATTTTATTTCTGCAGAAAACAAATCAGAAATATGAATTTGTTTAATTTTGTCGATGTTTATTTGAATAGACAGATTTTAATATTTACTTTCAGGGGCTTAAAATTATCAAAACTAAAAGCCCAGTTTTTAATATGACATAGGCTTTCTGCCAAAAGTGTCTGTATGTAATTTAGAATAAACTATAACAATAGTCTTTAGCGTCCTTTTATTAAAGTGTAACTAGTCACATTAAAACTTATTGACCTTCCCAAGTAGATGATTATTTCATTCTGATCTTCATTTGGAATAAAACCACCAAGAGAGTTTTATAAGCTTCCTTTTTTTTAGATAATACGTGTTTAACGTAAATCTTTCCAAATGGTGTCCAGGATCTAAAAAAATTAGTGGTAACAGATGTTGACCAACTTTTAAAACATCGCACAGTGCGGTAACTTACGCGGCAACTCTTAAAGTGCTAAATATCAAAGCAAGTGAGTCGGCAATGAGCCATTTATTAAAAAACCTTGGTCTTAAAGCATCTGAAAATAAAAAAGGGATGTGGACAAAAAGACATGTGCCACTGCGACGCAATTTGTTGCAACACATGACCACAGGACTGAAGAAGATTGGGACATGTTAAGTTCACGTTATTTTATTGTAAAGGCAATATAGTCTAATGAGACGGAAATAAATCGTTATTGGTCTAATGGAAGATTATTTTACTATACTCCAGACCCAAACACGATTGAAGCAAACCATGCTTCTCTAACTTTAAAGCATGGTGGAGCGTCAATCTTGGTAGGTCGTGCATCCCCAGATATGGTATAAGTCTTCTGGTACGCATTGATGAAAACATGCGTATAGATGAGCATCTAAAACTTTTACTCCAAAATTTGACGACTGCCATCGAAGATTCAGTTCTCGCTTGCTGAAAAAGTTAACCGTTCAATCATCGCATATGAATCCATTCAAAAACAGGCGCAGTCAGCGAGGTAAATGAGTAGTGGGAGCAGACTCAAGAAATTCGTAATGAAATACTCCCCATTTTTTTTCGAAATATTCAAAAAGTATGCCAAGCTGGTTGAAGACTTTGGAAAAATGTAAGGGTCTTTGAACCAAATATTAATTTTATGATTTCTTATAGTATTATGTTTTAATAGAACATCGGATGTAAAACTATGATATTGATTTTTTTTCTTAATACTTGTAAACATATTGAATTGTTATTAAATTACCATATTTAGTTACTTTAAAAGGGTATTCTACTGTAGAATTTTAAAAATTTCGATTTTTTTTCATATATTTAAAGTTAAGACTTTCAAAAATATGACCTTGGAAGGATTTTTCAAAATTCGACTTATTTTCGGAGATACAGCCGATTTTGTGAGGTGGCGTCCGTGTTCACTAGAATTGTCTCCTAAACTTTAAACGCGTTTTTCTCGAAACTACTTTTTTCCACACGGTACCGGCATTATCTCAAGTTCTATACAACCGATTTACTTGAAATTTTGTGTGAATCTTCTTTATATAATTCTCTATCGTTCCTACCAGCATCGTGTTAAAATTTTTGTTTTTAATATTTAAAAAAAATTCAGGAATTTCAAAAAAAGCGTAAAAAATGTTTTTTATTTTCAGGCAGTCGCCATTTTACAAAAAAAAAAGTTTTTCGTGTTCCCTGAGGTAGGGACTATAACAGCATCCTTAATGATTAAGAATTTCTTTCGATTTTTTTTCAGACCACCAGGAGAGTCTGGATCAATGTCACCAAGATGCGCCATTTTTTTTTTTTTTACACCTGTCTCTCCCCTCTAATTATTTTAATTTTTAATATTTTTTTTTTAATTTTTTTTTCTGTATTCTTAAGATATCAATAAAAACACCATAAAAAAATGGATAGTGAAAATATTTTGGTTTTTTTTTTTTAATTAAAATTCAAACAACTGCTCAAAATTTGATTTCTAGAGCAGAATACCCCCTTAATAAACTTAAGGCTTTTGTAGAACCCCAGTTGTGATCTATTGACAGTTATAACTTCAAAGTCGTAAATAGAAGAAAGACGAGCTGTATGAGATATATGACGACATTGACATAGTTCAGCGAATTAAAAGACAGCGGCTACGCTAGCTAGGTCATGTCATACGTGTGGACGAAAACACTCCCACTCTGAAAATATTCGACATAGTACCCGCTGGGGGAAGCAGAAGGAGGGAAAGACCTCCATTCCGTTGAAAAGACCAAGTGGAAAAGGACCTGGTTACACTTTAAACCTCTTACTGTCAATAAGCAGCGAAAAGGAATCATTAAATAGGTTGTTTATTTATAATGTCGGCGTCATTTTAGAATTTGTCACCGTTTTTAACCCTTAAAAATTCAACCACGCCGCTCTCCTTCTCTTTAATGTTTGTTGTTTATCCTTCTATTATTTTCTTTCTTTTTTAATCAATTTCAAAGGCTTCTTCACATGTCTTTGTATTTAGAGTTTTTTATCATTTGCAACCTAGAATTTATTGAAGCTTGGAGATATAGGACATTTTTGTACAGCTTAAATTAATTTTTGAGCAGACCAAATCTCTGGAATGTGTAAGTTTTCTTATCACATCTACAACATCTTCTCGGTTATGGCAGTCAATACCGTTAGGTGTATCTTCAATATTTTATTAACATGCGTTTATATACGAAGGAGAAGTCCCGATCTCATAATTTAGTTATAATAATGAAATTTTTGGCAAGGACATAAATTTCAAAAATGCTCAAATTATTTGATTGAAAAATCTGTATTTGGGTGCACGGCTACCTGTACATAAATTTTCGTGTATGAACATTCCACACCGAATCGACTTCATAACTTGAAATGCTTGAAATACAAATTCATACGTCAACAATCTTCACATATTGTCGACTTCTGTTTCTTTATATCAAACATTTGCGTTTTTTACTGTCAACAACTACATGTACACACATACACACAGGCATAAGTAGTTGCAAACATAAAGATTGTTATTGCTGTTGCAGGTGTCCTTGTTGCAGGTGTCCTTGTTGCAACATCGAGTTGCACATCTACTTATAGCTACATCATTGTTGTTGCTACGCTGTTTTAAAGCGCATATTCTCTAGGTGCCATTGCTGTTGCTGTTGCTTTTGGTATTTCATTTTTATGTGTTTATTGCCTGTTGGCGCTGTGCGTGTAATTACAAATTCAAAACCAGTGAAAGGCGTGAATGTAACTGTCAGCAACACGAACCAAACACGACACATATCACTGTGTATCTACAAATGTCCCTGTGGGGAAGCTAGCGGAATAGTAAACATGTGCTGGAAAATAGAAAACGTGGCAGAAAATGTGTATGTAAATAATAATTTTAAAATAAATTTGAATTAAATTTCTAAATATAAAAACCCTGTTGCTTAAGTAAGTTACTTATTAAGTAAGCCTGTAGGATCCTCCTTTTGCAAATAGTAGTCCTGAACCGGATCTTTTTAAAAATTTACCTTCGAAAGAGTTACCTGAAAATATTCCCGTAATTGGTGCCTTAAGCGTTAGTGTTTTACCAAGGAGTGTATTTAACGTGATCCAGGGAGAAGTATTTTTTACAAAGACTTTTTTTGACAGATCGCGCGAGTTGTTTCAAGCTCTCATTTCATTGTTTGGCATTTCATCATGGAAAGACTCGGTCTACTGAGCGTAGTATTCGCAACACCATCACCCATTTTAAGACCATGCATTCATTATGGGATAATATTCGACCGAATAGACCACATGCAGCACGCAGTGAAGAAAATATAGCAGCCGTAGATGAGCGTGTGACGGAGACCATAGAGGGTCGTTTCGGCACCGTCGAAGCAACTCGGACTAACGTATCGAGATCTTAAATGGAAAGCGACAAAATTCAGCTTATGAGAAAAGTTCCAAGAAAATCGGACGTTTTCGAGGCGAAATTTGTTCAGCGATGAGGCCCATTCCTGGCTCAATGGGTATGTGTAAACAAGCAAAATTGCCGCATCTGGAAAGAAAAGTAAACTAAAAAGAATCAAGAGTTGCCATTTAATACAGAAAAAGGAACGGTTTGATATGGTTTATGGGCCGGTGGAATCATCGGTTCATATTTCTTCAAAAATGATGCCGGTGAGAGCGTGACCATCAATGGCGACCGTTATCGTGCCATAATAACCGATTATTTGATGCCTAAAATTGAAGCTCGTGATTTCAGTGACATTTTGTTTCAACAAGACGGTGCCACTTCCTACACATCGCAACACTAATTGGATCTATTGAGAAAACACATCGGTGAGCAGATAATTTCACGTTTTGGACCAGTCGATTGGCCACCAATATCGGTTGATATCACACCGTTAGACTTTTTCTGTGGGGATTTGTAAAGTGTAAAGTCTATGCAGACAATCTCGCTCCAATTACCAGTCGAAATTCTCGAACGAGTTTTCGAAAATTGAACTCAACGGTTGGGCAGAGAAGTAGCCGCGACCAAAATGTGAAAGAGATAATCTTCAAAAACTAAATGGCAAAGAATATTATTTCGAATAAAAATAAACATTCCACATTAAATTTGAAGTCTCTGTGTTTTTTTTTTTAATTAGGGAACCTCGAAATGGATCACCCTTTTGATGTAGACGAATGGAGTTTTTTGGCGATTGAAGTAAGATAGTTCCATGATATAGCGATCACTTTTGGCTGGCACTTTCCCCCTATTTGTGTTTTTGTTGAACCCAATTAATTTCTTATTATTTTCAATTGAAGCTACATATCTCTCAAAAATTACAAGCTAGAGATATTTCAGACACATTGTAGTAAGGAAAGGTTAGCTTAGGTGAACCCGTGAATAAAGCTTAATCTTGATGAGTGCGAAGAGGTCACTAGTCCTCCTCCGATTTAGAACAATCTACTGCGAAAGCCGGATTAGAAGGCTCCACGCACCATATTCTACAGACTTTAGGATTCAGTAAACCAATCAAATCATCTGTCATAATTGTGCCATTGGTCCAGATGTTAATTTTATCGGTTTTAATTTTTATTTCATTTCAAAAATTTCTTCGCTGATTTTCAAAAATGGCTAACCTTAACAACAGCCTTCTCGTAGCTTTGCGCATGTTTAGGGTACTCTCAAGAAAATCTCTAGTTGTTGCATTCTCCGCTGAGGCTACAGTACTGCTAATTGGTTTAGCTTACATATGTCATCTGATCAACTTTGACCCGGACTGACAAAAAACATAACCGAATTTTCACTTATTTAAATAAAAACCCTTACTATCGTTCTTAAAACTTAATCTAAATTTTCATAATTTTGCTTTAATACTTGGCTGAGATGGACTTCAGAGTCTTCAGCGTATTTTCGTTTTGTCGGTTTCATCTCTTTTTGTAGCGCCATTTGCTAGGCTGTTGGTCAGTTTCGATATCATATTCATAAACCCATGTCTCTTCTTAAGTTCTAGAGGGTAAAGGGTCCTCAGCTTGTAAAAAACATTTCTTTGGCGACCTTTACTCAACTTTTTTTTTTTTTTAAATAAAAGATTATGTCTTTTAGTTAAAGTCTATCATTGACACACACTAACCAAATTTAGTTGAGTTAATCCATTCAAAAATATTGAGATCCTCTGCTACCTCTCCCATGCCAACACATGCATTCTCAATAACTATTTCTTTAACTTGTTCAATGTTATCGTCATTAACATAGAAGAATGGGCGACTCCAGACAAGGAAACTTCACGATTTTCACTGGACACATAAAATTTCAAGTAAACTCGTGCTCCAATTTATTTTTCACGGAAGAGAACGCCAAGAACAAGTCTTTCGCGTCGTAAACACACAGTTTTATCGATTTGGTTTGCGTGCGTGGTTTAAATGAATCAGTCCGAGTCAGAATTGATCAGATCATATATGGGTCGTAAGCGACTTGCCTGTTTTTTGGCGTGTATACAGATAGACGGACGGACGGATGATAGCTCAGCTCCTATTCTTTCTAGATTCAATCTGTGAGGTGCAAACGGATAAATTAACGAGTTTGTTCCTACTTAAATCCAAGTGGTGATCAGCTAAGAGTTGCGATTGATAATAGCTTATATAGAAACTGGAACTGTTCATGACAGAAAGATGTCTTTATAGGATTATGTCTGACATATTCGATTGAAGAGTACATTAAAGACTTCATACAGCCACGGAAAAAGCAGGACTTTCTATTTTAAAATTATTTTGGTTGAACTTAAATCAATATTTATTACTTAATACCTGCTGACAGCGCCAGCTTTAATTTTAACAAATTATAAAACTTTTGTCAAAGTATATAAAATTTCCTACAGGGTCATTTACCCGTGTATGTATACAGCACTCTCTTAATGCAACAGACGACACCTAAATAAATATATGTATATGTAAATATAAATGTATTTGAGCATGTGCAAGGGCACTTGCTGTGCGAAACATGTGCCATACCTGCAAAGGTGTCTGTGGACCAGGGCTGCGGCGGCGTAGCAATGAAGTCTACATTGCATTACAAGCTTGGGCCTTGTTGAAAGCTTCTTACAAAGCAAGTCGCATTCATTTTTTTACACAACATTTCTTTGCTGAATAACATACAACACGACTACAACAAAAAAACGAACAACAACAACAATAACAAGCACAACGTTAGCAATGCATCTTACAACCGATTCATTCATTCAGCCATACATTTACTCATTCATTCATGCGTTTTTACCCGCTGCCAACACGGCACTGTATGTTTTTATAACAGTGTGTGTGTGTGTTTGTGAGTATGTATGTATGTGTGTGTGAACTACGACGCGTCATTGCAATGAATTGTGAGGGATTTTTACAAGCGCTGCCATGCCGAGCCATATCATCATCATCACTTCAGACAACAAACACACACATACACATACATACACATCTACATAAACACACCTTCATAGCCATGCAACATCCTCGAACTAACGACTGCATCCTGTTCCTGTTAAAACCTGTGACACTGACGGCCAACATGCCTGTGGGGCAGCAACTAGTACTCGCTACTGCTACTCCTACTGCGCTCAGTGTTGTTGTTGCTTCTCTTAGTAGTGGTGGTGTGGTGACTGGCGCAGGTGTCATATAATGCTGTTGCAGACATGCAACACTACTCAAGCAGGCACTACTCTTGCCAGCAATGTATGTATAGATGTGTGTGTGTAAAGGTGTTTACTCATACCTGCCGGTTGGCACCTTTTTAAGATGCGCCTAAAAGTAGACAATATTCATGACAGCATCACTCAGTCAGACATGCAGCGCTCGCACCCACTCACTGTCACGAATGATTCATTTTATACCGCAGCTAGCTAGAATGCGCCGCACTTCATTTTGTCACAAACAACAACAGCACCAACAACGAGCGTAGAAAGAGAAATAAAAATCGTTTGCGCGCAGGAGGCAATATGTTAAACGAACCGGAAACATGTATACTTTTTGTTGTTGTATCTAGTACGAGTGCTCGTTGATACTGACAAGTATTAGTAAGCGTACGCGCGTGCAATAACAATAATAACAATGGGCAAGTCGGCAAGAGAAAGTGGCTGCGGCAAGCATGAGCAACAAATGGCGTCGCGTTTTAAAAAAAAAGTAATTTTTTTTTTTAAATTTTTTTATAAATTTTTTGCAGTTTATTTTGAGTCTGTTACTCGTTTTAAGCTGGCACCCCGGCTGTGGCAACATCATTGCAACGGACACTTAACAGCACAAAGGAGGGTCGCATGAATGTACCAAAAACTCATCGACTTGTTAGACACGCAGCCATAAAAACATATTTCTAAGATGTTTAGAGGTGTTTGGTAGGAAATAAATATACATATACATTACAATATGTATGAACTTGTAGGCATGAATGTCTACTCTACGTTACATACATACATACATATGTACAAGACTTATTAATTTTTAGGCACCAATATTTCTTATGTTTTTTGGATTTTTTTTGAGACTATATCAAGCATTCGCAAAATTTTAAATATATAAAAAATTATTCCCGAAATTTCGGGTTTAGGAACTTATTAATTTTTCGGTACCGAAATTTGTCGCGATTTTCCGAAATTTTCGAGACTACACCAAGCATTTGCGTGATTTCAAATATATAAAACATAAATTTGGTCCCGAAATTTCGGGATTCATCAATTTCGCAGTCCCTAAATTTTCCGGAATTCGGCAAATTTTCCAACTAACAAAAAACATTAATTCAAATTTGTCATCAATTTCGCAGTCTCGAAATTTTTCGGGATTTCACGAACTTTTCAAAACCATACAAATCCATAAAAAAAATAATTTTTTCACAATCTAACATATATTCATAAAACTGAAATAAATATATTTCACATACGCACTTAATTCGCAGTCCCGACATTTTTCGTGATTCCCAAAACTACACCAAGCTTTTGTAAAATTTAAAATATTTAATATGTATGTAAACTTATGAATAATGAATATAATATATATAAAAATATATTTGAAATGCGGGACTCATCAATTTTGCATAAAAATCGATAAAAAAGTAAATTTTATAATTTTTCTTTCAATTTAAAAAAAAAAAAAAAATATTTATTGAATTTTCGGGATACCGAAATCTTTCATGCGGTTCAAATAATAAAATCATTTTTTAAAAATAAAAAATTTAATATATATGTAGAATTTTCGGCATTCCGAAATTTTACAAAATAAAATTATATTATATCAGTAGAAATAAAAGTAAACTCCAATCCTCCAGCATCCAATTTCAAACTAATAACTTCTAACGACAGCGAAAAAAAATACTCGACAAGAGTGCTCTTTAATACAAAAAAATATTTTCGCTAAAATAATGGAGTTGGGAGGAGAAATCGACTGTTTAAAAATACTTATTCCCGAAATCAAAATTTCGGGATCCCGAAAAAGTAGTCACGAAAGAGACAAAATGACATAATATGTATGAACACAAAATTACAAAGCAAGAACAGAATTAATTTTACAAAAATCCCGAAAATTTTGTTATTTCTAAAATCGAATCCCGATTTTCTGTCCAAGATATTTAGTTGCCTGTATGCTTGTATACATAATATGTAGCTCATACCACTTAAAAAGCATATCTTTACAAATTAGTAAAGCACTTCGTCGGCGTCATAATTCTACAGTTGAACGCGCCTTGTGCTTGAGCATGTCCGATAGGCTGGCGGCAGCCACTCTCATGCCTGATAGAGCAGTCTGTGACGGCGGTGACACTTTGCATATCATACACTTAAGCATAGACGCTTGTGGTATGTGCGAAGAATTCGCAGGAAGGAAATGCATATTAATACAATGCGCATATATTTCCCCTTTTGTTTGTTGGTTAAAGTGCCCTTCGACGTGCTTAATTGCAGTTCAGCTGCTTAGCAACATTGTAATACAATTGAGAGATTGGACTCGAGATTTTTTATACAACCATGCTCATATATATTTTCATTGACGCACTGAAATGTATACAACAAATGTTGCTTTAAGCATAATGAAGCAGAAGTGCGAAAGGAGTAATGAAGACTGAGTAGACGCATGCTTGAAGTGCCTGACCTTCGCCTCCAAATCTTATTAGCGTGTTGATTACTTTTCTTTCCTACTCGAAGAGTTAGATGTGAATATCGTACTGTGATATTTGAAGTTCTGTAAATGCAAGTTTCGAAAATGCTTTAGGCGTTATTATCCAAGTGAAAGTCGAGGGTACAAAATCTGACGACTTGACTTGAAAAATAGTGAAAATATAGGGCTTTAATAGCTTTCTTGAAAAGCGTATATCCAAAGTATATGAGGGACTTTCTCATATTTACCTAAAGAAAATTTATTTATCTTTTATCAGACTTCGTTTGGATTCACTACATTTGAAAAGACTTCCACATTCTACTCAATAATTCATTGGTCTCACAATACAAAATCTTCCTTGTAGTTTAATAATTTTCAGTCGATACAGAGATCGAAAAGCCGAGAGATGCAGTAAATTTAAGCCACAGGTTCCAAGATTAACGACCAATACATTTGTCAATCACTCAGTGCCGCAATAAAAATTAAAGTAAAATTTTTGGAGCCGCTTTCTTTTCACCGACGAATCAAAGATGGTAGGAATAGGAACAGGCTTCTTTTGTGGTCATCCAAATAAAGAAGGTAGTTTCAAACCAAATGACTACAGTTTAATCCTTCAGTCCGAAACTGTGGACGTAACAGCAGATGACAAGGGGATTTTTGCTTTAACCAGAAAGTCCATAGCAAGTGTCAATTAAGGCTATCAGTAGGACCAATACTAAGTCACAATACGTTAATGCAAGAAAACTTTAAATAAACTTCCAGTAAGGCAGCTGGGAGGGTCAGCTGGAAACACAATTCCTCTCAGCTACCCTATATCATTAAGCAACTACAAGTATAAGGGTTGTTTAAAGTAATGGACCCTAGACCTCCTCCTCACCTCAGGTATTGAAACACTAGTAACGCGGAACATACTAGGTAATTTGGGGTAGTGTTGATAGCGGACAGTTCAAAAAGCTTCTACTTCCGGGTAAAAGGGAACTTAGTAACATTGTAGGCGTCACCACAGGGCACCTAACCTTCAGAAAGTTGGAATAGAGGAATCGATGGAATGCAGATTGGCCTGACCTCGGCCGGATATGACGGGATTTTTCCACGGTTCTTAAAATTACTTAAAAGATATAGAATAGCTGGGATATGAAAACAGGATTTTTTCCAAATGTAATGATTTACTGGATAAGGCTTAATTTGGTTACCACCTGAGAGCACAATAGGATTAATGATAATCAAAGTGTGGTAGCTCACTCTTTAATCAACCAACAATGTCTAAAGACACAGCAAAAACATAAACTGAAAAGAGTATTGAGATCTTTGGTTCATTAGTATGTAGAAAACCCAAAATTAAACACCCAGGAGCTTCCAACCTTGCTAGAAATAATTGATAGATAGATAAAAGGATGATAGAGAGTAGATCAAAATTCAGTCGTATTGAGTCTGCTCGTCTTGAGCGTTTTTTTGCAGGTGTCATCGAAGTAAAACTTTGTCAAAACGAGAAGCAGAGTCCAACAATCAAATAAACCAGTCCAAGTTCTTCAAAAGAATACATTGGATTTGGAAAACATAAGATGGAATCTGTCCCGAGGACAGTTTAGCGTCATATAATGTACATTCCAGCTTATGCAAAGTTTTCCCTCCAGGGCTACAGAAAATAACTGCGGGTCCACCCTTAATGTAGTTTTAAACTTTCTAAAATTCCAGCCTTTATTACAACAACAAATAGTATTTGTTGCAACATCTTTGCAGTGAAATCACAGTTTCTTACAAATAAAGCTGGAACTTCTTTATTATATTATGTCTGCAACAATTCCTGCTTTTCTTCCGAATTTCCTCTTCGCTTTTCCTAAACTACCATACAACCACAGCATATACGTACCTTTGTGCTCGTCAGAAGAGATTTCACTTGTGTTGTGGCTTGTAAAGTGGCTGCTTGTGCTCATGCATATAAGCCGTTATTTTCAAGGCACACACACGTACGAGCATATCTTTGTACTCAAGTAGTATATGTTGTATAGGCGGGCAATCGTTATGTCAATGGATTTTTGATGCACTGTCTTGTGAGTTGTTGCTGTTGCTGTTGTGAGTATGTGCAGCAATTTACAAGCTCAATTCTTATGTTGCGGTTTCACCGCAAGTAGACCACAGCTCACTCACGCTTTGTCATATTTGCAACTGAAGATGCCATGTTGCGGATGCTTTGGCAGTAGCGTGCTATTGCAACATACAGTAGTGATGAAACGTGTGAAGCTTAATTTTTTTATAAAATCGTTTAAAAAAATACAATTCTTATATTTTGATTACTTTGTTAGGGGGATATTTTATTATTTTGTTTGAGATGATACTAAAAAAATATATACTTATATCGATGATATCGAAAAAAAATTATCGATAATAATTAATGTTTTGACCTGCTAATTTATGATATTTTTTATTTAGTTCAAGATATTTGATGTTATCGATAAATATCTTAGGTAGTTATCGATAACAAATAAAGTGAAGTTTGTAAAATAATCAAAAGCTCAAGTAAAAAGAGTTCCAAAAAAATACTGATATAGAGGTCTATGTTCAGAGTATTAAAGACAGGTAAGGTAGCGAGAACAGAGTAAGTACATAATTTATCGATTGCTTCAATATTAAGGAGAGCAATAAGTCGGTCCATATAAACAAAGTTGTCAGTGCAAGAATACCTTTAGAGTAATTTCTTCAGAATGCGAAACATTAACTCCAGATAGATAAAAGATCAAAAATATAAAATAAATCTTTTTTTCGCAGCTCCATCAAGAAATCAACCCATAACAAACTGAAGCTGAACTGAAATTATCTGAAGCTATAAGATCTGAGAATTTCTGAATTTCATCCCAAAAGAACCGCGCCGGATTGGCGCCCAAGCTTGATAGATAATTTTGGATATCCCTTTCTGTTGTGACCGTATTCCAGTGAAAGTGAAGACGTTTTGCAGCGGACGAAACAAAAAGTAAGCAGACGAGGCAAAATCTCGTTTATAAAACGGGTGAAGCCAAAAGGCCACTTGAGTGACTTCTAAAGATTCTTCGAACTCTTTATCTGTTTGGAAAAAATCAATCTTTCTGAAATACTTAATGTTTCCAGTTCCTTATCTTCAAATTTGTTTGGTCACCTAGGAGGAATTTAATTTTTCAAACTCAAATCAATAAGCACTTTTTGGCACGTTCGCTCAGTTCACCATAAGCTTCCAATAAACGGTGATGACTTTCGATTATGATTCAATACTCAAAAAATCTGCAATAGACTTTTTCAGGCACAAAGTACGACAAAGACGCACTTGGACAGTAGCTTTTTAAATCATGTCATATCATCAGATGTACTTCTTTTATTTACGGAGAACAAACAGGACTATTTTCAAAACCGGCATGAAATAAACCTATAACAGCGCGGTTTTAATGAAGCAATACCCTTTATGGAGTTAGTCCTTTTGACTAACAGAGTTGGTAATTCGAGCAACCAAGGATCAGCTTCGCACCACGTTTACTTTGTTGGATAAATCGAAGTCTCAGAGACATGGTATAGTACGCACCGCAGGCGCTATTGCTGCTTCGGATTATCGATGAAGGCCCGAATGGGACCATTCGCTATCACGCACAACAGTTGGAGCTGTGCCTATCCACTTTATGAAAGACTTTTTGTGGACAGATTAATGACTTTTTCGTGCCTGAATTGGAGAATGTTGTTGTGGTCGATCTTTCCAAAAAGTTGACACTATACGCCATGCAGCCAACGAAACAATACATTTATTGAAGAAAACGTTTAATGGGATTGTAGTGTGGTCTCGATTTAATACCGTTGAATTATTTTTGGTGGAGTCATGTGAATTCGCTTGTCAACGCAGATAAGGCCGAGACGATTGACAACTCGAAAGAGAATATTTGATGGCTATTGCTGAAAGTTAAGCCTCTTGGCTGGAATTTATTCGAGCCAGAAATGGTGGTCACTTGCCCAAAAATTTTAGTACACAATAGTGAACCCTTATCTTTATAACAAAGCTATATTTTTGAATATTAGACCGTAAGCGTTTTCTTGAAAATCACATGTCTAAACGAAACCTCTTGCGAAAAAGCGATTGCAATTGGATACTAGTGCATATTTAACGGTGAAGTGGAAGTCCAATGTTTGGAAAATAGCAGAACGACTTGTAATATTCTGGTCTGAAAACAAAAAGTGGTGTTTGAAACAAAAGTCTCTGCCAACACTGATACAACCACTACAAACTCTACTTTTATGGCACGTTCCCAAATTAAGTGCGGTTGTGCTACTCAGTCCACCAAAGAACGCCACCAAGGCACTATGGAGCATTTAGTGAAATCTTGGCAAACTTTTCTAATTGAATTATCAATGCAAATCAAAAGCTTGTATGTTCCTACAATATTTCTCCGATTCGTAAGACTTAACCAGCCATGTAAATATAACGGTAAAACTATCGCTAACTAATAGTTGCGACTAATTGGCATGAGACACACGTAGCGGAGCGCACATGCAACCAGGCCACAGCACCTGCAAATCTGCACATATCTAAGCAAATATGCAAGTATGGAGACACATACATACATACATACATATACATATGCCGATCCCTGTCGCCATTCACACGTAGCAAACACATACTAAAAACTTGAAGAGATGCAAAAACGAGCAAATTTGTAATTTTCATTAATTGACAATAAAGACGTAAACAGCAAATAAACGTCAGACAAAACACATGCAAACACACACATGCTCACATATATAGTACATGTGTGTGTGTGTGGAAAAAGCGAGCGCAGGAAACTGATTTTACAAATCGCAGAGTTGTGGCGCGCAGCAAGGATTATCACACGTGCAACGTGAGTTTTGCAAATTATAATTGTGTATTTACATGCGATGCATTTCGATGGGGAATTGTTCCAAGCAACTCGCCTAGGTGAGTGAGGGTGTGCGTGCTTGTGTAAGGCACTTTACAATTGCTGCAAACTTTATTGGCAATTTTAGTTAGCAATGACTTTGTAATTATTATGCGACGTATCACTGGCCCCTACCACATTGTTGTTGTTGTTGCTTGTTATTTGCTCTTTGCAGGCGATTCGCACGTCTTTACTTCATACACTCTTATGCATACATATATTGTACATATATACATACATATAAATATATTTGTTTTTTATGAAGAAATCACCGCTGTGTAAACAGTTTAGTGGTGTGTTGTAGTGGCCGTGCTGATAATGCAATAATTAAGAATTCAAATTAATTAATGAATTGCACATTTGTGAAGTTTTAATTAAACAACGATTAGCTTCATCTCAATTATAACTGTAATTGGTGCAATACAATGGTGTAAAAGATACGAAGTTTTTGTTCAAGCAGCAATGTTCAAGAGATTGCGAGAGCAATTTTATTTGCAACATATTTTCACTGTTCTGTACAGCACGTAAAACGGTAATTGCGGCTTCATCAAAGCTATAATACCCTGCATTTGTTATGGCATGAACGATTATAAAAAGATCTCTATCTTCAGTGATCCCATCTGAACAATATTTTCAAAGTCTATAGCCTTGTCTGGGAAAATAATCTGTGCCATCATATTTCATGAATGATTATTATCCTTGTCTGTGCTCTTCGAATGTTTCTTTATTTTATTTTAATAAGTCTTTACATAATTATTTCGTGGGCTATTTTTCTGGTTATATATGATTTATGCCTTATATCTCAACTTATGGTATGGTATTATTAATTATCCTTAAGTTTTGGGTAAAAGAGCTTGTAAATCATTTGATCAGGGTTGATCAGAATTTTTAGAAGGTCAAAATCATCACACAATTGTTAGTGAGATGGCAAGATAGCTCGACATCTCTCGCGATGAAGCTTGATTTTTTTTTTTGAAAAGTGTACCGTAAACAGTGTCCAAAGTGCACTTTTTAACGTGCAAATTCCGATCCCACATTCATGGAGGGCATAATTACTGCCGTTGAGAGATGGGCTTATGAGTTTGACTTTAACATAACGAAACAAAAAATCCACACCAAAGTCGCCCAAAAATTAAGGTGATGCTTATAGTTTTTTTTCCATATTCGTGGCTGGTTTCGTCATGAATTTGTTCCGGAGGGATTGATGGTCAATAAGGAAATCTATTTGGACGTATAGAGGCGTGGATTCTGTACGATATTAATGCACCATCGCATCGTGGTATCCTTTGTAAAACCAAATATTATAAGAAACACATGAGAAGAGAATCAAGTAATCGATCAGCGCTTACCAGTCATAACTCGGCAAACATCGTCAATTATCATAGAATAATCTTTAAATAAAGAAATTAATTAGTAATCTTGGTGGCCAAACTATAAACAAACTTATTATAATAAAACGGAAGATGGAGCCAATATCAGAAGTTCACGCAGGTGAGGAAAATTCTCTGAGCGACATTCACTTAGGAATAGCCAAAAATGATTTCTTTACGTATGACTCAAGCAGCTTACGACCTCTGGTCTTAGACAAAGTATTCTATGGGTAACCGAAAAAACATCCGTTTGAAGGTCATCATCCATAAAGTGAGGCGAGCTAAAATGAGCGAATCATCCCTTCACAGAGGTGTGCGCTGGGTTTGGAATCCGCCACGTAGAAACCACTGCCAATGAAAAGGGGACAACAGCCTCGGATGAGAGACCTCCCTTTTGCTGACGACCATAGCAAACGTGTTAAGGATTATGATCTGGGAGCATAATGCTGTTAGCATGAGGAATGTCGTTTCAAAGTAGAGAGAAACAGACTGCCGTTACAATCGACCACAACACGTACGGAATGAAATGGATACCGGGAGTTGAAGAGGGAAGTGAGACGCATTTGCAGACAACAAAACAGTGTTCAACCCCCAAAGGTGATCTAGAGACTGATGCCTAATTACTAATTAAGTATTCGCCTAAAAATTAATTACCATCCATATTTCATTAATCATCGATAATTAGTAAATAACACTACTATTTTTTAAATATTTTATGAATCATAAAACAAGAAACAACCTTCTTAAATCTGTAATTGGCAAGTGATTTTCAATAAGGCAATACATAGTCGGTCAGTCAAGTCGGTCTTTTTGACGGCTGTTGCTTTATACTCAGTTTGGTTAGCCATTTCACAATGAACAGTCTGAGTCCGGGACACCATTTGCAAATTGTGCAATTTCAGTACCAAAATAATGGTTCTATTTGCGCGACGTATCCTGCTCGACGTCCAATATTAGATCGATATAATTGCCCAGCAAGATCGGTAGTTCGAGTAACCATAGATCAGTTTTTGCACCACGTTTACTCTAATGGATAGATGACAGAGACGCCGCACAATGTCCACCGAAGACGTTATTGCTGCTGTGGTACAGATTATCGAAGAAGACCCGATTGGAGCTGTGCCACTCACTTTATTGAAGGTTAGAAAAATATTGCTTTGCGGGTTTACAAAATACAACTCGCGCAAGATTTGAAACCGAACGACCGACGCACGTTCGGTGAATGGGCCTAAAACGATATGGACACTGTTTGCGATAACCACAAGAAAACTTTGTTCAGCGATGAAATTCACATCAGATATAAGTTTATGATAGTTCACAAGCCATTGTTATATTGTCAAAAAGTCACTGCTTGGGGTGGTCTGCGGACAGATGGAATCTTCGGATCATATTTCTTCAAAAATCAAGCCGCCCGTAATGTTTGGGGAAATGCTATAAAGGCATGATTAATGACTTTTTTATGCCTGAATTCCAGAATGTTGATGTGAACGATGTTTATTTCCAACAAGATGAAGCTATAAGCCGTACAGCCAACGAACAATCAATTAATTTAAAGACATTTTTGGTAAAGCTTTATCCCGTCCGCTTACGCGCCTGTGAGATGATCTCAAACGTTAAGTGAAGTCCGTTGTCGACGCAGATAAGCCCGATACGATTGACGCGTTAAAAGAGAATATTCATCGTATCTTTTGCTGATATACGGCCCCAATTGCAGTAAAATCTGATCGAAAAATACCCTCCATGCTGGAGTCTCCTGAGGTTTCGAGCTCCCGAAGATTTCAAATCTTAATAGAACAAAGATTCCGTATTCAACGAATTTATTTTTACTGCGAGTTTCACAAGGCAGAAAATTCCCAAACACCCGATTATTCAGCGCCATCTAACTAAATAAACCGACACATAATTCCATTTTTGTTAAACAAATTTTAATCGCAACGAAAAAAAAAAACAATGTCAAGCAATGCTAAGTGCATAGCTTAATAAATATTTGACTGCAAAATGCCGTTATGTATATTTGCTTTAATGCGGCCGCAAATTTAATTTGCAGTTGAAAAGCTTTATTGTTCAATTTGTGTATGCAATTAAGAGTTGATTGGTTAATGGGTAGGTTATATGCGAACGGACATGTGAGTGCGCATGGGTGTGTGTGTGTGTGTGTGTAATTGTGCATGCCAATGTGTGTGGGCGCGTGTGTGTGTAGGAGTAACCCATGTTGTTAACACCCAGCTGCAATTGCAGAGGCATTTTGCAACAGATCTACGAGTGTGTGTGTGTGGCCGGAGAACGATTGTTATTCAATTCGCATAAAACAACGTTACAACAAAAACATTGCAACAACATTGGCAATAAAATCAAAGCAAAGCAACATTTATTAATTGCAAAAATTGAAAAGGACTGCAAAATAAACATGTCTACATAAAAACACACACACACAAAGACGGGCAAAAAATATCACATAAAATATGTACCTACCTATGTGGTTAAGGGGCATTCCACAGTGAGGAGCGTAGAGTTTAAAACGGAGTATATATGATTCTTGTTTGAAGCGATGAGGATAAAAGGTTTGGTTGTCGTCATTGAGGAAGAAAATGCTGATGATGCCGAAAGAACGC
The DNA here is from genome assembly GCA_037783105.1 of Bactrocera zonata. NCBI lineage: Eukaryota > Metazoa > Arthropoda > Insecta > Diptera > Tephritidae > Bactrocera > Bactrocera zonata. The sequence goes on along the minus strand of JBAWJQ010005835.1, from coordinate 2,341,703 downwards.
GTGCAAGAAACCACATCAGAAAAATTTTGAATACCGGATATGGTGCTGCGGAGTAGTCCTCCACCTAATTGTGCATTTTTTTAAATACATCAGAGAAAAATCACAGAATTTCTACGAAAATTTTTCACCTCTGGTAACACCGTTTTTAGCTTACAGCGAATATATGAATAGGAAAGTACCTGAATGTTCACAGAAAAACATTATTTGTTATTTTTCCAACACCCAAAAATAAAATCCCACTGGAAGAGTTGATGTAAACAGTATGAAAGAGGAGACCAGTAATATTTCAGAAGGTTTTATAAAATTGGGACTGCGTGGCTCTACTTTTATTGGGAAAGACTTGGCCCACATCCTTATCTCATGGCATTTCATTACAAGTCAAGTAGTTTCATTTACCACGCACCAAGCACGGATTACCCATTATAAGGCAGCTGTGAGATCCTTCTATCAAAAAGTGGAAGGCAAGAGGTCCTCAAAACTACTTTCTATTAGTAGAGCCTTTTCTCGTCACCATGATAGTGATTCTGAGTGGGCCAATGGGTTCACTTGCGGTGTGGTTACATGTCGTATCGAACGCAAATTTTCATAGCTGCATAGAAATGCTTCCGAGGTACGAGGTGAAATGATATAAAAAACACTTAATACTCAACTGTTCAGCTTTTGACAATCTGAGGTTATAACATCTTGACAGACGCACTTTCGAGAAACTTTACGAAGATGCTGTCTAAACGAATTTTTGGTCGCCTAATCGCTTCGTTTGTCTTCGAAGTTCTGATGATCCATACCTATGAGTTTAGAGAATCTAACAGGACTAACCTTTGCAACTGTCTAAGTGGGAAACTGCGTTTTCTTTGGTTCGGAAATCAGCCTCTTGACGTAACCTAGCCTATTATGTATTTCTCAAAATATTCCTAAGTCCTAAAAATCTCTATTATTTTCCTAAACAAAAAGCTATACAGTCATGAGATCGATGATACATGAATATTGCGAAATAAAAAAAAAATATTTCGGTCCCATCTTAGCTTTCTCCCAAAAAAAAAGTCTAGAATGAAAATCAAGCTTTTGGAGGGAGGTTATTCGACGGTTTTGTGTAGATGATTGATATCATGTAAACTGAGTGATAAGTTGAGGCCCAAGAAAATCATATTTTAAACATTGAAGCCCAAATATAATGTTTTTTTGTGGTAAAATTATAGTTATCATATAATTCTAAATGCAGATATTGAAAGGATCCATAAACCATTTCAATGGCCGCTTCTCCATAAATGTTTCAAGTAGAAACCCAGCATATTTAAAATTGCTTAAAATATTGTATGTAGAGTTCGTTTCAACTTACCATACATCATAACTGGATATTTGGTTGATCAAGGTCTTGGATTTGGACGATCAAGGTCTTGATTTTATTAGAGAAATAAACGGTTTCCTGTCACAAAAGTTCTGACTTCTTCAAAAAGCCCTTTTATTTTAGAAATATGTGTTCTTCGATACTAAAGGATTCTGGTCCATGGAAAGCTCTGTATTTTTTTAATATCTTCCGACCAATTTGTATTAACGGTCCTCCAATGCATAAAGCTGCTACCCAATTATTTAAAATATTTGAGATTCTTCACAGCTGGCATTTACTCTGGAATGCGCTTTTAATGCGTTTAAATATACTGTTGTATTCTGTCTATTGTACAATACTTGTATATAAGTATGTATATCGTATAGGTATGACAGATATTTTATATCGAAAAGGGCAAAAATTTGCGACAAACACTTTTTACGCCAAAGCCACAAAATATAACTAGACATACTCAGCAACATTCATAGGGTATGTATGAATTTGTACAATGTACTATTATAATGTTTTTATGTAAGTATATATCTATCTATACATATGTAAGCATGAAAAGACAATGTTTCCAGCATAAAAACGTGTAGCGCTCGTTCGACGCAGTTTGGCGCAAAAGCTTACTAGGCTCGCCTTGTTCAACAAATCAAAACAAAAGGCCAACAATTTGGACGCTGTGGCTGCTGGTGAATGGAGAGTAACGTTGAAAGCATAAGGAGGGCGCAGAAAACCCTTGCAAGGAAATATTTATAACCGTTTGGATATTATTTTGGAGTATCTGAGACGTATGCTAAGTATAAATTGAATTCTGATTGAGTTGGTGTCTCGGCGATTATAGTTACATATTAATACTTAAATGGCTCTCTCAACACTTTTCAATTTTGCGTTAATAGTATATTTTCTAACGGCCAAGCCGCCGATCGATCCAGATGTTTGCGCTTAAGCCATCTAAACTAAAACTGAAATAATAAAAGTCAGAGAGTTTTTAGATTAGGATATATATTTTGGTAATGATAAAAGAGGGAGAAAATGTGTGTTCTTTGAAGTAAAGGATTAGTCGACGCTTAGAAGGTGCGGTTTATGATATATATGTATGTAAAAAAAATTTCAACAAAAAGTACATTTGTCCCAAAAAAGATGAAAGTTAAGCGCGTAACCATATATTGAGCTCTTAGACCTCATTATTTGTAATTCCAGGTACTATGAACTACAATTAAACCTTCCAAGCCTGCAGTACGAATGAGAAAAGTTTCGGAACTTAAAACCTGTCCTTCAAAATCAAGAATGCACCAAAGAAAGTCTCTGTACATCGTTATTAGAGATCATCCATCTTCTTCATATTCAAAGTAATCAACTTAGCCTCAACTGAATATAATTCGAATTAGCGATAAGTATACTAAGTTCTAGACAACCTCGGTACCAGTTCGGAAATATTTTGTACCACCACGAAAGCAACAATAACAACAGCGATCGGTATATACTGATATCTCAAAAAAAATACATCAAAAGTATGGTCGGAAAGTTGTTAGCTTTATGACTTGAGAAAAAGGATCTGATCAAATATGACCCGGACTGGTGCAAAATAATTTACCAACTAGTTTGCTTCAAATTTTTTCGTTTCCAATGGAAACATTTCTACGATATCGTGTTGTAGAAGTGCAAAACCCAGGTATTAGAGTGGCTCAGAGCTTTCAAGGAAAGTCGTGAAGTCATCGAATACTTACCTAATGCAAATTGTCCATGCATTTGTGTAAATAACACTGAAAATAGTAAAAAAAAGAGCGCTTGAAAATCGTCGTGTTGACATTAGAGAGATAGCAGAGAATCTCTACAGCTCTGATGGTGGTTCGACTCAACACATTTTGGTTAATGTTTTGGGTGTAAAGCGTGTTAACGCTAGACTCATACCAAAAATATTTTACAGAAATGACGTGGAGTAGAGATTGCAAAAGATATTCCTGACAACGTAGCTCAGGACTCTATATTAATAATCCAACAAATGGTGCTCCAATAATTAACCGATACCAAAAAAACCAAATGTTCTGAAAACCATGACAGTGCGGAAGGCAACCTTCAGCGATGTTTCTAAAAAGCGTATAGAAAATAGGATTAATCGTTGATACACTTGTATTGCTTCAAATGGTTTATTGGAGGATGATAATAAAAATATTTATTAAAACAGGTAATGGTCAAAAGATATGAATCAGTCAGAGAGTAAGTAATCTGATAATATCAAGTGTCTGGTTCCATAGTTCCGTTTGTAAGAAAAATGTAGAATATCCATTAAATTGCTCAATTTGGTGTTCTGACAGCTTATGTAGCTACTATAAAGTCAATAAATCTCATTGAACCTTTGGAGACCGCAGTTCGCTTGACATCATACAATTTTTTTATTCACGTTTTTGAGTCTTCGAATGGTCTGGGCTTTAATTATACTTTATAGAAATCCACCAAGATAATGTAAAGTTACAACAATTCGAATTGCCGCCTGATTTCATAACCTCTTCTTTGTTGAATATTTTTGCAACAACAAAAGGAAAAAAGAACAAATAAAAAGTCCCCGAGCAACCCAATGGGTCACAGCTCGTTATTTAATGCGTCCGACTGTTTGCGCTGGCCTGGGGTTACGCGCTGGTTACGCGCGCTCTGCAGCGGTCACTTTTGAACGAACAATAAAACACTGCAAAGTAATAAATACACACAGACACACGTACAAAAACAACATACATATATATATATATAATTTTTTCTGGACGCAAATGACTCCATTTTTGTTTTGTTGCTTTTTTTGTTGCGCTGACTTGTGCCAGCAAACACGCGCACATTGCCGTTTGTTTTCCTGTTGCTGCAAGAAGCACAATGTATACTGCCACTTGGTGGATGCTGCGACCGCTTGCCACACCGCGCGCCGCGCTTAACGACGCTTAGTGGAGCGTATGAGGCGCTACACAGGCGTTTGTTTAATTATAATGCGTCGCTACGCGGCCGAAATATGTACGAGGACACCCGGACAAACGGATCGAAAGGACAGACAAGGAATGTTGGCATTCTGAAATGTTGCAAACGCGCAACGCTGACCACAGGGGACACGCTGAATAACTTGTAGAGCTAGCCGAACAGTGTTCTCCCGTTCTCGGCTGTTGCCGCTTGTCTGTTGGTGGTTGTAGTTGTTGGATGTTGTTATTGCTGTTGTTTTTGTATACTGTTGTTGTTGTTGTCGTATATTGTTGTTGTTGCATGTTGCACGTCGCCTGTGTTACAATGTTTGTGCCTCCGGCTGCTGCCCATAAAGTTATGCTGGCATTGAGCCACTCCGCCGTGCGTGTGTGTGTTGTTATTATTATTGTAGTTAACCGGCCGACCGACACAGACGTAGGCACAAGCACACACATGCATATATTTATATGTGTATATGTGAGCCGGTGCGTTGGTTGCGCCAACGGAAGCGGCGTACACATGAAAAATTGGTTAGTAGCCGCCAAATGGTGATTTTGCGGGTCACGTTGTTGCTGCGGTCGTGTGGGTAACGGTAAAAAATGCGAGCGAGTTTAAAACAAAAACCCCAAATACTGTGCATATGAAATCAACAAGAGCGCTTCCTAGAATTTCAACAATGGTAACGGCGCGCGTACCAAAATAAAAAAAAAACAACAACAATAAAAAATTGTTTGCTTCCGTAGCAAGTAGTGAATAAAAAGGCGTGCGCCAACAACAACAACAGTGAAAAGCAATTTTTGCTAAAATCAACAATTTTGCTACGAGTTGTGAAAAATATTTGTTTAAAAATTGTTGCGCACCAGCCGAAAAAAGCACACACACATACGCACACATGCATTTAAATGCAAAAAAATGCTTACAAATACCGTTATATTCATGCCATGCAAATATAAAGCCGTCCGCGGCATGCCAATTCAATGCTACAAGCGGCAAAAATGGGCAACGGCCAAAAATTGCGCAAAAACAGCACACAAAAAAGAAACAACAACAACATGTATGACAACAACAACAAGAAATGCATGTAGCAACGGCATTAGCAGACCGCCAATCGACCACCAATACGTCGCCTCCTTACAAGCGATCTATCACTGGGGCGGCTGGCAGAGAGAGAGAGTGAGCGCCCGAAGAGTGGGAGAGGGAAGTGGAGCAGTGGCGCTGTGGTGCGGCCGTTGCATGATAGCGTAACCGCTAACATTGTCGCATGAATATTACAAGTTGCACACCTTGTGTTTATTTATTTTTGCTACATTGTTGTATTTGCTTTGCATTCATACACACACACATATACATATGTGCAGGAGTGTGCGTGTGTTTGCGTATTTTTGCTTTGCATTCATGACAAGGAAACGGATGTACCGGCGACGACACAGACGCTGGTAGTGGACATACCGCATGCAACCACAAGCGCGCATAGCCGCCTAGTATGCTGTTATGCATGTATGTGTATATGCAAAGTAAACACGCATATACTATGTGCACAGGTGTAGGTGTGTGGGTGCGCTCGCCCTTGTACAACATGTGGTTTTGTGCGACTGGCAGCAAATGACAGGTGGGTCAATGTATCGAGTGGTCTAAAAAAGTTGTGCAGCGCAGGTGGCGGTAATGTTGTTGCTCGGTTGGTTTTGTTGTTGTTGCGATTTGATTGTTGTTTTGTGGAATTTTATTTTTTTTTTTCAATTTTAAGTACAATTTTTGTGCGAGCTGCATTTCACCCTATATTTTGAGAGAGAGACCGTTCAAGCATATACATACATACATTGGTTACCTATCAAGGACCTTGAATCTGATAAGGATATAACTTGAAAACCTAAATATTAATTCCAAAGTATGCAAGTAACACAACTATTTTCAAGATAAAAGATATAAATAAATAAAAAATACAGAAATGTATGCTAAAAACTTTTCTTGCGGAAATAACCGTTACTTCCGTAAATATTCTAATTCAATGAAAATCCGAAGCAGTTTCGTTACCGAGCGATTGTATTAGAGAACTACCTAAAAAATAATATTGAACAAGTTTTTTGTTCTTCTTCTTCTCCTTCCAAAACTACTTTATTTCCGGTAATATAATCAACCGACTGCAACAAAATTGTGTTACGCAACGAAAATCCGTCACATACAGAATTTACTGCATGTTGTCAAAATTAAGTTTGAACTTAATTGAATGCTGTTTTCGAATTTTTTGAAATAGCACAAAAATATTCTAAATAAAAATTATAGAGTTGCCAACTGTCAAAAAAATAATTTTTAATTTTCGAGCCAACAAAATTTTTAAGTTGAAAAAAAAAACAATACAAAAAGCACGGGTAAACAAATTCTTACATTTGAAATATTTGTGTAGAGGGTTGCCACCTATTTCACATGTTTAGTAATTTTATTCAAGCAACTTCTTATTACAACTAGTTATTACATTACAGTTGTTTATCTTTAGTAATAATTAATGGACTGCAACGAAATTATGTTACACAACAGAAATCCGTCACACACACAGTTTACTCTAAGTTATCAAAATTAAGGCCTGAATACTACTTGAATTGATAAATTGTTTGGAATTATCCGCTATAACACTCAAACAAGCTAAACCGAATGTGAGTTGCCAACTGTTTCAAAATTTTATGTAAATAAATATTTTTTTATTTTCAACTAGACCAAATTTTAAGCTGAAAAAAACAATACAAAGAGCTGGCGGACAAAAACTTCTTACATTAAAAAAAAATTTCGAATCGGGTTGCCACCTGTTTAAAATTTTTACTTATTTATTATAAAAGAAAAACAATAAAAGAGCTTTCGGTCAAAAGATTATGAAATTTAAAAAAAAAATTCGAAGCGCGTTGCCATCTGTTTCAAACTTTTACTTATTTATTAGAAAAAATAAATATTATAAAGGAATAATTACAATATTGTTATCAAACTAAAAAATATTAAGAAAATTTTCTGCTAAGATATGAAGGGTTGCCATCTTATCAGAAAATTTCGATTGATTTACTTTTTTGTAAACAACAAATTACAATATACATACATATGTAGGTCTCACGATAAGGAAATTCAAAAACCTTACAGCTGAAAATGTTGCTGAGCAGAGTTGCCATCTTTTCAAGTAAATTGATAATATAAATGAAATATTTATATATCTGTGTTAAGGGGTGTTATCCACGTGTAAAACAGAAAAAACTTGTTTTATTTTCTCAAAACTGAATGTGCTTTTATAATCAGTGAATAAGCCGGTCTTCTGGAGAACCTCCAAATAAGGTATCAGGCGGAGAGGCAGGTTTTTTTGCATACTATTATCTCTTTCCATACATCAGAGTGTCTTAAGGACTCCACCTCACAAGGGGGAGTTCTCTCGCCACATCTCTAGAACATGATTATCAGGTTTCTTCAGGAAAAATCGGGTGGAAGTCGGCTGCCGGGTGATTGCTGGATGATTGAGGTAAAATTTTTGAATACTTGGATCATGTACTATATATCAGGTTTACTTTAGCATCGTAAATAAAAGGGCTACTGAAAATAGACCCTGAATAAGTGCCAGCAAGACCAAACTGGTGGGGACTCTCACCAAAGAAAGGGCTTTGGCGCTATGAAGCTATAATCAAGCCAATAACGCTCTATGAAATATTTGTATGGTGCAAGCCTCGCACATTTTGATCTAGGATTACCAGGTCAGCGAGCTTATATCTCCCTGTCGCTTCTCTGCTTACATAGGCAGGCATAAGAGATACGAACTCGCAGGATTTGAAGGGCAATGCGCTATTTGTGGAGGGATTAATATTTATCGGGAGGGTTGGTGCGAAAGTAAATTATCAAAAACTATCCATCAGCTCCAAAATTAAGCGTTTTGACCATTTCAATGCACTGAAGTACAAGCTCTTTCAAAGTGGTACACTATCCCCTTCGGTAGTAGAACGATCAAGACTAACGAAGGGACCTCTAGACTCCTTATCTCTACTATCGTGTTACTAAGAGTTTATATTGGTTTGGATGCCTGACCGAAGCGAAATTGCAGGAATCTGCAGGACGCCGCAAGGCTGATAAGCTTACTAGGTTAGGTACTTCTGTCTCAGTAACTTCGGAAGTGGAATGGAAGATGAGAAATAATCGTCTCAACACTTCTTCCTCGAATGTTCCGTCTTTGCCAGATCAAGGCAAAACCACCTCGGATGTCACACTTTAGGATAATACAGGTGATATAGCGAAATCGAAATTTTAATACCAAAAAACATTTAGAGTAGTTGAAAAATTTACGATTTGTATGCAGAAAATATGATTCAGATAACAATAATCAAACTCCTCTCTTGTGTTTATCAACAAAATTTAATGTTTAGAGATGTCTTGAATCCAGAAATTTAGATTGGTACCTTTAAAAACCACTCTGAATGAAGGAAGGTGTGATAACAAACCTAAATTTAGTCACTAACAGTCAAGTAATGTTCATCAATAGCCAAATTTTCATACCTGTATCCAATAAATACTTGTAAAATAGGGTATCACAGTTTCGCTGCAACAGCTGTCAATTCCTCTAGTTTATTTTTATAATTTTTTATACTTTCCAATACTTTCAGTTCTCCACGCCTTTTACATGCATATATGCGCTTTGAACAACACGTTTATAGAAAAAAAAAAACACCCACACTCATACATACATGGACATATACACACATACATGTAGCTGTATACTGAAGGACCGACGGGCGTATGAGCAACATTTGTTTTTATTTTTTTATTTTTTCAATACAGGTTATATGCCGTTATATCAGCACCTTTTATTTATAACGGAATATTTTTTATATATGTTTGTACATATATCCATATATGTAAGTATATGTATGTGTGTGTCCGGGCACAAATGTGGATGAATTTTAATTAATGCAGCAAAAAGATCAAGAGAAAGCCTCAACAAATATTGCTTACCTGTTGGCCGGCAATGCGGCCGCAGACCAGACACCATACCGGACGCGACAACTGTGACTCGTTGCTCAATAGTGGGGCAAATTAAAAAATTGAATTGATTATCGCAAGACGCAGGCGGTGCTGCGGCAAATGCTGACGAGGTTGCCGAGCGACTGGATTGGCGTTTGGTCAACAGGCGGCCGGCCGGACAACAGGCAGACATACATAAATGCATATATATATATGTATATTGTATAGGTGGATATGTGTGGCTGAAGAGCCGCAAGCAACTTGACAACCGGCATAGATGAGAAAAATACAGTTGTGTGCATATATATATGTCTGCCATAATTTTTTTTTGGTATGGATATTGCTTCTAGTGGTTGATTTTTCGGCCGTTAAATGGACTAACGTGTATTGAAAAACGAATATGGAAAAAAATACAGTGGCGCGGCTATATCAGCACACTTTCATATATGTATGTGATATATACACTTCGGATTAAAAATATATTAAATATGGTGTGTGGCAATAACGTAATATTTAAAAAATGAACAATTTGCGCAAGACGCGCTGCTTAATTTCCATAAAAGTCACAGTTTTATACATATACTTTGCATACAAATATACACACATATATTCATATATAAATTTTTAAGCGCATAGCAGCCAACGAAAAATGCCAAAATCACAACAACGAGCGATACGACTCCCTGCAGAGCTGTACACCGCCACTCACACACACGCACACACATACATTTATGCGCTCAAACACACCGAGAAATTCCTTGAAGTAATCATACCACCTCTGTGCCGGCACTTTCGCATTTGTGCGCACATCGCTTTGCTGGAGTGCCAATGCCAGCAGGATTCGCCAATAAATTATCAACGCTTGTCAATTTTTAATTGCATTCACGCCAAAAGGCGTTCGAAAAACAACTGGCAGCAGGACAACAATAACAGCAACAGCCATAACGTCGTAGTAAAAATATGCAAATTTTCTTCGCAAAGCAAGTATTAGAGTGGCCTGTAGCTGTGCTTCGCTCTTGCCAATTTGGCATTTCTAAGTGAGTGATTTTGGAAATTCAGAGAAACTTAGGTCGGTAATTTTAGGGAAAGATCTTTAAGTACCCTTGCAAAAGTTTGGAGTGCGAAAATTATACTTATACTCCTACACATCAATCTGTGACATGTGAGGTTCTAAGAGAAGCTATTTTAATTGGCGTTCAATATTTTGGGAACTCTTTGAAAGGAAATTATTTTATGACAGAGTTGTCATCTATCGAAGAAATTAATATATTTAAAAAAATGTGCCCAAATATTATACGTTTACGAATGTATTCGGTCACGTGTTCGGAAAGTCTTAAAATTGGATAAATTTTATATGAGAGTTGCCACCTATCAGCAAACTTAAACTAGAAATATTAAAATTTTCCTAGAGAATATTAGAAGTTGAAATAATATTTTGGAAAATTTTTATTTAGTAATTAATTTAAGCATATTGTGGTATAGAGTTGCCCCCCAATATAAAATTTAAACTGGAAGTATTTTGAAAATATTGTCAAATAAAATCAGGTAATAGTTGTAACACTTTTGAAGGTTTTTGAAAGCATATTTTGATATAGAGTTGCCACCTAACAGAAGACTTAAACTGAAAATATTTCGAAAATAGTGTCAAATAAAGAAAGCTAATATAACACTTCGGAACGTTTTTAGGTAGTAGTTGATTTAACCAGATTTTGGTACATAGTTGCCACTTAACGGAAAGCTTAAATGAAAATATTTCGAAAATAGCGTCGAATGAAAGAGGCTAATATAACACTTCGAAAAGTTTTAGGTAGTATTCGACTTAAGCATCTTTTTGTATGGAGTTGCCACCTAACAGAAAAATTAAAACGGAATTATTTTGAAAATAGTTTCGTAAGGGAAAAGTTAATATAGCGTTTCGGAAAGATTTTGGGTATTATTTTTTTTAATCATTTTTTCAGGCACAGAGTTGCCACCTTACAGATAACTTAAATTGGAAATTTTTGGAATATAATATCGAATAAAAGAATCTAATGTATCACTTCGGATAGTCTTAGGTATTATTTGACTTAAGCACATTTTGGTTTAGATTTGCCACCCAACAGAAAATTTAAACTGAAAACATTTTGAAAATAGTTTCGTATGTAAGAAGTTAATAAAGCGTTTTAAAGATTTTAGGCATTATTTAATTGAATCAGATATTAGTATAGAGTTGCCAATTATTAGAAAACTTAAAATGGTATTTTTTTGAAAAGTATTGAATAAAAGAAGCTAATACATTGTACCATTTTCCAAAGTTTTTTTTTAACTTTCCACCTATCCGTAAAATAGATTAGAAATGTTTCAAATGCGTTTCTTTCGGAAGATAAAACTTTAATGAATATAATTTTCTAATGAACAACACCCAAAACTACCTCAGACAATTTTGTGAATTCCTGACTGAGAATTGTTTGAGAAAATATTCCATATTTTTCAATCTTTCATCAATAAAGTCGCCAGCCTAAAGCCTAGAAGAGGCCAGTTTTAGAAGTGGAATTATATCCCAGCCAATCCAGAAATTATTTTGCTGTCGAAAAATACCTCAACGGAAGTTTTTTATAAATAGGGATGAGGCTGTTTTCGGTTCATTCCAACTATGTTAAATAAAGCATTCAATGAAATGAAAATATATTAGATTAGCAGGATGTCCAAAAACCCTTTGTTCTTGCTTCTTTGAGTCTGATGGGAACAAATATTATAACAAAAAAAATTACAAAAATATTCATCATTGAAATTTTTAATATATTTAAAATCCATAGTTTCCAGACTCACTAGAAAATATAATTTTTCCACTTATGATTTAAAGACCTTCAGTAAAGATACAGGGAGATTCTTATCTCAATTGATTCTTGCAGCAAAAACTTCTCATTCCTTGCCCCGTATCTGTCTATATGTGCTCCTTTTTCTCTTTGCTACGTCTACAGCCTCAAATCACTTTGTTTGCGTATATTTTAATTCGCTGTAGACCCGTATTCGTGGGTCCTTGCTGCCTTCCTCCTCACAAAATAATTCCGACATAAAAATTACCCTGCTGTAACATTTGAATATCAACATCATTTCATTCCACACATATCACACAATGGCAACACTTGTTATCAGCGTTGACAAATCTGTGTATTGAGCCATATAACCCACTGGTGAGATGTCAGATAAGCGGAAAATGGTTAATGCATGTTGAATACAAAAACATACGGATGTAAGGGATATGTTGCTGTTGCTGCAAGTATGTACATATAGAAATAGGGTTCTTTATATGTATAACAACAATAAACGGTTATCAATACGGTGTTTCAATTCCACGGCGCATCCTGAAAATTGCCAGCAACAAAAGTTGACAAACTCAATATGATTTGAATCATCATCAACAAAGTCTGTATGCAGGTATGTATGTGTGTGAGTGGGTCTTCTCTTCATCTGGCCCAAAGCATTTAACGCTATCAGAGGCGTTGAATTGAACTTTTTCAATGAATTGCGCCAATAATCAGCATATATCCTGGATATTATTACGGCCTGTTGGGTAGACAAAGCGGTGATGCTTATGAGTGTATGATTATTTGAGGGTTTCTGTATGGTTTTTTATGAAGACTAGTTGCGATCGAAATGAAATATAGAAATTTAAATTTTATGGCGATACTTATACACTGAAAAGATATATTAATTTATTCTCGAAAAGTGTGACCCCACGTGACGAGCTGAGTCGAGTTGCCGTGTATGTCTGTTTCTCAGTTTTTGAGGTATCTGTCTGAAATTTCGCAAACGTCATTCCTTTCTCATACGGCTACTTATTTTTCGGAGTCATTCATATCGGACCACTATAGCATATAGCTACAGTACAATCTGACCGATCAAAACTAGTTTCTTGTATGGAAAACTTTTTTTATTTGGAAAGCTACCTTCACAAACTTTGGCATAGATTATTATCCAAGACAACGCTAATATCTCCGAGCAAACTACTCAGATTGGACCTCTATAGCTTATAGCTGCCATACAAATTGATCTGTCAAAAATAAGTTTTTGTATGGAAAACTTTTTTATTTTAAAAGATGTCTTCCGGAAATTTAGTGCAGAATATTACCTAAAGCAGAGCTACAAACTCCGAATATTTTGTTCGGATCGCACTACTATAGCATATAGCTGTCATACAAACTAACTGATGTAAACCAGGATAACGATATTTTTATGCCCTTTTATGCTAACAGAAATATAGCTGTTAAGGGTATAATAGCTGATAAGGGTATTATGCCGTCAAAATTACCTTTTTCTTCTTCTCTTGTATTTTTTATTACTACACACAAGCTTTTTTTGGAGCTTTAAGCGCTCAAATTCTTATCATTTAAAATAGCAAGAAAATCACCATTTATTTAACCCAAAATTTGCACCTATCCATAGTGTTCGCCAGATCTATCTTAATTTCCAATCTTTAAAGGCTCATTTCCGCAAATATGAAGGGACTTATCAGTCAGCAACCACTTGCCACACACTTTGTTTTGTTATTGCCCTTGACTCTCAGCGCACCGCCTATTCAAACCATTGTCTGCAATTTTTTACTGCTTCTTCCCACTTGTTTTCTGTTGTTGATGCTGTTATTATTATTATTTCACTCAAACATTGGCTCGCCTTTTGGCTTTTGTCTTTTCGGTAATTTGAATTGCTCGCGGCTTCTCGCCTTACACACTTAACACCTGCTCGAATTCCCTTGCATTTGCCTCAGTCTGTCATTGTATGTGCGTATAGTTACCCCGAAACAGCGCTTCACTAGAAGAACTCTTTCACTCACACAGATTTCACTATTTTCCAACAAAAGCTCTTAACCGAAATATTTTGCGCTATTTTGTTGCTTATTATGTTGTTTGTATTGTTTTGTTTACACCCCACCCTCGACACACTCTCGACATTCTTTGCGCTTTAGACACCTTTTTAGCTGGTATTTGGTGTATTTGGGGTGTGATTTGACACTCCTTGTAAACTTAATTGCCACTTCCTGCCTTCGCGCCACCGCAACCAACTTCAAGCCTTGCCATCCCTTTTCGGCATGCCACCTGAGCGCCCATTAACCCATTGATTTTTAGGCGCTGTAATTTGTCTGTCATTAAACGGAGATAGCAGACTGACGAAATTACCTACAAACACACACAACGAAACATGTAAAGAGTGGCCTCTGCCATTAAAAATAAGCCTTCAGTAAACATTTCCTTGCATAAGTCTGTGACTTTTTGATTGGCTTGCCACAAGTATTTACTGCAGAGGCCCCATTAAAATTACCGCCATACTTCTTCAATCACTCATTTTGTCAACGCTGAAAGCTTCACTTGGTTTGTTTACATTTGTAGTCTTCTTTTTTATACGGTACTATGTTTGGGTCATGTCTGAAAGCATAGGCGTAAATTTCGATAGCTTTGCCAATATTAGTGGCGTTATTTGATTGCTGCCTTTGGTCTGCTCAAAAGATTTGTGAAATTTCGCAGCGGTGAGTCAATTTGGTTGCTAAGGAAAAGTAAACACAATAAAAGGAAATTTTAAACACGCTTTCGCGACTTTTCTCACTTCTTTGTTCTCATTTTTGAGGTGAGTAAGGTAAGAAGAAACGCTGCTGTTTACTGTTATTTATGTATTCAATACAGGAACGGCAATGTTGAGATTATTACTCATGAATTACTTTCGGCTGAAAAAACATTATCGGGAATGACTTCATAATAATCGAAGGGGTAAAGTATGTTTGAACGGAAATGTAGCTAAAGTGGGCCACTTTTAGAAGGAACTTTTCTTAAAATAATATTTGAGCTTCTTAACCAAGTAAACGAGTGAGCCCCAAACATCTTCCGGAGGATCGTAAAATACGATCCGACTGAAGAAAATTCTTTGTTCCGTTTAGATGGTTGATGTCTTTAAACCTATAGAAATGCATGGATTTAACCGAAAATACTTTCGCAATTTGCTATGTTTAAATATGTGGAAATATTAATTTTATATTAAGAAACCTCACAAATGAATCGACGTTTACGGTATAAAGTTAGTCAAAGGTACTGAGATTCACATATTTGGTATCTGTTGACTTGAAAAGTTTTAACCTTTCTCGGACCATTTTCGGACGTGAAATAACTCACCTTAAGAGCACGTTGTGTGCAGAGGTTTATTTCGATAAGGTCATTAAAACCAGATTTTTTTGAAATTAGTTGAGTAGTTCCTGAAGTATGGGATTTCGCCTGAAGGTAAACGTCTCTCTTAATAACTTTAAGTGCCATCTTAGCTGTAAAATTTGATTCATCAAGGAGTAATCGCATTATAAACTCTTTCAACATAATCGTTATATGGGGAGTGGACTTGGTTATTTTTCGATTTCACTCATTTGCACATTAGATTTGTAGATCAAAACAGATTTTCTGGATTCATACTCCACACAAATGTAAAGTAATGTAGCTCTTAAAATGGTATAATTAATAACGTTACGTTTTGGCATTAATGAAGGCGCTACTAGCAAGCCTACTCCATGTCAAGGAGTATGAAACAACACAAATATTTCTGAAATAAAAAACTTCACTATCACATCCATCAGCCATCAGAGGAGGCAAATAGTATACAGAACTATTTTCAAACTTTTGTTTTTAGATTAGACTAGTTTTCCAGAAAATAAAACTTTGTGACTTCCTGAAGAGAAATATAAGGTGATTTAGATTAATAAAGTTTCAAATCAGAGTATGAAGATTCTGTTTATGCAAAAGAGTCAGACAATTTGGTACGATTCTAGCATTGACACGCTTCATATAACATTAACTAAAAAGTGTTGAGTTGAACCGTAAGAGCTGTTGAGATCCTCTGCTATCTCTCTGATACTAACAGCACGATTTTTCAAGTACCTTTTCATCAACTTTTTCGATATTATCATTGTTTACCGAGGTGAAAGGACGATGCAAGTCGTCGCATCAATTTTTCAATGACTTCGCGTCTTTCATTGCCTTGTGCTACTCAAATACTTGTGTTCATGATAAACGAGATACCCCGAAACACTTCAGCAACATTTGCAACAATTCTGTAGCGGTGATTTCATTGGAAACACAACGTTTGAAGTAAACTCGTTATTAAAATGTTTTCCATGGAAAATCGCCAGTTAAACTTTCATGTCGTAACAAACTGCTGCCAAATGCCAAACACAGCAATATTGAAAAACTGGGTTAAGCTTCACAAGAACATAAAAAAAGATTGCAGAAAAATCTTTATGAAATCATTATCGATTGATTTATTAAAATAGGTTTTACTGTAAATATATAGGTTATGGTTATAAATTTGTGTAAAGAAACCACCTTATAAGGCACTTCTACTTGCAGACTTTTTGTATCTTATTGAAAGCAAATTCTGTATAATGATAGAAAAAACCGTGAAATGGTTCAACGCACATGAATTTTACTACTAAGACTATAATTTTTATGAAATATAATAAACCAAAATCAGTTAAAAACTAATAAAAAATAATATTTATAAGAAAAAAAAAACAAGTAAGGAAGGGCTAATGGCTAAAGAGTGCAACCGAACATTTTATATTTCTGCAATATGAAGAATCAAAGTCAGGAAAATACCTTAAGATGGAAACCGTCAACCAGAAGATCGGAATATGAGCAATTATATTGTAAATACAGTTGAGCTTCTCTAACTCGAGTCACCATAATCAACAAAAAAGCGTCGACTTAAAGAGACTTCGTGTTACCGAAGGTAATTTGTATGAAATTTGACTTATATTGCCAATTAAAGAGTACGAGTTGTGGAGAACTTCGGATTATAGAAGTTCGAGTTATACTCGTATGCATATAATACATACACATACATACTGATCGACAAATTCGACTAAAAGTCAGAAAGACAGAAGAAAGAAAACGCTCCATATTTATGGTCTTCCATCGATAAAGTCACAAGCCTAAAGCCTAGAAGCGGCCGGTTGTAGAATAGGAATTATGCTCCAGTCTGACGATGCTTGATTGGGAAGTTCTTATGCATACAATTTATAAGCCGTATGCAAGTATTCCTGTCCTTCGTTATTTTTCTGAGAAAAAATGTTTTAATGGAAGCTTGAAAATCTGCTGTCTCTGTTGTTTTGAAAATAGCAACAGTTCATTTTAAGCATTAAATTAAATAAAATATAATAGATTGTCTGGACCTCCAGAAACCTTTTGCTCTTCTTTCTTTTTGCCTAACGGGAACAACTACAAAAAATTCGTAATTTTATTAAAATTTATAAAATATTTAAAATCCCTAAAATATTAGATTTTTCCACCTTTGATTTCAGACTTTCAGTCAAGATACCGAGGGATTCTTATCTCCAATGATTCTTTAAGCAAATTCTTTACATTCCTTGTTTTACGTATATATACTCTTTTTCTAAATTCATAGAAGTATTATAGAAGTTTGAGTTGTGGAAGTTTATATATATATATATATATTGGTGGTAGTAGTGACCTGATTTTATCTATTTCTGCCTATACTTCATACCATGAATATGCCACATACTTATAAAACGTCCTCTTAAGATATCTCATATACCATTACCAACCATAAGAAGTAAAGTCACCCGGTTGTTATATGTTTTTTATATGGGGCTAGATGAAGCTTTCGTCCAATTTCATCCATCTTAATCAAAAGATACAACTGTTGTGACCATTGAAATCAAGCACTTATTGAAGTACTGACCCGATTCAAACTATTTTCTACACACAGAAATACTATTATCAGGAAAGAATTCTCTTAGAATTTCAATTGTATACATTGACCGATATTTGCGGTCGAAAGTCAATTCTAGACACTGGGGTCCACATATTCGGTACCTATGGGCTTGAACAGTATTTGCTGGATTTGAACAATTTTTGGTCAAAAAGTGGTATGCTCTCAAAGGATTATTCGTGCAAAGCTTTATTCCGTTATATTAGTTTCTTCTAGATTTGTATACTGGAAGATATAAGAATCAAGTGATATTTGAAATTGTATTAGGCGTTGTTGCAGTTCTATTTCGTCCATTTTCACGCTGTGAAATGAGAATGTTATGTACCGAATTTGGATGAAATCGGTGAGTCATGGATATGTGATTTTATCCAACAGAGAGCGTGTACCTTGCTGCTCAATCTTATGTGCCAAATTACAGATCTATGTATATCTAGTTTTGGTGCTTAGTTAGGCCACTTTATACGTTTTCGGTTAATGGCGTTATGTGGGCGTGGCTGGTCGGATATTGCGAACTCTTCCACCAGGGAGCATGTGTATTAAGTTTTATCAAGATATCTTAATGCTTTACTGAGGTTACAATTGTACGGTCGAACGGACAGATGGACAGACAGTCACCCGGATTTCATTTTTTCTCGTCATCCTTATAATTTATGTATATATAAACCTATATCTATCTCGACTTATTTTAGATGATACATACAACCGTTAGGTGAACAAAACTATTCTAACACTGTTGCAACATGTTGCAAGAGTATAAAAATAAATATTAATAATAAAAAATGTTAACAGCTCAATTTACAGAAAAAACTCAGATATTTCATGAAACTTGTATTTTTTAGGTGGCCTTGTAAAAATACATGCCATAAACAATTTAATAAATATTGAACAATAAAATTTTTTTACACAGACTTCCCGGAAGCTAATGCAGTGGACAAGCGGATACACAAAGTCAAATCCTGAAACGTCATAATCAAGTAGCCTTTCCTGAATTTCCCCCACCATGTGGGTGTTTTTTATGGGTATGGTATATCTACACATACATACATAAACACATACATAACTATAAGCAATGTAAACATATTTATGCGGCCTTTATGCTTTAACCTTTCCCCTTCTCATTTCACAGTGTTTTATGCTTCAGTCCTTCGGTTACTAGTTCGCCATATAAATGGGTACATACACACATAAATATAAATAACAATATGTATGTATATGACTGCTCTTTAGTGTGTATTTTATGTGCACTTTGTTGTTGTTGTTGCTTGATAACGCATAATTTCAGCGCTGTTTTATGACTTAATCATAAAATAAAAGTTTTTAACTTTATTAGATTGTGTGTGCAACAATACACATAAGGCATAAATACGTACATAGTAACTGTATAAAAAACTAACAGTTATAACAACAATGAAACTATGAAAACAACACTAACCGTTAACATCAACAATGAGCAAATGAAAGATGCTACAAATGCTGAATAGTTTGAAATGTTTGCTACATAGACAAATGAGCCACACACACATGCATATACATATATATATGCACTCCGGCTTTCGATGCTTCCTCCTACTATAAAAAAAAATGTATACCATATGATGTATGGTTGCCGAAATGCGCGGAACCGCACCTCCTTGGATTTGTAAACTTCCTTGTTCTAGATGCACAACAAGCCATTTATTTCATGCTATTTATATTGCTTGAAATTATTTGATCGATTTAAAGGAAGTTAGTTCCTTAACCTCCGTTTCATCTGTCTTCTGAAACTTTTAGATTTAGATTTTTTAATGATCGAAGAATTTTAAAGAGATATGGCAAGCTTTTTTACACTTTCTAAAATTATTTCGCTCTTCACTACACACCCGAAAAATTCCTGTTACGACCGTTCGGAATACTTTAATGGCTTACATGGGTTTCCTCGAGCAAAAAACGGCATCTTTTCAACTTGTTTTTGTTTTTTGTTATATAAAAAATTAATATATTATTCACCCTTTTCACTAATCCAAAGATACATTAATAGCAAAGTATTAAGAGTTTTGTGATATTCTCAAATAAAAACATTCAAAACTCAACCATAAAAAAGTGGACGTCACTTCTGGCAGTTCCTCGGAAAAGATGCTTAAACAAAACTTTATTCAACAAATGTAAAAAGAGGTATTAGCAAGGTAAGCTTACTATATATTAAAATCATTTTCAAATCAGTTACATACATATATGTATCTGGCATGAACTTAGCTGAACCGAAGAAACTTAATTTAATATATTAAGTAGATGTACAAAACGTCAAATAGAAGATCGCAATTGATGATATAAACCATATTCTTGTACATACTTTTATAAGGCTTACCGGAAGTTTAAAATTTTTTTAATAGGTGTATGGGTATAGGGGTAGTATTGACTCGGTTTTATCTATTTTTGGCATCACTACGTAGTACTAACAAAAACATATGCTCTCTGAGTTTTATTAAGGTACCTTACGTACCATCAATACATAGAAATAAAGTCAACTGGATGTTTGAAAATACTGATAATAGTTATATGGGGGCTAGGACAAGTCTTAAACCCATTTTATCCAGTTTAGATACAGAGCTGTTTCGTTAGTTGAAAAATACGCCCACTAAATTTAATAAGGATAACTCACATATTGTTATTGTATATAACATAGGGTATAAAGCCAGGCGGCGGTTTGAAAATTTTTCCATTGAATGTATGGAGGCTCAGGAAAGTTATATAACATAAATTATATAAAGTTACTATTATCAGTAAAGGATACACTCCTTATTTAAACTATATATATCACACCTTGACAGATATTTTCTGCAAAAAATCAGCCAAGAGCTGGGGGTCCATATTTATGGTATCTAGGGCTTGAATAGGTATAGTTCAACTTAGACAGTTTTTAGTCATAAAGTGGCTCACCACCAAGCCAATCTTCATTCAAAGTTTTATCAGGATATATTGATTGGTCCTTGATTTGTCTACTATAAAAAGAATGAATCAGATGAAATTTAAAATTGTTTTATATGAGAAGTAGGCGTGGTTCCCATCCGATTTCACCCAATTTTGCACTGTAATATGAAAATCTGAAAATAATTCTGTATATCAAATTTGGTTGAAATTAGTGACGTAAGTCCGGAGAAACGTGACAAAAAGGTGGCCGGTGCCACCTTCATTGTTTGGACATCGGCTCTTATGAAGCTCCTTTTTATCTCCTGGGTATGAAATTTCATGTCTATAGCTTATTTAGTTGTGAATTTAACGCACTTCTAGTAGTTTTTAACAAAACAATCATCCGATTTCATCTATTCTATTGCAAGAGCAGAGAGAATTACTTGTTTTTTGAAGCCTTGGGCGCTTACAAACGATTGTAACCTTTTTATCACCTTAAACCTTCGATAAAATATTTCGAAGAAACAATATGCGTTTTAAGATTTGAGCTGAGTCACTGTTGTCCCAATAATATACCCTAATTTATAAAGGACAATTGAACTGAACTGAATAACTTAATAATTAAGAGGTCATAGGTGAGATTGGCCATATTCATGGTAATCTTGTAGTATAGAATAAGTACAGCCTCTTTATATTAGGATAGTATTATAGGCCATCAATATTTAAAACGGTTTTGAATTAAGGAACTATTTAGCAAATCACAGGGTGAACGAGTGCATCATTCTTAAATTAACTTCAAATTCCAGATTAAATTTTGACAAGCAAGTCTAAAGTAAATCCAAAGGATACGAATAGCTTTCTTAGTAATAATATTTCTAGTTGGGAGCTAAAACTAATGAACCAAAGAAATTTCCATTCGGATTTGTGTTTTCGTCGCTCTAAGAACCATTGTACAAAAAATCGGTATTTACCTACCTTCAAATGAAATTGACAGTTTTTGACTTGCGAATCTAAATTCCGATTACTCCACATACTAAGTTAATAAAATGTCTCTTCCCGGAAAAAGCAACGGTTTCTTCAATAGACATGTCACACTTCCCTCAAACAGAAATATCAACAAATATGGTCCACGATATAAGCACTCTACACCGTCGTTACTGCCTTTGATACTACTCGAGTTGGATTGCATTTGTGCTCTAGGAGCCTAGTTCAGCGGAATACTAATTATTGCAATTAAAAAGCGACCCACGCCGCATTTCCATGTTCCTCAACCACTAACAGTAGAAGTGTACGTTTGTCTTGAGAAAGCACTCACACATATGCGCACACACATATTGGTGTGCGGTTGTGCGCATGTTAATTGGTTTTGTTGGCATCAAACTTTGCAGCGTGTTGCCTGCAACTGACAATGGGTGGGCAACGCGATCACCAACACCGCCAAAGCCATTTGTATGGCAGCACGCCTCTTTGCTGTTCGTGGTCGCAATTAATGCCGAATTTTCCTATTGCAGGCGTAACACCAGCACCAACACCAACAAAAGCAACAACATCAACACCAACAACAACACTAACAGTAACACCAACATCAAGCGCGCTTTTGCTAGGCAATTCAATTCTTCCGATGCCTACTTTTGGCTGTTCTTTTGCGCTTGCATTTGCATCTTCCACTTTCGGGCAACGCTAATTACAAACTCGGACCGCCACAAATCAACGAAAAGCCACTTAAACTACTTAAAGTTGTTGAACTGTTGAACTATCTGGTTTTCGTGCGTTTAATCACACCGAAATTTTCACTTACTCGCTTGCTCGCTGGCTCTACTAGCTAAATTGCAACAACAGCAAAGACAAGAAGAAGAAGAGCAAGGTTCGTGGAAGAAAGTTAGAGTAGGTATAAGCAAAATCAACGAACGGCATCACCAGCATAATTAAGGATTCCTAAGTTAATTTGCGGTTTCGGCGTGGCAAAAACGACCGACCAACCGCTGATGGCAAGCCAAGCATACACTTAGGCGCAATCCACCATCTCATTTGAAAGTGCTCCTATTTATCTGCTGTTTGCATACTAATTTGGCCTCTAACCTTCGGCCGGCAGCCAAGGATAACATTATATATGTATATGTATAGTATACTCAGTGTACCACTTGCCTTCGGCTTAACGGGTTTGCACTTTCCACTTTTTAAATGCCTTTTTAATGCAATCGACGATAAACTTATACACTCCACCTACCGCACTTCTTCTTTGCCAAGGCAACAAATAAAGCAAAAAATAAAAAAAAAAACGAAAACAAAATGTTTTATTTGCTTTGCAATTAAGCCGCTTATTTATGGTTAATATATGATGATTAAGGCGGTGGAGTCCCTTGTAGTGGTAAGGCAATTTGGATATACATGAAAGCTCTTCTTGAATCATTTAATTTCCTTGTCTTAATTAGTATAGAATTTATTTTCGTGTAGAAAAATATAAAGCTTCACAGGTCCAAAAGAAGCATCACAGAAGACCAACCTGGTCTATGGAAAGATTTATGTCGAACAAGTTTTGCTTATCTGCCATTCTAACCTTAAAATTTAGCGTTTGGTTGGGAACATCTTCTCACCCCAAAAGATCCCCTATGACGGCTCATTTATAGAGACGACGAAAGGAACTTTCTTACTTCCTCACGAAACATAACTGTCAAAAGTTGCTTCAATCTAAGCTAATTTGACTGATCAAAAATGAATATGTCGGCAGAACCTTAGCAATAAATTTATGGCTGATATTGAATTACTGGATTTAGAGGGGCTCTACATAGAAAAGTATTTGATCTAATGCGGATCAATTATGGTTCCAAGCTGGTTGGAGTTGTATTAGCCATATTGAGGTAATTCGAGGCCGCTGATTACGTAGATTGAATTCCATAAACTTTTCTGTTCCGCTTCTTCCCAATTAGCTACACTCAAATTCTTCAGGTCGGATCTATGCTTACGACCCGGACACAGATATCGTAGCAAAGGTGAGCCGAAGCCTAAAAACCACGTCAAAGTAGGACAAAAATCGGGGCTGTGTTGATTGTTTTCTTCGATTATCGAGGTGTGGTGCACTTCGAATTTCTTTCGACCGGCCAAACTGTCAACAATAAATACTATTTGAGTGTAATGCGTCGTTTGCGTGAAAAAAAAGAGACCGGAATTATGGGCCGACAACTCTTGGGCTTTGAACCACGTTAACGGACAGTCACATATTACATGGATTCTTCATGAGTTTTAAGGTATAAGAATATATATTATATACAGTATAAATGGTATACCATATATTATCCGTACTATTTCGAGGTTTAAAGCTAAGAAGAAATTAAAAGGAGGATCTGCAGTTTGAAGTCCCCTCGGTTTAACTTAAATATTTTGAAAGTCCTTAAGCCGCCAAAGTAAAATCTACCACTTTTTACATTGATGATTATTCGATAACGATGTCAAGCTATAAAAGCGATGTATGTCTTCAAAACAAACCAGCTATCTCATCGACCTTTCTGGTTTTTTTTTCTGCAAGCAACCTAATATTTCTATTAAATCCATAGCGACTATATTCACAAGTTGGACGAAGCAGTACAGACCGGATCATAATATGACAGTTAATCGCATGCGACTACCAATATTGAACAGTACAGAGCTGCACCAAAATCTTAAAGTCGCTAGCCGGATGCGTCTGGGCAGAAGACAAAGAAAGCTGTTGGCTGCTAAGCGAAATCCTCTGCATTCTCCTGGAATGTTTCCGCAGAAATCATCCCTGCAGTCATCTATTTGAAACGGGGCCGCTTTTTTAGTTCATCATTCCTTCTTTACATCGACGGCATAGAAAAATACTCCGACCAGGCTTTGGAAGTAATTAATTTCAACAGTGAAGCCATTCCCAACCTTCAGTAACCACCTCCCAGTGAATGACATAGTTGTGATCAAATCCTCATATATTTCAGACAAAGAGCTCGAATTGCCTTCCGAATCTAGAGTGACTCTTGCGCAACTTCTTTCACGACTTTGTATCAGGTTAAACTCCTATCTATCCAGAATCGATCTCGACCAAGCAAATATATAGCCAACGAGCAATGTGTCCATACTGTATAAGGAAGCGAAACAAATGGATCTGGTCGTGAACGAAAGCAAGACGTAATATCTCCTGCATATCCAACACAGAATAACTCTTGCCAACAGATGATAATTCGGACTGCAATCGGTAGGCAATTGAGAAGTAAAGTCTTCGCTCGACGAACAAAGATCAACGACGCAGTACCTGGCTATAATTGGAATCTCCAATTGGCGACAAACAGCGAAAATAAGTAAGAGATATCTATGCCAATAAAGATGAAGAAAAAAATATGGACCAAGGACACAGAAGTAAAATTTGAATAAATCCAAATTTCTGGTTGCCTTGAATCACGTAACTGAAGTTGCATGTATCTAAAATACACCTTTCATTTTAATAAAGTCTATATTTATCTTACTAAACACATTTATTTAATTAGTGCACCATCTCCACCCAAATGAACCTTCAAAATCAGCAACTGTGAATGAATTTCAACTCAAAAGTTACTTTAAACAGCCAACCTTGCGCTCAAACTTTCCAGGTATTTTCAAAACGCCCACTTGCCACAGACAGCAAATATTGAAAGCCTATCTCGCGCTCGAGTGAGTGCGGCTAACGGTCTGGGCTCTTGAAAACTCATCAATTTCGGTGCGCGCAGGTAAGCGAAGTGGTCGCAATAAAATCAATAGCCATTTTCTGCATTTCACCGCACAACCTAACGAAGACTAGTGGCTAAAGCAAACTACAATTCTCCGGTATGGTCATAAGTGTCCCGCTGTGTGGGTGGGTGTATGCGGTGAAGTGATTAGTCGACGAAATCCGGAATGCTGTGCGTGCGATACTACACTTTCGGCAAAATGCTTTCAGTTAGCTGGAACACAAGAAGATGCACAAAAGGCGTTAAGAGCGCGGTCGGCTATGGCGGTGGGTTGGAGAGAATCTTTCACTTTTCAACTCTAGACAAAAATCAAAAGTCAACGCTTTGCTATCCGGCTTACATATATACCATAGAGCGACGCCTGCAACTCATTTCCACTTGGCAAGTTAAATTTAACGCATTTACAGGTGGTTCCCAGAATACCTATAACGGTGTTGTTGCAACTGGCGTCGTGTGCGCACACATACAAACGAATTTATATATGTGTGTAGCGCCAAAATAGAAACTTTTCATCTTTTGTCTTGGCGCAAACGTAGACGTAGACACGGCGATGAGACTGCTATTGTTTTTGTAGCTATTGTTGTTGTCGTTCTCTTTAATAGCCTTGTTGTTTTCGCTTACTAACGCAACATTTCGACATATGTATACACCATAGCTCAACGCAGCTAAGTTGAGCTCAGCTCACCTACTATGCGCTGGCCTGCCCCCGACTACCCCCACATATACGTGGATACCTACGCATTTCGGCAAATGAGTTGCCGAAGATGTTGATGACGATAATAAAAGCAATTTAGGAAGTTTTTGAGTGTACTTGGGCGCGAGCCGTGCTCCGGTATGACGATCGGCGTGGCGCGTGTGTGGCGGTACATTGCGGAAAAGTAGATTTTGCCGAAGGCCTGGCCGTTAGTGGCGCGCTGAAGCGTCGGGTGGGTGGGTAAACTTTTAAAATTTTCGAAAACTCATTTACAACTTGTGCGCGCGTTGCGTGGCATGAACTATGGCGTTGTGATATGCGTTCATGCAGCCAATTATTGTTGTTGGCGCGGTTTGGTTTTGGCGTTTCTGCTTTCGTTTTTTTTCTTGTTTTTGACTTTATTTTGTGTTTTTGTTCGCTTTATGTATTATATAACATTCGCGTTTCAGAAATTCCGGCCCAATGATAATCCCCAAGTGAAAAATGCATTCGGCTTCACACTCTGCTGCCACTCTGCCTAGTTAAGGCCATACATACGTGCCGCATATGTGTGTGTGTGCGCATTGTGCGCCTGCATGGTTATAGACTTGATGAAAATTTAATTAAATTTTAATTTATATTATTTTCTGCGGAAATCGCTGTCCTCAATGTTGCGTTCGTAAGTGAAATTATGGAAAAAATGCTGCCATTTAAGAATAACTTTTTATAACTGATGAGTTTGGTATGGGCTTAAGCCCTTTCATTGGCACTTTCCACTTCTATATTAACTGCTGAAAAATTTCGGTTTTAATTTCACTCTACATATAAACAACAAAAATCGAAAATGTAACTATTCCAATTAAAAAAGTTGTTTAACATAATATTTTGCGAATACTCGATATACATGGCGTATACGCAACTTTAAATGCATTAGTTGCTACCATTTTTTTTTTTACCTCAAGACTAACAGAAAACTAAGAAATCAGAAATAAATACTGTGCTACATATTAATTATAAACGATAAACTCTAATTAATTAATTATGGCAGAGACATCAAGCTTCCTTAAAAAATTGGAAAAACAACAGACAGAAAACCAAAATTAAAATTTGGTGAATTTCGAATAGGTTAGGTTAGGTTAGCTTAGGTTAGATCGTAAAGCAGTTCTCCGAACCAAAGCTAAGCAAGATCTTCTTTAGACTGCTAAAATCGCTGGGCCCTTGTGATGAACTACTAGATATGTACCACCTGACCTTTAAAAATATCTAACCAAACATTTGTGAAGGCAGCTAATATCAATCCCTTCCACTTTCCCAGCTTCGGAAATAGTGTGTATATCGAGGTATTTGAATCTCAGAAAAGACTCGCCTTCTTCTACACAACTTTTCGATCTATTTTTATAAACTTCCAATTTATTATATTTAATATAGTTCACAGATTTATGAAAAGCTCTACAGAAATTGTAATAACAACAGACAACCAACATATTTCTTTCTCTACCCTCTCTACCCTGATGCAAGCGTGAACAAAAAAACAAAGAGCCGATAAGGCAGAGCGTTGTCTAAGAAGAAATAAGTGATCGGAAGAAACACGCGTTATAAGGGAATTTTGTTAGACTAGGGAGGCTATAATAAGTAAGTTGAGCAGAAAAGAGAAGGTTCGATATACATGACCGTGAAGAGCTTAAACGGACTACCGGCTCTATTTCGTCCAATTTAAAAGCCAGCATAAAGTCCATTGTCTTGTCATGAACCGATGTCATATTTACCAACCTTAAAGCGTTCATACAAGTCTGAATTTGATTTTTATACATTTGAGAAATAGACAATTAACTTCGAGAATAGAAACAATAGAGACTTTGAGTGTGACTGAAATAACTACAAACCATCTAACAAAATTACTTACATAAATTGAATAGAGATTTGCAGATGGAATTTGCTTAGCAAAAGTTAATAATGTGGCACCTTAATAAACTAATGACTTTTATTCAAACTCTTGGATATTACATATTTCGCTTTTAGTTCTTCAGTTTTATTTTAAGGAATATCAAAGCCAAAATCAGCTAAATATTGTCAACTGGACTTTCGAACTATGCGAAAATTGTATCAAGGCCACTAGAATACACCAATGATGGTCATAAATTATAAAAAGTAATTTTAGAGCTATCAACCGAAGCGGTTACATCCAGTCTTGAAATCCATTTGTGATAAAAAAAAGTACCGGGAAATTGCAAATAAAACGAAAAATATTTAATTATTCATCAATATTTATCTTTTCGCCTTCAAAGTAATCCCCGCCATATGTAATACACTTATGCCAACGACTTTCCAGTTATGGAAATATTTTTCATTGGCACGTTTTTTGGGATAGCTTTCAGCTCCTTCAGCGACCTTTCTCTTCGATAAACAGAAAACGTTTTCCACGGAGCGACAATTTCAGTTTGGCTAACAAGAAAAAGTCACACGGAGCTAAGTCTGGTGAATAAGGAACGATGGAATTTACTGCATTTCGGCTTTAAATTTGGTCACAATCGGGGCTCAATCCGATAGTGCATCGTGTAAAATCCATGAATTGTTCTTTTACAATATCGGCCGTTCTTGACAGATGTTCTAACGCAAACGGCTCAATACGGTCAAATAGAACTTCTTATTAACCGTCTGTTGCTATGGGAAAATTCATGATGCGCTAAACCACAAACATCGAAAGAAACAATGAGCATTACCTTGATTTTTGAGCGACTTTGGCGTGCTTTTTTTTTTTTTTTTTGTTGCGGCTCGTGTTTTCCCCTCCATTCCGATGATTATTTACGTTTTTGCACGTTAAGCTCATAATCCCAGCTCTCAACGACAGTTATAATGCTCCTAATGAATGTGAGATAGGAATTCGCCCGATCAAGCATGTCCAAAATCCTGTTTACGGTACTCTGTTGGAAAAAAATTCAGCTTTAGCGGGACGAGTCCAGCAATAACGCGTTTCATGCCCAAATGATCCACGAAAATCATTGGAACGGACTCGCAAGAGATCCTAAGCTCTTTTTCCAACTCCTCCAATGCTTGCCTGATAATTTTCAAGCACCATATCCTTCACCTTTTCGATATCTTCAACAGCTGAAGCGGTCGAAGTTCATCTAGAACGAGGCGTGTCTTCAACGATTTCTGTACCGTCTTCAGAGTGTTGTGTTTTTGACAAAACTGAGCAATTCCGCACACGAAATATGATTAGAAATATTAAATTTGGGAGAATTTCTTTGTTCGATATCTTTATCCATTGTAAAAATCGCAATGCACTATTGAGCTGTACCGCCTTAAGCAGCTGTTGTAAGCAAACTGGTTGACAGATCGCGCTCATATTTGGCATAGTAATTAAGGACAGTCCTACAATCTTTACAAGATACATTCTTTTAATATCAGTTACCCCAAGAATTTAATTACAATTCTCCGGTGCTTTTTTGTCATAATGTATATTTGAAAATATTTTCCGATTAATAGTTTCGGACATGTGGGAAGTGTAAAATTTTTAACTTAATGAGATCGACTCCTAAAACTTAAATCCTCGTTTCTCGAAACGCTATTTTAGTGGGCGGTAAGGAAAATTTATCCAAAAAATCTAAACCGATCGACCACAAGACCTTCTTAGAATTTTCCGGTTATGATCGGAGGAATAAGTTTGTTGATAAAAATTTCGTTTTTTAAGACGCTCTAAAGTATGCAGAAAAATTTAACTTACCACCAAACACCTGTTTTCGGAAGGTCTCCGGGAGGTCGACTGCGGAATCAAGGGATTCAAAAATTTTTCAAAATTATTCATCGATGATTAAAATAATTTCAATTCGTAAATGTATGGAATTTATATTTATTGCCAAATAAAATACTTCTCAAAAGAAACTTCATTGAAAAAAGTATTTTTTCTGGCTTGCAAGTGTATATGTACATATGTATAACCCTTTAATGTAGTATTTATTTTTCATGAATTGGTTTTAGAGCAGTTTGAACTACAGGGTAATCGAATAATATTGTCACCTTGACCTTACTTTTTAGTTGTAATTAATTCAAGATTAAAATATTTTTAAAATAATTATTTGAACTTAAATTTTTTCAGTAAAAATCAGTTTGTCTCACTTAATTGTTTTGTAATAAAAGTAATACATTCGCTTAAATAAAAATTACCCAAAAGACGTGCACTAAATCTTAAATTCTAAATTAGCGTGTTTGTGTATGTGTATGTGCGTCTGTGTGTGTGTACATAGCACAAATTATTGGCGTCAATTGGCTCGCGGCGAAATATTCAAATTTTCAACGCAAAAGCGTTGTGGCCTCTGTACAATTTCGCCAATGTTCATCAACAACAGTGGCCATCCTTTCAGCCGCCCACTGACACTAACACTGCTGCTAACGGTTCTTATGGCCTGCTTGTTTGTTTTGTTAGACCTTTACACTCAGCGACGATAAGAGAACTTAAGCTGTTGGCCATTAAAAGCAATCAAGTAAAATTGTTTTTCCAGTTCTTTAGGTTCTTTCGAGCGCCCGGCTAACTGTGTACTGTTAGTACTGTTAGTTTTTCGCACTTTTTGTCTTATTGAGGCGAACACTTTCGCAAGAAAACGAGAAAATGAGTGAAGAACTCAATGCCGTTTTGCATATACGCCGATACTTGTAGATATATATATGGGCACTGATATATATGTAAAGGTCTGCATATATATGGATATTTAGCAAAGCAGTCGCTGTTAGATAGTCTACTTGGCTGCCTTTTTCGTACTCATTTCAAGGCATGCCTTTTGGTAAGTTTCTTTTGTTGCCTTTTCCAATTCTTCTTTAGTTTTTTTTTGTTTTTGTGAAAGTTGTGACAACATTGACGAGGGCAGTGAGCGAAAAAAGGGCTAAGTGCGTGGCGGCTTAAGTCCTCCCATACATTGACATGCAAGAGTTGTTGAGAGAAATTAAATTAAAATAAAATGAAAACAAAGAATCTTCGAGCGCAGCCAAAACAAAAGAAATTACGCGAAGAGCACCGCTTAATTCATTGCAATTAGCTGATTTTGCCTTAACGATGGTTAAGAATGGTTAAGGGCAGTTGAGGATGGCTAAGCATCTAGTTTTGGTTTGAAAGATTCTCAAAGATTTTTTTTAGTTTCTCGCAAACTATGTTGAGGATAGTGTGGCATATTTTCATAGCAACAAAAAGAAGTGACATTAAAGAAAAGTGCAAGAGAAATAAAATTATATCATACTACACAATATTGTGCAATCAAAATTGACCCGGACTGTCGAATACATCGAAAACGTCAAATAAGCAGTCCTCAAGAATCAATGCGTTGGCATCAAAAAGATGGCAAAGAGTCTCAACATCTGTTTTGGATCGCCTCAGTCCGTCCGGATCAAATTTGATCGGATGATACTAGATCTTCATAGTTTGTTCTGTAAAAAAATTCGAGTCATGTCTTTGAATTTGTTACTGAAAATCGAATACACTCAGTATAAGTACATAATGCTCGTATTTCAACATTCTAGAGACTATCAGAGCAAAACCTACTTGCACAATCACTTTTGAACTAAACTTTTACTTATACTTTTAGACTCTCCTAAACATAAAAGATATAAAAAGTCTCTCCTTTGACATCAAATACCTCTCTGAATGTGCTCTCAAGCCGACTAGACCAACCATCATCGTCATGATCCAAAAACTCGTTGGTCTTTCTTTCGTTTTCTTTCTTCCGTAAGAGAATATCAAAAATACATCCGTATATTTCCAAAGTCTCCGCAAGACGCGGCATTTTAGCTGAACTCCACAAACTTTTTTGAAGATAAAATGATATAATCATGCCTTACTTTTCCTCCCAAATAAGAGCTCATCAGAAGCGGACCACGGAAGTAGGACTTTTCAAAATCTTTCGACTTTTCATGAACCACACGCCAAACCATTTTTAAGTCTTCAATACAATTAGTTAGGTTACCTATCCATATCCTCAATTCAAGAAAGAATAGAGTACCGAGAAACTCCACTGGTGAATACCTGTTTAACTCACTCATAATTCCAAAAATACCTCCAAATTCCACACAACCGAAATAAGTGTCGAACTAAATCGACTCAACTTGATAATTCTACCTAATTTAGCAGTCCTTCTCACTTACTTACGCCGTCCACTTTAAAGAGTAGCTTATTATAAGCAGCAACGGAAACATAAACGCCACTAGTCCAGCAACAAAAGCTTGTGGCAAGCTCGGCAGTAGGTGTCAATACAGCTGTTGCTGCGCTCACAGTCAGTCTTGGGCATCATCGCCTTGAGCACTTAGCTGTTGTTTGCTGCTATAACGGTACATTGTATATGCTTAGCAGGAACTGTACACTGACTGAAGCGCCGGGCTGAGGCCCGACTAGTTAAGACGACTGTGGCAAAAGCAAGTAGCATCATTCTATTTAATTGGCCTAATTTAGCATTTTTAATTTGCAAAGAAAATTGAGTGCGTTGCCTGCGCCGTAGCGGAACAGAACAGCACAACAAAAATAATGGCAAGCAACTAGCGCCAATACACCGAAGTGTCGGAGCGTCTGAGCGTGGCAACGCTTGCTTTCGCATTTTGTTGCATAATGTTTGTAATTATTTTCGTCTTTTTTTTCTTTTTCCGCCTGCTTTTTCCTTGGTTTTGCCTTCTGTTTGCCTTGTTACAGTTTTTTGTTTGGCACTTTTCGTTCTTTTTTTCGACACTTGTTGGTTTTTCCATCTTGATGCCGTTACGCCCTTCGAAAAATTGCCACTGATTTAATAGAAGAGATTACCCAGAGGCTTCGGTTGGCATTCAGTGGCTCCAAAACGGATTTTCTTCCACATTTCTTTTGCTTGCCTTCTTTCGTTTACTACACTCAAAACAAACACATAAACTTTGACGCACACATACGCAGACACTCATGCAGGGACTGCTTTTTAGTAATGAACAAGTTTAAGGTCATATGAAACTTTGTTGCTTCTGCTGGATATATTTTACATATGCCAGCATAGTATACATGTACATATGTAAATAAAGAGGGTATATAAAGAGGGTGTGTGTTTTTAATCACCAAGAGCTTTTGCATTCATTTGAGAGCAATAAAAACTTATGTACATATGCGTAGTGATCTGATCTTGGCAGTTCAGCGAATGATTAATGTCGAAAACTTCATTCCAAATAGGGAAAAGAGACTGCTATGAAGCTTTTTATAAGTTTTTAAGCATTGCAGTTCCCAAAAGACCTCATATTTTACAAAATTATAAGTAAAAACGAATTCTAGTTGCTTAGAGTTCCACCTACGCTAAATGTATTTGAAGGCATTTATGACTTTTGGGTGACTGATATACTCTTGATAGAACAACTATCTGATATAATAAATTCCCCCCACGATAATTAACTCTAAATGGCGTTAACTGTTTGACTTTAGTCTCAATAAACCCAACCCACTTCATTCAGGTCCACCGAATAAACATAACCATGGAAATATCTGACTATTTCGACTCGCTTACTGTTGCCACCATCTTGAAAATCTGTAAAACTAGTACATTTGAAAACTCTCAGGACTTTTCTCAACTTTCCACGAAATAGCTTATGATCGACTGTTGTTTCAGAAAATTCTAAAATTTTAAAATGGCTTTTGACAGCACGAAAATGAGCTGCCTTTATGTCGCAATGTCTGAATTTGGTATCCCCGCAAAACTAATACGACTGTGCAAACTAACGTTGAGTAATACCATAAACTCCGACAGGATCGAGAAAGACCTCTCCGAGCCATTCGATACCAAACGAGATTTCACACAAAGCGACTCCCTATCGTGCGACTTCTTAAATCTACTTGTGGAGAAAATAATTCGAGCTGCAAAACTAAATAGGGAAGGTACCATCTTCTATAAGAGTGCACAGCTGCTGCCGTACGCCGATGATATTGATATAATTTGCCTCAACATCCGCGCTGTTTGTTCTGCTTTCTCAAGACTGGATAAGGAAGCGAAGCAAATAGGTCTGGTAATGAACGAGAACAAGACGAAATATCTCCTGTCATCAAACAAACAGTCATCGCATTCGCGACCTAGCTCCTACGTCACTGTTGACAGTCATAGCTTCGAAGTCGTAGATAATTTCGTCTACCACTCAATTGCACCCAATGGCACTGCCAGTGATCAAGTTCACCGCTGAGCCTCAATAGTCTTATGACGCTGTCATTATTCAAAAGGATTTAAAATCTACCTATCAAGCAGTTCTTTGGTTTTCACTTTTTTCTGAAAATGCATACTCAGTTGAAATCCATCCAATCATCTCTAGAAAAGTCCGTCTTCAAATCTTCGCCGATTGTTTCCAACTGGGGAATGCGCACTGAGACTTTGAAGTATTCTTCGCAAGTTCTCTCGCAGAAATTTTCGCGTTTTGTTTGTCGGTCAGAGCCCCCCTTCTCCCTCTAAATCCGCCACTGGCTTACATGACGGTCGGACCCAATATTTCCCAACGTTTCTTTGCCTTTTCCCCATTCGCTACCGGCTAGCGCCTTAACGATGTTGTTGCGGCTCTGTACTTTGGCAATAATCGCGGACGTGTGAGAAGTGAAGGAGCACAGGCCATCGAATGTCACATCTAAAATTGTAGCGTTATTGACAGTCGGAATTTTAACGCCATCGACTGATATATTAAGGTAAAGTCTGAACTCCTTCGTCCAGTTAGTAAATATGAGCGCTGTGGGTTTAGTGAAGAAGAGTGTTAGGTTCCGTACAGCGAAGAAGCGAGAAAAGTGGGAGAGATAGACGCTTACATTTGAGCACAAGCCATCGATTCCATTGCCCGACGTCATTATCGTGCAATCATCG
This sequence comes from Bactrocera zonata, assembly GCA_037783105.1. Taxonomy (NCBI): domain Eukaryota; kingdom Metazoa; phylum Arthropoda; class Insecta; order Diptera; family Tephritidae; genus Bactrocera; species Bactrocera zonata. Next base: position 2,306,621 of record JBAWJQ010005835.1, on the reverse strand, counting down.
GCATACGAGGTGATAGAAATGCCCTCTGGTGGTTGAGGCAGTTCCGAAATTTTGAAATTGAACAGTAAAGGGGGAAAGACACCACTCTGCGGAATTCCCCGTTTAATTCTTATTAAATTTAGAGTTCCTACCTCGAAACAGTACGGATGATTGTCGGCCGTTCAGGTAGTTCATAGTCTGCCTCTTCAGTAATAGAGGGAGCGTATATTTTTCAATATCCTCAAGCAGGCTTTTAGCAAATCCAACGTTACGAGGATCGCGTCTCGCAGGGTGGTTTTTGGTTGAGGTCATGAGCTACATGGGCGTTTATAACGTCAAGTGCTGTGGTGGTGCTGTGGTCTATTCGGAAGCTGGTGGTTTGCTGGGCTCAGGTAGTGCATGAGGGTCGGAAGTAACAAGGCCTCAAGTGTCTTCCCAACTGGGGAGAGGAGAATTTTGGGACGATAGAACTCCCCTTTTTTGGCTGGTTTCCCAGGTTTCAGTAGTGAGACCACTCTTCCGATTTTCCACACATCGGGTATTTGCAGATTGGTCAGCAACAGGTTGAGAACCTTGGTGAGGAAGCTTCTACTCGTCTAGCCTAGGCGCTTTAGCATCAGCATATTGATTCCATCAGGGCCAATGGATTTGGACGATTCTGCCTTGTTAATGCCATTCTGAACCCCCTCATCGGCGAAAGTAAGTGAGTGTATTTTGACTTTTAGAGCAGCTTGTATTCATATTTCTAAATATTTAAGAAAGGCTATCATCAGTGTGTACTAACGAATAGTTAAGAAAGCCATAAATACCTGTTAAGGATATGAGTGCCACACTAATATTGTTATTACCATTCCACGCTTATATTATACTTACTTATTATTATTATTATCATTATTATTATAATCATTATTGGCTCACTCATTTTCAGTAATAATCAATGAAATGCCCACGCATTTCCCGCCATTCATATTCACACTAACTAACACACACATGCATATAATAAAACAGCGTTATCCTTTAATCTGTTCAACACGACAGAAGCAACAGTTATCAGAATTCATAGCAAATAGGTGAACAAATAGGATATTATCGGCATTAAAGGTAAACAACAACAGGTGCCGTTACAAGGGCGCACAATTCGAACTAAAGCTTGAGCTTCAAAGTCATTGCCGCCATCAGGATCAGGTAATTAGGTATGCCATAAAGGTAGCCAAACACCACAATAACCGCTGCGCTGCCTGGCTGTGAGAATTAGCACGCTTGAGGCACGAAGCCAACCGACCAAACAACCCACCGACCATTGATTGCTATTGACGATGGTCAGAGAAGTCGTAAAGGGCTATGCCGTTGATGAGCTGAGATATGCTTCTGTAAACACAGCGAGCTTCCTAATGCACACACACACACATATCTGTCGAGGAATTTACTTTGTATTTGTAGTTATGCGCAGGTGTCTGAGTTGATTGTAGCCGAAGAATGTCTAGGCGTACATGTTGATTGCCACTTGCGCCACAGGAGAAGACAAATTAAGGTCATTATCGACCAAGTATTCTCGTGAGGCTTCAAGTAATGGATTTTTCAATAAGGACAATGCGAATGGTAATTTGAACGCCATTAAATATGTCATTGATTAAAGTGGTGTTTGGTGTCTTCCCATTTAACTGTGGAATCGATCGAGTCGGGCATAAATGGTTTGTGTAAATTGTAAAAACTAATTTTGTTATTATTTCGCCATTAGTTATTGGCTGTGACAAGTTTAGTTTCGGTGCATAGGGTGCCGTGGGGGATATTGCTTACTTAATTTAACTATTCGTTATTTCTCACTCTTTCAATAATGACACTTTTGGCATATGAGTTAAATTTGCTTTGAGATTTATTAGCTTTTCATAACTTTTCACTTAAAAGATGGAAACCACAAACATTTGAGAAAAGGATAGAAAATAGTTATCCACCGAGATACTGAGGAGATAAACTTTTCCGGACTGTATAAATATCAATGGCATTTTTAAATCTGACTCAAGATATTTGAATAGTATCTTAAATCGATTTAAATTTTGCTAGGCCACGGCATTTCTATAATGAAAGAACGCCAATAACTAACTACTAACCGATCCCATTAGGGTTAGATTGTCGAAATACCAGTCCTTGGGCGAATAGACTCAGTATCAGTTCCGTTAACGTACAGCTGGCAGTTGAGGGAATCGTATTTCACAACTTCGTTATGCATTCTGTAGCAGGTTAAACTCCTTACAAACCTAAGATCGACTTCGACTACTAAACCCATGTCCTTCATGCATTGGGTCCACGCTTGACTGTAACGATCAAAGACGAATACTGAACTTTGAATGATGAAACCAATTCATCTGAGAAATGATGAAAATTAACTAACGCCTTGCCATCCAAACGTTCGTCTTTCTTTCGGACCTCATCGATCTACCAATACGACATCGTGGACTGTTTTAATATGGCAGCGTTAAACCCCACTAAACCGATTTTCGACAATCACTATCGAAGCAGAAGAGTCATCGATGTTGAAAGCAAGCATAATTGTTTTTAATGGCATGATCTCCTTTCGAAAAACAAAAAATTGTATCAGCGATCCATAGTGCTTCTTTCTACATTTCTCAGATATGTGGACACACCTGTTTCTACAGTCGGTCGAAACAAAACTAAGAGTTCGATTCGGTTGAAATTTCCATTTCGCTAATGGCGCCATCGGGAGGTTAGGCTAAGTATCTATCAGATCGGCTTCGCATATTAATAGATTTCCTTTTGATAGCTCAGAACGCCGATCTATTGTGATACCTAAATTCTTTGAGAATTTATCGAAGAAACCTTAAGACTCGCACAGTTCGACAAAGTACTTTGAACCTGACACACATTTGTTGAGGCAGTTGCTACCGATTCGGGCTATTTCGTCAGGAGACTGCCGAAATTTTTAAAGCTCAGTCATGGAAGCCCTTGCCTGGATGTTTCCGCTCATCTTCTTCCAATAAATACCTTCCGACACAGTTTTCAGCTTTTCGACATGCACGTCTATTAGTCAATGAGCAGTAAGAACTCCAACGATTGCGTAATCATCTGAGTGTGTATAGGAAGACCTTGTAGAGTCGATTCATCGAGATCTTAAATTGAAACACAAAATACAACTTGTGTAAGAATTGAAACGACTCGACCTTCCCAAGAGATATAATTTTGCTCAATGGGCTCTTGAACAAAAAACTTTAAGAAGATCCAATGTTTTTGAACCAGAAAAGACAACGGTTTGGTGAGGTTTGAAGGCCGTTGGAACCAACGGTCCATATTTCTCCAAAAATGACTAGTTTTTGCCTGAAATTGAAGCTCGTGATCTCCGCGACATTCAGAGCAGATCAATTCATATTTTGGGCCAGTCGATGGGCCACCAATATAGTGTGATATCCCACCGTTGGACTTTTTTTTTGGGGATATGTAAAGTCTAAAGTCTATGTAGTCTTGGAGCAAAACATCATGTGTGTCATTCGCCACTTACCAGTCGAAATGATCGAACGAATCGTCGAAAATTGGACTCAATGGATGGACCATCTGAGATGTAGCCGCGGCCAACATTTGAAAGAGATAATCATCAAACAGTAAATGCCAAAGAATGTTCCTTTGAATGATAACAAACATTCCACATTAAATTTGAAGTTTCTATGTTTTTTCTTTGAAAAAGTAGGGAACCACGAAGTAGATCACCCTTTATATTCAATTCAATTGGAACCAAAAAAAGAATGTTGCAAGAAGTCCAAATAAAGCGACTAGCAACATTGAATTTAAAAAAATAAAGAAATACGAAGAACATTGTAACAAAAGCAACAACTTTAATGACGAATAATGTGAAATGTTTGCATAAGAGCAATACACACACATACAAACACATTCATACAAAAACTAATAAACCCACTTAAAACTCCAAACGCTGATTGCCATGCCCGCTGAGCGCACAGAAACCGACTTCGAACTCGAAGGGGCTGCACTGAATGCGCCTAATCCCCTTAATTTCCTTCACGCTGTTGGGCCATGAAGTAATTTGTTCACTTGCTGCCTCGGAATATGCGTCTACAAGCGAAACAGAAATATAGAAAATTACAAAAAAAAAGCGGAAAAACAACAAACAGCAACAATGATAGCCAAACAATAATGGAAAAATTGTAATGGTTTTAGCAACGCCATTACCTCTTACGCACAGCCATTCCACGAGCATTACATTTTTCCGCCATTTTTTCCAAACCAAGTGGGTATACATATCTGGTACATACATAAATGGGCTAAGAAGTTTGTGTGTGTGGTGTGTGACCCTACAGGCACCGCAAATGCATTTTCCGTTAGTGGGCCGCGGCAGTTAGGCCGTGGCGGGCGAGTTGGTCAGTTAATGATGGAAGAAATGAAGGCGAATCAACAAGAAATGGAGCAGAAAAGGCACTGAATCTCGCAGAAAATACAAATACAAAGTGTATTTGTGTATATAAGTCTTCATGTGTGTGTGTGTTTGTGTTTGCTCAGCACGCAAGGCGTTAGTCAAGTTAAGACAACAGCAACAAAAACCAAAGTAGAAACAAGTGTGGTCTTGCAACTCATTTGCACGCACACAAACAAAGCTTCACACGTACATAATTATATCGGCCACGTTTGCACATACTTACCACACAACAACAATAACACAACGAAGTTCAGGGTCCAGTCGGGCAAAGTCAGGCGAGGTGCTGGCGAAGGCAACGTTTCAATGAGTTGCTGGCCGCAGGGCAGTCGCAGCTGCTTCAGCCAAATGAAGGCTAGCTAAGTGTGCGTGTATGTGTAACATAGATATGTACACATGTATATATGTGACTACTGTAGCTCAATGGAGAGGCTCGCATTTGCAAAATACCGTTAGAGCAACTGTTTGTGTTCGGCTAAATATCTGTGCAAGTATTTAGATACTCTCTGCATATCTTTAGTGGTTTTACAGTTATTTGTGTTTGTATGTATGCCTGCACAATATTATTTGTTTACATACAAATGTATGTATGTGTGGGTTCGTATTTGGAATTATGCTTTGAGGTTATGTTTGCAGTGTTACTACGCTTTGCGAAAGGAATTGAAGCAACAAATGACAGCAACACATTAGAGATGAGTGCATCAGCAAATATATATTTGTAGCTGATAGATATATGTATGTATGTATATGTTTGAAGTGGTCCACATACAAACACGTAGATATGTATGTATGTATCGGGTTCGCACTCGAGAATTTGGAGCGCACGGTTTGTGGTTGCGCGGAATCAGCAGTGCTGGTTCATTTAAAGCGAGCTTTCTGGCAATTTTTGGTATAATTAATGTATTCGTCCAAAGGCCAACTGAGTTAAGGTCGAGGTCTTACAACTGGAACACAAGGTTAATGTTATTGAGTAACCATGATGTCCTTTTTAAGATTTTTACAGTGATTGGACAAATCGACCAAGGTTGCTTAATATATATTGTAAAAGTACGATATGATCAAAATTGACTCGGATTAGTGGACTACGCACTCATCGAAGATGTTGCAGACGTCTGCTGCAAAGTCTACTTTATCAAGAGTACAAGTATGTGCGTGACTCAAAGCATTCAGTGCCTCATGGGAATATTTTGTTCATTCCTTTGTTAATGGCTATAGATCTCTCAGGGATCGACTCAAGATATTTAGCAGAAGTGCTGAACTTCAATCCGCTAAACCTAACCTACGTCCAACTCAAGACTCTCCCATGGAACCACCAGTTAAGGTATTACTTCGTAGGAGTGTCAAGATATTTTACGTCTCCTCTGCGGACGGACTGACGCTTATTCTGCTTTAACTGCCTTAATTTAGTCATTTTGGAAAATGCAGCTTTGCAAACAGCTTTCCCATTATCAGAGGACTGAGACACAAGTTCAGTCAAATTTTCCACCGTTAAACTACCATCTAGTGCAGTTGCTAACTTTTCCCTTACTTTTAGAAACCGAGAACAATGGAAAACTTGTGTTCAGAGTCTTCTATGGACTCCGTACACATCGAAAAACACGGACTGACGTCATTTTGAAATTTGTATAGAAAGTCTCTGAAGCACCAATGGCCGCTTAATATTTGGGTCAGAGGAAATTCAAGTCCCCTTGTTGTCTAGTTATCTACATATGGATGTCAGATATAAGTCTGTGGGTCCATCGTACTTCTTTCTCTCCTCTCTTTTTTATTTCTGTAATTGGCGCTGATAGCTCATATAATCTCTTCCCTGGATATCTATGGGCGGCTTTTTAGCTAGTACTTCAGCTATTTCGCTGGATAAAGTTCGGAAAGCACTTGTTACTCACTTGTGGGTCTATGCACCGTATCTATTGGTCTGACACAGGTTATTATGTGTGCCTGTATCCATACTGAGCTCATTGCTTTGGTGATTAGAAGACTATGGCTACCCATATACAGGTTGGTTAGAGGTTTTTAATGCTAAAAGTTCATAGCGATACACAAGGGAGAATTTTCATGCTGGAAATCATTATCTCGCGTTTCACCACCGATAATGTGGTGGAAAAGCGGTGCAAAATTGGTATGTTAGATGGTCTTCGTAAATAATATTGTACAGGACCGACGAAAAAGGCTCAACTTAGAGCAGAGAAACATTTTACCATATTCACCTTATTCCAAGACCGGGCTTCTAGCGACTTTTGTTGTATTCAAGCTTCCAGAGAATTCTTACTGGAAAGAAATAAGTTTCGAACGATGAAAGGTAATCGTTGAAAGTGAAACGTATTACAAAGCAAAAGCCGGCAAAACTCCAGAATGATGTTGAAAAGATCACAATAATGATGAATGAAATCCCAAAAATAAAATTAAAGATTGCAAAGGATGTACTGTTCTTTAAGGAAATTTAATAGACACATAAATATATAAACACAGTAAGTAAAATACAATACATTTATAAACATACTAAGGGCATGTGTTTGTTTAATCATAGAACTGAGGAAATGGCTAAGCTGGAATTTAATAGAATATAACTGTACTTCGTACTGTGTTCGTTTATATATAGTGTGCTTCGAAACAGCAATAAATGTAGCGTTCAGCATAGAAATAACTAACTCTTACAAGCTCATAAAGGCACATACATAGATACAAAGCAATGTGAGAAGAAAGTAAGCAGATTTCACGCATAGACTTGGCTTAGGCCACACGAATAACATTTTTTTCCAAAACGGCGGCAAGTTGTGCAGAAACTAACCCCCACACAAATACCCGTAGGAGCAGTAGCGCGAAGTGCACGTTGCCGTTTGTAGCCATGTGCTGGCGCTGACGCCGCCAACACCACCGGCGGTTGCCCAAGAGCTGCAACAATTGTTTCACAATTGCAGTTAGTTGCTTCTTCATGCGTAATAGCCGCCACCATACCCAGGAATCACGAAGCAGACGTCAGACAACGGCACAGCATCAACGGCCATGCTACAACATTAGCAGTCTTTCATTGGCTGAGCTGAGCGACGCACCAGCAGCCGCAAATGATGACGACGAGAACGGCGACTGCGGTGGAGATGGCGACGGAGATGCTGGTAATAGTTGCGGTGGTGTGCTGATGGGGAGATGGTGGAGCCATGTTGTTGTTGTTGTTGGAGGACTGGATTCTTTGTTGTTGTTAGCAGAGTTTTGCTGTTTTTGTTGCTGTTGAGCTGGTGATTTCAGTTGTGCGGCGCGTTTGCAAGGCAATAAACTTTGCAGTCAAACGTTAAAGGCAAAAATAGCAACAACTGCAACGACAACAACATCAGCAACAGCGGCAGCATTAAAAGTAACAATTGCAGCTTAATGCGAGCGAACGAACTGAAGTTGCATGTGCGCGCTGCAATGCCAGTAAAAGTAAATACGCATAGACGCAGGAAAAAGTTGCAATTTTGTTTGTTGCAATGCGTACAACAAACGCACACCTACAGACAGACAAGCATTAAAAGTACAAATAGTTGTATGTAGGTGAGCGTGCGTGTGTGTGTGTAAGTGAGTGTTGCAACGTAGCAAGTTGCATGCAAAACTTTTCTGCTGAAACGTGTCGTAATAAGAAATTCAACTCGTGTTTCGAGACAACAACAATAACAACAAAGACAACAACAACAGCAACAAATTACAACAAAAATAACAATAAAAACAACAACAACCAATTTAACAACAATAATCGAAAAAACAACAACAACAAAATTTACAACAACAACAACATTTTCCAACAACAACGAAAAGAAATTTACAACAATAGCAAAATTTTACAATAACAATCGTGCTAGCGCCAACAATAATAACGATAATAAGAACGACAACAACAACAAGTTTACAAAAACAAACAAACCTGCCTACAACAACCACAATAATAATTGCAAGTAGACTGAAAGCAACAACTACTTTGGCTTTGGCAAAGGCTTTAAGTGCGCAACGTCTGAGAGCCACGACTACAACACACCAGCCAGACGAATGGTTTGTGCAATGCACCGAAGCAGAAAACCTAAAAGCTGCTAATGCGACAGACCCTGGCGAATCGAAAGCGCACGCGGGCATACCGACAAACACACACACCGACAGACACAATTACATTCACACTTATGGATGCATGCTTGTACTCGTGGCATTAGTTGCTCACAGGAGTTTTGGGAAAAGAGCGAAAGTTCGTCGCATAAAACTGCAAAAGTTGCGAAATTTTTGCGGAATTTTTTCACTAAAAACTTTAAAGAAACATTTCTGCACTCGTATATGTACTTAAGGCTGTTTTACGAAAGTTTGGCAAAGAGCAAAGGTAGCCCGCATGGAGATAGGTTGAAGCACATATCCAACCAACACACAGGCAAGTTAATCCTAAAGTAATATATTCAGATATTAAATGGATATGTGTTATGTGAGCATCAATTGCATATGTGGAGGCCAGAAATGCATTTTCCTGATTGAGGAAGTGAAGACTGCAGCACTAATAGGTCGTTAAAAATACGAAATCTTTGCTTCCTTCGAAACTACGTGACTTTAAAGAGTTAGAATTAGATAAGTTGGGTTCGAATACCCAGTTTGTGGGTAGTTTTTGTATTGTGTGTGAATTAGGTGCCTAGATGGCTAATACAAAAAGTAAGTGCGCCTAATTGTAGGCAAGATTAGTAAAGAAAGGTAGGCAGAGTGGAAGTCTGAAGATACAACTAGACCTTTAGTGGGCCCATTATGAAGCCGCCGGAAAAAATCTCCTCTCTCTACTGTGTCCTCTCTGAACCACTCCATGCTTCTGATGAAGTTCATCAGTACAAACAGTTTTATATGTGCAATCTAGGAAACCCTCGATCTATAGTTGTGATTATTTTCCTATACAAGCCTAAAAGCCTGACAGCCTCTACAATAGTCATTATATGGTGTTCCTAGTTTGCTAGCAAACCAATGAGACAAACCTATTAGCACTCCTACAAGAGTTCTTATACCATTCCTTTTGGATTTAAATAGTCGCATGTGTGGCCTATATCCCATTCCTGCAACATTTACCCGCTTCTTGAGCAGGTTAGAGATTGACTCAGCTATATTTCAAACTAAGAAATCCGTTTTCTGAAAATTGTACATAAAACAACAATAATGAGCTTTTTACCTAACTATGTAATGACATATATCTCTTCCAGAAATCCTAAGCAAATGCGAATAGGAAAAAAACTCCAAAAGCATTTGGTTCGTTCTCTAGGGAAAATAAGTTTAATCACACTGTTCCCACAACAATTAATTAATTTTATTTTTATTTAAATTTGAAACTTTATCCTTTTGTACCGCCACTCAGTTATAAGAAAATCACACAGCGCAATCAACACAAATCGCCTGAGGCATTTAGCTGTACTTGTAACCACTTCTCTAAACAAACTCACGCACGTTTGTTGCTGTCGCTCTAGGCTTGTTTCAATATGACAGTTGTGACAAGTACATATTGTTTGTCATATGTTCTAAATAAATAAGCATACGCCGAAAATTTTCAAGGTTAATAGAAGATACAGTGAACGGACAACATATTTGAGTTTTAATAATAAATTTAATGGTCAAAAAATTTGAAAAATTAAGTCTTTAACCAAAGCTAAACAACTAAAATTATTAATAAAATAATATGTAAAATCGTTTTGTCATACATCACAAGATTCATGAAAATATTTTTATGAGAGATTTATATCCAAAGAATAGATTCTGAATTTTCACAAAAATCAGTTGACTTTAAATGTAAAAAGTGATCCTAATAGCAGTCTTTATTTTTTTCAATAAAATCAACAAGTTTCCGGTAACTGTAAAACCGAGAAGCCTTTCAAACTAATGTGTTGAATTTTTTTAACGCTTTAACAACTCACCTAGGTCTTTGGGAGGTACATTGTGAAACCACCAGTAGTAAAATCTCATTATTGTATTGTCTTCTCCCTAAAACTTCAAATGCTTCTGATAAAGTTTCTCCTTGAAACTTCCAAAAAATCATCAAAAATCTCTCCTTTGATAGTTACGATTATTTTTTTGTACAAAACTTTGGAGTCGGCTTAAAAATTTTTTTTAAATTATCTCTTCTTCTATTGCCAGACAGTAGCCGTTATATGATGTACCCAGCCTGCTGTCATGTCTGCCAATTAGACAGTGATATGTTAGAACACCTACCAGAGTGTCATTCCTTCCTAATTTTAATAGTTGGCATGTACGGTCCATATTCCAATCATGCCACTATGTCTGCTTGTCGAGCAAGTCAAGTATTGATTCCACCGAGACTCGGTTATGTAGTTGTATATGTATAATATGTTTGCCAATTAAATATCTGCAAGTAGCTGGAGGCATACCTCTTTTTCGGAGTCTAATTGCAGGTGTGGCTAGTTCAGCTGTTTCACAGTTTACAGAGATATTATTATGTCCTTAAAATAAGATGTTAGATCTACTGCGAGATCAAGACATTCCTTCATGAATCCCTAAGGAACTTTAGTGATTTCAAAGCCTTTTGGCTATAAATATATTCCATGTTGTGAGTACATTTCTTGTCAGAACAAGAAGTCTTTCTTTATTTGCTATAATATCCACTTCAAAGACACTGCAGTGGTCCGATAGCCGAAAGATTATATTTATCTATGGTATCTAATTTTGTTAAAAAGACACCACCTCTCACTCGTTTCTCTAGTTTGGACCCATCTGTAGAGGATATTTTCATTGTTCACCTCTCTTGAAAGGAAGGCAATACAATTCGGTCCACAAAATTTTAGTTCAGCTTTATAGAGATATTAAAAACATATCTATAATATTGACGGTTTAATAATATACCACACAAATACCTTTCTCCCCAATCGTCTATGACTAATGTTATTTCTTATAAGTAAATAGTATTTATAAAAATGTTCAGTCCGACGAGCTAAGTCGACTAGCCCTATGTTACTATATTTTCTTCTGTTTTTACGCTCCCTCAGTTCGAGGGTTCAAAGAGCGTTCCAAAGTGAACAGGACTTTAAAAAAATAGAACAAATGGTTTTTTCGGCAAATTTAATTTATTTTATTCAAAATAGTCTACTTCAGCCCCAATACAGCTTTTTGCGCGGTTCAAAAGTGCCAGTACAAGCCATTTGAATGGCCTCTACGTCTACATAACGCTTTCCTTTCATGTGCAAATTCATTTTTGGGAAAAGGAAGAAGTCGCGCGGTGCCATGTCAGGTGAATACGGGAACTGGTTAATGGTTGAAATGTGATTTTTGATCAAATTATCGTCCTTCGAATGTTGGATTCTGAGCAATTTTTGGTCGTCAGTCAATTTTTGCGAAACAAACAGTGTACACATCATTCGTAAGTCTAAATGTTCAGTCAAAATACGATAAATCGATATTCTGGAGATGTTCAATTCCATTTTCATGAATTTCAGGCGAAATCTGATTTTTGATGAATTCACGCACAATTTCGATGGAATTTTGATTAGCCCACATGTTGATCGTCATTGCTCATTTTCGCACCGATAACACAAACATACTGGCACTTAAAACGCAATAACTTCACTTCCAATTAATGAAATGTCATGAAATTCTCACTGGACAATCGCTAAAGATAGCAGATACTAACGCACCAGTCGACATATAGGGGGCGCTAGATTCAAAATTCAACATTCCTGTTTACTTTGGAACGCACCTTGTAAACTTCGACAATTTTGGTTGAGTATCCGGAACCAAATATCGCAGCTTCGACTGTCAATAGATTCATCGGAAAATTTGATTTTAATGTTTTTCAATAAACCTACTTTTTATGCTTTATTCTATTGGTATTAAAAAATCTTTGTAATAATAAGATGAAGCCGTTGATCCTTTCGTTCCGTTCCCGAAAGATATATAAGCTCTTGCTGATAAAATGAATAAAAGTATAATCACTACTCTGCATAATTATGTGTTATATGTGCGTATAAGAAACACTTTTCAAAACAATACCCACAAATGTCAATGCCAAGCAGCAAAGTTATAACATCTAAGTTAAAGACCTTAAGCCATATTTAACGGTATTGTTTACCAAAAGCAAAAAAAATCACATCTAACCGCGAATAATAGAAAATGTAAAAACTTTTCCTTACTTCACTAATATGAGGAAATATATTATGAGTACAAAGGCATAAGCGACAGCATGAAGGACTACGCAAAGGAATCAAATCCGACAGGTCCTCAAATGGTGGGAGACTACTAAAGTGGCGGCACAAAGAACACAGAAGGGTGCATTCCATCAAACACGCCGGCTCATTTGTTATGCCTACACGCAAAATAAATATTAATATGTATTAATCTTCTGGCACCCCGGCAGCACGGCAGCGGCGACAGTGGCAACGAATACCGCCATGCGTCACGCAATCGCAAACCCGCTTACGTATTATTCATAGTATATATTATATTTGTGAATATATATGTTATATATGTGGGGCAGTTATGAAGGCGTGAGCGCTCGCTCGGCGCCCAGCTGCAATTCTTCAAACAAGCTGGAAAAGTACTAAACTTTGTCATGTTGTTTAACCAGACGCCAATTAATCTATTTCAGTTTCCTGTTGTAACTGACTGTGGAACCACCCAGACCCACTATTTTCACTATTGTTGCTATTGAAAGCGTTGTTGTTGCTTTATTTTAGCTTTCATTTAACTTTCATTTTCTTTGTTTTGGAAAAGCGAACTATGACATAATGAGGCGCATCGATTCGGCTTTGACTTCTGTAATATAATTTGGTTAATTCGAGAAAATGAATTTCGAAAATTTTATTTCAACAAAAAGTAAGTAATTAAGTGAATTTGAGTAATGATCGCCATAACTGGAAAAAAATGAACAGTTGAGAGCTGGTAATTAGAAGTGCTGACAGTTAATTGAAGGCGATTTGAGTAGAGGCAATAAATAAAGTTACTTAATTTATCAAAGGATTGTATCCTGAGCCGAGTTTTCTTCCACATAGCTTTTAAACGGTCTGAAATTGTTTGTTTGTTCAACAATAAGCATGTCTGCCATTTGCTTTTGACTCAAAGTATCATCTTCATCCAATATTGCTCGCAGTTCGGCGTCTTCATGCTTTATTGGTGGTCTTCCACTTTCTTCTCTGAACCGTTGAAACCATCTTTTTCACGTTGCTTCTGATAAAGCATGATCATCAGAATCCTCGACTAGCATATGATATGACTCTGCAGCACTTTTCTTTATATGAAAAAAAAATTAATGCTTTCCGCTAATCATCACTTTCCGGTACGAAATTTGACACATTTCAACACAATAAAATAATATGATATTGCTTGTGTGATGACTGTAAGGTTATTGAATATATTTGCCAGATGTCATGCCAACCAAACAGAAAAAAATTAAGATTCATTCTCACCAAATTTTCCAACAACCAACCGTTACACCTGCAAACTTCGGGAACAACCAACTCTACTCCCTCTCCTCAAACCATACTATTTTGTCCCTTTTCTCTGAATTGCTTTTCCGCTTGTAGTTCTTATTATCATGCCACATGAGCAGAAAACGCATGCGCAGTCATATGCAATGTTTACGTTATATCAACAGCAGCAACCTTTCAGATATTAAAATCACAGCGCAAGAGAGTGTAAGCATTTACTTAGTAAAGTGCACATGATTTCTTATAAATGATGCTTTGTAAGCGTGTCCTCTTTCACTCACACTAGACCAAAACAAATATTTTCGCCTTCTACCGCTTCCTATGGAATGTTTCCTTTCCGCTCTCTTAAGATCTCTTGCAAAAAAAAGAAAACTTTTGCATACAAATACACTAAAAATGTTTTATATGCTCTTGCTCTTTAGCAATAGACATTCTGTTAACGTATCGTTTTTTCCAATCTATAAGGTGGAAAGAAATTCCCAAATGAACTCACTAAAATGAGAGAATATACATATTCCATGCATCAACTACACATGTCTTTCATACATATATGAACTCTATAACCTTGCTCTTCACTCAATCTAACGCTAGCTTTTATATTTTACTCACATTTCCGCTTCCTATGAACTCTTCCGCTCTCTCAATAATTTTTAAATTTATTTAGGCTTTGAACATGAATATATACAGCGACACTTAAACTGTGCTCTCTCTATATGCTAAAGTTATTCCTTAAGAAAATAAGACATGCGCAGTATTCGGAAGGAAGTAATTATGCGCCCACAAATATGGAACCGTAGGCTTTCACTATCACCGGATACTGACCGATTGATAGTCATAACCTTTGGATCCACTTTATAAAGTACAAAGACACTGAAACTGTGTCTCCGCTCTTCTGTCAGTCAAATGCACGATTACATACTTGTATTAGGTTGTCAAAAAAAGTCTTGCGGTATTTTCGCTAGTTGGCGCTGAAAGTGCGTGGTTCTACTTTTATTCGTCGCATCGGGTCATGCTTTACCTTTTTGGAAAGCTCATTTCACGTGCTAACCAGTGTTTGATTGATTGTCGTTTCCTTTAAGTCGTTCGTGAGTTATAGCGTCGCAAACATGGAGAAAAATAAAGAGAAAATACGGCATATCTTACAGTACTACTACGATAAAGGCAAAAATGCATCTCAAGCCGCCAATAAAATTTGTGCAGTTTATGGACCCGATACAGTTTCCATTTCCACCGCACAACGATGGTTTCCCCGTTTTCGTTCTGGTGTAGAGGTGGTCGAAGATGCGCCACGCTCCGGAAGGCCTGTCGTCAAAAATTGCGATAAAATCGTTGAATTGGTCGAAAGAGACCGGCATAGTAGTCATCAAACCGTTATAAACCATTTCAATAAATTCAATAAATCATTCAATAAAAATACCGCAAGACTTTTTTGACAACCTAATATATCTACTTCCTATTAACTGTCCACTTTTAAATTTTACGGGTCTTTTAAAAAGTGAGAGTGTATAAAGAAGAGTATAGTTTACATGCATTCAAAAGATCGGAAGCTCAGAGAAATATATATAATCAACAAAAACTGCGCGGAAATTCTGCTTAACCAAAAAAATATTTCCTGTAAAAGAAATAAAGGGAGAGGATGGTCTAGAAGAAGGAGCTAGAATGCATATGGGGAAAGAGCGAGGATGTAACTTCGCCATTTTTAATTCAATGTTATGCAAAGTGGTAAGTAAGTATGTAAAAAAAAGTATTAATTGTTGGGAGACAGCAAAATAAACTGCTAAATTGCTTCTGAGTATGTAGACTGTAAGAGAATAAATAAAATATTAATTCAGTTATAGAAAATGTAACTACCTAATTTTAGGTTTGGACTCATTTCCGCTTTGTCGTCCATAATTCACTATATAAATGCTTAGCCACAAATCAACACAAACACAAACCTTTAACTGAACGCGCATGTGTACTCTTCTTAAGTAGTTCAAATAAAAGCCTTCCTCGTTGAATATAGCGAGCTGTAGAGAAAATAATAGATAGGGAACTGAATTAGTTACGAGGTATGACAGTTAAATAATGAGACTGATTCCATAAAAACCGTATATTTGAAAATTATTCTACAACTCTGCCATCCCCTTCATAGTAGCCCCCTTAGGCAGCTATACAGTGATTCCAGCGCGTTTTCCATGCTTCGTAACATTTCTGGAACGCTTCGACTGGGATGTCCGTAATCGACTCTAAATTGGTTCCTTTGACCACGCCGATCTTCGCGGATTAATGCGCGAACACGCTGCGCATTTGCGTCAGTCCGCACCTCGACTGGTATCCCACTCCGCGCCTCGTCTTCCACGCTTTCACGCCCTTTCTTAAACTCTTTATGCCATCGAAACACCTGGGCACGACTAAAAGCACTATCACCATACACTCTTACAATTTTAGCGTACGTTTCCGAAGCTGTTTCGCCTAATCTGGCGCAAAATTTTATCGCGACGCGTTGGTCTTGATTTCGTTTTTCCCTTTTCGTGACGATCATTACAAACACACGTCTACTCAACTTGACGCAGCAGGCGAACTAAACAATCTAGAGCGATGGTGCATAAACCAATAGAAAGGCGAGAGATTCCGAAAAAAGAAAAATGGAATTTCAAGGTCACAGGTTTACCACAAGCGCGGCAATAAAATCAGTCTCATTACTTAATTGTCAAACCTCGTATGATTGCAAAATTCGATGTGCTAATAAGAGCAAAGTGTTTTCTTTGTATTATTCCATACATACATATGTATACATATTTTGGTTTAGTAAGTTTAGTTTCCAGTGCCACACAAACTTTCTTCTCTCTTTTATTAAATCTACTAATAATGGAGAGTCTTAGGCTTATTTCCGCTTCCGCTGACCGCTTACCTTAAGAAACACAAATAAGCGCTGTTATATAAATTGCTGTAATTCAAATTGAAGGAGTTAAGACAAAGGAGTGGGTGTAAATAATAAATAGAATACCAGTTATGCAATGAAGAGGGGAAATGTATTACTGGAAGTGATTGGCTCTCAGCATGCACAATGATTAACGGATTTTAGGGATTCAGTCTTTATTTTTTATCGCAGTGAGTGGATTAATTATTGTGTTGTTATAAAAAATGTTGAAATTAAATGCTTAATATGTTTCAAAATTGTTAATTGATTAGAAAATAGCTAAATTTTTAATAAAATTATTTGTTAAAAGCGTGTTAGTATAGAAAGACTGCATAAATATATTTAAATTTAATATAATTTTCGATTTCTCAACTTAACTTTCAAATTGACAAAATGCGAAGCATTTCTTTAGCCATGATGCATCTTCCCGTTTTGTGATCGTATGATTTCGGCAATATGTACATTTGTATGTGGATTACGCTAAATAAGCGAAGTACTTTTTTACATAGCGTGATGCTTTGTACGACAGCTATACTCCATAGTTATCGGATCTGAATAATTTCCTTCAGAGCAGCATCGTTGTATTGGATTATTATCCATGTCAAAATTCGTGAAAATATCTCGTCAAGCAAAAACGTTTTCTCTTCCGATCGTTGAGATTGTATGGCAGATATAAGCTATACTGAGCCGTTATCGGTGACTCCAATAAATGACCAGCAGTTTGGAGAGAAATGGACGTATCAAAATTTCAGAGAAATATTTTAAAATTTGAGGGACTAGTCTCCTTCCGAGCGTTACAAATATCGTCCCACTCAGGGTTCACTCGGAGTAATACTCACCCAAAAGCAACATATTTTAAACCACCCAGCAAGCAATTCGACAAACCACAGTATATATTCTGCATATAATCATATACCATATGTGTGTGCACCACAATCGCGAATAACTGTGCCCCAACCCAAAAGTAACATATAATTATATGTGTGTATGTCTGTTCATGAGATGTCAGTCTGTAACTAAACCCAAGCAGACTAATGACAGTTGCCAACAACTTGCCAGCACACGTTCAGTGTTTTCTCTGACAGCGAACAGATTTAATTGATCAGGTAGTATTACAAGTATCGATAAATAAAAGAACAAGCATAGCTAACAAGAACAACAAACATAAGCTTATCGTCTGTGAAATAAGTCAAAAGAATTACTAAACACTTTCTGGCAGCAATGGCAATTTGGGTAGACAACTGATGTGTGTGATACTATCGCATTCATCTACATACATACACACATGCATATGTACATACATATATACTACATACGTACACACCAACGATATCACGAGTAACTGTTTGAATGAGACCAATCACTAATGAAGTTGACAGGTTTAATTAGTTGGGAACAATTGCATTGGAAAACTTTCATCCACTGTATAAATTAGTGTTCGAACTTGGGCAGTTTAGCATTTGATTGCTTATCAATACATATCATTAAATATGAATTCGAGCATATGTTCGTTTACATACGCATTCGCGTATATGACTTTATGATATGTGCGTAGGTTCGGGTTGATGTACATATGTATATTTACATGAAAGGGGAATTTTCCTAATTCTTAATTTCTTAATGCAGAGACTTGCGTTAAGTCAACAAAAATTGCCAAAAATATATAAATTTAATTTTGACATTTTGGAGTGGTTTTCAAAATTTTTCTTATACGTGATTTATGATAGCACACTAAACAATGAATTTAATAATTTTAAAATGTCTAATATGTTGTTGCAACAAATTTGAAATTATTACCCAGTTTATCCAGCCGTTTTTTATAAAATCTTTGGGCATATTCAGTAAATAGACTGATTTTTCGTGAGGTTACGAATAATCCCACTTGAACAGCTAGAGACGCCTGTCCGTGTGATGTTCAGAGCTCCGAGGTATGGATCAGAAAGACTGTGGCACATCCCCTAGAGTCAACCATTCATTTTTTTTTTTTTTTTTTTGAGGCGATTTATATCTATTCTAGCCATCTCTCCGTGTTCGTAGATCGAATTCAACCTTAGTCTGACGAAAGCTGAACGAAGAAGGAGAAAGTGCGACAATAAGTATATTTCCATCTAATCTTCCACCTTGCTTAGAGAAAAATGTTCAGTTAACCTTCTATATACCAATCTTGGCAAGAGATCTTTCGCAACCACATCACTGAGCTCACGTGAGACCCCTAGATCCAATGTCCGAATACACAAAGACAGGAGAACACCTGCTTTCGCTCATTCTGATGGAATTTGGGTAAGCGTGCAGTTTCTTTCTCATCGGCTTTACAGTTTCCGACGAATAAAATTATAAAACCTTAAAATCGTCGAGAATTACATCAGATTATATATTTAGAAGATGAACAGAAGACTTTTTATACCCTGAACAGGGTATATTAGGTTTGTCACGAAGTTTGTAACACCCAGAAGGAAGCGTCGGAGACCCTATAAAGTATATACTACTGTTCCCAAAAATAAAAAATAAGGTGACATTGTATTTATTTTGAAAATTCTTTATTTCTTTCAAATCAATTTCATCCCCTTCAAAGTAATCCCCTTCCGATGCACTTATGCCAACGGATTTGCCAATCTTCGAAACACTGGTTGTAATCACTTTCCGGGTTGGCCTTCCAGTCAGAGCTTGGTGAACAGCCAGAAGTCGCACGGCGCCAGATCAGGTGAATACGGTGGTTGCGGAACGATATGGGTTGAGCTTTTGGCGAAATGATCACGAATTACGAGGGCAGTATGGGATGGTGCATTATCGTGGTGTAAAAATTGTCTTTCCACAATTTCGGCCTTTTTAGGCGGATAGCGTTACGCAAACGACGCATAACTTTCAAATAATATTCCTTGTTGACTGTTTGACCGATTGTAAGGAATTCATAATGCACAACACCACGATGATCGAAGAAAACAGTCAATATGACCTTGATTTTTGAGCGACTTTGGCGCGATTTTTTTGGTCTCGACTCCCTTTTTGCACGATATTCGCTCGATTGATCGGTTGTTTCGGGGTCGTAAGCATAGACCCAAGTCTCATCGCCAGTTATAATGCGTTTCATGACACCCTGGTAGTCGGAAAGCATCGTTTCACGCACTTCAACGCGACGCCTTTTTTCCAAAAAATTCAATATTTTCCGTACCAGTCGAGATTTGACGCGCTTGAGACCCAAAACATTCTTCAAAATGGTATTGGCTGAGCCTTTCGATAAGCCAACTTCATCAGCAAGGCCTCTAATTGTTAATTGACGGTTTTTCAACACCAGATCTTTGATTTGTTGAACGTGAGCTTCGTCGGTGGAAGGTTGATGGTCGCCCTGGACGCTCTTCGTCTTCGACACGTTCACGGCCGGCTTGGAACTCACCATACCACTTGTAAACATTTTTTTTAGACATAGCCTCATCACCAAAGGCTTTCTGCACCATTCTCAACGTATCCGCAGCAGAAAATTGATTCCGTAAACGAAATTTAATGCAAATTCTTTGCTCAACAAATTTCTACATCGCAAAAAACCAAAAACTCACTTTTAGCAGCTCACAAAACGACACGTATCTCAAACACTAATGAATATTTTGACATGAAATTTGACATAAATGTGACTGACAGTACTACCAACCTAAAAAAAAATAATTCTGAAAATCCTTCGACGCGCGCAGTTCAAATTCAAATGTCACCTTAGTCACAGTAGTATACGAGAACTGGTTCCTGATCTTCCAACGAAGCAGCTCATTTTTCGGAACCTCCAATAGCGGGCATTATAGCTTATAGCTCTCATACAAAATGAATGTTTAAAGTCAAGTTCATGTACGTACTATATGTAAGCCGAGATTTCAGATTTAATTATACATATGTATATATAGTTGTTATAAGAATATTACCACTTTTTGACGCTGTCGAAGTCAACGCGTGTTCTTCTTTTGGTTGCTTATGTGAAAATTTCATCTACATTTATATTTCTGGTATACATTTTGAGCTCTGTCGTCTTGAGCTGAAAAATATTCGATGTTTCAAAGTTACATTTAGTACCATGACTGTTTCGTCGAGAAAAGATTATTTGTTGCAATCAACTCGTATTTGCGTACACACTCTAATTATCCATATGCAGAATATTTCTGAAGTAATTTTCATTTAACCTTTAGATTGTTTAACACACATATGTATATTCCTATATGAATATATTATATATGAATTTGTTTGAAGCTATTTAACGGGTGGAACAACATCTCAAAGATGAGTTATACATATGTTTGTATATGATTTTTGTTCGAAACTTTAATAACTACTTTTTAATCATATTTTTAAAAAATGTTAATTAAAATTGGAAACCTAAAATAAAATATTCACTTGCCTCGCAGTGTAAGTGTCGGCTTCAAACAAATCTTTGAACACACTTCCTTCGTTAAGCAGATAAATTTTAGCTACAAAACAACTCAAATGTCAGATTTCAAATGGGCGTTCGTTTTTGAAGCACCCTGTATCAACAGTCGCCCCTTGGCGCTCGTAAACAAAATGCTGTAATGCGATAGGGATTATGTTTGTAAGTATTGTGTGCAAGATTGGCTAAATACAAACATCCAACAACAAACATATTCAGTTATGTATATATAAATATATGTTGTCCCGAATGCGTGTGCGTGTGCGTCTGCGTGTGTGTGGGAGTCTAAGAAAATGAGTTTTACGCACATTTCGCCGAATGAGATTGTTCGTCTATTGCAAGGATCACATGAAAGCTGGCAAGAAGGACAATAGCGCTTGTAATACAAAACAATGTTTTGGCTTCGTAGTTGTTGTTGTTGTTATTTGCGTAATGGTAATAGAAGTCAGTTACATATTTGGCTATTTGTTGCAGTGGCAACAATAATTTTGTTGTTTTCTAAGATTTTCCTCATTGTTGAATAACAAGAAAGCACTTGACATATATTTATGTGTGTGTATATACGTTGCTGTTTCAGTGTATTTGTAGGTTTCTACTACTTTATGTGAGTATGTATCTATGTGACGACATATGTATGTAGTTCAGCAAGGGGGGCATCGAAAATCCATTCCTGTCCTGTTGATGAGCTGTTGGAGAGTAGCTAAGCTTGTGAGTGCAATTCTTGATATTTTGAAATTTGATCCACAGTCTGGCTTATAATATTTTAGAGGACATAAACTCGAAGCATTGTGCGATTATAAAATCTAGACATGCATATATGTATGTATGTAAGCATTGCATTATGCTTTTAGTCAAGCTGAAGAGTTTAAGTAAATTAGGTGGACTTTATAATGACCTTTGATTGGAGTGATAAGTTCAGGGGAAAAGTTAGGTTAATTGTAAAGAAAAACCGTTATCTTCGTTTCATCGGTTCAAAGCTAGAATACCCTTTAGATATGAAAAAAAGTTTTAGTCATGAAATTGATTTGTCGGGTTGTATGGCAGATATATGCTACGGTAGGATCTGTACGATATGTTCAGATTTGACCGTTATTTTGAACATGCATAGTGCTTTGTCATACCCAAATAGTGGTGAATTATATGACGTACAGTTGATGTTATGCCTCATATCTTGAAAAACTTCACATTACGGGCATCCAAAATTATTTTGTGGATCTTCTTGATGTTCTTGTCGGTAACAACCTCTTTCACCATGTCTAAATGTAGCATACTAATGCTTGATGGTCGATCTCCTGGTTTCCGAGTGTCCGGAAACTCGTCATTAAGACAAGTTTTTGCTTCAACTATATATTTTTCCCTTCGAAACGAATTATTTTATCAACACGCGAAAATCTCTTTTATCCATTTTTTCATAAAAACGAAAAAGGCTTCTCTCAAGACGTTTTAATTCACAAACTAATGGCCCGACTATCAAATTTATTAGATTCTAGTAGCGCCATCTATACGTCAGGCCGGAGGTTTTCAATTGATTTGTTACCGTAGCAATCGAAGTCTGCTCATTTAATTGGTTAAAATGTTCACAGTTCTAAAGTCTGATATGAAAACTCTCCAATTTCGTTTCAAATGTTCCTGGCTTCTTCTCCACTTTAATAACACAGCTGTAGTACCCTCCACTTAATTTAAACAATAATTGTTTAAGTCAATATTTATGACCAAGTTGATTATCTATTGGTTTTTTGCCTTCACACTTACGCCAACGCGGCCACTTTCTTTCCAACATTTCCAGCTATACCATCGGACATATTTATAGATTTGCAATAATTTGAAACACACACCTCCTCACACGTGTATATAGATATTTATTTGCACAATTACGACATGTTGCACAATGTGTATGGATCTAGTATACATACGAAAGTGCATAACACTCACACATATCTATGGGGTTATGTCAGCTTACGGCTGACCTTTCGTGTGCTTGCTTGTCATTTCAATTTTTATTAGTTTTATGGCTTTTTTTAGAAATAAATGTAATTGGATTTCGCTGATGGCATTCAATAAATAAAAGTTCATTATTTTCAAATTGCGTTTTGTGAGGCAAATAAATACACGCGACCCTTAAAGCTGCCTAAACACGAGCTTTGGCATTTCATGGCGCTGCTAGAAATAGTTATTGTATTTTTTATTGAAGTGCATAGTTTTTGTTGTTGTTTTATTTTTATTGTTGGATATATATTTTTTGCTCTTTGTAAATTAATACAGTTTGCAATTAAAGTTGCTGCAATGATGCACTGCTTTAAATTACTCAAACTGAATTTGTTTGGACTCAAAAGTTCCTTTGGTCTTTTCACTTTGAGGCTTGATTTTTGGAACTTCTTTCTAAGTTGACTCCCAAACATTTTGAGTTTTTATCGTTAAGCAGGTTTAGTAGGTTTTTTACTTAGTTTTCTCTATTTTGAGAATTCAGAGAGTCATGGTCGGCCTGGAACTTTCCAAGTTCTCCAAGGCGTCTCCTTCATTCAACAATATGTATAATCATTCTCATCGGTATTGCCGTATATTTAAGAGCATAAATATTGTTTATATCATCAATACTTATATAAAGAGAATTTACAGCCTTTGAATACCAAAGTGGCAACTCTGTTAACAAAAAGTCATATTCATTTTTTCACACTTACATTTGGTTAACGGCATCTATAAATTTTTGTGATTTTAATAAGTTATACAAATATTGTATAAAAATATGGCAACCCTATTGAAATTTTTTCGAGAAAAATCGGAATTACCTATCGAACTGCCATTCTGAAGAACTCACCTTTCCTTAACTGTTTGAAAATATAAATGAAACAATTTTCAGTGCATAAATAGGTGGCAACCTCATGAATATTTTTTTATAGCTTTACACCAATATTGCTGTATATCATTTTAATTCAATATTTATTATATAATCGATACTTATGGTTTGTATAAACAAAATTTTCGAGCCATGAATGCCAAAGTGGCAACTCTTTTTATGAAAATCACATTTATATTGTTGTTCTTAAGTTATCGTTAACCACATTCGCATATATTTTTGTAAATTTAATACGTTTTAAAAATAGAATTCTAATAATATGGCAACCTTATTGAAATAATTTAACTAAAAAAGTTTGCAAAAACATTTTGTCAGGTAATTCTGATAAACTCTTCTTACCTTAATAGATTAAAAATATAATTGAAAGTAATTTAATTTTGTGAGTAGGTGGCAACACTGTTTAAAAATTACATTTATATTACTATAGTTAAGTTATCGCTAACCACAATTGTTTATATTTTTGTAAATTTAATATGTTTTAAAAATATAATTATAAGAATATGGCAACTCTAATAATTTAACTAAAAAATTTAGCAAAAGCCATTTGTCTAGTAATTCTGATAAACTCTTCGTACTTTGAAACAGTGAGAATGTAATTGAAATAATTCAAATTTTGTTAATAGGTGGCAACTATAATAATAAAATTACTTTTTATTTTATTAGCTTGACCCATATACTGTTGTTTAAATGAAATGTTTATTACATTAATGATACTTACTATATTTAGTATAAACAGTATTTTCAATTCTTGAAAACAAAAGTGGCAACCTTTTTAATAATTTTCTTCTTATCATTATTTGTTGGAAAAAACGTAAGAAAATCCGTTTATAATTATGTGGCAACTATAAAAATAATTTTAATTTTATTACTTGATGGTATTTGACGTCAATTATTTTTTAAAAAATTTAATGAAAATATTTTCTATATATGTACATAAATAATACCCATAAATAAACAGAATGTTCAGTTCTTGTAAACAAAAGTGGCAACCCTGTTGAAAAAAATTTACTATGAATTTAAATACTTGTACAATGCTGCGAAACTCTTTTTGTCTTAACTGTTGGGAAAAAAGAAAAAAATCAATTTATAATTAGGTGGCATCCCTAAAAATCATTTTTGTTGTATTATTTGGTGATATTTGACATCAGTTGTTATTCATATAATCTAAGTAAA
The DNA here is from genome assembly GCA_037783105.1 of Bactrocera zonata. Taxonomy (NCBI): domain Eukaryota; kingdom Metazoa; phylum Arthropoda; class Insecta; order Diptera; family Tephritidae; genus Bactrocera; species Bactrocera zonata. The sequence goes on along the minus strand of JBAWJQ010005835.1, from coordinate 2,281,460 downwards.
ATATTTACTATATAAATAATGCCCATAAATTATATGTATAAATGTGTGGCAACTTCTTTTCGCAATAATTGTAGCTTTTTAAATAGTTACTCACACTTGTCAACGTAATTCATAATCAACGAGAAATTTTCCAAAAATCATTTAATTTAATACTAAAGCGTTAGTAAATATACATACATACATATGTACGTATAATTTTACAAATATTCGCTTCTAATGAATTTCGATAATTTATTAAAGGCTTCATCTGACTTTGCTAAGTGTATGATTGCACATCACTTAAAAGAGCAAAGGTCCCTCACCCAGATAATAATTGTGATTGACGGCACTTGAAAATTTATTGCACAACAAAAAACCGCAATTCCAACTAAAGTGCAAACACAATTATAAATACGTAAACAGTTTAATATACACACATACATACATACATAGTAGGCAGTTGTGTGACCTTTCGCTTTTCAACTCTAATTTTAATTTGAATTTTAATTGCGTTTAATCAAACTTGTCAATGCGTAGTTTTTAATTATTTAAAGTCAATTGTTTTCGTTATGCGTAAATTTGGCAAAGCCGTGGTGAGAGACAGTGGGAGGGAGAGGAGAGAAGCAGACATACATACATGCCACCTGCTCACATGTATATGTGTGTATGTTTGTGTGTGTAACGCAATTTTATTTGCGGCTATTAATAACAAACGTCATTGCAGCAGTATTAAAACAACAGTAATGACGAAGACAACAACAACAACAACAACCATAACAGTGGATACTTACAATTGGCGACATGAATGGCCCGCAAAATGCGAAAATCGATGTTAATGAAAAAGCAAACAACAAAAAAGCCATGTTGCAGCCACAAACAATGAAAATAATACCGTTATTATGTATATTTACATATATTCATATGTATATTAATGTATGTGTATGTTTGCATCAGAAATTTTGTTTTTGAAATGAGATGAGTACATGCGTATGCCGTTATGTTTGTATGAGTATGCGAGTGCAACATTGATTTGTAAATGCCCGCATAGAGTTAGGGTGGTTCAAAAGGAAGGAAATTAATTCGCAATTTTTATAATTTCATACTTTTAATGCAAAACAAGTGAGGGAGGTATAACATCGGGAGTTACTAATCATAACGGCCAAAAATAGTAAACACATTTTTTTGGCAAAATTCCTTTTTATTTTATTAAACTAAGTTTCTGTTAAGGGTGATACACTGATTATAGCGACCATGCAGCTTTTCGATACCATTTTTGTTATACGATTTGTTCTTTGCTTCAAAATAAGTCTCAATTTCAGTGATCACATGTTTATTCAACGAAAACGCAACGAGCATTCTTTTGAGATATGGGAACATGATATAATCACTGGTGGCCAGAACTGAAGCATACGGTGGATGCGGAAGGAGTTCGAAGCGAAATTCATGGATGTTTGCTATCGTTTTCACTGATTGTGACACGCTGCATTGTCTTAATGAAACGGCACTTTCTTTTCCTTCAAAGGCGTTCGCTTTTCGGCAACTTCGTAATAAGTAATAGTCTCTGTTGATGGTTCTTCCTTTTTCAGTCATCTGGTAGTCAATGATCCCATGCGCATCTCAAAATACAGACACCATAACCGGGTCAGCCAAATGTTGAGCTTTTCCACGCTTTGGGGCGAGTTCATTGTGTGCAGTTCCCTCAGTTGACTGTTGATGGGACTTCGAAGTGATATGATGGAACCATGTTTCATCCATAGTCCCATATAAACGCAAAAAGTCGGCTTCATTACTGTTAAACATCTCCAAATACTGCTCCGAATCATCAACTCGTCGTTGTTTTTGGTTAAAAGTGAGCTCCCGTGGCACGCACTTTGCACAGAGTTTTCTCTTACCCAAATATTCGTGAATGATATGGTGCAAACTTTCAGTTGTTGTCTTTGAATTGCTTGTTATCTCGAAGAACTTCACTTTACGGTCATCCAAAATTATTTTGTGGGCTTTTTTGATGTTTTCGTTGATAATAACGTTTTGTGCGTCCATTGTTTTCACCTTCTTCGGTGCTCGATTCACCACGTCAAAACTTAGCATACCAATTTGTGATGGTTGATTTTCCTGTGGCAGTGTCCGGACTATAGTCGTCAAGCCAAGTTTTGGCTTCAACTGTATTTTTTCCCTTCAAACAACAATATTTGGCTAAAGTCTGCTAGTATGAGGAAAATCATTACCTGTAATGTACATAAAGGAACTGGGAATTTTGAGAAGCGATATATATAGTATAGTATATATAAGTATAGTATATCGAAAACGTAATACTATTTTATTTGCCTTAAGTACACTTTGTATGCAAATTTTTGCTTCAGTTTGGTTATTGACTCTTGATTTATATTGTAAAGTAGTAGCATCAGATTGAATTAAAAATTGTGATATATAGGAATAGGTGGGGTTGGAACTAGATTTCATCACTCTTCTCAGTGTAATATAAGAATGTTTGGGTGATGTTATAGACAAAATTTGGTTGAAATTAGTCAAATGGTTTCAGATAAATGATTTCACCCAAACGTGTGCAGGGCCACATTGCCATTTTCCAATTTTGAAACCAGCTCCTTTGAGGCCTTTTTGCATCAGTCGAAATATAAAATTGTGTGATTCTGAGGTATTTATTTAGTAAATTATCGCACTTTCAGAAATTTTCAATCTAATGATTATATTGGAAGTGGGCCCGATTTTCATCCGACTTCACTAATTTTCACACTGTTGGGGGAAGTACCGAAAATATTTTTGCTGAGAAAATTTCGCTTATTATTTGGCTTTAAGGATTTGGGAAATATGTACGTTAAACTTATTGGAGGGCGTGGCCTTGCCCTCATTGTGTATACCAAATAACAGCTTTATGTTATAAGTTACGGTTAAATATGGCATTTGGTAGGTTTTCAATTAACGACATTTTGAGAGGGGACCCATCTGCACTAACGAACTTTTGACTTACGACTTTCTTTATTTATGGAGTCACCTAATAATTTTTATCTATTTTAATTTTTTGTTAGGGTATTTTTTTTAATTTATTATAATTTTATCTCACGCATGAAAATAGTAATAATTAATTAAACCCATATTTAATAAAAAAATCAAGTGAAATTTTGAAAATTAAGGACAACCCTAATTTTTAATTAAGATTCATATACTCGCTTTTATATATGTTATAGACTTCATACATACATACATAATATATATGCCACACGCATGAAATTCGCCTGGAGTGACCCGCGTGCGCATAATGCCGACATGTCGCCTGTCCTTACACAATCCGGATGAGCATTTTTATGGCGCGCATTGCGTGCGTTTTGTTTTTGCGTGAATGTTTACATGTTTTTGTCATTCAAGTTCATTGTGCTCATATGCCCCATTGTTTGCATGTGCGCATATGTACACGCCGTCGCATGCATCTACATATATATTGACAATAAATTATTGTTTTGAAAAATGCAATTGAATTATTTGCGATAAATTAATTTCCGGCACAAATGAGTACGCCAGGCATAATAATAAAATGCAAACATTTAACGGTTACTGCAGTGAACAGCACACACGCAACAACCAACGTCATGCAATAACAACAACAAATGATTGCCAACATTTTGGTTTGTCCGCCAATAACATCCGGCCGCCACATGCTGTTCGACAGGTGCGACACGCCAATGTTCCAGCGCCAATGCAGCTGTGACGCTTGTCCTTCAGTTTTTTTTGTGTTTTGTTGTTGTTGTAGTGCTTTATGTTTGTTTTAATTGAATTGTATAAAATCTCAAGTGTATGATTGGATTGCTCGCGCGCAATTTTACAGCATTTTTACCATTCAAGGTTGCTGGTGCCTATATACAAATGTGTATGTGAGCAGTGTATGTATTTAAATATATAGTATATAAACAAACATCGCTAACAATATTTGTATTGTATTTTTTAGTTAAAACAGCGCCAATATAATTACCAATGCTATTTATTGAATATTCAATCATCGCTTCCTTTGTATGCCGTGGCGTATGAGTTACCTTTTAGAAATCCCTTATGCACTGAAAAGAGGTGCAACCAGCTCTGGTCTTTCTTGCCATTCAAGTAATACTGTTCAAGAAATACTTTTCATAAACACCTTTTGGAATAGTCTTCAGCTTCTTCAGCTCATTTTGTTTTATCTCTCCGATCGACGGCCGCATTTTCAGTCACACGCAGCCAAATGTGGTGAATATTTATCGATTGGTATTCATTGGGTTTTTGGCTTTAAATTCAGTCACAATCGCGGCTCGACGGCATGTATAAAATCCATGAATTTTTCTTCCACCCGTTTTCGACGGATGTTCTCACGCAAACGCCCCAATACGGCCAAATAGAACTCCTTATTGACTATCTGCTGCTTTTTGTCACAATGTATAATACATCTTATAGGGTCTCCCACGTTTCCTTCTGGGTGATACAAATTTTGTGGCAAGCTCAATATATACTCAATATAGTCATGCAACAGACGCCTGTGCTGGAGAAAGGGCCTGATCCCCATAGCAAAAATCCAAATATTCTGTTAAAACTTTGAGTGCTAAAGCATTAATATTAATTTTATCAGAAAAAACGCCCGACACCTCTAAAAATAACACACTTTACCATATCATTAATTTATTTGAGCTCATCACCTTTTCAAATAAAATATCATTGCTGGTATTAATTTGGAAATATACTTCTCTAAATGTAATAACCATATATTTTACATACAAACTGATAATTAGCCATATTTTGGAGGTTATATTCGCGCAAAAGGGCAGACAGACAAAGTTTAACCTGAAGAAAACCCGCCGAGTGAGTTTCAGATTTTAACTCGAGTTGCGACTACTATTAATCCGTTTATTTTGTATGAAAATATTAAGCAGTTAATTTATTAAAATTACTAATTTTAATTAATAATTTAATTCGGCAGTTGAGATAACTAATTATATTAAACAAGTAGTAAAATGATTATATAGCATTACTAAAAGTAATCAAGTATGATTAATTATTCAATTCAATTAAATAATTCAAGTACTTTCCATCACGTCTCTTTCGACTTTGTTCGTTGTTTTTTGTAGAAATAGAGCTCGAAAAACCAGAATATAAAGAATTGATGAGCAATCAATATTAAGAAAACAATTGGATTACTTTTAAATTACTAAATGTTTATCTAAGCTATTAAAGGACTATTTATTAATTTGCAATAAAAAATCATAATTCTTGTGGCGATAAAGTAATTATTATTAACGGTAACCATTACAATAATACCGGTAACTTATCATTACAGAATCACTTAAAATGAAAAAAACTACAAAACTATTTAAACGAAAATATTATCGATAATCATTACATTAGTAATCACTATTTAAAGACTTTGTACCAATAATTTTTCAAAGTTTAAAGCATAAGTACTGGTAACTATTCAATGGAGTAAGTACTTGATAAGTATTATTGACGATAATCATTACAATAAGTAATCATTACTCAAAGACTCGACACCAACAATTTTTCAAGGCTTTTCATAAATACCGGTAATTGAGTGGAGTAATTACTTGAAAAGTATTATTGATGGTAATCATTACCATAAGTAATCATTAGTTAAAGTCTTTGAATCAATACTATTTCAAGACTTACAGCGTTTTCAGCATAAGCACTGGTAACTTATTACTTGAAAAGCATTACTAATGGTAATCATTACATTAGTAATCATTACTTAAGCACTGGTAACTTGTTACTTGAAAAGTATTATTGATGGTAATCATAACATTAGTAATCATTACTTAAAGACTTTACACCAATAATTTTTCAAGGTTTACAGCATGAAAACTGGTTAATATTCTTTTCAATAATTCAGTAATTACTTGAAAAGTATTATTGACGTTAATCATTACAATGAGTAATCTATTTTTAAAGACTTTGCGCCACTAATTCTTTAAAGTTGCAGCATAAATACTGGTATATAATAATTAAATTAATTGCTTAAAATGTAATGTTATCGGTAATCATTGCATACAGTAATCATTACTTCTGGACTTTGAATCAATGTTTGCTATTCGATTCACTTCAGACCTTGAAAGGGAATTGCTGGCTTTTATATAATATTATATAAGTGAAAATATTTCTAGCCATTATATATGTTTTGTATAATAATGTCCACATATCTGTTACCATTTTCTCCGTATCAATCACGCACTTTTCCGATATAATCACTCTTATCATAGTCTAAGCTTGCCGAACGCATCACTGACGGGTTAATTATCAACTTCGACTGATTGCGTGAGGTAAAAGTTTTGTGGATTTGTGGAAATTAATGCAACGGTAAATATAAACAAAAATTTAGCGAACGCCAATTTCTAACTCAACGCTTTCGGCGTGGCAATTATGCAGCGTATATTTGACGAAGATTACAAAATCCAATATAAAATGCAACATAATGCATGCAACAAGGTGTGCAAACATACATGTAGGAGTAGATGTGTGAGGAACGCAAGCCGCAGCGTTTGCTCCACCGATGCAACAAATTGGCAAACGCACTAATTGCACAGCACAAATTCGGTATAAAATAAGCGAAATCAATAAAATGAAAGAGCGACAGGATTTAATGTGAATTATGTGCTAGTAACAACAATTTCATGTGGCATGCGGCATGTGGCAGTCAACCAATTTTAGTTCAAAGCCTAAAGTTCCAACGCGGTAATTCTGTGTTTCCCCCCTTTTTGCTGCAAATTGTCAAATCACCAAAAATCGAACTGTTATTTTATGGTCATAAATTCAAAATGGCAAACAAGTCATATGACATTTCTATGCATGTGTGCATGCGTGTGTGTGCGTCGTCAACGTTGTGCCGTGCACCAAATTTATATATTTTTATTACCCAGCGCCTAGGCTTGCCGTTATGTGAGTTTCCCATTTTATTGCCTATTTTTTATTTGCACTTCCGCTTGGCGTTGCCAATAAATAAAAAGTTGCAAAAAAATATTCCGCACGACATTTCTAAATAAAAATAATTTAGAATGCGCACTGTTGCATCTGGGGCACCAGTTGCGCAACCGAGCGCGAATAACTTTTCATACTGCTCGTTAAGTTGGCGAAAATGTACGAAAAAAACGAGGGGTTCCTTTGAAGTGAGTCACACAAACAAGCATAAATTTATATAAAGCCAAGCACTATAAATAAATTCTTATTCTGTGTCCGGTCATGAGCTTCGTATGGTTATTGATCAGTTTGGGAGCCATCTCATAGTTTCATAAATTAAGCAATAACAAGACGTCAAAGGACGAAAATTTACGATTCACTTCAAATGGACTAACATATAAAAATTCGTTCGAAAATTAAATTTATTCGATTTTTATAGATGTGCATGAATTTAAAGCTATTTGTAGGTTCTTTATGAAATTCTTTTTCTTTATGTATATGTAAAGTAAAAAATGTTAACTTCGACTGCGCCGAAGTTATAATGCCCTTTACAGGTGCTTTATATAGCATAAAAGGATATAAAAAGATATTTCTTTGGTTTGGTAATTTTGGTCTGTTATTTTGGAGGACAGAAATGCTATAATAGTCCAATCTGAACAATTTCTTCATCCCAGTTTACCACGCTGATCCTTTATATATAGTATATAATGTAATATACTTTATAAAGTCTGCGACTCTTTTATTTGGGTGTGGAGTTTGTAACTAGTTTCTCCACCCTCAAACATATATTTTAGATCGGAGGAAAATTGGACTTACATTTCTATCCGAAGGAATTATGACGTGAAAATATAACATAAGGATAGAGATAGAAATTGAAATAAGATAGACGAAGATAGCGATTGCGATATGAAGGTTGAGATGGAACTATACAGATAAATAGAGGAAGAGATTAAGATTAATATTGAGTCTGAGATTGAAATTCGGATAGAGTGAGATTGACACCGAGATTAGGAATGATATTAAAATTGAGAATGAGATTGAGGCTGAAATTAAGACTGAGATTGAGATTAAGATTGAGACTAAGACTCAGATTTATATTGATCTTTAAACAAAGGTTGAAAACGATATTAGGACTGAGAATACGAATGAGATTGAAATTAAGAAAAAGATTGAGATTAAGATCGAAAATGTGATTAGATAGAGTCTGAAATCAGGATTGGGAACGAGGATTAGAATGAGATGGAAATTGAGAAAGAGGTTGAGATAGAAGTTAAGATTCTAGATTAAGAATGAGAATAAAAATGCGATTGAAATTGAAATTAGGATTAAGATTGTGATTGTGATTGACTTTGTGATTGAGATTGGTATTGAGGTTGAGATAACGACTTAAATATAAATAGACAGGTAAATAGAGAAATATTAAGATATATAATATGGATATAGAAAATAGATTAAGGTAGAGAAATAGATATAAATAAAGAGACATGTTGATATAGATTTAGATTAAGAGAGAGATATAATTAGATAAAGATGAATGAAGATGTAGACAGTTGGAGGAGAAATAAAGACTGATACATAATAATACAGGAAACAGAAACATAAAACGTACCGATTAAAACTTATGACTTTGTCGAAACTACTAGCAACAGCAAAGCCCGTGAAAAAATTTCTTTCATTAGAAGGTTTACTAAAAAAAATCTCTTAGGGAATTTTACGCAATTTTTTACTCTACATATGTCTGTGTCATTTTGAGTTTAAGGTCATGAAGATTCGACTATATTTTAAGAAAATTTTTTAAACATTTTCAAAATCAGATTCTTTTAAAAACTTTCGAAAGAATGTTAATCATTCTGAGAAGTAATCACAACATACCAATGATCATTTCAAGAAAGGGAAATAGAGGCTTAAGTTAAAATATAAACACATAAGGTCTCTTAAAAGTTGCCCAACTTTAGTGGAGCACTTAACGTGTATGAAACTGGAAAACACATAAGAGTCGCTAACTTTCTATGAACTTGCCCAATCGATAGTATACCAAATAGAAAATAATATAAAGAAATATGTTTATTTTAAAATCACATTATCTCTTGAGTACTCCTCTCTTAAACCATACAAAGCACCAAAACCCTTAACCGTATAAGAAATTAAAATTGAAGACCACACTTTCCAACAACTGAAATATTTATAATGGGCCAAATGTCATTCTTCCAACATTACAATGCAATCATAAAAGTAAATTGCAGATAAGTGTGTAATAAATACAAAAATTAAGCGTCGGAGATCACCAAATTACAGACCAATAAACCGGGCACATTATTTCTACACATACTTATTTATGTAAATAGTACATTTATAAGCATGTAAGTGTGTGTGTTTACTGACAAAATTAAACTGAAATAAAATGTCAGAAATGGCGTGTAAATAGTTTATAGTCTTTCGACGGCTACCAAAAATTTCTCCCAGGCAATTGGCCGCCCTTAATAGCGGTCGAATAAATGCTAAGTTGATTGATTTGCGTCCGAAATAATTGTAGTCGGTTTTATTGAAATGCGAATGCTCGATTTTTAACGGCAATTCTATAAAAAAAAATTAAGTGCTTGTGGTAACGCCAATCAACGAGGCAACAAACCGCCAAGCAAGTAACCAATGTGGCCGGCAGTCAAGTAATCAAATTGAAAAAATGTGGTCATTTAAATGTTCTTGCATTGATATATATACAGATATACATATATCTGTATGTGTGTGTGTGTGTGTAAGTGTATGTCTATGGTATATGTGCGCTGTTAATTTTTATCTTCTGGCTACAGCCAAGAATTTATTGGTTTTATTTTAGGGATTTCTATGGGGTTTGGAAGACACTTGTACTTGTATACTCGTATAAATATACATATATGTATGTATGTTTGTTCGTGTGTATGTCTTATATTTTATAAATTTATGTCCATTATGCAATAATTTCAGCTTTATGCATTTTTTATTTCCCATCTGTGGTTTATTTATGTGCCAACAACAATTACAAGAAATTCTGAATATTGTAAAAAATGCTTAAAAATTCATACTAAATTTGCTAAGCTTTCAAAATAGTAACGAATTAATTTTAAAAATGGCATTTATGAATTTTCTCGAGGAATCTCAAAAAAATAAAATAAAAAAATAATAATAATCTGTATACTAGTTTCTTTTGTATGTTTTTTTTTTAATATTTTATTTGTAAAAAAAAACACGAAAAATAAAAGTGGACTTCGGACTTATCCGAAACTTTCCAAATTTGATGGCGTTTAGTAGTTCAAAACTTCATAACATTATAAGGTCCATCCTGCCAACCTCATTTTGAATAACTGTTTTCTCCTAAGTCGATGGTGTCGTGACAATAACGCTTCGAATGTGTATTTTTAACTACATCAGTCATCAGAGATCTCAAACGGAGTCAAATCTGGTGATTACGATGGTTGATCAATGGTATTCATGGCGTTTTTGGCGATGGTGCATTTTCATCGTGTAAAATCCCTGAACTGTTCTCCACAATTTCGAATACGCCTCAATATGGCCAAATAGAACTCCTTATTGACTGTCTGTCCCTTAGGAACTAATTCAGTGGCTTTGGCGGTTTTTATTTTGGTTTTGGCTCGTTTTTTCCCTCTATTCCGATGCTTGTTGACTTGTTTGCATATCAAACTCACAAACTCTCGGAACGAGTCGAACACTTTTCATACCTAAAATATCCACCAAAGTTATACGAACGGATTCAAGAGGCGATTTTCAAACACCATAGCCTTCCCTTCTTTTTAAAATTTTCATCAGTTAAAGCGGCTGAAGGTCGTCCAGAACCAGGAATGTCTGCAAGAATCTCTCGACCATCTTTGAAGACTTTGTACCACCCGTAGGCTTGTGGTTTTGATAAAACTGAATCACCGTAAGCCCTTTCCAACATTCGCAACGATCCCGCACACGAAATTTGGTTAGAAATATAAAATTTGAGAAAAATTCTTTAATATATAATGAGGTACCGACTTAAGCAGCTGCTGTAAACAAATTGGTTGATCATAGAAGATGAATATTGGGGACCCTAATTTATCAGCAACACAAGTATTTGAGTGGCATTAAAGCATTCATTGAAAAAAGTCTCATGCGAGCCCTCGGTCCACCTCTTCCGATGACGATAACATCGGAAAAGTTGAAACTTGAAAATCGTCCTCAGCAACAGAGAGACAGCAGAGGATGTCAACAGCTCTAACCCGTTTAGGTTAATATTTTGGTTATAAAGTGTGTTAATGCTCGACTCGTTTCAAAAGATCTGAAACTTTTACAAAAACGACGTTGCAAAGGGTATACTTGACAACATAGCCAATAATCTTACATTCATCAAACGCATCATTTCTGATAATAAGACATGAGTTTATGAAACTGTCCAACAATCTAGCAAATAGCGCTTCGAAAGTGATTCGAAACCGTAAAACCACCGTCAAAGTCGATCAAAAGCTAAGAGGATTATCATAGTTTTCTTTGATTACCGAATTGTGGTTTTCCATGAATTCGTTCTAGGGAAGCAATTCGTCGTTCGGATTTTTTGGAAAAAAATTCCAAATGTGAAAAAATAGTCATCGCTCTGCACCATATTTCTCAAACTGTGACTTTTTCCTCTTTTCGAAACCGATAAATCTAAGTAGTTCGCAGAACGCCCAATGAGAATAATTTAGCCATTTTAAATATACAAGTATGTTGATTGTGATGGCAGGTTCTAAAATTTTTTGTGAAAGTATTGATGGCGTCTTAGAGTAGGTTATGTTTAATATTTTAGAATATTATTGTTGATGAATTTGATATTGAATCGGTATCGAACAAATTCTATAAACAGACCTATAAAAATCTCCAAAATCAACCTTTTTCGGAGCAGCCAGCGAAAGGGAAGGTGCTATTTCTTATTATAAGATTGGCCTCAATTTTATCGAAGCCAATACGAAGAGTCTCGAAGACTCAGAGCCAATGAAATTTATGACTCCAAAATGGATGATGGAGTTGGTCTGGAATATACTATCCAGAGTTAGGCAAAATACAGCCTTATAAGTTGCCGGATCACTGCAACATCTACGTAGACAGCTAACCAGCAATGAAAGCATTAATCTCATATTGCATGTCGGCCAGAAGTGCCTTGGAAAGCAAGGCAGCAGTGAGAAGTGTTGCCAAAAGCAAGCAACTTCATTTCTACTGGGTGCCAAGCCGCAAAAACCGATGAAACGAGCTACCTTGTAGCAAAACTGTACACAAAATTCTTATTGGCACTCGACAGAAGAGACTGTACGATCGGAATACTAACTGGTCAGATGGTGGTGACACACGCCCGCTGAATGAGGTTGACAGATCGAGAAAACGACAGGAATTATCTAGAGCAAGGCGCCAAGGAAACAATGTAGCATCTCTTGTGCACTTTTCCCGCATTGGCAAGACTACGCTGTGAGCAATCTGTTCCCACAGTATGATGTACACGAAAAGTTATCAATAGTGAGGCCGCAAAGTCTGTTAAAATTCGGGTCAAACGCAGAGTTCCTAAACGATGACTACTCCTCATGGACCTAGCAACTGAGCTCCATTTAATATCGCAAAGGACCAAAACTGGTCTATGCCTGGTTTATTGGCCTACAAGATAAACTTAACCTAACCACTAATAATTTAATTATTTTTATAAACTCAAGTAGATAATAAATTAAGCCTGAAAGGGTAGCTTCTGTCTTACTACCAGAATAATACATAAAATTTATAAATTTTATGAATACTGTAGACTGATCTAATCACTTAAAGAGACTATTTCGATTAATTCAATTCTTGGTTAGTTTTGACAACCATATTCCCTTTCGAATCAATTGGCATAACCCCTCGAACTAAATTTTGCTACGATTGACTCCGCTCAATTGAAGCTTGTAATGATGATGTAAGTATATTTAGTTATAAATATCTAAAGTACACACACTTATACAAATACGCATACTTACATATATCAATATGTAATCTGCGGGTAGCCGCTATTAAATCTTCAAATAAATTAGGCATTGCATTATATAAGTATTTTTATAGCAGCGACGGCTTATGACAACCAGCAGACAATCTCTGGTGTATATGCAACACTCACACACATACATTTGCTTAAACAAACACACACAAATGTAAATATGTATGTATGTGTAAGTTTAGGATTATCTCTTGATCAAACATCTTCAAAATATGTTGCATTTGTAGCTGTTGGTATTAATGTTATTGCTTAATGCCATTGTTGTTGTTGCTGTTGTTCGCCTAATTAATTGTTCTGCTAAAAGCAGTGTGTAATATTTCATGCCAGCTCACAAGCGACAGGCGAACGATGGCCACTCTTAGCGAAATGCTGTTGCAACCAACACAAAGTACGAGAGCAGAGCCAAAATTAAGCGCCACACACATTCACATGCAACTGTATGTAAGTATGTATATGTAGATATGATGTGTGTGTAGATAACTAGAGCCCTCTTCGATTCAGCAACAATTTTTAAGATACAGTAATAAACAACAATACCGTTAGGTCCATCCCTTTTTTGTGGCAACAATGAAGCTGATTGCCGAACGATGAGACGGATGAACTGCCAAAGTAGCGGAAATGCGGAAAACGAAATTAAAAGGAATACACTCACTCGTTTTAATTCATTGACAGAGTTGCCAAGTTCTATTATCTATAATTAAAATGTGAAATAGTAATAGCTTGCAAAAAAATGTGTAATAATGCTGATCCACCCGATTTCCCTGTGAAAGGATCGCAATTTTTGAACTTAATTCTTAGTTACCGTTATAATTACTTTCAAAATAAGATCTCTGACGCGATCTCTGAACGAGCTGAGTCGATTGTAGACATGTCCCTCTGTTGGTCTGTCTATCCGTCTGTTTACACGTTAACTAGTCAGTCAGTTTTAGACTCGGATATCTTCTTCTTTACTGGCGTAGACATCGCTTACGCGATTATAGCCGAGTCAACAACAGCGCGCCAGTCGTTTCTTCTCTTCGCTACGTGGCGCCAATTGGATATTCCAAGCGAGGCCAGGTCCTTCTCCACTTGGTCCTTCCAACGGAGTGGAGGTCTTCCTCTTCCTCTGCTTCCCGCGGCGGGTACTGCGTCGAATACTTTCAGAGCTGGAGTGTTTTCATCCATCCGGACAACATGACCTAGCCAGTGTAGCCGCTGTCTTTTAATTCGCTGAACTATGTCAATGTCGTCGTATATCTCGTACAGCTCATCGTTCCATCGAATGCGATATTCGCCGTGGCCAACGCGCAAAGGACCATAAATCTTTCGCAGAACCTTTCTCTCGAAAACTCGCAAAATCGACTCATCCGTTGTTGACATCGTCCAAGCCTCTGCACCATATAGCAGGACGGGAATTATGAGTGACTTATAGAGTTTGGTTTTTGTTTGTCGAAGAACTCAAACTTTCAGAGGCTTTTGAATTGATCATTGACAGCCTTTAATTCAGAAGACACAACTTACAAATCAGTTCCATGACTTCGGGATATGGGTGGGAATTCAAAATCCTTCTTTCGAATATAAGAGAAGACCCTTTAGTGAGAATTACTTTGTTTGCAGATGAGACTTTATCCCATGAAACTGAGAGGATAAAAAAATCGGATGGCACAATTTTTAAACCCACGTTTTGACCAGTTTTGGTCTTTCGCGATACCAGATGGAGTTCAGTCGCTAGGTCCAAGAGGAATAGTCATCCTTTTTAGTCAAGAGATTATCCATTGCTTCCCTGGTGCCCTGCTCTAGACAGTTCCTGCAGTCTTCTCGATTTGTCAGCTTTATCCTGTGGGTGTGTATCGTCACCAGACAGTGACCATTTAGCATTCCCATCATGTTCTTACAATTTCTTCAAAATCTGCCAAAATCGTCGCAGAGACAATGCATGGGTCAAGTTTTCGAATGTTAGCCGTACACCATTCTTGGCAATCTCTTCCACTATTTCAACGCTCACGATGGCGTTGTAAGCAATGAAGTTGCTTACTTATAGCAGGGCACCCAAGACACTTCTAACCGATATGCGACTCGAGATCACTGCCTTGATTTCTGCTTGGCGGTCTACGTCGCTGTTGACTCTGGAATTGCCTGCAGATGCATTAGAGGCCATCTCTGCGTCTTTCGTGGCCCGACAACTTAAAAGGTTGCCTTATTCCTAACTCTGAACAGTATATTCCCGCATCAACTCCATCGTCCATTTTCGAGCCATCCGTATAGATGTTTAGAGTGTTGTGCATAGCTAATATACCTATTATATATTATATGTATATTTTTCTTTGTTTACTATGTTTACTTTGAAGCTTCTTTCCTAGTTGAAAAGCTTGGTCATGTACTCAGTGTTTGCCCAACCGCTATTACCTACCAAGTTATGCCTGCAGCCAGCAGTCGTCCCGCCGATTTTGCTGCGCAGTTTTCAGCGAAGAGTTCTTTGGATGGCAGGTTAAGTACCAGCTCAAGAGCCGTCGTTGGAGTTATTCTTAAAGCTCCCGTTATGCACAGCCGCCAGGGCTTCCATTTTTTTCGTTATAGAGACTAACACCAAGACGCTTACTACCAGTAGAGTTTGTAGCTCTCGTTTGTCGATTTGTATAAAAATAACCTTGCAATATGGCAGCCCTGCCACCTAAGTGCCAATATACACAGCCATTAAATTCGTTGCAACAACGATGCACTTCGACAAATACGTTTCTGTCCTACTTGCAAACCATATCTATCCACTACCTATAAACAAACACACACACATACACCCGGCTCTCATGCATACATATGTATGTCTCTACACTACCGTGCCACCACTGCCGGGTGCCGCCACTTTGAAGGTTGACTGTTTGTCTATCTGTCAGATGTTGGCACCACTGGCACATCAGCTTAATCCTGTATGCACAGCATCAAAGTTGTGTCTCTGCCATCAATTTTGCGGTTTTTACTCAATTTCTCGTTGTATTTACTTGATTCGGCGTTGTTTTCGTTGCTTTTGTTGTGCTGCTTGTTGATGGTTGTCTAGTTTTTTTTTTTGTTTTTGCTTTTTGGCATCTGTAAAATACTTTATTTGACTTTTTGTGTTTGTATTTTGCTCTCGCAACTCAATTGAGTGATTTCTTTTAGTCAACGTTCCCGATTTTTCCACCTTCGCTTCGTCATTGACAAAGTTTCAGTCTCAAAGGTTGACGCCGAGGGTGGAGGTTGGGTGGTCAGACTGTCGGTCTGGCAGACGGGTTTTGTTAGATATGCTGGATAATCATTTGTTTTGCTGTGGTTAAGTGAAACAAAGTACCAGCAGGCAGCACTACACTCTATATAGAGAGTCTATGCGCTTACATACATTACATAGATTATAAATATTGATGGATTTATGCAGAGCAGCGTAGAGCAAAAGTTGGCTGGAAAGTGAACTTAAGCTGCCGATACTGGGGGGTGGTGGGATTCTTAGTCATTGTGTAAGTTGTAAGGAATATATTGAGCAGTATATCTTACTTTTATCCATACAAATAACTATAAATAATATACGCTCGGTATGAAAGAAAATCGAATATCGAGTGTTTTATGTATCTGTATACATCTTATTCTATATATCGGGATCTTGGGATACTTGAGATTTTTGTAACGACCTCCTAGCTTCTCATACTATATGTGATTAGCGATTTTATCCATCAAATAAAGGGTCCTACAAATTTTAAGCTTGACAGCGAACAGCTGATATTGTGAGTTTTTTAAAATTCAAACACGTGGGCTTGCCATGGCTTGTCGAGAAGTAACCGCTTTCCAAAAAGATGCTGTTGGAGGTAGTGATTTCCACTCGAAACAATGTCATCGCGAAGCAGTCATGCACTCGAGAATAAGTCTTCTCTCAGATAGGGAAGATGAGAGGGGGGAATTTTCCGTAAAAAGCTCAACGTTAATCTTAGCTTTATGCTACCGGACTACTGTAGTGTTTTTCATGCAAAAATTACCCGCGGTCAGCAGTCAGCGGCCCCAATCACATCGGAATGGGATCGAGTTGGATCTCCATTGGTGTCTTACATTTTAGAACTGGACCAATGGACATCGCATGAGCTACGCAATAGATGGTCGACGTCGTTCCAAGCTGTCCAAGTGAAGACATACTCAGGATAGATCTCTTAACCTAACCTAATCTTACCTTCTTTGAAAGAAACAGTGCTTCAAAGTTGTCATGTTGACATCAGAAAGGCAGAAGAGGATCTCAGAATAGTCTCAACACATTTTAGTCAATGTTTTGAGTATGAAGCGTGTTAATACTGAACTCGTAAAAATTCCTGAATGTTTTGAAAAACCACTCGACGCCAAAGGTAGCAAAAGAGATTATTGACAACGTTTCTGAAGACCAAAACGAACCCATTACTGGTGAGGAAGCGTGGATTTATGAAGATGACGTTGAAGCAGTCCAGCAATCCAGAGAATAGCATTCTAAAAATGTGTCGAAACCGAAAATCAGATTCTGTGGAGGCGCTGAAGGTCATCCGAGGCAGGCTGTATGGAAAATTTGATTAAAAAGCGGAACCTCTTTTGAAGGCAACAATAAAGATTTGTATTAAAATCCTTGCGCACGCATTTTTTTTGTCAATCCGGGTCAATTTTGATCAGATCGAATTTCTAGATGCACATAATATAATAAGTTTTGAGGAGACGTAGCAATATTTTGTGACACCCCAAGATATTAGAAATTTTTCAGATATCGTAAGGTTGATTCTTAGCCTCTCATATCGTTCGGTAAAGGCATGAGCTGCGCACCAAATTTCGAAGCACTATAAATTTTTATGGATTAATGCCCGAGGATTTCATTATAGACAACTACCAAATTTTATGGCGAATATCCTAATTAAATAAATGTTCAATAGTTCCCATATATCTCTGATGTCACCACTTAATATTTTTCTCTTCAAACTCACACCGGCAATGTCTCACCGGTGTCGAGGTCAGGGGATTTCCACTCTCATGTTTGACTTTTATTATTTGGTAGTTGTTGTGATAGTTTTTGTGGCATTCCTACGGTCCTTTTGGCTTCTAAACTTACTGCCTTATTACACTACTCAGGTTGCCTGCTGTCGTTATTATTGTTTTTGTATTTTTTTGGAACAACTACGATCAACTGCAACGCATTGTGGCCCAAATATTTCCCATTGTGTCGGTATTCGTAACTCTTGTTGTTATTTCAACAAATTTATATGTTGACTCTGAGCGAAAAGTTCGCCCACAACTTTCTCTGTCCAATCGAAAGCAGCGACAACGACGACACTGACGACGACGACGACGGCGATGACGCTGATGATGACTTTGGCTGCAAATATTTCTCTGCCCTTTACTGCTTTGCCCCTGGGAGCGAAAGGACTCTCTTAAATTGTTGTACAAATATTGACTTTGCACTGTTGCCACCGCATCATCAACGACATCGACGCTAACGGCAACGGCAACGCCACCGCCACCGCCAATGTCATTGCTGCAACAGCAGCTGTTGCAACCATGAATTACCACAGTATTGGTTGCACAAATGGGTTAAACTTATTGCACTCAATATCAACGGCGCGATTCGCACATTCCCTCTCACATCGCTGAGTGTGCTTATCATCAGCATCCTGCTTATGGCGGGTGCGTTCCAAAGTTAGTGGAGTTATGTGTATAAAAAGGGAATTTAGTGATTTGTGATGAGTAAAGTGACATACAGTCCGTCAAAAAAGAGCGTGGTTGTGTTAATTTATAAAAAAAAAAAATATTTTATGAAACTTTCATATTTATACATACATATATACAGATTGAGTTTTTCACTGAGTACAGAGCTTGCTGAGGTGTTTAGGATCGTTGTCCTACTGCAGAATCCATTCTTCATTTTTTCTGATGAACCATCGTTTGGCAGATAGCACTAAAGCCTTTTTGCAGATTTCTATCATTTTCTCGGCATTTAGGTTGTCAGTAAAGAGGTAAAAAATGCCGAATCCCTGCTTTGAAAAGCAGCCTCAAAGATGCACTTTTATTCCATGTTTTACGATCCGCTAAACAAGCTTATTGGTGGAAGTTGACAGGCTCGCGTGAAGACAGAACGTGCCCATATAGAACATTCATCAGTAAAAATGACATTTTCACAATCTCTATCAATATTCTCATGCGCCCAAGCGAGTCGCTTTGTCACAAGTTTTTCAGTCAACATGTCATATCTTCATATCATGTCATTGTGATGCGCCATTTCAGATCATGAGTATGAAGAAGAGTTCGGATAGTTTCGTAGGATATATCTAAACCTTTTGCCATTAATTTTGCTTGCCCTTGTCGCAGTGTTAAAGCAGGATTCCGCGAAAACAGATTCACTATTCTTTTTTCATCTTTTTTGTTCACTTTTCCTATCGAACCACGTTCTGGTAAATCGTCGACATTTTTAGCCACTTTATATCACTGTATTCATTTCTGTACAGATGCCGTCGACTTTCTCATATATTTAGCAGCCGCTAATTGCGACATTTTGGGGCCTTTCGGATGGATGCAAAGGAACACAGCTTCGTAGCGCGACGCGTACTTAGCACTCATGGCATTTAACGAGATTCTCTTTCAAAAGATCAACGACAACTGAACCTTTGTTGACAATGCATCAAGGACAAAGCTTCCCTCTATCGGCTCGCGAAGGAATTAGAGCGAAATCTTTCATTAACTGTGGGTAAAGTCGACCACGCTCTTACTGGATAAACGTAAATACATATTTCTAAGTAGGTCAAGAATTTCACAAAAAGCTTTCATTTATTTGTAATACATTTTTCAAACCCCTTAGAAAACAATCCTCCATAAAACTAAATCAAAAAAAAAAAATAAAAAATATTTTTAATTTAACGGATGCATTTAATTAAATAAAATATTGATGTGGCAACCCTTTTCTTAAATATATTATATACTACTACTCCAAAATTATTAATAAGTTGTCCTAGATAAACATTTTTATAACCTGACCCAGAAGGAAACGTCGGAGACAGAAGTTCTCAGAGAAATATTCCTCTTACTATGAAGCGTGACTATATTTTCTTGCGTAACACGATCTCGTTGCAATCAATTGATTATGCTTTAGTCGAAATTTTAGATTATTTTAGAAATATTGAAGAAGAAAATACTTTGGATTATTTTTTTATTCCTAATAATCCTGGAACGCCCCACATTATTCATTTCATACAAATATTTTATTCATAATGTTTGATGCCATATCTTCTTTTTTAATAATCCTGCAATTGTAAATTTAAGCACATATTTTTTATTAAACTACATCATTTAGAAAATCATATTTTTGTTATAAAAAGTCATGTTTTTCAAAATTGCAAGGGCTATCAATGTACCCGCTAAACAGAAATGATAAAATTGCATCAAGCTGTAGGTTAAAGCAATTTAAGTGCTATTAATTGACGGAAAAGTCAAAAAAACCTTATAAAAAGTGATGCATTTTGAGTTCACTACTTTTTTTAAATAAAAACACAGCAACTTCAAAACTAATGGAGAATGTTTACTATCATTCGAAAGAAAATTCTTTGGCATTTATTTTTTGATGATTATCTCTTTCAAATGTTGGCCGCGACTACGTCTCAGATGATCCATCCGTCGAGTTCAATTTTTGATGACTGGTTCGAGCATTTCGACTGGTAATTGGCGAATGACGCGCATGATGTTTTGCCTCGAGGCCTAAATCGAAGCGGGATTGTCCACACAAACTTTAGACTTAACATATCCCACAGGAAAATGTCGAATGTTATGATATCACACGATCTTGCTGGCCAATCGACCGTCCTAAAGAAGTATTCTCTCAATAAATCCATTGATTGATGCGATGTGTCAGAAGTGACACCGTCTTGTTGAGACCAAATGTCGTCGAGATCATGAGCTTCAATTCCAGGCCTCTAATAGTCGATTATCACGGCGCAGTAACGGTTGGCATTGGCAGTTACGTTCGATGATTCCATCGACCCAGAAACCACACCAAACCGTTGTTATTTCTGGATAAAATTACAGCTCTTGAATATCTTCAAGTTGCTCTTCGTGACAAATGCGCCAATTTTGCTTGTTTACATACCCATTGAGCCAGAAATGGCCCTCATCGCTGAACAAAGTTTGGCTCGACAACTTGAAATCTTCTTGGAACTCATCAAGAGTCCATAGAGCAAAGCGATGTCGCTATTTTGATAGCTTTCAATTTAAGATCTGTATCACGTTTCTCCAAGTTGCTGTGAATGGAGCCGGATGAAAAATATGTAGAGGCGTTAAATCGCATCATGGCCATGTTTTGACGTAAAACATGTAGCGGTGCACCATTTTGTTGAAAATAGAGTCGATTTTATAAACTTTTGGGGAAAAAAGTCTGCCAACATCTATCGATGGTAACGGCATTTCCTGTTTCATTTCGGAAAAAAATAAGGCCCGTTTATGCCGCTATACTTTAATTCACACCAAATGGTCAATTCTTCTAAATACAATTGCATTTCTTTAACCACATTATGATTTGACTCACTCCAATAGTGGCAATTTCATTCGCTAACAAAGTCATTAAGCAAGTAATGGGCCTCGTCTGAAGAAATGATTTTTCGATTATTTCGAAAAACGTGAATTTAGGTAATTACCTTGGAGAATTTCCAAGCGCTTTACCAAAGAGAAAAGTGGTATGACTGACAAAAGTTGACACAAGTTCGTTAGCAAAGATGGCCGCACGATCTGTCAAAATCACGTCATCCCTATTAGTAGACGATACATATGTATGAGAGGGATAAAGCATGCCTTGAGTGTCATAACCTCCAACATGAAAACATTATTTCTATTGTGCTGGCGAAGACAACACCGAAAACATGAAAATAACGTCAAAAATTGTCTCCAAAGATAAACCCAAATATCTAAATTTTCTACGAAGGAACAACGAATATGTTATATATAAGTTGGAAAAGAGACAATTATTTTTACAATATTTACAAAATGGTCTACACATTAAAACAAAAGAGGTCTTAGTTATATTATATTAGATAAATAAATATTATTATATATAGTGAAGGCACGATTTAGAGATATTCACTTTTTGTGCCACAGAAAATTTATCTGAGTCAAATTTAGGATCGCCTTAATTAGTGAAGCCTCTCAGCACATCTTAAATATAAATTGCATTCAAAGTAAAATTAATGATTTCAGGCGATATTTTAAACTCTCAGATCTTTGAACAGCAACTCTGATTTTTAGTGCACATGTGGAGATGGTCTCATGCAAGCTATTTATTATCGCTGAATCACATCTGCAACCACCGTAAATAAGAGAAAACATTTAAACTAAAGTGTTCGAAGAATGTCTGAAAAATGTAGACTCGACTGCTTTTACAAAACATTCCGACTTATTTGTGCAAAAATATCGAATTTCGAAAAGTAAATAGGCGAAGAAAACAGTTATTCCCGCAATCAATGCCCTTAGAAGGCATCAAGAAGCCAAGGCTGGGGCAACACACAATCCTTAGGATATACGTATGTATGTGTGCGTGCGTATTAAGTCGTAAGCACTTGACAAATAACAAAATTGCAATTAAGTTTCTTTTGCGGTCTTTTTTTATTAGATAACCACTTATAAAGAAACACATGCAGTCACACACATATGTGCATACACATATATGTATGTATAGAACTACTCGTAACTCCCAAGAGCATCGTCACAGCATTACATTTCTCACCCAAAAGCCCGCTTGAGTATGTCATACATACATACAATAATACTTTTTCATCTATAAATGGGGATATGTATGTGTGAGTGTATTTATGTACGTATATGTGTATATGTATGTATGTATGTATGTATGTATGTCTAAGTGTATTTGGCCTCTGCCATTCAATGCAACTGGGACCATTTATAATCGCTTGAAGAAAGGCGACTTGGCCTCCCTAATGTCTATGTAGTGACAAGTGTAGGCAATAATAAAAAATATTGCTGAGGCTATATATCAAGTACTAAGCCGATAAATACATTAAATAAATTCGGTGAAAAGGGCAATAACAACTGTATACTTTTTTTTATAACACACATGAGCTTATATACGCACACATACTGCACTCACACACATGTAATTCTGTATGCCAGTATATCGATTACAAGTGGCGTCGCTTGTTTACCAAACATGAAAAGTAGCAAGGACTTAAAAAAAATAATGCCGTTAGCAATGAAAAAATAAAATAATAATAACACTCTTTGCGTAGAAAATGCTTTTTATCCTATGCACACACACATGCGCATATATGTTTTAAGTGTAAGGAAGAAGGAGGACAATATATCTGTCAATCGTTTGACCATTTGAACAGTGTTTGTATTTTTAATACCCTGAACGGGGTATATTAAATTTTCCACGTGGAAAAGTGACACTAAAATAAAATTTCGGAGATCCTATAAAATATATCTATACATTGAGGCAAAAAAGTAAACGGAAAGTATAATTATTTATACAAGTGGTACAAAGCCTCCAAAGACGGTTGAGAGATCGTTGAAAATACCGATGAAAATATAAAAAAGTGAAGGATATGGTGCTTGAAACCGTCGAAGAAGTGTTAGAGAGATGGCAAGAGTGTTCGACATCTCTTGCGAGTCCGTTAGAATGATTTTGGTGGATATTTTGGGTATGAAAAGCGTCTTTGCTCGACTCGTCTCCATAAAGCTCAATTTCTTTCATAAAGAATACCGTATGCAGGTCTCTTTGGATATGCTTGATCGTGCGAATTCCGATCTCACATTCATGGGGAGCAATTCGAACTGCCGAGGAGACATGGGTTTACGAGTTTGACATGCAAACAAGTAAACAATCATCGGAATGGTGGGGAAAAACGAGCCGAAACCAAAAAACACGCAAATCCGCTCAAAAATCAGAGTGATGCTCATTCCTTTTTCGTTATTGGTGATTTGGTGCATCACGGATTTGTTCCGGAGAGGCAGACGGTCAATAAGGAATTATATTTGGCGACATCCGTCGAAAACGTAAAGATTTGGCTCCATGTGATTTTTTCTTATTCCACAAACTAAAATTTTCGCTCCGTGGAACCCGTTTTCAGTCGTTCGGAAATAAAAAACCAAATACGCAGCAGGAGTTGAAGGCCATCCCGAAAAGTGCTCAGGAAAGGGTACTGAGGACTGGAAAAATCGTTGGTAAAAGTATGTTATAGCCGCTAGGGACTACTTTGAAGGAGACAAAATAAGTATTGATTAATAATTAAATATTTCGCGTTTTATTTCTGGTTACTGCGAATCAGAAAATCTGGCAGCTGAAAATGTGAATGGTGTTTATACTTCTGATCCTGTAATAAGCGTATGCAATCACTTGAATGAGGCGGGGTGCAAAAAGAAGATCGATGCTTGGTATCACACGAGTTAACACAAAAAAACCACATGAACCGATTTCCATCTACGGCGCAATCGATCTATATTAAGAATATTAAGAGTGATGAAAAATTGTTCTCACATGTCAAGTTCAAGGGAAAATCGTTGTGATCGACTCGCGGAGAGCCGGCGCAAAAGGAGAATGAGCTGCTCACCTACACCCAACCCTTAATTCCGACCGGTATTGTGAAACATTGGACCTTGTAATAGGAAGGAGGATATATGATAATAACGAGAGGTCTTCAAGTTGAAAAATTTGCTTTAAGAGAAGCTTGTGACCATAGACAGTAGGATTTTCATAACCGGTAAGGGCTAAGGGTTATGCAAACCCGACCAGCTAGGTAACTCAAAAAAGTAGTTATCGTCCATTACTATTAATGAATAACATATTATAACATACTATGTATGTATATACACCTAACCTAACATAAAGTAAGTAGGAGTTCTGTCACTTCGGGCTCAATTAGCGCTGCATGTGCCATTTTGATGAACAAGCTCTCTCTATACCTAGTACTTCCGTTTGGAAGTTTCTGGCTGAGTTTGGTACTTGGATAGAGAGAAAGATTTGGAGATTATCAAAGTATACATCTGCAATCCATTTTGTACCCATATATAAAGGCTGCATCGTCATACCCTACTAAACCTCTTCCCTATTTTCGTCTAGAGGGTATCCTAACGCGGCTATTAAAATCCTACCATGGCAGAATATCGTCTGATTTTCTCCTTGTTTAACTGGTTCACGATGGCCATTGTGTAAAGTCCGTTTATTATCTAGCCCTTTCCACTCCCTACTTAAAAAAATTCAGGTTTATTTGAATTTGTTCTCCAATGACAACGCTGTATAGCTCTGGATGTATGGTTTCTTCGACGTCAACAAAGTTAATCGCTTAGGTTTAGTCTCGAGATTTAATAGTATGCCTTCCACACCTTCCAGTATGTCAAGTTCTTTAGGTTTTCAAGATTACGATGCTTTTAACCAGACCAGTAAATCCAGGACCATTTCGCAACGTATTTTTTTAAATTTCTTCCTTAGGCTGATATATTCCTCTTTTAAGTCATTAAAAAAATTTCTGATCATCCAAATGCCTTTCAATATTACAGCGAATCAAATTTTCTACTATAATCCTTTAGACATTAAATTCTCCAAATATAGTAATACTCTTATATCTCCTAAATATTCATACCAAAGCAACTTAAGCAATTTATGCAATTCCAAACCAAATATTATCAAATAGTCCAAGCAAAAGCTGAGGGTACGAGTGTCATACCGCCTACCACTAAAATTAAGTCATTTCAATTCGACTCGTCTTGTAGTTATACCACTACACCCACCATACTCACACCTCACCAATTCAGCTAATCAATTGAGCGACGGCATATAAGCAATCATCATCTTTAAATTGGTATATGTATTTGAAATCCTTTCAATTTTATTAACATCTTAAGTTATCTACCCAGAGACACACACAATTTCGAAGCTAAAACCCAGCCAGAACCTGCTGGTCCTCTGCACTTTTTAACTCTACGCGCTGACAATCATTTGGTCTTTATTATTTTCCCCTTTCCTTTTGCTGTTTTGGCCGAAAGTGTGGCGCTACAAATTGAGTTTGCCAATGCATAAACCGAAATTGAACATCACTAATCCCTTTAAAGTGACACACTGGCACCCTGTTATTGCTAAGCGTGTACGGTTATACGATTATTGCTGGCGTATTGGAGTACAGCAAGCGGATAATTGAATTGTTCCCTGTCCGACAAGAAGAATTTCACATTGTAGCCTCGCTTGCAGGCGTAGTTCAACGAATGCCGTCGATTATGTAAATTTAGTGAACCGGAGTTTGTTTTCGCTTTCTTTATTCGAAATAGCGTGTGATATTTCGATTGAATTTTTTTTCTTTTTTTAAAGCTATGAGCCGAAAGAGTGTTACAGCAATGCACTCTTACTTCTGATATGCTGATATCTTTAGTTTTCATATCCTCTTTTGAGATTGAGTTATTTGGAGTATCCGAGCGAAATTGGATGCTCGGGTTGGGTTTGAGAGGGTCTAGATTGATTTTGCTCGAGTACTTTTGATTTGAAGACCATGCATTAAAAAACCGCCCAGTTTAGTACTTAAAAATAAAGACATTTTTTTCTAATTCCGATCGCCCTTTGAAAATATAATTTGTTCAGGTATCGATACGTCTGCAGGTTGAGAAGGTTTAGATGGAACTTTGTCGCAGTATTTGAGCCTCAATCGAGTACTTTCGATGCGCGACTGACCATTTGAAGACTATGCATTAAAAACCCGCCCAAATCAATACCCAAAATTATTGACATTTTTTCTAATTACGATCGTCCTTCGAAAATTTCAATATTTTGCGAATATTTTCAACATGAAAATTAAATATCTCTTAAAACTCATCAGAGATCCGTAGACTACTCAAAACGTGCAGGAAAGTCCACTTATCGATTAGAAAGAGAAGCTTGGATAATCAGTACATATAAACGGGTCGATATCGGTGACAATCATCTAGAAGTTAGTATATTAAAGGAATGAAATGACAGACCTTAAATGGTTGAGTTGATACGGCCTAACCCTCGAAGTCTGGTTGTTTGACTCTCATAACAACTTATCCTTTGTAAAATTGTGATGAACTTTATTTTACCATAGGATCAAAGACTTAAAAGCTAAGCAGCGTCATAATCCAAGAGTTTACCAAAATATTTCGTGTCGCCATTTTGCTTTTAAATTGACAGCATAAGCTAGGAGATCGAGAAAATAAGATGGACAGGTTTCCTATGGAGCCATTAGTACTTCGTTCAAATTATTCGAGAGCATACCTAACTAAGTCCAACCATCGAGATTCCATCGTTACTTTTGGAAACCGAAAATTGAGTTAGACAATTCTTTGCTTTAAAATAGTATTCAATATTTGGTTAGAAGCCTCGAGACCACATTTGCGACAAAACCTTCGACACAGAAATACTATCTGCCAACTATTATTTCACAATACAATTTTCCAGATCAGAACAATAAACATTGTCTTAAATACATTTTATTGAACAAAAATATATAAAATTTTAATATGCGATACACGAACTCGCCTTAACAACAGTGTTCCGTGCGATTTTCGTGACGTATGACTACATCAGCTGCGATCATATTCGGTGTGAGGAAGTCAGCAAGGCGGTCGGCACCCAGGCGAGACTGGCGATCGAATGGAAAGCCCAAGGCACGAGGATCGTGTTGCAAGAGCTGATGGTTGCTACAGGAGTCAGCACCACTGATGGGCTCTGCATCAACCTAAAAAAATTAATATATTAAATTCTTAAGAAAACTTGTGTGCTAAGTTGACCGACGACACTTACGCTCTCCTGGTCGTAATTTGATACCATGACGACGAGCTCACACTGCAAACCCTTGGCTGAACCCTTCGGTATGAGCATATGGTGTGGCCAGCCACAAGCATTTTGCATAGTTTCGTTAGTCACACGAGTCATAGCCAGTTTTCGGAATGTGCGCTCAATGGGTATCGTAAGGCTTGATTCAGTGGAGCGACGTCGTATAACATTTTCATCGGGTTGTACTGAAAATGTTTAGAGCCGTACGTATGTATACATATATTTTTCATATTGTACAAATTTACTCACATGCTACCACAAATTTATCCAATTCGATCATCAACAAGCGTTGTTCATTGAAAGTCATAGTCTGATCTTGCTCATCGAACTTGGGACCGAGAAAGATGCGTACCAGGCCAAAACGTTTTGTAGCACTCTCATTAGTCACCTTGATTGTATACGTGAAGGGCGCATGTTGTAGATGCTTGAAGCGCGCAAAAATATTACCACGTGGCGCAAAATCCATACCACGCGATAGATCAATATCGGATTCCTGCCAAAAGGTTTGAAAAACATTGGGTTCACGCACATCCTCGGCTGTGACTTCCACAGATGTTAAAGCGAAGCCATCGTAACGCAGCTCCGCATCGGTGTAGGGTGGAAGCTGAGCTTTGTGTTGCTGAAAAATGCCATCGAGATAGGCGTGCCATCTATAGAAGGCGGGGTCGCGCATTGCTGTAGCAAGATCACCCACAACACCAAACGACTCCAAATGACGATGTGACGGATCGTGAGCGTAGGCAATGAAGAGATGGCCCATATTATGAAGATCACCATAAAGGTTACGGTTTGGTGAAGCCATGGACGACTCAATTATATTGCCGAGCAAATCGATATTGAGGGGTATGTGCTTTTCGCTCTCCTGTGGATATCAAAAAAAAAAAATAATAATTATTTGTAAATTTATAGGACAGTTGGGAGCTTGAACGGCTCACTTAAACTTACATCTAAAACAAAACCTTTTGTGATAGCTTCTTTTATGCGTTCCATCCATTGTTCCAAATCTTCAATATCCATAATTAGTTGGTCTTGATGGCGACGCACATCCGAAAGTTTGGTATTGTCAAAACGGGGTGCCGACTCCATTTTGGGAAAGTAGCCTTCCTTAATATATTCACGTAAATCCATTAAGGGTTCTACACGTTTCAAATCATTACCCAAGCGCTCTACATTGTATCTGGCTAAAATTTGCTGATACATGTAGTAGAAGAGCTCACCGCGACGCGCCTTATACACAACACTGCGCTCGCTCGCCTCGAATGGATACACTAAATACCGGTGCCAATGATATAAGTTCACACCAAAATCCTCGCGAAAATACCATAAACGATGCTCTGGCTCGTCTTCCGATGCTGTATAATCGTGTGGTATTAGAATTGCCATGCGCGAACCTTCGGGTACGATTGTGCATTCCTCGCGTAAATGACGAAAAATTTGCCGATCGACAAACTTGTTGGGGAAACTCTGTATCAAAGAGGGCACACCCATGCCTTTAGTGTCTTTGCGGTGCAGTATGGCCACGCTCAGCGCATAATTGAAGAGATATGGATTGAGCCGATCGTGTGCATAAACCGCAACACTCTGCAGTTCATCGACCGTGGGCGCGTTCATGAACGTATCAATCAGACGCGCTGCCATTATGCGATGTGCCGGCACGCAGAGCGAAAAATGTGCCTTACGCGACAACTTCGATGGTAAACCCAGATCGGGCATGGAAATATCTCGTACATTTACAAGGCTCTCAGCTCTTTCGCTAAATCGGTCCAACACTTCATTATCTATAACTCGGTAACGATCGGTGAGAAATTTCTTAGGCACATCAAACACTACTCCCCGCCCTTTTTCCATGAACACGGGTTCGTGCGGACGATCGAAGAGTAGCAGGAGATTATACTTGTCGCCCATACTGTGTGGACTGGCAGAGCTTTAGCAATTGAGTTCGGGAAGTCGGTACTCTTTTATGCGGATCGTTGCACTTTTGTTTATAAAATCTAATTTAAAACTGCGTTGACCGTGTGAAAGTAAACGCATTTATATGCAAATTTTGGATATTCAAAAATGTTTGTGGGTTTCCAAAAATAAAAAAATTGCGGTTTCAAGGTCTCGTTTGAAATTCGCTATGCCAAATGCATTTTTAGTGAAATTCTAGAGCGTTATCTTACATTTAGTTTGAGGTTTTGCAATTTTTACTAGAAAAAATTATATATAATACACTAAAATGCATTAGTCTCCCATGCAATGGTTGAGCTGATAAGAGTTTAGAAACTTCGAAAGACTCGAAAGAATTTATGTTCAGGAGACATTGGCATACCACAGAGTATATTCGAGTCGTTTTTTTGGTGATCTTATATAATACATTATCATAAAGATACAACGTCTTGGTTAAAAGGAAATTTCTAAAAACTGCTGGAAAAATGAAAAAAGTGTTCTGAAGAAGAAGTTAACTGTAGCTTCGCGCTGGTCTAACAAATCTCATATATCTTTTTCGAGTCCAGCTACCACGGCTCTTTTCTAAGATTTGATTCAGTTTGTTGACTGTGGACTTTAATCTTTCATACAGAACTCTAGATAGAACCTTAAATGCGATGTTGAGGAGGCTTATTCCACGGTAGTTTGCGCAGATTGTGGGGTCTCTCTTTTTGTGGATTGAGAGCACACTTAAATTCCAATCGTTGATCAGGCTTTCATCCGACCATATTTGACTAAGAAGCTGATGTATGCGCCTCATCAGTTCTTCGCCGCCTTGTTTGCTGTCGCCGTAGCTCGGCCGGCAATCCATCGGTCCCCGCCGCTTTGTTTGCTCGAACGACTTATCGAAAATTGGACTCAACGGACAGACCATCTGAGGCGTAGCCGCGACCGATATTTGAAAGAGATAAACTTCAAATGATAAAAAAAAAAATCTCTACTAAATTTGAAGTTTCTGTGGTTTTTCTTTAAAAAAGTAGGGAACCTCGAAATGGACCTTTATAAATATCGAGGTAAATTTAATAGACACTATTCAGAACTTAATTAAAGACGACTAATTCCGTTCCCACAATAGTCGTTTCTTCGTAACCCGAACGGACCCGGATTTTTATCCGGCCAAGGACTAGCTTTGAGGTTCCCACAGTCGGGTCTGCGTTATAAGAACGGATCCGGATTTTTGTCCGGTCAAGGGCTGTCAACTCGGTAGCAACCCTCTTAATTACTTTAAATATGTTTCTAACGCTACAACAACAACCCAGCACAATCTTTTAATACTTACGATTGAGACCACCGATGCACGAACAGAAGTGATATAATGCTAAATACTCTTCATCAATTTATCAAAAATGGTATAAATTAAATATTTCAATAATTTTAATTCATTATTTACATATTTATAGAAGAAGATATAAAATTATTAATTGAGTAATTACATTTGATATGTAACCACCTAATCTTTACCTAAATTATTTCCGCCAAGCCTAAAAGTATGCAAGCTATGCATCCTGGTACTACCATATTGACTATTCAAGTAATTTGCAAATCATTTCGAGTTATATCTTTGCTTTGCTTAACAGCGACTAAATTAGTCGATTGTACTACTAGTCAATATTGTTTTTATTTTGTATATTATTACTGCTAAAAGTACAACAACTCTGTTTGCAATAATTTAATTATAATCAAAAAATAAACGTCTTAACCAAGTTAAGTTTATGCTCAAAAGAACTTCCTTTTCATCTGGCAACGCTAGCGTATACAGTCAACAGCTGTCAGCGTCCTTTGTTTGTTTATTGCAAATGTCATATTTGACAACATTTTCTTTTGGGAAAAACAAAAGTTTGTCATCAAACAGTGAGAAGTGGAGAAAAATTAATTTGTCAGTATTGTATCGAAATCTTTTTGTGTTTGCTTTAATAGTTTATTAAAGCGTTTAGTTTTATTTTTACAAATTTTTAGTGTGTGGTTTTGTTTTTTTTTGTTTCGTTATAGTCTTAAATTATAAGTGTTACTATTTTGGTTGTGCCTTAAGGAGGCCATATACAAAGTAAAAGCGCCATTTTACGACAAAAAAAAATTTAAAAAATTTGGTTAATAAAAGTAATTGTGACGCATGTTTGTGGGCAAAATGAATGCCAAAGATATATTAATGCGCGCAGTGCAGTGCGATCAAGCCGGACGAATTTTGGAGGCACAACATCTGTATCAAGATGGCATACAAATACTTATGGATCTGGTTGGTGGTAAGGAATAGCAAGCGCAAACATTTCAGCAAATGTTCTGTACAAAATCAGTTAATTATATGTGTTTGCATGCCTTTGTTATTGCTCTTGAACAGACGAAACGGACGTGGCCAAGAAGAAAGTGTTTTATGAACGTATAAAGGAGTACATAGACCGCGCCGAACAAATTAAGGACCGCGTACAGAAGCATGTCATACGCGGCGAGTTGGTTACCAATAAACCAATAGAAGATAATTCTACCGGCAATAGTTATCAGTCGCTGTTCGGGCAGTACCTCAATGCGGACGTAAAAGAGGTACTACTTGAGGAGCCATATCTGTACGAGAAGTACCAAGTATGTGTAAATAGCAATGGAAATAATAAGCACTCGCGCACAACAACTAAATATTCATGCAGTTTCAGAATCTTGTAACATTCTTGGAGTTGTTGGTAAAGAACTGCCGCCACCTCAAATATGTGAGAGTGGTCACAAAGACTGATACCAAAGCACCGGAGAACCAAAGTAACGTGCTAGAGCAGATTAGAGCGGATATGGCAAAACGTAATGTAACTTTAAGCATAAAATTCGAAGACACTTTGCATGACCGCAAAATTGTGTAAGTTACTGTTTTAATACTAACCTATAACAAAACTAATCGCATCCCGACTACTTTTAGCCTCAGCAACGGTTATATTATAAAGATTGGACGTGGTTTGCATTTCTTCAAGGCTACTAATCCGTTATACAGCCTAGGCTTATGTGATTATGATTTTCGAAAATGCTTGCAAACTGACGTGGACATTTGGCGTACTAGAAACTTCATTGCTTGAAACTGATAAAAGTGCTGCCCTAATCACTGACTCATCGTTAAGCGTTTAACAGACATTTTTACAATAATTTTTGTGTGAATTTTTTATGAAATAAGCATTTTGTTTTTTGATAAAAAAAAAACTTTTGTATTAAACTTTCAATAAATATGTTTAAGTATTTTTTGTTAATACATACATAACTGTGAATGTATTAAAAATTAAAATAATAAAAATTGAATTCCATGAATTGAATTAAGTAAAGGTTTATAGCAAAAACAAACAAAAAAAAATGTTTTCTTGTGTAATGCATAGGCGCCATAGCTCGAAATGCACTAGTTGCGAGTTAATGCCTTTTCAAAGCTAGCTCTGGAGCGCAGGCGTTAAAATATGCACCCACATTCCTGCACACATATAACAACAAGCCCGCATAGGCACAATAGGACCTTGCCAAGTGTTCCGTAATCGCTATAAATCTTCGACAGAAGCCAAAGTTGCCTTGCTGACAGCACTATGTAGGCTGCGACAACGGTGAAATTGCATTCTTCTACGTTCTTTTTGTTTTCTTTTTCTGTGTGTGCGGGTATTATTTCGCACCACAGCCGCACAGCTGGAGGTGTTGCAATATTGGCAGTGAACAATGTGCAGCGAGCGACGTTTTATGCTGCCGCTATGGCTGCTGCTGCCCGCACGTAGCTTTGCTGCGACCATTTATACTGCTTACCATATTTTATGTCATACGAGATACGAGATTTTTCGAGTGCGTCGACAGCTATTTGGGTGTTCCAGCGTGCACACGATTAAATTTCTTGGCGCTCTCAGCTGCAGCGGCAGAGGCAGCGGCCGGAGCTTGGATTTGACTGCACAGCGTGAGTGAATTGAATTCCAAGGATGCAACAATTCTTAAAAATTAAAAATAAAAAAAAATTTAAATAGAAGAAATGAAACAGCAGAGCTAGAGCTTCAGTCGTATAAATTGCACGCTCGAATGCACGCTGCATAAAAGCGCACTGTTTTATATCAGATTTCGGGGGTTTATTAGTCAATGTATGGGTTAAGATTCAAGGATTTTTGATTAAACCATAAAAAGGCTGAAAGAATGGATGCTTTGTGTAGTTAAAGTCTCTACTTAACAGTGCAGGAGGATTAAGACCTAGGACTCGATATAACAACAAAAGCAAAACCCAGAGAGGTTATTTTCTTTGCTGTTGCAGCAGTTGCATCTGTTTTTTCGGTTATCTATATAGTATATATATTGCAGGGAGAATTATTGTTTTATTGGGTTGGGATTAAGATAGAGGCTTATTAGATTCAAAAGATAAGTTGTTTGAAAATCATTCATCTTTTTAGCGGCAGAAAACATTCCTGGATTAGTTCCGAGACATGTTGCCCGACTATTATGGGAACGAGACAGGAATATTAGTAGACGGTTTTAAAATTTACTTCTCATTTCTCATATTTCAGCAATTTTAGGCGATTCCCGGGATCTCCAATGTAATATTTCATCAACATTATTCTGTTAGCTCCTTCAGGTACCTCACGTTTAGTCAAATTTGTCGCGCTTTCCGACTTCAGAAGTCGCTGTAAACCTCTCCTTTTTTTGTCATTTGTAAGATAATTAAGACATTTCGTGGTGGAGGAGTACACTGTCGGGAACAATCCATTAGCTCCAACTTTAGGCTTTCTGACCACTGCAGCGTCTTCCAAGCAGAAGTGACTGTCATTAAGCTAGCTGTACATCTACTGCTCTGGAGCTCAGCCTTCTTCAGAGTGATGATAAGCTCGCTGACCTAAAGCTTCGGCCGAAATAGTGAAGAATGAAATAGTTTCATCTCAACATCTTCCTGTCGAATGTCGGTATTTAACAGATCAAGATTAAAATAACCCGGATCTCACACCTTAAGATACGCAGGTTAAAATGTTGAAATATAAATAAAGAAATCAGATTTGTGATGGAGGAGGAATTTTTATCCGGCTTTACAACGAACTGTACTTACGTGTGATCCTGGTAACCAGGGGATTCATCTGCGACATGAATGCTCTTACCAACGCATAAAAAAGCTTTTTGAGTATAACAAATTCCCTATAGGAAGTAATTCCGAGTTGTTTTTCTGGAAATCCATCGACTTAGGTTTAGTCAAACCCATCGAGCGACATTTGAGTGATGTTATGAACCTCAAACTATCGCTATTTGCAAACGAAGAACTCAAAAGACCGGAGTAAGACTTTTTCTAGTACATTCTATACAAGAATCCCCCTACTTATTATATATACTTGGTTCTAATATGATCAATCTTCGTCTCATATACTCGGACTCAATCCCGACTAGAGGTATAACACTTAGTTGTTTGGTCTATTGGTTCGAAAACTGTCAGATCTGCAAAAATAACACATAACGAATATATTTCGTTTTCTAAACATCCTTACTAATTTGACATAAAAAGTTTTAATGTTAAGGGAGTTCAGAAAATTTGACGTTGAGCTATACCAAAAGCTCTGTCAGAATCGGGAAGGACCTCTCCGAGCCGTTCGATACCAGACGGGGTTTCAAACAAGTCGACTTCATATCGTGCGACTTCTTCAATCTGCTGCTGGAGAAAATAATTCGACCTGCAGAGCTTAAACGAGCAAGTACAATCTTCTATAAAAGTATATTGGTATTTTTGGCCTCAAACTGAACGAGGACAAGACGATATATCTCCTGACAAACAATCGTCACACTCGCGACTTGGCTCTCTTTTCGGCAATGTATATTTGTACTTTACCTGACAGTTAATTTCAGACAGACTGTTATATGTCCCATTTCCCTATTACTGTTCTCCTGGATAGCTGAAGGTGCGAGATCGGAGGATGTTTATAGGAATATTAAGACAATTTTATCTCAACTTCTAAAACTAGGCTATCAAATGATAAAGTGTAAGTATGGTGTAATTGGAAGTTCCTTGTAAATTAAAGTTGGTCGAATTTTATTTCGGCATTGGCTTTCAGATAATTGAAAGCAAAGTGTTTTGAGGGTGTATCCGAAGGGGTTCAGTGTCCATTGGATCCCAAAATTTTAAACGCGATTTTCTCAAGACTATGTTGGTAAGAAAAATTTCCAAAATTCTAAAACGTCTCGATCGATTGACTTGAAATTTTTATACGCCCTTCCCAGATAAAGAATAAAGGAATATGTTTTTTATGAAAATTTCGATTTTTAAAGCACCTCTGAAGAGTAAAATTAAACAAAAATATATTTTTTTTTTTTGAAGTCGCCATTTTTTCAAAAAGTATAATTTTAATTAGTGCTTCGATCATTACCTGTATTAATATATTGTTAGTAGAATGAAAATTTGTTTTGGTGTTTGGATTAACAGAAAAATCTTTCACACTTTCTTTTTTTCGAAGGTTCTTCTGAAGATCTGCTAGGGGACCGAGAAAATCCAAAATTTTTAAAAATTAATCCCCGATTATTAAGTACATTAAATTCTGTAAATGTACATTTTTATTTTTATTTTTATTTTATTTATTTTTTTTTTTTCAAATAAAATGCTTCTCAAAAAGGATTATTTAAGGGATTCCAAGAAATTTAAAAGGGCACCTCTGATTTAAGCAATTTTATAAAAACAAAAGCTTGTTAATATAACAAATCAACATATAAAATTCAAAAAACCGTTTTTTTCAATTTTATTATTTAATATAATAGAATTAATTTCAACCATTTTTCACTAACAATACGATATTATTTATTTTTACCTTCTAAACCTTCCAAACCAAGACGAACCTGCGGCGCGTTGTTATTGTAAATTATGCCTATTTTATGTTAGATGTATGTGAAGTTAGCATGAATAACTGTATGCTGACATACTTTTGCATAAATACCGTTATTCAACCAATTCACACAACACCCACAGCCAGCAGGATGTAACACGTCTAACGGTTTATTATAATTTTTCAACACTTTGCTGTTACTCGATTTTTTTACTTGTCCAAATTGCATTTATAACCCGTGAACATACGTATGTATATGAAGTATGTATTCCGAAATACTGTTAGTTGATGATGACAAATTAATGATTCGGTGTGCCCCATGGTGTAAATTATACACCCCGTCACTGAATTATTTATCGCGTCATAAATAATAAAATTTCGTGCTGATAATAATGCTTCGCCGGCAAAGCCGAATAAATTGGCTAAGGCAGTGTTTGCCACCTGCATTTATACACATGTACAAAGAAGCAAAATATATATACTTACTATACATACACACATATGTTCAATATGCATCAGATGTTACGGTGAATACAAATACTATACATACTATATAATTTTAAGACGCCGCTTATACAAAGTTCTTTAATAAATTAATTGCCTTGGTGAAAACAATTTTTGGCAACGATTTATTGCTGCCATAAGTTCTGTTACAAGTGCCGGCCATTATAAAAAATAAACTATAATATATTTTTTTTTTATATTAATTCTATTTAATAAAGTATATATTAAATGAGCGATACACAAAATTTTATTCAAAACCTTCGACCTTTGCTATCACACAAGCTTTCAAACGATTCAACGGCCATTGATCAATAGCAGCACGATTTTTATTGCCATTGAGGGCTTTGCTCGAACCAAACATTGTTTGAGACTCTCCAAATGTCTGTGTGGTTCTCGATTGGCCATGTTCTTTAACCCTGTTCATAAACTGTAGTACAAATCTGGACTACCAGACGACCAACCCTCTGCGGCTATGAAACCAGCAATATTGCTTTTAAGCATAATCTTACTAGAAGATCCAATGCTCTCCAACGAAGAGAATATTTTTTACAGCTTTGCCACGCCTTCTAAAACGTACTGGTGGTACACTGTTGTAGCAGTAAAGAGATGTCATGGCTTTACAGGAGATTTGCTACCTAAAAATCCGAGAACTAACCGTTCTAACAGAATTAAAAGAACTTTCTGTACTGTTACTCTTCTTACAGATTGGACTGTTCACTAAGAGGGTTTTTTAGGAAATACTGACGACCTGACAATTTTTGGCCAAACATTAAACCGGCAGCATTTCGGTTACGTAGATTCGACTACCGTGAAACGGTGCTTGCCTCTCTTTATTGTCATTTTTCCAGAGATTGAAGATGCTCACTTAGCCTACTATCAATAATGGTGGATCCATTCCTGGAAAACACACGGTTTGGGGGAAGAAAGCAACTGAAGAGCAAGGCTATTGTACAGCATTAGGAAGGATATGCTCGGAAATATAGTTCTACATAATTTGTGCTAGGAATGTTGCTCTTTACTAGATTTTGACCTGCAGTAGGCAATATTTTTTGGTACACTTATTGCATATAAAGCAAGTACGGTATGTAGGTCAATTATGGTTTGATTTTTGATTCAAGTCGGTGCTTAGTGATAAAATGACAAGAACATCTTTCGAAGCCTTTCATTAGTTAGTTATTATTCGAACTTTAGGACAAGTACATACATGTATGCTAGAGTAGGAATATCGAAACTCAGCTAAATTCCATGTTGAAAGGAAACAAGGGTGACTGTTTTTGTATAACATTAAAGGCTTCTGCAAATGCTGCAGTCAAAACTAATGCTCTAAAGATATGTGTATGCAATGCCGCCGCTGTTTACTGATTTCGGCTGACTATCATGTGTCTATTTTTAGCCACATGCATTACAGATCTAATCTCTAACTTTTTCTATTTTATATTTTCTATTTGTTCACTGACTAATGAATGGTAATATAACAACCTATAGTAGGCTGTTCAACACTATATTTTGAGTTGGCTTCATTTATCGCATTTTTCTTATCGCACATTTCAAGAAATATGCAAAATTAAGTTGAATCCAAACATTACACTTCATTAGAGTACCAGAACTCGTTAGAAAATGACTGAAACTGCAGTGAATCAGGCGGACAACATACAAATTCGCGTAATAAAACTGAGTGAACGCGATGAAGTGGTTGATTTCCTACGAACACATTTCTATCCAGACGAACCGTTGAACATTGCCAAAGATCAAGATTCCCTAGTTGCGGAATACGGTATTGCAGAAATAGCGCATGGAACCAGCCTTATAGCAGTGCAACAACAAACTGTTGACGGTTTTACAAGCGAACTCGTAGTTGGCGTACTGTTGTCTGCTCCGAAGTATAGTAATGAAGCTGAGCATTTATTTAAGGAGGCCGACCGTCACAGTTCGGATAACTGGGGTAGGTTGTTTCGGATTTTTGCTCAAGCCGAGCGCGACGCTAATGTGTTCGAGCGTTATAAGGTTGAGAAAGCGTTGCATGTAAATGCGTCTGGGGTCCATAGAAATTTCCGTGGACGTGGGATTGGAACGAAACTCAAAGAGAAGTTGGCAGACTTGGGTCGTGAGCTCAACTATCCACTCATCACTACGGACTGCGCCAGCTTTTATTCGGCACAATTGTCTGAACGTATGGGTATGGAGTGTGTGAATGACATTAAGTATACGGATTATCTGGATGAGGACGGTAAGGTGGTGTTTCAGCCGCCAATGCCACATGAATATCTGAAAACATATGCCATGAGGCTGTAAATGCTAAAACTTACATAGTTGAATTTTCGAATTTTAATATTCACTGCCCGCTTAAATAAACAATTTTAAAACAAAAAACGCTCAAATTAATGTTCGGAAAAATATTAACAAAACAGGCTGTAAAAATATCAATTTTACTGAGATGGAATGAAGCTTCAATATGAGCTGGATTTTATATTGTTGGCGCTTACTTTCGTGTTAGTATTTCAAAAATTTGTAGAAAATTCAATTCGCAATTCGGAAGTCGACTCTTCTTGTTATCTCGTATATCGATTACGTAGGCTCAACTGCTGTTGAGCTGGGGCCTTTGTTCTTCCTACACACGTTAGTCTAGAGATAGCAGGCTCTCACTTTGCTACCTCTACATCGTAGTGAATCTTTGTCTGCAAAACACACGCTTTGAGGAAAGCATGATATATTACATTCTTTGGATTCAGACGCTTCAAAATAGTTGTGATCCATCATTTGTGCTGGGAATATCTCACTTTAGTGGATTTTTGTCTACAGCAGAACTCACTTTTTTCATGCACTTTTCGAATTTAAAGCGAGTACG
Source organism: Bactrocera zonata (assembly GCA_037783105.1). Lineage (NCBI taxonomy): Eukaryota > Metazoa > Arthropoda > Insecta > Diptera > Tephritidae > Bactrocera > Bactrocera zonata. The sequence goes on along the minus strand of JBAWJQ010005835.1, from coordinate 2,241,666 downwards.
TTAAGTGTGACGATCAAATATGGTTGCGGTTCTGCTTTGAGTAGAAGTATGGTGAGATATGGCTGAGAGTCAATGGCGAAATGTTGAAAATATTTCTGACAGCCGCTAATTAGTTACGGGTTATGGAGGATGGAGTCATGTGTAGAAGTTCACGCAAGTGAGGAAAATTCTCTAAGCGCCATTCACTTGGGAGTGGCCAGAAACGATTCTTTTACATATGACTCAAGCAGCTTACGACTTTCGGTCTTTGACCAAGTATCCTCTGGGTAGCCTAAGAGCATCCGTTTGAAGGCGAGCTAAAGTGAGAAGGCGAAATATCCCCTACTTAGGGTTGTGCGCTGGGTTTGGGACCCGCCACGTAAAAAAACACCCCCAATGAAAACCAACAATCAGCCTCGGATGAGAGACCCCCCTTTTGATGACGACCATGGCAAGCGAAAGAAGGACTACGAATTGAGGGCATGCACCTGGAATGTCCGGTCCCTTAATTGGGAAGGTGCCGCTGCCCAGCTGGTTGATGTCCTCGTGAAAATAAAGGCTGACATCACCGCCGTCCAAGAAATGCGATGGACGGGACAGGGACAGAGACGAGTAGGTCCTTGTGACATTTACTACAGTGGCCATATAAAGGAGCGCAAGTTTGGTGTTGGATTCGTGGTGGGAGAGAGACTCTGTCGCCGAGTACTATCATTCACTTCTATGAATGAACGTCTAGCCACAATCCGCATCAAAGCGAGGTTCTTCAACATATCGCTGATTTGCGCCCACGTCCCGACGGAAGAGAAGGACAATGTGACCAAAGATGCCATTTATGAGTGCTTGGAGCGCACTTATGAGAGATGCCCCCGCCACGATGTCAAAATCGTGCATGGTGACTTCAACGCCAGGGTGGGCAAAGAAGGTATCTTTGGCACTACGGTCGGTAAATTCAGCTTCCACGAGGAAACATCCCCAAATGGGTTGAGGCTGATCGACTTCGCCGGGGCCCGAAATATGGTTATCTGTAGTACTAGATTCCAGCATAAGAAGATACATCAAGCTACCTGGCTGTCTCCGGATCGAAAAACCACCACCCAGATCGATCATGTTGTGATAGACGGAAGACACGTCTCCAGTGTTTTAGCTGTGCGTGCGCTCCGAGGTCCTAACATCAACTCGGACCACTATATTGTTGCAGCCAAAATTCGCACCCTGCTCTGTGCAGCAAAAAACGCACGCCAACAAACACAAGGAAGGTTCGACATCGAGAAGCTGCGATCACAACAGACAGCCGAACGATTTTCTACTCGTCTTGCACTCCTGCTCTCTGAGAGCACTCGTCAACAACTCGGTATAAGGGAACTGTGGGACGGCATTTCAAACTCCTTACGTACAGCTGCAACCGAAACCATTGGTTTCAGGCTGCCTACCTCGCAACGTTACGATCGACCACAACACGTGCGGGATGGGATAGATACCGAGAGTTGAAGAGGGAAGCGAGACGGATTTGTAGAGAGAAAATGAAAGAGGCCGAAATGCGTGAGTACGAAGAGCTTGATAAGCTGGCCGACAGGAGTAATGCTCGAAAATTCTACGAAACGATGCGGCGGCTTACAGAAGGTTTCAAGACCGGAGCATACTCTTGTAGAACCCCCCAAGGTGATCTAGCCACCGATGCCCAGAGCATACTTGAATTATGGAGGGAACACTTCTCCAGCCTACTGAATGGCAGTGAACGCACAACACCAGGAGAAAACGAACCCGATACCCCAATCGATGACGATGGAGCAGACGTTCCATTGCCCGACCATGAAGAAGTTCGAATAGCAATTGCCCGCCTGAAAAACAACAAAGCGGAGAGGGCCGATTGATTGCCGGCCGAGCTATTCAAACACGGCGGCGAAGAGCTGATAAGAAGCATGCATCAGCTTCTTTGCAAAATATGGTCGGACGAAAGTATGCCCAACGATTGGAATTTAAGTGTGCTATGCCCAATCCATAAAAAAGGAAACCCCACAATCTGCGCCAACTACCGTGGGATTAGCCTCCTCAACATCGCATATAAGGTTCTGTCGAGTGTATTGTGTGAAAGATTAAAGCCCACCGTCAACAAACTGATTGGACCTTATCAGTGTGGCTTTAGACCTGGTAAATCAACAACCGACCAGATATTCCCCATCCGCCAAATCTTGGAAAAGACCAGTGAAAGAAGAATCGACACACACCACCTCTTCGTCGATTTCAAAGCTGCTTTCGACAGCACGAAAAGGAGCTGCCTGTATGCCGCGATGTCTGAATTTGGTATCCCCTCAAAACTAATACGGCTGTGTAAACTGACGTTGAGCAGCACCAAAAGCTCCGTCAGGATCGGGAAGGACCTCTTCGAGCCGTTCGATACCAAACGAGGTTTCAGACAAGGCGATTCCCTATCGTGCGACTTCTTCAATCTGCTGCTAGAGAAAATAGTTCGAGCTGCAGAACTAAATAGAGAAGGTACAATCCTCTATAAGAGTATGCTGATGATATTGATATCATTGGCCTCAACACCTGCGCCGTTAGTTCTGTTTTCTCCAAAATGGAAAAGGAAGCGAGGCAAATGGGTCTGGGAGTGAACGAAGGCAAGACGAAATATCTCCTTTCATCAAACAAACAGTCGTCACACTCGCGACTAGGCTTCCACGTCTCTGTTGACAGTCATAACTTCGAAGTTGTAGATAATTTCGTCTATTTAGGAACCAGCATTAACACCACCAACAATGTCAGCCTGGAAATCCAAAGCAGGATTACTCTTGCCAACAAGTGCCCGTCGCCGCGGGAAGCAGAGGAAGAGAAAGACCTCCACTCTGTTGAAAGGGCCAAGTGGAGAAGGACCTGGCTTCGCTTGGAATATCCCATTAGCGCCACGTAGCGAAGAGAAGAAACGACTGGCGCGCTGTTGTTGACTCGGCTATATTCGCGTAAGCGGTGTCTACGCCAGTAAAGAAGAAAAAGAAGATGTAAGGTAAAGTAATGACGAACTTTTGGAAAAGTATATATTTTCCCAAGTTATTTAACAATATCTTGATTCAACTGTTATAAGAAAAGGAGACTTTGATGAAAAGTCTATATGGCAAATATTTATGTAGTAAAAGTATATTTGCATTCACTCCCGACGATATCAGCTGTTTATTCAATTCGGCTGACTGTCTTATGACGATTATTAGTTACATGTGTTACTTATCTAATCTCTACCAGCTTTTACTCTCTATTTGTTCACTTTCCCTATTCGCCTACATTCCATTGACTTCATTAAGTCGGTATTACAATCATCTTATCGCATTCACCCATATCATCAGCAGATAATCTATCGGCTCTCACTAACGATATAACATTCGAAATTATGAAGAAGGCAAATATTGGCATCATTAGCGTATTAGAACTCGGTAAAAAATGACTGAAGTAGACGATATACAAATTCGCGTAATAAAAGCGAGTGAGTGCGATGAGGTGCTTAACTTCCTCCGAATACATTTCTACCCAGATGAACCCTTGAATATTGGAAAACAACAAGATGCGGAAGATGAAGAATTCGCTATATCACAAATAGAGCATGGAACCAGCTTAATAGCAGTGCAACAATCAATAGTTAACGGTATCACAAGCGAACGTATAGTTGGCGTTTTGATATCTGGTCCGAAAAGTAGTAATGAAGCTGAACATTTATTTAAAGAGGCCGATCGTCTAGGTTCGACCAATTGGGGCACGTTGATTAGGATTTTGGCACATGCTGAGCGCGATTCTAATGTCTACGAGCGTTATAATGTTGAGAGAGCGTTGCATGTACATGCGCTGGCGGTGGATAGAAGTTCCCGTGGACGTGGGATTGGAACGAAACTCAAAGAGAAGTTGAAAGAATTGGGTCGTGAGCTCAACTATCCACTCATCACTACGGACTGCACCAGTTTTTATGCGGCGCAATTATCTGAACGCATGGGTATGGAGTGTGTGAATGTCATTAAGTATACGGATTATCTGGATGAGGACGGTAAGGTGGTGTTTCAGCCGCCAATGCCACATGAATATCTGAAAACATATGCCATGAGGCTGTAAATGTTAAAACTTACATGGTTGAAATATATTTTTATTATTTTTTATATTTCAATAAATTATTTTTTTCATCGAATTTCAATATTCACTGCCCACTTAAATAAAAAATTTTAAAACAAAAAACGCTCAACTTAATGTTCGGAAAAATATTAACAAAACAGGCTGTAAAAATATCTATTTTACTTCAAAATTTTTTAGCAAATTCAATTCGGAAGTCGACTCTTCTTGTTATCTCGTATATCGATTACGTAGACTCAACTGCTGTTGAGCGGGGGCCTTTGTTCTTCCTACACACGTTAGTCTAGAGATAGCAGGTTCTCACTTAGCTACCTCTACATTGCAGAGAATCTTTATCTGCAAAACATACGCTTTGAGGAAAGCGTGATATATTCCATTCTTCGGAATCAGGCCCTTGAAAATAGATGTGATCCATCATCTGTGCTGGGAATATCCCACTTTAGTGGATTTTGATCCACAGCAGAACTCACTTTTTTCGTACACTTTTCGAATTTAAAGCGAGTACGGTAAGTGCATCTATCAAATATGATTGCGGTCCTGCGTTGAGTAGAAGTATAGTGAGATATGGCTGAGAGTCAGTGGCGAAATGTTGAAAATATTTCTGACAGCTGCTAATTAGTTACGGGTTATGCAAGGTAAAGTAATGCCAAACTTTTGGAAAAGTATATATTTTCCCAAGTTATTTAACAATATCTTGATTCAACTGTTATAAGAAAAGGAGACTTTGATGAAAAGTCTATATGGCAAATATTTATGTAGTAAAAGTATATTTTTGCATTCACTCCCGACGATATCGGCTGTTTATTCAATTCGGCTGACTTTCTTATGACGATTATTAGTTACATGTGTTACTTATCTAATCTCTACCAGCTTTTACTCTCTATTTGTTTACTTTCCCATGAAATGTGTCACAATGTAGACTATTCGCTTACATTGTATTGACTTCATTAAATCGGTATTACAATTATCTTATAGCACTCAGCCATATCATAAGCACGATAATCAATCCGCTCTCACCAACGATATAACATTCGAAATTATGAAGAAAGAAAATATTGGCATCATTAGCGTATTAGAACTCGGTAGAAAATGACTGAAGTAGACCAGGCGCACAATATACAAATTCGCGTAATTAAAGCGAGTGAGTGCGATGAGGTGCTTAACTTCCTCCGAATACATTTCTACCCAGATGAACCGTTGAATATTGGCAAACAACAAGATGCGAAAGATGAAGAATTCGCCATGTCACAAATAGAGCATGGAACCAGTTTAGTAGCAGTGCAACAATCAATATTTAACGGTATCACAAGCGAACGTATAGTTGGAGTTTTGATATCTGGTCCGAAGTATAGTAATGAAGCTGAACATTTATTTAAAGAGGCCGAGTTCGACCAATTGGGGCAGGTTGATTCGGATTTTGGCACATGCTGAGCGCGATTCTAATGTCTACGAGCGTTATAATGTTGAGAGAGCATTGCATATACATGCTTCCGGGGTCGATAGAAGTTTCCGCGGACGTGGGATTGGAACGAAACTCAAAGAGAAGTTGAAAGAATTGGGTCGTGAGCTCAACTATCCACTCATCACTACGGACTGCACCAGTTTTTACTCGGCGCAATTATCTGAACGTATGGGTATGGAGTGTGTGAATGTCATTAAGTATACGGATTATCTGGATGAGCAGGGTAAGGTGGTGTTTCAGCCGCCAATGCCACATGAATATCTGAAAACATATGCCATGAGGCTGTAAATGTTTGGGTATACCTACTATACCATAAATATCTTGTACGTATCATCGTAAAAATTGTATATCTGACTTAGTAGGGTAGTAGGTTAGCCTCCAAATTGTGATAAATCTATTGATAGAAAAATACATTTTTTATTGAATAAAAACAAATAATTGTTTGTAAGGTTAGGATGGAGTGAGGTTGTTTAGAGTAAAACTTTTTAGAATTTAAGGCGCTATTATAGAAAGTATTTTTCTTTGATAGTTGAAACTCAATCGCTAAAGAAATATTTATTTAAAATGAGATGAAGCAATGATTTATGTTTCCGGTATACAGTTTTAGTCCCAATAGGAACGGCCTCAAAGGCGTATATACCTAAAAAAATTTAATTAATAAAAACAGTACATTTAGAGTCCCCATCGAAAGGATTTCCAGTTACAAGCTTCCCAATGGACTCGACATTGTATAAATTCCTGAATATGGATTTTATATCATCGAGACATCTTGATCTCATCAAAAAGCCGGCTGAGGCTGTTTTTGTCTACCAAACAGTTTTGCATTGTGGCTCAACGAGTGGAAACAAAGCAGATTAATCGCATAAAAGAATAACTAGGAAATTTGCTCTTTTCAGGTAATTACAAAATTATTGGTTTTACTAGATACTTATACAAATAACTAGGCTTTGCGACAACGGAATTATTAACCCATCTAAAGGGCTGAAGGCCTGAATAGTAATATTCAAGTCCAAGCTCCCAACCGCCACTGTTCCGATAATATTGAAATTACGATAGCGATTTTTTTGTAAGTGTTTCTATTGCTGCCTTAATGGGGCTTCCATTGTCGGCTTTAAAAACTTTACAATAGTACGGAGTCCGTAATCAGAGCTGATGGAGAGTACAAGACTTATTCAAACCCTGTACGATTATAGTTTGGGACTTTCAATGGCTCAGTAGACAAACTCATTTCTTTATGGATATTTGCAACTGACACACAAAGCTTTCGAGCAATAACTCGCAGGTGTTTTTATGGACTCTTCAACGATTATTCCAAAACCTTATAGGAGTAAACATCAGCTTGGCATATCTCGAATCAGTTGGACATTGCACTGTCCATTAAAATTTTGTAGATCTAAGTCATAGATCTGTACGGGTTATTTTTTGTTTCGAATCGGTGTAACGGGTTTGTGGGTAATAATTTTAAGTCGCAATTCAATATGTTTGTCATCTCTTCGGACACTGAATGCTTTTGCAAATATTTCGAATTCTTGCAATTCCCGCTTTAACGGGTTTCTCCTTTCTTCTTGCGATGATGCGCTGCAACTTCTTTAATTCATCCTCATCCTGATCTTCGAGTATTGGACCTTCATAACGGATGCCAACTTTATGCAACGTAAACTGCACTCTCTTGCAGCGCACCTCAAGCGCCATCACAATGCAGTAAAGCAGCATTTGAAGCGTCTTACAGCGCAGCAAGTAGGGCCTACAGTCACCATTGGCGAAGAGTGGATAATCCTTGCTCTGGCAGTCGAACATGAAGTAATCACCACCAACGCAACCGTTGCAATTATCACGTCCAATGACCAGAGCACGCAGGTGCCGACAATGCAGAAGACCCACCTTATGTTGACTGAAGAAGTTGATCAGGCTCTTGGCTAAATTCTTTATAGGCGAGTTGTCCTGCTCGTAGAGTGCGCCATATGAAACCATCTCAATGTGCACTTTAAAGCGTAAGTTGTCCAAGCAACAAGTTTCACAAAGGTCATTCAGCGTGAATTGATAGGTTTCGCCGCGGAATTTACGCAAACTATTGTAATAATAACGATCGCCATTGATCACAATGCTGTCCAAGAGGTGTGGCTTCCAATGCGCCAGCGGATAGAGTTTTGCCGCACAGCAAGCCACTATGTTGCAGGCCCAACTTTGCTTGCCGCACGGTTTAGGATTGAAGACTTGGTTGCACGGATGCAGATAGCCCCATAGCGACCAAAGCTCATTCGGGATTTCGATGTCGTAGACCCCGCACTTGCTTGCCGGTATGCAACGCGGCACATTGGCTGAGTTCTTTTTGCTTAAACGACTCCAGACCGGCGGAAAACTGGGCACATTCAGCCAGTATATGACTTCGGCCGGTAGCCAATCGTTGGCATCCCAGCAGCACTTCTTACTGCGGCGAGACATTTGATTCGTTTTTGCCGAGATCGGTGGTTTAAAATAAATTTTTTGTTTTATTGCGCAAATTAATTTGTATATTTTTAACGATTTTTTTTTTTACGATTTTGTTTCTACTGCTTTCTGTTTTATTGTTGGGTAATTTAGTCCGAAACCGTTAATGTTCAAAATTCCATCAATTTGTTTATTTACAATTTTGTTACCAGTTTCTGCCAAAAAGTTGTTTGATTTTAAATTTTGCTTTGAACAAAACAGAAATCAATGAAGTTTTCACCGTGAATGACTTGCCACTGTTACTCTGTTCCTGGTATTAATATTGTAATTCTATGGAGGCCGAAGTTCTCAATATTTCTGTTTGAGAAACATAGCTGTATTATTCAGTATAACTCTAGAACTAAATTGAAAATTCAATCTTTTGCTCACATTTATAAAAATTCTACTGACAGTCGAGATAAGTTCGTCTGAACTATGAGATTTGACACGAGAATTTTTGTTTACTAGACTTATTGGCCTTTTAGAAACTTTAGTAGTCATAATGTAGTCTGATATTTCTTCCAAATAGTAGAATAGAACTCTGTAAGAGAAACCGTAAGAAAGAGATATTCTGTCTAACAATTACAAATTTCTCTCTAACAATCGGTACATGCCGTGAAATGTGACAGATTTGCTTTGGAATCTCTAATATGTATATATAGGTATATAATCTAAGTATGGTAAAGAGTAATAAATAAATGAATTGGATTCTTGGCATCTTTGCTTACCACAAAAAAGACCTCTCAGTACCATATGAGTATTTAAAACAAGGTGAAGACAAATTTGTTCCAGCATTTGAGAGATCAAAATGTAATAAAAGCAGAGATTCATCATCGAATAAATGAAAACACATCATTTTCAAACAAAAGAAAGAATTTTGAGACTGAAGAATGAGGGAACAGTCAATAGCTCTGTGCGACTGCTTCTGAGTCGAAAACACTATGCACAATTTTAGAGACTGGGGATAAATATGGTGAGGGTATCACTGAGTTTTCTTTAAATATTGTAGTCTCCAGCTTCTGTCATCTAAACAGTGAAAGACAGTACTTTCAATTTCAAGAATAGTTTGGAAATAAGAAGAAGTGCTTCAAATCTTCAAAGTAAAACTTTTCCTATAATGTTTATTAAAATAACTTGTAAAAGAAAGAATTTAACTTATGAGATGTTCTAAGTCCTTATGAAGAAAAACGAGATCGTTCCATCACAGTTAGAAAAAGTCTAAGCCACAACTAATTTACCGTATATCACTCGAAATAATAACAATGACTTCAACTTACGTATATCTACAAATTTCCTTTACACTAACAACAGTGTACGTCTTCGTTGGCACCATAGGTTAGGTTAAGTAGTGGATCCTAACAGGGATCACACTTGGATAGCTTAGAACGGCTGTTCTTAGTGATACCTAACATTCCTATATAATTGATTATAAGATCCTTCCAAATCGACAAAGCTCTTTGAGGCCATCATACATTTGTTGAGACGGCTAATATCAGATTCGACCGTGTATCCTGGCTCGTCGAAAGTAAAACTGCCAAAATGCTTCAACCTCAATCTTGCAAGGGCTGGACTATGGAGAGTAAATTGTCTGGAGGTTTCGATCTCACTTTTTTTTATACACACATATTTGACAATTTGCGTCCGGCTTGATTTGTAGCCATACCGCATTGGACAATGAGCAGTGCTAGAACGCATGATGACATTGGATATCCAATTTCTTCCCATTACTATGTGACCAGGGTGAGGGTTCCCTTTTTGCAAGTTTATCTGCTCTACAGTTACCAGCGAATCCCCTATGACCGAGCACCCATACAAATCTGATGATAAAGTAGCTTAATGCTATTTCTAGTGAGGACAGACACTCCTTGACTAGCTTTGAGTTAGCAAGCTCAGCACAGTATTCTCGCTCTGCTGTAGGTTTAAGTGCTAACCTCCCCGAAAGAGACTGCACTTCGTAGCAGTACATCTATTTCTACCTCAATAGCAGTCACTAGCCGGTAACCTAAAGCTAAAATTTACGAAGAGTTCTTTACAGAAAACTCTCCTTCCTAGCATCGATCCATCTGAAAAAAGCTCACTGCACCTCTTTTCTAGTGATTCGGCCCCATCCACATCTCCGCCGTCAGTAAGTGAGCAGAGTAAACGCCACCACGCGTAGCCTCCGGACTATACGGTGGATATGGGCTTATAAAATTTATGGTTTGAGTGCTCAAAAATACAATATCAATCAATGTTCGAGGGCTGGAATTATTGCGGTGAAGAGTGATCCGTCTTCGTCCGTTGGATTTCCTAATTTTTTGAAAGACAACTGGCAAACAAATCATTGTGTACCACTTAGAATTTACTGTTATGCGTTGTCCTAGTGGTATGGTTGTGATACGTCCAGTCGTTCCAAAAAAACAGCTGCTCCATGCGTGACCAACTTTTGTCGATTGTTCTCATCTTGAAATACAGTCATCTGTTCTTTACTTTCGGGCGCATAAGCGTAAATCCACGTTTCATAATCATTCACAATTCATAGACGTACTTCGAAGCACCGCTATTTTTTTTTTTTTTCGACCAATGGACATAAGCCTTTTTTTAGCGATTGATGAATTAAGTGTGCTTCATTGTAAACTAATATTGTTCATTCTCAACTCTGTCCACTCAATATTGAATGTATGCTAGTCCCACTAATGCCTTTAGTTGTCTCTATCTCACAATAGGTAGCATGGCGATTTGGCAATATCAGTTTGCGCACAGCATTAATAATTTTTGGAACAACAACTTATTTGGGATGACCTCTCCGAAATTCGTCTTCGAGTGATCTACGACCTCGATTGATCATATTATCGATAAACATTGGTCTTTGATGAAGCTTCTTCCATTAAATTGAATTTAGTTCATCTACGGAAGCTGTTGCTGAGATAATACTAGTCGAAAATTGTAAAAAAAAATCGCTCGAAAATATTCACGATTTATTTCCATTTTTTGTTCGAGAAGAATGTTACAATTACTCTAAACAATTAGCGGTCGTATATCAAGTATGATTATGTATAATATCAAAAATTTCAAACTTTACGATAAAGTTGTGAGTTGCCAGGAAATCGGATTCAAAATATTTTCGTAATCCAACGATCTCATACATATATTGGAGATATTTCACTGTTCGTTATTATTTTTAGGACAGTCATAGTAACATATAAGTTCCACGGACACCGTTCTGCAATAAAATATATTTTATTTAAAAAGTAAAGCACTTATCAAACGGCTCTCTTACTAAAATGCCTATGTGGCAGAACTCTAAACGGAATTATTGTATCTAATGAACTATTATCTTATATTGTACTCATTCAATTCTCCACTCTTAATTGCTTAACGAGGACTTTCAGTAAATATTTTTATTGCTTTTTAAGTGCATTGTTCAACGAATAATTAGTTCTCAAGCCACGTTCGCCGTAATTTGTATGCTTGTTTGAATTTGTGGGCTTATTTTACAAACTGATTGTCTATTGTTCATATTGTTCCTAATAAATTGTTCAAATATATTGTTCGAAGTAATAGGAATAATTATACAGTTTTACTCAAAAAATGTTATAAATTGAGATGATTGAAAGTCCAAACAACATTAAATGAAATTTCTGTAATGGAATCGATTTAAAGAGATACTGATTTAACTGAGAGCCTTGTATTAGAAAATGAGATATTCGAAGGTACCGTATAGTTGTGGTTAAAGAGTTAACGAGGTGGACCCTGAAGGTGTCCTGAGGCAAGGAAGCTGGGTGTACAAGTCAAAAGATTCTTAAAATAATGTAGACTTTTCACACTCGTATGTTTTAAGCTCGATAATTTTACCTTATTTTTTGTAGTTGTAAAGTCTTAAATCGTCCGCCAAAGAGCTTTGAGTAAATACTGATGAGTTGACAGTCTTTGATCAAATATTAAACAGACCCCTTTTCAGCTACGTAGACTCCACTGGTGTACGAGTGCTAGGCTTGACTCTGTATACGAGTTAGACTACAAATTAGAGTTAGATGAAACGCATATTTTGAGGAGGATACTCAATGAACGATGTTCGAGTGCATTTTCAACCACCTTGAGTTTGCTTTCAGCAACAAATTTTTTTATTAGTTGTTCTTGGAAAAAATCAGATTACCCCAGAAAACATATTGGATCGCAATTAAACAGGTCTAAAGGAAAGGCTAGTCTAAAAACACACACCTTAAAACATTTCGAGGAATACTATATTTATAAATAAGGCTTTATCTTTGCTTTCACTTCCGTCGATATCAGTTGTTTACTGCATTCGGCTGACTGTTATATATCATCTATTTTTAGTTACTAACGGTTCAAAACCTTTACTTTCTATTTTTTCACTTTCTAATGAACGCTAACACAATATAGAACATACGACTACGTACCTTGAGTTGGCTTCTATTGTCATATCTTATCACACCTCCCACTAACATCAGCAAGGGAATCTATCAACGGTGACCGACGATAAAACATTCAAAATTATGAATAATCCAAATATTGACTGCATTTGAGTAACAGAGCTCGACAGGAAATGACTGGTAGCGAGACTAAGCCGAGCCAAGCGGACAACATACAAATTCGCGTAATAAAATTGAGTGAAAGCGATGACGTGTTTAAATTCATACGAATACATTTCTATCCAGACGAACCGATGAACATTGGCAGTGCACAAGGACATCCGGATCTGGAAGATGAGCAGTTCAATATTTCACAAATAGCGCATGGAAGCAGCTTAATGGCAGTGCAACGAGAAACTGCTGACGGTATTCTAAGCGAACGCATAGTTGGCGTTTTGTTTTAATTTATTTATTTAAGGAGGCCGCGCGTTATGGTTCATCCAATTGGGGCACGCAGGTAGGAATATTGGCTCAAGCCGAGCGCGACTCTAATGTCTACGAGCGTTATAATGTTGAGAGAGCGTTGCATGTGCATGCGCTGGCGGTCGATAAGAGTTTACGTGGACGTGCAATTGGTATGAGACTTGTAAAGAAGTTCAAAGGATTGGGGCGTGAGCTCAAGTATCCACTCATGACTTTGGACTGCACCAGCTTCTATTCGGCGAAATTAGCGGAACGTTTGGGTATGGACTGTGTGAATGTTATTAGATATGCTGATTATCTGGATAAAGAGGGTAAGGTGGTTTATAAGCCGCCACCGCCACATGAATATCTGAAAACGTATGCTATGAGGCTGTAAATGTTAGCACATAATTAAATATTTGGATATTTCGTACTTATTTTCGTAGATTGATGTCTAAATGAGTTATATTAGGCGCTAAATGTGATATAGGCTTTAAGCATTAATAAATATTTTCGTGAAAGAATTAAAAAAGTTATTTGTGTTAAGGTCAGTGTGAAAAGAAGGTCGCTAAGAGTGGTCCCCTCAGACTTTGGCAACTTATCGTACTATTGTGGACCTATTATTTGGTACAAATAATTTGTGCTTTGAGTAATGAATCGAGTATCCAAATCCACAAGCATCGGCAACCACAAGCAGAGGAAACATGACAATATTGCAACTGGTACAGTTTGAGCCTTAAAAGAAAGAATGCGCAATCACACACTTCAGCAGTTCTCACCACATTCTACGAAATTCTTGAGTATTGAATGGATTGCTCTAGAAGTTTCAAAATCTTTGCTGTATAAATTTCTACTCAGCAAGTCTCTCTCGTCAATAGTAAAATACTAACAAACGAAAGCATTTCTATTGTTCCACTAGAGTGCAAATGAAGAACAACAAATCAAGAGTTTTGCATTCTTTAATTACCTTTTTATGGGTTCAAGTGTGTAGAGTAAACTCGTATAATATAATCGTGATACTTCACAGTTTAATTTATTTTTATATCACTTCTGTTTAAAGTACACTTTCGAAAGAAAACAATTAAATTTAATCATATAATAGAGAGTGAAATGAGGCTTTCGAAGAAATAAAAAAGTAAATTTGGCTATGAAAGGGTAGTGACGAAGTGAGAAGAGATATGCATAATACAAGAAAAAAATTGTATACTCAGATTCATACAAGCCCTGCAGGAATTGGGAAAACGAATCGTATATTTCTAGTGATTGTAAGGTCGACTAAATATTATAGAACGGTAAGATTTCTGTTACTTCGATATCATATTTAACTACCTGGAATAATGTCAGAATTAACATTGGATTTGTGATCGCCCTTGCTACCGTTGTTCACCCATTGCGCTCGAATCGAAAGAGTTTTTCACTCGAGCATTGTTTTGCATGCGCACGATACGATTTAATCGGCGCATTCGTTGCATTTTTATGAGCTTAAACTTATCCATGACCCCTTATGGCTCATATAGCTCGTTGTTCCAACTTCTTCGATATTCATCGCTTATGTGGACATGGCTTCACAGACCTTGCGGAGAACAATTCCATCGATTGCTACAAGTGCTTTCTGCGCCTTATCATAAATGGATAGTATAGAACTTGAAAATGAGAAATCCTTCCTTTCTTGGCCAATATTATATTAGCAAACGAAGGATTAAAGACAGACGCTATGCATATAAGAAAAGGGAAGCATGGTTTCGATGCCATCAGTGCAGTCTGAAAATCCTCGATCACTAGTGGCGGTACCGCAATAAAAATATTCAACTACAATGGTAAGTTCACATTTCTATATGGCTGCGAAATATAGAACCTCATAGCCTCTGACATCCAAGTGCTGCTAGTTTTCACAGTATGCCAGTACCATCACAATATTTGTCGCATTTTTGTCCCGTGACCGTCTCTATTACGTAGGGTTATACGTACCATATCAGTCTCAGTCAAAATCAGTCCAGTTGCATATGTAAAAAGAAACTAATGGGAGGGGAAATCAGCGCATTTTTTATGAAAATTAGGGAATCAGTGCCGAAGGTCAAAATCAGGGAATTCCCTGACAAATCAGGGAATATTGGTAACCTTACTATTACGAGATCCAGACCAAATCACCTGGTATGCTCTCAACTGGAATGCACAAGGCAATCAAAGAAAAGACCGACCCGTTTTAACTTCGAGAAGTAAATTGAGCTCGGCCATATTTTGAGATGAGATCCAAACACAATCAACTGCACTTCTATATATTACAATCTACAAAGCAACAGTTTGAGTTGTATCTATTAAAGTCCAAAGAGGCAATAGACTGGTACTTGGTCAGATTGAAGCTCGTCTTTGTCAGATATTAATTAGGAAAATATATTATTCCATAAAAAATTATTTCGCTTTAACCGACGATCATTATACACCAGAGTTCGTACTGGGTAAATGTCTAGTACAGGTTAGAAAAGGATTCCATATAAATATAAACATTTCTAAATCCCTTACCGATTTTTTCCTTGAGGGATCTCAACATGTCTTATGGATTGATTCAACATATTTTGCTTAACGTTTTGGGTATGTAGAGTGCCAATACTAGACATTTACCAACCAAGCTGAATATTTTGCAAAAACTGCGTCGAGTAGTGGTCGCAAAAGAGATGCTTCACAACACAGTTGGTGACAAGATGTGGGTTTAAGAATATGACTATCAAGACTGTCAAAAAATTATGAAAGTAGAGCTCAAAAACAAATCGTTGTAGACTTAAGGTCATTCTAGCCGAGGCTTATGACAAGTGTATAAAATCCTTGCATTGACTCAAAAGGAGTTAATTTTAAACGCGATAATAAAAATTTGTTAGACCGGGTCAAATTTGGTCGCTAGATAGGACTTAGTCCAAAGTAGCACTTGTTGGATTTCGAAGTTGACGACTTCGAAGTTATGACTATCAACAGTGACGCGGGAACCAAGTCGCGAATTCGACGACTGTTTGCTTGATGACGGGAGATATTTCGTCTTACTCTCATTCACTAACAGACCCATTTGCTTCTCTTCTTTGTCCAACCTGGAGAAAGCAGAACTAAAGACGCGGTTGTTATGGCCAATGACATCGATGTCATCGGCGTAAGCCAGCACTTGACGTTTATTATGGGTTTTTCATTACACTGTGGAACATTTTTGGGATTATTGTCTGGGGGATGAGAAATTCCAAGTCAGGGTGATGGTACTAGGTCAGTATAGTAAAACCCTCAAAGGGTTTGGCGTTCGTATATGTCAGTTTTTTTTTTTTTTAATTTAAAATTTAAAAGGTCATAAAAAAAACTGACACATACGAACGCCAAACCCTTTGAGGGTTTTACTATACCGACCTAGTACCATCACCCTGACTTGGAATTTCTCACCCCCCAGATTAGCTGTTGTACTGTGTTATCAATGTCAGTTCTATGGCCGAACCTTTTTAAAAGAATATCAATTCAAGATATATGTATACTGATACATATAGTAGTGTATGGTTCAAGTTTTCCTTCGACCTCGCATACCAGCGCCCCCTCGACGTAATGAATGACGATTATGTCTTATGACAGTGCTTACAGCTTTGTCAGTTAGCCATTGGAGTGGCAAGCGTAAGACCTGGTGGTTGTTACTGATTGTGGCCACGCCACTTAACTCCAGCCGCTGCGAGCTGTTGCAGCTTTGCGCCAAATCCAACTTTAGTCTCATTTAATCATTAAAATGATTTAATTTGCTCTGGTTGCTGTGTCGTTGAACTGAATTTTTTTCACATTGTCCAATACAAGGGGCTTCGAAGAGTCGTTGCTTTCATGAAAGCCGAAGTGACAGCATTGGGTGCGTACAAAAATATGGAAGTTTTCTGAACTTAATTTCTTTCACTTTTCAACTTCACTCATTCGCACTTCGCCGTGCGGCGTTTAAAGGATGCTCGCTTAGCGAATTAAATTTCTAACGCCTGCTTTCATCCCTCAGCCTCCTTAAGCTTTGCCACTCGTTAAAGTGTACTAATTTAATTTAATTATAACGGATGGCAATGAATTAAGTTATTCGGAAGAATTTAATGTCACTATAAGTTGACCATATTGACGGAAGAGAGGGCGAATGAATTCATAGCAAGGAAAAAAGTTGGTCCTTTCAGCCGTGCGGTCTCTTGGTCAACTTGGCTTGAGTGCTACGGTTAATTATTGCTATTGAAGCTAATGCACACGTGTTGTTGAGTTGTATATATGTGTGTGTGTTTGTTGAATTTCGGATTCGCTGTGCCTTTTTCACCTTTTTTCACACACTTTAACAAATAAAATAGTTATAAAAGTTAAACTCACGCGCTCGCACAACAGTTATGTATAAGCATATGTATGTACGTAATTCTTTCAGATTTTTCCTCGAACTTCTTGAAACAATTCACTTCTGATAAAAGCTCTGACAAAGTAAGTCCTCATGCAACGCTTTAGCTTGAGTTAGCAAATGGTAATGCCATATTTAATTAATTGACGACAAAAAGATTGTATTCCTGGCCATACAAAGGTATACAAACACACATACATATATTTGAATCCACATACCGACATAAATACTATATAGTAATATATGTACATATACAAGTATGTATGTATGTGTTTGTGTGAGCTGCGAAAATTTTCCTTGCTCAACTATATTAATTCATATATTTTCTACAAATATATGCACATATGCGCTATATATGTGTATGTCTGCCAACTTTCATTTCACTTCAGTTAAGTTCACAGATTATAGTTTTAGGAAAAGTTAATACCCGCTGCTCGGTATCCAACAACTCAATTTGTGTTAGAAATGGCAATTGACAATTGTAATAAGTAATAAAATTAATTGGACTTAACTATGAAAGCTTTGCGTGCGCGCCCATACAAATTAACGCATGTATATACACATATACTTATGTAGTTATATATGTATGTATGCATATGTTATGTATTGTTTCACATGAACTATCGAACGCTTGGGGCAATATTAGAAGAAATCACATCGATGTGCCATACAAAAGTATATTTTGGAGATTAGTTTTGGATTGCCAGAACAAAGAAAGAAATAAAAAACATATGAAAAATTAGATGTTGTTATGTAATGTTATGCTCGGTATGATATGTTATGTTACGTTACGGTAGTTGTGTTATCATACTTAAAACACGTACGTCTTGTTTTTATAAAAAAAAAAAATATTACCAGCTTACCAATTATTAAGTTAATTTATGTTACGTTACGTTATGTTACGTTACGTTACGTTGTGTTATGTAATTTTACATTACGGTGTATTATGTTAGGTTCCATTAAGTTTTGTTACAGTAGTTATGTTATGCTACGTAAAGCACTTACGTTCAGTTACGTTAAGTATGTTTTTATGAAAAATATTACAAGCTTTCCAAGTATAAAGTTAGGTTATTTTACTTTACGTTACGTTATGTTATGTTACGCTACGTTAAGGTAAGTTATGTCATGTTACGTTATGGCATGTTATGTTAAGTTACATTAAGGTTAACTGTGTTATACATTGCTATTTGCTTTTCAGGTTATTCTATGAAGCACTATGCCATGCTGACCCGATAGCTGGAAAGTCCCGGCCTAGTACATATCCATACCCTAACCTTCAAAAGGCCCGTATTTTGACAGATGTTGGATCATTAGTTTCTTAATTATATAATTTTGAGCGCAACAACTTTCGTTGTCGTGAAAAAAGGGTAAAAACGAATTTCACGTGTTGATAAAATATTGTTTTTTCAAGGGCTTGATGACGAGTTTTCTGAAATTTGAATCAAATCTGATAAAT
This sequence comes from Bactrocera zonata, assembly GCA_037783105.1. Classification (NCBI taxonomy): domain Eukaryota; kingdom Metazoa; phylum Arthropoda; class Insecta; order Diptera; family Tephritidae; genus Bactrocera; species Bactrocera zonata. Next base: position 2,223,016 of record JBAWJQ010005835.1, on the reverse strand, counting down.
TCAACCATCCTGTTCTCAGATCTCAAAAGAATTCTTGTGAATGACATTAAGTGCCTGTCGGTGGGTCATATCCCAAGATATTTGGAATGTAAGATGTAGGACTTTTTCGTGTATTTTAAGATTCTTTTCTAATCGTTTCTAGGACTATCTATTTCAATCAGGTGTCTGTAGAGTTCGTTTCAATGAAATTACTGATTTTTACATACTAAAGGGTGATTTTTTAAGAGCTTGATAACTTTTTAAAAAAAAAAAACGCATAAAATTTGCAAAATCTCATCGGTTCTTTATTTGAAACGTTAGATTGGTTCATGACATTTACTTTTTGAAGATAATTTCATTTAAATGTTGACCGCGGCTGCGTCTTAGGTGGTCCATTCGGAAAGTCCAATTTTGGGCAACTTTTTCGAGCATTTCGGCCGGAATAGCCCGAATTTCTTCGGAAATGTTGTCTTCCAAAGCTGGAATAGTTGCTGGCTTATTTCTGTAGACTTTAGACTTGACGTAGCCCCACAAAAAATAGTCTAAAGGCGTTAAATCGCATGATCTTGGTGGCCAACTTACGGGTCCATTTCTTGAGATGAATTGTTGTCCGAAGTTTTCCCTCAAAATGGCCATAGAATCGCGAGCTGTGTGGCATGTAGCGCCATCTTGTTGAAACCACATGTCAACCAAGTTCAGTTCTTCCATTTTTGGCAACAAAAAGTTTGTTAGCATCGAACGATAGCGATCGCCATTCACCGTAACGTTGCGTCCAACAGCATCTTTGAAAAAATACGGTCCAATGATTCCACCAGCGTACAAACCACACCAAACAGTGCATTTTTCGGGATGCATGGGCAGTTCTTGAACGGCTTCTGGTTGCTCTTCACCCCAAATGCGGCAATTTTGCTTATTTACGTAGCCATTCAACCAGAAATGAGCCTCATCGCTCATCGGACACGGACGCGAAACACATTTCGAACCGAACACTGATTTTGGTAATAAAATTCAATGATTTGCAAGCGTTGCTCGTTAGTAAGTCTATTCATGATGAAATGTCAAAGCATACTGAGCATCTTTCTCTTTGACACCATGTCTGACATCCCACGTGATCTGTCAAATACTACTGCATGAAAATCCTAACCTCAAAAAAATCACCCGTTACTCTCACAACGACATCACTTATTTCTATTAGTCCAGTCATTATAGTAAGTTTACCTCGGAATTCGATATACCCATTTATATGTCTGTAAATACTTGTATATTGACACCCTAAAGTTGTCTCAAAACCTACAACTTAAATAACTGGACTATATGTGTTTTGCGGCTAGTGATTTCAGACTTTTACTACTGTTTGTTATTAATTCCTATCGTTGCTTTGTGGGAAATGTTTACCTCCAAATGTTCCTCCGAAGGTACTGGCCTTATGGTTGGCAAGTTTTTTTTTTCAGTCGAATTTTAGAATTAAATCTATTTTTTTTTTTTTTTTTTGATGTTTAATGGTTTCAAATGGTTAGAAATTTTCTTCCAGCACTAAGAAAAGTCTTGAGTTAATCGTACTAGTAACGTTGCTTTTCTGTGCGATTCGAAAACCTTCGACGAACCAAGTGCTATTAGAATTGTTTCTTACAGGCTGGAGTTTGCTAAAAGGTACAAGTAACTTGAATTTTTGTAAAATTCTAGGTCTGCTAGGTCTATAAACTTTCTTATATCTTAAAAATTGCATCGAACTCCTGGAGTCACCTTCAAATCGAATATTCAACTTCTTAAGCTACTAATACATATCTCCAACTAACATGCCCGAGCATTAATACTCATCACTTCACTCTTCAACAATGAGACCATTTTCAAGTACTTCGCCAGAGAGCACGAATGATCCCGGTTGTTAGCCGCACTTAATTCGCTTGTTAATTGAAAAGTCCTTCGGCACAAAGACCAGCGCTCATCAACGGTTACATACATACGTATGTACATTTATAAGATTATACATGTATGTACATATATGTATAGCTCCTCGAGCTTAAATTCAAACCAATTTACGCTAAGCCAAGTTGTGTGGCGTGCGTGAGTGTGTGTGGCAGTAAGTTTGCCACTTGTTATTAGAGGGTGAATGCTTTGATTTCCTACAAAAGCAACACTGTATTAAGACGTTTACGCAAGGAGGTCAGTTAGCATTAATATCAATATATTAATTTCATGCGCACACATACACGCAATCGAACTCACGTGGATGGGAGCTAATGTGCAGCGCGGAGAGAGGCAAATTGTTTGAAAAGCAGTTTAGAAACTACATTGAACATTATTGAAAGCACAGAGTGCTTTAATAATAGCAGCAACTTTGTTCTGTACCACATTTAAGCATTGGTTAAATCCTAAAAGTATGCTTGCCGTCTTGCCTCACATGCTAGCTTTTCTACGGGGTGATTAAATACCCGGCGGGAAATTGAGGAAGTGATTATTTTCAATCGTAGAATTTTCAATACAACTATAAATTTTAAAATATGTAGAATATTTGATTGAATATGCAAGTGCTTTTGGACTACATGCATGAGTTTCAAGGAGTTGGGAGTAGCAATGTTCTAGTTTTGAGATAAAAGAAGCATATTAAAGCAATTCTAAAATATTATTTTGTATTATTATATAAGTTTTTCAGATTATCATTCAAATTTGTGGTATCTATATCAGAACTATATATTTCTAACCTCAATTACCTACGAACTATTGGAAAACTACTTGCATATGGAATGAAATATTCATTCCAATATAAAAATATTCCTATATATTTCAAGTAAATGGTCCAAATACTTTTTCTCATCCAAAATTTTGAGTCTGGGAGTCTAAGAACGTCATTCATGGGAAAATAATTTGCAGAAGACTACCTGTGGACGACATTAAACACCTGTCAGTGGCTTTCTTCTCCCGGAATTTGGTGTATAAGATACAGAACCTCCTTCAGTAAGTTTAAGAATATTCTTTTGACATTCCTTGGAGGCGTCTGAAGAGTTAGCTTCTATGAAATTATTGATTTTTGTCCTACCGTCCCACAACGACAGAGCTTTTTCTCACGAAGAATTTTACTTTCCCAAAGCATTTTGACAGTATTTCTACCAATTATATTAAAGAAAACTTGGCAGATAAATTCTCTGACTAAATTTTGATTAAACTCTACATTGGAACTGGTAATATATGTATCCTATTTAAGACCAAAAAAAAAAATTTAGAAAGAAGCCACGACAGATTCATTTCAAGAAAAATAAAAATTTATTTGTTCTAAGAAAGACAATTTTCAGCACTCAGAAGATTTCTAAGGAGAACAAAATTTTTCACATAATTTTCCTACCAGGTCTTCACAACTCCCTCCATAAATATGTATCCATTCATACTTAGGTATACATTGCTTTACATATTTGCTTGTTTTCATTGTTCCAAAACTACGTTCGCCTGTTTCGATGCCCTCACTAATCCACATATCCATTAAGTGGAATTGCTTTGGCAAAGCCGAAAGAAGCACAAAAAAAAATTAATACCGATTTTCAGTCAACCATAAGTATTCTCCAACTACACACCAGATTGGCAGTTGGTTCCGTCTTAATACTACTTCCTCATAATTACTTTGCATCGTCTGAGCTAAAAGCCTCATATTTTGCCTTCTTCGCCGTAGATATGTGGCCGTACAATTAATTATAGAATATTTACTTGTTTAGCATATGCCAAATTTGGTTGGTGAATTATAGTCAATTTACATACACTTAATGTCATGGCGATGAAGTAAGTTTTGCTGATCACAATTTTCGATATTGCGCTCACACTCCGCACTTCTGTATAGATTTGATTAGAGAGCTTAGCGAATTCAAGTCGGTAGAGTATCAGAGAGTTGGCACTGTGGGTTCCAGCGATACTTTTATTATGATATTCGAACAATTGATTTATATCTATACCCATATATGATATCGGTTGGTCGAAACAACAGTTATCGATATACACATTTATCGATATTTGAGTCTTCAAACGATAAATAAACAATAAACTTACCTAAATGAGTAAGATACCAAATGTCAGTAAACATACCAACATACAAGTATATATCGATAAAGAATTTAGCGATATTTTTTAACGATGTTTTTATAATAACTGCACCAAAAACTTTCATACTGAATATTTTTCACCCAAACAACAAATTTAAACTCTTTCAATACTTACATACTTCGTCCAGTCTATGCATAAAATTTACTCTCCGAAAAAGCATTAGTCTACTCGAAACTTACGAAAAACTTGAAACAATTGTTGAAGAAAATTTTCTCAATCAAATGTTCATCATACGCAGTGTTGACCATTACGAGCACTCATATGTATGTACATACAAATGGCACATTCATACTTACGAAATGTGTTGCATAATGGCCGAGTTAGTCGTTGGTCGAACGGTAATGTTGTCATAATGTTGCAAATGCCAAATGGATGAAAAGCAACTTTGGTGGCGACTGAAAAAGTGAGTGGAAAAAATTTTAGAATGGCAAAGAAAAACGCAACTGTACTCAAAGTTCGGAAATTCGCAAATGCAGTTTTGGGTACAAATACGTTGCAAATGCATTAGTGAGATATAAATACATATATATTATATGTAGTGTATGCCTAATGTGTGATCCTTCAAGTACGAGAAGATATTTGTAAGAAAACAAAAACACGAAGATATTAGAAATGTTAGAGGTTTTAGAATTATTACTAGTTTCAAAATAGTTATTGCAGTCGTAAAACTTTTAAGGCAACATTTACTGGTTGCTATTTCAAATCGGTCGATTTAAATATACATATGTATATACATGTAACAATATGTAGTAGAACCTAATAAGTGACTATTATGGCTTTGTCAGGCTGACTTTCTCAGCACCCTGAACAAAAGGCTATATAAACGGATAAGAGAAACGGTTTAGGAATTAAAATAAGAAGATGTTTTGGGTTAAGTCCGAAAGCTTTCTTAGCGTTCAATTGCGTGGTAAGCGTCAACCCAATTAAAACTGAAATTCTCTCCTCTTTCGATTGTATCCCTGAAAACTTGGATCACCACATCCAGAGGTTACTCCTGGTGGATATGCTCACATACCGACGAAGGATATATGGTCGGGGAAAAGTGACTGGAGGAGACCCGTAATGAGCATTTTCACAAAAAGGTCTAAGCTAGGACGAAGTGTTGAAGAAATGTCTATAAAGACCTCTATTAGATTTAGATTTAGTTATCGGGCCACTTCAATATTTTTCAGGCAAAATGTGCCTGCTTTAAGACAGCACACACTTACTGCTCCATAGACCAGCTTCTTTCAGGAAGGTGAGCACTTACTCGGGCAGCAGAGCGTGATATTAGCGTTGAGCGCGCATACTGTGCTCTCAAACTGAGTCAAGAAATGTCTATCCTTACAAGATATAGCATCAAGATACTTGATTATCAGACTCGTTTGGGCACCTGATCATAGCGAAATCACTGAACTCTATTAAGCCGATAAACTAGGAAGAGAGACCGAGTTGGATCTCCGTTCTCATTTTGCGTTCTAGCACTAGACTTACGGAGCTAGCGAGCACTTATCAGGTGTTGATCAACAACCAGCATCTGTTCGACTGCGTTATGCTTTTGACCTAAAGTTTAGCTGCCGCAAACGTAGAAGTTCTTACTGCTCATTGTTCAGTAGGCTTTCGTGATGTATGGAATGTATGTATGGTAGAAGATGAGGCAGAAACATCTGGTGGATTTTCTCCTCTATTGTCTAGCTCTTGCAAGATTGAGGTTGGATCGCAGGGTCGACCTTCTAATCTAACCTTACCATTAACTGTGTCCTCGTAAAGAAAAGTAGTAGATACTGAAACTCCAGGAATAAGATTAATAACGTGAAGTTGATAATAAACTATGTTCGTTTTGATTTCAGAGAAGTTTGATAAATGGTAACTACAACTCGGGGTATGAGAGCCATCAGGAAAATTTTTTTAAGTTTTAAGTTCTAAGTTTTTGGATTTTTTTATCGAAGAACTTGGATCACAGCTTTTGATTTCAAAGCACAGATCTAGAGATCTAGACTAAGATGTGTAGTATATATGGAGAAGAGAAAAATTTGATTAAGGAGATGCTGTGTGGACAGGATTTTTACCTATCGCTTCGAATCGTTTTTCACTGATCTTACGCAATCATCAACGGGAGATCACTTCCATATTGAAACCACTTTTGATTGAGGTTAAGTTTCAGTACTTCAGTTAGATTAGACCTACCTTGGTTTATACTGCAGTTCTGGTTATGAAAAGTGTACCAAATAGTATGATCTTTTTACGACCAGTCGAATGATGCTTGTTGGAAGTCAAATTTTCCAAAGAAATTTTGGATGGAAAAAGTTTTCCGAAAAATTTCAAAAAAAAACAAGAAAAAAAATTAACTTCGGTTGCACCGAAGCTAAATACCCTTCACAGGTGCATTTCTGTTAGTAACTATTTGTTCAGTTTGTATGGAAGCTATATGCTATAGTCAACCGATCTAAACAATTTCTTCGGAGATTACATTGTTGCCTTAGAAAATAATATATACCAAATTTCGTGAATATATCTTGTCAAATGTGAAAGTTGTCCATACAAGAACTTGATTCCGATCGTTCAGTTTGTACGGCAGCTATATGCTATAGTCTACCGATCTGAACAATTTCTTCGGAGATTACGTTGTTGCCTTAGAAAATAATATATACCAAATTTCGTGAATATATCTTGTCAAATGTGAAAGTTGTCCATACAAGAACTTGATTCATATCGTTCAGTTTGTATGGCAGCTATATGCTATAGTCAACCGATCTGAACAATTTCTTCGGAGATTACATTGTTGCCTTAGAAAATAATATATACCAAATTTCGTGAATATATCTGGTCAAATGTGAAAGTTGTCCATACAAGAACTTGATTCCGATCGTTCAGTTTGTATGGCAGCTATATGCTATAGTCGACCGATCTGAACAATTTCTTCGGAAATTACATTGTTGCCTTAGAAAATAATATATACCAAATTTTGTGAATATATCTTGTCAAATGTGAAAGTTTTCCATATAAGAACTTGATTCCGATCGTTCAGTTTGTATGGCAGCTATATGCTATAGTGGTCCGATATCGGCCGTTCCGACAAATGTGCAGCTTCTTGAAGAGAAAATGACGTTTGCAAAATTTCAAAACGATATCTTAAAAACTGAGGGACTAGTTCGTATATATACAGACAGACGGACAGACGGACAGACGGACAGACGGACAGACAGACGGACATGGCTAAATCGACTCAGCTCGACATACTGATCATTTATATATATACTTTATAGGGTCTCCGACGATTCCTTCTGGGTGTTACAAACTTCGTGACAAACTTAATATACCCTGTTCAGGGTATAAAAATGAACTCGAAGCTGGCGAAGAACTGAAGTTTCTTGAGCAGAAACAGAAATTCTCGAACTAAGAAAGCAAGCGTATAATTCTAGCAGTTGCTAATTTGTTAAATTGTTGTTATTGTTGTTATTGTTATGCTTCTACATATTTCACAATTTGTTGTTTTATTTTTTTTTTCTTTAGTATCCTATAAATATTTATGTCTACTATATATGTATGTATGTATGTATTCATGGTCATGTAAAACTCGCAACAGTTAAGCAAACGTGCCTCTGTCCACTGCGCGCCAACATAAATTGCCACCAAAAAACATTTATTTCATTTCGAAATGGAAAAAGTTTTTAATTCGTTGGAACAACGTTTCGATTTTTGCGACACACACAAATTACAACAACTCTGCGTACACATCTTCTATATGTGTGTGTGGCAAATTTGCTTTTACTTCGAGCATGTGTGTGTGTATTTGTTTTTGTTGTGCTTGCTTTATGCCTTTATGCGTTGTCACACGCTATGAACAGATCAAAGTTCAATAATAACGGAAGCCAAGCCCACTGTGAACAAACGACTAAAAGTCGACACATTCGCACGGAGCCACAACAACAATAAATAGAGCAGAAGATAGCAACAAACAAAATGGTGAATAAACGTTTGCAACTCGACAAAGGCGGTGACTTCAGCCGGCAGCCATAGCAGTGGGCACCAAAAGCCTCCATGCACACACATGCAAGTAGACAATAATGGCTATGTGTGCTTGTGTGTGTGTTTGGCTCATATGTGTGTGTATGTTGTTTTATAACCGATTTTATGGTTATGGCGAAAGTTTTTGATTTTTAAGTTAAAACTCATTTATGAAACTTCAACCGAAGGAAATTACTTGCAAACCAAAAGAAACTGCTGCCCAAACCAACAGTCACACACACATATACATATGTAGGAGTATACATAAGTGTATGTGTTTTTTATGTCTGTCCTTGCATTTGTTGCTTGTGTCTGTGGCCGTTGCAAAAGCAATTGGCGAACGTGCCGCAAAAATGGACAACACATTAAATTTAATTTTCAAGGCACCGACAGCGGCACCGGCCGGCAAGGTCTATAATAAACGTAATTCAGGGCAAGTCATAATCGAATGGACTGCGGGGTGAAGTGAGAGATGGCATGGAGTGTGAAAATTAAAGTAAAGTTCAAGAGTTTTTCCATATTCGGAAGGTTTGGAGACTGTTTAAGCTTACGTTTAAACCGAAAGCCGTAAAGAGCTCTCACCAGTGCAATGGAGAGACTCATAGACCTATACATTAGAAACAGAATACCGATATACCAATATCAAAGGCAGGTCTATAAGCTAACCGACGGGTACCTCAACGTGGTATCCAACTGAGCGTAGCGGCTTATCCGTCAGTCCTATTAAATTAAAATGTTTTATACTAAGAGATATAAGGTCCTAAATGTGTCGCTCCTCTCCTTCGGAGGTTCACGTCTTCAATCTGCTGATAAGGAGTATTACCTAAGCCTTATCCGTGATAGAAAGCTTTTATGGAGATCAAATATTGAGGAGAGAGTAAGGAAAGCATCGGCTGCCTTATGTTACCGTCAAATTGCTAAAGGGATAAGGTGGGGACTCTCACTAAAGGTAGTGTTTTGGGTCTACGAAACCGCAATCAAGCCAATAATGTTCCATAGTTTATTTGTCTAGTGGAGGGCGCTCAAAAGAGGCCACACTTTCAAAGGAGCGGTTCTCATCGGCATCTTCGGTGCACTACAGGCTAATCCAACAACAGCACTTCATGGCATTTTAAACAAAGCACCCATGGACATCGCCGACAGGCGTAGTTTGTTCTAAGACTCATAGAAGCTATGTAGATGAAGGGGCGGCGGGTCCACTCGTGGCGGCTTTTCCTCTGCTCCATATCGACGAGGAAGAAATGGATGAAGAGAAGTCGCTGGGAAAGAGACGCAGTGATCTATGGATTTGTCTAAATTAGTTGGAAGGTTAGAGAAGGATTTTTCTGAAAAGAGCTCTCTATAAATCCTAGATTCATGTAACTGGACCACTGCATTTTTTCGGACGAAACTGCCTGATATTAAGGTAGCAGTAGATGTACCACTTGGAAGTGTAGCTTTTTTTCAAGAAGGTTAGCATTCGTTCCGACAGCAGACGGACAATACTGGCACCGAGCTTGCTAACTGTGCGCTTAAAGTTAGTCAAGGAGTGTCTGTCCCCACCAGAAATAGCATCAATCTATTTTATCCTCAGACTCGTTTGGGTAAATGTTCACAACGAAATCGCTGGAGTTGATCCACATTGGCGTCTTGCGTTCTAGAACTGGAGCAAGGAACTACGTTCGCGCTTAACAGGTGCTGGTCGGCGATCGGCTCCTGTACGACTACGAAATCCTTTGGTCGACGATCAGTTCCTGTTTGCTGCGAGTTCCGTTTGGCCAAGAGTAGAACGGGAAAGATCTACTAAACTAATTGTCCTGAAATAACACTTCATCTTACAGCAACTGTAAGAATTGTTACTGGACATTGTCTAATAGGCACTCATGTGGCAAGGCTAAAAATCTTGTCGGACGATAGTTGTTAAAGTTGTATGGAGGAGGGTGAGGTGGAAACATCCAGGTAATTTCTTTTCTATTGTCCAGCATTTGAAAAATGAGGCTGAAAGATCTCGGTAGTCTTCTTCTTCTTGTTTTTTTTTTTTTTTGGCAAAGACACTGCTTACGCAGTAATAGCCAAGTTTACTATTGCGCGCCAGTCATTCTTCCTCCAGGACCTTCTCCACCTGCTCTTTCCAATCGAGTGGATGTCTTCCTCTTCCTCTGCTTCCCCCGGCGGGCACGGCCAACACATTCAGAGTCGGAATGTTTTCATCCATTCGGACGACATGACCTAGTCAGCGAAGCCCTTCTCTCTTAATTCACTGAACTATGTCAATGCCGTCGTATAAGTATCTTGTATAATACCATATATTATACTCGGTTTGGGACCTTAGTGGTTATCAATAGAATCCTTGCACAAATAGAAAATAGATGACTCTTTTAAAGCTTGAACACTGCTACCTATCTCTGGTTCTTAATAAAGTATTTTCTTTCTTTTTTCTCCCTTACTTAGCGCACATATTCCACCTTTTTCATCTGTTCTCTCTCCCTCTCTCTCGCCATCTTTCTGGACTCGTTCCTTTAAACAACTTCAATAATCCCTATAAAACAACATAGAACAACTTTTAGGCACTTGCCTTCTATCTAAATCGAAATTATTTATCCTATTCAAGATCGTTCTGGAATTTCTCTGAAAGGCTCTTAGCAGTCATTCATAACGACTCAGACACCAATTTCCACAAAATTTAAAGCAGTTTGTCACAATAAATACAGAAGTTAGCGTTCATATCATTTTTCAAATGAATACGCTAACGGTGACACAAATTAAATTTTCGTTTACAGCCAACCCGTCAGCACCCTAAATGGCGAGAAGAAAGTTCGTTTTTGTGAGCAAATGCATCTTTCATTAACAACTCAGAAGAAACAAACACAAATGCAACGACGTCTTGCGAGCAGCTCAAGCTGAGAGAAAAAGCGCTTTTGGACTATAAACACACACATACACATACTTATATATATATTCATATATATACATGTATAGGTGAATATGTGTAATACCTGCTGCTTAAAAAGTACATAACGGCGCTGACAACAGCTGCTTTGACTGCTTTGGAAACTGGCGCTGGCATGAAATTTGTAATACTCTAAGCGGAAGGTCCTTGAGGATGTCAGACACTGACTGCTCTTTGCGAGCGATACTCCTTTTTGCAGTGTCTCTATCTTTGTGCTTCGTTTTGTTTCTTACCAACGCCTGTAGTGTGCAAGTCCTTTGTCGCGTTGAGCCTTTGAGTTGTTGTTCGCGTGTGTATGTGGGTTCTCAAGTGTTGCAAATACGATTTCTTATGTCACAAAAGATGAATGAAAAAAGACGAGTGTCTTGACACATTTTCCGCTGCAATTTGTTGCATCACTGTGCAGCAGCTGGGCTCGGTCTACTCTTTTCACACTTTTCCACCGATTTTCAATAGCTTTGGGTTATCAGCTCGCCGTAAAGTTCTTTGTCGCCCTTCATTTGTGTATGCACATGAGCGATATGCTTTAGTTTTAAACGAAATGAGATTTGAATAAATGTCAAAGTGACAGCAGAGTTGGATTGAGTTTTCGACAGCTTTCTACTGGCAGCTGATGAGTTCGAAACTGGTTGTGATTTGCTGGAATATCATTACTTTACCGAAAGTCAATGCATTTTCGAAATTATTAGTTTAAAATAGTTTCCGGCTCATATGGCAACCTTTAAATATTATATAAGACTTTGTTATGTCATTAATACCAACAGAGTCTCTTTCCGCATTATATATACTTGTAAAGTGTAAATATTTTAAGCATTCCGAAGCTGACAAAAGCTTACAAGCTCAAAAGTAAAAAGCTATATACTTATATTTGTAAGGTGGTCTACTTACACCACTTGTGCTGAATTCAAGGTTATCCACACAAACTACACCTAATCACCATCGAGTGGTGTCACTTGATTCGACGCACACTTCCGTCTCGGCTCCTCACGGCTTGTGCGCCTTCCCTCCTGCCTTCCCTCCTGCATTTCGACAGCCAACAACCGCTGTTGGCAGTTAATCATCGCATTACATCATACAACCAATGCTAATTCAATATTGTTATTGTTGTTAATTCATAGCATTCCGCTAAACGTCAACAACGTCACCACAAAATTGTAAGACGAAACAGAAAGGAAGTGCCTTTGAAATGCTAAGTGGGGAAGTAGCTGATTTGCAGGAATTTCAGTAATTTCTGACAATTTCAGTATTGTGGCTAACATTTCTACGCACTTTGAAGAATGGTTCGGTTGTTTCAAAATATTTCCCACAAATGCTATGAAGTTTATTTGTTTGTAGGAATTCCGGGAGTCGTTATGCTTTGAATTGTTGAACATTTTTCGTCTTTGAATAAAGTAAAGCTTTTGTTCTTATTAGCTACTTTATTAAAGTAATTCATCAGTATATCGAATTATGACTCAAAATACGTCCGTAAATACGAATATATTATTAATAATACTGAAATGAGCGAAATTTATGTATCTATGAAAAGTTCTTTGCAAACCAGAAATCGAATCAGGGTGAGTCATTGCGTTTCAATAAGAAATTGTTGATGATTCAACCCTGCCATTTTTCAGTTAAAAAGCATTTATAGACTGATCGGAATTGTACTATTGAAGGGAGATATTTCTTAGTATTAAAAGTTCCCTTAGTTAAAAGAAATTACTCGGCATTGGAAATTCTTGCACCTATACTAACGAGTTTTAGCGACTGTACTAATGTGGATTACTAAATAAAGTACAAAAAAAAAATAATATGAAATTTCTTACCCTAAACCTCTATGTCGACGAGATAGTACAATATACTACTCTGAGCAAAAAATAGTAAATTTTTTCAATTTAAATTTCGCGCAAAAATCCATTCGTCAAAATGGATGATGATCAACACGTCAGTAAAATAAAGGAACTGATGCTTGAGAGTCGACGATTAACAATCAGAGATCTTATTGGAATCGTTGGAATATCGGAATGTTCAATAAAAATTATTTTGAAAGACCATTTGGCCCTAAGAAAAGTGAAAGCATAATTGGTTCCAAAATCACTAAATTTTTTCGAAGAACAGTGTCGCGTTTCCATCTGTAAAACAATGCTTTCTGAGAACCAGGATGTCATGGAACGTTTTATTACAGACGATGAATCTTGGGTCTATTCTTACGGCCCACAAATAGATATTCAATCGGTCGAATATCGTAGCAGAGGTGGGACCTTAGCCGAAAAAACCGGCATATCAAAAATTGAGTTTAGAAATTTCTTCATTAATTGAGGTGTAGTGCACTCCAAATTCCCTCCGACCGGCCAAACTGTCAATAAGGAATAGCACATAAGTGTTATACGTCGTTTTCGCGAAACAATTCGTAAAAAGAGGTCGGAATTATGGGCCGACAACCCTTGGGTTTTGCACCACGTCGCATATTGCATTAGTTCTTCGTGAGTTTTTCGCCAAATTTGCAACCAATGTCGTGCCACAACCACCGTGTTCCTTTGATTTAGCTCAGTGGGACTTCTAACTATTCAGCAAACTCAAACGACCCTCCGGGAAAACCGTTTAGAGTTAGTCGAAGACATTAAAAGTAAATCCCTACGCTCGTTGAAGGTTTTTCCGGAAATTGACTTTAAAAACTGTTTCGAGTTTTAGAAAAAACGTTGACACAAATGCATTGGGGCCAAGAGGAATTACTTTGAAGGAGACTACATACATTTTGAAGAATAAATTAAGAATTTTAAAATTGTGAACAAAGTCTTACTATTTTTTGCTAATAGTAGTATGTAAACGTAGATTGTCTTTTATATTTCTTATAATTTTCAAAATTGGTGCGTTTGCACCAATTTTCTAATTTTGCACCTAAATTGAGGTATCTCCAAAATATGTGTTACATCAACCACTTCTTCAGGTTTCAAAACCCGTTGACCGCTTAGTTAATTTTTTTTCGAAAGCGAATAAAAAGAAGTCGTGCTGTACCAATAAGAACTCTACGATAGATGACACATCGAATCAATGTTTTGGGTGCTGAAAATTACAACCTTTTCAGTCGTTGTGTGGGAGCTTGCATTGGCGTAGTGAAGAGTGAACCAATTTCGACGGTTGGCTTTCAAGGGTTCTTGAAATACAACTTAGAATCAAAATGTTTTATAATCTTTCATGATTTCATAGACGTGTTGCGAAGCGCCGCTAAATGTGTGGAATCCAAATGTGTGTGAATCACTATCTCACGTTAGGTCGTATGACGATCTAGTAATATTAGTTTGCTCACAGCATCAATAGTTCAATAGTCAACTGATTTTCACCGAAATCCTACTTGGAGTGATCTGTGATCTTTTGAATTCTCTGGTCTTTGACGTAGCTCCAACACCAAAAATCGAATTAAGTTCATCGATGCACTGTTGCTGAGCTAATCCACGTCGAAAGTAGCGAAAAATAATCACGGGAAAGTGTTCGCGATTTAATGCCATTTTTTGGCCGAGATAAATATTTCAAGTAACTGTGATCAGCACAAGTAGTGGGAGCATGTCAAAACGTTCCATGTATGAATAACATCAAAAATGTCAAACTCTACGATCAAATAGTCAGTTGTCAGATTGCAACACTAGGGTTGCCAAATCTCGAAATGTAAAAGGCAGCCTACGAATTAACGTGTACTCTATTGTTTTCGTACAATAAATCCAAAAATATTTGAAAATTCTATCATATTCATACTGCAATAAGACTTCTTATATGTTCATATGTCTACAAAGATTATGTATATATGTACAAGGACATACATATCTTTGTATATACAACAAACATTCTTAACTAATTACGCAAGTTTTAAAATTCCCATAATTATGACAAGCAAATATGTTACACTTTGAAATATGCAAATATCTGCTCGACATACCACACATATTAATATAATATATATAATTACAAAAACAAATTCATTACATGGCAATTATACGCACCGACAAACTGCGATAACGCGCATTTGGAATGTAAATAATATTAAGGCGCTAAAAGTCATTGCCAACCACAAGCGCGCTTAGCGCTCAACTGGAAATGGATTATACCTTTATATATTTAAGTGTATGCGTAAGTGTATTTACGCCGGCAAATGTTTTAATACTCGAGTTGCGCTTAAAGAAAAGCGTACACACATGTTCCAATTCTCCAGTCTTCATTTCTGTTTTTTTCTCCCAGGTGCACCAACAACACCGGCTGCCGTTTTTTATTGTAGCATGATTTGCAAGTTTCTCCCTTCACTCCCTCCAACTTTAGACAGTGATGACGACAAGTGACGACAGACACGCACACACAGGAAAACTGCGCTGATCCAGCAACCCCATTTTATAGCTGTTGCTTTGGAGTGTGTCTCCTTTCGGGCTGTCATCTTCGCTTCCAAGTTGACTCGTTACGCGTTGCGGTGCTTTACGGTGTTTATTTATATATTGTAAAAAAAAAAATAATAATAATGTAAATAAAACGATAATGAAATTAAATTATGTTTTTTCGCCAGTTGGCAACCTCCGCGACGCGCCTGCTGTCCTCGCCGTTGTTTGTGTATTTTCGGTGGCAGTTGCAGCTGTGCGCCTTTTTTATTGCTTTTGGCGTGAGTTCGCTCCGCTTTGACTTATTTGTGCGCTTAATTTTCTCGTCTTCTACACTTCCTAGCAACAGCAAGCAATTTGTGAAGGCAGAAAGCAACAACAACAAACAACAAGAAAAAATATTAACATTGGTTGCATTGAAGCTATGATACCCTTTACATCTGAGCAATTTTTTCATACGAGTTTGTATGGCAGCTATATGCTATAGTGTTCCGATATGAATAATTTGTTAGCCGATTATACCGCTGCTTTGGAAATTAAGCCATGACAAATTTCCAGAAAATATCTCCTCAAATGAAAAAGTTTTTCATACAAGCACCTTATTTCGCTCGTTCAGTTTGTATGGCAGCTATATGCTATAGAGATCCGATCTGAAGAATTTCTTCAAAAAATATACCGTTGCCTTAGGCACTACTCTAGGCTAAATTTCTTGGAGATATCTCGTCAAATTAAAAAGATTTCCATACAAGGTTTTGATTTTGATCATCGAGTTTGTATGACAGCTATAGGCTATAGTGTTCTTATATCGGCGGTTCTGACATATGAGCAGCTGCTTGGAGAGAAAAGAGCGAGTGTCAAATCTCAGATCGATATCTTCAAAACTGCGGCAATAGGCGCGTATATATAGACAGTCGAAGATAAGCTAAATCGACTTAATTATATTTATAAGAATATTTTATAGAGTCTCCGAGGTTTCCTTCTGGTTGTTTGAAGCATCGTAGCACACTTAGTTTAGGGTATGAAAAAAGCGAACGCAACAAACATGAAAGAAAGCCCAAAAAGCACAGGCGCACGGTAGGTGTTTGCATTCGGCGATGATGCGGGGATGCGGCGGGCATTCATTGAGGCGTATAGTTGTTGCGTTGCCGTTAGCAATACGGTAAGTGACTTGACTTTATTTACTTATTTACTTTGTGTGCCAAAGTGGCATAAAAAGCAAAGCGCCACATAGCATAGCGCACAACTTAACAAGTAGCAGCAGGAAGAAAAGGTAGACAAATCCAGGGCGAAAGCCAAGTTGAGCTGTCTGTCAAAGCCGCCGGTATTGTGCTGAGCTAAGAGGCAAAAGCACTCTTTCCACTCTGCCTTCCTAACGAATTGGCGATGACGACGCAGAAAATGACTGTTGATGGCATAGTTTTGCATTGAGCTACCACGTGTGTGTGTGTATTTATGTGTTTGTGTACAAAAGTAAAAGACGCCTTTCATCCACCACCGCCCGGCCGAGACCTCCTGAAACGTTGTCAAAGAAAACACCTGTTACTAATTTGCGCTTTTTCACCACTCAAACTCCGCAGATATGAGCAGTCATCGAATGTGGCAGCTGCGGCAGCGAAAATGCAGTGGTTACCAACTACCCGAGATACCTGTTAGGCAAAGCGCTGTCGGCGTAAAGCAGGGTGTGTGGTTTGGGGGTGGTTTTGTAGTAAGCTGCACTTGGCTTTATGTACTTTAAGTAATTTAGCTAAAAGTGGGTTTTATGTGCACTTAAAAAATTTAGCGTTTAGAATGGTGAGATTAAAACCACTAAATGATTTAAACTGGATATCCAAATACCAGGCGTTGAAATTATAAAAAGTTTGTGTTGTCATTTTGTTTCTGGTGGCGACACACGCCCGCCGGATGGGCTGACGGATCGAGAAAACTGCAGGAAATGTCTAAGGCAAGGTACCAGGGAAATAATGGATCATCTCTTGTGCATCTGGAGTCCCCACGGTATGATACACTGGATAAGCCATCGATAGTGAGGCCACAGAGTCTGCTAAAACTTGCATCAAGCGCAGGAATCTTAAAGGATGACTACTTCTCTTGGACCGAGCAACTGAACTCCATCTGATATCTCAAAGGACCAAAACTAGTCTATGTGGCTTTTTGACCTACCTGGTAAACCTAACCTGACCTTACTTTTGTTTTTTTGAAATTTATTCGAAGAATAAGTAGTAAGCTCAAAATTCAGCGTTCGTTCGTCACAACCGTGGCCTGATTATGTGAAATTTTAGAGGTATATAAGTGTTTGACGGTTTTCTAAAGCTTAATGGAATATGGTCCGATAGTTATGATCTTCTGGCTTCCTAAACCTCCATATCTGGAATGGCTTTTGCAATTTTTCTTCCTTCTCTGGATGTTGTTTGAGCTTTTTGTACTCGAAACGTTCAGATGAGAAATGTAAAGCTCGCCTTGAATCCCCGCATTAATGCTTAGACTATCTTAATTTTCTTATAATAGGTGAATTACTTGCATAAATTTGCGGACTGAAGTGACTAGAAGAATAAACACAGATGGAAATGATAAGAAGATCATGATTATTGTCCAAATGCTTCCATTACATCTGTTATAAATAGTTTACATTCAGTTTATCCTTCGTTTTGTTCCGACTTGTTTGCGTACCAGCTCATCTTGGAATCGCTGGGTAGCGGCTCTAAAACGAAAAAGGCTATGAGTTTGTAATAGAAAGCACCTTTATTCCAATGTACTCAGATTGTGAACTATCGAGAGGATCTATCGACCTTCCGTGAACTTGGCTAGCACTGGTCAATAAACGAAACTTGTGCTGCTGCGGCATTTTGAAGGACTCAAATTGCCTAAGCTGTATGGAAGAAGGTGAGCTAGAATTACCCAGGTACTTTTTTCTCAACTTTCCAGATTTTGCCCGACTGAGGTTGAAACACCTCATTAGACAAATTTGCGTCGACGCCGACAAAGCTCATAGGATCGATATTAACCACCTGAACATATTTTTGGTGGACTCAAAGCATTTCGTTGATCTATAAGGGTTTGGTGTTCTTTATCTTTGAGTTTGGAGAATTACAAAGGACCGGCGTTCCCTTCTGTCCAAAGTGATCGTGCTGTTACCTTTGCTGCGTGAATCAGCTTTATGAACTAACCTAATTCTAGGTAAAAATCTGTTTTAATAGATATTTTTTCCATGTCACCTTTTCCAGAATGATGACATTTTGTAAACTGGCGTAGACACCACTTACGTGGTTATTGCTGTGTTTACAGAGCGCTCGCCAGCCATTCTTTTTTTTCGCTGTTTGGCGCCAATTGAAGATTCCAAATATAGCCTACTCTACCTGGTCTTTCCGATGTAGTGGAGGTCTTCCATTTCATCTACTTCCCTAGGCTGGTACTGCGTTTCAAAGCTGGATTATTTCATCCATTCGACCGACAGGACCTAGCCAGCGTAACCAGTGAACTATGTAAATGTCGTCGTATATCACGTACAGCTCATCGTTCTATCGACTGCGGTATTCCTCAGAACCTTTTTCTCGAAAACTCGTTGTAGGATGGAGTCATGTGTTGATGCTCATGCAAGCGAAGATAGTTCTCTGAGCACCATTCACTTGGGAGTGCCATGGTACCATATAGCTACAGCAGCTCACGACTTCTGGTCTTAGTATAAGTATTTTCTGGATAGCGGCGAAAAATCCCTCCACAGGGTGATGAGCTGAGTTTGGGACCCGTCATGTAAAAAATACTACCCATGAAAAGTAGAAAACAGCCTCTGAATACTTAACTTACTCTAAACTATTTAAAGTAGAAGTCAAAACTATAAAAGCAAAGGGTGTGATTGAACCTATGGAATCTGAAAAGTCATTTTATACTTCTTTATTCAATCCAACTTATTGTGAAGCTTGTAATATGACCTATACTAACACTACTGCTTCTATCTAATAGTTGAAATACACATCAAAGTACAAAGTGAGTACCGTAACAGTTATCCTAGACTCCTGGCAAACTCGGCCACATTATTCCGATGCAATGTCAAATATGCCTGAGTTTTGAGTTTCATAAAGACTCACTCGCTCATAAACTCACTATAACCTCTCCTAACACATTTCCATATTGAGGTGGTATTTTTTGAGGATATCAAATAACCTACTCTGGGCTCTCTCTGCAATAAGACACCGCATATAGTAAGCAAGTGAGCTCAGATCCAAGCACCAACTTAAAAACACCTTATTCCCTCAACTTCAGCATTAAATTAGTCTGTATGCAAATACTTAAGTGCGCGCTAAGTTTATTACGCATACGCATACATTCAAAGACACACACAAATTACCTGTACCTGTGCGCTTTAGAGCAATAAAACAACAACAATTGCTTGGTGCCGTGAATGCTTTATTTGACGTTAAATCTACTCATGCACAGTTTATTCCACCTTTTTATCTTACTTATGAGCTTATCCTTACTCACAGCTGTACACACACACATGTACACTTTCATATTTACACATTCGAATGCATGTGTGTGTGGATGCGCTTAAGTGCCAACATTAAAACACCTACATATGCAGAATTCATACACGTGAAAAATTTTGGAACACCCATAAATACAACCATATACCTACACACTACATAACTGCATATATATGTATGTATGTATGTATGTACTTGGATATTTATTATTATAGACTGACATTTGCGTGTGATGGTGAAGGATTTGTTGCATGCATGAAATCTCTTCGCATATATCAAAGGATTTCGACGCTGCTGCTGTCATTTTTAGTGCTGCCACATTTTTCTTAAAATCCGCGTCATATATAAATGTGTGCAAATACATGTGTGTGAGTGTGTTTATAGTGATGTATAAGTTATGACGCTTAAGTGAGTTGCATATTCCCTGCCAATATGAAGTTTTGACAAGCTCAGCGCTGTCTTGAAGATCGCGCGCTGCTATGCACTCGAAGTATTACGTTATGTGTAGAGGTATAGTTGTTATATTATATAAAACAAAAAATATAAATAAAAAGAAAAATTAAATTACAAACATTTTTACTAAAGTTCGATAATACTTTCCAAGTTTTCTTTGACTTTTTCTTTGATTTTTTGCCTTCAAAGGGCTCATCGGGTTTATAAGAAGCTTCTTGCTTTCAACACAATCGGAGTATTGCTTACCAAGATTTAACCACTATTAAGAATTACTTTTTTTAAAATTAACCGAAAACGGAGATTCGAGGCAACAAAAAATATATATTTCAAACAATTCTAAAGAATCCTTTTGAGTAAAACTTTTTGTTCGAATATCAATTCTAAGTCCGTTTCGGTTATCGAAATTAAATGTAGTTTTATTATATAGTGGATATAAAGGTATAAAAGGAGCAGAATGGAGTCATGTGTAAACGCTTACGCAAGTGACAAAAATTCTCTAAGTGCCATTCATTTGAGAGTGGCCAGGGTCAAGCAGCTCACGACTTCCGGTCTTTGACCAAGTATCCTCTGGGTAGCCTGAGAACATCCGTTTGAAGGCGAGCTAAAGTGAGAAGGCGGAGCATCCCTCCCCAAGCTTGTGCGCTGGGTTTGGGAGCCGCCACGTAAAAAACACCCCTATGAAAAGAAAAAGAAAGACCTCACTTTTGATGACGGCCACTGCTAACGTATTAAGGATTACATTTAAGGGCATGCACCTGGAATGTCCGGTCCCTTAATTGGTAAGGGTCCGCTGCCCAACTGGTTGATGTCCTCGTAAGAGTAAAGGCTGACATCACCGCCGTCCTACAAATGCGATGGACGTACCTAGTACTGAGACGAGTAGGTCCTTATGACTTTTACTGCAGTGGTCTTATAAAGAAGCATAAATTCGATGTAGAATTCATGATGGGAGAGAGACTCCGTCGCCGAGTTCTGGATGAAAATACTCCAGCTCTGAGAGTATTTGACGTAGTACCCGCCGGGAGAAGCAGAGGAAGAGGAAGACTTGGAAAGATCAGTTGGAGAAGGACCTGGCTACACTTGGAATCCCAAATTGACGCCAAACAGCAAAAAGGAAGAACGACTGGCGTGCTGCTGTAAACGCGGCTATAACCTCCTAAGCGGTATCTACGCCAAGAAAGAAGAAGGATGTAAAGGGTGTTTTTTTAGATGTGTTGTTTTCAATGATACATACTTAGCAACAACGTTTGCAAATTGTGAAAATGTATTACCAAAATAAGGGTTTAGAACGCGCGAGGTGAATTTGCGAGTTTTCTTCAACGATGGACCTCACTTTTGGTTGAGACGCCGTTACATCTTCAAAAGGTCACTGTAAATTGAGCTTTATGTACATAGAGTATAACTGGTCTATATTTCTTCAATAATGAAGCCGATAATAAGGTTACAGTCAAAGGAGAACCTTAAAGAGAAATGGTTAATGATTTTCGTGTTTGAATTAGAGGATCTTGATGTCTACAACCTTTGATTCCAACAATACGGCGATACTAAAAACACAATTCAATTTTCCATACTCGTGCTTCCTGTAAATGGTCTTCAGTGTCTCCTTCGAGGTTTCGGCTCAACTTTGGAGCACCATTCGATGCATTGTTATACAGTTTCGACATCGTGTTCTTAAGATCTCATCTCGACGCCGGTAATGATGCATTTAATGAAAGTAGAGTCCTCAGCTTCTGTGTCAATCATTGCTTTTGCAAACTGTACTCAACGTCGTTTTCGCAAAACGTTCAATCTTTGAGTTGAGTAGTCTATCATTGACATGCTTCATACCCTTTGATCAAGATGTGTGGAATCGATCCAGAAGAGATGCTGAGATTTTCTGCTATCCCTCTGATTCCAAAACTGTTTATCTAATATTATCGATTAACAGATGTGGATGGGCGATTCGTATTAGACAAGTTTTCGATGACTTCGCGACCTTCCCTAATTGTTTTGTGGCACTCAAGTACCAATCTACGAAAGCTTTTTTTAACGATTCAGTTTGCGCGCCTCAGTTTATATGGAACAGTTCGAGTCAAATTTGATCAGATGTATTACCTTAGTCTTACTGTGATTTGGTGGCAAATACATATGTATAAAATCGGTAACTTCTCCTACACGACTTTTCGTACCCAATTTACGGATTTCGACCCTTATGGCTGTCTTAGTATAACATTTTGCATTTCGTTCAGCGTTCGAAAAATCTCAATAAAATTGGTCTAGCGTATTTCTCGGTTCACAAGATGAGCCAGTTTTAAAATTTAACGATATCGGTCCAAAATTTCCTCTGTCTACCGACTCATCCTCTTTCCACCGACCCCATTTTGCTTTTCCTTAATCTCCTTTTACTTTAAATTTCATGAGTTCGTTTTTGAAAATTTATAAACATAAACGAGACTCGATATTACATAACTGACTGCTGTTAAATATTGGGTTTTAAAGCTTTTGGTTTCAGTACCCTATTTTCCCTTACTCTACATAACTCCTTTTCACAAAAATGGAGGTATAACCTCAATACATAAACATTTAACACTTTCGAACACAACTCCACTATTGGATATATGGAGTTTTTGCTCCACATTTAAAGGACTTTTACAGCTCGTAACACAGTTACATAAGTGCCCTACAAGCCATACACCATTGTAGGTATATATGTAGCCCGAGCATGGCTGACAGAAATTAATAGAATTTCGAAGACAGCTAAGAGACTACATACAGAATATGAAGCTACTAACACGTTTCTAATCAAAAAAATATTCACAGCAATCTTTGGATACAAAACTATTATTCAACGTCAATTTTATTATATACAACAACAACAAAAAAGTACAATAACACCAAGCACCAAAAAATCCAAAAACAATGAGTGCAAAGCACTCGAACGTGTGACGAAGCTGAATGGCATCAGCTGTAAAAACAACAAAAACAAGAGCAAAGTATGAACACTATATATATACATACATACATATATCCTCGCATCCATATGCTACATAGAACGCCCGAGAGCAACTTGCACGGACGCGCATAGTCCCACGTTGTGTGCCGCCATTGTTGTTGCAGTGATAAATTATGTTGCAATTCAACTTTGACGCTACTGTCATTGCAGCAATCATTGTGTTGCGCCTTCATTGTTGGCGCTGACTCGACCGCTGCCACCGTCGCTGCTGCTGCTGTTGTTGTGCCAAAAATACTCGCTAAGTTCATTTTTCTCCCTTCATTCAAACTGCAATGCGCTCGGGTGCCATTGCCATTCCCATCCGCATTATTACTTATTTTGCATCATCCACACACCACCCCGCCCCGTTGAAAGAAGGGCGCTCTATCGGCGTGCACACTGTTGTGTCGTTAATGGACACTGTCAACGCTCTATTGACACGATTTGTGACGCCTTTTCCTCTTTCGAAATGCTCCTTTTGTGCCGAACTGTTACACCCCGCCAACTTCAAGTAAATTGTCGAACATTTTATTTTATTCAACTGTTATTTTGCTTTATTTATTATTTGCCCAGGCGACTCTTCATTTGCCTTGCTTTCTTCAAATTCTATTCGCTGATTTAGATATTTCCTTCATATTTCATGATAAATGAGCGGCGGCGGCCAGCAATCGAGGCACTCGAATCGAGCGCGTGCAGATAACAGTTGTGGAGTTCCACACTTACCTCTAAATAAACTGCTCCGTTTATAAAATGCGCTCAAAAAGAGTTAAGTTCTTGAAATGCTTGTTAAATTTTTGGTGAAAAACAAATCATTAACAAGTAGAAGCAAATCGAGCAGAAGAGTTTTTGTTTTAAATTTTCTACAGGCTCCTGAAAAGACGTTAAGGAGTTTATTTCTTTTATGGATTAATCAGAAATCGGTCAACTCAAATTCTTGGCCATAACTTATGAGCCCTTCTTCAATTATTGCTTTCTCCAGCTGATGTCTGAAATTCCTTTCAAATAACTTAATAATACGTTTAGGTAGTGCCCCAAGTTCGAATATAAGGTGTTGGGTTTGTGAATATCTGATATGGTGTTTTTATTAGTGTTCTGAAAAGGCTTAGGCCGTACTTAAGTTGATTTAAGAAATGTGGTTTAACTCGGGTTTGTTACGAAATCTGAACGTTTTATAAATCTAAATCTTGACATAGTCGTTGAGCATTTAATTAAAGAGTATTTATTTTGGTTTCTTTAAAGTTACAACTCGAACGATATGTGGAAGATCCAATTTCAAGGTATGTACTCACATATATTATTCTCAAAATGTCCATATGAAGTATTCTCTTAACTTTTTTGGTATATTTGACTATTTTTGGATAGTCCGAGTTGATAAAAGGAATCTGGCATTGTTTGAACACCGACATAAGGAACAACTTGCTGATTTGAAATCAGATTACCTTATATAGTTAAAAATATACTCCTAAGTCAATACAAACTTGGCAATGTCATGCTTAGCCCAATTTTTCCTCAAACTTGACTGGTTTCCTTCATTGCCTTCAACAAGTTTTGGATTTTTAATTTTCAGCTTATTTTTGGAACGCCACTCCCTAGATTGTTGGACGGTTTCGACGTCATATATTCATAAACCAACGTCCAACTAGACTGTAGTGAATGGCAGTAATGAAGCGTTTTATGAATGTAGGGTCCTCAAGTACATTGTTAAGTATTTCTTTTGACAATCTCTACTCGACATCGATTCGCAAAAGATGCATGTATTTTAGTACTAGTCTGGTATTGACACGCTTTATATTAAAAACATTAACAAAATATTTTTTAGTCGAGTCATAAGAGATGTTGAAATCCGCGTCTATCTTAATCTGGTTAACTTCCCAAGCTTCATTAAATGCTTAGTATCAAATACTTGTGTGGGTGGTTAAGTAGACTCACCACAACACTTCTGCAACATTTTCAATGATTTCATTGTCGTGATTCTTCACACGAACTTAAAAATTAACATACCAATGCACAAAAAAGTTGTTATTCATTCGATTTATGCGCGCAGTTTAAATCGTCCGTGTCGTCTGGGGTCCCCCAAGGTGTGATACACTGGAGGAGGTATCGGTAGTGAGGCCGCAGGGTCTGCTAAAATTCGCTTCAAGTAGACTTAGCCAGTGAACTACATGTGGTATCGCAAAGAACCAAACTGGTCTATCCGTAGCTTATTGGCCGACCAGATTAACCTAACCTAACCTTAAATTGTCCAAACAAAGTTCGATAAGATCGTAACTTTCGGATTCGGTGATTAGAATATTCTATATTTGGCACACATATCTGTTCTAAATAGCATCGTCCACTTTAAGGAAAGAGATTTCGAATTGTTTAGCTGTTGGTCTGAAAATGACTGTAGTCCGTGTTTTAGTGAAATTCGACCTAATGCACCTTGTGATCACTAAATTAGTTGTCAATTCATTTTTGGTTCGCTTTTTGGGCTTTAAATTTTGATGAAATCCAAAATTCGTTTTATTTGATATTGTTTTCAACCCATCCAATGCATTTTTGGGAGATTGAACGAAATCTGGACTGTGAGACTTCATGAAAATAATTCAGGGTTTCCCGGGCATCTCGTGGTCGACTGGCACATTACACAAATTTTTACACATTTAAAAACTTCGGTTGAATTTTCACTCACTTTGCTTTTTTCTTGGTTTCCCCATTCTCCTTAGAGGAATCCCATCGAAATGTCTGAAACATAAAATTGAAAGAAAGAATTTATACTTTTATGTCACATTTATGAAACATTTCACATGTTCTCCGTATGGCTCAAATGTGAAATTGGCTCTTGATCTCAAAAGGTTCGTCATATCTTTTAATACCGAGTATTTCATTTGACTGAATACTATTTTGACTTTACTTTACTTAAGTATTTTCCGAAATTTGACCTTTGGGTCCCGCAGCATACTCCTGGTGGAATCTTTTCCGTGGAGTCCCTGTAGACGAGACGGAGTGAGTGTTTTCGCTGATAGGTCGAAGTTCAAGGAAGGGTAGAAGGTGTGTTTTCTCTCAGGAGCTATCAATAAATTTTTTCTTCAGCCTACTAGACCACTGTAGTATCTTTGAAAACGAAGTGGCAGCCATAAAGGCAGCAGTATCTCCCCGAAGTTCACCTTCTTTCAAGGTATGCATTCCCTTCTGTAGCAGAACTACTGTATAGGCCTTATGTTCGCTGACAGTGAGCTCAAAGCTAGTTAAGCAGTGTATGACCTCATAAGCAGCAGCGTCCAACTATTTCCACATTAGAGTTGTCTGTGTTACTGGTCACAGCAGAATCATTCGAAACTGTAAAGCTGAAGAGCTTGCAAAAAGGCCTTACCCAAATCCCACCAGGATGGGAAGGAACTGCTGTTTAGTTATACTATTAATTTTTGGGATGGTATGGGTCTGGTGTATGCTCAGCAAGCGTTGATCAGCAACAACCACTTGTGCGGTTGCGAAATATGTATTTCTGACCCAAAGTGGTACGTAGGAAGTCTATTGAACTACATGTTCTTAGCAAGGTTCACATCGCTGCAATAATAGGTTTCTAACTGGAGAGAGAGTTAGGACAAATATTTGCAGGGCCCAACTTGTCAAAGTTATATGGAGGATGATGAGCTGGAAATATATAGACACTTCCTCCTCTACTGTCCAGTTTTCCCTAGACAATCGGTTGTCATTCCTTTATCGAACCGTGAGAATTGATATTAGCAGTCTCAATGAATTTAGAGCATACTAGACGCTTTGTCGATATCCTTACCGAACAGTTCTGGACATTACAACGGGCAGACGCCTCTAGTTGTGCAAGTGGTATTATTCGTGGCCTCACTAATATCAGCTTGTTTACCTAACCTAATCTGGGTATTTTTCTCAATATTTTGATCTTTTGGGGTCTTCACCATATTAATAACGACTTTTATAAACCTCGAACAAAGTGGCTATCTTTGTAAGAAATGATGTTTCATTAAAGTACTAAGTATGTCACCAACAAACAAAGAAAACATTTTTAAATCTTAAAATTTACTTTATACAACCAGCTACCACAAAAATCACTTTTATGAGAAAAAAATGTCACTATGCAAATTTTGAGTAACCTTAAATTGAACTCGATGGGTTTTCATCATCCGAAGGCGTCGACAACTGCGTCTCAGCATTTCTTTACACCCAAAAGCACTTTCAAATATAGAGTGCATATGTAAGTGTATATATGTGTGCGTGTGTTTGTACATATCCATAGTAACGACAAATATGCGTACTCGCTATTTAAACTTGAGTAATTGAAGACTTAAAGGATTTCGCTTGTCACTCAAGTGCCAATGTCACTGGTACTCGCAACTGCGATGCGACGGCGAAGGAACTGCTGTGCCAACACGTTGCATTCAACTAGCGACTAGAGCCGTTTGAGCAGTCCCTGTCACTTCGCTGCCATGCCAGGGCCATGACTGGAGCACATGAAGACGAAAGCAAAGATTTGAAATACTTACACTTGCTGGGGAGCAGCGGCAAGTGTGCGCCGCCAGCATCTCTCCATTCGGTAATGCCACGTGATGAGTGTGTTGCATTAACGTTTTACTTATTTGCTGTTGTTGTTGTTGTTGTATTTCGTTTTCGTTGATGGCGAGAACAATACGGGTAATAAATATAAAAGCAGGCGACGACTAAGGAGCAAAGTACCAACACCACTGTCAATCTAATATGACACACAAAGCGGGCTGGGGTATCGTAATAGCATACTCTACATGGATGTGGCTGTTTTTGTAATTTTCAATAGTTACAGTAACGAAAATGATTTGAAATTTTTCGATTGGTGGCAGCTAATAGGGATAGGAGCTGATATTAGATGATTTGAATATTTTTTAAATTTGAGATATTAGTTAAGTAATAAATGTTGAGAAATTTCTTAGAACACACTGAAAATTTATTGGAAACTCTTTCAAGTTTCAAGACTTCGATAAAATATCACCTAAAATATACAAAATTGAAGCTCGAAGGGATAAAGTCTCAACGTATCACGTATGTATAAATCTTTGTCCAAAAGTGTATTTATTAGTAGATTATTAATAGAGTATTTCGCTCATTTTGAGAGAACAAGATCTCGAATTTAGAGAAATCTTAGTTAGAGATTTGTAAAACTTGCTTTTCTTGTATAGACTGACCTAACTTAAAATTAATTCATAGAACGTCAAATAAGTGTATAACCTCATTAGCATTAGCATCAGTTTCTTCCGTAATAGACGCCTTCGAATGCTCAGGTTCGCCGTAAGCTGCAAAGCCGATGAGCTTACTAGGGAGGATACTCCAATTTCAGCGAGTCGGTACTATGTTACTCTCTCTCTCTCTACTCTTGCGATCTAGCGTTGAACCTATGGATTTTCCTTGAGCTCGGCAAGCGCGGGTTAACAACAAGAACTTGTCTCGGGAGATCCTTCTGGCCCAGTGTGAACCTTAAGAGGTTCTCTGAATTACTTGCTCTTAGCCGAGTCAACCATCCCGTAATTTTAGGCACTCTGCCTGAACATTTTCTAATAGATTCACTTAGTAGCTCATTCTCAAACACATCTTGGCGGATATAAACTACGAAACGTTACGAAGGTGGAATCATCTAGGCACTTTCTTTACTACTGTCCAGTTTTTGACAGACTTATAAATGGTCTTTAACAAACTTTTGATAAGTTCAAAAGGCTTTATCGACATATTAAGATCTGGTGATCAAGTTAAAGGAGTTTTTAAGTATCACTAAGGATCAACGTTTACAACTAATCTAACGCTTCTACGACCTAACCTAACATAAAAAACTAGCCATACTTATTTATTATGTTTCGCCGTTATCGGAATCAGTGACACCAATCACATTTTGAAACCCGACCAGCACTACTCCAATAGAAGTGTTTAGACTTAGGCTATTGGGTCGAAGTGTTCGAACTTCAGATACTTTGGCGTTACCTAAAAAAGTCTGCTCTAAACCTGATGATCCTGAAAAACTTGCCCGCTGGTATTGATTCTGAAGAAGCCATAGCTTAACCTTAGTTCCGCAGCTTTCTGTGCCGCTATTGGTCTCTTTCCGTAAGATAAATTGCTTCCATCGACTGTTCAAGTAGTTTTCACCTATCTGTAGAATCAGAAATCAACAGGAATCGCTAATTTCTTGATTACTTTTTTTAAGTAGTTTAGTTTTTAGTCAAAAGCCCTCATATTTCTTAAACTTTTTAATAGTTTTTGCGACGTTAACGAACTCATCAGCACTCATCAGAAAGTGCTAGTTTCATAAGTGTAGTCTTCCTTTATTTTGGTTAGTTTCAACGTTTCAAGGAGACTATGAATTCATCCTATCGACTTCGAACTCTGAAGAAGAATCTCAAAGAAGCTATGTTGGAGATTTTGTTTATTTTTTTTTGCTTGATTGTAAATCTGCTATTCTTTACTTCTCGGTTTTCAAACATCCGGAAGAGTTTGGTTCGAACACATGAGTTTTTGACCTTAAGTAAGAGAATAGTCGTTCCATGATAGAATTAAAAAATGATCTCAAATCTCTCTCATATGAAAATGATTTCGAGAGTACTTCTGATCCGAATTCTCAGAACGTAAAATTGTTGCCAACCTTCACAGAACTAAGCTAAAATAAGAGCCGCTCTATCCAGTGTTACACTTCATGAAACACACAGGCACATACGAATTCACCGCATGCAATTTATGTATGCTCCCGATAGAATTGCAAATTGTTGTTGTACATTGTCGTTGTTGCAACTTTAATTAGTTACTTCACAGTCTATTACGCCACTTTGCCACCACATTCCTTTTACTGCTGATTAAAAAGGCGGCGCAAGAAAGCTGCTTAAATAAAACGGTAAATTTAAAAAGCAACACAACAACAACAATGTGTGGCAAATGTTGCTTGCTACAACTCAGCTTGCATAATGCCACTGTTGCATTGTCTCGAAGTGTGCCTCTTCAAAGCACCCACACGCCGTAGATAAAATACATGCAACATTGCTGCAGCTGCTGCTCAACCTCAACTATCGGCGAGTCGACGCGTTTAATTGTCGCAGCAACAAGGATGTTTACGGCAACGGTACAATGTTGTCGAAAAAATTGAGAGAAAGACAGTAGTTGAGTGCAAAATCAAGCAACAACAAAAATACGAGTGTGTTGGTATCAACTTGCAGGACATTCATTGCAGGCGCAACAGTAACACAGACGCAGAAAAGTATGCTACAATTCGCGCTGAGAAAGTTTTGGGGTGCGTACAGGAGCTTGCTACTTGAATTTAATAACTTTTACTAAAAATGAAGTGCTTCTAATAGACTCCAAACAATCATTATTTCTAATTGTTCATTACCTCCAAGCACTATCACTTCCAAAAAAATTATTTTTTCTCAAAACTTACGATAAAGTCAGCTTCCCTCGCTACCTTTCAATCCTTCATCATTTTTAACCACTCCTCAAATTCACCACAATTCAACATTATCGAAAACAGCAAACATTTTACTAACAATAAAGAAGCCTTTAACTGTGTCGACGCCATAAATTGCAATGCCATTATCAATTTAATTCATCTCGAAATGATTCCGAGTCTCAACTCCGCCAAATAGCTAATGAAACTGACATAACTACACACTTAAGTTCGGTTATACATATGTGTGCCATCTACGAAGGAAGACATTAATTTTAAGTGTCTTCGGGCCACCAAATTCTCATTACTTTTGTTTGAACAATTTGAACAAAATTGTACTTGAAGCAGTGCAAACATACACACGCACATCCTTCACACACATATTCCACAGAATAAATATGTAATATGTATGATTCGAAATACATCTAATAAGGACATTAAGGTTGTTCTAAGAGTTCGAAAATATTATTATGTTTAAGGTTAGCTTGAGTATAAAAATATAATTATTATTAATTTTAAATATAATTTTAGATTTATAAAAGTTTTCCATATTTCTATTTGGTCAGTTTTTATTTCAACTATATCCGATATCCGCGGTTCCCATAAATGAACAGATTTCTCTGAAGAAAAGAATGTATGAAATATTTTAAGCCGATATCTCAATAACTGAAAGACTACTACGCATATTTACAGACAAATAGAAGTACGTACATGGCTAAATAGACTCAGCTCCTCACGCCGATCACTTATATATATATATAGTATATATATATTTTATAAGGTATCCGACGTTTCTCTCCTGTAGTTACTAACTTCGCGGCAAACCTAACTCACCTTGAGTATAATTATATTAAAAAGCACCACTTTTATGGTTGACAAAATATTAACTTGAAATGCAATACTACGTGCTCAAACTTTTCTTTAGCTACGTAATAATTATTAACCAGCATAATATTGAACAAAACCGCACATTGTAACTCTCAACTCAACTCACAAAGACTTTCTCAACAAAATATATTTCTAAACAGTACTTCAAGAATTAGTGACAAGTATATACAACAAATACATAAAAATCCTTTACTCTCATTTGAATATTATTTAATAAAGGCCACATAAGGAGCCTTCTCAACTAAAATTTTCCCACCAAACTTAAAATATTCAACTATCATCAATATTTATTTTTACGCCTTTAAAGTAATTCCTACCAGATATATCAAACTTTTCAGCACTTTTTTAGATTCTCCTTAAGAGGGTATTCTAGTTTAGAAGCATGAATTTCAGGCAATTTTTAAAGTGTCGTAAAAACAGGCAATTCATATTTTTGCAAACCATTTTTTTATTAGTTATTTGTTAATTTTAGAAGAGTAGAGAAAAAAATTAAAAGCTAAAAAAAGTAAAAAATTTGAAAAATTACAAGCTGATGAAGTGGGGGGTCTCTAAAAATTTCCACGTGACCATACCCATGATTTCAACCCTCCTAGTTATCTGAAAAAAGAAAAAAAGATTATTAATCTAGAATAATGTCGCATTGGCCGGAACTACGAAAAAGTGGGAAAAAAATTTTCACAAAATGGCGACTGCCTAAAAAAAGTTGTTTTGGATAACTTTTTCTGACGATTTCGAATTTTTTAAAAATAATAAAAATAAAAATTTGGGGATAGGGCTAGTTCCAACCACATAAAGAAGACTCTATAAAAATTCCAAGTAATTGGGTCAAGTAGAACCTGAGAAATCGTGGGTATCGTTCCGGAAAAGTCAGTTTTGAGAAAAACGCGTTTAAAGTTTCGCGTTCCGGCCGAACTAGTTTGGATGCCGGGTCAGAAAAATGCCTATATCTCCGAAAATAATTTGAATTTTGAAAAATCCTCTTGTACACATATTCTTGAATAGTTAAACTTTGAAAATATAAAAAAAAAAATTCGATTTTTTTTTTAATTTCTAGACTAGAATATCCCCTTAACTTCTCCAGCGAATTTTGTTTTATCTTTCGGAATCGGAATTCACGCAATGAAGCATGTCTAAAGAGACCTGTTTACTGTACGTTTTTTGAAAAAAAAATTCAGATTTATGAGGATGAGTCGAGCAGGAACGCGTATCATACCCAAAATATCCACCAAAATCATTCGAACGGACTTGGGAGAGATGTCGAGCTTTGTTGCCACCTCTCTAACACTTGCCTGATGATTTGCAAGCACTATATCCTTCACTTTTTTAATATTTTCATCAGCTGAGAAGGACGTCCAGAACGAGGTATATCTTCAACGTCTTCTCGATTGTCTACAAATACAAAATTTAAGAAAAATAATAATATTTTTATCCACAGTAAAAATCACAACGCACTACTGAGATCTACCGGCTTAAGCATCTGCTGTAAAAAAACTGGTTCACAGATCGTGCTCATATTTCGCACAGTAATTAAGGACAGACCTACCTACTTAGCAAAGAACATTTTTTTTTAAATATAATTTATTTATTTATTTATATAAAAATTTGGAAAACTCACCCTTTGACACCTCATCTACTTGGGCGTCCCAAAAAATTGCTTTTGTCGTGAACAGAAAACTACAACTTAAAATCATGAAATCAAAATCATCAGATAAAGACTGGACGTAGGAAAAAAATTAAAATATTCATAACAAAATTTTACTTAAATTTTAACTTGTATTGGTTCGAAAAAGTTAGTTGCCTAAAAAAGTCCTTGATCCAGTGGCTAGATAATGTTATTTCAAATATATTTATAAAATCGCTCAATATCTTATCGAGCAATTGTGTCTTCCGACTTAAAAAATTGGATTTTGAAATAAATGAATGCCAAGATCTTAGAATTTTACTCAACTGACACAGCTTTTAAATATTTTTTCCACAATCAGTAATTACTACTCAAAGGTAACAACTAATCAAATATATTTGAGCGGGAAATTATCAAATTTTTAAGGACTGGAGTAAAGTTTGAGTAGGTAGTAAATGCCGTAGGAAATGAGAATAATTAAATTAAATTAAAAAAATTAGGAAAAATGATAATGTGAACTTGAACATTAAGATTATCAATAATACAGTTAAATTGGGGATTTCATGTATTTCAGGAGATATTTGTAAAAGAAAGAATTTATGAAATATAGATTATAAGAAGTTGTGCAAAGTAAGTTAGGGTGCTTGAATCAGGGATTAATAATTTCCTCATGGTCTTGGAATCAAACAGAATTTTGAAAATTTCTGAAAAACTTCGGGTAAATGTTTCATACGCCTTTTTGTATTATAAGCAAGTAAGTAGCAGGCAATTACAACATACAAGTATGTTTGTCATATACGCCACTTAACTGGAGTAGAAACTCATCACCCACAAATACCCTCGAGTGTCTATATATGTATGTATATATGTATGTAAGTAGTAATGTAAGTTTGCGTCAACCTCGCCAGCGCGCGCTGCGGTAGTCAATTTAAGCTGATAGCTGAAATCTTACTCGCATAGCGGGAGCATGACACAAATGTGGGCGGGGTCAAAGCTTTAGTGCTCAGCGCCACGCATTGAAGTGGAAAATTGATGGCTCACTCTGTGCGCGCTGCGCGCTCTAAGCTGGTGTGATGAAAGGAAAATGTCAAATGGACGCGTGGAGTGAGCAGTGTAAATGGCAACAGACGACAATCAATTGGCGTCTGTGTATGTGTGTGTGTGTAAGGGTGGGTGTGCGTACATATATTAAGCTACTTTGACCATTTACTGCTGTCATTGTTTATACTTTCAAATGTGTAGCAAAGCAACAATTTGTTGAAGTTTGCTGAGGTTAAAATATTTGCTACTCTAATCAATGAGTTTGCTATGGGTTATAAGTGGAGATATAAATACATATGTACATACGTATATGTGTATATTTATTTGTTGTGAGGAGCTGAATTGTGGAGCGACTCTAATACAGCAATTGAAGGATTAGGCAATTTAATTTTATTTTTATTGCCTACAACAGAGTTAGTAGCACACAGTTAGATTGGTGTGGCGGCTAAAGCAGTTAAGATAGAAATATATGTATGTACATACATATGTGTGTGTGTGTTTGTATCAGTCAACTCATACTAACCGTGATTGTGGGTTAACGGGAAAGCAGAAAAAACCAAAAAAAACACATAACATTAAATGAAATGACGACAGTAATAACAACAAAAACAAAAATACAACAACACCAACAAAAATAACAACAACAACAATAAAACAACAATAATAATGGCTACAAAAACAACAACAATGGCTACAAAACAACAAAAATAATAATAACAACAACAACAACCAGTTTAGTTGTACAACATAACAACTAGTGAAATATTGATAACCCGAGGCAATGGTGAAATTTAAATGGCGCCAACATGCCTACACCATAGACGCCGTAATCACATAAAAAGCCAAAAGGCAATTGCGAAATGGCTGCGAAAGTACCAAATAACAAATAACAAATAAATAAATTTACGTATTTTTGGCTATATAGTATATTTGTTTATTTGCAAAAGCCACCACCGCCGCCAACCGAAAGCGTCAGCGTCAGCGCCCACACGCGCTAACCTCCAATCACCACCACATTTCTACGCACATTTATGACATTTGATATTATTTTTGCTGTGCTGCTGCTTCTTTGCCTCTTTTTTGTTGTTTTTTGTGTTTTTTTTTTTTTTTTGAGTGCTGTTTGGAAACAATAAAAGTTGTGTGGAAAAATAATAATAACAAATAAACAACAATAATAAAAAGTAAGGCAAAAGGAACAACAACAACACCTCACAACAGTGAGCGAAAAATAAATAAATATCTACACATACACAGAAATATTCTAAATGTCTCTGTATGTGTAGCTTTTATGGCGTTTTCCAACTGAAAAGTGTTCTTTTGTGTCAACACTCGACTTGCAAGGACGATTCAACAAGGCTTAAATAAGTTTTTTCGGATTAGTACATAGTTGGTAGGATGAAAAGTTTCTTTGGAGTCAGCACAAATAAGTGGAAAGTCTTAGCGGCGCACAACATGTGGCCATAAGCCTTGCAGTAGTTTCTCAAAGTTCCATGTGAAATGTTATTTAATATGATTTTGTTTATTTCGCTTTTGGTTATAAATATTTATGCAGCACTTGCGAGTAAATACGAGCATCCTTAAGCTATGTATTACCTGCTGTGTGGCTGCGTATGCTTAGATTGATACAATATTATCATGTGGCTTGTGTGAAACGCAACGAGGTAGTTAGGAAGCTTAAGCTGCCCAAAAAGCCCATAAACTGGCGAAGAGTTGCTTATTTGCCGCAAATAATATTTTATTTTAGCGGCACATATATGTAAAAATTTAATTTCTAAATATTTTATTTCATTAAAAATTTAATTGGGTTAGCGAGCTTCGCTCCAAAACACTAATTTGGGCGGAAGAGATTAGTTTATGTAAGAAGAAAAAATTTAAAAGACTGTTAATTCAAATTTATGAACCGACGGCATATTCCATATTTAATATCCATCGACGAAGAGTATTTTCGAAAGAGAAGCTTGGTACTATGACTAGATGAATATAATGCATACTCTTATGGAGTTATGAATTTTACTAGAAGGATGGCCATCAAAGAAGCCCTCAAAGTATATAAATGTTCAGCATACTTTCACAAATTACCATGCAAAGACTTAACAAACGTCATGACAATCTTTAAAAAATCGTTAAACTTATTTCTGAACTCCAGTTCTACAAGACAAGTTTACTTCTAAATCTCCCACCTTCAAATGATCTACAATGATGAGACTAATTTTGGGCTATACGAATACATAATTAACCAATTTGCCATACTTAGAGCATAAACAATGTCAAGACCCCTTTTCTCTAGAAGACGTTACCTTTCCTACTAGTTTCCCCACGCTACAATCAATACTCAAGAGCTAAAGAAAATCATTCTGAAATTTCACTTTATATCAGTACTCTGATGAATATTCGCTTTTAAAAGACCTTTTTCTTGTTCTTAGAACTGTTCGAGATAAAGTAAAAACATTTATTTTCTGATTTCATTACCGCAGTGATTTACATAGTCTTCCTTATTACATAAAGAAGATTCAACAAATTATGTTTTTTGAAATTAAAAAGTTTTAGGGGCATAACTTGTGTGAAAGTCGATGGATCAAATCTAATCAAATCCATAATATGAACTAAAAGATATTGTCCACAATGACCTATCATCAAAAAAAAATCAAAACTTGACAAAACGACGGAGTGTTTAAAACAAATTAAATTTTACCCAAATTTTTTCTGGATCCAGTCGTTTTTAGCCTGTGTAAATTGGAACCCGAGATCCAAGACTCAACGTCAGTAATAATAAGTTTCATGACACCCTGGTAGTCGGAAGGCATGGTTTCACAGATATTAACGCGACGCTGTTTTTTTAGAAAATAATTGAGTGATTTTGAAACCAATCATGCTTTCGCTTTTCTTAGGCTTTTAAAATGGTTTTCACTGATCTTTACGATGCCAGTAGGAATATTGACTGTTACTCGTCAATTCTTAAGCACCAACTCCTTTAATTTATTGACGATTTAATCATCAATTGATGTTGATGGCCGTCTTGGCCGTGGTCGTCGTCAACCCGTTCTCGACCCTCTTTGAATAATTTTTATCAGTCAAAAACACTTTATCGCGTCAAACAATTATCACCGAAAGCCTCTTTCAACATTCTGAACGTTTCGGCACCAGATATTTTATTTCGCACGCAAAATTTAATAGAATTTCTTTGTTGATTAACTTCACTTATCAAAAAAATTGCTGAAATCACTTTATGTACGTCAGAAAGACAAGCGTGTACTAAACACTAATGATTATTTTTATGTGATATTTAGCACAGAAATTACTGACAGTCATGCCAACCTAGAAAAAAAATATTTTGACGAATGGGGTTTTACGCGAAACTTAAATTAAAAAGTCTTACTATCTTTTGTTTTCCATAATATTCGTCATAAAATGTTAGTGCTGATCATATTATGATATGTACACCCTTAGAACTACGAAGTTTAAAATAAAAACTTCCCAAGTATACAAGAAAATTTCTATTTCTGAACAAATTGCTGGGCTTTTCTCTACTTTGTATAGTAAACCGTTTTTCCACAAGAGAAACAGTTCTATTCATACTTCATTTTTTTGAGAATTAAGGAGATTAAGATAGATCTACGAAATATGGAAATAACGTGATTTACATGGTATAATAAAAGTAAGGGCCGACAGCTCCAATGATCCTACATTTTAAAATAAGTAAAACTGTTTTCTGAAATTATAATATAAATACTTAAAGCGATTTGCCAAAAAGGTCAAGATAGTGTAAGTTATCCGACAGTTTACGAATCCAAGAGTAGTATAGCTATGATATGGAAAATTGTTTTTATTATACGATTTTGGCAAATATAGAAATTCTGAAAAAATTATAAATTTTGCTCAGACGTTGGTGCCCAACGACCAGCTTTTTTTTGCCAGTTTTTTCGGTTTATTCAGCAAATGAGCTCATTTCTGTTTTCCTTGGACTTAAGAAATTCATTATTACTCATGAGTGTAATTATCTTTTTTTAATAATTTCTCTGTTTACATGCACAGAACAGCGCATTAATCATGTTTACAAATGGTTATAATCCGCTGGAATATTTTAAAAATTTCAAAACTATTGTAAAGAAGTAGTGGCAATAAAATTTCGCTCGGGCGCAATTTGTTATTTTTCCACAACTTTTTTAGGCAACTTGCTGTAGTCGGAAAAAGAAACTGAAAGCTCTGAGCCACAAAAATGCATGGGCGGATAACGCTGACTAATTGTATGCCAATAAGGAGCTGGGAGATGAGGTGAAGAGAATATGCGAGAGAGAGTGGTGGCGCAAATTCATTAGCGCTGGAGGTATGAAATGGTAAAAGAAAAATGTGAGACGTTCAAGATAAATAGTTATGCAACAAAATGGAAGAAATAATAAAAAGATGGGGGTGGAATACAGAGCATATGTATGTATGTGTGAAGAGAGAAACTAATATTGGAGAACCAAGAATTTTTGGAAAATAATAAGGCAACATTTTCGTTTTGAAATATTCGCTGATAGTTTGGCAAGCACAGGCAAGTAATAAATACTTACAAAAACGAAAATAAATAGCAGTTATTCGAAGTTTACCGCCAACACAAAAATAATGTATGTATTTGTGCCTTAAAAATCTCAGAGACAATTAAATACGACAACACAGTCCAAGAAAATATTTATTTCCTAACCTCACACCAAAACACCCAAAGACTCTACCCACACACACCAATAAACCGACAATTGCCAACAGCACCTCGGTCACAATCGTTTCACGCTCATAGTTAACTGTATGAAATGTAAGAACAACAACAGCAACAATAAAATAGCATACTGTGTTGTGCCCGGAGCGTTGCGGAATCTCGACGCAAGCTCAATTAGTCTTGCCACAAAGCAAAGGAAAATGGCAAAACCGGATTGCACAATAATGCCACACCCACTTACCGCTGCGTGACGTTACGCTACATAAATACAAACATATACACACACACATGCATATTCGCCTACAATATGTGCGCGTCGCAAGCTTGTGTGAGCGATGTGTCGTCGCATTTTCGCGGTGCGCTGCATGTGCAAGCGTCCATGTTGGGGTGTGGCAAGTTGCACGGTTGCATGGTGGCGAGTTGCAAGCAATAAACGTTCAAATTAATTTCTATAACTTGGCAACAAATTATTGGACTTCATCGCTCGTTTGGCATGTCATTGTTATTGTTGTTACGCGGTGCTATTGTAATTATTGCAGTTGTTATTGCGACGATTATGAACAGATAAGTGTTTTTGTAATTAATGCGCAGATGTGCAGTGAGCCGTGGGTGTGAATAGTTTTTAAAGAAAATTAAGGTAAACAAGGGAAAGCATTCGCTTCGGCGGCATAATATATTGATTTTGATCGGTCAGATGGAATGGCTGCTCGGATGCTCGGAGATTGTAACACTGTCTTCAACAAAAATCTACGCCCAATTTTTGCAGATATTTTGGCAAAAAAAAAAGTTTTTCTTACAAGAACTCAATTCTGATCGTTTAGTTTATAGGGTAGCCGTGTGATATAATACTAAGATTTGGAACTTTTATTTTTGAGAATTGTAATGTTGCTTTAGGAAATAATATGAGCCAAAATAAAAGAGCTTTTCATAAAAGGGACTTTAGTTTGATCGGTAAGTTGGGAGAAAAAGGATGTGTTGAGAAAATTATCTGAATTTTCATCGAAAAATCATCTTCAGCGATGAGGCTCATTTCTGGATGAATGGCTTCGTCAATAAGCAAAATATGCGTTAAAACTAACTAATACCTTCGCAGTTAATTTTGTTAAAGAAGAGGACTTTCTCTTGCTGTATCATATGTATACGCGTGGTAACTTCGCTCAAAGACCAGCACCATCTCAAATTCTGAGTTCAATGTTCATGTTATTAGAAAGGTTTTGAAAGCCCATCGCTCCATCTCTATAATATTCACCGAATCAAAAGAATAGTATTCCAAAGATCTATATTCTACCGTTTTACCCAGGGACCACTCCAATGAATTGTTATGACAAGTGACATACTTCTCAGTTCAGAGGTTCATGTGTTGGTTTTAAGGCTGCTTCTGTCAACTCCAAGATCGACACAATTTTTTGTCCTCATTCACTGCTGTAAATTGACTCACTTTTTCATCCAATCAGTTCAGCCTTTTAAGTAATTTGTAATTTAAAAAAGGTTAACTAAAATCATGTTTAAGGAGTTATATAAAATTAGAAGGTCGAAAAAAAAGGCATTTTTTAAGAATTTTTCTAAGCAAACTATTTGGTCTATTGAAACTTGGCAGGTATATTATGACAACCTTAAACTATATTTAGAAATTTTTTATTGCCAAAAATAATTATCGAGAACGTTGATATTGCCAATTTTGCAGAGGTCCGCAAAAAAAAGGCCTCTTGCGGTGAGCACGATATCTCTGGACTGTATCATCTAAAATGCAAAAGCCAAATAAATTTCAGTAATATAATAAATAATCTAGTGATTGATCGAAGGAATTAACAAAAAAAATGTTGACAAAATGGCGGCTACTCAAAGCAAAAGATTCGATTTTCGACCAAAATTCGGGTCTTTAATTGTTTATAAAAATAAGAAATTTTCATCGGATGGGGAAATCCTTCGATTAATTACTAAAAAATATAGTTAAGAAGCTTGTGATGTCATGAGATTTGGTCTAATCTGATGATGGTGATATAAGCTTCTGGAATACCAAATTCAAATTTAATGACATAAAGATAGCTTTTTTCATACAAAACACCCTGTGTATAACATTTCTTTCTCCATTCTATATATTGTCGAAGTGTAATTTCCGTAACTGAAGGGTGCTGGAGAGTTTTCTCTAGTAGTTTTGTCCGACAGTCGACACTGATCTAACAAAAGATACTTCAAAACATTCAAAATTTAAGGCTCCTTTAGCAAAGCAGAAAAATGGTTTTCCAAGCAAAATTTGAACTTTCGAGGTTTACCAGTTTTTTAATAAAAACCATAGATACTTCAAATTTAATGGGGAATATTTATTATCATTCGAAAGAACATTCTTAGGCATTTATTTTTTAAGAATTTTCTCTTTCAAATATTGACCGTGGCTTCGTCGCAAATGGTCCATCCTTTGAGTCCAATTTTCGATGATTTGTTCGAGAATTTCGATTGATAACTGGCGAAAGACATGCGTGATGTTTTGCTCCAAGACCTGAATCGAAGCGGGATTGTCTCCATAGACTACAGACTTTACATATCTCCAAAGGGAAAAATTTTAACGGTGTGATATCACACGATCTTGGTGGCCAATCAACTGGGCAAAAACTTGAAATTATCTGCTCACCGAAGTGTTCTCTCAATAAATTCATTGATTTATCTGATGTAGGGGAAGTGGCGCGATTTTGTTGAAACCAAATTGTGAAAAAAATCACAAACTTCAATTTCAGGCATCAAATGATAGGGTACCATGGCGCAATAACGGTCGCCATTGACAATTACATTTTCACCGGTATAATTTTTGAAGAAATGTGGACCGATGATATTGGCGTATTTGTCAAAAAAAAAAAAAAATGGCTATTGAAAATGTGCCTCTACTCGGATCATCCGTTATTTATTTATTTATTAATGATTCCATAGACTCCGGCAATTAGTATTGACGATAAAGAAACGTACATAGACGCAGCGGACAAGTATATATAAACTCACTCTCCAAACCTTCAGAATATACCCTCCCGTTGCGCTGGAGAGGGATTGCTGTTTTGTAGTGTGATGTGTGAACATTAAAGTTCTAGTGGCTATTTTTGGTTTTTCCACTTCTTTATCGATCTGAGTTAATAAAAGCTGGTACGATCTTTTGAGATATTACTGGCTGGGGCTAAATTGCTATTATTGGCGAAGTAGTGCTATATGAATCTACTGCTAATTCTATGCTAATAACAAACTTTACATTTTAGATGATTCTTTTGGCTTTATCGGATTGGATTAGATCGGTGTTTTCAGTTTTTTGTTAGAGTTTAGGCTAAGTCAATACTTTGTGTTACCAGTTTCGAACTTTCCTTCTTCATTTCTTAACGTCTAAAATTCCTTATTTTCGAGCGTTAGCGGTGGTAGTGTCAAGGTAATATTTTGAAGTACAAATATATACAAACAAGGAGCAGCAAACCCCTGTCAAGAATTCCAAATCTTCGCCCTTTGATTGTTGCTTTGTGCTCCCAAGCCTTTGGTAGTCCAAATAAAAATCAATGTAACCACAACCAGCAACTGCTGTCCCGCTGTGCGCTTTTAAGCGTTAAGCTTTCGATGGCCGTCACTTTTGTGCGGACAATAAGTTTCGGCGTCCTGCTGCGCAACAACAACAAACTAATTACCTACACAAAACACCAAACACCAAAATGTAAACAGGAAAAAAGGGGTGCATTTGCCGGGTCGTTTGGTGGTAAATAAAATACGGCAGGAATGAGACTAGAGCAATGCGAGTTGGTCTTTACCCTCCGTGTAGTTAATAGGACATTGCGAAACATAAAAAATGCTGAAAAGCTTCAAATGTCGTTGCTTTTAATTTTGATTGTTGCAGCCGAGCAAATATTCAGTTGTTGTCGGGCGCAAAAAGCAGGATATGAAAGCAGCAACAAAGAAGTCCGCATTGACACTCTAGCAGATGTCCAACAGCTAGGTGGATCCGGCTCTATCGCCATCCCGTCGTCCCTTTGGTTTGTACATTGTGCATTGACATCATTAATTCAACGGTGGCGAGTTTTTCTGGCTGTCATTTCTGTGTCACCGCCTGTCATCATTTTATCATTAAAACGCGCCCAATCTTACAGTCCGAGAGATAAAAGACACAACAGGGAATTTTAATAAAATGCGAAAATTGTCACCAATGATGACCGTTTCTTTGTGGCTTCTTTAATGGTTTGAGCCCTGGCTTTGTTCGCGTCCGGTAGGCAATCATGCAAAAATATGTCTAAATAAATATGAGTTATATAAATGAATATATTTGTGTATAGTTCTGTGTCCAAGCCCTCGCATTAAACACATTTGCCATCTTATTAGTTTTATTAAAACACGCCTGAGAAGAAAGGCCGCTGAAAACGCTTAAAGATACCAATTTTGCAACTAAAATCATTCGAAGTTGTGGTGCATATTCTTTAGATGGATTTAAACTTTAAAGATTTTCGTTCTAGAACGTGATGACTTCAACTGGTACCCACTTTTTGTATCCGAAGTTATCGGAATATCATTATTTAAATAATATTCCTTGTTAAGGATATCTATTGAAGCAGATCCGAATCCTTTTACAGGAAGAGAAGACTGGAATTTGTGTCACCACAGGGTTGAACATCTTCTTTTTCTTTACTGGCGCGTCGACCGTTTCTTCTTTCCGCTATTTGGCGCCCATTCGAGGTACCAAGTGCAGCCTGGTCCTTCTCCACCTGATCTCTCTAACGGAGTGGAAGTCTTTTTCCTCCTCTGCATCCACCGGGTACCGAAATCTGGAGTAATCCCTTCCATCTTAAACCTTTCCTTCTAAAACTTCTCAGACCGAAACATCAGATGATGTCATTGTTAATGCCTCCACAACATATAGCAGGACCAGGATGATGAGTGACTTGTAGAATTTGGTCTTCCTTCGTCGAGAGAACACTTCTCATACCTCATCATCCTTTAGGCAGAGTCAAAAGTTATTGGAGCTGAAAAATTGTTATCCAGCAAATAATTTTGTTTGGAGTAAAGTTTGTCTAAACCATTGAGTCTGTAGCTTCCTGAGAATAATAATTGAAGATTGTTCTTTTAGATTACGCGAATTAATTTGAAAGTTTTAGCAGACCTTAAAGGTAAGCGACCCAAGATTGTAGCTTCAACATTAGGCT
Organism: Bactrocera zonata; assembly: GCA_037783105.1. Taxonomy (NCBI): domain Eukaryota; kingdom Metazoa; phylum Arthropoda; class Insecta; order Diptera; family Tephritidae; genus Bactrocera; species Bactrocera zonata. Next base: position 2,178,989 of record JBAWJQ010005835.1, on the reverse strand, counting down.
TTCTCACGGATATATAGTGTTTCCTTTAACTATGGTTGGACCATTTGAACGCTCCTCGACGGTTGTTTACTTGTCGCGATGATTACATGGTAAGTCCAATGAGAGCAATGCCAGTGGTAATTTAGCTACTGGCAGGACCTACCAAGAATGTAAAGCAAAAGTAAGTACCTTAGGGAAACCTATCCACATAACACAATCTTTCTGCGAGGGAAGTCGCTACGCCTGTCTTGGACAGATTAGTGGACCAAGGTAGCAGCCTTAATTTTATTGATTTTAATTAACCACTTTGTATGGCTGATACATCTTGTTCAGGGGAAGAAAAAGACATGTGCTCAATTCCAGATCGATATTTCTAAAACTGAGGAACTGTTTCGCGTCTCTACAAGAAGACGGACGAATATAGCTGATTCTACTCAACTCGTCACGCTGATCATTTACATGTTTATTTTATAGGGCCTCCGACGTTTTCTTCTCGTCGGTACAAATTTTGTGGCAAACTTATGATCCATAGTCAGGGTATAAAAAATTAAAAGCTCGGATCCTTTAACTTCCTGAAAAGTATGATCAAATATGTATATATACAAAAAATATATTTACTAGTTTCAGTTTCACAATAACAAGCTGTTGGCAGAAGGGATAAGCCGAACGAAATACAACGCGAAATTAGACAATGGCCAAGCCGTTTGGGGGATTAAAATGTCCAAGCGCCGAGAGCTGCTATGTACACTGCTTTCGCTGTCAGTGCGACACTAATGCCGCTGCATAAACACGCGAGGTGCGATAATGTCGTTAATGCCCGGCACAGGTTAACGGCATAAGCAGCGGCGAAAGCTAAAGTGGGCGAGGGCAGGTGGCGGCCAGGTGGACGACTAGCGATTGTTCATGTTATTAGCGCCTTTTATTACAGCGCGCACTTGATAACACCAAACCGAAAATTTTACTATCTTGTTTTTGTCTTCCAACGTGCGGGAACTGTGCGCCAACCCATGTCTTCTCTCTCCCCAACATGCGAACTTCCGTTGTGACAACCGCTTAATTAACTGATGTTCGCATTCGTTGGATGCCAAAGTCACCAGCGACAAGTATAATCACTTAACAAACAACGCAATAGAATTTCGTTAAATAACTAACGGTATAGGCGGAAGCGCGGCGTGTGGACGACACAATTCGGTTGGCAGCAGAAATATGCCGCCAGCTTTATTGGCCGAGCGACCACATCATTATTCCCCTGTGGCGTTATGGAGCTGCGCTTAATATCTCAATAGGATTTACGCTTGTCAAGAAGCGCTCACACACACATACACATAGAAAAGCTGAAATTTTTGTTTACAGCTTGTACTGTCGCTGGCAGCGTGCACCTTTGCGCCGAGTTTAATTGCCTATGCAAAGTCAGTGGATTCATTTATCTTCGCTAATAAATGAATTATGGCCAACAGATAAACGCAATTTCTTGACACCACCACTCACAACAACAACAACAACTACAACACTGACAGCATTAGCAACCGTGTGACAACAACAATAATAACAGCTGGGTAGCGTTTTCTGCCTCCCGGGTTAACAATGGATTTTTTGTTGTTGTTTTTATTTATTTTTTCTTGTTTTGCTACTTCCTTTGTCCTTTCGAGCTAATGGCGCATTCGTCGCCTCGGCAGTTGCTCACCGTGATGGATTATCACCACCGCTGATGGCTATTTTCGGTACAATTTGACAGCCTAACACTCTGGTATTACGTTATTAAATTATCAACAACAACAAAAACCAGAAGAATGTATCCAAAATGCTGTGGAAAAGTGTCAGTGACAAGCCAACTTCACGCGCCCTCCTTTGTGGACTTGATTGGTTAACAAAATAATGCCAATTAAATGAGAGAAGTTTTTATAAATTTTACTAAATTCAAATCCATCTATTTTCGTTGTATTCATTTGGTTTTTATTAGCATGTTATTGCGTAAAAGTTTTTAGGTTAGCTTACTGAAATGTTGACAACATTGCTCCAACGCTTAAATCATCACTGTCAATCAGAGCTAAGTCCGTTTTAATGCTAGGCTCACTATTATTTTGATGAACAAAAACAGAACTCGATTGAAAGCAAATAATATATATAATTACTTTATCTCGATGAGTCGTTCCAACATTTTAACTGGTAACTGGCGAATGTCACGCGTGATGCTTTGCCTCCAAGGCATGAATCGAAGCGGGATTGTCCTCACAGACTTAGATTTTACATATCCCCACGGAAAAATGTCTAACGGTGTGATATCACATGATCTTGGTGCGCAATCGACGGGTGCAAAATGTGAAATTATCTGCCCACTAAAAAACTACAATTTCAGGCATCAAATAGTCGGTTATCATGGCAGAGTAACGGTCGCCATTGACGGTTACCTTCTCTATAGACCGATGATTCTTCTCTGGATGAAATGGCAGCTCTCAAATGTCTTCAAATTGCTCTTCGTTTCAAATGCGCCAATTTTGCTTGCTTACATACCCATTGAGCCAGAAATAAGCCTCATCGCTGAACAAAAATTGGCTCGAAATCTTCAGATCTTCTTGAAACTTTTCAAGAACCCATAGAGCAAAGCGATGTCACTTGGGAAAGTCGAGCGGCTCCAGTTCTTACACAAAGTGTATTTTCTGCACTCTAAATTTAAGATGTTCCCTACGTCAGTCCAAGTTGGTGCAAACGGTGCCGAATCTGGGACTCAAGATGGGTGATTGTATTGGGAAAAGTATTCTCAGTAGGTGGTACCGACAAATGAAGCGCTTCGATAACTCAAAAACTGAGAGACTATATATAAAATGTTTTTTCCACGAAGTTTCATCTTCATAAGTAGCCAAACGTTTTCCATCGTGTTCGATACTGGCGATTGTGAGAGCCAACCTAATAAAGCTAACCCATTTTCGGCTTTTCATATACTACACAAACGACTCCGGTGAGTAGTTGTCCTCTTAGAGAACTCTATCTTGACTTCCTGCTCCAAACCACATGTCTGTTGATAGGAGAAGTTCACGTCGTTGAATCGTTGTCCTCCAAATTTTTCGTGAATATGATTAGTTTACAAATTCTGGTTTTAGAAGCATCCACAAATATGAATCTTCCCTGGTTGTTTAACATCGCTGCAGTTGCTAACCGGTTCTCAGATGGTTCCGTAAATGTCGCAATGTAGCAAGTCGTCAACAGTCCACCATAAAATGTTGGTTCTATTGCTGGAAAAACACCTTCAACTTTTATAAGTACTTTACCGCTCGCAAGTGAGTCATCTTAGACTTTCGTCGAATTAAATAGTCATTATGTCGTTAATTTATCTAGCCCTAACTAACTATGAAGACTTTTATTTAAGTTTTTGTTAGAACCGGCCGCTTCCTTCTAGATATACTTGCATAAAGCTTAAACTGAGTTGAGCATTTATTTCAATACAACACTCGAGATGTGTATTTTTTCCTGAAAACTTTTAAAACCCACAGATATTGATTCGGCAACTACCTTTTTCTGTTAGGAACTTGTCATTGAAAGGTATTGGACAGATTTAGATGTTGGTGACTTGTGCAACAACTTGTTTAATCTTCAGATTATAGGTTAATAGAATTGACTTTTCCGAAATATGGGCTTTTAAAGAAGTTTTATAGCTCGAAGATTTAAAAAGGTATTTGAAAAGTATAATTTTAATTTCATTCGTCCTTTTATGGATGGTAACTTACTTTTCTCTACCTTATTCGGAAGGCACGGACAGGCGCCCAGAAGATTCGGTTTACACCTAGAGGTTATTCGGTCCCAGAAAAGCTCAATTACACAGAGTGCTTCTCCAATGAACCGCATGACATTCAATAACAAAGGAGTCTTATGTTGCTATATATCTTGAACTTAAACTATTTTGTTTGGAAAAAGTGGAATCATCTTTTCAAATGGTCAAAAGTCGTTAACTGAGTTGTAGGAAATCATTTCACCTTAGTCAATTTTGAAAGAAACTCCCACATCAGCATTGATCCAGGAATGTTTTATTTCTAACCATTTAAAGAAAAAGTCAACAAAATAAAAAAAAAAGTCCTGCAGGCAATGGCTTAAGTGTGTTTTTAAACGCACAGCAGCTGCAAAACCATAAATTTCAAAATCAATACACATATCTACCTGAATATTTCAAAATTCCATAAAATGTCTTTCCAACATTTATAAACCCTTGAATTTTGATGACATTTTACCATCTCTTAAATATCAAAATAACTTGCACTGCTCTTCTAAGCCCTTTGTACTCAACTTGCTTACATAGCGTCTACAATCAGCGACTTTAAACTTTACAAAGCCTGCCAGACCATAATTACTACAACCTTTGTCTCTATTGCGTCATTACAACAACATAATTGTCGAAATAATTATTATGAGTGTCATTTTGTGATATACTTGCTATCTAAGGAACATTTCGGTTGATTAGGGTTCAAATAAATTAAGACTTGAAAATTACGGGCATTAAATAAATACGAAGGCAAGTATTGTAGTTGGGACTTGGGAAATTTTATTTCGTTGAAGAAGGTGAAGTAGAAGAATAAGAGTATGCTGCGGTTTTCTAACAATTTAAAATATTTTGATAAGTTCACAATAGCGCGAGAAGCATTTTCGAAAAATGAATATTTTTTTATCTTGAATAGAATGATTTAGAAGTTTTTTACTAATTCTATAAGAGTGCCAGTAATGTAAGATATTTTATACTATAATTCAGTATTATGGTTCCTCTTTATCGTACGTTCATCTAATTACCTTAATATATATGTCTAACCACTTAAAATATTCTATATGTTCTTAAGTTCTTAGTAGTTAGTTTTCAATAACCTTAACCATTATTCCTCCTGGATATTATTGCAAAGAGTTAAAAATACAGTGAGATCGTAAGTTCAAGATGTAGAATATTATTTAAATGTGTTCAAAGGGAGCAGTTTGATAAATTTAGAGTCCTCAGCTACGTTGTCAAGCATGTCTGCTGACTTGACATCATTTTTGCAAGGGTTTAAGTATTTTTGTAAGCGTCTATCATAGACACGTTTCATATCCAAACGTTAAACAAAATGTGTTGACTCAAACCATAAGAGCTGTTGAGAGCCTCTGCTATTTCTCTGATACCAATACGACGATTTGCAATCACTGTTTCCTTGACTTTTTCCAATGTATTGTCATCAACATAACAAAGGTGATTGGAGAACTGTAGTTTCCGATGACTTCACGACCTTCACTGAATGCTTTATTTCATGACACCCTGGTAGTCGGAAAACATCGTTTCACACACTTCAACGCGACGCCTTTTTTTCCAAAAAATTCAATGTTTTCGGTACCAGTCGAGATTTGACGCGCTTGAGGCCCAAAACATCCTTCAAAATGGTATTGGCTGAGCCTTTCGACGCCAACTTCATCAGCAAGGTCTCTAATTGTTAAACGACGGTTTTTCAACAGCAAATCTTTGATTTGTTGAACGTAAGCTTCGTCGGTTGAGGTTGATGGTCGTCCTCGACACGTTCACGATCGGCTTGGAACTCACTATACCACTTGTAAACATTTTTTTTAGACATAGCCTCATCACCAAAGGCTTTCTGCACCATCCTCAACGTATCCGCAGCAGAAAATTGATTCCGTGAACAAAATTTAATGCAAATTCTTTGCTCAACAAATTTCGACATCGCAAAAAACGAAAAACTCACTTTTAGCAGCTCACAAAACGACACGTATCTCAAACACTAATGAATATTTTGACATGAAATTTGAATGTGACTGACAGTACTACCAATCTAAAAAAAAAATAATTCTCCAAATCCTTCGACGCGCGCAGTTTAAACTCAAATGTCACTTTATTTTTTGGACACAGTATATATCACTCAAATACGACTCGCCAAAACACTGCTGCACCATTCACAACGATCCTGTAAACAATCTTTTTCAATGTAAAAATCGCCAAATACAAACTAGTTGACATATATAAAGATCAAGCTTTATACGAACAAGAAACAAAAGTTCTCCAATCTAGGATAATTTTTATCGATACGTGCTTCGCGCAGTTAAATCTAGCAGTCCGAGTTGTATTTAATCAGGTGATATAACGTATTTTTTTTGTAGGTATACAAATTTCTTTTAACTGTTGATCAATTTATAAACTGGACCCACTCGAATCTTGTCTCACTAGTAACATTTGATTGTGAATTTCTAATATCTCAGATGAGAGTATTTTTTTCAGATAATGTACTGATTTGACATAAATATCTTTCAATTTGGAGTTCAATGAACTGAATACAATTATATAAGGCGGCCAATTTATTGACATACATAGTTCCTAAGAAACTGTACGACTTCATGTTGAGTTCTAAAAAGTGTAAAACTATAATGCTCTTCGGATTCGAACATAACTAACCAACTTTTCCTGAGGGGAGCCTTTTTAGTATCGTCTTGCCTAAAATTACCCTTTATAATTGGAGCTAAAGCATTTGCCATGCAGTGCACAGCTTCTTGGATCAAATTTCTGAGACTAAATATTTCTGTTGCTCATCTTCAGCACAAGACAAGGTATGGATGTCGTTCAAAAATTAAAAAAAAACTATATATGTATATCAGTGTTTTGGACGCACATGGTCTATCTTAGTTTGTCATTATTAGGATAATTTATAACGTCAACGGCTTGCTCTGTTTCAATTATAAGGTCATCCAACGTTTCTTCATAATGATTAACATCTGATGAGATTTCATGCGACAATTTATCGGATAATGTTTGAAACAAACGAAGTGTTTCAGCTTAATCAGTAATTTCTTGTAGAGGCAGGGTTTACCTATAAAACTCAGAAAAGGCTGTTCTTGTTATTCCTAGAACTGGGTATATTGCCTCGAAGTATGCTACTCTTACAAGTCGAACAAGCCGAACAAGTCGCTCAGTTTTTGAGAAATCTCTATGAAATTTTGCACAAATTTATTTCGTCCCAAGAGGTTGGTGATATGTCGGAAATCAACGATTCCCGTATAGAAAACATTATTATTTGAGGAGATATCTTAACGAAATTTGGTACAGTTTATTGACCAAGGCAATGCTACAATCACCGAAGCAACTGTTCAGATCGGACTATCATAGCACATAGCTGTCATTCAAACTGAGTTATCGAAATCAATACAAAGATCTCTCTTTGCTGCTGTATAAGAAATGCTCCTGCGATGGATTATAGTTTCGGGTCAGGCGAAGTTAACGGGTTTCTTCGCTTTAATCATCTTTAGATATGTTCGATCTTTAGTAAGCTTCGTATTTTTAATAGTTTGTGTTTGAAGACTGTCATAGAATAAAACGGATTTACCCGATTTTTCAATCTCTATTGACCTCATATGAAGTTTTAAGATGTTATTATGTGTATAATTGTCTTTTGGTGTGTTTCCTTCCTGTCTTTTATATTTTGAACAACCCGACTACCGTTATTTTGTTCAATTTGCTGCTGAGCGATTGCGTTTCTTGCCGACAGGGGATGGTTGTTGTTATTGTTTTTTCCTGCAATTGACACTTTGTGGTTGGCGCACAAAGCGTGACAGAACGACACAGCACGCAACTACACTAATGCAACAACAACATATCGATAAACCGTTAAACTCATTGGCGAAGTCCTTGCCATATGCCGTTATCCGTTCATTTAGTCGCTTTTATTATTTTTTGGTTTTGCTGCGGTTTGATGCGCGAACAAAGGAGCGAAGTGCTTTTCACGCACACACACATACACACATATATAGGTGTATATACACACACACAAGTGCATATACAAAATTGGGCACAGCCTTTTTCTCATTCATTCATTTACATTGAATGCCGATTTGTAATCAATCAATGTCAACAACGCGAACAATGCAACAACACACAACATACACAACAACAAACACAAGCGGAAAAGGAAAAATGATAATAACAACAATATAACCAAAGGAAGTGGCTGTGACGTTGGCACACACACAACACCCCCACTCCCGCCTGCCAACAACACTCGTGCGTCTCATGCATGCAAAATAAGTAGTCCGAAAGTGCACACACACACACCCACGCATCGGTGGCACATCGACCCAGTTAATAGACAAAATGATTGGCCGTCGGACCTAACAAATGACTGACTATTTGCTGGTGTTGCTGATTTTAATGATGTGCCAGACATTGCATATGATCCGATTCGTTATTGTTGTTGTTTGTTTTTGCATATTGTTACTGCGCGTCAGAGGAGTACAGTCACACACACACATACTTATGTACATCCATACCCGTACTCATAGTTTTAGTTGAGCGTGAAGTGATTTGCCTAAAATGTCCATTAGTTTTGTGGCAGCCCACACGCGCCAAACTAAAAACCCACCCCACCTCCTCCTAGCTAACCCAAGTGATGGTTAGATCATTCTTCTTGAGTGGATTTATTAAAATGTGCATTGGTTTGGGGTGACACACTTTGGAATATATAGTCAGCTTAGCATCTGCCTTTCACGCATTATCTCACACACACCCACACACGCACACAGAAAAAAGAGAAAACTGCAGCAGCCACGCCCAGTGGGCAATAATGCTGTGGCAACAATGTTTTCAGTAAATATTCGTGGAAAATTGTCTTTTACTCAAGAACACGTGACCGCATTTGCTCATATGGAAGTAAAGTCCGAGGGCAGTTTGCAAAGTAAGAGAAAGTCAGATATTCCATCTCATCAAAATTGACACGGACTGCCAAAAAAGAACTATATTTTCACTTATTTTGATATATGTATGTATGTAAATCGCCATTATCGTCTTCAAAATAGGCTCCAGAGCCAATACAAGCTTAACGCGTTATCGAATTTTTCGTATACTTGTTATAAGCCGCACCTAGAATGACCCTTAGACAGGCCTTCAGCGAAAGACTTGTGATGACTCCCTGAAATAAATATCCCTCGAAGCGGACTTTTCAGTTTCACAAAACAGAAAGAGACAAAAGAAGTAAAAACTGACAAATTCGATGGCTGAACGATGCCTATGATTTCGTGTTCGACCAAAAAGTGAGCCAGAATCAAGCTAGAATATGAAGGAGAAAAATCCATGAATTTTCTATCCACAAATACGGTCGTAGACGCCAAAAAGGTCCAATTATATTTCCATATTGACCGTCAGACCCTATGGAACGAATGCATGATGAAAGACAACAAGGTAATCAATGAAAACGATGATCATCATATTGATTTTAAATTCGTAGGGTCTTCAGCTACATTACCAAGCACAGCTTTGCGACTTCTACACGTCGTCGTTTTTGCAGAGGTTATAGGTAGAGTACAAAGAACACTTATTTCTTTGCTAATCTATATAACGTTTGGCAAATACCGTATATATTAGTTTGTCAAAAAAGTCTTGCGGTATTTTTTATTGATTTTTTTTATTGAAATTGAAATGAATTTTTGATGACTCATGCCCAGCTCTTGACCGATGCTACGGCTGCTACTATGCCGATCTCTTTCGACGACAGGCCTTCCGGAGCGTGACGCATCTTCGACACCAGAACGAAAACGTTGAAACCATGGTTGTGCAGTGGAAATGGAGACTGTATCGGGTCCATAAACTTCACAAATTTTATTGGCGCCTTGAGATGCATTTTTGCCTTTATCGTAGAAGTACTGTAAAATATTCCGTATTTTCAATTTATTTTGCTCTATGTTTGCGACGCTATAACTCACGAACGACTTAAAAGAAACGACAATCAATCAAACACGTGTTAGCGCGTGAAATGAGCTTTCCAAAAAGGTATAGAATGACCCGATGCGATGAATAAAACTAGAACTACGCGCTTTCAGCGCCAACTACCGAAAATACCGCAAGACTTTTTTGACAACCTAATATGTAGAATTAATCGTGTCTTGCTGTGCTCTCGTCATTATCAGCACTTCCATTGATCAGCAACAAATTCGAAAAACGTAGCGAATGGACTTAGTAAATAGTATCTCCATCTTTGGCGAAGTGTTAGAATTACAAAACGTACTTACGTATATGACAACTTTTGTGTTTTTTTACAACTTTATGTGACCGTTAAGTTTTTGACATTTATAAGTGCTCACCAAAGCATAGTCAGAAGTGCCTAATTGCCGTCTGATTTTGTCAAGTTGCAAGCCATGGCATGATGTTGAGTGATAAATTATATTTTATAAGCACGCCCACCAAGGTAAGGCTTCAAAGAGTCACACTTGCTAGCAAAAAGTTGGCATTATAACCTCAACTAACCAATAGACTCGACTCTGTGCAGAAAAAAACGCATGTCAACAAAGACAAGGTTCGACGTCGAGAAGATGCAATAACAAAAGACAGCCGAACGAATTTCTACTCGACTTGCACAACTGCTCTCTGAGAGCACTCATTAGCAACACGGTATAAGTGAAGTGTGAGACGTCATTTCAAGCTTCTTACGTACAGCTGCAAACGAAACCATTGCTTTGAGAATGCCTACCTCGCATCGTTACATCCGACCACAATACACCCGAATGCTGATAAGAGAAGTGAGACGCATTTGCAGACAAAAAAAAAAGAAAGAAGCCGATATGCATGAGTACGAGGAGCCTGACAAGCTTCATGCGAGGGATAATGCTTGAAAATTCAACAAAAAAGATGCGGCGACTAACATAAGATTTCAAGACCGGAGCATACTCTTATATATAGAACCCAAGGAGGTGATCTGGTAACCGATGCCCAGAGCATACTGAAATTAAGGAGGGAAAATTTCTCCAGCCTGCTGAATGGCAGTGAAAGTATAACACCAGGAGATTGTGAACCCGATTCCCAAATCGATGACGATAAAGTGATGTTCCATTACCCGACAATGAAGAAGTTCGAATAGCAATCTCCCGTCAAAAGAACAACCAAGCGGCGGGGGTCGATAGATTGCCGGCCGAGCTATTCAAACACGGCGGCGAAGAACTGATAAGGAGCATGAATCAGCTTCTTTGTAGAATATAGTCGGGGGAAAGCCTACCGACGATTGAAATTTAAGTGTGTTCTGCCCAATCCACAAAACGGGAGACCCCCCCAATCTGCGCCATCTACCGTGGAATAAGCCTCCTCAACATTGCATATAAGATTCTATCGAGCTTATTGTGTGAAATATTAAAGCCCACCGTCAACAAACTGATTGGACCTTATCAGTGTGGCTTTAAACATGGAAAGGTAACTTCCGACCAGATATTCACCATCCACCAAATCTTCGAAGGAACCCGTGAGAAGAGGATCGACACACACCATCTATTCGTTGATTTCCAAACTGCTTTTAACAGCACGGAAAGGAACTGCCTTTATGCCGCGATGTCTGAATTTGGTATAACTGCAAAACTAATACGGCTGTGTAAACTGACGTTGAGCAAAATCGAAAGCTCCGTTAGGTTCGGGAAGGACCTCTCCAAGCCGTTTGATACCAAACGAGGTTTTAGACAAGGCGACTCCCCATCGTGAGACTTCTTCATTCTACTGTTGGAGAAACTGATTCAAGCTGCAGGGCTTATTTCGTTAACTCACTGCTCTCTCATATAGAAATAAGGTCAATTCTAGTGAGATTTGTTTCTAAATCTGCTCTTGGTCTGACAGAAAGCGAATTGCTACCGTGTGTCACGAAATGCCTATGATTTTATCTTTTTATGTTTCATGAGTGATTCATAGAAAAAATACTACCATTTTACCATCCTATTTAGCATTCAAAACCATAGTAGAAAGTAGGGAAAGTTCTCCACTTAAAGCACTTCTCAGTTAAATTTTTTTTTTAATTTTTTAGCTGCCTTGTTTTCGAAAATCTTAAATAGCTGCAGTTTAGTGAATGATTATCACTTTTTCCTAGACTCCACACGCAGATTAGTCACACGCGCTGCCTTTGAATCTTCGAAGCATTTTATTGCAGCCACTTGATTAATATTCAATATTTTATAACCACGTGCAGATAACTCTATTTAGATGAGTTTATACAGTCACTATATGTTGATATAAAAGACTGGCGTTTGTGAGCAAAGTGTGAGCTACGCGCTGCCGCCTATTTGCCAATGAGTTTGCAAGTGACGATGATGACAATCGTAAAAATTTATTACCATTAAATAAACAAAAAATTACAAAGAGCATATGTAGACAAACATGTGTATTTATATGTGTAAGTGTGTATATGAGAACATAGGCAGGCTTAGGTGATAGGCGGCAGATCAAAAGCAGGCTGTAGCGTAAAGATCGCAAAATGTTATAAGCTTGTGGCAATGTGAAATTTTTTATGAGCGCAAAGTGTATACATATATGTAATGTATATGTATATACATACATATGTAAATGAATATGTGTTTTGTTACATATGCGTATGCTTGCATGTGTGTATATATGCAATCATATGTAAGTGTCTGCATGCCATACTTCACCTGCAACTAAGTAAGCTTAAATTCAGCTTTGGCGCATTTAGTGAGCATTAATTTAGCTGCTGCCGCAACATAAATTTCCAGCAGCAAACGCACTTCAACGCCAAACAGCCTGCCACAGCGACGCGTCTACATGTGTGCACGTATGTATATAGATATGTATATATATGTATATGTATGTGAGTAATCATGCCTAAAAACACACATACAGAGCTGCATATGTATTGCTTCCAAACCTCCCTGCCCAGCATGTGTCTGCCTCCGCTGTCAATCCGACATTTTTACCTTCGCACCCAGCCAAAGAAGATTCTGAGTGGCAAGTACGACCTGGAGTGGCATAGAAGACCTAGAGAGAGGTATGGAAAGACAGCAGCAACCGCAAATGCGACAAAGCGTAGTGGGTATATAAAAAACGTTTGCCGGCTGATGGTTAGCTGGTAATAATCCTCGAGCGTTAAATTTCTTCAGTTAAGCGCGCACGTATGCATGAGTACTTCAATTCATGCCATAATGCGGCACAGCATACCCGACGACCCATAAAGAGCGGCTGCCACGCAGTTACATACACACACACGCACACATAGGTGGCGCCCACCTCGTGTCGCCGCAGCGCCACGCACATGCCACCTTAAGCTCTTGACCCATTCCACTCGGAACGTATGTTTGTACTTTGCAAATCGCGATGTCAACTGGCTTGCCAACCGTTATGTGTGGGTACACACTCCATTTGGTTGTCTCCACTGTTGTTGTTTTTGCGCTTTTCGGTGCCTTTCCTGTATGTGTGTGTGTGTGCGGGTGTTTTTGTCTTTTGCACTCGAAACTGTAACGTAGCAGATATCCTTGTCATAAGATAAGGATAATTCCGGCATTTTCGTTTCGTTTTTTTTTTGTTGTTTTTGGTTTTGTTTTTGCACGCTGTTGCAAAGCCATTGTCAGCCGTAGCCACCCACACAGATATGGCTTTTACGTGCATTTTCGCTAAATACACACACACATCCACACTCACTCGCAGAGAATCAGGCATCTGCGTGGCAGTGTGTGAGTGTCACGGCGTGTTTCTCTCATTTTTAAATGCCTAATGGCAATTTTATTCACTTAAATGCCTATAATGTGCGAAATTCACGTTTAGCACATTTCGCCATCAGTACCAGACGCACTCATGCATATGTATTTGTATTTAAATATAGACAACGGTATATTATATGTATATATTTAGTAATGCGTATCGGTTTTTTCGACAGAAATTAAAATTCCTGACACAGGATGGCAGTGCTAGATTTGATCTACAATTAAACTGACTAGAATAATATATTAACAATCTCAATGAGACACCAAGATGAAGGGATACCAAACGGTAGGCGTACAAAGAATCGAAAACCGATTAGTCTTTCCAATGAGGGATTTCCGTGTTTTAATCGTAAGCAGGTAACGCATTTAAACACTTCGGACTGAAGTCTTCGTGCTCATTCACGTGACCTACGAACACGTCTAGAACACCAACAGCCAACAAGCTCTATAATGTGCATCATATAGGAGATGTGTTCCAAAAATAACGAAATTTTTATTTTTCTTAGTCATTCGTTTGTATTGATACTGTCGTCTTCAAAATAGTCCCCATTTGATATTATGCATTTTTGCGAACATTTCTTCCAACAGACGCAACTTCTTCTCAAACTCGATTTTTGGAATAGCTTTGGCACTTCCTAAGATTTCCATCTATCTTGTAAAAAGACGATAGTTTAGGGTTCACTTTATTTTTGGCAATAAGAAGAAGTCACACAGAACCGTGTGTGGCAACGCTGGGACATCGTTACAGTATTTTTTTGACTAAGAATTTTCGAGCAAGCGAACTGAGGTCTTTTAACAATGAAATATAGCTAAACTCAAAAAAACAGGTCTGAAAATTTTAACGCGTTTCAGTGGCATGTAAGGGTGATCGATTTCAAGATTCCTACTTTTTTAAAGAATAAACACAGAAACTTAAAATTTAATGGGAAATGTTTATTATTATTCGAAAGAACATTCTTTGGCATTTAATTTTTGAAGAATATCACTTTAAAATGTTGGCCGCGACATGTCCCAGCTGGTCCATCCGTTGAGTCCAATTTTGGGAATGACACGGGTGACGTTTTGCTGCAAAACCTGAAACGAAGCGGGATTGTCCACATAAAATTTAGACTTTACATATTCCCCTCAGGAAAAAGTGTAACGCTGTGATATCACATAATTTTCGCGGCCAATCGACTGGCTCAAAACATAAAATTATCTGCTCACCAAAGTGTTTTGTCAATAAATACATTAATTGATGCGATGTGTGGGAAGTGGTGCCTTTTTGAACTTGTTAAAACCAAATATCGCTGCGATCAAGAGCTTCAATTTCAGGCATTAAATACTTAGTCGTTTGTCATGACGCGAAAACGGTCGCCATTGACGGTTTCGCTCTCGCCGGAATTGTTTTTGAAGAAATATGGATCGATGATTCCACCGGTCCTCAACCCACATCAAACTGTGGTTTTTTCTTGATTAAAATGCAGCTCTTGCATCTCTTCAGGTTGCTCTTCGTCCCCAATTCGAAAATTTTGCTTGCTCACATACCAATTGAGCCAGAAATGATCCTAAGCGCTGAACAAAATCTGGCTCGAAAATGTACAACTTTTCAAGAGCCCATGGAGCGAAGCTATGTTGCCTGGGACGGTCGAACGGCTTCAGCTCTGAAATGCCAAAACAGTATGGAACAAAAAAAAAACGTGACAGCTTGACACGCAATCTGTAAAAAAAGACTTTCGAAAAAAGTACCTCTACTTGGGTCACCCACATCAACATAAAAAAAAAAAAATTTATAATTGAATTGGACTATCCAGACCCGCGAATTATCAAAATTCCGAATATTTTCTGAGCACACCTCCTATAAGGACATGCCGAGAACTTGTCATACGACAAAAATAGTATTCTCAGTTCAAAGTATTTTTGGGTTTCCAATCTATCTTCTTCATCAGCCGTATAGTTATTGCTCAAATGATTAGTCTTTAAAGAATCGTAGTAAAAGTGTTTTTCGAAATAGATAAGCCTCATAAAAGCATAATTTCGTGGTAATACCCTTTGCGTAGTCAGGGGTGAATCAGAGACAACTACTAAGAAATCGTTCGTCTTTTACATTGAGTTCCACGCATAATTCACTGAGACTTTAGTCTATATTTGAATATATCCGCTTGATCTCCATTAGCATCATGACCTATTAAGTCACATTACTTACCGTTATCGGATAGGGAATAAATCTACACTATCATATTATAATCGATATCTCAGCGGTTCATTTCTAATCTATCACAGCATCGTTTTCCATAACTTATATTCAACTAAATGACTACAATTCGTTTTTTCAGGCCGAAATTGTGGACATAACAGAAAGAGCCGATTGGGCTTCTGTTCTATGCAGCAAGTTTATGGACTATTCTACGAGTATTCATTCTATTGGAAAGCTAACCGGCAATTAGGGCAATCCGTAGTGCCAATACAAAGTCTCATTGTGTTATGTTATGCAAGAGGGCAATCAATAGACCTTTAGCAGGAATCACAGTTAATACTATCGGGGTATCTGGTCATATAGAAATAGAAAGATGCAGAGATGCTGGCCCGCTCGGGGGCACCTAGAGACTCAATCCCCCTGAGCTGCCTCAGGCCATCCAGTTCCTTCAACGGTTATTTGAAGCAGTGGGCCCTAAAGGAACACTTCAGTGTTGATGGCGGACAAAAAGGTCATACTTTTAGGCAAAAGGGAGCTTAGCATCCTGGTAAGGGTCATTAAAGTGCGCCTACCCTTAAGATCCCACCTTCAGAAAATGGGAAAAATTGATTCGGCGGAATGCTGTGCATGCGCTGAGGATAATGGACGCTCATCACTCTAAATGTAGATAATCTACTATAAAATTAATAAACGAATCGCTTTGGGTTCTCCGATAGAGCACAGAGCTAAAGCGCAGACGGAATTTTGCTTCGTTATGCGGTCCATCTCATGCTTCGCAGTCCGCTTTATACGAGTATTCAAATTTGCATTTCCGTTGTTTCGTGTAAATACTTTTTTTATACAATAGCAGTCTCTTAAACCCAAGAGACACATTTTGAATTGAACATACTAGCGGTCTCTTACTACCGCACTTTTCGATTTTGTATCTACGAGCTTTGGAGGTTCCAAATTATTCATCTCGGGGTATCGGAAGTTACTTTTATCTATAGAACTGCAGAAATGGTAAGTTTTCCATCCGTTAAGAGGTACTCTATTTGAGGTATCTCAATATTCATATTTTTGCCAAACAAGTTTTGAGTTCATTTTAGGATGACACTGGTACGCAAAGATTTTGTAAATTATCTCTTCTTCGGTCCTGAATCAAAGATATACATATTTGTTACTTACTTAACTTATCAATTCTGGAATCAGGTAATAATGATTTCGTTGATAAAGGATACAGAAGACAGAGTGTTATAAGGTTAAGTGATTACAATTATTGAGAAGTAAATATATGGGTCTTTTAGGTTAATTTATAGAAATGTATGTATATATCTTTCTGTGCAACATTTGAGAAACATTTTTATATAGCATAGTCAAACATTTCGACCAAATACTGTGTTATTTACTTATGCACCCGAAACGAACCCGAAATTATAAATGGTCAGGGGTTGCCACAATATTCTAAGGTCCTACAACAATAACAAAAAGTTGTGAACTCCGAGGCCAAGAAGTTTTTCACATAAAAACTCGTCTATGGTTTCATCATTCACTATTTAATATGGTACCTCCAAAAAATTCTCCACAATCTGCACAAAAAGGAGAGTGAGCGGAAAAGTATCAAGTACAAAACATGGTTATTATTTTAATTGAAACTAATACCAATGTAATTGTGCGCATATTGACCGAAAAATATTTACGACCAATAGCAAATACTGTGAAACTTAATAAATAACCAAATTATTACGCCGACCTAAGCACAAACTCAATAAAAGCTCAGCGGGAAGTCAAAACCGCAAGCAAAATATGGCAAGTGAGTATTTCGGAAATTTAAATTTGACAGTGAAAACGAAAAATGGCCGTCGGCAAGTGGCGTTAATTTATGTATGAATGTGCACATGCTTGCGTATATGTATGTATGTGTGTGTGTAGCCATGAATATGTATGATTTAGAATGTCAAAACACAAACAACAGCAAGAAGAATAGAACTACTGTAGCCCCAACCATTCAGCCGGAATTTGAGGTGTGCAAATAAAAGAGGAAGGATATCATAAAAACATTTTTCATTTTCAAAAGTGATGCGACATATCGTTTATCCTAGTTGATTTATCTCAAAATTTTTTACGGCACACAAACCGAAAGCGTCACAATGAGCGCCCAGACTAAAAAGTGTGTAGCTGTCGCAACGGGTTTTTATGCAACTTGCCAAGTTAAAGCTTTTTGTGGTCGCACTCAGTGTTTTTAGAGTTTTCAGATAACTTGTGTTCGGTTAAGTTAGAGTTTCAGGATATTAGTGTGACTGTTTTGCACTTCTACTTATAGATATTCTACTTTGATGTTCAACATTTTTAAAGTGGTAAATGTTTCGATAGTTTCAAAGCAGACTACTTTAATTTTGAATATATTCTTTAATTGGAATATGAAACTAAAAAGTAAGGTTAGGTGTTTGAAGAAGAGGTTGTAGTCTTTGTAGTAATTTTTTAAAACCGATTTTTTTTTTCTTATGCAAGTCTGTAGACTATACTTCAGTAAAAATATTTACTGCACTATAACAAAGCCTCTTGAATTTTTGTTAATACCAATCTCCGTTGAGTTCAATTTTTAATTACTCATTCGAGCATTTCGACTGGTAACTGGCGAATAACACGCGTAATGTTTTGCTCCAAACCTCACCGAAGTGTTCCCTCAGTAGATCCATTGATTGATGTCATGTGTTGAAAATAACGCCATTTTGTTAAAACCAAATATTGCCGAGATCACGAGCTTCAATTTCACGTATCAAATAGTCGGTTATCATGGCGCGATAATGGTCGACATTGAACGTTACGTTCCCACTGGCAGTATTTTTGAAGAAATATTGTCTGTAATGCCATCGTTTGTATGAAATGACAGCTCTTGAATCTATTCAGGTTGCTCTTCGTCTCAAATGAGGCAATTTTTCTAGCCTATGAATCCATTGAGTCTCATCGTTTAATTAAATTGGTCTCGAAAACGTCGGATCTTCTTGGAACTTTTCAAGAGCCCGTTGAGCGAAGCGATGTCGCTTGGGAAGGTCGAGCGGCCTCAATTTAAAATCTCAACGTAAAATCGCCAAAACGTTCCATCATCAGTCCGAGATGTTGCGAGCGCCGCCGAATCGACTCTCCACGGTCTTTGTGTACATTCTCGGCTACGTGAATTTTTTTAATATATACTACATATATGAACGATTTGTAAACGTTGTTCAGCCGTAAGTCTTTCCATGATGAAATGCCAAACAATAATGAACATAAATAACATAACAACTTGACACGACTCACGACGAAGATGTATATTGAAAAATAGCTCTACTTGGAACACCCGTTAATTCCATTCTTCCAAAAGTCCGAACAAACGTTGTAAGGCTACTCTTTGTCTTTTTCTGGGTATATCTTTCATTTGACGCTCAAATTTCTCGAACTTTGAGCCTGAAAATGTGGAACTCTTCTACATTACTTTGATGTGAAGAAAATTTTAAGCAAAAGTCATCGTATTTTGGTGGAAGCTTATGGTGAATATACTCCAGCTAAGCAAAATATCAAAAACTTTGAAGATGAGCTTGCAGAATTTTTGGAAGTCACACAAGCAGCCATTTCAAAACGTTTAAAAGCAGCCGGATATCTTTCATAGCAAAAAAAATTGGGTGCCATATGAATTAAAAGGTAACGCTACCGATAACAACTCCTTAAATTTAAGTGAGCAATGGCTGAAATGCGCCAGAAATTTTCGACTAGACACGTGGCAAAAATTTTCTATTGTGACTACACTCGGCTTCATGTTGCAAGATTGGTAATACTATTTGGAGAAAAGAGGCTGAGAGATTTGCCTCACCGAGTTTCATCCCAGACCTTGCCTCTTTTGTCGACCATTTGTTCAAGTCGATGCAGAACAGGATTTAAAAAATTATTTTTACTTATTTTTGTTTGCGAAACAGGCACAAATCTTTTGGAAGGGAGTTCACAAATTGCTAGAAAGATGACAAAATGTTATAGCCCCGTATGAGGGCTTTTCTTGAATAAATATTAAAATTTTGAAAATTGGAAGTAATATAACTGTAGACCAGAAACACGCAGTCTTCCTTTCGAAAGACATTATGTTCATTACCAAAAATCACAATAGAAATTGAAGTTCACGATTACTACTATATTCAAAAGAAACGAGCTTATATCATATAAATTTCTAGCAGCTTACATGGAATTGCTTGTGATATTTTCCCAAACTTTGCTGATTAGTTGAGAAAGGTCACTATTTCAAATTTATTAGACCTTCCTTTGATCTTCACCTGATATCACTTTAACTAGTACTATCCAATATTCTTTTGACATTCAACTGAAATTTGTATGACAGTAGGTATTTGACATTCATCTGACATCCATTTGACTGTTACCAACTGTCGTCCGATTGACATATATCATCAGACATCCATTTGACAGGTACCAACCGCCATTCTTCTGACAGGCCTTCATTGATACCAGTTTAGCAACTGCCATCTGTTATTCATTAGGCATCCATTGTACAATTACCATTTGCTATTCATTTGACATTAGTTTGACAACTATCATCTGATATTCGATTGAATTAATTATTATTTATTATTTCATCTAACATTTTTCTGATATCAGTTTGTCAAGACATCTGACATCCGTTTGAGGGTAACCATTTGACAATTATCTATCATCCGTCATACATCTGACATCTGTTTGAGAGTTATCATTTGACATTCAACTGAGATAAATATGATATTCTGTAGGCATCTGTAATTTTTCATATTCTAGTCAAGTTTCTAAATCACTTTAAAATAAATGTCAAAATTACGTATATACTTCTTAGATCCGTCAGTGAAGGCTATAGCTTGGGAATTTGAGGAGAAAGATTTTAGACCTCTCTTTAGACATCAGCAATATAAAATTGGAAAACTTTTTGGTGTTTTAGGGTGTTTTGAAGTATGGAAAACTGGCATAAGATGACACAGGCATTCAAGACAATATAAAATTGGGAAGTCGGACCTTGAAAGACAGTTTTTAGCAGCCTATTTTTCCAACTTTCTTCAACACCTTCAAAAACTCGTTTGTTGTTGCTCATAGATTTTCGCTTAGACGACTACTTATCAGAGAATAAAGCTAAATGACAGGACTGCACTGTGTATTATATTGTCAAAGAACAAAATCAAATTTGTTTAGCCTGCAGAAACTAATCAGGCTACTCCCGCCAACGCTCCTAAAAATATGCAATGTCAAGATACGAAAGTGAGTGGAATTTCGAAATTGTGCTGCCAAAAACTAAATCTTTGAAAAATTAGACAATTTGAATACACACGCACGTATGTATGTACATGCTTCAAAACATACAACAACAACAAATCATCTAACGACGAAAACAGACTCGTGCAGCGTGTTGTGAATGGCAAGCATTGCTGCGCAGCTATCATTACCGAGGACATTTGTCAAATGTTTTGGAACCACTAAAGTGCTTACTTAATTCCCGTTATAAGCAAAATGCAAAAAAAAACGAGCACAAGAACACAAACAACAAGCGCCACAGTGCAAAATTGCTGAAGCTAAGCTGAGCAAATCTGCCAAGGTATATTTCACACGTTTATCCGCTCATGCTGGATTAGCGCGCTCAGCGATAATAAAAGCGAGAGTGAGAGTGGGCGTGAGCGTGTTGGTATGTATGTGTGGCATGTGCGTTCACCAAAGCCAAACAGCCTGCGGAGCAAGGGGAAATCGCTGGATTCGCACGTTAATCAAAACAAATGCAATTTAAGCGAAACAACAGCAAAGTAACAAATTACAATAATAATAATAATGCAAAAGTACTGGCGAAAGTGCCGTCAGAGTATGGGTGCATAGAGCACAGGCAGCAGCTGCTGATGGCCACGACGCTGGTGGTGGGATTGGTGGAAAAATTTTTATTGCCCAATAAAATTGCCATTTACGCTAATGTGTCCGCCCTGTCCCGCATTTAATGCGCAGCCAGCATCGACAAATAAAATGCGAAATGAGAAAGAGCAGTTAAAAACACGCCGAAAAAAATGCAGAAAACCAGCAAAGGCAATGGGGCACCAAAAAAGACGTGTTTCCTGCAGCAAGTATGCGCAAATGGTAATCTAATCGCAGGCAAAATATCTCAACACCTGTAGTTCGGCAACCTATTTCAATATTCAGCCGTTGGCGGAGGCAGCGAATGCTTGAGCTACAGCTTCTTTGCATGCGATAAATGCAAGGTAACAAAAAGTCATTAATCTACAATTGGCAACTTGGCATTTCGCATGCGGCAGCCAAGATTTGAGGCAATGTGGCGCTGCCACCATCACCACCAGCACCGTCAAGCTGTTGGAATCTCTTACTCCAGCATTACGCTGCGCTTGGCCTCTTGGGGCTGCGGCATTCGTATATTTGTATTATCTTCAAACAAATAGAATCGAAGAAGCCATAAAGCCATTTGGCTAAAAATATTTGAATTTTAAAACCAAAAGGTACATAAAAAAATAAGCAGTGAGCGACATAATGTGGCAGTAACGAAGCTGACATGCGCTACATTTTGTATTTGACGCTTATTCTTATTTTATTAAACCTTCGAACTCCTACGAATTTGAAACTCGATTATCGGAAAGTGATCATAGTCCACTTGAAGTCCAGGTATTACTGAAATTTCAGCACTATAACTCCACATTATCCATAAAATCTTTTTTAATGTTCTTCATAAATAAACCGTCATATAAAAAGTGGACATGGTTTTCAACAGATATCTTCTCGTTTCTTCCAAGAATAGTATGGTGCCGTTTTTTGGTCGAGGAAACCCATGTCACCCTGAAGCTACAGTGCCCTTCACACGCAATCTTAAAGCAAATATACTATATGTAACGGTGTTTTCAATAAGGACGCTACAAAAGTAGACTCATAGGGACAGCATACGTCATAATCGTCCTGTCAGATCAACAACTAAGCGTCTAGTGTTGTTCCAACAGGACGGCGTCACAAGCCACACAGCGGTTGTCGCTATCGATTTTTTGAAAATCAAGTTTGTTGAACTCACGAAAAGGTTCAGTCAATTGGCTGCCTCGGTCGTGTTATTTGACGCTGTTAAACTATTTCCTGCGGGACCACGTCAAGTCTATGGACTATGCCAACAAGCCAGCGACGAATGATGAACTTCGTACAAATATCGAACGAGAGATTGCAACAGTATCGAACGATTTATGCTTGAAAACCGTCGAAAATTGGGTTCAGAGTTAAGACTTCGAAAGCGTGAAAGTGGTGGCCCTGCAAAAAAAATCGATTTCCACAAGAATAAAGAATTTGTTTGTTATCCCAAATAATTTTTTTTTATTTACAACTTTTTTCTTTTGTAGGGCTCTTAAGTACTTAAAACTCGTTATAACTTACATAAGTAATCTGAAAAGATAACCGGCTAACTGTCGAGAACTTTTCCCAGGTTCTTTCTATCCACATTATTTTATATAAAACAATTTCATGGTGAATTAAAGTTATATAATATTGCGAAAAATCAATTATGAAGATATCTATTTTGATTTTTAACGGTCTGAATTAGGTTGTATCGTTGCCTTTCACAATAATCTATGCCAACTTCATGAAGATATTTTGTGAAATAGATAGATAGATAGCGGTACGACGACTTTATTTGGACCAATGACGGGCTTATATGGTTTCCATACCTTATAGTGACCCGTATCAGTGGTACTGCCAAGTAAGCAGTTTCTTGGGGAGAAAAGCATGTGTATAAAACTACAGATCGGTATCTCAAAACCAGAAGGACTCATAACAAGCAAACAGAGATGCCAACGTGTCTAAATGATGGCTGATGAGCATGTAGCTCTTTTCTTGAGGTTGTGATACCTAAAACTCTTATATTAAGTTGTCAAAAAAGTCTTGCGGTATTTTCGCCTTTTTGGAAAGCTCATTTCACGCGCTAACACGTGTTTGATATTGATCATAATCATGTGGGTCCATCAATCGACTTTTCTATAAATCGACTATTCTATAAATCGACTTTTCTATAAATCGATATATCTCTCTTGGTTTAGCTATCTCTCGTGGTAGGACGCAAGTATGACTGCAAAAATGCTTTAACCTCAGTCTGGCAAAAGCTGAACAATGAAAGCTTGCCTGTTTCTAACCCACCTTCCTCCATTCAATCTTCACAATTCGCATTTGATAAGAATTTTAGATTAGCCATGGTTGCCAATTTTATCCATGTCCATTTTCCAGTATGAGCTGAGTCTGAGTCTGATAATGAAGTAGCTTAATGCTATTTATATGTAGTAAAAAGAGAAAATCCTTGACTAACTTTGAGTGTACAGTGAGCGAGCTCAACGGTAGTTTTTCCGCTCTGCTGTACAGTGAGTCCTCACTGCCCTGAAAGAGGCTGCTCTTCGAAACAATAACTCGAATTCACCTCATCAACAGTGTGAAGATGTGAGCCTGCGCATCAGGGGAGTGGAACGTCTGAAAAATATTAATAAGAAATAAACTGTTATGTACGTGAAGAAAGTGGTTTTCAGTCGACAAGATTCCTTCTTTTGGCAAGATAATACTACGGCTCTAAAACGAAATAATGCTGAAGGGCATTTATTCATAAAAGCAATAAGAGAAGAGCTGAGATAACAGATCTTAAGCGAATATAAACCGACAGCCATTCCAATTACATAGATTCAGCCGTCGTGTGAGTACACCAAATATTAGTGGAGGAATTGCTCTCCAGCTTAATCTGATATTTTCACACGTTTTTTAAATACCACATCGCTTTCTAGAAAACAACGGACCGTTAAACCCCTCATAACGCAACTTCGGCGAGTGTAGGGTACCAAAAAATGCAAATCGAAGAAGAAAGAATTAGGTGGATTTAGGCGTGTCCTTGATAACGCATGCCACCCGCCACTGGCGACTGCAGCCACGACCAAAAATATCAATAACAACAACAACAGCAACTTGGCAAACAAGATTTAGGAAAAATGATAAAAGACACCCTCGCGTAAAGCGCAACAATCAAGCGCACAAACGCCACTTAAGTGCAAATGTGTTTGCATCAACGCCTGTGTGTGTTTGTGTGTTGTGTCCATAGCTTTGCGTTTGGCTGTTTGTATTGCCAAAAACGCATTTATTACATTTTTCTAATCGAAGATTTATAACAAAACCTGAACTTTAGCACCTTTGAAGTGGCAACTCGCAGCAGTGTCTGCCAAACACACACACACACAACGCGCGAGTATACATGCAACCGAACACAATTACATTTACATTTGATAATCTTCCTTTGTACCTGCGCGTGTGTGTGTGTATGTGAGGCACGGTCTTCAAAAAGCCATTTTAAGCATTAGCGCGCATCCGTCTACCCTGCTTTCTCTCCATAACCCCATTTCACATTGCATGCATATGTATGTGTTTGTATGTATGTATGCGCGGGCGAGCGTGTTCTTTAGCACGCATTAGCCAGCAGTTGCGTGCCTCACGTGTGCGAAATTACCAAAGCTGCAGCGCCGTTTTAATATGCTTCCACAACCACATACACATGTGTGTGTGCGTGCGTACTTCAGAAGTCCAAAGACAACGCCTTAATGTCTATTTTGCATATGAAGGCGAAGCGCCTCCAGTCATACAAATGTTGGAAATTTGCAAATTGGCACGAAAAGTGATTTTCATTTGAGTGAATTTCTTATTTTAGCGCTGCCACTGATGCTTGCAGACAGCTTTTTCTAAAGTAATTCCACGTGGACGGCGTGCACATGGAGAAATTGTTCAACTTTTCTTTTCTGTGAAGGATTAGAGATCTAATATGGTTGTTGTTGCAGACAAAATTTTTTAACAAATATGGAAAATCAGGAATGAGAAATTCGGACCTATGCCGCCTAAACGAACTTGACTACCTCAGGGGTCACTGAAATAAGTTATCTCTGGTTTTGAAATCTCATCATCAAAAGCATACACTCCACCACACAAAGATCATCAAATTGGACATAAGAATTTCCGAAAAATGCCGGAAATTGCGAGTAGGCCCAAGGAAACAATGTTGCAGCACAACAACGCTCGATCTCACGTTGCCGGACCAGTTGAGAACTATTTGAAACAGCGGCTGGGAAATTTTGCTTTATGCACCTTATAGCCCAGACCTTACCCCGTCTGACTACGTGAGTTGATTCACTCTCGGCCGGTCGACGCAGTTCTTTCCATCCACTACAGCCTAATATTACCTCCGTATGAGGCAATCATTGGTATTCAAGGACCAGAGAACATAAAACAGTTCTATTTTGTTCTTTCTTTTATGTTCTCTGGTTCAGCTGACGATCTGTTCATATGTTTTTAGACTTATTTTGGTATACGCGCCATTAACTCCTAGATAGATCATAGTGGAAACGTAACTTAAACTAATTTTTTTACTTCATCATTCCAACGTCGGTTCGCTCTGACCTGTATTATAATCGTAATTCAACCTTTTGATAATTAACCAAAATTTAGTCGTCCTCAACGGAAATCCTCAAGAACGTCGCTTAATTATTCTCATGGACAACTCTTAAGATCGTTTTGTTTCCTATTACCCATAAACTCAAGTCCTGTAAGTTTGCTAATTTAGCTCCTTCCATTGACCAGCCCTACCATCAGTTAGCTCAGCTTAATGCGAACCTCTATTAAGCACTCTTCTCCTTTCGAGGTTTCTTCGGAATCTCTCTTTTTCTATCGTTTAAGGTTTTTGGTCACTGTATACTCGACAACTGCTCTTTATGACCATTGAGTTACCAGCACGCTGTTAAACTTAACCGAGTCTTCTATTTATAACCTAGAATATAAAATGTATATGTAAATAAAAATATATATGTATATAAAATACAAAAATTCCAAAAAAATTTCGGATTATTTCAAGATTCAAACAGAACTCTTAAAATCTACTGAACTCAACCAAAAATTAATACAGAAAAACTAATGTTCTGATTTTTTTGCGAGTTCTCTTTGCTTAACTCGTAACCATGTCCATGCCTCTGCACCCTACAGCATGACGGAAATATTGAGTTACTTGTAGAGTTTGGTTTTACTTCGAAGAGAGAGGAATTTACTTCTCAATTTCCTACTCAGTCCAAAGTAGTATCTGTTGGCAAGAATGATTATTCATTGGATTTCAAGTCTGATGTTGTTATTGGTGTTCATGGTAGTTCCAAGATAGACGAAGTTTTCTGCGACTTCAAAGTTATAACTGCCAGCAGTAAAGAGCGAGTCAAGTCGTGAATGAGTTTAGGCGGCCATTATTGCATAAAAACATATTTTATACATTTTGCCCAGTGTAGCCTTTATTTGTATGTTAGTATCATACAATAAGTAGTAAAAATGATTTATAACGGATTCGAAAAATGCCTAAATATATTGGTTATTAATCAATCTTCCTCATTGTCTGATTTTAAAACCAATGATATTTTTTCACAAGTATGCAAAGCTTTGCATTAACATGAGTCCAAACAAAGGCCGAAAGGAGTGTATACGTGAAATTACTCTTGAATAGAATGCAAGATAGGTATCTCTCAAAATATGCGAAATATGTAAATGTATTAGGAATATTAATGGTCGTAAGGAGGTCAAGTGATGGGTGGTGTTGGAATGATACGCGTGTGTAAATACAATTGAATATTGTATATACAGTACATACATATAAAAAGTAATAGTTTCTATGATATTTAGATATATATTGTGTTCAAATACTTTTTCTGTGTTTTTTTTTTTTTTGTTTTTGTTTATTAAAAATAAAAAAGAACGTAAACAGCTTAAAGATAATATAATTAAAAATTAATATTTTGTATAATCGAAGAGAAAAGTACGAAACATATGATAAAAAAGTAAAAATATGAAAAGTTCAAACCCCAAAACTAGTGGTGGACGTAGTAACCATACCTTCGTTCAAGAAAATAAACAACAAAGTTCTTACTTTAATGGAACACTCTCCTATACCATTTAGAGTTTCTATGAAGACATGTGAATCGAATAGGATGGTAATCATTATGTGGCGTATATTGGGGCTAGGCGAAGTCCTTGGACTGATTGAATTAATATTTGCTTTTAGTAAAATACTATGTTGGAGACATTTTGTGAAGATAATTCACACACTGGCCGATGTATTGACCATAAAGTCTGTTGAAATAACAAAAATTGTTGTATATAGTATATGGAGGCGGCTATAATTCGTAATCAATTTCACACATTTTCGGCATTCAACGATAGTATATCCAGTGTTTTTATTTTTATTTAATTTTTATTTGATATATACGATATAAAGCCAACTGGAAATTTTAAATTCTTATATTAGATATATGGGAAGTAGTGGTAATACTGATCCGAATTTTTGAATTACAGCGTATCATCATTGGAACACTTTGCCCTCTGAGTTTGATTAAGTTTACTACCCAATTTGTAGATATATGCGATTTTAAGTCAACCGGTAGTTCGAAAATCTATATATTAGGTATGTGTGGTTAAAGGAAGACCCATCTAAACCAATTTTTTACGTAGAGGCACACTATTATCAGAAAAGGCTTCTTTCAGAAATTCAAATATATTTATCTCGTGGCCCAGTTCGGTATCTGGCGGCTTGAACAATTACTATATTACAATTTTAACAATTTTTAGTCATGGTAAGATATATCTTAATGGCACTATATATTCTGCTTTCCCCCAAAATATGCATTGTAGCTTGATATGTGGACTGTAAAATGAAAGAATCAAATGGAATTTAAAAATATCTTATATGGGAAGTAGGTGTGGCGTTATCGAATTTAGATAATTTTCGCACCGCAATATAGAAATAATAAGAGAATGTTATGAACCGAACTTGGTTTAAATCTGTCCATTGGGTCCAGAGATATGAATGATCATCTTAAGATGGGCGGTAAAACGCCTATTGTCGAATTTTATCGCCATCTCCATACAGGAATGGAAATTTACTGCTTCTGGCGAATTTACTTAATGGGTTATCGCTTATTTAGCACTTTTTAACAAAGCCCCTATATGGGGGTGGACGTGGTTAATACCTTATTTTAACCATTTTCACGCCATTAGAGGAAGTATCAAAAGAAATCATCCTCAGCAAGTTTTGGATGCAGCATTAGAGGTTAGTCAAATATATACATTGAGATTATCAGAGGACGGAGCCACTTTTTAAAAATTTTCAGCCCACAAGCCTATCATCTCTGCGATACCTTCAAATAGTTTTATATTATTTTAAGCTTGGTTATAACGCTTTAAAGGCATTTTATGGGCGTTACAACTATCCCCTTGTAGTAGAAAAACATAAAATAACAAAAATATGAACTTTAATACTTTTTTATTAAAATTATAATTTTTTCCCTGAATTTTTAAAAACATTGCCTACATTTGGGAGCCAAATCAATAAATTGCATTTAGCGCAAAAATAACGGTTTTAAATTTTTTGTTCAATAAAAGCTTAGAAATACCAAATTTAAAGAAATCACGAGCATTCATTCTGCTGAAGTTCGAGCCATCGAAGTTGCATTGGAACTAGAATTTGCTTTTATATTCATACGAGTTGCATGCTTCCGCTTTTCCGTATGTGCTTGGCCGGAAACGGAAACTAACACATGCTAACATATAACATCGTTCATGTGTTCATGTGTGTGTGTGTGTGTGTGTGTGTGCGTAAAACTTTGGCATTTTGCAATAGTAACAATTGTTAGGTGACGCCTTAAGGCTTCGAAACACCGAAAAGTATGCAACGCAACGCAAATCCTTCACACATACTAGAGAGCGCTTGGTCAGCGCTAGATGTGCAATAGTGAGAGCAGCAATAAGCATAAAGACATGTACAAAAGAAAATATGGAAATTGTTGTGCAGACAAAGTTAAGAACGTGTTTTTAAGAAAACTTTCTCCTTTTGATTGTGCCACAAAGTCTCCTTTGGCGAAGCGGATACCCCCCGCGCATAGACTCTATAGCGCACAAGTTGCAATCCTCTTCAGCACCAAATACTTGGGAAAACTTTATAAATACAAATTCATTGCATGCTAACAAAAGTATTTATATATATATATGTATATTTGTATGTAAATGGAGCCTCAAGTGCAAGTGTAATGGACAATTGTTTATGCGTTTTAGGTGAAGTTGGCATCGTTAAATTTTCGATGGAGTGATGTAGAAGCGCATGAACTGAGACCCACTGAAATAAAGGTACGTTTTTGGAGATCAGCAAGCTTATGAAGCAAATTTCGTTTGGTTCTTTCATTTGGTCATACATTATACCTCAAAAAATGAATTTTTACAAAATATCGAAAATATTTTATTAAATAAAATTTTCGAATACTTAGCACTTGAATTCATATAAATGTATGTAGGTAATATCACTAGCCAAATTCTTCAGTTATCTGAAATACCTTCCATTTTCTTTCTTGTAGATAAATAGAGAGACCTATCGATAGATTTTATGATCCACATTTTAACAACATAGTCTTCAGGACCTTGTTAAAACCCTGCAGCTTATTCAAACATTAAACTTTATTCATTTAAAGGATGAAGAAGATATGGTTGAACCTATGCTCAAATAATTCTACCACTACCCTTAAAGATTCTTAAAATATTCTACTCGTACAATATATTAAGTTTTTAAAGGTAATGATTTATATTCAGACCTAAGACTATAGAAAAATACTGGAAGGAAAAATTATTTTAAAACTCATTCTTATGTGAATGAAAGACTAGAATCTCAGGTACTCGTACAATCTACAATAATTCGAAACCAGCACCCGTTTCGCGGTAGCGAAGATCAACCTACCAATAACCGTTTTGAGACGACATAAAATATAATTGCTAAATTTGTTCTTAAAACTTACTTACTTTTTTAAATATGAGATACCGCCCTACGTGTAAATTTTTAATTCGTATCTGTATTGTCAACAATGAAACATCGGAAAGAAGCAGTTATCCAGAAGTGAGGAGCTTTGATGAATCCCTCGTGTTCCACAAAGACAACGCCAAGGCACATACAGCAAAAGTGATTCCCCAAAAGCTCTGGAAGCTTTGTTGTGAAATTCGTATGCGTTCATCTTTTAGTTTGGAACTGAAGTCAAGTGATTACAGGTGTTACTATCTATGACAAATGATTTTGTTGGAGAAAAATTCGCCTCCAGAGTCCCAAGCTTCTCAACATGTTCAGTTTTTAGCCTATAGGAACGAGGGTAGGTTAGTGCCGTTCCCACAAGCTTCTCTACTATTCAGTTTCTTCTTTAGTCAATAGCAACGAGGGCAGTATAGTGCCATTGCCACGACAATTGTGTACGCAGGCGTAAAAAACCCAGTTTTATTCCGCCGAGGACTGTTATACCTCCAATATACTTCAGAAGTATTTTCTGCCGCTACAATAACCAGAGATTAGGATAATTCTATAAGCTTCTAAATGGCAAGAAATTATCAAACGAAACGCTTGACATTGGCTTAAATCGAAAATTATGAAATTTTTAATAATGACCCTAATTGTAGGCAACGTTTATAATTCTAGTTTACAAACCAACTACTCCTGCTCGATTACAAGATCCTTTTGACCAAAAGTAGAACGGAGGAGATCTTCTAAATTACTTCCAAGTACATCTTCCCGCAAAAATCGGGGTTCTTACTGGACATTGTCCAATAGGCGGACGGAAGTTGCCAAAGTTGTATGGATGAGGATGAGGTGAAAACAGTCAAGCACTTTTTTCTCCATTTTCCAGCATTAACAAGACTGAAAATGAAAATTCTCAGCAGTCTTACCTTCGGCGAACCAAGAAAGTTACCCGAAACTGACTTTGGTGGCCTCAAAAACATTATAATAGGCTCAAAGCGCTTTGTCGATTCGTAAAGATCTTATGATCTATATATATATATATTCAAAGCAATCTAGGCGAGATCAGTATCAGGATCAACCTCTTGAACTAACCTAACCATACCAATCAATTAACAAAGCGTATGTTTAGGGGCAATAAAAATGCAAACTTAAAACACGGGTCTTCTCACCAATTACGAACTTTTAATTTGTTGACAACTTTAGCATGCAAATAATGGATACAGACTTTCAGCGTCCATCATTGCTGGATAATTGCAGCAAATTGTTTATTAAATTTTAAATTACCAACAATCTATTCGTAGATAACACGAGTGATTTATGCGCCACCACAAGACAAGCGCTGACCAATTTCCAAACTAAATTAACGGTCTCTATACGCGAGCGATTGTTGTATAGCTAAATTACCTTGAAAGCAATTAATTAAGCCGTTGATTAAGTTAATTGTTAGGTGAAGGCATGCAAATGGATGATAACCCATAAATTGGCCGTCAGGTATGCACGACCCTTACGAATGACACGCAGCCGAAACAGGTGCGAGGCAACCAAATGGTTGGCAGAAAAAATCTAGTGAAAGAGACTTGAATGTATGCAGAGCAGCATGTGTTCTATTGTAGGTGGATGTGTGTCTGTGTGTCGGCAGTATATAAATAGATACCTGTATGTAATGCCTGCCACAACTTAGGGATCCCACTAACGTTCGCTATGCATACATATGTATTTGTGTCCACTCCATTAAAATCACATAGCAAATTCCCGACACGTAGTGTTGTCGATAACAACCTTTTGGCACCAAATGTCGTACCGTAAATTACTACAAGGACCATCGTTTCTAATTAAGTAATTGAAGGCAATAGCTGGGATTTATTGCTCGATTGCCGCGCGTTCATAGAGGCTACTCCAATAGCTGCACGGCGCACAAATAAGCACACAGACATATATGGAGAGACACACACACATACGTACACATGATGGTTCCATTAATAAACGCTACTGATTGGGTGCGCGCGTGCTCGACGCACCAAGCTTGCTACTTGAGCTGCCTTGATTGTTGCCGCCACCGCCACCGCCACCGCTACCGACGCTGCTGCTGCTGCTGCTAAGCTTGTTTGGCTGTTGATGCGGGTGCTGTACACGCATCGTACAATCATCAACGGCGTAGAGACATAAATATTTCTGTGCATGTGTGCATAAATACTCACACCTATTGATGGAAATCACGCACATATTGTCAGCCACTCGGTTTTCCAATAGAATTAGTGTGGTTAGGCGCAAGCACACACAACTACATACATTGACACAAACACACACACACACACATACATTCACACCCACTTGTATGAGTCCAGCTGTAGATATGCTTGTACATCGGTTGTCAATAGCTGACAGGCAATAACAACTTGCTTTTGTAGAAGCGTTTATCAGTGTGGCAACGTGGCAGCGTGGAATGGTTACAGAGCGTTTACCCTGCAGCGCGACAGTTTATTGATGTGCCACATTGACACTGTCACTGCACTAGCCAAGTGTGTGTGTGTGTTTACATATATAACTGTGTGTTCGTGCATATAACTGTAGCTCGGCATTTGACTTCACTGGGTTGACATCGATTTGGCTTTGGCTTCCCCTATGGCCACAAGGTGTGGCAATATCAATTTTTGTATTAATTGCCTGGACAATGGGAATACAAATCGCTGGATTTTGCTTGCACGGAAATGGCAATGACAATAACAACCACACGCCTTAAATTGGTTAAACGGTGGTGAAATGTAGCGGGTTTTTGCACTTAACGATAAGTGCTAATTGGTATGCCACCGATCATTATTCGGCACATGCTAATTGCGGTTGGGAATGTCAAATGAAATCTAATAAATAAATCAAGTGATCATGCGATTTTTTTAATCTCATATGACTTTAGTTAAAACCTAGAATGAGCTTGGACTTAGACTAAAAAGGTTCGCTAGTGAAGGATCGTTTATTTGTATCAACTTTTAGCTTCCACTGGAGCTTAGAGAATGGACTGCGCATTTGTCATACAAAGAATTGTCGTCTTTTCTTTTTCTATGACTGTTGGTATTATATAAATTGGTTTTTCTGTGGGCTATGACGTTTTCTTTGGATTCGGAGGGATCAACACACAACTAGAATATTCCTTAAGGAATTTCTGTCACCTCGTATGGTAATGATTGCACGATAATGACGTCCGGAAATGAAGTAAACGGGTATCTCTCCGACATTTCTATCTTCCTCGCCTCGGAGCCTAACACTCCCCGAAATTCCGACTGTCAATAACACTCCTCATGCAATCGCGATTTTTGCCAAGTACAGAGCCGCAACGAAATCCTCAAGTCGCTAACTACACCACACAAATCAGGCTATCGAAAATCCACACAGTAAGCCCAATATTCTCCCAGTTAAAAAGCAAAATGAAGCAATAGCTGCTGCAGTGTTTTCGTAAAAAACAATCTCTGCAGTCGCTTGCTTGAAGCGGAACAGCAAGAGATCCTTCCTTAACTACGTCAACGATATAAAACAATACGCCGATCAAATTTCGAACACGGAGTGAATGGCATATTTGGAGTTGAACCATCACCCATTGCAGACGACAAACTGAGCTTTTCGTTTTTTGCGATGTCGAAATTTATTGAGCAAAGAATTTGAATTAAATTTTGTTTACGGAATCAATTTTCTGCTGCGGATACGTTGAGGATGGTGCAGAAAGCCTTTGGTGATGAGGCTATGTCTAAAAAAAATGTTTAGAAGTGGTATAGTGAGTTCCAAGCCGGCCGTGAACGTTCGAAGACGAAGAGCGTCCAGGGCGACCATCAACCTCAACCGACGAAGCTCACGTTCAACAAATCAAAGATTTGGTATTGAAAAATCGTTGATTAACAATTAGAGACCTCGCTGATGAAGTTGGAATATCGAAGGGCTCAGCCAATACCATTTTGAAGGATGTTTTGGGCCTCAACCGCGTCAAATCTCGACTGGTACCGAAAACAATGAATTTTTTGGAAAAAAGGCGTCGCGTTGAAGCGTGTGAAACGATGCTTTCCGACTACCAGGGTGTCATGAAATGCATTATAACTGGCGATGAGACTTGGATCTATGCTTACGACCCCGAAATAACCGATCAATCGAGCGAATATCGTGCCAAAAGAGAGCCGAGACCAAAAAAATCGCGCCAAAGTCGCTGAAAAATCAAGGTCATGTTGACTGTTTTCTTCGATTATCGTGGTGTTATGCATTATGAATTCCTTCCAACCGGTTAGATAGTCAACAAGGAATATTATTTGAACGTTATGCGTCGTTTGCGTAACGCTATCCGCCTAAAAAGGTCGGAATTGTGGAAAGACAGTTCTTGGTTTTTACACCCCGATAATGCACCAACCCATAATGCCCTCGTAATTCGTGATAATTTCGCCAAAAACTCAACACATATCGTTCCGCAACCACCGTATTCACCTGATCTGGCGCCGTGCGACTTCTGGCTGTTCACCAGGCTCAAAAGACCGCTCCGGGGACACCGTTTTTATACGATAGAGGAGATTCAAGCCGCAGCGAAGACGGAACTGAAGGCCATCCCGGAAAGTGACTACAACCAGTGTTTTGAAGATTGGAAAATCCGTTGGCATAAGTGCATTGCATCGGGAGGGGATTACTTTGAAGGGGATCAAATTGATTAGGAAGAATAAATAAAGAATTTTCAAAATAAATACAGTGTAACCTTTTTTGGGCACAGTATTTATGGTGTCAATTCAAGTCGAATGCTCTAAGGATATGACAGAAAAGATTCTGAATGAAATATTCTAATGCGAGATCATTACTAAAAATAATAATGAGGAATTCCTAACTTTTTTTAATGTTTTAGTATTGACTGGCGCCACCTGTTGCTATCCTTGCTGGTTTGTTCTTGGTAATAGAGCTTATAATTCGGGAAGCTTATTAATCCTATAATGCTCTCCCTTCAATACTTCTGCAGATTAACAACTCAACTGACTACCCAAGAATATATCAATTCACCAGCCGGCATTGCTTAGTATTTATTTTTTTAGCATTTGCTTGTTGAGTCTGAAATTTTTATGACCAAATTTTTTTCGCCAAACAAATTTGTATTTATACTAAAAACAAAAACAACTAAATATTTATTTATTGAATGCTCGAAACAATTTCAATTTGCTTAATTGAATTCGATTTTTAGAATTTTTTCGCAACTCTTTTCCACATTTTTTCCAACTTTTTACACACCATGTTTTATAATGGAATTTTTGCAGTGTCCCAAAAACAAAAGCATTTTTTTCTTGTTT
The DNA here is from genome assembly GCA_037783105.1 of Bactrocera zonata. Taxonomy (NCBI): domain Eukaryota; kingdom Metazoa; phylum Arthropoda; class Insecta; order Diptera; family Tephritidae; genus Bactrocera; species Bactrocera zonata. The sequence continues at coordinate 2,143,246 of JBAWJQ010005835.1, read as the reverse complement.
CCTTGGCACACCTCTGCTGGAAATAATCAGCTTTTTTGTTTACCATTTTTTGTCAGGCGTTAAGCACTTAGAACGTCCTCTTAGCTGCGCCAGCACCACATCCGAATCAACTGGTATAAATATGCAGAAGATTAACACCAACTCCAGTGATAACATATTTATTCATTTACATTTTTTCCACCGTTCACCGGCAATTCACCGGCCAATTAAGCGCCGCACAGCAAATGCACTTAAACACATTCGTTGCTCTGCCCCCCGCCTTCCGACCTACCTGTAGCTGCTTCCGGCAAAGACACACCTACAACTGCAGTTCGCCCAACGAAATATAACTGTGAATGGCGCCAACAACGAAGGCATCGCATTTTCTTTTTTTTTGCTGAGCATAAAAAATAATTATCATTACCGACGTTGGAAAAAGGAGAAAAGGATAATCCGACAGTATTAAAAAATCGTATATTTCTCACTTGTCAAGCTTTCCTTTTTGCAACTTTGCAATTTTCTTATTTCCTTAACGGTAATTAATTCAAGCGTTTCACTCAGTGTGGGTTGGGTTGTGGGCAAAGTGAGCAGGCAGACGAGTGTGAATGCAATTATGTTTGTCGGCGGACGCTGAATGGAAACTTTTTTATTTGTTGTTGTGTTCGTAGTACATATGATTTGCAAAAGAAGTAGTGAATTGGTGCTTTAAGCGTTTTGGTTCATAATTATTGTTTGTGTAATACAAAAAGTATGTAATCCTGGGTTTTTTCATATTATCATTAATACCTAACATAATTCACGTAGATGTTTCATGAGCTTAAACAGTCTATGTTGAACCGATTTTTGATGCTACATAGATTTAGTTATCGCAAGAATCAGAAACAAGTTTCAGAGACACCACGTTAGGAATTTTTAGTATTATGACTCGCAATGGCACCTTGAATAAAGGATATACATTATGCTTCCTAAAAAGTAAGGTTAGTCATGGTAATATTCACTATCCTTGCCTGAACTTGATTCCTTATAAAAAGCTATAATTTTTAGTCCCGAAAGAACGTTTCAGAAAATCATATAAGATTTGAAACTAAATAGAGTTTCAGACTAGAAAAAAATTTGCGACATCTCCCTCAAAGATTTTAGGAATCAGACAAACACAGCCTTTTGTTAGTGAGCCAACCCTATGTTTTGTGGATTTTATAGTTCATTTTAGATACGCACCCATAATATGTTGCATGCTAAGTGAACAAAAGCTCGTTGTCCCAATTGAACCAAATACATATACGTATAACTACGCTCCTTCTACTTGTATTCAGTGTCAGACTAGATTTAATAAGACATGAATTTTTCAAAAACGGCTTCGATATCCAGGAACTGAGCCTTCTGTTTCACCATACTTATTACCGCTGATTGAACTGCTTTTGTTGATTCAACTGTGAAAATAAAAACCCATTTGCATCGGAATAAATTTCATTAACACTCCGATCTTTGGTCATCGGAATAAATTTAATTAACACTTCGATCTTTGGTCATTGCCCAAACCACTGTACTCGGTTACAGAAGATTAAAGACGGAAGTATTACCAAACGTTCTTTTATTGTTAAGACTGGTACCTAAAGAGACCACATAAGTAGTGGAAGTAGTTCGAAATCAAAAAACACATAGAAGCAAATGCTGGCGCTCCTTAAACTTGGACAAAGCCTCAAGCCTCAGAAACCGGAATTAACTTTTCGGATGTGTTCTTTTACTTTGTTGCTCTCTGCTACCCAGAAATATCATATATAGTATATATAGCACATATAATACCGGAAGAAGTCCGGTCAATCGCCAGAAGCATGTTGATTTTGTAGAGATCAGAAATCTTTCTAACAAATAAATTTTAAAAAGACTTTGGCCTTTGGTTGGCGCAGCTTCCATTCTGGTTACGAAGTGGCAAACGACTGTCGTGAAAGTATTTCAAGACTATCAATTTCAATGACTTCAAAAATTTTGCTAGAGGTCACGGCGAAAAATAATCAATCAGCATTGTTGTATTTCATAAAGATGAGAAAGAAGTATCCATGATCAGAGCTGTAGTTGCCATTTAGTTCAATAAATCAGATACCAACTAGATAGTAAAATTGATTAACTGAATTTCCTTCCATAAATTAAATTCTTGAAATCTCTTTACTTTTTTCCCACCTGCTTCTAAGTTCTGAAGAAGCTTCTGATAAATAGCGTTCCACTATTTTATATAGAAAGTAACGGGATTGCCTGCTTCAGAAACTGTACATTACAGGTTTCACTGGCGATAATGCAGACAAGATTCATCAGACAAGCTTCTTCATAAAATTTTTTTATTCTCTGAACATGGTTTATCAGGAAGTTTCAAACACTCCTAAGAAAATGTCAAAGAGCCCTTAAAATATATAGAAAAATTATCAGACTTAGCTTGTCAGGAGTCGATGCAACCATGTCAATCTGATATTCCGTCAGTTTTCAAGCTATTGATCTGAAATTTTGCACACCTTCTTTTCTTTACAAAAAGCTGCTCATTTGTCAGAACAGCCGGTCTCGAACCACTATAGCATATACAAATTGATAGATCAATATCAAGTTCTAGTATGGGCAAGTTTTATTTGACGTTTCGGCATGAGTTATTTTCCAAGGCAAAAGCCACATTGCCCGAATATATTGTTCAGATCGGACCATAAAAAATATGGTTTTAATACAGACTTAGCAGGCAAAGTTAAGTTCTTATATGACTTTTTTTTATTTCAAAAAATTTTTTCTCGAAATTTGTGTGGACTCCGAACATATTGTTCAGATCGGAGAACTAGTTATTGCATACAGCTACCTTACAAACTGACCGATGTTGCATGGACAATATTTATATTTGTGAAAGGTCTTTTTTATGATATAATTTCAAACTACTTGAATTTTTCTTAAAAAAATAAGCCCCATCAAATTTAAACTACAATCCCCTAAGATATAATATTGCGCTCAAATCTAGAAATCCCCAGAAAAAAATACTTCGAACTCTGCCCACAACGCAACAAATTTGGCTGCTTTACAACTGAGCGCCACTAACGAGTACCTCGTAAAACTAAAATTTTAACAAATCAAAATGAAATTACGTAACGATTGAGATTGCCAACAGTTTATTTTGCTATAAATCCTCACAATCAAAGTGGAGTTGCGTGTTGCGCGTCAGCGGATGAAGTGAAAGAATGCTTGGCAAGACTACAAAACTGCATGCCTTACCAAATGCAGCACTCAAATCAACACACACATGCATATATGCATTGGTTGGTTGCTGTATGTATGGGTGTGTGAGTGCAATCGCATAAAACAATAAAGTTAAAATGACTGATAGTAAAGTGCACGAAAAAGTCGCTAGCAGCGCAAGGATGTGCGATTAGTGCAGCAGCTAGCCAGATAGCGGTGTCATTATGCGCATTTATCGCTGCGCCATACCCTGAATGGCCCACAAATCTATAAATAAAAGTGGCAATGCAGTTAAACGCAATCAAACACACATAAGCGCACAAACATACTGATATTCGCAATGCATTACCACACACATATGCATAAATATCTAGTTATGTACCATAAGTATGTCTGTAAGCGCATATTCTCATCTTCATCGACTACGTTCTTACGTACATATGTACATATATACGTCGGAACGTACGAACGTACTGCGGATAAAGCGAACGGATCGTAAATATCCAAAGCGCTAAATTCAGAAAATATTTGCACGCAGATAGCTTAATCAGTGCGGGATATAGAGAGTACTAAAGAGCGGGAAAAAAATATTAATAAAGAAGGTGAGGGAGAGCATTGCTATAGTTTGAAATTAAAGTGTTTATTTGAGGTTATTTTGAATAAAAAAGCTCTTTACGTGCTACTAATGATTTTTCAGATGGTAAAATTTCTTCTGAAATAACCATTATATTCGTAGATATCAGAAATAATGTCAGAAACAACGCTAGAAACATGTTTAGTTCTAAAAAAAAACAAAGAGAAAATGATGACCTAAAAAAACTAGAATTTTCACATTTTTTGTCAAGTGATCATGCAGTTTCGGATAATATTTCAGTATGAGGAAGACATTTATGTGTTCATTTTTCTAATAAAATGTTTAAAAATCTTTATATGTTAATTTATTCTGGTAGGCAGGGAGCCAAGCATAGACCCGTTTTGGTCATTAGAGATGACAGATGGAGAGCATTACGTAGTTTATGAGAAGTAGTTAACCTTCAGGATGCCAGTACATGACGCGAATAGGTGCTACGGTCTCAGTCTCAAAACCACTTCCAGTGTCTCATACCGTACAAGAGGTAAAACATTGTTTCCCGGTGGCCTTGCTCTTGACATTTCCTGCAGCCATCTCGATCTGTTAGCCCCATTCTCCGGCTGTTATCATTGAGTATTCCAGTCATTTTCCCACAGTTTCTTCTATCAAAAGTGAGCCAGTGTATTTGATATCCGCTTTGCACTTGACTTTCGCAGTTTACATCACTGTAGATCATTCCATCGTCATTTAACCTTCCTTGTCATGCACTTATCCAAATCGTCGACATACATGAGTTTTCTACTGTTAATCACTTTTTCGGATGACTGCCAAGTGGAGTTGCTAATCTGGTCCACTAGACAAGTCACTTACGGCCAATATGGGAAGCGAGGTTATGGCCTCGACTGCTACGTAGATCTTTTATCGGACAATTCTAGACCCCTAGATTCTGATAATGCATACCTCTTACAACCTTGGAAGAGCATCTTTAGACAAATCCCATTAACTTGGGAACGCGCAGGTGTTACTATGCCTTGGTGCACTCTGGCGCTGGAAATTTGTGACTCGCGGAAATAGAGTTAGCGTAGGTCAGCAAGAAGCACTTGTTGCAATCAGTAAGGTTGCGAAATCCTTCTAGACCTGAGGGGCATGGGAAAGGTCCTTGGAACTTCTAGCCCTTAAAAAGATTAACATGGCCGCAGTGCAAGGTGCGTCCAGTCCAGCGTCCAGTTAGCTGTCCCAGTGGCACTCATGCGGTGAGGGTTGAGATTTTGGAGAACAAAACGTGTGAGAGTAACATCTAGACACTTTTCCTTCATTATCCAGCTTTCGCTAGACTAAAGTTAAGAACCAAAGCATCTTGGATTTTTTCTAAGAACCCGGCGAGTTGACTGGCGTAGATAGACTCACATCATGTAGATATATGACAGTCTTTTTGATCCGTACTTAAAAGTTCTAAGCTGTACAACGGGTAGACGTCTCTAGAAGTCCAAGTAGGATTATTCGAAACCTCAGGGGAATTAACCCATTTACCTGACCTAACCTAACCATCAACCCTTAGTCGCATATAAAACCGTATACAGTCCGTTTACTTGATTTGACTGTTATGAAAACGGGTATGATTCCCCATGTTCAATTTCCTTGGAACTGGCAACCCTCATGGTTAGACTGGAAACTTGAAAGCTATAATCTAGCTATGGAACTGAGGAAATAGATTACACCAAGGGATTAACCGGAGTCCTATCAAGCCACTCAATGAAACCTACTTGATTTATTCTTGTAGAAATACTAAATAATTAATAAGGTATATAATAGTTGATAAGACTGCCAAATCTTTTACTGTGTTTTTAAGACGTCCTCAGAATATATGTATTTTGGTTCACAGATCAATTTTCACAAAGATTAATAGACTTTCGGATGTCCTTGATCGATAATAATTGGTCTAACAAGTTTAGTGCTAGATTTTAATGCAAGCATCGGTGTTTTCATCGTTTCCTGAATTTTTATACAAATTTTGCCCAACTTTGTTGGTTTTAGTATTCTTCAGTTGTTCAAAAATTAAAGTTAGCAAATATTTCAAAACTCCGAAAGCACGAAGGGCCATACGGAAAATGTATGTAACTGTTCAGAGCGCTCTTGTTGCATGCAACTTGTGCACTTTCACATTAAATGACGCAGTGGCAGATAGCCGCCAGAGCAAATAAGAAAGTAGCCAACAAGTTAGTTCATTTCCTAGATTTTTTCTCTTTTTGCTGCCGATGTATTTATACTATATATCCACATACAGACTTAAATATAGCTGTGTGTGTGTGTATATGGCGAAGAGGTCTGCTGAATGTCCTTATAATGGCGTGGTTGCCAAGTAGATATCTACAAACACACACACACACACAACAATTGTTGTGACCAGAAAGAAAGGTGAGGCGAGTTGCGAACGCTGTACTTTTCAGCTTCAGCTCTTTTCACAATCAGGTCGACAGATTTACTGGCAAACAAGCCGAAGTACTGAAGAGAAAAAGTGGCTCATTTCCTCTGCAGGCAATCCGACATGACGGGGCAGAAGAGCAATGGAAGGCATGTATACATACATATGCACCGTTAGTGCATAATGATTAGCGCGTCTGTGTCTATGTGTTTGTGCGAGTATGTCGTATTTAGCCCTGCGGCATTGGAAGCGTCTCAAGACGCAGCACGACTCAACGCAATGCTGTCTTTACTTTGTTGCACTTGACTGCTTGCACAATTTATTACTTTCTTGATCGCATTTAGATCTCTCAAATAAAATAAAACGCAAAAACTAAAAATGGAAAAAAATCCCAAAATTTTCAATGCAAAAAATAACCAAAAACTTGCGGAGTCCACAGGCCAAGTGAGCCTCGGTCGTAAGGCCAAGTAGTGGCAATGCGCCATTCACATTAAAACACGGCATTTAAACTAAAAGCAGGAAAGGCTGGAAGGATATGCGGAACAAAAGGCAAAAATGCACGAAATAGTTTCATACATATGCACTTATGTGCTTATATGAGTGCTTATACATATGTGTAAAACTCTTAAAGGTATAACTACCCATTCGTGTAGAATGTGCAGCGAACTTTAGTGAATGAAACTTGTCACCGTCAAACAAAACGATTTTCTTTTTTAATTAAATTATGAATTTTAATTACTTAAAGTATGCATTACTAGTTGATTACTTGAAGAAAATCTGAAAAATAATGAAAAAAGTTGGCTAGTGAGTCGACTGCAAAATTTCAAAATGCTGACAGACAAGAGAAGTTGCTCAAAGTTTACCAAAAATATTACTGAATATTGAAAAACAAGTGCAACAGAAGTATAAAACGAGTACAGGCTTAAGACAAAGGTCACAAAAATTACAAGAGCTTGACAGTATCGCCTTATACCCGAAAAATCTATTGCATAGGGGGTATTCATCATAAACCAAATATTTGAAAGGACTCCGGCGTAACGGATATCAACTATAGTAGTTCCTTCGGTGCCGATATATTTCAAATTTTCATTCAGCGATGTTACTTCGTAAATTCTTCCATATTGAAATTAAAATCTTCGATTTTGAGGGGTGGGTGGTTTTGATAGCCAAAACCTGCCACCCTGACAGTAATAAACATTAAAACAATTCAGCCTGAGTTCACAATTCAAACTTAAAGCCCTCTCTGAAGATTTTTTATAATTTCCATCCTTATTTATGACGTATAAAGTCAGTTTCGGTGAAGTGATTATTGTGATTTCGAAAAGGAAGCCTGTCAAAAGATTATTGATTCCCCTTTTGGTAACAGTACTACGATGAAACAATGAACTGCAAAAGCATCAATATGGTTCAGTGAACCAGCTGCAATAGTTGAAAGAGGTTATAGGAATATATAATACATCGTATTGTCAGCTAAAAAAGCTGTTACGAACTTGTATTGAAAAAAGAAGGAGATCGCGGTGATGTCAGCTTTTACTTTTACGAGGACATAAACGGCACGTTCCCAGTTTATGGACCGGACATTCCGGGTGCATGCCCTGAAATAATAATCCTTACTAATTTGCTGTGATGGTCATCAAAAGTGAGGTCTTTCATCCGAGGATGCTTTTTCTTTTTCAATGCTGTTTTTCTTTCTATGTGACGAGGTCCGAACGCAGCGCTCAACCTCCCTAAGCAAGTAGTAAACAGTTTTATACACATTTATACAGGGAACTTCTTGCTTCAACACTGACACCCGCTCGTAGGTAGACGCACCTCTACACAGACGCTGCAATTAGACTTCAGCGAACTCTTAAACCGGAAAGGTCGAAGTGTCTCCGCAGAAGCTTCCTTTCTTTTAGCCGTTACCCCGGTCTCCAGTAGGGTTACTCATGTTTCGAGGGTGCACGGCGAGGACGCAAGAGTTGGAAAACTCGCCTTAACTAACAAGCCTTATGTCTGTGCCTTGAGGTTCCCTGGCTTTAATCCTTGCAAGTTTCAAGAGTATGAAATATTCAGTTATACCCGAACTTAACTCTTTCTAACTTGTCTTTTTTTTAAAAAGTATTATACGGAGAGAACTTCATTTCACAGAGGATAATGTCGAGGCTAATTCTGACCCAAAACTCACTTCTTAAAACCATAAAAAAACAATTTCTTTGTTAGAAAGTACGTTAGTAAGAACCAATACCACTTTTGCATTTCAACAAACTTCAAGCAATAATATTCCAAAATAAACAATATAAGAAACTTTTTGTGCCCTCCTTATACGGTAACAGGCTAAAATCAGTCAATCTTCAAAGCAATTAAGGGAATGTCTCAATAAAACTGGATAATAAAAGATTTAAAATGAGTCTAGAAACCTAGAAATGCCCCAATTAAAATGAATATCGAAGAGGTAGTAAAAACTATCAGTTGATCCGTAGACGATGTTCAAAATGTGAAGCCATGGACAGTAATAGAGACTTTGTCTAGTCAGTGATATATAGAATGTTACCTGATAACTCATTGTCTGCTATACAAGGTCTTCATTCTGCCGCTAAAAGATGTCTTAGTCGATTCTTATTTGAGAGTAAACGGTTATACTTATTAAGCTCCCACGACAACGTAACCGGATCCGACCAGAATTTTTAATCAGCTAAGGACTGTAGATTCGGCAGCATTCTTTTTTTTTTTTTTCAGAGATTTCCGATCGTCGAAAAACAATAAATCTGTTTACTTTTTTACGGAAAGAAAGGCCTTATCAGCCTTTGTCTTTCTTCTGCATATACACTATTGGGCAGCTAACGATTTCGCAATTATTTCTCACAAGGTGGACCAATTAAGAGATTTGTAACTAAAATTCTGGATTGAAAGGGCTGTAACAGTCAATAGTTCTGAGACCTCAGAAGAACGATGAATACCGTGAGGAAAGCTTTTTTCACATTTGGACACTGAATTATAAAAAACACGAAAATATTTTTACTGCAGCAGCACCCTTCACATGTGCATTTCTCATAGCATAAAGGCCTATGAAAATATCATTATCTTAATTTGAATCAATCAGTTTCTATATCAATTATATGCTATAATTATCGAATCTAAATTCCACTGTTTTGAGTTATAATCCACGTCAAATTTCTTTTAGATATCTCGTCAAATAAGAAAGTTTTCCATTCAAGAGCTTGGGTTTGATCGATCAGTTTGTACGGCACCTAAATACTATAGCGATCAGATATCGAAAGTTTCAACAACGGAGCATCTTCTTGGGAAGAAAAAGAATTGGTAAAAATTTCAGAGTTATAACTCAAATCTGAATTTCGTATATACCCTATTCTGTGTGTAATTATAAATAATGCAGTCAGTGCCACCTATATTCAGTGTCTGTATATTTATTATTTATATTTACTTTTCGTTCAAAACTTAAAATGATTCACAACAAATTCTAAGTGCGTGCTGTGATTCATATGAGTTTAAATGAAAATATTTCCACTGGCAAAAGCTGAGAGAAAGGGTGAAAGAGGACGAGAGAGAAATACACATACACAAATACAAAACTACATTTTATAACTTTACTTAAGGAGAAATGTAAACATTTTAGCCAAATTGCTGCCAGTTGAACGCAATCAGCGACAAAGCAGCAGAACAGCAAAGTGCGCTCAGCGGAGATACTCGCACATTGCGAGCAAAATCGAAATGCCAATGCATTGCGACGACACTTTGTGGTGGCGACTCGAAGATGTGACACGAGTGCATATTCAAATGTGGATGCATATGTCATAACTCACAAGCAAGTGAAAATAGAAAACTATAAAAAAATTTAACGCCAAGAAATGCTCACACTCGCAGCGTTTTCCGCCGTCGCTGATGGCATGGTGAGCTTGTTTAGGAGTTTTGGCTTTTCAATTCCTTTCCGCGTCCTGTCATTTACACTAGACCACACATTTCGTTCTCGCCAGCACCACAAAGCTACACTTCGCAGCCAACACAGACGCGCGCACACAACGCATTTGGCTTGCTATCACTTGGCTTCTAATGGATATTCAAATATCTGCAGAATGAATTTTCACTTCGACTCGCACACACACACACACACACAGCAGCGCACTCATACTTTAGCTTACACGTTGCGTTTTAACCCAAATCTACGAACGTGAGGCCCTGCTGTGCGCAACGCACCACCACTCCGCCTGCTGGCAACGCCGCACAGCGAACAGCAACAGCGTCGAAGCTTGTGCCAACAGGGCGTATGCGTGACTTTTTTCGCCTCATCTTCTTCTTTGTCGCTGTTTTGCTGCTTGCCTGATCAGTCAGTGGAAAGTTTTGCTTTTTGGCTGACTGCTGCTTTTGCTGGTGGTAATATATGTGGCGCCCAGGCGTTGTTGTTGTTTTTACTATCTGCTAGTTGCTAGTTTTGCCACATCTGCAGCGACTTTGGCATGTTTTCACCATCATATTGCCATTTGATTCGTTAGTTACTTGTATGTGTGTGTGTGTTTGTGATATGCAAGTGTTTGTGTATATGTGTGATGAATGTGCACGTGTATTTGTGTACACGTGCTCCGTTTAACCTTTTACACATTTTAATATCAAACCACATTTGTTTGTGCGAACAGGACAAAAAAGCATTACAAAAACACTATTGTATGCGCATAAATAAACTCACACGCGCTTGCTTACATACATACAAACAAGTGGTAAGAAACACACTCATGTTACTGACTGCCCACATTCAAAATAAATATTTTACGGTTATTTTTATCGGGAAAATATTTTTCGTTTTCACTTTTGATTTGTGTGGATTTTTTTATAATTTATAGACGTTTTGGTTTAGGAAGTGTCTTCGCTGTCGCTGCTGATTTACATTAGCAGCGGCGGTTTGTAGCCATTTGTCAATGCACAAATACATAGGTTTGTATATCAATATTCTGCAAAAGAATCTAAAGGCTTATGCCCTGCTAGGACCTCTACAATGTTGTGTAGCTCCATCAAGCCTCAAAGTGGAAGCTTTTTCTTCCGTCTTTGGACATTCCTGGCATTCCAAGATCTGAACTGTTCCTCTAGAGTCAATTTCCTCAATCAACAATTGGAGCTGCTGAATGGCTTAGAGCAGCTAAGGTACCTTTTGCGGCTACCACCGATCGGTTCAACCCGTCTGCCTTTTCATTTCCTCACTACCTGTGATCATATTGAAAGGTGAATTTCGTTCATTTCATCTCCTTCAAAGTAACCTCCCGCTGCAATACACTTATGCCAACGAATTTTTAACTCATCATAGCACTTGGAAAAACCCTCCGTCGTGATCAGATCAGAGCCGTTTTCGATTCAGCTTCTATAAAGTCTGCTCTTGTTCCTGTTTCACGCTATTATCCGTCGGTGACTACAAATTTTGAAAGTTCGTACTATCGATCAAATTACCATTACTCAAATTTTCTTTACTGGAGCAGAAAATTTTGGGTTAAACTTCCCATAGATCTCCTTCCGGGTTCCGGGTTCTGCAACATAATCGAGTATAATGCCCACAGTAACGGTTGTTTGTAACACATAAAACTATTCAAAGAGATATATTCCCCAACGCTACATTGGCACAATGTAAGTAATTTAGATCTCTTGTTAAAATTTGAATTTTTGTATTTTTAATGGAATCACGGCGAATGACGCTTCAAAAGTTAGCTGAGACTGGAGAAACCAAACTTCGCTGAAAGCACTGAAGATCATCCCAGTCGAGGCATATAAGCAGTGTATTGAAAATTAGATTAAGCGTTGACAAACTTTTATTGGCTCAAAAGAATCCTATTTCGAAGCCGAAAATAGAGATTTGTATTAAAATAAGCGAAAATGTAGTTGTTTTTGTGTGGTGGGAGTAAATTTGGTGATCAGTTGGTATTTGATGATCAATGGTATAGTGATTATATAATATCAATCTCCTTTAAGTGCTTGTTCTTATAATATATTAGTATATATTCAGTGCTACCAATCACATTGTGTCATACCATGTAGTGTTGGAAAGGTGAGATTTTGAGTCTTTTTTAAGTGAAAATAATGAAGAAGTTCGTTATATTTTAAAATTTTTGTATAAAAAAGAGAAGAATGCCACGCAAACCACCAATGAAATTAGTGCAGTTTACGGAGACGATACAGGTTCGTGTAGCACAACTGCAAATTATGAGCTCGCTTCGGTCTGAAGTTTTTGAAATTTCGATTTACACTGTTGAAAGTTTTACACTGATAGAAAAAATGGCAAAAGTGCTCTATCGTTATTTATTTATTAGTATAAACATAAAAAAATAACTTCAAGTTTGACTAGAGATACGAAAAGACTTTTTCATTTGCAATAAAGTACTAAAATATTGACGACGTATTTTTAGTTATGAAAAAACAAAAGAACGAAGAAAAAAAAATTCAACCATCGAAAGTCGTTTGAACTCATTGTCGAAGCACTTTTGCCACTCAGATTGAGGTATTTCGAAAACATGTCTATTGAATGCATCAACCGCCTATTTAGGTGTAGAAAACTGCTTAGTTTATTTTTTTCTTACGGGAAAAGATATAAGTCATTCGGTTCTAATACGCAGATGTTTCAGTCGATGCGTGAGAGCTAGCATTGCCGTGGGGAAGAGTGTGATTCGTCTTCGGCAGCTGGTTTTCCTTATTTCTTGAAATTTCTTATTTCGGAGCACCTATTGTTTTTTGTTAACATTTATCCCGACCAATTGACAGGAACCTTTTTTAGGCGATCGACAAATTGTGTGGGAGCCGACAACAAAATTTTTGTACAGCCAAATGTGAAAGCCATGGTATATTGTATGTATGCTAGTCCCACTATGTTCATTAGTATCTATCTCACGATGGGTCTCGTGACGATCTAGCAATATTAATTTGCGGACAGCGTCAATAATTACCGAAACAACAACCGATTTTGGACGACCTTTCCGAAATTCGTTTTCGAGTGATCTACTATCTCGATTACATTCACCATACCATCGATAAACACTGACCCTTGATTGAGCTTCATCACCAAAATCTGCATTCAGTTTATCACTACACTGTTGTTGAATTAATCCACGTTTAAAGTTGTAAAAAAGAATTGCTCGGAAATGTTCACAACTTAATACCACTTTTTGGTCAAGAAGAAAGCTTTACGTTACTGTTAGGAACACAAGTAGCCCACGTATGAGGAAACATTCCGAGTGTGCACACCATCAAAAATGTCAAAATTTCGATGAATTTTTAAGTTTCCAGATTGCAACACTAGTGATGCCAAATCCCGAAATATAAAAGACAATCCACGTACTTACAAAGCATCCGTGGACTATTTTGTTTTTTCTCTCGTCGAAAAAGTTGCATGAAATGAAATTGTTTTATGTATGTATGTATGTATGTAGCAGAAAATTGTTCTTTAATGATTATTGGTGTGCTTTCAACATATTGTTTTTCTGTTTTTATTTCAATTATTCTTTTTACCAACAATAATAGAGAATTTCAAAATTATTTTAATAACAAAAATAAAACCCAAAATCTAAAATGATTAAAAATAATATTGACATAAACAAATGAAAATACCTACCTATCTAATGGTTGGATAAAAAATGTCAATTAAATAATATTATCGAGAGCCAATCTGTCCAACCACTGACTACTTAAGCCACTCAAATCAATCAGTGAGCTAATTTTCATTTTACGAAAATAAATTAAAATCAACTTTTTAATACAAAAGAATGAAATGAAAAGAATTTTAATGATTTAGCATCCCAACATAGCCCAGCATAGCACAACGTCATTATGGATTTAGGACAGCGCCTGTTTGTTAATCCAAATCACTGATTGCTGTCACAGAGGGGGAGTTGACGGCTTAGCCAATCATCGCACTTTCTAATAGGCACAATCCTGCAGACTCTTCGGAAACACAGGCGCAAAATTCTAATTGATTCGGTCTAGCTATTCAAATTTGAATTCTCAAATCTCCTCAACGTCAATAAACAACAAAACTTCTAATCGCTGTTGGTGCGGCTAACTGCTGCAGTGGCGACTTGCTGTCGCAATTCATTTCTTTAATATTATTCGAAGATGTGGCCTAAAACAATACAAATATGATGACATTTCCCACACGCCCCACATCTCTCCGAATCGCTGTGAGACTCATGGAATGCAAACAAATTTTCATTATGGATATCTTATGGGATATTGCGTGCGTATGTGTGTTTACTATATATTCGCCCACACCTCAAAATAATGAAAATACTAATTTAAAAGCTATGAAAATATCCAGGGTGGAAAATATTGAAATCATAACTGCTGCGCGGTGAGCCATTTATTTGATCCATTCAAACTTGGCAAGATTTATTATTCTGATTTTTTTGAAATAATGGATTTATTAATGTGTTAGTGGAATTTGAAATAGAGATTGTAAACAAAACAATTGACAAATAATCCAGTAACTTACAAAAACTAACCGATTTTTGTATTTGAAATATTTTTGATTTAATTTGCCCATTTACTATTTATTTGGACTCTTTTTTGAATACAGCTCTCTACTTTTAAGTGTCATACAATAAATTGCGGATCCATATTTTCCATTACCTTTTTAAGCATACCGATTTAGCGACATTACCAGAAAGAAAGTTCACCTTAAGGGGGTATTCTAGTCTAAATACTGAATTGCGACCTTTTTGGCAATAGATAAAAACTTGATTGATAAAACTTTTGATATTTTTATGTCGAATGTCGTTAACTCCAAAAGTTGCACAAATGAGGGTTTTCATAAAATTTTGGTTACTTAAACAACAAAGATATATTTTTTCAGTAATTTCTTAACTTCATCAAATTTTTAAAAAATATTACAATTTTCTATTTTAAATTTTTTGGTACTTCATGTAATAAAGAGATACTTGAGAATATGCATGCAGTATTTTAAGTAAATCGAAAAAAGTAGTTTCGAAAAAAACCTTAATGTTTCGTCGTCCGCTAAACAGGTTCAGTTGCCACTACTCTAAAATGGCTATCACTTTGGAAATAATTTGAATTTGAAAAATCCTTTTGGGGAGAAATTTTTGAATTTCTAAATTATCAAATTTTTTGTCAAATTTCTGGGCTATAATATCTCCTTAAGCCCCGAAATGGTCCTCGGATTGCTGGCATATTATTCGTTTTCAAATAACGGCAAACAAATTAAGTCATAAACGTGAAATCTGTAGATCTGTGTTAACGGTCTATGTTGGAGTCTGCATGATTTTTTCTGCCGAAACTAAAAAGCTCAATTGGCAGTAGTTTGATTAGTTCGTTGAAACTAATAAATATCAAGACCTTTTTCAAGCATCCATGGTTGTCAATATCTAACGACTGCTTTTATCATATTTGTGATATCAAAACCTACCTTATCACAGCTCATGAAGCTGGGTAGGTAGAATGGCTTTCAAACGACACACCTAAGCCATTTGAAGAACTATAATTAAACCACAAGGACTAAACCTCGACCGATGGTTGTTGCAGAACTTTACATTCGCGTAGAAGATGTTTCATGGTCTCCTCTTCTTCTAAATCCCGACAACTTTTTCAATATGCATTATATGGCGTTCTTAGACTACTGGCATGCCTGCCAATTAGACAATGATCTGCTAGTACCTCTACTAAAGTTCTTATGTCATTCCTTTGGAATTATAACAGTCGATAGCTGCGACGCATATTCCATTCTAGTCACGTTTGCCTACTTGTTGAACATGTTAGGGATAACCTCCATCACCTTTCCTCTATTTTTATCTTATGACATGTTTTTCTAAAAGTAGAACTGGCTAGTTCATCTGCTTCATGGTGACCACAAATTTCACTATGTTCTTACCGTGAAATAGGATGTTAGATCCACTAAAAGATCAAGGCATCCCTTCACTATCTTTGACGAAACTCTAAGACAGTTTAGTGATTTTGAAGTCGGTTGGATATCTATATATATAAATACGTATATTCTCTTATGTGGTTTGCCGAAACTGCTTCTGCCCATGAAACATCAATATAACGTGTTTTGCGTTCTCAGGATCCGTTATAAAAGCTACTACCTCATCGTCTATTGATTATACAGTTTCGAAGTCATCTCGTGATATTGGGCATAATAATGTGGCAAATATTCCGATCACGAAATATCTTTTATATGTAAATGCAAAATATATGAGAAGCCAACTTTTTAGGTTAATAAATCACTAAGAAACCTTTCCTTTTTTAGACCTTATGTGGTTTCATGTTCCGAAGCTAATCGTTCAGCATGTGCTTATGAAGAGAAAAAGTCTTTTTTTCAAACTCAATTTAATGGTGATGCCACGTAGCTTGAAAGGAAGAAAAGAGAAAGCTAAAGAGAGACTACTCAAAAGTTGCATCCACCTTCCGATGTATAGTTAGGGTAATATCCTAGCAGTACAATTTTTAATTAGACTGTTTAGCTATTGCTGCATGCTAAAGCGATAACACCGTCGGTCCAAATTTTATATCTTTAACAGACAAACAAGTAGGGAAGGGCTAAGTTCGGGTGTCACCGAACATTTTATACTCTCGCATGATAGTGTGATAATCGAGATTTCATTATCCGTCATTTACATATTATTTTATTTTGCTGTAAAATTTATTAGATTAGATCAATTTGTGTACTTTGAGTATTGAATTGTATTTTCATTTATTTTAACTGTATTGAGGACTATGTAAAAAAACAAAAGCAATCGTTTTTCGAAGTTAATGCACATTTTATTTCTTACATGAATAAGATTATAAGGGGTTTGACTTAGAAGAAATAAGTATTATATATTTTAATAATTAAATGTTATATGTATTTTTAAATTCTAAAGATATGTTTTTACAAATAGCAAAACGTATCCTACGAGAGTATAAAAATGATGCCTTCTGAATTACATTAAAATATCTGAGAGATTTACCGATACTTTCGGTGAAAAATTAGGTTAGGTTAGGTTAAGCACTGAGTTCTTCGTGTTTAATATCAGTCCGTGAAAAGTTATAGTCCGATCACGACAATTTTTACACAAGGGATACCTCAGCTCAAATACCGTATTTGTGTAAAGTTTTATTCCGCTATCATCATTGGTTCCTAATGTATATATTATACAGAGAAGGCATCAGATGGAATTCAAAATAGCGTTATATTGGAAGAAGGCGTGGTTGTGAACCGATTTCACCCATATTTTGTACATATCATCAGAGTGTTAAGAAAATATTATATACCGAATTTCATTGAAATCGGTCGAGTAGTTCCTGAGATATGGTTTTTAGTCCATAAGTGGGCGGCGCCACGCCCATTTTAAATTTTTAAAAAAAGCCTGGATACAGCTTCCTTCTGCCATTTCTTCCGTAAAATTTTGTGTTTCTGACGTTTTTTGTTAGTCGGTTGACACACTTTTAGTGATTTTCAACATAACCTTTGTATGGGAGGTGGGTGTGGTTATTATCCGATTTCTTCCATTTTTGATCTGTATATGTAAATGCCTGAAGGAAACGTTTCTGTAGAGTTTGGTTGACATATGTAGCTATAGTAGTTTCCGAGATATGTACAAAAAACTTTTTAGGGGGCGGGGCCACGCCCACTTTTCCAAAAACAATTACCTCAAAATATGCCCCTTCCTAATGCAATCCTTTGTACCAAATTTCACTTTAATATCTTTATTTATGGCTTAGTTATGACACTTTATAGGTTTTCGGTTTCCGCCATTTTGTGGGCGTTGCAGTGGGCCGATTTTGCCCATCTTCGAACTTAACCTTCTTATGGAGCCAAGAAATACGTGTTCCAAGTTTCATCATGATATCTCAATTTTTACTCAAGTTACAGCTTGCACGGACGGACGGACAGACAGACATCCGGATTTCAACTCTACTTGCCACCCTGATCACTTTGGTATATATAACCCTATATCTGACTCATTTAGTTTTAGGACTTACAAACAACCGTTATGTGAACAAAACTATAATACTCTCTTTAGCAACTTTGTTGCGAGAGTATAAAAACGGTCCTATATTTTTAGATCTTAATCCACAAACTATCATATATTGACCAAGTAGTAAAAATAATTATTTCCAGACAAATACAATAGCCGAAAAGGTGAGAGAAAGTCGAGAGAGAAATTATTAGGGACTCATAAAAATTCCGCGCTTTAACCTCGCCGTATACTAAACATTAGGCAATATTCAACTACAGGACCCTGTTTGTCATTTGCTGCATTGAAAGCGTAAAGAGAAACAGGACTTCGAAAACCATACTGAAGGCTACTATAGACGCAATAGATTCTTCGGTTGCAGAAGCAATATCGAAAAACTGATAAAAAAAAAATCCGCATATTTTTCGGTCGAGCATGAAGGCTATAGAACACATCCATGCACAATCCACGACAGCTCTCCTCCACAAATTCCAACAAACCGAGTGGGTGGCACGTAGCACAATGAGATGAAGGTACTTCCACTTCTGCACACACACCACTTATGTAATACTCAGCTGCTACAATCGTCAAGAGTATTTGGCTTAACACAAGATGACGCGCATTTGTTCCGCTTTGAATTCAGCAGCTTCGAATTCTGCGAACGAATTGCAATTAAATTCAATTATCTGGAATCAAATACGCTTTGGCACAAAGGTGGCCCACACGCAACTTTTACGATTTGTTATTTTACTGCTGCAGCAACAATTACAAATCCGACCACCGCTCTCTCGCGCATACTATACGGCTACACGGAACTGTCGAGTACACGCCGGGGCAGAAGGCAGCCTTGGTTAGTTTTCCGTCGCCACACAATTTGTTTACAAGCAGCGCAATGCAGCGAGCGAGTCGCGGCGGTTTTCCTCTTTCGTGTGAACGTTTCTTTTAGTGTTGTTGTGTGGTGTGTGTGTGTGTGTGAGTGTTTTCAAGTTTTCCGGCGCGTAGCGTTTATTTTATTGTTGGTTGTTTTGGTGTTTTGCTATTTTGGCATCTCGTTAAGTTTGTTGTGATCGCTGTTGTTTCAACTTCTTCGCTGTGTTTGTAGCTTTTGTTTTCATTGTTATTGTTGTTGTTGTGGTCGCTTTATCTATGGTAGAGGTGTGCTCATATGTACGTTCGCATATCGATGTTTATTGGTATACCATATGTTGGCGTGAAGGGTATATTATTCCTGGAACTCGAAAAAGCTTGCAGTTCTAGAAGAGATGATGAGAGCTTTCTCCAGTATACATACTATGTATATTGTCATATACTAAGATTAGTTCCATAAATATCAAATAATTTATAGAAAATTTCAAATTTTTGTATTATAATGAGCACTACAGTGGATACAGAGTTCTTCAAAACAGAGTTGCCACCTTTCTCCAATTTTAAGTAACAAAAGTTATTAATAAAATTTCGAAAATTAAAATATTATTACATGTATATATTATATGAAATATTAGTAAAAAGCAAAAACAAACAAAAAATAGTTTTAGAATTAGAAAAATAGAGTTGCCAACTCCAATAAATAATTGAAATCTTAAAATTCACCCTTTACCCAAACCGTGAGAATCTTCTAGAATATCATTCTGGTTTGTTGTCAAATTTAGTTTTATAGAGTTGCCATCTAATCAAATTTAAAAAAACATTTACATTTATGATAACTTATTGTACATACATGTGAGTATCTACAATATGCTTTTATATAATTATATGCATATACATGTGTATGTGTATATATTTTTTAAATTTTGGTTAGGTGGCAACCCTATAAAACTAAATCGTTCAAAAATTTTTGGTAAATTATTATAAAACATTTCTTATGTATTATAAAATTCGAAAACTTAAATTAAACATATTTTTTTAAAGATATTTTTTAAACTAAAAATTAGAAAAAAAAATGTTTACCAAAAAACAAAAAAAAAAGTTTTAACTAAAAATATTTTTCAAAATAAAGTTCTTTTAATTTCACAAGTTTTATTTAGAACCGCAGCCACTACCAGCCTTAATTTTTTGTACACATTGCAGTTGGCATCTTTTGTTCGAAATACAACAGCTCCACATGCATACACACACATGCACATATGAACGTTTGTAAATAATTCCTTTTTATATTTGAAGATTTATTTTCTTTTGTATATTGTTATTTGTACTCGCTTGTTCGTTTGTCTGTCTGTGCTCACCGTTCTTTGATGTTTTCGCACTTTTGAGATTTTCAAAAATAGCTGACGCTGTAAAATAGCTTTTCGGCGAATCGATTTGCGGAACGAAACAAAAAATTCCCACAAGTATGTACTAAGCATTTTACTAATTGCATTAAAGGCCATCTCATAAAGCGCAAGACCTTTTATGGTCATGTAAATGGAGCGAGAAATTCGATGTGTGTGGGGCATGCGGACAAAATATCCCCAACAATAGCGGTAAAGAGAAATCAAAGACATGTCTAGCTGTCATAAAATGAAATAAAATAAAATGTTTTTTTTTTTTTTGTGTTTAATAGAGACTTTTTGTATATGTGTATATGTATATACACACATATATGGATAGTATCAGGATACATGGTCTATCCGGAATCCAATTGTAATTCTTATTCAGGAGCTTATTCTGTGACTTTCGAAAGAAAATGTAATATATTTGCATTAAATTTATTTATTAGGGTATTTTTTTTAACTATTAATTTTTTTCAATCCCGTCATGAAATTTCCTTGGAAATACCCTATACCCCTGATATTTTAAGCTCTTAATATTAACATTATGGACTGGATATTAAACCATTCTGAATTTCGCGAATAAGTGCATGATTCTGATCGTTCAGTTTGTTTGGCAGCTACATGTTATTTGTAGTGGTCTGATAACGGCGGTTCCGACAAACGAGCAGCTCTAGTCCCAGACTACGCGACTAAATCGACTCAACTCATCCTACTGTATGGTTGTATTGACAAATACAAATTAGTAACATATATGGTGTTGCCACAGTACAATTTTTAGGTGAGCGGCTCAAAACTTTGGTGGGGTTCCATGACTCATCGCGGATGAAGTCATGTGACTTGTGAGCTATACTAACAGGACGCAGGTCTGGCATGATACTGCGTAGCTCCACTAAGATTTCTGTTTGGTTCTGGGTTTTCTGTGGAAAAGCTCTGAAAGTAATCATAATGATGTTCCATATATCAATTATATCCGATATCGTCTTTATATGTTAAAAGTTCAAGCAGGATAAGGATATAGTTTTTGACATAAAATGGCACACTTTAATGTGCGATGCCATCGTGCTATTAGCCATTATATGGTGGATGATACAGCGTTGTTTTTTAAATGCGTCACTCCCAAATAGTTTAGTAATTGTTGGAATATGGCGCTTTCGAATTGAAGACTGAGATCCAACGTTATGTCGATGGGTACTCCAAAACGAGAAATCCAGCCAGTTGGCAAGGCCTTTGCTACAACTGTAACTGTCCTGTTGGGAATAGGAATGGCTTTTGGGCATCGCGAAAATCGATCGATTACGGTTAAGCAATATCGATTGCCGTCCGATATTGGAAACGGACCGACAATGTCAGTATGCAAATGTCCGAATCGGCTACTGGGACGTATTCTGCTTTGGGGTAAGCATTTGTTGTGTCGAATGACCTTACATCGTTGGTCATGTATGTAACATCTTGCAAAAAATCTGCTATCTCCCGCAATGCCTAACCAATCGAATCTGTCAACTATCATCGCGACAGTAGCGAGCGTGCCGGGATGCGATATATTGTGTGTAACCCGAAGAAAAGTTTGTCAAAATTTACAAAGGAACGAGTTCGTCCTGTTTATATATCACAAAAAAGCTTTTTGCTACTTGGAGTTAACATAAAATATTTTATATTTAGTGAGTGTCGAATGCTGCCATTTAGGTGTGCTAGTAGCTCTTTATCGTTCTCTTTGTCTAGGGCGGTGGCGTCGTCGTCAATAATGGCGGTCGTAAGTGATTGAATTCGCGATAATAGATCAGCATCATAGAGATCATAACATCTACTCTAGATTATACCAAATCAAATAAGATTTCTTTTCATGCCCCTCAGTTTAACTAAGTTCCACAAATTCTTTATATGCGGGCTTAATAAGTTATAATTCGATTTCTACCATTTTTATACCCTGAACAGGGTCCACAACAGTCGTTTTGTTTTTACGTGATTGCCTGCCAACGACGGCCATACCCAAGGGTGCTTAAAAGTACATAGATCAAAACATTCCATTGATAAGCACCCGGTCACTGTGCGACTCCATACTGTATTGAATTTTCAATTATACCTGCCTTTAGTTATAAACCACAGCCACCACGAATTTTGCCATAGGGCCAAATCTAAAGTCAGACCTTATAGCTTTTGTTTCTACGAGTTGAGCTGCCATCAAACTCAATTTCTGGTGACATTTGTCGTGTGAACTTCAAATGTCTTTTCATTAGAAGGAACCTCATTCAAAGTTTATAATATCTGTACAAGCTGAGTATTCTGACAAGACTATGCTGAAATTTCGTGGAAAGCCAAATAACAAACATAGTGAATATTGGATTTTAGCCGCCTCTTCCGACAGGCATAACTTACCGCAGGCGAATTCTACCCCCTGACCGCTGGGGGAACCCTGAACAGGGTATATCAAATTTGCCAAGTTTGTAATACCCATAAGAAAACATCGGAGATCTTAAAAAAATATATATAAACGAGCTGAGTCGATTTAGCCATGTCCGTCTGTCCCTGTGGCCTGTCTGTCTATATGTGTATGTGCGAACCCCTTCAGTTTATGAGCACGACATTTTCTCCCAATGAGGCTACCCCTTTGTCGGAACCACCGATATCGGTCCACTATAACATATAACTTTAATTTAATTAAAATAACTGCAAATTGTTGCTTGCATCAATGTTATGTCAGTTAGGTAGATATGTACGTATGTATGTGTGTAGGTAAGTACTTGTAAGAATCAGATTCAATAACTGCGTTGCACATACTCGACGCTGGCAAACAATCAAAAGCTCTGTAAGCTGCTTGCATGTAAAAGCAAACAGAAAAACTTACACACACATACACAGACAAGCATGCATACCTTTTCCTGTTTCTTCGTACGTTACATGGAAGGTCATAAGGCAACACGCCCCAAATTCACCTGCCAAATACAGCCAACAAGCTGTCCGACTATATGCGTCATTGCGGCACTATGCCGGCGACATACTGTCTGAGCTGTTGGGCCAACAGAGCAAAATCGACCTACAAACGCTCAATTCATTACACATGCAAACAGCACACCGGCACACACACGCATACATACATACATAAGTGCAAACAATTCGGTTTGTGTATACGTATAGGTAAAACAGTATGAGGCATGCAACATGCCATGGCACAGTATGTCCTCAATTGCAACCGAATGCCGCACGAATGTTTATACGTTTGTGGCTATAAATTCGATTCCACTTAAGCTCGATCTCCCCGCTTTTGCATACAAGCACACACACACTCATACTCTCACATACATGCATACGCATGTGTGTGTGTGTGCGCTCCTGAAGTTATGCTGCCAAATCAAAATGCATGCGTCGGCATGGCGTTGCGCTTGCTGTGAGTGCATTTGAATTGTTTAACTCATTACAAAATGAAAATAAACAAATGCTTGCCAATTGCGTGCTCTCGGCAAAGATTTCCCTTCTATGTTGTGATGTATCGCAGCGCACACATGCACACTCACGCACATATACATATAAGTAAGTGTGTGTGTGTTCGTTGCACTTGCGGTTGCCTGTGTTTACCAACTGCCAGCTCCCGGCTGGGGCGTCTCCACACTGTCTGCGCAGGCAAAATCTCGAAATTAATTCCTTAACATTTAAGTTATTCTCCAGTGTTGCTATTGTTGTTGTTATTATTGCTTAATCTCTTTGATTGTTGCCGTAACATCTTGTTGCAAACTGCATTTCGTTGTAAAATGTGCTTTTATGTGGTCGAGTTGTGGCAACTTGCCGTTGGCG
The DNA here is from genome assembly GCA_037783105.1 of Bactrocera zonata. Classification (NCBI taxonomy): domain Eukaryota; kingdom Metazoa; phylum Arthropoda; class Insecta; order Diptera; family Tephritidae; genus Bactrocera; species Bactrocera zonata. The sequence goes on along the minus strand of JBAWJQ010005835.1, from coordinate 2,119,117 downwards.
TACGAGCGAAGTGGCGAAGGGGTTGTGCGCTGTTGGGTGGCTATTGCTTATGCTGCTTATCTAGTAGGCTAAGTAATTTTTCATAATTATAATATCATGTTGGGCTTTTATTTTATTTTCAAATTCATTAATAGTTTTTTCTTCTTCACAAAGAAAAGCTTCTCAGCGCTTCCCTCTATGTCCGGCCCTCACATGCCACGTATGCTGTGTTCCGTTATTTATTTACGTTTTTCGTTTGATGCGGTTCTTTTTAAGTATTTTAATAGTTTATGTTTGTGGGTGGCAGGTTATATTGTTGTGGGTTATATGATTGTTAGATTAGATTAACAAACACGACCACCAAGAATTGCTTGTAAGAAAGTACTGAGAAGCGATTACTCGTTAGTAATTAAATGCAGCTTATTTTCATTGGGGGTGCTTTTGCGTGGTGGATCCCAAACCCAGCGAAAAACTCTGGGAAAAGATAGCTCACCATTAAACGGATTACTTTTGACTACCCAGAGGATACTTGGTCTAAGACCGTAACCGGAAGACCATAAATGAAATTCAAAAGCTTTAGGGCTTCAGGTGTGGGCTGTAGAGCCGCTGTTTTCCGAATATTTCTATACGATTTTGCAACAGGAGGCCGAGCGTTGTCATGTCGATAAATTATTACCTCGTCCTATTCAACTTGATGAGTTGTTATCGGTACCGTTTCCCATTCATGGTTTCACCCGGTTACATAAACTCATAATTCAGAAAGCTCTTCTGATCCCAGTATAGAGAATCTTAGCGTCAAGATTATTCGACTTTGCCGTTGATTTGGCTGCATGGCCAATTTTACAATTTATTGAATTGAGATGTTGTAAAATCAATATATAAGTCACTGTCCATCAAAAATGAAATGAAACCTAATTTCAAAACCAAAATTTTCCTTCATGCCATTTTTGATGAACCATAACCCTTATATTGATATTACAACATCACACTTCAATGAATTGTAAAATTTAATTTCAGAATTACTAAGCTAAGCTAAAAAAGTATTTCTCCGGATTTTCAAAATTTTTTTTTTTTATTTTTATTTTATAAAAGTTTACATAACAATAAAATTATTACATAAACTAAAGATAACGAAGCGCTAGCATCGGAGGCTTTCGGCTTCAAAATTTATAAAATTGCTTAACTATGCAATGAATGATAGACAAAATGTTATTACTTTGAAAATTAATTTATGACGGATAAATTCCAAAACAATTACGTCAGAAACATTGATACGCACACATCTACAAATATTTATGTATATGAATAAATAAATCAAAAATAAAAGGCTTAACTCACCTATCGAAAACTGTCACATGCTAGATGTTAATACAACAAACCCTAAATATGTATGTATCGGTATGCAATCCCATCTAGTAGAGCCCACAAATGTACACATTTGAACAAAAAATTTAAATGTGTATTTGTTATTGTTTGTCGCAATACTGCGGTCATCCATCACTTTCTTAATTTGCCGCAAACGTTTTGGTCAGCTTTTTTTTGCAGGGCAAAAAGAGATATTCGCACACATAAGTGCTCACTGCAATGAGTAAAAGTTTTTGCAACATATAGAGATTGTATAAATTTTGACATGAAAATTAATTTTCCATGAAACTCAACACAGATTTGTATCAACTTAGGTGATGCATTGTTAAAAGCACACACAAAAAGGTGGCACAATGCATGCGAATACAAATACAAGGAATTGCTGCCAAAAGAGAATCGTTTTTTTATATTTGTATTTGCCAACCAGATATACATATGTATATATGTATAAACAAAGACGTATTTACTACTTCATATGTCCTTGTATGGGTATAAGAGTACTTTCGATCTTTGAGTGCTTGATTTTCATGATAAATTGTGTATAGTAGTATAATACTGATATTTATAAATTTACTTTCCTAATTGAATTACGAATTATATTTAGAAATACATTTTTTTAAATATTATATATAACAAGTAAGGAAGGGCTAAGTTCGGGTGTCACTGAACATTTTATACTCTCGCATGATAAAGTGATAATCGAGATTTCATTATCCGTCATTTACATATTTTTTATTTTGCTGTAAAATTAATTAGATTACTAGTTTGGTCCATAAGTGGGCGACATCACGCCCATTTTCAATTTAAAAAAAAAGCAGCTTCCTTCTGCCATTTCTTCCGTAAAATTTAGTGTTTCTGACGTTTTTTGTTAGTCGCTTAACGCACTTTTAGTGATTTTCAACTTAACCTTTGTATGGGAGGTGGGCGTGGTTATTATCCGATTTCTTCCATTTTTGAACTGTATATGTAAATGCCTGAAGGAAATGACTCTATAGAGTTTGGTTGACATAGCTATAGTAGTTTCCGAGATATGTACAAAAAACTTAGTAGGGGGCGGGGCCACGCCCACTTTTCCAAAAAAATTACGTCCAAATATGACCCCCTCTAATGCAATCCTTTGTGCCAAATTTCACTTTAATATCTTTATTTATGGCTTAGTTATGACACTTTATAGGTTTTCGGTTTTCACCATTTTGTGGGCGTTGCAGTGGGCCGATTTTGCCCATCTTCGAACTAAACCTTCTTATGGAGCCAAGAAATACGTGTTCCAAGTTTCATCATGATATCTCAATTTTTACTCAAGTTACAGCTTGCACGGACGGACGGACGGACAGACAGACATCCGGATTTCAACTCTACTCGTCACCCTGATCACTTTGGTATATATAACCCCATATCTGACTCTTTTAGTTTTATTACTTACAACCAATAGTTATGTGAACAAAACTATAATACTCTCTTTAGCAACTTTGTTGCGAGAGTATAAAAAAGTAAGGAAATGATTCAAAAAAAAAATTTTTTTTTTCGATTGGTACTCAGCAAAATAGGTTTCTAGACACCTCTAAGAAAGCCTCTCCAAATATGAGTTTTTAATTGTAACGGGAAGGTCCTCCTGCATTCAGTTTTCTATTTTTTCTTATTATCAGATAGGAAAATTTATATTTCGCTTCTAACTACTGGAAAAGATATCTTGTTCCTTAGATTTTGTAGGAAATTTGCTGCTCTATAAAAATGGTCTCTTATGATGAACTCGATACTATTGTAAATAATCGGACTATATCCTCCCAAGTTTGGAATGGAGAAGAGGTTTGGTACGGGAGGAGAATACTCTCCCGTAAAGACGGGTGTAACTTACCTACGTACAGAAGAGTAAGCGGTATAAATCAGATATAATGGCACGACATAGAATAGGAAACAAACTCACGGCGATATCCACATGGAGACTCTATATATATATACCGATATCGGCGGTTCCATCAAATGATTCTCTTGGCGAGAAAGGGATGTTTGCAAAATTTGCTCATTTGTTGGAAACGCCGATATCGGGTCACTATAGCATATAACTGCCACACAAGCTGAACGATCAAAGTCAAGTTCTTGTATGGATACTTTTTTATTATTGAAGGGTATTCTAGCTTTGGCGCAGTTAACGTTTTTTCTTATTCTTAATTTCAGTGCGTAATTTTTTTATTGCTTACGCTCTACATTTTTTTGATAAGGCAAATGTAGTGGCAGAAAAATTGCGAAATGAAAACGATTTAATTGTGTGAATAATTAAAAACACTTATAAATTTTATTAGCGATTTTTTTCAATTGAAATTAAAATTTAATTATTATAAAATATTTTGCAAGAAATATACATATAAAAAATATTAAAAAAATATAAGTATATAAAAATATTTTTGAAAAAAAATATAATTCAAAAAAAAATTTTTTTACAAAATTAATTAATATTGCAATATACTGGTTTTCCTTCAGTCACTTTCGATAAGAATAGTATTTTGTTAAAATTAAGAAAAAAACCATGCTACTTTAGTTCTATTTATTTTTGTGTTATATTGACTTTTCGTGCTGTTTGTAAAATAGTATACTAAAAGTTCATTCTTAGATCTTCACTGTATAAACAAATGAATGCGTTTATTTTAAAATATTTGTTCAGCCAATGTTGTTATTATTCTTAGCTTGTTGTTACAACAATTAAAACTATACTCCAATGCAAATGAGACTGATTTTCGGTTGATAGAATCTTATCAGCGACATGCACCAACAACCTTCCTTCCTGTCACAGCACAACAACAACACACATGCCTACACACATATACCTAGTTGGGATGCCATAAAAAGAAACCGTTGCATGTGAGAAAACAATGAAGGTAAAAAAAATCACAGAAGCGGAACGATAACAATTCCACTGACATACAACAAACAAAATGCGAAACGACAAATGTGGACAGAGTGTACATGTGTACATATACAATATATTTATATGTGTATATGTAATGGAGTTTGTGACAAGGGAAGTATCTTAGGTATATAACGGGTGATTTTTTTGAGGTTAGGATTTTCATGCAGTAGTATTTGACAGATCACGTGGGATGTCAGACATGGTGTCAAAGAGAAAGATGCTCAGTATGCTTTGACATTTCATCATGAATAGACTTACTAACGAGCAACGCTTGCAAATCATTGAATTTTATTACCAAAATCAGTGTTCGGTTCGAAATGTGTTTCGCGTCCGTGTCCGATGAGCGATGAGGCTCATTTCTGGTTGAATGGCTACGTAAATAAGCAAAATTGCCGCATTTGGGGTGAAGAGCAACCAGAAGCCGTTCAAGAACTGCCCATGCATCCCGAAAAATGCACTGTTTGGTGTTGTTTGTACGCTGGTGGAATCATTGGACCGTATTTTTTCAAAGATGCTGTTGGACGCAACGTTACGGTGAATGGCGATCGCTATCGTTCGATGCTAACAAACTTTTTGTTGCCAAAAATGGAAGAACTGAACTTGGTTGACATGTGGTTTCAACAAGATGGCGCTACATGCCACACAGCTCGCGATTCTATGGCCATTTTGAGGGAAAACTTCGGACAACAATTCATCTCAAGAAATGGACCCGTAAGTTGGCCACCAAGATCATGCGATTTAACGCCTTTAGACTATTTTTTGTGGGGCTACGTCAAGTCTAAAGTCTACAGAAATAAGCCAGCAACTATTCCAGCTTTGGAAGACAACATTTCCGAAGAAATTCGGGCTATTCCGGCCGAAATGCTCGAAAAAGTTGCCCAAAATTGGACTTTCCGAATGGACCACCTAAGACGCAGCCGCGGTCAACATTTAAATGAAATTATCTTCAAAAAGTAAATGTCATGAACCAATCTAACGTTTCAAATAAAGAACCGATGAGATTTTGCAAATTTTATGCGTTTTTTTTTTTTAAAAAGTTATCAAGCTCTTAAAAAATCACCCTTTATTTACACGGTATCTTGTTGATGGACTTGGCAATGCTACTCTCTACAACAACAATAAATATACCGTATATCGATCACAATTGATAGATCGATTGTGGCAAGTTTGTTCACGCTGCAACACAATAAACATTACCAACAATTTAACACCAAAGGCAAGAAAAAACAAAAACATGAAAAAATGTTGCTATAATACCCATCACAGTGCATTTCTCATAGCATAAAAGGGTATAAATGGAACTTTATCTTGATTTGAATTGGTAAGTTTGTAAGGCAGCTATATGCTACAGTGGTACGATCGGAGCAATATTTTCGCGCTGCCTCGGACAATAATTTTTAACAGATTCCGTGAAGATATCTTATCAAATAATTGAAATTTTCATACAAAAACTTGATTTTGATGGCTCAATTTGTATGGCAGCTATATGATATATTGACCCAAACTAAACAATTTTTTCGGAGAATGTAGCGTTGCTTTGGACAATAATCCGTACCAAGTTTCGTGAAGATATCACGTCAAACAAAAAACCTTTTCATTCAAAGACATGCTTTTGATCGTTCAGTTTGTATGGCAGCTATATGCTATAGTAGTGCCATATCAGTGATTAAGACAAATGAGCAAACTCTTCGAGAGATAAAAACGTGAGCAAAATTTCAGATTGATATCTCAAAAACTTAGAGACAAATTCGCGTATATTCTGATGGATATGGCTAAATCGACATGCCTAATCGACTTAGCGTATATAATTCATAAGGTCGCCAATGTTTTCCTCTTGGTGTTACAAACTTGATAACAAACTTAAGATACTACGTTCAGGGTATAAAAAATTAAATTTAAATTAACAATATATGGGCATGTAAACAAAGTGTCGTCGATCAAGACAGTGCGTTAATCCGCGCAATCTCACGCATAGAACGATGGAGGTGCTGACGAACCGCATGTTGCGCTAGCTTGTGGCATGAAAATGTCTCAACACACACCGCTAAGTGCGTCCGCAAACTGATCGACACGATCACTCCGCACCTCAGCACGCGTCATATAGCACCCGGGACGAATGCATTATGGTTATACATATGTATTTAGGTGTGTGTGTGTACATGCCACTAAAAATAGTTGCTGCCACGTTAAGTGTGTTTCGTCAAGGTATCAACTGGGGGACGGGCCATCAAATCAGTGACTAAATACAAACGCACACACATATTGTCAACAATTGCCGAACTGTCTTGACATGTTGAACACCCGCACCCGATTATGATAAATATTGACGACACACGCCATTGACAGCAAATTGCCCGAAATTCTCACACACTCGCACATCACGCCGACATTGTGACGTGCCGAAAGCCGTTCTTGCCACGTTCGACGTGACCTTTTGTGGCGATTAAAAAGCTGTTAACGAGCAACCGCTACTCGTTAATGGCGATTTATGCGATCTTTGACATTACTTTGTAGACACTTCCTCGTTTGTGTTGTTGTCGTTGCTGTTGTGGCAACATTAAACTTACACCCCCATAAATACGATCGAGATTTGGTGAATTTTGTGGTGGTGTGATTTGTTATGGGCGGCCATCAATTCACGCTTGACTTGTTTACTTGTTAATTGGTGTAAAGAGTTTAAAATATTTTCACTTATCTTGGCGTTATTTATTTATACGATCAGCTTTGCTTTATCCCGTCCAACGCACACACACACATACACTCACTTGCGTAGATAAAAGCACTCGCAAAACAAGCAAACAAGCAGATCGTAAAAATTTGGAATGCCTTAGATGTGGAAATAATGCCTGAGACTCCATAAAAATTCAGTGAAAATATTAAACGGCTGATTATGAGCGATCATTTGGAGCGAATGTATATCTGCTTATGTTTGAAAAATACGCTTGGCTCTTGAATTATGAACATTTTGAATGTATTAAGCAGTTCTAATACTTATAAGAACCACTTTCGGTCCTCATATCACCAAATGTAAGCTTATGATCCTTTGCTTGGTACTTCAAAATAAGTTATTTTGTCTCTACTTCTACTGTTTTGCTCAAAATTTTAGTAAGATAAAATAATATTTTTTGTCATCTTAATGAACTTCTCATGATTATTCCATATTTAGTATTTTTTATTCCAAATAATATGCTAACGATCACTTAAAGGTCATCTGAAGAAACTGCTTAGTGCGCCAGCCGAAAATGCAACGCTCGTTAGAGCAGAGCAGCTACCTAAGCTAGGCTCCGCTCTACAGCCCAGATATGGCCTGGCCTTTTTTGTTTCCTTGCCTGAAATTCCGATGAAAAGGGATCCAAGCAGCGTGCACCTCAGCTCTCAAGGTTATTCTGGAGAATGCCACCCGTGACGCCTTCAATGCTTAGAAATTGCGGTGGTAGCGCTGCATCGACGCCGAAGGAGCCTATTTTTAAATTTTTTAAAGAATTTTAACAATTGATTCGGTCCTATTACTTTCCGGACAAACTCTGTACGCGAACTTGTTATGTAGTGAAAAGCTCGACGATTTTGAATGGATAATTTTTGACACCTGTTTCACTTGTGTCAAAATTGCTTACTTTCGACCACAAACAGCTCTGTGTTGACATTGCTCAGGAGACGTTGAACGCAGTCCGCAACGACCCGATCTGTTCCGGCGGGACATAACTGGTGACCAATGATGAGTCAAGACCAAAAAACCGCGCCAAGTTAGGTCGAATGTGAAGGTTTGGCAACAATTTTTTTTGATTACAGGAACATCATGCATCATGAGTTCTTGCCAAAAAGTCGTACGGTCAATAAAGAATATTACCTGCAAGTTATGCGTAGTTTGCGCGAAGCAATCCTACAGAAACACCCAGATTTTTGGAAGAACAAGACATTAATGTTGCCCAGCAACTCTATTCCCCAGACCCGATCCCTGTAACTTGTTTCATTTCCGTAAAGGACACCGCTTGGCTACGATTAAGGAGATAAAACTGTATCGAAATAGGAACTAAACAAGATAAAATACTTTTTTATGTGCCTTGAGGATTGCAAAAAAACGCAGGCAGCAGTACTACATATATATCTGGGGTGATGAATTTGAAGCAAACAAAATAGATGTGCGTCAGTAAAAAACACTTTCTCAAGAAATAAAAAATTTGCGATAATTTTTGAACAAACCTTGCACCATCAGTGAAGAAGAGAGGTGGTGAGATCAGCTACAATTCTTTGTGGACACTGGGTTCCCAAGGGGCCTGGTGGTCGGCAACATTTTTTGCATACTTTTTCCTCCAACAATTCTTTACAATCACCACCGCGCCCGGTTTTCTCTCTACGGCCCTCAATAACATATAGTTTTGCATGAGCATTTCCTTCGAATGTATGAGACGAAAGATTACAGCTGACCGTCTACAACCGGCCTTGTCAGTACCGAAGCGACTTTAAACCAGACAAATCTACTCTTACTAATACTTGCATTATATAAATATACACATACATATGTATTCATAATATATAGGACACCTTTTAGTATTTAAATACCTGTATGTATGTATATACATAGTATGTACTTGGACAATATTTATAAATTACACTTGTATCCAAACATGCGTGCATTATTTATGTAGGTACATATTTGCAGATGCATACATACATACACACATACATTTGCAAGCAAAACACCTCGAGCGCGTTTATTTTGATTGCACGCAACTTTATTATGGCATCGTAAATATTGTTGGCAATGTTGTTACAAGGATTCCAACTGTTAAGCAATGGGAAATTTCCATTTAAAAATAAATAAATAGCATTGCTAATAATATGAAGGCACGTCTTTTTTACAATGACACAGTAACTTTAAGAATTTACCTCATTGAATTGTTATTAGGGTATAATGGAACATTTTTAGGGACTTCGAGTGACAATACCATTGAGAATGGTGTCAAGGTTTCTAGTAAAAATCCTTTTCCAAGGGGTTCGTTAATTTTTAAAATATATATAATATTTATAATTTATATAACAAAATTCTATAAGATTATGTCCTTTTAGGTAAATCAAGCTTCAATAAAAATGTCGAACTAAAACTTTGCAGAAATAATGATTTTAAAATGTGGTATTTCGTTTTCAAGCCCCTAAATACTGTATGTGAAGACCTTAGTAGCCATGAAGGCAAATAAAAGTAAGCAGATATTTTTTTTCTGGACAAGTCATGGCCAGGTAGTAAGAATGGATAATGCAGTATTTCTTCTCGCGCCCATATACCAATTATAATAATGGGCGGTTGACTTTATACTATATACATATGTATATATTGGACCGGAAGTTAGTATATATAGGCATTTTCGTAATTTTATTTTTTATTAAGATTGCCTACGAAGTGATAGAAGTTTCAGTCAAACAAATGTTTTGCGTTTGGAAATGATTGTTTGCAGTGTGCGCGGATTGCCTTTGATATTTCAAGATTTGGCAACCCTAACGTTGCAATCTGGCATCTGACAACTTGATCGTAAAGTTTGGCATTTTTGATGTTATTCATACTGCGAACCTTTTGACATATGAGCGCTATTTGTATTATTAACAGTTACTTAAAATATTCATCTCGGCAAAAAGCGGAACTTAATCGTGAACTTTTTTGGTCAATAATTTCTCCCAATTTTCGGCAAGATTAAACCCAGCTTAATTAAACTTTTGTCGATTAAGCTTCATCAAGGTTCAGTGTTTGTCAATGGTATGTTAAATTCAATTGAGGTTGAGATCACTTCAAGACGGATTTCGTGAAGGTTACTCAAAATCGGTTCTTGTTCCGGAAACTATTGATGATGTGCACAAACTGATATTGCAAGATCGCCATGTGACTTATCATGATACGAGTATTTAGACAACTACTAAAAAAATTGTCGAATGTCTTAGAGAAATGTTAAAAAAGTACGATAGTAGTACTTCGAAACACGTCTATGACATCGTGACAGGTGATGAGCCGTGGATTTACGCATATGAGCCCAAAAATAAAAAGTAGTTCACTCTGTGGGTATTTCCAGATGAGCCGAAACGAACAAAAATTGTACATTCACGAAGTCTTTCCAAGCAAGTGGTTGCCTTTTTTTGAAAAAACTATACATATCATAACCAAACTAATGAAAAAATCGAATAACAGTAAATTCTCAGTGGTTCACAGACATTTTTTTTCCTGTTGTCTTTGAATAAATTGGGAAAACCTACCGCCGAAGACGGATCACTCTTCACCACGACAATACGAGCTCTCACATATCGACTGAAACGTTGGGACCAAATGACCTCTAATTCACAAACTTAAAAAGATAAATTAATAGGTTAATGTTTTTCGACACCTAAAGAGGCTGTTAATGGAGAATATTTTGAAAAACAAAAAGGGATTTTCGATGTAATAATACGAGTTTATTCTCCAATTTCGAAATATAACCTAAAAAGCAAACCCAGGTAATTCAGATGAATAAACCTGAAAGGCATATATTATAAACTGATCAATTCTGACCCAGACTGTCCATATACTGTGTGTGCAAACCGATTGGTTACAATTTATTTCCTAGAATTATTCAACCTTCTTTCATTTGGGCGGTACAAAGTATTCAGTGAAGGTCGTCAAGTGACGAAAACTTGTCTCACAGAAATTGCAGAGGATCTCAACACATCGTATGGATCGCCTCAACACATGTGGGTTAATGTTTCGGGTATATAGCGTATCAAGATGTAGATCTTAATCTGTTTCACATGTAACGTCGAGTAGAGGTCGCGAAAGAGATGCTTGACAACGTAGAAGACGACACTACAAGCATCAAACGCAGCATTACTGGTGACGAGACGTGGGTTCATGAACACTGTCGAACAAACTAGCGAATGGCGGTCCAAAATTATACCGAAACCGACAAAAAAAACCACAAAAATCACTAAAGGCACTAAGGCCGTCATGCCACCCAAAGCTTATATCAATTGTATCGAAAATTAAAGTTACCATATTTTCAAGGCGATAATAATAAGATTTGTATAAAAATACGGGAAAATCTAAGTTTTTTACCAATTACTTTCCATCGAATTTGATCAGATGGTACTTTTTCTTCTACAAGTGAAGCTTTCTGAAAAACTATATTTATGAGTCTTCAACCGAGTGTCGAATAGTTTAAACATAGACATGTACTTATACATATGGAATTGACTGCTCTAGCACTTATCTGATGCATATCTTCAACTTTTTTCAGATACTCCCATACATCCATAGATTCATATACATATAAATATGTATGTACATTGTTTGTATACCATTTGACTTCCAAATGTTTGTATATTTATATTAATTTTTATATTCAAACAATTAAATGTAAAGCAAACGCACTAAGCCACCAAAACAGATTGACGCTTAAGAACAGCCAACGGTTTATGACGCCACAAGGAGCGAGACTGATTACACTTTAGCAACATTAAAATACAAACGGTATGTAAATCGAATAAGTGGGCTTCCTTTGTTGCGCCCAGAGAGAGACAGGCACACACGTGCATACTTACATATATTTACCTACATGTGAGCTCATATATCAATTGCTTTTGACGGCGACGGCGTAAACCCGTTTACGACTTTTTAAGTTGAATTCGTGTGAAGCTGGAGCCTGCAGGCGGCCAAGGGCCCAGGCGCTCCTTTCGCTCAACGAAAGGCAATCTGCATAGGCAGCGAATGTGTAATTGAAAAGAAAGCATGTATGACGGTGCATATGTATGTGTACTTGCGTACAACAAAAGAGTATCAAAGAAAGAAAAGAAAGGCCATTAAATTGTAAGAAGTCACAATTTTTACGACATTGTTTTGGGAATTGACGGAAATCGACGTGCCTGTATTGTATTCATGTTGAATTGCCGGCAGAAGCGGTTGCTCAATTGTGCTTACACATGCACGCACGCACACACACATCCTCGTAATACACTTACATATGTGTACTTGTGCATTTTAGTGCGAAGGATGTGGCGATATGCATATGAGCCTGCCAAGATACTAAAGTCAAATTATTGTTTTATGTTAGGCGCATGTTTTATTTTACTTTGCTCCGCTTACATATTTTTGTTTACATACATATGTATGTACAAATATATATATTTACGTGCCACAAGTAGCGCTGCTGATATGCACAGTTAACTTTTAAAAAATTATTGATTTTTGTTTTCTCTTTTTTCGGGTCATGAAATGAAAAAGTCGTAAAAATTCAATGCCTACATATTGCCGTCGCCAAAGTTATAAACAGAACACACAGAAGATTATTCTTTATCTTGGCCTCTTCAATTATCATGCTGTAAGTGATTGTTGGCAGTGAAAGTCAATATTGTTGAAAAAGTAAGCAATTTTTATTACAAAAAAAAAAACCCAAAAAACAAAATATAAATTAATTATATTGATAAGCTTCTCTTGAAAACATGTAGGGAAGCGCTAAATTCGGGCGGAACCAAATAAAAAATAAGTGGATTTCACTCCATATTTGTAATAAGTAATCAGGCAGCAGAGCAGAGTACAGCAGGACCGATCTGTAAGGGGATAAACCTGGTAATTACTCAGAGACTACTATTGCTCAGGGGACCAGCAGTTTGCACATTTTTTTAATATAGGGTGATCCATTTCGAGGTGCCTTAATTTTTAAAAGAAAAAAACACAGAAACTTCAAATTTAATGGAAATGTTTGTTACATACCATTCGAAAGAATATTCTTGGGCATTAATTTTTTGAAGAGTATCTATTTCAAATGTTGGCCGAGACTACGTCTTAGATCCGTTGATCTCAAAATTCGATGACTCACATTTCGACTGATATATGGTGAATGACACGGCTGATGTTTTGCTCCAAGACCTGAATCGAAGCGCATTGTACACATAGACTTTAGACTTAACATATCTCCACAGGAAAAACTCTAACGGTGTGATATCACACGTTGGTGACCAATCAACTGGCCAAAAACGTGAAATTATCTGCTCACCGAAGTGTTATCTTAATAAATCCATTGATTGATGCGATGTGTGGGAAATGGCGCTGTCTTGTTGACATCAAATATCGCCGCCATCACAAGCTTCAATTTGAGACATCAAATAGTCGAATATCATGGAGCGATAACGGTCGCCATTGACGGTTACGTTCTCACCGACATCACTTTTGAAAAAAATGGACCGATGATTCCACCGGTTCAAAAACCACACAAAACCGTTGAAGTTTATGGATGAAATGACAGCTCTGGGATCTTTTCAGGTTGCTCTTCGTCCCAAATGCGGCAATTTTGCTTGTTTACATACACTTTGAGCCAGAAATGGGCTTTATCGCTAAACAAGTTTAGGTTCAAATATGTCGGATCTTCTTGGAATTTTTCAAGAGGTCATAGAGCGCAGCAATGTTGCATTGAATAGGATGAGGTATTGGCGTCGAAACATCTGAACACTTTTTCCTCCAAAGCTCAGCTTTCGCCACAATAAGGTTGAAGCATCTCGGTTGCAATACTTTTTACGAACCTATCGAATTGGCTGGAGTTGATATTAGCCAACTCAATAAATTTTTCACTCTAAGCATTTCGCGACGGTCTTTGTGATCTATGCCTAGAGACCAGAACACATCACAACGGAAAAGTGTCTCTAGCTGTCCAAGTGACATTATTCCTGGCCTCACAAGAAATCAGCTTATTTAACTGATAGGTTATCAGGGCCATAAACACGATTTTGGCGTTTTCGCCTTCATCGAAGAAAAACAGTGAAATGTGCGTATGTTTTATTTGCTGATGTCCACCTCTGACCTGTGCTCAAACACTACCGAGTCAAGCTATAAGAAACTCTCTGGAATTTTTTGGCACGATATCTTCTTTCAAGACAGACACGCACAGTGGCATTTCGGCGGAAAAAATAGGATTTTTCCACTTTCCAATTTCAAAACTTTAATGATTTTGTTTTGTAAAGAAATATTTGGATAAGAAAAATTCAACAAAGTTTTTTATAAAAAGTGAAATTTTATAGTTAAAAAAACTAACAGAAGTCGACGAAAAGTTATTCAATAAAATCAGATTAAAATTATTGTCCAAATAAAGAATTTTTTTTGTGTGTAAGTTTATAGCTATGGCTTTTCTTTTATTTTTTAGTGAAAATATAGCACCTAATAGTTTATAAAAAAAAATTTATTGAAATTGGCAAAGTAAGCTAATTTTTATAATTTTTCAAAAATTATACTAAAAAATATCAACTTTTCATTTTTTGATGAAAAAAAACTTTATGTGCTTTGCCTTGCTTAGCTCTCTTACTATAAAAAAATGAAAGTTCCGAGTCTTTACTTTCAATTAAAAAAAAACAACCGCCAATTACCGTCCCTTTTAGTAACATCGATTTTAATTTCCACAAATACTGATGTCTTCAACAGGCTTCTTATAACTTCGGATCCTTACATAAGTGGCTTAAGGCGTCATTCCAACAAAATTTCCTTAGAACTAGATCCCATTGTTAAAGATATGGTGCTTGCATAATATTACAAATAAAAACTAACACAATTTTTCGCCTGTTACATATTCAATTAAAACATTGCATATTATATTGGATTTTTATCAAGGTAAAGGTATAAATAACGTAACTTTGCGTTTAAGTTTAATTTTTTTTCATCAGGAGAACTCAATTAAGAAGTGTCCCGAATTTCAAGTCCCTAGGTCCAAAATAAAAATTTTGGCAATTGCAGTTATATGGGAGGTGGGTGTGGCAGTGGGTGATTTTCCAAGATTTTTTCAAAATTTCTTAATTTAGAGAAGTGTTTCTGCAAAGTTTCATTGTTGTACGACCACTCCTTCTATTTTTTTCCAAGAAATGTATGGAGCGGTGCCACTGTGACACGTGTCGGCGTTACGAGTTTTCGAAAGAAAGGTTCTGAGGAAGATGTATGGAACGATATTGACATAGTTTACCCGCCGGGGGAAACAAAGAAAGAGGAAGACCTTTACTGTGTTGGAAACACCGGGTGGAGAAGGACCTAGCTACACTTGGAATCTTCAGTTGGCGATAAACAGCGAAAGCAAAGAACAACTGGCGCGCTGTGGAACTCGATTAAGCCCGTAAGCGGTGTCTACACAATTAAAGGAGAAGAAGAAGTAGACAATTACCCAGAAGTATTTCGTCAAAAAATTTTTCCGATTAATTATTATTTTATATATTTTTTGTATAAATAAGTAGAACAGATTTAACAGCAATAAATGATTTCTTAAGCAATCGAAACCAGATGGATCATATTTTCTCTTAAACAACACACAACAATCTTTTATTGAACCCGAAAAGTAAGTTACAGAGAAACTAAAATTGGTTCTATAAAATTTAATATTTTTACAATAATCTTATAATAATGAAACAAATTATACAAAAGAAATATTTTGAATTTATTAAAACACATTAATATAACAGTAAATATTTGGAGACGTACACACATATACTTGTAGTATTTGTACTCATAAGGATCATAAATTTTCAATTCTTATTGTACTTTCATACTTCCATAAATATACTACATACGCAAATCTCCAAAAAAACAAGATGGTCAGCGTAGCCAACAAAACACGATCAGGCTCCACCTCCAATTGTTTTCAGCAAGCAGAATAATTCGATGCAACACTCACGCACACATAAATGCAAGAGCCAAAATTTGTGAGTGTGCAAGCGCATAAATATTCATTCGATCACTTTCACTCAACCAGAAACTTCCCATGCGAACACACATAAAAATGAATTTACGAATGGCTGCAGACGATCACTTGCCAACCGAACGCAGCATAAAATTCTTGTGTGACGCAACATCGGTGTGGCCTGGCTGACGGCCGGTCAGCCAATCGCAGCGTAACAAATTCGAATGCCATTTCGGAGAAGAGCTCTCAATTGAAGGAGAACATTCTCCGTACGATATATGAGTATGTGTGTGGGTGTTATATGTATCTACTTATAAATATGTGGTGTACTTACGGCATTTGCCGATGAACATAACTGTTTATGTACTAGTTATTTCATATATATACAATATGTGTATACATATACATATCCAATATGGATTATAATTGATAATTTTCAAATGTCTCTCATCATAGAAAGCTATAAGCAAGAACAACGTTTTATTATCAAATTTATCATTCTCCACTTGTAACTCTTCGTGCGTTTTCGCCCTTTTATGGTCGTAATAATCGTCCACCTGTGATCGCTATTCGTTGAATTTCTAACGTACATTTTCTTTACATAATGTTCAAGTGCCAATAAGACAAAGAGCTGCTCGAAGCAATGAAAATGCTGCTGCCGTTCAAGCAATTATTGCTGAAAACCACAATTTGTCGATTCCAAGATGTTCTCAAGAATTGGGATTGTCTCAAACCGCAATCTGACGGATTTTGAGAAAGGATTAGGGCCTGCATCCGAAAAATGCTGCAGTAACTTCCTGTTATTCCCACAACCTGAACAGCAGTATTTCCAAATCTGTTAAGATATGATTAATCGAGATGGTATGCAATGCCATAAGAGAGGTGGACAAATTTTTCAAGAACACGTATCCCAAACGTTCGATCGCATTAGGAAAACTACACGAGCACTTAGCCAGTTATGTGAAACTAGATGGGTTCAACTGCACGATGCAGTTATCCAATTTGCCGCAAAATTTGTCGTTGATCGTCAAAGCTCTGACAAAAAATATTAATTAGAAAAATAAGTAAACAGCGGGAAAAGCAAAGATACTCATCGCGCAAGTCTGAAATTATAATTGTGATTTTTTGTCTATGTTATTATATCTCTAACTCATTCACTCAGCGTGATTCTTCAGAAAGAATCGATCAATCTGGCAACGGCGTCAAATAAGATAGATACACTGCCTGGCAAATTCCGAAAACCAAGACAAAAAGCTGAGGAACGCTTTCGATCCATTTATTCAGATACGAAAAAAATAGCGGCAGAACCGAAAGTTGAATAAGAAAAACCAAAACGGGAAAATTTCTTCGTGAGAACTTGCGAAGAATACTTCAAAGTCTCAGTGTACATTCCTCTGTTGGATACAATCGGCGAAGATTTGAAGACGCGCTTTTCTAGAGAAGTATTGGATGGATTTCTACTGAAAAAATATGTGCTTTGAAAAACAAAGAAATGGAAAATCTTATTGACTGCTTTATAGATTGATTCAAAGGCTTTTTGAATAATGACAACGTCGTGGGACGTTTGAAGCTCAAAGTTGTACTTGATCACTGGCAGTATCATTGGGAGCAGAAGCAAAATTCAAAAGACAATGAATTTCCAACTTCTGCATTGAAAAGGTTGAAGAACTGCGATGTAGACCCATAACTAATAATGAATACTTTTTTTTTCGTATATTCTACACACTTCCTTTGACTAATGCGAGCTCTGAACGTTTTTTTTGACACTTCGCCGCATGAAAACTTTGCTGAGGACGAAGCTGCCTTAAGATATTAATCGTGGCGTTACTGCACACGCATCATGACATTGAAATCACTGCAGAAGAAGTTCTCGAAAGATTCTCAAAACTTAGCCCACATAGTTTTGTTATGTGAAAATTTTCTGCTCAATACATGAACTGACTACAATATTCTACATTGCAATAAATTCGTCTATGCTTGTCTACGATTTATAATATGTGTTTTTTTTTTTGTAGTAGAATTTGATATTCGAATGTCGATTTAAAGTTTTTCCACCATGATATTAAACTATATAAAGACTAAATACAATAATCTTCATGTTTTAAGTTAATGGTCTGGTGAAATCATCGGTCCGCACTTCCTTCGCAATGATGCTGGTGACACCGTTTTTGTCAGCGAATACCACTTCTTGTGGGGTTACTTGACTTGATTTACTGGCGAGAGTTAGATTTAGTGAAAAAAGTACTCAATCAATTTGAATGATGTTATATTTAGAACTTAATTGTATAGATTGTATTAAATAAAACTTATTTGTAATTCCTCAACAATAGCTGTTTTTTTAAAGAAATTTTATCACTCTTGTTGGAATATCCTCTTTATCTTAATACTCACAATAAATAAGCTACATGAAATTATATGAAGTTCTTGTTTGAAAGTATTATTTTTTTGGTTTTTTCCAATAAAAATAGTACATATATTGTTATTATAAACCGATATCTAAAGTAATTTTGTAGTCAGAGCCTTCTAAAGTGTAGCCGCTTAGTTCAATCAGTTTGCCTCTAATTTTTTTTTTTCGAATTAGCATCCGTGATTACTCGGAGTAAAATCATCCGAACACTATCAACTTTTCTCCATGTTTAATACACGGATATATAGTTATTTAACTGAATTAAAAATCAAATTGTGGTAGACCAAAAATTATCGAAATTTTGAGTAAAATCCAGCGCAGTTACATTAATTATTAATTAAAGTTTTTTTTCGCCCTTTTTTTCTTTCAGTCTTCATCCACTGTGAAGGCCGACGTCAATTTTGTACACTACTATGATGAAGTTTTTCAATTAACGGCTTAATTTCAAGTAATTAAAATAATATTCAATTACAACGAGAGAGTGCATTAACGTTTTGTTAATGCGCCGAAATGTATGCTACAATTCGCCCAAAAACAGTAAGTGTTAAATATTGTTACTGTTTTTAAATTCTTATTAAACAGCACTATAATTGTAAACTAGCCCGTTAATATGTATAGCATAAAAGTATTGTATCACTATTAAAATAGTATAATGTCCACACATCTAAAACAACAAAAATAACAATTATTCTTATTATCACCATTCCTTCCTTCATAAAAGTATAGGAAAATTTGAATCTTAATAAAAATTTTGTTGGAAAATAAAAATAAAAAAATATATATAAATAACATTAAGTGTTTATATATCTGGAAAATATTTATTTGACAAAATAAAAAATATATTACAAATTTTATAACAATTCTGAGCTTAAGTGTTTGTGAAATTTAAACATTAATGTATCTAACTCGATTAGTTTTAGGTGATACAGAAACCCTTTTAGTAATATAAACTAATATACACTGTAGCAATATGTTGGAAGAGTATAAAAATAGTTACTTACTACTTAAGTTTACTGTAAATAACCCCCTAAAATGCGAAACGTTGCCTACTTTTCGGGGCAACACCTTTCATTATGTGTTCTGAGAAGCTATTGATGGTTTTACATCGAAATTAGAAACTTTAAAGACTTGAAATCGGTCTAACGAAGTGATCACTAAGATGTGTCTAACTATGGTCAAAATTCTGTAATTTATTATGTTTCTGGTTTTAAAGTAAACTGTATAACAATCTCTCTTTTAATCTCAACTTGGCTAAGGAAGACCTGTAATAAGAATGGCCCGCTGGTTTCGATGCGGAAATAGGTCGAAACTGTATTGTCTCTGCAAAAAACAAAGCTATTCATTAAATTCTTAAATATAAGAGCAAACTAACAGACCTCCACAAAAAAGCTTAAATAATTTGTGACTACAAACCTTACTAGTAACACTCTCTACATATAATATACACAGTATATTTATTTATATACATATGTGTACCCGAAAAATATTCTTTAAGAATTTCCGACGAGATCACCGCGGTTTATTCCTACAATATGTACAGTTTTAACAGCGCGATCACCGCAGTATTTTTCAAAATATTTATACTCAAACGCTTTTATTTATTTAAGAATATATTCAGCGCATTTAAATAATTGGACGGCTGACCGCGTTGCTTTTGTTGTATTACGTGCGTATGCATGAAGGCTGCGGTGAGCTGCGGCAACAGTAAGAAATGTAACTTTTAATCTTTAAGTGTCGAAAAGGAATGCAAAAACAGATGTTATTCATGAGCGTGGCACAAATACACAGAGTCAAATGTATGTATATAAATATATTCAAATATTTCACACACAAACATATTTTAGGATAAGTCAGGCTGCTCGGGCATTCGATCGGCAACACGTATGCATGTGTTAGTAGTGGCTGCTGTCGTAAAACTTGTAGTTGTGCATATGCATATGTATATGAACTCATATACATAAATGCATGTTAAGTATATATATGTATGTATATTTGAAGTGTTGTGTGGTGGCTATTAGCTTTTAGCCATTTTGCAATTTGTTTAATATTTTATTTATTTAGAATTGGATTAAAAACGGCTAGCGCTGCTCTTGGTATATATAGGGGGCCTAATTGCCGCCGTCAGCGTATGGTTCTCTCATACGCTTCTTGGCAACGCTAGACGTTTTTCAACATCTTAAAATATAATAATTTGTTTAAAATATATTTTTGTACACAACATAAAATTTAGAATGTTTTTGTTTAAATAATAAAATAAAAATTTTGCGGTAAATTTTACTTTCAGTAAGAAAATATATTTATTTTTTTCTTATACATTTTAAAATAGAAAACAAAGTAAAAGATTGTGGTCACTGCCACATTTACATATTGAAAATATAATCGGTGAAGTGGGAAACGTTATTTTTGGATTTATTCTTTACCTTACAGCATTTCGCAAAAATTTCAGACAGCAGTTGGTAGCAGAGGTACTAAAAATCTATTTTTTCAGTGGAAAGTAAATAATCCTCAATAAGAGTTTTTCACATTTTGAGTATATATACAGAATTTTAAAGTTGAATCCAGGTCATTCCTTGTAATAACTATATAGAAATCGATCTTGTGTAAGGTAGGAGGATGCCTGACAACGTACCTAGGTCTTTAGCAGGCCCAATGTGAAACCACCGGATTGAAGACACCCTCACACTATCTTGTCCTCTCTGAGCTCTCCTACGCTCTTGATAAATTTCTTACTTTCTTGACCAATTCCAAAAGTTTTATGTTTACAACTGCCGAGACTTCGTCGAGGAAACCTCGACTTGTAATTGCGATTCTTTTTCTATACAAAGCCTTGCATTCACATAGAAGATATCTATAATTTTCGAACCGCCGATTGACATCCAGGGAAACGAATTTGAGCGAATATGCAACTGATCAGAGAAGACTATCATAGCAAAAATAGAGGATATAATTAAAAACATCACATACATAAGACAGCAATGGAGAAGGCTCTAACACGTACTCTATCATTGCCCTCGGCTTACAAGTATAAGGAAAAACTGAAAATCGCACTTGGAGGTAGTCTCACTTTGACTACCTCTGTAAATATATGTATTATATATGTATTACTTACGATAAGATTGAGATTGACTATAGGCTTATCGTAAAATAGGATGTTACGTATAAATGTATTCCTCTAATATTTTTGAATATTTGTGAATATAAAAATATATTTCTTGTTGTAAGAACACATTTTGTCAGAACCAGAAGGTTTTCTTTAATTACTATGAATTACCGCTTTGAAGATCCTGTAGTGTTTTGATAGTCAGAAGATACTACATTTTCCTAAAAAGGCAGCATCTCTCACCCTATTATCCAGTTTGCACCCATCGGTATGGGTACTTCTCTCAGTGCCTTTACCTCACCTTTAACCCACTCCTCTTTGGAGAGAAAAACCATATCTTGTCTTACAATACTTTAAAAATCAAAGTTTTCTATGGTGGTGGAGGACTTCTATTAGTGTCTTTATGCAAAAAAGAATATCGATAATGCCGGAAGGGCGGCGATTTATTTGCCATTCCAGGTCCTTTTTTTTTTGGTTGCTATACTCGACCTATCGATGATTCAACTTCGTTAAAAAAAATAAATAGATTTTCAAAGTCCCACTGAGTCAAATTCGGAGAATTAGTTCGAATACTTCTTTCATCAATTTGGCCGTGGCGAGGGAGATGTAAGCCGGGGAGTTGTCATAATGAAAGATAACTTTTTTTCTTCGTCAAATGAAGAAAAGGAAGGACGTAAGCAGTATCTACACCAATAAAGCAGAAGAATATGGACATTTGTCCATTGTGATAACAGTTTTCTGCACAACTGACTGTGGCTCCCCATGGGACCCCATTGAAATTCGTTGAACCATTTTTTGATGGTCACCAACCCAAAGCAGAGTAACAGCATCCAATTCACTTTGATTTCACTGGCGTTTTCCCATCCATACTTTCTCTATTTGTCATTATTCTTTCAAAAATTCAGATTTTCTAATTCATTCACTAATTTAGCTACAATTTCTTCTTACCTAAAAATTAAATTATATTTTGTTAGGTCGAATTATAAACGTAAGTTAAGAGCCTCTATTGCCTATTCATTACTACCACTAGAAAAAAGGGAAACGGAACCTGAGGACAGAACGCTAACTAATATTTGATCAAGATTTTAACTAAAATTACTCTTAGGCAAGTTTGAGAAGTCTTATTAGACAACAATCTTAGCAGTTCCGTGCTAAGATCCACTACTTAACAAATCATAAATCCAAGCATTCAATAAAAGGTCTATAAGTTTCAGTAAACATTTTCGCTGTAGAAAAGTTTCTTAGTTCCTAACGCACGTGCGCTCTCAAGTGGCGATCGTTGACGAGAGTAAAAGTTCAGATGCCACATGCTCCCGTAAATTTAATGAGTTTTTTATGTAATTGAAAAGCAGTGCACGCAACAGTGGCGCACTTTGATGCGGTGTGCAGCGTTGCAGCTTTGGTGCTCAGAAGACTTTGCTGCCTGAATGTCTGGCGCGATCAAAGCCCGTGGCGTTCACACCAAAGAAAGGGAATTCCAAATGTGCGTGTGCTTAAAAAAAGAGCGATTGAAAAACCTAATTATTATTATATTTGTTTACTGATACAATTTTATACTTTCAAAATATTTACGATCATGAGCCACCGCCAACGAATGCGGCCATTGAGTATCAAAGCGCTGCGCCTGGCGGGCGGTACGCTAAGTATATTACTAGGGATGTCGGCGCTATTTTTCATTGATGTACTCTCTATTTCGTCGTCTTTTGCAACCTTTCGAGAAGCAATAGAAATTCATTTGAGAAATAGAAACGTTTCACTCACCCTAATGAGCTGAGTGCGAAGCCTTCTGGCATAGAACCACCTGCATATGCACATTCATTTACAAATGCTTACGCACACACATACATATATGTAGGTAGTTCTTGAGAATATTTAATCACTGCTGCACTTGATTGCACAAGCCGCATGTGCCCGCGGTAATGATTAATTGGAAATTACAATTATAAACAAACAAATGATAAAATCGTCTAGCTTCTGTGTGGAGAACTTTGATGAAAGTCTTTTGTTTACTATTTCGTTTCAACTCAAAGAATGCATTCGTTTAGTATTATAAAAAAAATTGGTGTTTTATGACCAAATTTGCAAAATTTCACGGAACTTTCCAAATTCAAAAGATTTCTTTGATTACTCACAAAAAATGTACTTTCGACAGAAAATAGCGCAATTTTCGCTGCTTGGATTGCATTAGTGACGATCTAGAACACTGCAACGCGAAATCTTCTTACGGTACTTCCTACTCTGCTTCTTATCTATAAAGAATATATGTGAAAGAGCGAAGCCCCTGAAGAAGTTGTGCAGTGAGCTTTTTCATGGATATATGAAAGTCAGAGAAACAATGAGAAACGGACTCTGCTGTTGAAAGCTCTCCATCAACCATAACTTCAGTGTATCACAGCGCTACATTATCTTTCAAGCGAAGGCGGCTCAAGTTAGGATAGCAGTACTTATATTACTCCGAAGTGTAGCTTGCTTTGCATCCACTCTGATGTGTGACCGGCAATATTGGCCTTGAGCTCGCAGCAGATTACTTCTTTCCAACTTTTTTGACTGCCTGGTCACAGTGAAAATGCTGGAAGCTACAAAGCCAACGAGCTTCTTTTAAAAGGCACTCTTACAGCAATGTCATAAGATTGGGAATAAAACGCCATTGTCTTCCTGCACTCTAGCGATATCTATGGATTTTTCGTGAGCTGGTCAAACGCTGGTCAACAACCAGAATTTATGGGACTTCGAAAGCTTTCTGGCGCAGAGTAGAATGTTAGAGATCCTCTGAACTTCTTACTCTTAACAAAGTTCATCTCTGTAAAATACTATGCTCGGACGTAGTAAGTCTAAATCTGGGCATTTTCTCCTCTATTGCCCAGCATTTGTCAGACTGAGGTTGGTGTTATCTTAACAAATTTGGAGTTAGGGCCAAGTGCTTCGTCGATTCATGAGGGTCTGGGCTCGCCCCTGGAGGAAAGTATACACAATTTAATAACTTAAGGCAGGCCATAATTAATAATTTATATACAAACATATATTGACGGATTACTCAGCAATGCGACTCAAACCTTCCGTAGTTTCAAATTACCGTTAGCTTCAGCACTGATTATTTATATATTTTTAAATGATAAAGTCAGAACCTACGCGTCTTTCGTTGATTATAAGACATGCTCAGTTACTTTCGAGGCAGTTTTACCAGGTAAAAATCACAGATAACGAAGATAACAGAAATTGAGCAATCGAACAAACTATTGGTATAAGTAAAATAGAATTTAATGAACATACATTGACAAATAGAATAAACAACTGGTATAAATCAGAACTAAAAAATATTGGCAAATAGCGTAAACAACTGGTATAAATATCATAAAAACAAACGAACGTATATTGGAAAAGGGAACAAACAACTGGTATAAATCGAACTTGTATAAATTAAATTAAATGTAAATGACAAAGATTAGCAAAGAGAATACAAATGTTACAAATCTAATAGAATTAGACGAACATAGTTTGTAAAATCAAACAAACAACTGGTATAATAAAATAGAAGCAAACGAACATACAAATATTAGGAAATAGAACAACTAACTGGTATAAATCTCATAAAAACAAACGAGCCTATATTGGAAAATGGAACAAACAACTGGTATAAATCGAACTGGTTTAAATTAAATTAGTAAAGAGAATATTCAAATGGTACAAATGAAAAAGAACCAGGCGAGCATAGCTTGGAAAATCGAACAGACAACTGGTAAAAATTACACAGATTGGCATAAACAAGTGCAAATGAAATAACAAGCGGTTTATACCAGTTAAATGTAGTATGAATTCAGCTGGATACCATTGTTGTTGTTTTCATATGCAAAATGCTTGCAAGAACGCGAAGTACATACATATGTACGTAACGACCAAACAAGTGGCGAATCGAAGAAGCCAAACATTTGGAAAACTTCCAATACATAATCGCTTACTAGAACCATAATCTGACTGATAACAAACAATTTTAAATACGGTTAAAAGAGTCATAAAACAGTTGTTTATTTTTGTTGTTTTATTGTGTTTATTTTCGAAAATAAACGATTTCACTCAAAGGAACTTTAATCAAGTACTAGAAGGCATGTGGTATTTCAACCTTCAAACCAAATAACCAGCTTTCCCTTTAAACACAAACATATTTACAAATATATACATATGTATGAATGTACTTATGTGCATTGATACTTCATTTCGCAGAGCACGCACACATACATACATACGCGCTGCCTGCAGAGCATAGCGGCCGAATGTGCGATTTTTACGATCCATACCACAGCAGGCGCTGCAATATAATTTCCTTTCATGTCCGCTTTTACTTTTTTTCCTGCCTACCAACTACTGCCGAGCGCTCTAAATACACGCATACATGTATGTATGTATGTGCATGGGTATGAATGTTGGTGTGACTGTGGATATGTGCCAGCATAGTTTAGATAATTTCGAGTACTTTGCGGCCTATTGACGTAATTTTACGACAACATTAACTCGATCATCAAAATTCGAACTGTAACCATATGCAAATGCAATGCTCAATACTCATGTACACATACATATGCATATAAGTGCTGCATTTCCTTGTGAGTGAGTGTGTGTGTGAAAGTGTTTCGGCATTTGGTGTTAATGGGCGTGTTGTTGATGTGATGTGGTCGAGTTGGACGTGTGCTGCGCTAATCCAGCACACAGCCTGCACTTACTATACTTTATATTCATATACATATATGTATGTATGTAAGCATATCAATGCATACATGTGAATATATGTACATCGTGCTGTACGTGCAAGTTTAGTTGACGAGTGCCTGCAATAGTCGTTTGTAGGTCGCTTATTTATTTAGCAAACAAATCAGTTGTAGCTTTAGCGGCCAACAACACAATACAAACTGCACAAAATGCACAAAGAATTTATGAACTGTTTCAAAAAAGATATATATCTTTATATACATACGTGCATGCATATACAATAACAACAGCTAAGCTAGCAAACAGAGCGAGCAGTCAGCAGCAAAAACAGGAAAGATATGATCACTCATACGTTACTGCTTCCACACAGCAGCCTTCATAGGCACACAAGCACATATGCACAAATATAAGCATAAATATACATACATTAATATATGTACATATGTATGTATATGTGTGCATGCAAATGCGCTCCCACACTCTCTAATTTGATAGGAGGCATGCCATCGCCTAAGAACCTCCGCTGCTATGCTTGTGAGGATCGCCCGCCAGCCAGTCACCCAGCCAACCAGCCAGCCATTGTTTTTCCAAGAGATACGACGTCCGCACATACACAACTACATGCGTACAAAAATTCATTCGTATATGCATATAAGCAAGTGCTGAGATAAATGAGGGAAACGTTTTTGATTTTCCAACTCCTCCACGATCGCGCCTGCAGAGTTGCGCCGCTTAGCCGCCAGTCTGTAGTAGATCATCGCCCATGTGTGATGTACTCATTTTCCTGCGCCTCTCAACGGAATTTATAAATTTTCTTAACATACCACCGTCGCACTAACATTTCGTACGCTCAACGTGGCGCAACGCGTCGGAAGTTTCGGTTTTTAGACGCCTTTTTTGACAAGCGATCATTAAGGCGCTCGTTATTATTTGTTAAGTGTTGCAGTTCCATCAAAGTTACTAAGTGAAAGTGCTTATACATACATACATACATTTATATTCTCGATTATAAAGTATATTTATGATGCTACCTTCGCCGTATTATCCGGCCGCCACCGCGCTGGATGAGCTGCAATTGGCGCGCAGCGAGTTTGTTTGTGCGAATAATCCGTCGGTGGCCGCTTTGTTGTCGGAGAATAATGTTGCTGCCGCCGCTTACTATTATCAGCAACTGAATCCTTTTCTGCGCATTAATCCGAACTTCTGGTCAATGCCGTTATCTTTTCTGCAGAGCTCACATCGGCCGGAAAAGCCGCCATTTTCCTACATTGCCTTGATCGCGATGGCCATCAGCAGCGCGCCGAATCAGCGACTCACGCTGAGTGGCATCTACAAATTCATCATGGAAAAGTAATTTCAAAAAAGTGTACATTTTAATTAAAAAAGTGTGTGTGTATGTGTGTCATTAACTTAAACGTAAGGGTTCAAGTGAAGTTCAACGCTGAAGACTGCAGCTCGTTTGAAAGTCTTAAAGTAGATTTTTCATACTTCAAACATAATATTGTTTTGGAGTTTGTTCTTCTAGCTTCTCGCAAATATTATCTTAACTTAGGTTTCTTATAGCACATAAAGCTTGGCTTGTAAATAGGCTGTATATCTCTCCTGTCTTTCTGCGCTTTCGTTAGGATTGAGTACAGTAATTCTCTAAGTGTTTAAAAGACAAATACCATAAATTTCTGTAGGAAGCTGCTTATAAAACTTGAATCGGCAGCTTTATCCGGTCTGTTGAGAGAAATCATCATTCAATAACTAACACTCACTCGCCTAAGCTTTCTTTAATGGTGGCTATATTAACATACATTATGTCACAAAGCTTAGAGAGTGAGGATTCGAATAGAAAATATATATATCAAATCAATTTTTGGGATACTCCAGCAAAAACCTAGAACATCAGTAAAAACCCGTTATCTTCGATTGTACCGAAAATACAAAAACTTGAAACTGATTGTCTCGTCAAATAAAGAATATTACCATACAAGGACTTTGATTTTGTGTGTCAGCTAAGTTCTGGTAGTGGCCCGATATCAAAGATTCTGACAAATGAAAAGCTTCTTGGTGAGAAAAAGCTGTGTACAAAATAGCTCATGAATATCTAAAAAACTGAGAGACTAGTTCTCGTAAATACAAACAGGCGGACATACATATATAGCTAAACTCGACTCACATATTTATTGGTAGTCGAAAAAGTATTTTCGTATTTGAACTTTAATGATCCAAATATGTACCATTTTGTTCGACCACTTTTTGACATTTTTCTGCTAGAGACATTATTCCATCAGTGTAAAATTTTTCTGGTTTCTCGGCGAAAAACTGCGAAAAGTAATTTTCACAGACTTCTCTTGAAACCAATTTTATTCCATTAAAAGAGTTCTGCATTGATCAAAACAAATGGTAGTAAGATGGTACAAGGTCAGGGCTATATGGGGAATGCATCAAAACTTCCCAGCCAAGCTCTCCCAGTTTTTGCCGAGTCATCAAAGATGTGTGTGGTCTATCGTTGTCCTGATGAAAGGCTTAGCCCTTTTTGTTGATCAGTTCTGGCCGTTTCTTTCGATTGCTTGCTTCAATCTCATCAGTTGTTGAGAGTAAAATATAAAATCAATCGTTTGACCAGGCTGGAGCAGCTCATAGTGGATAATTCCTTTCCAATCCTACCAAACACTCAGCATAACCTTTAGAGGCGTCAATCCTGGCTATGCGACCATTTGTGGAGCTTCACCACGCTTGGTCCATGATCTTTTTTGCACATTATTGTCGTATTTGATTCACTTTTCGTCTCCTGTTACCCTTCACTTCAGAATTGGTTCGATTTCATTTCATATCAGGAAAGAGTCGCAGATGTTAATTCGATGCATTAAATTTTTCACAAACAATTCATTTGGTAGCCAAACATCGAGTTCTTTTTGTAGCCAGCCTTTTTTAAATGGTTCAAAACCGTTTGAAGATGAATATTACGTTCCTTAGCAATGTTATGGCTGCTTATGTGACAGTCCTGGTCAATCTTTTCCATAATTTCATCGACTTGTTCAACGATAGGTCGACCAGACCGAGGTGCATCTTTCACTTCAAAATTTCCAGAACGGAAGCGAGTGAACCATTGTTGTGTTACACGAACTAATACCGGGTCGTCTCCACAAACTTCACAAATTTTATTGCTGGCTTGCGTGGCATTTTCTTTTTTTTTATATAAAAATTTCAATTTTGCTTTGTTTTAAATGAACCGAACTGATCTTGCTCAAGTAGTGAAAAATAACATCGGCCGCTTTGTCTTACTGAACATTTTATACTTTTTCGAGAAACTGTGGACTTTCTGCCCACTTTTTTGACCATCAATAGATCCTAATTATGAAATTGTCTGTCTCGAATTACAATCGGTACTGCAAATAGTTGGTATATTTTTCTTTACAATTTATGACATCTCTTCAGGTTTCACTTCCGTCGAGTTTGGGTTTTATTTAAAGCTGATGCTATAGGATTCCACCTAAAAACGAATCATCGCTTTGTTTTTCGAAGGCGTAGAATAAACTGCAAACTTCTTGAGGGAGCCATTCCTAAGGTCTTTTTAACATCTGGCTTATTCAAATTTATTATTAGAAAAATCCCTGTAAACTTATTGTGATCCCTTTTGGCCGTCTTGACACAACATACAATAGCATATTTGAATCCTCCTTCGTTCACTTCACGATAGTTTAGTTTTGCTCAGAATAAATGGTTTCTCATCACTCTATTACATTTGTCGCTATCGTTTCCAAAAAGTATAGCCCACTGATGTCACAAACTGCAAATTTTTTTACATCAGCCTTCGGCCTGTTATGCTGTAGCTTGAGAAGTGTCATAGTAAAATCTTTTGCGTTACCGCTTAGTTCAATTTACTTTATTTCGAATTTGTGAAAGATTTGTTCAAGGTCCTTAATGCAACTCTGGGTCCAATACAAACTGATTTGTGAGAACAACTAAATGGGTGCAGTCCTCAATAGTGTAAGAAAGCCTTCCAGAAGACCTTTAACACCTAATCGAACAGGAAATAAAAGAATTTATAAAAAAAAAATAATTTCCGTTCCTTAATAGATGTCTAAAACTTGTTCTCTAGATCTTACATTACGAAGAAATCCACTTTCACACGATTTAAATTAAATTTCGTTTGCCCACAACTCAAATTTTAAAAGATTCCTTGGTATTATTA
The DNA here is from genome assembly GCA_037783105.1 of Bactrocera zonata. Lineage (NCBI taxonomy): Eukaryota > Metazoa > Arthropoda > Insecta > Diptera > Tephritidae > Bactrocera > Bactrocera zonata. The sequence goes on along the minus strand of JBAWJQ010005835.1, from coordinate 2,088,817 downwards.
TCATGCCTATAATCTTATCCATCCAAAAATTTTATGTTAAGAGATATTTTTTTAGTAAATAATGAGACATTTCAACTTCTTCGGTGTATGTTTCCATTGTAACTGATCATCATTATCTCATAAAACTTAACTGCATAACGTTTCCCCGTATTTTAATACAAATCTATAATATTGCCTTCAAAATTGGTTCTGGAACCTTTGAGTCATTACAAGTATACCGAAGCCTAACCCATTTGCCATAGAGTTGTTATAAGCCGGTTACAAGGTTGGGACGGTCTTCAGTGTTTTCGGGAAATTGTGATTTTTTTGGAGCGCTATTCGTTAGATTGTTGGACAGTTTCGATGTCATTTTCATGAACCCACAACTCATCAACAGTAATGATGTATTTGATGATTCAAAGTCCTCAGATCCACTCTCAAGCGTTTACTCTTTTGATATTTCGTTTTTAACTGAAGGGAGTCCATGAGCATGAGACAAGTTTTCGATGACTTCACGAACTGAAGACTTTGGTATAAGGAAGATTTCACAAAATAATTTTACAACAATTAATTTGATATAATCGTTAAAAATTCAAGGGAACTCGGCGCCTCCACAATACCGCTTCATTCTTTGTTTCGTAAAATATATTTAACGACCCATAAAACTCATAGAAAATTTTCTCTAACAACCTAAGAGCTATCAGACGTTTTAATCGAAAAAGTAAGGCATGAATGAGAAGAGTTCAAATGTGAATTTAATCAAAGTAAATCTTAATCTCCTTAAATCTTAAAAGTCTAACTAAATTTCTTGCAAAACACCTACCTCTTCTTATTAGATTTCCGTACTACCGGGAAAACAAACAAGGATGGCAAAACTCCATACGACACAACCTCTCACTGAATGATTGCTTCGTGAAGGTGCCACGTGATAAAAACACAATTGATGATAACGACAACTCCGGCAAAGGAAGCTATTGGATGCTGGACGCATCGGCCAATGATATGTTCGAACAAGGCAACTATCGGCGTCGACGCACGCGACGGCAAAGGCATTGCATTCGAAGTTCTAGCGGTTCCGAGGATAACTACCAAGTGAGTTGAATTTGCTCTTAATATTAATATCAAATATTAACTAACTAACCTCCACAGTTGGAAAAGCATCAAGCTTTCGAAAACACTATGGATGATGCTTCCGCTGCATCACAAAGTGATCTCAACACATTCTGCAACAAACACGCCGCACCAATCGGTTTAAATTACTCCGATCGCATTACCGAGTTGCATCGACAATATCTGGCTTCGATTGCGCCATTCAACATACTCTTTCGAAATGAATCGCCAGCACAGCCGAACATCGCCACCAGCACCGCCGGCACAACAACGCAGCTCAGCGCACAGCGCGAACTGGCCTTACCACATGTGGGCACAATGGTGCCTCTACTGGGCGGAAACCAAGACGGTAGCCAGACTTCATTTCGGGAGATGGACAGCTTCGATCTGTCCGGTGGTGCCTACTCCAACAGCAACAGTTCGGTGGATAGCACGCGGCAAGCAAACTCCTTTTCACCCAGCGCCTTCACACCCATCACACCAGCTCGTAGCACGCAGCCGCTACCACCGCTGACGCAGCCGCAGCTGCAGTCGCAACCAAAAGCACTCACATCCGCATTCACCATCGAGAATATTATTAAGAAAGACTGAAGGGCGGACAAGTCGACGGCACCAAATACGCGGTATACTCACAAACTTAGCTTAATTTGTACTTAGAATTTACTTGGAATAGTCAAGATCATAACTACCACGAGATTATGTGATATCATATCAATAAAATAGAATAAAGTAATGTAACTACATATGTACATCCATATCTGGAGAATCCACAGTGGACTCTCATAAACGGCGAGGTTGGTACGATACACACTGAGCCTCTAAAAGAAGAACGAAAACTTTGAAACTATTTCCTCAGCATAGTCTCCTTTTAGCTTGATGCACTCGGGCCAGCGAAGCTCCAACTTTAAAGAGCATACCTAGGGTGACAGCCTAAGAAAGGAGGCTATTGAGAGTTAAAAGAAAAACTAGTGCATTAAATGTTTTAAAGTGTTAGAGTATATTTCTAGACTAGACGGTAAAAAATAAATAGTATTTCGAAATATGTCAAAAATAAAAACTTAATTTTTTCAAAATTGCAAAATAGGTGTGCCTCTTAATACGTCTATAATATCTTCTTCTTCTTCTTTACTGGCGTAGACACCGATCACTTACGCGATTATAGCCGAGTCAACAACAGCGCGCCAATCGTTTCTTCTCTTCGCTACGTGGCGCCAATTGGATATTCCAAGCGAAGCCAGGTCCTTCTCTACTTGGTCCTTCCAACGGAGAGGAGGTCTTCCTCTTCCTCTGCTTCCCGCGGCGGGTACTGCGTCGAATACTTTCAGAGCTGGAGTGTTTTCATCCATCCGGACAACATGACCTAGCAGCGTAGCCGCTGCCTTTTCATTCGCTGAACTATGTCAATGGCGTCGTATATCTCGTACAGCTCATCGTTCCATCGAATGCGATATTCGCCGTGGCCAATGCGCAAAGGACCATAAATCTTTCGCAGAACCTTTCTCTCGAAAACTCGTAACGTCGACTCATCGGTTGTTGTCATCGTCCAAGCCTCTGCACCATATAGCAGGACGGGAATTATGAGCGACTTATAGAGTTTTTCTAAAATATAGTAATGAAAAATTTTCAGAAGGTCTGCGAGGTAAGCTTCTTGACTAACTTCAAATCCAAATTATGCCCGGCGAAGTGTGCTCTGCTGCGTTGTTTTGGTGGAAAATGGTGGAAGAGCACTTTTGCCTCGCCAAAATCGCTCCGTTTTTTCTTCTAATTCGGCTTAATAGTGTCCTTTCACTGGTTTGTCCTTCTCTAAGTAGTCGTTGTGAAACCCAAAAAACGACCCTTTTCACCTTGACATTCCAATCTTCGCATCCAAGCAAGACTATGATTCCGGTGCGCTGGTCTGATCGAATGGTGAAGCCTATGCTTATAGCACTTACACCAAAGGTCATTGTTCGAATAAGTCCATCCCTGTTTGACTCAAATATCGGTTATCCAAAACTAAATATCGGTTATCTAAATGGTTGAATGGATATTGTCATTGACGTCACCTAACAGTATTTTCGCAGAACAAGCTGTTTCGATGTTGCCAGAACAGAGGAAATGAAATATTAGACGTTAAAAAGGGAACTCATTCCATGATATACATATGTTGGGTATATTGGAGTCAGGCCAGAACAAAAAGGATTTCAACCTACTACATTATTCAGAGCTCAATTTTACCAGGGTCACTCTGGGTTCACGAGACAGCTCAAACTCTTTATCTGTCATGCCATATACAACGCCATTCTCTGATAGTGAGTTTAAGAAAGTACGAATTGCTTCTCTATAAATGGCATTTTCGCATGTTCCTATCAAACAAGTCTGACCCATAAGATGTCGTCTGTCGTCGGAGTATTCCAGGAATGTATTTTTCGTTGTTCCTGAGCAACTCTCAAAGGTCAATATTTTACAGTCATTGACTGTCAAATAAGCAGTACTGTCAGAAAGCAGTTCAAGGGATGGTACCTCATTGTCCTCTGCTTGAGAATTATATACATTACTTCGTGTCTTATTTTAAAAACATATTCGTATCCTAATGAGCGTTTAGAGATAATCAGGCGGCGGAGCGATTTCATCTTATGAGGTAAATTGCTACTCGTTTAGGAGTGGGTGGTAAGGTAGCCTATCAGTTCACCGTATCTGGGTGTCGGGTACAAAGCTGCTGAACTGACTAACGTATTTACTGACTCCGTAGTAACTTCTATAAAGGTAAGACCTGAACCCTTTTCCGCGATGGGTTCCCACACTATAACGGAGCTGTTTCGAAGGAAGGAGAGAATGGAAAAGCAAAGCTGTGACTAGGAGGTTATATCTTATCTTGTATACATATGTATATACGAGTAAGAAGCAAATTGTCTCCATGGCAACTAGCAAAATCCTGGAATTTATAAAAGTGCTGGGAATATGTGGATCCTTTTGGAAGATGGGGGTACAGTACACCTCAATCTGCAGTGCAAATCTCTCTTTAACCAAAGAAGGAATTGGCGATTGATCAAGAGATAGAGGGAAAATATTGCAAATAATTTCAATGCTAATAATAGCTTTGATGACGATGTTGTATAAGGACCTACATTTGGTGGTGACCACGAACCGATACCCAGAGAACAGCCTGATTTCGGAGATGATAATGCTCAGCCCAATAGAGATCCACCTTTAGAAGAATATAATCGCGAGGGGAAGCTACTGTAGATGTGACAGAATTCTGCCGCCACAACAACAACAACTCTGACGAAAGCAGGTTTGATTTGTGAAATTCAGCTATTGAGAGGAATCGAGGAGAAATGTATTGCGGGCAGAAAAGGAACGACCAAACTATATGATGGTCAATACCAAGTCAAACTGTAAAAAGGCGAATAAAACTGGACAATCAACGTCGATATGCACGCAAAGTTTGGATCCAAAATTGCTCTTGAGACAAATAGGAAAGCTAAAAGGCAAATATGCGTCAAAGTTCGAAAAAAACTGGGATGTTGGCAGGATATACATAAATGCGGATGAACTTATGCTTTTCTTCAAATAATTTTATACTCCGGTGCTGTGGAGGCAAACTTAGTTCATGCTAATTCGCAAAACGAATATGCCCTTTTATACATACATAGATCAGTCAAATCACTGTATCGGTTTGAGCAATTATGCCGTTGTTTTACGCTTTGACGATTCTCGGACTTGCGCTGAGAGACTACGACACTGCAAATTGGCACCTAATCGTCATGCATACTCATTGTTCTAGGCGAATTTGACAATGCCATTCGTCCGAACTCTCCTCTTCCCAGTAATGAAGACACTTAACCCCGACCCGACCTTCACGCACCACATGAGTCTAGCAAACCATCTGCATGGCTTCCGAAAAGTGCACAGCGCCACCCCAACGCTTAACGTCATAAACGGCCAGATGGTTCATGGCCTCAACCAAAAACCACCCTGCGAGAGGACGATCCGCGTAGCGTTAGTCTTGTCAAAAGTATTTGTCACAGTCATTCACACAACGCTACTTCAGGACATCGAAAAACCCATGGTTCCAGACTTCTAACGGATTTATCAAACCGATTCCCCAGCAGTTTATTCCTAAGACGCTATCTTGTTGTGTTTGTTATGAAAGTACGGATTTCCACTTAAAAAAAACCGTATTCACTTGGCTTATGCGAGCACATGTGAATATTGACCAAATGTTAGAAAAAAACTCCCTCAAAAGAATTTCTTAAACGACTAAACTTCCCCAAAATTATTGCAATAAAAAGAAAGGTTTGACTTTCATTCAGTACTTTATTTTTTATAACAATTAAAATACTCCCTACTTGTTAATCATGAGAACGGGACTTTTCGAACCATATTTTGTGTAGTGAATTACAAAGTTACAAATTATTTATGTTTTATTCAACATTTATAAATACAAACTCAATTCACAAAATTGATTTTCTTTTATATTTATTCAGTTTTCTTTACATTTTTAGCTGGGGCAGCCTTTTGCGATGCAAGCACGGCAGACGCACGGCGGAGAGCAGCCTGAAAATAAAAATAGAACAGTTTAGAAGATGGCCACATATATATCATGTAACACAATTTTAATGTTTTTAATCAGATTGGTTTCTCAACATTATCATTCTGCGATCTTGGTGAGTAGCAAAAAAAATAAGGTATCATCATAATAAAGTATTTTACGCTACATATATTGTAACAAACCTACCTGTGTCAAGTCCTTGCGGTATTTAGCACCGGTCAAAAGGTTCCTCAGTTTCTTCAATGATCGTCTGGGACCTGACTTGAATGAAACACGTACTGTGTTCTTAGCGGGGCGTTGAGCATATTTGCCCTTCTTCAAAACGACCGAGAATCCCTTCTTGTCGGCAGCCGGTACAACACCAACGGTTTTCTTGTGTACCAAACCGCTGTAGCGGAAAGAGCTCACATTGGTCAAATTGTTGGCCTCCTAATAAGGGAAAAATGAAATTTTAGTGAAATTTTTAACGAATATAAACTTTGATTAACAAAACGATATCAGTTTGGTTATGTTCCTATCATATCGTATTCAAATATCATTGTGAATTAAAATAACATCACTAAATTTAATAAAGCTAACCTAAATGATAAGCTCAATTAGCTACTTACAGTGCTGAAAGGTTTCTTCACATCACGCTTCTTCAAGAGGAAGGAGTTGTTGTTGCGGATGATCAACCAGTTAAGATGAGGCGATGTGGTGGCCATCTCGAGTCTGAAAACACAAATGTTAAATAAATTAGTTGTTGAACTACTAAATGCCGTTATAAATAGAAAATTATTAGTTTGCTATCAGTCTTGGGTGATGAATTATAGTCTTCAAGAACTCTTCTGTTAATTCGATCATCATGGAAATTAATTATAACACCAGTTGACACGGGAACCCAACCCACACTTTGCGTCAAACACGTGCGATTATTTATTGTAAAAGCCAATTACCAATGATTAGGAAGTTGCTGTCCATATTGCACCACACACAGGAATATCCAGTATAGGTTATTACACTTTTTTGCTACATCTTCCACGTGCCAACTGATGTACTCGCCGAAACTTTATAAATGCTCACCTTTTTCTGTTGACAACGATGACGAAAAGAACCAGGAAACGCCATTTCTGTAATGAAGTCAGTTGCCGTTGGCAGATTGTCAAATGGGCATTTAGGAAGTGTTAGGAAAGCGCTGAATTCACACGCACACCGTAACAGGGTGATACATAAAAAAAAGTTATTATAAAAAAATTTATTTATGTGCATCAAACTAAACAAATGTTTTATATTGGAATAGTTTTGAATAAATCTTAACAATGTCAATATTGCATGATCAGGAAAGTATAAAAATATTGAATACAATTCGTTTACTTTGCTAAAAATATATATATTCAGCATTATTTTACTGATCATGCATATCATCTTTCACCCGGTTGTCTCTCTCCAATTAGAAAGATAACGTATTACCAATTCAATTGGGTGATTTATTTGGATTTAATATTCTTAAAGTTATATATTATAATTCACTTAATAAAAAATTCTGCCTTTCTTGAGTTCTGTTAATAATAGTACTTATTTTTTATAAATTCAAGAAAGAAAAACTATCGATTACAATATCGATGCTCTGTCATCTCAATAACTTTCGCGGGAATCCAGTCAATGATTACATTTGATTTACAAATTAAATTAATTTGAGTTTAAATATCCGAAAACGCTTAAATAAGATGTCTAATTGTAAAATTAAAGAAATTACTGGCGACTTGTTTAGCGCGAATGAGAAATATTCAATGGCGCATTGTGTAGCAGCCGATATGAGACTTGGCAAGGGAATTGCTGTAAAATTTAGGTGAGTAGCAGTTATTTTATTAACGTATGACTGAATGAAAAGCTCTCTAATTATATTGTAAACTTTTTAGAAATAAATTTGGCCAAATACCCAGGCTAAAGCAACAAAATGTCAAGCCTGGCGGCGTAGCAATCTTGCAGGATAAGACGCGCTTCATTTATTATTTGGTGACCAAACAGATTAGTTGGGGCAAACCTACCTATCAAACACTACACGATTCACTGCACGCAATGAAAACACATATGGTAAGTTACATAAAAATAAAATTAAATTTTGTTGGACTAGCTACATAATTTTTAAACGCATACATAATTTTTGTTGAATTTAATGAAATTTAAATACACAAATCCTTTTCGCTATTATAACTGCATATTTGTATTAATTCATTGTTCTTTTGTTTATAAATATCTCTACAGCTCAGAAATGAGGTTTATAAATTGGCCATACCGCGTATTGGCTGTGGTCTCGATGGTTTGGTTTGGCAAAAAGTTAAGGATTTGTTGCAAGAAGTCTTCAAGGATACGCCAATTGAAATACTTGTTTATAATTATGTGCCATAAAGTGTTAAGTACAAATATTAATATAACTTATTTATTATAATAAACAATAAGATTTTAGATGTTAATTACTGTTGTTATGTTAAAGCTCTTTTTTGTGATTTTAATCTTACACTTTACTGTATTACCGTTTCTATTCTTATATGCAGAAATAAAAAAGCTTTCAATATTTGTATATATTTTTTTACTTTATTTAACAATTATCAAGTCTCATCTAGTAGAAATACCTGCAATGCTCAGCATTAAGTGATATTTTTATTTATTTTAACAAAATAACAAACTTTGCTAAATAACATTATTTCGGCACAAAATTGTATACAACAATTTCCAGTTCTTCACCGTCGAACACCTTACACAATTCAGCGCTCACCTTGTCCCATTCAAGGCCATCGATGCCACAGCCAATGCGCGGTATGGCCAACTTGTGCACCTTATTCTTGCGCTGTTGATTAAAATAAAAAAAATTAGATAAATATTATAATCCCCAATTAATATAATTAACCCTTTCAATAGCTTACCATGTGCTCACGCATGGCCACAAGCGATGCGCGCAAACTATCATAGGTGGGACTGCCCCAACTTTGTGGCTTGGTTACCAGATAGTAAATGTAACGTTCTTTATCTTGCAACACCGCAACGCCGCCGGATTGTACACCCTGTGCCCGTAACTGGTCCACTTGTCCGTAGATTTGTTTGAACTTCACCGCAATGCCGGCGCCCATGGCAAAGTCCGCGCCTACGCAATGCGCCAGCGAGTGTGTTTCGGGTGCGCTGAAAAGGTCACCCTCAACCTCAGTCAATTTGAATTTCGAATCTGCAGACATGTTTCGGCGTAGTTGTTGTGCGGTAGTGATGTGAAATGGTGCTTGGCTGAATGTTGTGCTTGGCGCTGGAATTTGTGAAAATGAGTCAATGAGTTGTGTAAAAGATTTGGAGTTTTTTTGTTAAACACAATTTTATTATAAGAGAAAGGAAAATACTTATTCTTGGAATGCTTTTAGTTATCAAAGAATTTTATTTATTTATTTATTACTTTGAACAACAGTGTAGTTAGCAAAAATGTTAAATTACACTTTTTGTTAAAAATTAGATTTCGTGTGTGTGCATGTGTGCGTGTGTTTGACATCGTTTGTTTACATTTGGAACTGTGTCAATTTTCTTGGCATAATTTGAGTTATCTATGATTCCTCATATTTAATGCATATACATATGTATGTATATAAATATACTTAAAAACTAAGAAAATATCGCTTTGCGAAAATAATTTGGATTTTTGAGAGATTTTTTATACAGTTTAAATGTTGTAAAAAAAAATAAATTTGGACTTAAAAAGCCAATAAAAAATTTAGATAATATATTAAAGAAATTAAAATAATATTTAAAAAATGTTTTAAAAATATTAGTCTTAATTTAGAAAATTCAAAAAAAAAAAAAAAAAAAAAAAATTATAATAATAAGTGTGGAATGAGAGCACATATTGCCTAAAAATAATTTAGAAAATTCGAAAAAAGTAATAAATGTGCAATGAGAGCACATATTGCTTGAAAATATTTTTTTGTGCCAATTTTTATTGTTAAATCACACTCTGAATGATATTTTAATGCCAAATAAATAACATTCGTTTTCTTTTTACTTTTTTAAAACTCAAAGACAATTTACTCTGCGCCAACGTAACTTTTCTCCCAACGAAAAAACTTTCAATGTTTGTCCTTCTGGAACACCGCCTTCAGTGTAAATAATAAACTTAAAATTAAGGTTATAAATATGTGGTGTTTGAGTAAAATATTAATAAATTAACTGTATATGTGTGCTTATGTGTGGGTGTAAAAAAAACACACATTTCACATTTTAACTTAAAATCTTCGCCTGCTTCAGCTCCCACTTCATTCAAGGAAAGTCTCGTGAAAGCGACATGCGATTAACCATGGACTCCAAAGTGCGCGAGCGTGAGCGTGAATCACGTGAGCGTCTGCGTACTACCTCTGGTGGATCATAGACGTATGCAATGATCTCCACGGCATTATTGCAAAATACGAATTCCACAATGTTCTTAACACGCAACCAACTCAAGCGATCGATGTCGCCACCGAATCTGTGTATGGCCAGCTTGGTCACATTGTTTTGCTCCTAGTTGGCAAAAGAAGAAATGCAAATTAGTAATATCACAAAAAAATAGTTTCAATTTGTTTTTGTTGTGTTTAAACTTTACCACATGCTCGCGCATTGCCATCAGCGCATAGTAAAGCGCCGGATAAGTGCACTTCTCATGACTACGTTCCTTGGTTATTAAATTGTAGATATAACGATTGTTGTCCTTCAACACCGCCACATTGCCAACATGTTTATTTTGTTTTTGTAACTCATTGATCTGTCCAAATTTGCATTTGAAGTGCAAGCCTATGCCGCTGGACATGGCAAAGTCGGCGCTGGTCGAGTGCACCAGCGAGAAGTCCTGCGGCGCGTTTAAGATGTTGCCCTTCTCTTCGACAATTTGACATTTTGGCGGTATTGTCTTGTTTGTATTTGAAATAAATAATTATTGAATATTACATTTCAGTGTCAACGGGTGTCAAGTGTCAACTTACCACCGTTTGATTGTAGCTGCAAACCAGTATTTCCACGTTGGGCTCTCTGGCGAATACAGTGCGTATTAACTGCTTGACACGTCGCCACTCCAAGCCGTCTGTGCCACAACAAATGCGCGGCATAGCGATTTTTGTGATCTCGTGTATGCGCTTTGGAAAAAAATTGGGGATTCAAGTTCAAAAGCTTAGAATTTTTTTGAATGAAATTTGATATGTATGCGTCATTTCCTGATTGTCTAATTGCAGTCGGAATGTGTTAGTATTGTCTTTAATCCACTTAGCGGTAAGCCACGACACGTTCTGTCAGAGTTGGTGGCATCATTTACACTCTTACTTTCATTTAAGCATGTCGGTAATGAGCGCATATTTTTATGCATACATACTATATATACTTATGTAATTTCTATGCAAAAAATTATCTGTTTAGTGATCGGTTAGGCATCTTTATGGTACATCTTCTATATTGAAAGAATTAAATCATTTACTACCGAGCTTTGGGAATCAGATACTCTTCTGAGCCTAAAGAACTAGCAATCTTATTAGAAAACCAAGAAAAAAGTAACTTCGGTAGTACCGTTGCTACAACGATCTTCAAAGAAACATTTCGTATAGCATAAAAATATAAAAGGACTGTATCTCGAGTTTGCTTGGCCTGTTTGTATGGTAGCTATAAGCTAGAGTGGTCCGACCTGAACAAATTCTTTGAAGATTATATCGCTGCTTTGGAAAATAATATATGACAAAATTTGCATAAGTACAAGAACTTGATTTTGATCGATCAGTTTGCACGACAGCTATATCGTATAAAGGAGCAGTTTCCTGGAGAGAAAAGGACGTATACAAAATCTCAGATCGATATCTCAAAAACTGAGAGAGTAATTCGCATACAAAAGGAGACGATAAATTAGCTCAGCTTGGCACGCTGCTAATTTATGTATATCATAGTCGGTTCTACGAGTCTGGAGCTAAATTTTATCTATACAAGAACCTCTAACTCGGCAATAATCTACAACTATTTAGGGAATATTTTATGTTCCTTATATTGGATAGTCGAAAAAGTCTTTTCGTATTTCTAATCAAACTTCAACTTATTTTTTTTGTATATCTATAATGAACCAAATATGTATGTATCATTTTGGTCGACCACTTTTTGCCATTTTTCCGCTAGAGACATTATTCCATCAATGTAAAGCTTTTCTGGTTTCTCTGCGATAAACTGCGGCAAGTAATTTTCACAGGCTTTTCTTGAAGCCAACTTTACTCTATTAGAGGAGTTCTGCTTTGACCGAAACAAATTGTAGTCCGATGGTGCAAGGTTTGGGCTATAAGGTGGATGCATCAAAACTTCCCAGCCAAGCTCGCCCAGTTTTTGCCGAGTCATCAAAGATATATGTGTTCTAGCGTTGTCCTGATGGAAGATGAAGCCCTTTCTGTTGATCAGTTCTGGCCGTTTTTTCCGATTGCTTGCTTTAATCTCGTCAGTTGTTGACAGTAAAATGTAGAATCAATAGTTCGACCAGGCTGGAGCAGCTCATAGTGGATGATTCCTTTCCAACCACACCAAAAACTCAGCATAACCTTTGGGGGCATGAATCCTGGCTATGCGACCATTTGTTGAGCTTCATTATGCTTGGACCATGATCTTTGTCACACGTTATTGTCGTGTTTGATCCACTTTTCGTCTCCTCTTACCATTGGCTTCAGAAATGGTTCGATTTCATTTCCATTAAATTTTTAACAGACAATTCATGTGGTAGCCAAACATCGAGCTTCTTTTTGTAGCCAGCCTTTTTTAAATGGTTCGAAACCGTTTGATGTTGATTTTTCAACGATAGTTCCTTCAGAACGAGGTTCCACCTTTCTATTCTGCTCTCTAGTACTACAGATATACGATATATTGACTAAAATACGAACTTTTTTTTCGACTACCCAATAATTTCTTGGCTTCTTTTTGAATGTGTACTGTTTTAAATATCCTTTCTCCTCTCTCTCGTGCAATCACAACAACAATAGTGACTACAACGTTAAATACTTAAATCCAGCTTATAATCGACTAGATCGACTTAAAAGAACTCGGAAAAGATTGCTTAGACTCTCTTGAATTATTATAGTTCTCAAAAAACACTCCTTCTCAAACTTTATAACGGTTCATGTGCATTTTTTATGTTTAAAAGTGACATCACCACAATAAAGTACCGTAATCTGCGGTTTTTAGTAGGAAGTGTAAATATATACATAAATATAAAATGGTCACATTTGCTGATAATTTCTGCCAAATACACAAGAAAAAATCTTAGTTCGCCTGTATTCTACCACTTGTTAGTACTATACTAGCTCATTTAATTGCGAATCGCGTTGCTTGAAACCGCTAACCGCTTTAATTTTTGTTTTTATTAGTTTGGTATGTCAAAATTAGAAATGTGTTATCGAAATCACAAATTACCATATGTTCGCGCATACAAATCAACGCCGCGTGCAGTGTGTTGTATGTTGTGGTCTCGTAGACATTTTCTTTCGTCACCAAAAAGTAAATGAAACGCGATTGGTGCTCCATAACGGCGACATTGCCCACGGTTATCGGCTGCTTGCTGAGCTCCTCGAAGTTGCCGAAAATCACGGCAAATTGCCAAGCGAGCGTGCCCTTCATCGTGTTCAGATCGGCGGAGACGGCATGCGCCAGCGCGTATGACTCGGGCGCGTAGAGCAGATTCGTTTTCATTTCGGTTAATTTGAATTGATGCATTTTTGCGCTTATTTCTTATTGACTCTGTGCTCGATATCACAATTGGTATTTCGTCGTAATTTTTTGGCGACTGTCGTTGATTATTGAATGGCAATTGTTATTATTTTTTATGCGAGGAGACAATAAAGTTGTGCAAAAAACAACATAAATGTATGAATGAAGTAGCAATCAGTTGCCGCCAGCATAAATCATATTGTTAAATGTGGAAGAAAAAGCAAACAAAATTATCGTAATTAAATGAATCAGTGAAAGAATAAATATGTACTTTGGAAAGTTCATGAGAAAAGAAAAATATATAAATTTGTTTTGCCTAGGCAGTGACCTAAAATACGATAATTGATAGTGGAATGCGAAAACTATTGAAAATGCGAACAAGAAAACTATTTTCTTTTGAATATGAATAGGTTTTGTCATAATTTTAAAACTTTGGACACTGAATTCCACGAAGGGTTGTATTAAATCTTACCGGAAACAAGTTATCATTTACCTGGCAACACAGAGTCGTTTGAAATGTCCATAACAATCTTTGACCGGTAGACCATTTACAGGCCGTCATACTTCTTCCTGAACCCTAGTTTTTCTAAAAACATGCATTGTTCAGAGCATCACTTATAAAACCTGAGTAAAAACGCCAGTGTTCTTGAAGGATAACTGTCTTAATTATTAGGATTTTCTTTCATTTTTTGCCGTGTCCTTTATATAATATTATATCCGAGTAATAAATACAATAATTTTCTTGAAAACACGCTTTGTTTTAAGTTATAAATGAAAGAAAAATTCTACTACGAAAAATAGCTTTTATAAATCAGCATTGCTAACGTTAATTTTTTGTCTTCGGGAAACTTCGGTAACCGAAACCTGATCTGAATTGATGAAGCTTTCATCTATCACGCATGATAGAATACATCCTTCTAACGACCATTGACTCTACGTAACTGCGGCGGATCCAGACTTTTTCCTCGAAGAATTATCTTTATGAAAGAAATTTCTAAAAATATTTGTGTATCGAGTTGAGGTATTCTACCAAATGAGCTTTTATGCCTGCCTGATCAAATATCCAACAAACTAAGAATGTCTTGGCTAATGGAATTGAATCTTTCCTAGATAAAATAACTGTGACCAGAGAAATGTTGGTGATCCTTAAAGCAAGGAGCTTGTGAATGCTAGGCTCTCTAAATCAGTGCACAGTAGAACTTGACGAAACTATCTGTTTAAACATAGAGTTATATTTAGTATCTTTTTCGAAACTGATTTTGATTCCATGGTCCTCGGAAAGTATTAAATTTGTTCTGAAAAATGCTCCAAAAATGTCATGAGGCCTGCCTTTCAACAGTATATATATATTTTTTTTTAACGTTCGTCAAGAATTAATCATCTCCTCGATTTATAAGTATTTCGTTGTCAGGGGATTCAAAATAGTTTGACCTCAGTATTGGCCTAAAAGCAGGGCAAGAAGTGAGGAACCTTACAGAGAACCTTTAGTTTCAATTTAAATTAAGTTCAATTTTATGAACGAAAATTAGTACTCCTTTCTTTGATAGATTAATTAAACGGCAATGAGAACCCGTACTAATGAAATAATAGTTTAAACATTTTAATATGTTTTGTTTCGAAAATTGTCTTGTTGATATTAGAGAGATGGCTAGATCATCTCATGGATCGAATCAACACATTTCGGTTAACGTTTTTGGTATAAAGCTTGTGAATGCTAGATTTGAACCAAAAAATGGTTGGTTGAACAGACTTGAGTAGAGGTCGCAAAAGAGATGCTTGACAACGGACCTTACAATCATCTAACTCTTCATTACTGGTGACGAGACGTGGGTTTATGAAAATGATGTCGAAACTGTGCAACAATTTAGCTAATGGGGCTCTAAAAATTATCCAAAACCGATAGAACCGCATCAAATTCGGATGCAAATCAAAGTAATGATGATCGTTATCTTTGATTACCGCAGTGTGGTCCACTAATTCGTTCCACAGACTCGAAAGATCAATAAGGAATAGTATTTGTGAAGTATCGACCCGAGTTGTGGGCGAAATTTCTTAGATTTTTCGTATAATACATGACTATAACCGACTTTTTGGCCAAACACGAAACAAGAGTCACAGAGGCTTATAACTAGTGAATGAAAAATTAGATAAGGCATTGGCATGCTAGTTTTTGCTAAGGAGCATACTTAAATATTAACTTAAAAAAATTATTTTCCCAGTCCGGGTCAAATTTGATCATATGGTGCATTAATACCTTCTGCCCATGTGAAAGCCTTTCAATCGAATTTTTCTATATGCATAAGTTTTGTTTTTATTTTTTTTTTTTTAATTAAAATAATCACAACTATTCTTTCTAGTCACTACCTAGGTATAATTTTTCCGCTAATAATAAATTATACGGTTATACTTTTCTACTTACGTGTCCAGTGTACGCCACAAAAGTTTTTGGAACTCTTTTTAATTTGTTATTATTATTTTTATATTTTTTTTTTAAATATAATTATTTGTAGTTTTGCAATCGGTCCGCACACGCTGAAAATGTTGTAGCAACTTTTTCATTAAAATAACACCAGTGACACTTTAATTGTTTTATTGTTATTATTAAATGTATGGTTGGTTGAACAGTTGATTATTCGGTTGGGTTGGTTAATTGGTGCCTTTCCGGCTGCTACGCTTGCGCTATCTGTTATGCTCTGTGCTGTTGCTGTTGCTAACTACTACCGTGCTAGTTGATTTAGTACTGACAACACCGAAATACCAATGGAAATGACAAACTAAAAATACCAGCAACAAACACTTATACTTACATACAAACATACATAATACAGTATACTTTTACCAACGAGAAACGACCATCGCACCGAATGCATGACTAGAATACACACTCGAGACGCTCATCATACATATATGGATGTATGTATATATGCATTTGTATATATTTAATGTATCAGTGGCTCATTGAGTTGGATGACGAAGCCGGCCGGCTGGTCGCCAGACTTGGGCGCCACCATTGGTGCCGCTGGAGGTGCGGAAGTAAGAGGAAGTGCCTACATATATACATACACATACAAATTTACAGCTGGTTGCGAGTGCGTACTGTGTTTTTGTATTTTTTTTGGAGGCCTCTTCAATTCTACAATCTCTATAATTGAGCTTGAAGCTTTCCATTTGTGTTGATCTGCTTTGCTTGAAAATATACGCAGTCAATGTCAGCCAAGAAAAACATTTGTGAGAAAAAATTGAAGCATCTACAAAGTATACACAAGCACACTAACAGACATACATGTACATATGTATATATGTACATAAATAATATCTACTTTTGTGAATGAAGGTAATTACTTCTCAAGCATATTAATCACTTTAAATTGTTTAGTCGCTCAACAGTTAACGGTTATATCGATTTGTGTGGCACGAATGCGTGTTTATCTGGTGTTTATGGGTTCTAAAAGATAATTGATTATATGAAAAGCTACAATTTTTGTTTTTTATACTTAAACAAGGGAGCTATCATGTGGTGAGAAAGGTAATTAATACAACATATGAGTTTTGTTAAATGTATTTTTTCGTTTCAAGTACAAAAAGTTAGTAAATTATTTTTAGATTGCCTTAAAATTATATTTTTGTGAAAGTGTATATAAATATTTGGTAGACTTTCTTTTTGTACGGATTGATGTCATTCTTCGTGTATTTAGACCTTTTCAAAGTTATTAGTCATTTTCAAAACATTTATAAACTTTTATAAGGAGATTTTCAAACGTCAAGAAGTTGGTATTTGTTATAAAAGTTATCGTTAAGTTAAATCTATGTCCTGCCCCTCAAAGAAATCCCGATTCGCCCCATCTTTTTTCCAATCCTCGAAACAGTTGTTAAAGTCAATTTCCGGATTAGCCAGCAATGTCTGGGCTACTACCCTGTTTTTTTAAACAGTTTTTAACCGGTTCCGCAACATGAAGCCAACATTATCATGAGATAAAATTATTGCCTCAAGTCTAGATGCAAATTTTGGGCGCTTTTCGGCAATCGTTTGCCTCTATTTGATGAGCTTTTGTCGGTTGAGCTCTCCAATTTGACTAAACATGGATATTCGGTTTTACGGTTTATTTTAGCTGTTTGATCTAATTTTCCATATGATTTTCTGCATTTAGGGTTGTCGTAATGGATCTATTTTTCATAACCAATCACAATCCCAATGCAAAAACGACTTATTTTTGCCTTCTTGTAGCTTTCTAACAGTATTTCTGACAAACAAAATCGGCATCATTTCATAAGAGACCCAATGCCCTTGCTTTTGAATGCATCCGATTGCCTTTAAATATTTTGAAATTGATCTTTCAGCAATTTCCAAAATTCTACAAGACCTTCTTTGACAGCAACCTTTATCGGATCATGCTTTGAGTTCCTCACCGTCAAAATTTTTTCACCGACCAGGACGTTCTTCGTCTTTCAAGAAAAAATCATCAATTTAAGTCATATAAATTTCGCCAAAAAACGATGACTTTCGGCTTAGGTTGTCTTCATTGTGGAAAAGAGAAGAACTTTCCGCAAAAGCACCTTTTTGAACTCTTAAGTTCAGCATATTATTTGAATTAAAAGAATCTATTGTCATATACGCTTCAAATGAATGACATATATTAAAAAAGACAAGAAAGTAACAGAATGTTCTTCGGAATATTAGAACAAAGAATAATCAACAGGTTACGCCATCTCTGGCCAACTGCATTAATGCAGCTATTTTTTTTTCTTCAATTCAATGATTTCCAAATATATATCTTTTGTTGATTTATTTCACTGTTTTTAATATTACTTATATTTTAGTGATATACCAATTTAAATAGTCCATATTAATTTTTGAATGTAACTGCTTTTCTAAAAGAGAAAGGATCTATGTAGTTTGTCGCTTAAGTCTCTTGTTTTGTCTGGTGTCTGCCTTTTTCTTTAGCGCCGCGATGTAGGCAACTTTTAATGAAGCTCCATTTTTGCGCTACCACAACAATATTTTGAATAATTTTCTCTGTTTAAATGTAAGCAGAGCGTTCGAAACTAAACCGCCAACAATTTTCAGTTACTTATAACTCGTTTTGTTACCAAGATTATTTTTAATGATTTCGTAAGGCTATACTCAACGTGTGAAATAAGCTTAAAGAAGAATTGCACCTGCCAGTGGTCTACTGGCTCAAGTGATTTGACATCGCTGGACAACTAGTGTTTATACTGATTAACCAGATATCAGTTATTGTTCAGGTTAAGTTGATTAAACTGGAGAATATACAAGCAATTTATCTTGCTTTAACAGCAGTTGGGGTGACCATATGTCTGAAATGCTGTTCGAAGTCGAAATCCATATACATAAGTAGATAATTTTTGAACTAGCAAATTCAAAATATTGTCTATTTCAGTCATCTTTCTATACTCATCTATGTTTTATTTGATAACTTCCTCAAAAGACACCCTTTAGATACTCCCTACTATTCTAATCTAATACACACTATACATACTTACATTAATTACCTAGGCCTGGGTCTACATTTCTGTATATACGCACACAACATTTTTAACAACAAAAGCAGATAAGATTAAACAATAAGTATATAACCATCTGCACACCCTATTAATCATCATTGTAATGTATTTAACTGTCTTTTTGACGAAAATAAATTTTTCCGTTGTTAGATATTTTTAGTTGTTTTGGAAATGCGATCAATATGTACTTATACGGTAAATTCTAGCATTGATTATTATGGTCATTCATGTTTTGTTTTTAGTATTTTCTCTTACGGGTTTTGATTTCTGAAATAGTTTACCCAAAGCATACAAACATATATGTAAACATGTATGAGCATAACGAGTGTGTGATCAATGAGAAGATGTCGCTTGAACAGTTTGATTTGTTTGTTCTTTACAAACACTCACACGCATCAATTCGCATTGATTCGCTGTGTCGTATTTGAAATTTTATTCTTAGGCTGATGATCTAAGTTACCGTTAAAGACTAGCCAGTTGATAGACAATTTGAGATGCCAAAGCAAGCAGCCAGCAACCAAACCAAAACAACCGGAATTCACTGCAATTTATAATCACCCAAAACTTCTCGTTTTCTTTCAATTATTGGATTTATTTTTGTATTTCTTCTTTTTTTTTTTTTTTGTTCTTCACTGTATTTCTTCACTTGCAAATTAACTTGTTAATCACGCTTTTAAAGTTAGATAAAATAAAAAAGTACGGAAGACTTGAAACGTTCTGCCATCTGCCGCGGTTCTAGTATTCAATTGGATTCAACAAGTGTCGCTTAACTTGTTCCACTAACTAACACAATAAGGTGCTGCATAGCCGACAGCCGAGATGATTGGTGAATAGACACTGGGTGCGCTCTCTTGAATTCTCATACCTATGTGGATTGTATTCTAGTTGCAATTCACAATAGTAATGTTTAGTTTTGGCATTTAGATATTATATTTTTTCTATCCAATTTATCTATCCTAAAAGTAATCCTTTTGTTTTTTTTATTTCAGATACATTGGATCAGAGATATCTTCCTCACCGCCAAACACCTTTTTGTGGAGGACTTTCAAGAGATCTTTTACAGGAACGACGGAACCCAATATTTTTATTAATAAAATATGAATTCTTAGAATACGTTAAATTAGTGTGAAATTAAAAAAAAAAATCTATTTTTCTCAAAACTACATTTTTAATTTTCGCCGTGGAAAATCGATTATATCTCGAAAAACTGTTGATTCTTTTATATTAAAAATATTTTCTGTGTATTTCTGTGCAATGTATCATGAATTTTTTAGATCAATTGATGCAGTTTTTTTTTTTTAATTTAATTCCCTAAAATCGCCGTTTTAGGTATATAGAAGAGCACCTTAACAAAAACATTGACACCAAAGTAATTCTTATATTAATTACCATATAATTTTAATTGTAATCTGAATGAAAAATGTTGGGAATAGGGCTTAAGGAAAATTTAATAAAAATTAAAAGACAAATAAATTTAGACTCATTAGTGACAAAAGTAACTAAAGTGGTATTAATATAAAGCAGAATCTTCAGAAATTATATTTTAAGTATAAAGTTATAATATTATTGAATAACTGTGAGCGAAAAAATTATATTTAGACGAATTATATAAAGCATTTTATCTTCAATTAAATAAAATTCGTTATAAAATACATATTTGGTGATTTTTGTGCAAAATTTTGTTACTTTTTATAATTTAACAGTTGGCAACACTATTTAACAGCCTCTCTTAGCTGTGCTCGCCACTCTATTGTGAATGTGCGCACAGAATTTGTTGTTCAAAACAATGATACACGACTCACGAACAAGTTTACGCATAAGGCGATAACACGAAATTAGCGCCAAAACAAATAATGAATATAGTTAATTTTATTATTGTCTCGCTTTTGCGGCAACAAATACATATGTATGTAGCGCTTTCGTGTGTGATTTTGTCGTTCGTAGGGCTGTTAATTGGCAAATGTTGCAAAATGTCAACTACATTGCATAAGTACAGGTGTAACGGAAGAGAGGCAGAGGCGGAAGCGCCCCCATTAGTCTACTTCTACAACTAAATACTTATGTATGGGCTCAAAGAACCAGTTCGAGTGGGGTTGGGTAAAAGCTGGCATTGTTATTTATTAGCGTGGGGTTAGATAATAATTAATGCATATATGTAAATGCATTTCAATGCCCTAAAAGGGTGCTAAGTGAAAAACGTATTACAAATAAAATATGTTTCTGGGTACTTACGCAAAATTAGTAGTTTGTGTGGTTGACGGCTCGTGCCTAACGCTGCTGAATTGGCAGACAGATGTGCTGCTGTACTTAAGTGCGGCTTATAAAAAGTTTTGCAAACGATAGAATATTTATTTAATAAAGCAAAATTACACCTTCCAAACATTTACTTTCAATTATTGCACAATTATCTATTATTAAACGCCAAAATTCCTTAATTGCACTTATTGTCAGCGAATTTGTCGGTAGTTGGCGTTCCTGTGTCGCCCACTTACGCGAAAGCACGAAGGTGAACCGCAAACGTAAAGAACAACAACTCAGACCCGCTAATTCGCGTTTTATATTATATATTGTATTTATTATATATTTATTTTCACGATTCCGCGCCGAGCAGCTCTTTCGATACGTTTCGCAGTCAATTGCGGATTAACTCGGTTGTAATTAAAAATTTACTACCAAACTGTCTGAGCGGAAAGTAAATTAGAGTAAAGCGACGCGTTATGTTTTTTATGGTGTCAGAATTTTATATTATTTTGCTTTGAACATAAATATGTGTGCTTTGTTTGTGTGTGTTCGTGAGAAATTCGCCGTAAAATGAGAATTGACGTCTATGTTGTTTCTTATCGCAAAGTGGCTTTGCGAACAAGCTGTACAGTGGTGGCAAATAGTGATAGCTTTGTTGCCAGAGAATTATTGCTTTGAGAGAAAAGTTTTGTATGGCACATTTATTGTGAAAAAAATCTTAAATTTTGACAAAAAAAAAAGAATAAAATTTTTACTAAAATATTACATAAAAATATTTTTTTTTTTTAATATTGAAAGAAATAAATAAATTATCAAATATCACTGCTTAAGTTGAAACACATTTTATTTGAATTTTTTATTCTCCAGTACTTTGGGTCTGAGAGGCGTAGTATCTTGAGTTCAGCGTCTTGTCGCCAGATACCTTTTTGCTCTCACATATTATCAGTGCTCATTGTAAGTACCTCACACGTTGCGTTGTGGAAAACACTCTGGAAAAATCCAAACTTTATACAAAATATATTTTTTGCTGACGGAATCCTCAGCTAAAAATCAAAGATTATATTTGAGTTGAAATAAGCCTACATGAAAACCCGTTTGTTGTTGAGAATCAGTGTAGTTCTCAGAACTTTTCATGTTATGCGATTTAGACGTTGTCTTGTGACCGTTACATATTTGAAATATACTTTCATAAACTGTTCGAATTGCTTTTCCCAATTACAATTTATTTTAATGGATAGTTTTTTGTATATAAATAGTTTTTGAAGCAAAATATATTTCATGGATTAATTTCCTAATTGAAGAGAGTTGTATTAACGGAGGTCTATAACCATCCGCTTTAATTTTTACAGTTCGAGCGCGCCAAATATGTCGAAAACAGCGATTAATGGCTTTAATTACTACATTTTTTAAAGGATATTATAATTATCAGTGATTTATTTAGAAAATTTTGGGACTCTCTTGATCCCGTTGCCGTTCTCCAGGAGAACGTCCAGAAAAAAGCGTCTGGCGATGAGGAAGATTTTTTTTTAAATTTTCTCGGAAACCCAAAAACAAAAAAAAAAAAATTAGTATTACTTTGGCCGAAAAATTAGTCAATTTTTTTTATTTTTGACGAAATTGCGGGTTTCCAAAAAATTATTTTTTTGTGAAAAAAATTACACTTCGGTGTGGCTTAAAAATTTGTTATATAAAATCTTATTTTTACGATCATTATCTGACAAATATGTACATACATATGTCTAAGGATTGGTTCAGCCACCTCGGAGATCATAGCCTGATATCGAAGAAGATCATGTGATAATTTTAGATAGATCGATCCAGATGTCTAGGAAAAATTTTGCTCATCGACTCTGAAAACACCGTTTCGAGAAAAATCGTTGAAAGTTTTGAGCGCCAATTACGCTAAGGAAACAAAAAATTTACAAATACGCTCGTATTTCCTACTCTCTTTTCCGGATCACATTCATATTTCCGGTGAATATTCTATAGTATATGTACATCTCTAAACTTTCGTAGCCTTTTCAATTTAATTTTCTAAACCCACACAATAGTTGTAACTTAGACAGACCTTTTAAAGTATTGAGAGATTAACCGGTCCACATGAGTCCCCAAACCGCAATATATACATACTTGAAAGCTAAAAGTATTGATTAAATTCCATTTACTCATTACCATGCATACATATGTACTACCCACAATCTCTACATATGTAAATAATTTCAAAATGCATTTTAAATTTGCTTTGCTCTCCATCAACCAGCGCATATATTCACAATAGCTCAAGAGACTGCAAATTCGCTCGAGTTCTTTCTAGTGACAAAGCGTAAATTTTCAGTGACTTTTACAACAATTGAAAACTGTAACAAATACGTAAGGTATATAAACAAATAGTAATACTTCGTAAGCGCTTAGCGAGCAATTTTTCAAGAAAGAGACTACAGGAAATGAGCGAATGTATTATAGTTTAGCATGTTCCCGAAACGTTTCGACGATGCCAACGTTCTCAACGAAGGCTACAAACTTAGTTGATTGTGCGGTCATACAATATAGTACATACGTACATGTTACTTGTATAATTTTTAGCATTAGACACGGCAGTCATCAGTGGGCAGTGAGAGCTGGACGCGGGCGCTATACCGGGTTGACTGTGGTTTGAGCATTTTCTTTTCTTTGTTTTTTACTGGCTGCTGACTTTACGACTATTTGCTTGCCAGCGAATATTAAAGACATTTTTTAGCGAAGTGGGTTTTAAAGTGCAAAAAGAATTGTTGGCCTTAAAGTTGAACTAAATTCAGACATGTACTTGTGAAGAACAAGCTTAGGGCGAAAAGTATGAAAAGGCGGAAAGTGAAACCAAGAACTTTGTCGAGTGAAATTGTTTGCAATTTTGTTGCTATTTATATATAAGTGTTAAATACTAATTATACTCTTTATATAAACTTATTGCTAGTGCCAAATGCATTTAAACTCACACAAGTGTGCTTGGAAATATTAAAGAACAATTAATACTTAATTTAATTTATCGTCTCTCGTTCTCTATCTCTCTCTCCCTCTTTCTCTCGATTCTTGCTTAACGTCATCATTCAACAACTATTCTACAACTAACTAGGGAAAAGCAACAACAAATCCGACACATAATCATCACAGCTGATTAGTCTCTCAGCAAAACAAAGTGCTAATTATTGATAAGAAATAGTTGCTGCGTCTGATTACGTACACAACATTACAACAACATGACATCTTTGACTTTCTTCAGTCTACCAACACGCACGATCAATAATGCACAGTGGCGTTGTTCCTCATCTGTACTCATCAAATATTTACGTGGCAATGTACAAGACAATACGTCTAATCAGCTGGCCACAGCTGTGTTTGCCAGAAAGTTCAATAGCTTAACTCCAAGCGGTAAAATGCTTTGTGGAAAACTAAATCAGCTTACATCCGTTGCGGCGGCTGCTGATAATGTTCATAACGGTAAGTATATTATTTTAATTTTGTATATTCTCTGAGTGCCTTGTTATACTAGAATTTGTCAGACAAAGATACTTTTTACGCTCTTAGTTATAGCTTAACATCTCATTAAATTACAAAATGTGATTATTTTTTTTTTTTTTGTAATATTAATATTTCTTTTTATATAATGAAAGCCGCATTTATTTGGAATTGATTGTGGTCCTCAAGCAACATTTTTTTCAGAGAAGAAATTGAGTGCATTTTCTAAAAATTACTCAGACCAGACGTGAATTCTACCACAAAATTTAAAAGAAAAAAGACTTCGTTAAAGCAACCCTTGTACTGGTTATCTTGGTGATATTAAATATTAAATTTACATATACATAAGTTATTCCTGATTTCTCACTTTATAGTTAATTTGCTCTGTATTTTTATTTACTCTAATTTTCGGGTAAATAACTTCTTTTATGTTCAGACTTATTTAAATACAAATTCATTTAGTTTAGCAATTCCTTTAATGCCTCTTAGTACCTTCTTCTTTAGCCCTGCGCATCAGCTAAAAAACATTGCCTACAATTAGGAGTAAGCAATTAAAGATGAAAATAAACGCCTGTCAGTCCCAGTGTGCCTAACATATTAGTCACATATGTATGCACTTAGTGCAAGTGATAATTCATTATTTTTCTGAGAGTCCAGAGAATATTTTATGTAAAAAGTTTCACTGTTTGCAAAAAGTTATGTATGTATGTACGTTTGTATATTTTGGGACGCATATAATTAAAAAAATTTGTGAAATCTCTTACGTAATGAACAAGAGATCACGAGTGTATTATTGTATAAACAACAACAATGAAATCCAGAGAGAGAACAATATTAAAAATTCACGGTTCACACGCTTTATTCACGATATTGTCGATGTTTAACCACGCAGCAAATTGAAGTGTTGCCAAATTTTCGCGATATTGGTTCATCTGCTTGCCTTTATGAACGTGAAGTAGTCCCTCAGTTTTGGCGAAATCGATTCCAAATTTCATACACGACCATTTCTCGCTGAAAAAGCTGCTTATTCATCGAAACCGTCTATCGTGTGCTGTAGCATATAGCTGTCATACAAAGTGACCGATCTAAATCAAGTTCTTGTATGACAACTTTTTTATTTGGTAAGATATTTTTATTAAATTTGTTATGGATTATTGGCCAAGGTAATGTTACAATATCCGAACATATTGTTCAGATCGGACCACTATACATATAGTTGCCTTACAAACTGGCCGATCAAATTCTAACTCTTGTATGGAAAACTATTTTAGTATGTAATATTTTTCAAAACAACGCTACAATCTCCGAACATATTGTTCAGATCGAACCACTATAGCATATAGTTGCCTTACAAGCTTGCCGATCAAAATCAAGTTCTTGTATAAAAATCATTGTACTAGACGAGATATCTTCCCGGAATTTAACAAAGCCGTGCTACAATATCCAAATACGAAGCAAAATATGAAGCTTTTTTTAAATTTTTCTTAACCTCAACAATATTTTTTTTTCGAATTTTGAACACTACATAAGTATGCCCAAACAAAAATTTCTATATGTAAATAATACCGTGAAAATTGAGCTAATTTTTCTTCACTAAAGTCCTTAGCGTGCTTTACCCACACTTCGATTTTAGCAACTAGTTTGAACTCAACCTCAAAAAAAGTAGTTTAGAACCAGTCGCTCGTTCTTGCACTTTGAAATTTTTCACTACAATGCTTTCGGCAGCCGTTTTAATTGCAAAATACACACACAAATACATAAATATCTAGCATTTGGCACATGTTATTGTTCTCCATACGTTTTTTTTTTTTTCATTTTGCGTATTTGTTGGCTGATCGTCGCAGCAGTAAATTCTAAGGTCTTTACGTAAAGTAAAGTGACGTACACCCCTTTCTGTCACACTTAAGAATACATATAAATCTTTTATGTACATACATATGTATATGTTAATATTATTGCTTTTGAATATTTTTTTATCTGTAAATATATATGTATATACATAGAAATACATGTTTGTTTGTACATATGTATGTATATGCCCTGTCTAGGTTTGTTCATGGGAGGCTCGTGCGCGCTGTTAATTCTCAAGTTCAAGGCTTAAATACAAACAAATTGTAAATATCAAACACACTTCCTTTACCTTATAGGTTTGTCTGTGTGTTGCCACGTTTGTAATTTGTCTTAATTGGTTGAGTGTTGAAGTGTTATCAGTTGTTTATAATGAATGAGCACCTTATTTGTTGTTCAAAGTTTCTTGGTAACAATAAATGATTTCGATTTTCATATAAAAAGATATGAATGTTTGGAAATTTTAAACTGATTTTAATGCCACTTGAACAGAGAAACTTAGTACAAATTAATTTTTATTAAAAATTCCTGAGATTTTAAGGTATATACAAGTATATTGTGGCTGCTTTATCTTTAATTCGTTAATTAATTTTTATAAAAATACTTAAAAATTAGATAGGCCGTTTCAAACATACATACATTCACCTCACCACCTGTTTATTAAGCTCCACTAAACTTCTAACAAAGCAAAATCAATAAAAATTATACAATTAGCCTAACATAAATGCAAATACAGTCTACATACATATATACACACATGTATGTTTAATGAGGCTGATAAAACTCAATTTATAAATAAAATTAGCATTATCTTAAATTCGCAAGACGCACACGCATATACATACCAGCGTAATACATACACAGCTATGTCTGGGTGAAAATAAATATTAAATTTTATTTGTATTCAACACATGTTTTAAAACTTGATAACACACAGCTTTTCATAGAAATAACTACACTTGATAAAAATTATACAATATTTATATAAAAACAAGTAAAGAAGGGCGAAGTTGAGTATACTCTCGCAACTTGCAAGAATAAAGACCAGGGATATACTTTAAGGTGTAAAACCAACCATATAAAGTAAAGTCAAGGGGTATTCGAAAATCCTGATATTAATTATATAGGTGCTAGGCCAAGTTTTCGCTTAAATTGATCTATTTTAGGCACAGAGATACACTGTTATGAGTAAAACACGCTGTCTCATTTTTTTAAGATAACTAACATATATACGGACAAACCATTATAAGATAAAGGTTATCTCTTAATTTCAGTTAAAATATATCGCACATTGTCCGACTTTTTCGAACAAAACTCAACTATAGGTACTGGGGGTCCAAATATTCGGTATTTAGGCCCTTGAACAGTTTTTGTTGGATTTGAACAATTTTCTGTCATAAAGTGGCATATACTAAAGGTATTATTCGTGCAAAGTTTAATGCTATTATATTAATTCCTTATTGATTTATGTTCTGGAAAGTAAAAGAATCAAGTGGAATTTAAAATTGTGCTGTATGGGAAGTAGCCGTGGTTGTTGTCCGATTTCGCTCATTTTCACAGCGTGATATGCGAATGTCATGTTCCAAACTTTATCGAAATCGGTCAGTGGGGTCCCGAGATACAGGATTTCACCAAAAATTGGGCGGTGCCACGCCCATCGTCCAATTAAAGGTTCCTATAAAGCCTTCTTACATTTCTGGCGTATTTATTTATCGATTTTTCGCGCTTTTAGCAGTTTTGAACAGTACCGTTATATGGGAAGTGGGCGGTGTTTTCATCCGATTTCATCTATTTTCACACTATCGGTAGGAGTTCTTGTAAAATTTAGTTGTTTTAGCCTTAGTGGTTTAGGAAATATGAACATTAAACTTATTAGAGGTTGGGACCACGCCCACTTTTTCAAAATTTCGTGCTCACTGGTGACACCTTCTACTGCGATCCCCTGTGCCAAACTACGCTACTGCTTATTTATGACACTTTTTATGTTTTCGGGTAATGGCGATTTGTGGGCGTGGCAGTGGTCCGATTACACTCATTGGCAATACCAACAGCTCTTAGTTGCCAAGCAACACTTGTACCAAGATTCATAATACATATGAGAATACGATCTTTTTCAAAAAACTAGCTTTAAACCTTTGGACTATAGAATCAAAATGCCCTTATTGGACTTAATGTTCGTACATAATATATAAAAACAGTGACAATAACAATCGGTGAATGGAGTCATGTGTAGAAGTTCACCCAAGTGAGGACAGTTCTCTGATCGCCATTCACTTAAGAGTAGCCACAAATGATTTTTTGACATATGGCTTAAGCAGCTCACGACTTCCGGTTTTAAACTAAATACCTTCTAGATAGGCAAAGAACATCCGTTCAAAGGACAACTACTCAAGGTTGTGTGCTGGGTTTGGGACCCGCCACATAAAAACGAAATGAAAAGTAAACAGCCTTTGCTGCTGTAAACTCATCTATGAGCGCGTAAACAGTGTCTACGACAATCAAGAAGAAGAATAATAGCGATCACATTGACTGCAGGGTCTTAAAGAAATCATGTGTTCCCTGAGTGTAATCCGATTGTTATGAAAACAAGAATGAATAAATTTGTTCGAAAATGGTCCTCTAAGACAACAACAATATATTATACGTTTTAGCGAGCTTTTACAGTAATTTAATTTGTAGTATTGGATATCAAAGACTGATTTTGTATGCCCCGAACGGTGGATTAACCCATGTCCGTATGTCTGTCTTTAAATTTCACAGACAACTTTTTCTCCCCAGAAAGCTGCTCATTCGTCATAACCGCCGATATCAGATCACTAGCGTATAGTTGACATACACAACTTTTTGATCAAAATCAGGTTCTTGTTTTTTGATCTTGTAGTATACCATTGTGTGTAGAAATGTGTTAACTTCAAAGAGTTTCTTCAAATCTCGGTATTATATTCGTATAAAAAGATAATTATACATTTTTAGATATATCGTTCTCAGGTCTAGTTCAGTATAATTTTTTTTAAATTGTTTTGCTTCATTTAAAATTTTCTTAAGTGACAACATTTTTAAGATATATAAAATTTAAAATATATTTTGTATGAAGGCAAGTTTTTTTAGCGAGAGTGTGCTAGAAAGCTCTTTGGCGTTTGAAAAAATACTCATATGTATTTCAAAAATATAACTTTTCTCTTAATATAACAACCCTTTCCCCCCATAAGACTTTTTTTTTAGAATTTTCATAGAATAAAATAAGTGTATACTTTATTTTGAACCATTATGTAGCAGAAACTTGTATGTGTGTATGTACACAACAGACCTAAATAAGTAACGCACACATGCTGCCCATTTGTGGGGCTGTCAAGCAGACTTCTTCCAGCTCATGTTGACATTGTTGTTTTTTTCGCATACCACGACCCTTTGCTCAACTTTTTAAGCAAAGCCTGATAACAAAATTTTATAAACTTCCAACGCAAAACAAGCAATTTAAAAGCAAAGCACAAGCAAACACATACATACAAGCAAACCAATACTTTGATCATGTACACTAGACCAGACAAACACACTTCCCTGTGCCTACCACGCCGCCATTAAGCTCGACTAACGCGCGTTCGTTTTGCACCACACTCATTTATTAGCGAGATTTTAACGAAAATATCAGTCAGCCAACCCAACCGATTTCATTCGTACGCGGACAATCGAACGCGATCGTCGTATCCGTTTTACTGGCTCGATTTTTTGTGCAATAAAAAAGAGTAATCTTAAACTTTTTGGCATAAAAGAACTCGTATTTTTATTTTAGATAATCGTCGCATTTCTCACCGAAAAATGTCGAGTGTTCAGCAACCCAAATTGGTGGCGGTCGCCGAGTCCAAGCGCTTCATGACCGACTGCTTCCTGGCCGTTAACGTGCCCAAGGACCATGCCGAGGCTATGGCTGACCTGCTGGTGGGTGCCGATTACCGTGGTCACTTCAGTCACGGCATGAACCGTCTCGAAATGTATATTAACGATTTGGCGATCAACTCAACCGATGGTGGTGCCATACCCGAAATCCTAAAGGAAACTCCCTCCACTGCGTGGGTGGATGGGCGCAATGGTTTGGGCGTAGTTGTGGGTAATTTCTGCATGGATTTGGCTATTAAGAAAGCGAAAGCAGTTGGTGTCGGCTGGGTATGTGCCAAGGGCTCGAATCACTATGGCATCGCCTCGTGGTATGTGCTGCGTGCACTGAAGGAGGGTTTAATGGGCATTACCACGACGAACACGTCACCACTGATGGCGCCGACACGCTCAAAGGAGGCTGCCTTAGGCACGAATCCAATATCATTCGGTGCACCCGCTAAGGATGATAAATTCCTATTGGATATGGCTACCACTGCGGTTGCTGTGGGCAAAATCGAAATCCAACGTCGCAAAGGCGATCCCTTACCCGATGGTTGGGCGCAAGATCCAACAGGCAACCAAACCAACGATGCTGAACTGGCTTTCAGCACGGGCTGTTTAATGCCGCTCGGTGGCCCGGAAATCTCCTCCGGTTACAAGGGTTACGGTCTCGGCGCTATGGTGGATATACTCTCTGGTGTCTCGGCGGGCGCCAACTACTCGACGAAGGTGCGCAAGTGGACGCATGCGGGCGCAAATACAGCGGCCGATTTGGGTCAAGTGTTCATTGCTGTGGATCCCAATTGCTTCGCGCCTGGTTTTGAAGATCGTATGACTGACTTCAACGGCCGTCTGCGTGGCTGCGAACCGGTGAGTAGGAAAATATGTGTAAATAGAACATGTCTATGACAAAAGCTTAAAGTATTAATTATTTCCTTAAAAATATATTTTCTTATAAATAAAAAATATATTTTTTTAACAGAAAAGTATTGATTTAAAACGAAAAATATATTTTTCTGAGTTTGAAATATTTTCTTACAAATGTGACATACAAATATCCTTTCTCAAAAAAAAATTATTAACAAATTATTAAATTTTTTTTTAATTATTAAACTAATTTTTTCAAAAAGAATATAATAGTTTGATTTTTTAACGTAAAAATAGTAAAAGAAAGTAATAAAAATTTTTATTATTGTTTTTTTTTAGTTATTTAAAATTTTTTGAAAAAAAATTTTTTGGTATTTTTTATAAATATTATTTTTTGTATAAATTATTAAAATTTTTTTGAAAATTTTTTTACATGAAATAGATCAAATAGCTTTATTATTAAAAAAAAAATATTAAAAATTTGTTTAAATAAAAAGGTTTTAAGATTACCGATAATATTAAAATTTAAATTAAAAATATTTTTTTTTTTTTAATATTTTTTTTATTTAGAGAGAAGAATATTTTTATATATTTTTTTTGTCTAGGTAAAAATAAAAATTTAGACATATTTCCGAAGCTAAAAATAAATTTAAAAATTTTTTACAATAATTTTTTTTATGCATCCTGTTTTTTCTAAAAAAAAATAACTCCAAATATATTTAAACAATTTAATTTAAAAAATATTTATATAAGAAAATCTAGGAAAAAAAATTTTAATTATAATTATTTTTTTTATCTAAAATTTTTTTATCTAAAAAATAATTTTATTAATTAAACTTAAATTTTAAATAACAAATTAAACATTTAAACTAAAAAATTTTATATGAAATTTGGATATTTTTGATAGCAAAAATTAAATTGAAATATATTTTTTAAAATTACTTAATATAATTAGAAAAACAATTAAGTAACTAAAATTTTTTTTTTTTTCAAAAAATGTGTAAAATGTTTTAAAAATATTTAAAAAAAAATAAGGAAATACTAAAAAACAAAAAAAAATTAAAAGTTAAAAGTTAGAACAAAAAAAAACAAATATTTATAAAAAAATTCTGAAAAAAATTTATGAAAATAATTTAATAATTTTTACTTAAATTAAAAAGTTATATTAAAAATAAATGAATAAAAATTGATTTCCTTCCTTACAGACCGACCCCTCCAAGCCCGTCTTGGTCGCTGGTGACAAAGAGGATTTGAATATGAAAGCGGTGGACAAAGCAGGCGGGATCCAGTACTTGGAAAATCAACTAAAGACTTGTGCGGCTTTAGCCGAACGCTTAAATATTAAACCGTTAAGCTTTAATTAAGTAGCAAAAGACAAACATACGTACTATATACGTTTTGTTTTTTCAATATTTGCATTTTATGTATGTATATGCAATTGCATTTGCTGTATAATCTAAGCCGGTCTAACCGGCAGCACGTACACATAACGGTACAGTGTACACACATATGTCAGTGCTAACATATCCATGGTGTGCCTATTGATTATAAAATTTAAGATGTAAATTATTATTTTTTTGTTATTGCATTTTTTAGCGCATTTCACTTATATATAAATCTTTTTTTTTATTTCTAACAAAGAACCAAAGTAATATAAAAAAATTTTACAAAAAACAAACGAGCTTTTTGATTGAAGGTTTAAGATAGAACGCTGCAGAGACTAAAGCTTTTAATTAAAGTTAGCTTTTTATTTGCATTATATGTAAATATTAGGGTGGGTCAGAAAAAAATATTTACTATTTTTATTTTTATAAATAAAAATTATTTAAATTAATTTTATAAAATTTAAAAATATATTAATTATTTTCAGGCATATTCATGAATTTATAGCACACTAAAAAAAACTACTACGAATTTTTGCGCAGAATTCAATTTCCTACAAATTTAAGGTACCAACATTTTTTTTCAATTATATACATAATTTTTTTTTCGAATAATAAAGACAAAGTCGCTAACTGAAAAGCGGAACACCTTTTTTATAACCTTCCTAAGAGCTCGAATTTGGAAAAAGATTTTTTGAGATGTCCACCAACCAACTTATCAGATTGCTAACTGGAAAAAATAATCGAGTTTTTCGACCCACCCTATTACATACTATGTATGCATATGTACACAATATACTATATGTATATTTTTCATCAACAAACATGTGGCTAAACTACAAGCTATATTTAGTGTCGACTTTCAGTTTAATACATTCAAGTGTTGGGAATTTGGTTGATAACAAAAGTAATGCAAATATTTGTTTTTGGATCTGAAAGTTTCTTTTCGCATTTGCTGATTATAAAAAATAGAAGCTGTCCCTAAAATTGTAGATAACTTAGGAAACTGTCGGTAAGTTCGTATACTAAGTTGAACTGATAAGTAGTTACTGGAGTTTGTATGTATGTAAGGAACGAAGCTTATATATTTTTCTTTGAAAAAGATGCGAACAAACAATGTCAACAAGTTTATAATTTTATGTGTTCATGGCAGTGAGTTTAACACATAGGTAAATACAAGTACGGGTAGGTGTACTATACTTCGATTGCAAACAAGATTATTTTAATTGTTAGTGACTTTGTGACCCTATAACGAGGCTTTGACTTTACTATAAATGTATACACTTATATATAGATATGTAATTCCAGAAATATAATAGGTCTAAGCATTTTAATATGTGAAACTAAAGTCAATTCTAATAACGAGTCTCTAAGGCGATTAAACCATCTGATCAAATTTGACCCGGATTTAACGAAAATCTTTATTATCGTCATAAAAATAGACTACTAAGCCAATACAAGTTTTCCAACGCTTAATAGACTTCTTATGAACCTCGACCAGGGATGACCTTCAGCGCCTTCAGCGTATGTGTTTTTTCAGTTTCGACTCATTCATCTTGCTAGATTGTTTCAGCTTTCGATGACTTCACGACCTTGACTAAATACTTTGTGTCACCCAAATATTTGTGATAAAGTCGACTTCCCAAAAGACGTCTAAAAAATATTCAGTCCGGGTCATATTTGATCACATGGTATTTCAGCAGATTTGAATGTCCATAAAAGTATAATTTGGTTTTTGGTATCTATCTTAATGACAAAAAGAGAAAAGATTCCTAAAAGCTGCTGATTGCCTTCTAACCACTATCGATATTAATGAGATTCATTTTGGTATCAGAATCATAGGTGGATATTGGTTTTTTTAGATCATCCGAAAGTTAGAAACTCTAGTTAACCAAGAGTTAAACAAATGTCCTAGTGAGTGTTGCCCACATTTAACAATATTTCTGTAGAAAACATACCTTTATCCATCTATACCCTCGAAGCGTTATGGTTTTCCCACATTAGACCTTTACAGATACACTTCTGAAATATAGTCATACATTTTTCTACACTCCCTGGTAGTTTTCGTCTAGACCCACCCCTAACTTAGATAATTTCCGCACCAAGATCACTAAAATTATCCTGTTCCTAATCTTTGTTGCAAAAATATCCTTAAGCATAATCATTAATATTTTTGACAGTTTGAAGACGACGTCAATATTAGGTTCTCAGCGCAAATAAACAGAAACACAGCCAATAGCATGTAATATTAGTATTAGGAATCAAAAATCTGGGTAACTGACTGAGAAATTAAATCATAAGCATCTCACTATTTTCTATGTCCGAACAAATTTTCAGATCCTCGAATTTTTTGTTTTTATATCTCGAAATTTCGGAACTCACGTAGAGGTCTATGATTGATATAAACGTCAAAACTTGGGAACGACTTTATCGATTCAATTCTGATTTTTCTAATACATTTAAAAAACTACTTATGGCAATATATGTAGAAATGGATTGGCTAGCTACTGAAAAAGGCATCGGGACTAGTCCTTCAGATCTTGAGATATCGACGCAAAGTTCTGCAAACGTCATTTTTTCGTCTAGGAGGTTCATTTGTCGCAATCATTGATATCGGACTACTGTAGTATATTGCTGCCATCTAAAGTAATCGATCCAAAATAAGTCTTTGTTTGGAAAACTGGACCAAATATCTTCAAATTCAATTTGGGTTGCTGTGAAAGGCAGCGCTACAATCTCCGAACATATTGTGCAGATCGGACCACTGTGGCATATATCTACAAAATGAAAAATAAATACTGTTTAATGTTGTAAAAAATACACCTGTGAAGGGTATTACAGCTTCGGCGCGAGTAATAATGAAACGATTGTTGCTTTTTTTGAGTGTTAAATAATTGACATTTAAGCAATAAAACACAAATGCTTATATGGTAGGGGACCTTAATCATCCCAGAAAGTGTGAATAACTTAACCTAGCGCTTTGCTAATACATTAAATAAAAATATATAAATATTAACTTAGTAAGTTATAGCTACATGCAAAAATGCACACAGCGTTTTAGAGAAATAAATAAGCGATAAATAAACGCTGCAACGGAATTCATGCTTAGCCGAAACCGAAAAATAAAATTTCGCGCTGACTTCGCCTCGCATGACGTCATCTCAAGTGTCCAGATCATTGTGGGCGAACCACATGACCATTAAGCGATTACTTACAAATAAAATAATTCTAAAATACATAATTGAATAAATGCCATAACCGAGCCGATGCACAGTGGTCGGTCTTGTATGGAATCAGCGGCGAAAAATACTTCCACTACCTACATATATTAAAGTGAAATTTTTGCCAAAGCTTTTTAAAATCTGCCTCTCCCGTGTCCCACTCCGCCACCCCCCGATGGTAACAAATTTTAATTAATTATATTAAATTAAAAAAGTTGATAAACGAAAAAAAAAAATTGTTTGAATATTATTCAACTAAATCAAAAATTGATTTTAAGAAAATTGATTTACTTTTGTATGATAGTTACTTTGACTGGTTATGAAAGGATCTAAACTCAAAAGCAATCGGCTTAGCAAGTCCTAATTTGTAGCGATCCGTTAGTTCTTTCGTGTATGATGGAGTCGATACATTTTTACGTCCTTATTGCTTGACTCAGCACATTCTTATGAGAGTTCTCCAATTGAAACTCGTGCATATTGAATAACATAGAGAGCGATGTTATGACTGACGAAAGAAGATAATACCAGGAATATTTTGAAGTTAATTCATTTGAGGGCGAGACAGGGATCACAGCTTTTTGTATACCTGAAATCGATGTATAAAAAAAACATACCACTCAAAAGGGCTCTTAAAAAACAATTGTTTTAAAATAATAAAACAATATATTATTATATAAAAACCACTTTGTTATACAACATATATCTCTATTGTCAATACTCATGTCGATTTATGGGGATTTAGCACGATTTTATATCGCAATTTATTTTATTATAAGAGATAATTTTTAAGCCATTTTCACTGCACAGTCCACGTGTTTCTATTGTCTCACTTCTCGCGCTTTTCGTAGCCCCAACGAAAGGGATAGAGAAAAAATGTATTTACCGTTAATTTTATTAGTGATTTAAGAAATAGCTTTGATACAAACAGTGGTAAATTTCAAACTTTAATTATTTTATTTTTGGCCTATGAAATCGACCAGTGTGCGATGGGTAGAGATGACTGCCTTGTTTTTTTTTTGCATGAGGCTATGTGCTTGTGTTGTTAAATAAATGCTAAATGGCATACAGTAGAAACAATTAGGTTTAATAAGAATATCGTGCTTAGAAAAGTACAGCAAAATATTTATATTAGGGTGGGCAGAAAAAACTTTGTTTTTATTTTTTAAATTTTTTTCTTTAGATACCGTAAAAAAATAGTCCGAAATATCGAAAAAACAATTTTCATAAATATTGAGCTCTTAACATTAATAATATATTATATATTTTTGATTTTCCAAAAAAAAACTGTTAGAGAATTTAACGACCTTCAAATAAGGTCTCATATGATTTTTGATGTTATTTGAGACTTTCGATTTACTCTGCAACTGGGAAAGAAGGTTCAGAGTAAGCATAGGAAAAGATAGTTGGCGTGAAAACATGTTGGCTGCGCAAAACACACTAAACAATTATACGGAGGGCCCGAAAATGGAGGATGGAGTTGGTGTGGGGATATATTGTCCAAAGTAAGACATAAGCCAGTATTTTAAGTAGTCGAATCCCTGCAGTATATTTCAAGCAGAAGTCTCTAATACAACAGCGGACAACTCCAGAGTCAACATCTACGTAGACAGCCAAACAGTAATCAAGGCAGTAACCACGTATCGCATGTCCGCCAGAATTGTCTTGGAAAGTGAGGTCGCAGTGGAAAATGTCGCCAGAAGTAACCGACTTCACTTCCACTGAGTACCAGGCCTTAAAGGCGTCGAGGACAGTCTATGAGTGGCTTAATAGCCTATCTGAGTAGCCTAACTAGAAGCGAGATATGCATTTTTTTACCAGATAATAAGAAAAAAACTGAAACCCGTTAGGTGGAGTAACCTTCCGTTATAATTAAGAGCTCATACTTTGATAGCCCTTGTTTGAGGTGTAATTTTTTGGGGTATCAAACGAAAATTTTTTTTTAACCCCCCTAATATATATGTATATATGTATGAATATGTATGTACAAAAAATGCAAATATATGTATTTACTATATTCAAATAAATTAATATTCCACAATTCAAGTGTATTTACATATGTATGTTTACAGATAAACATTGTGTCAGCGTTAGCGTAATTTAAGCTCATCACGTCTGCCAATCATTACTTGAATGATTGAACATACGTACAGACATATAGACATATTTACCATAACTTTTTTTATACTGCAAATAACAAACAAGAAGCTCGAGTATCTCACTTCGTACCTTCATAGTTACATTCATTTGAACCCTCCGAAGTAAAGCAAAGACTAAATTAAATTATTATTTTTTGTTTATTATTTCCCGTCCAACATCAAATACTTGCCACACTTGGCGCAACACACAAAAATATATATATATATATTTTTTTATTTTTTTGTTCGCGCGAAATTCCATTTTTACGCGCTGAGCTTTCAAGCAACCGGTGCCAGTCACCTCGCAGTAACTGCGGAGAACGGATCAAAACAAAACAAAAGAAAATCACATTTTCATACATACACACGGAATTGTATTGAAAATTATTCGTCGTTTGTTTTTATACGCGCATTCGCTTTCACAATGCCTCTGCACCACCATCAACTGCACACCAAGCACCCAACCAAAGTTTAAGCAACCCACACGCCGCGCCCTCAACCACTGGCATTTGCGGCACGGCGCACAACTCGCATCCCAACAGCTATTCGAAAATGTGCGAGTTCGAATTTCGAAGAACGCCAGCTCCAAGCAATCAAACGAAATATGAGCTGTGCGTACACAACAGATGCCGGACACTGCGTTTACCCCAAAAGCATCAAAAGCGCACCGAAATCGTACAGCAGTCAGTACGTGACCGCAACTCGAAGTGTAAAGTAGTGGAAAAGTGTAGAACGCAACGCGAATACAGCTTCACGTGAGCTGAGTGTTTATCACATACACACACACAAACACATATATATGTATATATAAACTTACATGTGATTGCATGTGTGTTGTTGTGACTTTGCAACCCCTAGAAGGCGCACCACACCAACTTCAGCTCCATTTGGTATACACAGGCTACAGAAACGGGCGACTTGGGACTCGCGCTGACGACAAGGACATCAATTCGCAAGGAAATAAAGTGTAAATAAACTGCGAAGCCAGTCAGACAAGTGCAAAAGTGCTGTTAGTGTATGAAATAAAGCTTAAAGAGTTGAAATAATTTAAAATTTTGTTGAAAATGACGGATGCTAAAGGACAATATCAGAAATTGCCGCCCGGCTGGGATTGCAAATACGACCAAGCAACAGGAAATTGGTATGTGTTGTTGCTATTTTTACGCCTTTTTGTTAACTATTATTGTTGTAAGTAGTAATTCTATAGTTATTATAGTTATAAGTGGCAACTATTTCAAAATGGGCGTGTGAAAGGCAGAGGAAACGCACTGCAGACAGCTTTTGTTGGTCGGCAGACAAGCCAGGAATTCCGCCGCATACTTTAAGGAAGTGTGTAGAGTTTTACAAAATGGCTGCCATAAAAATGACGAAGAGAAGGGGAGCATGTTTTCGAGTTGAAATGTTGCTTAGCATACTTTTAGGGCGAAGAGATGAGCTGAAGCTGGCAGAAGTAAAAGTGAATGAAATAATAAAGGAAACAAAAAAATGTAATAAAAAAATATATAAGAAAAAAATTAAAAAATTAAATTAAAAAAAAAAATTAGTTAAAAAATAGAAATATAATTAAAAAGTGATAATGAAAGATAAGCAAAATAATAATAAAAAATAAATAGACAAATAAAAAAAAATAATAAATTAATAAAAAAAAAAAATAAAAACTGTTAAAAAAATTACAACAAAAAATAAAACAATTGCAATAAAAAATAGGTTATAATATTTACCTATTTATTATTATAATTTTTCATAATCCGGCACCATATGTAAATAGACTAAGGTGCAATTAAAGCACTTTGTAGCCTTAAAAAATGGGTCGACAGCGACTTGAAGTGATACTTATGCGCCTACTTAGCTTTATATGCGAATATTAAGCATTTATACATACATATTAAATATGTGCACAACAATATATTCTAATACAAAAACATATCTTCAAACATACATATTTACATATGTATGTCCATACATACATATGTATAATATTTGTATATTCATGTGGAATATTTTACGCCGCCTGTGCAGCTATTTAGAATGCGAAATCCCCAGTTATGCAAATAAAATATGTTTGTATATCAAGGATATGCAAATCCTTTGAATTTGCAAATAAAAGCAGTAATGTAGAAAAATGCAAAAAAGTCACGCGCACTAATTAAGCTTGTGGGTTGTGGTTGCGGCATTCAAGTACGCATATTTGTCCGTAGAAATGTTGTTGGTGATGCTACGACTGTCATTTGCTTTAATGTCGTAGAAATGAGAAATGTCTTTAAATATTCATACATATATGCATATATATGTGTGTGAATGTGTGTAACTTGTTCTAACTCAAGTAAATATTGTCTGCTTGACTTGCTTAAATTTAAATCCTGTATATATGGGGACTTAATATTTGTACACATTTTTATATATGGCGTTACATATACAAACACAAAAACAACAACAACAACAGCATCCTGTTTAAAGATTTTTTATGTGGCCCAAACATCTCAGCTCAAATTGAATTCTTTTTAAATGATCCAACAAATTAAATAAAATAAAATGAAAATAAAAACGAAAATAATAATAATAAAATTAAAAAAAACAATAAAAAAGCATCAGTTATTAAGAATAAAAAACTTTTTCAAAATATTTTATAAATAAATAGTCATTCTTAAATTACTATGCAAAAATTAAAAAAAAACTATGAGAGGAAAACAACAAAAATAGGAAATAATTAAATGAAAAAAATTTATTAGATATTTGTTTGTAAATGCAACTAAAATTATACGACTTAAGTTTTATTGAACAATTTTTTTTTCTTAAATATATTAGGTATATATATATTATAAATAAAAATATAAAATATATATATGTATGTATGTAGAAGTATAATATATGGGAAAATTAATAGACACAAAAAATAATTTTAAAAAAATATATATACAATATCGTCATCTAAAATACAAAATAACGTAACATCACTTTTTTAGGTTCATATTGAAACAACATTTGAGTTTTGGTTATAAAATGGTTATATATTGGTTATTATATCTTAAAGAATTTTTCGATTTGATCGGTGAGGTTACATGGCATCTTTATGCTATAGTGCTCCAATCTGAACAATTTGCTCTGAGTGTGTAGAATTCTCTTGGAGACAGACCTGAAAACCAATGGACATGGCTGAATCGACTCAGCTTGTCACTCAGATCATTTATATATATACATATATACTTTTCAGCATCTCCGACGTTTCCTTCTGGGTATTACTGGGAATCATTTATCAATCTATGAACCCAGCCAACTATTTTTGAGATTTTCACAAAGTGTCTAAAGCTAACGCAGTTATGTTAGTTATATTTTTGTTGTTGTTGTGACAAACAAATTTTCTAAATAATTTTGAAAAATACTGTCAGTTTTTGATCAGATGTTCATACCAAACTCCCCATTCCATTCACGTAGATCTGCCTGTAGCAAAAGTCTAGTCAAGAGCTCTTGGGATATTTTACTAAAGCTTCATTCATATACATACATATAGTATAAGCTCACATTATAACTTTCTCTTTCAAATTTTTCAAAATTCTAACGAAACTTTGTATCAATTTCATAAATTTTTATAAAGCATTTATAAAAACAGTCAAATTTAAGAAGAAAACCTGTTTATTGTATGACTCAGCTAATTTTAATGTGAAAAGATAAGCTGCAGCTTATAAAAGTGCAGGAATTCAGCAATCTAAAATTAAAACAGTACACACAAATTCACATACAAATTTGCAAATATACATACATATATATGTACCATATATCCAGTCATACTTCAGCTTACACATTTTAGCTTCAAAACGTAGAAAAAGAAGATTTTCAAGTGTCTTCTGCAGTCATTGTACCGTTCGCAACCCTCAACATTTTTTTCCCGCGGAAAGCCTACGCTTCACATTAGATAAGTGCTGTGTTTATCACGTGTCACAATTTAAAATATAATACAAATAAATGAATGCAATTAAAGATTGATGCAAGAAAATTGTGCCAGAAAGGTCCTTAACTTTTGGCGAATGA
Organism: Bactrocera zonata; assembly: GCA_037783105.1. NCBI lineage: Eukaryota > Metazoa > Arthropoda > Insecta > Diptera > Tephritidae > Bactrocera > Bactrocera zonata. Next base: position 2,046,879 of record JBAWJQ010005835.1, on the reverse strand, counting down.
AAACAAAAATGGCAGCCGGTGAAATGCTGTTTAACTCAAGGACTTTGACTTTTCGTTTGCTGAAGTACGTACAAAGCTAACTGTATATGGTACATAATTTTCGAATATGTATCCATGTATGTATGTATGTGCAAGTGTGAGTGAGGGCTTGCGCATGTAAACACAGAGTCACGTAAATCTGTACCAAAGACGCGATGTAAATTATTGTTTTTGTTGTAAAGCTGCAGAGATTGCCAAGTGATTTGGTTAGCTGCAGTTCGAAAGTGGTCAATTCATGTAGTATATGTATACTTATGTTATATATGTATATATGTATATTAAATTCGTGATACTATATTATTAGTGCATTAATCAGAAGCTTTCATTTTGAAATAATCACACAAGAAATTTTGTTTACCACTTGTGTGAGGTTATGTTACAATATACAGCTTAGCGCAAAAGAGAGATATAAGAAGACTTTTAAGCGCCTGTAATTCTCCTTCTGTCTCACTTTATGACACATTCAAATTTTCTGGGTAAACATGCGTCTGACAACGCATCTTCGCCTTTAGGAGGCTCAATAAGAAACAATCGGAACTTAAATCCCCTCTCTCTATTGTGTCCTCTCTGCATCATAATGTGCTCCTGATGAAGTTATCTTTGTATATATGTATATATGTAACTATACATCGTCTTTATGACCCGTACATTCTCTCGAAAATTGTATGGCCAAATAAGCCTACTTCTAAGTTTTTCGCAACCGCTTAGTCGGTAAGAAATATTTAGTAAAATTCCAAAACTGAAAAAAGTCACGACATCGTGAATATATTTGGTAGGTAATTTTCGAAGGCCTAGGACTGTTTAATAATCCTGATTTTTCAAATCACTCTGACGTCTGAAACTTTTCACAAAAAAACTACTATTAACTACTTTTTTTAGAAGACGCCATATTGTCAAAAACTTAAATTTTGACTAGTTCTTGACCATTACTTTTATTGACCTATTATAATGAAGATATTTTTGGTTTTTGGATTTGAGATGTTTTTAAGCAGAAAAATCTACTTCACCGTCAGACAACTTTCCTCGAAAGTTCTTCTGGAGATCGTCTCTGGAATCAAGGAAATACAAAATTTTTCAAAATGCATCTCTGATTATTAGGTATATTCAATTCTGGAAATTTGCATTATTTTTATTTATTTATTTAAGGGGTTACAGGAGTTCGCTCGGGTAAAAAATAGCCTTTTTTCAATAATTTTTTTCTCATATAAAAAATTAAACATTTTATCAGATTTTTTTTTACTCTTACAAATATACACTATTAATAAAGAAATTCAAAAATTTTTGGGAAAAAATATTTTAAACTCAGCCATTGCGACGTCATTTCCGGTGACCGCTCTGAAAAACGATGAGCTCGCGTTGGCTAAATAACTTTTTACAGAATCTTCTAAAGAGAAAAAAACGTATTTTAGTTAAAACTTTAACTTAGAACTTGGACGAAGGGAAATAATGAAAATTGGATTTTTCGCAGACATTTTTACAAAAAAATTAAAATTTCAATGAAAATTTCGCGTATTTTTTTTTTCAAATAGTTGTAAACGAAAAAAAAAATGTATCTCAAAGACCTGTGTAAAATTTCATAAAGATACGTTGAGTTGTTCTCGAGAAATCGACACATCCTTTCACATTACTTTAGAATTGCCATCACTTTGTGAGCAACAAATTTTCCACTTCAACGCTTGGCAACCCTGTCGTTGCACATTTTAGAGTCTGCACACGCACACATTTGCAAACCGCAAACTTGCATACACACACAGACACTACCGCAAAATACTTTTCCAAGGCAATGCAATGTCCTTGTTCTTTACCGTGAATCGCTCCGTCATTACTCACACATACACACACACATCGAAACTTGCAAAATGCCATGAATGCGGCTTATTAAAAGCCTTCAACTTTCGATGTGTGCAGAATCGAAAAAAGGCAGCGCAGCAAGCAACAACTACACCGCAGTTCGAGGACATTTCCACGGCCAAATGAGGAAGGACGCATAATAGGCTTGCTGTGATTTACATAATTGCGCGTAATTTAAGTTATAGTTATTTGCAAGTGCATACATATTTATATATATTTAAGTGGTCTGCTTATTTATTGCTGCTTTCTGTCTTTTGCATTTTACAGTTACTACATAAACTATTTCACAAAAGCAATGCAGTTGGAGGACCCGCGCGGACGCTATAAGCAGCTGCAGAACGAACGCTGCTCCACCGAATCCATAGCGATGCAGGTATGTACGCTCAGTTTTTGAGATATTGTTGCGAAATTTTGCACATATTCTTTTGGTGCCAAGAAGTTGATAATTTGTCGGAATCGTTGATATCGGACTGCTATAGCATATAGCTGCCGTGCAAACTGATTGATTAAAATCAAGTCTTTGTATGGAAAACTTGTTTGTTTGACGAGATATCTGCACGAATTTTAACACAGATTATTGCCTAAAGCAAGGCTATAATTTCTGAAAATCTTATTCTGATCGGACTACTATAGCATATAGCTGTCATACAAATTGAGCGAAAAAAATCAAGTGATTCTATGGAAAACTTTTTTATGTGACGAGATATCTTCACAAATTTTGACAAAAATAATTGTCCAAAGCAAGGCTATAATTTCTGAAAATATTCTTGTGATCGGACTACTATATCATATAGCTGCCATACAAACTGATCGATCAAAATTAAGACTTTGTAAGGAAAACTTTTTTATGTGAGAAGCTATCTTAACGAAATTTGACAATAATTATTGCCTAAGGCAAGGCTCTAAGCTCTGAACATATTGGTCAGATCGGACCAATATAACATATAGCTGTCATACAAACTAACCGCGAAAAATTAAGTTTTTGCATGGAAAACCTTTTTGTTTGATAATATCTTTTCAAAAAATCTGGCTTAGATTATTTAATAATATAACGGTATAATCTTTGAACATATAACTCCGATCGGACCAATATAACATATAGCTGCCACACAAATTGAGCGATAAATGTTAAGTTCTTCTATGGAAAACATTTTCATTTGAGAAGATATCTTCATATTTGACAGAGATTGTTGTTATTTTATTGTTGTTTTTGTTTTTTTTTTTTTTAATTTTATTTTTTTTATATAACAACTTCAACTAATTTTCTTCCCTCTTGTACACCCTGTTTCATGCATTTGTTTGTGCAGCCCATAAACGGCTCACCCTATCACGTGTATCCAAGCAACAATTTGCAGGCAGTACGTGCCTTTCAGGCCGGTCCTGGCACCAACACAAGTTTGCATAACATGTCAACCAGTCCGCTGCTGTCCTCTCGCGGGAATTTGGTGAGTTTTTAACAAATAATTTTTTTATTTTTTTTTTTTAATGTTTTAATGAATTATTATGTCTACAACTTAGGAATTATCGCCGCTGCGTATGCAACGCGGCTCACTGACGCAGACGCCACGCTTTGGTAATATGTCACGACGTTCGACCATACAGGAGACTTCCTTCACAAATCCCATCGATACGGATGCGGTGGTCAATAAGATACAAAATATGTTTCCCACCGCCAGCGAGGATCACATACGTTTGCTGCTTAAAAAGTGAGTGCGCTTTAATAGTCACATCCCCCGCACTTTTCTTGAAAGAAAGAAATTTTTTCACTAATCACACGAATCTTTCGCTTTTACACGCTTACCTCGTCGCTTGAAAAAATCAAAATGTGCTCTCTTTGGCCACCGCATACAATACTATTTAACACTACACACATACGCACATTATATATATATATGTGTGTACATGAAAATCCACTAACAACTCTTACTAACCTCCAAATGTGTTGTTGTTGTATCACTTTTGTACTTACACTCACACGCACACACAATACACGCATACAAATGTACAACATTAACTCGTACGCGACCAGGTATTACAATCGTGAGGCCGTCGTCATTAGCGCCTTGCAAGTGGAGAAGCATCCGGTCACCATGCCAGGTCCCTATGTCACGCCGCCGGCCCAACGTCATCTCTACCATAGCAACACCGTGTTTCATTTGACACCACCAGCGCGCCGCCTGGACAAGGGCATAACGGCACGCGGCCTCAATGGCAGTGTTGCAGTCGGCAGCAGCTCACGCACAGCCAGTCCTCTGCCGGGCGGCCGTTTCGGTAGTGTCACAAGCGTGCATGGTGGCGTTGGGGGCGGCGGCGGCGGCGGCGGTGGCTATATGGCTGCAGCTGCTGCCGCGGCCATGCCGTTTCATCAAGGTTCGCCGCGCTTCGAACAATGGCGCAGTTCACCGAAGCCGCACTCGTCGCCGAAGATGAAACTGAGGTCCGGTGGAGTACTAAGAAATGCATATTTTTTGCTTTTGTTGTAATATTCCGTTTGTGGAATTTTTTTGGTTAATTTGCGGACATTTATGTTATAGCAACTATTAATTTTACATTTTCTGTGTTTTTCTTAAGGTTTTTTCGTGCTTTGTTATTCAGCAGTTTTTCTTTTCACTCCACTATAAGTGCCGCTTTGCTATATGAAATTAAAGTATTTTTTTTCATATTTTATTTATTTTTTTTAATATATGTTTTATTTGCAATTTGCTATTTGGTAGTACAATGCGTATGAGTAACATTCATATTTTCCTTAATTTATGAAAAAAGAAATTTTTATCGATAAATATATAAAAATGGTATAATAAGGCTAAAATTTCGTAAATTTTATATGCTCGGAAATAACACCAATTTAGCAAATGAATTTTAATATAAAAAAACGTTCAAAATTAATTTTTTTCATGCAGATACATTTAACGAATGCCTTGGTAGGCAGTAATAAGTTTTGATTTTATACCGTCTGATCAAAAATGACCCGGACTGTCAGAAAAATACAATATCATATATTTTAATACACGCAGTTTTCGAAATATTAATAATTACTGCTCTCGTACTTTTAGTAACAGTTTAAGTTCGATGAAGTTAATGCGCCTGGATGTAGGCAATATATTTCAACAAAACCGGTGCTATATTATTTCAAAAAGTTAATGAAATTTAAAAATTTATAAAACTTGGTATTTAATAATCGGCTTTGATTATATACATATATAATATTTCAAAATTTTTAGCATCTGGACGAAAATTAAAAAAAAGCAAGATTTTCGAAATACTAACTACAAAAAACTAAATTTGAAATTTAAGAAGTCGTTTAGTAATGGTTAATTTTAGAAAATAAAAGTGGAAATATATTTTTAGATAATTTTCTTAATATCAAACAATTTGAATTATTTTTATTTGTTTTTAAATAATAAAAAACTAAAAAAAAATGAAATGTTTTGTATTTTTTTTTTTTAAATTTAAACGTGTATAGAAAAAAACTAAAAATAATTTGTTTTAATAAAATTATGAATTATTTTCTTAAAAAAATTTTTTAAACTAAATTTAAATTTAATTAAAATTAAATAAAATAAGTTAAATTTGTACATAAAAATACCAAAAATTATTTTCTTTAATGAATAATTTTAGAAACTAAAATAGGAAAATATATTTTAAAATATTTTTTTTAATCATCAACTGGTTAGATCATTAATAATAATAAAAAAAATAAACTAAAAATAAAAAATAATGTTTTGGCATTTATTTTTTAAATTTAATTGTGCTAACAAAAGAATTGCATTTTTTTAATAAAATTATTATTTTTTTTAATTAAGTTTTGTACAGAAAAAACTAAAAGCTATTTTTTTTGTCTTTTTTTGTTTTTATAATTATTATTAATATTTTTTTTTATATTTATATTATATTATATTTCAATTTTTGGATTATTATTAAATATTTAATTTATTTTTTATTTTTTGCCTCACTATCGCAACTAATTTCTATATGTTTTGCCACCTAATCTTAACGCTTACTTAAAATACACCAACAACAATAATATTTATGCAATTCCACAGATATTTGAAAACCATTTTCCCCAAAGCAGACGAAATGGTACTACTTGACATCCTTGCCAGCTCGGACAACAATGTACAAACCGCTTCTGAGAAACTCATATCGATGGGCTATACGAAACGTGACTTCATACCACCAAAGATATCGCATCGTTCCGATCACGAAGCTGCGCACGCAGCCGCAGCTGCCAAAAGGGCTGCCGAGGAGACAGAGCGGCCGTTACAGCCAAAAATTTACACAGCGGAGGAAAAAGCAACAAGTAAAAATTTAAAATTTATTTTTATTAATTAAATTGCTAAAATAATTTATTTTTTCATTGCAGTACAAGCGCATATGAAGGAGAAATTTCCACAGTTGGCGGAACGCATTATACTCATGGCGCTGGAGTCGGTCAACTATGCTGAGGATCGTGCCATACAAATTCTCTATATTGTGCAAGAGGAGGACGAGTTGCATGCTAAGAAAAATGCCGCTACTGCAGCTGCAGCGACTGATGCAGCAATGCAATCGGCGAGTGGACATGATGCCGAAGTGATTTTGGGTGCAGCGGATGGTATGCATGGCCCAGGTGTTGGTGCCGCCGCTGATGATAGGTGAGTTTAGTTGTGTTTTACAAAGTGTTTGGTGATTTTTGTTTTTGACTACATTTTTGTAATGGACCAATTTCGGAGTGCGAAAAAGTGTTAATCCTTGTGACCTCTCATGTTTCACCAATAACCTCCTGGTGTATGTTTTGTTGCATTTCTACAATATACAATTGGATTTTTTATAATTAACTGTAAATGCTTTGAAAATTGCCTATCAATATTATTATAATAGATTCGAAAATGTTCAAATTTATTATAGATGCCAAAATCATACTTATTTGCTGGTCTACTTTCTATGATAATGCTATGAGGCTATCCATTTCTCAAAATTGCATAACTATTCGCTCATGTTTACTTACAAATGTATTGTATTATTTTCCTTTATTATAATACATATATGAAAAACAATATTTTTGAACATTAAAGTTACATCATTAAATGTTTTTAATTTTGGAAAGTAAAAAAATTGCAATCCAACCAAAAATTATATCAATTTGGTGTCGAAAACCGTAATACCACAAAAAAATTGAATTTTGACCACAACTAAACCGTTGTATTTTACGATTTGAGTTGATATCGGTATTAAAGAATTTCAAAACTTAACCAAAATACTTAAATGTATATTTATACACTTACACCTCTTTTTCGCCGCATTTTTTCACTTTCCAAAATATCTTCATCGTGAAGAATGTGTCATTCTACTTGACGTACTACGATTTTTCGCTTTCTTTATTTCTTTTTTTCAAACAATATGCATTTGATTTGTGCTAATAACCCCCAAAAATCGTTTTTCCCTCCCTCAACACTTTAAACGAACTAAGCAGTATCATCACTGTTGTTGTCAAAACACCGTTAAATAGCTACAACGATGACCGCAAAAGCTATCAAAATGCTTCAACGAAACATAACACATATGCGCCCACATCATTAACATCAACATCATTACCATCACCAACATCATCATCATCAGCATTATTATCATCATCGTTGCCACAATCTGCAGCAGCATGCAGCGCTTTAAAATCCTCCACTAAAATAAACGCCACAAGAAATATTGGTAGCAAAAAGGTAGCATTTCCCTCCATAAACCTAACCACGCCCACTACAGCTACTACACAAATTATACTTTCAAATTCACCCACTTGCATTGAACGCGACGAAAAGGAAACGAAAGCGGCGGCAGTTGTAATAGCAGCTGGTGACGTCGTTGACTCCTTACCCAACTCATCCACAATCATTAATCCATCAGCTACGCCATCATCAACCTCTATATCACCGTCCAAAGCTCTAAAAGAACTTCACATATCATCCGAATTGCCATCTTCAGCTACATCAACTTCGAATCTAGTCGCCAATGAGTATGAGAAACTGACTACAAAAAGCATACTGGCGCGTTGCAATACATATGCCTCTGGCATCCAGGGATATCTGCATGGCACTAATTCCAATAAAGCTGCCAACACTTCAGCTTCTATTTTGGACAAATTGAAACTGACACGCTTGCGCGAAAAGACCGAACCGCTAAAGTACGCTAAACTTTAACTGTAAAATGCTTGTTGGAACTTTTACTTTTTCTACTTTTTTTGTTAAATATTTTTCTTGCTCTTTAGGATGCTATTTAATTATTTTTGATTACTTGTACAAATAGATTTTTGCTTTTCTTTGCATCGTGGACTTGGTAAAGTGTTGTTTCTCAGTAGTTTAATCGAATTATTAAGATTTTATATTTTTATAAATTTTTTTATTTTAATTATGTTTCAAAACTCGAAGTTCGAGAGTTTTAGAAAATAAGAAGTACTTAATACTTTGAAAATTTTTTTATTTTTATATTTACCTACATATATAGTGTTTAAAAATCGAGTATTTGCAATTTTTCCTAAAAATTCCACACATTTTTAGTTACATAAGTGGGCTATCAAATTTCTATATAAAAATAAGTTCTTCATTATTTCGGTCTTTATTATTTTGCTTCGCACTGATTTCTAAAAATTAAGGGGAACCCGTTTTTTTACTTTGTATGTATATGTACATATGCACATATAATTTGTTGGCATGCTTTTTTCAATCCTTCAGACTCCACTCATCTACTTGTTTAGCATTTAAACGTATTTCTCTGTATGTGTGTTTGTGTTCCATTATTTTTTCTCAATTTTTTATATAAATTTTAAACTCACATCACATTTCTTATTCCCAACACCACCAAAAACAGCGCCGCACAACCGGATTCCATAGACGGCGCAAGTACTTATAAGCAGCGCCAAGATTTTAAGTCCATTATAGGACGTATAACGACAAGTGGACACAGCGCAGATTTGGCTAAAGGCGCCGATGAGAGTTTGCTGCTGTAAGTTGAATTTTGTAGTTGCTTTCTTTGTTCCAATAATAGTCCCCCCTTAATTATTTTAGCGCCGACTATGTGACCTGGAATGGCGCCAATCCTGATATGCCGCAAGGGAATAATCAAAAACAATTGGCACAGGGTCCAGACGCTGGTAAATTAAGTGAGCGCAGCTATACAGCCATTGGACGCAATCCGGAACTTTGCAAGGGTGCCCAAAAGGGTTTGGCTAAAGGTAGCATTTATGCTCAACTCGCTGCAGCTGGCAATACGAAAACGGCAAACATTAAATGTAATTAATAAAATTTATTTATACAAACATATACATAATTCTGATATTACATATTTACATTTACTGTTTTTGAGTGTGATTACGTGCCAAATGTAGTTAAACGCTTTGTATATTCTTACTTCAACTAATATTTTGAAATTTTTTGGGTAGTTAAATGTGCGTTTGCACATATTCGTCCATTTACTTAGTAATTACACTGTCTAATAAGTTTTCCAATATAATCTCAATTTCGAAAATCTCTACAATAATATTTTCTAAAGAATATATTGAAAATATATTAAATATTCCAAGAAAAAATGCAATTAATTGATATTAGTAACACATGTGCACAAACGTACGTATGTTTATTAAAAAATTGTGCGTTGTACATGAAATCAGTGTTGTGTCGTAAGTTTATCAAAACTTGTAGCTCTTGGAACCGCTAGTGTGTACTTATACAGAACATAATTCAAAATACGTATATTTTTTCGAATAAAGCTGTATTTTTAATAAAGAGCTGAACTGCTTTAATGTTTTACTTATTTTTGTTGTTGTACCGGCAAAATTCTTACGAGTTGACAGTCCTTGGCCGGTTAAAAAACCGGGTCCATTCCGGTTACGTAGACTCGACTGTTGTGGGAATGGCATTTTACTTATTTTCAATCCGGGTCAATTTCAGTAACGTATAAACCGAATGCTCTTTTGCTCGCTACTACCATATGTGAGTAGTCCTGAATATTTTGGCAAGAATTTCAAACTTCACTCTAACCATTTTATCACATTCACTTAAAGTGGCTTCGGGTAAAATTTAGAATAGCATCCCAGGCTTTCGGGGATAAGATGGGTATCGTTGGAAAGGTGACGGTCTCCAGATCACGAAAATATATACATATAGTTGCCGCTGACTTATAGTTTTCAAGATATTTGCGTTTAAAGGTGAAAAATTGACAATGTTTAAAGTGATAATTTGTACATTGTGAATAACTTTTTCACTTATATTATGCACTTTTCACTTACTAACACTTCACTATAACGTTTCTGTATATTAATTTTTTTAATATTTGTTGTAAATAAAGCTTTATTTCAATTATTTTGATTTAGTTAAATTTTTTGCATCTGCACAATAAGAAAAGTGCTGCCATGGTTATTTTTTTTCCGCGCCGGCGCTTCAAAAAAAATAACCATGGCAGCACTTTTCTTATTGTGCAGATGCAAAAAATTTAACTAAATCAAAATAATTGAAATAAAGCTTTATTTACAACAAATATTAAAGAAATTAATATACAGAAACGTTAAAGTGAAGTGTTAGTAAGTGAAAAGTGCATAATATAAGTGAAAAAGCTATTCCCAATATACAAAATATCAATGTGAAAGTTGTCAATTTTGAAACTTTAAACGCAAATATCTTAAAAACTATAAGTCAGCGGCAACTATATATATATATTTTCGTGATCTGGAGAACGTCACCTTTCCAACGATACCCATTTTATCCCCGAAAGCCTGGGATGCTATTCTAAATCCTAGCCGTGGCTTCCATGTCAAAAATTACAATTGTAAACAAGTAATATTTTATGATTTTAGAATTAAGTCTATTTGTGTCAATTAATTTTAATTCATTTTGTCACTATGAAAATTAATAACAAACCATAGATGTTTTGATTTAGCAATAAGTATTAAAAATAACTAAATATGTACAGAATAAAAAATAGTAGCACGTCTTAAACCTCATCCTCGTTCAGTAGCATATTCGGTATGCCGTCGGTTATTGGAAAAACACGACCCGTTTCAGGGCATTCCAGCTGCCCTTCAAGGACATCAATCTCCAACAACAAATGATGCAGTTTTTTTAATAACTCCTCATTTTCAGCGACATTCGCGGGTAGTTCGGCAGGAATGTCATCAATGAGCCCAGCCTGCAACAAAATATATATTTTATTGGTGAAAATGATTTGTTTCACAAAAACAAAAGCATACCACTTCAGCGGCCAAGCGAATACCTGACCAGTCAAGTCTAGGCAGTAGACGCTCTATAAATGTTGGATTGAACTCTGACTCAACAACGTCCTGTTTAGCTATCTGTAAGTGCATTATTTTTATATTACTTGAGGCAAAATTTTATAGTTGCAAACTTCATTCGAAAATAGGACCAAGTGTTATGGGCCGGTAGTAGCACAAACACATGCTAGTTTTACTTACAGTTAATTTAAGTGGAAAGCCAACTTTTACACCTTTGATGGCTTTAGATGTCAAAAAGTTATAAGTGCTGAGCCTCATATTTGTTTATTTCAAAAACAATACTACAATTAATGAAAATATAAACTACACCTTTTTACCACGTTCTTAAACAAATGCGCCTACAATACTGCCGGATCTGAAGAAATTAACTTTTCTGTGCATAAAACAGAATGCTCATTAAACATAGCTCAGCAAAATGTTTTGAAACAATTATTGTATTAACAATTTTCACTTATCTACTACTTTTTATATAATTCAGTTATTTTATTTATATACGTACACCATTCGTAAGCACATTTTTGTGTTTAATTGGAATCTTTTTATTTTAATTTTCTCTTTTTATAATTTATCATTAAGAAACATTTTTACAACACTCTTCGTTAGCAAGTACCCAAACCATTTATGACATCACAGCTCCAATTGGAATTTGACATTTCATTCCTAAATAAATTCTCCAAGTTCTGCCAATCTGTTGAATTAATTTAGAAATTTGTTACAAAAGTGTTATTTAGTGCGATTTCTGTGTAAAATATTTGTTAATGTACCACTGAATTACGTGCACATATTAAAATTAGTTGATTTGCGTCGAAAAGAGTACAAATATGGAAGATATATTTCATTGGTGCCGTGAGGGAAACTCGATACAAGTACGCCTTTGGCTCGAAGACACAGGCAATGATATGAATTTAGGGTAAGAAAACAATTAAATAAATTGTATAATTGCCTCCATTATGACTTTATGCTCCAACGCGTTTTGGCAACATTCAATAGAAGTGAGTGTATAAACTGCTGAGTGACGTCATGATGAATACTTGATTGCTTTGAAAAATTGTGTAAACATTTGCATACCAAATGGCCCCACTACATAAATAAGTATAACAACAAAAACTCCAGAGGCAAATCTCGTTCGAAATGAAAACATATTTGTATATGTATGCCACTTGTGCATATGATCCAAAATAAGTGTGAATGTGCAGTTCCAAAAAAAACAAAAAAAAAAAAAAAAACAAAAAACCATACAATTACTTAATGGTTACTGGGGATATGGGTGCATGACATACTGTGGTCCATTATATGATGAGTTTTGCAGATCGTTTTAGAACTTGACCGTCAAAATGGTGCAATTGTGATTGCTGTTTTTTATTATTATTTTATTTATGTATTGCTAATCTTAAATGAAGTCTACATAAATATTATTTTTCTCAGTGATGATCATGGCTTCAGCCCCCTGCATTGGTGTGCCAAAGAAGGTCATACGAAATTGGTGGAAACCCTGATACAGCGTGGCGCTCGCGTTAATGCCACTAATATGGGCGATGATATTCCTCTACATCTTGCGGCTGCACATGGGCATCGCGACATTGTGCAATTAGTGAGTCAATATATGCTTGTATTTAACAATACTCTTATCATTAATGTTTTCTCCATTACAGTTAATTCGTGAGCGCTCTGATGTCAACGCGGTAAATGAACACGGCAATACGCCGTTGCATTATGCCTGCTTTTGGGGTTACGATATGATCTGTGAAGATCTAGTCAATGCTGGTGCGCTCGTTTCAATTGCCAACAAAGATAACGATACACCCTTAGATAAGGCCAAAGCTGGTTTATCAAAGCGTCTGCATGATTTAGCCGAACGAAATGGTCATGACATCAAGAAAATAAGCTTTAAAGAACAAAGTTGGTTGGGTACCAAAACACGTTCACGCGATGCGACACTCTCACGCTTTAAGGGTATTAATTTGGGCGAATTGGATTTGCATACAAAAATTGCCAGTACACCGTCGGGTGAGACATGGCGTGGCCGTTGGCAGAAGAACGATGTTATAGCAAAGGTGCGTAGGTGTATGATATTGCATTTCGTTTTTTTGACAGCTGTTGTTTGTTTTTATTTACAGATTTTAGCGGTGCGTCACTGTACGGCGCGTATATCACGTGATTTCAACGAGGAGTTTCCAAAGCTGCGCATTTTTTCACATCCGAATATCTTGCCAATAATTGGTGCATGTAATCAGCCACCAAATCTAATTACAATTAGTCAAGTGAGTACAGGAGTTTCGAGATTGTTTTTTTTTTTGAATGCTTGGTTTTTCATGCCTATATCACATATTATATATATTGAGTATGTTTGTCTATCATACTAATCTGTTTATTTTTACCTAACCAGTTTACCCAAATCATCTTACCCCTACCCCACTCATCCGAATCTCCTCTTTGGCGCAATTAACAATAAATTTTTTTATTTTTTCTTGCTAGGATTTAATCATCTTTATTTAAGGGGTTATAACCACTTGCAAGTCAGAATTGTGATTTTTTTGTGAAGAGACATTTATTAAATTAATAAATAAAAAATAGTTAATTTCTGTTATATCAAAGCTAGGGTAATCTTGAAAAATAAAAAAAACTTGATTTTGATCGTTCAATTTGTATGACAGCTTTATGCTATAGTAATCCGATTTAAACAATTTTTTCGGATATTGCATCCTTGCATTAAATAATAATCCATGTAAAATTACGTGAAGATATCTCGCCAAATAAAAAAGTTTTCCATATAAAGAGTTCATTTTTATCGATCAGTTTGTATGGTAGCTATATGTTGTAGTAATCTGAACTTAAAAATTTCTTCAGACGTTGTAGCCTTGCTTTGGGCAATAATCTGTGTAAAATTTCGTAAACATATCTCGTCAAATAAAAAAGTTTTTCACACAAGGACTAGATTTTTATCGATCGTTTTGTACGGCAGCCATATGCTATAGTTCTCTGATTTCAATAATATCTTCGGGGATTGTACCGTTGCCTTAGAAAACTATTCGTGCCAGATTTCGTCAGGATATCTCGTCAAATAAAAAAGTTTTTCATACAAGAGCTTGTTTCTGATAGATCAGTTTATATGGCAGCTATATGTTATAGCGGTCCGATATAAAAAAAATTATTGGCAGATTGTAACATTGCCTTGAAAAGTAATCTGTGACAAATTTTATGAAGATATCTCGTCAAATAAAAAAGTTTTCCATACAAGAGCTTGCTTCTGAACGATCAGTTTGTATGGCAGCTATATCCTAAAGTGGTCCAATATAGGGGGTTTCGTCAATTTAGCAGTTTTCTGAGCAGAAAAGGACATGTGCAAAATTTCAGATTGATATCTCAAAAACTGAGCGACTTGTTCGCACATATACAGACAAGTCGAGCTGATCAATTATGTATTTATATATTTTAAAAGTTCCCCGACGTTTAATTCTGGTTGTTCCAAACTACGTGTTAAACCTGAGTCGTATCTAGGGTTAAAAGCGATTTTTTGAAATTCTGAAGTGGATATAACCTCAAATCAAAATCTCATATGCACTCCCGCATCCCGTTTAAACATGCATATTTTGCCGTAAACATTACATAATACACTTATCTTATTAAAATTGTCTCCAAAAACATTTGTATAGTTTATGACACGTGGTTCACTCTTTAATTTGCTGCATCGTGCCACCGGTATTGTCGTGGATACGGCGCAAGCAGTGCGTTGCGCCTTGGACATAGCACGTGGTATGGCATATCTACACTCGCTAGAACGCATCATACCCACGTACAACTTGAACAGTCATCACGTCATGGTAAGTATAATTCATATATACATTTTAAACAACAACTAATTACACAAAATTTGTTGTAATATAAATTTTTACCACAGATCGATGACGATTTGACGGCGCGCATCAATATGGGCGATGCGAAATTCTCCTTCCAAGAGAAGGGACGCATTTACCAACCGGCCTGGATGTCACCGGAGGCGCTGCAACGCAAACCGGGCGATCGCAATTGGGAGGCATGCGACATGTGGAGCTTCGCCATCATCCTATGGGAGCTGACAACGCGCGAGGTGCCGTTTGCCGAATGGTCGCCCATGGAGTGTGGCATGAAGATCGCGTTGGAGGGTCTGCGCGTGAAAATACCGCCGGGCACGTCGCCGCACATGTCGAAACTGATCACGATCTGCATGAATGAGGATGCCGGCAAGCGACCGAAATTCGATATGGTCATACCGATTTTGGATAAGATGAAACGCTAAAGTGCCTGAGCGAAAAGCATTATCACAGCTGCCTTTGTATGAGCTTGTGCAGCGTGTTTCTAGCACATTTTCGTTTAAAACTAATGCAAAACTATAAATGTGTGTTGTATCTAAGCCAAGCACAACGAAAATGCCAACTCATTTAAGAAATACGAAATTACCGTTAACTGCAAGCAGCGCAGGTCCTTGTCTATTGCATAACTGCGCTGCTTGCGGTCGCCTTTGCCAAACCACAAAAGTGCCTAAAATTGTCGGAATTTTTAATTAAAGCAAACATTTAACTCAATTCAAACGCAGATAATGAAAATAATTGCACAAAGTATATTTAGTAATTTATAAAAAAAAAAATTTGTGTAATTAACATTTATATAAACTATTTTTAAACCAGCGTTTTCGGATTCTAAATGTTGCACGTTGTATGTTTAAGTCAATTATGCTTTGTGGCAACTGTAAAATGTCTATTTTTATGACTACAACAACTACTACTACTACTACCCACCCAATGTCGCATAACAATTAATTTATTTAATATATTTTTATGTATTTTTTTACTAATCTCTACTATTCTAAGAAGCCAATTTAACTTTTAGCTGTTTTGTCGGTGCTCTAACTGTATTATTAATGCCACCACAGTTGTATTTCGTTTATTTTAACTACTTTCAACACCCACTGATTTATATTTTTATCGTTTTTATACTAATTTCGGTAATAAAAATAAATTTTTTGTTATTGCTGTTAAATATTTTGATATTTTTATATACTTTATACTCGTATATTATATTTTAAATATTATGTAATAGCCAAAATAACAAATAAAATAATTTTATGTAGTAATTTTTTAAATAAAACTTAATCAGAAGTGCTTTTTCATTGTTCATTGTTCATTAGGGCGCGGTGTCATCAAGTCACATTAAAAAAATAGAAATCGTTGAACTTTCTCTAATATGGTCTGTTAGTAATTTATGAATTTTTTAGTGAATAAAAGTGTACAAAAGTAGTTTATCTTGATTTTGGTCTAACAGTTTGTATGACAGCTATTTGCTATAGCGGTCCGTTCTGAAAAATTTGTACGGGGATTGTAGCCTTTCCTTGGAATTTAATATATAAACAATTTTCGTGAAGATATCACGTCAAATAAAAAAGTTTTCCATACAGAACTTGATTTTGATCTGCCAGTTTGTATGGCAGCTAATATTATAATATAATTGTAACTTTACATTGGACAATAATCCATACCATATTTCGTGAAGATATCTTGTTTAGCGGGAGTAAATTGCCCAACCGCCTCCTAGGAACATCAAGAGGTCTTTCCTCAATTACGTCGACATCGAACAATACGCCGATTGGACTTCGGACGAAACTAACTTCCCGCAAGCACTGACCGCCATCCACAGCGGAGCTATGAACACCTTCACGGACTTCCTTTCAGTGAATGAAGCTCGAGTCGCCGCGAGAAACGAGAGTGCCCCTTGCGTAGCTTTGTTCTGGATATTGTAGCAGGTTAAACTACTACTTCTGGACAATAGACCCCGACATATCCAACATATGTCCTGCGTGCAATGAGTCTCCGCATGACACTGGCCACCTCTTTGTGTGCCCCGCTAACCCCATTCATATGACACCATTTTCCCTTTGGTCCGACACTGTCGAAATAGCACGTGGATTCAAAAACCGCTAAATCAACAACAACGAAAGTTTCGAGGTGATTCGGTGTGATCTGGCATTCCTAGCTCAACCTTTCTTTGGTCCTCGTAATAGGTTAAACTTTATTGATTTATGATTCTAATAACTCCTTTGTAACCTTTGTTTTCCTTTAGTCCAGACCCTAGCTAGTTCCCTGATATCTGGTTTATCGCATGACATTCAAATCGGGTTTAAACTTCCTTGCTGGTTTAATGTGCCACTTTTATCTCTAATATGACTAAACCCAAGTTACGACTTTTTCTTCCTCTCTTTCTACCCTCCATCAATCTTAGCTTTTACAGAGGCAACTGTTTTTTGTAGCAATAATACAATCCCTCAATACTATGTTGTTGTTGTTTTTGTTGTAGTGCCAGAATTCTGCTGAGTTGACACTCCGTGGCCGGATAAAAATCCCAGTCCATTCCGGTTACGTAAGCCCAACTGTCGTGGGAACGGTCCTCATTACCTTTCTTTGTGATGCTGTCAAGTTGGAAGAACACAAATCCAGGTTCGCTCCAGTGATGCAGACTCGACCTTGATGAAAATGGTACAGTGCCAATTCTTCTTCAGTGATTTCATTCTAACCGGTTTCTTTGGATTATTTAGCAAACATATTCTTTATGGTTGGCTTTGGATCCTCTCTAGGTTTGGTACTTACTGCTGGCTCACCAAATTTTTACATTATTAAGTTTCTAATTATTTATCGTCCACGATTGATGTAGTTCTTGTAGCAGCAGAAAACATTCTAAAGTAATTTGGAGGAATGCTGATGTGATTTCGTTTCGATTACGGAACCCCGACTCGTGGTTTCAGCATTTGATCGGCAGTTTTCGTTCAGATTGTTTATTTTTTCGGAAGGATTAGATATATCTTGGCTTCTGTTCGAGACTATAACAGGATTAGATCAGATAAGTGATGAAAAATCTTTATTAACATTGTTCGATCCGAAAAAAGTGGGCGACACCCTCACTAAACTATGTCTATCCTGCTTCCGCCTAGTCGAAATCAAAGGAATGAGCGGAACAGGTAGAATTTCAAGTTTGGCTACCACTTCCTGAGTTGTGAATTGAGATTTCAGCTGTGGGAATCCCTCAACAATTTTTGAAAAAGTTTATTTCCAACATCAAAGTGAATTTCTCACATTTTCTGAAACTTATACAAAGCTTCCCTAATATATTTGTGGCACGGATTGTCTTATACTTCTCCTCCACATCCCTGTCAATAAATTTGGACATTCCTAAATGTCATTGTTCTAAAAGCATTATTCACCGGATAAAGGAAGCAATGCCTGAGCATAACACTAACAAAAACCGCTGAAAATACTTTGCCGGTCACGTGCTTTCTATCGGCTTCGCCACCGAGCTATTCCACATTTGTAGCTTGTCTGCAAACGTTTGCAGAAATGCATTTATGATGATTTACTGTCAAAACTTTACTTTACTTATATATGAGAGAGAGCGTCGACTGTGCAGTAGCGGGGAATGAGCTTCTAAAAGCTCCAACGAAACCCCACACTCGAAACACGAGCCTCGGCGCTCAGCTGTTGTTGCCGGAAGTGCAGACCATACTCGGTTAGCCTGTGTATGCGCGAGTGAGTGTGAAAGACGCTGCAATGAGCACAACGGCCCTGACCTACTTAACATCAGCGCTGGCAGCAACAACAAGCACAAGCAAATAATTTGAAAAGAAAGAGCTATTGGGAGCAGATTCACTTTTTATTGCAGCGGCTAGTGTTCCGTCTTGTGCTCGTATCCTGAAAAGTGTGAGAACCCAGCGATTTCGCCTCTGGTAGTGCGTGTGTGTTTGTTTACTTGTATGGGTTTGTGTTGTTAGCTTTTCTAAGTGCTTGTCGAAAGCTTTGAAAAGGCTCATAATGAATGAATCAGTAAGGCAAAATGTGGAAATGCAATTGTTGACATTTGAGGAAAATGGCTTATGGTGATTGGAAGTCAGCGCAGATAATTACTTAAGAATTAAGTAGTATGCAAAATACAAATAAATATTTTAATTTGCGGTAATATTGATTGCTTCTAAGATTTTTACATGGAAAATCTAGCTGAAAATATTCAGCCATTTTTCGGTAGCATGCAACTTGTTCAAAATTGAGTCGGACTGATTAAACTTTTTTTTACGTATTTTTAAGTATACCCTTCAAAATAGGCTTCAGTCAATACCAGCATGTCAACTTTTAACTAAATTTTCCATACATTTATTATAAGCCTCGACTGGGGTGACCTTCACTGGCTTCAGCGAATTTCTTGGAGCGCCATTCGCCAGATTAAACAGCTTAGACGTCATATTCATAAACACACTTCTCGTCGCCTGTAATGATGCGATTGATGAATGTAGCGTCCTCAGCTAATCTATCAAGCATCTTTTTTACAATGGATGGTCGAACTCTACCATTGACAAGTTTTATTTCCAAATCATTAGCGAAAATGTGTTGAGTCCATCCAAAAGAGTTGTTAGATCCTCACACTGAGATCCTCCCCTATCTTTCGAATGCCAACATGACGATTTCCAAGCACTCTTTCTTTACTTTTTTCGATATTATCGGCTTTCACTGAGTACTGTGTGCCACTCAAATACTTGTATAATTGTGTGTTCGTGATCATTAGATCATCAGATTATTCATTGAGTCGACCTAATTCCTCTCCATTGAGTAATTTTTCTGGTTTACAAACAAGAAATAAGTAGTACTGACGAAAAAGAAATCTTAACATACTGTTCTATTGTTTTATACTATTTTCTCGCTGCAATGTGATTTGGATGTCATCGATACAAACTTTTCCCAGAGAATCCGCATACAATAAGTCGTTAACAATTCTCATAACAGCCTTTTCTACGATCCCATAATTGACTCGGATTTTATTCGGCCAAGAGCAGTTCAGCGATCTATCCATGTTTGGTGCGGTTAGTAATAGTCAATGATCCTTAAGGCACTGCAGCTTGTATCTTCTTTTTAGGCAGATCCTTTTAGGTATACAAAAACATTATACAATTTCACTGCTCCTTGGTTGTAGGCGTATTTTTATGTATTCTAAATTTAAAAAAAATGGTATTTGGCAATTAAATATTGGTATGGTACCCAATAATGGAAAAGAAATACGCGGTAAAGCGTATGGAAAGCATACAAAGAACAGCTGGTATATGCATCAGTGGAGCTCTTAGAAAACGCCAAGTCTCAGACAGTAAACGTTATTTTACTTAGACGGAGGATACCCTACCTATTAGTCGCCCGTAATAAGAGAATAAGTTCCCGCTTCTACTTACAACCACGGATCTTCGAATTCTTATAGAATTGAACATGAATTCATTCAGCATTATTGCCTTCCCTTTCAGAGAAGAGTGGAAAAGGCAGCTATACGAATAGGCCCGAACGAGATAATAGAGAAAGAGGTGGTGTCTTTTCAGTAAACTTAGATATCAGAACCGCCCTTCCTCTGTCAAACCACTTCATTATCTTCCAAGCGGAGATCACAGCAATTGTTTTAACGAAGCGTGTGCTCACACCAACTATTATGTATATTTATATATAGATAGTCAAGTGGCTTTAAATTTACTGAAGTCTCTTAGGGTAATGAAAGATCGACAAACCTGCAATAAGTTTCAGGACATCTTTTTGGTATCTGTGAAACAGATGAACCAGCTAAAGCAGGTACCAACCTACAATTAGACTCCGGAAAAGAGGGAATTTTTATGTCTCTGATTACTTGTAGATATTTATATATGAAGATATTTATATTTATTTATCGACAAAGATGTTATGGATACAGAGCAGTCTTGGTGGAGTAAATTGCTGACTTTTTCATCTAGCAAGAAAAGTTGGCATGAATGGGGGCCGAATATTAAAATTCAAAAGGAAGAACATAAGAACTTTAATTTGGTAGGAGTGTTATCAGAACATTGTTTAATTGGCAGATATGCAAGCAGACTAGGAATACCGTGCTGTGATTACTGATGAAGCTGTCAAAGGGTCGAAGAAGAAGATAAACTATGTCATTTTCTATGCGAATGTTAGACTTTGTATAGGAAAATAATCGAAACTATCAGTCGAACAGCTCCTGGAATTGTTCACAGTGTTAGAGCTCTGTGACCATATGTGATATAAGAGAGGGCACAATAGACTATAGGTCGCAGTGCAAAGCCTCAATTATTTGCTATCTATCTATCAGTCGAAGATTTCTTGACGGTATCTTAGAGGTTGCGCAAAAAAAATTTGGATTGGTGAACTTCTTCAAGAGCACATGGTGCTTAAGAGAGGACATAATAGACTGAGAACATTTTAGGTCAGGTGGTTTTACAATAGGTCTCCTAAAAGCTTCGATGAGTCGTCAGATATCAATCCCTTTCTACCTACCTGGTAAATAGTTGCAATAATAACAATAAAACTGCCAAGTATAGCAATGACTTGGAATCATATCATTTATTTAAAAATCAGTTTTTTTTAAATACGCCGCCAATTTGTCAATTTTTTACCGGTTTTCACCGTAGGTCAATGTACGTAAAATATTTTTTAGAATAATTTTTTTTTTGTTTTTTATTCTTAAAAATTGCATTTTTAACTCTATCACGCAATGTTTCTTACTTAACTTGGCTTAAAATTTTTCACATTACAATTTCTTCACCATGTTCAACTAAGCGTATGAGTGATCTCCAGAACATACGAAACCATTTGACAAAAGTTACTCATACGCCCCGCGCAGAGTTCTGAAGTCACATGAAAAATGAAAATCAACATACGAATGAATGCTTTATTTATTGTTACATTAATGATTGCTTTTGATCAATTTCCGGGTGGACCTGTGTTTTACAAAAAAATTGCAAAATATTACCAGGCGAATACTTAAATTCATAAAGTCAGTACCCAACAATTACTATTTTTTTATAAGCAGCGCTCTCTCACTTACTTACTCTTACTCTCCGTTATAATGCACCTACTCTCACCAGCACTCGCGCTTTTGCGCTATGTTTTCATATTCGCCGCTCTGTTTATGTTTTTCAACGGCGGTTCGGTGTTCTTTGTCCTGCTAACGGTGCATTGCTCGCTGCTGCTTGCTGCTGTTGTTGTTGCAGTTGTTGTGCAGCGCGCACATGTGACCGCTGTTATCCTTTTTGTTGCCATAACCAACAACTTCGGCTATATTTGAAAGCTAACGAGGCGTACATTTGCAATTGCTGATGGACTAACGGTGCATATTGCGGCCGAAACGTGCCTGCCGCTGCCACTCACTGACTCTTCGATACGCCAGCTTAAAGTTTAATGGTCCACTATTCGAGTGCGCTGCAATGCAGTGGCGGGGCGGTGCAGTGCAGGAGCGAGCGAGTGTGTGCAAGAGAGACGCACACACACACACAGAGATGGAGAGAGAGAGAGCGGGCGTGTGTGCTGAGGCGCACGAAGGAACGGGCAGTGGCTATTCCAGTTTTAGTTGGCGACACATCCGCATTGTGGTCAATAAAACACACACCGTTTTTGTTGTTATTTTTTGCTGACTTTAACGGTGCTGTCGACCACGCTGCCGAAGCTGAGGGCTTTTGAAGATGAATTTCACTGCATTTTTCGCATGTTTGGAAAATAGCGGTTGTGAAGTTTCTAACGCGTGGTGGTGAGCAAGCCGCATCAACCAAAGCGGATTAAGTCGTCGTTGGTTAAGTAGTGAATTACCAAATGTGGGCAAAATGCATTTGTAGTGAATATTAGTGAAATTATTGCAATAACGGTAAAAAATCATTTTCAAATGTGTGTGTGTGCGAATAAAATTTATTGATTTGTGCAACAAAAGCCAACATTTCGAATAGTAAGTGCCGCATATGCAAATAAATTGCATTAAAAATTTGCAACAACAACAACAACAATATAGCACTGCAAATTCTGCATAAATCCAAAAGCTGCAATTTATTCCTTACCAACAACAACAACAAACACACTATTTGACATTATTAGCGCAGAGTAGCGAGACAGGCTGACAGGCAGACGGGCAGGCGAGCATAAGCTGCACAAAACAAACAACACCAACACCAGCACCACCGACCACCGCCGGTAGGCTCATCGCGCACTCGGCACGACAGCCTCGGTGCCTGTGTGCCGGAATGCCTGCTCGAATGCAGAAAAAGCTCTGGCGGCATGCAGCCAAGTAACTAAAAACAAAACGGCGACTAAAAGCCGATCAGCTAAGCAACCGACCGACCGGGTTTTCACAAGCCCAAAACACACACAAACACACATACACACTCACGTGCTACTGGCAACACAAGTAAGTACCGTTACACTCGCAAACAAATGCAGCGCTTTGCAGTGGCTGACTGTAGATGCATATTCGCTAGTGCCGCAAAGCGTTTGTGGGCGGGGAGCAGTCGGTCGATTTGGTGGAAAATCCATTAGAAAGCAATCGAAATCAAAATATACAAGTGAAAATAGTGGCGAAAAGTGCTTTAAAACTGGCAATAATCTGCAAATGAAGTTAAGTGAAAATGGATTAAAATTATTTCGCGTGAATAATTGCGAAAATATTTGAAAATATAAGTGTAAATACTGAAAATACTAAGCATAGCACATACACTGCGTTACAGTCTTGGAAAAAGTGGGTTTAAAAATAGTTGTTGTTGCAAATGTGTTTAAAAACATTAAAAGTGTAAGAAAATGCAAAAAACTTTGCCTGAAATATTTGTACTTTGTGTAAACGAAAAGCAATAAATCACTTTAACAAATTCAAAAATCATTTTAATTCAATAAAACAGTGTGTGCAAATATACTTAGCCACTGTAATACCACAATAACATATTTATATGGAGCCAACTTTAAACAAATCACCAAGAAAAGTGAAATTGAGTGAAGCAAAAAAATATAAGTTGAAAATATCCTCAGTATATATGTATAATCGCTTGTGAGAAAATATATGCTCAGCTCAAAACATTGAAAAATATAAATATCGACTTTATAAAAATCATAAAAAATAATACTTAAATCCGTAACGTTATCTTTTTTTGATCGAATCTCGCTCCGTGCACCCGGCAACAGCTTAAATGTATTTTAGTGTTTTTCAATATCTAGGCCAGCCCCATCGAGGGCCGGCGACACATGGAGTTTCCAACCAAATCTAGTTTAAGCGTCACTGACACTAACAGGTATGTTTCAATGATTTTTATTTAATTTTTATTTTTTATTCTAAATAAAGCAAACCCATGAAATACTTAGCTAAACTGTTTTAAATATTTGCCTGAAATTGATCCAATGATAGGCACGCGAGGAAAGAACACTCGCCTAAAAATCAAAATCATAAGAAGAAACTACAAAAACACGAATATGGTACTTTTATACCCTGCACAGGGTATATTAGTTTGTAACATACAGAAGAAAGCGACAGAGACCCCTAATTTAACTATATATCTATATAATTGATCAGCGTGACGAGTTGAGTCGACTTAACCAAGTCCATTTGTTTGCACATTTGTATATGAGCGAGCTTGTCTCTCAGTTTTTGAGATCTGAAATTTGGGGCACCTTCTTTTCTCTCCCAAAAAAATACAATATATCAAACAATGTTGTGAAAGAATTCAATATTCATTATACCTAGAAATTGCGAGTAAATGAGAGTTATCCATATCGAGATTTCCTACTTTTTTTTTAATAAAAAACACAGAAACTTCAAGTTTAATGGGGAATGTTTATTATCATTCTAAAGAATATTATTTAACGTTTTTTTTTTTGAAGATTATCTCTTTCACATGTTGCCAGCGGCTACCTATCAGATGATACATTCGTTGAGTCCACTTTTCGATAACTCGTTCGAGCATTTCGACTGGTAACTGGCGTATGACACGGGTAATGTTTTGCTCCAAGGTCTAAATCGAAGCGGGATTGTCCGCATAGACTTTAGACTTAACACATACCCACAGGAAAAAGTCTAACGTTGTGATATCACACGATCTTGGTGGCTAATCGACCGGTCCAAAACGTGAAATTATCTGCTCACCGAAGTGTTCTCTCAATAAATCCATTGATTGACTCCATCTGTGGGAAATGGTGCCGTCTTGTTGAATCCAAAGGTCGCCGATATCACGAGCTTCAATTTCAGGTATCAAATAGTCGGTTATCATGGTAGAATAACGGTCGCCTTTGACGGTTACGTTCTCACTGGCATCATTTTTGAAGAAATATGGAGCGTTAATACCACCGGCTCATCAACCCTACCAAACCCTTGTTTTTTCTGGATGAAATGGTAGCTCTTGATTCTCTTCAAATTACTCTTCATCCTAAATGCGTCAATTTTGCTTGTTTACATACCCATTGAGCCAGAAAGGGGCCTCATCGCTGAACAAACTTTGCTTCAAAAGCGTCGGATCTTGGAACATTTCAAGAGTCGCTTGGGAAAGTTGAGCGGTTTCAGTTCTTGCATAAGCTGTATTTCATACGCTTTCCATTTAAGGTCTCGACGTAAAATGTGCCAAATCGTTCCGTACGTCAGTATGAGTTGTTGCGAACGGTGCCGAATCGACTCTCCACAGTCCAGATCCCTCTCAACTACGTCTGTTATATTTGGTTCACTGAGTGCTGAACGTGGTTTATTCGATGATGGGTGATGGTGATGAGAATAGTATGCTCGGTAGGCCGATTATGTTGACTATAAATTAAGGGAAACGGGCGAAACACATTCTTTACAAAACATGAATTTTCATAATAAAGTTGAACAATTTGTAAACATTGTTCAGGCGTAAGTCTTTCCATGATGAAATGACAAATAGTACAGAATATTAGCATGACAGATTGACACGGCTTACCAAGATCTGTCAAAAAAGGCTAATGAAAGAAGTACCTCACCCGTTAGCTTCGACGTAGTCGAAATTAACTGCTTTTTTTTAATAAAGTTAAATTGAGTTAAAATATAAGCGAATTCTAATATAATATAATATTGAAAATTTAATAAGTTCTTTAAAAACACAAAATTTTGTAAATTTGAACAAACGCAGTCAATATCCACGCTATACAAAGTCTAGCAAGATAGTGTCGTTCCATTAGCTGATTTCTTAATTTACTTGTGTTTTCATTGCCTAGCAGTATTCTTCTTGGTAAAATTCTCCGTTATCTCGAGCTCAGCTTTATTATTTTCACAGTTTTCAATATTTTCAGTACATTGAAGTAAAAACGAGAATCAATTCATTATTTCGTGTAGTGTTCGAGACTGTCCATTGCACTGTATTGGGTAGCTTTTTTTCATTTGCTCTGAAGCTTTAAAATTTATAGACTAAAGTAAGTCGATTTTTTCGTACTAAAAAGTTTATCTCAAAACAATATTTTAAAAAAGTCACATTTGTTATAGTATCATTATAGTATTTCGACTCATCTTTTCGGCATGTCATGTCTGATTTGACTGATCACATTTTGGTGTTTATGTGAGCATAAATAACCAGTTACTAACAACAAAATTTCACTGTTCTCTGTCTGTTTTTGGTGGCATCTTTCATTTTGGTCGAATTTTTATTTAATCATTGACAGAAAGGTGAGTGTTAAGTTTGGATTACTGGAAAGAAGTTAAATATAACTATTATAGTACCGGAACATACTAAGCTTCTGAGGGCAGAGAAATTGGGACTACACTCAGAAAACTCTGAAAAGAACGGCTATTAATATAATGAAAGGTTGCTTTGAAAAAAACAGTTTGCTGTTATGTACATGAGAAAGAGATAAGGATATATATATATAGAGAGGAAAATAAATAAGTAAATAGAGATAGCCAGAGACGGTTTTAGATATAGATATCGTAGAAGCAGTGAGTGAGATAGACAAGTCCATTTTAGTATGAGTTATGTACTTGAGAAAGAGATAAGGATAGAGAGAGAGAGACAAATAAGTGAATAGAAGTAGAAAGTGACGGATGTAGATATACACAGATGGAATCAGTGAGAGAGATAGAAAAGTTAAAATTTCGCCAAGTTTTCAAATTTTCAATCTCTGACGAAATTTTTGTGATTTTATATAATACATACTATAGATTTATTATGTATGTACACTTATGTAAATGATGCCTTAATAATTGGTTAAATAACACCAAGTCTGACTGTTAGTATGTTATGTTATGGGATCCTCTTCGATATAGAATATAAAATATAGATTTTATTCAAATTATTTTCTACATTATTTTCGAAACAGCAGGATATCATAGGTTGATCTTCCTCCTAGTCGACGGTATGAACAAGAACCTAAAGACTTATAAATATATTTTATTAATGTTTATTAATTTTTTAAACCATATTTTTCTTCAAACAGAAGATATTTCAAGTTATATTGTAAAAGTTGCCAAATTTTTGAAGTGAGAAATATATTGTCAGTCTCTAAAATGGATTTCGTAAAACTATAACCAAATATGGCATCATAACTTTCAGAGCACTTATTCAGCTACAATATTTTCCATTACAAATATGCGCAGCATGGTATTTTTAACGGCATATTTATGCACTTGCATATCTTAATAAATATATACAGAAATTTATGTGCTCCTTTCTTCGCTTGCGACAACACTTCTGTGCCATTCTATTGCCTCGGGATGCTGCTGTGCGGTTTTGAGTCTACGAAACTAGGCCGGCTGCCTGCGTTTGTGCCAGCGCTAGAAAAAACCCATAAAGCACACAATTTATGACTCTTCTTCATTTGTTTGTACATATACTAATGCACATAGCATATATTTTGAATTGATTTTACTGAGATTTATGGGCAAAGACTTTATTGGACACTGCATTTTTCGCAGTTTTTATCGCGAGCATCGCAAAAGTGAATTTCAGCGAGGCATTGTGTGGAGTAAATGGTGTGTTACATAATGGCATTTACGTACACACATATGTACAGAACATATATGTACATATATTTATATGCAAGCGCCAGTTTAATTTACGGGGCATAAAATTGATTTTTTAAATTTAATTGCTTCTGGGACACTTTGGCAAGCTGCTTTTGATCACAACAGTTTATTCTTATTCTCTTGGCTCGACGATTAACCCATTATTGCTTTTGTTGTATTGTAAAACTCTTTTGGCCACTTAGTTTTGTATTATTACATCGAGTCTATATGTATTCTCTGAAGCTGGACACAAGTATTTGAGTCACACAAAGCAGTCGGTGAAGGGCATGAAGTCATCGAAAACTCGCCTCATAGCAGTCGTCCATTTACCACCGTTAATGACGATAACAGCAAAAAAAAATTGAAGAAACCGTACTTGAAAGCCGTCGTGTTGCAGCATGTAATGTCCCTGGAGTCTATTTTGAAGGCGATAATAAAACATTTTGTTAAAATACGTAAAAATAAAGTTTCTCATTTCAGACCGGGTCAATTGTGATCAGATAGTAGATTGCGGTTTCCGTTTCGCCACTTTCAGACCCGCTAACTTTGAACCTTGTCACTTGAATTTAATACAAGAAAGGTATTCATGTACACCCATTTAGATGATTTATGCCAGTTGTTTGCTCGATTCGCCTTTTTTTCTTGTGCTAGCGAATCAAAGATGGCAAATGGAACTCGTCAGTTGTTACAAGGTAAGTTCCAAAGTAAACAGCACTTTTAAAAACTAAAACAGAACAAATGTTTTTTCGGCAAAATCAATTTATTTTATTCAAAATAGTCTCATACTGCTTCAGTGTAGTTTTTCGCACGGTCCAAAAGCATGTCGAACGAGTGTTTTACCTCGTTGGCCGGTATGGCCGCCATTAAGCCGATGCAAGCCTTTTGAATAGCCCCTGCGTCTGCATAACGCTTTCCTTTCATGGGCAAATGCATTTTTCCAAAAAGGAAGAAGTCGCACGGTGCCATATCAGGTGAATACGGGGAGTGGTTAATGTTTAAAATGTGACCATCGTTGAAACCACTTGTGCACTCTGCTTCGGGATAGGTAATTATTGCTTTAAACTTGCTTCATCAATTGAAACGATTCGGTAAAAATTTTACTAATTTTAAAACAAAATTTAATGTTGGCTCTTTGTTCGAAGCTCATTTTCGCACCGATAACACAAACATACTGACACTTAAAACGCATGGACAATCGATAAAGATAGCAGATTCGAACGCACTATTCGACATTTAGATGGCGCCACCAGGGGACGCTAGATTCAAAAAGTCCTGTTTACTTTGAAACACTCCCTGTATAACGACTATGATATCTCCGCTTATTCACTCTACGCTCCACTATGTTCCTAGCCTTAGTGGTAGTTGCTTATGTCTAGAGAAAAATATGCCTCTTTTGTAGTCTTGCAACATTTTGCCACATACTACTGTGCCCAAAAAATAAGGTGACATCGTATTTATTTTGAAAATTCTTTATTTATTCTTCCAAATCAGTTTTATCCCCTTCAAAATAATCCCCTCCCGATGCAATGCACTTATGCCAACGGATTTTCCAATCTTCGAAACCCTGGTTGTAGTCACTTTCCGGGATGGCCTTCAGTTCCGTCTTCGCTGCGGCTTGAGTCTCCTCTATCGTATAAAAACGGTGTCCCCGGAGCGGTCTTTTGAGCTTGGTGTACAGTCAGGTGAATACGGTGGTTGCGGAACGATATGGGTTGTGTTTTTGGCGAAATGATCACGAATTACGAGGGCAGTTTAAGATGGTGCATTGTCGTGGTGTAAAAACCAAGAATTGTCTTTCCACAATTCCGGCCTTTTTAGGCGGATAGCGTTACGCAAATGACGCATAACGTTCAAATAATATTCCTTGTTGACTGTTTGACCGGTTGGAAGGAATTCATAATGCACAGTAATCGAAGAAAACAGTCAACATGACCTTGATTTTTGAGCGACTTTGGCGCGATTTTTTTGGTCTCGGCTCACTTTTGGCACGATATTCGCTCGACTGATCACTTGTTTCGGGGTCGTAAGCATAGATCCAAGTCTCATCGCCAGTTATAATGCGCTTCATGATACCCTGGTAGTCAGAAAGCATCGTTTCACACACTTCAACGCGACGCCTTTTTTCCAAAAAATTCAATGTTTTCGTTACCAGTCGAGATTTGACGCGCTTGAGGCCCAAAACATCCTTCAAAATGGTATTGGCTGAGCCTTTCGATATGCCAACTTCATCAGCAAGGTCTCTAATTGTTAATCGACGGTTTTTCAACACCAAATCTTTGATTTGTTGAACGTGAGCTTCGTCGGTTGAGGTTGATGGTCGCCCTGGTCGCTCTTCATCTTCGACACGTTCACGGCCGGCTTGGAACTCACTATACCACTTGTAAACATTTTGTTTAGACATAGCCTCATCACCAAAGGCTTTCTGCACCATCCTCAACGTATCCGCAGCAGAAAATTGATTCCGTAAACAAAATTTAATGCAAATTCTTTGCTCAACAAATCTCGACATCGCAAAAAACAAAAAACTCACTTTTAGCAGCTCACAAAACGACACGTATCTCAAACACTAATGAATATTTTGACAAGAAATTTGACATAAACGTGACCAAATCCTTCGCCGCGCGCAGTTTAAATTCAAATGTCACCTTATTTTTTGGACACAGTAGTATGTATATAGAATTGATCAGGATGATGAGACCAGATGAAATCCGGGTGACTGTCTGTCCGTCCTCTCGGACTTTATGGGACCCGGTGTCGAAATTGCGTAATGGGCGTGGTATCGCCAATTTTTAAGTGAAATCGCATATTTTCCGACTCGTTACATAACATTTTTTTAAATTCATACGCTGCGAAAATGGAGGAAATCTTCCATATAAAACATTTTTAAATACCTTTTAATTCCTTCACATTCCAGGATACAAAGAATATCAGCAATTAATATAATGGGATAAAACTTTGCACAAATAATGCCTTTGAAGTATTCCACCTTATGACCAAAAATTGTCTAAATTGATTCAAAACTGTTCAAGCCCATAGGTAGCCAATATGTGAACTCCAGAACCTATAGTTGACTTTTTACGGAAAATATCGGTCAATGTGTGAGATATATAATATGATTGATATTTCAAGAAAATTATTAATATGACTGTGTGTCAAAAATGGGTTGAATCGGATCAAACTTTCCTGAGCCCCAATATACCTAATATAAAGTTTTCCGAACTTCCGGGTGACTTTGTACCGCATATATCGGCAATAAGTGAGTTATGTATCTTAATAAAATGAAAGAGCGTGATTTACTGATAACAGTGTACCTTTGTACCTAAAATGTATAAAATTGGGTGAAAACTTGAATTATTCGTTTTATAACTGATATTAATATTTTCGAACATCCGGCTGACTGATAAGTTTTTTAGTATATCGTATTGAGGAAAATAGATAAAATCTCAATTCCTATATTCTACATATAATATAATGATTTTTGTACTTCGAACAAACCTTATGTCTCTGTCAGTTTATGAGTTATATATAGTATATGTATATTAAAATTGCTTGAAATTTAGTTGACGTCTTACATCCTAAGGTATTTCCCTGGCTTTGATTCCTGCAAGTTGCCAAAGTATGAAATGATCGTTTACATCCGAACTTAACTCTTCTCTACTTTAATACGATTTTTTTATTTTTAATGCGCAAACCGTGTAAGAATGTGTACTTAAGTTACATCTTATCAATAAATTTCGACATAATTGAAAAAAATCTAACTTTGTCATGTACCAGTCACTCAACACACATTTCAAAAATGCTTTCATGCTAAATGTTGTAATAATAATTTTTTTTAATATTTTCAACATTTTTACTGTAATTTACAGTTACTCCCATTCTGTTTAATTACAATAATAAAATTGAATAAGATTTTAAAAATATTTTAAAAACCCACGATTCAGTTGGCATAATTGTATACACGGCAGAGTTTCGCTGCTGACCTAATTGAGTGGGCGGCAGGGTTGCATTGTGTTGCTGCAACTTGCGACTTGTGCCAGATTTTAGTTGAACGCCACATCCTTCTGCTGGATGCCAGTCACATCTGCATGTTAAGCAAACACAAACACCGCACTGGCAACGAACGGTAGTAAGCACCGTTATTTGATTATACATTTAATAGTTGTTTTATTTGCACTTTGCACATATTTTTAAGCCTCTCCATTATTTTAAGTTTCGTTATTTTTGTTGCATGCACTTAGTGCCCGCATGCACCGGCGGCATGCTGTAGCCACTTTTATTTATTTTGTTTTTTGGTTGAAGTGGCAATGTTCTTTATGCCATTATGCCACTTTTAGTTGATGCAATTTACCGTTGTTTTGTTGCGCAAACTTTTTCACTATATGGGCACATGCGGGGCGAACGAATGCGAGAAAATCTGAAGCACTTAAGTTTTCAATATATATATATATACCATACATACATATGTGTATATGTGTATGGTACATATAATTTAGATATATATTTTATTTCTATGTAATTGTGTTTAAGACATAACATTAAATCCTTTTTACGATACTTCTCGCATAAGTATATGCCATATATGGATTTGTATAAATACATGTGTTTTTTTATGTGACATTAGTGGCTGAGAAGTGTCAGTGTAGAAATTTACGAGCAAATGTCATGCCAATTTTATATGCTTTTCACGATGTTAACACAATCATTTGCAGGTAATACATATTATGTATAGTGTACATATGTAAGCTCTGTTGCAATATTTATTCTGCAATTGCAATCTAAGACCTAAAAGGAAGCTGTTTAAGTGAAAACCAGAAAGTAGCGAAACACATTATAACTTATTGAAATAAAGGGTGATTCATTCCGAGGTTCCTTATGTTAAAAAAATAACTTCAAATCATTCGAAATAACATTCTTTGGCATTTATTTTTTGAAGATTGTCTCTTCCAAGTGTTGGCCACGGCTACGTCTCAGATGGTCCCATATGTTGAGTTCAATTTTCAACGACTCGTTCGAGCATTTCAACTCGTAACTAGCGAAAAACACGCGTGATGTTTTGCTCTAAGGCCTGTATCGCAGCGCGATTGGATGGAAAAATTCTAACGATGTGATATCAAACGGTCTTGATAACCAATCGACCGGCCCAAAGCGTTCTTTTAGTAAATTCATTAATTGATGTGATATGTGAGAAGTGGCGCCGTATAGTTTAAACCGGGTCACAACCCGTACCAAACCCTTTGTCCCAAATGCGGCAATTTTGCTTGATTACATATCCATTTAGCTAGAAATGGGGCTAATCGACGAAAAAAATTTGGCTCGAAAACGTCGGATCTTCTAGGAACTTTTCAAGCGATGTCGCTTGGGAAGATCGAGCGGCTTCAGTTTGTGCACAAGCTGTATTTGGAAGCAGACTATGTTGACAATAAGCTGAGCAAAGCGCGCGAAACACTTTCTTTACAGAACGTTGTTCAGCCGTAAGTCTTTCCTAGATAAAATATCAACCAACACAACAAAAACAACATGACAGCTTGACACGACTCACGCGGGATCTGCCAAAAAAGAGCTATAGAAAATAGTCTTGGATCATCCTTTATTGGTTAAAACTTATTGTACACATCTTCGGTTACTGCGTTAGGTAATGTTTCTATAACTATATTCGTACGGTTCGTCAAGAGATGAAGTAAGCTGTTGCAGTACTACGAATGTACGTTAGAAAGCTACTGTCCTTCTGCCCCTTTTTCAACATATGTCATGCATTTGAAGTGTTAGGTTAGGTTTATACGAATAGGTACGGTCCTATTGATGGACCTCACTTCGACAGCTCTAAAGGTCCTTTGTTCCCAAAAATACGCAAAATCTCCAAAAATACCAGAAATTTGTCAGCCATTTTGTTAGGTGCATCGAAGATGTTTACCAAGATATCCCAATCTCACTCCATCAAAAGCCTGGCAGTAGAGAAGAATTTGGTCTTTTTTCGTTGAGAGATGACTTTACTTCTCAATTGTTTACTAAGTCCGAAGAGCACTGCGTCGGATTTCGAGGCTGACCTTGGAAAAAATCGTCCGGAAAAGTATTAAACTGGACCGCGTGTGAACTTTTTGGACAGTCTGCAGTCAGAATAAAGGGTTTTTGCAACCTTACAAATTCTGGTTTTTGCACAACGCTTGTCGAGCGCGGAAGGTCCATAGGTAAATCGTATATTAAGGTACGCGAGTCCTCTCTAGAAAGTTCAACCGCTTTGTAGTTTTCGGCAATTCCACTGTGATCGTGCACCCAAAGAAGTATATTACGATAGAAGCTTGATCCTATTGTTAATGAGTTCAGGTACCTTTTTACTAGTTTTGGGACAATCGAAAATAATAGTATCTTGCTGGATGTTTATGGTGAACATTCCCTAGTTGAGCCTACGTGTCAAAAGTCATTTGCGCATTTCAAAAGTGGTGATTTTGGCTTAAGAGGCCAGGAACGTCCTTTGTAGAAAACTTTGGAGATGAAGAAACGGAAGAAAATCACACAGAATCTCTGCGTTTATAAGCAGCAGTGGTGTCAAAAATTTAAGCCAAGAGGCGTTCATCATTGAATGTAAGAAATACTGTTTGAGTGATACAAAAAGACAAAAAGAAGTGGTTTTTGCATCAAATTGTGGCTGGTGATGAAAAAGGAATCCATTACGAAATATTATATAAAACACAAAAAATATGAAATCTGGCCAACCAACCAAATCAACGTCAATGTTGAATACCCATGACGCCAAGAAATTGCTCTGTAATTGGTGGGATGAGAAGTGCGAAGATCCGTTCCATTTTGACCATATTTTTGACGGTCAATGCCAAATTCCTTCTCCTGTTCTCTTTCTCTCTAGGATCTCGCGCTGAAATTAAGTTTGCCATTATAACAGACTTTGCTAGCCGACTTTTATGTGATTCGGCCGTTGCATGTGTTGGACTAGACTTGTCAAAAATTTATAAATCCATTGTTTTCTATCAAAGGTGTATTTCACCAAGTAACAATGTTTTGTCAAAACACGAAGTTAAGCCTTTTCCCTTAATAAAAAAGTAGCAGAGTGAATATCAGCAGACCAATTACTTCAGAACGTTTGAGCTGTCTTTTAGGTAATGTTAGTACTCTAAAGTGGGTATAAAGTGTAATTTTTCTATTTCCGGAAAAGGTACATTAAGTTTTCCTAAATTTTGAAAGGAAACGTCGGAGACCTTATAAAAAATATATGGTATATGTACATATACATATATGATTATAACTAATCTCAGAGTTTTTGAGATATCGTCTGAAATTTCTCACGTTCTTTTCTCTATAAGAAGCTGCTCATTTGTCAGAACCGCCGACATCACACCGCTATAGGATACACAAATATGCCATACGAACTGAACGATCAAACTCAAGATAAAAATGTTATTATACGAGGTATGACAATTTAGTAATGAGACTGATTCCATAAAAACCGTATATTTGAAAATTATTCTACAACTTCATCCATCCCCTTCAAAGTAGTCCCTTTGGGCAGCTATACAGTGATTCCAGCGCATTTTCCATGCTTCGTAACATTTCTGGAACGCTTCGACTGGGATGTCCGCGAGTACCCTCCTCACGGCTGCCTGGATGTCCATAATCGACTCAGGGTTCCTTTGACCACCGATTTTGTTTTAGGAAACAAAAAAAGTCACAGGGTGACGTGTCGGGCGAATAAGGCGGCTGTTGCAACACGGCGATCCCTTTAGAGGCCAAATACTGGGACACGCTGAGGGCGGTGTGGCACGGCGTGTTGTCGTGATGAAGGATCCAGTTACGAGCGATGTCTGGGCGCACCATGTTGACTCGTTTTCACAATCTTTCGAGTACTTGGCAATAGTAGACATGATTCACAGTTTTCGCCGGTGGAACGAATTCTTTGTGGACGATTCCACGGCTATCGAAAAAGGCAATAATCATCGTTTTCACCTTCGACTTGCTTATGCAAGCTTTTTTCGGGCGGGGGGTGCGCGGAGACAACCATTGTGAGCTTTGGCACGACTAAGAGCACTATCACCATACACTCTTACAATTTTAGCGTACGTTTCCGAAGCTGTTTCGCCTAATCTGGCGCAAAATTTTAACGCGACGCGTTGCTCTTGATTTCGTTTTTCCATTTTCGTGACGAGCACTACAAACACACGTCTACTCAACTTGACGCAGCAGGCGAACTAAACAAGCTAGAGCGATG
This sequence comes from Bactrocera zonata, assembly GCA_037783105.1. Classification (NCBI taxonomy): domain Eukaryota; kingdom Metazoa; phylum Arthropoda; class Insecta; order Diptera; family Tephritidae; genus Bactrocera; species Bactrocera zonata. Next base: position 2,010,727 of record JBAWJQ010005835.1, on the reverse strand, counting down.
GTACATATATCAATAGAGAGGGGTGGGATGCCGAAAAAAGAGAAAGGGAATTTCAAGGTCACAGGTTTACCACAAGCGCGGCAATAAAATCAGTCTCATTACTTAATTGTCAAACCTCGTAGCTTTGGTGCAGTTGACGTTTTTTCTTGTTTTTAATTAAAGTTTTTTATATCAAAAACGTGCCCTAGTAGTTTTTCTAGAAGTTTTCGAACTTTTCTTGCAATTAAATAAGCAATTTGCGCATTTGAGTATAATGAATGTGCTCACACACAGTATCTGATGAGATGAATTGCAAGATTTCCAGAAATTAAATACAGACGGAAAACTTTCTCGCTTTAACCCAACTGGCTTGCAACCCACATACATACTTAGCTCATTATTCATTATCCAATTACCCGCGCTCGAGCCTGCCAAAGACCTTTCAATGAGTTTAATTATTACCCAAACTAAGCACCCTAAGAAATGCCTAATTTACACAGCGTACGCCAAAGGTAGCTCATTACAGTTATTTATATTTGGTCGTAAAATCCCGTTTAAACTAAAGAACAAACAAAAAACAATATCAAATTCACAAATTATAAACATTCCGCCTAAAGAACAAAGTATCTCGTTTTACTAGAAGAACAAGCGCTGCCATGGATATAATCCGCGGCGTGGGAAGGAAACGAAAATGTGCCGCGCCAAGCAATAACAGAAATTTGTGCCTCAGCTTCATTTCCCATTCTTTGCACGTCCACGCATACACACATACATATAGATGAAAATGTTTGCAAATGTGTGTGCGCCTGTAGTTTTAAGCCATTTTGAGACTTCCGGTAGAAATGGCTGACGCACGGTGTTGCTTTATTTTAGCCTGGCACGTGCCAAATGCACACAGGCATTTAAATGTGAAAATCGATTTTCTGCGCCAACTTTCGACGTAGCCTCTTTTTGTGCCTCTTGTCGTTATCCGCTTGCCGTTGCTGCTGCTGCATTTGACAGCATTTTAACGCACACACACACGCGCTTACGGCACACGCGCTAACGGCACATGTACGTGTATAGGCTTTTAAGATGGCGGACACACTCATCTCTACTCACACACACACACATACTGTCATATACAGTTATGTGCTCGCATAGGCCCTCTTGAACCCTTTGTTCTCACACCAATTCTCGTATGAACCAAGTCTGTATGAAACACGTATTTTCTACTTTTGCATTTGTTGTTGTTGGTATGCTTTGGCTGTTTGGATACTCATTGCTGTCGTTAGCCACTTGACATGAGCATCCTTGTTGAAAATATTTTGTTGTCATAATATTTTCGCAATGCAAGCAAATGTGAGTGCGTTTGTACGAGCATGCGAAGACGTTGGAAGCGAACGAGGCGGAAAAGTTTATACTTAGGAAAGTGAAACTGGGTGAGAGAACTCATGACGGTAGGTGATGGGTAGATACCGGAATTGTGAGACGAAATTTAATTTTACTTAAAAAGAATGTGTAAAACTTTGGACTCAGATTGATTTTTGAATCTTCAATATAATAGAACACCGATTAAAAGGTGCAATTATGGAATACCGAAATAAAATGAAAATATAATTTTAACAAGTCCTTAATAACACTCAGTACAATGTATGTATATTAAGTTTGTCTCGAGGCTTGTAACTGCCAAAAGAAAACGTCGGGGACAAGTATAAATGCAAATGTGATGAGACTATGTCTAGGACTATCCTTAATTACTATGCCAAATATGTACGTGATCTGTTTATTAGTAATGGCTTTCGGTGTTTTAGTTTTATCAAAAACATTAAGTTACGCGTGTTACAAAGCCTTTAAAGACGGTCAAAAGATTGTTGAAAACATGCCTCCTTCTGGACGACCTTCGACCTCTTCAACTGATGGAAATATTAAAAAAGTAAAGGATATGGTACTTGAAAATCGTCAGGCAAGTGTTAGAGAGATGACAAAAAAGCTCGATATCTCTCGGATATGAAGAAATCATCACCCTTACGAAGGACCACTTTACAGAACTCTAAAAAACGTATATCAACATTAGTTGTGTTTTACGTGAGTACCTGTCGTCACATAGATCAAAACAATGCATTGATTAGACCCCAAATAATACAAGCTTTTTGCAAGTATTATGTGATTTCAATTGGTCAGGTGGAAAAGAGACCTTTTCCACCTTGGTCGGGTTCGATGGCGATCTAAAATCTGCGGTGTTGTGGGTCCGGCATCCGGCCGGAATGCGATTCCACACTGTACTGAATTTTCAATTCTACTTGCCTTTAGGTTGAGAAGATTGGAGCGAATCATAAGGTTTAACTGCTCCCCGTGGTACCAGATTTAAGTCTCCTGTCAGACCTTGTAGCTTTTGGTACTACCAGTTGAGTACCCAGCAAACTTAATGACTGGTGACATTTGTCGCTTTGCCTTTTCTTTTGAAGGAATCTAATTCAATGTCTATAATAACAGTTCGAACCGAGTATTATAGCACTATTTCTGACAACATTATGCTGATATATCGAGGCAAGCCAAATAATATACATTGTGTTTATAAGATTTTGGTCGCCTCTTGCGACAGACATACCTTCGCGCGAAAAATTCTATCCTCTACCCGCTGGGGTAAAATCCAACTATAGTAAGTCGTGTTATTTGAAACTTCGTTTAACTTCGAATGACTTGATAAGGAACTCTACCCTCTTTTGGGTGGGCTGATTATCACAGGCGCCAATGCAGACCATTGCTGTAATAAGAATGGAATATGAGAATAGCTTTTTATCGTCTTATTTTTATGCTGACGACCGAATTTAGGGGTTATATACAGTTAGGATTTTCAAAAAATCTCGTTCGTTTTCCTAATATATATATATATCTGAGTATACACACACAAAATTTCAAGTCGATCCGACAAATATTTTCGAAGTTATATACACATTAGTAAAGGCGCGCCGACTACATGTAAAGTGCTTTCAAAAGTTTAAACTCTTTTTTCTCGAAACGGTGTTTTCAAAGTCGGTGAGCAAGATTTCTCAAAAACGTCTGAACCGATCAGTCAGGATTTCCTCATCCGGTGAAAATTTCTTTTTTTATAAACAATTAAAGACCCGAATTTTGGTCGAAAATCAAACCTTTTGTTTTGAGTAGCCGCCATTTTGTCAAACATTTATTTTTTGTTAATTCCTTCGATCAATCACTAGATTATTTATTATATACATAATTGAAATTTATTTGGTTTTTGCATTTTAGATGATCCAGTCCAGAGATATCGTGCTCACCGCCTTTTTTTTTGCGGACCTCTGCAAAATTGGCAATATCGACGTTTCCGATAATTATTGTTGGCAATAAAAAATATGTGAATATAGTTTAAGGTTATCATAATATACCTGCTAAGTTTCAAATCAATAAACAAAATAGTTTGCTTAGAAAAAATTCTTGAAAAATGCCTTTTTTTCGCCCTCCTAACTGTATATAACCCCTTAACCAATCATGACGTTAAGCTCAAGCTGATAAGACCGTTTTTATAAACCCTCGTCAACAACACCCACTGTAGGCCAACAAGTTTCATTTTAACCTACCAGAGCCGATTTTGGTATGGCTAGAGGTCGCGGTTAAGTTCAAATGAAACTTATAGGCCACCAGAGGTAATTTTATGCTACAGCTCTTAGCACATCCCTCTCATTATACGCATACTGTCCGGGCTTTCGGTTTGCTAAATTTTAGAGTGTTATTCAGCAAACCGTAAATCCGGGATAGTTTAGCAGATTAAGAAGAAACTGAAGTAGATGATTCTTAAATTTTTTTCTTAAAGGTATCGAACTTAAACTCATCTAGTGTTGTTAAGTCGTTTCATATAAGAAATATGCCAGTTTCTGATATTTAGGCTCTTGCATAACTTATACTTTATACTGTCTGCATTACTTAGCGATAAAAGTCTACAATTAAAATTTGGCTAAAATGCTTTTTCTTTTTTCCAATTCCTTTAGAATTGCGCTCGCCAGCAGCACAACGTCGGTGTCGTACTTCAATTTTCAATTGAAACAAGAAATTGATGAAAATTCAACAACAGCATCCTGCAGTAATTCAACTATAAGCAGTACAACAACAACAGTTGGCAACACTTTAGTAAGCGCCACAACTGAGCAAAAGGGACGTGGTGGCAGTGTATACAATAATAGTAGCAACAGCAACGGTAACGGTAACTTCGAAGGCATTGGCATTGTGCCAGTGGCAGCATCACCAACACTGACACCACCCACACCGATTAGTCCCCGAGAATCCCAAAGTCCTGACGGTCATACATCAGTTAGTTCGACCGGCTCCAGTGATACTATTTCAGGTGAGTCGAATTATTGCTTTTTACCCCATCGATTATTTGTTTATACTCACGCACCGTGTTGTTGAGAGTAAAATTGTTTTTTGTTTTTTGAAGAAACGCTTATTGGTGAAACCTAAAACTAATCGAGAGGATGTAGTGTTTTTATATTAAATTTTACAGGATGACTAGAAGAATTAGAAGAGGAATTCACTGTCTGATTTCATGTGTTAGACTCCGCTCGTCTGTCCGCGAGCACAACAGCTTAAGCAGAAATTGAGACATTGAGAAGAATTATTAGAAAATGAGAGTGATCTAGTCCTCTCATAAAATTCACTTAGTAATCCCGGTAAACTACCATATCTATAACAGCTGGATTTAGAGAAAATATTTGTTTCCTTTCAAGCGAGACCAAGCTAAATATGTAGTGAGGTCATGCTCGGGGTAAAAAAAAATAAGAGGTCATGCTAAAAATACCGCAAGATCGAACTAAGGATTAAGCGAGGTCAAGGTAAAATGAAGTGAAATAAGGTGTCAAGCGAGATCAAGCGAAGTCTAGCCAGGGGTCAAATGTGACAAAACTAAGGTCGAGTGAGGTCAAGCTAGGGTAGAAGCGAAGTTAAATTACCATATTAAACTATACCTGAATATTTCCCTCGACGATAGGAAAATAAAACATCAGAGAAAGAAATCGGTCTATACATTTTCAATCCTCCGAATATCGAATATGAGTAGGAGCTAAAATAGTTGATTGTGTATCCAAGATATTTTAATAAAATTAAGTGAATAACAATAAGGCCTGTTTATAAGAAAAAACAAGTCAGTACAGTCTTCTTCTAGCCACATAAACCTAATATAAAGATTTTTAAACTTTCGGTTGGCTTTATGACTTATATCATATATCGGGTGATATGTGCGATAGCTGACGAAAATGAAGTGAACTTTATTCTTGGGTATATGCACTATATTTTGGGAGTTGGTCTGTGAACAACCCTAACCCACAAGCACTACTTATAACGATTCTTGTTAGTTTGGTTGACTTTTTACTGAATACATCGTCCAATATGTGAAATCTCAGAGTACATTTTCGTGAAAATGTTTTTTAAAATATTTTTGATTAATGCCAGGAGTAGATGAAACTGGTTAAATCCATCCTTTAGCCTCAATATAGAGAGTTGCCCACTTCAGGTTATCTTTGTGCAGAATATTGTATAACGTCCAATGTATGCTTTTCTTGGATGTCGAAAGTAGATGAAGATATTCCAAACATTTTCCTAGCAGCAATTCCTTAATAGAGTGATTTTCGCCCTCCCAGTAGGTAAGAGTGCAGGGTCTACGGTCTCAACTAGCACTAGATACACCATTTTCATACACTATTCCTAAAACCTTTAAATATTGCTATTTCAATTAATTGTTTTGCTGAAACCATTTGATGTCCTAAATTAAACTACTTATCTTCGTTATGCTTTATAAAAATATGGTGGTTTTCAAGAGTTCTACATTAGGAGCATTGGGACTCGCAAGAGAAGTGTAGAACCGTTGCCTTACTCCCTTCGAGTTTGCAGCTGCAGGAAATATTGTTATGATGTATTTTTAACGCACGTTCTCCTAATGGAAAATGCCCTCTCTGTAAGTCTATATATCTATATCCTGGATCTATTTAATAACTGGTTAGTTTTGGTAGTAGATTACTCTAGATTATTTGTTCAAATTGCGTACCGGGTTTTGTCTCCACCTCAGACTCGTCCAGAGAGGCTCCTGATTTGGCCAACTTCTCTGCTTTTTCGTTGCCGAAAATGTTCTATGACTTGGAACCCTAATTATGGAGAAGTGAAGTTGACCTTGTAGTGAGCTTTAAGTCTTTCAACATTTACTGAATACGCTGTGATTCATCTTTCATGACTTCCAGGCTAGCAATGCAGCCTGGCTATCTGTGGATATGGTAGCTCGCTGCATTCTCCAGTAGTTATTCAGCAGAAGAGGCTTTCTCTGTGTCTAGTACTTCCTTTTGGAAGATGCCAGCTGAGTTCAGTAGACAGATGCTAGCTGAGTTCAGTAGACAGATCTGTGAATATTGATATCTCTCCTTTGTATCAATATGCACGGACCCTCGTTCTTACTAGGCAGGCCATTTTGTTCAATAAGTAAGAATTTTTTTTAGCATTGAGAGAACACACATTAAACTTGGTGTCATTCGGTACCACAAATTAATGAAATCAGTTCATAAGTTCACGTAATCCACTCATAATTAATATAATGGATTTCATTCTTCAAGTTAGTTGTAATCAAGTAATAATGCCTTCCTCCCGCAAGTCATGCTTTCGTAGTGGAAAATTGTGAAATTATACAATATTCGTCAGAACCCAGATTTAGCCCTACCTTACTTATGTTCCTCCAAGCTGTCATGTGCAACATGCGCAATTCTTTTACTAACAAGTGCGATTAACATGACAGCGACAAGCAACTGGCCCCGCTGGTGGTAAACATAAGTAATTTACTAAATTTTCATTACAACAAATATATGTAGCTACAAATAATGCCTGAAATAATGAAGTAAAAAAAGATTGGGTTAAAATATACAGCGGCAAGTTGACGTGCAAAATGCAAAGCTTATGTTGCAAGTCAGCCGTGTCGTCCGCTGCCAACGAGTAAACTGGCAGCAGTGGCAACCAATGCCAACAATAACTACAACAACATTTGTTGGTGCTAATGTAATGCAAAAGAAATTAGTGTTGTTGTGTTTTGTGATTTGTTGTTGTTGTTATTGTTGTTGTTTTTAACACTATGCGCCATTTGACCGCCGCCACCGACAGTCTGTCGGTTATCTTAAGCGCATGTCCAAAATGTCACATAAACATGTTACATAATGTGATGGCAGCCTGCAACAAGAAGCTGTATACTTCCTTGCTGTTGTAAGTAGCACGTACATAAGTGTATATGGTACATAGTTGCAAGCCTCTTCGGCGATGTTGTTACAATTCCCCTTTGGCTAAGAGGCAACACTTTATTTATGGCTTTTGTGTCAACATTTTACTTCAGTTTGTTATTTTTGTTGTAGTTTCTAAATTTTCTCCAATAAAATGTAGCTCTCTAAATGTTGTAGCTTTTGTCTAGCACAGTGGGTCAATAGTGGTGCAATTCGGTCAAATTTCATTATTTACTTGTCCCAACTCAAATGTATTGTTGTATTGCACGCCATATTTCATACACGCTTAAGTCTCACTAAACTTTGCTATTGTAAATCATCCAAAACTTATGACGGAGGAGGATATTTTAGAGAAAATATAAAAGAAGATGCATCACTTGCATTTGCGGTCTTTGCTTTAATACAACCTAAGCGAATTTTGACGTAAGTTAGTATTGATAAGGTTACATCCAATGGTTTATCCTTAAAATGGGGACCACACTGGCTTGCTTTTTATAGTCATTTGTAAAGCCAGAACCTTGTAATTCGACCGCATGAGTCGACAAAGCGCCTTGCATCCAAAACAAAACCTCTTAGGTGTCGAAAAGTCTAAGATCCAAAGAATTATAGCTTTGATCTCGTAAAGCGGAACAGTTTAGAAGGAAATGCTGATGTATTTTTTACCTTATCTTCTTCCAAGCAGCTTCTGCAACTTACCACGTAGACTCCGATAGCGCCAATTGGAATCCCTACAACTATTAAAAGGCTAACCATAATGAAGGCGAAGCTTTATGCCTAGAGAGCCTTGCGACTACACAAGTTGCCAAACTTCCCCGACGCTTAACTATGAAAGAGTAAAACAGAGGAAGCTATTAAAGATCCAACTCGTACCACTGACATTTGGGATTAAGTACCTTTTCTTCCCAGCTCAGCAGCACGTTTTGACCTAAGATTTTACCGAATCTTTCTGATTAAAATGCAGTTTGAGGCCAGTAAGAGACTTATTAATGAAATAAATCGAATCATCTAAAAAATTTTGGGGAACTGAGTTGCAGCTTAAAACGAAAAAAGAATTGAACAACAAGTTCAACTTGAATTTTTGTGTTACCAATGGGATCGCAGCTACGGATTCCTTAAAAAAGTTGCAGAAGTGTTTTGGGGGTGTAATTTATCGAATACAAGTATTTGAGTGGCCAAAAAATTCAGTGAGGGCCCTGAAGTCATCGTACCTTATGCCAGTTGTTTATCCAACTTTGTCAATGAAGACAACATCGAAAAAAAATTAAGAAACATTTTGTCATGCTGGTATCAGTGGATCGAAGTTTAATGAATATTTCGATTGTAAACTGCGCTAAATCTAGGAAAAACCGTGAAAGGAAGATCTACACACGCCACCTTCTCGTCAAGTTTAAAGCCGCCTTCGACAGCACGAAAGGCAACTGTCTCTATGCCGACACGCCTGTACTTGGTATGGTAGCAAAGCTAATATTGCTGCTTAAGCTGACGTGGAGCAACACCAAAAGCTCTGTCAGCGTCGGAAAGGATAGCTCTGAGCCGTTCGATACCAAGTGAAGTTTCAGACAAGAAGACACTCTATCAAAAACCGCTTCGTTAGTTCTGCTTTCAACAGACTGGATAAAGAGGCGAAGTGTATGGATCTGGTCATGAAAGAGGACAAGACGCAAAAGCTCCTGTCATCAAACCAACAGGCAAGTAGGCAATTGAAAAGAAAAGCCCTCTCCCGACGAACAAAGACCAAACTCTACATGTCGCTCATTATTCCCATCCTGCTATATGGTGCGGAGGCATGGACAATGGCACCATCTGATCAGTCGGTTTTTGCAGTGTTCGAGAGAAAGGTTTTGTGGAAGATTTATGGTCCATTGCGTACGGTGAATAACACAGTCGATGGATCGTTGAGCTGTACGAGATACTTATATGGTAACATTGACATAGTTTAGCGAATCAAGAGATAGCGGCTGCGACGGGTAGATCGTGTTGTCCGGATGGAAGAGAACACTCCAGCTTTGAAGGTTTTCGATTCAGTACCCTCCGGTAGACGCAGAAGGAAATGAAGACCTCCACCCCATGGAGAGATCAGGTGGAGAAGGACTTGGCTGCACTTGGTATCTCAAATATGCGCCAAATGGCGCCAAAAGAGGAACTAGGCTATAACATTTAGTCTACGAGTGTGGGTTTCTCAGGAAACAGAACTTATTAACCTTTTTTACAAAAGCGGGCTATAAGCAATCCTGACAGATAGGTTGTCTGAGGTCAGTCCATTATACCTTTTACTAAAATGTATAGCGACAGCATACATAACAAATTGTTTTTGGGCTGGTAATGAAATCTTGAGATGATCCCATAAATATAATCTTCGGTCACGCAGTCGGATTCTGACGGCGAAGGAATTTTGAAAATTTTGGCTACTTGACACCGACTACTCCAATTATGGTTATAATTCATTTAGAGAGAACCCCTTCCCGTTATTAGAAAACTAAGAATAACCCCGAAAAAATATTTTATTACCTATTTTTACCAAAATTCTCAATCTAGACCTTCAAAGTATGAAACACCCAAATTCTTCCGCAAGAAACGAACTTTGATTGTGAAAATCGGCGCATCTATTAAAACAACCGCCAGTTCATACCATATTAAATAACACAGTATATACTCGTATGTTATGTATAACGGAACTAATAGAAAATGCGCCAAGAATCGCAGCACTCTAATGAAAATAGTTGGAGACCAAAAATGCTTAAACCAACTGCGAAGAGGATCATGACCCAGGAAAAGACGTGAATTTTTATTGAGGTGGCTGACATTCAAAGCCTTGCTGCAACGTAAATAGGCGTGCTGCCGGCCGACGCATGTTGCAAGTTACAATGTTGAAGGCGGCCGCACAAAAAGCGCCTGCCACTCGGTTGGCGGTTGCAAATGTGACAGCAACATTTTGTGAGTTTTAATAGCCACGCAGTGATTTAAAGAATTCGCGCTGGTATTTCGCTAACTTGCCACTTTGTACGAAACGAATGGCAACACAGCAAATAGACACAAAAAGCGATCACGTAGAACAGAAAATTGTGTGTGCGTGTTTATGTGTGTGTAGAAGGGAAAATTATATAGTACCAGCTCTCTAGTGGCATATAAAATTTACCATGAAATACGCGGTGCAACAGTGCTCATTGTGGCATGTTGCAGGAAGTGTTGCAAGATTCATTTTACAAATGGCTAGTTGTAAAGTTCTGGCAAAATGATTGATTTGTAGCTGTGTTGATGGGCATGCAAATACATTTCTAGTTGTTATGTGAAATAACAACAAATATGGTGAAGAAATAGTTAATTGCATGTAGATATATTTACAGTAATTGGGTTTGTACGAATCTATTTCCCACACGAATGGTATGCGAATTCATAATGTGCCATAACATGATTGGCGCCCATCAACATGCTCATAAATCATGAGTTGACCAATGCTGTACGTGCAACATTTGCTGCATATGTTGCAACATTTCAAATGCAACGTTGATTCCGAGGCAAAATACTACTAATTGATGCAGGAAAACTATAAGGAACACACTTACATGATATATATAATTCGTATGTACAGACATGTGTAAAAAATAAGATCATTAAAAATAGTTTACTTTCTGAATTTGTAGTTGAAATTGATGCTTTGTACACACATACATACATAAAGGGTACATACATATATAGTGGTATAATAAGTTTGTAACGCCCAGAAGGAAACGTCCTACCTACGTCGACCCTATAAAATATAGTATAAATGATCAGCGTAATGATCCTAGAGTTTAGTTTTTGAAAAAGTGATCTTAAACGATCTTTTCTCGCCAAGAAGCTGCTCATTTGTCGCAACCATCGATATCAGACCACCGGGCATGTATGTAGCTGTCATATAACCTGAACAATTGGAATCAGTGCTTATATGGAAAACTTTTTCATTTGATGAGATATATTCACCAAATTAGGCATGAGTTATTATCTAAAGCAACGGTGCAATCTCCTAATAAATTGTTCAGATCAGATCACTGTGGCATATAGCTGCCATACTAAGTGATCGATCAAAACAAGTGCTTGTATGGGAAACTTGTTTATTCGAAGAGATATCTTCATCAATTTTGGCATGGATAATTGTCCAAGACAAATATACAATGTTCGAAAAAATTAACCCAATCGGCTCACCATAGCATATAGTTGTCATACAAACTGTCCGATAAAATCGAGATAGAGATCATTTTATACCTTTTTACGGTCTTGACTCAGAAAAAAACTTTATTTTCCTCAAAAACTTCGAATCTCTTTCCGTTTGATGCTTTATTAAATTAACCCTTACTTTTTTAAATTAGGTGGCAACATTTTTCGAAAAAGTATTTTAAAAAAATAATCCATAAATTTGGCACATTTTTTTCTGAATTTTTTATTACATGGTATTATAATTAATTTTCTTGGAATTTACCCTTATTTTTTTAATTAGGTGGCAACATTTTTCTAAAACATATTAAAAAAATACATTAATTTAACACGTTTCAATTTTTCATGCATTTTTATTACATAGTTAATTATTCCAAAAAATAAAATGGCAACCCTACTTGGAACTATGTTAAAACTTATGTATTTACATATGTATGCTGATTTTTTAAGTAATCTTTAAAGAGAACTCATTAATATTTTCTGTATTAAATTTAGCTGGCAACCCTGTTCAGACGTGTTTATCATTTTTATATCTTTCTGAGTTACTCGTGTAAAAACATGTGAACAATAATATTTCATTTCATAAAATTAGATGGCAACTCTTGGAAAGTATGTTTGTTTTCAAGAAACATTTTTCAAAACTTAATATCTTTAAAAATAAGGTGGCAACGCTGGAAAGAACTTAGTCTGGGTAAAAATTAGATGGCAACTCTTGGAAAGTATGTTTGTTTTCAAGAAATATTTTTCAAAACTTAATATCTTTAAAAATAAGGTGGCAACGCTGATGAAAACTCTGCTTTAGGAAATTAAAAAAAAGATGTTCGAATTTTTTTTTTTAACTTCGAAAAAATTGTTAGAGCATAATTTCCAAATTCTTCAACTCCCAGTTGCTTGCTTCCTCATTTTACTTTCTTATTTTGTATTTTTGTTGTGCGCGCAGCTGGCTTGTTTTCATTTCATCGCTCATTGTTTACAACTATCTTTTATTATCAGATTAGCACGTTGTAAATAAGCGCAAAAGAAAAACATGCGCCCACAAACAAACACACACATACATACATACATACATTTGTACATACGCACAGGCATAAATATACTCGCAAGCAAAAAGCAAGTTTCTACTATAAAACACACACACGCACACATGCATACGCACGAGTATGTTTATTATTTTTGCCATTGCTCTTGCCGTTGTTGTTGTTGTGATTGCGCTCTTGCCCATGACGTTGCTAGCACAAGTCATTGAACTTTAGATTGCAAATTCTAGCGGTAGCTATCGCACTAATACCAATGCAAACAAACCAATCAAAAGTCAAAACGAAAAGTGAGGTGCGGGAGCGGCAGCAATTGGCTTGCTTACTTACGCTACACACTTACGATATTTGTATTTGTAAATGTGTGTTCGTGTGTAGCAGCTGCAGCAGCAACAGCAGGAACAGCTGCTTGTGCCAACAACACGAAACTACTTATGCCATTTCGAAGTGAAGGCGACAATCCCACTTTCTTATCTGCAAATGCCTTCGGTTCTTAGATTACTCAGCGTGACCATAAGAAAGTGTAATCAAGTTTGCAAGTTCTTTAGAATGCTCATAAATTTGGTAAAAAACAGATTTAAATAGAAAATCTATGATCTCACTCGATTCGTATTTATGCTTCCTATTGGACTAAAAGGATATTATTTTCAGCTGATTTATTCGCCATAATCGATTTGAATAGACAGAATTCAAAAATGTTTTTCCTCTTTTCATCCGATGGGTTCCAAACCCAGACAGTGGCGTAACTATACCGTTCGAGGCCCGTGGCAAATTCATCGAATGGGCCCCCTGCCCTCCCACTTCCCCAATATATAAAGAAGCTGAACCAACAACAATAGTATTTTTTATTTTATAATATTTATTTATACACTTTTATTTGTAAGAGTTAACTAATAAATCACTACGTGAAGTAGGTACATACAAACTTTATAATTATAATTTCTTGATTTTCTAATTATTCACTTTTAAGTAAAGGTACCTAATTTAAAGTACATATTGAACTGAAGTCACAATTTTATTTTAAGTACACAATTTTAATTATTAAAATTCCTTTCTTCGGACTTTCTGTTCAGCAAAAGTGTTGATGACATCACGAAAGTTCAAATTTCGGGCCATAGAATTTTCGATGGATAGAATAGCCAAATTGCTTAACCTTTCTTGTCCCATAGAATTTCTTAAATAAGTTTTTATCAATTTCAGTTTTGAAAATGATCGCTCGGCACTAGCCGTAGTTACAGGAATGGTGAGAAATAACAGAAATGCAGTGCACACTTCAGGGAAGCTTGAAGATATAAAATGATTCTTTATTATTAATAAGTCAGCAAGTTCTCTTATAGAAGATGACCTTTCTATTTCGTGTTTAAAAGAGGATCGTCTAATACTATGGCCAAAAAAATTATAAATTTGTTGCACAGTTTCGAATAATATTTGTATTTCTATGACCTCTTTTACTGCATCATTTACTACCAAGTTTAAATTATGAGCAGCACAATGGACATATACTGCATTTGGCTCTATATCTCTTATGAGTTTTTGAACTTCGCCATAAGTACCTTTCATGGTATTAGCTCCATCGTACCGTTGTCCACGGCACTTATTCAGAGAAATACTTTTGTCATTTATGGATTTTATTATCTGCTTGGACATTGCTAAGGCAGTTTGATCCTTAACCTCATGAAATCCTAAAAATTACTCTTTAATTACGAGCGCCTTTGGAGTTCCATTTTCATCTTTCTCGATTACACAGTAACGGTAAAGTTCACACAATTGATCTGTTTTGGAAATATCTTGAGTAGTATCAAACAAAATGGAATAAAACGGTGCGGTGACTATTTCATTTACCAGAGCATTTTCCACTTTTTGAACCAGAACAGCAATGAGCTCATTTTGTATTTTTGGACTTAAGTATTTAATCTGGTCCTTAGGTTTGCTTAGCAACTCTTGTAAAATAGGATCGTATTTGGCTATTAACTCAACAATACTCAAAAAAACTCCTTTTGGGCCAGAATCGTTGCCATATACCGTTTCTTTATGGCCACGAAAAGCTAAATTACAGGTTGAAAGTGTCAGAGTAACATCAAGGAGTCTAGTGAGTACCTGGCGCCAAAAAAATTTTTCTCTCTTGATAATGGACTCTTGCTCTTCATCTAGTGTTCCATGTAACTGCCACTATCGATGTACAAAACATGAATGCAAATGTTCTTTCGATGTCTCATGTCTTTCTATGGCTTCCACAATATGTTTCCAATCATCATAGCCTTCCATCCAAATATTTTGTATATTTTTAGATGCCCTAATTGCGAATAACCAACATGGTTCACAATATGCTTTTTGAAGCAATAGAGAATAGGACAGCCATGTACGTTCTAACTTTACGCCGGATTTAGAAACAGTGTAATAATATTTATCTAAAAAAGATCTATTGTTACTATCCCTTAAAAAGGGGCCTTTTGGTTTACAGTGTCCGTTTTCGATCACAAACCGTTTTACTTGATCATTGAGTTCTTTAAAGTTACCTTTATCAGTAACATGCGGTAATGATTTTAATTTTTCTATGTCCAAACATGATTCATTTAAAGATTTGCTCGTACCTGATTGTGGTTGCTCTGAATCTAAATATTCACTGTTATCGGGCCCTGGGATATTGCCACTTATGCCATCATTTTCTGCCTTTCCATCGCGCTGTTCATTTGATTCTTCTTGTATACTATCTTGATTATTAAAGTACTGACTTATTTTAGGTAACTTTTTATTTTGTTCTTCAGACTCCTTCTTTCTCTTTCGTTTTTCGCTTCCATTCTGATACTTTCTAGAACAAAACCGTAAAAAGTTTGTAATAATACTATAGTTTTTATTTATTGAAAAATCTACTTAATTGCTAACAAATGCCAAAACAGTGACCGTAAAAATGATTATAACGAAAGTCCACCGATTGTTCAAAGTTCAATTCAAGTGTCAAATTTTGTAAGTTTTGAAAGAACGATGTACATAGGTACCGAAATAGTTTTGGTGGTTACGAATGTCAAAATAGTGAATTGATTTTGAAATGCGCGATGAAAATCATTATTTTAAATAATAACTTCGTAACTTGTGATTTCAAACTTTACTACCGATATCTACCGATGATGTAAATGATTAATTTTATGGGTAGATTAAAAATTAAAATAATTGTAATAGTATAAATTATTTTAAATATTATAATAAAATTCTTACCGAGTAGACATTGTCAACCTATTTTCACAATTAACTAATTAAATATATCCTCACTTGCAACAAACAACCAATTCTTACAACAATAAACTGCTAATTGCTTGGTGAGTTCTTGCGTAATACAATAGTGGAGTTTTTCATATATACAAACTCGAAGCGGGGATTCCTCAAGCATCAGCAAGTATTACCGACATACATTTTAAGCAGCATAATACACCAAACTCATTTCAAAAATTTTAAGCTGTGAATTTTTAATGGCAATAAGAGAATATGTGTTTTTATGTGAATTTATTTAACCATTATTACATTTATCAAAATCAACTAAATTAAATAACTGAATATCTTTCTGGTCATCATTACGATCGGGTGCGGTTGGTGTACCTTCACCAGATGCCGTTTCTTTTTTTACAGTTTTAGTCACTTTCTTCAAACCGTGTTCAGGCAACATAAAAGTGTGGCAATTTTTCTAAAGAACTTTCAACTGACAGAGACAGTCATAACATAACACTTTAATGTAAAAAAGAGACAAAATATTAAACGCATCAATAACATTGTGGTCGGGGAATACTAAATCCTTTGGGGAATTCCCAGCTCGTTATTTTCCTAACGTTTTACGGCTCTGGCAATTAACTTATTGGCTTAAATTTACGATCGTCAATAATTTTTACAATTTTCTACTAGATTCCGAAAAATATTTTTTAGCGCATTGTATTGAGAAAAAAAGCGCTGAAGAGTCTAGAATTGCGCTATCTAGCGCGAAATGCGCTAAAACGGCAACACTGATTTTAATTCCGGCAGTATACCTAGTCTCAGCGAAACACCCTGAGACATGCTCAGTGAATATAAATGTAAACCAATATACACATTTTTGAGGTATGTTTGTCCACACATGTTTCCGAAATTATTACGAGTAATTGGATTTCGACCATTCTTTCTAAAACTGGGTTAAATTTTTTTTTTTTACTAATGCATTGAAAGTTTAATACCTAGGTATATTTTTTTTAGTTGTGTATGCAACTAAGAAGGTAACAAATAAATTAAAGACAAAACTTTTTTTCTACTTAAGTAATGTGTATGTGTAATAATAAATGTTGGGAATTGAGATTTCCTCTGACCGGGGGCCCCTTCGGGCTGGGGGCCCGTGGCATTTTGCCGACTTGCCACCCTATAGTTACGCCACTGAACCCAGACAACCCTGGGGAGGGATGTTTCGCCTTCTCACTTTAGCCGAAAAATCCAGAGAGTGCTTGGTCTAAGACCAGAAGTCGTGAGCTTGAGCCATATCTAAAATAATCTTTTCTGGTCACTACCAAATAAATGGCGCTCAGAGAATTTTCCTCATCCATATACGCCAATAAAGAAAAAGCTTTCTAACTTCAGATGAGTGCTTTTCTAGATAGGTAGGATGAAGTCTGATAATACACCTTGGCGTTTAGGAAGCCCATTGTGCAACAATTGGCACTAAAATCACTTCACCCTGTGCTTCAAAATGTAACTTCCGTAACATCAATAAACTTTCGACCATAGTTTCGATTATTTTCCCATAAAAAACCTGTTGATTTAATATTTTCAAGAAGCCTAGTACATATGCTTCACAGTTGCCAGCGAGAACAGTGTGTACTGGAGTGCACACTACTTGCAGGTTTATCGAGAAATAAGATGCTGGAACCACCAAGAAATCATAGCATCCTTTCACTCTTGTAGATGAAACCTTAAGAGACTTTAGCGGTTTCGAAAGTAATTGGCTCTCTGCATACATAAATAAATATATATACATACTACTGTGTCCAAAAAATAAGGTCGAAGGATTTGGAGAATTATTTTTTTTCTAGGTTGGTAGTACTGTCAGTCACATTTATGTCAAATTTCATGTCAAAATATTCATTAGTGTTTGAGATACGTGTCGTTTTGTGAGCTGCTAAAAGTGAGTTTTTCGTTTTTTTCGATGTCGAAATTTGTTGAGCAAAGAATTTGCATTAAATTTTGTTTACGGAATCAATTTTCTGCTGCGGATACGTTGAGGATGGAGCAAAAAGCCTTTGGTGATGAGACTATGTCTAAAAAAAAGTTTACAAGTGGTATAGTGAGTTCCAAGCCGGCCGTGAACGTGTCGAAGACGAAGAGCGTCCAGGGCGACCATCAACCTCAACCGACGAAGCTCACGTTCAACAAATCAAAGATTTGGTATTGAAAAACCGTCGATTAACAATTAAAGACCTTGCTGATGAAGTTGGCATATCGAAAGGCTCAGCCGTTGGCATAAGTGCATTGCATCGGGAGGAGACTACTTTGAAGGGGATGAAATTGATTTGGAAGAATAAATAAAGAATTTTCAAAATAAATACAATGTCACCTTATTTTTTGGGCACAGTAGTAAAATAGCAGACACTCTGAAGTTATCAACTGAACGTGTAGATCATATCATTCACAAATATTGGGTAAAGTCGCCAGTGCCGCGCGAGCGCTCTATTGAAGAACAACGAGTTGAAGATTCGGAGCAGTATTTGGAGATGTTCAAGCGTAATATAACAGAGTTTTTGCGTCGATATGTGACAATGGCTGAAACGAAGCTCCATTATCTCAATCCGAATTCCAATTAACAGTTATCCGAGTGGACTGCCAACGGTGAACCCACTCCAAAGCGTGGAAAAACGCAATCCACCGCATTCTCCACATCTGGTATCCAATGACTATTTTCTCAGATCTCAAAAAAATGGGAATTTGGAAAAAAGTTTCATCAAAGGAAGACATGATCGCTGAACTGAGGCCCTTGAAGAGAACTATGTTGATTAAAAAAAATATTTTTTTTATGGCAGGCCGGGAACTTTTAATTGACCTGTTATAATATACATTGTGACAGAAAATTCCCCGGGTAAAGGATGGACAAGTCTACGTGCGGTACAAAGCCTTCAAAGGCGGTCGAGAGATCGTTGAAGACATACTTCGTTCTGGACGACCTTCGCCCTCTTCAACTGATAAAAATAATAAACAAGTGCATGATATGGTGCTTGAAAATCGTCAGACAAGTGTTTAACAGATTGCAAGAGAGCTCGACATCTCTCGCGAGTTCGTTCGAATGATTTTGGATATGAAACGCATTCTTTCACATCTCGTCTCGATAAATTTGAATTTAGTTTCAAAAAAACGTTCGGTACAGGTCTCATTGGATCCTCCGAATTCCGATCGCCTTTTTATGGAGAGTATTATAACTGCCGATGAGACATTTGTTTATGAGTTTGACGTGCAGACAAGTCAACAACCATCGGAATGGAGGGGAAAAAACGAGACCAAGCCAAAGAAAACACGCTAAAGCCACTCAAAAATCAAGGTGATGCTCATTGTTTTCTTAGATATTTGTGATTTAGTGCACATGAACTTGTTCCGGAGGGACGGATGGTCAATAAGGAGTTCTATTTGGTTCTTGAGACGTTTGCTTCAGAACATCCGTCGAAAAATGCCGGAATAATCAAGTCAAGCCACGACTGTGACCGAATTTAAAGCCAAAAACGCAATGAATACTATCGATGAACCACCGTATTCGCCAGAATTTCAGTATTCAGTTGATCGAAGAGATGAAACAAAATTCGCTGAAGAAGCTGAAGGCTGTCCCAAAAAGTTATTATGAAAAGTGTTTCGAGGACTGGAAAAATCGTTTGCATAAATGTATTACATATGGTGGGGATTACTTGGAAGGCAAGAAAATATATATTGATGAATACTTAATTAAATATTTTGCGTTTTATTTACAATGTCCGGATATTTTTTTGCCACATGCATGTGCATACGTACCTATTTTACCCTCTTCATTTTCTTGTTTCGCTTCCTTTCGGTGACTTCACTATATGATATGAGCGAAAACGTATAAATAATTTAATTATTATATAAATAACAACTGCACCCAGTGCGGAAAGTGCACGAGCATAAATATTACATAATCGCTGTGACTTGATCGCGACTTTCAATTGCTGCTGAGTAAGCGAGCCCCTTTGCATTTCCTTATGCCCGTGTGACAACAAACGGCACATATTCACATAAAAACATGTATATGTACATACATGTACATACATAAACACACACACACATGCAGAAGTGTGCCTTTGCAATATTTTATATTTGTATGTGTGTGTATTTACTTTCGCCACGCATTGTAATCAATCCGGTGACAAGCAGTAAAATGGATGGCAACGCCACCAGCAGAGTCATGTGCAATTCCACTTTCGTTGCAAGTTAGCGAGTGGGTGTGCGTGTTGCATGATCTATGCAACTTTTAACCTCTTCGTTACTGTAAAAATACACAGCAACATATTTACATACAAATATATAGACGAGTATTTGTATGCATGTATGTATGTATGTATCTGTGGCCCAAACAGGCCTCAGAGCTCCAGCAGCACGTTGAAACTGCCGCAGTAAGCAGCAAGCAACTAGTGTGTCGCCAACGTGGAAATGTTGCTCGCGTGGATCGCAATGAAAACAACAAAGCACACAAGTTGACATACATATATACATACATACATTATATTTGTGTGTGTAGACTGCCAATAGTTTTCCTATGCGCCTATTGCACTTACCATTAGACAAATATATACATATTCGCACTCATACACACACACACTCATCCATGCTTTCCTGCAAGTACAAGAAGTAAACAGCAAAAGTCAGCGACCAGCCGACACTCGCTTACGATTACACAATCGCTCTGCCACAACCTTAGCTGTTGTTTTCTTTATTGCTTGTTGTTGGCATTGTTATTGCTGTTGTTGCCGCTATGCATAGTTGTTTTGTACGTGCAATTTGCTTCCTGGTTCGTGTCGCAGTCAATACTGGATTGTTACGTTATGCGCCGGCAGCGGCAGCAGCAGCAGCGGCAGTGACAGCGACGGCAACAACAATGCCAACAATAGTTACTCTCGCTAAAAGCGCTCACGGCACTCAGTGCAACAACAATGTGCGCGGCGCTGAGGATGTCACTGGGAGGCAGTCACTGCTGATCAGCTAGGCATTGCTGTTACTACTTTTGCTCTTGTTGTTCTTGTTGTAGCTTCAACTTGTTGTTGTTGTAGCTTCTTTCGCTTTCGCGTTGGGTTAGGCGTAGTCTTTGCCTACTTTTTGTTTTTGCAACTTCTTGCTTTTCCTTACTTTCCATCGCTCTGACGCTGACTGCGCGCGCTCTGCTCACCAGTGTTGCTTGCAGCACTTCATTCCACTCCACTATGCACTTTTCATGTTGCATGCGCTTTTCTTTGGCTGCAGCTAGTTGCATATGTGTATGTGTTTGTCTCTGAACATTGACTTTCGAGTGATTTTCTTTGCTTTGCCATTTGTTTTTGTAATTTTTGTTGCAAGTGATCGCGAGAGAAAATGAATTTTCCATATAGTGTGCGAACTCTCACCATATTATTGTTATTGTTGCCTCTGGCGATCGCATCTATTGGCGCTTGTGTTGCAAATTGCCTTTAAAGTAGTGTACTTTTTTCTAATGCTCATAGTTGTTGTTGTCTTTTTTCTAACTCTTTTACCTTTTTCCAAACTCTTTTACCTTTTTCACTGCCTCTCTTGTGTTTTATGCTTATTACTTCCAATATATCGTACATATAGGTGCGAGTACATGCAATGGCTCCTCATGTGGCATTTGTTTACATTGTCTTTTTTCCTTTGCCAATTTCCTCATTCCATCAATTGCTTTCGCCATTGGCATAAGGAATTGATTTTGGCACCCAAGCAATTTAGATTCCCTTCCCAAGTGGTACCATGAAAAGTTTAAGATCGAATATTTGGCGTATAAATAGTTGAATAGATTTAAATGAAACAAGCATGCCACACAGTTCTGCAAGCTGAAATTCTGGGTGAATCTTACATAATAGATAATAGTGGGATTGCCATACTATGGAGCTTTCAATCTTTATATTAACCCCTTTCAAAAATTAATCTTACTTAATCTTGCTTTGTTTGTCAGACAAAAATGAGGTTACCATGAGCCTGAATCGGTCACAAAGTTCCTAATCGCAACACGCATTAGGTTAATACAGAAAAACCGAAGCCCAGTTGAAATTACTTAAATAGCCTCCAACAAAAAAGAAGGCCAAGATGCCATACTCTTAATTCGCAACTGTACTGTCAACTCGACCATGACAAAATGGACCGTCTGAAAGAAGCACTCGCCCAGAAGCGACCAACTTTAATCGATAGCAGTTGAATTGTATTCCGTCAGAATAACGCCAGGCCACATGCATTAATCGCCAAAATCTTCGAAACTTGGTTAAGAGGTTTGTATATATATATCCACCTTACTGACCGGACCTGGTACTAAGTCATTACTGCCTGCTCCTGTATATGGCGAGTCAGCTCGATGGTGGAAAAATTTTCACAAGAGAAGCGACTACACAAGTTTCTTTTACAATATGAATAATAATTTCTATCAGATATTCATTATTATTAACAAAATGACTACAAGTTATCAAACAAAACGATGCATAATTGACAAGATAGTATCGCCAGACCACTGTAAACCGGAGGTATCTGTCATCAAAGTAGCAGTAGATGCACGGATTCGCCGGAGCTTTCAAAGCCAATTTTAAACGATTAGAAGCTAATCGGTACTGCTGCAAGCTGATGATCAACTAGAACTGTTGCAATTATCAGACCTTTCTGATCCTGATGGATCCTCTAAACTACTTGTTATTAACAAAGACGTGGCATGAACTCGCCTTTTTTTCTTCTTTGCTTGCTTTTACCAGACTGGATTAAAATATCTCGGTAGACTTACCTTTAACAAACCGGTCTAGGATTGATATTGGTCGCCTTAACAAATTTAGAGTGAGATCAAAATGTTCTGTCGATCGATGAGGATCTGTTCTCCCATTTTTTTGGAGTTTTTGGGTACCACAAAGAACCACCGCTCACTGCTGTCTAAATGAGATTCATCGCTATCTTTCGTGCAAGAATCAGTTTAATACAAAAAAAAATGATTAATTTACTAGACCGAATACACGGGTTTTCAATAAGAGTGAACACAAAATATTGAGGGCATTAAATTTTTTTATAATGTGGAAAAAATGCCTTTGCAAAAGAGTAAAACCTCCACTCCGTTGGAAAGACTAGGTGCAAAAGAACCTGGCTACACTTGGAATCTCCAATTGGCGCCAAATAGCGAAAAGAAAGAACAACTGGCGTGTAATTAAGTTCCGAATATTACACCCTTCGAATGCCCCCCACGAATACTTTTGCTTGAACGAATTCGAACAATCCAATTTTCGAGTACTTTTTCCGCTAAGTCAAGTCGTAAGTCATGAATAACACGTCTTGATCTCTAAAGCTTAAAGAGATTCTGGTTTATTGCTAAAGTCTAATGACTTCAAATAACCCCACAAGAAGTATCTAATGATGTTAAATCACAAGTTCTTGGAGACCATTCAATGAACAATTTCCCGTCTTGTTGAAACCAAATATTGTCAAGATCAACTTCTTCCAATTGCGGCTTTAAAAAGATAGTTATCATCGATCTATACCGCTTAATATTGACATTAGCAGTGTTATCAGCTCCATTTTGAAAGAAGTACGGATTGATGTTTCCACCAGACCACCAGCACCAGCATGTTTATTTACCGCACCACTCAGATGAAAGTGAGACTCATCGGACAAGATGATTTTCTTAAAAAAATTGTTTTCGTTTTCAAGTTCTAAGACAATACATTCAAGACGTTTAGGGTGGTCCAATGGCTTCAGTTCTTGTGTGAGTACGTTGTTATATGAATGTAAGCCCAAATCCATTCTCAAAATCCGTCAAGCTGTGGTCTGAGACAGTCCCAATTCCTAAGAACGTTTTAGAATCGACAAATTGCGGTCTTCAGCAACACTGGCCTGAGGGTCGGCAATATATTTATTTCTTCGAGCGGTTCTTCCTCTTATTGGTACTCAGACTTTGTGTAAAGGAAATGTACATTCGAAATTTTCAACAATTTGAGGGATAACGAGCTCAGAAGGACGATTATTACGACCTTAAAGTTTCAAAAGTGTACGAAAAGTTGCAATTGGATTAGAACAAATATTTTGATAATAAAATTGAATAATTTGTAAACTTTGTGTTTGCGTATATCTTTTAATTCTGAAATTGTAGACATTACTGAATACAATAAAAAAAAATTACGTATCATGACGTATTGAAAATGGCCGAAACGTCACTTAGAAATCATATCATCCCTATTCGAAAACCCGGTATTATGAAATTGCCCGCTGAAATTGGATTCGAAGCTATGGAACTCTTAGCCGTAGCCATGAACTCAAAGCACATGTCTATGAAAGATCCAAATGTAAAATGTAGTAATTAAATTTAATATAAAGTATAAAAATTTGGTAAACGAGATTCCACTTATTCCCTTCTTCAATAAAAAAAAAGTCTATCGAACCTTTTTAAAATATTTCCAATAAAAAAAATTCGCAGTCATTCTCAAAAGAGACTTTTAATATTTTATTTATGGTCGCAATGCATTGCTTACTTTATGTGTTCTTTCATTCTAATGGAGTTCGTATCTAATTTCCATCAAACGCGCCAGACAGCTGTTCCGTCTCTGCGCCGCCGCCCACTTCAATGGGGACCCTGCCGGCTATTGATCCCAGCAAAAATGCGCTCTCATCACAACAACTGCGCGCATGTTTTTGCAATTGCTGCCACCGAACATACATATGTGTGTCTCTGTATGTATGTATATGCTTCTATGTGCACTTGGGTGTGTGTGTGTGTGTTGATAAGTGAACGTTGGCGCTCAATTGTTGTTCGACTGCATTCATTGCATCCAGAAAATGAAATTATCCGCTAATCGCAAAATACTTCCTGCTTCGTTGAATTTTCTTCAGCTGCTTCGTCGAACCCCGCTCTCTCTCTCTCTTCTACGGCCGTGGCTGCGGCTTCGTCTTGTTCTTCAATTTAGTTGCTGTGTAAGTTTTTCCTTTTAAAGAGCCATTTCAATTGGCAGCGGGTTTTAATGCACTTTCTTCCATGCATGTTTGTATGTATTAGTGTGTGTGTGTTGTGAGCAGAGAGCAGCAAAAGCGCTAGAGTATAAGAAAAAGCGCAACAACAACAAATAGTAAATAGTTACAACATCAAATTGCAAGTAAAAGCGGTTGCCAGCGAAGTGGCAGCACCGCGCGTTGTTGTTGCGGCTGAAGAAGTCGAGTAGACGCCGGAGGAACGGCAGCAAATGATCTGTCTGCCGCCTCGCCAGCCCACTCATGCCGTAACGGTTCTCTGCTTGCGATTGTGTGTGCGTATGTGTGTGAGTAAGTGAAAATAGCCGACTGCAAGCGTGCGTGTGTGTGCGTGTGGAATTGATCTTGAGTCTTGAAGTTGTTGCCTTGTCTATTTTGCTATTTGTTTTCCCCGTTCTGTTTTTTTTTGCTGTTGTTGCTGCTTTGTATTTGCAATGCGCGTTGTTTTTGCTATTTTTCTCTTGATTTTTTTAGTGTGTTTTTTTTTGTTGTGTTTGTGAAATAGAAATTGAAAATAGCAGTCGCCGCACAAGTCAAGAACAGCAATAGCGAGTAGCAAAAACAACAACAACAAAATGAACAACAACAGCTGCTGAAGAAAAACAGGAAAAGTCCCAATTGAGAGTTGCTTGACTCTTTGCTGATTTTTCTTAGAAGCAGCGGCAGAGTGTAGTGAAGAGGCAGGGGCGCTTCTCTAGAAGGGACTTGCTCGTACCTCGTTCACACTGCCGCTTACCGCCTCCGCAGCGCTGCCTAGAATTTACTTTACAGCCGGCTGAGTATCGTACTACTAATAGATTAGATAGATAGAGGAGAACAACAACACCAACAACAGCAGCAAATACGACAGCACAAATTACAACAACAACCAGGAACTGCTGCACAGCAATGTGCTGTCTTAGACGGCCGGAGTGGAGTAGCGCCGTGTCCATAAGCAAAGTTGTTTGCAGAGATCCGACGACAACAGCACCAACAACAACAGCAACGACTGCGAGACGTTGGCGCGGCATTGCCAGGGCTGAGTGGCCGCTAGAACCACAGCGACGGCGGCAGCAGCAGCAGCGACGCCAACAACAATAACTAAAGCAAACAACATAGTGACAGTAGTGTAGTGGCTGCAACAACAAAACGTCAAGACAATAACAAAAACAACAACAGCAACAAGAACGTACAAATCGCTGCTGCAACGGCGTTGCATGGCATTTCTGTGCGTATGTATGTATGTAAGTACGATCGGTGCTCACTGTGTGTGTGTGTGTGTTTGCATGAGTGATTTGTTGTTGTTGCTGTTGCTGCCGTTTCTGGTGTGGTTAGTTCTTCGCCAGTTCGCGCCCATTCGCTTGCGCCAACTCGGGAGTTCGGGAGTTCGGGAGCAAGCAGGGAATCGAATTCTTGTTCTTATTCTTCTATACCCGAAGGTTCTACGGTTTGGTTTGGATTTCGTTTGCGCATTTGGAGCGCTTCGACGCTAACGCTTAGCTCGCTAGCACGCTAATTCTCGCAGGCTTTTGTCCACCAGTATATCTATCGTCATTTACGCGCTTACGGTTCGCTTCCGTATATTCGTTCGTCGGCCGTTTTGTACGAACGCTGTGCGTGGCTGGACTTTTTCTTCCTCCACCACACATTTTAATGGCGGCGCGCGCGCTCATGGATGCGCTTAACTTCTAAAACTAAACTAAACTTTAATTCGAGAATAGAGTTTTCGCCACGCCAGCCAAGCAAAGTGCGCACAAACATAAATAAACCGAACTGAACTGCGTGACACGACCTGTGTCTTTGGCTGAGATTTTTGCCAGTTGCAACCGTGTGTTTTGAGTTTCGCGTTCGAAACGGGCGTTCGCGTCGCGTTGTGTGTGTGGACACATATTTAGCACTGTTTAAACAATTTTAAGTCGTTTTGTGCAATATTTTTATCGAAGATTTGAACGTTATTCATGAAGCATTAAAGCTCAAGTGTGAAAGGAAGTGAAAGCTTTTAGTGAAGGAAGTGCTAATTTTGTGAATTTGATTTCTAGTGAAGATATAACTAAATACTCTGATCTTTTGTTTTGTTATTTTCAAAGCTACGAGTAAAACAGGATACACAAGGATAACCAGAAAAGGAATATTAGAAAAATTTTTACGCATTCATATCATTCAGGAAGTGTATACAAGTTTCCATGCTACCCATTTAAAACCCCGAAGCCCTTAATCCATTTCACAATTAATTATAGTTATAGAGACCTTAGTGGGATTTTGGCATCCGTTTTAATAATCAACACTTGTCTAGGAAAAATCGCTATAATAAGCATGTGAACCATGTACATATGTAAATATAGTTTCAAGCAATAATTTCATTTAAACTGCTGTTCCAAATCCTTTTGTTTGAACGTTCCAGACGTGCTAACTTAAACGGTATCGGATTACACGTACTTATTACAAATACAAAAATTATCGGTGTTTTCCATTCAGCGGTTCGAACTCATACTGCCTTCAACGTCATATTCGAAGTACCTAAATCTTAATAATCGGAAGATTTTCCTTGAGTTTTCGAAAGCGAAGTTGAGGTTATAGAACTATTTTGTTGACTTGTGACTAATTCAATATAATTTCTAAAGATTTTCAAATTTTATTTTCAAATATCACACCCTACCATGATAAGCTCATGCGCTTATTTCAAGTTGACAGCCAGCTTTGATAGAACACTTATTTCACACTTCGTTGCGTTTTCTGAAAAATACTTAAAATACCTAATAAAACAAGATCTTTTAAAATGTTTTATAGTTAATTTATGATTTAAGTGATTTTAAGGCTTTCAAAAAGAGATACTAAGAAAATTATTTTCCATCTATTATAAAGCTAGCAATCTACCTTCGAATTACTGGCCGTAGAACGTAAGGGCTCTATTGAATTTCTCGCTCTTAGCAAGCGCCATCCTAACTGGAGTATATTCTTTAGTTATTCATACATTGAAATTGCGAATCATGCTAGGCGCCGATTGTCAAAATACCGTGAAGGAAAGTTGTGTAAGACTGTAGGCAACATGCTCACACTTTCCATTGTCCAGTTTTGACTAGACTGTGGTTCAAACACAGCCACTTTGACGATTTACCTGTCGGTCTATATTTTAACAAGGGTCGGCCAGTTTACCGTACATAAATATCCCAATTCATGCTGCAAATGTCAAAATTCTTTATAGGAAGGAAAGTAGGAATCATGCGCATATTTTCTTTTACTCTGTCCAGTTTTGGATATACTGCGGTTTAAACAAAGACACACGGCCAATTTGCCGGAATGGATATTAGTCCCCTCTATTAATTTTATGACAGGCCCAAGGCGCTTCGACGTTTTACGGGGATGCGGTCGGTCCATATTTAGGTGTTGGTGTCACCCCAATGGACTGACATTCTTAGCTCTCCAAGTGGCATACGACTACTGTCCTAAGGATCGGCCAGTTTGATTTACATAAATCTCTTAATTTGCTTAACGCTTTTGGTTTACTTAATATTACCTGTTATATTTTTGACTCTTCTTGTTATCGATATTTGGCGTTTAACTTTATTTCCGAAATTTTCAAAAAATACAGATATTCGATGTTGCAAATATCAATTAATTGTCGCCATCGTCAAAGCAGGCTTTACTAATATCGACAATTATTGGAACATTGATAAAGCATACTTCGAATATTTATCTTATCAGATTTCAGTAAACCCTTCGGAAATCCACTAATAAATATTTTATTTATTTATTTATTAAAAGAAAAATAATAATACAATTAATATCTTACAGAATAAGAAGCACTAGCTGGCAGGGCTTACGGCTTCACTAATAAATAATCCGATTTCTTCCCTTCTTGATTGGCGCAGTGATTTTGTCGCATTTTGGAAGTCATGTGCTTCTCCACTTTTTCAAGGCAGCTAAGGCCAGCCCATTCCAATTTAACTAATCAGCGCAGCTAGCTGCACTCTTCACTCGGAAAGTTCGAAAATCTGTTGTAACTGTCCACTTTTTAACACAACGTATTAGCTCATATATACTCGTATAATAACTATATAATTCTATAACTCTGATTACTGAATCACTAGACTAGACTTTCCGCAAATTATTACCGTATTGAATAACAGCTACATATGTACATACGAGTATGTGCTGCAGAGATCCGATGTCGGTATTTCCGACAAATGAGCAACTCCATGGAGAGAAAAAGACAATATCAGATTAATACCTCATAAATTTCAATTTATAGCTAATTATTTAATAGGCGTTGTCTTTTATAGAATTTTTTTTTACGAAAAAAAACATTTTTCAAAAAATCCTTAAAACTGCAGAATTTTACGTTTTTGGATCGTACTGATTCATTTTTCAGTGCATGAATTTTTTAATTCAAATTTTTTAAGGGATTACACGGGTTTCCTCTGGTAAAAACAGCCCTTTTTCAACAATTTTTTTCTCATAAAAAAATTAAATATTTTATTAGAATTTTTTATTGTTACAAACATACACTATAACAAAGAAATTCTGAAATTTTTGGGGAAAAAAAATATTTTAAATTCGGTCATTGTGACGCCTTTTCCGGTGACCACTCGGAAAAAAGATACGCCTGCGTTTTCAAGATATCCCCTTACAGCATCGTCTAAAGTGAAAAAAAAATACGTGTATTAGTTTAAACCTTAACTTAGAACTTGGACAAAAAAAAACTGAAAATTGGATTTCTGGCAGACATTTTTACAAAAAAAAATCTCTGAAAATATCCCCAAATTTTTTTTTCAAATAGTTTTAATCGAAAAAAAATCCCTTGTCCAAGTCTTTAAGAATTGTATCTCAACTCAAAGACCTGTGTAAGATTTCATGAAGATCGATTGAGTATTTCTTGCGAACCTTCTCAACCGACCTCAAAACTATAGTTTCGAGAAGAACGCTTTTAAAGACGGCGCACAAGTTCTCAAGGCTGTATCTCCGAAACTATTACTCGGATCAATTTTAAAATTTAGGACAATATTCTAGACAAATAAGACAAATTCATTTTTTGAAACCCGTAAACCCATGTAACCCCTTAAAGGGCGTTGACTTTCATAGCAATTTTCAAAAAAAAAAAAAAATTATAAAACTGCCTAATATTACGTTTTTGAATCGAAATTATTTATTTTCCAATTTTTATAGTTCGAAATTTTTTAAACGCCTTGAACCAAAGATATTAATATTAAATTCCGTTTGGAGCTAAAAAATCTCAATGTCACAACACAAACATTAGATCAGCTGAGCCATTTTGGTTTGGTAGTTTCAGGGCTTTGGCTTGGATAGTCTGAACCACAAATTAATTAATAACGCGCATGCTCTGTTACGCGTTCTTAAACATACACTTTAATTAAATTGTATTGACCCTCAGGTGTTACTATGTTCCTCTTTATTAAAATTGACATTTTAATATTTCCATAAAAACCTCAAGTTTTCAAACAACACTGGGTCTGTAAATATATGGTATAAGAAAAATTCCTTATCGACTCTTTCAAACATAACTTAAACAACACTTTAACTACCATCATAACGGTTCAGATCCAACCAGTTATTCATTGGAATAAAAATGTGTTTTTCTTATTCAAAATATTATTCAAGAACAATACCATTTCTTCAACACACGCTTGAGTACACCGTACATGATCCGTAAGTATATGTATACACCACTTCGCGAATTCCTAAGTACTCGTCCAATCCTTGTTGTATCCACAGCCTGAGATCAGTGCAATAAACAGAATATATGACTTGATAGTGATACTGAACATAAATAAAGTTAATAATGAATAAATCAAAAATTAAAAAAAAATAATGACTGTGAAAAACTTCAGTGTTTCGTTGATATTTCCGTGAATAATTCATTTGTTTGTGCGCGCTGCGACTCGCCCTCGTGAACGAACTCAAATGAAATCTCAGTACATGCGCTAGCATCCATAGACAATAGTTTCCTAAGTGCAAGCCTAGTGACTATAATGAAAAACAAAAAAACCGTGTCCGCTCTAAAGAGAATTTGATTACATCGCTGCTTTCGCTTATCCACACAATGTTGACAATGGAGGATGACAACAGCGAAACATGGATGTATTCAAAATAGATTTGGAACAGTCGCATATCCATTCGAGTCTCGTTGAAAGCCACAACAGCACGAATAACAGTAGCCAAACACATAATCTATATACGCCCGGCGGCATAGCCGGTGGCGCCGACAATCGCGAACCGCAACACACCACCCACCAACATCACCACAACCACAACCACAACCATAACCTGCACCAAATCGAACAACGTCCACAACAACAACAGCTGCAACACCAACAGCAGCAACAACTTTTTAATAGCATAAATGCGAATGGCGACGATTGCGACGAAGAAGGCGATCCCTTGCCCGAAGTGAGTTTTGATGCCAATTCCGATTTCAATTTGCACTTCTTCGACACGCCCGACGATTCGTCGACGCAGGGCGCCTTCAGTGACGCTGGCTCGTTTGAATCCGATGCTTATGCCACCAGTTCACCACCCACACCACCACCAACACAAATACATGCGTTAAACGGTGTAGAGACCCTAAGTGAGGAGTCCACCGCGGTGACAGCTTCAGCGGCAGCAGCAGCAGCACAATTACACATCGCCGATACGATAAATTCCCATTGCAATACAAATGCGGAAGTAAGCGAATCGCTGAAATTGCTGACAGATGATTGCACGTCCTTTTATCATCAGCAACAATCAACGGTCACACTAAATGGCGGCACTCCATCTTTAGGTATACCGTCTAATTGCGTCGCTTATTTGGGCTCGACGAACAATAACACTACAGCCGCTGCGCAATCCATCAACGGCGCTGGTATCGCTTGTAATACTGGCAATTCATCGTCTTCAGCCGCGTCCACACCGGCTTCGTCCGTATCGTCGTCGTCCACAGCTTCGTCCACATCGCCAATAGCAGCGAGTAACGGCAGTGTAGCAGCCGCTACAGCCGCACATATCATTGCGCTCGGCAATGGTGGAGGTACATTGTACTCCAACAGCGGTCTCCATTCATTCTGTCAATCGCATTCATCGTCCTCATCCGGCTGCTCTTCAAATTCGTCGGCCGGCAGCAGTTGTAGCCACAACGGCAACACCAACGGCAGTGGACACCACATTGGACGTAGTAACGGAGCCACCGTATCATCGTTGGTTGCTGAGCATTGTCTTGGGGAGCGCCATCATACAGCAGCAACAGCAACAGCAGCGTCAGCGTCAGCAACCATCAACCCAGCGAACGCGTGCGTCGCAATCACCAACTCTACATTGGCTAATGTAAAACACTCGCATGGTATGTCCTTCGAATGTCTTGTTGTTGTTATATATGTGCATAATGCTGATAGAGGGTGTATCATTAGTGATACAGAAAAGTAATTTACATATAGAATGGCTCTTAAATGCTATAAAATATCGGTTCTTATGTTCTATAATTCGAAGATTGCTCAAATACCTTTAATTGAAAATACAGAAATTGTGATATGAGTTGTCAGTAATTAAAGTTTGGCAACCCTGTTCAAAAACTTTTAAGTTTTATTGTAACGGTTTAGAAAATTAAATGAGATCACCTGTCTTCAAGAAAATTTTGGCTCTAAAGCTTCCTAAAAGCACTACAATCTGACATCCATTTTGGAAAAAAATCTCTATCTCAGACAATTTATTAAACTATTTTTAAATAAGTGGCAACTCTGGTTAAGATGTTTTAAATTGTAACTTTTTCAAACCTTCTCTATATAGTTTTCATGTCTCTTTTATTTCTTTAATTAGAAATTTAAAACAGGTGGCAACCTTTCCGAAAAATTCCGCCCTGGGTAATGTGTTTTATTGAGCTATAGCTCCTGAACATAAATACTAGAACGTTCTTTTAAGTAAATTTTTTCAGTATCCCGTTTTTATTTACGTTATGATTTTTATATTACTTTAAACAGTTGGCAACTCTTTGCAAAATGGTCTACTTGGTAATTATTTTCACAATTTTTAGTTTGCTGCCTATGTTGAAATTCTTCTTATGTTTTATTAATTTTAATTAAAAATATAATTTATAATAGGTGGCAACTCTCTTCAAAAATATTTTCAACTGTAAGTTCTTAATCCTCCTCCCTTCGAGGCCTATTTACAACAACTTAGCCTTTTATTTTATATTTTTCTGACTTATAAATTTCCAACATATGGCAACCCTGTTCAATAAATTTAAGTAAAGTTGTGTAATTCTCCTCCGTTTGATATCTATTTTTTAGCGATTCCTAATTTAACAGTTCGTTGACTTATAAATTTCAAACATGTGGCAGCCCTATGGAAAAAACATTTTCATGTGTAAATTTTTACTGCTCTTCCGTTTGATAGCTGTGTTGTTGTAGTTATTTTATTTCATAGTTTTTTACCTATAAATTTCAAATATGTGGCAACCCTCTACAAAAATATTTTCAACCGTAAGTTTTGTAATTATCTTCCGTTGGTGCCTATTTTATAGCAATTCCATGTTTTAGAGTTTATTGACTTATAAATTTGAAACAGTGGCAACTTTATGAAAGAATATTTTCAACTGTAAATTTTAAATCGTATGCAAAAATATTTTCAACTCTACGTTTCGTAAAGCTCTTCCGTTTGTTAACTATTTTTTGAGATTCTTTATGTCAAAATTTTTTACCTATAAATATCAAACAGGTGGCAACTTTTCTGTTTTATCCTTCTTGTTCTAAGCCAAACGAGTTTTACAACGAACAGTGAAAAAAATTATTTTAATCGGTTCATTTCAAAAACTCATTTCTTGAAGAGTACTTCGCACTTCTAAAGTAACGCATTTGTAACTAGTTTATGGCCTACACTTAGTGTTTACGGGTTATGGCTTACAGACAACAATTATGCAAAATTACAACGCGTCGTAATTGGTTCTCAACTTTGCTTTTTCCATGTGCCGTATCGTTCTGCTCGAGTGCTTCAACCAATTTCCAATCAATTTAATCGTTTTATTTTACACCCTTTTTACAAGCAACCGATTACTAGGCGCTTCTCTTATGTCAATCTTTAATTTATTTATAAATAATATTTTATACATACGCGTGAACACTGTGTATGTTTGTGCTTATTGGCTTTGAGTCCGGCTTTATTTGACTTACCAATTGCATAACCAGGAAATCACACTTCGATTCTCATAAAAGCACGACATTCATATAACTACATACGTAACACACACAGTAGCGGATCAAAAAGAAGGTCGTCTCAAAAAATGTTAAAATATTTCTTGCTCCTTGAAAAGCAATGAATAATTTAAGACAAGTTGTAGTTAAAAAATTTGTGCTAGGTTGTGTGTGTGCGTCTTAGAGATAAGAAACAACTAAATTAATTTTTCTGTAAATTTTTCTAGAGGGAATATCGAGATATTTGTATAGTTTATAATCCCTAAAAAAGCGGCGTAGTTATGTTATTACGAATCCCTTTCTTCACCATAAATGAATCTGACTGCCGTTATCTTCTATGCATACATTAGATATTAAGGACATTATGTGCCACCTGTGTGTTTACTGAAACTAATTTAGGTATTTAAAACGGTGGGTGATCAATTTACAGCATGGAAATTTTTCGTAAGTTATTAGAATCGACACTGCATATTATTTTGTCAACGTTTTCTCTAGTTTGTCTTGATGAATCAGAACACGAATCATCTGTTTAACGTTCCAATACTTTGGATTGGCTATAAATGGATTTGCCATATACATACTACTGTGCCCAAAAAATAAGGTGGCATTGTATTTATTTTGAAAATTCTTTATTTATTCTTCCAAATCAATTTCATCCCCTTCAAAGTAAGCCCCTCCCGCTGCAATGCACTTATGCAAAAAGATTTTCCAATCTTCGAAACACTGGTTGTAGCCACTTTCCGGGATGGCCTTCAGTTCCGTCTTCGCTTCGGCTTGAATCTCCTCTATCGTATAAAAACGGTGTCCCCGGAGCGGTCTTTTGAGCTTGGTGAACAGCCAGAAGTCGCACGGCGCCAGATCAGGTGAATACGGTGGTTGCGGAACGATATGGGTTGAGTTTTTGGCGAAATTATCACGAATTACGAGGGCAGTATGGAATGGTGCAATTCCGGCCTTTTTAGGCGGATAGCGTTACGCAAACGACGCATAACGTTTAAATAATATTCCTTGTTGACTGTTTGACCGGATGGAAGGAATTCATAATGCACAACACCACGATAATCGAAGAAACCAGTCAACACGACCTTGATTTTTGAGCGACTTTGGCGCGATTTTTTTGGTCTCGGCTCTCTTTTGGCACGATATTCGCTCGATTGATCGGTTGTTTCGGGGTCGTAAGCATAGATCCAAGTCTCATCGCCAGTTATAATGCGTTTCATGACACCCTGGTAGTCGGAAAGCATCGTTTCACACACTTCAACGCGACGCCTTTTTTTTCAAAAAATTCAGTGTTTTCGGTACCAGTCGATATTTGACGCGCTTGAGGCCCAAAACATCCTTCAAAATGGTACTGGCTGAGCCTTTCGATATGCCAACTTCATCAGCAAGGTCTCTTATTGTTAATCGACGGTTTTTCAACACCAAATCTTTGATTTGTTGAACGTGAGCTTCGTCGGTTGAGGTTGATGGTCGCCCTGGGCACTCTTCGTCTTCGACACGTTCACGGCCGGCTTGGAACTCACTATACTACTTGTAAACATTTTTTTTAGACATAGCCTCATCACCAAAGGCTTTCTGCACCATCCTCAACGTATCCGCAGCAGAAAATTGATTCCGCAAACAAAATTTAATGCAAATTCTTTGCTCAACAAATTTCGACATCGCAAAAAACGAAAAACTCACTTTTGGCAGCTTACAAAACGACAAGTATCTCAAACACTAATGAATATTTTGACATGAAATTTGACATAAATGTGACTGACAGTACTACCAACCTAAAAAAAATAAAAATTCTCCAAATCCTTCGACGCGCGCAGTTTAAATTCAAATGTCACCTTATTTTTTGGACACAAACATATTCGAAACACATTTTACCCTTTCCTAAATGTTTATTCTTCTTCTTTATTGGTATATACACCGCTTATGGGGTTATAGAGTTAACAACA
Source organism: Bactrocera zonata (assembly GCA_037783105.1). Taxonomy (NCBI): domain Eukaryota; kingdom Metazoa; phylum Arthropoda; class Insecta; order Diptera; family Tephritidae; genus Bactrocera; species Bactrocera zonata. Next base: position 1,974,983 of record JBAWJQ010005835.1, on the reverse strand, counting down.
GTGCGCCAGTAGTTTCTTCTTTTCGATATTTGACGTCTATCCAAGATACCAAGTGCAGCAAGGTTCTTTTTCACTTGATCTCTTCAACGGAGTAGACATCTTCCTCTTCCTCTGGTTCCCCCGACGGGTAATGCGTCGAATACTTTCAGAGCTGGAGTGTTTTCATCTATACGGACGATATGATCCAGCCAGCATAGCCGCTGTCTTTTAATTCGCTGAACTATGTCAATGTCGTCGTATACCTACTACAGCTCATCATTCCATCGAATCCGATATTCGCCGTGGCTAATGAGCAAAGGACCATAAATCTTCTTGTTATTGTCCATGCCTCTGCAGCATATAGTAGGACGGGAATAATGAGTGACTGACAGAGTTTGGTTTTTGTTCGTCGAGAGAGGACTTTATCAAAAGGGGGGTCTCTCGTCCGAGGCTGTTGTTTGCTTTTCATTAGGGGCGTTTTTTACGTGGCGTGTCCCAAACCCAGTCCACAACCCCAGGAAGGGATGGATCGCTTTCTTATTATAGCTCGCCGTTGTTCTTTGGCTACCCAGAGGATACTTGGTCTATGACCGGAAGTCGTGAGCTCCATGAGCCATATGTAAAAGAATCGTTTCTGGCCACTCCCAAGTGATGGGAGTTCAGAAAACTTTCCTCACTTGCGTGAACTTCTACATATGACTCCATCCTCGTGTTTATTAGCCACCATAATTATATAAAATATTTCCAAATATTTACTTTTTCCACCTTCAGTTATTACTATAGTAATTAAAAAAAAGCGTCATCCCTACAACATTAGCCATCACTGTATATTTATATTTGCTCATTACATGCAAAATTTGCACCAACTGCCCATTTCTTGCTCCACCCAACGCCCGTGCGCCACGAAATTTAGTCAGGGCAATGACGCCGGGCAATTTATTAGCATTTCAATGTGCGGAAGCCCGGACAGACATTGGAAAAGTGTGGAAAGTGAAATATGAAAAGCCGAAGAAAATTACTACGAAATGGCTGGCAAAGTGCAATCGACAATAACGAATCTTCAAACCGTGGCAAAACGCTTAACGAAATCGACAGAAAGCAAATGGGCGTTTAATTTGAACATTTTTTTTTTTTTTTTGCCAATCAATTGCACTGACAGTGCGACAGCCGCGTAAACGCTTCCGCTTCCTTTTGCGGAAAACTTATGAATCGCACAAACACATATACACAAATATGTATATGCCTGCGAGTATGTGGTTGGCTTGGTGCGATTGGCGCAGCGTGCAACTTGTTGGCCGTCATGTAGCACGCTGTGGCAGCAGCTGTTGTTGCACATTTGCAACAATTATTCGCATGCTTGCAGCAACACTCGTTGTTGCTTGGTTGCTGTTGTTTTATTTGTAATGGTGGTTTTCGATTTAGCGTTTGACGTTTAGTTGCTGCTGCGAGCGTTAAACAGCAGTCCACTAATGAACCCATGTTGAACGACAAACATAATCAGCAGGCAGCAAGTTGCATGTTGCATGCTTACTCCTTGAGTCACAAATTAATTTACTTCATTATACATAGCCATATATGGTTACTTTTCTTCCTCTTTTGCTGTTGTGTTGTCGTCATATTTTATGCCTGCTTAAATATTATGTTACTTTTGTTATTTTCCGTGACTTATGTGTGGGATGCCCAGTTGGAAATAATGTATCAGAAGGTTTTTATAAAAAGAATATAGAAGATTGATACTTTGTTTCATTATTTGTCTGGACATATGACTTAGTATCATCGGATTGGAAATCTTCAATAAGAGTCATTAATTCAATAATTTACTCTCACAAGATCAATATAGTCAGATTTGACTCAGACTGGTCCACATAAACTGCGTGCGCAAACTGAATTGATAAGAAATGTAAACTAAGCAACGAATTGGCAAATGTTTCATAAGTGTGTTGTCACCGAAACCTTGCATGATGGGAGTCGTCCATGCCCACTTTTGTTAACGGTAACATAGAAGAACTTATAGTGCTTGAAAATCGTAGCTTTGCTATCAGAAATATAACTGGGGATCATAACATCTCTTAAGGATCGACAACGTATCCCTGCTAGAGTCGAATCAAGTAAAGGTCGAGAAAGAGCGGCTTGACAACGTAGCTGAGGGTTCTATATTCATCAAATGTATCATTATGTTGATGAGGTGAAATTGTCAACAATCTAGCAAATGGTCTTTCAAAAATGAACTGAAATTAAGGGGGTATTCTAGTCTAGAAGCATGAATTTCAAGTAATTTTTAAAGTGTCGTAAAAAAAGGCAATTAATATTTTTACTATCCATTTTTTTATTAGTTATTTGTTAATTTTAGAAGAGTAGAGAGTAAAAACTAAAAAAAGTAAAAAATTTCTAAAATTATGAGCTGACGAAGTGGCGGGTCTCTAAAAATTTCCACGTGACCATACCCATGATTTCAACCTCCCTAGTTATCTGAAACTAAAAAGAAAATCTTTTTTATCTAGAATAATGTCGCAATGGCCAGAACTACGGAAAAGTGGGAAAAAATTCTTTTCACAAAATGGCGACTGCCTGAAAAAAAGTTTTTTGGATCACTTTTTCTGACTATTTCGAATTTTGAAAATAATAGAAATAAAAATTTTAGGATGGGGCTAGTTCCAACCATAGACAAGCCTATAAAGAAGATTTTATAAAAATTTCAAGTAAATCGGTCCAGTAGAACCTGAGAAATCGTGGGTATCGTTCCGAAAAAGTCACTTTTGAGAAAAACGCTTTTAAAGTTTCCCTAATCTCATTTGTTCGATTAGTTCCGGCCGAACCAGTTTGGATGCCGGGTCAGAAAAATGTCCATATCTCCGAAAGTAATTTGAATTTTGAAAAATCCTCTTGTACACATATTCTTGAATAGTTAAACTTTGAAAATATAAAAAAAAACAATTTCGATTTTTTTAAATTTCTAGACTAGAATACCCTCTTAAGCAAAATTCGTCGAATGTACTGGAGCCCTTCCGAGATGAGGCAAGTGTTTAGAAAATTTGGTAAATCGTTGTCAGGCTTCTAACGGCTCACAAAAAAACATATTTTAAACGAGATATGAAGGATTCTGTACTAAGATACCTGACACAGTGTTTTTGCAGTCTGAGTTAAATTTGATCAGACCTATTAGTAAAGTATTAACTAATGAAACTTTTTGATTTGATACACAGAAAAACTATTGTCAGGAAAAGATTATTTTAAAATTACAATTGTTTATCTCACGAATTTACCGATATTTTCGATCAAAAATCAACTAGCGATACTGGGGATCACATATTCGGTACCTAACGACTTGAATAGGTTTGGTTAAATTTGGGCAAATTTTGGTCTTATGGTGACATACTTTAATTATTAGTGTAAAGTTTCAGCCTATATTAATTGCTTCCTGATGTGTGTACTGGAAACTAAAATAATCAAATGGAATTTTGAATTGTGTTATATGGGAAGTAGACGTGGTTGTAGTCCGATTTTGCTCACTGTGGATAAAAATGTGAGAAGAATGCCTCGTATTAAATTTAGTTGATTTCACCAAAAAGGCGGTGCCACGCCCTTCATCCAATTTTCACAGCGACTAAAATAAGACCCTGTCATAACATTTCGGGTGTAAAATTTAATGTCTCTAGGGTATTTAGAGATTTATATCGCTTTTAGTACTTTAAACAGTACCGTTATATGGGGAGTGTATGGAGTTATCTTCCGATTTCATGTATTTTCACACCGTCGGTAGAAGTTTTTATAATATTTGGGCTAAGCAAATTTGGTTGTTTTTGCTTAAGTGGCTTAGGAGATATGTATTAGCCTTTTGGTTAGCCTTTACAGGCTTCCGGTTAATTTTGTGGGCGTAGGAGTGGTCCGATTACGCCAATCTACGAACTCGTATTTCATGTAAAATTTCATCAAGATATCTCAATTTTTACCCACATTACAACTTGCACGGACGGACGGACGGATAGACAGACAAACAGTCAACCAGATTTCAACTTTTCTCGTCATCCTGATCATTTATATATATAAATTTATATAACCCTGTACTCAGTAACATGCAGTCTCTTAGCGATTTTAGCCGACATTATGAAGCCATACCATCCTCATTACCAAAAACATTAATGACTGCTAAATTTTCATCAAAATCGTTTATATGGATATTTCAATTTTGAAACTTAATAATGCTATTTTTTCTTTAATATATTTTTTGAGTATTTATTAAACTTAAGTGCCTATTTTCCTACTGGATATGCTCCTCGTGCACTCACTTGGCACCCGCCAACGCTCAGTGGTCTCATTTATTGTGTTGCATGTTGAAAATCGTTTAACAACTGCTCGACTGCAACAGTTAATTGTAATTTGTATATGTGGAAACTGTTAATTACTCTGAATACGCTGCACGTCAACAATTTGTTAGTGCTTTTGTGGTAACAGCGTGGACTTCCGTTTTCCTTTGCTCGATTCGCAAAGTTGGTCGTAATAATTTCTTTTGGCGCCTAAAATTTAACACATTTACTGCTACTGTATAGAGGAGTTGTATTTGTACTGAATAATAGACTTTGTGTAAATATTTTACTCGCATATGTAAAGGTGAAAATCTATATCATATGGCGTAAACGGATCACGCAGTCGTTTATATCAGCAACTGACAGTTAGCAATCTTAGATAACGTCGAATTGAAAATGTCAAACATTTCGAAATCAAATCAAAATCTGTATAAATTCCGAATCCAATATTTTGTGGTCGAACTCTCAGTTAAGATAATATAGTTGAAGAAGATGCAGTCGTCATAAAACCGACAGAAATGAAAAAGATTCGAACCGTTCCCACGACAGTCGGGTCTACATAACCGGAACGGACCCGGATTTTTTTCCGGTCAAGGACTGTGAACTCGATAGAATTCTGCCGCTACAACAACAACAAAAAATTCAATGATGAAAGAGATTATTTATGATTTTAAAACCGAAGAAAGGCACTTGATATATCATTACAACTTGTAAGATGCCTTTCTAAAATAGCCAAATAGGTCGCAGTTGTACAGTAAGTGCTTCTTAGGAATAAGTCTGCATAGAAAGTAAAGTAAAGTTCTTCATATTCGGTCGAATATATTGAACCTAGCAAGTACTAGAATGCAGGCTGCATTATACTTTCGGACACTCAAAGTCTAAGGGCATTTAACTAGATGCAAACTATCTCGGCAGAAGAATGTTATAATGCACATAAGCTTGGACTTTGCTTGGTACTCGTATTTCTAGTTTGCCGCAAGCACAAAGAGAGTGTTTCTTGTTTCAATCCTCGCTGGGTTGTTAGCATAGATCATAGACTTGACGTAGCCCCACAGGAAATAGTCTAATTGCATCAAATCACGACCGAGGTGGCCAATTAACTATGCCATTTCGTGAGATAACACGTTCACCAAACTTGGTTTTCAAAAAAAATGGATTGTGACATTCGCTGTGTGGCTTGTGGCACTGTCCTGTTGAACCACATATTGTCCAAGTTCATATCATCCAATTCTGGCCAAAAATATTCTGTTATCATTAAGCGGTAGCGATTCTCATTCTTTTAACGTGCCGGTCTTGATCATCACGGAAGAAGTACGGTACAATGAAGCCGCTGGTCTATAAATCGCACCAAACCGTATTTTTTTGGATGCAATGGTGACCAATAAGGCTTATTTTGATTATATCCGAAGCCATTAAGCCAGAAATGAGCCTCATCGCTGAAGATGATTTTTCGGGTTATTTTCAAGTGGTTGCTCAGCCTAATTCACGAACATGCGACGATTCTGGTGGACAAGAGGCTTTTATTCTCGTTTAAATTTGATCTTGTAACGATTAGGCCAAGATCTTTTTGCAAAATTCCCCACTACGATTTGTGTATTCCTCAATTGATGCGCTAGCGGCAGCAATATTTTCGACACTACGGGCACTTCTTTATCTCACTGGCACGGGAACATTTTGTACTGGGCCTGTGGATTCAAATTTTCCACAAGACGCTCAATTGTTGATCTGACTGGACGATTATGACGACCATTAATTGGGCGTAGCACTTTGAGGCCACGGACTCTGAATTTTCGTAGTTAATTTCAATAATTTCGACTAGTTTTTGGATCGTATATTTTTCCATGATGAAATGGCAAACTTTACTGAAGAGAAATGCCAAAAGAGCGGGGAAAAATATGACGTCGTTTGCGGTTCCTATCGGTCCCTGTTGAACAACCCGATATATCATATAGCTGTCATACAAACTGACCAATGAAAAACCAGAAATTGTATGAAAAAAATGTGACACGAAATTTGGCACAAATTATTGCTCAAAGCAGCGCTACAATAACTGAACGAATTGTTCAGATCGGACTACTAAAACATATAACTGTCATGGAAACTGACCGATCGAAATGAAAATAAACATCTTTTTATACCCTTTTATAGGTATACAAGAGTATTATAGCTTCGGCGCAGCTGAAAAAGTTTCTTATAACTTTTGGGCTTTTTTTCTCAAAGGGTTTTTTTCAAAAGGGTACGGAGAAGGGGTATACCGGTATATATCCACATTTACGCAATCTAACCTCTGCAGCTAGCAGCTAGCTGTCTTTGCACATTTCCAATTACAAATGAAAGGCAATAATTATACATGCAACACAGTCATATGGCCTGTTGATACTTGACGGTTATTCGAGTACTCACTTCACTTCCTAGTGTGTGCCGCGGCGAAGGCGCAGCTAACGGCTGATGCGTTACCAACCAAAGTCGCTGCATATTTGCCAGCAACCATTGATGTTGTTGGTGTTGTTGTTGTTTTCTGTACTTCGACAGCAACGAGTACGACAACGGTTTCTAATGTTTCCATTATGCAGATTAGGCAGAGCAACGTGGCTGCCACAAAAAAGGGCTGCGCCTAACCGCCGCCACAAAGCCACGCCAACGGCGGTGATGGTGTATTTGTGTGTGCAAAAAGGCATTGCATTGAAGCGGTGCTGTGTGGCTGCAACACGTATGTACCACATGTACACACGTTTGTATGCATCTACGGTTTGTGGCATGAACTGAGTTCGGTTGAATTTGTGGACGTCGTAACCGATGCATTCGTCGAGATAAGCAACAATGAAAAGGAAATGCAACTGCAACAATTGCTTGCAACATGAATGTAACTACTTGCCACATACTTAGCATTGTGTGGCAGCACTTTGGTATGCTGTTATTGCTCGCTTTACTGCCTGTCAGCCGACGTTAACACAAATGCATACATACATACTTGCGACGGGTTGTAGGTGTGGCTTTTCCACTGTTCCTTCATTTGCTTGCAACACACTCGACATTCACCACAGTTCATTTGCCTCTTGCCACACGAGTTGCAGTTATTTTGCTGCATATAAGTTTCGCTTTTCGCTATCCTTATGGCATTTGCTACGCTGCGCTGTTGCATGTTGCTGTTGTTGGCGTGCATATGTATTCGCAGCTTTTGTTGTTGCTGTTTGGGGCGCAGCCAAAGTGTGTCTTTCATTTGAAATTCAAATTTTTCGGCAGTTACTCGTGCCCACCACTGCCATTTTGATTGTTGTTAGTGGCATTGACGGAAGTCGCTGTGGGCCGAACACGAGTGCAGCATTGATTTTGCCAAAGTACAGTGGGTCGTTTGCGCCAAAAATTAACGCGAATTGAAAAAGCGAATAATTTGTTTGGTGTGCGGTGATGAAATTCGTATATCGTATCGTATCGTTTTTGGTAAAGGGAATCATTTTGGACTAGACGTTCAAGAAGAAATACACTGCCAAGAATTTTCCCTTATTATAAAAACAGATTTGGCAATATGTTTTGAAAATGATTTGGGACAAGTGACATGCCACGGCGGCTCGAGTAATTCCAGCTGAGGCGCCTTTTGCAATGTTTGAGGTGTATGTCAGCAATAACGCACTAAATACGTCAGTCGTCTCGGGCTTATATGCGTAGACAAGCGACTTCACCTAACCCCGCAAAATTTTGTCTAACAATGTTAAAATATACGATCTTGAAGATTACACCACAATAGTTAATGCGCTCAAAAAAAGTTGTGTGCAATAAATTGATTGCTTCGTTGACTGTGCGGCTTGTAGCGCCATCTTGTTAGAACCAAAGGCACCAATTCTGTCACGAAAAAGTCATTAATCATAACTCAATAGCGTTCACCACTGACTGTAACGTTATAGCCGGCTTTATTTTTCAAAAAATGAGGATTAAAACATTCCTCTGCCCATACAAAACCCTGAACAGTGCTCTTTTGAAAATGTAATCATCTCAACAATGGCTTGTGGATTAATATCATTCCAGACGCGATTATTCTTTTCAATGAACTTCTTGAAGTTTACGAGTTGGGTTTCTTAACCCCTCAAACCAAGATCCTTCCGCAAAATCTTTCTTGTTTACGGCAGGAAAAGTTTGTCGACTGACGATTTTTAGCATAAAAAATAATTAAACGAGTTTGCTTGAACTTTTGTGTTTCCAAAAGACCTACGGTATCAATCAAAACTGGTTTTTCTTTATCACGAATACAAGCGTTGAAAGGGCTATATCAGTGTAACGCATGAAAAATTAGGCGATTTTCGCAATTTTTTTAAAGAAAGTACCCGATTGAATGTTTCGAACTTTTTTGAAAGTAATAAGGTATATTTTCAGCTATTTATAAGACTTCTTTTTTACAAAAATGTTGAAAAATACCGTAGTTATGTGCTGTCTCCGGAGGCGCCAAAAAAAGTGCTCGCCCTGCTGACATAATTTCGGCCGATTAAGTGTCTGAAACATAAAAATTGAAAAAGTTGATTAAATTTGAAGATATTTCCAAACAAGGATCTTTGCAAAGTATCAAAAATTTACAAAATGGCGAAATTTTGAAAAAAAAGTTCCATTTTTTTAGGTAAAAATTGGTCGTTTTTTTAATACCAAATTGACAATTTTCAAGCAATCAAAAAGAGGTCATTGTATAGTAAATCAACAATACTCAGTTTTAATTTGAAAACGATTGGTTCATTTCTCGTTGAGCTATGATGTCAGTAATTTTGAAAAATGTCGTTTCGAGAAAAACGCGTTTAATGTTTCACTTATATAGGTGTGTACCTCCGTCCAAAAACTATTCAAGATACGACCTTACTGATTTTACAGCATATTTTTGGAAACATAAAATATCGAAAAGGCAAAAAAAAAAAATTTCTTTTGAAAGTGTCACATTGGTATAGTCCATTCAATGCCACAAATCATTTTGCGAAGGTCGTGAAGTCATCGTATTGGAATCTAAGATATATCGGAGGACCTGAATCTTATTCAAAACCAACGTCGCCGATGTAAAGGCTTCAAAAGAGAGGCTTGAAAACGTAGCTAAGAACATTACGTCATTAAACATATAATAACTAGTGACGAGACATGGATTTATGAATACGAGTATGATGTCGAACCTGTCCAGGAATCTGGCAAATGGCGCTGAAAAAATGATTCGAAAACGAAAAACTAAAATTCGTTGAAGGCACTAAAGGGTATCTTAGTCGAGGCTTTTAACAATTGTATGGCAAATCGGATTCCAAAAAAGCTTATTTTGAAGGTGATAGTAAAGATTTGCATTAAAATACGTGAAAATGTAGTTATTTTAACAGTCCGGATCAGAGAGTTTAAGCCGTCGATGTAAATGGGATCAATGGTTTTTAAGCTTACGAAAAAAAAAAATGTCAGTTTTGAATTGTCTATAGTTTTGTACTTAACGCCTTATTTCTAACACACACTTTCTAGACCTAAAAAGTGAGAAAAACAATTGGACGCCCTTGTTAAAATGTTTAGTGCTTCCATACCTCAAAAACATGCCTAGTGTTTGTGGTTCTGTTGCAGTTTTCAAGGAAAATATATTTGTTTTTTTTGCAAAATTTTTGAAGCCTTCAACTAAAGAAAGCACTTGTGGTCTCACAGCTCGCAAATATGGGATCCACTGTTTTAGCGGCAGAATTCTACCAAAATGACAGTCTTTGGCCGGATTAAAAAATCCGGGTCCGTTCTGGTTACTTATATCCGACCGTCGTGAGAACGGAACAAATTTCTGTCGCTACAACAACATCAACAAACCATGTGATTCACTGTTCAGTATTGAGACCGAGGACCGAGCCTTGCCACCTATTTAAAATTTCTAATAAAAATCCATTTTTACGAAAAGTATTTTTTTTTTACAACTGGCTATCAAATTAAGATTAAAAAAAACGTAAAATTGTGTAATGTCACCACCTGTCTAAATTAACTTTTACAAACGCGAACACTGAAAACAAATACATTAAAACATTATGTAGCGTTGCCACATCAAATTAATTAATAAAACAAATTTTTACTCTAAAATAAATTGTGTCACCAACTTATGCCAACCTTAACCACCGTGCAATGTTAGCAATCTTTGAAAGGGCAGCAGACCGTTAACTTTTTTCATATTTTTTTTTATTATTTTATTTTTTATATTTTTTTAAACCGTTCCCTCGGGGGAGCTGTGAGTTTTGAGTTTCTCGATCAGCACGATGTCCATTTCCACAGCCAAAAAGTGATTTTAGTTTACCGTTTTTTCTATTTTGTTTGCAATTTATTGTATGTGTTGTGTGGGTGAGTGTTTTTTCTCTGGTGTTTTGAAAGCAACTTTTTTCCCTTTCACAAACCAGTCTACAGTTACCACTGTTGCCTTTTACTTCTATTGCATTTTTACCTCTTTGTGTGTACGTGTGTAAATATATATGTGCGTGTGCCTATGTGTGTTTTTTTGCGAAATTTTGTGATTTGCGATTTTCCACTTTCCGAGTTCAATGGACGATTGTGTGCAACTCACTTGGGGCATGCCACATGCATAATGCTGGGCATACATATGCAGTACTTGAACACGGCATGCGTGGGAGTAAAAGTTACGTGTTCCGCGTATGTGATTGCAAGGTACCAATGTGTGATGGACTGTATGACGAATTGAAAATAATACGAGCGGGGAAATGCAGAGACGTGTCTGTTGACAACAACGCGTACGAAATTGAAATACAGGAAGTGAGGATTTTTATTACAATAGTAGAAAAATAAAAGAAATATAATAAATTATTATTTTACATGATAAGTTTTATAAGTTTGTAGTGCAGTCGTACATCAAAACATGTAAATGTCGATAATATCGAAAAAGTTAAGGATCCAGTCTTCGAAATATAATATATCAGAGGACGTGAATCTTATGCAAAACCGACGTCGGATAGAGGATTCAAAAGAGATGCTTGAATCCTACTTCATTTAACGTATAAGTACATGACGACGAGACATGGATTTAAGAAAAGGAAACACTTGTGGTCCACTATTGTTGTAGTGCCGACAATTTTGACGTGTTCTCAAAGGTATATGAGGACTAAAAGGATGTTTTGACTAATTTCATGCTTTTTGAGCAACACATTTCTTTAAATTCAACAATTTTTTGTTATAAGCAATTCTTTCTGGTTCATCAGTTTGTATGGCACCTGTATGCTATAATGATCGGATCCGAAAAGTATATACGGAGCTTTTACGTTTTTCTCGGAAAATAATGTGATTTAAATGCCATGAAGATATCTGGTCCAATAAAAAAGCTTTCCATAAAAGATCAATTATTTAGGACTAGATTGGAGATTCCACGTGTAGTCAGGCCCTATTCCATCAACTGCGACATTCGCCGTTGCCAATGCACAAGAGACCATAAACCTTTCGCAAAACCTTTCTCTCGAAATCTCGTAAAGCCCACTCATCAGATGTTGTGATCTTCCGTGTCTCAGCATCCATATAGCGGCACGGGGATAATGAGTGACTTGTACAATTTGGTCTTTGTTCAACGATAGAGGACTTTACTTATCAAGTGCCTACTCAGTCCGAGGTAGCACCTATTGGCAAAAGTTATTTTACTTTGAATTTCGAGGTTGACGTTGTTGTTAGTGTTAATGTAGATTCCAAGATAGAGCAGTTATCTACAACTTCGAAGTTATGGCTGTCAACAGTGATCTGAGAGCCTAGTCGCGAGTGCGATGACTGTTTGTTTGATGACAGGATATTGTGCCCAAAAAATAAGATGGCATTGTATTTATTTTGAAAATTCTTTAATTATTCTTCCAAATCAATTTCATCCCCTTCAAAGTAATCCCCTCCCGATGCAATGCCTTATTGCCAACGGATTTTCCAATCTTCGAAACACTGGTTGTAGTCACTTTCCGGGATGGCCTTCAGTTCCGTCTTCGCTGCGGCTTGAATCTCCTCTTTCGTATAAAAACGGTGTCCCTGGAGCGGTCTTTTGAGCTTGGTGAACAGCCAGAAGTCGCACGGCGCCAGATCAGGTGAATACGGTGGTTGCGGAACGATATGGGTTGAGTTTTTGCCGAAATAATCACGAATTACGAGGGCAGTATGGGATGGTGCATTATCGTGGTGTAAAAACCAAGAATTGTCTTTCCACAATTCCGGCCTTATTGGACGGATAGCGTTACGCAAACGACGCATAACGTTCAATTAATATTCCTTGTTGACTGGTTGACCGGTTGGAAGGAATTCATAATGCACAACACCATGATAATCGAAGAAAACAGTCAACATGACCTTGATTTTTGAGCGACTTTGGCGCGATTTTTTTGGTCTCGGCTCTCTTTTGACACGATATTCGCTCGATTGATCGGTTGTTTCGGGGTCGTAAGCATAGATCCAAGTCTCATCGCCAGTTATAATGCATTTCATGACACCTTGGTAGTCGGAAAGCATCGTTTCACACACTTCAACGCGACGCCTTTTTTCCAAAAAATTCAATGTTTTCGGTACCAGTCGAGATTTGACGCGCTTGAGGCCCAAAACATCCTTCAAAATGGTATTGGCTGAGCCTTTCGATATGCCAACTTCATCAGCAAGGTCTCTAATTGTTAATCGACGGTTTTTTAACACCAAATCTTTGATTTGTTGAACGTGAGCTTCGTCGGTTGAGGTTGCTGGTCGCCCTGGACGCTCTTCGTCTTCGACACGTTCACGGCCGGCTTGGAACTCACTATACCACTTGTAAACATTTTTGTTAGACATAGCCTCATCACCAAAGGCTTTCTGCACCATCTTCAACGTATCCGCAAAATTGATTCCGTAAACAAAATTTAATGCAAATTCTTTGCTCAACACATTTCGACATCGCAAAAAACGAAAAACCCACTTTTAGCAGCTCACAAAACGACACGTATCTCAAATACTAATAAATATTTTGACATGAAATTTGACATAAATGTGACTGACAGTACTACCAACCTAAAAGAAAAATAATTCTCCAAATCCTTCGACGCGCGCAGTTTAAATTCAAATGTCACCTTATTTTTTGCCCTCGTTCATTACCAGTTCCGTTTGCTTCTTTCCCTTATCCAATCTGGAGAAAATCGAACTAACGGTGCTGTTTTGAGGCCAATGATATCCATATCATCTCTTATAAAAGATGGTGCCTTTTCAATTCAGCTCTGCAGCTCGAATTATTTTCTTCAGCTGTAGATTGAAGAAGTCGCACAATATGAAGACGCCATGTCTAAAACATCGTTTCTTATAGAACGGCTCAGAGAAGTCCTTCCTGATCCTGACGGAGTTTTTGGTGCTGCTCAACGCCAGTTTGCCCAGTCGTGTTAGTTCTACGGGGATACCAAATTCAAGATTTCGCGCATGGTGAATATCTGGTCGGGGTTGCTGATTTGCCAGGTCTAAAGCCCCACTGATAAGGTCCAATCAGTTTGTTGACGGTGGGCTTTAATCTTTCACACAATACGCTCGAGGTTCCATATACGATGTTGGGGAGGCTTATCCTACAGTAGTTGGCGCAGATTGTGGTTCTTGCCTTTTTGTGGAATGGGCAGAGCGATATTTTAGAAAGCTGATGTATGCTCCTTATCACTTCTTCGCTGCTGTTTTTGAATAGCTCGGCCGGCAATCCATCGGCCCCCGCCGCTTTGTTGTTCTTCAGACGGGTATTTGCTAACCGAAGTTCTTTTTTGTTGGGCAATGGAACGTCTGCTCAGTCATCATCGATTGGGAAATCGGGTTGACTACATCGTGTTGTTATGTTTTCTCTGCCATTCAGCAGGCTGGAGAAGTGTTTCCTCCATAATTTCACTATGCTCCAGATCACCTCTCTAGCAGAGTATGCTCCGGTCTCAAAACCTTAGTCGCCGCATATTTTCATTGAATTTTAGAGCATTACCCATGTTGGCCAGCTTTGTCAAGCTCCTCCTACTCACGTATTTTGGTCTCTCTCTATGAGACTTGTATGTTTGTTTCTATGAAAATAGCAAATGAGTTCTCAATTTTTCACAAAGCCAAAGTAAAACACTATGGAGTTGAAATAATCATTCGATTAAGCCATTCGATTGATTTCTGCGAGATTCCTTTATGTGCTTGAGTAGTTTACCTAATCAAATTTATATCACCTTAGAAAAAAGCCTTTATTGAACGCTTATTCTTATATAAGTACATTGTACAATCATACAAAAGTACTTGTGTTTCATTAGAGATCTCACATTGCATTCCTGTCATAATAGAGAAGCAAGATACTGCCGTGCAACAAAAATAAATAGCTGTGCAGCAAATACGAAACCAAGCTCAGCGGCCATTCTATCGATTTCTTGTTAACGAAGCTGTCCAACTTACATACTTAAATACATACATTTATTTTGCTATAAAAATTTTCCCAGGCTCAATTACGAACCGGAAAAATTGCACAGAATTACAGTTGAATGGGCATCAACAAACATATATGCGTATGGTCATATACATTTATACATATAACATGAGAGTTAATGATACCCTGTAGGACATGTCTCCAATTATTGAGGCGTACTATACATGGTAGTAGTAGCGAATTAAATGACAGCGACTACGCTGGCTAGGTCATATTGTCCGGATGGACGAAAACACTCCAGCTCTAAAAGTATTCGACACAGTACCCACCGGGGGAAGCAGAGGAAGAGGATAACCTCCACTCCGTTAGAAGGATTAAGTGAAGAAGAACCTGGCTTCGCTTGGGATATTCAATTGGCGCCACGTAGCGAAAAGAAGAAACGACTGGCGCGTTGTTGTTAACTCGGCTATAATCGCGTAAGCGGTGTCTATGCCAGTAAAGAAGAAGAAGATATGGTAGTCCAAGAAATTTTTCACAAATCGGTAGACCAGATAGTAGATTCATAAGAAAGTATTTTTATTAATATATTTTTATTTTTTATTATATATAAAAGCTAGAACTGGATAATGGCGGATCGAACAAACAACTGGTATAAACCAGATTGATTGTCATAACAAGACACTCACCAAGGCAATCGGAGAAGCATAACCAAATCGAATTTGATTTATATGAGATCGATAACTAGCTTTCTCTGATAACGGTTTCAAGAGAAAAATCCAAGATTAAGTATAATCAATCGCCTATTCTAGGGACTGCAACTACAGAGACAACTTATGTTTATCTTCACAGTTTATGAAATCCCTGTAGAAGTAGTCTCATTTATACTATTCCAAAGTAGGAAAAGCGTTATAGAAGACAGCTTTCTATATTAGTTTAGATTTTAAAGCTCTACATTTGCCAACGAGTTTCGAAAAAGAGTAGAATAAAGGAGTTATCAAAATCGAAACAATTCAAAACTAGTTATGTATGATTTTCCTACAGGGCATTGCATGTATTTCCATTTGCGCAAGAGTCTGCCTTCGCTGTTGCGATTTTTGCTTTTTCCGTGGTCCGTAGTTTACCTTAAATAGTAAATTTGCCACTTAAGTGGGATTTACTACAGCTGCAACAGCAATAATGCTGAAAAGTACCCCAAGGAAAAGTTTGATGGGCAAAGCTGATATGCTACTTTGTGGCACGAATTAAGTAGCAGCGAAGGCGGACTGCACGCGTACACGTGGCTATGGCTGTGGCTGGTTTATGGAATTAACAGTGAAGGAACATCGCTGAAGGAAAAATCAACAAATATACGCTGCGAGTGGGTTTTTTTTTTATTTTGCCAAGTTTAAAAATCAAGAGATGATGACGAGAGGAAACTTTTGTGAAACTAACGCTGGATACTTTGTGAGCTGAGTAAACAACTTCGCTTCGACTGCTATTTATTTTTTTGAGTTCTGAGAAGTCGGGTTTAACTTCAAAGAGTTTCGCTTATTTAGAAACTTGTGAAACTTTTCGTTCGTTTACGACATATTTACTCGAAAAAAAAGAAATCCAAGGGCATTTTATCCTGCGCCAATAGACTGTTCTGCAATCAATTAGCAGGATTTCTAGAGTTTCAGGCTCCATGCTGTAGAAACGGCAATTCGCACAAGAAGCTGGATACCTTTGTGATCGGAAACTCAAATAAAGTGCCCCTGGTTACGATCTCATAGACTGTTCAGCCGCTCTATACACTCCTGCACCAATAGCGATTTGATGTCGTATGCAAAGATCGCTTTTAAGGCCGCTTGACTGTCGCTGAGTATAAATACGTTCATTGCAATAGTTGCGTTAAAAGTTTATCTCTACGCAACCTCTGTTTGTAATATGCTGAAAAAACTACTAAAAGATATGGAGAGTTTGGTGCGTGGTCCTGCAACCAAAATGCCTTAGATGTTTTCGAGCCTTCGGTGTACCATTTAATTGTACTACCCTTAAGCAGTAGCTCGAGACCGGTATCGTTCCATTCAGCCTTACTGCTGAGAGTAACCTTTAAATTCTTAGTGAAGTTTATACTATTGGTAATGCTGTCCCTTGGAAGAAGAGCCAATGGTATTTCTCCACTTAAATCCTGCATGAGCTGGGAAGAAATCACCTTACCTCTGTCAACCCCTTCTGCTGTCATTTGGAGTGGTCTGTGTTTGGCAACCTGACCGATTACTAGGAGAAACGGTGTGAGATCAAGCATGACTTCAAGTGCCGCCATTGGACATGTCGTTGCAGCTTCGATAGTAGAATTACTACCCAAGTCGGCGATGCTTTTCGGGCCACGATCACGGTGTAAAATCATCTGACAATCCCTGGCTTGCCTAGTTTTGACCATGGTCAGGTCAACATGCTGCTTCCACTGCAGACCATATTAGTCATCTTTATCTCTCTGCCCCAAGGGTTAAGTTTCTGAGTCCAGGAAGGGACTAGCATCTCATAAACGGAACGATGATCGTTTTCAAGGGGTTGATGTTCTTGGTCTAAGTTTAAAAAAATATACTGGACCCAAAAAAGATTAATTTCGAAATTGCCTCTATAAAAGAGCCAAATGACCGCATAAAATCATATGTTTTTACTCACACAAAAGCCGAGCACGCTATTGCTTTGAGCTGTCATTAGTCACCTGTCATGATGACAATTAACATCCATTGCAGCATACGCATACAACAATAAAAACAACGACAACTTAGCAGCAAGAAAAGCAATTGGAAGAAAGCAACGTCTACGTGAATTACTACACATCAATATCAATTACAAGCGAGAGCGCACGCGCTGCGGATGTAAAGCAAACGCATAAGACGGAAGATGAGAATATTGCGGAAGAAAAATGGAAAGTGAAAATTAATGGTGGAAAATAAATCACGTTCATGTATTAGCACATAGCTAACGGATATGCCGCAATACATGGGCGAATAAGTGTTTCCCCTGCATCTGACAGTGCGTATGAGTAACATTTGCTACAGGTACTTCCGTGTGTACTTCCGTATGTCCATTGATACATATCTATGTAGTTGTATACTTACATGAAGTGACCACCACTTTGCCAATTGATTAATTAGGTTTTATTTATACACACGATTCGCACTGGTGGATTGGAAACGGGAATAATGATAATGATTGGAATGCGGAGCGCTGAATTAGTTGATTGGAAAGAAGAAATTGCCGTTCTTGTACTTATATAACGCCTTGAATATAAACTACGGTATAGAAGTAAAGTTTTAATTAATCAAGAATTCGAATTTTTGTAACTTTTTAATGGAATTGGTCTTAATATTATATTATGAACTGAACTCAACTAGTAATTATATCAAGGGAGAAAATTTTCATATACTTACTGAGACAATCCTCTTGCTTTAATAATAATAACCGAGTTATCAGCTTTTTGAATAGAATAACATTGACGTCCTCAGATTCAACTAAAGAATTGAAAATTTTAGGAATATCATTAAAACTTTTTAGTTAAACTTCGCCTAAGTTGTTGGTGAACCTGAAAAAGTGATTCCAAACAGATTTTGGGTCATTCAAACATTTTTTTAAAATAATTTTGGGATCGTTTCAAGGCTACTTTGAAGCATTTTGATATCATTTCAGGATTTTTTACAGATTTGAAGCATTTCAATATTAAATTAGGATTTTTTCTGGTCTATGCTTTGACCATTTTTTCGGATTTTCAGTGCTATTATTAGATGGAATGCATAAATTTAACTTATTTCGGAAACAATAATAATGTGACTATTTAGATCAGTTCGAAAATTTTTAGGGACAGTTTATGGATTATTTTGGAACAATTAAGGTATAATTTTTTATACACCCACGATCAAATTTGACCCGAACTGGTTCATATAAACGGAGCGCATAAACTGAATGGAAAAAGAAAGTTCGTTAAAATAGTCTGAATAAAGCAGCTTTTTGTTTACAACGTGAGAGGTTTTTCTGGCGATTTTTACCTTAGCAAAAAGTGTGTAACTATTTTGTTTGAAATTTTGTAAAATCATTGAAAACTTTATCACTGACACAAGTAATTTGGTGGTATGAAACACCAGTGAAGGTAGTGAATTCATCTGTCATATGTCAGTCCGGGTCAAATTCGATCAGATGATGCATGTATTTCAATTAAAGTTTTTCCGTCTACATTTTGGAACTGCTGAAAGAAGTGAATCCATCAGTCATTTGTTAGTCTGGGTCAAATTTGATGAGATGATACATATATGTATTTCAATTTTGGTCTCTCCGACTACTTTCTGGAACTCACTTCTATTTGTTATAATTTTGAAATATTTCGATAATTTTAACTTTAAAGAATACGCTTAAGTCGGATATACGAGGTGTGTTCAAAAAGTATTGCGAATCGTAACTGACAGTTTTCTTCGATTGCAGGGGCGTGGTGCATCATGAGTTCTTGCCACAGGGAAGAACGGTCAATAAGGAATATTACCTGCAAGTTATGCGCAATTTGCGCGAAGCAATCCGCCGGAAACACCCGGATTTGTGGAAGAACAAAAATTGGCTTTTGCACCATGATAACGCCCCTGCTCACACACATCGTTGCTTGTGTGCGACTTTTTGGCCAAAAACAACACACTAAGTGTATAATATCTCATGGAGATTACTTTGAAGGGGACAAAATAGATATTCATGAATAAATAAATAATTTTTGAAAAAACACAAAATTCGCGATACTTTTTGAACACACCTCGTAAGTTCGCTTTGAGAATTTAAGGGATTGCATGGGCTTCTCCGGTTAAAAAACAGCCTTTTTTCAACAATTTTTTTCATATAAAAAATTAAATATTTTACAGGTACTTTTTATTGTTACAAACATGCACTATTAACAAAGAAATTCTGAAATTTTTCAAAAAAAATTTAACTCGGCCATTGCGACGCCATTTCTGGAGACCCCTCGGAAAAAAGATGTGCTCGCGTTGGCAGGATAACTCCTTACAGGATCATCTATAGTAATATTTTTCTTCAGTTATAACTTTAACTTAGAACTTGGACGAACTGAAAATTGGATTTTTGGTAGACATTTTTACAAAAAAACAAAAAAGAAAATTCCAGTGAAAATTTCGCGACATTTTTTTTCAAATAGTTGTAATTGAAACAAATCCATCGTCCAAGTATTTAAGAATTGTATATCAAAGACCCTTGTAAAATTTAATGAAGATCGGTTGAGTAACTCTCGAGAAATCTTCCCAACCGACTTCAAAAACACAATTTCGAGAAAAACGCGTTTAAAGACGGCGCACTTTGCCTAGCTAGCCTCGAGTGCATAAGTTCTCAAGGCTGTAACTCCGAAAATATTACTCGGATCAACTTGAAAATTTAGGACAATATTCAAGTGTTGTTGTATAATTTCATAAAACTTAAAAAATATCGATTTTTTGAAACGCGTAAGCCCATGAAACCCCTAAGAATGCCTTAAAGACTCCCTAAAATTCCTTATTCGACTCTTAAACAACGTACTGTCGATTTTAGCATATAGTAAATTGCTCTGAAAAAAAGAGATGTGATACCGTATTAACGAATTCTATTACGATACCTATTTTTTCCAAATCACATTTTCAATACTCAATGCACCGACCATATATTTTATTATAATATTAAATTTTAATTTTAAATTGATTTAATTTTTTTGTAATCAACTAACTGCAACATTAAACGCTCTTGTGCACTCCAATTACAGATCAGCAATTTGCCATAGCGGACTCCAATTCCAACAGCGTTACGAAATCATTTGTGCCGTGCAAAGTTTGTGGCGACAAGGCGTCCGGCTACCATTATGGTGTAACCTCGTGCGAGGGTTGTAAGGTAAGACACACACACCAAGACACAAACATACAAACAATTGAAAACGAATAATACCAAAAACAAAAAAATATGATTTTCTTTTTTTTCTTAAATTAATTCCGATTTACTATTCATTTTGCAGGGTTTCTTTCGTCGCAGCATACAAAAACAAATCGAATATCGTTGCCTGCGTGATGGTAAATGTCTGGTGATACGTTTGAATCGAAATCGTTGCCAATATTGTCGCTTCAAGAAATGCCTCTCGGCGGGCATGAGTCGAGACTGTAAGTAAAACCGAAACAAAAAAAAAATCAATTTTAAAATAATACATTTTCAATTGTATATTTGTGCATTTTGTCTGCCATAATATTAAGTTTATATATTGTCCCTTACCCCGCTCCCCCACATGCAGTATCTTGCGCAGGCGCCGCGAGCGATCACATTTTTCATTTATATATCTTCGATACTCAAATAACCGCGTCGCACCATGCTCGCCTGCTGTCTGCCACCCGCTTCCGCCAACATGACCCGTTGTCACTTGGTCCATCTGTCCATTCACTTTTCCGTCGCCGTTCGTTCGCTTGGTCGCCTGCCTGTTTGTTTGGCTGGCGCGCTGCAAAGAGTCAAATGGAGTCAAGCAACTGTCACAAGGTGACAAAAGTGCATGACGGCGTCGTTGTTGGCGGAAAATTACCTATTGGAAAATCGTGCCAAAGCACTGACATATCAACGAGTAACGAGTATCAAAAACTAAAAAAAAAAAAAACAAAGAAATATTAAATAAGAAATCCATTAAAATGTCACAAGCTCTTATTTACGGTCAACTATTTCAATTGAAACAACAACACCAAAAATATTTATTTATAAATCCTTTCATGTCGTAAATTAAAGTTCAGTTTGTACCGTTTTGTCGTAGCTTTGTCAATGATAACTGTATTAGCCAACATTTTTGACATATGCAATATCTCTTCTTGTATTGAGATATATACTTTATTTGTAGAAATACAAAAAATTTTAAGTGCTTTATAAGTCTATTTTGCACAAAAAAAATATTAAAAAAAGGGGTTCATATTTTTCCCCTTTGTTTTCAAAAAAATATGAAAAAAAAGTTTGAAACAAAAAAAAAATGTGAAAAATCATTTTAACGTACATTTATTAGAATCTTGGTTCGGTTTGTTTTTTTTTCGCTTTCGGCACATTTTTAGAGCGCTAATCGCTTGATTACTGACATCATATTCAAAAATCTACGTCTCGTAACCATCACGTGAGGATTATATTCTACAATTTCTACTCAAAGTCGTTTTTGCAAAAGATGCAAGTTTTCCGGTGGGAGTCTAGCATTGACAAGTTGGGTATAAACCACTACATTAACCAAAACTTGAAACAAATTTTTAATCAAGACTTCAACCAAAACTAGTTAGTCCATAAGAGATGTTGAGATCCTCTGCTATTTCTTTATTGTCAATACGACGATCCTCAAACATTGTTTCATTAACTTTTTCAATGTTATCGGCATTAATGGAGGCGGTAAGATAAGTCGCATGGGGAATGTTTCTTTAACTTCCCGACCTTCACTGAATGTTTCGTGTCACTCAAATACTTGTGATCCGAAACATACACATTAAAAACGGTTTCATTTATCTAAGAAGAAGACATTTATCCACACGCAGTTTAAATTGATCAGTCCTGTTCCGATTTGATCAAATGGTGAATTTTGACAAATTTGGTGATGGTAAATTTGACAAAATTTAATTTTTCATGCAGAACTTTTGGACTCAATTAGCGGTGATAAGAGTAAAATTTGTGATCCTTTTTCATCATTTCGACTTCTGTGTCATTGAATTGCCAGTTAAGCGTCATTAAATTTGACATAATTCAAACCACATATTAGCCTAGAAATGTGTCATCAAAACTATCGGATATTGCATTCAAATAACAGTTGATCGAAAGTGAATATGTTTTCTGTTTCTATGTGGAAAATTATATAGAGATAAAAAATATGTTCTTGGTTTAATGCATAACTTCATTTTTACTCATTGGGCCGAAAAATTAAAAGATAAAAAATTTGTTTCGATCAGTTTTTTGTATATTATCATAGGCTAGATTCAATAACCAGCTTCCACTTACATTTGATCATCTTTTGCAAATCCATTTAATATAATTTGCCTTCACTCCAATAATATTTTCTTAAGTAGACGGTTAATATGTTACCAAAAAAAGAGTCAAATGTATGAAAAAAAAATGCTTTAACAATTTTTATATATACTATATGTAGATACATGGATCTAGAACCTTATCTACAGATAACAAGATTGCTAAATGCATACTTTTAATCGATTTCGCACTGTATTACCCTGCATTAGGAAATTGGAAATGATATTCAAAAGGATAAAAAGTATATGTTGCTAAGTCCTATAGTCCTACCAGTCCTTAATTACTATGCCAAATATAAGTGCGATCTGTCAGCCAGTTTGTTTACAGCAGCTGCTTAAGTCGGTACACCTCAGAAGTTCGTTTCAATTTTTACATATACCATACATAAAGATATACCTAAAAAGATATGAAGGTAATTAACACAAAATGTGTGCAAGGATATGACAAGTACGATTGCTTTGTGTAAGAAATTCTTAAAAATATAGATTAGGGTGTGTTGGAATTTATATGAAAAGTATGATTATTGTCTAGGTCAAATGATAGATCAATTTTAACTCAATTTGTCCAACAAAAGGTCTAGACAATATAGGTTTAGTATAAAGAAATCCATTACTTCTACATTAAATTTAAAGTTAAATGCAGCAGATTCAGCGTATCTTGATTTAGGTCGGGTAGGCGGTGCTTTGTTTTTGCTGCTATTTTGAAATTAATTTCATCTCATAGAACCATTCGCCCTTAAAAGCAAAAAAATGTGGCAATCTGTTTTCATAAGTTTCTCTTGAGGCAAATTTCTTATCAGTAGAATCATTAACTATGGACAGGATCACTTATTACCAGGTCCGGAATATAAGGTGGATGCATATGAGCCTCAAAACCCAAGGATTTTAAATTGTTTATGCATCCACAGCATACTTTCCCAGACCGACCGCAGGCACTTTAATTAATTTATTTAATACTACTTCAAGGATCGAAACCCAACGGTCTTATTTAGAAAATTTTCTTATCGGAAATGCACTTGGATGTGACTTGATGTAACCACTCAACTTCGAATATTCCGCCAAAAAATTTAAAAAAAAAAAAAAATCGAATAATAAATGAAGGCAGTTTGCTATCCATGGGGAAGGGAAGAACGTTAAAATGTTACTGAATTCGAGAAGAATTCACATTCCTGGTCCCCAAACACGCTTAAGTTAAAAACAATTCATGTCCTACAAATCCATATATAAACGTATACGTATGTATATAGGAATGCATACTGATGTAAGTTTATCATCAAGCTGGAGCATTACTTAAGCCCGACCAGGAAGGATGTCGCAAGCTGCATACATAAAGATAACAGCAAAGCGACGAAGGAAAGTGTGGAATGCGAAGCAAAATGCGGCCAAAAGCTGCAGAGGCGGAATTAAGGCGAGTGAAGAAATCAAAAACGGAAAACGTGCAACATGTGGGTGTGCTACATATGTATATAAGTACATACATTCATAGTCACATGCAACTTTTTGTTGATATTGTTGCATGAATTCGTAGACGCGCAATGAGAGCATCGAAGCAATCAAATGAACACCGAACTAAAAAAAGGAAATAAAAATTCCGCTTAACCGGTGAAGTAAAAACGAAGAGGCTGAAAGCAGAAAATGGAAAACTATTTCCGTTAATATTTACAGGGTGGTTACCTTTTTTGGTAACTAAGGAATCTTAGGAACATTCAGCAAAGCTTTGAATGAAAGATTCGAATGACCCTGAACTTTATTCCTTTCAAATATATAAAAAAGTTAATTTAATGTCATCTTTATTTTTCTGTTCGAGTCAATAAGCCTGAATAAGCCAATATTCACGAAGTTTGGTGCTGTCTCGCTTCGAAGCAGATAGGAGGCCCGTTCCTAACAGACGGTAGTGTTTTATAATAAAGGTATTTTCTTGTTGAATTTATTTTCTTCAAAAATTAAAAACAAAACAAAATATTGCAAAAAAAAAATCGGGATCCCGAAATCGTAATTTTAAAATCCCGAAATTCCGGTATCAATAAAATATGACATTTAAAGAAATACTCGAATAATATTTAAAAGGCTCATACTGAACCTTTGTGGTACCTATCTCGAAATTGTAAATTTAAAATCCCGAAATTTACGGCTTGATAAGAAAATGGAGTTCCAAAAAATAACTCGAATATCATTTAAAATAATAATAATTTTCAAAACAACGTTATCATGAACGTTTGCGGGATCCCGAAATCGTAAATTTCAAATCCCGAAATTTCGGGATTGCTAAAAAATTGGCTTTAAAATAATATATTAGAATAATTTTTTAGATTTCGCTTTCAATCAAAGCATTCCCCCTCTAACTTTTCGGGATCCCGAAATCATAAACTAAAAATCCCGAAATTTCAGAATTTTACTTGTGATTTTAAATTTTCGTTTAAAACACTCACTCCCTACAATTGCGAGATCCCGAAAGCATACGTTTAAAATCTTGTAATGTCGGAATTGATAAAAATGTGGAATTAAAAAAAGAAATCTAATAATATTTGCAAAATCACTTTCATTCAAAACGTACACCCTGTACGTTCGCATTCCAAGCACGTGTGATTGTTGATGCTGCAGCGGGATCGTACGTGTACGCCTGCGGATGATAGTGCCGTTTGTGCAACAAATATCTTTAAATGCAACGTGAGGTCTGCAACAAATTGCCACATTTACTTTTTTGCCGTCTTATTCTGCATACATTTCAATCAATTTGCAACACAAGTACAACAACAATACAAAAATTGTGCAAAAAGTGCGCACATAAAACAACAACATAAGTGGTGGCATGCAACATAATGCCGCATGCGCTTAGCAAACCGACTGCGAATTGTTTCGTGCAAAGCACTAACACACATAATATTGTTTTTATGTATGTAAATGTGTATATAGTGAACTGTGCATGCTGTCATGCATTAACCCATTGCTGCACCTTTTCGTAACCTCACGTTAAAGCCATTGGCCTGGCTATTTGGATAAACTTCCTAGACTCTATCTTATTGCCGTTGCTCGTGTTGCTCGTGCTGCAAGTGTTGCTGTTGTTGTAGAAGCTTTTCCATTTTCGTTGTTCGTCTTACCTTTCAGTTGGCGTCTTACTGTTTTTGTAGTTGTTGTGTTTTTCTCTTTTTATCTTCGTTGCGGTGTAGGCTCTGTAGCGAGCAAATGCTAGGAAACGGTTCATGAACCCCAAAAAATCAAAAAAAACAAAAAAGCAGCTAAACAAAACACGACAAAAACCGTCCGTTGCACGTACCGCGCAAAACTTGTGTGGGCGGATGGTGCCACTCAAGCGTATAGCTGTCGAAGATAAAGTGATTAACTGAAGTTAACGAACTAAAAGTTGCATTAACTGCAAAGGTGGTAAAGTACAAAGAAATAAATTACCTTCAGTCGATGGTTTTACTAAATTGGTTCGTTGCCGAGGCACTCGTCTCAACAAAGAAGACTTTCTTAGTTTAGTATTGTAATGAACTCGAATAAAATGTTGAAATTTTCTTAATTGATTTGGAGGATTTTGGAATAAGTTGGTAGAAGATGAGTTAGAGCTCCGTGATTCTATAAATGTCTTTCATAAGAAACAGAGAACCTTGAATGTCAAATTATTAATTACTGTTAATATATTTTCCTTCGTTAACATTTTTATGAGCATTTCCCTGCTTACCTCTTCAAGTTTTCCTAATACTTGCTTCTGCTGGGTTTAAGTGGAAGTCTTATATGTACAATGGATATACTTAGTGTGACGGTCTAAGTTTATATCATATAACTCATTGCTATCTACGACCTCGCTTGGATTCCTAATACCATCGATAAAGACTGGTCTACACAGAAGCTCGTGCTGCGAATGGCAGAGGATCGTGGCGGCCTTTTCTCTGCTCAAGTACCTACATGGAATATGTAAATGGGGAGGAGTCGTTGAAGAAGAGGCGCAGTAAACTTTTTCTAGGAAGTTTCAAAGGTAGAAAGGGGACTAAGGAAGTCTTCGTCAATTTTAGCTTCAGAATTGGACCACTGTTTTGCTTTTCAAGCAGAACTGGCAACTGCTGTTAAGGTGGAAGTAGACAACTACTTCAAAGTGCAACCTCATTCAGGGAGATGAGAACTCACCCCGACAGCAGAGCGGGAATACTGGCGCAAGCTCGCTAACCTTGCACTCAAAGAGCTCAAAGGAAGTCAAGCAGTGTCTAGAAATAGAATGCTTCATAGACTTGGTGGGTGTCTAGTCCTCGCGAAATCGCCGGCAACTGCAAAGCCAATAAGCTTGCCACAGGGGGTTCCTTTACCCCGCTCACATTGGAATGGAACCGCGTGGGATTTCCATTGGCGTCTTGTCTAGCACTAGACCAATGGACTTCACGTATGCTGAGCAGGCGCTGGTCGACGACCTGCTTCTGTGCAATCGCTAGATCCTTTTGGCCTACAGTAAAATACCGGAAATCTACTGAACTACATGCTCATGCAAAGCTCATCTTGTCCAATAGGTCCATGCGATAAGGCTAACCATCTTGACGAGCGCTAGTTGTCGACGTTGTTTAGATGAGGGTGCGGTAAAGTTATCTATTATTCATTCCTTGCGAGAATGAGGTTCAAACATCTCAGCAGTATCTCCTTCGGCGAACCAGAAGGCATGGCCGAAACTGACATACGTTCTATGGAGGAGAGTGAGGTGGAAATATTTAGGTATTGTCTATCCTTTGCAATACCGTGGTTGAAACAACTCCGCAGTCTTACCTTCAGTGAACTAAGGGACATGGTCGAAACAGAGATGCGCCGTCTCAATAAATTTTTGGTAGGCTCAAAGCACTTCGTTGATTTGTAAGGATCTTATGATTTTTTTATATGGGAGTTTTAGAAACCACAAGGGCAGACGTTCTATGTTAAGCTGCCCACGTGAAGTTCGACCTCTTAACCCCAAAATCGATCGAGAACAAAACTCAAAAAAGTTGTACAATTTTAACGGTTTTGGTAACGATCGCCAATTCTAAGATTGAATAAGCCAGAAGGAGTATGCACTAAAAACGGCTTACCACAGTCACCACATTGCCAGGAAGAAAACTGGAGTTTTTAGTAGCTCATAACTCAAGCTAAGCATTGCTTGAAGACTCTAAAATGTATTTGCATCTGAGAAGAAGACATACAGTCGTGTTCAAAAGTTAGTTTCCAGCACTATTCCACTATTTAGAAAGGCGGCTGACTATATGGTATAAATCAACAAATTAGTTAATGAGTGATGATATGTCAAGGTTACCGTATTACCATTATTAATGCCTCACCCACAAAAACACATTCACCTCGATCACTAAAAACACAAATTTGTAACTAACACAAAACATTACGGTAAACACCAACTGCTGTTCAACGTCAAGCTGCGAAAAAAGTGAACAGTCGCCACAGAGTCTGGTGCGTCTTAAACGTGCAAAAAGTAACTGTATACGAAATAAAAGTAAAATAAAAAACTAAAAAAGTGCAACTTTTGCAATAAATTACGTGTTGATTATATTTTTTTCTCATGTTATTACTGGTAGACTACTATTTAATGTATGTCTTCTCATTTGCCTTTGCTGTGCACTCAACCGAAGCCGAGTCAGCGAGTCCGAGCAGCGTCGTCATGCGCAAACGCCGCGCATTCATGTGTTCAAAGCTTGAAAGCATTCACCGCTGTTCATTCAGAATTCGCCTGTCACAGCGCGCCTCACTCTTCGCCTGCCTCGAGGCGCGCTTAGACCCTCAACAGCGGTTGTTGACCAACCGACGATTAAATAGTCGCGAGTCATCCATGGTTTATCGAATTTAACAATTCCGATGCTTTGAACCCCCCAAGTGTTGTTTGGTTTTTGGTGTTCTGCTTGTCTTTTTTTCATTTGTTCATTGTTTTGAGTTGTGCGGTGGTTGCCATTGTGCTGCGATTGGTGTGTCTTGCACTTCCACTCGCGCGTAGACAATTTAATTTGACATGACCCAGTTAGGCGGCTCAGCGGTTTGTCCAACTTGCTCGCTCACTCGCAGGCTCACTTATTATTTTGTCATTGTTGTTTAATTTTGACGTGACTGTAATTGTTTTTCATGTTTCTTTTTTTTT
Source organism: Bactrocera zonata (assembly GCA_037783105.1). Lineage (NCBI taxonomy): Eukaryota > Metazoa > Arthropoda > Insecta > Diptera > Tephritidae > Bactrocera > Bactrocera zonata. Next base: position 1,946,264 of record JBAWJQ010005835.1, on the reverse strand, counting down.
TTTTTTTGTTGGCTTTTGTTGTTGCTCTTTGTATGTTTTGATTTTGAACCAAGTTTATTCTTTAGTTTTGATTGTGTTTTAAATGGTGTAAAGTTTAGCCAAATTTGCTGCAGATGTTTGCGCAATAACTTCTGATGCATGCATATTAGGGTGGATCATTTGTGTTAATTTTCTTCTGAAGTATTTGTGCTGACTATATTCTATTAAGATGGATTCCACATAACGGATATTAACATTGTTCTTGTGGGTTTCCTTAACTTTATCTTCCAAAGTTATATAACATAATAGAATTTTCTCAATTCCATTTTTACTGATCAAAATTGACCCGGACTGTATTTTAATACAAACATACATTTGCATGTTTTACACAATCCTTCTGCGAGAAAGGTCGTAGCGTCTGTTCACGTGTATATTTAATGGCAGATTCGTAGACCAAGAAACCCAAGATAATCCACCCATTTTTCTGAAAATACTTGATTACTTGGTTTCAGTAATAGTAAGAAAGTGAAGAATATAAATATAAATTCTTTTTATATAAAGGGTGATCCATTTCGAGGCTCTCTACTTTAAAGAAAAAACAGGTGTGGGAAGTGGCGCTGACCTCTTGAAACCTAACATCGTCGAGATCAAGTGCTTCAATTTCAGACACCAAATAGTCGGTTATCATGGCGCGATAACAGTCGCCATTGACGATTTCGTTCCCATCTTCATCATTTTTGAAGAAAACACCAAACCGGTTTTTTTTTACGCACCCATTGAGCCAGAAATTGGCCCATTGGCTCATCGCCTCGACGCAGAAACGACACTCCACGACAGTAAGCTCAAAAGTAGTCAAGGAGCCATGATCTCGCAAGCAGTAGCATCAAGCTACTTTCATGTTAGACTTGTCTGGGTGCCAGTCCACAACAAAATCGTCGGAAACGGTAAAGCACCCTTACCCAAATTCCATCAGAATGGGAATGTTTCCCGTTCTTCGTGCAATCGACTACTGGATATATGGACCTCGAACGAGCAAGTAAGCATTGTTCGGTAAGCAGCACTTTTGGGATTGCAAAAGTCCTTTCAAAGGTTCATTGACTGGTAGATGTCCTAACTGGAAACTTCCTCATTGGCTCTCACGCGGTGAAGCTGGTGATTTTGGAGAACACCATTTGTCAAAGTTGTAATAAGGAAGATGAGATAAAAACATCTAGACCCCATCTTCTCCACTGCTTTCGTAGACTAATGTTGAAGCATCTTGGTTGCCATACTTTCCTCGAACCCGACCAATTGGCTGGATTTCATATCAGCCGCCTCAAGGAATTTATGGCGAGCTCTTGGCGTTCTGTCGTTCGATAAGCAACGGTCTTTTTGATACTTACCTAAGATTCTACGCATCACAACAGAAAGGTTTCTTTAGTTGTCCAAGTCGGATTATTCTGGGCCTCACGAAAAATCAATATATTAACCTAACATTACCTATTAACATTCATTTACTTCATTTCGTTTTCATAGACCAAATTTCTGTGTAATCTCTGAGGTCGTCTTAGGTCTTTTTTCTTCTGGTGAGTTGTAGAAAGGCTAAATCATAAATCGAAAATATTTATTCAAAACAATTTACCCCAATAGAAAGGTTTACAGATCTTCTTCTGTATTTGAGTCTAAGTAATCTTTATTTATAAGATTTTTTGTAGTATTCTTAAACCCTGCAATAATTAATATCGAAAATTTTAACCAAAAACTAATATTTTTTCATTTAAAGTGGATTTAGCCCATTAAGGTTTTTTTAGATATCGGATTTCAAGTCTCCGATTCCGTTTTTCACAATTCGGGGTTTTATAGAAATCACTCCACCCATATAGAGTTATGAGTACCCATTTCCTAACAGAAAAATTAATAACTGAGCAGCTTTCGAACCACTGTTTTCAGAAGCCACATTTTCTGTAATTTCATGTTTGCTCTAGCCTGGGTTTCTACCAAATAGCCTCAACCCGTCTATTATGCCACACACAATAGCCTACTTCGACAATCTTCGTCCTCGTCTCACAACAATACCCTTAAATAGACTAAGTGGGTCACATGTGTGGCATCCTTCGGAATATGTGATGGCAGATATTGCATATGTGTTCCAATATTGGTCACACAATGTTCATAGCCGACAGACATCCGTGTGGTGGTTGTGCCACTGCTCTATTTTAGTGCTGAAAGAACGCTTGCATGTTGATGAAGTAAATGGATCGACAAACTTGTTTGCCATTTCGTTGAAATCTCTCTTTAACGGGTCACAGCGAATTTCACATCACACATATAAACATGAATACATTCATATATGCACACATGTGTTGTTATAGGTGCATGAGTACTTATGTCACTGATGTGCTGCGGCTTACACTCATACTTACACACGCGCGGCTTATTGGCCATATCATTAAGATATTCACTTCACACAGCCTGTGGCGTTGCTTTACTCCCATTCCGAGCTAGCATTGTGGGAACTCTTTTCTTTTAGGTCTTTTTGAGGCTGCTGCTTTTATTTTGTTGTTACTGGTTACCCATTTTTACTCTTCTTTATTTTTGGGGTTACGCTTTTTGCTACATTTTGTTTAATTCTTTTTATAAGTGTTTCGATTATTGTTTCCTCTTAATTGATTTTATAAAACAACAATAGGTGAATAGGTACTGCTAGCACGCAGATTCATAATAAAATGTATGCCAAATTTGTCGATTGATCGATTTCGAGATTTCCCTAGAAACTTTAAATTGAATGGGTAATGTTTATTATCATTCGAAAGAACATTCTTTGGCATTAATTTTTTGAAGATTATCTTTTTCACATGTTGGCCGCGCTACGTCTCAGATGGTACATTCGTTGAGTCCAATTTTCTATGACTCGTTCGACCATTTCGACTGGTAACTGGCGAATCACATACCTAGTATTTTGCTTAAAAGTCTAAATCGAAGCGGCATTGTCCGCATAGACTTTTTATTTAAGCCAAATGTCGCCGAGATCACAAACTTCAATTGCAGGCAACAATTAATCGGTTATCATGGCGTTCGATTATAGATGGTGGCCATTGACGGTTAAGTTCTCGGCGGCATCATTTTTGAAGAAATGTGAACTGAAATATGGATAGTGATGATCCCACCGGTCCAGCAACCACACCAAACCGTTTTTTCAGGATGAAGTGGCAGCTCTTGAATCTCTTCAGGTTACTCTTTATCCCAAACTCGGCATTTTTACTTGTTTAAATGGTTCTCATCGCTGAAAAAACTTTGGCTAGAAGGCGTCGGATCTTCTTGGAACTTTTGAAGGACCCGTAGAACCATGCGATGTCGTTTGGGAAGATCGAAGTTCATCAATTATAAGACAAGCTGTACGTTATATGTTTTCAATTTAAGATCTCGACGTAAAATGCGCCACGTCAGTTCGAGTTGCTGCGAGCGGTGCCGCATCGACTTTCCACGGTCTTCGTACACATTCTCAGCTACGGCTGCTATATTTTCTTTACTGCGTACTGGACGTGGTCTCAGATCGAATATTATCCAATATTAAATGCTGGGTCTCAAGATGAGTAATGATCATGTGAATAGTTCGGTCCGTAGGCCGATTATGTTGACCATAAGTTGAGCAAAGTGCTTGAAACACATTCTTTCCAGAACGTGAATTTTCAAAAAAAAGTTGAAAGAGTTGATTTGTAAAAGTTGTTCAGGCGTAAGTCTTTCCATGATGTAATGTCAAACAATACTGAACCAAAATAACATGGCAGCTTGACACAACTCACACGTGATCTGTCAAAAAGAGGTTATTGAAAAAAGCACATGTACTTGAATCACCCATTATAACAAACAATGAACCGAAAAAACGTTCTGTGGGTATTTGTTATTGACCAATCGGTCTTAATATATCAATTTTGTTAGATTTGTTGCTCAATAATATAGGAGTAATCTAACAAAAATCGAGTATATAGTCTTGAAGACAAAAAATTTAACAGTCATTTCAAAAATAGAGGGTGAAACAACCCATGATGAAGTGGGATTATTTTTTTTTTTCGAATATTACACCTATGTACATACATACATATGTGGTGTATTTTACGATGAAAAAAGCTCTTAAGCATATGAAAACCTCGAATAAAGTTCAATAATTTATGGAGTCCTGTCTTGTCATCCAGTTACTGCTGGTAAATGTTAGGCCAACTTTTCTGTTGTAGTAAAATAAAGTTTACGAGACAAATAGGGTAATACTTGCATAGCTAAATTTAAATCTTTATATCGAGTAACAGGTGTGCTGAATCTTTTTTTAACGCTCTTCGATTTTACTATTCATCATTGCTTCTATTATGGCGATGTTCCATCATTGCAACCCTATTTTTTCATAGCGCCTAAACTTTGGCTTCACAATAATTCTCGGTATTGTTGATTGCCACTTTCCCTTTCTTCCGTCCTTAAAATCTGGGAAAAGAAAAAAGTAGCTAGAGGCGATATCTGAAGAATACTGTGGATCAATTTAACAATATTTCCCCACAAAGCAACGATACGAACGCTTCAGTCTAGTTGGTATATAATACAATTCTACACCCATACATAACCACACTTCCAACAATAATCTGTAACATATATAGTATTTTACAAATAGGTACAATCTCTGTTTCCACAAATTATGCGCAAAATTTTCAAAATTTCCTTTCACTTATCCCTGCCGCCTTCGCTCCAATTAGTTTTGAGCTACGTGATTTGGTTTGCCAAATTCGCGCTGTGTGAGTATGTGCCGCCTTAAAATGCCATTTACATAATTAAACCAAAACTTTGTTGGCGGTATTATTTTCGACGCCAGCTAAGTTGATTTTAATGCCTCAAGTTGCCAGTTAGATTTTCAAATTGCTGTTGTTGTTGACACATTGACACACTTTTTCACCTAATATTTGGTTGTAACATGTGAGCGAAAAAAGAAAGGAAAATTAAGTAAACAAGTGGAATTACAAAAATTAAAAAAAAAAAACGTAAAAACAAGAAAAATAGTACACTGACATACGTATGACATTTGTACAAGAAAACCGCGAAGTGGCACGTAGTCAACTTAGTCGACTTATTAGAAATATGTAGGTTCAGTTTAAAAGAACTATCGTCTTTAGCGGAACTGATTTCCGAACAAAATCCTTGAGGGTAACAACAAACTCAATATTGCTTCTCGCTTCGTGAGGGAGAGCTCAAGACATATCATTTGCAGAGGATTTGCTCTGAGTATGTTTTTTCTACCTCTTGGCATGCTATCCTCCTCAAGCTATTCAAACTTTATAAGTTTCGGTAGGAACAAGATCTGAAGATCGGTTCAAATATAAGTGGGATCTTTGAAAGCCAAACACGGTCGATTTATGATATATATAGTCAAAGATGGCTGGCAAAGAACTAGACCCTAAATTTCTGTTGCTAATCCTTAATACTGCAACCGAAATAACATCTACGGTCGAGGATCGACACGGAAGAGTCCAGATATACTATAGTAAATCGTTCAACTAAAATTCAGGGGACTTAAACAGGAATAAAAGTTTCTCTCCAAACTTTCCAGCAGTCTTAATTATTTAAATCCTAAATTAAGTAAATTTTATTGCATAAGGAAATGTACGCAATACTCGTATAAGTGGCACCGGAAAAATTTTTGTTCCTAAGTTCGCAGAAGGTCTCTTGACGTATTGAAATATGAACCAATGTGACCATTGTGTGCTTAAATATTTAAACCAATTAGAAACTAAAAGAGGTACTGTCACGGAAGAAATGTCGCTGTCGGAAAATTTCTCGAGGAATCCACTTTTTCCAGTACGTCAGTTTTCAAGACGTTAAGTAAATCGTCATTGAAGTCGTTAAAGAGGTCGTAGAAAACTTTACCAGACTATCCAGCACAGTATGGAAAGGAATTAAGGAAATTTTGTCAGAAAATAAGTGCTTTAACCTTAGATAAATGAAACATCACAACCCATTTTGGTCGATAATTTTGACTTTAAACAACGCAGTGTTATGCTGAAGGGTCATAATATAATGCTGAATGTACATACGTCGATGGGAATTCGATAAAGAGGTGCTTGCTGAAGAGGTAAGAAATCGAAGTTCAGTAGTTGATATTTGTCGTTTTCCGAAACTTAATTTAGGCAGAAACTTGATATACTTTTTGGGTCGTCATCATGACTACTTACATATATATTTAGGATGTGACAAAGGAATTCTTTATAAAGGTTGTGTATGATCCATCCTGGCTGGTATGACAAACTATGGTTGGTTTACATTTCGGAAACTATGGTTTGAGATGACCTGATCAAATTTGACCCGGACTGACCGGAAAACTACACTACAAAACTACAAAACTAAATAAGTTTAATTTGAGCAGCTTCCATACACTTGTTATAAGCCTCGGCTAAACTGAACTTCAGTGCTTTCAGCGAATTTTGTTTTTTTTTTTTTTTGGGGGGGGGGTCCCACTCATTTTTAGAACGGTCTAGCATTAACAGACTTCATACCAAAAACATTAACCAAAATGTGTTGAGCCGATCTATTGGCTATCTCTCAGATGTCATTACAAAAATATTCCAGGACTGTTTCTTTAACTATTTCGAACATCGATCCATCATTAACAGCAGTGGATGGGCGGCTTGAATGAGGCAATTTTCGATCACAACACGACCTTTTGTGAATGCTTTGATCAACTCAAATTGTTCGTTCGTGATAAAGTAGGCCCCCCAAAAAATGTCTGCAATGTTTTCAACGAGTCCGTAACCATGTTCCTTTTTGATTTAAATGAACTAGTCCGGGTCAAATCTGATCAAATTTCAAGCAAACGCTTTGTTCCTTTTTAATTTAAATAAACTCGTTCGGATCAAATTTGATCAGCTGGTATGATGATCATAGTTATATAGAAATTGAGTATCAAAAAACACAACGATAAATAAAATAGAAAATGGTATATTTTACAAACAAATATTAGCTTTGCATAAAAATAGTTGCGAATTTTCGAAATCGCAAAAAAAATCGAGTTCGAAAATGAAACCAAAGATCCAATTTCTTCTGTAACAATAACTCGGTTGCGTTACAGCGCAAGTTCCAAGGAATTCACTTGGCAATATTTGAAAATCGAGATCGTGTAAGAAAACATGAACGCCAGTCAACAAAGACACACACACACACACATATGCGCACTGACGCCTGGCCAATACGAAATGCGTGTGAACAACAGATTGTGAAAATGATGCCTTCGCAATGCTTTTGGTGTTGCTGCCGCAGCTGTTGGTATTGGTGTTGCCGCTGCGCACACACACATGCACGCATTCAGATCTCTTGGTACGAATGTGAAGCAAATGAACGGCAGAAATCAGAGCTGTAAACATACGAACACAAATACATACATATGGACAGCAAGCCAAGCGGCGGTGCAGGTGAAATATGAATGCAAGCACACATAAACAGCCGTATGTACATACTTACATAACTACGTAATTGTAAGATTGCACGCGTTGTTGCAGCTGTGTTGCTACCGCAGCTGCTGTGTGACCTAAATACCTCAAAACAAGCAGAAGCCGCAGAATGAGGCGAACGCAAACCGAAACTTCAGCATCGGCGTCAGCGTCGAGCGGCAACTGCAACAACAAGAACACCAGGCAAAACAAATGCGCTGCAAAAGCGTTGATATCGCATGTAAGCATGCGTGCGTGTGTGTTTGTTGCATTACAAATATACATACATATGTGTCTGCATGTATGTATATGCGCTTATTGGCCAAGTTGCGGCTGTTGCCATTACTGCTGCTGCAGCTGTTGTTGTTATTGCTGTTCTTGCAATGTTGGCAATGCGCTTTGCTGCGCTGCCGCTCGTCACAACATGGTGCAACAACCGCATTCAATGTGAAAAAGCTGCCGCCGCCGACGCTGCGCAACATTTGACTTTATTACTGTTGATGGCTATTTTTATACCCAACGCACAAGTGCCTAAGTGCAGTAAAGTTTTGCTGAAGTTTTCGCTATCTCACACAAGGGTTCAGCGAACTTGCCAAAAGCTTATTTCATTAGTCGATTTTTCTCTGGGCAAATAACTTTCACTAATATGCTTGAAAATTAGTGTGAAATAGTTAGGACTGATCGTTCGCTAACTCCAAAGATTAACTGAAGCTCGCTTAATTTTCATCCATACTGAGGGGAAGGGAACTGTTTTTATTGAACACACTCTCACAGATTTGACTTGGTGGATCACAGGTCTGAAAAATTCTAGAAAAAAATGCATGTACGTACGCATTTTTTAGACCATATGATCTATCACAAATTTCGTGAAGATAACTTGTCTACTAAAAAGTTTTCCTTACAAGGATTTGAACGATCAATTAATCAACTACATTCTACCATACAGTGAGTCGATATCGGTGGCTCCAACAAGTAAATAGCTTCTTCGGGAGAAAAGGACGTGTTCAAAGTTTTAGATCGATATCTCAAAAACTGAGGAACTATGAGGGACATGGCTAAACAGCTTAGCTCGTCTAATCATTGCTAGTTATACTTCAAAGGGTCCCAACGTTTCCTTTTAGTTGTTATAAATTTTGTGGAAACTTTGATTACCATGTTGAAGGCATTTAAATAAAAGAAGGTCCATTAAGTAGCGGCCGAAACGGTTAAGAGATCTAATTTAACTAAAGTCAGATTGGCCTACTCACCTGGCATAAAATGGCAAAAGTTTATTTACTTTTTGTGTAAAAATTTATTTGGTTACATGCTTACTGGAAGGTAAATACTCACAGTCATTATTTAAAAATTTATTAAAGAGCTTTTACATGTTTCAATTCCAGTTCTCTGAACTATGTCAATATCGTCGTATATACCGTATAGCTCATCGTTCTATCGACTGCGATATTTGCCGTTGTTAATGTACAAAGCACCATAAATCTTCCCCAGAACCTTTCTCTCGAAAACCCGTGACGCCCTTCAGAAGTTGTTATCGTCCATGCCTCTGCACCACATAGCAGAATGGGGATGATGAATGACTTGTAGAATTTAGTCCTCTTTTCACGGAAACCTTCAGAGACCATACTGATGAGGTCCAATCAGTTTGTTGACGCTGAGCTTTAATCTTTCACACAATGCGCTCGATAGAGACTTCTATGTGATGTTGCGGAAGCTTATCTCACGGTAGTTGGCGCAGATTTTACAAAGAAGCTTATGCATGCTCTTTATCAGTTCTTCGCCGCCATGTTTGAGTAGCTCGGCCGGCAAACCATCGGCCCCTGCTGTTTTGTTGTTCTTCAGACGGGTAATTGCTATTCGAACTTCTTCATGGTCAGGAAATGGAACGTCTGCTCCATCGTCATCGATTGGGGAGTCGGGTTCGCCTTCTCCTGGCGATGTACGTTCACTGCCATCCAGCAGGCTGGAGAAGTGTTCCCTCCATAATTTAAGTCGGTCACTAGATCACCTTTGGGGGTTCTACAAGAGTATGCTCCGGTCTTGAAACCTTGTGCAAGCCATCGCATTTTTTCGTAGAATTTTCGAGCATTACCCCTGTCGGCCAGCTTATCAAGCTCTTCGTACTCACGCTTTTCGGCCTCTTTCTTTTTCTGTCTGCAAATGCGTCTCGCTTCCCTCTTCAACCTCAACTCTGAATAATCACTCAAATTTGAAAAATCCTGTTTTGAGAAAAACTCATTCGAAATCTATTTAATATATTGATTAAAATATCGGTATGTGTTTTAAAGGGAGACATTAGTAGTCTCGGGGTACTACTGTCGCCCTTATTCGAATAATGCAGCTTCGAATAAAACCGGCTTAGAGCTTTATGTATCGAATCTGATATATTCATTCATATTCGAAAGTATTGCAAATAGACAGGGAAGTAGTTTCTTCGCTATTCTACAGACGGATTGGTTAAACTCTTTGTACCATCAAGTACACTTTAAGTAAAAAACTAACAGCTTGCTTTAGAATATCCTTGAATGTCATATAAGGCTTAGGTTAAAAGTGAGACGTTTCTTAATCCAATTTTTCTCTTAATTATACTAATTTTGACGGAATCGTTATTAGTACAAGTAGTATTAGTAGTACAAACAGTAAGCTTTAACAGTTCTTCAGTGAACATCTGTTTGCCATCTGTCTGCATTCTCTATAAACTCGTTGTTGAACTAGTCTCCTATGAACCATATGCATTAAACACCCGTTTCAGAACTTCAACACTTTCCAACAAGGTGTCTGAATTGCATACCCCGCCCCCACATAATTCTTGCCAAGCCATAGCCGCTTACATACATACATACAGACATCGGCTACGATATTTATGCACCTAAGCATTCATTGTGAAGTTTGCCTAGAATAATTGATGAAGTGTTGCTGCCATCGCTGCGTTTACTAGGCAGCCACGCATATGAGCGTATGTGTATGTGCAGTGCTTCTTCTTTGCTGCCATAAGTATTTTGTAATTTCATTGTTGTTGTTGCTATGCTTGTATTGCCATTGCATTGGTATTTGCACGCAATTGCAAGTCCATTGGCTTCCATGAAACGGGCGACGGTCATTGCACCAACGCATTTCCAAATCGCTTATGGTGGTGCGTTAACTATTCTCCTCAATCGTGCTTGTCGCCGACGTCGCCGTTAACTATGCAAATTGTTGTTGTTTGACTAGCAGTGCTTAGACATGCATATGCAAATAGATATGTATATACATACGTACATATGTAGATATGTATGTGAAGCGCGTGAATTGCTTATGCCGAGGAAAGGTGTTGGTGCTGAGGATGCTCGAGCAGGTGAATTCAAAATTAAAATAATTTGTTTTGTATATTTTTCAAAATTCCTTTGATTTACTCTTATTGATTTCTAGATGAGGCGAATATTTCCGAAACGGATAATAATGAATTCAATAATATAAAAGGTCATATAAATTGGCCACAAAGCATAATTTGAAATTTCCAAAATTTTAATTAAGCTTTTTTATAGGGTTTTTAAAACTAGAATACAATAGGGTAGAAGCTCTGTTAGTTGTTGATCTGGGTCAATAGTTTATTTCTGTAAAAAATTCTGACAATCTTTGTTTACAAAGGCTGTACCAAAGTTTAATCAAGATCTATATATGCCGCCATTTAGAAATCTCTTCATAGTTGTCGAAGTTAAAACACTATTCCGACATTATTTTCTAATTTTCGAACTGCGGATGCCAGGCTTTCATTATTTTTCAAATGTATTTCAATAATGAAAATATCTTGTTCAATCGTGTAGTGCTCCACTTTTACGCAGCCTGAACTGTCAGCTTTCGATTTGAATTTCGTTTTTTGGTTGTCAACGCTTTACTACTTAAATAGCGGCTATTTTAAACATAGCGTTAATTTTGGGACACCTTCTATTTAATTTAAATTTTGCGATAATTTTAGGACATCCTTTACTATTAGTTTTATCTAAAAACTATACACGTTTTTCTAATGTGAGCACTTATAGTTGAGTTGTTTGATTTTAAACACCCTTCCGGAAATTTAATAAATTTGATTCAAGTTTGCAAAAAAGCACACTGTCTGTGTTCCAAATTTGTGGTACACGACAATTAGTTCCTTAATACCGTCTCAAAATCCAAAGGGCTTCACTGTCAAAATATAAATTTCGAAACGATGAGAATGCTATTGTAATCAAGATGAAACTATATAATGTGCGAATAAGAAGTCTAGCGGTCAGGGCTTTTGCTATTGTCTCATATTCGAATAGGTAAAGCATTAATTCTAAGGATTTCAAAAAGCGTATGAAAAATTATTAAAAATGCTCAAATTTAATTAATGAGGCCCACGAAAAAATATAATGATGTTCATATGGCAGTTGTAGAATATTATAAATATCATAGACGAGGTTTTATGGGCTCTGTACACGAATATATGTTATAACGTAAGCACCAACTGAGGTCTTAGTAGAAACTTTACCAAGCCGAAACTTACAAATCTTCGAGTTTATGTCCAGAGTAGTCATTTAGTTCTCTTGAAAATAAGAGACTGAATTTTTACGGCAGATAAATGAAGTCACTGCAGATATTTTTAAGAAATCTAGAGTAAGAAATGTAAGTGTGATAGACTAGACAAACAATAAATTGGTCCATGAAGTTATCATGAATGTTATCATTAAGTTTTGTTATCGATATGTGGACCTAATATGAAAATAAATTGTTATAAATTCCACATAATAGTTAGTCTTGACTAACTTTAGTGTGACTGTCCTAGATAGAAAACTTCTGAAAAAAGTATTAAAAAAATCCTCGTATAGCGACAACTTTGCATTTTTTTTGCTGATCGTGGGATTAGAGTCCCATATTTTTGAACACTGATTCTTATGTAAAATTGGACGAGGAATCGAATGGAAAAGTCAATTTTCAATTGGGGGAAAAGCACAAAAAACGGTATTTTTGGAAAAAAAAATATTTTTTTGGATTTTGAAATTTTTTTTTTTGGATTTTGAAAATATTTTTATCAGAAAGCTGATATTTTTTTTACATAAAATTGGATAACTTAAGAACTTTTTTCACTCAATTTTGAGGCCGTTAAAAAATAAAAGAAATAGTCATTTTTTGTTTGATCTCAATTTGAATTGCGCGCCAAAAAACAATGGAGCAACTTCTACCACTAAAAAGTTAACAGATATTCTTATTTTGGTCTATATTATGATATTCTAAAGTTTGGTCAAAACCGGAGAACCACGGGTACAAAACCATGTCGCCAATTGATGGAATGGCCCATATAATATGTATACAAATGATAACCTTAAGGGGGTATTCTACTCTAGAATTTTGAAAAATTCGATTTTTTTTTTCATACCCTTAAGAACATATCCTCCAAAGGATTTTTAAAATTGAAAATTATTTTAAGAGCTACAGTTACTTTAGTGACGCAGTACCTAGCCCGGTTCGGCCGTATCGAATTTTTTAAACGCGTTTTTCTCGAAACTACTTTTTTCCACACGATACCGACATTATCTGAAGTTCCATACCACCGATTTACTTGAAATTTTGTGTGAACCTTCTTTATATACATAATCCTTTATCGTTCCTACCAGCATCGTGTCAAAATTTTTGTTTTTAATGTTTAAAAAAAAATTCAGGAATTTCAAAAACAACCGAAAAAATTATTTGTATTTTCAGGCAGTCGCCATTTTTCAAAAAAATCGTCGTGTTCCCTGAGGTAGGGACTATAACAGCATCCTTACTGATTAAGAATTTCTTTTGATTTTTTTTTTCAGACCACCAGGAGAGTCAGGATCAATGTCACCAGGATGCGCCATTTTTTTTAACACCTGTCCCCCCCCCCCCCCCTCTAATTATTTTAATTTTTAATATTTTTTTGTAAATTTTTTTTTCTGTATTCTTAAGATATCAATAAAAACACCATAAAAAATGGATAGTAAAAATATTTTTTGGTTTTGTTTTAAATAAAATTCAAAAAACTGCCCAAAATTTGATTTCTAGACTAGAATATCCCCTTAAGGAGCTGTATATACTACGTGAACTAGTCTCTTAGTTTTTTTGAGATATCGATCTGAAATTTTCTCACGCTATTTTCTCTCCAAGAAGCCTCTCATTTATTAGACCCAACGATATCAGCCTACTCTAGCATATAGCTGTCATACAAACTGACTAATCGATATTATCTTGTATCAAAAACTTATTTGACAAGATATCTCAATGAAATTTGACACCAATTATGTATGTATAGTACAAGACAAGGGTAAAATCATCGAAATTAATAATCCAATCGAACCACCCTAAATTATATGTAGCTGTCAAACAAACTGAGCGGTCATAACTAAAACCACTTTTTCTGAATACCCTTTTATGTCAATAGAAGTTAAGATTTTTTTTTTTGTTTTTCTTGTAATTAAATATTCATTGTTTACAAAACTAAACGATGGCACACACTGTATGTACATATGTATGGATGTTAGAGCATAGCACAGCATGAGATATACTATTACTAAATCCTATTTGTTATTTGTTTGCCTTTCCACTTGATTCACACAAAGCTTTTTGCCACCGTGACTGCTTCATGCCACAATCACGGCATTACGCATGCATTGAATGATTGCAACAGAGAAGCGCATTGCATACAGCGGCGCTGATTTTCATTTATTTTGCATTGTCATTGTTGTTGCTGTTGTTGTTGTGGCTTTTTGTTTGTGTGCTGCTCATTTTACACACTTTGATTGACATCGCTGACTTAGCATAGAATCTACGCATTAAAATACAATGCAAACAATCGGTTGCATATGCCGCACAATATTATTATTACTACACAAATGTATGTATGTTGTTGTTGTTGTTATTGTTGGCGCATTGCGCATTGCAATGCGATGTTGCAATATATGAGTATTTCTGTGTGTGTGTATATGTGATGGGGAGTGTGTGATTGTGTGCGCGCGGCGTCCTCACTGCCTAATTAGCACGCATCACATCGCATTACCGACGCAGCGTTGCAAAAATTCACACCAATCAAAGCGATAACTGCAGCGCCAACAATAACAGCAACAATAACAACAACAACAACACTAGTTGCAGCGCCGGCAGTAAGCAATTGCCTATTGACGATGTGCAATTTGCGCGCGCTACAAATGAGCGTTCACGCCATTGAGGTGTTGTTGTTGCGCGGCATATTGTTGTTGCTAATTTTGTTTGATTTTTGTTGTTGTTCGTTTTTTTTTTTTTGCTATTTGGTGGCAATAGTAACAACGACCGCTTCGCTGGGTTCATTGCTATGCAAAGAATAGCAGCGGCATGAAAAATCACAGAACGTTGCAAGTGCGAAGCGGCAGCGGCAACAGCGACGTCGGTGGTGGCGACACCGCCTTATGCATATGGATGACGCGCCTCCTGCTTGGCGTCATGCTGTGAATAAGCGTTTTCGCTTTTGTTGGTAATTTAGTGCGAAATTCTCAATGCTTTATTTTGCACGCGAGCGTGTGTGTATGTGTGTGCAGCGCGTTGCTATGTACCTGTGTTTGTGCGTGCAATTTGCACTTTTAAGCATCAATTGCAACATTTTCGTACGAAATGCGTCATCGGCAGTCCAAAAATACAATGCGCGCCCCGC
Source organism: Bactrocera zonata (assembly GCA_037783105.1). Lineage (NCBI taxonomy): Eukaryota > Metazoa > Arthropoda > Insecta > Diptera > Tephritidae > Bactrocera > Bactrocera zonata. The sequence goes on along the minus strand of JBAWJQ010005835.1, from coordinate 1,931,213 downwards.
TGCACACACGCTGCGCTGGAGCTGTAGTCGCACACACACACACCTACATGTGTAGTACATAATTTACTTAAATGTATATGTATGTATATACTATATATATATATATACATAATTGCATTATACAATATTAATTCACACTCAGCTGTTTACCTTTTAGCTGCCCTGCAGCAACAACACAACGCAACAAGTCAACAACAACATTAAGACACAATACAACCAACTTGTAACTTTCAAAGTTCACAATAATAATAATTATTTTATTTTTATGACTGTGCGGCTTTTTATCTGTCTGATGGCAATGGCCGCCTTATTGTTTGCCGAAATTGTTTTCGGTCGAAAATAATTTTGCCCACAAAAGAGTACAAAAATTGCATTTCTGCGGACCTTGAAATTGCGTTGCGCCATCGACACCAAAAAACCGCGTGTACCAAAATCAACAATCACTGTGTGCCCTTGCAGCACCGCCGCCGTTCTCATCGTCATCGCCGTCGCAAGCTCGCTGCGCTCTTCGTGCGCGCTTCGATCGGCCACGCACTCAACGTGTCATTGCTCCCGTGTCGAGCGAGTGCGAATTGATTCCATGAATGTTGCAATTGCTTTGCCGAAGAATTGCTTTTGTTGACGACGCGCCGGCGTTGATGATGATGGAGGCGGTGACGGTGGCGGCGGCGCAGCGGTTGCCAGTCTCTTAGCAGTCAGTCATTGCTGATGACGGCAACGAAGACTGCGACGAATGACTCATTAAGCTTAAGGCGGCAGTTATATATGACGAATAGTGTTGTTGTTGTTGCTGTGTTTTTGCTTTATTTTCGCGAACTCTTCAAATACAATAAAGTGCGGCTGCCAAGTCATGCGAGGCGTTTGAAAACGCTTCCATTTAGTTAGCACTTCCGCTCTCTTTGTACCGCTAATGCTGGAGATAAAATTTGGATGAGTACAAATGGAATTACTGTTGAATTAGGTATTGTTAAATTGTCGGAATTAATGTAAAGCATGTTCTGAGTTCCAGAAATATTTCGGGCCCGATGAAGTTATCAAATGGAAAAAAAGTAACATACATTTATTTTATATAATTTAATATATGATCCAGCTTATATAGTTTTGCTAAATCTGAGAATGGTTGGGTCTAGAACATTCAGAGAATTTCTGATATGAGAGAAGAATATTTCGGGATCCCGAATTTATATGGGTTTTATAGTGAATTAAGAAATTTAATCAAGAAGTTTTAAAAAATCTTGAATTTTCTTTATTCAAAAGAGCAATTTCGGGATGTTGAAAACTTTTCGGGTCTTAATTATACAATATTTATTGAATGTATAGTATATACACATATATATACACATACCTAGTCATATATGAATATAAAGGGAAAAAACACAGAAATTTCAAATTTAAATGTTTATTATCGTTCGAAAGAATATTCTTTGGCATTTCTTTTCTTTATCTCTTTCAAATGTTGGCCGTGGCTACGTCTCAGATGGTCTATCCGTTAAGTCCATTTCTCAATGACTCGTTCAAGCATCGACTGGTAACTGGCGAACTGGGATGTTTTACTCCAAGACATGATGCAAAGCAAAATTGTCCGCGAAGGCTTTAGACCTTTCATATCCCCACAGGAATAAGTCCAACGGTGTGATATCACACGATCTTGGTGGCCAATAAACCCGCCCAAAACATGAAATTATTTGCTCTGAGTGTTCTCTCAATAAATTCATTAATAGACGCGGTTTGTGGGAAGTGGCCCCGTCTTGCCGTCTTGAGCTTCACGAGCTTCAATTTCAGAACCGTTGTTTTTCTGGATTAAATGGCAGCTCTTAAATCTCTTCAGGTTGTCTTTTGTCCCAAATTCGGTAATTTTGCTTGTTTTCATACTCATTGAGCCTGAAATGAGCCTCTTTGCTGAACAAAATTTGACCCGAAAACGTCGGATCTTCTTGGAACTTTTAAAGAGCCAATAGAGCGAAGGGATAGCGCTTGGGAAGGTCGGGCGACTTCAGTTCTGGCGCAAGCTTTATTTTGTAGGCTTTCAATTTAAGATCTCGACATAAAATGCACCAAACCGTTCTATACGTCAGAGTCCGAATTGCTGCGAACGATGCCGAATCGACTCTGCACGGTCTCCGAGTACACTCTCAGCTAGGGCTGCTTTTTTTTTGTACTGCGTTCTGAACCTGGTCTATTCGGTCGAATTTTATCCAATAATGGATGCTGTGCCTCAATATGGATGACAATTAGTTGTCCAATTAAAATTAGTGGTAATCTGTAACTTTCTTTGAATTCCGCATTTTCGGGATTAAAGTTGGATCATTTCGGGATCTCGCAAATCTTCAAGATTTGGTCAGCTATCAAAATTTTGTATCTCGTATAGAATTATAGTTGAAAGACATTTAGGTTTAATGTGGTATCAATAGAATTTCGTATTTCAGGGATTTACTATAGGAAACACAATTTTGGGATCCCTCAAACTAAAAGGATTAAGTGATTTATATTCTTAAATTCTTAAGGTTTTCCTACGATACTGTATCTGCAGTTTCCGAAAAAATATGAAAATTCTATGTAAAGCTGTTTATGAGTCATGGAGTTTCAGAACTAAATTATGTCTGTACAATTTCGTGATCCAGACAAATTTCTGAAGTTATAAAATGAAAATAGCTGGTTTGTGTAAGCGCCGGACGGCAAACAGCCGCATATAGGCCACTATTAGGCCGATTCTGCTCCCGGGTCGTAATCAGTTTAAGCCCTATCCAACAACATCTCTAGTGAATATAAATAATAATAAGTTTGTAGTATGAATTGGTCGTTTAAATTAATAAGATTTTCAAAAGAATCAGTTTTATATGACTCCGGTTGATAATTTTATTCATTGACCGATTGATTTAGCAACTTGGCCTCACTTTATATATGAAAGGGTAATGCAGATCTATTCATCTATAATAATTTCCACTACTTGTTGTTGTAGGACTGACTTTATATTATTCTGTTCCCACAGCAGTCGGGTCTATGGAACCAGAACGGATTTTATCTGGCCAATAACTGTCAATTCGGCAGAATTCTGTGGCTAAAACTATAACAACAACTTTATATTTTTTCCTCAGAGCCTGAAAGACTTTGATGATTTACTGTAGAGAACTCGGTAACTGAAGAAGATATTTCTGAACCGCAGCTCCGGTTCCTATTATTTTCGGAACGCAATTGAAAACGGCAGAATTGAGTTGAAAAGAACAAAGAAGGAGATACAACTCTTTGGATCTTCTTCGCTACCACTGTTTTTAAGCTTCTCTTTTTATACTTTCTGGCTCCTCTGCTTTACTGCGAAACAACTTGGTTAACACTTTGAACGCTGGACTGTGTCATGAGTTCTAGGCTCCATTCTGATGCCAGAAATACAATTGGTGGCTTGACATTGCTCGTTGAGTAAAGAGTCTTCTTTTTCTTCGAATACTCAGAACTGGAGTGTTTTCATCCATTCGCACATTTCTCGTACAGACCATAGTTCCATCGACTGCGGTATTCACCTCTATCAATGCGTAAAGGACCATAAATCTTCCACAGAACCTCTCCCTCGAAAAGTCGTAACGCCGACTCATCAGATGTTGTCATCGTCCATGCCTCTGCACCAGTGACATGAGTGACTTGTGGAGTTTGGTCTTTGTTCATCTAAATCTACAGACCAGTAGTTTCCGAAGCCATGAACGCGAATCAACCTTTCACTTCCACAAAAGTGGATTTGCACCCACGAACTGTCGAAATGTTACGTACTCAAAGCACTTGCCTCATGCAACCAAGAAAATAATCACGCGTAGTCATAAAGAACCGTATCGAAGTAATTTCCCTAATACAACTTAATGTGGCAATCAAATCAAATCTCCATAGAGAAAAGGGAAATCATGAGCATTCGTTAGGAAGACGCATTGCATAGAAAAATAACTCTGTTCAAGACGATGGTGGCAACTGCTGTCGTAGTTGTTGGATTATCAACTCTACCGGGTTGTTGTTGCAATTGCCGTTACTGCGGCTAGCACATTCTTTCATATGTCTGTCAGTCTGTCTGTATGGTTACTGAAGCAACTGGTGGATAAATAAGAAAGAAAACAGATACTTGTTGGCGTTGTTTTTGTTGTTGCAAGTAACCGCAAAAGAAAAGCGAACTTCACCAAGAATGTTGTTATCACTTCAAGTTGTCGTTGTCGTTGCCGTTGTTGCTGTTGCTGTTGTTACTTGCGTTGCGTTGGGTGATCTTATTTTTATTGCCGCCATTGCAATCGACTGAGGTTTGCTCCTCTCGAAGCTCCAACTGCTTTTCATACGCAATAATTGCAACGCTGCTGCTGCAAGCCGAGTTCATTGCACTCTTCGTCTCCATAGCGAGTGCGTCGCTGTCGATAGCAACAGCAGCGACAGCAGACCCAGCAGAAATTGCAGTCCATATCAAAGCAACAGTCAGTCAACAGTCAACTAGCGGCAACAGAATAAAGTAACTGTAACTGGAAAAAAAAACAAACAAAAAACAACAAAAATCATTGACTTTTGCAGACATTTGCGCTCGAGAAGAAGAAAATAGAAAATAAAAGAGGAAGAAGTATCTCCAAACGGACAAAGAATGAACGGTAAACTGCAATACTTTTATGTGAGGCAGAGCGAGAGAGAGAGAGCGAACACGAAAGGGATAGAACGTTGGAATGGAGAAAGGCACATTCTAGAGCTAATGAAAGGCGGAAGGCAATTAAGTATTTCAGGAGGTGCAGTCAAATGCCAAGGGAGATGATTAGAAAGATATGTGTATGCATGTGAGTGTATGTGTGTGTGTAGATAGCAATGGAATGTGGAAAAGACAAAGCGAAAAATGAAAAAAATTGCATGGCTTTACCTTAAAAAACGGCCCAGAGCTGGTTTAGCTACGCGGGTATGTAGGAAGTAAATTCCTAACTCTAAATGTGTGTATCCAAGTACCACATACATACAAGTATGTTGGTATGAAACTTCAATATACATACATATGTATGTATGTATATACAAACATAGACACACAAGCACCGTTGAAAAGTGCTGCAGTTACAGTTAACTTTGCTTTCTTCGTTCTCATTCTTACAGCGTCTTCTATCGAGTAGTGAAAGTTTTTGTTGCAACAAGATTTCTTCTAGTATGGGCATGCAATCATTAACAGCTTCTTTTCAATCCATGGTCATGAGTTATTAATTTGAAAATTTTAGGTTAATTTCCAGGAAGAATGTCTCAAATACAATATATTTTATTTAAAAGTTCGTAAGCAATTATTTATAGACAATCTTACTCAGCATTTCATTCATGAACCAAAAAAGTTGTGTAATTCTTAGCTTCTTTATATAATATTTTTTATATAGTAACTCCAAACAAACAAACAAAATAATTTTGACTGTTTCATTGGATTCTTTAATATTTCTGATTCAACTTTGAATGCATTACCACTATAGTACATTAATGTAGAAATAAGTTAGGTGGGTTGGAGAATATTGTACCGAATTTTAAAAGAAGAGAATTTTGTGATTAAGTGTGGCAAGATCTTTTTGACCAAAAATAAAGCGCAAAGAATCTAGTCAGTTTTACGCCATCAAAAGTTAGGGTTATTTTTAAGAGTTCGAAGTAGTCATAGCATTGCCAAAAAGCTGTTTGGAAGAGGACGAGATACAAACTTCTCAATATTTTCTTTTCCACTTTCCAACTTTAAAAGATCAAGGCTAAAATTATTCTGGATCACAACAAAAAACTACCCATGGGCTTGCCGAAATGTAAAGTAAACAACTAACCAGATTTTCTTCTATTTATGTGAATATTTTTTTGGTTTTTAAATGGTCTGTATATAAAAAAATTGAAGTGAGGATCACCTCGAAGAACAACCATAGAACCAAACCTAACTCATGTTATTACTTTATTCATTATTCTTTAGAATTCACTCTTGAATGAAATGTCATGAGGAGCTAACTAGGAATCAGAATAAGCGTTATTAAATTAAAAATTTGATTTTTGGGCTCACATTATCCTACCTAAGGATAACAGTGTCGTATTCCTCTTCTTGGCCGTCCTTGTTTTTTTCGGACTTTATCGAGCGGTTATTTCCATTATAGTATTTGTTGTTGTGTATTAATTTTATGCTAATAGGTCTCAGCTTCAAGCTGTTATCGCCATATATTGTACGAATACCGTAGTTTTCTATACAACTCCCTCCCGCACGAGGGTTGACACAACTTCTTATGAGAGCTTATCTTCACAGCCAAATTTAGTCACGAATGTGAAGCTCAACTGAGTTTGTACAACCAAATAAATTACGATGTGCATTGAATGTACTTGAAGACCCGCCAGAGGTGTAAGGACATGGAAATGAGTCTGACCCATTTAGGTGAGCTGTCACTCTTACTTACTCAGATGAAAGAGTGCTGCTCTCCCCAACTCTTTGTCAAACTAATCGTTTCCGAGTTATCCTCTTCTTCTTTATTAGCGTAGACACCGCTCAAGCCGAGTTTATAGCAGCGTAAGGCTGATGTGTTCTTTTCATTGGGAGGGCTTTTACACGTGGCCAGTCCCAAACCCAGCGCACACGCCTGAGGAGGGATCATTAGCCTTCTAACTTTAGCTGGCCTTCAAACAGATGTTTTTTGGTTACTCAGAGAATACTTGGTCTAGGACCGGAATTCGTGAGCTGCTTGTGTCATATGTAAAGAATTATTCCCAAGTGAATGGCGCTCAAGGAACTTTCCTCACTTACACTTACACATGGCTCAATCCTCTCGGGTTATCAGTATACCACAATTAGAAACAAGAAGCTTGTTTGTCTCGATTCTGAGTTGCTCAGCTTGAGGTTTCTAATTTTAAGAGCATTAAATGCTTATTGCTAGACTGATGAGAGACCTTCAAGTCTTACTCGGGTACAGTGTATTCCCGTTTTTTGACTAACCTTACTTAGCGGTGACGCCGGTATTAGACTGAGCTTATATACATATATGACCTAATTGTTTGTTAGTATCTACATTAATTGATGTTGTTATTGCTATTGTTGGAGCGGCAGGGTTCTGCCGAGTTGGCAGTCCCTGGCCGAATAAAAAATCCGGGTCCGTTCCGGTAGACCCGACTGCCGTGGCACGGATTAGGTTAGTATGAGCCTGAGCTTATATTTATCTATGACCTAATTGTCTGTTAGTATCTATATTTATAATGTCTATGATCCTAATCAACTGCTGAGGATATCGAATATATAACTTTATATAACTTTATCGAAGTAGGATCATACTATGGGCAATGAATTTCAGTTTGGACGTTATAATCTCAAGTCTTCTACACCTTCTTCATACGTTTATATTTTTAAAATCTATTTTATTTTTTTATTAATTTTTTGGTAAAGTGCTCTGAAGATGTTGGTTTTTGTTTACTACAGTTTGTGATCCATAATGTTTAAGGACCTGTTTAGACTATTTCAGTCATTTTCACCATTTTCTGTGTCCTTAAGCATTTTCTAAGTCCATCTATGGAACTAGAAGTTATTAAAAGCTTTTGCTTTACTCGATTATAATCGCTTGTTCATAAATATAATTCTTGTTATCGTCTTAAAGTCTCAACTAAATTTCGGTGTCTATTTTACTGATTGGTATTTAGCTTGAGAATGGCTTTGTGCCCGTTTTCATATCACAAGTCTATTAGAAAGAATTTCAGCTAAATTTTGAAAGCTTCTTTAAAGCTTACTTGTGTAAGTGAGAAAAAATTTCATTTAAAAAAAAGCTCTTCACGAGTATACTCTTATTGCCACCCGAAATATGTCGATTAAATTCATTGTTGTTATTTTATTTACGATTTCTACATTGAACTAGCGCCAAAAGCTACTTAAAAAGCCAACACCCATTTAATCAAACGCAAACTTCTGCATGTGTGGTCTGAAATGAAAATAATTGACTTCAATAGATGAGACCAATCAATTCCCCCCGCCGCCAAACGTTGCCCATTTTCTTTAATTTACCGATCAATTCTTGCCACTTCGACAAGTGTTGGCAATTGCCCAAAGTTGGCTTAAGCAATGACCATTGCACAGTTAAAAGAAAAGGCAATTTCCGCTTGCTGTCTTGTTGTTGCTATTGCTGTTAGTTTTTGCTTACCACAAAGGCAGTGCAACGGCAAAAAAATGCAGCGCCGTTGATTGTGGCAACGTTGCATGTAATCCCGGAAGACGCATTTCAACGCTTCGCAGCGTTGCTTTTCCTGCACAGCGTGTAATAGTTAGTATGCCGTTGCCGTTGCTGTTGTTGTTGTAACCATTTACTTTCATAACTGCTGTGGTTGGCTGGTTGGTTGGCTTTCTGGCTTTCTGTGACTTGCGGCAACGCAGCGCTGAATTTAATTTTCATTTCATTGTGGCAGCAAAGTTTTCCTACTTCTTCTTCTTCTGCTGCTGCCGTTGCCGCTGTAGCTGCTGCTGCTTCATCCTCGTCTGCTTTTTACCCGCTTCGCTTTCTGGCCATTAGCCGCTGCTGTGGCATATAAAAAGCGAAATTTTCTGCTTGCTATATTAGCTAACGCGACAACAACAACAACAACAACAACAACAAATAACTGGTACTTTTTGCAGTAAGTTGCATGTTGGCAACAAGTTGTGGCAGCTGTTTCGCTGGCATGGCTGAGTGTCTTCGCTTTTGCATTTTTGTGGCAGCAACCGCGTGCACATATGTGTGTGTGTGGTGGTGTGTAATAGTGACGACTGCGCTGGAACTTAGTGATTTCGGCAAATGCTTCCCGGTTGCGTGTCGCGCTTGTGGCACGCACATTACGAAGTGAAAGGTATGTGCATATAATAAATGTGCATTAGGTGCCATGCAACTGTGGGCAAAAAGCAGTCAGTCTTTTTAATTTAAATTTCACGAGAAAACCCATTCAGTGAAAACCATTTTGAAAGTTCATTTGGGCCTAAGAAAAGTAAAAGCACGATTGGTTCCAAATTCACTAAATTTTTTTTTCGAAAAACTGCGTCGGAGTAACGTCTGAAACATTGCTATCTGACTACCAGGATGTCACGAAACGGCGATTACTGGCGATGATTACTACCGGGTCGTAAATATACCCGGAAAAAGACGATCAATCGGCCGAATATCGTAGCAAAAATGAGCGGAAACCGAAAAAGCCCCGCCAAAGTAGGTCAAAAATCAAGGCTATTTTGACAATTTTCTTCGATTATTCGATAGTCACTTGAAGACATTAAAAGAAGACTGGTGGAAATGTGTAGAGCAAGATACCAGGGAATCAAGGCTACGCTGTAAGCATCTGGGTTCCCAAGGTATAATACCATAGTCTGTTAAAATCTTAAACGATGAGTACTCCTCTTGGAATTAGCAACTGAACCTGATTTGGTATCGCAAAGGATCAAACAGGTTTACGTGTGGCTTATTGACCTACAAGTTTAACCTAACCTAAAAGTTGGCCTGCTGCAATTGAAAAAACTTTAAAATGAAATATTTTACCACCACAAAACCTTTAGACTAGTGTAGATGGCTTTAAAAAATATTTAAAAAAATTTATAATCGATCAAAACTCATTGGAAACGAAAGATAACATAACAAACATAAAGCAAATATAATTTAGGGCCGAACCGAAGTCAGGAAAGGAAAGAGGAGCACTTTTAAGGGTTAATAAATATTTATCCCCTATTCCGGCTAAGCTAAGGGTCCTTTAGAAAAGCTTTATTGCATTGTTGTACGGAATGAAAAGATTTATAGCTTTTATATGAGCATTTTTGTCCCATAACCTCATTATATATAACTAAGTTTATGGATTTTTTATATTCATCTTCTACAAAAAATAAAATGAACTCGTTCACAAAATTTAGTGGAAACTTGTCTTCTTACATCCCAAAACATTGTATTTTTTTCTAAAACAAAAATATTTAATTTTTCTTCTTATCTAGAGGTAATATCAGGAAACTCTCCTACTTTTCTATCGAAAAATCTAGGAGTTTCTAAAGTGAGAGTAGTCTAATCCCTGATCAGAGTATATTAGGTTTGTCACGATGTTTGCAACACCCAGAAAGAAATGTCGTAAACCCTGTATGTCCGTCAGTCCTTCTATATATACGCGAACTAAACCCTCAGTTTTTCCGACCTTCTACGGAAATGAAACCTAAAACAATATTTCTGCTAGAAAATATTGTGGAGAAATTTAGAAAACGGCGACATTTTTATAAAAAAATTTAAAATTTATTAAAATTATCTTCGTTTCGATTTTTGATCAAATCAAAAACTGTAAAATCAGTGTATGGAGAAAAACATTATGACAAAAAAGTATCCGGAAATTGTAATTAAATTACCCGGGTAAGCGACATTTCAAAAAAAAAATATTTTGCTAAGTTGATAGGACTATCCGTAATTACTATGCCAAATATGAGCGGGATCTGTCAACTAGTTTGTGCTGCTTAAGTTGGTACGCATCAGTAGTGCGTTGCTATTGCGATTTTTACAATGGATAAAAATATCGAACAAAGAATTTGTGTCAAATTTTGTACTTTTAACGATTTTTTTCAATATTTCTTCATTTATCGGATCTGTTTTTTGTTTTTTTTTTTTTGTTTTTTGTTTTAAAGCCTAACAAAAGGTTTATTATTTAAAACTAGACAAGATCAAGCTTTTTACGCAGGCAGATTTCTTCTTTTTAGGCGCGTTTAATCGCAAGAATGTGCTCAAGCATTAGCCAATGGATTTGGGTGTTCACAGAGTTTAGATATAGTATATTTCATTCTGATGTTGTCTACTTCTTTCTTTACCATAAGAATTCCAAGATCTTTATGGATATTTTCATTACGCATGTACCAAGGTGAACACGTGATTGTTCCAAGCATTTTCGATTGGAACCTTTATATATATTATCAGTATTAGTTGCACAGGTCGCTTGCGGAATCATTGCGTGTGTTGGAAAAGGTTTAGGGTGAATCAGTTTTATCAGGAACGAAAGCCTACGTGTGATAAAAAATCCTCAAAGTTCGAGATTTCGATCAAGAGTTCGTTGAAAAGGCTTCAGATGCCTCGTTCTGGATGACCTTCGACCTCTCCAACTGAAGAAACTATCAAAAATGTGAAGGATATGGAGCTTGAAAATCGTCAAGCAAGTGTTAGAGCGATGACAAGAGAGCTTGACATCTTGTTCGAGTCCGTTCGAATGATTTTGGTGGATATTTTGGGGTTGAAATGCGTTCTTGCTCGATTCATCACGATAAAGCTGAATTTTCTTCAAAAGGAGTACCGTAAACAGGTCTCATTGCACATGATTGAACATGCGAATCGAATCCCACATTTATGGAACGCATTATAACTGCCGATGAGATATGGGTTTGTGAGTTTGACACGCAAAAAAGTCAACAATCATCGGAATGTTGAGAAAAAACGAACAGAAACTAAAAAAACACACGAAAGCCGCTCAAAAACCAAGGTGACGCTCACTGTTTTTTTCGATATTCGTGGTTTGGTGCATCATGAATTTGTTCCGGGGGACAGACGGCCAAGAAGGAGTTCTATTTGACCGTATTGAGGCGTTTGCTTGAGATCATCCGTCGAAACGGCCGGAATTTTGAAAGAACAATTCATGGATTTTACATGAAGACAGTTTTGATTTGAGAGATCGACTATATAATTCATATTTATAATTTTGCACTAGATTCCATGACAAAGAATTTTAGGACTATAATTAAAAAAAATATTTCGGTAAAAGTTCTGAACATACAGGGAACCAAGTACATAAAACCGACATTTTATTTATATAATTTACATAAGCCTAATAACACTAATTTACAGTAATTTTGCGACTGTAATGCTATGTGTTGTAGTCATGGGGCCAATGGTCAAACCCAACCAAAACTAAAATTATTATGTATTGAAATTTTTTGAACTCAAAATCGTAATCAGAACACTTTAAATACCCCACAGACCTCTTAGCACATCAGTCGTAAATTTTTCCTTCAGATTTGTTGAGTAGTGTAATTCTAAAATAAATCGTATCTATACTGAGAACTCTGCGCCGGCAGCGCAATAGTGAAATTTAACCGATCAGCAGAAGCGCAATAAACTTTCAACGAGCCTAATACAAACGTGCACTTCGGTGGCCAATGGTTTTTCGCTTTGTCCTTAGCACTCTCCCACTGATAGATGGGATTAATAAAACTAAGAGTCCAAACAAATCACCAGCACTGAAGTGTAAAATGTCAAAGACACCATTGGGATGTCGCAAACGGTGTTTTGACGCACTGCAGGCGGCCGGGCGGACGCTAGAGCAGCAGCAGAAACAACAACAACAGCAGCAGCAATAGCTTCAGGGACAAATTGCCGACTTGACAGAGTTGATGCTTCCTTAAGTGGGCCGCACGTTCAACGTTGCAACGAACACACAGCCTTGCAACATAGAAGCCGAATGCACGCACACACACACCACTTCTGCTTCAGCTCGTTGGCTCACTTCCTGTTACTTTTCGCGTTTTATTTATCCACCTTCTTGGCAGTTTTTTTTTCGCAGCCGCTTGGTGGCTCAGCGCGTTGCTAATTTATGTGCCGCATTAACGACGGCTTGTTGCCACAGCAACATACAACATGCATACAAATTTCCCCAAGCGCGCAGCCGAAGTTCATCACTTCACTTCCTTTAAGCGTTCAACCGTTCACACTTAATTGCGCGATTTGCAACGCAACCGCAGCGCTTGCCACAAACCGCGTCCGATTAATGAACGATGATGCTAATGATGATAGTAATGATGATTATGATGATGAGGCGCTGGTTGAGGTTGTTGCAATTGTTGTAATTGCTGTTGCAGTTGTTATTGTTGTTGTTGTAGTTGTTATTGTTGTTGCAGTTGTAAATGCTGTCGTTGTAGTTGCATTTGCTGCTTGTGTTTGTCCAAGCGCCGCAGTGCCACTTTTCGCCACAACGCCTCGTTGCCGGAGACGCTCGCTGCCACTCACTCACACCTATTTGCGCATTTCTTTGCTTTTGTGTGTGTGTGTGGCCAGCCATAATTGACTGCGTGACAGACAGGCGGCCAACACTGGCAGCGGCGCGCTCAAATCTGCCAAGTTGCAGCTAAGTTATTGCTAAGCGGGTGAATTTCCAACCATCCGGGTGTTGAAAACAGATTCGTTGCACCCAACGGCAGCAATGTGCCGCAGCGCAATGTATGTATGTATGTATGTGTGTGTGTACTTTCGTATTTGCTGTAAATGCCAGCACTTTGACGCGCTTTTGGGGGCAATGCAATACTCGCTGCATTTGATTGAAAGTGACACGCACAGATACCCTCACAAGCACTCACAAACACACACACACACGCATCTGCCTATTCATTCATATCAAATATTTGCACATCAACGCTAAATGTGTAATTTGATTTTGTGTTGAATGCGCGCTGTGACAGCGCGGAAGCGGCACTTGAGACACGCCAATTATGTTTGCTTGCTTATCATTCGTCGTTGTTGTTGTTGCTGATTTCATAAATACCGATAATTGGTATGTTAAACTTACCGTGAAACATCTGATATTAAGTTGATTTGAAAACCACGTGTATATCTCGTAATCTCCTCAGTTGTAGCAGCAGAAAATTCCCTTAAGTAATTTGGCGGAAGGCGGCCGAGTTGGCAGTCCTTGGCTGGATAGAAGTTCGGGTCTGCTCCGACTTTCATGTAAATAGTTAGGTTGTCGGATAATTTGTATCGTCCATCTTTGTCCACAATTCAATATACTATCAAATTTGACCCGGAATAAAAAAATATACATATTTTAACAAAAATCTTTATTATCGCATTCAAAGTAGGCTCGAGGTATGCCAAACATTAATCTAATTTTCCAAACATTGGTTATATGCCTCGGCTGACATGATTCTCAGTACGCTAAGCGATATTTCATTTCATAGTTTACAATTATGGAGGACCATTCCCAAGATTTTTGGACCGTTTCGACGTCATATTCATAACCTTGAATGTAAAGTACTTCCTTACGTTGTCAAGCATCTATTTTGTGACCTCGTGTTTGTAAAAGATTCAGACCTTTTGGTACAAGTCTAGCATTGAAACTTTAACCTTAATAGTTGAATTGATCAATAAGGAATGGTCAGATCCTCTGCTAAGTCTCTGATGCTAACGCTATTGACAGAAGTGGCTGAATGACTTCCATGAGGCAAGTTTTACATGACTTCACGACCTTAACGGAATGATCAATAAAGGTGACTCGCTTTTTTGTGTGAAAGTCCGACTGATCAAAAATCTCTATTTTATACTTAAAGACTAGATTAAGATAGGCTAGAAACGCCAGTCTATTCTAGAGTCCAAAACTCTTAAATGTGGACCACGACCCTCTGAGTCAGCCACAAATTTATCGAGACTTCTTATATAACTAAATTTCAACCAATTTGCATGGTTAGTAGAAGATATGACCAACTCAAACCTAATCTAGAAAAAGCTGAACTGTGAAGGCGAAAGTTTCGAAATATTTTCAAACACATCTTCCTCAATGCAACCCTCATATAGAATTTTATTAAAAGCACACGCGTACTGGCCCGTTTTGCCATGACAGTTTAAATTTGCATCTGATAGGTCGCGGTGTTTGTGTGGGGCACGGGTCGAGGATTGGGTGCATGTTATTGCAGAATGCCCGATGTACTTGGACATTCGGGACTGATGGACATTTAGTTGTTTGCGGTGTTATCTCCTGCAATCGGAATGCCGAACGGTTTGTTTGATCGTGTGTTCATGTAATGTTCGTATAGAATCCAACACCTGATCACCAATCCAGAGCAGTATGGAAGCTCAGCTGCTAGTAATTTCGGTTACGAGGTCTGACCGGTGGCATAATTCTAGTTCCGCGGGGAGCAGAAGCCCTTGGATTTCGCTCCAACCTGCCCATGTGGACTGGCGCCTCGAAATCCGAATGCGGCAAGAACTGACACTTCGTCAGTTGAAAGAGGAGTTGCATTGCAACCGAATGTCGTACCCAAAATACGTCAGAAGTCTTAGATGCGCCTCAAACCCTAACAAGGCGGTTAGTGTATCCATTCCACACTGCCAATTGGTACTGGAAATGTCTGGCAGACGCGAACTGTAGCCTCAGTTTTTGAAGTATTGATCTGAAATTTTGTGTACGTCCTTTTCTCACCAAGAAGCTGCTCATCTGTTGGAATCGCCGATATCGGGTCACTATAGCATATACATAGCTGCCATACAAACTTCACCAATCAAAATCAAGTCAATGTATGGAAAACTTTTTTATTGGACAAGGTATCCTCACGAAATTTGGCACAATTTTTCATCGAAGGCTTTGCTACAAATTTCGATTATATTCTTTAGATCGGTTCACTATATGCTATATGCTGTCATATAAATTGAACGATCAAAACCAAGACTAAAGTTTTTATATACCTTTTTAAGCAATTTCTGTGTAGGGTATTATAGTTGCTGTGTCAACCATGTTAACGGTTCTTCTTTTTTTATTATTATTGACAAAAAATTGTCGATAATTTTGACAATTCAATAAAAAAAAAATATCGACTGGATATCCAAAGCAAAAGTCATCGCCATTTTAATTGACACTCCTTCAGTAATTATTGTAAATTATGATAATCGTGTCATAACAGTAAAAGGTATTTCAACCTCAGCGGATTTTCTTCATATTCATTGTAAACAAGCAGCAGTGTCATTGCACTGCATTGCCAACCAGGAAGCGAGCGAAATGTAAACATGCATAAATGACATCCTTATAATAAATTCAAACACTTTCCACCAATACACACACAAATATAATATTTGTTTATTTCAACAACAACAACAAAAGCAAAAGCGCGAGTGTATAAACAAAGTGAAGTAAAAAAGTCGAATGTGAAAAATCGCTCAACTGAAATCGGTGATTTGCAAAGAAATGAAAATTCGCTTCACCGCGCAAAAAAATACCGTTAAATGAAATGATTTCCTCATTGAGCATTTGAAAGTTTTTGCGATTTTTCGCACGCATTGAAAGTGAATACAAACATACAAACGTAAGGGGGGAGGGGAAAAGAAAATAATACAAAATTGCAGTAAAAGGAGCAGCAATTGATATACATATGTATGTATGTATGTGTGTATATACTTCATTTGCAAATATTGCAACAATGCAACTAAGTTACACGAGTGAAAATACAGATACATTGTTGAGTTTGCTTTGGTTACATAATAACTTTGGTTACATAATAACTATACATAATATTACATAATAACTATATATATATATATTACTATATATATATGTGTGTAACCACAAAAAGCTAATACATATATACATATATATATTATATATACATATAAATCTAAAATAATACTGCCGTAAACTAATCGGAGCATATTGTGATTGCCCGAGCAAACTTTCAAACTAATCTATTTATATAAAGAAACATACATACAAATACATACATACATATGTACAACTCCAAAAATGGATGCATAAAATTTTAGAGCCTCTGTGTCTCTATATACCACACAAACATACATATATTCAAATGCACCTTCGCGCAATTTTGCAAATGTATGCGTGTTCGTATTGTTGTGTGTCACTTTGGAGTTGCTCCACACTAACTGGGTGGCCATTTGCCATTTTCTACTCCATTCGCCGCATGCACGCGCTCTCTTTGTCACTCCAACTAGCCAGCTCACTTCAATTTACAACAAAAATGCTAAATTTGCAAAGCTAACCGCACAGCGCGCACACAAAACCGACAACAACTACAACCGCAACAATGACATATAAATTAAACCAAATAAATAGAAACTCCAAAAATCTGTGATACACAAAAACAACAACAACGGCGAATATAACATTTACTAAAGCCAATGCAAATGCAATTGCAGATGGGCGCTCAGCCCGTTGCACTGTGGGCGATTTACAAAAATATTTCATGCATTCATTCATGCATTTTAAATGGAATAAAAAGTGGAAAGGGAAAGCTAAGAAATATGGAAAAAATTACCTGAGAGGTGTAACAGTCACTAAAATAAAATTACTCATACTAAAATTTATTCAAGGAGAGATGGGATTTGGCTTTTAAAGTGATTAGTTTTACTATAGTTTTTTTTTTTTGAAGAAAGTAAACATTTTTTTTTAACTAATTTTGAATATAAATTTTATGCAGCAACAATTTTTTTATTATAAAGTGGGATCCATTTCGAGGTTAACTACTTTTTTAAGGAAAAAACACAGAAACTTCAAATTTTATGAGGAATGTTTATTATCATTCGAAAAAACATTCTTTGGCATTTATTTTTCGAAGATTATTTCTTTCAAATGTGGACCGCGGCTACGTCTCAGAAGGTTCATCCGTTGACTCCTGAGCATTTTGACTGATCACTGTCGAATGACACGAGTGATGTCTTGCTCCAAGGCTTGAATCGAAGCGGCATTGTCGGCATAGACTTTAGACTTTACATATCCTCACAGGAAAAAATTTATCAGTGTGATATTACAGCATCTTGGTAACCAATTGACCGGCTGGCAACGAGAAATCATCTGCTCACCGAAGCGTACTCTTTCTAAATTCATTGACTGATGCGATGTGTGGGAAGTGGCGCATAGCTGTTGAAACCAAATGTCGCCGAGATCACGAGCTTCAATTTCGCGCATCGAATAGTTGGCTATCATGGCACGATAACGGTCGCTCTTGAATCAGGTTATTCCTCGTCCTAAATGCGGCAATTTTGCTTGTTTATACACCCGAAATCATCGCTGAACAAAATTTGGCTCGGAAACGTTGGATCTTCTTGGAACTTTTCATGACCCCATAGAGCGAAGCGATGTCAAACCGAGTTGCTCCTAACGGCGCCGAATCAACTCTCCATGGTCTTCGTGTACACTCTTAGCTACGGCTGCTATACTTTCTTCACTGCGTGCTGGATGTGGTTTATTTGGTCGAATATTATCCAATAATGGATGGTAGGTCTCAAGATGGGTGATGGTGTTGCGAATAGTACTCTGAGTAGGCCGATAATGTTGACCAGAAGTTAAGCGAAATATGCGAAACACATTCTTTGCAGAACGTTAATTTTCATAATAAAGTTGAACCACTTGTAAACGTAGTTTAGGCGTAAGTCTTTCCATGATAAAATGCCAAACAATACTGAACAGAAATAACTTGACAGCTTGACACGACTCACGCGTGATATGTAAGAAAAAAGGAGTATGGAAAAAAGTGAATCTACTCGGAGATCCCGTTATTATATTAAAATGATACACCAACCAATCAACATTGCTTTCCAACCACTGCTGGGTGGTGTTTGCTTTTGCTGGAGCAGAACCCTCCATGTGGAGATCATCCCGAGTAAGTCAGTTGAAGAGGTCGAAGGTCGTCCAGAACGAGGTATGTCTTCGATAACCACTCGACCGTCTTTGATGGCCTTGCATCACTCATGCCTTGTGTTTTTGACAAACTTTAACCAACGTAAGCCTTGTGTAGCAAAAACTCATCTATACAGACCTCTCAAGAATATAAAAGCCTCACCTCATTTCTTCACAACCAAAAACATCAATACGCGTAAGAAGGGGATCGTCTTTACATCTGAGTAAGATAGGGTGGACAATTAAAATCGGTTCCGTTTTTATTAGACCAAATCGAGTTTTCAAAATTTGTTCTCGAATCTACCACACAGTGCTTAGTTTACCTATGCATCGTTGAGCCCTGCTCTCAAATACACACAAATTCAAGAATGTGTGCCAATGTATGCGTGTGCATTGTACTACACAACTTTTAACTACACTACTCCACGACTGCAACGAAATGTTGCAGCAACACACGACCGGTATTAGCTTACGTTTGCTCATCATCGCTGCTAGTGTGGCCATTCCGTCGTCTAAATTGCCCGGTACGCACTCGTTTGTTGCATGCAACTCGGCGTTGCAACGCCAATTCGACCGCTCGTCACAATCGGCTCTTGGCTCGCACGATGTGCCACATGCATTTCTAATATACACCCATACACATATGTATGTACACACGAATACCTCGTCGTGCACTCGAAGCTGCCTCCTGCTGTGTTCCTCCTCTTTCTAAACATTTCATTTGATTTTGTTTTTGTTCGCTCTCTGCCTCATCCGCTCATTCGCGTATAACAACAAATGTGCCGTCGTTGTATGGGTGAATGCAGACACACACACTAACCTTATTTTAGCCGCTTATCGCGCTCTCAATACTCGGCCAAAGCGAGTTTGCCTCTCTGTTTTTGTTCGTTTTCCTGCTTTCCATTGCAATCGCCTCACACGATGGCTGGCAACAACACCGCTGTATGGGTGTCTAATTGGAGCAATGCGCTCGTGTGCGTCTGTATGTGTGTGCGTGTCGCTGTGTGTTGCGCCCTCTAAAGTGTGTATCAGAAATGCATTCGTTGCAACAATTTTTGTATCTACAACTGGCGTTCTTTTTTTTACCACTTTTTGCCCACATTTCGTTGCCGTCGAGATTGTTCCGTTGTCATTTCGTTTCTCGTTGTAAACATTGCGCTCTCGGCTGAGTAATCGTTAACGGCGCTGCCCCGCTGTCGCTCGTTAATCGCTTTATTTTTGCTCTTTGCTGTGTTCACTGTGTTCTCTGTTGTTGCTACGCTTTGGGGCCGCCAGACCGACCGGCCTTATGCGGCCGCTTGATTTCTCTGCTTGCTGCTGCTCTGCTGCTACATGTTTGCATACTCGCTGCCCTCTTGGCTCATGTTTGTTGTTATGCGTTTGTATCAGTATATATACTATATATGTGTGTGTGTGTTTGAGTACATTCAACGGGTCCATCCACCTCGTTGACTCGTTTTAACTCGCTGCCTGATTTCTTATGGCTTTTTGGTGTATCTGTGTCGTGCGTCCGTCCGCTGCTTGGTTTGTCTGTCTGTCTAACTGCCTACCTGCCTGGCTCTCCTAGTGGCCGACCGCCCGTACGACCAACCGTCGGCTCGAGCGTCGACTCTGACTCTCGTGCTTTCGTTCTTTTTGGCTGGCCGTCTGTCGGTTTTTCAACTTTGTATCTGCATAACTCTGTCGGCATTCGCAGTTATCTTTCGATGCTCAAACTGAACGGAACATCGGAACGGTAGTCGTTGCTCGTACAATTCGTAAGCGCTGAAATCAAGTTGGGGCCAAATAATTTTGTAAGGTGCAAATGCAAAGAAGAAAAGTATCACAAATTGATGCGTGTAGTTGGTACTGTTTTCGGGTCGCGAGTCCGTGTAACGTTTCATAGTTCTTTTTCTACAAATACTTGCTTCCAAAGTGTGTATACAGGCAGGCATTTTGCTCAAATTTATGCCGAAAACTTACAACTTTTCTACAACAACACTAACGAAATTCGAAAAAATACACGCTGAGAACTAGAAAACGGTGTATACACACACATACATACACAAATACCTAACAAGATTGCAACCATTCGAATGGACGGTACAACAAATGCAACAAATAGTGAATTAAACTAATATCAAATTACATTTTAACTTAAAGAAAAATTGTTATTTTAATTGTGAGGAACGGAATGGTTTTATAAAACACGATAAATTAAGAGAAAATATAGTAAATTTTCACTGCCAACTGTTTAATACAGTAACTGAAAAATTAAAGTGTTCAAATATGCAAATTTTTAAACTACTTTTACATTAGTTCGTACTCAAGTAGCTAATTGAAAAGAAATTCTATCGAAATTGCAACTAAATGTGTATAAAAATATTAAAATAAAAGACATGCAACAGTAATAATTTAGGAAAAAATTATTTAAATATAATTAATGCTTAGAAATTATATAAAAACGGTGAAAGTTTAATATTAAATGTTAATAATATATAATTAATAAAAATATTAACAATATAAAGAAATATTAACAAAACAAAAAAAGTATAACGCGGCAATATATGGAAAAAATAAATACTTATTTATATATATACATAAAATAACAAAAAAATACATACGTACATAAGCATATACAAATATATGTGTGTTTAAAAAATTATATATTGTGTCTTCAGCATTGAAAACAGTGTTGAAATAACTACTTTTACACCTTTTATCAGTGTTTTGGGTATATACATATATATAATATACATAATAAGTGCATATAAATAAGCAGTTATTTGTGCAACTACAATAAATTTAAATAAAAGACAGTTATATCTTTATTTGTGCAACTAAGTTTCAAAGAAAAAAGTTATTTCCTAAAACTGTTGAAAAAATTTTAGAACCCGCAGATTTTGTTTTAATACTCGTATATAGTGCATAGCGAGCTACAAAAACAACAAGCCACATACCAAGCGCAATATTTTTAAATCAGAAGCGGTTCAAACTTTATTAAGGTGAGCATTTAATAAATAGTTTCTGTTTTTTATTGCAAATTATCTGTGTCAAAGAAGTAAAGCAGCTGAAGACGACTTAAGACATCTTAAGAAAGCAAGCAAATATAAGAAGTTACTGGCATATAAGCACACATATGCATGTACATATAACATACATACCATTTTATATGTGTGTGTATCTACTATTAACCTACTTGATGCACATTTTTCATATACACACAAACATACATATGTGTGATGTACAGAGCTCTTAGCGGAAATTTTTTTGATAACATAATATTATTAGTAAAAAAAATTAAAAAATAATTATTTTAAAATAAAAATATTTATAATAAAAATTAAAAAATAATATTGAATATAAAAATTGTTAATAATTCAAAATGATTATCACAAAATAATTGCAAAATATTAATAAAAAAAAATGTTTTAAAATAAAAATATTGGTAATAAAAATAATCAATAATTTTTAATAATTAATTCAAAATAATTAAAAGAAAATTATCATTAAAAAATATTTTAAAATAAAAATATTGATAAAAAAATTATTAATATTTCAAAAAAAAAAAATTAAAGTAATTGAAAATTAACTATCAATAAAAATATTTTTTTTTTGTAGTAAATATAACATAATCAGAAAAAAATTCATTCAAAACAAAAATATTGATAACACCAATAATAAAATAATTCAAAATGATGATGAACTATGAAAAGTAAACTATAACAATTAAATAAAAATTCAAAATATATATATTTTAACAACCTTAGAATAAATAAATAAATAAAAACTCCAGTGAGTTTTTTGAAAATTATATACATATGTATGTATAAATTAAACAACAAATAAATAATTGCAATCGAAAATATTGATATTAATGAAATTACATTGATAGTAGTAATAAAATAATTAATCACAAATAATATAAAATTATTATGATAAAATAAAAATAAAAAAATTCAAAATAATTGTTAATAAACAATATTTTAATAGCATCAAACTAAATAAATAAATTTAAAAATCTAAGCAATTTTTGAAAAACGAAACAAAAATTAAAACAAAAATATTAGTAATAAAATTACTTTTAAAACATAAATCAAACTAATGATGAAGAAAATTAATTTTTTTTAATAAAAAACTGAAAATATATAACAATAACTAAAAATTTAATAGCGTCAAAATAAAAAAAACCTAAGCATTTTTTTTTAAAAACGAAAAAATTATTTAAGACAAAAATGTTAATAATAATAATAAATTTATTTTAAAATAAATCAAATTAATTAGGAAAAAATTGCAACAAAAAATAATTGAAGAAAAAACAGAAAATATATAACAATAAAATAAAAGTTTAATATTTTTAAAATTAATAAATAAATTTAAAAATCTGGGTTATTTTTATTATTATTAGTTAAGCGAGATGCAACAGGAAGAATAGCAAAACCAAAACAAATTTAATTTTAAGCTATAAAACATATAATAACATGAACTAACATCTGATCAAATTTAACTCGGACTAGTACATTTGGTATTGTAACAGCACAAATTAAATAATATACAAAATTTTAAATATAAAAATAAATTAAATTTGTTAATAAAATCTTTTAAAAAAATATTTAATAAAAAAATCTTATTGAAAAAATAAAACATCAAATATTTTAATATAAAAGTTATTGAAAATTTTTAAAATTTTAAGTCTAATAAAGTGCGGAAAAATATTAGAAATCTAAAAATACTAATTTTGATAATCATAATATTCGTTGATTTTATTTAATATGTTCATATGTATAAGAGAAGTAAATAAAAAAATCGTATTAAAAATAACGATTACTTTCCTCGTGATGGGAACTGATAAAATAATATTTTAATTAAGTGGCTTATAGACTACCATCGCGTTAAATTAATTAGCTGCTTTCTCATTTTGACACAGATTTTTCAATATACAGCTGTTTACGAGTTAATAGAGCCAGTTAGAAAATGTTTTTTTGGTAAAAAATTTTTGAAGAAATATTTTCTTCAACCTGTTTTATAAAAAAAAATACTATAAGCTATATAAAAAATTACGTAGGAAATTTAAGATTCGTTTTAATTATATGAAAATATTTACATACAATTTCTTCAATCAAGGTCATTATTTTTAATTTAATCTCTAGTAAACTTAATGTAAACTTTAAAATAATATTTTCAAGTATTTAGCCAAAATTACCTTAATATTGGCTCTATTCACTTGTACACAGCCGTAGAAATGTATATAAGTACATGTTGTATTAGTTAAAGATATCTTACTGTGAAGAATATATGAAGTAAAATATGTATTTGAATTTATAATAATTTAAATGCATTAAAATTTGTCCTATAAATGTGCTCTCACTTGCTCTCAGTAATTAGCAAAGCTTAAGGTTATTAAACAGTCAAGGGTGTTAATTGTTTTAAATGACAAAAATGCATAAAATTTCGTCGTATTCATATGTGGGTAGTTCAAGGAACTAAATAACGATGCGCTTAGAGCATTGACTCTTCACATGCGAAACAACAACAAAATTTTTAACATTTTTAGATTCAGCTAAAAATATACATATACTTAAAATTGTTAAAAAGGGGATCATAAAATAATAAATAGGTGACATTACAAATTGAAGAAAAATTTGTGTGTGGAGATACATATGTATATATGTATATGCATTCATGTAAATAATTATGTGTTATATACTGGATTGCAAATTTTTGCAAAAAACTATTAAAAATCTAAAATAATTGGAAAAAAAAATTTATTTTCAGTTTTAGTTTCAAAATGTGGATATTAAAAATAGAAATTGTAATTTCAAAAAATGTTGGTATTAAAAATTGAAAAATAATTTTTAATTAAATACTAAAAATTCTGTTCTGTAATTCAAAATCGATTTTTTTTTTTCAATTTTAGTTCCAAAAGTTTGGTATTAAACAAAAAAATTTTATTTTTAAAGTAAATGCATTTCCAAACGGTTTTGGGATTAAAAATTGAAAAAACATTTTTTAATTCAAAACATATTTTTGAATTGAAAATTGATAACTTAATTTTTAATTTTGAATTGAAAATTATAACTTATGATTGCAAAATCAATACTTCGCTTTTGCTTTCGATAAAAAAATAAATCGTTTGAAAGCTTAAGTTTGCCGACCACTGCTTTAAAGTATTGAATGTGATGGCTCTGTGCGAATTCTAGTTCTAAATGCTGGAACGCATCCAGGCGCGCAGAAATGTAATTCCAAAAATATTTTTTTTTTAACATTGGGACAAAGGCTCTTTTTTTATCTTCCAATCCGGTATTTTTAATTCGAAATTTTGAAAATTATTTTTCAATAAGATCATCGGTATTACAAAAAAAAAACATTT
Organism: Bactrocera zonata; assembly: GCA_037783105.1. Lineage (NCBI taxonomy): Eukaryota > Metazoa > Arthropoda > Insecta > Diptera > Tephritidae > Bactrocera > Bactrocera zonata. Next base: position 1,906,528 of record JBAWJQ010005835.1, on the reverse strand, counting down.
TAATTTAAGTGCTAATTCATTTTTGAAGCATTTTTTGCAACACTGCTTGTATATATGTATGTATTTACATAAGTACATATGCATGTATGAATCAAAGTTTATTAGTAATTTTTTTTTTTTTGTAATTTATTTAGGTGGCAACACCAATTTTTTTAAATTTTTTTTCCGAAAATGTGCATATAAATCAAATCTTACTATTTTGGAAAATCAGATTTCCAATCAAATATTATTTTTTATTTAATTAGGTGGCAACAAATTTAATTATTATAATTTTTTTTTAAATTTTTTCCTATGATTTCCATATTAAAATAAATTTTACAAGTCACTATTAAAAAATAAAAAATAAAATCAACTTGCAATGCTAATTTTAGATAATTTTATAAAAATAAAAAATAATTAAAAATTTTCTTCTATGTACTATGGTATACATATTTTAGGATTTATATATTTTTTTAATATTTTGGAATTATTCTGTAATCCATATTTCATAAAAAACTTAAATAATAAATATATTATTTTAAATTTATTTAAAAGGGAACTCTCAATTTTTTTTTCTAATTTTTTCTGTAAATTGTATATTGAACCACATCTTACAAGTAACTACTTTGAAAAACCACATTTCTAAACAAACTTTAATAATAATATTTTTTAATTAGGTGGTAACACCTTCAACTATTATTATTTTTTTCGATATTAAACACCTGATTATTTTGAAAAAAAAAAATAAATAATCTTACTTCTATATTTTTGTTCGTCTCACAAATTTTTTTTATTAATTTAAAGCTAGAGCAGCTTTTAACTTTTATATCTCTAGCGGTTCTTTGCTAAGCAAGCAACACTCTACTCACACTCCACATGGCATTTCGAACCCAAAATCCAATACAATCACTGAATTCCGATAGTCTTTCGATTGATAGCACACATGCACACATATTTTGGTACAATACATGCCAACAAATATGAATTTAGCAATAATACCTTTCTTTCTGATCGGTAGTACGAGTAAAATCTTATTGTTTATATGTATAGTATAAATGTTATTTTAGAAGAAGAAATGCGGTAAAAGAGACAGAAAGAAAGAAAGGTTTTATGGCGCATTTCTTTAGTTCATAGCGTTTGTGTTAACCTAAAAAATGTCTAGCTTGCTGCTTTAACTATCGCTTGTGGGCCTAGATACATACATATACATACATGCATACATACACACATACTTGCATAGTAGAAACGCCACAAAGTGTCGATAATTTCCTTACTGAATTCCGCATTCGAAATTCTTTCCAAAAATCCATTCACTTTCTTCCGCTTTTTGCACCGCTGCGCTGCTTCTACTGCTCTGTGCTGCCGCTACTTCTTCCTCATTTTCTTCTTGTTCTTCTTCTTGCTTACTTGCTGCCAAGCATGCTTCTTGGCCTTTTGTTCACAAACTTTTTGATAGCCATAAATATAGCCAAAACAAAAACGGCGAACATTAACCTGCACACAGCAGCAACACCAACAGCAATACAAGCAACAATAGCAACAACAACGCCACACTCACACAGCAGCAACGCAAACTTTTTGTTGGCAGCTGACAATGATTTGCCATTGTTGGTCGGGCGAAGTTTGAAGGCCAGCGCGCGGGGTGCATATGTAAGAGTTCAGCGCTTGCTTGCTTGCATGTGTGCGTATGTGTATGTGTGGCGGTGAAGCCAGTTTGCTCGGTGCGCTTATTTGCATTTTCGCTTCCGACTCGCAAGTCAAGCTGACCGCTGAACCACATAGTGTTTTGACTTCTAAATGCGGCTGCTGGTGCTGCTACTATTGCTGTTGTTCTTGTTTTTGTTATAGTTGTTGCTTGTGTTTTTGTTTTTGTTGTTGCTTGCTCGGTGTTTATTGTTTTTACTAGCACGTTGTGCTTGTTTGTGTGCGCTGCATTCGGAATCGTCAACGGCTTGCCAGCAACATTAACCAACCAACAGCAATAGCAACAACAACAACAATAACAGCAAGCAACAGCAAACTCTTAACAGGTTCATTGCACTCGGCGTCGCCGCAGCAGCGGTCGGGCGAACAGCTTCAATTCACTCCAATTCTTTGGCTTCCCCCCACCGCTTGCCGCTCCAACACTTTGACGCGCTTTCTTGTGTGCTGTGTGCACTCCACTTAGTGTGCGTGTGTTTCTGTGTGGGGTTCTTTCTTTTTTCTTTCTCAAGAAAAGCTGTGTGCGCTGCACCTCTTTCTTTTCAGACGCTGCCGCATGGCCCTCACGCTTCTTACCTCCCCCTCGCCCTGACCAACACTCACACACATACACACTTTTGGCATTCTTATTAATATGCTTCGTGCTAATGTTTGTTGTTGTTGGTTTTGGTTTGTTTTTGTTGTTATTGCTCGCTTGTTTTTGTTGTTGTTTGCTTGTTTTTGTTGCTGCTGTGGTCTTTTACCGATTGTGCGAACTTCTTTGACTTCTGCTGCAACTTCTTCGTCTTCGCCTTCTTCTGTTTGCTGTTGTTGTGCTTCGTTAACATTATTTTGTTGAACTGCTTTCGGTTGCCTGCCTTCCTGCCGAATTATTTGATGTGCTTTGGTGCCCAGCCAGTTGGCGGCTCGCCATTTGCTGCGCTGGGCAAAACAAGTAGAGTCGTCCAAAATTGGTTCCAAAGGCATAAGGAACTTAAATGCAACAACATAAGCACACGCGAAGAAAGAGCTAAAAAGCAGAGACTGCAACAAGCCAACAAACGAACGCAGCACAGGTATGCATACAACTCGGTATGTACATACATATACCTGGTGTGTGCGTGTGTCTGTGTGCTGTAAGAAGTCTTCGCACTTTCGCACTCCGTCACTGCAAGTGTTGTTGCAGTTGTTGCAGGAGCTGATGTTCGTTCCTTCGTGCAGTCAGTCGTCGTTAACCGGTTTGCAGGCCGAAAACGTCTTCATTATCGACATTTTACTCGCTCAGTTACCATCGTCAACCAGGCGACCAGACCGCCAGCGCTTGTCGATGCGCTCCTGTGTAGTGTTTCCTCGCTGCAATTCGTGCGAAAACTGCACTGCATATGGTATATGTATGTGTGGTTGTATCATCACAGAACCCTGTAGTCAAGCATTGACTGGTTGGAAATAAATTTTATTAACAAATTCTTGATTCGTCTGAGTTTATGGTATACTAGTTGGTATGCACTACCCAATTAAAGACTCGTTCATAATTTAGACTAAATCGTGTTTACTGTGGGTAATTTAAATAACTTTCGTATTTTTTTGATGTTCAAAAATCTTATTGGAAATGGAAATCTTATTGGATTTGAAATCTCTTACTGCCGTAGCCGATCTCCAAGCGGACCTGCAAAAATAGGAGTCTGGCAGCGAGCAAGAATTTTCTGGTCCAAATTAACTCAAATCCAAAAACCAAAAACAAAAAAATAGATATCAAAGTAATTCTTTATTATAAAGTGATTTCACTTCAATTTGTATAACGCGATTTATCTCAACTTCAGCCTCGATTGCCCACTTAACAGGCCATTGGTATATTGGCGTTCATGCCGCAAGGCTGGGAATGTTAACTGACGCCATCTGCAGAAACTGCATGGAGGAAGATGAGGTGGAAATAACTCAAAACTTCCATTTTGACTGTCTCGCGGTTGAGAGGTCATGACTTAATCACTTGGAAGCGCATATCTTCAGTCTTCCCACCGAATTATGAGGAGTTCTTCTCTTCTATGGCTTCACAAAGGACTGCAGTCCACGTGCGATCTCCCCAAATCAGCCATCTAAACTAACCTTAGCCTAGAATTTCATCCAAAATTGTTACATTCAATGCATATTATTATTATATAGTCTGTCGAACCAATTTCCTTTCATCTAATACCGTATTGTTCATGACGTGTTAAGAATTGTGATATCGTTTAATTTTTTTCCTAGTTACAAGTCTGGTAATATCAGCCTTTATATATCATTAGAGTTGTAATTACCTCAAGGAGACCTTGATGTGGTTGTTTATTTCCTTGCCGAAGGCTTTGTTCCTAACTTTTGCTAAAATGTTTTAATTTATTCAGTGGTTTATTCAGTCGGTTTCCTAAACGTCTTTTATAAAGAACGAACTCTAAATTGCGAAATTGGCTCATTGACCTAGTCTTTTTTACTTGCTACTCTTCGAGCCCTCATTTAGTGGAGACAAAAAGTCAGAAACATCCGCACAGATGAAGGTCGAATTACATGGTCTTAGGTATAATGATATTATTTATGGCAATCTAAAGCAGTTCGTGAGATATTTTGCTAAATTTGTACCTTATTTTAATCTGAACTTCACTACATATTCTCCGACTATGACAATTTTTATGCAAGTTCTAATTTTTTTTTAATATTTTCTGACTTAGATAGATTTTTAAGGGATACATCCTGTGAACCAGCCAAAAGAACGTGACTTTTAGCAAATAATTTTTATGTTTTTCGAGTAACACTCGATATCCGACGGCGTTGAGCAACATGTTCCCCACTGTTGTAGTAATAGCGATATCTTAATTTATAAGTGGTTGAGGACAGCAATTCGGTTAGTTTCGGGTATTTCTTTCCATTATCAATAAAGCTTTTTGGTATTTCTTTTCGACTTTTCATCAAGTTTCGGATCTAAAAACACAAATTTTACTACATCGAGTCTCTGGAATCATTTGTCTCAAAGTTATCACTTAAGCAAATTTGAAAACTTTAATTTCGAAAAAAATGCTTTTAAAGAGCTGATGGATGGAGCTGATGGAGCTGATTGAACTGAGCAGCTACACTTTAGAACATTGTAATTCAAAACCCTATCGAAATATGAAAAAATCTTTTTTTTTTTTTATAATATCACAGCAGGTACACTCTTTATAGAGGGACAGGGAGTCATAGTCAAAAAGAGACAAATATATGTCAGCAAAAAATATATATGTAAGTTTCCGAAATACAGACTGTTTTTGTATATTTATACTCATTTTTATTTGCCTTGACGAAGGTTAGGTTAGTTGCGCATAGACCGGTTTCTTTGCGTTACCAGATGGAGTCAGTTGCTAGGTCCAAGAGAAGTAGTCATCCTTTGGGATGCCTGCGCTTGACGCGAATTTTAACTAACTCTACGGCCTCACTAACCATAACTCCTTCAGTGTATCATGCCTTGGGGACCTCAGATGCTTACAGCGTAGTATAGCCAATGCGGGACAAGTTTCCCTGGTGCCACATTGTTTTCCTGGTGCCTTGCTGTAGATATTTCCTACAGTCTTCTCGATCTGTCAGCTCCATCCTGCGCCTCGACGAAAATTTCAGTCAAAATTAGTTCTTCAGTAGAACCAGAATTGCATTTTTTGAATCAATATGTTAAAAAAATGAGATGAAAGCCCTTTCAGTGACTTTTCAGATTGATTCGGAAGAAGTATTCAACCGGTGACTTTCCCAAGCACTTCTACGACTTCTTCTTTGAACCCGAACTTTAAGCTAAAACGGAAGTTATGTAACACTGGGAATATTTTCGCCACATTTAGTAGTGGAAAGTTTTTCTGATAAAAGTTTGCGCCGCACATTCCTTTTAATGACTGTCCAAATTTAGCAAAAGCACAAGAACAACAACAACAAAAACATATTTTTTAATAAAAATTCGCCCTGCTGGGTATATCTACCTTCCAATATAAATACTTTTCAATTTGCGTACACACAAACGCGACTACAAACACACGAGCGCAGACGAGTGCATGGCTGGCTGGTGTGTTATGTCAGTACCCTTGCCTGCATCCAGTACCTGTTTATAGCACTTATACACACTCACTCACACACAAATGCATGGCTACTCATATGGCAGCTTGTATGCTTGTGCTTTCGTCTGTATATGCATTTCCTGCATAATCTTTTGTAAAAGAAAGCACTGAAAAAATTACCACAAAAAACCACAGCAGCAGCTAACAACAACAACAACAACAACAACACGGACAGTGATTGCAACGACGAAAGCATTCGCCGCCGCAGCCATCACCAGTTTTGCAAGTAATTGCACTCAAGCGGAAGGGTTATATTGGGGCAACAGAGTCGACACTAACACCAATAACAACAACAACAACAGCAGCAACAACGCCAACAAAAGTGACTGCAAAAGCGACAAAAACACACCAACTAAATAGCAGGCAGACAGACAGACGGACGGACGGACGGACAGACAGGAGCAATGCACTGCTACTGTTGACTTTGCGCCGAGCAAATGCAAGCGTAACGACGCAAGCGGCAGGAAACTTTGGGTAGGAAGGGAGCGCAGGCCATACACCATACACGATATTTATAAGAACGTGTCTGTAACCCGAAACTTACATAAATGCGGTCTGAAGCACTTGCAGTATGCATGTGTGTGCGCGCGTGTGTGTGTGGACATAAAAATCGTGTAGTATTATTTAAAGGACGTGTTAAAATGTAAAAACAACAGCAAACATTTAAACACATTTAACATTTAACTTACAGCACACCTTTAACGATCATTGCGCTTCCGCGCTGAGCAAACAAGATCAATTAGTCACCTTCATTTTTGTTTCTGCTTTATTTTTGGTTTTTTTACCTTTTGCTGCACGGAAGTTCATATCACTTGTAATTAACATTTTTCGGTTAATGAAGTTGCATTTTAATTTCAGCGCGTTGCTTTAACTTGCATTTGCAGTAAGCTTGTGAGCGAGCGCTTATGCCTTGAGCAGGCAATAAGTAATGAGTTCCTTAAATATTAAAATAAGTTGTAAGTGTTTCAACTGGTTTGCGTAATCTGTTACAATTTTCGATCTCATCTTACTTAATTTGTGCCTTGAGAGGGATTTTTATCTGAAATTAAATCGTTTACGAGAACTTTTCGAATTGACGACCTCTTCTCGGGCATCGAACCTCCGCCGATTTTATAAATTGATGTAGTCAAACTTTTACAATTAAGAAGCTTTCCGTAAAAGCTATCAGATATCAAAATGTGGGAAGTTTTAAACTAAAACAAAAAAAGAAAAAATTAATAAAAAAAAAAACTCCATCGTAGCAATAACACTCCTCACAGCTGCATTTTTTTTTTGTAAAATAAAATGGTATAAATAAAAATGTTTTCATTCAAGGCCGTGTACAAAATTTCAGATCAATAGCTCAAAAACTGCAGATTTGTGGACGAAAAGCAGTTCCAGAATTCAGTTTCGCATTTAAGCGGGTTAAGAAATGGTAAAAAATCGAATAGCCTCACTAAGCCGAATTTAAACCAATAAACTGTAATCGCATCTTACTTAAAGACAATAATAAATTTAAATAATATTGAAAATTTTTGAAAATAACATATAATTAGTAGGCCGCAAAGGCGAATTTTCCAGTTTTTTTTCTGGGAAAACTTTTAAATTTATTAATTTAAACTTTTGTACACTTATTATGGTATCCTTTTCCTGTATTTTAAGACTTAGCAATAGTAAAAATATATATTTGGAAAGGAACTACAGCCGATCTCTGTCAGCTCCTCTTAAAAAAGACGTTTTGCGGTGACCACTATATCTCTGAACTGGATTCTCTGAAATTAAAAAGCCAAACAGTTTTCATTAAAGTACTATTAAATCTAGTGAAGCAAATCGAAGGAATAAGCAAAAAAAAAAATTTGTTTGTCAATATGGCGGTTTCTCAAAAAAAAAATCGACTCTTGACTGAAATTTCGGTTTTAAATAATTTATAAAAAATATATATTTATCAGTGAAAAAAAAAACATCGTTCAATTACTTAAAATGCATGTTAAAATTTGAGATTAATCATTAGCTATTTTCGAGTACTGTTGCTCACCGACTTTGAAGACACCATTTTGGAAAAAAAACGCGTTTAATGTTTGGCCTCGTACTTCCAAGCACTCTGAAACGCCTTTTCAAATTCGCGTGTAACTTTGAAAATATTCATCGGAACGATGTGAAGTTTTTTGTGTGTTTTCTAGTATATTAACATTAAGAAAATAAAATAAAAAAGATCGATTTTTTGAAAATTCTAACTGCATATAACCCCTTAAGGACAAGAATAAATTTACCTTGAAAGAAAGAAAAAAAGCAAAAAAATATTGAATTTTTTTTTAAATATTTTTCTAACCGAATCTGTTCATGATACTTTTATAAGCTGTTTATTGGCTTAAGCAAAAAAATCTTTTTACTGATTTCTTAGTATTGAAGGCCATCTGAATCACAGAACGTTATTTTTTCTGTATTTTGTATTCTTGAAATAAACCTAACCTCTAATAACGGTTTTACGTAATTCTGTCGATAGACTTAATCACAATATACTGTTTTTTAAATTAATTAATATAAAAAACTCAATTTCGATTTATTTAGTGATACGTTTTTATGGATTTTAGGTGACTATATATTTATAGAGTTCTTTTATTCGTTTTTTTTTATAAGTTAGGTAAATTTAACCCATAAAACTGTTAAATCAAATTTTAATGCAAGGAGAACATAATTTTTTTCGCAGTGTCAAAAGTCGCTTGGTACTTGTTTAAATAATAGCAATTTTATTCCCAAACCCAACCTCAATTAAATTATTTTCGAAAAATGCTTCTAATTCTGATGACATTGGTTTATAAAGGAAGCAGTTTTAAAAGATTTAGAAGAATTTTAAAAGATTTCATACAATCTTTTAATTATTTCTTGATTTCTTTTCCATAAAAATATTTAAAAAACAAAAAAAATTTAGAATTTGCAGCGCATTTTCATATATTTATGCTTGTCACTAATTCTAGATTTTTTTTTTTTTTTTGACAAAATTTCTTTTTTCATATTTTAGTATTACCAAGTAACTATTATTTCGAGCTGCATTATTTTTATTGATATTTTAAACTACATATTTTCGATTGATATGGAATCAAATTTGGACTAATATTGAGTGAATGCACGGATATTATTAAAAAAAAATGTTTTTTTTTTTTTTAATTTCAATTTCGTGCCCAATTTCCAAACGACCTCCAATGTGCTCATCTCTGCCCCCTTTGGTTTCAATATCAAAAATGAGTGATCGATGTGTGTTCATATCTAATTTCAAATATACCCTTCGCACAAGAATGAATTTCGCCACCTAACATGTCAATTGGAAAACTCAACCTTGCCGCCCCAAATACCGCTGTCTGTCTACACACACACTCACATAATCGCTCCGTGTAGGCTTGGTCGCATTCACGGTCTCATTTTTTTTATTAATTTTTGTTCTATGCCTCTTTCATTGCTTCATTGTTGTATGTATGCGCATACATATATACATTTTCGGTATACTATATTGTATATTTTTGTGTTGTGTTGACTTAAGTAATTCAATGTTTGCTAATTTTCGGTAGTGCTTGACTTTTGAGCCGCCATGCCCGCTAACAACAGCGCCTCTACCCACTCGCATTCGGCACGCAATCGCTGGCAAACATTATGCGCCGCACACGCATACTTATATACATACATAAGCGAGTACATGCGTGTATGTATTTTCGGTATTTTGTTTATTTTCTACGTTTGCTTGTGCCTTCTGTTTCGTTTTTTTTTTTTTTTTGTTTTTAGTTTTATTACATATTTGGTGCGGCGGCACAAGGACAAATGTTGCTTATGCTAATGAACTCTCATCCTGCCAAACTGTAGTCTATATGTGTTTTTGCTGCTGTTGTTGTTGTTGTTGTTGTTGTTGTTTCCCTTAAACATTGCTCTTGCCTGCTACTGTTGCTAACTGTTTGTGTTTGTTGTACCCGTGCAAACAATATTTGTAATCTGCTCTTCTCTTTTGCGCCTCACATTTCCTTTTGTTTCTCGCGTTGCTTTGCAAAGGCAAAGGGAAAGAGGTATATATTAAGTTGGTAAGGAAAGTGAAAACTTTTAGCAAAACTTGCAAAAATTTTATTTATTTATTTACGCCTTACTTTGGTGTATTTGCTGCTCTGCATACTGATGCGAGAACACCAACGTTGCAACGACGGCCAGACAAGGGCAAGTGGGTTAGCAAATATTTGTACAGTGAAGCGCTGGCATTTTTGGAAGTTTGTTGTTGTTGTTTTTTGGGAGAGAAAGAGAGATAATTATCTAAAATTTGGTGAATTTAAAACAAAATTTATATTTTCATATTTAAATTTGTATTTCCGTAATAATAAATATTTCCGCTTTTCTGATTAGGCAACCTCTTTATGGGATTAAATGGGTCTCCTCGGGTAAAAACACACTATTTTCAATAATTTTTTTCTCACATAAAAAATGAAATATTTTATTAGAATTTTTTATTGTTACAAACATACACTATTAACGAAGAAATTCTAAAAATTTTAGAAAAAAAAAAATATTTTAAACTCGGCCATTGCGACGCCTTTTTAGAACTTGGACGAAGGAAAAAACTGAAAATTGGATTCTTGGCAGACATTTTTACAAAAAAAATGAAAATTTCTCGAAATTTGTTACAAATAGTTATGATCGTAAAAAAAGCCTTCGTCCAAATCTTTAAAAAATTTATCTCAAAGACTTGTGTAAGATCTCTTGAAGATCGGTTGAGTACCTCTCGAGAAATCTTGCCAACCTACACAGTTTCGAGAAAAACGCGTTTAAAGACGGTGCACTTAACCTAGCTATCCTCGAGCGCACAAGTTCTCAAGGCTGTATCTCCGAAATTATTACTCGGATCAGCTGAATTTAGGACAATATTCTAGAGATGTTGTGGAGTTTAATAAGAAAACAAAAAAAAACGATTCTTTGAAACCGGTAACTCCTTAAAACTAGTTCCCAAAAAATTGTTCAAGCATAACTTCATATATATGTATAGTAATATAGTACATCTCTCAACCACTTTCAATACATTTTTTTTTCAACATTTCCTAGCGTCACATGGTTTGTTAGAAATTTCAAAAGCATCCAAAGACCATTTTTAAACTGTCCACTTTTCTTAATTTAAGGTTTTACAATTATTTTTGGCTCCTCGCCAACTAATTGTCGAACTTGATGCTCATGGTTTCTAAGACCTTTACTTACTTTTTAAGGTTAGACTTAGTACTGCTCCTTTGGTACACGTTCTGACCTTCAAGATGTAGTGTTTAAGTGTATGAACCGGCTATTAAAACCTTAGTTAGAATTCTATTGAGTTCGCTGAAGCTGACTATGATTTTTGCGTCAGAGTGGATTTGAATCTACTATCGTATTTCCATTAAACGATACTATTCTCATAACCTTACTGTTCTGTATACCATATACATGGGAAAAGCCATATTGAAGTGCAATTACATTACATTTGATTTTAAAAACATCTTAGGCTATCTATTACCGTTAGGTCGGAATAAGTTTCGATCTACAGAATCAATTGCTTTATTCGATCTTTATCTATATCTAACTGGAGAACACCAGATTAACGTTCAATTGCATTATATCTCAGTTTCGAAACACACTTGAATAATTTTATGAAGTGTGTTCCTCGAAGTAGTATGATATCGTCCAGCTAACCATTCTCTATGCAGAGCATAGTTTGTTCCTAAGGTTAGGGTTTGAGTAACTTCCATATGTAACTGAGTTAAATTATGAGCCTTGATATGGCTCTTTTTCCCTTATTGGTCAAACTTTGGATATCCCAAGGCTGCAGAAACAAGTTTTCGAGCATAGGAAATATAAGAAGTCGCAACACCAAAATTTTACATGAAGAAGGAAAATCGTGCTGTGAATGGTGTTCTGAAATGTACAGGGGTAAGATGCTGTCGTCATTAATCTCGGTAAAAATAATAAATTTCTTGAACTTCAAGTCTCAATAATTTTTGACGCAACTTTCCTCTAATAACCGATAATAGACAAAAAAAAGCGAAATATTGAACTTTTTGGACATAGAAAGCATACGCTCTCGAGGGATATATAAGTTTCTTAAGAGTCATTTATTAAAATAATTTATCTTAAGTTTGCGATACCACACCACGGCCACCAAAATTCACACCACTTCAACCATCAATTTCCATTGTTAAAAAATCCCAGCGATTTTTCTATAAATTTCCACGGCCTTTTCACCCCAATTCCTATTGAGCACACACAAAAAAGTGGAAATCAAATAAAAAGTACAAAAAAACGCTACACTATTTTTATTTATTTTATACATTTCCTTAAATCACCTTCACCGCCATCGCCGCCAGCATGCACAGCACGCACTAAGCCTTGCTGCCATTGTGTGACGGCGCGTTCAAATCGATTTGTGCTTTATTCGTATTTATCAATCTTGCGAAGCTGTTAACATTTCAACAATACAAAAAAAGAGAATAAAATGAAAAATGGAAATAAAAATAAAAATAAGGTGGAAAGGAGGTTAGAAATGGCCTACCAAAAGCCGTGCAGTTCAAGGTCGCCAATGCACGCACACGCACCGCGCGCACTGCAGCCTACATACAAATGAGATGGCTGGGAATGAAAAATCCCAAAAATACAACAACAACAAGCGACAAATCACATAAATAAATAAATAAGTAGACAGCAAAAGCCAAAAGGCCGCAAAAGTAGCAACAACCAGACGGGCGCGTAGTGCGTGTGTGTTTGTGCGCGCAGTGTGATTACACAAGCCGCGCGGTGCCCTTCACCATGCGCCGCCGCCGCGTGCGCTTGCTTGCATGCAGATAGGCGCTTAAGCTTGCAATTTGTTAAGGGAATACTGACATACACGCATAAGTATGTACGCGCGCCGCATACATACACACACACAGCTGTTTCGTAAACGTTGTTACCTATGCGCCGTGGCGAAATTTTGTGCAAACTGCAACAACAGCAGCAAATATAATTTGTAGTAAAAAATAAATGGTTATCAATTTGCATGCTCCAGCTGCTACTGCGGCTTCAGTGGAAGCGCTCATACATTAGTACATACATATACATTTATGCGCTGAAATGCAACCTCATCTCTATAAGCGAAGACGCTGTAGCAACTTACAATTGGCTTATGCAAACGAGTGTGCTCTAAACATCGGATACAATAAAATAGCAACAGAACCGCTACAAATATATGGATATGCTAAATACCTGAGCGCGCTGTGGCACCACCAAAACAGCAAACGGTGCGCGCGTATCGGAAAGCAGCGCGACAAAAGTGAAGCTTCAACGCAGAGACATGCGAAATTAAAACATACAACAACAACAACAAAACCAATAATGGACTGACTAAGCAAGCCACACACACACGCACACCCACAAACAAACTACTTACCACAAAGTAGTACAGTCCGCGCAGCGCAGAGGAAAACGTGAAATACAAAAAAAAAAAAAAATTGAAAAAAACAATGAATTCGAATAAAACGCAGCCAACCTCAGAGCGACGTCAGACAAATAGCGAAATAGTACCGCTAAAATTAATAAAAGTAACAGCAACAAAAACGGTATTTGTAGTAAAACGGCCAATAAACTGTGCGCGCCGAGTTCAAGGCCTAGCAAATGGCAAAAGCAACCGAAAACAGACGTGAAAGCAACAAGAACAACACCAGCAGCGCGCTATGAAACAACAATGGTGGAATTGGGTAAACGTATAATAAAAGCACGCGCTCAACGCAAAACACGACGCGCGGCAACGCACAAAACAGCGAGCAAATAAAAAAAAGAACATTATAATACCAGCGCAGAAAAAAAGTGATTATGATTATAAAAAGGCAGAGAAACGCAACACGGCATAACGCACACGCTCGTGAAATTAAAAAGCACACAAACGTATAAAACGACATTATGGGTGCGCTAAGCAACGTGGCGCGGCGCGGTGTAGCGCGTTAGGTTGCGTAGCTAGAGCGCGGCCAATGCCGCGAACCACCTTAAGCGCGCTGTCAGCGCTATCAACGCGCTAATAGTAAAGCGAAGAAGCGCTCAAATTGTTTAATGAACGCGCCGCTCTGTGGTGTAAATAAGGGGCTGCGCACACACATGCACACGCACAAAACATGCGTTGAAATGAGCCAAGTCGTCGCTGCCGCTACGCAGCAAGTGTCTGCCGCGGCATTGATCGTAGGCACATACATATAAATATATACTTATATATATATACATATGTATGTGCGGCGCATACACAAATGTGTTTGTCAATAAAATAGATACCTGCTGCTGCTGGAAGGTGTATCTACGCACGCATATTTACCTCTTGGCGCTTAATATTGTTTGTGCGGAAATACCTATCTGTACGTTTGTGTGCATATTTGATCGAATTGCGGAAAAGAGATAAGATATTGTTCACTTAGCAAGAGATTTAGTGTCGTACGCGCACTGTGTGTGAAGTATATATGTATGTATGTATGTGCTTTGTGTGCGTTTTTATACGTAAGCGCATAAAAAGGTCATTGCTGTCGAGGTTGAAAGGTCAAAGCACCTTTAATGTGGAGAAATGGTTACGAGTGCAGTTAATTTTATACGTTTATGTGTATATATGTGTGTGTGCTTAGATTTATCTTAACGGTTGTTGAAAATGTAATTTAGGAATTTTGATCAGTGAAGGTTTGAGTGAAAATTTCGATGGTGATTTTATAGATAGCTCAAATCGAATGAAATATTAATGACTATTAATTTGAAATACAAAATTAAGAGTAGATTATACAAGGCCTGTCGCAAAAAAAATAGGACTGTTAAAAAAAAAACAAAAAATTAATATTTTTCAAAAGTTATATTTTTTTATTCAAAGTAGTTTCCTTGCGCTTCGATACAGCGTTTAGCCCGGTCAATTAGCATTTCAAATGAGTGTTTAAGGTCATTTTTCGGAATGCTCTTGAGAATATCGGTCGTCGCCTTTTGGATAGCTGAAATGTCCTGAAACCAGTGTCCTTTCATGAGCAAATGAAGTTTTCCAAACAGGTAAAAATAACAGGGTGCCAGATCAAGTGAGTAGGGTGAGTGATTAATGGTCGACGACTTTTTTTGGCCCGACTTCTGATCGTCACAGAGTTCCTCACGACCTTCTTGGAATCGCTTAAACCACTCATGCACATTACTACGGCGTAGGCACTGATCACCATAAACTTTTTTCATCATTTGAAATGTTTCAGTAAACGTTTTTCCAACTTTAAAACAAAATTTAATATTTGCTCTTTGTTCAAAATGCATTTTACGACCGATGACCAAAAGCTGCTGTCACTTTTTGATTGTTGTTGTAGCGGCAGATCGATCACTTTTTGGTCGATAACATCGATTGTAGTTATCGAATTGTCTTAAAATTTTTACGAAATGTCCACAAGAGATCAAACTTTTTATTTCATATACCCACCAATAGGTGGCGCCACCAGAAACAGTTATATTTAAAAAGTTCTGTTTCTTTTGCGACAGACCTTGTAGGAGCTGTTTTTTCATAAGAAATATATATTTTATTTTAAAAAGTGCCAAATAATTATTTTTTATATGAAATTAAAATTATGAAATATTTCTTGTTTTTTTTCAAATATTAATTGAAATTTCAACCAAATTTTTCGCTTAAAAACCGAATGGATTGTTAGTAATAATATTATCCAGATCCACTCCATCATTTCTTGATATTTGTTATTATTAATATGAACATATTTATGAATATTTTATGAAAGGTTAATAAGAACTCTCCTTTCGGCATTATCTGTAATGCTTCACAGCGTACGATTTTTTGTTTTGTTCTAAAGTTCAATTTTCTCAAGGTTCTAAAATTCAATAAATTAAGAAGTGATTTTTGACTAAGAGAGTATTTCTGATTGATAGCAGTAAGTTATATTGAACCCTCACCGATCTCAATGACTTCAATGCTTTATATGAAACTTCATTCATATTTCATTTCCGAGTTGTTTTATTTCAGGCTTAAAAAAAAAAGAAATTTTAACAAAAAAAATTTCTGTATACGATTGTAGTTTCGGAGTATATTTTCCGAAAATTTGTATTTACTAAATCCGTGTCGGTTCCGGTTACGTAGACCCGACTGTCGTGGGAACAGATTTTTGATAATAATTTCGATTGTTTAAGCCACTCGGAAGTTAACATGTATAATTTTTTTTTAGCTAATTTTATGCGGAAATTCTTATTCACCGCCAGACACCTTTTTCGGAGGTCCTCCTAGAGATCGGCTACGGTATCGAGTGAATATAAAAATTTTTCGTAATGAATCGCCCATTATTAGTGAACATTAAATTATGGAAATGTACACTATTTTTCATTATTTAATGCCTCTTAGAAAAAAAAAGTCACAAAAAACAGCTTTTTATTGACTTGCTAGTGGACATAATCACTTTTCACATAAAATCTCAAATTTCATTGGTTGGCAGTTGTTATATCACTAGATATCTCATCCGTACAAAGAGATCAAGTCACTAAATTGTCAGATGGACTCTGTTTACACTGCTGTTAATTTTCAGCATAATATTTGGTAATAACTTTGGATCTTCTCATTTTAAAGGGATTTTATGGGAAATTATTGCCTTTTTAATATATTTCTACGAGATTAACCTAATCTAATATATTCAAAGATTAACTCTTTCAAAACTTACTGCTTAATTGAGCTTAAAGCGACTTAGAAAAATCCGACAGGTGTCGCTGACGTCGATATATTTCTAGAATTCGTTTTCTTCCACTGTCCAATTATCTTAAAATTTTGAAAATTAATTACAAAGCTAATATCTACCGAACGGGTAAGTGCTTCACTGGCTTCTTGCGATTCACTATTAATGGTTGAGCTTCAGATAAGCTCAGCAAGCGCTGGTCAGATACTAGCAACTATGCGATCGCAAGGTCCTTCTGAGTCGGCAAGCGCTAATCAGATGCTACCAACTGTGCGATTGAAAATTCCGTATGGTTTGGTTAAATCGTAAGAGGTCGAGTGAGCTCTTCGACCTCTGCAAATTTCATATTCCAATAGTTTTATCAGTCCCAACTGGACACTGGAAGGAGTCGATGTGGTAAGATTGAAAATTTTACCGAATGTCAGTTGCATAAGTTGTTTGGAAGATGCTCAGATGGAATCATCTCAATTATGCCTCGGACTAACTTGCTCCTCTGTGGCTACTTGAATAAGATAAGCAGCGATAAGTGATTCAAGTTTTCCTTTAAAGCACTAATGGTTACCAAAGTTTGGCATATATACACTGAAAAGCGGTTTTTGGCGATTTCCACGGCCCTAGTATGACTATCTAGGCGACTTATGCCACTAATTAACTTGCTATTCCGTTCTCGTATGTCCCACATTTGCCAGTTCGAGGCTAAAATATCTTAAAGGTCATATTTTAGAGATCCAGGTGAAAAATTGGAAATACAAGAATATAAATAATGGAAAAAAAAATTATGAAAAATCTGTTTTTAAAAAATTTTTTTAGAAATTTTTTTTTTTTTAAATTTTTTATTAAAAATTTTTTAGTCCTTCCAATCCTGTTAATCCCCTGATACAGTCCTGAAAATTTGAAAGAAGTTATCAAAATCATCAATTCTCAATTTTAATAATTCAATTATATTATTAACTTATAATAATCCCTTTAGAAAGCAAATAAACTCATCTTCCTATCTTCTCAAAGGCTTTTTGAACTGCTGCTACACATGTGTATATATTTGCATACACAAATGAAATTTTATATTTTCTTTTCAAACAAATATGAGCACAAATAAGAGCACTTCAGCAGCTTTCGCTTTGACTCATTTCCAATTACATTTCATACAATCGACAGATCTTCAATATTTACAGCAATTCCTTTCAGGCCGACTTATGCCTTTCAACTTCAAAAATTTAACTGTTACTTACGCACGTGCTATTCACAAAAGAAAAAAAATATATAAAGAAAATTACCCAACCCGTAGTAACGCCCAACTGCAACCTCGTAAATGTGCCACATTTTGTGCCGTTACAGCAATATACGAATATATGATCATCCACTTGCAACATTTCGACACACGCGCGCACCGTCTCACCCATTCATGGCGGTGCCGATGGCTCCACAAAGTAAATCTGGAAAATAGGTCGCTGCTGCTTATTGCCAGTATTTGGCTTCATACACTCAGTGGAGCGCCTGCTGGCTGGCGGGGGCAACGAGAGGCCCTACAAGAATGTGAAAATGTGTGTGCATTTTCATAAAAATTTCATAGCTTTATGCAAATGGAGGGAGAAAATGCTTTTGTGGCACATACATATATGCATATGGGTGTGTGTAAATAATTTAATATGTGTGTGTATGTGTTAACACACATTACTTTTGTGATTTGTGGGTGTGCATACTTTTCGTTTTGGGTCAAACGAAGACAAAAATATAACAATCCCCATTTTTGTTGCGGCCCAAGCACAACTAAACATCATTTTAGGTGTTAGCAGCAGAACAGCCAACAACAAGCACATAGCCGTAAAGTTACAGCTCAAACGCACACACACACACACACACATTTACACACAGAAAGTCACAAGAAATTGACCCCGAAAACGAACAAACAGATAACTAAAATAAATAAGAGACCGGCAAACACCAAAAAAAAAACCAGCAACAACAACAACAGCAACAAATGGTTGTAAATGAAAAGCGTATGAGAAATACAAAAACAAAAAGCCAACAAGTTGACCTCATTTTTGAGCAAAAGATACAAAATAAAGTAAAAATAAATGTGCTGACATGCGTAACTGCTGTGTATATGTATGTGTGTGTGTGTGTGAGTTATAAAATCTGCCTGAGTATGCGTGCTTGTGCGACTTGGCATTTCGTCCCATGAACGTGGGTCTTTGGAACATAAACTTTAGCCTCAATGTCAGTCCCAGCGCTAGCCTCGGCCTCAGCCTCAGCCTCAGCTTCATCACCATCGCCATCGTCATCAATTCCAGCGTCTTCATCTCGCATGCACCATCTTGTCGGGCTTGGCAGTTACGCTTTACGCGCTAAGTGCTTATTCAACCTTGAGGCAGCGACAACAGTGGCTGGCTGCGAGCTGAAGGTTCATGAAGTGAAAAATTGGCCATCATGATTGCTGTTGTTTGTGGCGAAACACAGCTGCTTGCCCAAATTGCCTTGGACTCAAAGATCCCTGCTTTCTGCACGTAACTAATACATATGTATGATTGTATGTGTGCGTACCACCGCGCTTATGTCCCTACAACAATCGTGCGTCGTCCATCCGTCCGTCCGCCTGCCAGCCAACTGTCGCTCCATGCGACACATCTCTCATTTATGTAAGTCATCGCCTTCATGCGTGTGTCGCCAACTTCGCTGTCTCAGTCGGTTCGGTTTTGCCCATTTTGCCATTTGTCTTTTCGCATTTCGGTTGATTTTCTTTTTTCATTATTACCAAATTGACCTACTTTTCTGCACCTTTATTGACACACACAAACACACACACACACCGACACACACACGTCTGTAAGCTCCATTCATTCACTTGCCCGCCGTCTTACGAAGTTCAGTCACTTCCTTGCCCGCTATCGGCAAATAAATCGTCCAAACTCCCGGCCGCCCTCGCAGCACTCTCTCGCCGACACTTTGTCATTTTGTGTCTGCGTCGCAGCTGGTTTTCCTTTGCTTCTTGCCGTGCCGTTTTTTAGGCGAAAATTCACTATTGCGTTGTTGTGTGGCAACACCAGTCTCTACGCCACTTCCAGCTTGAATTTCAGCTGTTGCCATAGATTATTTTCGTTCTGACATTTCTGTGCTCAGTGTGTCACTAAGTTGTTGTGTGGTTGTGCGTGTAGAAATCATGCGTAAGGAGGCCAACGACATTAGCATCTCCATGCCATTACCCACATTAACTTAAAACTTGAAGCTGAAGGCAATGGAATAGCAACAACGATTTTGTAGAATTTAAAAGAGTTCGCATTCAATAACACACTTTTATGCTCAGTAGCACCTTGCGACGCTTAATTCATAGATTTCATTGATAAACCATTTATTATGCATCGATTGAGTTACATATTACTTGAGTTACTTACAAATTTACAACGGTTCAAAGGTACAAAGGTTCTTTTTTTCATTTCATTGTAGGTGTTTTTTACGTGACGGGTCCCAAACCCAGCGCACAACCCTGTAAAGGGAATGTCTCATCTTCTCACTTTAAACTGACGTTTTTTGGTTACTTAGTCTAAGGCCGGAAGTCGTGAGCTGTTTGAGCCATATGTAAAGGAATCGTTTCTGGCCATTCCTTAGTGAATGGGGTTCAGAGGACTTTCTTCACTTGCATGAACTGTTACACATGACTCCATCCTCTGCCCTTTTCCAGTTAGTAGTTCAAACATCTCGTCGATGAGTACCATATTTGAGGCCATCTCTTATAAAGTTGTTCATTACAGTATCCTTTTTTTACCAATAGGTTATTTGGTGAGACTCCAATCTGTCTATCTCACACTCGATTGAAAAGAAGCCAGATCGTTACCAAGTTTGAAAACTTTCCACGGCATTAAGTGCGATGAAGTGTTTCCAAGATTACTATCACAATGAAGCTGATTTTCGCAGATTAATTAGGATCCATCCCTTAGATGAACAAAACTGTCTCTAAATATCTGTCCATATCGTTTATTAAATGTTTACTGGCCACTTTAACTTTACGTTCAGTTGGTTTATTTTAACTTTCCAATGTATGTAGTTCCATATATAGAAGAAAGTAAACTCTTAAATCATCTACCTCGATTTTTGGACCCTCTTCAAACCAGAATTTGGTACAAATATTTGATTATTTCGACTTATCGTCATTGGCTATCGGTACTTCAAACCTCTTCATAGCACTTCCATCATACTAGCAATCACTAACAATCACCCGTCTAGCACCACCAAGACTGCGACTCTAGAGAAGTTCACCTGGTCCATTTTGAATGCGATGGATGTGACCAGCGTGTGCCCATTAGGAGGCTTAAATGCTTTGGATCGCCTAGTAGACGGTATGAACTTTCATTAGAACCATCAATCAGCCGCTTAGAGTCACCAGGCGCAAGAATAAAAGCTGCGTAGGGTCGATCTCCTCTTCTTCCAAACTCCGGTACTTCAAGTTCTTTTAAGCAAATTTGAACTATTCTATGCGGTTTTCAGACAGAATTATCACTCACTTTACACTCTGTAAATCGTTATTGAACTCTAAAGCGCTTTATCTGCACTCACACACACACACCTGCATATGTGTGTAGTATATAAAGGCATTGGACACATTTTTGAAAGCATCAACGGCGACATCATCTCAACAATGTCAGCGCAAAGACGCACCTTTCAACAGTTTTTAATTTAGTTTTAATGGTAAACGAAACTAAAACAACAAAAAAACAATATTTCAAAAAACAACAACAAAAATTTCAGAAAACAACAACATCCAATATGTAGAGCTGTCATTGTTGTGCTCGTTTTTTATTGTGCAACCAAACGATGTTGCGGCTTCCGTGCGCATAAATATGTGTGTATGTACATATGTATGTATTTGGTTATTGGCCGCTTTAGTACGGTTTATTCAGTTCGGTTCTGTTCTGTTTATCGCGCTGAATTGCTGATTGCCACACAATGTACGAGATGAAAACACAGCCAAACCAAACAAAGAATGTAACAAACTGTAAGCCCAAAACAATTACAACCACAATTGCAGCAACAACAATAAAAACAACAAAATAGTTTAACTACGGCTGCAACGAAGCTAAAATACCCTTCACAGGGGGATTTCTTATACCATAAAAATATTAAAAAAAAAGTCTTGATTTTTATAGAACAGTTTGTATGGCAGCTGTGTGATATAGTGAACCGATCTGAACTATATTTTAAAATATTATAGCATTGCCTTAAAAAATAGTTCGCGCTAAATTTCGTGAAGATATATTGTCAGATAAAAAAGTTTTCAATAGAAGAACTGAATTTTGAACGTTCGGTTTGTATGGCAGCTTTATGTTATAATGGTCCGATCTGAACAATATTTTCGGATATTGTTGCGTAACTTTAAGTAATTATCCATGCCAAATGTGGTGATGATAACTTGTCATATAAAAAAGTTTTCCTACAACAACTTGCTTGTAATCGTTTAGTTTGTATGGCAACTAGTTACTACAGTGGTCCCATATCGCTGGTTCCGACAAATGAGCAGCTTCTTGGTAAGAAAAGCACTTTTGCAAAAGTTCAGAGAGATATCTCAAAAACTGACATACGAAAATGGCCAAATAGATTTTTTGTCTGAGTGTAGCTAACTTTGTGCCAAGTATGTACACCGTTCAGGGTATTAAAAACGGCAATGTGTAGTATAGTGTGTCAGAGACGCCGAGCAGCTGAGATAGCGCCGCCAGACGTTAGTGAGGGCCAACTGCCAGCATTGAGTTCATCAGCAGCTGAAGCAATGCCATAATTCGCATTATTGTTGCTGATAACTTGCGGTTACAGCGGTTACACCTTGTGCTCTATAAATGCAAACACACACACACACACAAAGGCATTAACTTAGTTTCGAGGCATTTACATAGTTGCGAGTAATCTGCAGCAGCTTCGTGGCACACAAAGTGGCGCAGACGATTTGGCCAAGCTTTGGCGGCTGCGGTGGGTATATGTATGTGTGTGTGTTTGAAATCCAAACAGCAATCGCATTTTGCCGTTGTTGCCGTTCACTTCATGTTCTAGTAAATCCAAAGCAGCAGCACAAGCCAAACATGCATATATATATATATGTATGTGTGTGTGTTTGTGCTTCTGTGCGCGCTTCGCATTGAAGTTTCGCTAAGAAAAACCTCCAGAGCATTATGAATACCCACAAATAATGACTAAAAAAGCATAGAAATAAGAACGTTCGCTCACTTGCGCCCAACCAAGCGTGCAATCTTACGCGCTGTTTGCTGCTTGCTGACAGCTAGCGGCTAGCTATTGCGAGAAACACGGCAGCGGGCCGCCAGACATTGCCGTTGCGCTGGGAGGTTGATTCTTGACACAGTTACAAAATGCCAAGCGAGCAGCCGCACAGTCGCCACGGCAATCGGGCGCACCACAAACACACACACATACACACTCACTCACCTACTTAGATACACCCTTTATAAGTACAATATACACAAACATACCGAGAAGCAGCGGCGCGTACTTGCTGGCTGGCCGCGCCGCCAAGTACATATGCGCTTATGGAGCGTGGAACTTTGGAAAATTATACGCGTGCAGTCGTGTGGAAAATCTCTCTGGCATTGTGCCGTGATTGACTGCTCCCGCTCTGTTGTTGTGCTGTGCCTTTTTCGCTTTGTTTTTTGCTTGACTCATTTTTGTTGTTCTTGCTTTTTGCACAAATTTTCGCGTGTATATTGAAATTGTTGTTTGTTTTACTCAGCGTTTAATTTATTAAATTCTAAGAATTAAGTGGGCGTAAATTTAATTTTGCTAAATCGATTTAGCATTTAATAGGTCAACACGAGGAGAAATAATAAATATTTTAATTGAAAAAACACAGTACATTGGGGACATAGAAAGCTAAGTTTCCACCAAATTTCTTGAAAAGAATTTTTTTGTACAAAATAAAAATAAAAGTCCCCAAGAAATTGGTTTTTTGAAATTTTCACATATATTTTGAGGTTATATAAAAAAGGTCTATATACCGTAGTTATAGACCTTATTATTACATACAACATTGTCATATAACTTCTTTCTGGTGAACACATGGTTTTGTCGGAAATCGGGATAAACTATTCCTAACCCTTCAAAATTCAGCCACACCCTTTCCTTCCTTCTTGCTCTTTCTTTTCCCGATCTCAAATCCCACGTAAATTCTTTTTTCTTATTGTTAGTTATTTTATATTTCGTTTCCGTTAGGTCTTTACCCTGGTCTAAGTTGCGATTATTTTACTTATTTATGTATAAAGTCTTACCTTCGCATAGAAGATGTTCTATAGTGTTTTCTCCTTCTACCTCTCTTCTACCTCCTGACAGCTTCTACAATAGTCATTGTATATGTATAACATGTTTGTGATTCAAATTGCAAGAGGCATAAAAATATGCTCTTTACGGAGTCCAATTGTAGGGTAGTGACTGTTCAGGCTAATTCATCTGCTTTATAGTTACCACTGCTATCTCTATGTCCTGAAACCCATTGCGGTTTTATCATGAAATAGGATATTAGATCCACCAAGAGATCTTGACATTCGTTCAGTTTCATTGATGAAGCCTTAAGAAACTTCAGTGCTTTCAAAGCCACTTGACAGTCTTTATACGTATATGGAAATGATTCTTGTAGTGATCACACTTTTTGTCAGAGTAAGAAGACTTCATTTAATTGCTGTGATCTCCGCTTGGAAGACACCGCAGTGATGTGGTAGTCGGAAGAGGATTCGAAGATTTCGAAAGTCCGTGAGATTGTGTAGAAACGAGAATTTGCTAAGTATGTTATTGTAACGGCTCTCTAGTCCCCGTTTAGGTTACTATGGTTGATATAAGTTGTCATCGAAGTTCCTGGTAGTCCCAGGAAACGTGCTGTTTTGACGTGGTCGGACCTTAGTGAGAAGGATTTCGATATGTAGCGTTAGCTGGGCAAGCAAAGAGGTGGTTAGACCCAAGCAGAGACTCGTTGCATGCTGTACATATATTTGGTATGTCGGGCTCGATTCTGGATAAGTAGGATAGTTTAACCTTATAAAATATCTAGAACGAAGCTGCGCAAGGGTCACTCTCTATTCTCGCGGCAACTCGAGCTCGTCGTCTGCAAAGGGTGATGGTTTGACTTCAAGTACACCATTCAGTGAGAGGAAGTCAGTGAAGGTATTTATGGCTCCACTGTGAATGTTGGTCAATGCACGTCTGAAGTTAGTTGGGTTCGAAGTCTGGTCGGCGTATTGTCTTAAGCCGCCGACGTAGTTAAGGCAGGGCCTCTTGAGGTTCTTAGTAAGCAGTTCCGCTTCAAGCCGGCGATTATAGGAATGGTTTCTACGGAAACATCCCAGCAGAAACTGCTTGGAAAGAAGCTCATTATGCTCTTTAACTGGGAACGGGCCGCATAGTGTTGATATTCGATCGCAGACATCAAGAGGCATCCCGTTATAGTCCAGAGTGGAGTATTCTGTCATGTCTAAAGCATCCTTGTATGCGTTTCACTGCATCTAGGTGACCACGTTTGTGCGCCGTTGTTAAGGCTCAATCGGCCGATTAACTTGTATATTGCCAGAACGTTTCTTTATCGTGTCCCCATGTGCTGCCAGCTAACGACTTGAGGGTTTTGTTGCGACTCTGTACTTTGGCAGTAATCGCGATCATAGTAGGAGTTAAGGAGCACAGACTATCTAGAATCACGCTTAAAACCTTAGGCTTATCAACAGTCGTAATTTCAACGCCATCGACTTCAGTATTAAGGTCAAGTCTGTACTCCTTCGTCCAGTTTGTGAACATGGTCACTGTGGATTTAGTGGGAAGAGTGTTAGGCTTCATGCAGCGGAACTGCAGAGGAGAATTTTTTTAACTTCAAGTTGCCTCCAGGCTGCTGTTGAATTTTCATGAGTCGGGTTTTTATGGCCAATAAACATTAACAGCTCCGAAAGACCTGCCGTTGTTAGTGTAAATACTTTTCCTAATTCCCAATTTAATTGCTGCAGAAACTCGACCTCATGGCTCGACGGGTAACAGTCACGAACTCAACCCATTCGTCATTGTCGTTGAGCCTGCCATTATAAGTTGCTATAAAACATTTGCATAACCAAATTCCTTCAAATACTTGGCTTAAGTTAATTTCATATATAAATATAAAATATAAATATGCACATTAGGGTGAGTCAAAAAAACTGATAACGAGTTCATGGGTTAAATAAAACTGAATACAGAAAAAGCAGGAAAAACGTTAATTTTTTACGCTTTGAAGCTATAATACCCTTCACAAATGAAAAAGTTGCCATGCAAGAATTTCATTTTGATCGGTCGGTTTGTAGGACACATGTATTTACTATAACGGCCCAATATCGACGGTTCTGAGCGTCTTTTGGGAAGTAAAGACTTCAAATCGATATTTGAAAACTGCGGGCCTAGCGCAGGTATATACAGACAGGCAGACGGACAAGGCTAAGTCGAATCAGCTTGTCACTCCTTTTCGTGGTATAGAAATATCCCTAGAGGGTAGGTTTTCGATTGATTTCGGAGGGTGTCGGTGAGCATTCAAAGTTTCCCATATAAAAGGCACGTACAAAATCTGTTTTCATTAAAAATGTAATAACTTTTGAACGTCGTAGATTCTTGTAGAGCTTAAAAATTCTTAAGAAATCAACTGTTCTCAGTGTATTTTTTCATTTCTAAATGCATATATTTAATAGGGAACAAAAATATAAAAAATAAAAATAAAAAAATATGCAAAAAACTAAAATCAATTTTTTTTTTGCTCACCCTAATGTTCGCCTGTATATTTATTTGTATATTTGTATCCAATTAGCAATTCCTTTCCTTCCACAACTATAAAATTGCATGCTTCCGGCTTACAACTTTACAACACACAAAATATTCAACAACACACACACACACACACATATTTACAATCTACCTCACACAAGCACGCATACACTCACGCAAAAGCCATGTTGTGAACTTGAATTTCAAATTTGCACGCAGAGAGAAGGTGAATTGCCTTAATTAAAAGCGCTGCGATTGAGAAGCCAGAACCACAAGAAAACAAGACTGAAAGCATACAAGCATAAAAAGGGACGGGGGAGTGACGACAACAATTCCAAGGGAGAAACACCACGACACTTTGATGATGCCATAAATTTGCCCTTTTATTAGCAGCATGCGCATGCGCAAACATACCTATGTATGTATGTATCTATGTATGTGTGTATGTGTAAACCTATGCAGCTATGTTATTTCCCTTTTTATTGGAATTTTATTGCGCAATTGTGTTTGTTATATTTGTACGCTTGTTTGTGTGTTTGTTGATTGGTTGGTTTGCTGCAATTGTGCATTTCTGCGAAATAAATTTGCCTACGTTAAATGGCAAAGAAGTTCAATTGCAATGAACTAGCGCATAAGCAATCACACAAGTGAGCAAGGCAATTTGCTGAGGCAGACATGTATGTATGTGTGCGCGTAAGTTTATATGTGTGTGTGCATCGGCACAAGGGCAGTTTGAGAAGACTCAGACTGCTTCTTTTACAAAGTTGGGGCTGCGTTAAGGGAATGAACCTGGATTTATTATTATTTCACTTCTGATCACTTTATGTAACGGATTCCGCTTGGTAAGAAATCGCCGACTCACAGAAAAGCTATTCTAAAAAATAGCAAACTTGTTAGCTGCCCAAGTTGAGGCTACTAATTTTAGTACTACTACTTTTTAGTACTTTTTTTGGTACCTTTTAGTACTAGCTACTAGTATCCTCCATGCACAAGAGTAAAAGTAGGCTCTCTTAATAGAATGTTACTTCACGGGAAAACAGAGAACGTGGGATGAAAGCAAGTAGTAGTCATAAATAGTTCTTATTTGTCATCTCAGCGAGCCTCTTTTATGGTTAAATTAGGTACTTACCCAAACCGTGGTTTCTCAAGTCTACCAAAAGATGGATTTTATGTTTTCAATCAAGCTTAAGCTTCTTCCTCATATGTATTAGTTGCTGGTGAGAAATATATCAAGAGACTGAAAACATATTCGTGTTAAATTGGCACACATATCATTAGTTGAATTAATTAAGAACGACAACTGTCCGGTAAGTGGAATTCTGCAGAGGTTTCTGGATTTTAGCCTGCCTATTTCATCAGAAAGACTACGATACTAACTCAATTTAAGCGATTTTTGCGGTCAATACTTATTTGGATTTTTATCTCTCAGCGTTCATTCAGTTTAAGTGGAAAAAGCTGAACACAATGAAAAAGTAAAGGCCTATATGATATAATTCCATACACTTGCACTCTCATTTTCTTGCATTTCTTCTATATACTACTAGTACTAGTACCAACTTCTTCTATATAGTCTTCTATATACTTCTATATACTACTAATGCCAACAAACCAATCATCTTGCTTACCGAGTCGTTAGTTTACCATAAAACCATAGTCTCCACATTATCCGAATAGCTTGTATAAATTAGAAAGCTTTCGAGTGCTTTATCCAATTTTCCATAAACTTGTTATAAACCTCGGGCGGGATCACTATTCATTAGATTATTAGAGAGCTTCGTTTTCATAGTCATAAATATATGGTGCTCTAACATACATATCTTTTGAGATCTCAACTCGGCGATCTTTTGTTATGAATCTAGCTTTGACTCGCTTCATATTGAAAACATTAACCAGAATATATTCAGTCGATCCATAAGAGATGTTGAAATCCTCGACCATCTCTCCGATGCAAACACAATAATATTTTTGAAACATTTCGCACTTTTTTTTTTTCAAAATAAGCAGCTGACAAACACATGGAGATCAAAGTTCTCACGAACCGAAAAAAATATTGCTCAAATCTAGAAAAACAAATTTTATGGTTTTTTTTTTTTTGGTACCAATCCGGGTCAAATTTGATCATATGATATGTTTAAATAGTTGGGTTTTTACCCTCTTTAAGCGCTTTAGTCCGCCAAAGAGTGGCACTTTTGCACTGCAAAACAGTTTTTGATGATTTCCATGCTCTTAGTGAGGCCTTATAAGCGATTGATGTCTGTATTAACACCCATCTGCATGTGTTACTTAGCCGCAGAAGTGTTTCTCATTCCTGTTACCCTGTACAGGCGGTTACGTCTACCAAGTAGTGATCTATTTGCCCTCCAAAGTGATTTTTGAACGATTACCACGCCCCTAGTAGGGTCTTATAGGCGATTGATGTCTCCTGTTAACATTATCAACTTTTACAACGAATAGTTTTGAGACTCACTGGCTTGTCCAACTGCCCTCTTATTTATGCTTGGTTACACTTTTCTATGCATTGGGAATCGGCAATGCGGTGAAAGAGAAGAACTTCTTGCCTTTCTTGCGCACATAGAACTATATACATATATATTTATATCCTATTATATGTATATACATATATGTATATACCAGTATAAACTAAATGAAATATATATGTATGTGCATATGTACGTAAGTTTATATCCAACGTGCATGTAGCTTGTAGTTCTTGGCCTGTGTTGGTAGGCTCTACTAGCACCAATCTCAAAGATACTCCAATGAAGTGTACTTTCGACTGATGCGCACCCGCCTCTCGACGCTCGACGAGACTGACTGATTTTCGCTTTGTTGCTTGTGCAATTGCCATTTTTAACAACCAGTTGCAATTGCAATTGTATTCGGTGATATTGTTGTTGCAACATTGCTATTATTGCACTTAATTCAAACTCTTCAGACGCGATTCCAATGCAAGCAATAGCAACAACAAGAAAAAAAAATAAACAACAACAATTTCGCAACATGAAAACAACAACAACTACAACATAAGAACCTAAATAACTTGGCAACATGAAAACAACAACAATATGTTGAACAAAAACAACAATATTTCGCACAAAAAGCTAAAAACAACAACAACATCAGTATTGCAACATGAAAAAGCAACAACAACAAAAACAACATAGAAACATTCATAAAGTTAAGAATTACTTGGCACAAACCATTAAACGCAGACATCGCATTGAATGCCATTTGACTACAACAAAAGCAACAAATACTTAAACCGATGCAACCGATGTTGAAGAAGTCTATGGCCGAGACTCACTGCAAAAGCTAGACTAAAGAGCAGGAGTTGAGCGTGCGGACGCTTGCAACATAGGTTGCAACATCAATACACACACACACACACACCCACATGCATAGATACTTGCATGCCGACCATTTTGCCGAGCCTTTCAAATGAATGCCCACTAAAGACGCAAGCGAACGCGACGCGACGTCTCGTTATGTATGCAACCGAGAAATACAAACAAAACAGAAATCACAAAAAAAATCAACAACAAACTACCGCACAAACGCATTTGCAACACAGAGGCACAATGCCTCCATATATTGTATTTGCATGTGCATTCATGCAACATGTAGCAAAATGCAACGATAAAAAATAGGCATAAACAATATAATGAAAGTGAACCTTGCAGATTGTCGTGCGAGCGTTGCGAAGCCTCCAGTGGTCTAATGGTCCCTACGCTTAAGCTCACAGGCGCTTTGGGTAGGCAGTTGCAACAACAACAGCAGCAACAACAATGAGAGTGGTAGTTGGGTGCAGTGCAATGCAGTTCAACGCGGTGCAGTCTAAGTGCAAGTGCCAATGCATATGCGGACAACAACTGCAACGCCAACAATAACAACTGCAAAAATAATAATAAAACAGTCAGCAATAACAACATTAGCTTAGAAGTCAGACAACGGCAATCAGTAGAACAAAAAGCAGCAACAACAGCAAATATATATGGTTGAGTGTGTGTATATGTACATATACGTATGTACGAGTACCTTTGTATATAAATATATTGTGAAACAGGCGCTTTTAAAAAGAGGGGATTTTTTGAGCTACAAATTTATAAAAAAAAATTTTTAAAGTTTTGTTGTTGTGATTAAAAAAATGTTGCTATTTTTTTTACTAAACAAAATATTTAAATAATTTTTATCATATACACTAACCTATTTTCAGAAATATTTTTATAACTTTTATTTTTTTTTTGATATTTTTTTTATATTTTTTTTTTTTTTGTTTTTATTTTTAAACCGAATTTCTTGAAGATATCTGGTCAAATATAAAAAGTTTTCCGAATAGACCTTAATTTTGATCGGCCAGTTTGTAAGGCTACTATGTGTTATAACGATCCGATATAAACAATATCTTCGGGGAAAATAGGTCTGCCTTGAACAATAATACACACCGAATTCCGTGAAGAAACCTGATCAAATAAAAAACTTTTCCATGAAAGAACTTGGTTTTTTTCGTCAGTTTGTATTACAGCAATGGGTTACAGTGATTCGTAATCGGTGATTCCAACAATCGAGCAGCTTCTTTTGGGAAAAAGCATGTTTGCAAAAATTTCCAAACGAAATCTCAAAAAGTAAGGGACTTATTCACGTTTATACAGAAAATATGGCTAAATAGACTCAACTCGTCGTGCTGATTATTTATATATATACCTGACAGGATATTTAACGTTTCCTTCTGGGTTTTACCAAACTTTAGCAAACTTAATATATCCTTTAGGTTTGTGGCAACAACTAATTTTTGCCATAATAGGTGTTTGTCTTCGCTAAACTACCAATATATGTCAGGGTATATCAATGCGCCTGATTGTAGGCAACGCTTATTAAATATTTGGAGTCAAAACAAAAAATATTTCAATAAGCGATCAACTTGAAAAACTAAGATTTGATTTTAAAATATATAAGCTCGTCTAGAAATTCCTGGCCATATTTAAGACTTCCCAGATGCAGAACTATTTTTTTACATGGAAAAAAGTCTTAAAGAAGCCAATTTTTTCTTTTTGAGTAGCCCTTATTTAGGATGCCTGCACTTAACACGACTTCAACAGATTTTGTGGCCTCACTAACAATTCCTCTATTAGTGTATATACCATGAGGACCCAAGATGCTTACAGCGAAGTCTTACCAATGCGAGACAAGTGCATAAGAAATGCTCTATTGTTGCCCTGCTGCCTTGCTCTAGACATTTCCTGCAGTCTTTTCGATCCCAACCTAACCTAAATGATTGTTTAGCCATGATTATGAACTCAATTCTCTCACTTTATCAATGAAGAATGAAAAAACCGTCGGTTGCTGTCATTAAGCGGCGAAAGAGCAGAATCGCTCAGCTTCATGAAGCTTCGATCTAGTTGCGATGTTTCGTATGCAATTGAAAAGTAACACAACATTTTTTCCTATAACCCCTTACTTCTTTAGCAACTGCTCTAACCTTTTCTCATAGTAACTCCGTTCAACCGGCGGTACTTCAGCCTCTAAAAGCGTGTCTCCCCTAAGTGCTGCCCGTGTAGTGCTACATACACCTGCACAGCTGCTCAAACTACGAGCCCAAACGACTGCACGTGTGAGTCGGCTCAGTGATCATTGACTCGCAACGAATTGCATACGAACGCATTGTAAATAGAAATGCATGGACACACACATGCACAACAGCTCACATGTCTCTGTATGTGTTTGTTGTATTTTAAGTAGCGTTGCGTCTCGTTGGATATCTTTAAAATTAAAAGGATTGAACGCTGAAGTGTGTAGCTGACTGGCTGGCTGGCTGGCTGGCTACGCAGTGCATTGACACTTGTGTGCGTCGCCGTAGTCGTTTGGTCCGTCTGTCCGTCGACTGTCTGTGCCCTTCCACTAAATAACGCGACGCGTTGTCGTTGACTACTGCAATCAACGCCGCACGTGTGCGTACTCCGACAACGCTTATTTGCGTGTCTGCGTGTATGTATGTGTGTGTGTGTTTGCGCGTCTGCCCTGCAAGTACATTTGCAAATGTAGACGCATGTTTGTGAGTATGCGTGTAAATATGAGTGGATACATATTGTATATGTATGTGTCTGCTTTTACTTTTGCTGTCACTTTTCGCCTTGTTGCTTTCAACGCAAGTCAAAACAACAACAACAACGTTGTACTTAGAACGTCTGCAATTCGCGTTGCAAATAGTTGGTTTCATTTGCTGAATGAAGGGTGCCATGGCATGAAAATATATATTTTAGGGTTTTGTCAAGTATGGAAGGTTGAACTCTAGTTTTTGGTTATTTCAACAAACGCTTTTTTGAAGGAAACTTTTTTAATACATATAACGACGGCCCAAAACTCGTTTTGTTGGACCTTAAAGCCTTTAGTTCGTAGTACAAAACCCTGTTTTTAAGTTGTTAGATGACTTAGTCTTCGTTTCGATCAGTGTATATTATGGAATGACAGACAAATAAATTCAAGAAATTCCTCTTGAAATTTAGGGTTTCATAGAGCCCAACAGATCTTTGGCATTATTTTTTTTTATAGTAGGAAGAAGCATCGAAAGCCGGATTATGGAACTTTAATCAGCTAAACCTAGCTTAGTACCAACTCACTCTCCCAAAGACCCACCAGCTAAATATTACTTCGTGGGAGGGACAGGGCATTTAAGTCTATTGTGCGGACTGAAAAGGCCTCAGTTTCGTCATTATGAATGCTGACGCTTCACTACACATAACTGTCGTTAAGTTATCGACCGTAAAACTACCACCAAGTGCGGTTTTAAATTTCTCCCTTGAATTTGAAAAATGAGGGTAATAAAATAATACATGTTCAGAGTCTTCTATATACTTATGAGCTCTACGTTGGACAGTTCGGACTATTGTAATTGAGGAATCTGTAAAGGTAGCTTCTAAAGCACTCATGTCCACTAAGTATTTGGGTCAGATGGAAATCCAAGTCTCCATGTCGTCTTTCATTCCACGAGTGGCTGTCCGGTGTAATTCGATGGGTCCAACGTTCTTTAGATGAGGTAATCCACTGGTCCAGCCACATTTTACTGCTTTCGTTCCTTTCCTCTGTCTTTGTCGATGCTGTATTAGGCGTTGATAGCTGATATAATCGCTCGAATTCATCTCCCTGGTTGTCAATGGGCCGCATACTGGCTAATACTTCAGCAGCGTCGGTTGACATAGTCCGGAAAACATTTATTACTCGAATTACAGAAAGTCTAAGCACTGCAATTTTTAATTTTTTGTTTAGCAAACACTTTTATATCCATTGCCTGTATCCCTACTGGTGCTGCATACAATATTACTGAACTCATTGCTTTTGCTGTTAAAAATCGGTGGCTGGAAAGCACGCAGCCTCTATTGGTCATCATTCCTCCAAGAGCATTTCAAATTTGGTTTATTTTACCGGAAGTATATGCCAAGTGTTACTTAAATTTTAATTTGGAATCCAATATTACTCGCAGATACTTCAGCTGCAACTGTGAAGTATTCTCGCACTGCCTTGTGGTGAGCTCTATTCGTTTTTCCACCTTCCGGGTGCTTGTGAGTAAAACTTCGGTTTTGTGCTTCGCCAGTTCCACACTCACAGAAGACAATGTATTCTTGTAACTCCCATTGTAACAGTAATTTTGTAGCTAAATATGATTGATGGTTTGATAACGGGTTCAATTGATCTCAACAGAGACCCCAAAGAACCTGCGTTTTCCAGTTATAGATCCGGCCATGAATCAATCTACCTTGAGGAGGCATCCAATATTTGTATGGAACCGGCTTCCTTACCAAATATTTTACATCACTGATCTTCAAAAAATTGAAAAATTTCGGATTTCAAGTATCGACTTAAGGTCTGGAAGACACGTCGTGAAGTCTGCATGTCCCGTTACATGTGTTAACGAACTCTCTAAAACGTCGAAAAAGGTAAAAACAAAAATTTCAAAGATATTTGTAGAGAAAAGTACAGGGAAATCATGAAAAGCTAATGCCAGCACCGAGGCCACTTAGAAGTTCACACAAATAAAGTAATACTATAGCTGTATGTATATAAACATATATTTCCAGAATTTCTTGACTGTCTTATATACAAAAGTATGTATACACACAAAACTTTCAATAACCGCTTGGTTCCCATAGGAAGTTATTCGTTGTGTGTCAGAATTATTAAAATATGCGAGATGATTGTCAGTGTACGCATATAGTGGAGTTCAAAGCATTTGCATACATACAGACACACATGAATATATGAATAAATTTACGTGAGGAACGCAGGTTCACATACTCGTATTTGACCTTTAGATAAAAATAAGCTAAAGGGCTGATACTAATGTAGACGTGCGCCGTAGCACACACAGACATATGTGCATACAAACATACACAAATACATAGACGCATACACTGACGCTGTATGTGGGGTTTGAACTCGAGCCATACCATTCGCAATCCATAAGGCAGCTTGTTGCTAACAGTAACCAGTTAACTTGTGAAAATGTATGTATTTGTGTTGTTGCACTTGAATTCACAGGAAGCGTAAAAGCAATACAAACATCTGATTCCTTCGGGAAGTACCTCACACTGGCGTAGTGCGGAAAACAAGTGCTGGAAATGGCAAAGCAATCATCGAACGCGAGGTCTCTTGGCATGCGCACGCTTCAAAGTCATAGCCGTTGGAGCAGAGCAGCATGGACTGCCATCCGAAGCCTGAACATTTCACCGATCAGCAGCTCTTCACTCCTGCAACATGCCAGCGCCTCACTTCATGCCAACATACTCGGTCATTCACTGCGATCCCTAATGGCAGCGCGTCGCAGTGCTTGTTTCGACTTCTTACATGCCGCTTGCCACACGCCGCCAACGCTCGACGGCCCCATGTGCGTCGCAGATTGCAGAAGCGAATGAACTTTTTATGCTGTTTAATGCGCTATAACTGGAAAATCACGGAATGCAGTCGCAGAACAACGACAGTAACAACAACAACGGCAATAATTGAAGTACAACCACATACATGAGCGAAGTGCCGCAGATCAGAAAGCAACAACACAACAGCGCAGCAAAGTGTAGTGCAAAAGAGCCGAAAGAAAGCAAGAAATGCAGGCAAAATAAACTACAACGTACAACAAATAACAACTAACAACAACTAACAAACGAGGCAAGTCAAGCCAAGGTGCAGCCACGCGAAAACCGATTGCTGGCAATATTCTAATGCCATAAAAGTGAATTCGACGAGCAGCTGTAGAATTCTTCGCGTTGTGCTTTCGTTTGCTTCCAACTTCAGCAAATTTGCCGTTCACTACTGCGGCAGCGGTTGCTTAGCGTTTGCACCGAGAGTGAATCGAGTTTATTGGACTTTGAGTGTGCAGGTTCCAATGATGCATTCAAGCACATCAAAGCGTTAAGTGTGCCTTTGCGTGTTCTTTATGATGATATACAACTATACATGCATATGTGTGTGTGTTTGTATATGTATTTAGCAGAATTCTGCTTAATGGTTTTACTTAGCACCTGCAGTAAGTCTGCAACTAGTCAACAACTAGTTACAAAGTGGTCAACTGCAGTCGTGGTGATTCGTTTTCACTTGGCTTCCGGTTGAGTTGCACTTCAGTGAAAACGTGAAAGTCTGTAGTGGAAAAGAACAAAATAGCAATGAACAGAAACAACAAGAAAGCTAAGCTAACCACGAGTCGTTGGTGGAGGGATCATTTAATCCATTCAAGAACTTCCCTTATAACTAGTCCGAGAAGTATCTGAGCTCATATTCCCAACGAACCGAATATAATAAAATTATATACATATATAGTTCAAGAAGGGCCAGAGAATATTTCGAGCTTACATTCCCAGCTAAAGGAACATAAGCGAAGCTCTTAAGGGGGTATTCTAGTCTAGAAGCATGAATTTCAGGTAATTTTTAAAGTGTCGTAAAAAAAGGCAATTAATATTTTTACTATTCATTTTTTTTCTAGGTATTTATTAATTTTTGAAGAGTACAGAAAAAAATTAAAAACTAAAAAAAGTAAAAAATCTCAAAAATAATGAGCTGACGAAGTGGGAGGTCTCTAAAAATTTCCACGTGACCATGGCCATGATTTCAACCCTCCTAGTCATCTGAAACCAAAAAAAAAAAAAATATTATTAATCTAGAATAATGTCGCAATGGTCGGAACTGCGGAAAAGTGGGAAACATTTTTTTTTTTTTTTCAGAAAATGGCGACTGCCTGAAAAAAAAGTTTTTTTGTATCACTTTTTCTGACTATTTCGAATTTTTTAAAAATAATAAAAATAAAAATAAAAATTTTGGGATGGGACTAGTTCCAACCATAGACAAGCCTCTAAAGAAGGCTCTATAAAAATGTCAAGTAAATCGGTCCAGTAGAACCTAAGAAACCGTGGGTATCGTTCCGAAAAAGTCAGTTTTGAGAAAAACGCGTTTAAAGTTTCCCTAATGTCTTTTGTTCGATTAGTTCCGGCCGAACCAGTTTGGATGCCGGGTCAGAAAAATGCCTGTATCTCCGGAAATAATTTGAATTTTGAAAAGTCCTCTTGTTTCTTAAGCTTTGAAAACATAAAAAAATTTCAATTTTTTTAAATTTCTAGACTAGAATACCCCCTTAATATTTACTTACCACAAGTAACGGGAA
This sequence comes from Bactrocera zonata, assembly GCA_037783105.1. Lineage (NCBI taxonomy): Eukaryota > Metazoa > Arthropoda > Insecta > Diptera > Tephritidae > Bactrocera > Bactrocera zonata. The sequence continues at coordinate 1,869,704 of JBAWJQ010005835.1, read as the reverse complement.
CTTAAACAGTCATGTCTTCGTAAAACGAAAGCATCGAAGCATATAAATTATAGAGATAATCGGAACTTTGTAACCGAACCTAAGTCCCATTACGACGTATTATTAATACCTCATTTCTCTTCCAAAAATCCGGTTCCAGGTCACTTATAAACAAACCGGGTAACAGAAAGTGTCCATATCCATTTAATCCACAAAGAAAATATAGCAATGCTCTTCGTACAACTATCATATATGTATCTTGATAGTGAAAATAATGCACTTTCTTCGCGAAAAGCACAGGGAAAATCTATTACTGAAACATATGAAGTTTTATTTGGTTAAACCCGAAGAACTGTTAATGCAGTTTGAAACTGTTTACCGCGCAAAAACATGTTGATCCAAGCTCAGATCTTTTTAAACCGAGCAGAAACTGTCTACCGAACAAAAACTTCTCGATCCAAGTTCAGATTTCAATATGAGTTTTCTATAAGCTATACTACCAAGCCACTTTTTAAAAAATAGAAATTTCATAAGACAACTTTTTCACAATGAAACGTAAATCGTTTTAAATATAAAGATTTTATCAGAGGATCCATTACAATCCAAAACTTATCGGGTTGATAAGTGCTCATTTATATGGTAAGAGTCCGTCATACACACTTCTTTGAAGACAATCTGTCTTCTCTAATATTATATCCTGATTATGATATCTAAAGATTACAACGAAGTTTGTAACAACTAGAAGGAAACTTTGGACCCTATAAGGTATATCAACGAGACGAGCTGAGTTGATTTGGCCATGTCTCTCTGTTGAGATATCGATCTGGAGTTTTGCATATGTTCTTCTCCTCCCAAGTAAGTTTCTTATTGGTTGGAACTGCCGATGCTGGACCATTATATGATGTAGCTTCCAAGCGTGAAGATAAAGATCCCTTTTATGCTATAAGAAATGTATATGAGCTACCTTCGGCAGCCAAAGTTGACTTCCCCTACATGTACGCATTACAGCTGCAATAAACTCAGCACCAATATTTACTGGGGTTTATACGGTTCAATATTTGACCCGGAAATGTCTTAAGTGCATCAACTCGGTGTGCGTGTGACCACCAATCTTGCCGATTACTAGACTTATAGACGACGAGTGACGGTTGCATTAATTGCCTAGCGCTCATTTGAAAACATGCAATGCTCCTAAATTGCTGCTGCTGCGCTTATTAAATTGTGCTTTCATTCCTCTAGTTGTTGCTGTAAGTAACTAACTGTTTAATGGGAGCAACAACAGCAATAACTACGCATCATAATGTTGATGATGGCAATGACAGCTTAGTCCGTTCATAGTTTGACAAACAACGGGGGCAGCCAAGAGCAATAGCAACAACAGCAGCAGCAAGTGCGTTGTCGCAAAGAAAACCCAAGGGAGTGCATATTGCTTGAAGCAACAACAAGAGCAACCACAAAGCACCTCAACTGTCAACGTTCATTTGCAGTTCAACGCCATTTACGAAAGCCGCTGAGTGACGAGAAAACGCTCTGTGTGGAGATAAGGGCGTCACGCTGATACGCTGAACACAATAGTTGCGACAGACGACAACAGACAGCTGTCAAATATTAAAATACACACGTTCTTATGGACACTGTTATTTTGTCAGCTGCACGATTATGCGACGGTAGGCCGACAGTTGTCGTTCTCGCTAAATTTAAAATTTTCCTATATTTGCCTGCGACAGTAGGACGACAGTAGAGTTGACAGTAGAATGGAAGATAGAGAGATGAGGAAGAGTGGTGATGCCACTAATATGTAAAATGTAAAATTATTCACAGCTCTTACAAACTTGACGTTATTTTACAAATAAAAGCATAAAATAGCTCTATTATAGCTCTGTTATATCATTTGTAATAACAATTGATAATATAAAACAAAAATATATACCTATTTACTTATTTTTTGCATAAAAACTTTCACTTTGAACAAAATATTAAAATTTCATTGAAGTGCAAGGTATTAGTATGGCCACAACGAAATTGTGTACATGCAAAATGGAGAGCTGTGTTGTCTTTTGTACATGCGTTCAGGTAGTAGGATGCACAACGCCGTTTTCAGTTCACTGTCGTGATGCAATGTTGTGTCGCAACCATTGTGTTCAGCGTATGAGTGTTGTCATATTGTTTGGTAACCCCCTTCCCACAGTCTACGTGCTTTGAGAAGCTTATATGATATACGTATGTATGCATGTATGTAGAATTAACAGCGGTCACTTACTTATGTAGCCGTTTGCAATCACAGCGCGTCATCAATCGCGACTGGCTTTCTCAAAGTTCTCAGCATCGTTCAGCGTATTGGGTCAATATGATCGGACGCACACAAACACACGCATAAACACTTACATACATTTCTCTTTATCTACTGTTCTGTGTACGTACTTCCCCGCGCCGCCGTCACTGCGCTGCTTTGAGTCACTTTATAACGCGAACGAGTTTATTTATTCACCCAGCGCCCAACGGCCAGCAGTTCAGTGGCACGACCGCTGCTGTGAGTGAGATCGTGCGTTCAAAGCAACGCATTCGTCTGTAATATCGCTACAGTCGCTGTCGTTGCGACGTTGTCATCGTCATCGCCGGCGCGCGCTGTTGTTGTCTACTTTATTGCGGTCATTGATCGTCGTGTAGTTTAGTGCGTTGATGACGACAGACATACAAAAACACAAAACAAGAACAGAGAATCTACAAAAATCACAAAAGCCTCGCTGTGAAAACAAGCCGCAATCACAACTTGAGTTCTCTGCTCTCGCACTCGCTCAATTGAATTAGCATGCGAGTGAGCGTTTCGGCGATGTTTGCGAATTTTTATACCCTGAGCAGGGTATATTCCTTTTGGACCGATATTTGTAACACCCAAAAATAAATGCAGGAGATCATAAAGGTATACATATATGTATATGTTTAGATGAATCGCGTGAGGACCTGAGTCTTTAGTCCATCTATCTGTATATAAGCGAACTAGTCCCTCAGTTTTTGATCGATCAAACTCAAGTCCTGGTATAGAAGACTCCTTCATTTTCCAGGGTATTCTAAGGAAATTTGGCATAGATAATTATTCTATAATATCCGAATATGCAGGGTGGGCCATACAAAATTTTATATTTAAAAAGTCAATAAAAAAAACGGCTTGATATTTTTCAAAGGCCTAACATTTATTTTAAAGGATGTTTTATGAAATTTATTTGTGGAAAACAATTTCGGACAAATGACCACCACAGCTGAGTTTACAATAGCTAATCCGATCCACCCAATTTTGGAGTACTTTCTCGATGGTTTCAGGCCTTATGGCAGCTATTGAAGCTTGAATCTCGTACTTTAGATCTTGAATTGTTTCTGGATGGTTGGCGTAACATTTATCTTTAACAGCTCCCCACAGAAAATAGTCCAACGGAGTTAAATCGCAGCTTCTGATAGACCAATTCACATCACCTCTTTTGAGATTATGAGATTGTCGAAGATAGGGCGTATAAGGTTGAGTTTTGCTGTATGGCACGTAGCGCCGTCCTGCTGGAACCAAATGTTGTCCAAGTCTTCCTCTTCAATTTGCTTGAAGAAAAATTCGGTTAACATTGTGCGATATCGCTCACCATTGATGGTTACGGCGGTTCCTTCTTTATTTTCGAAGAAAAATGGGCCGATGATTCCACCAGACCAAAATCCGCACCATACAGTGATTCGTACTGGGTGCATTGGCTTCCGACGATTACGTGCGGGTTTTCTGTGCCCCAAATGCGACAATTCTGCTTGATAACGTAACCATCGAGGTGGAAATGAGCCACGTCCGAAAAGATGATTTTTCGGTAAAATTGACCATATTCGGTCAAACGAACTTTGGAAAAAAGTTTTCAATATTTCCCAGTTTTCTTCTAGAGACCCATTTCGTAAATTTTAGACTTTTTTCTGAATATCTGTCACTTTCCGAATGGTATTTGACGTTTCCAATGTCGAAATATAGATAATTCAAATTTAAAACGTTAGATGGCCCACCCGTTATTATTCAGATCAGACCACTATGGCCTTTAGCTGTAATGTAAACTGACCAATCATAATTAAAGTAAAAATCTTTTTATACCTTTTATGCCATAAAATATGAACCTGTGAAGGGTAATATAGCTTTTTTTCAATATTTTTTTCAATTTTTTTTTTAATTTTTTTTTCAAAATTTTTTTAGTTGTTAAAATTTTGTTAATTTTTATCATTTTTTTTTTTTTTTCAGTTTTTGTTAAATATTATTTTCCAATTTTTTGTTTTAATTTTTTGTTTTCAAATTGTTCCAACTCCCACACTGACCTCTGGTAAACATCACGAAAAAATCACCAAAAACGCTTTGTAAGACAAACTATTCATTTACCTGCGTTTGAAGTAAGATCTTGAGATACACACATACTTACATATCTTAGCTTGCATATCTCGCTGTTGCAATATTTGGCAATATGCGCACTAATTGCCTGCTGCCAGCCGTTTGTGGGTCGAGTGTGCCTGTGCCGCTCTAAACATGCCCCAAAGCAGCGCTATCATCGCTTGTCCAACTAATTCAAAAGCTAAACGCTGACCTCAACAGCCCGTGATCGCCGCTAATGCGCTGTTAGCCCCAGCCAATTGGCTTCATTAATGGGTGTGTGCACCTAAATACCTTCAGCTGACGCTACTCTTTGTAGATTCGGCATGTGATGCTTGTAAGTGTGTATATTAAAAGCATATGTATGTGTATGTATATACATATACATATATATACGTACTTTTAGATCTCACAGTGCGATCGCGTTCTACTTTTCAAAATACAAACACACATTTGGTTGTTTTTTGCTTTTGAAGATTATCTTTTTCATATTTTTGTGTTTGCTATTAATTAGAGTTTCACATACTTAGCTCTATATGTATGCATGTGCACAATTGTATATTTGTACATATGTATTTATGGCTAGATTGCTGCTTCTTCTATGCATTCTTTAGTCATTCTTTTGTGTGCCAGTTTGCTTAAGTTAACTTAAAAATATTCCCAAACACAAATGCATAAATATATAATTTTTTGTCTTGAAAACAGCTCGCAGCACAAGTGGGCACCAGCGGGCGCCTGTGGCCTAGTAATACCGTTACTTTTCGCTAATTAAATTTATTGCTTATCTAAATGGAGTATCTTCCCATTTCTGCTTACTTAATATCTTTAATCGTTTTCGTTTTTTGTGTGTCTTGACGCCATTTGTGGGAAAATGCAGAGATAATTAATGGCAAATTAATGATATATATTTGTTAATAGCCGCGAGAAACAATTAGTAAATAATGAGATACATTTTTAGTTTTACTATTTAAAAGCCATTTGATCAAATTTAATTTTTGTTATTTACAGTAACTTAGAATATTCTTCTCCACCCAAAGATGGCTTTAAATCACGAACATTTTCGCGAGATTACTTTTTACAACTTTCGACGTGGATTTTCGCAACAACAGTATATCGATAAGCTTAATGGGATTTTTGACGGTGAAGCTCCATCAAATACCATTGTTTACTGATGGTATAATGAGTCTAAACAAGGTCGTATATTTCTTCAAGATGAATTTCTTGAATGTCATTCAAAATCATGTATTATTGATTTATACGTATGAGTCCGAAATGAAAGAGGGGTTTCAAAATGAGCCAAGTCCAACACAAGTTGTTCGGGTGCGAAGCACTTCCAAGAAAATGGTTTCCTGTTTTTCGCCAGTTTTCTTTCAAGAAATCAGAAAAACAAAACGTCGAAGGCGGATTACTCTTCACCGTCCTTCAAGAAAATGCTATCTCTCAGAAATCGACTGAAACAACTGCATTTTTGAGCACTCAAAACATCGATTTAATGAGTCAACCTCCGTATAATCCCGACTTGTGACCGAATGACTTCTTTTTTCTTTCGTACCTAAAAAATGAGCTAATAAGTCAAAGTGAAAAGGCGGTTAATGCGTTCAAAAGGCTTATTTTTGGAGACATCTCAATCACAGTGGCTAAAGTGCTTGGACAACTGGTTCAAACGCATGCGAAAGTATATAGATCCTAATTGCGAATATTTTTACTAACAATAAAGCGATATGCGATGATTAACAATTGTTGTTGTTCTTTAATACCGAAATATAAAAGATTATCTACGTATCAGCCTCTACTTCGATGGTCATAAGTATCTTCAGAGGATTTTTGCCATCTACTCTGTCCCTCGTTAAAAATTCTAGCCGATCTTCTTTTCAGCTCTTGAAGCTGTTTAAGCTATTTTCAATAAATCTTCTTCTCCAAGCAACTTGTCTTCCGCGCCGAGGTGGACTGAGATCCATTTTCATTAAGCTCTAACTCTATCAAGATCAATAATTCTTTGGGAACTTGTACGATTTTTTGAAGTACTCAAAGGCCCTCTCCTTTCAATATATTCAAAGAAAGCTAAAACAAAAACCGAGTAATGGCGTAACAAACTCCCAACTCCTTGGCCAATGGATATATTTTTTTCGTTACTTTATTAGAACTGATAATTAATGATTCTTATTTGTCATGATAACTGAAAGTATTATTGTTTATTAATCTCTCTACTAAATATTTATAACTATTTAAAATTATCAATAAAATCAATTACCTTGAAGAAATCATTCAAGTAATCAATTAGAAGATTTCATTACTTTCAAATATTTTGATTATTTCTTAATGTGGGCATAAACAAATTTTCATTCGCCCTTTGTGTGGCATCTCTCGACTCTTTCGATAACTAAAGTAGTTTTCTGGCTTCTTTATCAGTATTGATAATTAATGAATACTATGTAATGATGTAATGTAATTACTACTGAAAAAATTACAGATAATTAGAATTTTTTAACAGTATTGATAAATAATGATTACTACTTGTAATGATTACTGAATTATGAATGATTACTTTATTTGGATATCTCTAAAGAATACTAACAATTACTTATAAATATCAAACACCATTACCATAAAAATAATCATAATAAGATTAACGAAGATTTGATTACTTTGAAATACTTTGATTACTACAACTAAGCTCACCAACTGTTATGTGAAATAAGGTTCAAAATTTAATGTAATCCATCATCATCAAAAGTAATTATAAAAAAAAAACATTACAAAGCAATTAAACTATTTTTAAATAATTTTCACTCATCGTAACATTTTCCTTTGATTGCCCTATGGACTAAAATATCTAGCATGATAAATATGAATTATTATTGTTATGAAGACATACATATAATATGTAAACAGAAATGAAGAAGCTGTTAGGAAGCTACTAGGCCCACATTCAGCAGTATTAAATTTCACATCGACAAAGGCATTTCACGAATGACGACGAGTAACAATGAGTTCTGTTGATTCCATTTTATGTCCAAAGCAAAGCAGTTGTCATTGACCTTCTTTGTGTGCAATAAAGCGAAAAGAAAGCAGTTATAAAGCACAAAAGTAAACAAACAGTGTTTGAGGAAAAATAAAGCAGAACTTTTTATTGGTAAATATTACAGTTTTTGTTCTGTTTTGTGGTTAAAATATACGGTTCTTAGACTTGAAATAATCACACTTGTTGCGGATATAGATGCAGTCTTGTTTGAAGTTGAAGCAATATTGTAATATTAAAATTCTTAGTCACTCGTCCAGAATAATCTACTAATTTTAGTAGTAGCTTAAGCTTAAGTAACTTAAGTAGACAAATCCACTAATACTTGACTACCACTAATTCAAATGTTATTAAGCACCTTGGACTGATCTTAGTCGATCTTATCAGCGGGGTTATGACATTAAGTTCCGTTTTCTCATCGACTGGTTATCAGCTTTGTCAGTTTTCTGTCAGTTAAGTTCTCGTTAACTTAACCTTCTTTAGGTAACTTTTTTTAACCAGAGCTTAACTAACAGTTGGCTGCTAACTTACATTGAGAAGTGTATATCTGATTTTTCCGATGTATTTCCTTAAAAAAAGACACTTTCGTAAGTCTTTTAGTCATAATTTTAGTCCATAAAGTTTTACCTATGTATACCTAATGATTATTAGTGGCTCAAGCGCTTTTTGCTTTCAAAATTGTTATTGAAGAGTGAATTCTAAAGACTTTGAAAGACATTTCTTTTGCTGCTTTGATGCATTATGTTTCATTCAACCAACGGCTGCGGTATCAAAACACCAGGTTTTCTGAGAGGAGTTTACCAAGTTATCTTCACATTGATTTTGATCGGCCAGTTTGAAGGGCAGCTACATGGTCATAGTTTGCCGATAAGGATGATTCCGACAAATAAACAGCTTCTGGAGGTGAAAATTTTGAGAGCAAAATTTCAGATTGATCTCAAAAAAACTTTTGAGCCTAATCGCCTATATGGAGACTGACAGGCAGACAGAAGGACGTGGCTAAATTTTTATATGTATATTTATATTATAAGGTCTTGGACGTTTCCTTCTGGGTATTATAAATATTGTGGAGAAAATTGGCAACATCGCTTTTTTCTAACAACTGATTTATTCATTTATTAAGAGATAAATAATTACCCTGGTTTATACCCTGAACAAGGAATATTAAACTTGAAACGTTATAATATATCTTATTCAGGGTGTAAGACAGTGTAATTACTCATTACCGAAATAAATTAATCACATATTAGAAAAAAGTAATGTTGCCAATTTTCTTCACAACACTGTGCGCATACTTGTAGCTTTTATTGCAACATTTTGGCTCACTTTTTCATGATTCTTACTTCTGGCTCGTTTTATTTGCAAACATTGTTGTTATTGTTGCTGCTGCTGTCTCATTTCTTTGTGCTGCCAGTGTCAATGCCTTGAGATATTTTATAGCAGTTCGTTTTATTTTAATTTGGTTTTTGGTTCTTTTTTGTTTTGCTTTTTGTTTGAGTTTCCATACTTTATAGGCTTAATTCAGCTTAAAATAACAAACCAGCGCACCAACAACGACAAACTCGCGGCAATGCTAATTTTTAAAGCAAACTGATAGCAAATTGTTTTTGTTGTTATTCAAATGTTTTTTTTTTGTTTTTGGCTTTTTCTGCAAATTTATTTTACTTCGTAATTCTTCCAAAGTAGGTATTTTTGCTTCCTTTTGCCATAAATTTTTTGTATATTCATTGTGTGTTTTTGTTTTTGTTGTTCGGTGCTGGCTTCTGCCAAATTTAGCCACTTGAAAATGCACATAACAAAGTGCGAATATACGAAATAAGCATCAACATCCCGATTGCAAGAAGACAGCAGACAACAGCAACAACAACTACGAAAGGCGAGACTCATAAAGTAATAAAAATGCAATAAATGAGGCGAAGCAAAGCGCATAAAAATACGTGAAATAAATAAACAATAATAAAAAGAGCAAACGCGCGCGTGTGTGTGAGTGTTAAGGTGCGCACGGTGCCAAAATCGCATTTCATTCACATTTCATTGGAACAATAAAAAAAAAAAATTTAAACAAAAAATATTCAAAAAAAGTGAATAAAAAGGCATTAAAGTACGTGCCAGAACGCCAAAAAGGAAGTAGAGGAAGCAGAAATAAAAAATAGCGCACATTGCGAGCAGACAACGTGTGTGAAGCGTGCAACAAAATAAAATATATGCACTTTTAATACACACATACATACAAACATAAAAATCAGCAGCACAGACTGCTGCTCGCAACTGTATAACTTAAAAACTCACTGCGGCACACCCTCACCTGTGCAGCAAGTTCAACAAGCGCAGCAACAACAGCTTCAACATCACAACAACAAATAGACATCAGTGAATTTATTCAACAATATCCAGCATACAGACACATACACACAAGCATATGCAAATCAGCAATTTGTCTACAATTAAAGGTATACGCTACTAAATACACATATATACATAGAGTACGCGTACACATACATACATATCGCAAAATATCCGCAGTAACTCACTTTACTGTCAACTTGTAGTGAAATTTTGTGAATTCGTTTGCTTCGACAGCAGCTCGTGCGCGTGTGTTTGTATTTGTAAAGCTCACACCCTCACTCGATTTTTGTGTGTGTTAGTGTAGTGTTTGTAGCGCTGAGTAGCCTACTTTTTTGGTTATTATATTCGCTTTGTGTGTGCTTGCAATAATATACCGTAAAAGTGGATACCCAAAGCAGTTTGTATTATGTGGATTATCCATCGTCCATGTTGCTCTCGTCGAAGCCAAGCAACGCCGCCTCAGCTGCTGCATCCACAGTCGCCGCTGTTGCCGCCATGCAGTGTGACATACCGAATAGTTTGCTCTGCGATAGCATAACGCTCGGTGAAAAATGTAAGCCAAATTTTTATTAATTTTTTTTATTATAATTATTTAAAAATTTTATTATTTGTCTTTTGAGTATTTTTAATTTAATTTTTTACAATTTTTAGTACAAAAGATTAACTTAAGATTTTAGGTTAGCTCGTTCCAAAAGGTGTTTCACTTGAACAGCTTAGAACGCCAGTTCGTTGTGGTTGCTAAAACTATACTATATGTACATATAAGTGCTCATAAGACCCTCACAAAGCGACAGAGCGCTTTGAGCCTCTCAGAAATTCGATGAGAGGGCTATTGCCAGTTCCGGCATTAGATTTATATAAATATATTAAAATTAACAAACATACATATATTCAGATTCAGATATATTCATTTATGTCGAATTATTAATATTTTATTAAATTTGGGTGCTTCTATATGTTTTCCACTTTTTCGACTTTTTTTTTCAAATTTTACTTCAGTAAAAAACAAAAATTTTAATAATAATTTTGAATTTTTCAGCAAAATTTGATTTCATAAATCTTATAACTATAGTTTTGAAGATTTTCGGCTTATAGCCTAAAACTATACTTTAAAAAAGCGTTATTTTTTCAAATATCGATAAACACCTAGTCTTTCAAGTGAAACTTTAAGCTAACCAGCAAGTTTTTTCCGAGGATTTTGTATTAAAAACGAACCACACCGAAATATATCAGGCCTGCAACCACACATTGGTAAAAATTTGGGAATTTGTTTCATAACAATATACGGCGAGATTACTTTTTTTCTGATTGATTTGACCAAAATAATTTTTTCGACAGATTTAGTCGTAAGTACAAAAAATGTCTCCGTTTTTCGAAGTTGTTTGTTTCGAACTTCGAAAGTCAAGTTCAAAATTTATTTTCGAAATCCAACTTCGAAATTGATTTTCCAAATTAAGTATCTTGGAAACAGCATTATTGATTAAAGTATGAGAGTTACTCAAAAAGTTCAAAAAATGCCATCATCCACGTCTACATCTCCTTTCCTCATGTTTCTATGATATTTTATATAATACATACTATAAGAGATCAAAGATGTATCTTCAAAAAAGTATACATAACTATTTTTAACTCTTTTCTTCCCAATTAACTGACACTGCGGCATCACATAACATTCAATACTAAGACAATATACTAGTTCTCTTCATAAACATGTTCTTCAACCGCATACGAACATGCTAATACATAAACCAAGATCTCGACTTCTATGTGCTTCGTACCTAATCCAACCCAGTATCCAGATATCCAAAAACATTACATTTTCGCGTACCTTATCAAACTAATACAATTCGTCAGTGGATTCAGATATTACAAGTTTTCGATTAGCTGATGACGATCTTTCTTATACAAAAAATAAATACTCCCGATACTTCGCTTCAAACTGGCAAATATAGTAACTATGTAAGTTTTTAACCTATAATTCTCTAACAACCACTCATTGGATGACCGGATGAACTTAGCTAAGATGGTGGCCATGAAAACTTCTTCAATCTGATCTAAAAGACATAATACTATACAGATTCGTTGGTGAGAATACACAATACGGAGACAAAAACTTCACTTTAACTGACTAAAAATATATGAAGATCGTTCTTGGAGCTTCTTAAGACCGCAAAATACCTAATTTATTTCAAGAAAGTACATCACTTGCTCTGGGAACCATTATTTTTGAGGGAACTTGAATATACGAGTAGAACGGACATCAAGCTTTGAGGTTTTGTTCCCGATGTATCCATAATGATGTCACTGATTCTCGTAGATTTTTTTTATTTTGGATATCGTGTCTGATACAAAAGTCCACAACTTATATGAAACAAGTTGCTCGGTACTTCATTGCCGGCTGTATACATGCCAACTAATCTCTCAAGTTTTGAGAGATCGGACCGATCAAAATCTAGTTTTTGTGTGGAATCTTTTGTTTTTGTGAAGGGTGCAACCGAAGTTAACGTTTATGATATTTTTCTTTGGTGAAAAATTCTTAATGAAATAAGAGTTAAGTTTGTATAAGGGCCTTGAGAAGGAAAAAGAAGAACAATTTAATTTTTTAAATTAAAAATTTTATTGTTTTTTATTAAAAAACAATTTTTTGGAAATTAAAAATTGAAGAAAAAATTATTTTTTTTTAATTAAAATTTTTATAAAATAATAAATTTTTTTAAAATAAAATTTTTATTTTTTTTTTTTTGAAATTAAAAACTAAAAAAAAAAAATAAATTTTTTTAAATTAAAAATTAAATTAAATTAAAAAAAAAAAATTTTTTTTAAATTAAAAATTTTACTTTTTTTATTTCAAAAAAAGTGTATTAATTGAAATAATCAAATATACGTATATTCGATAGTCCCTCGTCACTCCTTTGAGCGAGCAATTACTTTATTAAACACAGTTTCTCGAAATAAATACAGCAATAAGATATTAAACACATATATACACATACACATACCATATGCATATGTATGTACATATATATATTCAAATGAAGCCGACTCACAGTTCAATTAAGCGAGATATTTCACAATTTTTTTATATTGGCCACAAGTCAATGGCCGCTCCAATGTGTAATTGTGTCATGTCATGGCGCGATATGTGTACCATATGATTAAAATAACATTTAACTTACATACAAGTTTGCACATTTAGCCAAACGTTGCGCTTTGATTACGCTCAACTGAACTCAACTCGACGCGACGCGACTCAGTGCCATTTACACATGACACACTTGCCACACCTGATAGCCACAAAATTATGCAATTGCCCCGCATCAAGTGAAACACACAACAACAACTAAAACATGCGAAATTGCCGATGCTGCAATGCAAAAACAAAAAATAAAAATTCGAAAATATAAACCACACGCACATACATACATACATATGTGCACTTATATACATATGCATATGTGTATGTAGCTAAGCGCAATCATATAGCAATACCTGCTTGGGGGCGCGCGAACGCTTAAAGTTATTAAACGCCCCTCGGTGATTTCCAAACTTAACACAAGTACCGAAAACAATTACAAAAGCAAAAAAAATTATGAAAAAATTCACTAAGTATGCCATGGAGGGTGAGCGACGTTCTCTTGTGCGCGTGTGTTGTTGCTGTTATTGCTGGCCTGTGCCATGACGGCGCGCACAAGTGGCAGCAGCAACACTTAATTATGGTATGGCATTACAACGATTTACGCTGTGAAAACTGTGCCAAGCTGAAATTACAATAACAAAAAAATCAACAAAAACGCTCATAAAAAATGAAAATAAACTAAGCTAACCTCATTTCCAGTATGAGTCGCCATGCATGCATATGCATAGCCATGCTTCTAAACAATATTTGTATGGATGTGCACTTTGGTACCTATATATGTTTGCATGTATGTATATATGTATATATTAATATAAGTATGTTCATGCATATGTGCTGTACTAGTGTACATGAGGGCGCGCTTATTCTCAAATACCGAAGCCTGTTCTTTGGGTTTGGGTAAAAGTCGGTGTGTCAAAAGCTCAATTTTTATGATGAAAGGTGAAAATGTGGATTTTCTATAAATCTACACGTAAATTTGTTATCGCCTAGAAGCTCTTAAATAAGTTTATTTCTTCCCTTAAGGGGTTACAAAGGTTTCCTCGAGTGAAAAACATCCCTTTCCAATAATTTTTTTCTGTTATAAAAAATATTTTATTTTATAAATTTTTTTTGTTACAAATTTATGCTATGTATTAACAAAGAAATTCTGAAATTTTTGGAAACAAATATTTTAAACTCGGCCATTGCGACGTCATTTCTGGAGACCCTTCGGAAAAAATATGCGTTGGCGGAATAACGCCTTATAGGATCATCTAAAGCGAAAAAATACGTATTTTAGTTAAAACCTTAACTTAGAACTTGAATGAAGGAAAAAAAGCTGAAGATTGGATTTTCGGCAGAGATTTTTACAAAAAAAATTAAAATTTCAGAAAAAAATCCGCGATTTTTTTTTCAAATAGTTCCCTAATTCTCCGTCCAAGTCTTTAAATATTGTATTTCAAAGACCTGTGTAAAATTTCATGATGATCGGTGGAGTAGTTCTCGAGAAACCGATTCCAAAAACACAGTTTCGAGAAAAAGCGCTCTTAGCCTAGCTAGCCTCGACCGCGCAGATCTCAAGGCTGTATCTCCGAAACTATTACTCAGATCAACTTGAAAATTTTGGACAATATTCTAGAAATGTTGTAGAATTTTAAAAGATAAAAAAATCGTTGTTTTGAAACCCGTAAACTCATGTAACCCCTTATAGTGACAGTTTTTCGTCCAGATCAGCGCATTGATGTTTGAAAATTATTGATTTCTTCTGAGTCGTGAAGGATAATTTCTTCATCATAATGGAAAACTATTGTTTCTTCTGTTACCATTAGTGTAGCGCATTTTTTAATTTAAAATTGTTTAAACTAAAAATTTTACATATGATTTTGAATTCATAATATTGTGATTAAAAATTGAAATTTTCAAAAAATTTTTAAAACATGTGCTTTAGTTTAACATATTTTCAAAATGTTTTAATGACAATTTTTGAAGCCAAAATGTTGAGTCGCATAGTATATATATTGTCAAAAGCGGACTACAACTGTTCTAGACCACAGATATCGTATATGTGAATACGATTCATGCCAAAAGCTTACCGAAAATATCGATCAGTATAAGGGATACGTTAGGGACTTTCGGAGAGCATATTTTCATGATGTTAGTACGACTGCTTTCAAAAATGTGTTGAGTGAAAACTTCCCTTAGCCCCTATATATGTACATAATATAAAGAGTTGCCACTTGAATTTATACCGCTTACATTCGTCAGTGTTGTTTGTTATGTACATAAAACTTAGATAGAATCCCTTGCATTAGCAGTGTAATCTCGTACCTAAAATGCAAAAAATTTGGTGACAACTTACTCCAACCATCATATAACTAATGCAAGGATTTTTTAACATCCGGCTGTCCTTACACTTTATATAATATATTGGTCAATGTATGTATGCATGAGGTATCTTAATGAAACTCAAGAGAACTTTTTTCTGGTAATAATATGTTGTAATACCAAAACCGTATAAAATCCGGTCAATACCATCTCTTGCATCCATATTCCTAGTATAAGAACTTCCGGCTAGCTTTCACTTTCTTACTGATACCATATATATCGGTTAGTTAGTAAAATATGGTAAAAATGTTTGAAATCGCTCCAGAAATTACTGCAACGCCATATAACACACATAGTCACCGAAAATGCATAACAAAGTATCATCGAAAAAATCGAAATTGAGTTTTTTTATTGCTTACGATTCAGTGCATCATATTACATATATGTAGCATAAGTTTTCAGCTGGAGTTATCAAATATAATCATTATACTACCATTTTATAACCAAAACTTAAATTTTGTTTAAATATTATTGGTTTCTATTATATCGTTTTTCCTACGCCTGAAAACTTATGATAGGGATGTTACGGTATTTTGCATTTAAGGTGGCGATAAAGTGATTTTCGATATACTAGCAGACTCTATACCAAAAATATCGGTTAATGTTTAGGTTACCTTTTTTTGTCGGGAAAAATGTTTTTGGGTATACTTAAGTAAATCCAATTATTAATGTCATGAGTTCAGAGCTTCCTTTAGCTCTAATGCGCCTTAAGATATTTCCTCGGTAAACTCCAGGAATAGAAAGTGATAGTTTATAACCGATGTAAGATCTTCCTTATTTTATTTTATTTTATTTTTTTTTTTCTTGATTTTTCTTTTTAATTTTTCTTTTTAATTTTTAACAATATTTTTTCGATATTTAGATAAATAAATTAATTGTTGCAATTACTAAACTAATCACGACCGAAGTTTCCAGATCTTTTTTACTAAGGTCGCTCTTAAAATTAGTAGAATTTCTTTAACAAATGAGTCCAGCTGGACTAATATACAAAATAACTCAAGAAATAGCTTGCTAAGTCACTTGTTAAAATTCAAAATAAACAAAAAATTAGATCCCACGTCGTCATAAATACTCTATAGGCATATTTAACACAGTATCCTAAAGTAGAGTACTAAAGTAGTAAAGAGTAGTAAACCACATCATAGTTTTCATCAAAAATATTATTTTCCTGTAGACTGTCAAAATATACCCAAATAATGCAAGCTATTCTTAGTAATATTTACACAAATATGTCAAAAATATTTTCCATATCATAACGACCCACCCTACTGACCCCACAAGTATGCTTATACTAATGCCTCTGTAAACACACGCACACACTCATAAAATCATGTCATATGTAATATCTAAAAAAATTAGCAGCCATAAAACACTTCAGAGCGACCGAAACAAGTGAGCAGCATAAAAATGGGACACCAAAAACAGCAACAACAACTAAAACACAAACAAATGCTTATAACTCAACACTGTGCTTGTGCGACTGTGCGACAAAAGCATCTAAGACCACAAAATAACAACAACTTCTTAAAACGGCAGTTTCATGTTAGCTTTTAATCCATCAACAACAAATTTACAATAACACAATTTACTTACCAAGCAGCAAGCGAACAAAGCAACTTGAACAGTGGTGGGCAGTTCAAGCAATTCCAAAGAGGCAACTAAAAACATAAAAGAAAAGTAATTTAAGCAATTTAGTGCGGTGAAGAATGTGAAAAAACGAAAATACTGAAAAAATGAGGGAAACTATCACAAAATAAAGGGAGCAGCACCCAATACAGTCGACATCAACAGCAATGACCGCAGCGGTGCTGCCAGCAGCCGACAAGCTCAGCGCTGACGCGCGTCCAGCACATATTCAAATTGAGGTCATTCATCCCGCTTCGTTAACTGACATAAGTGAATTACAGACACCCGGGCACTGCGCGCACAGCGCACCTCCCTCTTCCGCCACCTAACGCGCTGTCACCTCAATAACGGCAAATGATAACCCTCCTGTGGTTGCTGCTTGCAGCGGCCGCGCCACCTGAAGTGGGTTATGATTTGTTACGGCTTGGGATAGCACGCGCGCTCGCCGCTTTAAGTACGCAAATGAGTGCTTGTAACTGTGTGGATCTGAGCGCGCGCGTATGTGTGCATGAGTAAATATGAGCGCGTATGTATGTGTGAATGTGTAAATACAAGCGCGCGTGTATATGTGAATGTGTGCTTATATGCGCGCGCGCCCCTTTCCACCTGCATGCTTGCGCGCTCGTCGCTCTGCTAACCGCGCTTTGCTTTTACATCTATGAATGGCTTTGGTGCGCTCTACTTGCAACAGCAACAACAACTCAGCAGCATAAGCGACTAACAGTTTACAATTTTATATATGACTGTGTGTTCATAGAAATATGTTTTTCTTCTTTACTAGTTGCTGTCTATTTAGACAAGTCAGCGACTCCATTAGCATTAACTTTGGCTACTGCTGGTTGTCGCTGTTGTTGTTGCTGAAGCAAGATTCAGTCAGTGTTCTCCATATGAACCATTCAACGTTGTCCCACATCTGCAGCTCAACAGTTGCATACCCACGCGCACATACATACACACACATATATATATAACTCAAGCAAACCGTTTTCGATGATATCCATTCTATTCTAATATGATATATACTACCATATATATATATATATATCTAAAATGCTTACTAGTATGTGTGTATGTGTCGCGTGTGGATTTCATCGTTTCGTATCTAGGCTAGATGACAACAGCTCAAATGAATAAAATTACCATAACTATAAATAACTCTACACAAATATACTTAAATATATTTATTAGTCCACATAGTAAATGCGCGTTCGCCGCACTTTGGTGCCGTTGATGTCACCGCTCGCACTAAGTAGGTGGTATTTGGTGACACACACCGCATTTAATAACTGTGCTGATGTGGTTGATCCCATTGTCACTCTATTCTTTGTTGGAAAAAAGTATTTCAACAGTTTTGAACAAAACCATTTTTTTTTTTTGTTTTTGTCTATTTGAATTGGTGTTTAAATTGAGGTTAGTTCGTAATAAACTTTTTTTCTGATTTTACTTTATGTTGCTCTTAAATGGTGTTATGTTTGTTGGTGTTACATCGTTTATGAGCAAAAAATAGTAAGACTTTGTTCAAAATTTTTAAATTCTTAATTTCTTCTTCTAAATCTATGTCGCCTCCCTCAAAGTAATCTCATTGGAATCAATACAATTGTGTCAACGTTTTTTGCTATCCTTGAAGCATTTGTTAAAGAAAATTTCCGGAATATATATATCATCAATTCACGTAGCGATTCACTTTTAATGTCTTTACTCAAAACGGTTTGCATGGAGCGGTCCTTTGAGCTCGCTAAATAGCCAGAAGTCGCACGGAGCTATATAAGTCAGTTGAATACGGTGGTTGCGGCACGATATTGGTCGAAAATTTGGCAAAACACTCACGAAGAATCAATGCTCAAATATCATTTGTTGTTGACAATTGGGGCGGACGAAAGCAAATTCGGAATGCACAACATCTCGATAATCGAAGAAAACAGTCAACATAACCTCGATTTTTGACGTTCTTTTCGTGGTTGTTTCGATTTTGGCTCACCTTTGCCACGATATTCGGCTGAATGATCATCTGTTTCCCGATCGCAAGCATAGATCCAAGACTCATCGCCAATAATAACACGATTCATCGCATTCTGGTAGTCGGAAAGCATTATTTCACAGACGTTAATTCGATGCTCTTTTTCAAAAAAATTTAGTGATTTTGGAACTAATCGTGCTTTCATCTTTCTTAGGCACAAATGATCCTTCAAAATTGATTTCATTTTGAATTGATACTTCTGATATTCCAACGATGCCTGTAAGATCTTTGACTGTTAATTGTCTATTCTCAAGCATCCATTTTTTATTTTATTGACATGTTGATCATCAGTTGATGTTGATGGCCGTTCTGAACGTGGTTTGTCGTCATCAATGAGTTCTCAGCCTTCTTTAAATAATTTTCATCAATCAAAATCACTTGCTCGTGACAAACAACTATCACCGAAGACCTCCTCTAAAATCTAAACGTTTCGGCACTAAAAAGCTTAATTCTTCACATACAATTTTATGGAACTCCTTTGTTGCATAATTTCTCCATCGTAAAAATCCTCGAATGTACTTTATGTACATCAGAATGACAAGCGTATATAAAACACTCATGATTATTTTGTTGAAAAATTTGGCACAGCTGTCTGTCATACCAACCTAGAGAAAACAATATTTCGATGAATGGGTTTTCGCGCGAAATATAAATAAAAAGTCTTACTATTTGTTGCCCAGAGTAGTATTAGTGAGTGTGTCACTTTGCAATCCCGTTTAACAGAATAATGTGCGATTAACAGTAAATTTGCTACGAAAATGGAGGCGATTTCATTTTTTTAATATTCAAAATATTACTTATTCATACTTTTTCTATAAAATGAAAAGAAGGAAAAGAAGATAACTTATTCATACTAGAAGAGATTTATGGCTTAGTTGCTGCTCATTCATTGACTCATTATAATATTTTTTTGGGCTTTCTCAGTTCATGACTTTCCAACAAAGCTTTTGTAGAAAAAATTTCAGCACATATTCATATTTAAATTAGTGATTTCATTCACAACTTGAATGAAAGGCAGCAGCGTAAAATGAGAGTTTGAAAATATTTATAATATGTGAATGAGGCCCAAAATATGCAAATGGTAAGCGGCATCATCTTAGGCGATTTCTCTGACTTATTACAGATTTACAGAATATCAAAATATTTCTGTCTCTAAGTATATATTGAAAGTCCACGGCCTATCATAGTAAAACACATTTAATTATTTTTTGGAAAAATTGGTTTTTTTATTCAAATTAGTTCTCTTCTAGGGTGACATACTCTTTACAGCAATCCTCCAACTTTTCGACGTCATTTTTGTGGTACGATTTGTCCTTTGCTTCAAAATTGGCCTCAGTTTCGACGCTCACCTCTGCATAAGAAGAAAATTTTTTCCCAGCGAGCATTTCTTTGAGATCTTAGAACAGGAAATAGTCGTTTAGGACTAGCAATAACAACAACAGCATCTGTAAAAACTATGTATTAGTAAAATAAATTTGAATAAACTACAAAAATTACGCCTTAAATTTTGCTAGAGTAAGCACACTGCAGTTTGACATGGCGTATACGCAACCTTATTATTTACTAAACAACAAAATCTGCCGAACTTGAACTGCCATTATACAAATATGAAAGCAATAATTGAATACATTTTAGGCACGAAAAAAATCTTTGAAGGATTGTGTAAATAAGTGTAAATACCTGCGAAGCCCATAAGGTATATGTATATGTTTGTGTGCTTAAGGATCATTAATCAACAAGAAGCATGACAAGCAATGGAAATACATGAGTATGTGCGCAATAGCCGCATTCCACCTCCGCAATTTGACCCAATTTTCGTCATATTGTTTACTCTTTTGCTTATTATCTAACTAACGGTTGTTTTGATTTGCCCAACACAATCACAAATCAGCCTTCCGCATTCATCAAAAGCAAGAAATAAATAAAAACAGAAAAAAATTAAATAAAAACAAAAAAAAAAAACAAAAAATAAAAGAAAAAGTAAAAATATAAAAAAAAAATGAGAAACGCAATAAGAACCCACTCAAAGGCAGACGAAGAAAAACAAGCAAATAAATTGCAATTTGTGTGCAAATTTGTCTGTGTCCAATAATTTGCAAATGGAACAAAAGCCATTTGATCGCGGTCAAAGCGGCAACGAGAGAGAAAGGTATAAAGAGAGGTGCTGGGAGTGTGGCAGAACATTTGTGCGCCAATTTATGTGGGCTGAATGATGAACGAACCGATTTTGGTTAGGTCGATGAATGCATAAATATTATGAAAACTGAAGGAGAAAATGCAAAACATAAAAGAGGCGAATAAAAATCAGAACAAATCAATGCAAAAGGTAATCAAGCTAGCTGGCTAGGCAAATGCACACACACACATGCAAACATACAGATGTGTACACATTTAAAAAGGAGGCCACAAAGCTTTGGAGCGACCAAATTGCAAATAAGTAAACAAATTGCGAGTTTCTTGTGACATCGCTTGGGCGATTGTGAGCAAAATTTATATGAAAAAGTGTAATGCCAAGCAGCAAAAAAAAAACAGCAGCAAAAAAATGGCAATTGAAACGCACGAAAAATATGCAAATTTTGAACTGACCTACTCTCATAAAATGCGCAAAAGTATGTCTGATTTGCGATGAAGATGATGATGCCGATTTTCGTGGCTGCGCCGAAAGATAAAGTCATGTTTAGATATGTATGTATGTATGTTAATATAGGCATATAAATGCATATGCCATTTAATATATGTAAATACATAGCTGATTGCATTTGACGCACTTTTATAGCATTAGATCTGCGAGAATAGTTATGCGATTTCAAAAGCTTTTAGCTCTTAGACATTGTGTGATTATAGTTTTTCCAAAATTCATATATTAAATAAAATAAAGAATTAAAAAATTAATAAAAATCTTTAATTTCATAAAATTTTTATTTTTTTTATTTTTTTATTTTATTAAAATTAAAAAAAAAATATTCAGACAGATTCTCAGTAACCCCAATAAATATTCTCTAAAATTAGCAACGAATTCGGCTTAGGAATAAAATATTTTATATGCGATGCAATAGTTGTATAATCTCAGGATATCCAATGGAAGAGTCCCTAAAGTCTACAAACCTTTTAAAATGAAATTCAAGCAACCAAAATAAAAACTTTGTTCTGAGGTTTAAAATGTTCACCAAAAATTTGGTCCAAAAATAAAAATTTTAATGTTTTATTTTTTTCAGGAACCGCTATTAATAAAAAAACGAGATACTATTGGTTGTTTTCGAATCTTTTGCCAACATAAATTAGACACTACTTATTAACTGTAATCTTCTCTGTGGTCAAAAAAGTTCACCACAAATTTAGCTTAAAAATATATTTATGATCCTTTTTGATCTGCTACCTATGGGGCGTTCCAGAATGAATCCTTGAGCCAGTTTTTTGAAAAATTTCAAGAACTTCAAAGAATTATTCAAAAATATTGTTTCGCTCCTGCTTCTTCTTCCAACACTCTCTAAAACCAATTTATGAGTTTTATCTTCTTCAGTACCCGCTATTAATGAAAACAAAATACTATTGTTTTCTTTCGAATCTTTTGCCAAAAAAATGCCGAAAAAAAAATCAAAAAATTATTTTTTAAAGTTAGTTTGAAAATAATTATTCAACCTTACTTCTTCTTCCAACACTCTCAAAAATCAATTTATGAGCCACTTGATTTGTCGAAAATTTGGAAATTTTTTGTAAAAATCCTAGGACCTCAAAAATTTTTTTTTTCGAAATTTTTTGAAAAAAGTCCAAATACCTCAAATAACTCTTCCTGAAAAAAGTTTACTACAAATTATGTCGCTGAAGGTAATTTCGATGTTGAATGATGATTTGTGCAAAAATATTCGGAAACTAAGAATTCAATGTTTTTAGACCCATAATAGAAATATAGTATGTGGGTCTCTTGCTGCACGTTTTTGTACCCTGAACGGGGTATATCAGGTTTGCCACTAAGTTTCTAACACCCAAAAAAAAAAAAACACAAAAAACATCGGAGACAAGAGACCTGACAAAGTATACATATAACTGTTTGTATAAATCATCAACCTGACGAACTGAATCGATTTAGCCAAGTCCGCCTCTCTTTCTGTCTGTCTTATATACGCGTCCCAGTTCCTCAGTTTTTGAGATATCATTCTTAAATTTTGCACTTGTTATTTTCTCCCCAAAAACCTGCTCATTTGTCGGAACCGCTAATATCGAACCACTATAGGATATAGCTGCCATACAAACTGATCGATCGGAATCAAATTTTTGTATGGAAAACTCTCTTATTTGACAAGATATGTATCTTCACAAAATTTCGCACGGATTATTATCCAAGAGAGCACTATAAACTTTGTATACCTACCATACAAACTGACCGATCAAAATCAAGATAAAAATCTTTTTATACCCTTAAATGCTATAAAAAGTGCGCTTGTGAAGGGTATTACAGCTTCGGTACAGCCACAGTTAACTTTTGATGTTGTTTTTATTATTTTTGCTGCTTAGGCTTGAGTCTTTTAACGCAAGATATATTTTTTACCCACACTTGTAACGTATTTATATGACATATATGAGAATTGTAATAAAATCTAACAATGTCAAGGAAAAATAAGTATTAAACGCCAAAAAGTATGCCTCTGGGAGTGACATGTAGGAGTGCTAAGCAAACAAGATAACAAAACTCATTCCCACAACGTTTGGCATTATTCGCAAGTGACAATATACTCGAATACATAGTACATACATACATAATATGCATATCATCACCTAAAATGCAAAATAACGCATCATCGAAACCATCGAAATTGAGTTTTTTATTGCTTTCGGCTCACTACATCATATTACATATACATATATTTTTAGCATAAAATTTTCAGCTTCCTCTGTCAGATATAACCATTTTATACTCAAAAAATATTGTTTCAATATGAGTGGTTTCTATTATATGGTTTTGCTTACGCCTACAAACTTATAAAAAGTGATGTTACGTTATTTAGCATTTTAGGTGACGCTATACAATAAATATAAGTATAAGTACAAATTTAAATATACGAACTACTTTTCAACCATAAAAAAATCTATAAATATAATACATCTTTACTATAAACCCAAGCCAACGTGTCTGCATCACTGTAACGGTATTTGGCCTACTTAAACACATCTCTTCACCCGACGCTATATAGTACTGTGCCACATATCTAAGTATACATATATCAACTAACATCAATCTAAATTAGAATATAAAAGAATTTAGCGCAATTCACCAAACCCCAAACAACAAAAACAAAACAAAATTTCAAATGTTAAAATTAATTGCTAAAATAAATAAAATTTTAAAATAAAGTAAACACAAAATCAAAATCAATGCGAAAAATTCAAAGAAAAATCCGCGCAAAACTATTTTCGCACTTAAAAGCAATAAATATTTATTTCATAAATAACAGTTTAAATGCACCAGTTTGCCACTGAAGTTTCCGCATTTCGAAGCTGTTTACATTACACGCAATTGCTGCGAGCATTCCTAAGCGCAAAGCAGCGTCGGCGACCAAAGCAATCAAAAGCAAAAACAAATTCCATTCAAAATCAAAAGCTAAACCAATAAAACAAACAACAACACGAAAGCAAAGCGAAAAGCGGTCAATAAACTTCAATTGGCGATTATTTAAATTCGAAGAACGAACAACAACAAAATACCTGCTAATCTAAGTGTGTTTTGATTTGCGGTTGTTGTTGTTAATTTTAATATGGGCAGGTGTGCGCCGCTGGCCGGCTTTGCCGCCGCACACATACACATTCGCTTTCGCGTGTGTTTATGTGTGTGATTTGTAGCCGCATAACTTTGGCGCCTGTGTTTGAATTGCAATGCTGCCAAAAGCAAATCAAGCAAAACCGAAAGCAACAACAAAAACGCAACCTATTGACCAAGCGACTAAGCGACTCTTATGAACAAGTAGTTGGTGTTAAAAAAGCGCAAATATCGCAAATAAAATTTAACAAAAAATAAATAAAGATAAATTAAACCAAATATTTTCAATCAAAGTGGCACACAGTTTTCATTTTTAGCTGCTCCAGATAGCACAGAGCGAGTGGCGAGCAGCATTTTGTGGTCGAACTAAAAGAAAAACATGCAAAGACATAATATATATGAACATGTATACATATACATATGTATGTATATAAGTATGTGGCATGTATGTACACATATACGTATTTATGACAATAAAAGCCACCAAGTGCACTCGATTCATATGAAAATGATAAACAAATATTACAATTTTTATATGAATATGAATTTTTATAATTTTTATGAAAAAAACAATTAACATTTTAACTTAACAAAATTTAAAAACTTGATATCTTAATTTATTAAAATTTAATTTTTTAGAGAAAATCTTTTAGTTATTTTTTTAATAAAATAAAGGAAGAAATCAAAAAAAAAATATTTAATTATTGTAGATTGAAAAAATCAGTAATTTTAAAATTATTGTTTAATATAAATGTAACAAATATAAAATAAAAAAATATTATAAATTTAAAATTATTATTAAATTCTTTGAAAATTATTAAATATTTTTTTATTTAAATTTTTTATTTTTAACATTTAAAAACTAATTATTTATCTAATTTATAATTAAAAAAAATAGTATTAGTTTTTTTATATCATTTTTATTTTCTGTTATTAAATTATTCTTAAAAAATTAAAACTATTATTCCTTTTATTTTTAAATAATTTAATTTCAAATATGTTTAAAGAAAAAGAATAACTTTAAAATTTTTGTTTGATATGAATTTAATAAATATAAAATAAAAAAAAAATTATGAAAAAACTAAAAATTGATTAAATTCTTTAAAAGTTATTATTAATTTTAATATTACAAGAAAATATTTTTTTTATTTTAATTTTTTTTTTGATTTAAAATTTTTATTTCTTTTGGTTTTAAATAAATTAAATATTATTTTGAAATTTTTACTTTTTACATTTAAAAATTTGCTTTTAGTTTTAAATAAATTTAAAAAAAAATTTAAATTATTATTTTATTTAAATCCAATAAATATAAAATAAAAAAATAATAAGTAGAAATTTATTATTTTATAACTTAATTCTTTAAAAGTATTAATTATACTTATAAATTTTTATTTTAAACATTTGAAACAAAAAAATTATTATTAATTTCAAACAAAAAAAAAATAATTTTATATTTTTTTATTACTATCATTTTCTAAATTTAAAATTATTTTTTCTTTTAGTTTTAAATGAATTTGAAAGAAATCAATAATTATAAAAGGCTTTTTTAATAAAAAATAAAAAAAAACAGAAATTAAAATGTTTCAAATTATTATTTATAATTAAATTCATTTGAATTTTTTAATTTTAGAACTTTTATTTTTTACTCAAAAATTATTTATTTTTATTATTTTTAAAACTATTTCTTTCTAACCAATTAATTTTAGAATTACCTTTTTTACGTATTTTTTCCTTTATATGTAATTATAAATTTCAAAATAAAAAAAGATATTAATTTATGAATTGATATTAATAATTAATTTAGGTAAAAAATTATAAAATTAAAAATTTTAATGAAAAATAGTTTAAAAAAAATTAATAAATTTTTGTTAAATAAACTTTATAACTTTTTTTTACATATTTATACCTTTTTTAATTAAATATAAATTTATACACATTATTTGTTTTAATTATATATTAAAAAAATATATAAAAAATTCAAAACTATCTTGCGTTTGTTTTTCATCAAATCTATGAGTAAAAGTGAAATTTAAATATCCCAGTTTAATTAAAAAAACTATTTAACTTCACAAAAAATTTAAATACTTTCGAACACCAATGTATGTAAACATAGTTGGTCATATGATCAGAATAAATAAGTTATTTTTCCACTGAAGCATACGCACAGAAGTTCCTATTAAACACTAACAAAGCAAACATAGTGCCAAAAAACCTTAAAAAACAAAACAATCAACAATTAGTGGTAAACAAAAATATTTCCCATGAAAACAACAAACAACTATCGCATTACAACAACACTCTATCCACCTAAGTGCTAGAATTATTTTAATTTTTTTTTTCCTAATGTTGGCTAGTTCAAAACAAACCTATTAAGTATCGCCGAAAAAAGTGGAAGAAAGCAGGAAATCTATGCGTAAACAAACAACAAAAGCAACAATCTACGCAAAATAAATCAGCGATAACAAAAAAGAAACCCAAAACTACCATAACATAGTGTATAAACAAACAAACGAAATATTTGACGCAGTGCTATCACGCATTGCCAGCTTTTGGACACTTTCTCCGGCCGGCCAATGATACACACCTTCGCTGCCGTTTAGCAAACAAATAAACAAAACATTGAATGCACGCGAAACTACTAAACTGACACGAGTCTATCTTAGTACTAAAGTAACTACATACATATACTAAAGTTATTCAAATTGAGGACGCATGCAGGTACAAGAGTACGCAGAGTATTATATGGATGTACTGTGGGTTATAAATACAAAAAAAAATTTGTATATCAAAAAAATTTTCTGAAATTTGTTTAAAAATGCAATTTATTAAACAATTCAAGAAAATAATAAAATTCTAAATCAACAAAAAAATGTAATAAGTGGCAACACTGTTCAGAAAAGTTTTAGAGACTTTCGTCTAATTTACATTAAAGTAAATAATATCAGTTTTTGCATTCCGAATTAAAAAAAAATCCTTAAAAAAACTTACAAAAAACAAAGTGGCAACTCTGCTTTGAAATTTTTTTGTAGGCTCTCGAAATATTTTTACTAAATTAGGCAATGAATTTGTTTGACATTAATAAAAATCAGGAAAATCTATGTCAAATGGGCATCTCAAATAGACGAACAGAATTTAATCTTTCGGCATTTCAAATTTTTCAATTTATATTATCTAGTCTTGTGAGTAGTTGTGGCAACCCTGAACTGTTTAAAAAAGTTCAATTTTTGTTTTTCAAAAATATATGTAATATAATATTTTCTTTTACTTTAGATAATACTCAAAACTAGATAGTTCCAACTTCATAAATTCGTAAAAAAATAAATATTTTGTGTACTGAATTTATGAAATAACACACTGTACTCACTAAATACTAAAAAAAATATAGTAACTTGTAACAATCACGCTGAGCTTACAACCAGCGACGAACGACCTCAAACGAGGTTAACGCTGTGTACCTCATGCCTATTCGCTAAAAAGTAGAATACAACAACAACGCTACATATACAAATATACACGTATGTACGTGTATGTATATAATGCCATTTGATTACAAACGAGTACAATTGCACGCAAATTTTGTAGTGAAATAATGTACGCTTGGCATGAATATGCATCACATATTTACAAATATATATTTTTTTATTCAAATGATTCGTGCAATTTCGAAATTTTAACTTTTCAGAGAAGCTGGAAAAACGTGTGAATTTTCTAAGCCAAAAATTGATATATGTACATGTATGTATCTCAAGTTGCATGCATCTCATCAGTCCGACCTATATTTCCCTGAGACTTCTGCCAATTATTTATTTGCAAAAGTGTAGGCTGAGAGGTTGCCGTCTACCGTGAGTGCAAAGGTACAAAACGTGTGAACCAGTTTCCTTATGGAAAAGTCACGCCTAACGGTAAGCCTGCGTAATTGGCCAGCATATGAGGGCTTCTTTAGGTCACATCGTTGGCTTTGAGGTAAAAGCTATTATGTGAAGCAAATTTAAGTTTGTACTATTTTTCAAACCGAACCAATAGTGGAGTGAGTGGGGCGTATGAGTGATTTTTTAGCGAAAATGTTGAACCAAATAATATGAGTGGTAATAAGAAAATGGGTTAAAGAATATATGTAATTACATGAACACAATTAGCCATGGCGCAAAAAACAGCTACAATAACTGTTGTTCAATAATTTACATATTCACAAAGTGCAATAAGTGACACAATTTTTTACTAATAACAATGACATGTTAAATTTTTTTTCAGTCCAGTGCAGAAGTCTTTGAAAATTGTAAAAAATATTTTAAAAAAATTATACAGGGTTGATATTATTGGAAAAGGAAGTTAGGATAACAAAAATTAAAAAACAAATTTTTTAAGGAGAATCTGTGGTTGAAAAAAGAAAAGGAGAGGGCGTTGTTTTTAAAGATGAAAAAGAGCTTATCTCCATTTTTGGCAAAACTACGAGTGCTACAGCAAAAAGTTGCATGGAAAGGTTGTTGCCAATTAAAAAATGCTCTTTCACATAACTTCAAAATGTATGAGAAAATTTCAAATTTACAACTTTTTATTTTTTTTTATCTAAAAAAAAATTATTTATTTAAAAAAAAAAATATTTTTTATTTTTAATTTTTTTATTTATTTTTTTTTTATTTGTTTACTGTTTTATATTTTTTTATTAAATTTTTTTATAAAAATTATTTCTCACGTAATTTGTTATTATTTTATTTCGAGTAAAATAATTTTTTATGGTTAATCTGATGTTGCGTAAAGGAAAAGAAAGAGCGTAGTTGACGTTTTAAGGATTAAAAACATCCACTTTGGCAAAATTACAAGCTCTATAGAAGAAAGCTACATTGAAAATTTATTAGTAATGAAAAAAAATTACAACTTCTGTATTTACTTCTCGTTCACATAACCTCAAAATTTATGTAAAAAAATCAAATATCCAACTTTTTTTTTATTTTTATCTCAAAAAAAATTAATTAATTGTAGTCAATTAAAAAAAAAATATGTAATTAATTTTTTTTAGCGAAAATGTAATTCTTTAATTAATTTTTTTTCGTTTTTTTATTTTTTTTTAATAATTTATTTTTATTTTAATTTTTTGTTGATATTTTTTTATTTAATTATTTTTATAGAAATTATTTTTCACGAAATTTGGTATAAACCTACATTGTAATGCCCCATATACCCTATATTTTTTTCTATTTAAAACACTTCTTTTTTCTCCTTCGTTTCACATAATATCGGACTAATTTTCAAACATAAATTCGCATATCCAAATCAGAGTTTTTTAAAAGGTAGCAGGCTTTATGTTAGTTGAAATCTCTTTGCTCTGATGATACAAAAGGTATATATATATATATTGCAATTGCAAATTTGAAAAGAAAAATTCAAAAACAGACCCACTTTATCATATTTGGTTTTAGTTTAATTAATTTTTTTAATGTTTTAATTTTAATTTTTATCTTAATTTATTATTTTATTTTTATTTTCATATTTTTTATTTATTTTTTTTTTTTTCTATATTTTTCTATATATTTTTTTATTTCTTTATATTTATTTTATTTTTTTTATTTTCTTATTTTTCCAGAAGTACTTTATATACTATTCGCAATTTCTTAGCTGAAAACAGTACTCTCATAAAAAAAATATTTCATATACAAAACGCAGTGTTACATTTCCCAACGAAAAAATCTATAAATTTTTTTCCAGAAATTCAAACAAAAAATCTATTACAGGAATGTAGGTGAAAGCTATTTATAACACACCCTTCGCTGCCAGCATGTCAAAGTGCATTGAGTACAAATAACTACAACAACTCTCACATCGAGCGTAATACAATTAAATTTGATTTGTTTTGTGGTTTTGTATGTTGCATGTCAAATGCTTTGTTGCTGTCAACCGCCTGCCACTTGATATTTGTGGCACCACGCTTTGCTCTAATCTGCAGCAATTTTAATTTCAATTTCAATTTTGTTTTCGAACATTTTTTTTTCTTCGTCTTCGCAACTATTCACTTAGTTTATGAATGCATAATGACGCATTCATCATAAGCTAACACTAGCGCGCGCTCGCACACACACACATACAGACAGCGTTGCAAGTGCAGCACGCCGAATGCATAAACTCAAAAGTGTAACCACCTACAAGGCATTACGAAATGCTATGAACATATATACGCACATACATAAGTATATTTATACAAATACATGCATACATATATACATATGTATATCTGCTGTGATGGAAATTTAATTGAATTCATTTCATATTTCATACAAATGCACACTAATGCGCTGGGAGCAACCCCACGTCAAGCGCACATACACACACATATACTGGCACAAATACATACAAACATATATACAAATAGGTGACTGCATTCCTAGCAGCTACTCACAAACACACAAAGCGCACGCCAAAGCACTGCCATGCCATTTGTTTGTAAACAAAAACAAACCGCATACAGTGCGCGTGTATGTGTGTGTGTGTGTGCATGCATGTGCAGCTTTGATAAATTTAATGGACTCCAGCCAAGCGGGGCGATTTGGAAAATGTATGTCAGCTGCAATGCCAACGACTGAGTCAACAACATCAGCAGTCAGCTACAACAACAGCAGCAACCACAATAAAAACAAGAACAATAACAGCAGCAGCAAAACAATAATCTGTTGTAGCAGCGACCGGTGTATCTGTCAACGGCGCTGTACATTTCACACCAACACACACTAATAGCGGCACACATATACACACATATGTGTAGATGCAAACCTGAAGACTTGCTGGCGGCCGCTGCTGCGCACCATCGTTGGTTGACCCATATTTCTGCGCGCTGCTCGCTTTGTTAGCATAATTTAATTGTAATCGCATTTGGTGGGAGTGAAATATAGTTTATGGGAGATGCCAACAAACTCGCCAAACAAACTACATAAGTATATAACAAGAGAAAATGACAACAACAGCAACAACAATAGCCACTATTTATAATGGCATATTAGCGCACAAGCACACACTTACATACATACACTTGGCCGTATATGTGTATATGCTTGCATGTACATTTGTAAGTTCGTATGTGTGTATGTGTGGCAGCTTATAGCGTATGAGTTTGCCTTTTGCCAGCAAATTTGCATTTAACATTTCCACATTGTGGCGAATTGCTAGTTGATTTTCCTTCGTATTTATTTTGTGTGTGTGTGTTTTTTGCATTATCGTTGTTTTTGTTGCTTTCGGCGTTGACGTGCAAATGTAGGTTATCAGATGTGAAAGACTTCGTAATTGAATTGCCGTGAAATGGCACAAATAATTTGTGCAAATATACTTTATTTATGCATTTATGCTAACAACCACTTTACGCAGCGCCTCCACATATCTACAAATATACATATGTACATATGTATGCATATTAGGTTTTTAGGACAATTATTGCACTTTTGTAAATTCAAATTTATTTAGAGCATTTTCGCAAATTAGATATATTTTAACGAAGCGAAATGGGATTAGTTCAAATTTATGCACTATGAGAACTCATCTTCTATGAAAATAATCAAAATTTGCTAAGCAACTGTAATTGATATCCGAATTTAGGTAAAAAAAAATTTCGATTTTTTTTTTTTTAGTTATGAACATATTTTTTTGTAAGTCTATATTGTGTTTTGATTTTTTTATCTTTATTCATCACCCATTTTAATATATTTAGCTTTGGTTTTTTTCTTTTCATACTTTCTCACATTAAAAAATAATTGAATTGACATTGAAAATTTTTTTTTTATAATCCCGTAAGTTCTATTTCCAAGTACCGGTTTAAAAAAAATTCAGTCCCAAATTTATCATTAAACTAAAAAAGAAATATTTTTTGTTTCCGAAGTTTTTCGCCCTTGTTTCTTTCTGCGTTCCACCATTTTCAACTAAGACTTGTTCGGAACCATTATATTCAATACTCTAAGACAGTGATCGCTAAACTTACACATTCAAACGATTTATATTGTTGGAAAAGACAGATTTATTGTTGTTTTTGTTATTGGAAGTTTAACTTTAAATCTCAAAATTTTTGGAAATTTTCAAAATTAATACTAAAGAATCTGACTTTTAAATTGAAGAACAAATTTTTATTTCAAAATCTTTAATTGAAAACATCGCAACACATTAAAAAGTTTTACATTGTATATATTCCAAATTTAACTTTAAATCTCAAAAATTTTGGAAATTTTCAAAATTATAAATAAAACATGAGAATATAATTTTTAAGAACTGATTTTTAATCCAAAATGTTTAATTGTAAAAGCCGCAACTGTGCTGTCTCTACTCTCTTGCTTGTCTTGTGCTTCGTCCTCTCTCACGTTTTCCTTACCATTCTTATCTACATAATTATCGTTTCTACCGATTATTTCCTTGTATTTTACATTATTTTTCCAAACTTCCCTTCCTTCTCAATTCTTTTCTTTTTTTCTCTTTTCCTATTTTTTATTTACATTTCTGTTTTTAACATTTCATCAAATCGCTTCTTTATCTCTCATCTGTAAATATTTCAAGTTTATTTTATCCATTCTTTTGATTCTGACCTATCATATCTTGTCCTTTCCTACCTTTTTCCTCCCGCTTCTTATCTGCATAATTATCGTTTTAATTTTTTCCTTCGTTTTATTTCCTTTCTTTTACTTTCCCTTTCTTACCTTCCTTTTCCTTTTCTGTTCCCTTCCTTTTATTTTACATATTCTATATTTATTCCTTTCCTTACCTTTCATTTACTTTCCTTTCGCTTCCTTTCCTTTTCTTTCCTTTCTTTTCCTTTCATTTCCTCTCCTTTTCTTTTCTTTTCTTTTCTTTTCTTTCCTTTTCTCTAGTTTCCTTTCCTTTCGTTTCCTTTACTATCCTTTCGTTTCCCTATCTTTCCTTCAGATATTTATTACTAAAATTCCTTAATTCATTTATATTCTTGCCATTCTCATAAAAAAATACTTCTCTCCATGCCTTTATCTAAGACCTTTTTTTCTGTACATTTTTCTTACATCTCCTATCCATTTTGCCATCTCCTTCATCCCATTCCTCCTCTTCTGCTATTTTTCAAAATTTTATTTTATATTACTCCCATTGCTCACCCATTCGCTTCATCTCTTTACCATTCCACACTGAACCAACTCGAGTGAAAATTGCATTATTATATATCGTAA
This sequence comes from Bactrocera zonata, assembly GCA_037783105.1. NCBI lineage: Eukaryota > Metazoa > Arthropoda > Insecta > Diptera > Tephritidae > Bactrocera > Bactrocera zonata. The sequence goes on along the minus strand of JBAWJQ010005835.1, from coordinate 1,835,926 downwards.
CATCCTATAATATCGGTCAGATTCACGATTCATTCCATAAGCCTCATAACCAATAGTTTCTTATACCTGTATCAAGTAGATACATACCACAAAAATGTTCCCTCAAATCTAGTCTCGTACCTGTATTATTCACCTAGTATTACTGCAGCTTGCCATCTATAGTAAATGGAGCTCTTAAATGTATATGTTTCATAAAAGTCGTTATCCCTGAACAAAGTTATTCATTCCATCTAAGAAAATCTGTCATACTCGTTTACATACATACATACCTCAATTCATATTTATGCACTTGCAACCAAGCTTTTTAGCGACTTCACCTTCAACGCGTGTTTTAACCGCGCTTAGACCGCCACTAGAACAAAGAACAAAGAAGAACATAAACTGTTTCGTATGAATATTAGAAAATGGAAAATATGAATACAAATATAACAAAAATATGAAATTAGTAACAGCCTTTTTGTATTGTATATGTATATGTGTGTGTGTTAAAATTTATTCCAAGTTTGCATTGGATTTTGTACTTTGCAACGCAAACCTTCAACTTTGCGGATTCGCTTTATCCTTCAAATGGTCGGATGTTATGTTATTATTTTATTGAAAAACAAAATATTGTACACTTACTATGTAGCTGTGAGTACAATAGGCTGGCATACTATTTATAGTATAGTGGCACAACAGCACCCAGTAGGAAATTTAAAATGTGGATCGTGTTGAATGAGGGTGATGATGGATCATTTTTACTTGTTTCCACATTTGGAGCATACGAATGAAAGGCATCCTAAGTAAATTAAGTTGAAAAAAATATCAAAATCAAAATAATAATGAAAGCTTATTTAGTTCGAATTATCACATATTTTTCTCTACTTACGATGAAAAAGTACGTTTATGAGCTCATAGTTATCAAACTAGTGATCTTAATTTGTTATAACAATATTTCCACAATGAAATTGCTTGAGGAATCTATAATTAGATATTTAAAATTTTTATCATAAAACTCAAAAAATGTTTGTATTCTGTATCTAAATAGAGTAGCAATTCTTTAAATTTTTCTGTGATTTTAAATTAAGTCATTACCAACTAATTTCTGACCATAGTCGAGTTTTTATTCTGGCGAAACAATTTCTTATTCTTTTATTTATTTTCTTTTTGGATGGTATTACTGGCATATTAAAGCTTAACCTCCTCGAGCTGAAACAAACAGGTCAATTAGGCGAGTCAATTATAATATTAATTGACTCAATTTGCTTAGTATAATATTAAAATATGAATTGACTATCTTGTTTTGATACTAATTGACTCAACTCGCTTAGTATTAAAACGTTGATTGACTAGCCTATTTTGTATTCAAATTATCTCAAACAATTAATGACTGACAGTTGTCTAAAATATATATGTAGTTTAAACTTCAAAACGAGAGTGAGTAAATATTGAACCTACAGGAAGAAAAAGAGAGTTAAACGAGTGGCAGCTTTCCATCTTATGTGAGGTTAGTTTAGCTAAAGCGGCTGATATTCTTGAGACCACGAATAATCCCACTGGGAATGCTAGAGACGCTTTTCTATGGGGATTGCCAGAACTTCTAAGTACAGATAAAAAAGATAGTCGGATATCTACAAAGCGCCTAGAACCAACTACAAATTTATTGAGCTGGCTAATATCTAATTAATTCGAAGGTTTCATAGAAAGTAACCAGAAAGTATTGGCTGTCATGCTTCAACCTTAGTTTGGCCGTAAATTGTAAATTCAATCCCAAGTTTATCATTAAATTAAAAAAAGAAATATGTTTTGTCTCCGAAGTTTTTCGCCCTTGTGTTTTTTGCGTTCCACCATTCAACTAAGGCTTGCTCGAAACCATCAACCTTAGTTTGGCGAGAGCTGGACAGCGAAGGATACAGTATGTAGATGTTTCCAGCTCATCTTCCTCTTTGCAAGCTTCGCATCTTGCGTCACTACAACAAAAGAAAACTCTGTGATCTTGTAACAATCAAACGCAACTAGTTTTTGAGGAGTCTTTTCATTTTTTTGATTTTAAGGTTTCCTGAGGTTTAAGTAATTGTTAATTAAATACTAATTGTGTAATTAATTAATTGTCTCATTGTATGGTCAATTAAATTGAAAATTTATAATTACCCAATTAGGGATCGATTTGGATACTCACAGATTATCATTCAGATTTGAAAAATATTTTTAAACAATTTTTAGGGTCTCCAAACTTTTTCTGCAGGGTATATATTTTACAAATGCATACTATATATGAAAGGTGTATATCTTTGTACTCTATACACAATAACTATTGGACTTAAACTGCCGTTAAGGTCCAAACCTTACTTTTTTTTAACATATATTTATTTTTATAGAATTTTGCATTTCAATTAGCGTCGAACTATTACTAAGTACTAAGGTACTAAGGTTCTTTTAGTTAAAAAAATATTGGATTACATATATACATATATATGTAAAGTGTGCTCTTAGAAATAGTTACGAAATGCATTTTTGTTTTTTGTTGCATTTAACTTAAGCTTTAACACACAGCTTAAATCACAAGCTGACAAACATATATAAGCCCGTCGGTTTACCCACATAACTAAACCTAAAGTCGACTAGCGCGAAACTAAGCATCTATAAATGCCCTGAGACCCTCGCACCGGACCTTTTAACAAACATTTACATACTTTGGTATATATGTAACTGTGTACATATGTACCTAAAAAGCTACATATGTGTGAACCCTCAGCACCGGCCGCATTCAGCTTGCCTTGACAGAACCATCGTCAAGGAGGCGATTTCGCGAATGATTGACAAACTGCAAAGGGCATAAAAGTTATATAAAAACCAAAAGAAAATGCAGCAAGCAAAGTTGCAAAAATGGGCATGCATTTCTATGCATATATGTATGTATGTAAATACAAGCACTTGTGTACATATGTATATGTGTTTTCACTTGCACAATAGATGCGCGCGCTTTTATGCCTAGATTTATAAATTTATGTGTGTTTTCTTGTATGCCAGAGTGTGCTTTTAAGCGTAAAAATGTGCGTGCCCTGCTGGGAAATGCAGTTAATGGAGAAAATGGGTGCCTCAATATGGGTGCTTTGATATTAAAATTTGAGTTTCTGGTTTTCACTGATGAAGAGTATAGTTTAGTTGTCAGTGAATACTAGTTTTCAACTATTAATCCTTAAATAAACTGAGGTGATGTGGCCACTCTTTGGCTCTCTTTGACTCCCTTGAAACCAAATATATGAAAAAATGGGGAGCAAAGTATACTTGTTCCTATTATATCAAGATCTTATCGGTGTTCGTGCTTCAGAACACTTGGATCAAGATAAATGAGCTTCTCTCTCTCTCGTAAATATAAAAAAATTAACTTTTCTTCATTTTATTTCATTCAATTCATTAATGGATTGTTTAATCGTATTCATTAATACTTTTTCACACCATAAAACATGAATATTGATATTCGAGTCTCGAACTGACAAAGTACTACATAGATACCAGTTAGATACCAGTTAGATGCCAGTAAGGTATCGGGCATAACTCGGTAATAACTAGTATTGAACTGCGACCAATTTGTTGGGTATATTTTTTCCCTATAGGGCACCAAGCGCGGGTTCAAACTGCACATTTAACCAGCTTTATACGCAGTTTAATAGTGTTGCATTCGCGTAGGCAGTGCCCGTTAATGGCGAGCAAATTTACAAGTGACTTCACGGCATGTGCAAAATATATATACTATATACTCGTATACATCATAGCATATATGTACTTACATACATATGTAGATACATAGATATACATATAAGAGTACAAATGCAAACTATGTTCATTTATAAGTGAATAAAGTGCACCTTTGTAGTTGCTGTCTGTGTGTGCGTGTGTGTTTGTTTTGCTTTTCAACGCACGCCTTACAAAGCTGATGTGTTGTAACCACAATGAAGGCCTCCCGCATCGGTCGTTCAACTACCCGCACATGGAATTCCATTTGTGAGCGCCAAAGGCTAAGCGGACGCTTGCACCATTCGTCTTCAACATGCACTTTAGCATATACATATGTATTTATGTATGTATATACACCTATAATATATGAGCATAATATAAACATTGGCATAAATCGCATATCATATTGCCGCAAAGGCTGATTGATTTTTAGCGCAGATTTCTGAGCTCATGCAACTGCAGAACTGAAATGTGCCAAATGGTTGTACTATGTGATGGATTAACTAACTTTAGGGGATTCTCGTATAAAACATACACATACATATATATATAATGGACTTTCTTAACGATTAATATCGGCTTCATTAATAAATCCGTTGGGGATATTGCGCGGTCATCCGATGAATTTATGCTCGTGTTCTGAAGATGATCCAACTCGATCACAGCAAAATATCTAAAGTGACCCAGAAACCTCTTCAACCTGAGTATACAGTCGAGACTCCTTACATAAAAAACAAAGAAATTTCAAATTAAATGTTTATTGTCATTCGAAAGAACATTATTTGGTATTTATTTTTTGATGATTATCTCTTTTAAATATTGCCCACAGCTACGTCTCGATAGTCCATTCGTTGAGTTCAATTTTCGCTGAATCGTTCGAGCAGTTCGACTGATAACTGGCATGGCACACATGATGTTTTGCTGCAAGGCCTAAATCGAAGCGGTATTGTCCACATAGTCTTTGCATTTTACATATCCCTACAAAAAAAGTCTAACGGTATGACATGACACGATCTTGGTGGCCAATCCAAAGGCCCTTAACGTGAAATTATTTGCTCACCGAAGTGTTCTCTCAATAAATCCATTGATTGTTGCGTTGTGTGAGGCCGTCTTGTTGAAACCAAATGTCGACGAGATCAAGAGCTTCTATTTTAGATATCAAAAAGTCGGTTAACATGGTGCGATAACGGTAGCCATGAACGGTTACGTTCTCACCGGCATCATTTTTAAAGAAATATGGACCGAAGATTCCACCGGGTCTCAAACCACACCATGCCGATTTTTTTTCCTGGATAAAATTACAACTCTTGCATTTCATATACCCATTGAGCCAGAAAGAAACTCAAATTTGACACGAAAACATCAAATCATCTTAGAACATTTCAAGAGATCATAGAGGGAAACGATGTGGCTTAGGCAGGTCAAGCCGCTTCAGTTCTTGCACGTCAGTCCGAGTTGCTACGAACGACACCAAATCGACTCTCCACGGTCTTCGTGTATACTCTCAGCTACGACTACTCGACGATTTTCAACCAATGTTCCTTTAACTTTTTTATTTTACATTCATAACAGAGAGAAAGTACCAGTCCGAGTCAAATCTGATCAGATGGTTTGAATGTCCTATGTAATTAATGGGTCTTCATAAATCTTATATTTGCTATCAGCTACCGAATTTCGGTAATAACTATTTACTACTATTTTAAAAATCTAGGGCAATTAATGCCAGAACTTTTACTCAACAACATAACCCAACTTTACCCGCTTGTCGTCTTGTGTTTGAGTTTCGGCAACACGCGCGACCGAGAAACATAACCACCAATTAAGAATTTTTTTCTGACGAAAACAACGAAATTAAACAAAACAACACATAGCCGGACATATGTACTATCGCTCTAGCTCTAATTATTGCCTTGACTCGAATTCTTCTTCCACAACATTAAAGCTTAGCGAAGGTCAGATCAGCAGCTGGATGGTCGGTCGTTTGTTCGGATGACTAGTTGATTTGCTAATTGAACTAAATAAATTAATTATCACATAATCGCAAGAATGAATGAATAACCTAAAAGCGTCATTAGGCTTGCACGCAGCCACACACACACATATGTATATACCTAATTACTTCTAGGCACACATACATACACATGTGAGTGTACTTAAATTTGCAAAATTCGCAAACAATATCAAATAATATGCCTTGCTTCGTGCCAAGAGCAACAACAAAGCGCAAATTAACAACCAAAAATAATTGAACCAAAAAATTTGCGAAAATAAACACACACATAAAAACAACAACAAAAGGCACAAACACATATTATATATGCACAAATTTGTAGAACATAAATAATTAATGGCAAATTAAGGTATGTGTGTGTGTAAGTGTAGCATATGATATTTATGTGCTTCACGGTTTTACATACATATTTACATATTTATGTTTACATTTTATACATATATTACATATTTATAGTACATATAGTATGTATGTATGTGCGAGTATACATACGAGTATTTGCTTGCCCTTTGCCTGTTAAGCCGGTTCTATGCATATTCACTTAAATAAAAATCCGAGTACAAAAATGCTCGTGTACTTACATGTGTGTGTGTGTTTGTGCACTTACTAGTCGCAGTCCACGCCGCCGTCGTTGTGGCAAAAGTGTGTCAAAACCATTGCCATTAATTAATGATTTTCTGTGCTAATTTGTAAATGCGACATGGCTCAACAGCGAAAATATGAAAAAATAAATAGAAAAAGTAAATTTAGTACAAAAAAAGCGCAGTAAAAATGCGAAAAAAATAATAATAAATATAAATAAATGATCAGAAACGAAAAAAAATTGGCACATGTCGATTATGGGCACCCTTATTTACAGACACACATATACCAACGGCCGCATATAAACTGAAGCTTGTGACGCCCCAAACAAAAAAAAAAAACAAAAAAAAAAGAAAATACAGCGAAATGATATTAAAAAAGAAAAAATATTAATATATGATAATTGTGACAATTTCGTTATCGCACGTATGTATATACATACATACATATGTAATCAGATATTGGACCCCTGACTTGTACAGGTATCCATGCGAAATTTCGTGAAGCTATCTTGTCAAAAAACGGTTTTCATACAAAGGCTTGATTTGGATCAGTTAGTTTGTATGGTAGCTTTGGCAGCTCTATGTTATATTGATCCGATATCAGCGATTCCAATAAATAAGCAGCTTCTTGGTGAGAGAAGGACAGACGGATTTGGCCATCGGACATCGACTAATGATTTTTCCAGTCCTCGAAAGAATTTCCATAAGCATTTTTTGGGATGATCTTCAGCACCTTCATCGTATTCTACTTTATCTCTTCGATCGACTGAAAACAGGTTCCATAGAGCAACAATTTCAGTTTGAAGAACAAGCTTAAATACGATCACGATCGTAACTCGATGCGATGGTGCATTATCATCGTGTAAAATCCATAAAATGATCTTCCACAATTTCGGCCGTTTTCATGCAAACGCCTCAATTCGGCTATTTGGCTTGCTTCTTAACCGTACGTCTCTCCGGAACAAATTAATGATACAACAAACCATAAATATCAAAAAAAAAAAAAACAATGAGCATTATCTTGATTTTTGAGCGGCTTTTGCGTAGCTTTTTTTTTTTTGGCTCGTTTTTTCCCTCCATTCTGATTGTTGATTTGTTTCCATGTCAAACTCATAAACCCATGTCTTATCGGTATTTAAGATGCTTTCCATGAATGTGGGATCGGAATTCACACGATCAAGCCTGTCGAAAGAGACTTGTTTATGGTACTCGTTTTGAAGAAAATTCAGCCCTATCGGGCTATCGGGTCGAGTCGAGCAAGAACGCGTTTCATACCCAAAATATCCCCCAAAATCATTCGAACGGACTCGGGCGAGATGTCAAGCTCTCTTATCATCCCTCTAACACTTGCTTGATGATTTTCAAGCTCCATATCCTTCACTTTTTTGATATTTTCATCACTTGAAGAGCTCGAAGGTGATCCAGAACAAGGCATGTTTTCAACGATCTCTCGACCGTCGTTGAAGGCTTTGTACTACTTTATGTTTTTGATAAAACTAAAACACTATAAGCTTTTCCAGCATTCGCAAGGTTCCAACACGAAGTTTAGTTAGAAATACAAAATTTCAGAAAAATTCTTTGTTTGATATTTTTAGCTATTGTAAAAATCGCAACGCACTACTAAAGTGTATCGACTTAAGCAGCTGCTCTAAAAAAATGAGCTAGCTGTCACAAAATTTATTTAAAACTGGCATACATTTATATTTTCACAGACATTCCTACTATTTTGCACACAACTGTACAAAGCAAACCCGCATTAGTCAACATTATTTAATTAATGTTACTAAAAAGCGGTTATCTGCCACACTTAAATTAATGTAGCCACAAATGAGTGACAGTAAGAAAGCTAGAAATTATTTCACTGATTAACTCACCCGGAAATTAGTACTTGTCATCAATCGGCGTTTGGGGGAAGGGCAAAGCATATTGCGGTGTTAAACTGTTGCTGACTTTTTTGATGCCATTTAGTTTGAGGTATTTTGTTGTCATGACTTTCTCTGTCGTCTGCTGTTTCGCTGCTTCTGTTTCTTACGACCAACTCTCACTCTCTTATCAAATAGGTTAATGCCTCGAAATGGCGTTGACCATTAAAATTGAGATGCTATTGATTTTTGGTAAAGCCTAAACGTTTTTATGGATATGTCGGTGTAAGTGTGTATTACATTCGTTTAAATTTCGTGCAATCATCGCTGCGCTGTTGCGTAAATTTTCAGTAGAATTGGTTTCCAATTTAAAATAGTCAGTTCAAGGCCCTCAATGTACTTATGTGTTAATGTGTTATGCTTGAGAGATCAAAAACAAAGATTTTCATTGCTCATTACTTTCGCTTGCTTAAGCAGCAGACATGAATTTCTTAAGAAATACGAAATATAATTATGTTTGAGAAGTAATGGCACCGCAGTTAAGTCCAGAATTGTAAAAAAAGCTGAAAGTTATTTTTTGGAATTATTTTTTCTTCTCGCTTTGAGCAATATAATTAACACTAAACTCAAAAAGACGTGAGAATATCATGAATCTCACATATTTTATTTGAAGCTACTTTTTAATATTGATCGAGCCTCTATATACATATGTATTTTGATAAAAAAAAAGCGTAGCAGTCCCGAAATAAAGTTTTCGGGATCCCGAAATTTCGTGATTGTTGAAGCGTAAAAAAGTATAGTTTCTTGCCACTATAATTTAGATTTAAAAAAATGTCGCAGTCCCGAAATAAAGTTTTCGGGATCCTGAACTTTCGGGATTATTGAAATGTTGCAAAATTGAATGCTCTATGTTAACAATTTTAAAATCTCTTTGTTTAATAACTATTATTATATTTGTTTTCCTTTGCAGCCAAATCTTTAAGTACAAACTAGAAGTTCCCAACTAATAACTTATATAATTTGTATATCTGATGTTTATTTTTAAACAAATTTTTTCGGGATCCCGAAATTTCGGGATTGGCAAACTATTTCAAATTTAGATGCAGTATTATATACTGATTTTAAATAGTTTTTGCTTTGTATATTTTTCCGGGATCCCGAACTTACGGGATTAACAAAATATTTCAAATATTATGAACTGCATATGAAATACTAACATAAATTATCCTTTAAAATTTGTTTTATGAGATCCTGAAATTTCGGGATTTTCAAAACATGTAAAATATGAGTCCACTACTAAATACTAGTTCAAAGTAGTTTTTGCTTAGTAACTATTAAGTTTATTTCCATTTGAAGCCAAAGTTTATCAAAAATACAATCTAGAACTTTTCACTGAGAAACTTCGTTTATTAGTTATTCGGAAGGGAATGGGCAATTATGGAGATTTTTATGCTATAAACGCGGTTGACCTAATTCTTAAACGCGGGTTATGTATACATATCTACATATACCAGATATTGAATAACTTTACCAGAGCGGCATGTCCTTTGAAAGAAATTCAGAAAATATATGGACACATACATATATACATATATGAGTTCCTACCACAAGTCTACCCTTATCCTAAGGCATTTCAACTTTTCTATGTTTAAGTTGTGAAATATAAATCCAACACTATGCCACTCCGTCCAAAAGTGTGCCACTTGTTCCCTCGTAAAGTTTCCAACGGTTGTTTGGCATAGCGCTGTGCAACGGTAATTTGCAGTTATATTCAATATGTGCGCTCAAAATGTTTAACAAGTAGATACCCACAATTGCCAAATCAATTTTCATTCGACATGACGGCGGATGTGTACAAAAGCGAAAAAGTTCGAAAACTAAAAACTTGAAAAAGAAAAAAATCAAAAAAATTATTAACTTTTGGCTTGGCACATTTCCATTACGATTGCGAATATAGGTCGATGATTGCAATGGTTTTTGTCGAGCGCGGCAAAGTTGAAGCAGCCGAAAGCTTTTGCTACAATCAAGCTAAAATGGAAATGCAAAAGAAATCATCTACAAATGTGTGGATGTATATATGTGTGTGAATGTGCACGTGTATTGGTTAAGCCCTTTTTCGCAAGAAGTGGGTTATTTTCCAGCAGCAAAGTGGCATTGGGGGCGTGCGGCGCGCTGCTAAGATGGAAAGGAAAGCAAGCGAAAATTTCGTTTGAAAAAAGGAAAAAGAAATCGCAGAAAAGAGGTCAGATTTAACCTAACTTTCGGTCGAGTTATTAGTTTTTGCTGAGCGGAAAAAATTTTTCGTCTAATCTCTAATCCCGCTGTGAAGTTTGTCATTCAGCTTAATCTTACTTTCTGCTGCAAATAATGACTTTCGATATTTGTGGATTGAAGGCATTAAATAAATGTGTTTTTTTTTTGCTTTATTATCGGCTGTGTTTAAGATTAGAGATGTTTTAAATACATTTTGCAACTGAAGAAAATTACTATTGCTTTAATTTCATGTATTCTTGGTAATCAAGCTATAAAATAACATTTCAGCTCGTTGACTACTAGCTCACGTCCTCAGCAGGTACTTCGCAATCGCTATTTTTACAATTTGAAAATGATTTTTTTATTTTTTTCCAGAAAAAGGGTTTATGTATACAAGCCTCTCACGAAGAAGACAATATAGAGAATGAATCCGTTAACCTGTCGGACAACCGCGATATAAACACTCATAAATTTTGATGACTTCATAGAATAACTCATATTTGCAATAAGTGAATGCAACAAGTGAATTCTCTCACACAACCACATTCTAAAACGCAAAATAATTTGTTTTTGAATGACATACTAACATACATATGCAGATAAAGATTTTCTGCCCTCCGTGTTTTTTGGGATCCCGAAATTTCGGGATTGACCAAAAACATTTCAATTGTCAATACACTTCTAGAAATTAGTTTCAAGCAGTTTCTGCTTTGTGTATTTTTCGGAATCCCGAAATTTCGGGATTTATAAAATATTTAAAGTTTAAATATATGTACTTATAGAAGCTAGTTTAAAGTAGTTCTGTTCCAAGTATTTTTCGTGACCCCGAAATTTGGGGAGTGAAAAAATATTTAAATTTTAGCTGCACTCATAGACAATAGTTTGAAATAGCTTTTGCGGCGTGTTTTTTCGGGATTCCGAAATTTCGGGATTGATAAAATATTTTCAGTTTAAATACACTTTTAGAAACTAGTTTAAAGTAATTTATGCTTTGTGTATTTTTCGGGATCCCGAAATTTCGGGTTTGAAAAAATATTTGAATTTTAGATGCACTCATAAACAATAGTATAAAGTTGCGTTTGATGCGAGTTCTTACGGGATCCCGAAATTTCGGGATTCACAACCTACATATGTATGTATGTACATATTTTAAATGTGAATGTAAGTACTTTAAGAAGCTATTTTCAAGTAGCTATTGCTTAGTAACTATCAGATTATTTTCAATTGGAGCCATCCATATTTTGCCAAAAATACAAGTGAAAACTTTTCACTAAGAAACCTAAATGTTAAATTCCAGTCTGTAGTTTTTCTGGATCCTCCTTTCATAGAAAAGATGTTATCCTCAATTTATATAAAATCCAACTCTAAATCTACATGGTTCTGATTAGGCAAAACCAGTCCTTTTTCCAATCCAATAAAATTTACTATGTTCTGTAAAAGCTGCCTTCTATAAGGCAAAAAATCGCTAAAAATATGAACTCCATATAACTTAGTTAACATTATTCCTATTATTTTTAAATACTCCTTCACTTCTACAGTTCTTTTCCATATTACTTGTCCGCTTTCTTCGTAAATATTTAACAAATTTTTCACAAACTCCAGCTTCAAAACGTAAACGCTGCTGGAGAAACCACAGAAGTAGAAATAGTGGCGGCGTATAAAGTAAAATGCAACAAATAAAATGAAATGGCCGCGCAATCAATTGGGAACACTAGGTCAATGTCCATAGGCGGTTGATAACGACAAGCCGTCACGAAATAAGTGGTGCCGGCTTGCGAATAGCGAATAGTCTCGCTTGGGACTAAACTGGTCATTCGCGTATGCCCCCATACCCGTTCACCCTGTCATTTAATTATTGTGAATGTTCCACTTTTACATCGCCCGAGTATTCACCATAAAAAAACCATTTAGGGCAATAAATGATTTTTGTAACTCGCATCCGTTTGGTCTCCTCGCATAGTGTTGTTTGAGCGCATTGGAAAAGTATCGCCCGCTGCACACGAAAGCAACAGGATTTAGCAGTAGTTGTTGCTTTAAACTTTTTTTAAATATTCTGGTTGTAGACCACAAGTAATTGGTGGAAAGTAACAAAATGGACCAATTATTTGAACCCACCTTAAAATCGCGGACGCAATAAAATCAGGAATTTCTTCACATTTTCAACAGCCGTAGGAAGATATTTAGCCACTCGACGAATTGAAGGAGCTGCGTATTCCGGACACATTACTTTCTTATTTAATCATGCAATTGATTATCATTAATGATAAAATCTCAGATGTGATCCTTTTCCTTGAAGTTTGTTTCGAAAGATTCTGTCATTCTTAACAGTCTATGATATACTTTCAAACTTATCCCAGAGTCAGAGCCAAGCAAGGAAGGAAAATGATGTATACTTGTGGTTATGTTGACCCTTCCTTTATCTTCAACTACTGTGTTCACTATTTAGCACTTTTTTTTAGTTCCAAGTAATCTGTAATCTATGATCCTTAAGATCGTTTTCTTGACATAAAATATTAAGATTTCTTGTTAATGAAACAAAATGGGCTTCTTTTGAGCCAATACAAGCATTTCATCCAATATGATAATCTAATTTTCCATTCACTTATTATAAGACTTGTCTGGGATAGTCTAAAGTACCATATTCATATTCATAAATCCATATCTTGTCATTGATCTTACGATCTTTACGTTACTCGATGTCGTTTTGGCAAAAGACTCAGGTCTTTTAAAACCCAAAGCATTAACCACAGTATTACCCAAAACATTAACCTAACATTAACCAGACATTAACCAAAATATTAACCAAAACATTAACCAGAACATTAATCAAAACGTATTTAGTCGATCCATAAGAAATGTTGAGATCCTCTACTATTTCTCGGATGCCAACACGAAGCTTTTGAAGCTCTGTTTCTTCGCCTTTTTTCACTGACTTTTAGACTTTCACTAGTAAAAAATGGACAAACTTTTTGCCTCGTAAACAAGCAGCTGCCGAAAACGCACCAACACAAACATAGAGAAGGTTGTGTCCTCGAATTTTTTTAATCGATTTGGTTTGCAAGCGGAGTCCGGATCAAATGTGATCACATGATAACTCTAGTTTTCTCCAGTGAAAATTGTTTCTTCTGTTCTTCATTTACCAACAAAAGTACTTCCCACTTCATCTCCAGCCAATTTGCGGCACTCACACACGCATACAGCAACAATCGAAAGCGGAAGATCTTAGCAAAGTAGCGAAAATAAGTTTTGAGAGCAGCTGTTTGTGAACAGAACTTTTTTTTTTAATTTTTTCCGCATTTCACAGAAGCAAAATTTCGCACACACACATGCATATATAGCAAATGCATGCATACATACATAAAAAGTAAGTATATGCAACTCGCTTCCGAAAAATTGCAAGTTTTTGTTGTTGCCACTTGCATTATTTATGCATTCAGAGCCACTATCGCTGCGCCGCTGTGCTCAATATTTATTCCACATAGCTTCTTTTCGTTGTTGTTTTTCTTATTTTTGCTTTTCTTTTATCACATTTTGTGCCGGCATTTGGTGAAAAGTGTAACGCCACCGCCGGCAACAGCAGCTTAACTACTCATTTGGCTCGCTCTCGCCAACTTGCCACCAAATGCCTTCCCGCCGACACATGCCTCTGCGCCGCCACAAACTTGCGAATATTTTCCAGCAACAATTTTTCTTTCGCCTACTTTACGCTCTTGCATTGTTTGCTGTTTGCTGCTTGTTGTTGCTGGTGTTGGTGTTGGTCGTGCGTTGTGCTTGTCGGTCGCTGGCGATAGTTTCGCTGCAGTGTAAAGTTGCTGGAAAACATGTTGCTGCCACATTGCTGTATACAAATGTATAGAAGAAGAAAATTAGTGTTCACTGTGAGCACGTAGCGTCATATGTGTGTTAGTGTTAGTGTGTGTTTGTACGAGAGTGTCGCTGTCTGAATTTGGTGTTGGCCCACAAACGCGCCATGAAATGGGCACAAGTGAAAGAGATGCTGCGCGGCAACGTCAGTGCGTTGCGTGCTAACTTTTCGCAAACATTCGCACTTTTGCATGTGTGTGGGTGTGTGTGTTGCAGTTGCAAGTTGTTTATCTTTGGCGAGTCGTATGTGTGTGTGTGTAGTTTTATTATTTGTATCTTTGTACCAGTTCCAGTTTTTACTTTAGCTCAGTTTTTGTTTTACTTTTTCATTTATTTTTCGCTTAACATAATATTTTTGTAGTCGGTCAGTGGTCACTTTCTGTCACGGATGTGGCATGAATTTTAAGTGATTCATGATGCGTTTGTTTGCAGAATTTTCATGTTTAAAGAAAATATGTGAGTGGAATATATTGAGTTTTTATAAGCGCATATACATATATACTTAAGCTTCTGCTTCCTTCAGTGAATAAATTTATCTTATATTTTGGTGCATCATTTTCTATTAAAAAGATCTGGTTTAAAATATTCTTTAGAAAACTTTTGTAGAATATTTTAAGCCTCCATTGGCCCCAAAATATAATTTATGCAGAGATTTTCAAAAGCAAAGCTCAAAATTACTAGGCGGGTGGTAAATAACAGGTGTAAATGTTAAAAAGTAAGATTTATTTCAAATTTTTAGAAGTTTACACCTAGGTCATCTCGGATCCCATTTATAACATCTGATCAAAATTGATCCGGACTGACCAAAAAACTTGTTCCAAAGTAAGATTTATTTCATATTTTTAAAAATTTACACCTAGGTCATCTCGGGACCCATTTATAATATATGATCAAAATTGACCCGGACTGACAAAAAACATGTTCCAAAGTAAGATTTATTTCATATTTTTAAAAATTTACACCTAGGTCATCTCGGGACCCATTTATAATATATGATCAAAATTGACCCGGACTGACAAAAAGTCTATTTTCACTTTTTTATTACAAAACGTTATTATCGCCTTCAAACTATGCTACTGTGTCATTACCGAAGCGATGGAGCCTTTAACTTGCGTCTGTTAGCAGGTGTTTTGGTGTTTTAGGCTCCCTGTCGCATAACAGGCAATTTCCCAAGCAGCTAGGCCCATTTTGTATAAGTTCTTCTGCAGTTTGCAGTGTCCAGAGTAGAATGCGCCCAGTAGTCTGGGTTCGTCTCTAGGCAGGTTGATTGCATATTCAAACCTGCTGAGGTGGTAACCCCTCGTTAGCAACTTGGTTGCCTTGTAGTTGTTGCCCTGCCTCTGCCTTGAACAGCTCCTTTATCGTATAAGAACCCACCCCAATGAAGGGTTTAGATCCTACCATGTTAGTGAATACTGCGTAGCGGGCGAGCTCATCAGCCAGTTCATTCCAAGCTACACCTATATGACCGAGCACACCGTTGAGGTGAATTTGGTAACGTTCCACTAGGCTATTTAGACGTTCTCTATATTCCTACCGCTTGATAATCGCTAAGTATTTTTATACGATCGTTGCGATAGTTGCGGTAGAAGTTTATCTCTACGCACCGACTTATGCCAAGGACTTCTGAAAAATGCTCGGAAAACTTCCCATAGGTATGGAGAGTTTGGCTCGTGGTCCTGCGACTCTTGCATTGCACAACTTGATTGTGCTATCCCTAAGCAGTAGCTCGAGAGCTCGTCTGCAGTCAGCCTTGCTGTTAAGGGTAACCTTGATCTTCTTAGTGAAGTTTACCTTTTAGTAATGCTGTTGGTTGTTAGAAGGGCCAATGCTATTACACCAGCTACATCTTACACTGCGTTGCTATGGTCTCTGCGGTTGGTCTCCCAAGTGGGCCAAAGCGGCACTCGTAGCTCCGACAGCTTTGTGATGACCAACATTTTATATCGAATTTCGGACCTGCAATCGTCGGTCTGTCAATATGTGGTTGTGGACTTTTTTCACGTCTTCCCTAAGAGTTAGCTGCTTTTGGGGCACCTGGGGCTGGCACATCAAAAATATATATGAAATTCGTAAAACTAATTGTTGACGGTCGATGAAACGTACGGTTGAAGCAACAAGTCACCAACGATTATAGCTCTTCTTCCAATTTTGTAAAGTCCTTGTATATGTCCGACTCTACGCGGTCAAACCCAAATTACTTGTCCGAAATTGTACGAACTGTCCGGTCCTGTCGAACGGTCTGAAATTTTGCACCCGTCTTTTTCTGCCAAAGAAGTTGTTAAATTTTCAGTTTCGCCGATATCGGATCACTATAACATATAGCTGTCTTACAATGTTTCTTGTATGGAAAACTTTTTTATGTGAGGAGATGTCTTCTCAAATTTTGGTTTAATTTATTATCTAAGAAAATAAAGACAATATTCAAGGAAACTGTTCAGGTCGAAGCACTATAGCATATAGCTGCCAAACAAACTGAACAATCGGAATCAAGTTCTTCGTTAAGGGTGTATAGCTTTTTTTATTTTTCTTGTTTTTGTTATTTTTTGTTCAGGCAATATCCAGTATTAGAAAAAATATTTCATCTACCACCGAATTTCAGCTACTTCAGCTATGCCTTTTCATATTTTATAAATTTTAATGAATTTTGAAACATTTAGCTGCAAAATATACTCAATTTTATTTATAAGCCACTCTGAGGACCCTTTGTCTGCGTGTTTTACGTTGGTAAATTCGGCCAATGCACAATTTACGTGCGCATACCGTGAAGTTGCAAATTTGTGGCATGCAACGCTACGCAATGCAACGACATGCCATGCCTGCAACAATGTTCGTATGCAGCACATACATTTTAATGCATAACAACAAAAGCAATAACACAAGCAAACAAAAAAGTCGCAACTCATGCATGTCATTGCAAGTGAGCAAGACGGCGAATAAAATGAGAGAATCATGCGGTGAAATAGCAAAATAAATAAGCATAAAGATGTGCAAATATTGTAAATAGAATAGAAAAAGATTTTTATAAAAACACAAGAGTGCCTACAAATTGCTGCAGACTAAATATTAGCGCGTTTCTAAAGCGAAAAATTCGTGCGAAACAAAGTCCTTCGGCGCATTGCAATGCGATGCGGTCGGGCTAATGAACTCATCATTCACTCTTCATTTTCGTATTTGCAACTCAAAGTCGTCGCACACACACACACACACATCTGCTTACATCCATATGGCATGGGTAGCTCAGATGGCCGCACATATCCGACCACTTAATGGCCAATGACTGACAATCTGTTGCTGCCGCCGCCGGTGCTGCTGCTGCTGTTGCGTAGTGTGCTGCAAATGATCCGCCGTCCGGCTGGCCGACTCGCTGCTTCGCTGGCTGGCTGTTCTTATCATCGCAGTGTGGTCGGCAATGTTGTTGTGCTAGAAAGCGCATAGCTGCTAGAGCCAAGCAAAAAGCTGTTGACGTGCATGAGTGCCGCTGACCGCATGCTGATAGCCGCACAAACTCACACACACATATATGCGGCCACTGGGAATTAGTGGCGCGCAAGTACGCAAAAAATATCCCTAGTTTTTATCTATTTAATGTTTCACTAGTTTCGTTTTTTTCCTTCATACGCTGAACACAATGGTCGCGACAGACGACAACCGACATCTTTCAAATATTAAAATACACTCGTTCTTATGGACACTGTTATTTTGTCAGCTGCACGACTATGCGACGGTAGGCCGACAGTTGTCGTTCTCGCTAAATTTAAAATTTTCCTATATTTGCCTGCGACAGTAGGACGACAGTAGAGTTGACAGTAGAATGGAAGATAGAGAGATGAGGAAAAGTGGTGATGCCACTAATATGTAAAATGTAAAATTATTCACAGCTCTTACAAACTTAACGTTATTTTACAAATAAAAGCATAAAATAGCTCTATTATAGCTGTTATATGATTTGTACTAACAATTGATAATTTAAAACAAAAATATATACCTATTTACTTATTTTTTGCATAAAAACTTTCACTTTGAACAAAATATTAAAATTTCATTGAAGTGCAAGGTATTAGTATGGCCACAACGAAATTGTGTACATGCAAAATGGAGAGCTGTGTTGTCTTGTTTACATGTGTTCAGGTAGTAGGATGCACAACGCCGTTTTCAGTTCACTGTCGTGATGCAATGTTGTGTCGCAACCATTGTGTTCAGCGTATCAAACTCACTTTTACTATATTTTGTACACACTGTTGTTCTTGCTTTCGCTCTTATTGTTGTTGTTGTCGTTGGATTTGTCTTTATTTGCGCTGTCAGCATGCCAAATGGCACAGCAGCGAGGAATTGACAGCTCAGCAAATGTGACACTTAATCATTTTGTCAACACAAAGTGGGAGAGGGGGCAGGCAGCAAGAGGTTGGTGTGCTATTCTTGCAGAAAATATATGCGAAAATTATATTTTAAACTTAAATAACGGAAAACATTTATATAATTAATTTTTTTTTACATTTTGCAGGAGGCAATTTGGTACTTAAAATAATTGAAATATATTTTTAGCAGGAAATGCTTGCTAATAAATCATGCAAGTTTTGGGGCGAAACCTCACTTAAGTGGCTTAACAAAAATAATATTACACGAACATTACTAAAATTAAGTTACTCCAAGTTGAAAATTTTTTGGAAGTCGAGCAAGTTTTTGCTGAAAATTTAGTTATTTTTAAAAAATATCGAGAAAAATTAAAAAGGACAAAGTTTTGAGGGGTTACATGGGTTTCCTCTGGTAAAAAACATCCTTTTTCAACCATTTTTTTCTCATATAAAAAATGAAATATTTTATCAGAATTTTTTATTGTTACAAACATACACTATTAACACGAAAATCTGAAATTTTTGGAAAAAATAAAATATAAAATATGAAAAATTTGAGTACATAGTTACTAATCAACCCAAAGCATCCATGATTATAACACGAACCCGTTACTTGTTCTAAATTATAGAAAAATATGTTTATATGGTAATAATTATTGAAAAATTTGTCCACACATGAGTATACATATGTATTTATGTTAAAAAATATTATACTAAAAAAATAAAAAAACCTTTCAGAACAATTTCTTGGAATTTTATGTGAAAAAGAATTATTATAATAACCACTAAACCATTATGTGTCTCAGAAATATTTCAAATATTTTTGTAAAAGAAAAGGAAACCAATTATTTGCTGCTTGCCAAGCGTGTAAATGAGTTGACAGCAATAAAATAGCGTGTTTCGCACAAATTGGCATGCGGCCTGGCGCACACTTTTACTTTCGAAAGCGGAAGGCAGCCAAATAGTCAAATAGCTTGGCATTTAAGTAGGGAATGTGGCTAAAGTTAATTTTTTTTTTTTTGCAATTGGGCAAAAATTATTTTTGAAAATAAAAAAAATAATCTGTGGGAAAAAAATATTTCACATTTTTTTTAACATTTTTTATTATTATTAAAATTTTTTTGCATTATGTTTTTTTTTACTATTTTTATATATAAATATTTGCAATATATTTTATAATTTTTATAACATTCTTTGTATAATTTTAATCTTTTTTTAATTAATAATATTTTTTTTTAATTTTATCTATAAACTAATACTCGTATTATAAAACATTTTTGAAAAAAATAAAAACCTAAAAATAAAATATTTCAACTTTGTTAAAAATTTGTATAATTATACATTTTTATTCCATTATATTGCTTTTTTTGTTTTCTATTTTTGTATTATATTTATGTTTTTTTTAAATTATTTGTATATTTTTTATTTTTTTCTTTCTTATTTTAATTATATATATATTTTTTATTTTATCCATAATTTTATTGTTATTTTTATTATTACCATGAAAATATGGTTTTTTTTAATAATTATTATTATCCATATTTTTTTAAATAATTTTTTTTAGTTTTTTTATATAATTTTGAAAGAGGACACTTTTTTTTCGACTAGTAAGTTGTAGGGAATTTGGCAAAAATTATTTTTGAAAATAAAAATTTCTAACATTTATTAAATTATTAATTTTTTTTCGTTATAATGTTTTTTGCATATTTTTCATTTTTTGTTCCTTTTTTAATTTATATATTTTTTTTAATTTGCCCATAATTTTTTAAAAGCTTTCGTTTATACTTATTTTAATATTTTTTATAATTTTGAAAAAGAATACTTCTTTTCGAAAATGGCAGGGAGGAACTTGGCCAAAATTACGTTTTAATATATAGTATGGGGAAAACCCAATCAATTTTTAAAATTTTTATTCTAATTTTATTTTTCATAATTTTTCAATATTTTTTTATAATTTATTTTTTAGTTCTTTTTGATTGTATTTATTATTTTTATAACTTTATTATTATTTTAATATTTTATGAATTAAATTCCAATACTTTTTTAATTTTTTATTTTATTTATATTTTTTTATTTACATATATAAATTTCTAATTTTTTTAAATAAATTTTTTTAATGACTTTAGTCTTGTTTCCACTGTTTTCTTTATTTTTTTTTTAATGTATGCTTTTATGTATTTTTCAAATTTTATTTTAAAAAACGTTTTTTTGGTTTTTTGTGCAGAATATGTTTATGACAAACAATAAAACCACAATTTTTTTATATTTTTTATATTATATTATTTTCTAATAGTTTTTTAAATTTTTAAAAATCTTTTTATATATTTTTTTTAAGTTTCTTATTGTATTTATAATTTGTATAACTTTATTATTAAATTCTTTTATTATTTTAAAACTTAAATTTCAATATTTTTTTATAAGATTTATTTTCTTTTATTTATATTTTTTATTTTTATTTATATACATGTACATATATATGTATGTATGTATTTCATAATTTTTTAATTATTATTTTTTAATAATGTTTTATATTTTCTCCCAATGTTTTCTTTTTTTTTTTATTTTAGTTTATGTTTTTATGCATTTTTCAATTTAAATTTTTCCATATTTTTTATGGTTTTTTTTTGCGTAGTACATTTATGCCAAACAATAAAACCACAAATGCTTTGAAATTTCAGTAATTGAAAGCAACTTATAATTTCAAATGAAAAAATTAAGAAAAAAATTAATTCAAATATTTTCATAAATTGAAATAAATATCGCATGCAATTACTTTTTTTTCGCCACTAAATATCCACTAAATTAATGAAATTTGAGCGCATTACAAATAAGGCCATAATTGATTACTCATACGCCCCGACGCCCACTTCAGGCGGCGCGCTTTGTTGGCAAATCGATAAAAACACGCGCTCGCTAAGGACAGTCATTAATGAGCATAAAAGTTTATGTTATAAATAAATGCGGTTAATAGCGCAATACAATCAACTGAGCACACACACACACAGACTAAGCTGCAAACACTGGCATACATACATATATGCTGACATATAAATGCACTAGCTTAGAATGAAAAAAGCTTTGTTTTTTGTGTCGCTTCTTCAGCAAACTATTTGTGTGTGTCTATGTATTTGTATGTTTTTATGTCTGTGTGTATATGTGTTTGTGTAGACTCTCCACCCAATTGCCTGCTCAAGCTCACTGGCATATTAACAAAGTGTATTGAACTATGAGAAATTTAATTGTTAACAAATAAAAGTGTCGTTGACAACCCGCAAAAACATGAAAGCAACAGGCTGAAAGACAGAAGAACAAAAACAACAACTACACTTCCACAAAAACATAGGAGTAAACATGCAGCAACAACAACAAAAGAACGCTACTAACAAGCAGCAACTATGTGCCACTAGTTATTTATAGTTTACATGCACAAACCTACATACATACATACTTCTAAGCAAAAGCAAAAACAACAACAAAGCACAAAAAACAATATTAGACAGTAAAAGTCCACTTGACGCGCACAAAGAGCAATTTCTGTGCGATTTATCATTATCTTCCAAAAGTCTTCAAAAGTCTCAAACGCTCTGGTGTTGTTATTGTTGTACATGCTTACATACATATGTAGCATAAAAAAGTGCTGAATGAATGCTCTTGACTCATGAAAACTTGAAGTGTTATAACAGCGACAATAAATCTTTGCATATACATACATACACGAGTATATACACACATATACACCACTAAATACATATATTTCACTACAATGTGTCATGTTGAAGGCATAATTCTTTAAATTCGCACTTATGTTGGGCCTTTACGCTTTTTTGATATATGTCTATGAGTAGGCGTATACGCACACACACACACACTCAAACACTTACTTGCTTAGAATGTTGCGAATATTAATAAAAAATAATGCTTGTACAAGTGTTGGATATTAAAAAATCGGCACACAAGCTGTTTGCCAATAATTTATTGTTTTGTCAAAAAATTAGTAGTCGCATGCGTAAGCTACTACAAGTGTGTGTGTGTGGGTGAGTACATGCTCTGGTATTTAAATTAATTTTCGTTATTAGTTTAGACCTCTGTTGTTCCCATTTCGCACACCCTGCGGTTGGTTTTGCGCAGCTTCAGTTGTTTAGAAATTACAAAAAAAAAAAAAAAAATTGAAAAAAAAAATTTTCCGGCATCACTGAAACTATAATACCCTATAAAGATATATTTCTAGATAGATTTAAATGGTATAAAAAGATCTCTAGTTCGATTTTGATCGGTCAGTTCGTATGACAGCTACATATATGCTATAGGGATCCGGACTCGAAAATTTCTTCCATAATTGTATCGGTGTCTTGAAAATGTAATCTGTGCCAAATTTCGTGTAGATATCTTGTCAATTAAAAAAGTTTTCCATACAGGAACTTGATTTGGATTGGTCGGTTCGTATGGCAGCTATATGCTATAGTGATCCGATCTGAAAAAATATATTTGGGTATTCTACCATTGTCTTGGAAAGTAATCTGTGCCATATTTCATAAAGATATTTCGTAAAACAAAAAAGTTTTTAATACAAGAACTTTATTTGGATTGGTCGGTTCGTATGACAGCTATATGCTATAGCAGTCTGATATCGGCGATTCCGAGAAATAAGCAGCTTCTTATGGAGAAAAGGAAGTATGCAAAATTTCAGATCGATATCTCGAAAACTGTGGGACTGATTCGTGTATATAAAGACGAACCGACCAACGGGTTTGGCTAAGTCGTATCATCTTGTCACGCTCATCATTTATATATACATACATACATACATGCATACTTTATAGGGTTTTCTACGTTTCCGTTTGGGTATTAATAATAATGTATTTCTCCAAGTAATCAATGTAGATCACATCTTCAGTCAATTTATTTTTTTTCGGCCGATAGCGCAGTCTGCGCCTTCTACGGGGTAAGTTCGTCGAGGGAAGTCCATTTATTCGTCGGTTCTCTGGTCTTTGTTAGTTCAAATGGATCTATATATCATCGACGGTCACGAAGGGAGGTAGAGGCTCCTTTCGATTGCGCTTAAACAGCGTAACACTTCTTCTTCTTTATTGGCGTAGACACCGCTCACGCGGGTATAACCGAGCTGACAACAGCGCGAAGCTGTTTTCTTCTTTTCATTGGCAGTGTTTTTTACGTGGTGGCTCCCAAACCAAGTGAACAACCCTGGATAGGGGTTGTTGTTGGCTAACCAGACGATACTTGGTCTAAGGCCGGAAGTCGTGAGCTTCTTGAACGATATGTAAAAGAATGGTTTCTGGCCACTCCCAAGTGAATGACGCTCAGTGAATTTTCCTCACTTGCGTGAACTTCTACACATGGCTCTATCCTCCATCATCCTCCAGTAGTTTTTTGAGATTTCTATTGGCTCAGCGATCTCGCGCACCTTCAATCCACGGTCTGCCAATACGAACTCGTGAACTTTTGTCACATTGTCCTCCGCTAAACGCGACAGTCGGTTCTACGTAATCGGCAGGGACTCGAATTATTGTTCACGAAGGTCTGTCGACTCAGCAGCAGTCCTCCAAGTTAATTGAGCGATCTTTTCTGCCACTAAAACAATAACAACAATCTTCTATCTAGTCAACTATAACTGTTTAAAGTCAATATCTCAAACAAAATTCACATAACTGTAAAGTTATAACTGTAATTGACGAATGCAATAAGTTCTGAGTAATAACAGTCATTGCTAATTATTTCTCATTTCTGTAATAGCAACAATTCCACACTTCAAGGTTGGCTAATCTGGAGTAAACCGCTAATAAACAAATGAATGTAATTATAATGCGAAAACCATGCACTTCTAAATCAAAAAAATTATTTAATAATACAATGAAGCAAATCGTCGGCATCTAGAAAAGAGAACAAGGTTAATTTGATATTAAAAAATCACACAAGTTAAGAATTCTCTGAGATTTCGTTGTGCGTCTTCGCGTTGCAGTTACAATCGAAAATCGAAATTGAAATATAACTTATTTTAAGCGAATACCAAAAATACGAAAATCTTGCTGGCAAAAAAAGAACATATCATAAAGGGTGATCCATTTCAAAGTTCCTTACTTTTTTAAAGAAAAAACACAGAAAATTTAAATTTATTTGGGAATGTTTATTATCATTCGAAAGACCATTCTTTGGCATTTATTTGTTGAAGATGACTTTCAAATGTTGGCCGCGGCTACGTCTCAGATGGTCCATCCATTGAGTCTCATTTGCGAAGAATCGTTCAAGCATTTCGACTAGTAACTGATGACACGCGTGTTGTTTGTTTTAAGGCCTGAATCGAAGCGAGATTTTTCACATAGACTTTGGACTTTTCATATTCCCACAGGAAAA
Source organism: Bactrocera zonata (assembly GCA_037783105.1). Taxonomy (NCBI): domain Eukaryota; kingdom Metazoa; phylum Arthropoda; class Insecta; order Diptera; family Tephritidae; genus Bactrocera; species Bactrocera zonata. The sequence goes on along the minus strand of JBAWJQ010005835.1, from coordinate 1,810,911 downwards.
AGTCTAGTGTTGTGATATCACACGATCTCGGTTGCTCATCGACCAGCCCAAAACGTGAAATTAACTGCTCACCGAAGTGTTCTAAAAACCCCTTGATTGATGCGTTGTGTGGGAAGTGACGCCGTCTTGTTGAAACCAAATGACGCCGAGATCACGAGCTTCAATTTCACACAAGGTTCACATGGCGTGATAACAGCCATGGTTGCCTTCTCACCGGCATCATTTTTGAAGAAATATGGACCGATGATTATACCTGTCCACAAACCACACCAAACCGGAGTTTTTTCTGAATAAAATAATACCTCTTGAATCTCTTCAGGTTACTCTTCGTTCCAAAAATGGCAATTTCGCTTGATCGACTTTTTATTCAAGATCATTGAGCCAGAAATGGGTCTCATCGCTGAACAAATTTTGCCTCGAAAACGTCAGATCTTCTTGGAGCTTTTCAAGAGCCCATAGAGCAAAGCGTTGTCCTTTAAGAAAATCTATGCGGCTTCAGTTCTTGCAGAAGTTCTTTCAGTTCTGCTGTGAAACTTTAATTTGTACTTGATTAGTTTTGGTTTTCCAAATCTTTACTTAGATTTAATAAAAACCGTTACTATTTATGCTTATATGCAATTTTTTTAACACAAAAACTAATAATCTTCCTTTTTCCTTTACTTTCAGCTGTTCGTTATGGTCGCGTACCGAAACGTTCACGTGAGCTGAATGGCACACCTTCGTCCACGGATGATCCGAACGTTATTGTGCGTGTGAATACACCGAATACACCGCAAACGCCACAAATGTGTTCAGTCGCCTCGTCACCCTCCGAATTGGGCTGTACGGGCCAAAGTAGTGTCGCCAACACAGCCAACACACCGGGACCGGGCGGTGTTGGTGGCATGGGTGTGGGCGTCAATATGAGCGTCAGCGTAGGTGCCGGCGGTGCTGGCGGCATGATGGGACAGTGCGGCAATGTTAGCGTCGGCGTCGGCGGTATGAGTGTGGTCGGTAACGGTGGCAGTGTTGGTGGTGGTGGCGGCGTCGGTGGTAATGTTGGCATTACCAACGTCGACAATAACGGTTGCGGTGTTGTCGATATGCAAGGCCCTACCGCCGAACTGACCGTTTACGATGTGATTATGTGCGTCTCACAGGCGCATCGCATGCACTGCTCATACACGGAGGAGCAGACACGCGAACTGATGCGGCGACCGGTGGCGGTGCCGCAGAATGGAGTAAGTACATGCTATGTAGGTAAACGTTCTTATTGTGCTATATTCACATACCGTTATGCAAATCCCATGTCCACTAATTTGATTTGGTTTCGTTGAAGCCGCCACAAAATTCTCACTTCCAGTGACGCATACAAATTACTCATCAGCAGCCGTCGCTGTCATGTAATACAACCATTGACCCATAAACGCTGCCTAACAGTCATTAAATCAGCATAACTATAAAGCAATTTTGATGTGTGCGCTTTTCCCCTTTCCCCGTCCGTTGACCTATTTTTCCTCAATTATGCACAAGCTCTTTCCACACTCACGCCGGTCCACTAATTAATTTTTTGTATTTGCTTTCCGTTTCTAGATTGCCACTTCAGTATCGGAGACAATGGAATTTCAGAAAATTTGGCTGTGGCAACAGTATGCGGGGCGCGTCACGCCCGGCGTGCAACGTATCGTCGAATTCGCGAAGCGTGTACCGGGCTTTTGTGATTTTACACAAGACGATCAGCTGATACTCATCAAATTGGGCTTCTTCGAGGTGTGGCTCAGCCATGTGGCACGTATGATCAATGATGCAACGTTGACATTCGACGATGGCACTTATCTGACACGACAACAACTGGAAATTCTTTATGATGTAAGTTAATTCGCAAATGGCAAATAGTTTGAAGACTTTTTTCAGAGGGCGGAGCATAATATTTGTAAATAACAACAATGAACTCAATGAGTTTTGATAGGAGCTCTAATAATTATGGCTCCGAATGTAGCGGTCTCAAATTCGTTGCTTTAATAGTTCGTTACTTGAGACACTATCATGGAGATCACCCTGGAATCTTGGATTCAATGAAAGAACTCGAAATATTTTCTAATCGGATCTTAAAAACGGTACACAGTACGACGGCTTAACATTTTCCGACACCATTGGGTCCAAATATAATTATTTATCCAGTCTAGGAATGTCACATTCCCGATACTAATCTAAGCTATGATCCTCAGTAATGCGGTTAAACGTGTCCCGATATCATTGGGTCCAGTCTAGGACTACCACCATTAGGACTGAATATTTTTTTAATCCAATCGTTAGCTGGATTTTCCAAAGCCATTGGGTCACAATGTACGGCTTTATTCAGTCAAAAATTGCCACTTTTTCGATATAAAATCTTAACAAAGACACTCAGTAAGACGATTAAATGTTTTCCAATGTCATTGGGTCCGACTTCAGTACTTTATCCTGTCTTAGACTGCTACTTCTTCGACATTGAACCCAATTAAGACCTAGTTAGACGAGCACACTTAATGGCAAAATTAATCTTTGTAAAAGGAATTATAATACGTGCTCCATAAGGTTTTAATCATCCAAAATTGTCTCGAGCTTAAGAAATAAAGATTTCTCAAATACTGGTTGTGCCGCAAAAGTTTTCTTCCAGCTATATGTAATCTTTATCAAAGAGACACAACGTTTATACTGATAACTGTAGTACACTCCTTTCGATTGGAACTTCGCAGTATCCTTCGAAACTCTAAATCCCCTCGATAAAAATTTCTTTTTCTTAAAGTTAGCAATCGTACAAAGAGATATGTTCTCGAAAATATAGACCCCTAAATAGAATTGTCGGAAATATGCGTGTATTTTGTACATTGACACTGACCTTCAGTGTTGACACCATTTCCCAAGCAACAGCTTTCTAAAGCGTCGGTCGGGGTGCTCATATTAATTAGAATTCGTAGTCTTCAATAATTTGGAATTCCAGAAGCCTTCGAAGTTGAAAATTCAAAATCGTTATCCATTGAAACATCTTACGATTTCCCTACTTTATTTAAATGACAAAAACAAAATCGTAATTAATGCAAAAATATAAATTGCTCTCTTCCAGAACGACTTTGTCATCTCGCTAGTGAATTTCGCCAACACCCTCAACAGTTACGGCTTAAGCGATACCGAAATCGGGCTCTTCTCCGCCATGGTATTGCTCGCCTCCGATCGTTCCGGCCTCGCTGAACCGAAAATGATTTCACGATCACGCGAACGCGTCGCCGAAGCACTACGTGTACAACTCGTCCGCTCGCGTGCCGGCTCCACACAAGCGCTACAACTGATGCCAGCACTCGAGGCTAAAATACCCGAATTACGCTCGTTGGGCGCCAAGCATTTCTCACATTTAGACTGGTTACGAATGAATTGGACCAAACTGCGATTGCCACCACTCTTCGCCGAGATATTCGATATACCCAAGACAGAGGATGATCTGTGAAGGACAAACGAATAGACTGTGATGCAAGATAATCCAAAAGTAAAAAGAGAAAACATACACGAAGCGTAATAAGGATAAACGTTATGAAAGTGAAATTGCCGCAAAAGACGAAAATACATAAAGAGCGAAGTGGAGGAGGAAAAAAGAAAAGAAAGCGACAGCAGAGTATAAGCATTTGTGTGTAGAGCCGCTGTGAAGCTGTGGGGGCGCGTTGGAACAAACACACAGTTTGCAAAAAGAGATTTATGTATGTGAAAATGAGAAGAGAAACAACAACAACAAATAACAATATGATTACTATACGTTTTCTAAACCTAGCGTGAATAGTTCTTAAGCAACAGAAAACATAAAACATATTTACATATTTAATTTATATATGATGGAACAAAGTGAAAATTATTATATGGAAAAAGTAATAATAATACAAATTGTTTATATAATTTAAAAAATAATCGTAGAACGATTAGCTTATAGGTTTTTCTGCTACTTACTAAAAAAAACATAAAAATAAAAAATTTAAAAAAAAATGTTTTGTTGTTTTATGAAAAAATATTTTAGCAGAAACTCTTTCATAATTTGTGTTTTATGAAAAATAGATACCAGTTTTAGCTATACATACATACATTTATATACATAAATAATTTTAGTAAAGTGAAAAAACATTATTTACAAGCTTACTTACATACATACAAACAAACATCACGTGATCATGCCACAGACAAATGTAACAATGCAATATCAGCAAAAAAAGCAAGAAAAATAAACAAATAACCTTAAATATTTAAAATTTAAATGAAAAACTCTAAGCATTTAAGGACAAGAAAGCATTAAAAATAATAATGAATATTAGAAACTTAGCTACATGTGTAGTAAAACGCATAATTTCAACACTGAAAAAACATAACTAAATGGTGGAAAATTAGCCGTGAACAAATAAAATAAGTATTCAAACATATACGCAAAAACTCATTAAAAAGAAAACACTAAATTCGAAAAACTAAAAAAAATAAGAAGAGCGCTAAATAAATTTATAAAAAACGTATTAAACACGCTGAGAGAAATAAATTTATCGAATGTTATGCAATATTTTTGTTTTAAACATATGTAGCTATACATATGTACACACATGTCTATCATGCCGGCAGTTTATATGAATAAATTCAAAAATTGTACACTAGCTAACACACAATTTTAAAATTTGTTACTTGCTCTTTTGTAAAAAGTAAAGAAAAATATTTTAATTTTTATGTAACATGAAGATATTTTTTTATCATTGATGCACTTGCTCAGCAGTTGATTTTACTTAAAATCGTCTCACACGGCCGTAAATTAAAGAACAAAACAACAACTATAAATCCCAATTGTTAAAACTGTTACACTTAAAGCATACATGCGTACATATGTAAATGGCATAAATAAATTGCATACATGCATCTATGATATATAGCATTAGCGAATATATTAGCAAACTTAGCGCCCATCTCAACTCTAACGAAAAAAAATAAAAATATTGAAACACAAAAAAACAAAACACTACGCGAACAAAAATAAATAACGAAACAAATGTAAATAAGTGCACGAATAATTAACGTAGTAGAAATAAATTACATAATGCCACAACACGAATTCCTGCGCATAAAACTCCGCTCATAAAAATAAACTCCAACTGCTTAGTAGATTATATGACACATACTCGTATGAAAACATTAGAAGTAGCAATAACAAATACACATATTTTATATCCTTCCAGCCACTTGCGTTTCGTGGGTGCGTTTTCAATTTCAAAATATAATTTTCATTAACGTTAAAGCTACAAAATTTTAATTAGCACTAAATGAAAATTCACTGTGTACACTCAAAGTCATATATAGAGTTATACGAGTATATATAATCCAATTGAATTTCTTGACAAATCATACACTAAGTATCAGCGTCGTCTGCCTTCATTATTCACAAACTCGTAAAAAATATTTATTTCATTGCGTCTCATTAAAAATGTTGTAAAATTTGTAGACTTAAATGTATTTTCATTGAACACTTTGTAATGAACTTAAGGTTTCACCTCAACTGCAACATAATTTTCACTTTTTTTGTTGCATACAACACTAACATGCATTTGAACATTTGAGTTGAGGTTCACCTTTCGACATCTTCCAATTCATGAATGCGTTGACTTTCATAACTGACCTAGCCTTAATAATAATGTATATAATGTTTAAAATAAATATATTAATCTATAAATGTATGTGTTAATTAGCACATAAACATATTTCACTCATTAAATATACATACATACGTGCATACATGTATACATACTACATATAAATATATATGATCATTTTATAAATCAGCAATATGCATAAATATGTTCATCTGCAGTAAATATATACATATATCATATATCATTTTCGTCCTTCTCATTTAAATGTTTTTAAACTATAAGTGCCCTGTAGTTTTTGTTTGGTTATTTTTTTGTTTTAAATAAATATTTAAGCATAATTTTAATGAATTCTACATTAAGGCCTGAGTATATGTATATGTAAGTGGCAATCACAGCAACAACACTGCGCATTAATTATTATTTTGTTTGTATTAAATATTTTTTATACATTTTATGGAAAGAATGATAAGAAACACAACAAACTACATTAATTCTATGTTTTACTTTTGCAATTTTAAATAGTTAAAAGTGAATACAAGCAAACGACTACAAAACATTATTAGTTATGTAGATATACATTTTTTTCTAAATAAAACTTAAACTTTTATTACACAAAAACCATCACTTTGTTCTGTTTTATTTTCAATATTAAACGTTGCAGTTAATTTGTTGTAAGATCATTTCATTTGAATTGGTATTTTTATGTCATTCAGCAGGTGTAATTATTTAAAGCTTATTTTAAAGATTGGATGGACGAAAATCAGAGCAACTTAAGCGCAAGAAAATATATTCATTATATAGATTAATTTTTGTTTGATTAATATATTATGGATGCCTGCAAAGGATCAATTCTCTACAAGCCAACTGTGGCAGGTGACTTTTAAATATTCAGCACTTTCCAAAGTATACCTTCGCAGCAGAGCCATCAATTAACAGAGATGTTAAATAGCTGTTTGCTTTTTCACAATATGCAAAGCAATGTAAATTTAAAAATTTTCTGTAAATAATAAAAATGCCAGGAGCTACAAAAAATAAATTCAACTTAACTGTCACAAAAGCTAATTCAAACAGCTGTGTATAAACACGCATTGTCAGTTTCGCGTTGCCAAAATGTTGCAAAAATTGTGCATCCGTTTACACAGATATTTTGTCTCGGCAAAAGAAAATGTATGCTTTTTCCCTGAGATTTTACAAATAAAACTATATGCTGTTGCGCTAAAAATACAATAATGCAAATTCAAAAATAAAAAGTCATTCAACTTTATTTTCATATTAACGCATTTCCCAACAACAAAGCACTGGCAAGTAAACTTCATAACTTTGTAAGCAATTAGTTGGCAAAGCCAAATGCAACTGTGAAGGAAGCCGTTAGTTTTCTTTAACGTACTTGGCAAAGTGAAAATTTTTGCGATTTATTCAGATGCTGAAGTTAGAAATCATTTAATGTTATATTTAACTAAATTCTTTAGTGCAAAGTGTTATAAGCTGTATTTAATCGCTGTTGTTACAAAAACAACTCATTTGGTGCAAAATATTCTATATGTTCTAGTGCTCTACTTTATGTGCATTAAAGTGTGTAAGGCATGCTTCCCAAAATTTCGCAGCACAGCGCGGAATAACCTAAAAAGTGTTGAAAGTTGTGTCACTTCAATCATAATATAGTAAAAAGTATATTAAAATCTTGCAAACTGTTTTAAAAAGTAATTTGAGTGCAGTTCACCTTATATTTCACCTGATAAAGCCTCATTAGCGGAAGAAGTCTTGAGCGGATCCACTGCACAATTTTAATATTAGATTTCCGGTTGTGTGCTGTGGTGTTTATTGAAATCTTTTTCAGATATGTACATCTACATAGAAACATAAAGTCGGTTAAAATTGAAGCTAATGTAAGTAAATTTGTGTCTACTCATTTATACAATATATTACTTTTATATTTATTCGCACTAAATAATATTGAAGCGCATGCATTTCTTATCTTCGAGACCATGATCTAGCAGTTTTTTAGGTATTTCCCTTAATTTATACATGACACTCTAAACAACAAATTATACAACCGAAATTAGTACACTTCCATTCCTTATCATCCCTTAATAATCTTGTTTTTCATAGTTAGTTGAGATACAAAGATTAAAAAGAATTCCCTCTTTAAGCATCTCTAAGACCATGTAAATTAAACGAACCCACATAGTAGGCTTATAGACTCATTATAGAATTTCATCATCAGCTGCAATTCCGTAAGATAATCAAATGTAAACTGTGTAAAAATCCATTATAAGTAACCTAATCACTTGGTAGTAAATAACTTTCTGCCTTTCATTTTGCCTTTATTCAGAGTAAATCATAAAGTACAATTTGCTATATGTGTATGTGTTTAAATCGTAAATTTTTAGATAAAACCTTTGCATTAGTAATATGAAAAAATTAAGTAACAGACTAAGTAGTTTTATATAAGAATTTATTTCTAAAGATTGAAAATATCGCAATTTAAAATTACTTTGAGATAAAATTAACGTTTAGGTCAGACACATTAAATATGAAAACAGGGAGTGTACCTAGGAGTATACATTTGTAGGAGCCATATATGTAGCTTTTAAGTATTTATTAATGCCACAAGTAAAGCATGACTTGCAAATACTGAGTAGGCTGGTGTATTAAAAATTCTATTGCTAAGTGTTTTGTTTTAATTTTATGCTAAACAAATATAATACAAAATATGGCAGTGCACGTAATATGGACTTTAAAAATATTAAAGAAAATCCATATGGTTACTTACATTTACGTCTAAAAAGATAACTTGCATTTTTAGTGCTTCTTATTATTTTTTATAATTTTTTGTGGCATCTCAAAAGCACGAAAAAATAATTAATAGTGGAATTTGTGTGCAAAAGTGTTTTTTTTTGTGATTTTAAATAGAATGAAACCAACATTTTTGTGTTTGAATGCCTTAAACATTTTTCATTCTTAGTTTCATACGCAAATTATAACTCTAACAAGATAATTTTCCAAACTTAAAAAACAAAAGTTACTTAAGATAAATTTACATTTATACAGTGATGACAATGGATGATCATGAACGGTATACTATGTAGTTGCGCAACTGTAGTTATACTAAAAACAACAACATATTAAAGTGTCAAATTTTTCAATTTTTTATGAAAATTCCATTAAAATGTGTGGAAACGGCACATAAAAGTAGAGTTTAAGATAAAATCTAGTTATAGAAGATGTGTTCTAGATCTACTTACATACATACATACATACTAAATTGTGTATGAGATATGAAAATATCGATATACACACTGTTATATGAGCATGTATAACAAAACATAATCGATTTTATGGCGTAACTTAAAAACTTAAAAATTATGCATCTATATGTATGTAAATATACCAATAATATATACATGGTATATGAGAATGTATGCATTTATGGTCATACATTTAGAAATATATAGCACAAATCACTTAACGCGTTTCCTTAATTATTTAAGTGGGTTTACATATGAAGATGAATTTTAAATAACACAAATATACACATAATTTAAAATATTGCTCTTCTTCCTAACAAAAAAAAAAACAAATGAACTCAACATTTTCAAATGTATTTTATGAGGCAATGTAAGGTTTTGCAGTACTATTCTAATCTACTTATCTAATTAAATAATAAGTGAATTAAATGCTTATGTACAACATTTGCAAGTACATATATACTATTATATATGAATGTAAATTTAAACTACTCTTCGCTTTTGCTGTGAAAACCAAAAATAAATAAATAATTAAATGTTTACTCAATCTTGAAGTAGTTCAATTTACTCTTTTTAACTATTTATGAATAGATAACAAAAGAGATAATACACTTAAGCGTTAAACATACACACATGTATGGCATGTGCATAAACACAGACATAAATTATTTACAAATATGAAAAAAATGCAGGTGCAGCATTTCTAATAGAATATAATGAAGTAGTTTACTAACAGCAATAAATATGATAAATAAAATTATAATGATAATAGTGGGAGCTACTACAAAAATATAATAAAAAGTAAAAAAAAAGAAAAAAAAACAATTATATAAACGATTTTCTGTTTTTAAACCCATCGAGCGTAAACTAAATTGTATTCCACAAATTTCTTTAAATCTGAAAATTTAAAAATATTTAGTTAAATACATTGAAACATATATCGGCGTACATGCATACATACCCACATATGTAGAGATAATAATAAACATGGTGAAATTAAAAATATGAGAGAATATATAATATGAATATGAAAATAAAAAACAAAACTGTATTATTGCGTGAAATTTTAAAGGTCATATTTTTACTAAAATATCTTTTAATGTTATTCGCGATTTAAATGAATGTTTATCTGCAAATATTTATCAAGTACTTGAACTTTCTACAAAATGACGACTACTTGATAACTGCCAATTGAGGCATGGGCGTTAAGCAAGCAAATAATTATGCACTCAGCATGCTAATTGTTTACTTATAAATGTTTAAGTATGTATGTACACATGACGAAATACGATAATTAGCTGCCCTTACAAGCATGCAAACATATTACAATCAGAAATAATGCTGTGCAACAACAGTGCACCAACCCGTTTCCACTGCAATCGGGTCTAAGTAACCGAAACGCAGCGGGATTTTTTATCCGACCAAGGACTGTTAGCTCGGCATCGTTCTGGAAATCACTTCAGTAATGTTTTCTGCCACTACAATAACAAAAAAAGTGTAGCAATCATTTATAACGGAAAGTTGTTTCATTTTTATAAACCTTTATTTTAACTTTCAAAACAATTCGATACCAGCTAAACCCAGAGTTTGTAAAATATAGCTAATTTTTTACATACAAATATATGTATGTGGTATATGCAAATTACAGTAATTCTACTAGCATCACTCAGCTGTGTTTTTGCTTCACCCTTCACCCTTTATAATATAATATGTGAGTATAAAATTAGTCATCTCGTGGTTGTGGACTGTATTGTGTCAACTGCTTGGCAAATTCTTGTGCCAATTCTTCACTGGATGCAGCCAAAATACGCCTTGACATAATATCGAATTTGCCGCCTGTGGTATCAACAACAACGCCACCTGCTTCCAGCACTAGAAGTTCGGCAGCACATACGTCCCAAGCGTGTACGCCAAATTCGAAATTGATATCAGCCGCGCCGAGCGCAACCATGCAGAGATTGAGGGCGGCAGCACCCAACATGCGAAAACTGTTGAAAATAGATTATAAAAAAATAAGTGCTATAAACGAAATAAAGTTCACAAACTGAATTTTCAACATACCCGTGCACCTTTGGCACTATATTCCGGATGTTTTCGAAAACCACTTTTAGCTTTTCCGTTTCACGTGAAGTACCAAATTCGGATGTAACTAAAGATTTGCCCAACTCCTTTTGGCCACTCACGTGTATACGACGTCCATTTAGATAGGCACCCTGGCCACGACGCGCACTGAAACGTTGGCCCAGCATTGGATTGAAAACAATACCAATTTCGGTGACTTTTTTCACCTTCAAACCAATTGAAATGCATGAGTGTGGAAAGGAGTGCACGAAATTCATGGTGCCATCAACTGGATCAATAATCCAGGTGGGCGCATCTGTTAGTTTGTTTGGTGCGCCACCAGCAGCGCTCTCCTCCTCCCCAATAAATCTGTAGTGAAATGATAATTTAATTATGAAGTACAAATATGTCACCTTGCCGTTAAAAGTACTTACTTGTGGTCTGGAAAGACATCTAGCAAACCATTTATCAACATCTGTTCCACCTCTTTATCAGTGGCAGTGACCAAGTCAATATCGTTCGCCTTCTCTTCGAACTCTTTTCGTGTTTCATTACGTGTTGCCACCAACTGTATAAAATCGTATAAAAATCGATATACATACATAAATGTGTATATGCATAAACATTTCAGCATAAACAATCATGAATGACATAATCATAAAATATCAGCAACCAGCAGAGCTTGTGGAAACTTACCGCACCAGCTTTGTCTACCAATTGTGAGACAACTTCAAAGCATTTATCCAAATCTACACTGCAATCACCCATTCTGAAATTTTTACTTCTCCAAATGTAATCTGTGTGTATAAATTGACAGGATACGGAATTAAGCGCCGAATAAATGCACTGATAATTTGCAAAACGTTTAAGTAGAAAATAGGAACTGCGGAGCGACGCCGTTGAAAAGGACAGTGCAGATGTGTTACTTCACAATTCTTCGCAAAAATTATCGTCCAGATTTTATATGTTTAATTTAATTAAGTTACAACCACGGCAGCAGTAGAATGCAGCATATGTGCACATTCGCAACGAACTGACGGAAATGTATAAGAAAACAAATTCCAATTGCTGGTGAACGGAAATATTCCACTATCGCCGGCAAAAATATGATAAAAAATATGAAGGTCTGTAAGTGTATTAGCGCTGCGTAGGAGTGATACGAGAGTTGCCATATTTGATTTCATTTATGACTTTTTATTTTTATCACAAATTTTAATTTTCGAAAATTTCATAGTACTAGACTAAAACTTAGGAATTATCAATTCATTATTCTCTATAAATTATTATATACAAAGTTTTTATTTATATACACTATATACATATATGACTTGCTTTACTATTGCAACAATTCTGTAGTATAACAGTGATCCTTCAAATGCGCTGCTGGTGCTTTCGTATTCAACCAGGCTTTCACTTTGCGCACCGCGGGTAAGGGAAATCCTCGATTATATAAGTAGTTATAGATTTTGTTGCTTTTGGTATATATAAACTTAGCTTGTTCCACATCGCTTATAGACCAATGTGTTCTGTTCATTTCAGACTTTAAGATATCTAATTGCTTTTTTGAAAAAATTTTTACTAATTTCGCCTCTATACTTGTCTTCTCAGTTTGTGCCGTTGCTACTTGTTTTTCCAATAATTTTAGTTCATAGCTATGTTTGCGCTTTAAAAATTCTAATTCCTGTTTTACTACTACAATTTCCCTCTCTTGCTTTTTATTTACTTTGCGTAGCTCTTCAATCTCTTGTTGCTGTTTTTCTCTGCATAGAAATTATTCATTTAGATTTTTCAAATTTATTTTATTTTGTGCTGTACTTACAACTTCGTTTCTAAATCTTCGATCTCCTCAAACGGTGTTTTATACGTTTCGAAGAATGGCTCAAGCGATGTAGGTGTTTCGATAGCATTACTCATGTCCAGCAAAGGAACATCACTGTTTGTTAGATCAACGGTTTCTAAAGTTTCCATATTCGCTTCATCGACCGGTACTACTTTAATATTTACCAAATTTTTAATTTACGATTTTACTAAATTAATGAAATTTGCATTACTTGCAGTTTTGTGTTCAGCATTGTATTGTTTAATTAATTCGTTCACAATCCTTCTATTTTCTCTTTGCTTTGATCTTTGTTTACGCTCGGAATTGCTTACCTCCACTTTGAAAATAGTTGGCACAACACCACGCTTTAGTATGCGCTTTTTCGCAAAACCTAAATTGTTTTATGAAATCATAATTAATTTTCTCCAAAACAAATTTTAAAGAAGCGATTAATACCCATTTCATACTCCACTCCGTTTTCGATGTCCTCCTTTTTAAAATGTTTCATGCATATGTAACTCGTTCGCGCATTGAAAACTTGTTTGCGCCTACAGAATATTGCCCATTTCTTTGATAACTCTTCATTAACAGGAAAATTGAAGAAACTGCACGATTCCTTTTGGCAGCTTTGACTTGTACAATTTGAAACCGCACACTTCATTTCAGTTTTTTCTATTTAATTTATGTAGTTTTAAAAACTCAATGAGAAATTATATTCGCGTTCTGAGCTCACGAAAATATTTGCTTTTATGACGTACTATGAACAGCTGATGTTGTCAAAATTGTTACGACTGACTTGCACGTATGTAAATAAGCGAGAATGAGCAGTCGATTGCACGCGTTTATCGATAAATAATTAATAACACATTTTACTTTTAAATAATTGCTTTTCACTTACAAATTTTTAATTTATTTGTAATTTTCTGATATTTGCTGCATGTATTATTTAATTTTAGTTTATTTTTCACATTTTTTGTGAAATTTGTTTCAATCGTGTTCATTAAAATACAGTGCTCGTAAAACCGATGAGCTCTGGTGCGTTAATATTGACAACAGCATTCAAACTGTTGTTGATTCGTCTCTCACTTTAGTTTGCTTTACAACGGATGTTCTTTGGCTACCCACCAGATACTTGGTCTAATACCGGAAGTCGTGAGCTATTAAGCCATATGTAAGAAATCGTTTCTGGCCACTCCAAAGTGGGTGGCGCTCAGAGAACACATGGCGCCATCCTCCTTTAGAAAAATAAATGATAACCCTTTCTACGATATTGTTTACATTTTGCATTTTATTGCTCTCATATTTTCGGCTAAATGTTTATACATTAATTTACATACATATTTGCATATGCGTTAGTGTTGAATAACCATTATCGTTAAATTTTTTGCAACAATTAGACATTTTTTTTAAATAAATACTAAGTTTTTAAAATAACGAAATTCTCATTTCGTATACGTACATATGTATGCATGTATATAGACTGGCTTGTCGGCTTGTGCTGCCACAGTTACAATAAATTTTCAATTTTTTTCTTCAGCTCTAAAGCCTGTTGAAACGAACAACAACAACAACAGTGTGATTATGTAATAATATTTTTTAAACATGTAAATTTATATTAAAGTCATGAAACATGCCTTAGAACAAGTGTAAATTTAATCTACATATGTATAGCATTCTTCCGGGAGGGTTACAATGTGCAAAGTGTTTTTGATTTTCATTTTCGAAATTACATACATTTAAAATGTGTAAACAATATTTATTTGCTATATATTTGTAATAGACATTTTCTTAATAAACAAGTGTAATTTGCGTGATATGTATTTGTTGCTTGCGAGTCTTTTGCAAATAGTTCTGCATCATTGCTAATGTAAATTCAACACAGTTGAACAGGTGTTTGCACCGTGCCAACGGCATACCTGTTATGTACATGTGTGCGTACTTATAATACGAAAACAACACCAACAAACAGTCATTAATGGCCTCCCTCTTGAAAATTGTTTTTTTTTTTACCTTTTAATACAGACAAAATGCTATACAAGTCTCTCTTATCCCTACTGATATGTTAAATAATCACAACTTACAGCCTAACGGATATGTATGCTTGTACGTACATGTTTTTGTGTGCTTGCGGTTACAGCCAAGTCAACTTTATTTTTTCACTAATTTACCTGTTGGATTTAGGAAGCCACAAGTTTTTGTATCCTGCTCCAAAATACATATGTATGTAAGTATATGTATGAGCTTGTTTAAATATATTTAGTTATATACATATAAGTATATGTATATATTTACACATACTATATACTTATGGATGGCTTTATTTGCAGTTTATATATTTTTTTCATGCGACTTTTTTCACTTACACAAGTAATATTCAATTTATACTGAATAAAGTGAATAAAGTGGTACCTTAAAGAAACAGGGTGTCTGGGTTAGTTATCATTAAAAATTAAAAAAAAATAATAATAATTTATAAAGAATTGTTATGTATTTTATTTAACTGAGACTACAAAAAAAAGCAACCAGTCTAGCTTGACGGTGCGCTCTTTCAAAGGTTCTATCTTCTTTGAAGCTTTGAGAAAACATTCTAGACTTATCATGATAATGAAAAAAAAATATGAAAAATAAGATTTTTTGAAATTTCAAAACCCAAATTTTCTTAAATACAAATTTTTCAAATTTTCTTAAGCATTACTCGGAGACTAATGATCCCATAACTATCAAATTTCTCTCCATAGAATTTCCTACTAGTTTTTGATCTGTACGAAAATCCAGAACTTGTATCGAAAATATGCTACTCTGTAATATTTTTGGATTATTTTAACTTCAGAGAGAACATTTCAAAATTACATAAAGATAATATTGTATATGATATCGAAAATATATCGAAAAAGTTTTGAATAATTATCGTTTTTGAAACGATTTATAATTTCTTTTTAATTTTTTTTTTTAGGTTTTTAAAACATATTAATTATAAATAAAAATTATTTAATGTTATTTTCAAACTGTAAACTGATTACATTTCAAATTTTTATTAAATTATTTTTATTAGTTTAATTAAATATCTCACAATTCATTTAAAATCTTAAAATCTTTTTTTGTGGATTAAATTTTATAAAAAGATTGTACTGCATATTTTAAATTGTTGCAAACTATAATTTTATCGATAAATATAAACGATTACAGCAATCAATTTAAAGCGTATCGAATCAGTTTTTTTTTCAATTTCATCATTCTAATAAATTGGAAATAGTAATAATTTATTCCAAATTTAATGCGATAAACCAGCTATATTTATCGATATATTATCGACTAAAAAACTTTCATAGATACGTTAACTTTTATAAACAAAATTTAAATTACTACTATTAATTAAATTTAAATTTTATAAATGTTAACGATTTCGCCAATCGATTTAAAATATATCGAACCAATTATTGTAAATTTTTACCGAGTGATAAATTGAAAACTATTATTTATTATTATTTAAAGTTTTAGTACGGAAACTTACTTTTTTAAACTTACAAATTTTATCGATTGAAATGTTCTTAAACATTTTAACTTTCAATCACAAAATTTAAATTTTAAATTTTATAAATGTTATCTATTTCGGCAATCGATATACAATATATCGAACCAATTACTTTAAATTTTTAATGCCCGATGAATTCGAATTAATTAATTAATATTATTTAAAACTAAAATGTTTATCGATATTTTATCGATTAAAATATTTATCGATTTTTATCGATTGAAATATTTTTAAACCTATTAACTTTAATCACAAAATTAAAACGTTTAAAACAACGCTTAAAATCGTAAAATCTGAATTTATCGATAATTAAATATCGCAAATATAATTATAATATTGACATACATACATATATAAAGTTTCCTAATAACAAATGGAAATTGCCCTAAACGAGGATTGTAAATTAAAAATGTGAAACAAGGTAAGCAATTATTTACTAGTTATCAAAAAAATACTTCTAAACGAGCACAACTGAAAACTTTTTGCTATACTCCAACGAGTTTTTTAGAACACAACAACAAAATATGGAAGACTGTACAAGCAATTTGTATTAAAATAAATATTTATTACAACATTTTTTTTTTTCATTTTACGAGTATAATACAGAAGCTTTTAATTTGAAAAAATTTCAAATTTCTAATCCCAAATGGCGATATAATATTTAAAAAACTAATATTAATTAAATAACAAAAATAAAATAATTAATAATAAATTAAAAAAAAAAATAAATAAAAATAAAATTAATACCAAAAATTGGATCAGAAAAAAAATTATTTAATTTATTATTTATTAGGATTTTTTTAAATATTTTTTTTTTAATTTTCTATTTTTTTTTCATTTTATAATACAGAAGCTTTTAATTTGAAAAAATTTCAAATTTCTAATCCCAAATAGCGATATAATATTTAAAAAACTAATATTAATTAAATAACAAAAATAAAATAATTAATAATAAATTAAATAAAAAAAAATAAAAATAAAATTAATACCAAAAATTGGATAAAAAAAAAATTTTATTTATTATTTATTAGGATTTTTTTAAATATTTTCTTTTTTAAATTTTCTAATTATTAATCAAAGCGGTTTGAAAAAAAGTTAATCCCACAATTCGATTAAAAATTAAAAATCAAATATTCTGTGTGAAAAATTTAATTTTCATTTTGTAATTCTGATAATGGGAATAAAAATTAAGTTTTCATGCAAAAATTAATTTTCAAATTATTAATTAATTAAAATATCGATTTAAAAAAAAATTTAAAAAAATGAATACCGTAAATTGTATTAAATTTTAAAATTTGAGATTTAATTCCAATTTTGAGATTAGAAACTAAATTTCCATACCAAAATTTTAATTTCTTAATTTTTAATTCAATTTGTTCAAGATAATTATTTTATAATAAGATATAACATTGTAATAAAAATTGTATTTCCATTCCAATTTTTTTTTAAATAAATCTTCAAATTATTAATTAATTAAAACACAGTTTCGAAAAAAATCAATACCGAAAATCGGATTAAAATTTAAATATCCTATTTATTTATTTTTTAATCCAATATTCGGTATTTCAAATTTGAAAATTATTTTTATTATAAAATAAAAAAAAAAAATTAATTCAATAACTTTTTAATGCATAATTTGCAACTCTGTACCAAAAGTTTTGAACAATAAAAATTCGTAGCCTTAATTGTGTATAATAAAATGTAAAATGTAACTATAAGCATTTTACTTACCTTTTATAGTATGTACATATGTATGTATTTACATACACACATACACCCTATGTGAGTCTGCCTTCAGTGTGTTATGAAAACTAAAAGTTTTGTGTTTAAATGTTTTCTATTGTTTTTGTTTTGTTATGTATTTCTGATAATTCTTACAAGTTCATACATGTCTAAACATAATAAAAATCTACATGACAATATATTTTAATATACATTTATATATTTTAAATTAATATATACGCATTTATCACATTAAAAATCTACAATGATTCCAAAGTAAAAAGCAATAATTCATTAAATAAAAATTAATTATAAGCGAAAAAACGAGTGCATTCATATCAACATGGTGTTATATTAAAAACTAATTGCTAAACATGCTTTCTATAAACCAATGCGCTAAGTAGTTGTACAGAAACTAGTTTAAAAACTACTTACATATGTATTTCATATATGTATGTGTTGTACATATGTATATGAGATATATCATTAAAATTAAGAATTCTGCTACAAACTGTCATACATTCATATGTTTGTATGTAGGAGTGTATTTGTGGTGCACTTGATTCCTTGTTTTACATTTGCCTTCGCCTTAAATTATATTTCCATTACTACATAATTACATACTTATTTTTCAAAGCTACAAATATACAGGCATATTCTGCATATCTTCACCTAAAATGCAAAATAAGGTAACATCACTTTTTATAGGTTTACAGGCGAAGGAAAAACAATATAATAGAAAACACTCATATTGAAAAAAATTGAGTTTTGGTTATAAAATGGTTATCTATTGGTTATCAAATTATAACAAAATTTGAGTTTCTGTTATAAAGTGGTTATATATTAGTTATCATATACTCATATTGAAAGAAAATTTGAGTTTCGGTTATAAAGTAGTTATCAATAGGTTATTTTATCAGATAGCGATTTTCGATTTTTTTGATGATACGTTGTTTTGCATTTTAGGAGGCGATATGTATGTGTATATAGTTAGCAAGCAAATTTTTGCTAAATATATGTACACTGGAATAGCGAGTTACAAATGTACATACAGTTGACGGGCGCATAATCAGAGAAGTTAAAAAATTATATAAAAATTTTGTACAACCGTTTGAGGCAGGCAACACTGGCTAAAACAATTTTTTTAACAAACAGAACTTCTTGGATTTCAATTTTTTTGGTTATAAAAAATTTCTCTCAAACTGAGCGCTTCAAAATATGTAAGAGATAGAATGAAAATTAAGGAATTCGAGTCAAAAAAGGTTATAGAAAAGGTCATACCTGATAAATGTAGGGCGCTGAGAATATTCTACGGTTCAAATAGCTTCTTTGTCAACAAAAAAAATTTTCGCTCGAATATTTTTTTCGAACACGGTTTTGAAATTTTTTTTCGAACATTATTTTGAAACATTTTTTTTTTTTGAAACATGTTACCCTCGAATGTACATATGTATATATTTTTTGAACATTGTTTTGAAAATTGCTTTTTGAAAAGATTTTCGAATATATTTTCTCGAACATTGGTTTTGAAAACTTTATTTTGAAAATTGTTTCTCTCGAATATTTTTTTTGAAAAATGTTTCGAATATTTTTTTTTCGAACACTGTTTTGAAAAAAAATTATTTTTCTAAAATGTTTCTCTTGAATATTTTTTTTTTAATTTTTTTTTTGAAAAAGCTTTCTCTCGTATATTTTTTTTTCGAACATTGTTGTGAAATTTTGTTTTCTCGAAAATTATAAAAAATGTCTTTTTCAGTTGAATTTCTTGATACAATTTAATAAATCAAAAAACGAATCACCTCTCATTATGCGCCCAAAAAAAAACAAATGTTGAAAACCTAGTAACCAAAACTTGTGCTATGAAATTTAAAACTTAAAGAAAACTCATTTACTTACGCACTTAAAATATTTGGAGAGTTCATAATTCATACATATACTTGTATGTACTATGTATATATGTATAATACGACTGAATTTGCACTATACACAAAAAATCTAAATTGTCAAAAATTATTATTTTTTCTCCAAAAAACAGCAAGAAAAAATTGATTTGTATTGAAGTGTTGTGGAGCATTTTTAATGCTCACTGTGTTTGTTTTTTCAATTTTTGTCTCCAATCTTAAGCATTTGTTTTGTCAAGCATATTTTAAATTGCCTAGTACCGATTCGCTGCCCACTAACTGTATCTTTGCACATAGTCGCCGTCGGCGTCTCTTCCTTTTCCTACTTTTTACAAAATATTTCTAAAATTTTTATATACTCTTTTTCATACAAACATGCACCACCCTACCTACTTTTGTCTGCATGCGTGTCGCAGTTTTACATTCTTTGCTTTACTGTTATTTACTTTTCCGCCGGTCGGTTCTTGAACAATTGATCCACGATACTCTCATCGGCCAGCGTTGAGATGTCGCCAACATTGCGATCATTCAGCGCTACTTTGCGCAACACACGACGCATTATCTTGCCGGATCGTGTTTTGGGCAAACCGGGTGCATGTTGTACCACATCGGGCATAGCGAATGGTCCGATGCGTTCACGCACCAATTTCTTCAATTCCGAAACGAGTTTGGCGTCGAATGTTTCATTCTCATTGGGCGTTATGAAGCAATAGAGGCATTCACCCTTTACTGCGTGTGGTCGGGAAACGACTGCGGCTTCGGCTACACGATGATGTTCGGTAAGCACCGATTCCACTTCGGCAGTGGACATAAGATGTCCAGAAACGTTAAGCATGTCATCGACACGTCCGGTGATCCAGAGATAACCGTCGGCATCGCGGCGTGCACCTAAAAATTATAGAGGAGTTGTTGAAAATATGAATTAAAGAGTTATATTAACAGTATTTTTGCAAAGTATGAAATTTCTTAGTAAAAAATTCGACGAAGTTTTTCCTACAGATTCCTACAGATCCATCTAGCGACACTAGGAGTTTCAGATCTTTTGATTGGTGTGAAATTGTATGTAGTTAAAAAAGTCTCATTTTGCTTTTTGAATCGAAACGCTCTCATAGCGCGATGTATCATGAGCAAGGCTCAAAGACTGGTAGGAAAAATTTTGCATTTCTTTGAGTAATAGGAAGCCTAAATAAGGGACTGTAAGTCCATGAGGTTTTTAATGAAAAGTTGTCTATAAAGATCCGCTTTTGAGCTGTGTATCAAGGTGAGGCAATTCTACAAACGTCTTTCCGTTATTTATATATCACGTGAAGTTCATTTAGTAAAAAATCTAAATTTGGATCCATATAGATCAAATTGAAAATATTTGACGGTTGAGTTCAGCTAGTAATGAACTTAGAAGATTTTGTCTTATCAATATGGGAACTCTACAAGCAAAGATATCTTTCCGAACAACAAACAAAAAACTATATTTAGATCTGTATCGATCTCTTAAGACTCCTAAGAATACCTTGAAAGTATTTAAGACGTTATTTCACGAAAATTAAAATCCGCAGGTAGAAATTCGGATAGAGATAAGACACTACTTTTAGTCATCGCAAGGAGACCAAAATATGAATATTATATGCAAGCATGGAATATAAATTCGTCTATCTCATCAGGTCAACATCCCATAGAAGGAAAGAAACACAAACCAAAAAGTTCCCGTAACAATAAATGAACAAAAAGGGTTTTAGTGCCAGAAGTGTCATTTTCGAAGATTTTGGAAAACCAAAACCCAACTCACCATCTCCAGTGCAGTAAAAGCCAGGGAATTTCGAGAAGTATGTGCTCTCAAAACGTTCATGATTGCCAAACAAAGTGCGCATCATACCCGGCCATGGTTGTGAGAATACCAGGTAACCTTCACCTTCGCCCTTGATTTCAACACCACTCTCATCGAGTAGCGTAGGCTTAACGCCAAAGAATGGGAATGACTGCAAAACCAAAAAATATTACATTTAAAATTTTTATTAAAAAAAAACAGCAATAATAACCTACCGCTGAGCCCGGTTTCATGGGCGTAGCGCCGGGAATGGGTGTGATCACGTGACCACCAGTCTCTGTCTGCCAGAATGTGTCAACAATCGAGCATTTCTCTTTGCCAATATAACGATAGAACCACAGCCAAGCTTCTGGATTGATGGGCTCGCCCACGCTGCCTAGTACCCTTTAATAAAAACAAAAACGACCATTAATATATTTTTATAAGCTAAACCTAGAAAATTCGCTCGAACTCACTTCAAACCGTTTAGATTGTGCTTCAAAACCGGTGCTTCGCCGAACTTCATCAACGCACGTATAGCTGTAGGTGCGGTGTAGAATTGTGTCACCTTGTATTTGTCGATCACTGCCCAAAAACGATCATTATCCGGATAGAAGGGTGTACCCTCGAACTGTAAGAGTCGATAAGAAAAATAAAATCATTGCGCAAATATTTCAGAAATCCACAACACTCACCATCACCGATGTAGCGCCATTAGCCAAGGGTCCATATACCACATACGTGTGTCCGGTGATCCAGCCAATATCAGCTGTGCACCAATAAATATCACCCGGCTTATAGTCGAAGACAATTTTGAATGTTGTTGCCGCATACAACAAATAACCCGCTGTAGTATGCAAAACACCCTTTGGCTTGCCGGTGGAACCACTTGTATACAACATGAAAAGTGGATCTTCGGCCTCCATCCATTCGGGGTAACAGGCTGGCTCCTTGTCCTCCATCTCCTCATGCCACCAGAAATCACGATCTTCCGTCCACGGTATATCCTGTTCGACATGATCGTCAGCACAGGGTGTTACACGTTTCAAATGTGACACCACAATACACTTTTCCACCGTGTGACCCATCTCTTCGACCTTCTCCAAAGCCACATCACAGAGTGCCTTCAGGTACAATGGTTTCTCGCCACGCCAAGCACCATCAGCGGTGATCAACACCTTTGCCTGGCAATCGAACATACGTTCCGCCAACGAATCGGACGAGAAGCCGGCGAAAACAATGGAATGTACAGCACCGATGCGGGCACAAGCCAACATGGCGATCGGCAGTTCAAGTATCATCGGCATATAGATTGAGACACGATCACCTTTCTTGACGCCATGATCTTTAAGTACGTTGGCGAAGCGACAGACTTCTTCCAGCAATTTGCGATAGGTGAGACCACGAGAATAGTCGTCAGGATGATTGCCTTCCCTGAAAGAAATAAATAAGGAAAAGAAATGGTGTGTTAATGAGCATTGATAATAAATATTATATGATAATAGATATGAAAAGTAAACCGTTATATTTGTTTTGCTTGCAGTAAGTAGTTAACAGCGAAATAATTTCTTCTTATGAGATGATAGTACAATCTCATCAGCTATTTACACATGAGTTGGCGTGCGTGTGTTCAATTGCCGTCAAGCCGTAAAATATTTGTCGCATAATTTTTGTTTTGTTGATTTACTGCTTGTCAATATGATTACGCCGCGTACCTCTAGTGGCGGTGATAAGCTAAAATTCATCAGATCATAGCATTCAATTATCAGTACACTTACTAGCTTGCTTTTCTATCTAGCCTGTCCGTGACTTAGTAATTATAATATGCTTGGCTTTAATTTCGCTGCCAATTAGACTAACCGCACGGCATAATTGATAATTGACGATTTATGCTAAAGCCTACATAAGTTATAGAACACCTGCATTTACACAATTTGTATGCTGAATTATGATTTGAAGCCTTTTACTATCATTTCCGGTAAGACCACAGGCTGAGTTATGGTTTTTAATGCTCTTGAAAGTTTTTTTCGTATTTTTTTTTAATTTTGCTTACAGAACGATTGCTTGTTAAAGGAGTTAATTAATCGAAATAATATAGAAATATAAACAGATGTAGATTATCTGATCAAATTTAAGCCGGATTGTGAAAGAAAAATAACTATATTTTCACGTATTTCCATACAAATCTTTATTGTCATCTTCAAAATAGACTCCTGAGTCAATACAAGCCTGTAATAAATCCAATTTTCCATATACTTTTTATAAGCCTCGATTGGGATAGCCGAGTGCCTTCAGCGAATTCTAGTTTTTTCGATCTCAATTTTTGGGGCGCCTTTTGCTGGACTTTTATACAGTTTGGATCTCATATTCTTAAACCAACATCTGGTCAGCAGTAGTGATGCGTTTTACTAATTTAGGGTCCTCAGCTACTTTGTCTTGCATCTACTTTGAGCATCTATTCAGCTTGTTTCCTTGCTTCATACCCAACAAATGGAAATCGTCACGTTCACTGACGTCTTCCTTTAAAACTCTTTCATTAAAGAAATTTCTCTGGAAGTCTGTTAACAAAAATCTTTTTGCTTTTGATGAAATTAGGTATTTTCTTTTGCAAAATTTCTGATATCTTGTGACCTGGAAACAACCGGGACATTTGATTCCTTTTGCTCGGGAAAGTGTTTGGTTTGGCTACATGCCGTTAGTATTTGAAGATTAAGGATCAATTCTTCTTTATTACTGCTATACACCTATTTCTAGGTTTTTGACAAATCGCGTCCAATTTTTCGAACCGCCTCTTGACACATTATAATATTATCAATTTCTTTAAGATACTTTGTTAAGTCAAGAATTGCTAAGAAAGACAACATATTATCAACACATTTTACTACGCGAATCACCTATACGAAATCTTAAGAGTGATGCATGATGGCTTTTATAAAATTGTCCAACACTTGAAAGTTCCGTTTTCGTTTAGCGAACTTTACTTAGCGCACAATGAATTCTCCTTGTCTTATGCTTCAAGATTCTTAGCAAACTTTGATCTTAAAAGGAGAACTACTATTTCTAACTATTGATTTAAAAAGCGATTTTTCGTCCACATAACACTGACTGGTACAAAAAGCGTCGTTTTTTGAGGGTAGAGAAATGGCAGGTAAATATCACTTGTTTCAGATCAGCAAGATCAGCAAAGTTCTGGTTGAAAAGAAAGCCAAAATATGATATTTCATGATATACGTATAGGCAAAAATATTCTTCACGGGGAGAAAAGAGAGAGATAAAGATTTGTTCGTCGTGTTTTGAGATATCCGAATGAAATTCAGTAAGGAGCTACAAAAGTAGACCGATAGGGACAGCAAACGACGCCATATTTTTCCCGCTCTTTTGACATTTCTTTTCAGTAAAGTTTGGCATTTCATCATGGAAAGATATACGATTCAGCAAGTCGAAATTATAAGTCTCAAAATTCGGAGTCAGTGGCCTCAACTTTAAGAGGGCTACATCCAATTTATGGTCGTCGTAATCGGATCAGATCAATAATTACGCGTCTAATGGAAGTATTTGAATGTACAGGCACAGTACAAAATGTTCCCGTGCCAGTGGGACAGAAATGTGAAAGTAGTGTCGAGAATATTGCTGTCCCAAGAAGACCCAAATCCATCTCTCGCACGTCGTTCTCAGGCGTTAGACATCTCTTAGACGCCATTATGGCGAATTTTGCGAAGAGATCTTAGCCAACATTCTTATAAGATCAAATTTACGCAAGAACTGAAGCTGCTTGACCACCAGAACTTTCGCATGTTCGTGAATTGGACTGAGCAACAACTTGAAAATGATCCGGATTCTCATCGAAAAATCATTTTCAGCGATGAGGCTCATTTCTGGCTGAATGCTTTCGTCAATAGCAAATAGTCGTTATTGGTCACGCACATACTCCATGAGTCAGCATTGCACTATGGGTAATTTGGCCGATTTCATGGTATTAATTAATAACTTTTGAACTAAGTAAGATTTTTCGAAACGGTTTTTTTATTATTGTTATAGACACCGATAGGAATATTTTTAGAAAAATGGGCGTGGCTCCGCCCCTTCCCTGACGAAATATTATTTATTAACTTTTAAACTAAATAAGATTTTTTGAAACGGTTTTTTGTATTAGTCTTATGGAGATCGTTGGAAATAGTTTTTGGTAAAATGGGCGTGGTTCCGCCCTCCCATTTGGATAAATTAATCAAAAACTTTTTAAATAAATAAGATTTTTCAAAACAGTTTTTTTTTATTATTGATATGGACTCTGTTGGAAATAGTTGTTGTATAAATGGGTGTGGTTCCGCCCTCCCAGGACGAGAAACAATTTTTTTTATTTCATATAGAAAAGTTGATAAAGTGACAACCAAATAATACAATAATAAGCTTATAAAATATTTTCATTCTCAAGGTCTTCGTCAGACATAAAATAAAAATCGTCAATTTCATCTCCAATTTCCTCAATTTGATCCTGGCCTTCAAAATTGCACAATAAAAGGCTTAAAACTTCTGAAGGAAGTTCCATACTTTTATGCTTCCGAATTCGCTTCATTAGGTTTGTTGAAGAAATGACAGGATCAGAAGTATCTAAGGCTCTATTGAAAACATCCATGAAATTATTGACACGACTATGCTTCCGTGCGTGATGCAGTCTATCTGCTTTATAAATTTTGTTGCGTGCTTCCGACGCTTCTTCTCCGAAATATCCAACGGGAAGTATTGTATTTTCCATAATTTGCCTTGAATGGACAATTATTTTGTGAACAGTTGCCGTCATTGGCAACCATGGATAACAATCCACAATTTGTTCCCCAGTTTTAAAACAAAATTGTTCAAATTTCTCCAAATCAATCGGCAGTTGACAAGACAAGCAAATTAATATAACTCTTAAGTTCCGAATTATTT
The DNA here is from genome assembly GCA_037783105.1 of Bactrocera zonata. Taxonomy (NCBI): domain Eukaryota; kingdom Metazoa; phylum Arthropoda; class Insecta; order Diptera; family Tephritidae; genus Bactrocera; species Bactrocera zonata. The sequence continues at coordinate 1,784,277 of JBAWJQ010005835.1, read as the reverse complement.
CTTTATCAACTCCGGTAACTTCTGCAAATGTTTCAAAATTGGTAAATGCTCGCCGTGCCGTGTTTCCATTGTTTGTATTGCCAGATCCATTTTGTTTTGGCTTATCGACCCTTAAGCCTAGCCTCTCCCAAAACATACGCTGAATTTCCTTTTTCCGATCTGCAATCGTTTTTTTGTCCACAGATGTTGTCACTCGCCATTTCTGAACAGTTAACTTATAACCGGCGTGTAATACAAATTCAAAACATCTTATCCAGCTATGAAGCGGACTTAACCCGTGTTTTAAATTATCTAAAAGTGGAACAAACTCGAGGCACTTAAAATTTTTGTTGGCAAGGAAGTCCTTAGGTGTTGCATTACATATTGGGCATGCTTGAGAAGACGTTGTATTTGTCAGTGCATTGAGCACTTTTCCATCTATGACAGTCAAATGAAGTTGAAATTTTATGTTAATGCACTGCCTGTCGTTGAACATTATTTTGCATGGTAAAAGTTTCTTAATTTCTTCTTTGATGTTCAGGTCCTCTTTTAATATGGCTTCTCTTGTTTCTTTCAAAAACTCCAATTTGAGAGGGCGGCAAAATCTTATCGACTGTGGAGTACGGTTATTCCATAAAACAAGTCCAGAAGCATCAATTAGTCGAAGAGGCATTACGGTTGAGGCAAATAGGCTTGCATCTGAATCGCATGATCCTTGGTCAGCATAGGCCTGGTTATAGTTCGACTGCCCGGTACTACCATCGAACCCATAACTTAGGATTAAATTAGCTGATATAAAATCTACCTCCTGCTGCCTCATCGTATTCATAATGACTTCTTCTTGAAGCACAACAATTCGAGTAGCCGTATGACTTAAAAGATCTTGCATTGGGACCTTTGCTACAGTATCGCTAATGTATATATTAGCAGGTCTACAAAGCTTTTTTTGTTCAACAACATCTTTATATAGAGGGTATATGTCGGCATCTCTGTGCTTAGCATCGTCCCTAATTGCGCAGTACTGCTCCTTGCTTAAGCCTTGATCTAATAAAAGGGCCAATGCTTCGTCCTTTGATGCACGAATAGGCTGCTTAATAGGGCATTTCAAAATCTCCCTTATATCCTTTGCCTTTTCCGGACTAATTGCAAGAGTATTAAGGACTACAGAAAGATCAATGAAACCCTGAGATCGGGCAGCTTTACTGGCTGTTTGAATTAACAAGGAGACGTTGCAACCGTGTGATTTAGATAGAGCTGCAGCTTCTTTCCTCTGTGCTTCTTCTCCTTTAACCGAATAAGCCAATTTCGGGCGTCCAATTTGGCGTTTCTCGATTTGATTCGATTCAGAGAAACAAAGTTTTATTGCACTTTGCAGCCAATTTGCATACTTCTTCTCAAAATATTTTTTGTTTCTCTTGCATATCTTCCATTTACCATTTATATTTAGGCAAAATAAACTGCTTTTCTTTTTCAAATAGTTGTTGTGTTTTACAACATCAATGTCTCTACTTATTTTGCTCGAAAGAAAATCAAGAATTGATCTTTCTTGGTTTGAGTTCTCCGTCTCCTTAAGCCATACTTCAAAAAGCTCCGCGTTCGAAAACTCGAAGATACCTGACAAAAAACGAAATTACGCAGATTGTGCGCATTTGTGCACATTGAGACAAATTGTCTTTTATTCATAATTAATGGCTCTACGACATATACTGGACTTAAACTGTTACAACGAAATGTATTTTTTGTAAGTCTACGTAAAGTTAATTTTTTTTTCAAAAAATTACCTTTTAGACCTGTTTTAAAATTGGCTAAATATTAGTAAGACATGCACATATCAAAATATTAGTACGCACAACATATAATACAAACCAGTATGATTGTTTTCCATCATAAATTGAATTAATAAATTGTTTAACTTTTAAGTATCGCACTTTCAAAGTAACTAACCAAAAACTGCCTTTTCTCAACCACGTGCTTTTGGGCTGCAACAGCTGACTTTAACAGTGCATAGCCTTAACAGTGCACTGTTAATTAACATTTTTGGTATGGAGTCATATGGAGCCATCTGTTTTTAATATGTTTACTTAAAAAAAACCCAAATATTTAACCTTCGATAAAATGACTAAATACCATGAAATCGGGCAAATTCCCCATAGTGCATTGCAGCCCGAGAAAACTATGGTTTGGTGCGATTTATGGGCCGTCGGAGTCATTGGGCCGGGCTTCTTCCGTGATCATCAAGACCGGCTCGTTACTGTGAATAGGAGTCACTACCGCTCAATAATTTTTGGCCCGAATTGGGTGATATGGACATGGAAAATCTGTGGTTCCAACAGGACGGCGCCACAAGCTACACAGTGAAGGTCACAATCGATTTATTGAAAACCAAGTTTGTTGACGTATTATCTCACGAAATTACCCAGTCAATTGGCCGCCTCGGTCATACGATTTGACGCCGTTAGACTACTTCCTGTGAGACTACGTCAAGTTTATGGTATCTGCGAACAAGCCACCGACGATTGTGAACTTCGTGCGAATATAGAACGTGAAATTGCAGCAGCATCGGCCGATTCGCATTGATTCGAGTTGCGATTCCCATGAAAACCGTCGAAAATTGGTTTAAGGGACTGGACTTCTGCAAGCGTGCCGTGGTGGCCTTGAAAAAGAAATCGGGTTCCACACATAATGACATCGAATTCACAGGAATAAAGAATTTCATTGATATTAAAAAAAAAAACTTTTGTAGCGTTATATCACATATCTCCCATAAAACCCATACAACCGAATATTCAGATTTTTTAAACTTGTTCTTGAAAATCGCTGGCTTGAAAGCGGTTTTAGATGCTTAGTCTCTTAGGTAAAGTTGCTTAGAATGATCTGTAGAATTATTTAATGGAAAAAAGTAAACACACACTCGTACGTATTATGAATTGCCTTACGTAATTTGGACATACGCACGATACGGATTATCACTGCATGTCGTATGTCGTTTATTTCCAGACGCTTTTTTACGGCATTTTATAATAAAATTAAATATAGTCTTAAAATATACGAACTCGCATCAATTATATCATACATTCGGCATGCAAAACGGCATAACACAAAAGTACAGAAATAAAATAAATTACATAAACTGGTTCACCAGCACTCATAACACAAAATAATCACTTGTTTATCTAATTCTTTCTCTTTTCACCTTTAACAAGCGCCTTATAGGGTGAGCAGTGCATTTTTCTCAGTGTATCACCACCTGATGCATACAAAAGTATTGTAAATTTTGCTTTTAATGCGTGAAACCCAATTGCAAATTGTTTAAATACACCGCGCGCACACACACACACACAATTAAGTGCTTACAAATGTATATATATTTATTCTTGAATTTAAATGTGAATTAAAATTCCAGACTTTCGAGAAAAGGCAAACACGAGCGTTTTATATTACAAACACACCTAAATACATACATACAACTATATGCATGCATATACGGTACTTGCAATCGAATTGAATAAAATGAATTGAAATGATTTACATTTTCACTAAATACAGTTATATTGCATTTCGAAAAATAATACTCGCCAAGGCTAAAAAGAACTGTGCTCCAGCGTTGGCTGGATACAATGAAATACAATGACTTACTAGCAATTTTGTATTTGCCGCAACACTTACTTGTACATACACATGTACACAAGTACATACATATGTATGTACAAGTGAACCAAAAGCACTTAATAGAAAGTGTTTGTTGCCATTGTGCAATTTTCAATTAAAGGTCAACTGCTATGACAACACGGATTAGCAGAAACAATGAAACGTGCTCTGTCGCAAGGCGAACGGAAGTAAATTTTGCAAGCGCTTAGTTCTTTAACCCGTATTGATTGGTAAAACACACCAAAGTCGATAAACAATTATTTTTATACATTTTACATCTAATTGCATACAACATGTCAAATTGCTTGCAGAAAACGCCAGTCTACTTCACGCTTTATAACCTCAATGAATTATTTGTAAAAAGTGTGGCGGTTTCGTTGTGACGCATTAAAGGTCAAATCGGCCTTTCGCTTTTGTTACAATGGAATTTCAAATTAACGTTTCTATCCGTTGATAAATTATAAAATGATAGATCTACGTACTAACCGTAAATTAAAAGCAAGAAAAAACGCCGAATCTACATTAGCCTTCACAGGTGTATAGAAGAGATAAAAATATCCTTGATTTTGATCAATCTGTTTGTATGGCAGCTATATCATATAGTTGTCTGATGTGAACAATTAACTCAAAGATTGTAGCACTGCCATAACCATTAGGTTAGGTTAGGTGAGATGCCTGATCCAGAGAAATCGCATGTTTCCATCCCTGCGTCCATCCAAGTGTTTAAGTCTTCACCTATCAAACGCGGAACAGTCAAGAAGAAAGTTTTCTTTCCACCACATTTTCTTTCATACAGTTTCTGCAGTTGACGTATGGTAAGGTTCCCAGCCTTACAGCATAGACGCCAATAAGGAAATGGTTTGTAAAAAGCCACACAACTAAGCCAAAAGTTTTTTCGACAGCGCTTGTACCGATAGTGTCCCAGCGCAGGTCAAGCTCCCGCGAAGCTCAGCTATCTGCTACTACTACTACTACTACTATCTACAGTCTCTTGATTGCGGTTCCAGGCTGCCTTTCCTTGTTAACTCATTAACCTTAAAATTTTCTGGGATTTCGCTGTGGCCTGCCTCCCATACCAGTCTTATCACAAAGACACTCGATGCTATTGTCTAAATCTACTGATATATTAATGCCTGCAACCTCGGATTGGAAATACTGCAATAGTCAGGAAGTCTGAAGCTGAAGTTGATAGAAAACTCTTGAAAGTAAGCCCCTCCACCAACCTTCCCAACAAGCTTTCATTCATCCGTAATAAAATTCACTGCCCCTCTCCTTCAACGGCTTCTTCACACCTACAACTCCCTCGCCGGTATATAGACAAAAAAAGAAGCCGCCAGAGTTCGGTTTGGCTACTCCATGATCCAAGTGATGCAGTATGAAGTCAAAGTGTGTGAGAATTTCCTAGTGTTCAGACACGTGTTCTTTTAGGAACCCAGATTCTATGAGTCTGATAGCAACTTTCGCAGCCATACACCTTCCGACGACGTCTACTTGTACTATGTTCTAGATAGGGTTAACCAACACACATGCGGATAAATGCAGCCGAGTGTCTTTGTAACTTCCCGTGAGAGACGCCACCTTTTGCCAATGGATCCTCTACAGCATTATAAGACAATCGATGCCCTTTTTGCTCTCTTTTCGATATTCAGCTTCCATGTAAGCTTCCTCTCCACGATGAACCCTAGATATTTCACTATATCCGCCGGTTGTAGATGGATGTCTTTCATTTACGGCGTAGACTTATTAATCCCTGCCAAATTTCGTGAAGACAATCCGTCAAATAAAAAGGTTTTCTTTACAGCTACCTAAGTTCGATCAATCACTTTGCAAATCAGCTATACGCTATAGAGGTCCAATCTAAACATTCAGAAGTTAAGCCACTTTAAAATCCCCAAACCCTGCCTAACTTCAACAATTTATTCTGAGAGTAAGCTAAAATCTTCGAAAAAGCCTTCTTCAAAAGGATCTCTACTATCTTATCGGATATACTCTGTAATGGCTTAATAAGTATTTGAGGTAAGAGTGACTTTGGTTTCCAACTAAAGCTCAAGAGTTTGTCAAATGTCTCAAATATTTTTTTACATTAGTCGTCTGCTTGAGGGTTGTGAACTTTGAGGACAACCACTGTAGAAAAAGAAAGGATATTGTTAATACCTACTGAATAATCTGAAATCTCCATAGCATGGCTCCCATTTTCAGAAAGGTTAAAACTTATTAAGAAGATATATAGTGTATGTAGATGCTCCAAGCAACTGTTGCTAGACTGCACAGCAGTCTGTAGACGCAGGATAAAGGCTTGGGTTTATGTAACGGAATAGGGATTACATCGTCTCAATACCATACAACAGGATACTGGAGTTTTTCAGTTTTCTGGGCCTACCTGATTTGCTGTGGCTGAAGGGAGGGCACAATAGACCTTAGAGCGCGATGGATGCCTCAATCTGTCTACCTATACTCGTATATAGAGATGTCTTAAGTGTAATGGAATAGGTATATTTAACTTTGTTAGAGTGTCAGGTAATAATTTACTCTTACAAAAAGATCACATAGTAATATTGTGAAAAACAAGCCGAATCTAAACTGATGTCACCCAATTAATAATTGCACTTGAATATAGATGTGTGGTGAATCAATATTTTACGATACCTTGGAAGGTAGCTTTGTTAATCACCTGTTAATTATAAACAACGTCGCATCGACTTTTTGCGATAAAAAAACCAGTCGACCAAATGGACAAAACGCAAAAGATGTCAACGTTACGTTACGTATGCAAGCAAAGTTCGCTTTGAAATGTGAAATGAAAAAAAAATAAGTTCTATTAATAATGCTAGAAAGTGCAGAAAACAGTATCTAAAAATCAGACGAATGAAATAGCACTGCTGAGTAATTTATGGCTAATAGACTTTCATCAAGAAAATAAAAGCAAGCTAAGTAGCTACCCATATTTTTGAATGTCCAAGCAATATAAGAAAAAGAGCAATAAAATCTTTATAGACCCACTGACGACGCTTAGTCTACAATTTCTAAACAATAATACATTTGTATGTACAAATGTGTGCATAGATTTATATTCATGAGAACGTTTAAAAACAACAAAACGTATACGCTTATTTTTATATAATTATATGCCGCTGCAGTTAATAGCCCTTAATCTCTATTAAGAGTTAATGCTAATGCTTTAATGATTTACGCCGCCCACACGAAGGTGTCGAATTTTTTTTTTGTCTTATGGAAAAAAATTTTCTATTTTTCTCAACAGCTGTGTTACGATCTGAGTGAAACTGTAAAGTGTAGATTTATATATAAATATGGTCTGACCTGGTCTACGAAAAGGGGCTTTTTTCGAACGTTAGCTCCCTTTTCGTAGACTAGGTCACATATAAATATAAATATCCTCATATCTTTATGTATGATTTGGAAATTAAAGATGCTTAACACTAACTAGATTAATTTTAGAAAGTTGCTGATAACTTCCAAGCTCCTCTTAGAGGGTTCTATATGCTTTCAAAAAAGCTTACGTAGAGGCATACTATATAATAATAATAATCGCTGCTTTAGGAAGTAAATGCTGTCATTTAATATGATGAGATCACCTACGTTTCTTAAACGCTTCACATCGGTTGATCGTTCGACCTTTTAACCACCTACTATTTAAAAAGTCCCTTGCTTGAAAATATTTTAAAAGAACTGTTGAGATGGTTGGATGAAAAAAGTTAATACGAGTACTTTCTGAAGTAGTTAGTAATATTAGTCGATTAGTTTGGGCTTACTCGCTGGCTGAAAAATGCGTATAGTTATACCTAACTATCTCTATAAAGATCACAATTGATTCGTGCGATAAGGCATTTTGAGTGAGCCAAATTTTGATATTCCGGATAAAATTATAAACAGGAAATTTCGCGTGTTCATTAATCAGTATTTTTTTGTATCAAAAATATGCTTAATACCAAAAATTGGCTTTATGAGTAATTCCCAGACTCTGTATCAGGCAGACAACTATTCGCAAATGATTTGTTAATTATTGTACAGGCCATATGAGCATTGCAGACGATAGACCCATTAGAAGACGATGAACGAAAATGTCAAAAAAAATCACAAAATATTTTCGAGTGTCCGTAAAATGAAGTTGAACGCTATAACCGACTCTGTGAAGATATCAGAGAGACGTGTTGAATGTTGTCGTTCATTAATTGATGACTCCGTGCAGTGTTTCGAGTTTTTCAATCTCATTAAACCAAAATTTTGGCATTAGCATGGGACAATGGGTGAAGCATGGCTCCATAAATTTATTCCGGAGTTCAATGGACAGTCATCAGAACAGAATGCGTGCGTTAAAATGAATATAAAATGTGAAAAATACAACGATCTGCTGGTAAAGAAATAGTTAATGTCCTCAGATCACAAGAGAATACTGGCTAGAAAGGAATTAATTGCAATGAAAAGTTAATCGCCGAATCTAAAGTCTATTTTAAGCAAAAAATCAAATCGTTTTTTACTAGAAAAGGTTTCAAGATATCAGAAAATCGCTCTTTATAGCAAATACTTTTCAACCTGTTAGGTACAAATTTAATATCTATTAAATATAAAAATTTTATTAGGCAATTCGAATTCCAATAAAATTGTATTCTATAACTTGATGGTGATTTACGTCAGTGCCATTACAAAAGCTGAACAAATATTTGCTAATTTTATATTTATGTTTATTTATAATGTACATACATATATCGGCATACATATGTACAAAACATCAATAAAAGTAATGCAGCTCAAATGCACCTTCGAAGTTCAAACAAATGTATATACATATGTATGTAAGCAATTGCAATACAAATATTTGTTTATAAAATTATCGTGTTTTTAGCCAATTAGTAAATCTATATATAGGAATCTATATCATCCTACAAATATAATTAATACCTTTTATTAGGCCATATAAATTTTTATATCCGGTATGCAGCGATAATTTTCTATGCTGTTGGATTGTATAGTGGCTTTCAGGTGGAAGAAGAGTGCTTTCAGAGTGCTTGAGGAAATCTTGAGGCGTTACATGGGTTTACGGGTTCCTAAAAATCGTTTTTTTTATTATCTTATCAAATTCTACAACACCTCTAGAATATTGTCCTAAATTTTCAAGTTGATTCGAGTAATAGTTTCGGAGATACAGCCTTCAGAACTCATGCGCTCGAGGTTAGCTAGGCAAATTGCGCCGTCTTTAAACGCGTTTTTCTCGAAACTGTGTTCTTGAAGTCGGTTGGATCTTCATGAAATTTCACACAAGTCTTTGAGATACAATTTTTTTTTTCAATTAAAACTATTCAAAAAACAATGTCGGGAAATTTTCACTAAAATTTTCCATGTTTTGTAAAAATGTCTGTCAAAATGCAATTTTGATTTTTTTTTTGTTTCGTCCAAGTTTAAAGTTAAGGTTTTAACTAAAACACGTATTTTTTCACTTTTGATAATTAGATGAATAAGATTTATACAATTATGAATTTTTTAATAAAAAACAACTTTTTTTAAAGCTGCCATTTTGTCAAAAGACAATTTTTTTGCTAGTTCTTCGATCCTTACCTGTTGAAAAATACTGCTTTTTGAAGAGAAAAAATGCGGTTGAAGCAAAAACTTAGCTTGATGACGAGTTTCACACTGTCCCAGGAAAATCAACTATCAGCGATTAGTATGCTAAGTTTAGACGTGGTGAAAGAGAACCGAAGACGATGATTGCGGTGGATAACCAAAAAAGGTTTTTACCGACGAAAACATCAAAAAGAACTTTGATTCACAAATTATTTTGGATGGCCGTTTTTGGAAATAGTAGGCCCTCTAAAGATATCAACTAAACATACACATCCATAGCATTCATGAATATTTTGGTATCAGAAGGCTCTCTACAAACTGGGTGCCGCGCGGGCGCACTTTGACCAAAAGCAACGACGAGTTGATGATTCGGAGCAGTGTTTGGAGATGTTAAATTGTAATAAAGTCGAATCGACATGTGACAATGGATGAAACATGGCTTCAACATTTTACTACGAAGACCAATTGATAGTCGTCCGAGTGAACTGCACACGATGAACCCGCTCCAAAACGTGGAAAAACGCAGAAAGCTTTACTGACTACCTTGAAAAGGACAGAACCATCAACAGCGACTACACATAGCTTTATTGGACCGTTTGAAAAACGAAGTCGCCGATAAACGGCCGCATTTGTGCTTTACTACGGTAGGTCAGGGACTTTTGAACTAACCTATTATATATGTACATACATATGTAACGGGTGATTTTTTTGAGGTTAGGATTTTCATGCAGTAGTATTTGACAGATCACGTGGGATGTCAGACATGGTGTCAAAGAGAAAGATGCTCAGTATGCTTTGACATTTCATCATGAATAGACTTACTAACGAGCAACGCTTGCAAATCATTGAATTTTATTACCAAAATCAGTGTTCGGTTCGAAATGTGTTTCGCGTCCGTGTCCGATGAGCGATGAGGCTCATTTCTGGTTGAATGGCTACGTAAATAAGCAAAATTGCCGCATTTGGGGTGAAGAGCAACCAGAAGCCGTTCAAGAACTGCCCATGCATCCCGAAAAATGCACTGTTTGGTGTGGTTTGTACGCTGGTGGAATCATTGGACCGTATTTTTTCAAAGATGCTGTTGGACGCAACGTTACGGTGAATGGCGATCGCTATCGTTCGATGCTAACAAACTTTTTGTTGCCAAAAATGGAAGAACTGAACTTGGTTGACATGTGGTTTCAACAAGATGGCGCTACATGCCACACAGCTCGCGATTCTATGGCCATTTTGAGGGAAAACTTCGGACAACAATTCATCTCAAGAAATGGACCCGTAAGTTGGCCACCAAGATCATGCGATTTAACGCCTTTAGACTATTTTTTGTGGGGCTACGTCAAGTCTAAAGTCTACAGAAATAAGCCAGCAACTATTCCAGCTTTGGAAGACAACATTTCCGAAGAAATTCGGGCTATTCCGGCCGAAATGCTCGAAAAAGTTGCCCAAAATTGGACTTTCCGAATGGACCACCTAAGACGCAGCCGCGGTCAACATTTAAATGAAATTATCTTCAAAAAGTAAATGTCATGAACCAATCTAACGTTTCAAATAAAGAACCGATGAGATTTTGCAAATTTTATGCGTTTTTTTTTTTTAAAAAGTTATCAAGCTCTTAAAAAATCACCCTTTATATATTTTTCACATACATAGTATACATATATTATCATATTTTTCATGGTTATATCTCCAAAATCTGCGTAAAGTGTATTGTTTACACGTAGAACTCACGAGGTCCTCACTTAAAAAAATTGTGAATTAGTCTTATCAAAGTGATATAGCCGTTCAACAAATGTGCGCATACATATGTAGGTATGTTTGTATTTTCCCGCCACGCGCAGGCCAGTGGAAAGCGCAATCAAAACAAACAGCTTTTGCAAGAGACACATTTAAAGGCAAGCAAAAAATAGTGTTCCTTCATTACCAAGCAAAACTGATATTCCTCATATGCTCATATATGTACATACATATATGCATACATACGCTTATGCATGACTGTTTGAGTTGTTATGAAATGTTAACGGATCAGCCGTTTGTTAAGAGAGTTTCCATTTGCCTAAAGAGCTTTGTGCTTTTAATGAGAAATTTCACTTTGCCGGATTGTTGAAATCTCTCTCGTGTTAATGAAATTTGTTGGCTTTGCAGAAATTCGGCTATTCTGACTGCTGTGAGTAATCAAACAGTAAAGAAAAAAAAAACCGGCTTGCGTACTATATTTGCTCATACATATTTATTAGACAAGCCAATACTCACAATATGAGTATAGCCTATATGTATGTATGTTTGTAAACATTAGAGTGAAGATGATGCGGCTACGCTCTCCAATTGGCTGCGAATAATGGGGCGATTTTGATCGCGTGATTCGCATGTCGACACTGCCGGCGGGTCGGCGGGTAATGTTTAATATTGGGGCTTCACGAAGGAATTACGTTTGGGTTAGGTGAAGTATCGGTATATGTGTTTAAATTGTTGATATTCTAGTTAGTTTAGGGCATAAATTTCAAGTAATTTTTGAAGTGTCATAGAAAAGGCAATTAATATTTTTAATTTCCATATGTTTATAAGTCATTTAATAACATTACAAGAATGCAAAAGAACATCAAAAAATAAAAAAAGCTTAAAATTTCAAAAATTAACAGCTAATGAAGTGGGGTTCCCAAAAAAATTTTCGCTGTATCCGGTACTACGGAATAGTAAGAAAAATTTTTTTACGAAATGGCACTTTTTTTAACATACTTTTGACTGTTTCGATTTTTTTTTAATAGTAAAAATTAAGATTTAGAAAAATGACTAGTCCCAGACATAAGAAAGTCTATAAAGAAGACTCTTTAAAATTTGCAAGTAAATCAGTTCAGTAGAACCTGAGATACCATGGGTATCTATCGTTTTGTAAACTATTTCGAGAAAACGCGTTGAAAATAGTAGCGGCGAACCAGTATGAATGCCTGGCTTGTAAAATACCTATGTACATACATATATCTCAAAAAAAATTTTAGTTTAGAAAAATCATCTTAAAGGCATATTCTCGAATAATTAAACTTAAAAAAAACATTATTTTATTTTAAGCCTAAAACAAGAAAAATCGTTAACTTCCACTGCACTGAAGCCAGAATACCGTTCACAGGTGTTTTCTTATAGCATGAAAGTATACACAAATATTTTATCTTGATTTTGATCGGCCAGTTTGTATGTCAGCTATAGGATATGCTAGTCCGATCTGAACAATATATTGGAATTAACTCGTGAACATTTTCGTGCGATCATTTTTCACAACTTTCAACGTGGATTATCACGACAAGAGTGCATCGATGAACTAAAATCTTTGTATGGCTATGAAGCACCACTCTATAGCACTGTGAAAAACTAGAACAACGAATTCAATCTTGGCCGAAGCTCGCTCAAAGACGAATTCCGTGAAGGAAAAAAAAAAAAAAAAAAAAAAAAAAAAAAAAACATTTTCGTTGATAAATATGCATATTTTCATTATTAGGCTCGAAATATATATAGCAGCCCTCGTATTATCGGCATTATTTCTGAGCTCGGTGACTCGGTACTTTTCCATATTTACATATTAAAATCAGTTATAAGTAAACTCTTAAATATTTTTCAGAACTAACCACTTTATTATATATATTTTACCGGTATAAATAAAAAAAACCCCACACAAGAAAAAAGTGAAAAATCTCTCGTTTTCAACTGCAGCGATAGCCTTTGAACTATAATCGCTTTGCCTTTTGCCACAATCTTACATTTGCACACTCAAATACAATTTCACCGAAAGTCTAAATCATAAAATTACATCTAATTAATTAAGACTTTACACTTTTTAAAAAATACTTAGGCTGTTTATAAAAAAATATTGTCTATAGGCAGCTGTCATAGTAAGTGCTAATAAAAAATCTTAAAAGTAAAGAAACAAGTGTTTGTAAAATCAACACTGTGTCTCGGAGATTTGTTTTGCCGATTGCCGAAGCACATTGATATGGACGAGAACGCAGCACCTTAGACATATGAACATGTGAAACGTGTTAACAATTGTATGTACGTACAATCTGTTTGCTGTCTGAGCTTTCGAGCACTTTGCGTGTTTTAGAAATTCTGTAAAGTAATGAAAGGTGGCCTGATGTGCAAATTTAATAACATAAACACAAATATGCATACATATGTATGTATGTACATACATGCGTGCATGTTGGGAAGTATTAATGAATTAAAGTGATTTTACAATTTTGAAAATTATTGAATTGCCACCGCTTAGCTAGGAAAACTATCAGACCTTTTGTTTACTTAAGGCATTCTCAGTCGATTAGTAATTGATTAGCTGAGATTTTAGTTTGTGTGCGTGTGTCTATACTAGATATTAGGTTGGTGGAAATATGGTGTATAAGCAATAGAAGTGTAAAACTGGCAAATCGAACAAACGAATGGTATAAATAATATAGACTGGAAGAAGAAAATAAACAAATAAAAGCTCTTTTGGTATAAACTATAAGAACTGGTATAATGAAATAAAAGCTATCTGTGGTTCGAGCGGGCTACACAACTCAACTAAAAACTGGTATAAATTTTTAAAAACTGATATAATCAATTAAAACTTGTGTCGGAGAGTATCGAATGGAGCGAGCATAACTATGAATCGACAAAGCAGCTGGTATAAAATTATGCTAACTGGTAAAATCACATAGACGCTGCCTTCGATTCGGCAAAGTTTGGAGAGTAGTGACTCGAACAAATTGTGGTATAAATTATAAGAACTGTTATAATCAAACAAAGCCTCTCTTTGATTCAACAGGTATTGAAAAATGAATGGAACAAGTTATGCTATGAATCGACAAAACAGCTGGTATAAAATTATAATAACTGTTATATTCAAATAGAGACAGCCTTCGATTCGCCAAAGGTTGGAGAGTAGTGAATCGAACAAACAAATGGGCAAAATTATAAGAACTGGTATAATCAAATAAAGCTCTCTTCGATTCACGCAGCGTAGGAGAGTAGCGAATAGAACGAGCTATACCAGTTGTCCAAACAATCAGGCAAATGTATTGGGGTTCCTTTAAGGTTGAGTTAGGTATTTTCTATCAACATCTATAATAGATTTTTAGGGGCACGCCTAGTTCGATTTTTTCATATTTCTCTTAAGAATAACATACTAATGTTTTCAATGAAATGAAAGTTTTTTCTTCCAAAAATTTCACTCTGTATTCCTAAAATATCAATTATAATACTTTAATGAGATATCAGCACACTCTCTTGTACGAATTCAACTGGTTGTCGTTTAACATTTATGATAGAGGTGTAGTGCCCAAAGATAGCGAGGAGAGAAGTTTAGCAAGCTTCACTTTAAAGAGGTATTTTCATACCATCTTATTTTGAAGTACTTTTCTGTTACTTTTTCATGTCAATTTTTGTATATTATGATTGTATATAATGATATTCTAACTTTTTTATAACATATTTTTTCAATGGTTCTTAACCCACAAAGTCAGATTAAATGTTTATAGATAAAATGCACATTGTTTCACGATTTATATTTAATATACAATGATAACGAGCAAGTCTAGCAGAAAAGTATTTAAAAAGTATTTATCAACTACGAATATTAATTTAGTTTTCAAGTGGTCGTAAATCTTCAAACCGCAACCAAGCGGATTGCGAATGTAGGCGTGTTCGAGTGTTGACTTAGTATAACTGCGAATAAAACTGAGTGTCAAGGGTTTTACTTTTATTACAAATATTAATGCCTTTTGTTAGAGAAATTATTTTCCTTGTGTAAATACATATATAAACATAAGCAAGAAAATTATATTGCTGTTTTATTATATTACTAATTACTTAAATATTTAATAAAACAAGTTGTAAAAAGTTGCAAAGATTGCAATTTTAACAAATTTTAATAACACATAAAACACATAAAATCTGAAATTTAATTTATAACCTGACGTCAACGTCTGTTACTAATTACCTAATTATTAGCTTAGCTGTTAGACACTCTAACATCTCGAATCCGCTTAAGTAATCATTACCGTAATCTTAGATTATAGAATTTATACTTTTTTACAGGTGAAGTGTTGTGTCTATGTTTTATCTATACTTTATGCCGGCATTTCATTTGTATTCTAAAAACATGCAGCGAAACGCAATGTACGAGGTGGGTTCAAAAGGTTTGGTGGCTTTGAAATTAAGCGCACTATGAGAAATTAACTTTTTTTATATTTTTTTAATGCTTGTTTGACGATTTTCTGTAGTAAAGAATTGATTCAAAGAATATCAATCCAATTTTTTGGAGACCCAAAAATGTCAAGAACTGGTGAAAACTTCGAAGAAGTGTGAAAATACATACATATATGAATTACAGCTGAAGAAGTGACGTTTAAGACTACTCAAATTTGCTTAGAATGGTTATAAATGTTAACGAATTATGATTATATGGTTATAGCGTCGAAACCAATGTTCAATATTCTATATCCACATTCCTATTGGAACATCCAAACGACTCACGATCAAAAAATATGTGACACTCGAAAGGATATCTAGGTTTGGGGCACTTTTCATTAAATACAGTACTCTAGTATATAGAGAATACTGTTCACAAGACCAAACGGCCAAAAGGAAAAAAGACACAACACAGCGAGCCTCTGAACCCTGGTACATATTACTTCACCGTGGAGCAGAATTGGTTTTACAATAACTGTGTAGCACCAGTGCATGAGAGAGAAAGAGAGCCCTCAAGCATTGGTAGTTTTTCTCACTCTTTCTTTCAAGTTGTGTTTCCACAACAGTTTGCTGTCCAGAGAGTTGTCTCTCATTCATCGGTGGGAACCTCCATTGAGGAATTTTGTGCTTTCTTGTGAACACAAGCAGATCCCTTTTTCTCCGGTTTCAACCCAAGACCCGCTTGAGATGCCCACATCTGGACTGTATTGAGAGTGGTAATACTGTTAATGGTCTGTAGACACCTACCCATTAATAAGATGAGAATGTCATCCGCATATGCCACAATCTTAGGAGCTTTTCCTACTAAATTCTATAGCAATTTATTCACCATTGATTTCCATAGAAGCGGGGATAGCACTACACCTTGCGGAGTAACTCGACAGACCTTCTTAGCCATTTTAGCGTCGTTCAATTCTGCTCTTATTCATCTAGAGGTCAAAAAGCCTCTGATCCAGCCTTGTATAGCAGGATCAACATCTATTGACTGGATATTATTTATAGATATAAGAAAAAATTAAATATTTTTCGTGTTACAAGCGATCTTCAACGCCAACGAAAATAGGTCTTCCACTGCTGTAGTGATTCCGAACTTCGCTGTTGGTGCAACTTAAATAAAAGTTCCCTCCTGAAATATATTGCCCGATCAATGGTCCATTTGATGGTCTATCTATTTGATAGTAATCGGTTATTTGTCGCCGAGTAATCAATTTAGCAAACTCGGAAGTTGTTGTTTCGAAAAAACCTGTTCAAATATAAACTGATGGAGCTCACTGAGCTGAGCGGCTACAGTTTAAAGGGCTGTAACTCGAGAAATTTTTGAGTTATCGATTTAAAATTTTTTTATGTTATTTTAAAAGACATACTATATGCTATCGAATTATGTAAATAAGAATTTTTTACCTCAGTGGATAGTCTGCTGGGTCAACCTGAATATTATTATATAACCAAAGAATTAAAAAAAATAATAATCAACTTACTTTTCGTACACACCTATTTTCCATTTGCACATAATTATACATTTTCACACCTATATTTTTAATTTTTATTTTATGCATACTTCCAGTCTTATATGTACACATGTACATATGTATTGCATTTATAGTCACACCATTTACAGTAGCCACAAGTGCAAGTATCCGCAGTGCATTTACGAGACATGTCTCCGACTAAATCAAATATAGAGATACATTTGAGCAACATTTTATACAACAACCACTTCGTATATACAAGTATGTATATGTAAGTACTATACATATATATTTGCATAATTTCATTGTGAAGAATTGTCGTCATACAAATACAAACATACAAGTATTTACATTCATATTCATAAAGTCGCTGCAATATCAGCGCTTATTAATGTTTGTAGAGTGATGTACGAGGGTGACTTGAAAAGTCGTTAGTGTTTGTTTCGCAATTTTAACTAAACTGTATCATCCATAACCAATATGACAATAATTAAAAGAAAACGGGGTTTTGTGAAGATTTAGGGCAGATATTGGCCTGCTAACTAAAAGTGAGTGGCATATAAAATATGATAGACTTACAACAGGGACTAAACAGCGCTCAAATTATGGACATCATCGGTTATATATACTGTAAATGGATCAAAGTTAACCAATAAGATCATGGCAATAATATTTGTTACATTTTGGAACGTCTACTTTTCGCTATGGCAAGTTTATTCAGAATAAACCTTAAATGTTCCAGCACAAGTGTTCCCAGTTGAATGGTGCCTTAGACAAATATTTGAACTGCTTATAAACAAATATATAACTTTAGAAAAATACACATAAATAATTAAAAAAATTGCGTTAAGCGAGCAATCAATTGCGCCCCCTGTGAATAAATCGCCATAATATTTTATACATTAACAAACTTAAACATAACTACATACAAAAAATATAAGTATTCTAAGGAAACACGCGTAAAAATAAGTTTATAAATATCGCGATATTTACTCGAATATAATTATCTGTTAAAAATATAGTATATACTCTTTCTCTTTCATCGTGAAGTATCAGAAAGTATCAATTTAAAGTGATAAGAGGAAAAAATTGCTTGCAAAAAACTCACTTTATTTGCAAAAATAAAATTTATAATGTGTGCGAACTCATATAATGTCACATAAACAAAAACATACATATGCATAGATACATATATATGAAAATATGTGTTTGTAATTGTTATATGAATGCATTATCATGTCGTTAATATTTGTGTAGACCAAGTCGCAGACATTATCTAATTAGCACTCATTATAAAAGGGTCTTCGTACTTAAACTAAACTTAAATATTGTAAGTGCCTATCATTTATTCAAACACACTTCGGAAATTTAATATAGCACACAATTTAATGTTTTTTTATACACTTGCAAAATGTTGCTATAGAGTATATTAGTTTTGTTCACCTAACTGTTGTTCATATCACCTAAAACTAAGGGAGTTAGATTTAGGGTTACATAAGTATGCATATACATATGTATGTATATAAACGATTAGGATGATGAAGCGAGTTGAAAGCCGAATGACACGTGTTACTTGGCAATAATATGAGAACGAGAGAATTTTGTACTAGCCGGGCTCAAAAATGGACGGTAGGCGTGGATCAAAATTATTCAAGTCCTCATACACCAAATATGTAAACCCCTGTGCTTAAGTTGACTTTTTATCGAAAATATCGCTCAATATCTGAGGTAGTATATTATAGAAATTCGAAGAAAATTATTTTCTGATAATAATATGCCCGTGC
The DNA here is from genome assembly GCA_037783105.1 of Bactrocera zonata. Taxonomy (NCBI): domain Eukaryota; kingdom Metazoa; phylum Arthropoda; class Insecta; order Diptera; family Tephritidae; genus Bactrocera; species Bactrocera zonata. The sequence continues at coordinate 1,765,607 of JBAWJQ010005835.1, read as the reverse complement.
GGAAAAAATGGTTTCAATTGGATGAATAATTATCTTAGCTCCAACTATGTATACCATATATAAAGATTTTCAAACTTCTGGTCGACTTTATGCCGCAAATATCGGGGAATATGTGAGCGTGTGTTTTTCTAATAATGGTGCGTCTTTGTGCCTAAAAAGTATAAAATCGGTTGAAAACTAGCCCTAGACCCGACATAACTAACAAACCTTATGCGCCTATTTCCCTGGCTTTGGTCCTGTCAAGTTGCAAGTGTGAAATGTTCGGTTACACCTGTAGCCCTTCCCTCTACTTCTTTACTGGCGTAGACACCGCTTGCGGTTCTTCTTTTCGCTATTTATCGCCAATTCGAAATACCAAGGGCAACCAGGTCCTTATTCACCTGATCTCTCCAACTGTGTGGACGTCTGCTTCCACTGCTGCCACCACTGGTGGTTATTGAATCAAAAACCTTCAAAGGTTTAACGGAGCCACTACAACATATTCGGTTTAAGGGTTCGCTTTTTATAGAAATAAATGTGAATAAATCTTTATACTACTTGACTAGCGAGGTTGTGCGCTAGATTTGAGACCCGGATGAAAGCCCTTCCTTACTCATTTTAAATTAAAATGTGAAGACGTCAAGTGTTTACTGATAGAGAATGTCAGACTTATTATGTCGGAAAATTGCACTTAAGAGTAATTCTAAACTCTTTATAAGACTTATAACGTCTGATCAAATTTTATCCAGACTGAGAAAAAATTTTAATCATTAATTATTATTATACTTTAAGGGGGTATTCTACTCTAGAATTTTGAAAAAAATCGATTTTTTTTCATATATTTAAAGTTTAAACCCTTAAGAACATATCCTCCAAAGGATTTTTAAAAATTAAAATTATTTTAAGAGCTACAGTTACTTTAGTGACGTAGTACCTAGCCCGGTAGGTAGGTAGATTCACTTTTTTAAACGCGTTTTTCTCGAAACTACTTTTTTCCACACGGTACCGGCATTATCTCAAGTTCTATACAACCGATTTACTTGAATTTTGTGTGAACCTTCTTTATATAATCCTTTATTGTTCCTACCAGCATCGTGTCAAAATTTTTGTTTTTAATATTTTAAAAAAATTCAGGAATTTCAAAAAAAAGGGTAAAAAATTATTTTTATTTTCAGGCAGTCGCCATTTTTCAAATCTCGTGTTCCCTGAGGTAGGGACTATAACAGCATCCTTACTGATTAATAATTTCTTTTGATGTTTTTTTCAGACCACCAGGAGAGTCAGGATCAATGTCACCATGATGCGCCATTTTGATTTCTAGTCTAGAATACCCCCTTAAATATCCTTAGCCCTTAAAATAGACCCTTTTTGTGTCAATACAAGCATATCAGTATGTCAACTATGAATGCAATTTTCTATACACTTTTTTGAAGATTCTGTTAGGATGGCCTTCATGCCTTCAGTTTTGAAGTGTCATTAATTTTATTGTTAGAAATTTCGACGACGTTGATTTACGTCACAAGTAATGATGCATTTGATGAAGGTGTGGTCCTAGACTAGTACCAAGACTCGTCGTTGTATTAGCAACGGAACTTCCCTTAACATATCTTCAACATTATTAACGGTTCCGTAGACGTGATTCCATTGCTAACTCAAAATTTCCAACAAACTCGTTGTTCGATTTTTTCTCATGGTAGAAATCGTCAGAAAATTGTAAAGAAACAATTGCCAAACACACACTAATTGGCATAGGGAAATCAAACTTCCTACGAACATAAAAAATAGTTGTACCAATTAAAGAAAAGCAAATTATCAATTCTGTTTACGCGCGTCAAACGAACTTGTCCAAGTCAAATTTGATCAGATGATAGCCACCAAGCTTCAACCGTTTTATTCGTATTTCATTTCAGAAATTAATGCATACAAATACTTTTGCAAAAAGTTTGAATATATTTCTCTCACATTTAACTGTTGTTTAGCTATAGTTTATCGGCCGGATCATTATCACAATAACTGCAGACATTTAATTTACATTCGTATTTTTTAATCCAAGGCAATTAGATATGTACATTGATTTATAAATTTACTTATGAATTCTCAATGCATTACACCTATTCTATATTCAAATATTCTAATAACAACCTTTTATAATAAATTAATTAATTAAAATAATTGTAACTCACTTAGGCAGCACAGAAATAAAACAAGGAATTGCATAAGAAGGGCATTCCCAATCGCTTTGCGAGTAATGGTTACAAATAAAAAATTGTCAGATTTCGTTATTCGTGACCGCAAATCTTTGTCAAAGTAGAAGAAATTGATATGTAAAATGACAGTTGACTTTGTTGAGAAGTTTTTCTGCTCAAAGAAGGGTTGCTGCTGGAAAAAATTTTGCCAAAAGAAGTTAGGGAGCAAAAAACAGCTGTCGGCATGACTCGTTGATATTTTAACTCTTATTATTCTTCATAGATTTCAAAGCTATCAAAATATACAAATCAGAACGCAGAATTTCTAAATTTTTGATAATTTTTTTTTATTTTCGAATACTGAAGTATTGATTTTTTTCTCTTTGAGAGTTAGTAGTTCTCGATTATCTAATAATTTCCTTACGGCTCTTTATTATTGGCATACTAGACATAGGTAAATAGGGGTAATAGGTTAAGTAGCAATAAATTTCGCAGCCACTGTATTTATTTTTCCGCATTGTTGTGTTAAAGCACGGTTTGAAAAGCTCCAATACTTAAAACTCAATATTAGTAGTATTTTAGTGTTATTGCAATGCAAAACCAGTTTTCGAAAACAAAGTCAAGGGAAATTATTGACAATGGCGAATTGCACAAAGCATAGGAAATGAAAAAGAATTAAAATTTCCATAAAGTGAGTTTTTTCTTTTGAAAGAAAAAACAAAAAATAAATAAAAACAAAATGTATGCGACTTCAGGTCAATTATACATACTATATTTCAAATGTATTTATGCATACTAACAATAAGTGGAACACGGCGCAATGCCTTATAGGAAAACTGGCACGAGCAATTTCGCCAAATATACATATATCAGCTGACTTTATATAGTATTTCGAATAAGTATATAAAATATTAGCGAAAAATATAAAAAATTTAAAAAAAAAAAATTTTTGGCTTTATATTCGATTATAAATTCCATGATGATTTTCATATCAAATTGTCAACTGCTGAATAGACGACGACTTCGTACTAGTTCGAAACTAGTTCGGAACTAGTCAAAAGTGCGAAATGCTCCAAATTATGGAGAATATAAATTGACAACATCGATTGCAGTGTTCAACTCACATATAACAAAAGAAATTAACGCGAACAAATAATGTTGCTCCGTGCAAAAGAACGGAACCAATTCTAAGCTTAAGAATTTTCCTACAAGGGCTTGTAATTTTGAGTATATAAAATTGGTTATGCAATAAAATTTCTGAAGTTCGTAATAATTGCAATGGTATTGCAACTTTGTAAAACAATTAAAATATTTGAAGCACATTTATCAACGGAAAACTTGAGATAGTAATTTTAAATAATTAGTTAGTGGAATAAAACTAATTTGACCAGCAGAGTCGATGTGGCTATGTCCGTCTGTTTTTATATACACTAGTGCCTCAGTTTTCGAGATATCGACCTGAAATCTTGCACACGTCCTTATCTCACCAAGAAGCTGCTTATTTGTTGGAATCGAATCAATATAGCATAAAGCTGTCATACAAACCACTGATCCAAATCAAGTTCTTCTACGAAAAACTTTTTCATTTGACAAGATATCTTTACGAAATCTGACACAAATTATTGCAAAAGGCAATGTTATTATCTCCGAACAAATTGTTCAGATCGGACTACTGTAGCATATAGCTGCCATACAAACTGTTCTGCCAAAATCAAGTCCTTATATAGAAAACTTTTTCATTTGACAAGATATCATCTCGAAATTTAGTATGGCTTATTTTTCAACATAACGCTGCAATATTTGCAGAAATCTTCTAAATCGGGTTATTATAACGTATAGCTGCCATTCAAACTGTTCGATCGAAGTCAGGACCTTATATAAAAACTTTTTTATTTGACAAGATATCTTACCGTAATTTGGCATGGATTATTATTCAGAGAAACTCTATCATACTTGAAGATATCTTCTAAATCGGATAACTATATCGTATAGCTGCCATACAAACTAATCGATCAAAATCAAATCCTGGTATAAAAAACTTTTTTATCTGAAAAGATATCTTACCGAAATTTGGCACGGATTTTTATCCAGAGCAACGCTACAGTATCTGAAGAAATCTTTTAGATCGGATCACTGTATCGTATAGCTGGCATACAAACTTATTGAACAAAATCAAGTCCTTGCATAAAAAACATTTTTATTTGACAATATATCTCCAGCAGATTCGACGTAAATTATTGCTCAAGAAAACACTATAATATCTGAACAAATCTTTCAGATCGGACCACTTTATCGTATAAGTGTCATAAAACCAGCACGATTCAAATCCACTTCTGTTAGGAAACGTCTTTATATGTGAAGAGTATTCTAGAGTATCAACGTTTTCTCTTGTTTTATTAACAGCTAAACACATTTGCTTGAATTATTATTCGCAAAATGCATTCTGACGTAAGCACACAGAAGAACTCTGAAATTTTACGGTAAATTTTAATAGCCTGCCTGTCTAAAACATGTAAAATAATCACTTTAAAATGATTTATTTTGCATTAAATTGTTTATATGAGAAATTAATTATGTAGAGAATTGAAATTAATTAAGTTCAAAGCAGACAAAATACTTTACATAACGATAACTTGTAATTAATTTCGAAGCAAACGTATTACGGGTTAACTTTGTTGTGTTTTACTGTCAGATTCATACGGTAGTATGTACAATATTAAAAAATGCTTTACGATTTTCGAATTAGTTTCGGCAGTAATTATCGCCACTAATCAGTGAAAGACACTTGACATTTATATAATTTCACTTTAAAGACATAATACGTTAGCATAATGCAGCAACGAGATTTTAAATACGCTTTAGAATTGTCAGACACAAAATAACTTAACTCGACTTAGTACTTTTATCCAAATAACCTGTCAGTGATATACCCCTAACGAAATTATTAACCAATTCGCTATGCTAGTCTATAATGTAAGGCATCAGCTCCCTGAAAATGGTTTTAGCAAATTTATTTTGTCTATAAATAATAAATTCTAAGGAAAGATGATACAAAAAAATTAACTAGACTTAGTACCTTTATCCAAAAAAGCTACAATTGGCTTAATTCTTAAAAATACTTTCAGCGCAATACTTTTGAAATGCTATCCTTTAAGGTCCAACTCTTTATGTATCGATTGAAAACATTTTAGTTGCCCAAGAAAGCTTAAATTCATTGCTAAAGTCAAAAAACTTTTTTTGTCAAAAGTACGCAGAATTTTTTAGCAGTACCGTTAATGTAATGCATAGATAGTTTATTTTCAAAGAAAAAAAAATTGGTTACGGTTTGATTTCGTAAAAAATAGCGCTGATATAACCAAGAAGCATGTTTGAAGCCTTTATCACTGCTTTTTGGATGCTTTAAATAAATCAATTCAAATTAAAAACCTTAAAAAACCGCTTAGAAATCTATTTGCTTTCACAGTAAATGCTACTTTCCTCATTTTTTTTCATTTCCCTGCCTAAATATTAATTAAAATACTCAAGTTTTTGTAAAAAGGCTAAAAAGTGCATGCTTTCTTTAACATAATCATTTTCTAAGAACAGTTATGTAATTGTATTTCAATACAAAAATATTTTGTATGCCATTGTAAAGCGTAATTGTATATCCAATGCAAGGCCAACACTACGCAGTGCTTACAAAACGATTTCTTCGTGACACTTAACCTATACAACGGTACTACACTTTACCTATCCGCGCCGCATAAGGACATTGTGCGGACAATAATCCGCCTGACCCCGACAAACGTAACTTACATTGAGAAATATGCGATGGTGTGAAAGCTTACACCAGCAGCCATACACTCTACACGCGCACAACGACTCACACACAGAGATATACCTTAGCACACACACATATACTCTTACACATGTCGCAGGATACGACAAATTGCAACGAATATCCACTTTGTTTATATCGCCTGCGCTTTACCTTCACAACTCTCATATACTCGTGTATGTGTTCATAACAACAACGCGAAAAATCGATAATTACGAAATGTTAGCACAAAAGAGAATTCGTTTAAATTACTATAGACTTTGTTGGCGCTCGTTATCCTTGCGCAAGCAGAATCAATGCTGCATTTGAAATGCGTCATCATCTGATTTCTTAAATTTGCCTGCTACTTTTTCTATATGCTGATTTATCTATTTTTTACTTGTACATATAAATATTTACTTTCATAAATATTAATTATATATTTTATATTTATTTTTTATTATTGTTACATTTTATTTATTTTTATTATTATTACATTTCTATTTTTTATTATTATTACTTTTTTATTTTTTTTCTTTGCTCATTGTTTGTTAGTATTTTCTTTACTGGGATTTCGTTCTTTCTTTATTTACACTTTTTTTCTACTTGTCATTTGGCTTACCAGTAATAGGCTATAGTGTCGCCCAATCCGTTGCGTACATTGCGATCTAAAAGATTATAGCAAATATTTGTGGAAGCACCTTCCATCCATTTAATGGAAATTGGTCCTTTGGTTATATTAAAATTGTATTGCAGGAACTTTTTTGGATCGGCTGGTGTTTCCCAATGGAATTGTTTGGCTACGCGCATCCAGAATTCCTCTGGATTCTCCAATGATTCCTCATAGAATTTTCTATACTCAGACATGCTGGATATGTAGGCATCACGGCTGATTGCCGGATTAGGATTGTAAATTGATTTTTCCGATGGCATTGTGATAACGTTGAGTTGCGCTGATAATATTTTTCAAAAAAAATTATTTATTTTTTAGCTTACACTTTTCTATTTTTTAGTTATTTCAATTTTTTTAGAAAATAAGGCGTTTTTAATTAAAACAATCAATTTTCCGCTTGAGCAGTCCTTATTAAAACAATAATTATTTATTTCCTTTATTTAAATTTTTATTTTTTCAATTATTTTTTTGCAATGTGATTCCTTTGTGTCAGCAATTAAATAATCGCATTTGGGGTCGTTGTAACGTTTGTTATTATTATTATATTACAAATACTATGTATTATGTTTTGCCGTCGACTTCCGAGCTTATTTCTCACCACCGTCCAAACGGATTGAGCGCTACGCGTGTACTGAACTTGAATTCCTCACAGCTATTCACATTTCGATTTTTCACTATTCGCTATTCATTTCGCTTTTTTATTATACTTGTTGTTATTGCCACAATTTGCTAGCGGTTCTCTGCGCAAAGAGCAAGCACGCATAGGAGCATATGCTCCTCAGCGCCATATAACGGGTGATTTTTTTGAGGTTAGGATTTTCATGCAGTAGTATTTGACAGATCACGTGGGATGTCAGACATGGTGTCAAAGAGAAAGATGCTCAGTATGCTTTGACATTTCATCATGAATAGACTTACTAACGAGCAACGCTTGCAAATCATTGAATTTTATTACCAAAATCAGTGTTCGGTTCGAAATGTGTTTCGCGTCCGTGTCCGATGAGCGATGAGGCTCATTTCTGGTTGAATGGCTACGTAAATAAGCAAAATTGCCGCATTTGGGGTGAAGAGCAACCAGAAGCCGTTCAAGAACTGCCCATGCATCCCGAAAAATGCACTGTTTGGTGTGGTTTGTACGCTGGTGGAATCATTGGACCGTATTTTTCAAAGATGCTGTTGGACGCAACGTTACGGTGAATGGCGATCGCTATCGTTCGATGCTAACAAACTTTTTGTTGCCAAAAATGGAAGAACTGAACTTGGTTGACATGTGGTTTCAACAAGATGGCGCTACATGCCACACAGCTCGCGATTCTATGGCCATTTTGAGGGAAAACTTCGGACAACAATTCATCTCAAGAAATGGACCCGTAAGTTGGCCACCAAGATCATGCGATTTAACGCCTTTAGACTATTTTTTGTGGGGCTACGTCAAGTCTAAAGTCTACAGAAATAAGCCAGCAACTATTCCAGCTTTGGAAGACAACATTTCCGAAGAAATTCGGGCTATTCCGGCCGAAATGCTCGAAAAAGTTGCCCAAAATTGGACTTTCCGAATGGACCACCTAAGACGCAGCCGCGGTCAACATTTAAATGAAATTATCTTCAAAAAGTAAATGTCATGAACCAATCTAACGTTTCAAATAAAGAACCGATGAGATTTTGCAAATTTTATGCGTTTTTTTTTTTTAAAAAGTTATCAAGCTCTTAAAAAATCACCCTTTAGTATGCCTCAAATGCACCGCACTCACCCCAAAACAACCCTAAAGTCAGGTAGTAGTGGATATTTAGCAGCGTTTCAGCGAGCCTTCCATATACTTACGTATCTCTTCACTGCCAAATTTGCGCTCTATGCATTTCTTACTAGCGGTAGCTTTACAAAAAAGCTCATTATTACAATTTCCGAAATTCGCTACTCATTCAAAAGGCATTTGGTGTTTAAGAGTAGGCTGTAAAGTTGAGTTTTAAGAGTGTAAATATAATGAAACAGAAAGTTTTCCAAAAAAATAAAGAAAATAATAATAATTCGTTTGTGGAATCTTAAAAGAAGCTCATATTTACTATCTTAATTAGCATTTTTGTCCGTAATTCTGTCATCTTCTTTTAAATTTTTTATTTATTTATTGTTTTAACACTAAAAATCATTTCATCGCCAACATTAAATCTCTGTTCAGAGGTTAAGCGCGACTGATAAGGAAAGTCTCCATGATTTGAATCAATATTCTCTGGCTTCAACAGCTTTCGAATGACTGCTGATAGCTTTTTTTCGTTTAAAATTTATATAGGAATTTTACTAAATTTTACTGAATTTTAACCCTGTAAATGGATAGTTTCTGACCTTAAATCTACAACTTAAAAACAAAACCTAAGGCAATTGTTGTTTTTAGCAATAAAAAACGGATGTCGAGAAACAATGAAAGAAACACTAAATGTGAAAATTTTTCTGTTAGATATTTGGGATCTCTATCGACGATATAGACCCGACTATCTAGAAGCCTTAAAGGATAATATCAGTTACTCGCACATCTAGAAGAGTATTGCGTAAAAAGAGGTCTAAGCGGCGAAAAGATCGAAAACTGAGCATTTGTCATGGTGTAACCAACATTTTGCTTTAGTAAAAATTTTGTTTTACAAGAGGTTCTACTATGTATAAGTATTTTATGCTTTTTTGAATCTACGATTCCACCCTAATCTTTTAAAAACTATAACAGTTTTGCTCAACAAACGGGCTGGCGCCGCTCATTTTAGGTAAAAAGACATATCTCCAGACCCGAGAGACCGATTCGAAAAAATTTGTATCTGACATTCTTATGTCATAGTGTGGGCGAAATCGGACTATAGCCGCAACTACTTCCCACACAACACGATTTTCAATTTCATCCTACCATTTGAGTGTACAAATCAAGAAGCAATTAATAAAACGGAATAAGACTATGCGCGAATAATGCCTTAAGAATATGCCACCTTATGGCCAAAAATTTTTCAAATCCAACAAAAACTCTTAAAGGCCCTGGCAACTGAATATATGGACCCCAGTACCTATATTTGACTTTTTATCGAAAATATCGGTCCATGTGTGAGATATGCAATAGAAATTCAGATAGAATCCTTTTCCTGCTGTAGTAATTCTGTGTATCCAAAATGGGTAAAATCGGAATATAAAGGTTTTCGAAATATTGGTGCTGGATAGGGATTAGATTCCGACCCTCTGGTTGACGTTTTACATCGTAAGGTATTTCCTGACAAAGACTTTTTACCGAAAATATTGGTCAATGTTTCAGATTGATTATTCAAATTCACAGATAATTTTTATCTGATAGTAGTATGGCTTTGTGCTACAAACGGACTAAATTGAGTCAACACTACCCTGTCCTAATATAAAGATTTTCGAACTTCCAGGTGACTTTGTACCTCATAGTATAACAGGCAATATGCGAGTTAACTCAATGAAAACGAGAGATTCTATTTTACTCATAACAGTGTATCTTTGTAACTTGGCCTAGCCCCCATATAACTAATATCAGGATTTTCGAAAATCCGGATGATTTTACTCCAGATGATTGATAATTTTACGTGAGATACTTTATGAAACCCAGGGAATATTTTTTAGCATGTGGCTGTTAATAGTCAATAGTAAATACGATACTTAAAATAAAGTTTTACCAGCACCTGAAGGAATTTCTCCGTCTTTGATCTTTGCAAGTTCCAAGCGTTCGGTTACACCCAAACTTAGCTCTCCCTTACTTGTTGGAATACGATTTGTCTTTTGCTTGAAAATAAACCTCAGTTTCGCCGATCATCTCCGCATTCGACGCAATTTTCTTCGCAGGAAGCATTCTTTTGAGATCTGTTAACAGGAAATAGTCGCAGGGGCCCAGATCTGGAGGATACAGTGGATGCGGAAGCAATTCGAAGCCAAATTCATAGATTTCTGCCATTCTTTTCACTGACTTGTGATACGGATCATTACCTTGGTGAAACAGAATTTTCTTTTTCTCTAAATGTTGTCGCTTTACGGCGATTTCGTCCTTCAAACAGTTCAATAACGCTATGTAATAGTCGCCGTTTTTGGTCCTTCCTTTTTCAAAGTAGTCAATAAAAATGATTATATGATTGCAAGACAGAAGTCATAGCCAGCCGACTAAAGCGTTTTTCTAAGCTTTGGAGCGGATTCATCGTATGTAGTCCACTCAGATGACTATCGATTAGACTTCGGAGTAAAGTGATGGATCCATTGTCATACATCGACGCAAAAACGCAGGTTTATTATGCTTGAACATCTCCAAACGCTGCTCCGAAGCACCCTGTATAAGTAATTATCCTGGTAAAAATCTTACCTAGTACCATAAGAGGGTTGGTAATGCAGATGAGCGGAATCAGGCCATTGCCAAGCCCACAAAATGACGTTTACGGTATGAATTACTGTAACAAAACCAATTTATCAAAAAGTCCGCTTGGCTTAGCCCCTAGTACTAAGTTTAAAATATCTCTCTCATTATTAAAAGATGTATCAATAAAACTTGCTGAAGACAAATACTTTCGCTACCTTTCAGATATTACGAAAATGAGTAATGTCGGATATTGACTACGTCCACTCCCCATGTAACGATTATGTTGAGAAAGACTAAATGCGTGATAATCACTTAGTAAATACGTTGGTAGCATTAAATTTTCGAACCAGGATGGTTTTAAAGGAATCAGTAAACTTTGGAGAATGGAAGAGTCACCACTCACCTCACCTTTATGTGGAATTCTATGTCTCAGGAACAAACATATGTTATAGTGTGGCGAATATGGCCGAACTGATTGTCGAGATTCAGTCTGTCAAGTAAGAGCTTGGTCGACTTTACCGACAGTTATTGAAAGATTTCGTTCTAATTCCTTCGCGAGCCGATAGAGGAAAGCTTTGTCCTTGATGCATTGTCAACAAAGGTTCAGTTGTCGTTGAAAGAGAATCACGTTAAACGCCATGAGTGCTAAGTACGCGTCGGGCTACGAAGCTGTGTTCCTTTGCATTCACCCGAAAGATCCCAAAATGTCGCAATCAGCGGCTGCTAAATATATGAGAAAGTCAAAGGCATTTATACAGAAGTGGATTCAGCGATATAAAGTGGCTAAAAATATCGAGGATTTACCAGAACGTGGTTCGATAGGAAAAGTGAACGAAATAGATGAAAAAAGAAGATTTTGGCGGAATCCTGCTTTAACACTGCGGCAAGGACAAGCGAAATTAATGGCAAAAGGTTTAGATATATCCTACGAAACTATCCGAACCCTTCTTCATACCCATGCTCTGAAACGGCGCAACACAATGAAGAAGTCTCTGTTGACTGAAAAACTTGTGACAAAACGACTCGCTCAGGCGCATGAGAATATTGATAGAAATACATTGGATTGGAAGTCACAGTCGCCCGATGCAAACCCTATTGAAAATGTGTGGGCATATATTAAACAGAAGCTTTGTGAAAGAGGCAAATTCGTAGGATCTGGAGATCCTTGCCACTAGAATAGGCCGTCAAATTAGTAGAAAGCATGTCTCGGAGATGTCAGGCAATTCGAAGCCGGTGGTGACTGGACACATTATTGACCAAATTCCATCATTGTTTGTAATGTGTACAATGTATATATAAATATGAAAGTTTCATAAAACAATATTTTTTTTAAATTAACGCGACCACGCTCTTACTTGACAGACTGTATATATCAAGAAGCTAGGCCCATGCTATGTAAGTGCCAGTGTAGAATGCGACAAATAGCCTGAGTTTGTTCCTAGGGAGGTTAGTTACATATTTAACCTGTTGCAATCGATTAAAGATTTCTTCGAATAATGACTGTTGAATCTTCACGCAACTCTTAATATTAAAAATGTTGCCGAAACCTGAAAATATTTCCTCCGCTTTGATGACGATCCTGGCAAATGTCGAGAGTATAAAAGGTTTGATTGCACCCGAACTTAAACATTCCTTACTTGTTTGCTGTATTTCCATTTTGATGGATCTTAGGTTGAACTCCAGATGCACTTTGTAAGCTGCCTCCGATCGTTTGTTACGAGAAGCTTTGTCATGAAGATATCTTTGCGTTCATCATTTTAACACGCGCTGAAACCGCGCACCTAGAAACCGTTAAATATCTCAAACTAATTTCCACTACAATAAGGGGCGTTTCCAGACATTAAATTCACTTCTATAAATATATATATATATATATATTTATATTTATGTATATATATGTATTTATAAAAGTATATACATCTTTATAGATCGTTACGTAAGTACGAATTTTATTCACCGGTTGCTTTGAAGCTGCTAACAGTCTGATGTTCCTACGTCTTGGTACTTTGAACAGGCGCACGCGCTAAAATATAAGCAAATATTTTTTACACTTCTAAAACATATAGACTTGACCCGCAACTGACTTGCTAATTATTTTGAAAATTTCAACGGACATACGAACAATTTCTGAACATATTTTTTAAATTTCTTCTGATAAGCAGAGCATCTCATTGTCTATCATGCTCCGCGCTGAGCTACAATCATCACCTGATTCTTTGAATATTCACTCGTAGACATGCTAAATCATCCGGCTTATCGATGCCGCACACGCGACTCTCCAATGCTCAGCGCTAATATTTCGATTGATCATCGCACATTGAATTTAAATGAGCAAATACAGGGTAGGCCATTTAAAGTTGACCCATTTGCCCATTTGCCAAAATTAAGGCGTCGCGGATAATCAGCTGGGTTTAGTTTTTGTGCCATTTGAATTTTATATGGAAACATCTTCAAATCTTTATGAATTATGCGTCGGAGAGTGGTGCGAGAGATGTCTAATTCCTGAGAGCGGCGATAACTCGATGTCGATGGAGTCTCCTCAATACTGGCTCGTACAGCTTCGATATTTTCATCAGAACGTCTTGTGCGTTGTCTGGATGCATGACTGGCATTACTGAGATTACCGGTGTTCACAAATTTTGCGTATAAAGACTTAATTGTGTTCTTAACTGGAGCACTTTTCACTTTATTTTTTTTGCGAAACGCACGTTGAGTTAACACAATTGAAAAGTTATTTTGAATATAAAGCTGAACAATTTCAGCGCGTTCTTTTGGAGTGTACTGTTCCATGGTATAAATTGTCTTCGAATGACGCTTCTAACGCGGTATGACATTAGACGATTTGTCAGCGCTGTTAAAAGTTACAGCGTTGCCAGATGGGTCAACTTTAAATGGCCTACCCTGTATGTCTGAGTTGAATATATATTTATATGTACGGTACATACATATGTACATATTTCTATTATGCATAAATTTGTATATTTGTGTGCTTATTAAAATTGTATTTAAAAGCGAGCCTATAGGTATGCTAAGCATGAAGCATGTTTTCGAATATTAACTTCATCCAAATATGACTTACAGAGTCGAAATTTAATTTTAAAAAATTTGGCTCAAATTTTAAATTTAAATTTACCGTTAAATGAAGGTATTGACCATTTCAGAAATAAGCCAAAGTTCTGACATAGTTTTATTGCACTTTTCAAGCTTCAAGAACTTGTAGCCAAGGAGAAATATTTAGACGACGCAGTTGTTGTTGCTGTAGTGGCAAAAAACATTGCTGAAGAATTTTCAAGGAATGATGCCGAGTTGACATTTTTTGGTCGGACATACATACATACTTATGTATATCCGGGTCCGTCCCGATTACTTAGACCTGCTTGTCGTGGTAACGGCTCTTCGTAGATGGCTATTCTAATGACAAACATTATTATTCAAAGAGTTTGGGAAGAGTTTCCGAGTTTATAGTCCTTGGTTGGGTATTATTTCGAATCAGCTCTGATTACACCGGAAGGTCGTTGGTTTTCAGAAACTTCTTTTACATGATGAATTTGTGTATGCACTGATTGTGGTGCTAGAGGACTTCAAAGGTGGAGAAAATTACAGTTGAAGAATTATTCTAATTCCAAAAAAGTATATATAGTGCTTAGTGATATCTTGGACTTTATATTATCTTCAAAGAAGCTTTAACAAGGTTGTGTAGCCAAATATCGCTTTTTTAAACCCTGAATAAGTTATAATAACTTTACTACGAAATTTTTTGACGATATGAGTTGATTTAGTAAGCGATCCCTACTGTCGTTCATCGATATTTTAAAAATATCTCGTAAAAGCATTGACTGTAAATTTGATAACAGCCTCTGCTATGTTACTGTTAACAGTCAGCAAAAATCTTTGTGCCATCATCAAGTAATTTTCCTTTCAACTTTCCTCACAACTTTTTTTTATAAATGATATTCACTTTTTCATTTATATAAAAAAAATTCGACCAAAAAATATCAAACATTTTCGAAAACATTAAAAAAAAAATTACAATAAAGCGTATAAAATAATACTAATAATTACTGTTTTGATATTATTAAGTGTGCTTTTAAATAACAATTATATTAACACTATTGCTTCCTGACAATAAACATTTAAATTGATTATAATATTTTTTGCTAGTGCCTATTATAACTTTCCTAATATTCCAAGCTGCAAAATATTTAACACTAATTTATAACAAAAAAACAAAAACAATTTTGCTTCAAAGTTTATAAATAAACTAATGCGAACACTTTTCGGCGAAAAGCTAATCTTAATTACTTTGGCACATGTGTGTATGACCAATCCCAAGGCTGTTAAACAATACATTAAAAATCAGACTTATCAATTTTTTACTTAATTTTATTAAATTATGCCCGCCCAAAACGCATAAATGCTTACAATAAAATAAATGTGATTTTAGGCGTATAGCAACCAATACGCAAACTAAAGCTAAAATTAAATATATTATAAGATGTATTAGTATAAATTAGAGTCCAAGTTGATTAAAACCCCGCTTAACCGAGCAAAATTAAAAAATGTTTTTGTCGTTTCACTGAAGGCATTGTCTGGCTTGAAAAAACACGTGGCCCTTATAATTGTACCACTAATGTTCTGCAGCTTTAAGGAACTCCTTGTACTGTTCCTCACTCATCAACTTCTCAATTTCGGCAGGATTAGTCACAGTCAGCTTGAAGAGCCAGCCTACAAGAAAAATATTTATTTAGTTTCTTATAAACAAATGACCACAATTATATTTACCTTTGTCGTAGCAGCTGCTGTTAATTAAGCCGGGTGTCTCCTCAACTTCGTCATTCTTTTCAGTTACTTTGCCACTCAGCGGTGAGTACACCTCACTGGCTGCCTTCACACTCTCCAAAGCGCCACATTCATCGCTCTGCTGCAGAGTTGTGCCGGGTTCTGGCAATTGTGCAAAGACGACATCGCCAAGTGCGTCTTGTGCGTACTCAGAAATGCCGACAGTGGCTGTTGTGCCCTCCACAGAAATCCATTCGTGTTTTTCCGTGTAGCGACGTTCTAAAAATTTGAATTTATAAATATTTTAGTAAAATGATTTGAAATTTATGGTGGCAACACCACAACCTTATCGTATCTAAACAAGAACAGTTTGCATTGCACTGTAATAACAGCTGTTTGCTCTATTATCATATTGCTACTGGCGAATTGGTTGCATAAATTGCTTCCATAAAATAAATTTTATTACTTCTTACCTGCCAACAACAAACTGCTTACATTAAAAGCACGCCAATGCTGACATTGTGGGCTGGGCACCACACGCAATGTCTTTGCAGCCACATTTGTGAACTGTAAGCCGAAACGTGCGAATCTTGTCATCGAAGCCATTCTCCTAGCACTGTATTGGATGCTTGTTCACCAAGTTGAATAGCCGGTATTACCGTTCTTGTGCGTCCGGTACGCTTCACGTCCACTGTTCGAATGGTCGATTTTTGCCGATGACAACTGGGGTTATCACCAAATTATTGAATCAAATATTTTGCGGCAACCTCGTGAACGTCTCGCCGATGGCAAAGGTTATCAGGGTATCTCTCTCCGTATTAAGATTATTGCCGCTACAAACAAAATAAAATAGCTGGGACAATACCACTTGTACCACCAGTGAAGTAATTAGGTAAAGCCTACAATCAAATGAGAAATGTCAGAAATCTTAAAATACACAAAGAGTTGCCAGTGGGTTAATATTTTTATATTTAAAAAAAGTTTTTTTTTTTTCAAAACTTTTTTGAAATTTTATGAACATTATTGTAGAGTACTGATTTAATATAAGATCATTGAATTATGAATAAAGGAAACCAATTTAACTCATTTATTAATAATAAAAACTGATAATTAGTTTCCTTAAGCGACTTTCGATATTTTGGAAAAACACATACTTTCTTCAGTTGATAATTATTTTGTATTTTTGTCTTACGTTAATAATATTTTGTATTTTTTTAAATAAAGTTCTCAAAACGGAATTCGAGCTCGTCTTGTGTGTAAGTATATTATTTCTTCGTTTACTGCTGTTCATATTTCAATGACCAAGCACTGTATATTTATAGCGAAGTATGCATTTATATAAGTTTGAATTATTTACATTAGTATTTATAAATTAACTAACCTCTATGAGAATTTTTGCTAAATGTGAGTATCAGTAGAGATACTGATAATGTGTGTCAGCTCAGCAGGGGGTCCAGCCTCAGTAAGCATGTCCATCTTATCAGTTCGGCTATTTATTATTTACTATGAAATAAAGTCAGCAACAGTGGAAATTTATAGCACTTGTTTACTTATAAATAATGCATACATAGCCAATTAAAATGCAGATGTCTGAAAAATTTTTTAAAAATAATATTGGTAATCCAAGATAACATCAAATCTCTTTAACTCTGGACCATTTTTTCACATTTGCAAATTAATCTTGTTTCGTCGTGTTCACCGCTGTAATGTTTTCATGCTGCTGCACTTTTCACTAAAATTTGATTAACCTTACATTGTTGAATTATTTTCGCATGTTAGTTTGAAGTTTCCAGCCAGTTTCCGAATAATAACGAAGCGGTTCATAAGTGACACATAGACCATCTCTATACTTTCTGATATATAAATTCATCTGAAATATTCTGCATTAAATCTTCTATTCGTTCCTTAACTACCGAATTTCAGGTTCAGTTCAGTAAGGGTAACCAATTTTGAACTAACATAATCTAAAGGTTGACAGAACATTCTTTGGCATTTATTTTTTGAAGATTTTTTCTTTCAAATTTTGTCTGCTTCTACGTCTGGTGGTCCATGTGTTGAGTTGTTGGGTTCAATTTTGTATGACTCGTTAGAGCATTTCGATTGCTAAATGGCGAATGATACGAGTGATGTCTTGCTCCAAGACCTGAATCGAAGCGTGGTTGTCCGCATAGACTTTACACTTTACAATAGTTCGGCCCAAAATGTGAAATTGTCTGCTCACCGAAGATTGTATAAAAAGAAACCCCCTCCAGCAAACTCTTGGATAAGAGTAACCAACCGACACACTGTCGGGTCTATCAACTTCAGTTTCAGTCTACCAGACTATTGGTCTTGTAGATCTACTTCATGACTAGAATGGTTTGGATGCCTGGCCACAGTGGAATTGTAGGAAATTGTAATGTTAATGTCCATGCTAGGTCAGGTACTTGAGTCTCAACAGCTTTAAAATGGGACCTCTTAGGAGCTCCGCTGGATTCTTGTGGTTCACTCCTCACTAGTCAGGCTAGCTCTACAAGCGCTAATCAGCCACTAGAAACTTTGCATTCGCAAGGTCCTTCAAGCTCAGAATAAATCTTAAAAGATCTAGTGAGTTTCTCTACGAAGCTCTAACTGGTCGTGGTCCGATCAGTATTAATGCAGTACGATTGAAGATGGAATAGATTTGGCAGTTCAAGGCTAAAGTAGCCGAGGTATTTTTGATACTTTTAGACATACAGCTGAAATATCGGAAAGAAAACTTGTCACAAATTGCTATTTTGCGGAGTATGCTGATGACGGAAATATCATCGGAAGAAACATTCAAAGAAATGGTTCGATTTATTCAATATCGAATAGCGAATTTTCTTCAAATAAACTTACTTACTCTCATTCACATTTCTCGTTCTGAACTTCAAAGATTTGAAAAATTTAGTATAACTCCGTAATATGCGTATGTAATCGACTGGTATTACTTTGAACTGAGTAGTTAATTTAGAAGTAAGCACATCTTTCGACTAACGAAACCGATCTATAAGTTTTTATCTCCTAATATTTCCCAGTTTTAAGGCGTCGAAGAGAAATACCGGTAGACTTGTAAGTTGAAGAGAAATGTATGCTTTAAATCACCTCTTTCCCTAGATTAGCTTAGATTAGGTTAATCTGGTCGGTCAATAAGCCACGCATAGTTCTTTGTGATACTAGATGGAGTTCAGTTGCTAGGCCCATGAGTAGTAGTCATCCTTTACGATGCCTGCGCTTGAGGCAAATTTTAACAGACTCTGCGGCCTCACTATTGATTCAACCCTAGAGACTTATGTACAGCGTAGTCTTGCCAATGTGGGACAAGTGCACAAGATATGCTCTTATTGTCTTCCTACTGTCTTGCTCTAAACATTTCCTGCAGTCTTCTCGATCTGTCAGTCAATTCCTGAGGGCGGACCAAACAGTGAGCAGTTAGTATTCCGATCATGCTCTTACAGTGTCTTCTATAGAGTGGCAATAGGAATATTTTGTTCTTTCGATCTACCGTTTTGCAAATGACTTTTGCAGTTTTGCACCTAGGTAGTTCGTTTCATCGGGTTTTGATTTTTATACCCTGAACAGGGTACATTAAGTTTGTCACGAAGTTTGTAACACCCAGAAGGAAGCGTCGGAGACCCTATAAAGTATATATATAAATGATCAGTATGTTGAGCTGAGTCGATTTAGCCATGTCCGTCTGTCCGTCCGTCTGTCTGTCTGTCTGTCTGTATATATACGAACTAGTCCCTCAGTTTTTAAGATATCGGTTTGAAATTTTGCAAACGTCATTTTCTCTTCAAGAAGCTGCTCATTTGTCGGGACTGCCTAACTGTAGCATACAGCTGCAATACAAACCGAACGATCGGAATCAAAGGGTTATATAGAAAACTTTCGCATTTGACGGAGTATCTTCACGAAATTTTACAAGGGTTACTCCGTAAAAATTGTTCAGATCGGATTACTATAACATATAGCTTCCATATAAACTGAACACGTAGTTACTAAAAGAAATACACCGGTGAAGGGTATATTAGCTTCAGTGCAGCCGAAGTTAACGTTTTTTCTTGTTTTTACCATACTTCTGTCCAGATCGTTGTATACACAATGCTTGGGTTGATCATGTGTTCAATGTTCATCACGTTTTCTGGTGTTAGCCGTATGGTATTCCAGGCAATCTCCTCCCCTAATGCATTGCCCTCGATGTCGGCTGGTCTGGCACCCCCGAGGTGCCTCGATTGCTGCTTGGTTGTCTACAAGAGGATGTGTCTCTTCCCTTAGGTTTTTGGTATAATTGGTTCGGTGGAGAACCATGCGCATATTAAAAAAGTATATCTACAAAGCTTCCATACATCCATTACACCTACCTTATGGTCCATTGTTGAAATAATTTTCGGTTTATAAAGTATTTACAATGGCGTATATTTATTATTTACAATTGCATAAATAAAAATATACAATTAAATACATTCTAAAAATAGGTTCATTGTTGCGTTTGTATGTATGTAAGCATCTGTATATGTTAAGCCATGATTTGCTGAGGAAAACAAGTGAATTTAAAAGGGAAGTGTTGCCGGATTGATGATATATAGTTAAAACCGGAGGCAGATTTAGAGAGCGAGATGCAATGGCGGCGTTCCACTATAATCGAACGCTGAGCAGCACTCACACTGCATAAAAATGTACATGTAGTTAAGGTAAATTATTACTATATAACGGAATGAAGCTAATGGATGGCACTTAATTTAAGCTAGTTTAATTGACGCAATGAAGTGATATGCAGTTTCTTCGAGCGAACTTCATTCGCACGCACTCATTCATTGGTAGCGTTGATTGTGTATTCCACCGTTAGCTGCGCGCGACATTGGTGGCGTATAATCCGGTACCGGATAGGGTGATATCACATCCGGTGAACTTGCTGTTCCTATGACAGTAACGTTGTCATTTATTGACGCTTGTTTGACGAAGTGATTGTTGTTATTGGCAGCATTATTATTGTTGTTGTTTAACCGTAGTGGCGGATACTGTTGGTAAGCGTCCACATTACGAAAGCGTGATCCCTGCGATAAGATATTGGACGACATGCGTGCAGCTCGCGCCAGAGCATCCTGATTTAATTCGACGGTGACCACCGAACGATTGTCCGGCACAAAGGCGTCATTAGTGTAGACTTTGGTTGTGCTGTTTATAAAAAGAAACATGGAGAAAATTAGAAGGATTGGTGTTATTTTGCGAATACTTTAAAACTTTGTACTTAGAAATTACGAATATTAAGCAGATTACTTAAGAGAAATTACACAGTGTTATAGGTTGCCTTCTAAGTCAACCAAACCTTCCACATCCGATCAGGAAATAGTCGCTGGGGGTCAAATCAATTCGAAGCCCATTTTGTGGATTTTTGACATTATTTTCACGGACCTATGACACGGCATTACCATGGCGAAACAAAACTTTCTTTTTCGTCAAATACGATCGTTTTATGGCGATCTCGGCAACGAAAACGAAGTCGTTGTCACTTATCGATGCAAAAACTCGGGCTTATTACAGTTGAACACCTCTAAACGCTGCTCGCAATCATTAACTCGACGTTGTTTTTGGTCAAAAGTCAGCTCGCGCGGCACTCACTTTAGACAGAGTTTTCTCATACCGAACAACTTCACTCTACAGTTATCCAAACTTTTTTTTTTAATTTTTTTGATATTTTCGTCGGTAAAAACCTCTTTAGGGCGTCCACTGCGTTCATCGTTTTCGGTGCTAATTTCATCACGTATAGACTCAACAATTCTTGAGAGTCGAATTGACAGAAATCCGTCATCAAGCCAAGTTTTTGCTTCAACTATATTGCATTTTTTTTCTAATTTAGAGGGCAGTTTTATGTACCTACCTACCAGGTGCTAGCTTGTGCAATCGGTATGTGGATATATCTTATGCAGTTTTTCCTTAAAATGTCCTCATATCTTTGGTGGACCATAATACAGTCTCAATAAAAACTTCAGCGACTACGGAAATATGCATCTTACTACGAGCAAGTAGGTTTGTAGATCTCCTGCGTTTTACCCAAAACGAGAAGGATCTCACAGTAACCTATGAGCTTGATCGACCGAATGGAATGCTCACTTCCCTGAAAAGGCTGTTTGTCGGAGCAATATGTCTACAGTTACCTTAATGACAGCCTGTCTGAAAAACTCTACAGCGGCCTAAAACTAAGTTTAACAGAGAGCTCCGTACGGAAAAAATCCCCATTCAACCTTGCTGGGGTACTTCGAAGCGTTCGTGATCCAAATTTTAAATGAAGTAGCAGGAGACTTTTTCCCTGAGCTTACGTTATTCATCCCGTTTCCAGTCGCCCACAACTTTAAACTGTAGCTGTAACCTGAACTGGTCTTACTTGTCATCAAATATTCGTCTTTGATTAAATACTCGTAATAAGAATTTGCTGCGAGACATTGGCCAATGAACTCTAATCTACTTGTATAGGTATTTGAGAATATGTAATTCTCCATAGAGTTAACAAAGTCTCTAATTTTTTTTTTTGCATTAATATTCACTCATACAAACTTGGGAATGAAGCATGAAGAATTTCCATTTCTAGCCAAAGCTCAATAGCAGACACATACATTGACGAAATTATTCGCCCAAAACTGCCATTTTTTGTCATGAGTAAGAGCTTTAAGAGGGTTTTATTAAAAGATATATTACTTTATTCTTTGACTATGGCATATTGTGCCTTATAAAACTGGTATTTCAACTACTATAAGTTATACTTATATTGCTCTAATAAATTACTTAATTATAATTATATAATATAATAATTATTTTACAATATAATGCAGTAAGCTATACTTACATGTCTTCCTCATAAGCTTTAATAGGCGGACGGTTAGATATGATGTCATCGGAGTCCCTATCTGTCATCGGGGGCATGAATAAGGTATCCTGTGTATGTAAAGATAGAAAAAAGAAGGCATCATTTCATTTCAAAATATACATATACTTTTATTAGGGTAGGCCAAAAACTTGACCATCCAATTCTTGGGTTAAAAAGAACTTATATACATTGAGACAAAAAAGCAGCCGAAAATTGGAATTAAATTCCCCGGATAAGTGATATTATATTAAAAAAAAAAAGAATTTATAAGTTGGTAGGACTGTCCTTAATTACTATGCCAAATATGAGCGCGATTTGTCAACCAGTTTGTCTACAGCAACTGCTTAAGTCGGTACAACGCAGTAGCGTGTTGCGATTTTTGCAATGGATAAAAAATTTGTCTCAAATTTTGTATTTCTAACCAAATTTCTAATGCGGAATCATTGCGGGGCTTACGGTGATTCAGTTTTATCAAAAACACAAGCCTACAAGTGGTGCAAAGGCCTCAAAGACGGTCAAGAGTTCATTGATGACATGCCTCGTTTTGGTTGATCTTCGACCTCTTCAACTGATGAAAATATTAAAAAAAAAGTGAAGGTTATAGTGCTTGAAAGTCGTCAGGTAAGTATTAGAGAGATGGCAAAAGATCTTGGGTATGAAACGCGTTCTCGCTCGACTCAACACGATAAAGCTGAATTTTCTTCAAAATTAGTACCGTCAACAGGTCCCTTTGAACATACTTGATCGTGGAAATTCCGATCCCACATTCATGGAGAACATTATAACTATCAATGAGACATGGGTTTTTGAGTCAACATTCATTGGAATGGAGGGGAAAAACGAGCCGAAACCAGACGGTCAAGCAGGAGTTCTATTTGGCCGTATTCAGACATTTGCGTGAGAACATCCGTTAAAAACAGCTGAAATAGTGGAAAACAATTCAAGGATTTTTCACGATGGTTCGATGAATTGGCTCCGTGTGATTTTTTCTTGGAACCCGTTTTCAGCCGATCGAAGAGATAAAACAAAATTCGCTGAAGGAGATGAAGGTCATCCCAAAAAGTGCTTGTGAAAAGTGTTTCGAGGCAAAAGTGTATTATCTGGTGGAGATTAATTTGAAAGCGATCGAATAAATATTGATGAAAAATGGATGGAATGGAAGCTTATCCTAATATTTATTTGTATTTGTTGACAAAATATCAACGTATCGTAAAATTTGGTAATTTTCTTGAACAATATTGAATATTGGTAAGGAAAAAACAAATAATGGCGAACCTAGAGATACTAGTTGTCAAAAAAGTCTTACGGTATTTTCGCTAGTTGGCGCTGAAAGAGCGTAGTTCTAGTTTTATTCGTCGCATCGGGTCATGCTATACCTTTTTGGAAAGCTCATTTCACGCGCTAACACGTGTTTGATTGATTCTCGTTTCTTTTAAGCCGTTCGTGAGTTATAGCGTCGCAAACATGGAGCAAAATAAAGAGAAAATACGGCATATTTTGCAGTACTACTACGATAAAGGCAAAAATGCATCTCAAGCCGCCAATAAAATTTGTGCAGTTTATGGACCCGATGCAGTTTCCATTTCCACCGCACAACGATGGTTTCAACGTTTTCGTTTTTGTGTAGAGGTGGTCGAAGATGCGCCACGCTCCGGAAGGCTTGTCGTCGAAAATTGCGATAAAATCGCTGAATTGGTCGAAAGAGACCGGCATAGTAGTCATCAAACCGTTATAAACCATTTTAAGAAGCTTGGAGTCGCTAAGAAGCTCGATGTATGGGTGCCACACGAATTGATTCAATAAAAATACCGCAAGACTTTTTTGACAACCTATTATAATGATAAATTTTGGGCGGATATTGAACTATATATAATTATACCATAAATGTGTGAATGCATACATATATGTAGATATTTTTAAATGTACAATAATACAATATATCATACATATACATGTTCATATATACATATATACATATAGCTATGAATATGTGATCATGTTTCTATGAATAATGCAAATATTTATTGTTGAGCAATTTTTGTTATCGGCATATTGTTGTATTACACTTTTATAAGAACCATAGCTTTTTATTATTAATTACCAAAACACATATTTACTTTTCGAAATACCTAAATACATGTATGCATATATTTTTTGCCATACAGGTCTTAAAGCAAGCGTAATTTCCTTAGGAAATAAACTTTTGATGCGTAATAAAATAATATTGGGGTCTTTGTTACTTAAACTATGTAAAACATACTACATATGTATGTACAAATGTATGTATGTATGTATATGGACGTTGTAGAAGCTGTTGGTAATAAGATTAAATAAATAAATGTTTTACTTGAATTTATTTTTCTTATAAGTAATATCAATGGATCAGCACTACTCCCCAACTAATCACACATTGCTCCGGATTTCAATTAAAAACTTAAGAATAGCTTAGAGACTCAGTTTATCGTTGAACATTTTTGTATTGAAAAAAGTGTCTCCAAAGTTGTTCCATAATTCTTATTTTTGGATTTACAGTTTTCTGGATTTATATCTTGATATTACAGGTAGATCACCGTAATTTACAATATATCATCCTTCAGATATAAAACTTAATATACCAGAATCGGCAAATATTTTTCTCTCTTTGAAACTTTACTCGAAAAAAAAAAAATAAATAAAGCAAAAGTGAGTAGCAAATCTATTTTAATTTCTGCCTAGTTTGCTCAAAACCTTCCAGATAAAAAATTAGCTGTATCAGTGGATAAAAATCGGCAGGGCTATTTATTTTACAGACAAAAGTATGGTACTGAATTTGCGTATAGAATTTTATTAGGTACTTTTAAGGTCTCGAAAAAAAGTTATGTTAAAAATCATTTCATGGTTATTATTCCAAATTTGCAAACCTAAGGCTTTATGAAAACCTTAGAGAGTGGTCAAACGAACAAGTAACTCATTCATCGAAATAGTTTTTTCTAGGTTGGTATGACTGTCAGTGACATTTGTGCCAAATGTCACATTCAAATAATCATTAGTGTCTAGTATACACTTGCCTTTCTGAAGTACATAAACGGCATTCGACGATTTGTACGTTGAGTGAAATTATTCAATAAAGAATTTCCATTAAAAATTGTGTGCGAAATAAAATTTCTGTTGCCATAGCGTTCAGAATGTTGGAAAAGGATTTCCGTGATAATTCTTTGTCCCGAGCAAGAGTTTCTGATTAGTGCAAGCTATTCAAGGAGAGGCGAGAACGCGTTGACAACGAAACACGTTCAGAATGGCAATCAACATCAGCTGATGATCAACACGTCTATAAAATAAAGGATTTTGTTCTTGAGAATAGATCATAGATAGTCAGAGATTTTACTAGCATCCTTGGAATATCGGAAGGATCGGTAAAAACCATTTTGAAATATCATTTGGGCCTAAGAAAAGTGAAACCATGATTGGTTCCAAAAGAATTCAATTTTTTTTTAAACACTTTTGCATTAACATCTGTAAACCAATGCTTTCCGACTCCCAGGATGTCATAAAAATTATTATTAATCGCGATGAGTCTTGGATCTATGCTTACGACCCGAAAACTGACGATCTACCGGCTGAATATCGTGGCAAAGGTGATCCGAAGCCGAAAAAACACGTCAAAGAAGGTCAAAAATCAATGTTATGTTGAGAATTTTCTTAGAATATTGAGATGTGGTGTACTCCGAATTTCTTTCGATCTATCAACAAGGTAGAGGTGAGTGTTATGCGTCGTTTGCGCGAAGCTACTCATAAAAAGAGGCCGGAATTATGAGCCAACAACTCTTGGTTTGTGCAACACTATAAAGCACTGTCGCATACTGCATTGATTCTTCGTCGTCTTCATCTTGCCACAACCACCGTATTTTTCTAATCTAGCTCTGTGTGACTTCTGGCTATTTCTAAAACTCAAACGGAAGCTGCGTGAAACCCGTTTTGAGTCAATTGAAGACATTAAACGTGAATCTCTACGCGCATTGAAGGCTATTCCGAAAATTTACTTAAATAACTGTTGGTGATTGGATAAAATGTTGCCACAAGGGAGGGCGACGACAAAAATTTTGATATTAATTTAAGAATTTTAAAATTACGAACAAAATCTCATTATTTTTTGTTCATAATTAAAACAATATAAAGAATCGAAAGATTTTGGTGACGGTTTCAAACAAAAACGTTTGTTCCGCTCAAATGTAACGCATATTCACCATAGTCAAATAATTAACATATCACGATTTCATACTCACATTGTGGTCCTTATCCTTAGCAATTACAACAACAAGTTTTAGCAGATAACACATTAAACCGACATTGATCAGCCACAAAATGAAGCCTTTGAATGAGATGAGCATCAAGGACATAGCCGCTACGCCTCCAGCCACCAATTGAGCTGCCTGTGGATCGATCGCGCCCGCATTTATGCTGGACAAATTATAATTGTAAGCGGCCCTATTGAATTTACCATAATCAATGCCGAAGATTATGCCCAACGCCAAGTCCATCAAACTTATGCAGGCTATCGTCACGATCCAACTATAAATGGCGATGCTCGTGCGCGTGATGTTGTCCTTTCTCACCACTAAATGCAAAATACTTTATTATTATCAAGACGCTGCTAAAAGTTGTGCAACTCACTTGTCAACAACAACACCGATGTAATACACCAGCACAGCGCCACCGCCAGGTACACGCAATTCCAAATCAGGATGTCCTCTGGTGAGAGCACTGTTGACACCGAATCCAGCATTGTGCGATCGAACTGCTGATAGTCGGAGGGTATGCAGTTGCCTTTAAAGTAAAGTGTGTAGAAAGCATATTCCATCAGTGAACCATAGGTAAATAGGCTATTAATGGGCATATTGCAGGTGTACGCGATTATTCCAACTATGTTGAGACCCATCCATATCAGGGACTGAATCTGTTCGAAAGCAAGGATAAGGAAAAAATGTTGAGTTATATTTTTATTATTTCAATTAACTGCAGACAAACTAAGAGAACATGTTTTTCTAATAATGATGCATCTTTATGTCTAAAATGTATAAAATCGGATGAAAACTTGCCCTAACACGTATATAACTAATATTCATGATTTTGAGACATCGGTTATTCGGTTTAAAGGTTCGCTGCAGTCTAATTGTAGCTTCTGTTTACCAGAGGTGCGATATGTGTAGAAAACTTATACTATTCCCCTAGCGAGGTTGTGCGCTGGGTTCGGAGCTCACCACGTAGAAACTACTTTACTAGCTGTAGACCTGGAAAGTCTACTATCGACCAAAAGAAAATCTACACTCTCCACCTCTTCGCCTATTTTAAAGCCGCCTTCGACAGCACGAAAAGCGAATACCTCTATCCCCGCAAAGCTAATACTGTGTAGCTGAGATTGAGCAACATCAAAAGTTCTGTTAGGATCGGGAAGGACTTCTACAAGCCCTTCGAAACCAAGGCAAGTTTTAGACAAGGAGATTTGTTATAGTGCGAGATCTTCAATCTACTGCTGGAGAAATAATATGAGCTTAAAGCTAAATACAGAAGGTACAATCTTCTATAAGAAGGTACCACTGCTTATGATATCGATATCATTGGTGTTCTGCTTATCCAGGTTGAACAAGGAAGCGAAGCAAATGGGTTTGGTAGTGAACAAGAGCAAGACAAAATATCTCCTCTCATTTATTACTCATGGCGACTTGGCTATCCCTTCACTGTTGTCAATCATAACTTTGAAGTCGTAGAAGATTTCGACTATCTCGGAACCAGCATCAACTCCAACAAGAATATTAGCCTTGAAATCCAATGCATAATCACTCTTGCCAATAGGTGGTACTTTGAACTGAGTAGGCAATTGAAAAGTAAAGCCCTCTCTCGATGAACAAGCACCAAATTGTATAAGTCCCTCAGTCAGTCGCAACCGAGTTGTCAAACCGTACGGTCGCATTTTTCTTTTTCTCTCGCGGTCATTCTAGCAGTGTCTGTGTTATAACGCTACTTTACAGTTGTGCACAAATAACTTTTTTACTGTTAATTTCTCGTTGTGTTTATTTCTTATTATTAACTTGTGCTACATTCTTACATTTTTGAATACACAAAAAGTAATATTTTCACAATGCCCCCGGGGCCAACAATCTGGGTGATAATAGGTTTGCCCTATTATCCCCAGTCCAGAAGACAAAAAGAAAAAAACCTGAGCAAACAACGTTGGAACTATTTCCGGAACTCCCCATAACTAAGAAGGATGACCCCAAATACCTCGTCATTAAGTCGCGGGATGCCAGTAAACCAATTACATCCATCTCCTGCTTCGCGACTTATAAAGGTATTCAAGCTATCAGTAAAGATATTAACAACATCTCGTCACTTCGCGATGGCAGCCTACTCCTCCTGGTAAAAAATCAAAAAATTGCTGATAAATTCCTTTTCAATAAGAATCTACCCGGTGCAGGTGCTGTTGAAGTTGCTCTTCACAGCACCCTTAACTCAGTCAAGGGCACAATTTATGCCCCCTTTATTTGCCAACTTAGCGACGAAGAAATAATCGAAGGTCTCAAGGAACAAGGTGTCTCTGCAGTCCACAAGTTTAACAAAATAGTTAATGGCGTTCGTGTACCTACTGGTGCCGTATTATTAACATTCAATAAATATACACTTCCTAACAGAATTGATGTAGCCTGGAGAACCCTAGATGTCCGTCCGTACTACCCTAATCCTATGCGCTGCAAAACTTGTCAGCTATTAGGACACACCGCTAAACACTGCGTAAAAACTCCTTCCTGTGTCATTTGCAACCTTCCTCCTAACCACTCTCCTCCTTCTGATTGCACCAGAGTTTACTGCGCTAACTGCGCAGGTGAACATCCCTCGTCCTCAAATGCTTGCCCTAAATTTATTCAATCTAAAGAAATATTAAAGATTAAAACTATACACAAATGCACCATGCGGGACGCCATTACCATGTATAAAAATCAACATCCTTCCACCCCATCCCCCTTCTCCTTCGCCAACGTGGCAAAAATTCAAACTAACAGCGATATAAATTCAAACTCAAAAAATCCTAATAACAAAGATAATACTTCAATATCTAAAAATTCTAACCTCAATACTAACGCAACAACAACAAAAGCTAACAACGATTCATCCTCCACCAACAATCCATTGCATCACATTGAACTTCCAGAAACTTCAAAGAACTCCCTCTTCTATACCCCTCACCCTTGAATTCTTCCCCCTCCCCATCTTTCTCCCCACTTTCTCACGTCTCATCTCCCTCCTCACACACCTTATCTCCCCTGGCATCTTTTGCCATCTCTCCTCTTGCTCATAACACCCTTCCAGCCTCCTCCTCCCTTTCATCTCCGTCACCCTCGTCGATGGAACAATAAGTTCCCATAACCTCATATTATTATTTTTACTTT
This sequence comes from Bactrocera zonata, assembly GCA_037783105.1. Lineage (NCBI taxonomy): Eukaryota > Metazoa > Arthropoda > Insecta > Diptera > Tephritidae > Bactrocera > Bactrocera zonata. Next base: position 1,735,577 of record JBAWJQ010005835.1, on the reverse strand, counting down.
ATTTTTTCTATCCATGTTATCCATCCTTCAGTGGAATATCAACGGATACTTAAATAATTACATCGAACTCGAACTTTTAATTAAAACATTCAACCCCTCAGCAATATTATTAAATGAAACTCATCTTGCCAACAATATTGTAGCTCATACCCCCAAGGCATATATAGGTTATTTTTATAACCTCCCCAGCAATACCACCAGCAAACAGGGAATAGCCTTTCTGATCAACAGAAAAGTACCACATAACACCCTCCCCCCTACTCTTTCAAACTTCTCCTCCCTCTCCATAGAAATTCTTTCTCCTAATAAACTCATCATTATTTGTGCCTATTCCCCTCCTAATGAATCTTTCACTTTAAGTGATATCAAAAGTTCACTAGCGAAATCAATTCCTCTTCTAACCCAAAAAAAGATCTGGGCTGACATAAGGAGTCTATCTGGTTTAACCTCCTTTTCTCCGATTTCTCTCCTCAATTCTCCTTGTGGCAATCTACTATATCCGCAAGATATAGCCTTAGAATTTGCGCTTCAAAATCAGTACAATGTTATCTGACTTCCCTAATATCAGTCACCAAATCTATGCTGATGATTTAGTATTATTTTCTATTCCTCCGATTTGTCCGTTGTTACGTCTTATTTTTCTAAAATCTTATCCCTCTTATTCCATTGGTCCGGTTCTTCGGGCACGTCAATTTCTTCCTCTAAATCTAAGTTATTACATATTTGTAAGAAACATCATTGTAATACACCCACACTTACCGTTACTAATATAAATTTAATCTGTAAAGATAGTTTTAAGTACCTAGGCTTAATATTAGACTCTAAGTATTCATTTAAGCAACATTGTCAATATGTAGATAAAAGACTATTTGTTACCAACATATCCGATAACAAACATATTGCCTGAATCTGGACTGCCTTTTTTAAAAAGACAATATGGAAGACAGCTTATATAAACTCTATCAACAATGATGATCCTGTTCAGCTTTTAATGAACCCAACTATTATCCCACCAGTCAGCCGAAAGCCTATGATGCTAGCGCTGCGTACTTTAGTTTATATAATAATTTGTTTATTATGTAAGCTTTAATAAAATAAAAAAAAAAAAAATAAAAGTCCCTCAGTATTCCCGTCCTGCTACATGGTGCGGTGGCATGGACATTGACATTGATATAGGAGTGTTCGGGAGAAATGTTTTGTGGAAGATTTATAGTCCATCGCGCATTGGCAACAGCTTATACCGCAGTCGATGGAACAATGAGCTGTACGGGATATAAGATAAGAGACATCGGCTGCGCTGGCTAAGTCACGTTGTTCAGTTGGAAAATAACTCTTCAGCTTTGAAAATTTTCGATTCAGTACTTGCCGGTGGAAACAGAGGAAGGGGAAGACCTCCACTCTGTTGGAGAGATCAGGTGGAAAAGGACCTGGCTGCACTTGATAACTCGAATTGACGGCGAATAGCGAAAAGAAACGGCTGGCACGCTGTTTTTAACTCGGCTATTACCGCTGGAGAGTTATCTACGCCAGTAAAAAAGAAAAAGACTGACTCTTGTATCAGTAACGATCCACGACCCACCGAGGTGTAATAGGCACTCAATATTATCTACCACAAATTTATTTGATTGATTTGGAAAATTTAGGTTTCCAGTTTTTATTGGGAATTTAAAGCACTATCTTCGATAAAATAATCCTTAATAAGTATTTCAAATTATTTTTTGGTTGAAAACATCTCATTACACAACAATTTTCTATAATACACATTTAAAATTTTATTTTGTAAAAAGTCTGAAGATTCCTTATTTAATTTAAAATCTTCAAGATTGCAAAGGTGGGACTTTGAACGTTCTGCTTTAGTGACCTCTTTTAACCATGGGAGATACAGAGTTTGAAAAAGCAGTGTAGTCAAAAGTTTCATTTTTTTTAGAAAAATTCCTATGAGGTCCTTACCAGCTGTACTTTGATTCAACTATTAGATGTTTAGCACTACCTAATACTCAAAAGTTCGTTGATTCTGTTAACATCTGTTTATAAGAAGTCATTTGAGTCTTAAAATTCTGATTATCATCGCTAGATCAGCTGAAGTATCCAGATTATGCGAGAAAGTAATCAGCGCGAAAGTATTTCATAGATTTGTTGCTAGAACAAAATATCATTTTTAATCGTGACCATGACCAGACATTTTTTTTTTTTATTTTAGCGCACTCATTGCTCGATAATCACCACTACACATTTCAATCGACAGATTACGTCAAATTCGACAGGTTAAAGATTTAAGCGCCAGTTTATTTTTTAGTAGATAATAGATACTCGAATGTTCCAACTTTATGTATTTATTTGGGCACGTGCCTTCTTGAAGTTACCCAAAAATATTGGCACGACCATAAGATAAAACAAAAGGGTGGTAGCTCTACAATAGGCACATGAACATACGAATCATTCGAGGTGTCGCTGCCCGATCATTGATCTATGACTAAGGAATCTCTTTATTATATATTATCGAAACGATTTGCTTAAAGCTTAAACGGGCCAGTTATGGTCAAATTTTGATCTTGAGTGTATGTCTACATGTAATTCGCCTATTTATACAATTGTATCTAAGTACACGTTAAGCACACGTTTGTCATCTACGCCTATTAATTTATTATGAATTGTTTATCTTGACTAATACCTTGTCACTTTTATAGAAGTTATCGTAAAATAGAGCACACAAGTGTAGTAACATATTATTTATTTACATTTTATTTACAAATTTAATATTTACTTTAGCAAATGACAAATAACTAGAGACCTTAGCAAAATCTAGATGGATGAAATCGTGCAAGTGAAACAGCCATAATGTGCGAAATTGAGAGAAATTTGGAAATAACCATGCCTTCTTTTCATATACCTATTATATTTTGAAGAACTAAGTCTGAAATATTTTTCCGAACCTTCACGTCTACTTTGCACACATGTCTTTATTCCAAAAAAGAAATCCAAATAAAGTGTGCTAACTCTATGTTGCTACAGAGTATAAAAGTTTTGTTCAACTAACGGTTGTTTACATCACCTAAAACTAGCCAAAATAGACATGAAGTTATATACATACATATATGTATGTATGTAGAATCGATCAGTATGACGAGACGAGTTGAAATCCGGATATCTATCCATCTGTGCTAGCTGTAACTAGAGCAAGACGTGAGAGCGTAAAGAAACTTTATAGTAGAGACTTGGCGGTGACACGCTCATCCCCCACATATAGATAAAATTTCATATCTCGGGACCTACTTAGTATAGCGGTATGTAATATTATACTGATATTTCTACGGTACAGTGCGAAAATGAGAGAAATCAGACAAAAACCATGCCAGCTTATGACCAAATACTATTCAAATCAAACCAAAACTATTCATACCAAAATTAATAATATACCCCTGTGCCAAAAATGTATGGTTGAATCGGATGAATAATTCGTTTAATCCCCATATACCTAAGATAAAGATTTTCGAACTTCTGGCCGACTTTATGCAAATATCGGTGTGCGAATATCTTAATGAAATGAGAAATCGTGCCCTAGCCTCCATCTAACTATTCTTTAAAACAACCGGGTAACTTTATGCCGCATATATTGATGGTATGTGAGATACTTTAAGGGGTTACATGGGTTTCCGGGTTTGAAGAAATAAAATTTTTCATTGTCGTATTAAATTCTACAACACCTCTAGGATATTGTCCGAAATTTTCAAGTGATTCGAGTAAAAATTTCGGAGATACAGCCTTGAGAACTTGTGCATTCGAGGCCAGATAGGTTAAGTGCGCCGTCTTAAAACGCGTTTTTTTCAAAACTGTGTTTTTGAAGTCGGTTGGTAGGATTTCTCGAGAACTACTCAACCGATCTTCATTAAATTTTTCATAGGACAGAATTTTTTTTCGATAACAACTATTTTTTTTCACTGAAATTTTCATTTTTTTTATAAAAAAAAAGTCTGCCAAAAATCCAATTTTAATTTTTCTCCTTCGTCCAAGTTCTAAGTTAAGGTTTCTACAGAAACGCGTGTTTTCTCACTTTAGATGATCCTATAAGTTATCCTGCCTACGCGGGCGCATCTTTTTTCCGAGGGGTCAGCGGAAACGGCGTCGAAATGACCGAGTTTAAAATATTTCTTTCCAAAAATTTCAGAATTTCTTTGTTAATAGTGTATGTTTGTAACAATAAAAATTCTAATAAAATATCTCATTCTTTTATGAAAAAAAATTGTTGAAAAGAGGCTATTTTTTACCTGTGAAAACCCATGTAACCCCTTAATAAAACTCAAATTTCTGTTAGTGATATGGAAAATTGCCAAATCTCCCATACATAGTACATATGTGCCTAATATAGGAATTTCCAGAATGGATGTTGAATTCTTTCGCAACAGTTTTAAAATGAATTTTTGCCCTCATCTGAAGTTTTTTCCGGTTTATATCCTGACAATAGTATGAAATTTTCAGTTACACCGAACTTCACTCTTCTCTACTTCTTTACACTATCATTAAATGTTTTTATAAATACTCGTATATACCTTTTCCAGCCATTATATGCTTCAAAAACTTAAGATAATGTCACGAAAATGGAATTCCACATTTAAGACTCATTCTCATTTGTATTGAGTAATTGAATTCACATGCTCGTTCATTGGATTTACTGGCAATAACAATACTATGAAAGTTGTTTATTTAGTTGATAATTTTTATTTTATTGTCCATTGCAGCACTTGAAAATTATCTACCACATTTACAAATGCATAACCTTCCTTTTGTTGTTGAGTAAAAGCTGGTGAAGTCTCATTAATAACGCGAGTATTTTTATTAGCCAGCAAATTTATTTATATGATTCATTATATTTACGCATAATTTCATTTGGGTGACAAGTTTTGGCCAAAATTAAATATTAACAATAACAGTATGTACATATGTAAGTATGTTAGTGGAATTAATTATATTTGTAGGAGTGCCAAGAGTACATTTTCAAGCGCTTCGGTCATTTTCTTGATAAATGGCAAGCTCTTCACTATTGTTAGGTATTAGTTCTAGCTTCTAGTTTTCTTAGTTATACACATTTTTTTCATGATAAAGTATTTGAAGATATTTTTGCAATTACATTTGTAACGGGTGATCCAAGTAGAGGTACTTTCTTCAATAACTTTTTTTTTTGATTACGCGTGAGCTGTGTCAAGCTGTCATGTTATTTTTGCTCAGTATTGTTTGGCATTTCATCATGGAGAGTCTTACGCCTGAACAACGTTTACAAATCGCTCAACTTATGATCAACATAATCGGCCTACTGAGCGTACTATTCGCAACACTATCACCCATCTCGAGACCCAGCATCCTTATTGAATAATATTCGGCCGAAAAGACCAGCACGCAGTGAAGAAAATATAGAAACCGTAGCTGAGAGTATACACGAAGAACGTAGAGATTCTATTAGACACCGTTCACAGCAACTCGGACTGACGTATGGAACAACTTGGCACATTTTACGCTTAAATTGAAAGCGTACAAAATACAGCAAGAACTGAAACCACTCAAACTTCCCAAGCGACATGACTTCGCTCTATGGGCTCTTGAAAAGTTCAAAGAAAGTTTCGAAACAACTTTTGTTCAGCGATAAGGACCATTCTAGCACAATGGGTGTGTAAACAAGCAAAATTGCCGCATTTCGGTCGAAGACTTGAACAGATTCAAGAGCTGTCATTTCATCCAAAAAAACAACGGTTTGGTGAGGTTTGTGAGCCGGTGGAATCATCAGTCCACATTTCTTCAAAAATGATGCCGGCGAGAACGTAACCATCAATGATGACTATTTGATGCCTGAAATTGAAGCTCATGATCTCGGCGACATTTGACTTCAACAAGACGGCACCACTTCCCATACAATGCATCCATCAATGGATGTATTGAGAGAGCATTTCGATAAGCAGAATATTTCACGTTTTGGGCCAGTCGATTGGGCACCAAGATCGTGTGATATCACACCGTTAGACTTTTTCCTGTGGTGATATTTAAAGTTTAAAGTCTATGCGAACAATCCCGCTTCGATTGAGGCGTTGGACCAAAAAATCAAGCGTGTCATTCGCCAGTCACCAGTCGAAACGTTCGAGCGAATCATTCAAAAAATAAATGCCAAAGAACGTTCTTTTGAATAATAAATATTCCACATTAAATTTGAAGTGTCTGTGTTTTTTTCTTTAAAAAAGTAGGAAACCTCGAAATGGATCACCCTTTAGTTCTAACTTCTAGTTTTCTTAGTCACATTTGGGCATGATAAAGCATTTGGAGATATTTTTGCAATTACATTTGTATTTGCGGTAATCACTGATTCATTGCCAGTTGCTGTTTTAAAGTCCAATTAGACCAAAAATAATATATTAAAAAAGCACAACAGCAATTAATCACCAGTTAAACGAAAGTTCTCGTTCACTGATAAGTATTTCTGATGGGAAAGTAATCAATATTTCGTCTACTTTTAATTTTGCCTTCAGATACATATTTATCTTTATAGTGTCTTCACTGAAGTGAGTAGCTTCATAAGTTACGAGAACAGTTAAATAAGTCAGTGTTCTTTAAATAGATCTATTGAATCTGCTTTAGAGCGTCCGAAAGGTAAAGGTATACAAGAAAGAACGGATAAGCATGACTATAAAACTTAAATTTTGTTTGAGATTATCTCGCTAAAATTAAATTCTGCACAAATCAGAACGTTTTGTAAACACAAAGCGCCTCTTATCTTGACAAGTTTAGTAACGCCTGAGTAAATTATAATTTCCTGTTTCACTGAAGTCGATTATTTACGAATATAGATACTACGTTGTACTCGTATTCTAACTCTGATAATATTTTAACCTTTAGAACCTAATATATCCCCTACGACGTCTGATTGAAAAATATAGGAATTTCGGCTGCCGAAATTATAATAATACCCTTCACAAATAAAAATAGTTTATACACAAGAACTAACTTTTCATCGATCAGTTTAAACTTGCATGTCAGCTATATGTCATAGTGAACTGTTTTGAAAACTTTCTTCGTAGATTATAGCAAAAGTAGATTCTTAGGTTATAATCTGCGTCCGGTATTGATCCGAAAGAGCGTTTTGTAATTTGACAGCCAAAAGCTGGAAGTCGATATAATTTATTACGAAAATTCTTTTCGTACGAAATAATCATAAAATCCACCTTATACAAAATTACGACGAACAAGAGTACAAGAACACCTGAAGCCCTGAGGTTCATTTTGTAAGTCTGTTCATTTAAAGCGGAGTATACGAGCGCCTGATGACAAATCATCTTTGGGACCATTGTGCCAAGAAACAATCTTTGAGGTAGATGCCCGGTGATGACCCCTAACAAACCAAGCCTTCTGTTATTCCAAAAATTTCAGCACGAAAGACTGAATTGTAGTCATCTGGTTTAAAGATGCCTTCCGTCTATTGATTACTACAGAAAAAGTATTCTCCAGTTCATATTTCACTTTTTGATCCATCGTTCTCTACTCGGGTAGAAAAACGTTGTTCTTCTTTTCTAGCTCATATTGTTAATCTAGCTCTAGTTCTGTCCTGAAGCGATATAGCACCTGATTCTAATGCTCTAGAGCCTTGAACCAGCTGGATATCGACGCCACGGACGGATATCGAGGGTGGCGAACGCATTATAATAGAATAAAAATAAGTTCTTTGTGGTAAAACGGTGGCCTGTAAAAGAGAGATTATACCAAGCTGAGCGCTTTTAAATCAAGTACAAATACAACAGTGTTCCGCATGGTCCGATCGAGCTTATTGAACACAAGGCATAAGTGCTTAACTGAACTCGTGTCATTTTGTAGATTTTCTAGAAAGCACCCGCAACTACTATTCGCAATACCATCACCCATCTTGAGATTCAGCATTCATTATTGGGTAATATTCGACCGAATATGTAGACCACGTCCAGCAAGCAGTGAAGAAAATATAGCAAACGTAGCTGAGAGTGTACACCTAGACCGTGGAGAGTTGACTCAGCGTCGTTCGCTGCAACTCGGACCGACGTATGGAATGACTAGGCGTATTTTACGTCGAAGTCTTAAATTGCAAGCTTACAAAATAAAGCTTATGCAGAACTGAAGCCGCTCGACCTTCTCAAGCGTCATCGCTTTGCTCTATGAGCTCTTGAAAGGTCCTAGAAGATCTGATGTTTTCGAGCCAAATTCTGTTCAGCGATCTTGCTCAAGGGTATATAAACAAACAAAATTGGCGCATTTGGGACAAAGAGCAACCTGAAAAGATTCAAGAGCTGCCATTTCACCCAGAAAAAACCACGGTTTGGTGTGGTTCAAGGGTCGGTGGAATTATCGGTCTGTATTTCTTCAAAAATGATGCCGGTAAAAAAGTAACCATCAATGGCGCCATGATAACCTACTGTTTGATACCTGAAATTGAAGCTCGTGATCTCGGGAACATTTGGCTTCAACCACTACCCATACATTGCATCCATCAATGAATTTATTGAGAGAACACTTCGGTAAGCAGATAATTTCACGTTTTGGGCCGGTCAATTGGCCACCAGAACGTGTGATATTCCACCGTTGACTTTTCCCCATGGGTATATGCAAAGCCTAAAGCCTATGCGGACAATCCCGCTTCGATTCAGACCTTGGAGCTAAACATCAGTCTTGTTATTTGCCAGATACCAGTCGAAATGCTCGAATAAGTCAGCGAAATTTGCACTCAACTTATGGACCATTTGAGACGTAACCGCACCGAACATTTGAAAGAGATAGTCTTCAAAAAATGGATACCGAAGAATGTTCCTAAGAATGATAATAAACATCCCCTATTAAATTTGAAGTTTCCGTATTTTTTCATTAAAAAAGTGGGGAATGTGGAAAGGGGTCACCCTTTAATTGAAATTCACTCGGACGTGATTCAGAGTACCCACCCGATTTTATATTTCTCGTCTGACTCACTGTCAGTATTTTCCGCGCAATCACTCCAACTTCTTCAACTGTTTCAAGAAAGATAGGGCGAACCTAACGTTTTTCTTCACTTCCAAAAAATTTAATTGAGTATATCACTCTTGATCGATCCGATCTTAGCATCGGTTTGCATCCATGTACTCACCAAACTGAGTATTCCAGCCCATAGCGCAATCGTCCAGAGACAATCAAAATTTTTTATATGATTTCTCCTGCCGTAACCGCCGTAGCCACCTGCTGCCATCTTGCACTAGTTCGTTATCACGAGTTAAAATTGACCACTATCCCGGAAAGCACAGCCACAATCCTGTTAAAGTTGTAAGAGTATGTATATATGTATGTGTGTAAGTATATTTATGGAGTTTCGAAATAACACGCGTTTGAACGTTGATGCCGGAGCATAAAATTCAAATTTTCATCGAGCTAATATTAAAATTACGACACTTCACTCTTAATTTCGTACGGAATTGCGTTCGATCGCACACTCGCTACTTTTCGTTGGTGAAAAAGCCCACCGACTATGCCTAAATGTGTGCACTTGAAGTGAGATAAAAAAAATTTCAAAAATTTTAATAATAGTTTCGCAATCAACAGAGTTCGATTACGCGCGAATTGTGCTACTCTTTATGGTGTATAAAAGCCGCTCGTATGTTTCCCGATTCGACAATACTGTATTTATCATACCGCCTTTAGCACCCGCCTGCTTCCTGTATCGCACTCGCACACCTCTAAGCTACTAAGGTCGCGACATAAAATGTCGATGAAAAAAATACCTAAACAATAGCACAACAACAACAATGCTGAGGGATGTATGGTAAATGGAAAAGCGCGTTTTGTTGTACTTTTTCGTTGCGCGTTCGTTTTTGGACTGTTACGTGTGCGTCGCTTTTTTACGGGCCACAGCCAGAGCTGCTACAGGTGAATTACGGTGTGTGCCAACTGCCAATGTGCCTTACAAAAAAAGCCAATAATAATAATTACCCAGAACCTAGAGTACTGAGCGCCTAGAATGTGTGTGTACGCTGTGTATGTGTTTGTGGGTGTGTGTAGGTGTAGCTTTATGCTTGGGAGAGGCGCTCAAAAAAAAGCAACAAATAAATTTTATGAAAAATATGGGTTGGTGGGTAGGGGTTACCAGGTACCCACATTCAGACATACATACACGCACGAATTTTACTATATTCGTAAATATATATTTCATTTATATTTATGCTCGATCCATATCGGTGTATTCGTGCTCGTGTTGAATATAGTTTGATTTTCGCTCAATATCGTTCGTTTTTTCATTCTTTAACCAAACAATTTGGCGAACTGTATTGGTGTTAGTGCGCCGATGACGACTATAGAAAATAATTTCTCGTACTGTTATCAGTTGAACGATGTTATCAGCAGTTATCAGCGTGTGGTTGTGTTTTTGCGCTTCAATTGTGTCCTTACCGCTAAGTTCTGTAAAATTGTTGTGTGTTTTTATACATACATACATACTTAATGGGGTGATCCATATATTAGCTTTCTTTATTTATATTATTTCAACAGTGTACTCTGTTTCCGATTGGAAATCTTGACGAAAATTCGGTGATATCTTTTCATCATCAGCTCATTTAAAAAAAAAAATAAATAAATAAAATTATAAATTGGTCGAAATTAGATCTAAAAGTCAGCTGTACCGGCTTTTATACAAAAATCGGTGAGCACTAACGTGAAAATGGCTGTAGGAACCGAGCGTAGGTTGTGGATGATCGGTACATACTCGTATCGAGTTCAATCATTCAACAGCAGGATATCTTTTGTTCACGACGTTAACGACATTCCGTCCGCTAAACCTAGGATGCGACCAATTTCGAATTGAGCCAATTTAGAGAGGAATGAAGCCCCATTCAGAGTGGAATCATTAACAACAGTAACTACGTCCTTCCGGCGAATGGCGTATATGAAGTGAAACCACCACTGAAATCAAAACAAGGATCCGATTTGTCTCATAAAACTAAAATAGATATTTTAGCAGACTAAACTCCTTTATATCCAGACTAGATAGCGATATACTCGTACTTAACATAGAAGGTCTAGTCAGAAAGAAATCCAGTATTTTTCTATGAAATCGCTTTGGTATTCTGTATCTCGTATCGTATAATTGCTTTCGGTTCGCTGCCTGGCAAGCAAGATGGCTAAAAATATGCTAGTTTTGTAGATTCGGACCCAATTATTTTGATGTGAAGGATGCACCACAATCTGTAAGGCAAATTATCGAAAATTTCGGTAAAATATTCAATTGACCACCTCGTTAGCACTGTTTCGATTGCACAGCAGCTCAAAATTGCACAAAAAGTGCTTTTAGAACAATTTATTTAAGACTGAATACAAAAAGAAAAGAAACCAAGCTCATGGTCCGAATTTCCAGCTAAGAATCACTGGTGAAACGCCATAAAATCGATATATTTCTGAAGCGTTTGGTTTCCGGTGAAGAAAAAGTAGGTCACTTGCGACAACGTCAACCGAAAACAGTCGGGTTGGAATCGCGATGAGCCGACACAAACGGTAGCCATGACAGGATTGACAGTACGGAAGTTTTTGCTATGTGTTTTTTGGTATTGACAGGATCATATACTATGAGCTGCTCCGATACGTCCAAACTCTAGTTTTCGGACTTGTGCCGTCAACAATTGGACCATCTGATTTAATCAATCGCCAAAAAGTGGACAGCTTTGGTAATAAGAGAGAAATTTTGTTCTCTCCAGGCTACACCCAGGCTACACCCAGCGATAGAGACTAGCCGGAAGCTTCTTGAACTTATTTGGTAGGTTCTTCTGCCAACAGGCATGAGGGTTTCCAATCAACGTCAACGACAATTTAATCATCGTATATTTGCGTCGAGTCTCTTTTTACCTGATCTCTCCAACGGAGTGGAGATCTTCCTCTTCCTTTGCTTCCACCGACGAGTACTGAATTGAATATTTTCAAAGCTGGAGTATTCTCTTCCATCCGGACAACATGACCTAGCCAGCGCAGACACTGTCTCTTGATGTAAATGTCGCCGTATATCGTACAGCTCATCATTCCATCGACTGCGGTACTCGCCATACGCAAGAGACCCTAAATATTCCGCGAAACTTTTTTCTCGAACACTCCTTGGGTCGACTCATCAGATGATTTCGAACCACAACTATTCAAGCTCCCGGAAATATCGGCCAACCTGTGAGACATACCATTGACATGAAATGAATTTTAGCCGGCCTTAATCCTTGCAAGTTGAGAGAGAGTTACACCCGATCTAAGCTCTTCCTTACCTATTTTTTAATATTTCTGAGCCCTATGATTTGCATATACCATAGTCTACGAATGACACTACCCACATTTCTGAACTACCATGTTTAATAACTACCCTTTATACCTACATATATGTACATATGTATTGGCATGCATCTCTTGAAATGTGTGTTATCAATTGATATGGGCTTATTTTTTCGGCTACTAGAAAAAAAATTAACATTGACATTTCATATACACACACATACATACATAATATATATGAATTAAGACACAAAAGCAGCACTCTTTATCTTATCAGCGTCTCCTTCGATTGTCGTCCATAATTTCTATGGTTGACCAACCACCACTAAATATATCGCTTAAATAGGCATATGTAAATAAGCATGTGTATAAAAATCATTTGACTTATGGACGGACAATTTAGAGAACTTACCTCACCTTTTAACTGAGCTCTTTGTTGTTGCACTCTTTACGGTATATGGTTATATCTTATTGCAAATGTAGCGTGTGTAATTAAATATGTATATTTTTGCTTATAAAAAAATTCGTTATTGTCCGCACCATAATTAATTCCCTTATCAAACGAAAAATTATGCCAAATATTTAAAGAATAATATATTTTAGCGCATTAGCGATGTAAGTTACTGAGCAATGGATCTATTTCGGAAATATTTGGCATATTTTGGAACATTTATTTTAAGGCAATGACTACGAAGTAGGCAAATACTAGTATTAATACTTATTATACTCTTAGATACTTTGCCGCGACTACGTCTCAGATGGTCCGTTTGCTTAGTCCGATTTTCGATGACTCGTTCGAGCATTTCGAATGGGAAATGACATCCTTGATGTTTTGCTCCAAGGCCTGAATAGAAGCGCGATTGTCCGCATAGACTTTAGACTTGATATATCACCAGAAAAAAAAATCCTTATCATGCCGTTAGAGACGATCTTGGTGTCCAATAGCTCAGCCCAAAATGTAAAATTATCTGCTCACCAAAGTGTTCTCTCAATAAATCTGTTGATTGATCTGTTGTGTGGAAAGTGGCGCCGTATTGTTGAAACCAAACGTCGCCGAGATCACGAGCTTCAATTTCAGGCATCAAATAGTCGGTTATCATAACGCGATAACAGCAGCCTTTGATGGTTACGTCCACACCGGCATCATTTTTGAAGAAATGTGGATCCCACAAACCACAACAAGCCGTTGTTTTCCTGAAGGCCGATTATATTGACCATAAGTTGATCGAAGTGTGCCTTTGCAAAAGATGAATTTTTTTGAATCGTTGAACGATTTGCAAACGTTGTTCAGGCGTAAGTCTTTCCATAATGAAACGCCAAACAATACTGGACAAAAATAACATGACAGCTGGACACCTTCTCACGAGTGATCTGTCAAAAAAAACAGGCCACTGAAAAAAGCACCGCTACTTAGATCACCAGTAATATAAAGGATCAGGATGACGAGACGAGTTGACCTACGGCTATTTCGCCTGATCCCGCAAGTTTCAGGAATATAAAATGTTCGGTTACTCCCGAATTCAACCCTTCCTTACTTGTGTTTTTTTTTTTATTTTTACTGAAGATATTTATTAAGATGAAGTATTTAGGATTACTTTTTCTACGAACGACTCTAACTCAATTTATAATTAGAATATGAAAGAAGCACGAAGGTTTTGGAAAAATGGCAAATTTTTAGTTCGATACACTTAGCCTAGCATTATTCCCACTTCTTTAAACCTTCTGACCCAAATAACTGTCCATCAAAAATAGGTCCTAGAGCTGGAGAATACAGGTAAAGAGGATGAGGCAACAATACCATAATTCGAGTAATTCGGCCTCGGCCCCCGATGCACTATCAGGGTGGAAGTGCACTTTTTCCTCTGTTAAATAGAGCCGGTTCTTTTTGGAATATTACCTTTATCGTCGATTAATACTTTTGTTACTTAAATTTCTCTTGCAATGGTTCCGCAAACGACCGGTTATTCTAAGTACTTGTCGGCCCGTCGTCGTATATCGGTCAATGCAAGAAATATTTGAATGAAGTATTAGTAAAATAAATTTGTCTACGTATTTGAGGCTAATAAAATTCCATTACATTGCAACGTTATCTTTTAAAATTCGATATGAAAACATGTCGAGATCGTGGTCAACGGTTTTAGCTTATCTCTTAACCTTAACGTTCGATAAAAATCTATGACCTTGTTGCACAATATTAACCTATGAACAAAATGAAGTTGGGCTCACTTTGTAATGTGTAACTTTTCTTAGACGCAATGGGATGTTACTGGGCAATTAACTGCCAACAAACTCTGGTTCCCAATGTAATTGTCCATTGTTCATTCCTGCGCTTATTATTATGCTGATTTCAGTCTTTCAGTCCACTCTCAGATGGTTGGTTCATCCAAATTGCATTCGCAACCAATTATCGCCTTGTCTTGTCCGACCGCAGATGAAATATATCTTATAACCAAACCGATCCAAATGACAGATTTATTTTTTACATGGAATTACCTAATTTTTGACCTCATCTCGCGCAATTTTAGTTAAATCTCACAATATCCACAAATCATTTTTGAGTACAGGTGAATAAATTTGTAACTAGACATATGAATAACAAAAACGCAATGACTGTCCGTTTGTAGAGGATGAGAGTAGCTATGAGACAATAGTGTTTTCACACGCACGGTTAGTCGCACCTATTGTAGATTTTGTAGAGTGGGTGTGAGTTTCGTGACTAGCGATGCTCAGAGAAGTAAATATTATATAATTTACTCACTGCTGAGGTCCTTTTTCTTCTTCTTCTTTCTTTCATTTTGAGGATGATGTCATGTGTAAAAGTTCACGCAAGTGAGGAGTAGCCAGAAACGGGTCTTTTACATATTGCTCAAGCAGTTCGTGACTTCTGGTCTGGTGGCCGTCTGCCCCGGAAAGTAAGCCGATGCAAGGACTAAGTCAGAAAATTCCTTGTCCTTCACCTGTACCGCCACAAGATCCGGCATTAGAAACTCTTCCGCTTCAACGAGGTTTTTTGGTGGCAGAAAAAGGGTTGCTGCGTAGAGACAGCCTACGACTCAAGTATCACTTGATAGTGGCACCCGTCGTGAAAAAATGTCGCGCCCATACCAGAAGCAGAACACCCAGGTAGTCATAACGACATGCAGGTTATGACTACCTGGGCGTTCTGCTTCTGGTATGGGCGTGGCATTTTTCCATCCAGCTTTCTTATCCTTTTGCGTTCACAACTGGACTTAACCTTCTTGCATTCATCCGATTAGGTGCAGCTGATCCTGCTCGAGAGGTTGTTGTTACGGTGTTCGCTGAAACAGCTGCAGTAGACGCCTTGTTCGTCATCTCGCGCGTGCTCCTCAAAGAGTGAGCGTTCTTTCGCCTTAAGAGCGTCCAGGTAGCTGAACTTGCATTTATCCCCTGAGCCGCTATTACCTGTCATTTGCACGTTGCAGTCAGCTGTTGATTTTATAGATGGGTTGCTCATTCAGTTTCTTACGACCTTCAGCCCAGGTAGGTAGACTTACTGGTCTATTCTTTTCCTGGAGAACACGAGGGTCCGTCGCGTTAGAGCCCCTTGACGTGGTAAAGTCACAGATACTTCCCAAGATGGCCCGATGTTAGGAAGGATCCGTTAGAATATAGGCGAATTTACCTCTTGGCATTTAGTTAAAATTTATATATCACTTTCTAATTTCCAGAAGTCTACGCATCCCTAATTCGTGGCGAGAGTCCATGTAGCTCTTTTATTTGACCAAACAGCTTCACGAAATTTGAGACAGATTATTTTCCAAGGCCCCACTACAATTCTCGAAGAAATTGTTCAGATCGGAACACTATATCATATAGCTGCCATACGAACTGACCGAGAAAATTAAGATAAAGATCTCTTTATACCCTTTTATACTATGAAAAATGCACTTGACCTGTGAAGCGATTATAGCAGTCTAAGTTAAGTTTTTTTTATTTTTTTTATATTTGTTTCATTATATACTAAATATATGCTATATATTTTTTTAATCGTCTATGATAAACTAAAAACTATTTATTTTTGGTAAAAATCAACAAACAGTCGAAGATGGAGATGCGGGGCATCGATCCCCGTACCTCTCACATGCTAAGCGAGCGCTCTACCATCTGAGCTACATCCCCTCGTACCCCCTTTAGCACTGTCAACCGTATTCTGCTATGGGCTTTACTTAAAGGAAAACAAATTAAAGTGAAATCACGTAAACTCTGTAGCAACACACATACATACATATGTATGTATTTGCAACTAGACGTTAAAATGTATAAACAATTATAATAAACTAGTGTTGACATATGTTTGTAACTATTAGCGCATTTTTGAGACCCATTTGATAAGAAAAACAAAACATGCATGGATTTATAACGTCATTATGCGTAAACAGCTATTAATTATGTATTAATAACTCTTAATTAATCGACAATTAATTCGAAGTAAAATAAAACGCTATCATTTCCGCATTTAATTAAAGTTTTATAAAATATTCGCAAAATAGGTTATGTTACGTTGCACTAAAAACTTATTTTTACAAAGAAATTTTTAGTGTTTTTATTGGTATAAACCCATATAAATTCATTTATTGTATTTTTATACACACATATGTAAAGAATATACAACTTCTACATACAAAGTTATTTAAATAATAAAAATATTAATAAACTATTATTAAATATGCAAACCCTTCTCTGCATTTATTTTAACAACCATTTAAAAAGTATTTACATAAATATTTGTTAAAGCAATTCAAGTAAACTCCACTATTCTCATGATTTTGCCTCGATTTTCTTTTGAAATTTCGTATACAAGCTCAGCTGATTTGTCGAGAGTGAAGATTTCGAGTTTTTTAAAGCAAAATCAAATTCTTTCGCGTTAATTTTATAATCATCTTCACTACAATCCACACTCAATCTTTCAAAGGTCAACAATGCAGCCTCATTGCAAAGATTGCACATATCGGCGCCGGTGTAAAGCTCTGTTGCTTCGGCTATTTTATTTATATTTACATCTGCTGCAAAGGGCATACGTTTCGCAATTAACTGTAAAATTGATATACGCGACTCTAAATCCGGCGCTGGCACATATATATGTTTACTTAAACGGCCAGGCCGCAATAAGGCATCATCAATCATATCTGGCCGATTACTAGCTGCCACGACGAGTATTTGCTGGCTGTTCTCATCCGAACCGTCTATAACGCCATCCATTTCAGTCAATAGCGTTGAGAGTATACGTACCTGCACATCACTTGAACTATTTGAGCTAATAGGACGGCGACCGGCCAGCGTATCTGTTGCACAAATAACAAATGAAAACTTATAAATACATATGTATATAAAGCCGAAGTTTGATTCTCACCTACCAATTTCATCAAAAAATATAAGACAAGGTGCATTTTTTCGTGCGGTATCAAAAATTCGCACAATAAACTTCTCTGCTGCGCCAACGTAAGGCGAATAAACATCTGCGCTAGCTATTGAAATAAACGTCATATCCGCTTCTTTGGCTAGACATTTCGCAAAGGTCGTTTTGGCGCAACCCGGTGGGCCGTATAACAGCAGGCCTGAAAAAAAGAAACAATTTAGTTGCAAACTGTAATAAAATTAAATAATTCTTATTAATTTACCTTTTGGCAATTTTAGTCCGAATTTTCTAAACTTTTCTTGTTTACGCAGACCTGCCAAAATGCTAACCTCCATTGTACGTTTCAACTTATCCATACCACCGATAGTTTCGAAGCCCTCCACAAATTTATATACTCGTACATCGGCCGTGTGCACCGCAGCAGGTCTAACCTGAAAAAAGCAAGTACCACTTTATTATTTATAACCAAAGATTACATACTGATTTTTATTACTTTATTCAGTGCTGACTTTACGAAATGTGCAATGTCGAACTCTTTCTCTTGCTTCACTTGATTTTGTTCTATATTTTGTACCAATAGCGCCAGATCGCCTGCGACGAAACCTTGTGTACGTTTGCCGACTAAGTCGAGTAGTTCAACGTCAAGTTTCTTTGGCGTCAGAAATGGTTTTGCTTGACTGAATTCGAACATTGCGTTAAATAAAATTTTGCGTGTTTGCTCATTCGGCCAGTCAATGGTGATTTCATGTTGAAAACGACCAGGTCGCCGTACGCTGGAATTTATGGCACTTGGATTTGATGAAGTCGCTACGCATAATATACTAGCATCCGAATTATGCAGTTCGTCTAGTAGCTTAGCCAATTGCACGCATATACGATTTGAATTGCCTGCATCTGTGCTGGATGCATTATGTGAAACGGGACATAATAAGTCAATATTTTCGAAAATGATTATGGTAGGATCTGAAAATTAAGAATTTTCATAGTTTTGTTTGTTGGACAAAAACTTAATATTTTCTCTTACTTACTTTTAGATTTCAGATGTTTAGTTAAATATAAAGCATTTTCGAATTCTTTACGCAATTGTGCTTCGGCCTCACCGGGATACTCGTGTAAAACATTTTCCGTGGAAATATAAAAGCAATTGCATTTATGCTGCTCGACAAATGCATTCAGTAAAGCTGTTTTGCCACAACCTGGTGGACCGATAAGAAGGGCGTTTAGATGCGGGCGAATACCATTAGATTCGATTTGCATATCGCGCAGCCTGCTATTACACAATAAATCCTCCATTTCTTTCCAAATCGATTCGTAACCATGTTTGAAAAATGGCTTTACTTCCGATGCATTCGATTTGGCACTAATATATATGTTGTTTATATACAATTGTGTTTCGCTATCCAATTGGAAAAGTGTATTTTCATTTGTATTTGTACAAGAGTCAATGTGGATAGCAGATATTCCAAAATTTTTAGTGCGTACAACGCATCCTATCATTAAATTAAGTGGTGTTAATATCTGCTTCATGGCGATAGTTAGCATGCTGGTGGACAACTTGCGTAGGCGACTTTTAAAGAAACTTTCATTGATTTCCAACGTTATGGCAACCTGTACACTATCTCCTGTTTGGCATTCTACCGCTTCTAGGCTGTTTAATATGCCTCCTTTTTCTAAAAGAGTTGCAGTGGCAACACCATAGTCTAGGTAACAACAATTTACATTAATATCTCGAGGATAAACTTGGCATAGAAAATAGCAGGTGTCAAAGCCCGTTTTTTCGACACAACATTTCATCCAAGCACCTGGCCGTAAGCCGGTTTTAGTAAAAATTTCTTTGGGCAGCAAGCATTTCTGAAATGTGAATTCTTCAATTATTTGAAGTGGTAACACGGTTAGTTTCTGATCCAAATCAAACTTCATTTTTAAATTTCTGAGACCTTTCCACAATATTTCACAAATGTAAACACATTTTAAAAAAATAAGCTGATTTGAAATGTCACATTCAGCTGTTTTGCAAAATACCGGCAAATTCGCTCAATTCTTATAACTACGGCGAATAATCGGTGTGAAAAGTAGAATGAATTAGAAGAATAAAAAAAATCCTGATAAGTAATACATGAATGAAGAGGATATATAAATGAATATTTGTGTATGCAAGTTAATTTAATATTTTCAAAAATATGTACAAAACGAGGGATTATTTTAAATAAAATCTAATAAAAATATGCCGCTAAACATTTAAAATGAATATTTCAGATTTGATTCTACAATGCAACAGTGTGCCTTAAGAATGAGATGGTTAGCTACGCGTCATATTTCTTTCCACTCATCCACCATTGCTGAGTTTGTCAAAGAAAGAAGAAAATTATCCACAAATCTTTGAGGTATATGCAAATTTCTTTCCACGTTGAATTGCAAAAATCAATAAGTAAAATAATTATTAGTGCTACAATATTGCGAAAAAACATTTACTTAGCAATTGTTAAAAAATAAAACAATAAGTTGAGGTAAGTTAATACGCCAAGAACAATGAATTGTAAAAAAGTCGGCATCGCTCTTTATTTTCATCTTTCTTTTCGGCACATTCGCACTGTCTACAGAAGCAGAAATACATCCATTGAGGAAAAGCATTAGCGCAGACTGCGCTACATATAGAGTGTAAAAGCGAAGAAAACAGATGAAAATTATGGCCGACTTGGACGCAGTACACTTAGGATTGGACGAAAATGAAGCAGATATAGCCGAAGAGCTACAAGATTTCGACGACTCGTTTGACACAAGGAGCGAGGCGTCAGAATCGGGTTCGGAGTCTTCAGTCTCCCAGCCTAGTATTAGTTCTGTGAGCACGACTATATCATCAATCGGTGAAAAACGTAAAAATAAAACAAAGAAAAAAGTTAGTAAAGAGAGTGAGAAAAAAGCAACCACGAAGCGAACATCTTCGCCGGCGGTCGGAGCTGTAAACGGAAAAACTTCTGTAGGTGGTAAGAAAAAACGAAGTAATGAAGAATCATCAAACAAAGACGAATCGACAACTAAAACTTCAGAAAGTAAAGGTACCAGTAGTAAAGAAAAGAAATCGCAAAAAAAAACTAGCAGTTCTAGCAAAAACTCTACTACTTCAGTAGCTAATAGTAATGGGCCGGCAAATACAAGTAGTGGATCTTTATCGGCACACGCCAATACCAGTGGTAATAAAAGTGAAGTCAGTGATGCAGAAGACAAGCCTACAACGAAAACACCATTTGACAGCGATTCCGAATCAGAGGACTCTGATTCAGCAGCAAATATTAAACGTAATGGACGAAAGCCGATATCTAAGAGTGCTTCTCCCGAAAAGAAAACACAAAGTGGGTCGACAACTAGTGGCAAATCGTATGATTATATGACTAAACTGAACTACTTGTTTCGGGGTACTCACTTCTTCCTTATTAAATCAAATAATGCAGACAATGTTGCCATTGCTAAGAATAAAAATGTTTGGGCTACGCTACCACAAAATGAGGCAAATCTCAATCAAGCATTTAAGGAATCCCGGAATGTTTTATTAATCTTCTCCGTCAACGAAAGTGGTGAGTCATCATGCTAACTCGTAATAAATTTTTTTTTTTCTTTTATGGTCATTAGTGTTCAATGTTTCGTTGTATATATACGTTTTATGTATGAATAACATAAAAAATGCATAAATCACACCAAGCTCATTGAACTTCCTAGCACTTAAAAAAAAAAAAGTTCGTCATTGGCAAACAAACGAGCATTGACTTATTTAACTGTTTTAATAATAATTTTTTATTACCATATTTTTGCCTTTTTTAAATTTTTAGGAAAATTTGCTGGTTTTGCCCGTATGAGTTCACAGTCGCGCAGAGATCTTTCTCATCCGGCATGGGTTTTACCACCTAGTATCTCTCCAAAGGCACTCGGAGGTATAATTGAATTGGATTGGATATGTCGAAAAGAGCTGTCATTTAACTGTACTTCTCACCTATACAATACGTGGAATGAAAGTAAGCCGGTTAAAATTGGACGAGATGGCCAAGAAATTGAGCCCAAAGTAGGCTCAGAGCTATGTCGGTTATTCCCGGAAGATGAGAAAATCGAAATGACACCTATATTACGAAAATCGAAAGAAACTGCTAAAATGATGCGTGAAAAAGGAATTCGTGTCTCATATCGTCCACCGCGAAGTTTATCTTCTCGTGGTAGTCGCGGCGGTGCTGGCAGCGGTTTCCCGAGTTACCGCCAAGGCGACCGTCGAGCTGGTAGTAGTGGTGGTCCAATGCGACATAGGCGTACATTTAGTTCCGGACCTCATCGTCCTTATAAACTTCCACCACTTGGAATGCCACCGGGTGGCGGTTTTAAACGCTCATCCTCGCCATACCGCAGTAGTGGTAGCGTAGGTGCGAGTGGAAGTGGAGGATCACGTGCAGGTGGAGGCGATACCGGCTTACCATCATGGGATCGGTATATGAATTCTGCCGAAGCATACATGGTAGACTACATGCGCTCTATGCATGGACAACTGCCTCCATTACCGTTCGTACCGCCATTTGCGCAACTTCCACTATCTGCTTCCGGTTCGGGTGCTTTACCGCCACCAGGTCCGCCGTCTATGTACGATCAATTACCGCCACCAGTGCGTTATTACGATGGACCACCACTGCCAGATTATCCTCCACCTCAACCAATCAGGCCTCCACCACCTGGTTTTGACAAAGCACCATCCTATGAAGACTTCGCAG
The DNA here is from genome assembly GCA_037783105.1 of Bactrocera zonata. Lineage (NCBI taxonomy): Eukaryota > Metazoa > Arthropoda > Insecta > Diptera > Tephritidae > Bactrocera > Bactrocera zonata. Next base: position 1,713,191 of record JBAWJQ010005835.1, on the reverse strand, counting down.
CATGGAAAAATGCCGGTTTACCCACGTTACCCGATGGTATGCCACCCGGTTTCCCGAGCTTTGGCAGCAGTGCTGGGACGTCAGCTTCCAATGGTGGTAACAGCGGTATTGGGGGCTCTAACTCTGTCGGAGGTAGTGGTGGTTTTTCAAGTTCTACTAATGCTATTAATGCAGGCAACACATCAGGTGGTCCTAACAGTTTTCGTAGCAACAGTCAACGTTCCAACAACTCAAATATGATGCGTCCACGTGAACGAGCTGGTGGTCGTGACTACCGCGGACCTAGCGGTGGTGTAAGTAGTGGCTCCGGATCCCGCAGCGGTGGAAACGATAGACATTTCCGTGCTGGTGGTGGCAGCAGCGGTGGAGCGCGTAATTACCGTGATGGTAGACGTTAAAACAACAATGTGTCTATAAATGTAACATACGCAACAAAGGTGTAAAGTGAAGTATTTACGGGCAGACGGTTACAAACGTCCTCCCATTGTGAACGCGAAACCTACTAAAGAAAGCAAAATTTATGACGGTTTTGTGTGAAAAAGTGTGTCGAAATTCTTGAAAAAAAAAAAAAATAAAATTATAGAATATCCCGATAATGAACCTCTTTAAATGCACCCCGTAACCTCTTCGTGTTCGAACTATATAATCGGAATGAATGTGTGTCGGAAAACGAGTGAGGTTTTGAGCTGCATACGAGTAATATATTATTCAAGTGCGGCTACTAAGATCTTTAATATAATGCTCTTCAAATTACTTAATAACGCGTAAAGTGATTGCAAATTTAGGCAAAAAATATAAAAATTTAACATACAAAAGGATTTTAAAATCCCTCAAATATAAAGTGTATATGTATTAAATCTTAAAAAGTTATATAGACATTGATAGAAACAAGAAAATGACGCATATGTTTATTACTTTTTAGTTGTTTTATCATTAACAACTAATTTAGTCGAAACATATATTTTCAGTAATAAGTCATTAAAAATGAAAATTTTTCATTTTTTAATTGGGATTACAAGTGATAATCAAACAAAGCAAAAAATATTTTTAAATACATTTTATTTATATATGAAATCAATGAACAGCCTATATTGCAGTTCTAACTCGAATGTTAAAGTTATTAAATTAAAATTGCAATGCAAAAACTTCAGTTCTTAATACATCATGGCATTGTTGGATATTTACATATTTTATTACAAATATCGTACTTGCAGTCCCAAATTATGAAAATGATATCAATAAATGTATTACTTCAGTTTTGTTCGCATAAATTAAAAAAAAAAAAAAACAAGATATACATATATATTATTGACTAAAGTTAATTTTAAAAGTACATGTTTAAATTATAACACACTGTGTCGCTGTACAACAAAAGCAATTCCATGGTAAAAGGAATGAAAAGTTGACAAACTTTTTCAATTATAAATACAATGCATATACATACTATATAATTTTAAATCATAGTTATAATTATACGTATCGTAAAAATATAAACAAAACCATACATATGTGAACTTTATTTGCTGAACGAAGGCGGAGAGGTTGCAATGTTTTCGAAAATAAAAGAAAACACACGAACTGTTGTGAAAATATGGACTGCTTTGACCGGTTTCAAGGAAAGACGTTTACCCTTACCCATTCCCATTAAAACTATTTGAAATATATCAGCTTTCCATATAAAGAAAAAGAGTGCTAAAAGAAGAAAAATCAGTTATATCAAACTAAATGAAAAAATTTGAAAAATGAAGTCAGAAGCAAAAGTGTGTGCAGTGTTTCAAATGCAAGTTATCCAAAAAGTAAAAAATAATGGAATATTTCAACATTCAGCTAGAAAAATTGAAGTGGCAAAAGAAATATAGTGTTTGTGTTGAGAAGATTATACAATATTATTGCCATACCTTATTCTGCTGAAGTCACTTCCGCATTCAAGAAAATAACGAAGCCTATTGGACACATCTAGTTATTATACATCAATCTCCTACTCCTATTCAAATCTGATTTGGAGTGAATGTGTCAATCCACAAAGCATACATATATATTTATAAGAACTTTTCCGCTTGGGTTTAGACAACATAAAAAATGAAGTGCTTGAAATGAAAAACTACAAAATGTTTCGTACTCGTGTTTAACGAGTAAAGTGCATAAATATGTCTAACCGGATTCGAGCGTAATGCTTTTGAGTCCATTCTGGTTTCCGTCTTGCTTACAGCACATAACGCACCATAAATCAAATTTGCCTGGAACCAACTGTATCTATACTTTCTAATTAAATTAATTCTTGTCTTTCAGACCATGCAGACCATGCTTATGGGAAAAGCTGTTTGACTTTGACACACCTGTGTCCTGCATAATGCAGCAATGATTGATAGAAACGTCAACTAAGTTCATGGGACTGAATATTTCGCAGCAAAAACAAAAAACTAAAAAAGTAAACTTGGTGTTGCTAAAACAAATCAAATCTCCCAAACAATTAAAAATGTTAAATTCGGCTGTATCGAAGTTATAATACCCTTGACAGGCGCATTTCTCTTAGCATTAATGTGTATAAAAATATCATGATTTCATCGGTCAGTTTGTATGACAGCTATATGCTATACTAATCCGGTCTATAGCGTTACCTGGGACAATAATACATGTGTCTAATTATGTGAATATAAATCGTTAGCGAAAATTTTTTTCTATACAAGGATTGGTTTGTGAAACATCAGTTTATATGGCAGGTATCTGCTATAGTGATCCGATCTGAACAATTTTTTCAAAGGTTGTGCCGCTGTCTAAAACAATAATTCGAAACGAACTTCGTTCAGAAGTAGGGAAAATAAATCCGTTTTCCGTACAACATAATTTGTTCGTTCAGTTAGCTATATATGCTATATATATATGGTCAGCTTCTTGGAGACAAAATACAGTGTGCAAAATATCAGATCGTCTCGAGAACGGAGAGAGTAATTTGTAGACCGATGGACATGGATAAATGGACCCTGATCATCATGCTGTTCATTTATAAATATACTTTATAGTCTCCGACGTTCCCTCTGGGTGTTTCAATTTTTTTAACAAACTTAAAATGCATTGAATTAAACTAAAATCCTATGCAGTCGATAAGATTTGTTATATCCAACACTAAGAGCGCTTTTACGGTTTTGGAGTTGCAATTATTTCCTATTACCTTACCATTCATTTAAAAGTAGCTTCATCTCAAATTACTATATAACGGGTACAGTTAATACTCAATGCCATTGTGAAAGAAACGAGTAGACGATAACGTAACACAGAGACTAGACCGTGGACCGCACCGTAGACTAGAACCACATTTTTTGCCTTTCTTTTCAGCGCCTCCCTTCTGGTCCAAAAGGAAAGCGAAGATTTTGCGATGGCCCTGTGATATTTTATTATACCTATGTATGGAGTTTCATTATTTTGAAGGTGCAATTCATTTTTTAATAAATTTTTATTTTGATATATAAAATTTTAAATTGTGTTTTAAATGCTGCCAACCCAACATTTTGCAGTCTCTTAAAAAAATAGTAATAGTTAAAACCACTTAAGTTTATGCCATTTTATTACGAGTTTTTGTGGTTGTTGCCTCCACGTATTCATCATCATCATCGGAGGATGTATACTCTTCAATGTCTATTATGTTCTTCTTTGAAGGTACACGTGGACAGGTTGCCGTTGATGATGTACTTGGTAGATCAGCGACGGAACTGCTGGCCATGGCACTTGTAGACGGGGCATTGTATCTCGGTTCTATAAGAGGGAAAATGTTACTTAATGTAAATAAAATTTGCATTGTAATAAATATTTTTTCAAATCTTTTGAGCAACTGTGCAGGAAAAATATTTTCTGCGCTAACCTAACGTACCTTCAGTTAAAATATCGTGGTATCTTTCCTGTCGTTTTGTTAAAGTATATGTGCTGCTGTAAAATAATAATGGTAAGAGGACTACGATGGCGCACGTGATAAGAAAGAGCAATGTGTCAAATTCACGATGGCAACAATCTAAATCCTTAGACCAGTGTGCTCTCGTTCGATTCATCTAGGGGGCAATAAAAACATTATATTGTAAAGCGCCAGTATATTAAAAGTTTGCATTACCGAATCTTGCATATCGTAACAAACTTGTCCATTATTATTTTTATCCAAACCGACATAAAATTCATTTAGATCCAGATAGTCGGTCAAACAGAGTACACATTCTTTACCTTTGTTCTCACGGAGGCATTCTTCGAGTTTTATTCTTTTTGTGTCAAATATGTCCGAATTATTGCTGTGAAAACAGTCTGGACAATGTAAAAAGCACATGAATGGATTTTTTTGTCATTTTAATTATAGTACAAGTACTAACCATCACAATAAGCCTTTGTCCATAATCCAGTTAGTATCGATTGTGTTGTAGAAACAATGTTGATGCGATCTTTATCAAAGAACTTCTCTGTGCAATTTTTCTCTTCGCGCATGAGCAAATACATGCCTTGCATTTCGGAAAATTGCGCCTCACAACCAATGCAAAGGCTAACCGGCACTGAATGCAATGTTGAGCACTGCACGAATGCACTTTGTTTTTGGGCTAACTCCCGCAGATATTTGTCACAAATCTGAGTCATACAATGCAATTGTGAAAACATTTAGAGCAATAGAAAATGTGGAATGCAACATTAAAAACTTACATTTTCTGCTAGGACATGGTGTACAACAAATAAAAGAAGAGTTATCTTCATTAAAGCACTGTAGGAACCCATTTTAGTTTTAAAATTACAAAGGGAATTTACCGCATAAAAGCTATGCACTAAATAGTTGTTTTTTTTTTTTCAACTGACAGCAAGGGCAGTGTTGCATTTAGTACAATTTATCGGTTTCAATTTCCTACTTCCAGCTGTACATGAATTTACTTGGATAGCCTTAATAAAGTTTATTAAATTCGTACCTAAATTATTCAGAATCACTTTGTAAATATCGCGTATTTCATTCACTTTTAATGGTATGCGCAATTTATTTAAATTTTTATTTAATATGCCGATATTTTTAATTCCGTATTTATATCGATAAATAATATTGTATTTGTAACAGCATAAAAAGTGAATATAATCAGCTGTTAAAAGTAAACAGTTAATAACTGCAAAATGCAATTTTCTCTACGTTAGTTGTTAAAACCAAAAAATACCATTTATGTAGTCATTATAGGCATTTAAAAATTTATTTGTTTCGTGGGGTGCAACATCCAAAACCGGTGCACTCAATATTATACAACAAAATATATATTTTTACATATATTTGCTATAGTATTATATACATATTTATATAGGGTCTTAAATATTAGAAATAATAATTACAAATTTTAGTTAGTATTATAGTTTAAAATATGATATTTCGAAATTGTACAAATAGCCTGCTTTGCATCGTTACTAGCGGATGTTATTCTTTTAGAGAGGTACGTGTAGCTTCTGTTGTCGTGTTCAGCATATTAGGAATTGAACTGCTTGCATTGTTAGAAGTTGAAGTTCCATTTTGATAAGTGTCTATAAAATTAGAAAACGTTTTTGTGCAGGGTTATCTTAAACAATTAATTTAAAATTTATAGCAGTGGCATTTAAATTATTAGTGTCATTTTATATAATTTACCTTCAATTAGAATATGATTACGCTCTCGTCGTTTTGTTATCGCATACAGCGTACCATAAAATATGAATGGTAATGTCCCAACGATACAGCTAACAACAGCAAATAATAAAATATTAAATTCACGATGACAGCAACCTAGATCTTTAGACCATTCTTCTCTTGTCCGATTCATCTGTGGAAAAATATAATTTTCATATGGAGTATAACGAGGCATATTTGTAGTAAATAATTAAAGCAAAATCTTACCGAGTCTTGCATGTCATAACAAACTTGTCCTTTGTTATTTTTATCCAAACCAAGATAAAATCCGTTCAAGTCCATGTATTGGGATAAGCAAGACGCACATTCTCTATTTTTATGGTTTGTTATACAATCATCAAAAGCAGTTCGCTTTAAATCGAACACGTATGAATTATTACTGGTAAAGCAATCTGTAAGTTATTAAAGATATAATATAACACTAACATAAAAGTAAACTTTATGCTAACCATCACAGTACGCTTTCCTCCATATACCCACAAGTATCGATTGTGTTGTTGAAACTATATTTATACGATCTTTATCAAAAAATTTATCTGTACAATTCTGCTCCTGACGTAAGGTCATGTAAGCCACATGCATCTCAGTATATGGCTCCTCACATCCCACACAAAGACTCACTGGCACTGAATTTAGTGTGGAGCACTGCACGAATTCACTCTGTTTTTGGGCTAACTCTCGCAAATATTTTTGGCATATCTGAAAATAGCTCAAATTAAATAAAATAATTGCGTCGGAGAAAATTCACTACAAAAAGTAAGAATATCGGAAACACCTACATTTTCCGCCAATCCGCGAGATATATCCGTTAAGAATAAAATTATTATTGCTGAAACACTTGGAAAATACATTTTGATATGCAATTTTTTATATCATATTGACAAAAAATATTTATTTTTTTTATTTACATTATATTGAACACAGCAATAATAACAAAGAACTTGTTTTATTGTGGTCACAGCTGACATCAACAAATATTTGCAGCGATGCACTAAACAGTGTTGCATGATATTTCGGAAGTAATTATATTGATATATATACATTTTTAACACATTATTTAATATTAGACATTTTTAAAATATTTAAATAATATTTTCTTGAGATATGTATATAGAGGTATAATTTAAATATGTTTGCAGATAACTCGTTGAATATCAAAAATTTTAACTAATGTTGTCATTTTGTACACCCTGTACTATTTCTAGGTTTCCATTCTTCAGTGTTGCATATTTTCGGTCTGCCGTTCATGAATCCAATTCGATATGCATTTTTAACTATTGCCATTGCAAAATACGACGCCGAAAGAAACGTATGTCAGTGGAGTTGTTCGGTGAATAATTTCTTGGATAAAGATATGCAAATAAAGTCAGCTGAAGTAAAAGATATATATAGTGCAATGTGATGCTTGCAGCGCAAAGTTTTAATTGCGGAGTGGGTGTAAATAACCTTTATAAGGCATAAAGAAGTTTCGAATATTTAAATATTTTGTACAATTGGCATATTTGCCCGCTAGTACCTCTAGTTGAATTGCTGCCTCCTGCGTTCGTATATGTGTGAATTTGTATGTGTTACTTTACGATAGAAGCCGGAAAAGTATGTAAAGTAATTATAAATAAACAAAAATATGAGAAAAGTGCAGTGCTAAAAAATGGAAAAGTGTTCAATTATATTATAAGCAATCAATTCATAAATTATTTGTGAAACAAAATAATTTTTTACGGTAGCTCATACAATACAATTCAGACGAGCCCGCCACTCCTTCACAGGAAAATTTTTCAATTGTCTGCAATCGCTGCTCTGCAAAATTTTGACTCGGCAGTGAATGTAGGAATAACATACATATATGTATATGTTCCCACTGGAGCATAAGACTAGCTGCTGGAGCCGAGCTGGTGTTTTAGTGTATGTGTTTCATGAGCCTGTAAATAAGGAAGCCGAATAGCAAACAGCAGTAGCTACCACGGCCAGTTTAGGGAGTTATTTGTCTGCAAATAATCAAACGGAATATTTTTGCAGCGGCTGCAAAGGAATACAAGTAAATACAGAGAAAATCTATGTTTAAAAAGTGTGCAAAGGAAAATGTGTGGTGAGCCAAGATCCTTAAATGTACAAGATAAAATTATTTTATAATAATATGCGGTGAATCGTGCAAAAAATTATACACTTGTATACAGTTTGCTACAACTACATTTCAAACGGTAAGTACAGAATGTTGTTTAGAATACAATGATATCGTTATTTTGTGAACCAATATCAATTTTGCCACGCCTGTGATAAACCCCTACTTAGTATTATGAATGAAATATAATAAGTGCATTTCTCCTCATTCATGCCTTACAAAAAAGTTTTTGCAGTAGTATACATCTGAATGCTTGCATATAGTATATAAATTAATATTTTTTTTTTACAATTTCCTACACCAATTTGTTATGCTAGTGGCGGTATTTTAGATTTGCTGTTTTGTTGATTTTGTTTGTACATATGTGCATACCTATGTATGTATGTAATGGAGCTGCATATAATCTAAGAATGTTTTTTAAACTCAAAGACTATATTGGCAGCAGCTTCGTAGCAGCTTTTCCGAATGACAAAATTTTATGCGCAAACTCTGTTTGTGGAGTCTTTCAACGCTGCACATCTTTCCTGTATACAGTTGCAATGTATTTACTACTGAATTAGTAAATACAAATGTTTGTAAGTTTATAAATGCTTTCCAATTTAAAAACAAAATTGATATTAATTGTGATAACAGTTTTGATGTGGCAGTTAAATTTAACTTAAAATATAAATTTCTTCTAAAATTGTAAAAAAAGTGGTGATGCATACAAGTCTGAAATATTATACAAATATTTTAAGCGATTTTTAGTGATAGCGATATGAAGTAACACCATATATTCATGTTTGTGTCTATATACCATGCACATGGGAATGTGATCCAATATCCAAACCATTACACGCACTTTAAATCTTAGAATGTTTCGTAATTACTTTACATTTATGGCTAAACGTCAGTACAGTGAAGTATTGTTAATTTCTGCGAAGTTTCGTTTGTGTAAGAAATCATAAAAGGTATTTGCAACCAGTTTAAAAGTCCAAACACTTTATGGATAAATATTGTGTTCAGTGCCTTACATAGTAATTATTGTGATTATTGCAAAGCTTTTTCTAACCACCATTGCTGCACCACTATTAATGAAAGTAACCAACAAACCAGCTGCAGCAGTTTGACGGAATAGCATCAGAAGTGGCATAACTGAAGGCCACACTACATAGTTGGGAAGTGGCTGCAATGATTGCTATAAAAATGTAGTTTCAGATTACCAGCAGCCCGTAGCAGGGCACTTACATTCGTACTTTGACTGCTAAATAACTTTTTAACGCTTGCAAGACCGCAAATGTATGAAAATGTTTGCATTTATGCTAATGTGAGTGTTGTTGTAGATATGAAATCAACGTCTTTGCCGCCTTGCGACAAGTCGCAGCCATTGAGTCAGTTGGCCAGTTAGTCATGGGCTCGTCAGCCAGCTGTAGTCAGTCGGGCGAACAGTTTGGGCCGTGCACTATCGCTATATATGTATGTAAGTTTATACACGAAATGAATATGTGCGCCGATTTATTCTCGATTATTTGCTATTCGAATTTTGTTTTCATTCGTTGACTCTTGTCTGCCTGCCTGCCTGCAAGCATGTCAATTCTCCAACTTGTGTGCCCACAAGTGTACATATGTGATATAAGCAGTGGCTGTCTGTCTGCGCTGCTGCTGCAAACCAGTCAGTCACCGCGGCCCACTTGTATGGGCATGTGCAGAATTCAGGAGCACTGCTACATGGAGCACTGCATGTACTCGTACGCAATTGCAGCCCCCCTTTTATTGGTTTCGCGTTATTGCTCGTTCTCCCTTTTTATTATGCATAGCTGCATACATACATATGTATGTATGTGTGTGTAAATATTTTTCAAAGATTGCATGTGTTTTGGAAAGTATGTAGCGTTGTCAGTTTGTTTTTATTTTTATTTTTATTGTAGTTGTAGTATATACTGTTATTCTTATTCTAGAAACTTTGAACATATGTTTTTCCTTAGATAACGCAATGCTTTTAACTTTGAATGACGAATTTTTATTTTTCATATTCTTCTCAGAAGGAATTTATTTTATTATACCTTGAGGAGGGTATATTATGTTTGTCACGAAGTTTGTGGTATCCAGTATTATACGCGAAACTATTTTTTTTTGCACACATTCTTTTATCCACCATCTGAATAGATGTTATCGGACCACTATAGGATATATGTAGATGTCATACAAACTGATCAATCAACATCAAGTCCTTGTATGGAAATCTTTTCCCATGACAGGATATCTTTACGAAATTTGTTATGGTATTGCCTGAGGTAGCGCTACAATTTTCGATCAATTTCTTCATATCGGACCCTCATATCATATATTTACCATCCAAACTTTCAGAACTAAATTCCTTTATGAGAACTTTACTATTTGTGAAGGCTAATTTAGCTTCGGTGCAACGAAATTCTCTAGTTTAATGCTCAACTGTCATTAAATGATTCATTAGCAATAAAGCTTTATATATATTTTTTTTATTCAAATTTAAAATAAACAATTCAATTGCATCTTAAAACACCATCTTTTATGACAAACCATAAAATTCGTAATTTCAACAAAACAGTTAGCCACTTGAGTGCTTCAAATAAACAACAACCGATCAACATCGTCTCTGCGCTCGGTTTGTTGTTAAGTCGCCGCCGCCAGTCGTCAGTGTTTGGGCAAAAGTAAAACCCACACACAGCTGTTGGGGAAATCAGGTTTTCGCCTGCCAAGTCAGCCAAGTCAGCCCAGTCAGTCAGTCTTTGCCATAATACCTATTCGTTTGTTGTTCTTGTTTCTTCATTTTTATTTGGCTTTGCGCGCTTTGTTTTTTCCACACAATTATCACAAACATTCTTGTTGTTGTATTTTAGGTTGTCAATCATATATGTACATACGTCTGTACGTATGTACATATGTTTGTTTGGTTTCCAAAACACTTGTGTTACCGTTTGCCAAGTGTTCGTGTCGCTTGTGCAAGCTGCGCATTGCTGATGCTGTGCGCCCAAGGCGGCTTTATTTGTTGCGATTTTTTGCTCAAACACAAAAAATTTGCATCACGCGATCAGTTGCGTGTGTGTGACAGCGGCAATACGGCCAAATAAAAAAATGTTAGATAACTGCGATATACAAAATTACACCAATTTTTTTGTTTTTATTAGTTTTTTCGTATGTGCAGCAAAGACATGGAGTAGTTTGAAGTTATGTTGAAAAAATCGCTATGATTGATAAGTATCGATGATGCATGCATTAATTTTATTTATAACTCACACGAATTGTTTCATGAAGTTCACCTCCTTCAGTAATTTTGAAATAAGCACAGCTTTCGGTGTGCCCAATTTGCTTCGATCCATTCAACTTCTTGTATTTTTTAGCGAAATTTACTTTTTGCTGTCATAGCCCGCTACTTGTTATTACGGAAGTTGGGTTATTATCTATTTGACTGTTCAAGAGGTCTTTACGCATATATCTCACATATAGTTTAAAGCAATCGCATGATAAATAATCTTGTCTGGACGAAATATTCAGAATTCTGCAGCTACAACAATAACAAGAAGTGCTTGTATTAGCTCTAAATTAGCCTATTTCAAAGGAAATAAGAAAGTTTGCATTAAAATACTTGATTTTTTTTGTCAGTCCGGGTTAAATTTGATCAGATGATATGTATATCACGTTTTAAATTATTTGCTCATTATAAAGGAGCAATTTAGTGCGCGGAAATCTTGGTTAATGTCTTAATAACTGGTAAATACTAGGTACTATAACTCTTCTATCTATTCTAATAAAAAAGAGAAGTACTCATCCTCAAAAAAAAAAAAAATAAAAAATAAAATAAAATAAAATAAAATAAAATAAAAGCAAAATAAATAAATGAATTAAAATAATATAAAAACCAAAATATTTAATATACTATGTAAATATAGTATAACAATTCGAAGCGTGTCTGTTTTTTTAAATACTAATTCCAATTCAAATTATTATCTGAATAAATTAAAGGAAAACTTTAAATATTTTTAACCGATAAATCCTAACTTTCTTGGTCTATACCCAACTCTCTCAGCCGACTAAAATTAAGCATCAAGTCACCTACATTATATGTACATATATGTATATGTAAATTCATATGTACATATATATGTATGTATGTATGTATGTACAGAGATTTATCATCTTTATTGCTGCTGCATCATCAAAGTCTGCAGCGCCGTCATTTAATTACTTTGGGATTACCCCACGAGTGCAATTCTGCAGTGTTTTCACAGCCTCAACAGCTACCGAAAATAAAACGGCGCCCATGGCGCTTGGATTACACAATGCTTTCTAAAATTAAATTACTTAGGCTGTAGGTACAGACATCTATGTATGCATAGGTGTGAATGTCCCTTGCTTTGGCATTAACGGCACACTTATGGGGAGCGTGTGCTCATCTATGTATATAATGTATGTTTGTAATATGTTGAAAGTTGCCTGTCATTCATGTTAATATTAACTTTTATAAAATTACAATTATCTTAAAAGCTTACTCGCTTGCTTAATTACTTAAAATATTTTTTAGCTTTTTCTATTATTTAATGATCATTGTTTATATTATAGAATTTTTCAAATATTTTAGAATATTTTCTTCCAGTTGCCTCTAACTGAACTATCTTTTTTTTTGTATGAGAACAGATAGAGGAGTTATAGTACCTTTTATCTACCAGTTATTAAGGCATTAACCAAGATTTCTGCACAGTAAGGTGTCTCTTTATAATGAACAAGTAATTTAAAACGTCACATACCATGTGATCAAAATTGAACCGGACTTCTAAATCAAGTATTTAATTCAAATCTTTTTTGTCTCCTTCGAAACCACCCACCCACTTGCTGTTGTTGTTGTAACGGCCGAGTCGACAGTTCTTGGGAGAATAAAAATCCGGTACCGTTAGACCCGACTGTTGTGGGAACGATTTCATGCATTTGTCATAAGTTTCGATTGGGATTGCTTGAATGGATGGAATAATGTAACGGGGCATTATCGAGGTGAAAAATTCATGAATTTTTTGCCTACAAATTCGGTCGTTTACGACGAATTTCTTCATTCGTGGATCGTTTGACACTGCGGAACGAATCTATGGTGAACCACACCCCGGGTATAAAAGAAATGACCGCCTTGACTTTAACAAGTTTTTTTCGATTTCGGCTCATTTTTGGTGCGCCATTCGCTAGATTATTGAACAGTTTCGACCAGGAAGTCGAACCTTCATCTAGTCACCTCCTTTTCTCAATGTCGATTTTTGTAAAATATTCAGTTCTTTTGGTACGAATCTAGCATATACCCAAAATATTAAGCAAAATATTAACAAAACATTAACCAAAATATTAACCATTATTTTAACCAAAATGTGTTGACTCGATCCATAGGAGGTGCTGAGATCTCCTGATATCTCTCTAATGCCAACACGATGATTTTCAAGCACTTTTTCTATGTTGTAGGAATCTAGGAATTCATTTTTATCGAGTAATTTTTCGCGCGCAGTCCAAATGAACCACTTCGGTTCAATTTTGATCGGATGTTGTCATTCTTCAAGCTTTCAATTTTCATCCTAACATCCTTATATTCCAAAAATGTTACGTTAATAACGGCATTGTCAATGTCAATACTTTCAAATTCGATTATTGTATTTCTCCTTTTACTATTATTTTTCGTACCCTCCCCCAATCTGTAATTTCGATACAAACTCTGGCACAGTTTCGGCATGTCAACCTTCATTCTGTGCGCATCCTTCCGACATCCGTTTTATTGAACAATTGCATTTGCTCTCTGTTCACTCTTCGCTATTCTCTGATGTTCACAGGTGTATACGTGTACATACATATGTACATGTTCCTGAATCGAATGGTGCATCGCAAATGTGCACGGAAGCATTTTGATTAAACGCATCAAAAGTTACCCACGGCACGAAACACGACATGACATGACAATGCCAGTCGGTTAGCAAATTCAATATCCTCACAATGACGTTCACTCAATGCGAAGTGAGTGAAGCGCGCATTATTCTAAGTATGTACGCTCGGAAATCGATTATTGTTCTGTGAGCGGTGGGATACACGACATTTTCAGGAAGTAAAGTTTGACATTTCACTGAAGGTTTGATGCGAAAAGAGGTTCCTTTTTATCTATGAAGAATTTTCTTGTTGTACAACACGAGATTAGAGTTACTTTCAATGGATTCTCTACAGATTTTACAATTCAACTGTTTTACTGACGTCCAAAATTAAACATTTATATTTTTTATAAGAAATGCTTAGACAAGAAAACTTAATGACTATAGTTTTTGCGCAATCTGGAATAGCATTTTTTAAATATTTTTTCTTACAACTTCAAAACTGCTTCTGCATTAGTTCTGTTCATCAGATTTGGGGTTGTTTTAACCGACTTGTAGAAAACTCTGATGGAAAGTTTGACTACTATGAAGGGAAACTGCACGAAAGATCCAGTGGAGGTCGGTTCCAATAGCTGGTACGTTTCAGATCGTTCATCCGTTGAGTCCAATTTTCGATGACTCGTTCCAGCATTTCGACTAGTAACCGGAATGACATGTGTGATGGCTTGCTTCAAGGCCTGAATCGAACCGGGATTGTTCGGATAGACTTTAGACTTTCCATATCCCCACAGAAAAAAGTAAAACGGTGTGACATCACATGATCTTGGTGGCCAATCGACAGACCCGAAACATGAAAATAACTGCTCACCAAAGTGTTCTCTCAATAAATTCATTGATTGATGCGATATGTGGGAAGTGGCGTCGTCTTGTTGTAACCAAATTTCGCCGAGGTCACGAGCCGGTTTTCATGGCGCGATAACACTCGCCATTAATGTTTATTGGCTCGCCGGCTTCATTTTGGAAGAAATATGGAATGATGATTCCACCGGCCCAAAAATCACTCCACTGCGTTATTTTATTTTTTGATGGAATGTCAGCTCTTGAATCTCTTTAGGTTGCTTTTCTTCCCAAATGCGACTATTTTCCTTGTTTACGTACCCATTTATCCAGAAATGGGGCTTATCGCTAAACTATATTTGGCTCGAAAACGTCGGATCCTTGGAACTTGGAACGTTGAAGTCCATAGAGCGAAGCGATGTCGCTTGAGAAGGTCGAGCGACTTTAGTTCCTGCATAATCTGTTCACTTTCTCGTCGTAAAATGTGCCAAGTCTTCCTATACATCAGTCCGAGTTGCTGCGAACGGCACCGAATCGACTCTCCACGTTCTTCGCGTACACTCTCAGCTATGGCTGGCATATTTCCTTCACTGAAAAAGGCACTTCTACTTCTATCAGCCGTTATATATTGTATAAACGATCAGCTTTACGAGCTGAGTAGACTGAGCCATGTTCGTCTATCTGTCTGTCTGTAGTGACACGAGAGTTTTAGTTTTTGAGATATCAAGCTGAAATTTTGCTCAGATCTTTTTCGCCTCAAGAAGTTGCTCATTTGTCGAAACCGTAATTGGACCACTGTATTATGTAGCTGCCATACGAGTTGACCGATAAACATAAAGTTTTTGTATGGCAACCTTTTAATTTGTGAATATCTTCGGTGTAGTCGAGGTTAACGTTTTTTCTTGCTTTCATTTTATTGTGCTTTGTTTTTCCCGCCTCTACGCACACATACAACCCGCGCCATACAGATAAAATATCCGTTGGTATACTGAAATATTCCTTATGCCGTTGCCGGCCGCTATGTCCTTTGCACTGAGTTCGACATGCGCGCGTGGCATTTGCCATATTAGACGCAGCCTACTCACACACACGCATATATACTACGAATATACATGCAACCGCTCCTGCAGGAACATTCACATCGTGTGTTATGACTCCTTTGAGAAATTTTGCTGCATTTTTTGCACTTTGCTTTATTATTATTTTCTTGCCCTTCACGTAGCGGTTGGATTCCTCAGAGCGCTGCCAAAAGCAGTGAACGCAACGGCTTTTGTTTAGTTTTACTTTTTTCTACCCGCTTTTTGTTTTGTTTTACATTCGTGCTCTGTCAAATTGCAAGCAGGATGCTTAGAAAGCCGCCTGCTGCTTGTGTGTGTCCTGCAAGAGGTTAAACAGCAACGACAAACGCTGAAGTTGACTGCGAATTTCTAAGTTGGCCGTCGCTTTGCTTTATGTCAACTTATCTGCATTCCTGGTCGGGCCAAACTGTGTGCAAGGCGCAAGAAGCGGCAGAGAATAGAGTGAAAAAACACATAAAGGAATAATGCGAAGCAGCCAAATGGAAGCAGCAAAAACTATGCGTCGCCCGGAGCTGAGGAGTCGTTGCTTTGGATCGATATTTAAACGCCAGTTCTCAGACGTGGTTACGTGCCTTACGCGCAACCGATTTTTAACACCTTTCCGCCATTGTTGCGGCACTTACTGCATGCGGCCATTGTGTTTTAGTTGCATTATGCATAAGGCTTTTAAGGATATCCATGCACAAGCCATGCACAAATGCACTTCGCTATGTGAAATGCATATTTGCGTGTGTGGAAGCGAAATTGTATGGACTTTTTTCCTTTACATGCGTCAGTGACTTCCTTGTTCGCATGAGTATCTAAAAAGTGTTGAGAGCGGTCTGCAGTTTTCAGCATTTAGTAAATCCTAATAATGTACGAAGTCGGTTCGATAAATACGGTCGTGTGGTTCAGCAATAACGGTCGGTGATTCGATTCTTGAAAGCGAAATTACGCAGTGATATCAAAGATATACAAACGATCTGTATGCGGGAACTTTTTTTCTTCGATGGCAACGTCTGAAATTGGTTTAGTAAGTTTCAATTTGGTCGCTGGTAAATTTTTGATTTACCACGCACTTGAACTCCAAAACGGCGGATACCATGACGACAGTTCCCAATCTTATATTGCCAGGCTGCTATTGAGTTACCTCGGACCACAAGCTCGGTAGTGAGACCGCGTCACAGCAATGTTTGACCTTACCTAAGCGCATTCCGGCTCACGACTTTTCTTTCACTACGTCACATTGGTCGATTTTAGACTACGAACTGCTGCCCGATCTCCCGGGTTCTTCAGATTTGTCCTCGTGGAGCTTATTTTTATCATCCACCTAAGCGTACTTTCAAGATCTTTTGAAAACATATTTTTCATGCGGGTCAAAGAAGTTGAAGCTTCAATGATATCGAACAGCCCTCGTGATTATTACTCCTAAATGATTTTAGGATGTGTACTGTCTTCGGTGAACCTTCACTTCACGTTACATTTGATAGCTTCAAAGTCTCTGAAACCGTCGGACGCGACCTCGGCACATGCGCAGCTTCGTTCTGAATACTGTAGCAGGTTAAACTCCTACTTATCCAGAATCTGACACCGTCTTATCAAACATACAACGTCCAGCGTGCAACGAGTTCCCACATGATACTAACCACGTCTTTGTATGATCCGCTAACCCTACACATATCTGACGGCCTTCTCCCTATGGTCCAATCCGGCCGAAACATCAGGTTTCCTGGGCTTTCCGTTGGATGACCTCAGTTACAACTTATCTGAACCTTACCATCCTAACAGCGACTAGATAACCGCTTCAAAAACAATAACCTCGGCCGCTAAACCAGTGCCACTTCTACGATACCGGAATTGTCCCAGATTTTTTCCGGTGAAGAGCTGCTATTTCGGCGATCTAACTCTGTTTGGATCAGTAAGTTTTTGGTTATCTTGGCGACGATGTAGACAAACTCGGGCTTTTCACTACCTCGAATAATATTAGGACGAGGTGTTGATATTTTCGAGCTCCAAATCCATTTCTAAAATCTTTTTTCTATCTTGCAGATCTGCTGTACCCATCTAATGATTACCTTTATTATATTTACCCACCTCTCTTTCAATTCCTCTTCGTTAAAGAAGAAAAGTTTGCAGTAAACTTGGCAGTTTAACATCAAATTCTCAATTGTTCTTAACGCCCGTTGCCAGTGTTTGCCGTGTCTTTGCTCCTTGTCTGTGCACACTTCAACCACCGGCCAAGCACCTCGTCAGCTACCGTATACCAAAACTTTCGCGCAACTACTGCAAGTATGTATGTGTTTGTCTTCGAAACTTTTTACTTAAATATGTTTGCAAAGGTGCCACTAGGAGCACCGTCTTTGATTCACGGTCTCCACGCACTCTTATGCCTCTGGCTTTGCTTTTTGCACACCTCACTTGCTTTTGTGGCATTGCATCCTGTTGGCCTAGGCCGCCTCCGAAGTCTAATATTACTTCATAGTTTATTTACCTTTCGTAACTTCTAAGGCTTTTTACTTCTCGGTTTTTTTCCGCCGCTTTTCTATCTCAGGTGTCTTCCATTTCTGCGCTTTCACACGCACACACCTGGCGTTTAAACTTGAAAAGGGAATTTTTTTTTCCCGCTTTTTTTTTCTCATTTTACATTTGCATTTCATCACATCACCAGCCAAGGTTTGCACATCCACCCAACTGTGTGGGTCTTCTATTTTTCTTTTCCTTTCTTCGCTCGTTTAACAATCTCATTTGGCTTTTCTGGTTGTTGGTGTTGAAATTTTGACGTAATGTGCCAACGATTTGCTAAAATCCTCTAAGAATTTGCATAAAGAGTTTTCTGCATTTTCAGCTAGTTATTTCCAAGTCTTGCAACTCTACCCTTCTCTCTCTTTCCGCTCTGCTTCAGCAAAGTTATGGGATTTGAATTTTGCCTTGTCGTTGCACACACTCTACACTAGTATGTGTGTGTGTGTGCGTGTGTGGGTTGCCACAATATTTGAACATTTTTAAGCGTTTGCATATTTAATCCGCTTTATGCTGTGTCGGGTGTGTTGAAAAGGGCCGACATGCCAGTGATTAAATTTCCTGTTGCTAGCCTAAAGTTTTTTCCTCTGTGGTTTCGGTTTCCTAGGCGCGGACTGCGTGCTGGGTTGGGCGTTCAGGGGAAGAGCGTGTTGCGTTTAAATCGCAAATTGATGCGGTCGCCTCGCCTATGAAGCAAGTTTACATTTTAATTACAACGTTGATATTCAATTTGGAAGTCTTTCACTCGACTCGAAGGAATACTCCACAATGCTTGGCAATAATTAATTACATTAAATACAATACAATTTTTGTTGAATTTTCCGAAAACACCTGACAATAGGACATTTGAACATTGTGTCTTTGTGATTCTGACGAGAAGTTGAAATAAAGAACTCTCTCGAAAGTTTAGTCCATCCGCTCTAATTTGTAGAAAAAAGTCATTTGGCTCCAAATCAGGAATTTACGAAGGATGACTTATCAAATCGATGTTTTGAGTGCTGAAAAATTCAGTTGTTTCGTTCGATGTGTAAGGGCTAGCATTGTCTTGGCGATGACTGATCCGTCTTCGGCGGTTGGTTTTCATGATTTCTCGGAAGACAACTGGCACACAGATGGTTGTGTATCACTCATAACTTAATCTTCTGCATTGTGCTCGTGGTATGGTTGCGATTTATCCTGTTGTTCCAAAAAAAAAAACAGACAATCATGTGGAAGTGCTTTTTTGTGCGCACAACTCTTGTTGGATTGGGCTCATATATTAACACCCATATAGTGGACTGCTTTTTACATTTTGGCTCGCATTTGTAAACCCACGATTCACTACCTATCATGATGTCATAGACGTGTTACGTAGCACCTCTATCGTATATTGTTAACATTTCTCTGGAGCAATCGACACGAGCCTGTTTTTGAGCAATTGACAAATTTTGTGGGATCCAGTGAAAAAAATTTACAGTAAATCCTTCAGTAAACCCGTTTTATCGTCCATAAACATTGGCCCTTGATGGAGCTCCATCGCCAAAAACTGAATTAGTTTCATCGATGCACTGTTGTTGAGTTAATCCACTTCGACAGTTACAAACCATAGTAAAAAACATAATAAGCGGTGGTATGTCAAAAAATTCTGAATATATATAACATAAAAAGTGTCAAACTTTACGATATTGTTATGAGTTTCCAGATTGCAACACAAGGTTTGCCAAAGCCCGAAATATAATATGCAACCTACATTGATAAGTAGAGTAGGCGTCTGACGACGCTCCTAAATCTTAATTATACCTATTGTGAAACCACCGTGGGTAAAATCTCCTCACTATATTATGTCCTCTTTGGACTACTGCCACCAGAGCTCTTATGTCATTTCTTTTGAATTTTGATAGTCGGCATGTGTGGCTCATATTCCATTCATATCACGGTTGCCTCCTTACGAGGTATGACAATTAAGTAATGAGACTGATTCCATAAAAACCGTATATTTGAAAATTATTTTACAACTCTGCCATCCCCTTTAAAGTAGTCCCCTTGGGCAGCTATACAGCGATTTCAGCGCGTTTTCCATGCTTCGTAACATTTCTGGACCGCTTCGACTGGGATGTCCGCGAGTACCCTCGTCACGGCCGCCTGGATGTCTGTAATCGACTCAAAATGGGTTTGACCACCGATTTTGTTTTAGGAAACAAAGAAAAAGTCACAGGGTGACATGTTGGGCGAATAAGGCGGCTGTTGCAACACGGCGATCCCTTTAGAGGCCAAATACTGGGGCATGCTGAGGGCGGTGTGGCACGGCGCGTTGTCGTGATGAAGGATCCAGTTACGAGCGATGTCTGGGCGCACCCTGTCGTTTTCGCAATCTTTCGAGTACTTGGCAATAGTAGACTTGATTCACAGTTTTCCCGGTGGGGAACGAATTCTTTGTGGACGATTTCACGGCTATCAAAAAAGGCAATAATCATCGCTTTCACCTTCGACTTGCTCATGCGAACTTTTTTCGGGCGAGGGGCGCGCGGAGACAGCCATTGTGAGCTTTGGCGTTTGGTTTCCGGGTCTAAGAGCACTATCACCACACTCTTACAATTTTAGCGTACGTTTCCGAAGCTGTTTCGCCAAATCTGGCGCAAAATTTTATCGCATTTTTCCATTTTCGTGACGAGCACTACAAACACACGTCTACTCAACTTGACGCAGCAGGCGAACTTAACAAGCTAGAGCTATGGTGCATATGTATATCAATGGAGAGGGGAGGGATGCTGGAAAAGGGGAAAGGGAATTTCAAGGTCACAGGTTTACCCCAAGCGCGGCAATAAAATCAGTCTCATTACTTAATTGTCAAACCACGTATTTAACAAATTAGGGATTGACTCTACCGAGACTCAGCTATATTTATAACATGTTTTTTTGATTAACAATATACAACTAGTTAGAGGCATATAAATTCTCTCTTTTCCGACGTCTAGTTGTAGGGTTGTTCCTGCTCTGTCTACTTCATATGCTTCACAGTTACTAGCGATTTCATTGTGTGCTAGATCGCATTGGAGGTTTATCGTGAAATAGTTTGTCAGATCCACTAAGAGATCAAGGCATTCCTTCGCCATCTTTTATAAAACTCAAAGAGACTTATTGATTTCAAAACCGCTTAGCTGTCTGTATATGCAAATATTTTCCTTGTTGTGAGCATACTTTTAGAACAAGAAAGCTTTCTTTAATTGCTGTGGTTCCTCTGAAAGTCGTTTTTGCTATCTAATTTTACTGAAAAGACACCACCTCCCACTCAAATACTTAGTCTGGACCATTCACTTGTATGCTTATCCCTGTGTCCTTGTTCACCTCACCGCTTTACCATTCTTCGCTGAAAGTGAAGGCAATATTGGGGACTGAATTTAAGTTCAATTCTATAGAGTATCGAATATCCATGGATACCCTCAGCCTAAGAGCTAACTTCGCTGCGAGTTGCTTAAACAACAAGTATGTTGGCCATAAATGTAAAACTCTTTAAAGTTTGCCTTGGTGTTGTTTTAGGAACTCCGCTGATGCGTGCTGATATTGCACGTTAGCATTATTATTATTTTAAATTAGAATTTTCGGTCTTATAAAATACTTATTAAATATTCAATATCGGTTTTGTGGAAACTGATCTGAAATGTGGTAAGGCGTAAAAGAGCAATGTTACTAGAATTAAAATCTCACCGAGCCAGCAGAAAGCCAGCACATACTCGTTTTCTAATTCACTACTTAAACAACGAGAATAATATTTCCTAACGAATACTTTTATAGCACACTGTAAATATGCATTTATGTTCTGCCTTGTACCGTTTAGTTTCCTTCTGCAACATTCGCATATTAGTTCTGTGTTTTACAGTAAAATCTTCAAATATTCTCAGAATTTCTCATCCGTGAAATGAACACTAATCAGGTCATCCATATTTTCGCCGTTAATGAAGCTTTTACATTTTCACACGCTTTTTGCTTAGCACTGTGCTATTTGCTATTTGCGCAGAATGCCGTGTTGCAGGGTCATTTGTTATTGAACTTTTGCATTACAAATCAATGGGTTTTAAGATGAGAAAAATTTTTATTCTAGGTTTGGTGAAAAATTTACTTTGAGCTGTTTTCTGTAGCTTAAAAATAATAATGTTTATTTTTTTGAAAATTATTGTAATTGTTTTTTAAGAAAGTAAAGAATTAAAAGAAAATTATTTTTTTAGTATTGTAAAATATAATTATATATATTTATTAACATGTACATATTTTTATTTTTTTGTAATTTTTTCTTTAAATTTTTTTCCTTATATAGAAAATTATAATATATAATTTTTTTATATATATTTTTTTTTAATTTTGATCTCATTATTATTATTATTTATTTTAAACGTACATTTATTTTATATAAAATGTGCGTGCGAGAACTGCCATATTTAGTGAAATCAATTATTTGGTGTTGTGTTCGGTAACTTAAAAGTGATAATATGTATATAAAAAATCTGTAAAAAATTGTTAATGAAAATTAATTTTATAATTATTTATAAAAAAATTAATTAAAATTAATTATATAATTATTTAATTAATTAAAAATATAATTTTTTTCTCATTTAATAAATAAAATATTTAAATATTATTAAATAATAATAGTAAAAAAAATTATAATAATTATTTAAAATAATAAAAAAATTACTAGATAGATAAATATATAAGACCTGGTCTACGGAAAGGGGGTTTAGGTGTCAAAAAACTTTTTAGTTGATTCGGATGGAAGATGAGATGCTTTTTCACGTGATAGATAGTTTTCGCACGTTAGCTCCCTTTTCGTAGACCAGGTCACATATAGATAAATTTATTTTTTTTTTAATAAATAGTATTATAGTATTTTAATTTGTAATATTTACTACTAAAAAAAAGAAAAATGTAAATTACAAACTTAATAACTTAATTATTTCATAAATATTTAAGGTTCTCAATTGAAAAATAATAATTTTAAATAAATAATAATATTTTTTACTCCTTTTTAAATAATTTTATAAGTTTTTTAGTTTTTTAATTTAATTTTTATATATTTTTTAGTTTTTTATTTGTTTTAAATTATATTAAAATATTCATTTTTTTTTTTTTTAGAAATTAAAAAAATATTGTATTTACTCTTAAAAGTATACATATAATAAAAAAATTTAATTGCAAACTTAATTTTGTTATTTTATTAATGGTTTATTTTATATAATTCAATAATAATAATGAAATGAATTAGCCATAATTATTTTGGGTAAATAATTATATATAATATTTCTTTTTAAACACATATGTGACCTGGTCTACGAAAAGGGGGCTTAGGTGTTAAAAAAAAAAATTAATTAATTAAAATTTAAAACTAAAAAGAAAATAGTAAAAAACATAAAATTATTATATTTCTTTTTTAATTTTAAATTTTTTCAGTAATATAGTCTTTTTTCTTTTATTTAAAAATTTAAAATTAAAATAAATAAATATTTAGTTGAAGTTCAAAAATATGGAAAAATTTTATAATTAAAAAAAATCATAAAAAAACTCAAATTTTATTTTTTTTTTTTAATTTTTTGTAATGAAAAAAAAAATTAATAAAAAACTAAAATTAAATTTTTTTAAATTTAAAACTTTTTCCATATTTTTTAATTTACATTAAATAATTTTTTTTAGTAATATTATTTTTTTTCTTTTACTTTTTATACAATATATTAAACTTTTCCTAACACCATATGCTATGCTATTTTACATAAAAGCAATGAGAACAAAAACTACGCTGATGGCAAATATTGCTCTCCTCTTCTCCTCATATGATTACAGCGACATATTACAAATATAATAAATAAAATACAAATTGCGTTCATTAAATAAATAAATATGCATTGCAATGAACTTTGAAGCATTGAAAATGCACTGCGCGCTGCCGCAACGACGGAAGTTGCCGTATGAACGCTAATGTTAAGCCAACAGACAAAAGTTATTGGATCATCATCAGCGGCAGCTAAGGCAACAAAGTGCAATAATAACAACGCACAAGCTTTAATCATCGCTTTAAGCTGTTGTTTGCACACTAAAATATATATGTACACATACATATAAATATATTTATTTATACGCATTAAACTGCCGCTGGCGTAAAAGAACCGCGATAATTGCGACAAATGTTGACATAACATATTTGCTTTCGGCTTTTTTTGTTCCCTTTTCCATTTGCTTATTGTTGCGGCTTTTGTTTGTTGCTGTTGTTGTTATTGCTATTATTGGCACTTTTTCATTTGTTGGCTGCTGCCGTTTCATTGTTGTGTGTTGCTGTTGACTCATTTTAATTGCCTAAAACCATTAATGTCCCGTATTAGCACCTCGTTTTTCGCATGGATTAGAGTTGATTAAGTTTTCAATAGTTTTTTCTTGGTTATATGGTTTTGTATAAAATAATTAGCTCGCATTTGAAAAGAAAATTTTGTTATGAGCTCCACATAGAGTTAGGTTATGTTAGGTTCTGTGGTCGATCCCCAAGTTAAGGATGGCACTTGGAATGATAAAGACAACTTATCAACATACAAAGGGTACCGATGAGTATTACAGTTTTTCTTCGATATTATTTGTAGTGTCTTGGCGATCCAAAAAATTGTGCTTTATGGATATAATATTTAAACAAATATTTTGGGTTTATTTATAATAATGCCTTTTGACATTTTTTGTATTATTCCCATATTCTAAAGTCCACATGTGGAGTTTTTTCTTTTTAGTGTTGTTTTTATATATTAAATATATTTATAATTGCGTTTTTAATATCAAGATTTCAAGGTCGTAATAGTAAAAGTTAAGAATGTCACTATCTATTGGGCAAATTTATCTTCCTCAATATCTACAAGTTCAGTAAGGCATGCAAAAATTACCCTATATTGCCAAAAGCATGCTCAATAAAATGTAGAAAAGTTCCAAATAAAATTACTCAATCTATATTTAAGAAATAAATTCGCAAAAAAGTCATTTTTTTTACCATGAAAACCTTACCCCCTCTTAAAACAGTCAATATCAAAAACCCCCTCCTTTTAATCAAAAAAAAATTTTACATTAAATATTTTCCTTTATTTTAGAGTCGGAAATTTATAAAGTAAGCAATTTTGTTAAGTTTTTTATTTTTCATTTTTTTTATTTTCATATATTAATTGGTAATTACGACAGTCAAGTTGTAGTGAATTTCGCAATATACAGTACATATATAAATACGGTTGAAGGTGTGACTAATAAAACAAGTGACAACTTTCCAAAGTATCCAATACAAAAACTGTACAAACAAAGCATTAACGGTATTAAGTGCGAATTTGTATAGGAGATTTAATATATCAGAAAAAGTATAAAATTGATATCAGAAAAAATTGTAATTAAAATTATTTAAAAACAAGATAACATGCTAACTTTGTCTGCAACGAAGCTTTAATACCCTTCACCGGTGAATTTCATTTATTTCATAAGAGAGTATAAAAGAGCTCTATCTTGATTTTGATTGGTCGACTTGTATGGCAGGTGCTATTGCGGAGCGATTTTGACGGTTCCGATAAATGAGCAGCCCCTTGGGGTGGAAAGCAGATGTGCAAAATTTCAGAACTAAAGGGTAATTCATTTCGAGGTTCCTACTTAAAAAAAAAATCCAGAAACTTCAAATATAATAGGGAATGTTTTTTTTTATAATTTGAAAGAACATTCTTTACCATTTTTTTTTGAAGATTATCTCTTTCAAAGGTTGGCCACGGCTACGGCTACGGCTAAGATGACCCTTCGTTGAGTCCAATTTTCGATGACTTCTTCGAGAATTTCGACTGAGCGAAATGTAAATAGACTTTAGACTTTACATATCCCCACAGAAAAAGTATAGCGGTGTGAAATCACACGATCTTGGTGGCCAATCGACCGGCCCAAAACTTAAAATTATCTCTTCACCGAAGTGTTCTCTTAATAAATCCATTGATTGATGCGTTATGTGGAAAGTCTTGTTGAAACCAAATGAAAGTACGAGGTTCAATTTAAGGCATTAAATAGTCGGTTATCATGGCGCGATAACGGTCGCCATTGACGGTTACATTCTCACCGGCATTGGTTTTGAAGAAATATGGACCGATGCTTCCACCGGCCAACAAACCAAACCAAATCGTTGTTTTTTCTGGATGAAATGGCAGCTCTTGAATCTTTTCAGGTTGCTTTTCGTCCCAAATGCAGCAATTTTGCTTGTTTAAATACCCATTGAGCCAGAAATGGGCCTCATCGCTGAACAAAATTTGACTTAAACATGTCGGGTCTTCTTCTTAGGACTTTGCAAGAGTCCATAGTGTGAAGCGATGTCGCCTGGGAAGGTCGAGCCGTATCAGTTCTTGTAAAAGCTGTATTTGGTACGCTTTAATTTAAGATCTCGATGTAAAATTCGCCAAGTCGTTCCATACGTCAGTCCGAGTTGCTGCGAACTGCGCCCAATCGACTCTACGCGGTCTTCTTGTACACTCTGACCTACGGCTGCTTTATTTTTTTCACTGAGTGCTGGATCCGGTCTATTCGGTCGAATATTATCCAATAATGAATGCTGACTCTCAAGATGGGTGATGGTGTTGCGAATGGTATGCTCTGTAGGCCGATTATTTTGACCATAAGTTGAGCAAAGCGCGCTCTTCACCGCTCTTTACAGATGGTGAATTTCCGTAGTAAGCCTTCAACGATGAAATACCGAATATTTATATAAAATTTAGTCTCCGCCGCCACTCCTCGTGTCAAACTTGTTCACAACATAACAAGCCACAAATCCGCCAATGTGCATCGAATGAAATGGCAAATAAAAATCAATGTCAAAAATAATAATTATAGCCGAAGTTTAAAGCCTACAATAAATTCTACTTCAATCATGAAAACAAATCTAATTCCAGAATAAAAAACAAAACCTTTTTTATAAAGACACATACAATTTTATGACAACTAAAAAGTCATAGTAAAGTTGGACATAAAAAACACAAACATACAAGCAAATAAATGTGTTGAGGCATGTAGTTAAAAAGTTCCAGTGAGAGAAAAAAAGAAATTAAATGCGAAGGAAAAAAAGCATGTGAAACTGTAAACTGACCGATGTCTCGTTCAATTGTCCACATAAAAGTTGAACAAATTCAAAATAAATTTTACAGCGCACGTACTTGGGCCATAACACATACACACTCTCTCGCACACACACACGTGCAAACACCAGCTCAAGGCAGAAGAAACGACGCCTCGAATAGCAAGTCGAAGTTGCGGCTTTTTCCTTTGCCCGGGCATCCGCAAACGTGGCCGGCGAATTTTTATCGCACGCAGTTTAAAAGCGGAAAAGTGGCATAAAATGAAAAATATAAATAAAAGTGAATAAAGCTGCACAAAAGCAGCGCCCAACAATAAAACAGTTGACAAAATACAAAAACATTTAAAAACAAGCAAAGCAACAACAATAAAGAATCCAAAAAAATGTGCAACTAAACAATTCATTTATTTTTGTTTTTGTTTCGGGTTCCTAGTAAGGCCGCACTTATTTATGACCGCAAGTCCCACACCACTACACACACATGCACACACATGCGTGTGTTGCGGTGCTTTCTTCATGCATGTTGTTAGCGGTCATTAAACTGCTAACTGAGCAGCTGATGACTCGGTTTTTTTGTTTTTTGACTCGAAGTTGTTGTAAAATAATAAAATAATATAAGTATTAATATGCATTGGGGCGTTAAAAAGTAAATAAAAATGTCTCGTTTTTCGTTAATTGTTAAACTTCAAGCACTTCGCACACCTTTTGCGTAGCCGAACAGACATTTAGCGTGTTAACAGCGAGTCATTAGCGTTTTTCACGTTTTCATGATTTCATGCTTTTAATTATTACTAGTTGCTTATTTTTAGTGTATATATTTTTTTTACTTTTCTTAATTATTTTTAGTATTTTTTTGTTAATTTTTCTTTTTTAATTTTTTTTAATTTTAATTTTTTTTTTGAATTTTTAAATACAATTTTTTATTAATTTTCAGTTTTTAGTTATTTTTAAATTGTTTAATTTTGTTTTTAATTTTTTTTTTATTTTTTATTTTTTATATACATATGTATGTACATACATATTTTTTTAATTTTCTTAAATACTTTTAGTGCTACTTTAATTAAGTTTTTCTTTTTAATTTTTTTGAATTGAAAATTAAATATAATTTTTTTTTAATCTATTGTCAGTTATTAATTTTTTAAATTAATTTTTTTTTCAATTTTAATTTTTTACTTTTTTAAGTTTTTTATTTTTTTTAATTTTTGTTTTTTTCAGTTTTTTTTTTAATTTTAAATTTTTAAGTTGGTTTTAGTTTTTTTTTTAATTTTAAATTTTTAATTTGTCTTTGGATTTTGTTATATAATTTTTTTATTGTTAGTTTGGGGTTTTATTTTTTATTTTTAATTTTTTATTTCTAATTTTTATATAATTTAGTTTTTATTTTTTTTTTTAAATTTTAAATTTTAATTTTTTTTTTTAATTTTAAATTTTAATTTTTTTTTTTTAGTTTTAAATTCTTAATTTTTTGTTTGGATTTTGTTACATAATGGTTTTTTGTTAGTTTCGGTTTCGGTTTCGGTTTCAGTTTTTATTTTAATTTTATTTTTTTTAATTTTTTTTTTTAATTTTTTATTGTTTTTAATTTTATTTTAAGTTTGATTTTCTGTCTAAGTGTGAAAATTACGTCCATACAATTTACATGTGTATATATGTACATACATACTTATATCACACAATTTGTGCATCCTGAAGTTGGCTGCTAAATTGTTTTTTATACAATGAAGTTCGCTAAATAATATGCATTATTAGAGAAAATTGAAAAATAAAAATAATATCTGACAATTTTTTATCAAAAAGAGTTTTACTATACGAGCTGAAAGGTCTTTGCTTTATAAATCTAGTACGAAACCTCACCATATTTACCTTTTGACCATGCGAAACCCATTACTATAATCAAAGGAAACCTTAAGATTTCCAGTTTTTTGGCTCATTTTTTCTATTAATCATAAGCTCAAATCCGTCACCAGTTTAAAGAATTTAAGACCCTCAGCTACGTTGTCAAGTATCACATTAGTGACCTCTACTTGACATTAGTTTTGCAAAATATTCATGTCTTACAGTAGGAATCTGGTATTGACTTGTTTAATACCCAAAATTTTAATCAAAATGTTTCGAATCGATCCGTTCAGATCCCCTGATATCTCTCAGTTGCTAACACGACCATTTTCTGGCACTACTTCTTTAAATTTTTCGATGTTATCGTCATTAACAGAGGTGGTTGAACAACTCCCATGAGGCAAGTTTTCGATGGTTTCGTGACCTTCGTTAAATACTTTGCGCTACTCAAATGTATGTGTTCGTGATAAGATAGATTCCCCAAAATACATCTGCAACATTTACAATAATTTTGCAGCCGCGATACCATTGAAAACAGAAATTTTCGAGTGATCGCCTGACGCACTATTCGCATCGTCAATAGAAAGCTGCCAAAGCACACAGTAATGTCGATGTCAACCTTCCACGAACATAAAAAATGTTATACCAATCTAGGGAAAAAATTTTGTATGTGGTAAATGGAGCAATCCGGGTCAAATTTGATCAGATGGTATTGAATTAATTAATTTCCTTTCTAAACAAAAATATTAGAGATAGCATCAATTTCAAACCAATAACTTGAGTTGTATTGAATGAAATGTTATGAACAGTATTTTAGTTAAGGTTAGTACTTAGATATGATCTAATTATGAAACTGGGCTCTACTCAGTTAGAAACATGTTTAATTAACTTCACCCAAGAAAAACTTTAGAGCTAAGCTTCACAGCATTGTATCATTAAAAAACTGTCATTATACCTTAAGTGGACATAGTCTTAATTTAAAACCACTTTTTGATCGAATCTCATTAAAAAACATTTACATACAAATTTCACAGATAATTTAATTAAGATTGAAATGATAATTTTTGAATAAAAATAAAAGTAAAGCTTTTAGGCAAATCACTTAACACCCACACACATATGTATATGCATATGCATTTGAGCTCATAAATTTCGGACTGATTTCCAAAAATGGTGTTGATTGTAAAACGTAATTTGATTAAGATATCCCTAACTAATTACCTGCAGCCATATATGTACATATGTAAGCATGTATAAATGTGTGTAAATATATAATTGCGTAATGAGGCTGTTATTATCTAACCACAAATTTGGTTCTTTGTATTGAAATTAAATTTCCATTTACTTATATTTCCATTTATATACATTCCGGATATATGTACATACATATATACATACAATGCTTCTACATATGTTTGTAAATGGAGAATTTCTTATTACAAAACTTGCAATGTGAGTCGACATTTTTCAACAAACATGAATTGGCAGAAGGGAAACCTCCCTCCATCTTCCTCCTCTCCCGCTACTGGTTAGGTATTTTCCAACATTTCAACGATTATGATGAGTTCTATGACAAGAGCAAGAACAAACCAAGTAACGAGAGTAGGCAAAAAGACAAGACAACACATCAGGAAAGAGGTTTATGGTGTTGTTGTAACAAAAAATGCAAAAACATACGAAAACTACACGCGATAAAGTCAGTCAAGGCTGTAACGGCAATAAAATAGCAGAAATTTTATTGCGCGCTCATGCAAATTTCAATGGAAGAGCCCACACGGAAACAAAACTGAAATGTAAATAAAATATGCGCCGCATGAAGAAGAACAAGATGGTTGGTTGGTTGGTTGGCGTGGAGGGGAACAAGTTTTTGTGTTCGTCAAGTTAAGCAAATTTCGAGTTCTTCCCGAAATTGATATTCTAAAATAAGTAAACAGTTTTTATTAAATGAAAATTTGTGCCATTGTTGTTGTTGTTGCTCATAACAGAGCTTATTAAATAGTGATACGGTTTCGTTTGCAGTTGACAAGTCTTTTCAGTTTGTTTGCTGTCATAAGCGACCTAAAATGCGAGTCTCATTTGTTTTAGGTCTTAAGACTCTTAAGGCATCTTGAGGTGGAAGTATTTTAAGCTTTCGATTTACATTGCCTTGTACAGTGTTTAGTGGAAGAGCTCATATGTTTCTTTATTGAATCAAGAGAAAATTATTTTCTGATCAAATCAAGTATTTTCAGGAAACCAAGCTTCTCATGAATGTCTCATATTTTCTAACATCTTGCTGTTGAAGATGACATATTTTTTGTTGTTGTTTCATTTCTACCATTCCCGAAGAAATTTCACCGAGTTGACAGTCCTTGGTCGAAAAAAGTCCGGGTCCATTCAGGTTATTTAGACCCAACGGTCGTGGGAATGGAAAATTTATGTTCTAAGAGATTCTTGTACTTCTTAAACAAACGTATCGTTATCGCTAACAATACGGTGGAGGACCCAAGCTATGTTGTCGAGCATTTTCTCACTTCTTTTGGTATGAGTCTCGCAAAGACACGTTTCGTATCCGAATCATTAACCAAAATGTGTTGAGGTCGATCTATAAGAGTATTGAGATCCTCTGCTATCTCTCTGTTGTCAACACGATGATTTTCAAGCACTGTTTCCAAAACTTTTTCGACGTTATCCTCATTAGTAGAGGTGAATGGACGACTTGCATGAGGCAAGTTTTCGAAGGCTTTTTGACCTCCATTGAATGCCTTGCTGCAGTTAAATACTTGACTTCATGATAAATGCTTCTGCAACCATTCCGTAGCCACAATCCAATTGAAAACACAATATTTCAAGCAAACTCGATACTCAATTTCTTTCCTTGGTAAAATCGCTAGAGAAAAGAGATTATCGTTCATACAGGGTTAGTCGCGAAAGTAATAGGGCTGAGTCGATTTAAAAATTAATGAATCAAATCGTCACAATTCTTCAAAAACTTTCAAACTAGGCTCCTTCCGCGTCGATGCAGCGCTGCCAGCGCAATTTTTAAGCATTGATGGCGTCACGAAAGGCATTCTCCGGAATATGCTTGAAAGCCGAGGTGCATGCTGTTTGGATCCCCTTTCATCGGCCTTTTCAGCAAGATAACAAAAAAAAAGTCCGGGGGGCCACATCTGGGCTGTAGAGCGGCTGCGGAATCGTTAGGATGCTGGCCTTGGTTAGGTAACTGTTCACAAGAAAGGCGGTGTGAGCCGGGACGTTGTCGTGGTGCAACCTGCAATCGGCTGCGATGTCTTGTCGGAGCCTTTCGTTTGAGTCGCTTGAGCATTTCCACGTAAAACTTGGCGTTGACGGTTTGTCCAGGAGGAACAAATTCATGGTGGACGATGCCTTTGATGTCAAAAAAGACAATGAGCATCGTTTGCACTTTGCAATTGCTCATTCTTCCGATCTTCATCAGCGTCCTCTACCCGGCTCTACAAAAAGGTCTGGTGCCACCAAAACACACCACTTCTTGCCAAAGCAACATCTGGATAAGCCTGCTTGATATATCAAATGTCTATGTTGCAAATTTACCAATTTTCACACAGAATTTAATCGCGTACCTCTGCGTACCAATCACAGAAACACATCGCGCGAAAATGTTTGTCTTGAATCTCCAGGTGCTCGGAGACAACTGACCAGCTGTTCGTTCGTTAGCTAGGAACGCCCTCTATCGAATAAAATCGGTGCGCGCATGCTCCGAAGTACAGTCGAGGCGGAAGAAAATCAGTCCTTTACATTCGAGGAAAACCCTGTATGCGTTCGGATCTGTGAACTCTCTACCTTGTTTCAGTTTTATTTATTTTAGTTGATTTCGCCCCGAAAATATCCAAATTTTTCTCATCACTTGCTCGACAACAAAAAATTCTGCCACCTCCTTATGACAGCTCTTCATTAAACGGTCCATTACTTAGGCACTTTTTCACAAAGTCATGTTTTTGCTTATTAACTTATTCAGTCATTATGTTGTCTATCTCATTTATTCCTGCTTTTTCTTACTCCAAATTACGCATCATTATCATTTGTTACACAAACTGCTATTACTCGGTCAATTATGTCTGAAATGTTGAGTTCGGTGGTCAAGTGTGCTTACATAGCTATTATGCAACTTTTTATTTGCATTTTTCGCACGATATTTATGTAAATCACTTTCTTGAAATGCCTAATGGCAGAGGATAATGTTGTCTCAACTCACAGCAAGGCGTTCAAAATTTAATGGAAATGTGGATTTGGTCACATAACTTATTGGCCTTGTTCTTGTGCGTGCTGTGTGCATTATTGGCCTTGTTTATGTTGTCTTCTGACGACCTCAACCACGAGATTCCGCGAATAAGAGATTTGACGCCGAGCCTGTAATTGTCTCGAAGGCAGGATTATATGTGTATATAGTATATAAACATTATATTTACATGTGTATATTGTATATACTCAGCACACAAGCGCAAACAGCATTCCTTTGATGCAACGGCATAAATTTCGCTTATGGCATCAACCGTCTTTTTTGTACCACTTACGCAGTGGTTATACTCGAAATGTGCAAAACAAGCAAAAAATGAAGTTATGCGTTGACTTCTTTGTCATTTTTTGGCACTTAACGGCCATAACCACAAGTCGATGCGTATTGTGAGTGGTATGAAATGGTGAATCTTGATTCTCGCTGGTTGTTAATAAAGCCGAACAAGTGTAAACATATGCAGACACCTGCAAGTGCATACATATGTGTATGTGTACCTTTGTATAAAAACACTTTATGACGCGTATTGCCGCAGCTAATCGTCACCGAGTTTGATTTCTTTGTTATTGCTGTTGTACGTGCGTTCAGCACACATCTTGTGATTGCAACCGGCAATCAAGTAAAATACTCTCCTTGCCATTTCTGTTGATTCATCACATGTGTATACATATTTACAATATATATGTATATAGTATATAGATTTGTTACATATATAAGTATAAATACTGTTGTATAGGAAAGTTGCTACATGGTTGCATTTGTAACGCATACTCAGCGTTTCTTGCTACACATCCGCAATTAGGGATGCACGTTTTCCTATTAAATCGATACAAATGCATACGCGGCTATGTGGATAAAATACATTGGTACATATGTACCTTTGTATGTGTGTACTTTGTGTGGTGAGAATTTCAGCACAAGTTGTCTGAGAGGAATTTCTGCAATCTCTGTTTGGCGTCACTTGGCTTCATGCTTTAGTTGTGGCAACGTTTTTATTTGCTTTAATTGTTTCCTGGTAGCCCTGGCTATAGTGATATATTTTGACCAGCACACTGCTGGAACTGACAAATCGAAGACGCCTAATATGTCTTCTATTTGTCATTTCTTTGTTTGTTGTCTCTTTGTTAAAGAATTGTTAATATAAAATAGTACTAAGATACCTTCTTCTATTTGCTTATGCCAGTTTATGCGGTTTATGTCAAATGCTTGTTCGATTCGCCTTTCTCTCAGTTTAAGGAAATAAAAAGAGCTTATATTTTTTTCTTTGGATATCTAAGTTAGGTAAGTTTTCATATTCCATGACTTAGAAAAAGTCGGTTATCTAATTTTTTTTTCTAATTTTTCGCAACCCGCTTTTTATACCCTGAACAGGGTATATTAAGTTTGTCACGAAGTTTGTAACACCCAGAAGGAATCGTCGGAGACCCTATAAAGTATATATATAAATGATCAGTATGTCGAGCTGAGTCGATTTAGCCATGTCCGTCTGTCTGTCCGTCTGTCCGTCTGTCCGTCTGTCCGTCTGTCCGTCTGTCTGTATATATACGAACTAGTCCCTCAGTTTTTAAGATATCGTTTTGAAACTTTGCAAACGTCATTTTCTCTTCAAGAAGCTGCACATTTGTCGGAACGGCCGATATCGGACCACTATAGCATATAGCTGCCATACAAACTGAACGATCGGAATCAAGTTCTTATATGGAAAACTTTCAAATTTGACAAGATATATTCACGAAATTTGGTATATATTATTTTCTAAGGCAACAATGTAATCTCCGAAGAAATTGTTCAGATCGG
Organism: Bactrocera zonata; assembly: GCA_037783105.1. Classification (NCBI taxonomy): domain Eukaryota; kingdom Metazoa; phylum Arthropoda; class Insecta; order Diptera; family Tephritidae; genus Bactrocera; species Bactrocera zonata. Next base: position 1,678,176 of record JBAWJQ010005835.1, on the reverse strand, counting down.
TTGACTATAGCATATAGCTGCCATACAAACTGAACGATCGGAATCAAGTTCTTGTATGGACAACTTTCACATTTGACAAGATATATTCACGAAATTTGGTATATATTATTTTCTAAGGCAACAATGTAATCTCCGAAGAAATTGTTCAGATCGGTCGACTATAGCATATAGCTGCCGTACAAACTGAACGATCGGAATCAAGTTCTTGTATGGACAACTTTCACATTTGACAAGATATATTCACGAAATTTGATATATATTATTTTCTAAGGCAACAATGTAATCTCCGAAGAAATTGTTCAGATCGGTCGACTATAGCATATAGCTGCCGTACAAACTGAACGATCGGAATCAAGTTCTTGTATGGACAACTTTCACATTTGACAAGATATATTCACGAAATTTGGTACATATTATTTTCTAAGGCAACAATGTAATCTCCGAAGAAATTGTTCAGATCGGTTGACTATAGCATATAGTCCATACAAACTGAACAAATAGTTACTAACAGAAATGCACCTGTGAAGGGTATTTAGCTTCGGTGCAACCGAAGTTAACGTTTTTTCTTGTTTTTTGCTGTTTTTGCGACTTTCTTCAATCTCCATGCAATTTATTTACTGCAAAATTGGCAAACAATGCCCTCTCTCCTTTCCAAGCAGTTTCTGCGCGTCGGAAAGAGCCGCATGCGATCTGCTAAGGGATTTCATTACTGTAAAAAGATTATATGATTTATTCTCAACATCAAACAGTTACCTTAGATCGTTTTCTGTCAATTCCCTTGGGACCATTTGAGTTGAGAAAGTTTTAGAGAAGACGCCGTGGTTGCTTTAAAATTTGTATACCCTTAACGATTTTGATCTTTTCTGCATAGTGCCTAGGTTGAGCATAGTGCCTCTCATTACTCCCCAAAATAGAGGTTGGTGAAATGAATACTGATCTAAGAAGATGAAAGGAGAAGCAGAAAACGTTCACCATTTCTTTATCGATTATTTTTTAGTTGCCGACTCTTTTCCGAGAAATCATTGTTTGATTAAATTTGACCCGGACTGACAAAAATAAATAAAAAATTACGACTCTTTAAAACACTTCATTAAATTATTCAACGATTCCGTAGCCGCGTTTTCAGGGGAGCACTCAAAAGTCACGTAAACTCTTTTCCTCAGTAAAAATCACCAGAGAAGTTATAAAAATGAACTCATATATCCGATCTTAAGTTGGCAAAGCGCCTTGTGGGCAATACAAATTTGTTAGACCTTTAAATTTAAGAAGCTCGGTGGGATATCTGAAAGTGCAAGCTCCTAAATGTTTAAGCTTTGATCTCGCAAACGCGGGACAATCAAGAAGGAATTTTGAGATGTCTCTACCTCGTCTACATTCATACAGTTCTTCAGCTGGCATCTGGTAATAATATCTAACTTATAGCTGATAGGAGAATGGCCTGTGAAAACCCACATAACTAAGGAGAGGCTAGTTTACGGAGGGAAAAGAGCTCACTCAAGCTTTTACGATCAATCTTGGACCAAAAGAATCTTGCGACAGAGCATAAACCGATGATAGTCTCAGATAGCCAGTAGTAAATCAAACGAGGAGCGTTGAAGTAAGAAAAAGTTCTACAGAAAGCGGGAGAGTGATTTCCTTGCCTGTGTACAGTTAGCTGGGAACAGTTTTTTGAGTAGTAGCTCAACAATTTAAATAGGCTAGTCCGGTTCAAATTTGATCAGTTCGTATAGTAGACATAAGAAATACAACTGTGAAAGGTATTATAGAGTCGGTTCTTGTTTTGAATTCATTTTACCAATCTGATGATTGCCTAGTTTTCTAGATGTATTCCTCTTTCTTTTTTGAATCTGGAGCCTAAAATTCGGGCTAGCCTGTCTTTCGTGACCTATAAGCTAACTACTATGACTAAAACTAGTTTAAATAAATCTTTGTTATTGTCTCTAACTTTATAACGGTTTCACCAATTATAAGCTGAGAGATGATGATTATAGTCTTTAGAATATGGCAGATAGTGGCCTGAACATATTTAAATTCAAATACAATGGAAATATTCTAAACACTATTATTACGTTGTTACCGCACACACACACACACATGCGTAAGCATTTGGTATACCATATATTAACAGTAATAACATGCAATGATATCATGACCAAGAGCCATGACTCGTATTCATTAGGCAAGCCAATAAAATATTGCATGCTTGCATATTTTTCTCACAAAATCATAGGCAATAAAAGTATAAATCAGCGTTGGCTCAAATGGCAGGCTAAATAGTAAGAGGAAGACGAAGAGGAAGAAGACGAAAAGAAGCAGTGAAATGCAACTGGCAAACTGTCAATGGAAAAGTCGCACATTCTGGCAGAGCGCGAGCGAGGGTGAGAAGAGAGCGCTGCGGCGCCGGTTGGAGGTGTGGTGGAAAATAAATTGCCTTACCGCTGCTCGTTTTCGGCCGGTAGTTGACGGGAGCTGCTTTTTGGAAGCCATATTAATGTCAAGTTCATTGGCATAATCTATCATCATCACTTCCATGGCATGCCTTTAAAAGTTACCGGTCGAATGGCCGCTGTGTGATGGCTGGTTTTATGCGTTCGGCTTTCAATGAATCTCATCACCGGCAATGCGACTACGCGTTCCTCCGGCTTTTTTACTTTATTTGTTTACTTTTTTTTGGTGCGCTTGACTGCACTCTGTGTGCGCGCCGTTAATGTCATTGTAGTTGTTGCCGTTGTTTTTGCCCCGGCTGTTGTTATTTGTGGCACCACTGACTAAGTCAATATTTTCATGCTTGTGGCAGCCACTTTGTACGGGCTGCAATAGTCAATACTTAGTATACGCGAGTCTATCTACAGATAATATATATACATATGTATGTACATACATATATATGAATCTGCTGCTCGCTGTATATTTACGTCGGGTGTTGCATGTATACATTAGGGTTGTTCGAATTTCAATAGAACTGCAAATTAGCTGGTTTACGAGAACTAAGAGTCCTCCATCCTATCTCTAAACTTGATATTTGATGATTTTTTAAATTCTTTTCTGGAAAATACTTTATTAATTTTTAAAATATATTATGTTTACTTTTATATATTATATATACATGTTTTACTAATTTTAATTTTATTTTTTACAGGTAAGCTTTATCCTCCATTTTGAACTTTATTAGTAAGTAATGGTTAGTTTTAAAATAACATAATCAATTGTATCAGTAAATTATGCGAATTTTAATTCAAAATGCCGCCAAAGGGTTATTCAACTCTTCTATCCACCTCAAAACGTGATAATTGTTGACACTTATACTAAATCTCTTAGGTTAAATTAGACACATAGTGGATTCCTTTTCGATATCTGATACTACAAACTAAATATCTACTACTGCCAAAATGTTTCAACGTCAGTTTTGCAAAGGCTAGACAATGCGGAAGAAAGTGACTGGATGTTTCTGTCTCACTTCCACACAACTTCGGCAGTTGGGGTCTTTTTTACTTTTTCAGCCTTGGCGTCTATGCGTTCAGTACCATAGGCCAGAAGGATCACGCAGTCGTTGTTGATCAGCGCCTGATAAGATCTCGTGAAGTCTAGAAATCCAGCGCATACTCTTTTCCAGTTCCTGAGTTACATAAGGTGTTTCATGGATTTACGGGTTTCAAAAAATCGATTCGAACATCTCTAGAATACTACTGTGCCCAAAAAATAAGGTGACATTGTATTTGTTTTGAAAATTCTTTATTCTTCCAAATCAATTTCATCCCATTCAAAGTAATCCCCTCCCGATGCAATGCACTAAGGCCAACGGATTTTCCAATCTTCGAAACACTGGTTATAGTCACTTTCCGGGATGGCTTTCAGTTCCGTCTTCGCTGCGGCTTGAATCTTCTCTATCGTATAGAAACGGTGTCCCCGGAGCGGTCTTTTGAGCTTGGTGAACAGCCAGAAGTTGCACAGCGCCAGATCAGGTGAATACGGTGGTTGTGGAACGATATGGGTTGAGTTTTTGGCGAAATGATCACGAATTACGAGGGCAGTATGGGATGGTGCATTATCGTGGTGTAAAAACCAAGAATTGTCTTTCCACAATTCCGGCCTTTTTAGGCGGATAGCGTTACGCAAACGACGCATAACTTTCAAATAATATTCCTTGTTGACTGTTTGACCGGTTGGAAGGAATCCATAATGCACAACACCACGATAATCGAAGAAAACAGTCAACATGACCTTGATTTTTGAGCGACTTTGGCGCGATTTGTTGGTCTCAGCTCTCTTTTGGCATGATATTCGCTCGATTGATCGGTTGTTTCGGGGTCGTAAGCATAGATCCAAGTCTCATCACCAGTTATAATGCGTTTCATGACACCCTGGTAGTCGGAAAGCATCGTTTCACACACTTCAACGCGACGCCTTTTTTCCAAAAAATTCAATGTTTTCGGTACCAGTCGAGATTTGACGCGCATGAGGCCCAAAACATCCTTCAAACTGGTATTGGCTGAGCCTTTCGATATGCCAACTTCATCAGCAAGGTATCTAATTGTTAATCGACGGCCACCAAAGGCTTTCTGCACCATCCTCAACGTATCCGCAGCAGAAAATTGATTCCGTAAAAAAAATTTAATGCCAATTCTTTGCTCAACAAATTTCGACATCGCAAAAAACTAAAAACTCACTTTTAGCAGCTCACAAAACGACACGTATCTCAAACACTAATGAATATTTTGACATGAAATTTGACATAAATGTGACTGAAAGTACTACCAACCTAAAAAAAAATAATTCTCCAAATCCTTCGACCCGCGCAGTTTAAATTCAAATGTCACCTTATTTTTTGGGCACAGTAGTATTGTACTAAATTTTCAAGTTGATCTGAGTAATAGTTTCGGAGATACAACCTTGAACTTGTGCACTCGAAGCTAGCTAGGCTAAGTGCTCCTTCTTCAAAAGCTTTTTTCTCGAAACTATGTTTTCGAAGTTGGTTGGCAAGATTTCTCGAGAACTACTCAACTGATCTTCACGAAATTTTAAACAGGTCTTTGTGATAAAATTTTTAAAGACTTGGTCGAAGGATTGTTTTTTTCGATTACAACTATTTAAAAAAAAAATGTCGCGAAATTTTCATGTTTTAGTAAAAATGTCGGCCAAAAATCCAATTTTAATTTTTTTCCTTCATTCAAGTTCTAAGTTAAGATTTTAACTCAAACGCGTATTTTTTCACTTTAGATGATTTTGTAAGGAGTTAACCTGCTAAAGAAGGCACATCTTTGTTTTTGTGGGCTCATCGGAAATGGCGTCGCAATGGCCGAGTTTAAAATATTTTTTTTTCCAAAATTTCAGAAAGTGAACAAAAAGTGAACACTTTGTTAATAGTCCATGTTTGTTACAATAAAAAATTCGAATAAAATATTTAATTTTTTATATGAGAAAAATGTGTTGTCATCTCAGTAAACTTCACCAATACTATTTAGAAAATGTTGGAGAGTTCTGCGAAATCAAGCATTCATCATTAAGTTTCTGCATTATAGTTCTGAAGATAGTATAGTCTAGTATTTAGCTTCAAAACAGGCCTCAGTTTAGGCGATTATTCATTAAATGTCGCTAAATTTCTTTCCCGAAATCATTCTCATGGGGTCTGAGGAGGAAGTCACTGAGTATATGGTGGTAATTTTGTCAATGTTTTTTATTAAGGGTCAGTAGGGTAATCTTAAGTTGTTTTTTTTTTTGCATTTTCTGTTCCCATGTACCCTTAAAATTAATATAGAAACCCACTTTACCAAATAATAATACCGCTCGACGTTCGGAGCGCTCGGAGTACACAACTCAAAGTTTAAACGCGTTTTTCTCAAACACACATTTTTTTAAGCTGGCGGACATAATTCCGGTCGAACTACTCAACTGATTTGCTTAATTTTTTTTTTAATGTTCACAAAACGCCTAGCTATCGTTCCTACCAAAATCATAATTTTTTATAATTTAAAATTTAGGTAAAGAAACATGGAAAAGAATTAAAAAAAAAATTAATTACTTTTTTATTTATCAACATTTTTTCATGATTCTAGTAGGGACGATAAGCATTTACGTATATTTTAAGAATAAATTGGGGTTTTGTGTTTCAGATGACCCAAACATGAGAAATCGTGTCCTCCAGTGAAAAAACGCATCTCATTCACCCAGCCATTTCTCCGATAGATGTCATCAAAAAATTTCGAAAAAAATTTGTTTATACACTCTACGATATATAACTCATGATATGTGAAAAAAGTTCTATTGTGGAATAAGAATTTCTATGAAAAAAAAATATGTCAAAAAACAGCCCAGATTACCCTACTGACTCCTTAATTAAAAAATGTGTTATTTATTCGAAAGCTGAACCGTATGTCTAACTACCAAATATATGGATACAATTCTAGTTCTCTCTCATAGAAATCGCGATATTTTTTTAGTATTTTTGGTTTAGAATTATGCTGTTCGCTTTAGGTGCTACTACTTTTTGTGAGTTTTTCGTTTTTTGCGATGTCGAAATTTGTTGAGCAAAGAATTTGCATTATATTTTGTTTACGGAATCAATTTTCTGCTGCGGATATGTTGAGGATGGTGCAGAAAGCCTTTGGTGATGAGGCTATGTCTAAAAAAAATGTTTACATTTGGTATAGTGAGTTCCAAGCCGGCCGTGAACGTGTCGAAGACGAAGAGCGTCCAGGACGACCATCAACCTCAACCAACGAAGCTCACGTTCAACAAATCAAAGATTTGGTGTTGAAAAACCGTCGATTAACACTTGCTGATGAAGTTGGCGTATCGAAAGGCTCAGCCAATACCATTTTGAAGGATGTTTTGGGCCTCAAGCGCGTCAAATCTCGACTGGTACCAAAAACATTGAATTTTTTGGAAAAAGGCGTCGCGCTGAAGTGTGTGAAACGATGCTTTCCAACTACCAGGGTGTCATGAAATGCATTATAACTGGCGATGAGACTTGGATCTATGCTTACGACCCCGAAACAACCGATCAATCGAGCGAATATCGTGCCAAAAGAGAGCCGAGACCAAAAAAATCGCGCCAAAGTCGCTCAAAGATCAAGGTCATGTTGACTGTTTTCTTCGATTATCGTGGTGTTCTGCATTATGAATTCCTTCCAACCGGTCAAACAGTCAGCAAGGAATATTATTTGAACGTTATACGCCTAAAGAGGCCGGAATTGTGGAAAGACAATTCTTGGTTTTTACACCACGATAATGCACCATCCCATACTGCCCTCGTAATTCGTGATCATTTCGCCAAAAACACAACCCCAATCGTTCCACAACCACCGTATTCACCTGATCTGGCGCCGTCCGACTTCTGGCTGTTCACCAAGCTCAAAAGACCGCTCTGGGGACACCGTTTTTATACGATAGAGGAGACTCAAGCCGCAGCGAAGACGGAACTGAAGGCCATCCCGGAAAGTGACTACAACCAGTGTTTCGAAGATTGGAAAATCCGTTGGCATAAGTGCATTGCATCGGGAGGAGATTACTTTGAAGGGATGAAATTAATTTGGAAGAATAAATAAAGAATTTTCAAAATAAATACAATGTCACCTTATTTTTTTTGGGTACATATGTATGTTTTCTTTTCCATCTGCCAGTATATACGTGAACTAATCGCTAAATTTTTCAGATTCGAAAGTTTGCAAACGTCGTTTTCTCTTTATTACAAGGCTATGCCACAACTTCGGAACCTATTGTACAAATCGGTCTACTATATCCTGGATCATTCAAACTCAAGTCCTTGTATGAAATACTTTTTTATTTCGACATTTGGCTTTAGAATTCTCAATTTAGCGAAAACACCCTTCACCATTTTAAATTATTTTTAGTAAGGAAACCTTCACAATCCACCCTAATACTCTTGTTTTGTTTATGACAACATCATATTCGTCAAATATGTATGCGTTTATGTGTTGTTGTAAAATTTTGCGTTTTTCCAATGCCTTGTTGGACTGGACATGTTGCTTGCAACAAATTGCCTACAGGCGAAATGACGACGACGCTGAGTGGTGATTATACTAACTATAGCGCTTACAGCGTTCACATGCAATTATATATGGACAACAACAAGAAAAACGTAACATTTATGTTCGAAATTATCGCATATAAGCACAATGCGAAAAATAGCATAACAATTATGGCAAAACGCTAATGCCAGCAATAAATAACTGCGTGAAGTATTTGCATGCAATGTACCAAATATAGGTGCATGTATGTATGTATATATCTACAGATGTATATATGTACATATAATATATGTATGCATATGAAAGTATGTATGTTTGTGTGCGTGACCAACACTCGCTTTGATGAGCCACCATTTTTTCGCGTAGACTCAATAATTTTTCGATGTCAATGCCAGTCGAAAAATAAAAGCAAAGAGAAGCGACAAAAACTGCGCTATTTTAACGCGCAACACTCACCCAACGCAGCCGCCCTACCGACAACAGCTAGAACAACAACACATCAACAGTCAGCAGTCACAATTCTGTGCTTTTCAATTAGTCAGTGCATCCCATTTCGGTTTCGGTCTGAGTGTCTGCATTTTGTTTAGCCAACTAATTCATAATCTCTTGAGTCATAAGTGGCCTAAGCGCAGGCACACATGTATGTATGGTATGTGTGTGTTTTCAGTATGTGTTAGGGGCAGGCAAATCGTGCATTACCTGCAGTCAGTCGTGCCGCCACTTACCACATTCCAACCGCCGCCCGGCGCACCCTTTCAGCATGCGCCTGTTAGCCAATTCTATTGACTCGGCAGTGGCGGCTCTTGAGGGTTCCGTTGCTTCTTGATGTGTGCCTGTAGCTATGTTTGTATATGTATGCGTATGTAAGCTGGCAATTGCATTGAGCGCTCAAAAAACTTGAGTCTTTACAAAATAGTGCGCTTTGCATCTAGATACATACATACATACATACACATATTCATATAAATATCTTTGAGTGCATTTGCACTTGTTGAACTTGCTCTCGCCGGCAGCTCCTTTGGCCGCAAAAGGTGTCTGACACTCAAGTAGCTCCGCTTGTTTTGTAAACAAATCAACACAAATGCTCTAAAGTGTGCATTTATTTTTATCATTCAATTTTAATTTTCTGCTGTTTGCTTTTTACTATTTGTTTGTAGTAAGCACATCGTATTTAGTGGCAAATAGTGGTCGTTCAGAAGTTCATTTTACAAAGTTAAGTTCGCTTTTTCAAAACTATAAATAATCTTTACTCAAAGCGGGTATTTCGTTCTCTGCCGTCATCAAAAGCAGAAAGCGCTGAGGTGCTTGAACTTTGTCTGAAATTTAATCAAATACACACCAGTACCCAGTAAGCTAATTGTAGAGAAAACTTGCTCAATTTGACGAAATCTTCTTCGAGGTAAAGTCTTCAAAATATCAGCTCATGTGCTTTAAGGGGCTACATATATACATACTTGTGTCAATTTAGAAATTATTAATCTTTTTGTGTATATATCGAAATTGCACGTATATATTTTATGTTGATCCGCCAAATATTTTTTGATATATCATTGTGAGCAAAAAATAGTAAGACTTTTGAAATTAAAATTTCACTCGAATACTCATTCGTCGAAGTATTGTTTTTCTAGGTTGGTATGACTGTCAGTGACATTTCAGAGATCTTACTGGCATCTTTAGAATATCAAAAGGTTCAGTGAGAAAGCTTTTGAAAGATCATTTGGATCTAAGAAAAGTGAAAGCACGATTCAAAACAGCATAATTTTTACGAAAAACAGCGCCGTAACGTCTTTCCAACTTCCAAGATGTCTTGAAACGTGTTATTACTAGCGATGAGTCTTGGATGTATGCTTATGACCTGGAAACCGACGACCATCGTGTCATACGTCAGCCTTAGCCGAAAAACCACTCCAAGCAGGTCAAAAATCAAGGTTTTGTTGACAGTTTTCTTGGATTATCGAGGTGTGATGCACTCCGAATACATTCCGACCGGCCAAACTGTCAATAGGAAATACTATTTGAGTGTTATACGCCGTTTGCGCTAAGTTATTCGTAAAAAAAAGCCGAAACTCTTGGTTTTTGCAACACGATAAACACCGTCGCATACTGCATTGATTCTTAGCGAGTTTTTCGCCAAATTTTCAACCGATGTCGTGCTGCACCCACCGTTTTCGCTTGATTTAGTTTCGTGTGACTTCTTGCTGTTCATCGAACTCACCCGTCCTGAGGTAACCGTTTTGAGTCTATTGAAGACATTAAACATGAATCCGGAAATTGACTTTAACGACTGTTTCGAGGGCTCGAAAAAACGTTGGCTCAAGTGTATTGGGACTAAGAGGGATTACTTTTAGAGGACGACATAAATTTAGAAGAATAAATTAAGAATTTTAAAATCATGAACAAAGCGCATTTGTAAACTTTTTTCAAATTAATATGCTCGGCTTCCAAAACTTGAAACGCGCTTTTCTCGAAACACTATTTACAAATTCTCTAAGAAAAATGTCTCCGACCGACTTGAAATTTTCACACGACCTTCTTAAACATATTTGTCAGGTAAAAATCGAAGGAATAAGATTTTTGATAACCAATAATTTCGATTTTTTAAAGACACTCTGCAGTGTAAATTTTTTTCACAATGAGCGATTTTTTTGGAAGCCGTCATTTCGTCTAAAATCAAAGTTTTGACTAGTCCTATGTATACATCCATTTTAATTTAATTTCCTTAATATTTTTAGTCTTCAAATATTTTTAAATGGAAAAAATTCTTCGCATGCTTTCGTAGGTCCTTCTGGAGATCGAGAAGGGGTAAATCCAAATTTTGTTTTAAATGCAACATTAATTGTTTTAGTATAATATTTTCTTTTAATTATTTAATAAATTACTTCAAAAAAGTAATCATGAAAAGGCGATTTTTTTTTCCTGATGTCCAAGTGTATAAACCCCTTAGTTGGTTTTGCATAAAATCTCATATCCTGAAAATCATTGGATGGCAGTAGTCATATTTCTTGGTATATACAAATTTTGATAATAAAATTGAAAATCACTTTATGTTAGTTAAAACATTGCTGCTTGAACAGTACTCTCATCCACCTGAGCTATGCTGAATGAGCGAATTCCTATGGTTGAGCAAAATTCATCTAGCCGCAATCGTAAGAGTTCTTACTTGACGCTGTCCAGTAGACATCCATACGATGAGGCTAAACATTTTGTCAGACGCCAGTCGTCATAGTTGTATGGAGGAGGGTGAGATGAAAACATCTAAACACTTTCTACTCCATTATACAGTCTTTGCACGACTGACTTTGAAATATCTCGGTAGTCTTCACCTCACTAAACCAGCAGCCATAGCCGAAACGGACATTAACCGTCTCAACAAATTTGTGGGAGACTCAAAGCGTTTCATTGATTTATAATGGTCTTATGATCCAGTATATAGAAGTTTTTAGGTACCACAACGGATCGGCGTTCTTAGCTGTCCAAATGAGATCCCTGATAACATCGATCTCTTGACCCTACCTAACCTAACCTACGAGTATACCTGAGATGTCAGCACTCGGAACTGTTATTTTAATTCACATCTTTGCTATGTTGATAATTTCCAGATCTTATGGTTCGTTGGGATTTTGGAAATGTATAAATACATATTTTTATTGTAAACTGCTACACGCCGAGCTCATTAGTCGCTCGAACCGCCATTGCTATCTAATTTTTCATTTGCGTGTTTCATATCTATTCAGAACGTGTTTTGGATTTATCTTAAGTCTTTTATTAGCTTTTCAGCAGCTTTGCTTTTATTTGTAATTCGATGCGTGAACTAGTTTTTTACGCTCGTCTATATTTGTAGACTTTGTGGGTGTTTGTATTGAAGCCGAACATAGACGCTTATTTAGTATTCTTAATTTTGTTGTTGTTTATTTTGAAGTTAATCATTGGATATGTTATGTTCTAATATTTCTTGCTACCGCGGTTGTACCTACATTTTTGTATTGTGTGTCATGTGCCGATGAAGACAGCTTTAAAATTGAGTTTTGAAGCTTACAACGCAACAAAATGTAGAGAGACTAACTTTTTAACTCAAGGAAGTCGACTCTAAATGCCTTTTTTACATTTTATATGCGCTAATGATTTACTAAGAAGTTTTGAAATCACCTGATCAAATTTGACCCGGACTGTAAAGTATCACATTTTCAAAAATTTAAATAAAAAATTGCGTTATAAACTTTAAAATAGGCTCCTCAGCCAACACTGGCATGCCAACGCTCAATCCAATTTTCCTTATAGTTATTAATAAGCCTTGGGCTCTTTGTGACCTGTACTCGACGTCGTTTTCGCAAAAGATTCAGTGGTTTTTGGCACAAGTCTGAGATTGGCATACTTCATACCCAAAACTTTAACCAAAGCCAAACAATTCGGCAGTATTACTAAAAATTACAGGGTCATCCATTTCGAGGTCCCCTACTTAAAAAAAAATCACAGAGACTTCAAATTTATTTCTTATTTCTTTCGAAAGAACATTTTTTAACATTTATTTTTCACTACTTAAAAAAACACAGAAACTTCAACTTTAATGAAGAATGTTTACTAGCATTCGAAAGAACATTATTTGGAATTTATTTTTGGAAGATTATCTCTTTCAAATGTTGCTCACGGCTACGTCTCAGATGGTCCATCCTTTGAGTCTAATTTTCTGGCGCTGTCTGGTTGAAACTAAATGTCTCCCAGATCACGAGCTTCAATTTCAGGCATCAAATAGTCGGTTATCATGGCGCGATAACGCTCGCCATTGACGATTACGTTCTCACCGACATCATTTTTGAAGAAGACCGTTGATTCCACCGATCCACAAACCACACCAAACAGTGGTTTTTTTCTGGATGAAATGGCATCCATTTCTTCAGGTGGCTCTTCGCCCCAATTCTGAAATTTTGCTTGTTTACATCTCCTTTGTAACAGAAATGAATCTCATCGGGTCGGGTCTTCTTGGAACTTTGCAAGAGCTTATAGAGCAAAGCGATGTCGCTTGGGAAGGTCGAGCGGTTTCAGTTTCGGTTAAATCGGTAGTCGTAAACCAGTAACTGTCAAACACTTAAGATCTATCACCTGACACTAAATTTTCCCACGAATATCGGAGGGTGTTATAACAACTAAGGATTTAAAATCCTACATGAGTCGAATTTTTTTTTATTTTTTCTAGGTTCATTCACTCGTTACTTGTAGAAATGTATTTCTACATAATTTTTTGTATATCTGGTTATCTTTTAATGAGCTTAGTAAGCTGTGATATATCTACGCTTTCGGCTTAATGAGTTTTTTCACCTTTTTTATGTTGACTTTTGAATTTTTTGCTCGCGGTATATTCTAACGAATTCAGCCGTGGTAAATTTTGGCACAAGTTCTTGTTTTAAGTAATCATTAATTATTTGTAGTTTATATTCCTTTATTGATACAGCTAAGCTAAGAACGTAGGGTGATTTAATTTCGCAAAAACAGTAGGTGTCTTTAAGCACGAACTGGTTTTAAGCCTCTCTGTTTTGATTTTAATTTTTTCCTACTACTTTGGAACAAAAACGGTTTAAATGGTGTTACAAATACATACTATGTACAATATATTGAATACGGAATATATATTTCGTAAATTATTCCTTGACCTACAATAACATACCCTATATACCCATCATATACCCATTTTAATTAACCATAAACCACTATGAAAGTCCCTTCTCATTGTGTTGCTATTTAATTTTCCCCTTTTCACGCTTATTAACCACATTATTGCATAGTTCACACCTCTCAGAATTTATGTAGAAATTTAATTGTCTCTAGCTCCCTCGAACTATATTATAGTTAACTGGCTGATAGCTGGAAAAATATTTAAGCAGCGTCACAGTGAAACCCAGCCAAGCTGAACCTTATCATTTCAAGTATTCATTTATGTAGAAAGCAATAAATTGCTGGGTTGCCCAGTTAATTAAAAGCATAATGTTAGGTATGAGTAAATTAAAAATCGTATCAAACACATTCCAAAACAAAAGCTAAACCTTGGGCACCGACGAGCTGCTCATTGAATAAATAAAGCAAAGCGCCGTTTGACTTGGTCAAGCGGCCAGCCAGCCAACCGAGCGAGAATATCATAAATAAAGAATGAATAGCACAAATAAGCTTGCCATACTTGTGTGTTTACAAAATATACGAGACGGATTAGATGTGCTTGGGAGAAGTGTGGGAAACTTCGTAGCCGGCGCGAAATTTATTATCGATTTTGGTAATAAAAATAAACAATAAAAAATAGAATTATAAAACATTGAATGAAATTTAAGATATAAAAACTAGTGAAATTGAAAATGCAAAAATTGTGTAGAATGTAAAAAATATTTCAAATTAAAAGAATTGGGGCATAAAACATCATAAAACGTAGTGCTTTCGATTTGCCACTTCTCTCTTTTCGTGTTTCAGCTCTTCAGTTGTTGCTCAAGCTGTATTTTGTACGCTTTCAATTTAAGATCTCGACGTAAAATGCGCCAAGTCGTTTCAATGTCGGTCCGAGTTGCTGCGAATGGCACCGAAACGACATTCCACGGTCTTCATGACGTGTATCTCAGCTACGGCTGCGAGTTGTAAAAGTTGTTCAGGTTTTTCCATGATGAAATACCAAACAATACTGAACAAAAATAACATGAGAGTTTGACGCGACTGACGCGTGACCTATCAAAAGAGGGCTATTGAAAAAATTAGCTCTACTTGGACCCATTAGTTATTCTTGATGAAAATGTACAAAGTTCCCAGTAAGAACATGAGCTTTATCTTACGCTAGAAAGAAAAAACAACGTACCTGGATTTGTATTACCATCTGATCAAAATTGACCCAGACTGACAAAAATAAATGCGTGTATCTCAATACAAGTTTATCGCCTTCAAAAGAGACTTCTACCACTACAAACATGCCAACCCTTAATCTGGTTATACTCTCGCAACAAAGTTGCTAAAGAGAGTATTATAGTTTTGTTCACATTTGTAAGTCCTAAAACTAAAAGAGTCAGATATAGGATTATATATACCAAAGTGATCAGGGTGACGAGTAGAGTTGAAATCCGGATGTCTGTCTGTCCGTCTGTCACTTAAACGCTTTGTGCCACTTGTATACGTGACAAAGTAAACTTGCAAAATCTTCTGAATGCGAGATTCCATGGGAAACAAAAAATTTCAAGCAAACTTAAAAAACGGTCCAGTCCGAGTCAAATTTGATCATATAGATCAAAATAGACTTGCAAAATTTTCCGAAATCGAGATTCTATTGGAAACACAAAATTTCAAGCAACCTAAAAAATAGTCCAGTCCGAGTCAAATTTGATCATATGGAATATTTGTATTACAATATACATATGTATAATCTAACCTAACATTTCGAAGAAAACATAAAAAAACAAATTTGTAAGAATTAAAAAAAAATCCAAAAAATAAAATCATTATACTTTAAAACGAATTTTAAATCTTTTTCCTACAAGGATTTTAAATTACATGCGCATATGTGGGCATAGCAGCACTTAATGTACTCATAGATTATTGCAACGTTACAATAACATAATTGTCTGCTAACTATTTGTTCTTGTTAGCCAAGTTAGTTGCCGCTTACTTGGTCAGCTGCTCCCAAACACACACACATATACACACGTGAAAGCGCACTCAATTAGTTACTGTTACCAAAGTCACGACAACAAAGGCGAAAGCCTGTCGATACACCAACTGAGCATGAGCATTAATAAGCGTAATAATAAAATTATTAAATTATGCGTATAAACGTTGCACTTATACATCGGTTTTGAATTGCTAACAGTTAGTGCGAGCTATGCAAGTACACTTGTAAGGCACGCGATATGTGCTAAAGTGCGAAAAAACCTACTTGCTCGTAAATACGAGTATATATGTAAGTATGTAGTGCAGTTAGTGTAAATGCAGCTCTGCTAAGTGATTGTCAATGAGAATTTATAATACTTTTATGAATTACAGTTTTACATACAAAGGCGGCTTATCTATTGCAAATAACCTACTTTCTATACTTAGCATACTTTAAGGCGTGATTACGAGTTCCGCGAATTTATGGCATGTATTTGTTAGATAAAGCTACATTTTTAATTAAATTAAAATTTCTTTTTTTTTAAATTTTGTTAATTAATGTAAAATAATTTAATTAAAAAAATTTTATTGTTTAATTAAAACAAATTTTGTTAATTGATGTAAATTAATTTAATTCAAAAAATTTTATTGTTATTGTTTAATTAAAACAAATTAATTTTTTAATTATTAATTTTAAAACTAATTTTTTAATTAAATAGATTTAATTTCTAATTAAAAAAATTAATTTGTAATTTTTTTCATTAATATTATGATTTTTTTTTATTGTTTTTATATTTAATTTTTTTTTTTTTTTTTTTTAATTTGTATAATGTTTTATTTTTGTTAAATTTTTTACGTTTAATTTCTAATTTTTTTTACTTTTGTATATTTTTTGCATACAGTTTTTTATATGAATACCGTAAAGATGTTTGTATCTGTACCAGCATGTTTGGGTTTCTTGGCGCTATTGCACATTAATTAATTGCTGCTTTAATTATAAATTTTGCGTTGTTTACATTTTCGTGCGCTGCATGCCCGGGACGCTGCCGTTTGCCACTCGCTCGCATGTCTTTGCCATTTCAGCTGCTTGTCTTGTCGGTAGCGAGTATAATTAATGACTTTGGTTGGCGTAGTCGTATTTGTTATTGTTGTTGTACTTGTCATTATTATTTAACTCATTGTTGCTATTTCTATAATCGCTTAAATCGAGCGTGAATGTAGGTTAAGATTAACAGTTAACACCTCGCTGCATGCTACATATGGTATGTGGCTACAAATATACATACATACATATGCATGTATGTACTTAATTGATAGAAAACTGAGCAAAAATGCAAAAATAAAGAATTAGCATATACATATGTATGCATTTATGTACATCTATGATTGGTTGAAGTATCATTTATTGTAATGACAGAAAAGTGGTCAAAATAGTAATAAAATCATTTTAATTAACGCGGATCTTATTTAGAGAGCTTTTTAATATCTTTTCCATAGTAGTATACGCATAATGTTTTTTTCATTTTTTTTAAATTTTATTTTTTAATTTTTTTTTTTAAATTTTTTTTTAAATTTTTTTTTATTTAATTTTTTTTTTTTTAATTTTTTTATTGCTTTAATTTTTTTCCAATTATTAATTTTTTAATTAATTATTTTTTTATTTATTTATATTTATTTTTTTATATATTTTTTTTAATTATTTGTATTTATTTTTTGAAGTGTTCCTAGATCACCTCTAGGGGTTCTATAAGGGTGTGCCCCATCCTTGAAACCGTCTGTTAGTCGCCGTCCCGCAGTTCCTTTACACCGATTTGCTGATGGGTGCTGTCAGAGAGCAAGATTGCAGGCGAGTAAAAAATCGTTCGGCTGCCTGTTGTGATTCCAGCTTTTCGACGTTAAAACTTCCTTCTGTTTATTGAAGTGCGTGTTTTTGCTGCACAGAGGCAAGTGCGTATCTTGGCTGCAACAATATAGTGGTCCGAGTCGATGTTGGAACCTCGGAGCGTACGCATGTCTAAAACAGTGGAGATGTGTCATCCGTCTATCACAATAAGATCTAGAATGTGACTTTTGGATCCGGAGACAGTTTGGTAGCTTGATGATTTTTCTATACTGAAATCTGGTACTACAGATAACGAAATTTCGGGCCTCACCAGAGTCGATCAGCCTTAATCTATTTCGGGATGATTCATTATAGAGGCTGAATTTACCGAACGTTGTGCCAAATATACTTTTTTTACCCACTCTGGCGTTTAAGTTGCCAAGCACGAACCAAGCGCTGATAAAAAACATCTTTGGTCACATCGTCCTTCTCTTCCGTTGAGGAATGGCCGTAGCGATATGTTGAAGAACTTCGCTTTGATGCGGATTATGGCTAGACGTTCACCGAGGTGATTGCTAGGACTCAGCGACGAAGTCTTTCTCCTACCACGAATCCCACACTGAATTTTCACTTATGTGGCTTATATGGCCACTATAGTAAATGCCACAGGACCTACTCGTCTTAGTCCTCGCACCGGTCTCCGGTCGAGCGCACTTTTTGGACGGCGATGGTGTCAGCCTTTACTCTCACGAGGACATCAGCCAGCTGGGCAGCGGCACCTTCCGAATTGAGGTGCATGACCTTAAATCGTAATGCTTAATACGTTTGCAGTGGTAGTCATCAGAAAGGGGGGTCTTCCATCCGAGGCTGTTGTGTTGTTTTCACTAAAGGGGTTTTTACGTGGCGGATCCCAAACCCAGCGCATAACTCTGGGGAGGGATGTTTCGCCTTCTCACTTTAGCGCGCCTAAAAACGGATGTTCTTTTGGCTATTTGGTCTAAGATCGGAAGTTGTAAGCTGCTTGAGCTATATGTATGTAAAAGAGTCGTTTCTGGTACTTTCAAGTGAATAACCTGCTACACATGGTTCCATCCTCGACTAGTTTTTGATATATCGATCTAAAAATTTGCATACGTTCTTTTCCCCCCAAAAGGCTGCTCACTTGTCGGTACCGTCGTTATTGGACCACTATAGCATGTAGCTGCCATAAAAACTGTGCTATCAAAATCCAGTTCTTATATGGAGTATTTGCATATTTGACAAGTTATCTTAAAAAAATTTGGCAGGGAGTATTGTCCAAGGTAACGGTGCATTTTCCGAATACATCGTTCCGATCGGACCACTGTAACATATAGCTGCCATACAAACTGGACGTTGGAAATAAACCTTTTTGTGAAGAGTTTTTAGGTTCGGTGCAATCGAACTTAACGTTTTTACTTAATTTTATATATTTTATATATTTTTTTATTTTTATATTCTTTATTTTTTAATTTTTTATATTTTTATATATTTTTATTGTTTTATGGTTTTTTAATGTTTTTTTTTTATTTTTTTATTTTTATTTTTTAGTTTTTTTTAATGTTTTTTTTTAATATTATATTTTTATTTTTTTTTGCAAATTTTTATATATTTTTTAATTATTTTTTGGTATCTCTGTTATAAGTTATCGATATGGAATTTTGCATACGACCTTTTCTCCCAAACGGCCACTTATTTGCCAGAACTGCCGATATCGACCACTGCTATAGTGCCTATCTGCCATACAAACAGATTTATCAAAAGCAATGTTAATATCTCTTTATACCCTTTATGCTATAGAATTACACCTGCGAAGGGCATTGTAGCTATTGGTTTTTTTTGTTCTTTTTTTGTATCAATATCTTGTTTACTATCTTAATATTAACTTTTAGTTATGTCTCTTACTTCTTCATAAGTTTTCACTTGGAAATTTTCCGTTTGTCTTAGTTTCTTTTCTTTTTTACTATCTTCAAGGACTCCTAACCATCTACACTCAGCTTATCCACTTCCCTTGTGCGTATCGAATCCTCTTGATAACAATGACAAATGACAAAATCAATAGGAAACCCACACATTTGCCCATAAATGAAAGCAGTCAACTAACTGCGTATGCCATTAACGGTTTCTACGTCTTTCGATATTATTTATGCTCGTACAAAGCCACAAGTGATAGTAAAAAACAATGCTTACGTATAACAAATAGCCAGTGGTCAATATGCCGCTTTATGCATTGTGCTTGGCTATTAAAATGCCACATGCCACACGCCACACGCTTACGGCGTCAGCTGTCAGGCCAGTTGGGCGCATCCGGTACGCGTTCGCATTTATTACATGACAAGGCCGTTGCAGGCATAAATACTTGTCTATGCCCATTCGAACGCGCACACATGTATATGCACATACATACACAGGTGTATGTACATATGTTAGTTGTAGAAATGTTATAACAAATGTTAGCGCGTCCAAGATTCGCTGTACTTCTAGTCGCCAGCACACATTTGTACATATAGTTGTTGGTATATTTGTATTCATGCCGTCCATTGTTTGTGTAAAGTTGGCGTATGATGTCCTCATTCTCAGCTTACCGTTTACCTGGTAATTTATTTATTATGAGCGTGTAATCTAATCAGCTTAGCGAGTTTAGTAAATAATCGTTTATGCTTTTTTATTATCGTATCCAATGTGTCACAATGCAATTTTCCGTTTACCACCTCACCTTTAAGAGCTGTGCGCTTTTAATTATATATAAATACATACAATGTTGCATTATCGTGTTTTGCCAAGCACAACAACAATAAAAAATATTGTGTTGCATATACCTGCATACATATGCAGCCTTGACACATTTCGCTCGAAACTTTCTTGCAATATGCGCAGGGTCACTGGATGTGGGATGGGTCGCTGTAATAGCGCGGGAGTAACCTTGACCACGTTGAGGTGTTTTTGAGCGGTATAGATTTTAATTTAATTAAAAGTTAATATATTGGCTGCATTACTTCTCAAATTGTATGTCACTTTGGGTTTGAAGAGTGTTTCAGTCATAGTATCTTCTCAGGCAATTTTGTCGGTTCAATATCCATCACTTTTCTCAGCGTATGTCTTACGAAATCGTCGTGCTGGATATTTAGGTTATAAACAATGACTTGAGAGATCAAAGAATAGGCAATTAACGGGTGATACATTTCGGGGATCCCTACTTTTTTAAAGAAAATAAAAAAAGTTGGATGATGTTGTGAAAAGTACACTCAGCAGGCCGATTTGAACGAAGTTGAACGAAGCGCCCGAACACACGACTCACGCGTGATTCAAAAAGGATATTGAAAAAAGTACCTCTATTTGGATCACCCATTATTACAAACATAAACGAAATTCCTGAAAATCTTCTGTCCATTTCAGGGTCTTCTAGGCAGAAATCTCATCACAAGGCGGCGAAACTAATTTTGAACTCGAGCTTGAGACGGGTGGCGTATGTCTAGGCTCTACTAGAGTTACTTGAGGATTCCAGATAAGTTTGAGCCCATGGCCACAAGGGAATTACTGCAAGCCTGATGAGCGTGCTAAGTTAGGTTCTTCTGTCTCAATAGTTTCAGAATGTGAACGTGTACCTAAGATGGTTTCGTTTCAGCTGAGCGTGGCAAGCGCATGACTCGCATGAGGCAAGTTTTCGATGAATTCGATCTTGCGCTAGAATTTTGATTTGACCTCTACTCCTATGGACTTTAGACAATATCTTTACGAAAAGTTTTATTACTCAACGTATTTTTAATGTAGCAGTTCCATCGCGAAAATAAAGTTATTATGGGAAATATTATTCGAGAATTATTTTCTTTTTATGAAAGGGTGATCAACCGTTCAGAACAAAACTTTCTTGCGGAGGTGAAAATGTGGAAACCGCGAACTTCAGGCAAGCATATTTGGAATGCTCTCGAAGCTTTTGAAGCAGTGAAAAAAACGTCTTTTGGGAATGTTTTCAAGATTTTACGCATATTGGCATTATTGCCTGTTTCAATAGCATCACCGGAAAGAAGTTTTTCAAGTTTAAAGAGAATTAAAACCTATTTACGAAATACGACAGGTCAAGATAGGCTTAATGGTCTAGCATCAATGAATATTCATAGGGATATTGATTTGTCAGTTGATGAAATACTTGAAAAATTCTTTCAAAAACCAAGGAAAATATATATATATATAACATGGAATGTGGGATCCCGTGTAATCCGCAATTAATCACTGAGCTTCAGCGATACTGCTTGTACGAATGTAGAGGAAGTTCGAATTATATGAATAACAACAAAAATCTTGTAACTTATTATAATTGCTTATAATTTGATGTGATTTTTTTGATCAATAACCTCATTCCAAACCCATATCAACAAAAATATATTTTTCTCTGAGTTTAGTGGGTGTTTTAACACCAAAAACCGTCCCCCGTGGATCCGCCACTGTAGCGGACATAGGTGCTTTAGAAGCTACATTTACAGATTTCACAATGACATTAGTCCGAACTGTCCGATGTCTACAGAGTATATAGACGACTCTGAAGATGTATTATTTCCTTAGCCTCGCCTTTCAAATGCAATGATAAAGCTGAAAACCACACTCGGTGGTAGTTTTAAGGTCGACAAGTTAACGATTCTCATGTGTCAGTCGACATAATGACAAAACTGAGACTTATTCAACAGATTAGGCGTCCATCAGTCCGCACAAAAGAGGAGACTTAAATGTCTTGTCCCCCCAACGAAGTAATACTTAATCGGTGGTGGAAGAGTCTTGAGTTGGAAGTAGATTAGGTTTAGCGGATTAAAGTTTCGCACTAATTTCGTTAATTCGGTTTGCGGGCGAAGTTTAAATGGACCAGTCCGCGTCAAATTTATTAGAAGGTAAACATTAGAGAATCTTAATAATTATGTGCATATGCATTATGTAGGTATCTGGGTGTAAAGGTATTATTTATAAGACAAAAAGTTTATATTCTGAGAATTTATTATCTTTACACATATTTCTGTAAGCACATGACTACGTGTCAGTGTATGCGTTAGCTGCGATTGGAGACTTTTGACCGGCTTTACGAGTACCAAATTCGTTGCCATCCGTAAGGTATTGCATGGCACACACATACATATGTATACATATGTACATACCTATGTGCATATATTTGCATGTATATTATATTGTATTGTGGTTGCTTTTGTTGTTGTTGCTTGCTATTTAGCTCAACTATCATTGTATATCTAATTCGCCGGCATTTTAGCATTATTTGGTGCTTATTTATTTCGCATTGTACATGTGTATACCTACATACATATATGGCATGTGCTTGCAAGTGCAACAAATCTGCGGAGCATCAATGGCAGCTACAAAAAACTCCAAGTCAAGTCAGCGCTGGTGTTCACACTCGTCACACTTGTTACTCGCCAGCTATTACTATTTTACCTGATTCTATGCATTTGAACAACAATAAGAGATTTTCGTGCATGAAATATGTGTGCACACTCTGCATATGTGTTTGTGTGTTGCTGTAACCGCATATTGCTTGTTATGTGCGTGCAACAACCTCGTTGCAGCCACTTACACCATACAACACAGCAGCAGCTACTATTGTGTAATAGAAACGAGCACAAATTGTAGATTAAAATTAAATAAATCTCATTGTTATTTACTTGCTGGTGTGCAGATACACTCACACACGCACAGGCACACATATACAGAGCAATGATTATTGTGTTGCTTGTTGATAGTCTCGCAGTTGTTGTCTTCGGTTGCATTTCGTTTTCTTGAAGGTTATATTGCTGGTCTGATTGTCATCTCGTACATGCAACGCCATATCTCAAATGCATATCTGCATACATACATACATACCCACTATTATATATGTATATATGCGCCCGGGAGCGCTTGCTTGCTTATTTACACTTGTAATTAGCATTTTTATGCTGTCAGCTTATTTAATTTTCAACGCTTTGTGCGCTCAAAAATAAAAACAAAAATAAATTAAATAATAATTCACTCAGAAAATCAAGTTGCCCACTTGAAAATCACCGGATGGCCGGCAAGCGATGCTCGTGTGTCATTTTAATTGCTTACATTTATTTTGTTAATTTATTATTTTCTCAACTTCATTGGGCGCATAAATTACAATAACAAAAATAATAACGCCGAAACTGTTATACCCTTTACAGGCGCATTTTTTATAGCATAAAAGTCCGGAAAATGTTTTTTATAGTGATTTTGATCTATTAGTTTGTATGACAGCTATATGATATAGAGTTCTGATCTGAACGGAATTTATGGAGATTGTAGCTTCACCTTCGATAATTATTCTTGTCAAATTTCGTTAAATTAGCACGCCAAATAAAAAAGTTTTCCTTACAAAGACTTAATTTTTATCAGTCCATTTGTATGGCAACTATATGTAAAAGTAATTCGATCTGAACAATTTTTTCGGAGATTGTAGAGTTGCTTTTGACAATCAGTCATGCCGAATTTCGTGTTGATATGTTGCCAAATAAAAAAGTTTTCCATACAAAAACTTGATTATTATCGTTGAGTTTGTATGGCAGCTATACGCTATAGTTGTCCGATATCACCAATTTCGACAAATGAGCAGGCTCTTAGGAAAGAAAGACTGTCTGCAAAGTTTCAGGTCGATACCTCAAAAACTGTGCGACTATTTCGCATATAAACAGAGGGACAGTTGAATATGGCATACACATGTATAATTAAGAGGACTCTCACATTTCCTCACGTTTAGTGTAGGTTATCACACATTTCGTGGCAAACCTATATACCCTGTGTAGGGTATAATAATAATAAAAATAAATCATGTTTGTGGCTATTCGATATTCACCGTATTCAGCTGCTCAAGTAAAAAAGAAAGTGTAATTGCTTCCGGCCGCCGTTCGCATACCAAATCCCAAAGTATGTAGTTGTGCATTTTTATTTCAAATTATTATTTTTTTATGAACTTCACTCTCGTTCGCTGGAATTTCATTTAGCATTTTTTCACTTTCTTTCCTGACCAATTCTCGCATCCAAAACTAATTGCCGAGTTTTTCTTTAATGAACTCGCTCTCACTGCTTGGAGCGCTGGCTATTGAACTTATCATTGTAACTGTAAACGCTATTAAATGTAAAAATCAATTAAGCACAATTTGAAAACAATGGACTGAAATATATAAATACATACGTATAGACATGTATATTCTGATTTAATTTGTGGGAAAGTTTAGCAAAGCATTTAGAATTATTACTTGCTCATTCATATAATTGTGGGATAAATTTCCAAAATGTACACAATGCAGGATTATTGAAAGAAGTAGCGCATACTGTTGAAGAATCTGAGAATATTTGGAATTTTTACAATATAGTATTTCAAGATAAACCACAATAATTCTAAAATTACACTGTGTAACACTTGACTCAGTACTTATTGGACCAAACAAATTTTTCGAGTGATTGATTCCTAAGTAAAAAAGTAATTTTCTGGTTTTTCGAATTTTTACTTCGAAATTGAGCCTTTTGAAAATATTGTTATTAATAGCAACCTATGCCAGGCGCTATAAGCGACTAAAGTCGGGTCTTCGCAAAGTTGGTAGGACTGTCCCTTAGCATAGTAACTAAATATGAGCACAGTCTGTCAACCAGTTTATTTACTGCATAAAAAAATAGCGAACAAGAATCTCTAATTTTGTATTTTTAACCGAATTTCGTGTGTGGAATCATTGCGAATGTTGGAAAAGGCTTACAGTGATTCAGTTTTATCAAAAACACAACCCTACGAGTATTAGAAAGCCCTCAAAGACGGTCGAGAGTTCGTTGAAGACATATCTTGTTCTGGACGACCTTCGACTTCTTCAACTGACATCGCAAGTTCGTTCGAATGATTTTGGTGAATGTCTTGGGTATTTTTCGAGCAAAACGCGCTGCGCTATTTGTCCCGATAAGACAAAAGTTTTTTTCAAAAATTCTACCGAACGAAGAGATAAAACAAAATTCGCTGAAAGAATTGAAGGTCATTCCAAAAAGTTTTTATGAAGAGTATCGTTGGTGTAAGTGTATTACATATGTACATCTGATAGGGATTACTTTTAAAGCGACAAAATAAATATTGATGAATAATTAAATATGTTTAATTCCTTACCCACTTCACAGCTTGTCTACTAACCACTTTGTACTTTCACTGTTTTAAATTAAAGCGTCCGGTTTTCTCGACAATTTTGGTATTATTTCAGAATGTAAGGTTTTATTTAATTGCGGTTTAAATAACGTGCGAGTTCAATGTCTAATCGAAAGCGAACTGCTGTGTGTAGGTGACGACCCTTTTTGTTCAGGTGGCTGTTGGGTAATATCCTGTGTGGTATATATGTATGTGTGAATGTGGGGTGCTCTCGCGTGTGGGTTCTACTGGTGTGGTGTAATGAACAGTGTTGTGCTTTTGTGTAGAGGTAAGTTGATGTGGTGGTTTTGTGAGGAGACTTATCTCATTTAGCCTAAATATTTTGAGTTTTATTTATAATTCGGTATATAATATCGAAACGCGGAATACCGAAAATCATAAATCTCCTTTGTTCAAAATTTATTTCATAATCTTTATATCGAAAAAAAAAATAATTATTAAATATTAAGCCTCTTCCGGACAACAAATGCATTTTTAACAAAATATTAGATATTTCCTCGGGGACTTAGTATTAGTCGTAGGGACACGCGAACTTCTTTATAAACTAAATTAAATGCAGTCAAAGGGAAAAAGTTAAATGCAATTGTAATGTTTTGCCAAAAGTCCGCAGATATGTAAATCGACTGAAGAGGGAAGTTTGGTGCTCAGGAAAGAGTTTCAGTTAGTTAAAATTCAAAATACACAAAAATATGTGATAAACTTTTTTAGATTTTTTAATATTGATATCACTCGATGAATGCCACAAATAACGGTAAAATATTTTGTTTTCCTCTTTTCTTTGCAGAGACGAGTATTTTGTAAATCAAACGAACACAAACGATAGCAGCGATTGCAAAAATACGAACTTTTTCGCCTCTCTTTGCATACGAAAACTAAATTTATTTTGTAAACAAACAACAGTCCAGCCGCCAGCAGCGCCGAATTCATTCATTTGTGTGTAGTCGGCGGAACAAACAATTGTTGGTGTGCTGTTGGCAGTGTACCGTTGCTGCATGAATGCACAGCTGCAGCTGGACGACGAGCGCGCAGAAGGCGGCGGAACAAAAGGAAGTGCCAACAGCAGCACTGAACGCTGAATAGTGGTGGCAACAAACATGTTGCAACAAATTAAGTGGCAACAACAGCAACAGCAACTGCAACGACAATATAATCATAAACAACAAACGCAGCAACAACAACGAATAACAAAATAACCAAACAACAATAAATGAACGAGTGAAAGGTACGAGGAGCGAACGAGACGAGCAGCAACGAAAGCCACAGACCAAACATAAAGTGCAAATGCAAATGCAAAAAGTCATTCCAGCCACCAGCCACCAGCACACAGTTGTGGCCTTCAATGGAGGCGGCATAATAGTTTGGTGAATGAAAGCAAAAACAACAAAAAAAAGACACAAAATAAATAAAGACTTCGCTAAAGCGTTACACATATGTATGTACGTAAGACAACAACAGCAACAAATAAAAACAACTACAACAATAACAAAAAACTAACCAATCAACGGAGCAAACAACTGTTGCTGCTCGCAGAAAGCAACTAAATTTAGCTGCTGCAACAACACACCCAACAAACTAACCAAGGGACATTCACACTTCTCCACTGTCATCGCTGACGCACGAAAAAGCTGGAAGCAGCATAGCAGGAGCCAAACGAAAAAAGACGAAACACAACAGTATTTGTGCAATTTGCAAATTTTTATTTTAAGGTGAGTCCTCCAATCGATACTTGTGGGCAATGGCATGTTGTTGTCCATATAAATATATACATACATATGTATTTAGTGTGTATATATGTATGTATAGTTTTTTGTCATGTGTTTATTTATGTACCTGTAGGAATCGGTTAGGTTAGGTTAGGCAGGCTGATATTCGAAAGACCACGAATAATCCACATCCAGTGCAAGAAACGCTTGTCCGTTGTGATGCCTAGCTAAGTGCGGATCAAAACAACTATTGTATATCTATAAAGCGCATAGAGCCTGATACAAATTTATTGAGTTGGCTGATATCTACTTCAGCCACTTCGCCGGGATCGCTGATAGTTTAATAACCGAGATGCTTCAACCTTAGACTGGCGTAAGCTGAATAGTGGAAGATAGTGTATCTTGTTCCATCTCATCATTCTCCCTGGAACTTTGACATGTAGCGTCTTCCAAAAACTTTAGTCTCACCGCGTGAGTGCCAGTTAGGACACCTACATACCATTACAACATTGTGAACCGTGCTAAGAGATTGTAATTCCATGGATCTTTAGCGTTCCACCCTGGATAAGAAAACTCTCGTAACTCCCCTGTTGGTTGCTGAGTATCCTAATGGGATTTGGGTAAGGGTGCTCTTTGTAGCGAGCTCATCAATTTTGCAGTGTCCGAAGATTCCGCTATGATCAAGTACCCAAATAAATAGCAGCTCTGCTGTCGGAATGGATGAATACCTTCCTAATAGAAGTCGCGCTTTGTTGAAGTACGTCTCCAGCTTCTACTTCTGCTTTAAATACACAATAGTGGTCTGGCAGTCTGAAACTGGAGTTCATTTAGAGCTCCCGGCAGAAGACTACCCCTCCAACCCTCCCTTTGAGTTTCGATCCATCCGTAAAAAAGCTCACTGCGTCTCTCCTTCAGTGACTCCGAGCTATCTCTCGAAGATATCTGCGCAGAAAAGACGTCGCTAGGAGTAGGTTTCGCGGTGCAGCGGTCCAAGTTATCAGGCTTGCAGTCGAAGTGCGACAGGATTTCGGAATATCGGATCCTTAATATGTCCGGCCGTGTCCGATAGCCAATAACCTTAGAAACATTCATTTACAGCAATATAGGGCATCCAGAGCATTCCTCACCTTCTCCTCAACTTTGAAATTCTATGATAGATTAGAACCCCTTACTGCGGGAAGTGTTGCCTTTGTGATTTTATACCTCCAGTTCAGTTATATTCGGATTGACACCTGAGCCGCTCCTTTCCGCCCGGCTAGCTACCACACTAATGTACCCATGTCTTAACTCATAGACGATATCCAGGAATTTTCCTTTAACCATCAAAGCAACATCATCTGCCTAAACTATTACCCGACGGCCTCGTTCTTAGAGTTTTTCAGCGACAGAACCCCAGGTTGGAAGGGCTAAAACTACTCTTGTTGTAATATTTTCCTGAATTTCCTAGGAGTTATCTACTGAATAGTCGCTTTTCGTGAATGCCTACAAATTTGTCGACTGCTCGTCGTATGTCGGGCACGATTGTATAACACATACTATATAAGTAAGTGAGGGCACTAGCCAATTTAGTATCTCCGTTACACATCTGTCCCTAGTCATTACCATTTCCCCAACAATAACTCGATTGCAGTTCAATATCTGGCGGTGCCATCAGGCTGTCACAAATCAATGTTGCATGACGCCACAGATTAATGTTGCTGCAATATCACTGATGCGGCATTTATGTTAATGACGCTGCCATCAATGTTTATTTTTTGACTATCCCCAACTATCTTCATCCGGTTGTCTGCCGCATACCATACTCCCAGCAACGCCGCTGCACATCTGCATTTATGTGTAATAAATATTTGCTTGCAACAGCAATAAATACGCCGCGTGTGTAATGTTGGTCCATAACATGATGGCCAACACAAAAGACTCAAAACTCAATCAACGGCGGAACACCTATTGTCGATTTGTGCAAATCATTTGTGGGATTTCCTTCAATCACAGCGATTTATGTTGCATGCAACATTCGTTTTTTGCTTTAGAAATGCCATTGTAAAAAGCAGTGAGAGTTTTGTCGAAAGTGAATGTGGCAAATAATAAAATTTGCTGCAACTCCAAAGTGGCAACAAATATTGGGTAATAAAATGCGAAGAAAAGTAAATGGGCAATTGTAAGTTGCAAGTTGGTGAAATTGGCTGTTGTTGTTTTGAAGAATATCATGTTTGGTAGCTTGCTGTTTTTAACACTTTATGCTCGAGTGAAAGTGAGAGTTGCATTGATTAGTAGTTAACAGTTTCAGTTAACAGTATCTTTTCTCTTGGCCCTTCAAAAGTGGTGAATTACATAAACTATTTATTGTACGTTGACTCTGTCTAGTCAAGTGCTCATTGCAGCTTTTAGTAGTCTATCTGAGTTCATTCGAAATATTACATTGGTTACGTCTTAGATGGTCTATCCAATTGTCGATGACTTGTTCGAGCATTTCGACTGGTAACTGGCGAATGACACCCGTGATGTCTTGTTCCAAGGCTCGAATCGAAGCGGTATTGTCCGCATAGGCTCTAGACAACATATCCCCACAAGAAAAAGGTTTAACGGTCTGATATTACATGATCTTGGTGGCTAATCCACCGGCCCAAGATGTGAAACTCACCGAAGTGTTCTCTCAATAAATTCATTGACTGTCGCCATTGACAGTTACGTCCTTACTGGCGCCATCTTTGATGATGATTCTACCGAACCAAAAATCTCTTCAGCTCATTTTTCGTTCCAAATGCGGAAAGTTTACTTTTTTATATACCCATGAGCCTGACCACTTCGCTGATCAAAATTTTGCTTGAAAACGCCGAATCTTCTTGGAACTTTTAAAGAGCCCATAGAACATAGCGATGTCGCTTAAGAAGGGTCCACGAGTTATACTGTCTGCGTTGAGTTCTTTTTTATTTTCATGATAAAGTCCCGAAGTTCAATATTACGGCTCTGTTCCAATTTTTCTAGTCAACCTTGTACGTGCCTTATCAATTTGGACCTCATAGCCTCAAACGAAGGCAAACTTTTGCCAATCGTCTTACGAACTACCCTAGCTATTAACGATAGTTTACTATAGGTTTGTGTACATCAATATGATGAGAGACTTTGAAGCGGTTTTTAGTGAAAAACTTATTCGGGATTTCGAGATTCTTATTTGGGATTCATGACCTAAATATACTATTGGTCCATGGAATTTCAACAAACTCCTAATATGATCTCTGTCTTGCCTTAACAGATTAAACCCTCGTCAAAAATAAATTTAACAGCAATAACAATATTGGTGTCGTAACGGATGTATAACTTGATTTACCAACTTGTCTGCTATCCTACAACCAATAATTATATCAAAAATGCATCATCCGGTTGCTACTGGGAAAAATGTAGCCCTTACCGAAACTATATAGACCAAAACATACCTATATATAATGTATGTATATTTAAATGCAAGCTACCAGTGTTAGCCCCTCTCTCTCGCAGTATCTCTCTTAATTTTACAGTCTATTAGCAAATAAGTAGAAATAGTAAATAAAACAAGTAAGGAAGGGATAATTTCGGGTACAATCGAACATATTATTCTCTTACAATGTGCAAGAATCAAAGCCAGGGAAGTGCCTTCAAGTATATATGTATCACTTGTTAGTTAGTTATATGGAGTCCAGAGCGAGTTTTCACTCAATTTTACTCATTCTACTTGTAAACACAAATGTGCACCGTTACATGAAAAACACGCTTTCTCAATTTTATTAAGATAACTCACATATCCGATATATGCGGTATAAAGTCACTCGGAAGTGCGAAATTTTTTATATTAGGATATACCCAGGCTCAGGGAAGAATTGACCCGATTCAACCCATTTTTGATACACAGATATATTATGGTCAGGAAAATATATAGATTGATAGATGCTACGGCCATCGTCCAATTTTTAACAAAAGTTTCAGCCCACAGGTTCTCCTTTGCTACCGCAATCCACTAAGCTTACACGAACAGTCGGATGGACGGAAGGACAGTCAATCGGATTTCAACTTTTCTCGTCATCCTGATTATTTATATATACATAATACTACAATAGTTGGACATATGCTACCGCGGAGTTTTTTGTAGACATTATGATGTTCTCCAATATTGTTGTACATTATTTTGTTCTATCGCTAATATTTCGGCAGCGCATTCGACGACAGACATTTTAAGACTCATTTTTCTACACCTTCGGTTACATGGTTCAAATTTTACCAAGGATCCCTAATTTTTTTCAAAATGAAATGTAGCCTATGTCAAATTGGAAGAATGTAACATTCTATTGGTGAAAGAATTTTTTAAATCGGCCCAGTACTTTTTGAGCCTATTCATTACAAACATACAAAAATAGGTACAAATCTTTCCTCTTTATAATATTACCGTTAGGTGAACAAATCAATTATACTCCTTAGCAATATGTTGCAAGGGTATGAAAATTAAGAGTATGCAAGTAAGTCATTTATGCAAAAACAGCCAAGCTACTCCATTTCTAGGAAACTGGGTAAAGTGCTGCTGCTGCCGCTGCAGCTGTGGGCTTGCGGCTGTCGGCTGTCGGCTGTTGGCGTACTCTGTAGTTGACGTACAATTCATTTGGCTCACATTTCACAGCATATAATTCAACAAAGGGGTGCATTTGGTGTACATGACTATCTCTGTGTGTGTGTGTAGTTATGACAGCTGAGGAGTGGCTTGCGCTAAAATAAGCCAGCGCTCGCGTCATTCTAAAATATGCAAAGAAGCAGTCAAGCTAAGCCGGCCAAGATGAATGACGATTGAGATATTTATAGCGTGTACGTTCCTGCATCTGTATGTTTGGGTGTGTGAGTGTCGGCAGGCAGTGGCAGGAATGGCGCAGAAATAGTAAAATGAAACTAAATTGCTCCAATTTTTGTTGTTTTTTAAGCTTGTGTAGCACTATTTTGATGGAGACGCTGTCATTTGTAATATTCTACAGGATGTCCTAGAAATTGGCAACATCTTGCTACAAATAATTTTACTTGAATTGAGTTGAGTTGCAGAAACTGACAGGATATGATTAAAATGCTGTAAAATGTATGCAATTGGGATAATTAACGTTGATGGTGCTATAATTAAAATTGATTTGATAATGCGATTGTAAAGTAAAAAGGTTTTGCAGCTGAAGTTTGGGTTATTTGATGTTTCATAATTGTATTGTGGGGTTGTTTTTTGTACCTTTTTTAATCGGAAATATTAAAAAAATGTACTGTGTTACTCAAGAAAGGAAAAAGAGAAAGCTTCCATTTTGTGATCAGGGGGAAGTCGGACTTGGATAGATTGTATGTTTTGAATCAAATCCAATGATCAAGAAACCTGTATTGAGACCAAAATATCCCAAAATTAAAGATAAAGGGAATTAAAAAAAAAATCGGTATTTGAGATGAAACGGGTTTTCTAAATTTTGTTAGGTAAGTTAAAATTTAAGGATACTTATGACACATTGAAATGTCTAAAATGGCAGTGGCCGATGGATTAAAGGCCGAGCTATTCAAATACGGCGTCGAATAATTGACAAAATATCATCAACAAAAAAGAAGACCCCACAATCTGAAGGAAGCTCGACACTCACCACTTCTTCGTCGGTTTAAAACCGCCTTCGACAGCATAGAAAGGAACTGCCTCCGCCGCAAATAGGGCTGTGTAAGCTGTTTTTGAGCAACGCTAAAAATTCTGTCAGTATCGGGAAGGACTTCTCCGAACCTTTCGAAACGATGCCAAGTTTTCGGCAAGGAGACTCCTTATCGTTTGATTTCTTCAATCTATTGCTTTAGAAAATGATAAGAATCTCAAAGCTGAATGGAGAAGAGACCATTTTCTATAAGAGTGTACAGCTGCTGGCCTTAAAAAAACGCGCCGTTAGTTTTGCTTTCTTCAGACTGAACAAGGAAGCGAAGCGTATGGGTAAAAACACAGACATCGCATTCGTCACTTGGCGCCCTCCTCACTTTTGTCAGTCATAACTTTGCAATCCTACGCAGAATCTCTCTTGCCAATAGATGTTACTTTGGACTGAGTAGACAATTGAAAAGTAAAGTTCTCTCCCGACGAACAAAGACCTAACTCTACAAGTCACTCAGCATTCCCGGCATGCTATGTGGTACCGCAGTCGTTAGAACTATGAGCTGTGCGAGATATATGGCGACATTGACATAGTTCAGCGAATCAAGAGTCAGTGGCTGCACTGGTTAGGTCATCTTGTCCAAATGGAAGAGAACCCTCCAGCTTTGAAAGTTGTCGATTAAGTACCCGTCAGAGGAAGCAGAGGAGGAGAAATACCTTCACTCAGTTGGAGAAGGAACGGGCTGCACTTGGTATCTCGAATTTTACGTAAACGTATGTTGGTAAGAACCAATGCGGGTTAAACGGGTCCAATTGTTTCCCTACTGCAGAGATGTATGCAGGCAATGCACTTCGCAAATATCTCACAAATATAAACTATATTCAGCTCAGCATAGAATTACTTCCGATTGAAAGTTGAGAAATTCACTGCGACCTAAGGTCTATTGTGCCCTCCCCTGATACGAGTATCACAACACTGAATTTAACACTTTGAATCAAAGAGGCTTAGTAAAGCCCCTGGACCAATGGCTGTGATATGTTATTTTAACGGGTTCATTTGCCCTACAGCCTGACTCCTGCTTTTTGGGATTGCTGAGTAACCGAGACAATGTACTCTGGTGTCTATGTCTGCTGATCACAAAAGCGACACAGATCTATAGAACAGCATTATAATCCGTGCAGTTGACACCCTAGCCTTCAGTGACTTGTTTAAAACTAGCTGCCTTAATTTTTCCTGTCGAGAACAATTTCCTGCTTGAACTGTTTCGAATTGAACTCTCCCATAAACATCTTTGTTTAATGAAGTTCAGACGTTTGTTGCCAGTAGCGATTTCTACAAGCCATTTTCTTTTCGGAAGTTCGTCTCATAATGTGTGGGTCTCCACAACGAACAACTGCTCTGGTCCTATCGGCTTTGTTACCGCAGCTCCATTCGCCAAATAAGTGGCTAGCTCATTGCCTTGATGCCTCTATGCTTAGGCTTCCATGGTAATAAAATTTTATTATTTATGGCAACGCTGTTAAGCATATTAATGCACTCTAGTACCATTGTGGATTTTATTTCAACGACGGAATACCTGAAGTGTCGCTTGACTATGACTGGAAATGAGAAGCTAAGGGTTTTCGATTAAAAAATTGGGTTACAGTTGTGGCAGAGGTAAATTCGGTAAAATCAAAATTTGAATTATATTAAAAATACCGGCTTATAAACTCAAAAAAAAAAAAAAAAAAAAAAAAAAAAAAAAAAAAAACATTGCTGATAAGTCTACTATGCCTATTGCAAAAAGTCAACGATTTTTCACATTTCCTTAGAATCCGAACAAAACCGTTCCTCCCTTATGCAAACCAATCTCTATCTACGAAAGAATTTTCTTCAATTCTTCAACATTGTAAAACAAACTACTTTATCGCCAACAGTTATTTGGAAAATATGCAAAACATTTTGCTTTTGACATTCCCCCGAAGTAAGCGTGAGTTGATATTTAGTTATTTACGCCCACACACCGCTTACTTCATGACTTCATGGCCTCGCACATAGCAAACTAATATCAGCAAATGCAGTTAATAATGTCTCATTTATTTCTGCGCTGTTGCTGTTGTTGTCTATAGCAACCGAAACACTTGTTCTTCAATCTTGTACACTTGATCTCTCTGGGTTTAGCTTGTTTTTCTTTTGTTCCGTACCTCCAGTTGTAGCCACTAAGCAGTCACTTGCTTTTTAACGGTTTGTTGCCCATGTAATTGTAATTGTTGTAACAATTGCTCTTGCGAAATTGTTGACAATTTGTTCTCAGTGGCCATTGTTTGAACCAACGCTGCTAAACTACAGCTTTTCGCCACCAACTGCCATCAGTCCACAAGTCAACAGAACTTAATTTACTTTTCAACGCATATACTTTGTTGTTGGACTGTCTATCAGTTTTGAATTCTTGTTTCTTGGCTTTTTCTTGTTTGCTTCGAGTACTGTAGTTTGGGTGTGTTTGAAATTTTGGAATGTTTTCTCATAATTGTTTT
Source organism: Bactrocera zonata (assembly GCA_037783105.1). NCBI lineage: Eukaryota > Metazoa > Arthropoda > Insecta > Diptera > Tephritidae > Bactrocera > Bactrocera zonata. Next base: position 1,642,733 of record JBAWJQ010005835.1, on the reverse strand, counting down.
GCTTGGCTGCTCAAAAGAAACTAGTAGAAACTTGGGTAGTGTCAGGGGGTGGAAATGGTGGGGTATATATGTCGTAGTTTATGGTACGTAGGGTAAGAAAGTTTGGTTGAGTTTACAGTTTTTAGAATACAATGAGTAATCTTTCCTTAAATTAAATTTTTATTATCTGTCCGTTAGACCGTCTCAAGTAAGCAAACTCCCAGAAGCGGTCAACTTTGGCCAATAGGAGAGGAATTGTATTTAATCTGGACAACTCTAGGTCACCCACATCGAACTTGTCTCGCCAGAAGCTCTCGGATTTTAGTAGGGAGATTCTCATGTGTCCACTTCATAAGTGGTGATGCAAGTAGAGGTACTTTTTTCAATAGATTGTGCAAAAACTGAAGCCGCTCGACTTTTCCAAGTGACATCTCCCCCGTTCTATGGACTTCTTCGAAGAAAATCCGACGTTTTCGAGCCAATTTTGTTCAGCGATGAAGCCCATTTCCTCAATAAGTATATAAATCAAAATTGATGCCACTTCAACAGTTTCGTGAGGTTGTACTGTCTAAATCGGTGGAATCATCAGTTCATATTTTTTCAAAATTAATGATGTCGGTGAGAACGTAACCGTCAAGGAATACCGTTATCGCACCTTGATAACCGACTATTTGATGCTTGAAATTGAAGCTCGTGATCTCGGCGACATTTGGTTTCAACAAGAGTGGCGTCGTCTTCCCACACATCGCATCAATCAATGGATTTTTTGAACACTTCGGTGAGCTGTATAAAGCCTAAAGTCTATGTGGACAATACCGCTTCGATGCAGACCTTGAAGCATACATAACATCACACGAGTTATTCGCCAGTTACCAGAACCTACGTTGAATATCTCAAAAAGTGAGAAGAAACGTCAAAAATGTAACGAATTTCCTTCTGCGGTATGTTCGTGTAAAATTTAGAATTCTAACGATAGTCTTCAAGTGTTTCTATTTAAGTTCATGCAAAATTCATTTCAAAGATTCATACTTGCCAAAAAGATTCTTCGGTGCCAATTAAAGAGTTGAAGCTAACATTTTGAACGAACTTCATGAACAAAGTTTGTTTCCTCGCAAAACGCATACCCTTTTATATATTTTTAGCACATTTGCATAGGGATACATATGTATCCATTAACAAACCCAGTGACCACAATTGGTGGGAGAATATATACTTGGTACATATTTACTTGGCTTGGTTTCTGCTGCGCTAAACTATTTGCATTTAATTAAGAAAAAGGTGTTTTTGCTGGCAGCGTTTTCAACTCCCCTGCCGATGACCACAGCTTTCTTTGGTTCTCTGCCTTGGTGCGAGCTACCATTACCGACCGACGCGTAACCCTCATTTAAATGCAACAGCTTCGACACCAGCAGGCGTGGCCCAAATGAGTTGTTGACTTTTTTACTCTCACTCTCGTACTTGCAACTGCAGCAAAAAATGGTTTTAATTAAGTTTTAGTAATGTGCTCTAAAAAATTAGGTACTGATTTACATAAAATAAAGTGGTGTTAAGTTTTTCCGTTCAATTATTAAAAAAAAATTGTATTTAACAGAATTTAGCGCAGTGTGGACCTGACATGGTCTTTACAGGAATGTTTCTGAGTCTAAATTATTCAAATAATTTTGGTAGGGGCACTGTCTAACTATGGAGGTTAAAGATAATCTCTGTATCTCTAATTAAATCTGAAAATAATCTCGAAATTGCTTAGAAAATATATTATTTTTCTGCTTTACCGGCGTAGACACCGCATACGCGGTTATAGCCGAGTTTACAACAACGCACTAGTCGTTTTGCTACTTGGCGCCAATTCGAGATACCAAGTACTGCTAGGTTCTCTTCCTGATCTCTGCAGTGGAGTGGAGGTCTCCCTTTTCCTCTGCTTTCACCAGCGAGTACTGAATCGAAAACCTTCAAAGCTGGCATTTTATCTTCTATACGGACAACATGACCTGCCAGCGCAGCCACTGTCTTTTGATTCTCTGAACTATGTCAATGCCGTCGTATATCTCGTACAGCTCTTTGTTCCATCGACTGCGTTATTCGCCGTTGCCAATGCGCATAGGACCATAAATCTTCCGCAAAACTTTTATCTTGAATACTTCTAAGTCCAACTCAGCAGATGATGTAATTTTTCCATACCTCCGCACTATAAAGCAGGGCGGGAATGATGAGGAACTTATAGAATTTAAACTTCCTTTGGGATAGCAAACGCCGAAGTTGGCTTCAATAAATTTCAACCAATAGAACCAATTTTCTTCCACGTTTTGCTGAATTTGGGTCCGTATGTCAGGGATAAAGCGACGGATATTATTTTCCACGGCATTAATCGTCCCGGGTTTATTGCCGTCGATAAGCTACTTCACATAACTCAAGAATAATAACCCATCGGTGTTAAATTGCACGATCTTGGATACGACTCCACAGTTCCAAGGCTTGGGATAATGTGTTCTTTAAAAGTTTCCTTCAATTGTTTCTTTGGATGTATGATATCTGATGTAGCGCCGTCTTGTTGGAGCTCTAATTCAGGCACGAAAAAGACATCAATCACGGCTCTATTGCTTTCCCTATTCATACTGTTACAGGCCGGCTTTATTTTTGAAGAAACATGGACCAGCGCTTCTATCTGACGATAAAGTACATAAAACAGTAACTTGTAACTTTTTGGTCATGTAATGGAGAAAATAATCGAAAACGAAAAGAAATAATTCGTCTATAGCCGCTGAGATTAGCGTAAATCTTATAACTTATTTTCCAAAACAAATCTCAAGTCTCCAGTTCCACATTAACTAACACACCTTCAATTTCTTCAAGTTGTTTACTTTCTTATCGTCGTATGCGATCATAAGACGCCACCTACTAACATAAAACACGCCGAGATAAGATAAAATTATAATCGCAAACTATGAGTCGGCTTTATCTCAACGGCGCGGCGGTACCGTTTCTTCATATTCAAGTTGAGGAGAAACGAAACAAAAGCGTTTGTTGTTTACATACTCAAAACGGTTGTTGTAGTAAATTACATACATATGTACATTCGCTCACGTTATGCCGCTATGACGACAAACGCGACTAGAACAAATCAGTCTCGTTACGGGAATGTGCGGTTACGGTTCCAACGTTTAACTAAATTATAATTTTTTTATCGTGCGAAGTCGCGTTTATTCTTAAACCTACATACATATTTGTTGGAGCTTCTTGTTTCTCTTCTCGGTTAAAAGATCATTCATCTCGCGTTTCATTTGGTTCTTGCCGCCAGTGTTAAAAATTATTTCGAGTTTCAGTTACTTAATGTAGTTCAATATTACAGTTATTTCTGCTATCAAAAAGTGTTTTTTTTTGTAAATTTACAACAATTCTTCGAGCGGTTTTTGAAATAATAATTTGTGTATTTTTGTGGTTTGAAAGAGTCAAATTGGTGTAAAGAGTGTTCTTAAAGTATGCGGTGTACGGCTTTTGTCGTTGGAACATATTGGTGGGTTTGGAAAATTTATAATTTCTTATAATTTCCTTCATATTTTTTCTTGTTCATATATTTCCAACCTTTGTTTCGTTGTTTCTACATTTTTCGCCCTTTTTTGTCATATTTATTTCAAGACGTATGACGCAAGTCTACTCGTCGACTTTACTATTTGGATTATTATCTACTTCAATGTTTACCTTTTTTAATATGTAACTATACCGTGAACAGCGTAGATTAAGTTTGACACGAAGTTTGTAATACTCACTGGAAAACGTCAGAGACCCTAACAAGTATTACGTGTAAATGATAACCGTCCGAGCAGAGTCGTTGTAGCCATGTCCGTACGTCTGCATATACGCGAACCTAATCCCTGAGTTTTATAGATATCCGTCTGAAATTTTGCTCTCCAAGAAGCTGCTCATTTGTCGAAACTACCAATATTAGACCATTATTAGTTATAGCTCTCATATACCATAAACTGATCGTTCAAAAACAAGTCTTTGTATGGAAAACTTTTTTATTTGAAACCATATCGTCACAAAATTTTGCAAGAATTATTGCCTAAGGGAACGGTATAATCTCCAAGGAAATTGTTCAGATCGGAACACTATAGCCTATAGCTGCCATACAAACTGATCTTTCAAAACCAAGTCCTTGTATGGAAAACTTTTTTATTTGACAAAATATCGACACAAAATTTGACAGTGATTATTGCCCAAGGGAAAGACATAATCTCCGAAGAAATTGTACTGATCGAACCAGTATAGCCTATAGCTGTCATACAAACTGATCTTTCAAAAACAAGTCCTTATATGGAAACCTTTTTTATTTAACAAAATATCGACACAAAATTTGACAGTGATTATTGCCCAAGAGAAAGACATAATCTCCGAAGAAATTGTACTGATCGAACAACTATAGCATATAGCTGCCATACAAACTGATCGTTCAAAATCAAGTCCTTATATGGAAACCTTTTTTATTTAACAAAATATCGACACAAAATTTGACAGTGATTATTGCCCAAGAGAAAGACATAATCTCCGAAGAAATTGTACTGATCGAACCAGTATAGCCTATAGCTGTCATACAAACTGATCTTTCAAAAACAAGTCCATCTATAAAAAACGTATTTATTTCACTAGATATCGTCACGAAATTTGGCAAGGATTATTGCCCAAGAGAACCGTGTAATCTCCAAAGAAATTGTTCAGATCGAACAACTATAGCATATAGCTGTCATACAAACTGATCGTTCAAAACCAAGTGCTTATATGGAAAACTTTTTTATTGACAATACGTATTCACGAAATTTAGCGTAGATTATTGCCCAATGCAACGCTACATTCTCCAAACTTAATGTTCAGATCAGACTACTATATACTAGATATATGCATATCTGTAAAAAACCATTATTTGCCATATGTCATTGATAAACACCCAATTTGAATAGCAAACTTTACATCATACTAAAAACTTACTACTAACTAATTTGTTTTCAAAAACGTCTACTTTCTTCAGTGGCTTGCCATTCGCTTACATTCGCGATGTTTCTAATTTTCCCCCTTTTCTGCTTTAATTTCACTTCGGTTGTTGTTTTAAAGTTATATGTGGAATATTGTCTGCTTCGTCGTGTTCTTTCATTTGCTGTGTGGGTGTTTGTGTATTTGCGTGTTCTTGTACATTTCTTGTTAAAGCGTTATCAACGAGAAGTTATTGTTTTTATTTACATACAAATCACGGGTGCGTTAAAGTTGGCTGCCGGCAGCGTCAACTGCTGATTTCTCATTCTGCCGCCAATTCACACTCTCTTGTCTGCAACTCAGCGTCGGCAGACAGGCATACAAAAGTTTAATCTACATATGAGTATGAAAATATGGGAGTGCATACAGGTGGTGTCTATTGAAATGGGGAAATAAACTAATTTGGTTGTTTGACACCTTTTATATAATAAAGGAAAACAATGTTTTGTTCTCGAAGGTAACTTTATTACTCATGATACAGTTCGAATCAAGGTTTACAATGAGCAAAACGTGCAATTAGAATCCAAAGTGAGAGTATGGAACATTCTCCTGGTTTGTTGTTGTAATAACTTAAATCTATAATACAGAGTAATAAGCTAATAGTGAGAGAATTCGTTGTTATTGTAATTAAAGAACTTTAACTAAAATGCAATGACAAGAATGAGTTTTGTCAATGACGTGAGAGATTAACTTAAGCTTAATCAGTGGTCGGCATGAGAGGATCTGTCACTGTGTTGATGAGCACGAAAAAAATGTAGCCCAGTGAGAAATTGGAATTAAAATTAAGCAAATTTTATAAATAATTAATAGTATAATGAAAATTAACAAAATGTCTTTTGAGGATATATTCCTTATTATCTTTAAAAGACTTGGAACATAAAAGGCATTGCATGGCATTAAAGGCATTTAGAATCATAAAATATTTCTCGCAGGGCATATTTCGTTTTGCGCCATGGTCTTACTTGATGTTAATTCGTTGCTCGCTCGACAACGACTGAACGATAGAGCGTAAGCGTACGTGTGAAGTTAGTTTGCACAATTGTGCTAAGAAATGCCGACCACTGAGCTTAATATAAGTTGTTGGTAGTAAGGGCAATAGTTGTGACTATATCTAAACTGCGGTGAAATTGATGCAGAAATAGAGAAAATATTAGTCAAGTTGCAAATTCAAGAAATTAAAAGCAACTGAAAGAATATCTGTTTATTAATATGAATCCATAACTGGTTTTCTGAAAGCGAACTTAAGAAGTATTGAAAAGTGTTAAATGGAATAATTCAGAATTGGTTAAGTAGCATGTTTTCCAATTAAATAAGGGTTTGAGAGAGTTTGAAGTCGAAAAAATTTTATGTTTTGTCTATCGGGCATTCTCTTGGAGTCTGAAAACAAAAAAAAAAAGTCGTTCATGCCAGCTCCGCACTATCCACTTTGCATTCCTGCATTTTTCTTTAATTTTTAACACGAAACATACATGATCTTTACGGCGAGCTGTCACGTCAGTCACTCTGCTCGGTGCTTTCATATTCCCCATGTTTTTTGAATGATATTTCAAAAACATTTCTTTGATATTTTATTGTGTTAACTATTTTCTTCAACTTCATTTAATTATTGTATGAGTTTTCTTACAGATTTTTTGTCGTAATAGCATCTTTTAGAGATCCCATCGGTAGATCATCCCAATGTGCATGCAGTTACTGGAACACTCCTCCAGCAAATTAGACATCATACGACTTTATTAAGAAACAGAATTTATTTGGCAATGCAAAACCTAGCAGTAATAAATACTCATCATCGTTGTTGGCGAGAGGGAAAATGGGATGGGAAAGTTCTTTTGACGTCGTCTTATATTCGAGAGCAGTCAAAGCTTATAAAAAGAAACGTAAAAAATATATGAGAACTATCATAACCATCCAGATCAAGCTGGAACCGATGAGCTGTCGATGTGAAAACTTTAAATTTACCGTTATGCATCAAGTACTTTAAAATACGGAAAGGTTCAGGTCTTTAGTAGAAGTGTAGCATTGACACGCTTCATACCCAAAACTTTAACTTTAAGTCGATCTTTAAAACTCGTTAAATTTTTTCGCTAGTAAAAGTCAGTAGACAAACTGTCACAAGTGAAGGGTGCTCCATTTCGAGATTCCCTACTTTTTTAAAGAAGAAGAAAAAAACGCAGAAACTTCAAAATCAATGCGGATTCGAAAGAACATCCTTGGACATTTATTTACATTTATTTCTTTCAAATGTTGGTCGCGACTACGTCTCATATGATCCTTGCTTTGAGTCCAATTTCCGATGACTCGTTCGAGCATTTCGACTGGTAACTAGTCACTGATACCCGCATTGTTTTCCTCCAAGGCCCGAATTGAAGCGGGATTGTTCGCATAGACCCTAGACTACATATGCCCACAAGAAAAAGGTCTAACGGTGCGATATCATTCGATCTTGGTGGCCAAACGACCGGCCCAAAACCCGAAATTATCTGCTCACCGAAGTGTTCTCTCAATAAATGCATTGATTGATGCGATGTGTGGGAAGTGGTGCCGTCTTGTTGAAACCAAATATCGCCGAGATCGCGAGCTTCAATTTCAGGCATCAAATAGTCGGTTATCATGGCGATTTCGATTCGACGCGTTTGACGGTTATGTTCTCCACGGCATCATTTCTGAAAAAATATAGACCGATGATTCCACCGGCCCACAAACCGCACTTTGGTGTCTTACTCGACGATGTTTTTGCTTACTTAATTGATTTAATGATTTAAATATTTCAAAATTTCTATAGTGTTTCTATTTCATTACACGTAACCTGTATACATCACACATATATATGTATGTAAGTATATTCATAAATTTTCTTAATTGATTTTGCTGAGCTTTCAGCACAAGAATTGATATTTGATACTCTCATTGTTATTCATTTCGCGTGTGCGCTCAACACAATCGCTTAAGTGACCATCTTCTCACATTACTTTTCTGCAACAGTTGTTGTTGTATCGTCTTGGCTTTTCCTTTTCTCCTTTTGTTAATAATTTATTGCGATTCTATGGAAATGCTCGCTTGTGATTCTCATTCGCCTACACTTCGCTTAACACTTTTATTCGCTTGCAATTTACGTACATTTTCATACTTTCTTTTACTTCGCTCAGCGTGCCTGACATTTCCCTGTCCCTACTGGCACTTGCCTCTTGCTATATACTGCTACACATGCACACCCACATTTTTCATGGACACCTCATAATAAAAATCAATTTCATGTACATGTGCATCGATAACAGTAATTGTATGTCTGTATGTATGCATGTATGTCGGTATGTATTTACAAGTGATAGCGTTGTACACGAAGTAGTAGGTACACACACGCCAGTGGAAAAAAAGGGAAAAATCGCAAAAAAATGTTCGTGAGCTATCTCATCATATCGACAACGCCGCCGCCACCAGCATTGGTGCCTACGTCTTTGGCGTTCACCGCCATCGCCTTCAGTCATCGTTCAGTCACACGACACAGGTGTAGTGCACTAAAACGGCTCAATTGAACACTTGCCGTGGCCGAGGCGGAACTTGTTAAGTGAAATATTTCGATTTCTGCGCTAAAACCTTCAAAATCACAAAAACAAAAAACAATTACAATAACAAAACCAGCAACTTTCGCAAAAAAGCCAACGAAAGCGCAATCTCAAGTGGAAGTTCCAATTTGGCCGACGTTATTGGTCTTTTCCTCTCTATTTTGGTTTCGGTTTGTGTGCCGCAGAATGACGGTTCATTTCGGTCAATGCTTGATTTTGTGCAGCAACAACAATCAATGAAACGTGATCGGTATAATTTTATTTTAATCGCAAAAGTCTGCCAGTGTTATTGTTGGTGTGCGGGTGTCATCGGAAGTAAAAGTGTTTTCATTATCAATTGGCATTGAGAGAGTGAAACTCTTCTTCAACGAATATTTTTTTTGTTTTTTTTTTTAATTTTATATTATTTTAATTTATTTTAACTGATTTCTGTGTTGGTGTTTGGGAGAAATGAAAGTCTACTCCATCAAAATGGTAATTTGGCTTGTAATCTCTTAAATGCATATTGTAACACATGACCATATTAATAGTCTGGACAATAAAGGGTGTCTTGGTTGCATATAGGTTTATATAATATCATACTTACATATATAGTTTTATTACAAAATTAGTTTTCTTATTTTTTTTGAATTTGATGGAAATTTGCATTAATTTATGACTATATGACAGCTATTGAGAAAAGGTTTATGTAGTAATCAAGTGGATGAGAAATATATCGCTAAGAAAGCGAGAATAAGAAAAATCGTTAACTTCGGTTGAACTAATACCCCTCACACGTACATTTATTATAGCATAAAAGTGCATAAAAATATTTTTACCTTGATTTTGATTGATCAGTTTGTATGACAGCTGTATGATATAATTTTCCGATTTGAAACATTTCTTCAGAGATTGTAGCGTTGCTTTGGACAAGTATTCATGCCAAATTTCGTGAAAATATCTCGTCAAATAAAAAAGTTTTTCATACAAGGATGGGATTTTGATCTTTCAGTTTGTATGACAGTTATATGATATAATGGTCCGATTTCAAACATTTGTTCGTAGATTGTAGCGTTGCTTTGGGCAAATATTTAAGCCAAATTTCGTGAAAATATCTCGTCAGATAAAAAAGTTTTCCATATAAGAACTTAGTTTTGAAAGATCGGTTTGCATGGTAGATATCTGTGATAGTAGTCCGATCTGAATAATTTTTTCGGAGATTGTACCGTTGCCTTGGAAAATAATTCATACAAAGTTTCGTGAAGATATGTTGTCAAACAAAAAAGTTTTCCTTATAAGGACTTGATTTTGATTGATCAATTTATATGACTATTATACGCTCTAATGGTCCGATCTCAACAATTTGCATGAATTATGTTTTCATATGCTTCCCTATCCACCGTATAATCCAGATGTGGCATCTAGAGAAATTTCCTAACCTCAGACATCAGAGAATGCTAACTACCTTGCCTTGTTTTCGAGCGTCTCAACACCCTTACTTAGTTTGTTCCCGGTTTAAGGCGCTATTTTATTTCACTAGATTTCGTCGATATATCGTTTTGATTTTCACTTTCTGTAGAGTTTGAAATTTAAGAATGATAATGTATAGTTCTTCAAGGATTTCAAAATATTATTCATTTTCTATATTGATTGTTCCTTCTATCATTTTTTGTAGAAAAAAAAAAATATTTTAGTCAAGGATTTTTAGGATATTTGAAGCTTTCAAAATTTAGTGTTATTTCTTTGTTGTGTTTATAATAAAAATTAAATATATTTTCTACTGTTTTGTCTCTTTTCAGACGACTCTCATAACGCTATTGAATCTAACTCTTCACAGCCAAAATGGAGAAACCCATACATCCGACGCCAGTTGGTAAAGTTTCGCAAATTGCGAATCTCTTCCAGCGCAAACCCATCGAAATACAACCGGTCGAACAGTTAAGCGCCGCAGCCGCTGCTGCTGCTGCTGCCGCCGCCGCTGCCGCCGCAGCTAATCAGCAACAACAAGCCGGAGTTGGTGGAGCCGGCATACCAGCCACCGTTGTACGCACTGAATCACATTCGGCGCGTTTCAATAATGCACGAGCCCTCTTCGAGAAGCTCGGCGTAGAGAATAATTCAAATTCGAATGTGAAAATGTCACGTTCTGGCTCGCGTGACGACAATCTCTGTGAAGGCAATAGTTCGGATCGTTCGTCGTCGCGTTCGTCAGATCGTTCGATATCGCCACCGAAACGACGGTCACCATTTCCACCCGGTTGTAATGTGGCCGCTTCGTTGGCGAATAATAATAATTGTGCACCGCCACCACAGCTGAATGGTGGTTTGGCGCTGAGTAACAGTAAATTTATCGTAGAACCGGGCACGAAACTACATCACAATATAGCACGTCACAAATCGGAAGACGGTGTGTTGAGTGGGCCATCGGTGGGCGGTGTGAGCGCCATACTCTCAGCCGGTGGCGGTAGTGTCGATAAGCCGGAGAAACCGGAACGTAAATTCAACTCACGCGAGTTAATCGAAAAGCAAAAGAAGTGGACTTCACATTTTACAAAAACAAAATCAAATCGTACGCATAGCGATCAAAATCGCTGTGACATTATACGCACCGTGCCCGGCACCACGCTCTTTTCCAGCTCGGCCATACAGATGAAGGAGAAGGAAAAGGAGCGCGAAAAAGAGAAAGACAGAGATAGAGATCGTGAACGCGATAAAGAGCGTGACCGGGAAAAGGATAATGCCAATATTGCCATAACAATGGCCTCTCCAAACGCCAATCATAAGCCCAATGCTGCCAACTCGGCTGTATCCGCCATGGAACAGCTACGTTCACCTATCTTAGCGGCTGCTCAACAGCATCAGCAACCGCAGGATCATCCACCCAGTCCACCGGTACGTCATACAGTCGTACCGCCGGAAATAAAACCGCGTAGTACCAATAAAATTGGTAGTCCCATCAAATCGCCACCATTGCCACCCATACCAGCTGCCAAACCGAAGAACGTCAGTCCGGTCAAATTCAATCCGGAACGTGTACGTTCGCCTACAAAGCTGCCGGATGTGTCATCTCAGCCACCGCCGCCACCTGCCAAATCGGCAGCTGTCACCGCAGCTCTACAGCGTTCACTACTAGATGAACAACAAGCTGCAGCCGCCGCCGCTGCTGCCATTTCGTCAAATGCGCCAGTACCACCCGAGAAGCCACGTAAAAAATCCATTGATCTCATTGAGGGCGAAGAACGGCTGACGCCATCTTCACCCACCTCAGCTACATTCCAATATATCGCGGTTGCCGCAAAGCGTGGTTCAGTAGACAGTCTAGGTGGTGGCGCTAATGGGCTGAGTGGTAGTGTTAATTCGGCTACATCGTCTTCACCAGCCGCCAGCGCATCGTCCGGTCCTTGTTCACCGGTTTACACCGAGGATGAGAAGCAGGAGAATGAATCGACTGAGAAATCGGAAATTCAGCAGTATTACAATAGTATGCCACGTACACGTCGCAGCGATAACGAAGGTAAGTGGTGCACTGAATCTTTATACGAATTTTTAAAAGATTTACTATTGGTGTGCTTTGGTAGAGAAACCGGGCAATTTTAAGGGATTCTCTGTAAGATAAAATGTACTATGAGACATTATATCAGCCAAACGTCGGTCTACCTTAAAACTTGATTATATTCCTCTGGTTTTATGCGAAATAACTCCATTTAGTGCCATAAAATCGGTATAGCATCGTGTTCTTGCTTAACGTGGAATTGTGGATGTTCCTCTAGATGATGCCATTTTATATTTTTGATAAATTTTGCCATTCACTTATCTTCCCTGCACCAGAAACCTTAATGCGACTATTTTCACAAACCACTTTTAAGGAATTGCTCCTAAGATCCATGAAACTGTAGCTGAAACTCTGTAGACCAAGCTGGCAGTGTTATTATCACCGTAGTTGGGTTGTTTGGGTCCTGTCCTCAAATCGATTGAAGGATTAACCTCAAGAAATACGATAGTCTTCGGCTTCTTCGCAGCAGGTTCTCCGATATAGTCCACTGTTTCTACTGTTCTTTGGTCTTTGCAATGTACTTGTGAATCCTTGGTTTGTCAACGATACCGAAACGATGCAGAAAGTCCGTCGGATCGCATCGCCAGTTTTCGCATGTACAATATTTCTTGCTGAATATTACCCAAGCGGTCTTGAGATGCCTAATGTCTTAGCTATCTCTGTATCACCTGCAATTGGCGGTCTGCTCATACGATATTACAGATTTTTTATCAGGTTAAACCATTTTTGGAAGAGTCGCCGTATGACGCATCTAAGCGTTCTTTGATTTCACAGCGTGAGTTCCCTTCCAAAAATAAGAATCGATTCACCGACTGATATTAGTAAATAATAGACACATCCACTTCATGCCATTGAAATCAAATTATTAGGCCGATCCGGCCGAACTTTTGACTGTAGCCGTTCGGGACAATGTACCAGACAGTTGTAACGAAATTACGTGAATAGAATCGGGTACCCGTTTTATTTTTATAACCTGAACAGGGCTCATTAAGTTTGCCATGTAGTTTGTAACACTTAGAAGGAGATCGCATGAAATCACAGTGACGAGCTGAGTCGAATTAGTCTTGTTCGACAGTCTGTACGCCTATCTGTCGATATATGTATACGCGTGCTAGGCCCACTGGTTTTAAGGTATCGATCTGAAAATGTTTATACGGAAATTCCTCTGAGAGAATTGGACCATTTGTCGGAAATGCCGATATAGAATCACGAAAGTGTATAGTACTGACGGATAAAAATCAAGTTCTTATATTTCCTTCTTTCTTCATTATTTGCGTAGGCTCATCTTACGGGGTTATAGCTGAGTTTACAACAGCGCGCAAGTCATTCTTCCTTTTCGCTGTTTGGCACCAATTGGGGGCTCCAAGTGTGGCCATATCCTTCTCCACTTGGTATTCCAACGAGGTGGATGTTTTCGCTCCTTCACCCGGTGGATACCGTGACGAATACTCGCAGAGCTGTACTGTTGTCAGTCATTTGGACGACATGACCTCGCCAGGGTAGCCGCTGTCTCTTACGCCGCTAAACTGTGTTCTATCGACTGCGCTATTCGCCGTTGCTAATGCGCCATAAATCATCGCCAGAACCATTCTCTCGAAAACTCGTAACGTCGACTCATCAGATGTTGTCCTCGTCCATGCCACTACTTAGATCATATAGCAAGACGGGGATGATGAGTGACTTGTAGGTTGTTTGACTTTACTTCTCAATCAAACAGCTTCTGGTGTTAGATCAAGTATCCTCTGGGTAGCCAAAAAACATCCGTTAGAATTGGAAACCCGGAATTCTTTGCGAGTTTTCGATTTAATCTTGGAACTAAAACTTTTATATTTTAGTCTTGGAAAAGTCCAGAATAAAAAATACCGCAAAGTGTCTGCAAATGGCACGAATAGACCATCATTGTCCAAACACAAGCCTCCACTAGTAGCCGTATTTATTTCAGTGGCCCTCTTGTCGCCTCGCAATGCACACATTATGTCCGTGCCATTTATGGTTACCCACCATAAAAAGTCTAAAAATACACTCACCTCACCGCTTTATGACATAATTTTAAGTCTAAGCTCTTGCGAGCATATATTCTCACTCATATTCACATCCATTTGGGTTCAAGCACCTTACAGCGCGGTAGCTGACGACGACTAAAACATTGTCACTGCAGCCACAGCGGCTTGCGGCGTTCGGCTTTCGCGCCGCCCCAACAACACGAACTTGTTTACAAACAATTGTTAGGCACGGCACGCTGTTGTTGACATAGAAATAGGTAATTCATTGTAATTCACAAATGCTACCTACCTGCCCGCTCTCCTGTGCTCACCCACCCGAGCGTCGCCCTCACATGAGTCCAACGCGCCTTTCAATATCCGCCTGTTCGGTGCAGCCCTTTTTAGCGCATGTGAGTCCAGACACCGTTGCTGTTGTTGTAGGTGGAGGAGGCGGGTTAGGCAATCCGGGCAGACAAATTCCAATATGGGTCAAACATCATTTCAACATCAGCGACACGAACACCCAAAAACAACACTAACAACTGGCGAGAATTGCATGGGCATAGAGAAAAAATGGCAATAAAACGATGAAAAGTAACAGTAGCCACACAACAATGACAACGACAATGCCCATTTCAAATGCAGTCGTCGAGTGTGGAGGTGCATCTTTTGTACGCCGCACGCTCTCGGGGTGCAGGTTTGATTTGTAATTTTTGCTTTCCCATTTTGGGCCAGCTTTTGTTGTAGCATGTCTGCAATGCAATAACAAATCCAAAGCGCCAAACGGCTTCACTGCCTCTTTGTAAATATATACATATATCTGTGTATATATAATTGCACCGATTGTTGTCCCTAACTTCTGATTAAGCATTCACTGGCTCCGAGTTATTCTAGTCACTCTCTGGTGGCGCGGTCCCGTGCTTGGTCTCCCATGTGTGTGTGCACTTGTCGAGCCACCTTCAACACGTTCGACCACAGGCTTTGTATATAAAGACCTATGTATACTCACATATGTGTATATGTATGTTATGTGCGTGTGCATGTTCGAGTCGCGCTTTGTATGTTGTTGAAAATTGTATTAATGCCAGATTAAGAATTCCGCCGCTTGCAATGATGCGTTTCTGATTAAGCATTCGCGCTTTTTACACAAACATATACATACACACACGCACACCACAGCCAGTTAGCGTGCATTGCACTGTACACTGTGAAAAACAATTTGAGATTAGGTTTGATAAAAATTAAAAAATGCAAAATTTCCATTGTCCGATGAATTATTAAAGGAAGAACAGCGGCAAATAGAAAGCGTACGACTGAAACTTGATTTTTTAATATAAAGTTTTTTAACTGAATATGAAACTAAACAATAAATTCAGTCGTCTGAGTCAATTCCAACTAGTTGTCCTTAGGTGAGACTCACTTTGGATTCCAATGAAGGAAACCCATCTATCCTAGGGGAAGTAAAGCCTTTTTAAACAATTTTTTTCTCATATAACAAATGAAATATTTTATTAGATTTTTTTTGTTACAAACGTACACTATTAACAAAGAATAATTTCTGAAATTTTTGGAAAAAAGTACTTTAAACTCGCTCTCGGAAAAAAGATGTGTCCGCTTTAGCAGAGAAACTCTTTACAGGATCACTTAAAGTGAAAAAATACGGGGTTTAGTTAAAACTTTAACTTAGAACTTGGACGAAGGAAAGATAAACTGAAAAATGAATTTTTGGCAGACATTTTTACAAAAAAAATTAAAATTTTAGTAAAAATATCGCTATATTTTTTTTCCAAGTGGTTGTAATCGAAAAAAATTCTTCGTTCAAATCTTTAAGAATTGTATCTCAAAGACCTGTGTAAAAATTCATGAAGATCATTTCAGTAATTCTCGAGAAATCGTGCCAACTGACTTCAAGAACATAGTTTCGAGAAAAACACGGCGCACTTAGCTGGCTAGCCTCGAGCGCACAAGTTCTCAAGGCTGTATTTTCGAAACTATTACTGGAATCAACTTGAAAATTTAGGACAATTTTTTAGAGATGTTGTAAAATATAATAAGATAAACTAATATAAAATCCGATTTTTTGAAACTAGTAAACTCATGTAACCCCTTAAGTGCGGCTTTCAGGCTGTCTTGTGATCTCTTAAATATACAGATTTGTTTCCAATCTCACTCAGAGAATTTAAAGGGAATACTATAGGCTAAAATAACATCTGACGAAATTGACCTAGACAAAAAATGTTTTTTTTTTTATAAATTTGTATCATCGCCTTCAAAATAGGCTCCTCTGAACCAATACAAACATACCTCATGCACGCTTAATCCCTTATCCAAAGTTATATGGTTGTTTGCGGAATCAAAGTTCTAGTGCCGAAACATGCAGATTGTTGGAAAAGACCTGGTACAAATTATCCAAAAATGATCCAGAACGACTTGACGACGAACCAGGACTAAGACGACCATCAACATAACTGATGATTACGTCAATAAAATAAAAGAATTGGTGTCTGAGAATCGATGAGTCACAGATCTTACTGGCATCGTTGGAATATCAGAAAATCATTTTGAAAGGTCATTTGGACCTAAGAAAAGTGAAAGCACGATTGGTTCTAAAATCACTAAATTTTTTCGATAAACCGCGTTGCGTTAACGTCTGTAAAACAATGCTTTCCGTCTACCAGGATGTCATGAAACGTATTACTACTGGCGATGATCTATGCGTACGACCCGGAAACAAACGATCAGTCGCCTAATTTCGTGGCAAAGATGGGCTTAAGCCGAAAAAACACGTCAAAGCAGGTCAAAAATCAAGGATGTGTTGACAATTTTCTCCGATTGTAGAGTTGTGGTGCACTTTGAATTGCTTCCGACTGGCCAAACTAACAACAAGGAATACTATTCGAGTATGCCCGAAGCTATTCGTAAAAATAGGACAGAATTATTGACAACTTCGGTTTTTGCACCGTCGCATACTACATTGATTCTTAGTGAGTTTTTCGCCAAATTTTCAAGCAATAACGTTCCGCAATCACCGTATTCGCCTGATTTAGCTTCGTGTGACTTCTTTCTATTCAGCAAACTCAAAACGTACGCTCCGGGGAAACCACATTAAAAGTGAATAACTACTCATTGAAGGCTTCTCCGGAAATTTAGTTGCACAACTGTTTCGAGGATTGGGATTACTTTGAGGATGATGACATAGATTTTGAAGAAAAAAGTAGGAGTTTTAAAATTATGAACAAAGTCTTACTATTTTTTGCCCGTATTTCCACGATATTTCCTCTCTAGTTGTTACAAACTTCGTGGCTAACCCTGTTCAGTGTATAAAAAGTTCGCTCGCTCTTATCGTTTGACCCTCGTAGACGCAGAGTAACTGTATCATATGTCATATATGTATGTTTGCACATTACTCATATAAATATTTACATTGTGGCAACAAAGTTTTTATATCTCTTAACATTATATATGCACGCTCCGATACATATATTTATTTGGAAGCCTACTGATGCGTGCTTGTGTGTGTGATCGCCAGCATTTATCCGTAAGCTTATGTTATTAAAAGTTTTTGCTTGCCTTACTACAAATACATTGTAAGCTGAAAGCTATATCCTGTCTGTGGGAGGCTGAGAGAAGCGAGACGCAAGCACGAATGTATGAAAGAAAAATATTTTGTATAAATGAAAGTAACCAAAGTCATACTTGTGTATGGGCATATGAAAGCAGCGATTACATAACGACTTAGGCTGTAAAGCGTGTCTGCATTGTTATTGTTAAGTGAAAAGGATTTTCAATACAATTATTATTTATGACTGTGTAAAGCGTGTATGTATGGTATATTCCTTTGGTATCCATTTAATTAAAAAAATTAAATACAGTTTTGTTTGAAATATTTCAAAGCTTCTTTTAAGAACTTTGAAAAAAAAAAAAACGTTTGTTCGAATGAATATTGAAGTTGTTGTTTTTTATGGTGGTATTCGAGGTGGGAGGCCCGTTATTAGACAACATTATTTCATAATCTCCTCACAAGGTATCATGGATATTCGGCTTTACCAATGATTTGGCGGGTAGGACAGGTTTCACATATGATTTTTTGTTTTGTAATGGATCCATTTTGCATTACCAGTCAGAATCCGATACAGAAACGACATCTTTTAGTATCATTCAAGCATTATTTTTGGCATGCTAAATCGTCTTTCAGCGTCTCTCAAATTCAGTTCATATGACAGCCAATTTCTTTGCTTTTAAATGTTTTAAAATGGCTGCTTGAGTGACTCCCACAGCGTCTGCGAGTTCTTATTGTGTTTAGCAACAATCTTCATCAAGTTTTTGATAGCTCCAACGTTCTTCGTCTTCCAAGCCGAAATCATCAAATTAATATCTTGCAAACCATATTCGATGAGCTCAGCTGGGCGTTTTCACTAAAAACTTCCACCGAAATACGATAACTTTCGGCTGGGGTTTTCTTCATATTAATGTTTTTTTTTTTTATTTTATTTTATTAAAGCTTACATAATAAATAAATTATTATATAAACTAAAGTACGCAGCGCTAGCATCATAGGCTTTCGGCTGACTGGTGGGATAATAGTTGATAACAAATAGTCTTTTTCTTACATATTGACAATGTTGCTTAAATTAATACTTAGAGTCTAATATTAAGCCTAGGAACTTAAAACTATCTGTACAGATTAAATTTATATTATTAACGGTAAGTGTGGGTGTATTACAATGATGTTTCTTACAAAATATGTAATAACTTAGATTTAGAGGAAGAAATTGACATGCCCGAAGAACCGGACCAATGAAATAAGAGGGATAAGATTTTAGAAAAGGAAGACGTAACAACGGACAAATCGGAGGAATAGAAAACAATACTAAATCATCAGCATAGATTTGGTGACTGATATTAGGGAAGTCAGATAAAATTGTACTGATTTTGAAGCGCAAATTCTAAGGCTATATCTTGCGGATATAGTAGATTGCCACGAGGAGAAAATAATATATGCCTAGGGGGTATGAGCTACAATATTGTTGGCAAGATGAGTTTCATTTAATAATATTGCTGAGGGGTTGAATGTTTTAAATAAAAGTTCGAGTTCGATGTAATTATTTAAGTATCCGTTGATATACCACTGAAGAATGGATAGCATGGATAGAAAAATAAAGAAAAAATAATAATGTGAGGTTATGGGAATTTATTGTTCCATCAACGAGGGTGACGGAGATGAAAGGGAGGAGGAGGCTGGAAGGGTGTTATGAGCAAGAGGAGAGATGGCAAAAGATGCCAGGGGAGATAAGGATTGTGAGGAGGGAGATGAGACGTGAGAAAGTGGAGAGAAAGATGGGGAGGGGGAAGAATTCAAGGGTGAAGGGTATAGAAGAGGGGAGTTCTTTGAATTTTCTGGAAGTTCTATGTGATGCAATGGATTGTTGGTGGAGGATGAATCGTTGTTAGCTTTTGTTGTTGTTGCGTTAGTATTGAGGTTAGAATTTTTAGATATTGAAGTATTATCTTTGTTATTAGGATTTTTTGAGTTTGAATTTATATCGCTGTTAGTTTGAATTTTTGCCACGTTGGCGAAGGAGAAGGGGGATGGGGTGGAAGGATGTTGATTTTTATACATGGTAATGGCGTCCCGCATGGTGCATTTGTGTATAGTTTTAATCTTTAATATTTCTTTCGATTGAATAAATTTAGGGCAAGCATTTGAGGACGAGGGATGTTCACCTGCGCAGTTAGCGCAGTAAACTCTGGTGCAATCAGAAGGAGGAGAGTGGTTAGGAGGAAGGTTGCAAATGACACAGGAAGGAGTTTTTACGCAGTGTTTAGCGGTGTGTCCTAATAGCTGACAAGATTTGCAGCGCATAGGATTAGGGTAGTACGGACGGACATCTAGGGTTCTCCAGGCTACATCAATTCTGTTAGGAAGTGTATATTTATTGAATGTTAATAATACGGCACCAGTAGGTACACGAACGCCTTTAACTATTTTGTTAAACTTGTGGACTGCAGAGACACCTTGTTCCTTGAGACCTTCGATTATTTCTTCGTCGCTGAGTTGGCAAATAAAGGGGGCATAAATTGTGCCCTTGACTGAGTTAAGGGTGCTGTGAAGAGCAACTTCAACAGCACCTGCACCGGGTAGATTCTTAGTGAAAAGGAATTTATCAGCAATTTTTTGATTTTTTACCAGGAGGAGTAGGCTGCCATCGCGAAGTGACGAGATGTTGTTAATATCTTTACTGATAGCTTGAATACCTTTATAAATCGCGAAGCAGGAGGTGGATGAAATTGGTTTACTGGCATCCCGCGACTTAATGACGAGGTATTTGGGGTCATCCTTCTTAGTTATGGGGAGTTCCGGAAATAGTTCCAACGTTGATTGCTCAGGTTTTTTTCTTTTTGTCTTCTGGGCTGGGGATAATAGGGCAAACCTATTATCACCCAGATTGTTGGCCCCGGGGGGCATTGTGAAAATATTACTTTTTGTGTATTCAAAAATGTAAGAATGTAGCACAAGTTAACAATAAGAAATAAACACAGCGAGAAATTAACAGTAAAAAAGTTATTTGTGCACAACTGTAAAGTAGCGTTATAACACAGAGACTGCTAGAATGACCGCGAGAGAAAAAGAAAAATGCGACCGTACGGTTTGACAACTCGGTTGCGACTGTATATTAATGTTATGAAGAAAAGCTCTCCGCTAAAACATTCTTTCAGATGCAAAGTTCGGCATATTTGAGTGAACAAATATTTGTGGTTTACGTTTCATATATGTATGTATACATATATACACCTATGTATATGCATACCAAAACAGCTGCACTTTAACTCTTAGCGCTCCAAAGCATGTTCGAAATAGTTGAATAATGATCAAAATCGCACCATCTCTGGGCAAGCCAGCTGAACATAGTTGCAGATCCAAAAAAATATATGTATGTACAGAAAAATTTCTCATAACCGTACGACCGCTGTCTTTTTGTCCGGTTAAGGCAGCTGTCCATGTGAGAGGTCGTAGCAAAAACGAGTGTTCAAAATGAAATCTTAGAGTTGGAAGCTGCAACTCAGGCCGATATTTCTACTGAACTAGTAAACGCAAGCCAATGTCAGCCCGGAGTAAATTAATGACAATTATCCCATAGTTTCCTTTGAGTCACCGCGAATCAGACGGCTCCAGCGCAAGTCAATTGGTTTGCTATGCTCATTTTACGTTTTGTTCTTAAAAAAAAACTGTCTGAAAATACCAAAAATTAATCTGAACTCAAAAAAGCGGGATCTATAAATTGTACACAATTTTCTTAACAAATTTTACGAAGTCTTGTTCGTTTTTCGGAGATAATTTGAATGAAATATTACCAAAATTGTGTAAGTGTTGATTCATTGGAACGTTATCATGTCTGGTTATAGAACTAAAACTGAAAGTTTTAATGAAAACATTGTAGTCAAGAAATGTGTCCGGTTATGGGAAGTGTTCGGTTATGAGAGGCGAACGGTTACGTGGGTCTCCGGTTATAAAGACTGTCCGCAGTGGCGAATTTCACTGTATACTATACAAGGGGGTTCGAAAGTATATTTTCAAAATTTATACCTTACTGTAAAACAAAAGTTTTAGAAAGCTATCGATATTGAAAAAAATAGAATCATTGATTCTTTCATCGGGTTCTAAACCCCTTCATATGTATGACGTCAAAAAATAGGTGGATAAAGCTCATTGTAAGTTGCGACATTAAGACTAAAGTTCAATCCGAATAGCTCTAATCTTAGGAAGAGAAAATATTTCCATACCAAATGGTTATTTTTTGAATAAATAATAATCATAGACATAGATATGAATGTTATATTTTCGATTTTTTACTTTTAGTTATAAAAACTTGGCTTTTAAGTTACCGAAGCACTCAAAAACGTATTTTATTTAAAGTAAATTCAAGGTCAATGTAAAATATAAACTGCCTGAGCAAAGAAAATTTAAAACTTTCTCTTCAGCAACCGTTAACTTATTATTGCTCAACATTTTTGAAACTTATACTTTTATGAAGCAACATTAATTTTAACAGCAACAACAACATTGCCAGTTTGCAAGTCATAAAAAACGGCGATAATATCCAATCTGATAAGATAAAAGTTCGCTGATAAATTTCTTTTTAAAGAAAATAAAAAATTAGAATAAACACGAGTGAAATGAGGGCGCAGTCGAAGGAGAGCGCACGACAAAAATAATAAAATTTCCTTTAAAATTTTGTGTATAGATTTTTGTTTTTGTATTGATTTTCATCAAATATTTCGAGCAGCAGTCCCCTTCTATTCACAACCAACTTCCACCCACTTGATGCGCCCACCAACGCTTCGCTTTGCCACTAACAATAATTTTCCATTTATTACAGTTATTCACCGCATTACTTTTGTTGTTATTATTTTGTTTGTTTGAGAGACAAAATTAAAAGCTTTGCCGGTCTTCTTTTCCCCGACTAAACGTGTGTATTGGAGAGCTGCTGTGTGTGTGAGTAATAACTCTACACGCGCTCTTTGTACTCTTCTTTTGGACTCTCAACAAGCTTTTGTATCGTTCAAGTGTTGCTGTGTGAGTGTGGAGAGTTTTTCTTGTGTTCACGTATAACAGTTTGGAAGGTTTAATATTTGCTATTGAGCTTTTAAAGCTATTTGCTCACTTATTTTTAACGGTAGATGTCGCTTAAAGTACTTCCGTTGTGAATTTCGCTTTCCGAAGCTGTAGTAAAGTTTCTTATACACATGTTCAGAGATGTGTTTATAAAATAATATTAATTAAATAATTGTGTTTTTTTTTTTTTTTTATATTGAAGACTAACTTTTCCGTTTGAGTATCTCTGAATAATAAAATATCGATTTAGTGCTTTTTGGTTAAAAATTGTATTTTTTTCGATTTCCATCAAACTTTAGGGACATGTAACAACTATCCCATCGTCTAAGGAAGCAGCTTTTCAAAGCTGAGTTCTCTGGGATTGACGAAAAATATCAAAAATTCTGTAATTTTTCGTAATTTTTTGCGAATCTTTTACTTTTGAAAACCATTTATTGAGAAAAACCGCCAAAGACATTACCTTTTTGCTCCGCATTTTTTCAGAGAGAGTTTTTACCACGAATATACTATACGTATGCCTAAAGTCCAATGTATCAGGTACCAGTCATGGATTTCACAGAATCATTATTCACAAATTGTCTTATTGCCATTGTTGCAGTGGAAGTAAGCATTCCCGGAGTAAATTTGAGGAATGTGACCGATTTGATCGCCTTTGGTCGGTCACAAATCGCTGCATGTTTCAGTACACATAAGCGAATGTCGTCGGAAGGTTAGCTTAGATGGCTGATCAAAGATCGCACATGGACTACTATTTGTAGTCCTTTGTGAGGTCATATAAAAGAAGAACTCTTGCGTTCGAACTTATAAATTAGAAAAACGCTTAGTAGCCAATACAAATTTGCACATGCGTTTAATTTCCATTCCAGCTCGGAGAGATTTCTGAAGGTATGGCTCCCAAGTGTTAGGGTCTTGACCTCCTAAATGCGGGACAGTCAAGAAGGAAGTCGGTTTCCACCTTATCTTCTTCCATACAGCTTCTGCAGATGGCGTTTGCCAGAATTCCCAGCCTTACTGCATGGATGTCAATAGGGCAATGACCCGTTAAAAGCCCCAAAACTAGGAAGATGCTAGCTTACTGGGAGCAAGGGGATCACTAGGTCTCTTGCGATCAGTCTTGGCTAAAAGGCTTTTGCGACAGCGCATGTATCGATGATGGCCCAGCGCAGGCCAAGCTTCCGCGAAGCTCAGCTATCTGGTAGTAGAACACAGGAAGCACCGATTCGCTCCCATTCTAGCGATATCGGTTCTGGGGTGCCTTTTCTTGCTAGCTCATCAGCTTTATAGTTTCCTGCGAATCCGCTGTGGCCTGACACCCATACCAGTCTTATCATATTCGCTGGAAAATGCCTGGTAATTTTTTAACCTTCTCCTATTTTGGCGACTGCAATCTTCTGCTAAATATAGTTTTTATATAATTCTCACTTGTATATGACAACCTCTGTCTGATTTCTCTTCTTCATTAATCTTAATCTCTATATGATTTGAAGTAGTCTACTTCGATCGAATGGCTAATATTTGCCTAACAATTCGTTGATCATGACAAATTTCTAGTCGCCGCAGTGTTAGCCCGAGAACAAGGCGTCGTCTATGACACAGTCGCTGCTATCATCATTTTGTTGTATTTGACGTGCACATGTTGTCCTCTTTCCAGTGGGGCACGATCAATAATGCGAGCATTTGTGTCTGTGTGTGTGTATAATCGCATCAGCTGCCAGCCGCCAGAACGCACACTCACAGCAGAGTGGCGATCACATTCGCATGTTGACTGATGGTTACTTGCTGACGTCAAAAAACTCAAAATTTTCATAATTTTCCGAAAATATTCCAACAACAAAAGTGCTTTATATTTCGGACTTTGCTAGCAATACGTTTTCGCTTGGAAACACCGCGCCAATTAGTATTGTTAAGAGTAGCGCATTTTCTTTATTTAAAAAAAAATTGTGATTCTGTGCAAAAAGTTGGAAATTTTTTACAAAATTTTATGCCACGAACAAGCATTGACACTTTATGAAATGTTGGTCTCTTCTGCCGTCTGACGATGAGCACGCATGCATTGCCAAATTGAATTTTCGTCGAAGTTCATTTGAGTTTTTAGCTCACGAGTCTGTATTTAGGTATAGACGAGTGTGTGTTGATTTTGAAATATTTGCGAGTGTGTGGCTTAGGTGCTAACTGCGAGGGCTGGAGGAAATGACAGGTCTTTTTGTCTGGCGTCCGTTCTGATTGCTTAGCCATTTGGCACGGTAATTAAAAAATATACAACAATATATTTCGTTATTATAATTAGAATATGTGCCCCGTTTTTTCCTCGCTTTTTTTTTCTTCGTTTTTGTTTTTGTTTTTTTTCTTTATTTTTTTTTTTGTTTTGTTTATTTTTTATTTTTTTGTGTTGTTTATTTTTTATTTTTTTGTTTTTTCTTTTTTTTTTTGTTTATTTTTTTTTTGTTTGTTGTTATTTTTATTTTTTGATCATATGAAAGTCTTTTTATTTTATTTTTAGCCAAATTTTTATACTCTTGCAACGTGCTTGATGAAATTTGGTATGTGCGTTCCTTAGCAAAGAAGTCCAAGTCTTTAAGGATTATATCTCAAAAACCTGTGAAAGATTTCATGAAGATCGGTTGATTAGTTCTCGAGAAATCTTGTCAACCGACCTCAAAAACACAGTTTCGCGAAAACGCATATAAAATTTTGGATGATGTTTTGAATAGTTAAACTTCGAAAATTTAAAAAAAATATTTTATTTTTTTTTATTTCTGGAATTGTATACCCCGCATGAAATATAAATAGTATAGCCCCTTTAGTTGTTTTTCCTTTAATTGATTTAATCTGTAATACTTTAATTGTTTTTTTTTTATTGTTGTAAGCTTTTTTTATTTTTATTTTTCAAGCTGTTCAATAATTTTTATTATATATAAAAAAATTAAATATTCAAAACTTTTTTTTTTATTAATTAATTTTAGTTTACCTTATTTGTTTAATTATTTCTCATTTGATTTTTTTTATTGTTATTTATTCTAGTTAAGATCTAAGTTTTTAATTAATGTAGTTTTAAATACTTTTTTAATTATTTTAAACAATTATTTTATATTTTTTTTTAAATAATTTTTTCTTAAAAATTTTTATAATTTTATTTTATATTTTTTGATAAATTTTTATAATTAAATTTTTTTATTTTATATCCTTAATTTTTAATATTTTCTAAATATTTTTTATTTATTAATTTTTTAAAATAATTTTTATAGTTCCCTTTTTTACTTAATTTGCCTTATTATTTTTTAAATAATTTTTTCAGATTTTTTTTTAATATTTTTTAAATAAGGTTTTTTTTATATTTTTTTTTTTAATTATTTTTTATAGTTTCTTTTTTTTACTTTATTTGCCTTAATTTTAATGAATATTTCATTGGAATGTTTTTAATTATAATTTATATCCTTTTTTATTAAACTTTATAATAATGTGCTGTTTTCTTTAATCAATTTAATTAACAAATTTAAAATTTTTTTTTTAATTTTTGTTTTCTATTTGAAACTTAGTGGTTTAAAGTTCTTAGTTTTTATATATTTTTGTATGATATCTTCGTTTTTTATTTTATATTTTATATTTTTATTTTTTATATTTTTATATCTTGTATTTTTGTCTTTTTTTATTTCTTTTTATATTTTTTTGTATTTTTTTTTATATTTTTTTGTATTTTTTTTAAATTTTTTTTTAATTTTTTTTAATTTTAATTTTATTTTTTTGTTTTTATTTTTTTGTTTAATTTTTTTATTTTTTATTTTAATTTTTTTTTTTGTAAGATTATGGTTTTTGTATATTTTTTTATACCGTTTTTTATTTTTTTTTTTTTTTGAACTATGGAATTTCGTTTAATTTTTATAAATTCTTTTTTATAATAATTGTATTATATACTATGTGTGTACATATTTTATGACTTATTTTTATTGAAAACATTTAATTTGTGAGTTTCTATGCTGCCTTCTTCTTATATTTTTTCTAAATCTATATTTTTAGAATTTTTCTTTTTTATTCTTTTTTTTTTTAATTTCTTGTATCTATGTCTGCTAAGATCTCTCTGTTTTCCGTTATACAAGTGTACAAATATATGTATATAATATTTATTTATTTATTTTTGCGTTCCCTAAGTACCTATAATACCATGTGACCTCCACTTTACACCATCCACGCGCCAAATATTTGCAACTCGCCAGCGTTCAGGCAATTAAGACTTGGAGTACGTGCTGTGCATTTGTCTCTCCGCGTTGAGAGCAATAAATTAGAGCACTGTATGCTTTTGCACTTGCAGCTTCGACAGTACTCCAACACCTACACCCCTCTTTTTGCAGTGTCTGCTATTTTTTATTTTATTTTTTATATGTCTCTATTTTTCATTTCCCTTCTGTAACAATGCTTCTCATTTCTCCCTTCACTTCTTTGCGCTTTCGTTGACTTCAACTTTGCGTACTAGAGTAGCGAATACTTTGTCTAAAACTGCTCGTGCCTTCGTTGCCGGCAAATCTTTTTCTCCCAGTCGATATGCTGGGCACAACGCCAGCGAGAGTCTGAATCGTCTACACACTGTGTACTTCGTGTGGTCCACTAAGCGCTCAGCTCCCCGCCTAGAATGTGCTTGCAAGATCGCTTGGCGATCATCGCCCTGCATCTGCACAGAAAGTTGTTGTACATATGTATGTTGTGACTGATGGTCGGCCACGAACGTCAAAGCCAATTTGCTCTCGTTCGCCGGCATTCGGCACATTGCCTTGCTGCAGCACTTTCAGTTGGACGCTAACTGTATTTGCGCGCACATATTCTAAATCGTCCGGATGTGTCTGAACGCACGCGATCCGTACGCTTTAGGCTTCGACGTTGAATAGAATAAAACGAAAAGAAAACAACACAGAAAGCAACAACAACTAAAGATATAAAAATAATCATTGTGCATTTTCGCAATACAAAATCCGTTTGTGCCTCCACGAATTTCTTATGTATGTATGTGTTGAATAATGTGTGGTGGTAGTGTGGTGCACACGCACAAAGCCGAAAGCGTGTGCTAAAAGTAAAAGCAAAGTCAAGTGATCAAACAAAAACAAAAAAAAAATGGTTGTTGGCGCTTTCCGACTTCAATGGCATTGCATTATCTGGCGACTTCTGTGTTGATTTGTGGGTGTGAGTGTGTTTTCATTGAGAAAAACTTGCGGTTGCCAAAGAGCCATCGATCGCCCGCGTCATTGATTAGAAATTGATGTGAAACACCCTGAAAATAAATTCATTCGCCACCAATTTAAATTAAGAATAAAAAAATTCTAAATCTGCTTAGTGATTGTAGTTTCGTCGAGGCAAGCAATATGCCAAATGTGTTGCATAAATTAATGTGTGCAAATTGGTGCAGAACATCGCTGTTTTCACATTCTTCATATTCCAAATTCTCTCTAATTCAATCAAATCTCCAGATGTTGCAAATGCTGACTGCAAAAATTTTGCAGAAAAATTCTTAATTGTTCCATGGAAATGGCGAAACTCGAACGCTTTTCGAATATGCTTGCCATTCGCGATATATATTTTGAAAGATGTTGGCTTGTGCTCTAAAAGGTTTTGAATTTTACAAATGCATTAATTTGTGATCAAGCATATGAAGAAGTCAGAAATGCAAAGCGTTTTACAAATAAATTTTTGTGATTATAATTTAAAAAACATTCGTTCGTACCTACACTTTCTGAGAATAATTTTTGTCTGGAAATTTCAATTGTAAAGTGTAGCCATACTGGAAAGATCCAGAACTGATCTGTAAACCGGTTATAGCTGTGATCTCGTCGCCAGCGTAATTCTTTAGGTTTCGTAATATTTTTTACTTATTGAAAAACGT
Organism: Bactrocera zonata; assembly: GCA_037783105.1. Lineage (NCBI taxonomy): Eukaryota > Metazoa > Arthropoda > Insecta > Diptera > Tephritidae > Bactrocera > Bactrocera zonata. The sequence continues at coordinate 1,614,175 of JBAWJQ010005835.1, read as the reverse complement.
GTTTCTTGTTTGATATTCAGCTACTCATCTAATTTGAAAATAGGAGCAAAAAGTTACGATCACTCTAAAATCCCTGAATTTCTTGGATGTTTCCTTTTCGGATTTAAAATTTCGAAATTTTGGTAGATCGTATGTATAGTAAGCAAAAAAAAAAAAAAAATACGAATGCTAATACTCGAACAAAATTCTTTCAATTGAATAATTTTATGTATGAAATTTTAATAGTTGTGGAATTCGATTCATATTATTGAAACCTCTCAGCCTCTATTAGTTTCAATGAACACAGGGATGAAGAAGATATTCAATTTCTTCAGACACTATTCGTTCAATCTGTTATCAGAGACATGGTATACTACTTAAGAAACCACTTATAAACCAGTTTTGGTCCTTTTCGATACCAGATGGAGTTCTGTTACGAAGTCGATGAAGAGTAGTCATCCTTCTGGATACCTGGGCTTGAAAATAATTTCAACAGACTAAGGTTTCAGTAACGATTCCCCTTCAAGTCTCTCATACTGTGGACTATCACACTCTTAAAGTGAAGCCTTGTCCATGCGGCATAGGTGCATAAGAAGTGCTTCATTGTTTTCCTGGTGTCTTGCTCTTGACATTTCCTGCAGTCTTCTTGCCAGCCCCATTCTGCAGGTGTGTGCCAGTAGCAACTTTGTATGTTTCCGATCTAAAGTTTTACCCATGGTTCTGTTCTGCACCCAGATAGATCGTTCTATCGTATTTTGATTTTCTTTGGCAGAATTCTGTCCAGGGCGTCGTATAGATAATGTGAGAGTTTCAAATGTTGATCACTTTGTCAGGTGACAGCCGTCACCACTTTTGGCAATCCTCGCTATCTCACTGCCCACGTTGCCTTTGTCACCTGGTTCCCAGAATTTGTTCCTGGCGACACTCTCCATCGCTGGACTAATTTTCAAGACACTTTGGCCGACATGTGAAATGTGGTAAAACCTTGATTGGTACTTGGCTGTCTACGTATTGGTTTACTCTGGCGTTGTCTGCTAATGCATTAGAGCCTAGCTCTGCAGCTTTCCCATTAAAATAAACTAAGTTCGTAGATGGAATTTTTTGATCCTAATAATCACTGTTGAAGACCGTGCTGCGAGACCTGTGACTTCGGCAAACACCGACAATGTGACTTGTGTGTGCAAAGTTTTAATCTCAGATTCGTTTAATTGCCCAGATGTTAAATTTATCAAAATCTGTGATTCATGACATTGTGACGGAGCACTTGAACATGCGCAAGGGTTAATCGGGTCCACGACAACGCCCCGACTCACACCGTCTTTCTTGTGAACAACTACCTAACCAAGGCCGACATTCCAACGCTTCCGCAGGCGCCCTACAGCCCACATGTGGCCCCCGGACTTTTTTTTTTTGTTTCCTTGCCTGAAAAGGCCGATGAATGGCAAGCATTTTGAGACAACAGAGGGAATCCAAGCAGCATGCACCTCGGCTCTCAAGGCTATTCCGGAGAGTGCCTTCCGTGACGTCTTCAATGCTTGGAAATCACGCTGGCAGCGCTGCATCGACGCTTGAGGAGCCTATTTTGAAAGTTTTTAAAGAACTGTAGCGATTGGTTCAATAATTTTTTTTAAATCGACTCGGTTCTATTACTTTCCGAACAAACCCTGTATATATATTGGCAGCCGAAATGTAAACGCGAAGGTGGACGCCTCCCTAAGCCCTCTTAAGGTGTCGGAAAACTTTAACCACAAAAATGATTTTTAATTCACGGGTACATCTTAGGGTGACAATTTCAATTATAAAGTTTAAATTACCAGTAGTATGAAATAATAAATAATACTGTGCGTCTTTTAGACCCTTTTCAAGCAATTAAAATGTTCAATTCTTTCTGCTAATCGACGTGCACAATAATGCGGTCTGCAATGCGAGTGGTTTTACTGAACGAAATCTAAATATATCTGATTGGCAATAAGAAACTCTGTCGCTTAAAATATAGAAATTGAATTCATACAAGATTTTTAAATTTATTTTCTAATTATTTTGAAACTTCGTTTGCAAGATTTTCTTTTGGAATTTATTTTAAATTTTTGTTTTTTATTTTTTTTTTTTAATTTAAAAAATTTTTGTTTTTTATTATTTTTTTTTAATTAAAAAAAATTTTTTTTATTTTTTTTTAATTAAAATTTTTTTTTTAATAATTTTTTAATTTTTTTTTTAATTATTTTTTTAATTTTTTTTTTAATTTTTTTAAAATTATTTTTTTAAATTTTTTTTATTTTTATTTTTTTAATTTTTTTAAATTTTTTTTTTTAATTTTGTTTCCAAGATTTTTTTTTTTTTTTGATTTCTTGGAAAGACTTAGACACCAACAAAAATATGTCTGCTTATGTTATTAATGCTTCCTCGTAAATTTGGCATGTGAGAGCAAAGTTTTCTTGTTCTTAAAACATACCGTTAGTAACACATAAATATATATTTTCCATAATCATCATATAATGTCTAAATTCTTTGGCTGTTCAAGGCTTTTTGTCAAACTATAGAAATGTTGTTGTAATGCCTCAAGTTCAACAGCCTTTTTTATTTAATAATATGTGTGTATGTATGTGCAGATTAAATGCTTATCTGTCTATCAGCATACTAATTTATGTATACATACATACACTAAACAGTTTGCAGATCATTTGTCAGCAGTATTAAATTTTTAATTAATTTAACCTCTTGACCCCCATAGTGGTGGCTGCTGCGTGCACATAATTAAATATGTGAATGACCAATTACATACTTCTGCGGTTACACATTTTTATTAATATGCATACTTGCATATATACTCGTTTAAAGAAGTTTATTTTACATACACGCGTACATACATATGTACATATTATGCTAAAAATTGTCATTATTGTTGTAATGGCGACTTAAAGCAGAAAAGTTATGTGTGGGTTATACATACGTACATGTATAAACTGATTCATGTGCATATATATTAGGGTGGGTAAAAAAATTATTATTTTTTACTTTATACCTCAAATAATTGATTAGAAGAAAACTCGAAAAATATTTCTCCCAGGTGCATATATTTTAAAAGCAGTGGGCATAAGAAGAAATTTATCTTGATTTTGATCAGCCAATTTGTATGGTAGCTATATGCTATAGTAGTCCGATATTAGTGATTTTTTCGTAAATGATAGATTTGTTTTTGACAATAATCTGTGGCAAATTTCGGGAAGATATCTTGTCATACAAAAAAGGTTTTCCATGTAAGGGCATGCCTTGCTGCGGTCAGTTTGTTTGACAGCTACACATATGCTATATTGCTCCGATCAGAAAAATATTTTCGTTGATTGTAGCACTCTAAGGAGAATATTCCGTGCAAAATTTCGGGTTGATATCTTGTCAAATTCAAAAATTTTCTATGTGAGGACTTCATTTTGTTCGGACAGTTTATATGGCAGCTTCATGCTATAGTGGTGCGATATCGTCGATTCCGACAAATGAGAATCTTCTTGGAGAGAAAAATTTATGTGCGAAATTTCGGATCAATAACTCAAAAACTAAGGGACTGGTTCGAGGATATGCAGACAAACGCACACGGCATAATCGCCTCAGCTCTACGACATTTCTTCTGAGTGTTACCGATTTCGTGACAAAAGTAATATATATGCTTTGCAGGACCTTCCTATTAATATTAAAAACTCATATTTGAAGAAAATTTTTTATGGTGCCCACCAATCAATTTTTCTGAGTGTCAAGTGAAACAAATAATTGATTCTTTCAGAGTGTAATCTGAAAAAAAAAAAAATTAGAAAAACAATTTAAAAAATAAACAAATTTAAAAAAAATTAAAAAAAAAGAATTTTAAAATAAATAAAAAAAATTTCAAGAAAAATTAAAAAGAAATGTTTGACCCACCCTAGTATATAGTTTATCTATGTATGTCCGCATATCGTTTTCAGTTATTCTAAAAAGTTTTAATACTAAAAAAATAAAAAAGATTCTAATTTTTTTTTTGACCCACCCTAGTATATACATATGCATGTCAGCATTATCGTTGACAGTTATTCTAAAATTTTTTAATAACATTTTTTTCCACATTTTGCAACTTCTGTGTCGACTAATTGAAGTGCTAATTTGTGTCAGAGTGCTTTAATTGTTTTAATTGTGCGTGCTCCACTTTAATTCGCACGTTTCTTTGCGCTTCAAACCACAAACACACACATACATTGGTAACACCCCCTTCTCGTGAACAGTTTTCATACAAATTCTTCCTTTTTTCTCAAATGAAACTAATAAATCATGCATTAATTTACAAGCAAAAAAATTTTAATTTATAACTGTATAATTTTTTTATTTCCTAAAAATTAATGAATGACTAAGTTGTACAATTTGCTGCTGAAATCACAAATCACCGCTTGCGGGTGTGCCTGTGTGCAGCGGGCGGAAATCAATTTCGATTTGCTGCTTTCGGTGATGATCGCGCATCATTCGCTTGCTGAAGGCTGCACGAGTCGCCAACAAAAGGCGAAGGTCGCCGAACTTTTGATAGTGTTAAATAATTACGTGAAAAATGCTTTCTTTGATTATTTTTTATTGACAATTTTTTTTGGCAATTTTTTTGTAAATAAAATGAGATCACATGCATATTAATTTAATTTTTGAATGATTTGCGCGAAATTTTATGTATTTTACGTCACATTCATATTTATTTATTTATGTGCGCATCTAGTTTCAATCTGCTGTGGAGCATGTTAGTATTGGGAAGCTCAACTTTAATTAATTTCAAAATATTTATGCACAAACATATTTTTCTTATTATTATTTCTGGTGACTATGAATGATCGATCACGAGCCGATCTCCTGTTTAGTTCTTTAGTATTTACTTAGTATTGCTTTCCTGTCATCAATTGAAGAATATGTTAGATATGAGTATCTTGAAGATATTTTTTAATGTGAAGTCAGTAAAGTATAACCTCAAGATAACTAATACATAAATATAGTTATAGCAGACCTGCTTCTCGTGACAAGATACAAGTTCTTAAGGAATGATTTAAGATTATGTTTAATTCTTTCAGAAAACCATATAATTTGGCATAGGTTTTTACACGCTGGTATGTCTTGATTGGGCCTTTTACCCTAAAGTGATAAGATTTCTTTTATAAAAACCTCTTTATGGAAAAATCCCAGTTTTTTCACGGCAGTTTGACTACGTATGTATATGAACTAGTAGTTCTGTAGTAATCCATACGCAAAGGTAGAATCAAACCAAATGACTACAATCCAGTCTTTAACACCGAAATTGTTGAAATAACAAAAGACGTAGAGTTTGCTACTGCTCAAACGAGCTCACGGCGTTATATAATATTATGCAAGCAGCAATAACTAGACTCAATGGCAAACTCAGTAAAAATCGTCTGAGTAGCCATCATATAGCGATAACGATAAACGGAAACAGAAGGACATATGAGTAGACCCACTGGGCGCAGCCAAGAATACAATTCGCCTAAGCTACTCTAGACCATTCAGCTCCTTTAAATAAGTTCCAAACTTTCTAATCTCAATTGAAAAATTCTGTCAACGGACTAAAACAAAACCCGAAATCATCGAATGTATCCTCTATTCATAATGTTTGGATGTTATTAGTTGCTATCCAAAGTGTAAAGACTTTTCAAGACTGCTATCGAATTTATTGCCTTCCAAAGCAATTCCTCAAATATTTTTTCCATTCAAAAGTTTTCGAAAGATTTTTAGACTTGTTTTTTACTCTATGCTGTACCATGCTTCAGCGAAAAGCCTCTTCCATTCGTGAGCCATGTACCATATGACCAAAGGAAGCAAGGTGCCCCACGCATCCTATTGAAGGACCCATCCGCCCTTGGTATCTATACAAAACTGCATGACTTCGCAAATGTTAGCGACAACTGGCGAAGTCTTGTGTTCTTGACCCAGACTGACCCTCGATTGTAGTGCCAAAGAATAAAAAGAAGTGCTAGGCATTTATGTAATACTTTAGTTGTAATGCTCAGTGCAAACATATTCAGAAATTCTCCCAAAATATTCGTCCGAAAAATGGAATTCGGTAAAGCCACTATCTTGGTCAATTTGCGTAAATTCTTGTCTGTCTGTGCCAACGGAATGCCCACAAATAAAAATTTAAATAAAAAGACTAAAATAGTAATGCGAATGCTGCCAACTTTCTACACACCTCTCCCTCACTGCGCTCTCCGTTACTCTGGCGTTGTCTTTGCTGCAACAAACTTCTACGATGACAATAGTAAAGTACGAGCTCGTTGATATTTCAGATTCTCGCACTTGTTGTTGTTGGCAGCCTTTGGCGTTAACTGTAAGTTGTTGCATGCATTTATGCAGCTCTCCGAATACTATGCACATATACACTAACATATTTGGATACTCGTGTGCATGTGTAGGTATGAATTCGGTGGCATTGGCGCGTTGATAGCTGATACTTCAAATTCCTGAGAAATTTTGCATTGTCATGCCGGGCATTGCAGCTCGCTGTGGATCTTTTGTGAGTTTGTGAACTATACTCGATGCTTTGATGCTTTGTACGATTTTGAAGATATATGGACTCGTATATAGACATATATATATATATATATATATATATATATATATATATATATATATATATATATATTGAGCGTGCTATCGGTAGAATCATTTTCACCGCAGTGCTCTCGGCTTTAATGTAATATCGAAGAATTAATAAGGCTCAGTAAATCTCTGGGGACCATCAATATTTTTCATATATGGTCGAAGGATTCTTATATAATGGGGTGTTGAGAGAAGTTCAGCGGCCTATTTCTTTCATTAATAATGAGATCAAAATTTGTTCAGCCATATCGCCTAATCTGCACCATTTATCTAAGGGATGACGCCTTCAAACGAAAGTCTAAAGTACTCCTTTCTGATAGAGACCATCCTATGGTCACTTAGTCCGAAATCAGCAACAGCCTTGCTCTTTCTGTGGGATTTCAACGCAGCACTCAGCCTGATATTGCAGTTAGCATCAAACAAGTATAATAACCAACTCGTTTAACATAACCTCAAAATTAAAAATTATTATTATTTTTTTTTTTTCAATTTGCTACTGGGTTTTTATTTACTTTTTTCTTGTTTCAAAAGAATCTACATATCATTCCTAGACAAACTCACACATTGTATGTACTATTTCCGTAACATTTACATTGTAGAATGTAGAAAAATTTGGCAAGCAACCAGTGGCTCTGCAACTCTTCTGCCATCACTAGACACTCTTTCAACTATTAAGTTAGTTGCCGTTGTTGTTGTTTCGAATTATTGCAGTCGGATTCTATAAAGTCTGCTTTTTATACGCTTGAAAAAAAAATATTTTTCTGGAGTTTAAATAATTTAGCATTTTCCGTTAGGTTTAATTGTCCTTCACTTTTGTCGTTAGTGATTTATTTATTTATTCCTTCATATTTTTTTCCATTGTTTGGGAGTTTAATTTAAAATTCTCAAAGCTGTGCATTTTATTTTTTTATTTCTCAACATTTTTCATATCGTCTTTTGTATAAATGTGTTCATAAGTTTTGGGTATGGAAATATCCCGCCAGGGTTGCATTTTCGTTGTATTAAATCTAGTATAAATTTTACCTTAAATGTTTTTAGGTTATATATTTTTGGCAACATGGAGAAAATGATATACAAATGAAGGTTATGTAAAAGTGACTTTGTGGTCCTCTCAAATCTATGTAAATGACAGGGTTTTTACTTCGACGCCGAGTGTTCAGACATGTGTTCTTTTAAGAACCGAGATTCTCTGAATCTAATAGCCACTTTCGCACCCATACAGCTTCCGGCGATGTCTACGGGCCCTATGTTCGAAATGAAGTTAAGTGGCATGGTTGGAGTGGACCTTAGTGCACCACACATGCTGATGAGCGCCGTCCGTTAAACAATCTCGTGTTTCCTTGCAATAGCAGTTCTTTATAGAAACCTCCATCACATAAAGACTTCATTTAATATACTGGGCTTGACTTTAGTGTCATAAAGCCAGAAGACTACATTCGGTGAGAGACCCTTGCCAATGGCTCCTCTACAGAAGTATTGGGCTATCGATGCCTTTTTTGCTCTCTCTTCGATATTTGGCTTCCATTAAGGCTTCCTATCCTGGACCAGCCTTAGATATTTCTCTATATCACTGCTACTGTATGTTTCAGACGGATGTCTTCCATTTGCAGCAGCGGTGCCAACGGTAATACGAGTATAATGTCTAACTTTTACTACCTCTTCGGCTTAAATGAAGTTGGGTTGAAAACGGCTTAAAACTACCTATACATTTAGCCGGATTTTACTCAGGTTCAAAGTGAAAAAGTAGACGCTTTTTTCATAAAATCGTTGAAGAGTAATTGTCAACTATCGAATTATCTAAAATCTTGTGTGTTTGTATTAAAAACTCATGTCTTTTATATCAAAACATAATCTATTAAAACTAGTCTACTTTTAGGAGGAATTACATAAATCCTCATGAGTTTGATTTCAACGACATAAAACTCCTAATATGTCTAAAATATATTCTAAACAATCAATATCAACGGACGATCTCAAAAATTCACTTTACCGAAAGAAATTTGACCGAAACTGCCAGGCATATAATAGTTTGAAGTTCCAATGACTTCGGTTTATTGAACTAGATAGCGGATAGTACCTTTTTGTCGAGAAGCTAGATGGCGCTCTGGTTTCAAAACATGAAAATTTTATATTTTTGAAGACTTTTTCGTCTATGTAAGCTACTCCCTCTACCTTTTGTGTAAATAATTCTGCCAAGATACAGTTGTATAAATATTAATGAAATATGATACATTCAGTCCTGGCACTGCTCACCAAATACATACAAAATTTTCTAAAAATCTCAAAGGATATACTAGTTAGTGAATTTAATTTGCCTTTTAGTTCTGTTTAACCAAAAATTTAAATTTTGTACCAAAAACTTTGAAAAGTATAACTTTCATATTTTTATTCTGAAACTAATAGGAATATGTACATTATATATACATACATATATATATAAATGTATTTATGTGTGTACATATGTATATGGTAGGTACATGTTGATTCATCTCTGCACTGTCTTTGTTCTAATTGAATTTGACTGCATTGTTTTAGCTACAACCGAGTTTTTGATGGAAAAGTAAAGCTTCCGAGGTATAAATTAAATAAAATTTGCTAACAAAACACTAACGCTTCTGTGTGGCTATCATTTGAAGACTCATATATACATATATGTATATGTATATATTGTATATTAGTTGATAAAACTTGTTTCAAAGCGAATGATTTTGCAGCTTTCATTCAAAAAGTTGTGGAAGCGTTATCACACAAGTATGAGTAGCTCTGCTGTGGAATATGTAAATAATAATCGGACATGTGTGTTTAGAGCGAAATAAAATTGAATTGATAAGAATATATTATAATATTTATAAAGAGCTAAGCTTTATTTATATTGTAATAAAAAGTTTGAAACGTAAAGACTTGATTTTCATGCAAAATAAGACATTAAAAGATGATGCATTTCGAGATTCCCTACTTTTTTTTTTAAAGAAAAAGCACAGAAACTTCAATTTCAATGAGGAAAGTTTATTATCATGCAAAAGACCATTCTTTGGAATCTATTTTTTTAAGATTATCTCTTTCTGGCCGTGGCTAGATGGTGTCTCAGATGGTCCCTCTGTTGAGTCCAATTTTCGATTACTGGTTGGAGTCCTTCGATTGGTAACTGGCAAATGACATGCGTAATGTTTCCCTCCAAGGCCTGAATTGAAACGGAATTGGCTGTATAGACTTAAGGCTTTGCATATCCTCACAGAAAAAAGTCTAACGCTGTGATATCACACGATATTGTTGGCCAATCGCCCGACCCAAAACGGGAAATTATCTGCTCACCGAAGTTTTCCCTCAATAAATATATTAATTGATGCGATGTGTAGGAAGTGGCGCCGTCTTGTTGAATCCAAATGTCGCCGAGATCATCGATCGATGATTCCACTGACGCACAAGCTACACCAAACCGTTGTTTTTCTGGATCTGGATAAAGTGGCAGCTCTTGAATCTCTTCTTTGAATTTAAGGAGTAACATGGGTTTCTTCGGGTAAAAAACAGCTTTATTCAAAAACTTTTTTTCTCATATAAAAAATGAAATATTTTTTTTTGTTAGAATTTTTTATTGTTAAAAACATACACTATTAACAAAGATATTCTGAAATTTTTGAAAAAAAAAAAAAAATTTAATCTCGGCCTTTGGCGCCTCAGACAAAAGATGCGCCGGCATTGGCAAGATGACTTTAAACGTTAACTTAGAACCTGGACGAAGAAAAAAAAAACTCAAAATTAGATTTTTGGCAGACATATGTATATATGTATTTACAAAAAAATTAAAATTTCTCAAAATTTTTTTTCAAATAGTTGTAATCGAAAAAAAAATCCTTCGTCCAATTGTATTGTATCTCAAAGACCAGTGTAAAATTCATGAATATTCGATTGAGTAGTTCTCGAAAAATCTTGCCAACCGACCTCAAAAACACAGTTTCGAGAAAAACGCGTTTAAAGACGGTGCACTTAGCCTAGCTAGCCTCGAGCGCACAAGTTCTCAAGGCTGCATCTCCGAAACTATTACTCGAATCAACAAAAAATTCGATATTTTGAAACCTGTAAACCCATGCAACCCCTTAAACATATGTATAAGAACTTAAAAATTCCCCAAACTCACTTAAAATACAATTTCTAGCAAAACTTTCCATTATCCTTTAAAATAATTTTTAAGAAATCCGACAATTAATAATAAATTAAAAGCTTCGTGCATTTTTAAATGTTGAGTTTATTTGCTTTTGCGGAATGAACAAGTATAAATTTCTCTAGGAAGGAATATTTGTTTGCGTATGAGGCACGCATATACGTATTCTTGCTATATTTGCGTATATTCTCAAGCTCAAAACCGCACACTCGCAAACACATTCGCACGTCCATTGATTCTTTCCACACTTGAGTATTTATAAACTGTCAGCAATTTACACTGCTTTTTGATTGTTATCTTTGCCACATATTTACATACATACATAAATATATATATAAATATATACAAATATATATAAATGTACAGAGATGAACATACATACATATGTATATAACTGTCCAATTTATGCATTTCTGTCTGTTTATATTATTCTTTACCTGACCTTGACTTAATTCACAACCGCATGCATACATATGTGTGTCTATGTGTAAATATAATTTGTTTATCTGCGGCCATTTGAGTTTGTTTACATTCAATTTAATAGTTGCCATTGCTGCAGATGTTTTACCTTTCAATTAATAATACTTTTAATTCCTTTCAATAATAATTTGCTTTTACCTTATTTACTGGCAATGGCTTTGGATGTTTTGCACCGGTCGTTGTAAGTGTCTGGTTGTGCTCGAAAGCAATTTTGGTAATGTTCTGTTTATTTTCTTGTTTATTGTGTGTGGCTGTTCTTAATGGAGATGACATCAGTTATTAGTTGAGTGTTTCAGAAATGAACCAAAAATATGCCGGTGTTTGTGGGTTATGGTTTTTCAGTGAAAAAATTCTGTTTATAATGGCTAATCTTGAAATTATTTTGACGAGATTATTATTATTATTTTTGTTATGTTGATTTCAAATTTCAAAAGAAATGTTTTTTAGGAAAAATATTTTTGTTTTTAGAAAAAATTATTTAAAAAAAATATTTTTGTTTTTAGAAAAAATTATTTAAAAAAAATATTTTTGTTTTTAGAAAAAAAATATAAAAAAAAATAATGCGAATATTTTTAGAAAAAAAAATATTGTTTTACGGTTTTTATAGCACAAAACTTCTTCTGTTAACCTTGCTGGTCCATTTGAAATATGGAAAAACATAGCTCGATTTTTATCTAATTTTTATCTCACTGTAACTAAAATGGTTTGAGTTCTCAAAGCTTTATATTTTCGTACTCTTTATTGTAATCATTAGTTGTTGGCCGATGAACTTATCACTTGCTAAAAACCGATCGCTAAAGACTGTCTCTGGTTCATCATCCACCAGACTTATTCCAAAGATAAACCTGACTATCAAACATCTCGGAAGTAATACGAATGCGGTTTAAAGAAGATAATATCTATATTTTTGTACATCTAATCTATAATATTTCCAAATCCTAACTTTACTGAATTTTTTTTTACCCGGCAACAGTCTTATGTTATATATTTTTTCGGAGTAGATTCCGTAGTCCTGGTAGACACCCTGTGTCTTACGAACTTTGCCACTAGAATAAAGTGTGATCTAAAGGCGCTTAGAGGTTCTATTAAAAAGGAACTACTTAATCTTGATTTTGTTCAATGATGGATATCAGAATAGAATCGGAGCTAGAGATTTAACAGCTCACTTCCAAAAGTTTGTATCATCACAAGTATGTTATTTTTTCTCGACGAACCGATTTTCGGGATAAAGGTGTATTTTTTTTTAAATATATTTCGAGAGTCCGGTGGGACAACTTATCACGTTTTAACTTCGCCAATAGGCATAAAGTCTAAATCAAAGCTCAAAAAGCTCCAATAGAAACCATCTACTCAATCTTAAGCTTAGTTGATACAGAATGTCGGAATGGGATCAGCACAAGAGGTTTATCGGCTTACTCTATAAAATATATATTATCAAAATTATCTTTCTGGATTATGTCGATAGTTTTGGTTTTACCCGATGGCTTGAAAAGAAATTGAAATATATTGAATTCTTATACTAGACATGTTCGATTCGCCACTCTGCTACGAATGGGCTCTACTTTGGTCTAAAAAATCAGTAACATTTATCTCAATATTAGGGACTTTATCTACACCGAAACAGTATTTACAGTCTGATTATGCCCTTGTGTGTTATTTATACCAGTTACATGTTCGATACACAACTCTTCAAGCATCAACTTCATGTACAACAAAATAGCATTTACAGGATGATTATGCCGTTCTATGTTATTTATACTAGTTACTTGTTCTATTCTCCACTCTGCTACCAATAAAATCAACTTTGGTCTAAAAAATCAATAACATTTATCTCAATATCAGGGATTTGAAATGGTCATTATGCCATTCTATGCTATTTATACCAGTTACTTGTTCGATTCACCACTCCATAATACTATACTTCAAAAGCACTGATGACCCCTCAAGACTTTTTCTGTTTACATTTAATTCACAATGTTCCCACAAAATCTGCGCTTCTTACTTTTTTTTATCATAATCTAAACCACAACGGCTCGAGGCCGCCAATACCAGCAGTACATATGCTCCAAGGCGAAGCCAATCAAACTGAACAGCATGCCGAAACCCCACACATAGAAGGGACCCTGCAAAATGCGCATATTTAACACCACTTTCTCCTCCACATCGTCGGCGGCGTCAACTTCCTTCGGCTCGAAATTCAGATCATGCGGCAATTCATTACGAAACTCCTCCAAATTGGGTGAATGCCCATTATTGCGCTGATGCAGAGCATTACGCGACCAATACTCGAAAATACCACTTTCCAAAACACGACTCTCGAACTGCTCGAACTTGTAGCGAAACGGCGAACCCTTCGGCAATAAATACGTCTGCGGCATAGCATGCAAATGCTGCTTGACCACATGAAATCGCGGACGCCTGCGTTCTGCATCGTAGGTCTTCACCAATAAATCCTTCGCAGTTTCACCACGCAACAGAAATGCGACACGCCAATGTTTCCGCTTGCTCAACGGCACCGCGAATTGAAACGAAGAGAATTGTAGTGGCAAGTGCACGCCATGCTGCTCGATGGTGCGCCAATGCGCTGGCTTCAGCGCCGGTTCTACGGCCGTGAATATGTTTTGTACACCAAATATGGGCACATTCAAGGTGTGCAAATCGTCGAGTCGATCAATTTCCGGATAGTAAGAGGCATGCACGAAAATGCTCTCGACTTTGGCGAAATAGATGCTGGTCATTACATAATTGAAGAGTATCCAAGCCATAAGAAATGTGCGCAATGTATTTGTGTTGGAGAAATGATCGACGGGCACACCGAGTTGAACCTTCCAGAAGATTTCGATCAGATCATACCAGCGAGCGTCTTTCATTTTCTCCACATTACGCAAGCTTTCGATGATCCACTTGAGCAGAGCGAATGCGCCAATAATTAGAAAGAAAAATACCAGCAAAGCGCGCCACAATGCATCCTTGTAGGCGTAGACGAAGATCAGATAGGCGGGAAACATTTCTGACGCCGGTACTACCACGTACAGTATGCGCTTCAAGTAGGGGTACAAGGTCTCAATGTGCTCGGCGGCACAGGGCAACACGAACTGTGCGTTGAAGTTGACGTGCGTCGAGCCGGCGATTAGATCGCGCAGCACACCCGTGAAGGTGCCATTGTCCAGGCAGGCGCCGTAGTTCTCGTTGTCCGCTGGTGCTACATATTTCACGGTTGCATTTAATTGCAACACCAGACTACTCGCCATTAAACCATCCACGCCACTATAGCCCACTTGTGGCTGGGGTTTAGGCACGGCGCGTAAGAAGTCTCTGAACATGGAGATGCGCAGCTGATAGTGTTGTAGATTCTTCAATTTGTCGTAGAAGTATGGCTCACCCACAAGCCGACGCTTTAGGACAAATCCCGCGGCTGTGAATGGTTCAAAGGTGTAGATGCCTGCGGCGCTTGTTATAGCGATTGCATCCAAAATCTGTTTGGACCAAACAGCTTTAAATAGTTGTTGCAATTGCGCCTCTTGTGCATTACTCCAAACGAAAATATATTTATGATTCTGCTTGCGCTGTTGTTTCGCGTTCAGCATGTCGGTGATCCACTTGATGTGACTGGCATTATGTCCAGCCAAGCTGAAGACACTCAGGCTATCATAACCGCGCGAGAGTTCCTTTTTATACTTCTCTAACTGCAGTGTAAACCTAGGCAGTTTCGCCATGCAACCGTGTAATTTGTGTTCCACGTGATACAGGGTGTTATTTTGGTCATCATGGTTGACATATACGAAATTGACGCGTGCATCCACTTGAGCGGCAATTTGGCACACGCTTCGGCTCAATTCGTCATAATCGTTTGATGCTACCAAATTGAAATGCGATTGTATATGAGTTCCAGTGGCTTTTACGAGGATTTCGATGATTAGCAGCACTACGACTAAGCGCGCGTAAAACATTTTTGTCAGTGAAGCGTGTTTTGAAAACTTTTTGCCGAAGAGCTTGTCGGCTGAGTGCAATTAGCTAAGCAAATAATAAATAAAGCGAAAATTGGCGAGTAAACACAATCAGCGTTAATTAATTTTTTCAGTTTATTCAACATCATCCTAAATGTAGGCAACAATTTTTGCTCTCCGTTTAGCACTAAAAACATGGCCTACAATTAGGCGTTAGAATAATTTTTTTCTACGATTAATGATCTTTATACTAATATATCATTTTCGTTTTGTGAAAAAAAGGATTTGAGATCCCGAACAATTTCGAGACTTTAATTCTTATTATTAAATTTTAAAAATTCCAACAGGATATTCAGCGTCTTAGACCTCTATGTCAGAATTTTACATTTCACGGTATCGATTTAGATTCAGGGTCTCAGACCACTATCTCTGTCAGAATTTTACAGTTCTCTTTATCGTTGTTTTTTAAATGGGATTTGGGCTTTCGAAATTTTCGGAACATTTAGTTCAAATTATTAGCCAAAAATATGGCTTGTACTTAAAACTACAATGATGCTAATTATTAAAATGCTTTTGCCTGCGACTCAAATCATTTTTCGCAATTTGGAAGCGATAATTTTGCTGTTTTATAAATTCATTTAATTTAAAATTTTTTTATAAAAAATAGTTTTTTCCACCAACAAGTTCAGCAAGAAAAACGACTTCAAGGCAATAAAACGGGACTGCTTAAAAAATCGGGATTTCGGGATTGTTCTTCAACTCCTTTTTTCTAATTTTTCTATAAAAAAAACTGTTTTTTGAATTCATTATTCGAAAAATTATTTCGGAATCCTGAAATTATAAACTGGACTCAATAGAATAATTCGGGATTTCTGAACTTGTTATGCCTTAACGATATTTACTTATTTTTTTTTTTTGTAGTTATTTCCGAAATAAGTTGTTATTAGATTGTTTCATGGACATATTTCGGGATCCCAAATCTACTTTATAAAAAATTCGAGATTTCTGAATTTTTTAAGCCATAATAACATTTAACTAATTTTTTGTTGTTATTTCTGAAATAAATTGTTGTTAGACTGTTCAATGGAAATGTTATTTCGGGATCCCGAATCTACTTCATAGGAAAATGTAGGATTTCAGGATTGCTTATCGTACAACGTCGTGTAGTTTCTTTTTTCTAGTTTTTTTCTGATATAAATTGTTTTTTTGAACTAAATATTCGATAAATTAATTCGGGATACCGAATTTACACACGGGATATACTATACATATTAATATAATAAAATTTCGGAGTTTCGGGTTTTGTATGCCAAAAAGTTCTTTAGTTTCTTTTGATGCTATAACGTTCTGTAATTTCTTTTTTGTAGTTCGTGATCCCGAATTTACAAACGGGATTCCGTAGAAAAATTTGTGATTTTGGCACTGTGCATAACGCTCTTTAATTTAGTTTTAGTAGCTTTTCTAAAATAAATAATTTTTTTTCGACTGTCAATGAATATATGTATTATTGTGGGATTCCGGATCTACACTTTTGATTCCACAGAAAAATTTGTGATTTCGGGATTGCATATGCTATTAGGTTTTTTAATTTATTTTTTGAAGTTCTTTTCTGCAATAAATTGTTTTTTGACTTTTTCATGCGTATATTATTTCGGGATCCCGAATTTTCCACGGAAAATTTCGGGATTGTACAAAGTGTAACCATGTTAAATTTTTGGTATTTTTTATGGAAATAAATTGTTTTTGGACTGTCAATATAATATTATTTCGGGATCCCGAATCATAATTTTTCTGAAATCAGTCGTTAACGACCTTATTATTGCTCTATATATGAGTATGCTAGTTTAAGAGCATTTTATTGGCTGAAACTGTTGGTTCAAATGCCTTGGTACTAACGCTGAAACTACTGAGTATTTCTGTGAACCCACAGACGACACCACATATTTTCTGAAATATTCTAGGGCTATCCGCCATTTATTATTTTTTTATTAAAAAGTATAAATTAATTAAGACAAACAGTCGCTTAGGGCATAGTAGAGACCATATATCAAATTAGTTATGCGTGTAAACACACCCTTATGCCGCCATGTGTTTACATTGCTAATGAAGCGTCCTGCCAAAGCGCTATAAAACCAATTAGTATGGGACACATAACAATAGTTTTCGTTAATCGTGAAAATGTTTTACCTCAAACTAGTCACATTGCTCCTGATTCTCGAAACCTGCACGGCGACTATCGCTTATCATTTGGAGGCTTGGAACGCAACGCTGCCGTTCGCGCACACTGATGACTTACTGCTGGCGCATAAAGCGTGTGAAATCACTACGAAATATGATGCCTACATCTACACAGTGTACACTGGCGCGCAGCAGGATAACACCACATACGATTTGGAATTGAATTTATTGAAATGTATGGCTGAGTTGCCCACACACGTCGCGCCGCTCAAGGCATTGGCCAAAGAGCCACAACGACCCTACAACAGCTTCAGCATCTTTATGTTATCCACGAGCGCTGTCGCGTATCCCGACTATCTGGAGCGCATCGTCAGTGCGTTGAATGAGAAACAAATGCGTAAACATTTTCACAAATACGTCTTCATTTGGCGCAACGCACAAATCACACAATTGCACAGACTGCTCACCGCCGTGTGGCAGCGCAAGATACTCAACGCCGTTGTCATAACCGATGCGCAACACATTTACACTTTCGAGCCATACACCGCAGCGGGTTTCGCGTTGAAACGCATCACCGATGAGCAGTATTTCTACGATAAGCTGAGAAATCTACACAAACATCAACTACGCATCACAATGTTTAAGGATTTCTTGCGCGCCATACCGCGTGAGCGCGCCGCCGATGGTTATAACGGCGTAGACGGTTTGCTCGCGCGCAATATTGTGTCGTATCTCAACGCGTCGGCGAATTACACGCAACCCGCTGATAACGAGAATTATGGCCTTTGCTTGCCGAACGGCTCATTTACGGGCGTACTACACGAGCTGATTGTCGGCGCGGCCGATGTGAGTTTCAATGCGCGCTTTACGCTGCCTTGCGGTGCGGCGCAGGTGGAAGCGCTCTATCCGTACTTTAAGCGCAAGTTGTATTTGGTTGTGCCGGCGGCGGAAATGCAGCCGGAATATTTCATTTTCATCAAAGCGTTCACGTGTACACTTTGGCTGTTGTTGACATTGAATTTCTTTGCGGTTACCGCCATCTTTGCGCTGCTGAAACGCTATGCGGAACATTTGCCGCATGCGGTGCGTATGAAACATGGTCGTTGGTATGAGCTCATCGAAATGTTTCTGCAAACGCAATTAGGCGAACCAGTGGCCGGGTTCTCGCGCATCAGTTCGTTGCGTCAGTTTCTCATCGCTTGGATTTACTTCAGTTATGTGGTGACCACAATCTATTTCGGCAAGTTGGAGAGCAGTTTTGTGCATCCGAGTTACGAGGCGGAATTGGACTCACTGGATGAACTGGCGAATTTGGATGTGCCCATCATTGGCGTGCATACGCTCTTCACAACGGTACAGTCAGCGCTGAAAGCGGCGCACTGGCGTGAGATTGAAAAGCGCGCCGTGTCTTTGCCATTGTACTTCTCCTCCTTCCTTTACGCGGTGCCGTTCGGTATGCGCAAGAACTGGCGTGTTGCTTTTCTGTTGCGTGGTGAGGCGGCGAAAGACCTCTTGATAAAAACCTACGATGTGCAGCGGCGACGTCCGCGATTTCACGTGGTCAAGGAATATTTGCGTGCCATGCCGCAGGAGTATATATTGCAGAAAGGTTCGCCGTTTCGTTATAAGTTTCAGTTATTTCAAGCTGCCGTATTTGAGAGCGGTCTCTTCGATTACTGGAATAGTAATGCATTGCGCTACTCGAGCCAACGTGAATTTCACAAACTTGAGGAGTTCTATGAGGAGTTACCGAACGACTTGGATTTCGATTTGAGTGAAATAACGAGCATCGATGGCGGCATTGCGGATCGTACGCGTAGACATGTTGTGCTGAGCATGCATATACTGCAGGGCGCATTCTACTTGTGGGGTTTTGGTATATTGTTCAGTATACTAGGTTTTGTTGTGGAATATGCCTGCTGGTGGTATAGAAAGAGAAAAGTGAAGCAATAGTGTTTGGAAGTTTTGTAGAATTGTTAGAAAACTTTATTGAAAATTTGTAGAACTTTTTATAAATTTGTAGAATATATTTTGAAAATTTGTGGACTTTGAAAATCTATAGAATTTTTGAAATTTTGTAGCATTTTTGATAATTTGTACAATTGTTGTAAATTTGTAGTTTTTAAAATTTTGTAGAATTTTAAAAATTTTGTAGAATTTTTAAAATTTTGTAGTTTTTGAAATTTTGTAGAATTTGTGAAATATTGTAGAATTTTTGAAATTTTGTAGAGTTATTGAAAATTTGTAGAATTTGTGAAATATTGTACAATTTTTGAAATTTTGTAAAAATTTTGAATATTCGTACAATTTTTGAAATTTTGTAGAATTTTTGAAATTTTGTAGAATTTTTGAAATTTTGTAGAATTTTTCAAATTTTGTAGAATTTTTCAAATTTTGTAAAAATTTTGAAAATTCGTACAATTTTTTAAATTTTGTAGAATTTTTGAAAATTTGTACAATTTTTGAAATTTTGTAAAAAATTTTTAATATTCGTACAATTTTTGAAATTTTGTAGAATTTTTGAAATTTTGTACAATTTTTGAAATTTTGTAAAAATTTTGAAAATTCGTACAAGTTTTGAAATTTTGTAGAATTTTTGAAAATTTGTAGAATTTTTGAAAATTTGTAGAATTTTTGAAAATTTGTAGAATTTTTGAAAATTTGTACAATTTTTGAAATTTTGTAAAAATTTTTAAAGTTTGTAGAGTTTTGAAATTTTGTACAATTTTTGAAATTTTGTAAAATTTTTTAAACATTTGTAGAGTTTTTGAACCTTGGTAGAATTTTTAAAATTTTAAAGAGTTTTTGAAGTATTGCACAGTTTTTTTAGTAGGTGAACCCACTGAAGAAAAGAAAATCTTTTTTTCAATTCAATTAAATTTTTTTAAAATCCTAGACTAAAAAATATATGTATACCAGGCCTTAGATACTCCAATATATACTACCCTTCTATTCTACACTGCTTACTTGGTATTGCTTTGAATTTTTATTCTACAAAAATTGTTTATAAATTTGACAAAATCGTTGTGAAATCTCGTCCGAAATATTTATTTTGTGCATTTCTAAATTTTAAGTGACGTGTAAATCGGTTATTAGTAAAAAAAGAAGAATTCAATAAAATGTCTTACAATAGCAGCGGCATAGATTTTGATTACTTACTCACAAAAGATTTTCTGCTATTTCTCGACCTATGTCGCGATCCAAATCAGGTCTTCACGCCAAACTCCGACGAAAGTTGCTTGGCGCAACTGTGGCTGGACAAGCTGTGCCGTTACGATTGCGCCGACTTGGATGAGCGACGTTTGCGCAACATCTACATGAGCTATCTGTGCTGTTGCCTCATTGAGGGCGTTTTGAAGGGACCGTTTTCGGATCAACCGCGCGACGGTCGTCTACAAATGGTGAACTTCAATGCAGTCAAAAAGCAACCGCTCTCCTGCCCGGTAGTGTGTCCAGGTGATTTGTAATTTATTTCGTAAAAATTACTGCGTGAATTCATAAAGCAATTCCATCTGCAGCCCGGACCCCTTATAAGGGGTGTGAGGATCCCAAATCAAAACGTTTCTCAGATAATTGTGAACAACAATTGGGCAGCTGTTACAGCAGTGACAATGTCGGCAACAGTGTGGCCGCTGGCAGCAGCGTGGAGAGCAGCGTGCATCGTGAAATTATGCGTTGCAGCACACCCGAGGTACGCTTCAGCACGGACATACAATGTGAACCGAGTGCGACTGGCATAAAGCGGCGCTCTTCGGGCAATGTCTTCAGCAATTATATGGTGCGTGAGATTATCACACCGAGCGCCTACAATACACTCTCATCGGAGTGTAGTATGCCATGCGATTGTTGTCAGGAGTACGATGTATTTGCGAATATGAAGGACACGTTTCGTCGGGATGTCATCGTACTGTTGAAGGCGATTGAGGCAGAGCTGAGCGGCTATGTCGGCAGCGGTTGCAATAAGTATTTGGAAAGTGAGCTGTTGCGTTATAAGAGTTTCATAATGAATTTCTCGCATATCGCTCGCGTTCTGAACAAATTAAAATCGCAGTCGGCATTGCGCTCGTTCTTGCTCTTGAGTTTACAAGATGATTTGATCAAGTTAATCAATGAACCGATTTGAGTGTGTGTGGTAACTTCCTGTTTTTTGTTAATATGTTTGCTAAATAAAGTGGTGATTGTATTCAGAAATGTTTGATTTGTCGGAAAAATTTAACTTTTGTGCCCTAAAAAAGCCCGGTTTCCACGATGAGAACTCACGATATTCAGTTCGACGTAATCGCAATGGATCGAGTTTATATCCGGACAAGGGCTTACCCTGCTACAGGATCCAGAACGAAGCTGCGCAAGGGTCGCTCTTGATTCTCGCGGCTCTTCGTCCGCAATGGATGGTGGTTTGACTCCAAGTACGCTATTAACTGAGAGGGAGTCGGTAAAAATGCTTATGGCTCCACTGTGAATGGCTTTCATTGCTAGTCGGAAGCTTGTTGCTTTCAAAATCTGGTCGGTTAGTAGCTTTATGTCGTCGGCGTAGCTGAGAAAAGACCTCTTGATGCTCCTAGGAAGCGTTTCCGTTGCAAGCAGGTGACTGCAGGAACTACAGATTGAACTTCTTCGTGTTAAATCTGAGGCTGACTTTCTGGGATAGTTTTTATTCGTCGAACTAACTCGTTAATCTTTAGTACTTCTTTGAAACACTAAAGTTTCTGAACTATGCATTTTGAACGTAATGGTTTTTGGTATAAGACGTTGAAAATGGCTTCATTATTTTGTGGTGCTCGTTTTCCGATGTTAATATTACCTTCTGACGCCTTTATTCATTAACAAAGTTTTTGTAGCCCGGTAAAAAGCGCTTTGAATTTAATCAGTGTTTCTCTTTGTGATTCTTGTGATTTTAAAAATTATAGAGAAATATTTTATTGATGCATTTTAACGCATCTAAATTGAACTTCGAAAATAAAAGACGTAATATTTTTTCTACACAAATAAATTGAAATAAGTATAACAAAAATAAACTGAACACGAAGCATGAAATGTGATGACAGAAAAATTTGCATAATCTACAAAGTGATCCAACTTAAAAAGGAAGAAACGCCAATTGAAAACACCACAAAAGCCGATCGAAAGAGAGGCTTCCGCTACAGTGTGTTCAACATGTGCCTGAGTTTGAAGAACTTTTGCAAAACTTGCCGAGGTTTGTATAACAAAATGTGATTTTGTACTTGTTAGTTATAGTTTAAGGGTTAAGAAAAATATATTTTGGAAAAGTTAAATTTAGAAAAAAGTCGTACAATTTGCAGTGAATAATTTTGGTTTGAAAAGTTATCATGAAAACTATTTGAAAACGGTCCTGATTTTAGCCGGAAACTAACGCTTATACATCCACATTGGTTTTAGCTTGCTCACGAACCGATTTCAATATTTTTCAACAGATGGCGATATTATTCTTATGACGTACATACTTTAAGCTTTAACGACTTTATTTTTAAAAATTTGAATATGCATTTTGAAATAAAATTTTTTTGATAATGAATTTTTGCTTTGAAAACTTGCAGATTTTTTTTTGAAAATGTGCAGAATTTTTTGAAATTTTATAAATTTTTTTTGAAAATTTGTAGAATTTTGTTGAAACATTATAGAATTATTGAAAATTTGTTAAATTTTTGGAATATTGTAGAAATTTTGAGAAGTTATGGAATTTTATTTTTCGAAAATTTTGGTTTTGTAATTTTGAAAATTTGTAGAATTTTTGAAATACTGTAGAATTTTTGAAGTAGTGTGAAATTTTTAACATTTTGTAGAATTTTTGAAGATTAATAGAGTTTTTAAAAATTTTGAATTTTCAAAAAGTTTGTGTTTTTGAAAACTTAGCTTTTTTTAACTTGTATAATATGTTTTGAATATATGATACCGAGAGTTGAAGAGGGAAGCAAGACGCATTTGTAGACAGAAAAAGAAAGAGGCCGAAATGCGTGAGTACGAAGAGCTTGATAAGCTGGCCGACAGGGGTAATGCTCGAAAATTCTACGAAAAGATGCGGCGGCTTACAGAAGGTTTCAAGACCGGAGCATACTCTTGTAGAACCCCCGAAGGTGATCTAGTCACTGATGCCCAAAGCATACTTAAATTATGGAGGGAACACTTCTCCAGCCTGCTGAATGGCAGTGAACACATAACACCAGGAGAGGGCGAACCCGATTCCCCAATCGATGACGATGGAGCAGACGTTCCATTGCCCGACCATGAAGAAGTTCGAATAGCAATTGCCCGCCTGAAAAACAACAAAGCGGCAGGGGCCGATGGATTGCCGGCCGAGCTATTCAAACACGGCGGCGAAGAACTGGTAAGGAGCATGCATCAGCTTCTTTGTAAAATATGGTCGGACGAAAGCATGCCCAACGATTGGAATTTAAGTGTGCTATGCCCAATCCATAAAAAAGGAGACCCCACAATCTGCGCCAACTACCGTGGGATTAGCCTCCTCAACATCGCATATAAGGTTCTGTCGAGCGTATTGTGTGAAAGATTAAAGCCCACCGTCAACAAACTGATTGGACCTTATCAGTGTGGCTTTAGACCTGGTAAATCAACCACCGACCAGATATTCACCATGCGCCAAATCTTGGAAAAGACCCGTGAAAGGAGAATCGACACACACCACCTCTTCGTCGATTTCAAAGCTGCTTTCGACAGCACGAAAAGGAGCTGCCTCTATGCCGCGATGTCTGAATTTGGTATCCCCGCAAAACTAATACGGCTGTGTAAACTGACGCTGAGCAACACTCAAAGCTCCGTCGGGATCGGGAAGGACCTCTCCGAGCCGTTCGATACCAAACGAGGTTTCAGACAAGGCGACTCCCTATCGTGTGACTTTTTCAACCTGCTTCTGGAGAAAATAATTCGAGCTGCAGAACTCAACAGAGAAGGTACCATCTTCTATAAGAGTGTGCAACTGCTGGCGTATGCCGATAATATTGATATCATCGGCCTCAACACCCGCGCCGTTAGTTCTGCTTTCTCCAGACTGGATAAGGAAGCAAAAGAAATGGGTCTGGCAGTGAACGAGGGCAAGACGAAATATCTCCTGTCATCAAACAAACAGTCGTCGCACTCGCGACTTGGCACTCACGTCACTGTTGACAGTCATAACTTTGAAGTTGTAGATAATTTCGTCTATCTTGGAACCAGCGTAAACACCACCAACAATGTCAGCCTGGAAATCCAACGCAGGATTACTCTTGCCAACAGGTGCTACTTTGGACTGAGTAGGCAATTGAAAAGTAAAGTCCTTTCTCGACGAACAAAAGCCAAACTCTATAAGTCGCTCATAATTCCCGTCCTGCTATACGGTGCAGAGGCTTGGACGATGACAACAACCGATGAGTCGACCTTAAGAGTTTTCGAGAGAAAAGTTCTGCGAAAGATTTATGGTCCTTTGCGCGTTGGCCACGGCGAATATCGCATTCGATGGAACGATGAGCTGTACGAGATATACGACGACATTGACATAGTTCAGCGAATTAAAAGACAGCGGCTACGCTGGCTAGGTCATGTTGTCCGGATGGATGAAAACACTCCAGCTCTGAAAGTATTCGACGCAGTACCCGCCGCGGGAAGCAGAGGAAGAGGAAGACCTCCACTCCGTTGGAAGGACCAAGTGGAGAAGGACCTGGCTTCGCTTGGAATATCCAATTGGCGCCAAGTAGCGAAGAGAAGAAGCGACTGGCGCGCTGTTGTTGACTCGGCTATAATCGCGTAAGCGGTGCCTACGCCAGTAAAGAAGAAGAATATGTTTTGAATATATGTAGAAATTTTTAAATTTTTTGAAAAATTGTAAAAGTTTTCAAAATTTGTTGAATTTTTGGAATATGTATTGTAGAATTTTGAGAAGTTTTGCGATTTTATTTTGAAAATTTTGGTTTTGTAGATTTTTTTAAATGTGTAGAATTTTCGAGATATTATAAAAGTTTTTGAATTTTGGAGATTTATGGAATTTTTGAAAATTTTGAATTTTTGAAACTTGTAGAATTTTTTTAACTTGTATAATATATTTTGAATATATGTATGTAGATTTTTTAGAGTATTGTAGATTTTTTAAATGTTATAACATTTTTGAAAATTTGTAGAATTTTTTCACAACTTGTAGAATTATTTTTTGAAAATTATAGAATTTTTGAAAATATGTGAGGTTGTTTTGAAAATTTGTTAAACTTTTGAAGTATTGTAGAATTTTTGAAAATTTGTGGTATTGATTTAAAATTTTTTTTAATTTTTGGAACATTGTAAATTTTTGAAAATTTGTGGAGTTTTTTTTTACATTTTTAGAAAGGTTTGTTTTTGTGTTTTTTCTATTCTGTAGAGTTTTTGAAAATTTTGAATTTTAGAATACTTGTAGAATTTTCTTTTTGATTTTTAGAATATTTTTAAATTTTTTTTTCGAGTTTTTGAAATATTGTAGAGTTTTTTAATGGGTAAACTACTTTAAGCCCACTGAAGTTTTAATTTGCCCCTTAGAAGTACTGAAGGTCCCTACATACATACATACATCCACATATAATTCCAAAAAAATTTGTATATCAGACTCATAGTCGTCTACAGCAAATTCTCTGTTATAAATAAATGCTTTTAGTGCGTGCTTCTTCACATTGCAACATTGTTGATGTTAGATACATACATAAGTACCATATGTATTCACGCTGCTCTCCGCTTTTACGCTCACTCGTGCGCCAACGAAAAGTCTTCGCGCTTGGCGACAATTCTAAAATCACTTGAAAACATTTTTCTTTCCAGTTTGCGTGCGCGTGTTGTGCGAAATTTCGCGCATAGAAAATATTCGAATACTTTCCTTGGAAACTTTCACTGCTTTCTTTTGTTGCTATTCGCCACGCAGCGATGCTGTGAACTTTCTACCATCAACAGCGCATTCTTTGCGCTTTAAATTTAGCAACAGCCAAAATACTAGCGAATTTTAGTTCCACACAAGTGCACATATTTATTTATAGTTTCGAAATATTTCAGAACTATGTACAACACACGGCTTTTATTTGAATTCCAAACCTGTTAATACGCAATATTAATTTTTGCTCTTGCGTGAAAGTATAATAAATTATAAAATTAATTCGGAATGTCGCAATTAGTTATAAATTGTGTGTCGTTTAGCTGCGATATTCATATACTTACACGTGCTTGTATGAAATACCCAGTAGGGAATTTAATTACAAAAAACATACATTTTTGATGACTCATTTCTGATCATTTTTTTTTTTTGAAAATTGTAGAATTTTTGAAAAATTTAGGATGATTTCGAAAAAAATTTTAAATATGGTAGAATTTTTGAAAATTTTTAGGATAGTTTTGAAATTTTGTACAGTTTTTGGAAAGTTTGTAGGTTTTTTTAACTTTTAGAACTTTTTAAATTTTGTAGAATTTTTGAAAATTTATAGAATTTTTGAAAATTTATAGAATTTTTGAAAATTTACAGAATTTTTGAAAATTTATAGAATTTTTGAAAATTTTAAATTTTGCAAACTTGTAATTTTTTTTTTATATGTGGAATGTTTTTTTTTTTTAATTTTAGATTTTTTTAAATTTTGTAGAATTTTTGAAACTTTTTAGTATGACTTTGAAAATTTGTTAAAGGATAGGATAGTTTTGAAAATTTGTTGAATTTTTTAAATAATACAGAATTTTTTGAAATATTGTAGAATTTTTAGAATATTGTAGAACTTTTGGAATATTTTAAAAGTTTTGAAAATTTATGGACTTATTTTTGGAAAATTTGTAGAAGTTTTGGAGAGCTTGTAGGTTTTTTTAACTTTTAGAATTTTATTAAATTTTGTAGAATTTTTGAAAATTTTGAATGTTGGAAAATTTGTAGATTTTTTTTAGTTTGTAGAATGTTTTTTTGAAAAAAAAAATAGATTTTTTTTAAATTTTGTACAATTTTTGAAATAGTGTAGAGTTTTTTTTATATTATTTGATTTCAAAAGGTATTGTAATAACATAAGTAATAATAAAATCTTTCCTGGGATGATATTTCCTATTGGGTTTTTATGGTTTTTCATTTGTAAATATGTTTTAAATGCACTGTTAATGAAATATTGACAATATTGTATTAAAATAAAGGCAGTTTAAAATATGGCATACGACTCATTAAAGAGTTTCGGGAAATTTATAGAAAAGTAATATAAATATCTCTTATTTCTCAGAATTTTTAAATTGTTTGCTGAATCATTTACATACATATACCTAAAAGCTTTTTTTCTTCACCAAAATATTTTTATCAAACTTTGCGTAATTTAATGATTTTAATGACTTCAAATTTTAATTTTTTTAATCATACATAAAAAAAAAATCATAAATAAAACTGGTTCATCTCTCAAACATTCACCCTTTATCTTCTTAAAACTGTTTTGTGAAAAGAAAAAAATATCACAAGCCACTCTGTACTCTTCGAATACACTTTTCTCCATAATTTTTTCGAATGTCGTGCTCAAAAGAAAATATATTTCGTTTCTTCAAAAAAAAAAAAAAAAAGAAACAAATCATACTTTTTTTTGTGTGTTTCCCATTGCAATTGGACAACCGAAACTTGTCAAACGACTACGTCACTCGCTGTCATTTTGAAATTACGAACATAATAATCGATTCTAGTCAAAGATTTTAAATCAAGTTGCTATTCCAAAATTTTTACTATCAAAATTCTGCGTAGAACATGGACTCAGAAGATAATATCGGCTATCAGTTGGCGGAAAATTTTATATTCTTTCAAGATATCGTAAAGAAGCCCGAAGAAGTGTTCGACTGCCGCTCGCAAGAATACAAATTAGCAAACGCTTGGCTAAACAAATTGTCTATGTTTGGCTTTGAGACGATCGAAGACATGCGACTGCGCAATGTTTATATGAGTCATCTAGTCGCATGTCTGAATTACGGTAAACTTACTGGACCTTTCACTTCAATGCCCAGTCCGGACGGCGTGCTCGACAAAAGCGACTTTCAAACGCAGGATAAGCCACGCCAAGCAGTCTGTCCACGACCAAAGCCCGGCATGTCGGCCTCACAAAAAGCTTGTCTCAACCCCAAAGGAGGCGGCGGTCGGCCCTGTGAATGTGATTATGTGTGTTGTGACCAAAACGAGCAGAAGAAAGATTGCAGCGGCATGGGCGCAGCCTCGACGTTCGATCACATTTGCGGCTATGTGATGCAGTATGTGAATGTGCCCACTTGCTTGGACAGCCAGCTGCGCGCAACAGTCGAGCACAATCAATACCACGCACACGATGTGTTCCCGAACTGTGCGGATGCTGCGGCCGCAACAACATCGGCGGCTTTTTATGGCCACAAAGCGGATGAGAAATGTGTTGGTGGCGCTTTTGTTGCGACGAGTAACTGTACAACCTGCGGTGAGAACATGGAATTCGATCATCAATTTGTGCGCAGCCAAATAACGTCGTTACTGGACGCCATCGCATCCGAACTGCGTGGCGAGCAGTCGCCGGGCGCGAATGATTATCTGGAGTATGAGTTGGCGCGTTATAAGAACTTCAAACTGCAATTTCCCCAGGTGGCCGAAAAGATAGCCAAGCTGAAGGCAGAACAGTCGCTACGGTCGTATTTCTTGCTGAATTTACAAAATGATCTCGTGAAGTTGCTGAACGACTGCTGCCTGCAGCCCGAAGTGAATATGAGGCCGACATGCAATATGCATTAGTGGCGGGGTTTTGAAGCATTTTTTCATATTTATTTTGCTAATTATTGGCGCGGTTGTTTGAGCGCCTGGTCCATGCTTCGTGCTAACTATATTTTTTACTTGCGTTGTATTCTTCCGATCTGTACGACACAGTTTGAGTTTGTGAATAAAAAAAAAAACAAAATGTTCGTAAAAAGAGTACAATATACATCCCGAACAGCTGACTGAATATTCTAGGACGCTAAGGAATTCAAAATTGTTTTTGATTCCAGGTCCATTCGGCGACAAATATTTTAATGTGTCGGTCGAAACTATATTTTACATCGTATATATAGCCATAAAGACTGCTCTTTGACTTAGAGACAGTGGACGGTCTGAAGGAAGAGGTCAGAGTTATCATAATTATAGTGAGTTCAGAAGGGTCTTGTGTGCGGCATTGCTTGGGAATGATTGGGCTTCCGATGCTGATGTGGAGGGGAAGGGACAGGCTTCAGAGTCTGTTTGAGTCCGGGTTTTCTGCTTACAGGGCATTGGCCTCTAAATGCATTTTTGAATCAGAGACACCTATATGATAATTCGGGGTGATTTTGTGGAGCTCGGGTCGAGGACTGAGCGCATGTAATTGCAGAATACCCTATGTACTTGGACGTTAGGGATCTGGGTGGTATGGGGGTTAGCTGGACTGATAGATGTACAGATGTTAGCGGTGTGATCTCCACTAGTCGGGATGCCGCATTACAGTTAAGTTCGTTTGTGTTTGAGTTGTTTAGGCGACGAAGGGTTAGCTTATTGTGTGAATGGTGTGTGCGTATTTGGTTCAACCCCTGGTCACCAGTCCTTAACTGGTAGTAGTTTCTGCTACAAGGTCCGACCGGAGACTTAATTCTGGTACCACGGGGAGCCCTTGGAGTGCGCTCCAACCGCTCAAGGGAGCTGGTACTTGGTACTGAAAATTTCATGGCCTGGAATAACCCCTGGCACTCTATTGAAATCGACTTAGAATATAACTGAATTAACTCTTCCTTATATCCGGTCCTGAACGGCTACGGACGAAGACTGCATATTTCATTTCTTTCTCTTTCGTCACTCGACCTAACTTAGCCAGTTCGTAAGGTTCAACATTATCATTTATAAATTTTCATCTAAATTTTCAAGCTTAAAAAATCAAAATTCGTGGGGATCAATCATATCCATATTTTAATGAATGGAAACATCAACAAAACCCTATAATCTCACTAAACGACCCACTGCTAATATCAATTTCTATTTCTCTTCCTTGCAGGACGCTCCAACAAAAACGAACGCCAAGACGTCACCGATGTCATGCATCCAAATCAACAACAACAAATTCACACTCAATCTCAATCTCAAGCACAAAATCATTCCAACAATATGTCACCACAACGTACATCATTAGCCGCCTCGTCGGCTTCATCGAAACGCATCTCGTCAAGCATTTCTGTGCAATTACCAGCCGCTGGCTTGGGTTCGCGACCAAGCAGCATCATCTCAACCAGCGCCAGCTTGGATGAGGGCGGTTTCAATGAACCCTCACCGGAGATCAAAGCCAAACTGAAGCCTGCCTATGATTTCGAGTCGGTCAATGGCCGTAGCGTCACTGGCGTGTGTGCCGATGTGGATGAATGTGACCGCAGCCGTAAGCCAACCGTCGAAGAGGCAGAGAAGCCCAGTTTAAATTACGTGGATGTGGGCTATCGTCTCAATCCGGACGGCAGTGAAGCGCGTGAAGTTTTTGGCGAGTCGGAACTCTACGACACCGCCAAAGTGACTGAAATGCATAAGAAATTCCATGCTAATGGATTTGCACAGGAGACCACCACCGTGTATGCAACGATTAAAACGGAAGTAACAACAGCCGTTGAGCTCTACTATCCCGGCGGTAAGCTGGCTAAAGAGCAACGCGACCGTGAACGTGTTAGCGGTATATTGCATTCGCCAACGAAATCCATTGGCAGCAGTGGTTCGCCGGTGAAAACCGCAATCACCGCCTCACCACCTGTGGGCGTTGTCTCGCCCATACGTCGACGCAGCTCCGATGTGAGCGTCAAGTCCACACCGCCCATGTCACCCACATCGATCGGTAGCGGCAGCGGTGGCAGTTGTAGCGGCACAGCAAACACGAACTCGACCAGCAACACACGTTCGATTTCGTCCATTGCTGTGGCGGCGGTGGGCCAAAATAAGGGCATCGCACCCATCGCTTCGCTCGATACGCAGGAGGAATTCGATAGCTCTGAACTGCCGGCATTGCCAGAGCGTCCGCCACCGCTTAGTGCGCTAAATACAACTATGCTAGCGACTGCTAGTGACAAGCAGTGCAATGCTTTGGACATGCAAGACCTGGAATATGCGGACAGTAGCGCTGGCGAGGATGAGGATGATTTGATGCGCGCAATCGAGGCGGACGATGATGACGATGATGTGCATTTGGATGTAAGCGAGGCACCACTAGCCACCGTAGCCGAGGAGGAGGAAGATGAGAAACTAATTATAACAACAGTGGCGGCGACGCAGGTGGTCATACCGCGCGAAGACAGTCTGCCCGATGCTATGACCGCCGACGAGGCGGAACAATTGTTGAGCTCAAGGTGAGTCCATTTACTTAGTATGTACAGCAGCATTAGGATGTGTTGCCATATGTGACATCTTATAAGTTAATTATAAGTTAAATTTAAGCAATCTTAGATATAATTAGTGATTTTGTTTTAGTAATTACTCAATATTGGTTAGGGCTTAGGTTTAATATTTATATTTAGTCTTTAAGCACTTAAAGTTTCGGTCATATGTTTACTCGATAAAGAAAATATATTAAGGAGAGATAAGGGAATTCTGAGTACTTGAAAAAAGTTAAAAGTTTTTTTAATTTAAGAGCAATACAAATGATTCCTGTAGACCGGATCCTCAACACTGAGATTGATACAGAAAAACTGTTATATCTCATATTTTCCGGTGGAATTTACCCAAAAAATAACCCACTTGTAAATCTCTATTTCACATCATACAAATCTTTGTTGTGACCTCCAAAAAAATAGTGGATGGACCACTCCATATTAATCGAAGAATATTATATTACCTTAATTTTTGACTGAATCTGACGTGATTTTTTAAGTTGCGGGTTATTTTTGGAGCATCATTCACGAGTTTGTTGGACAGTTTCGACGTGTTATCCACAGACTTATGTTTCGTGACCAGTAATGATGCGTTTGAAGAATGTAGAGTCGGCAGTTGCATTGTCGAACATCTGCTTCGCGACCTCTACTCGAAGTCGTTTTATGAAAAGATTCAGGTCCTTCGATGCGAGTTTAGCATTGATACGCTTCATACTTACCTAAAAGACTAACCAAAATATGTTGTGTCGATCCATAAAAGATATTGAAATCCTCTGCTGTCTTTCTAATGCTAACACGACGATTTTTGAGCACTATTTCTTTAAATTTTTCGATGTGATCGTCATTAAGATAGGTCTGAGGTTACGATGGCTTCATAACCTTCACTGAATGCGATGACTTCTTAAACTTCACAGAATGCTTTGTGCCATTCAAACTATTGTGTTGGTGATAAAGTAGTCTAGGAAAAACAGTTAAACGATTAAATTGCGGGCACAATTTATGATTGCTAGTCCGGGTCAATTTTGATCACACGAAATTCTATATAATTCCATAAAAATGTGTTGGTGATAAAGTAGTAAAGGAAAAACAGTTAAATGATTAAACAGTGAAATTATTGCCAGTCCGGGTCAATTTTGATCAGATGCAATATTAAATCATTTTATAAAATTATAAGTAGAACTTTTTAAACATATAATTTTCATGTTTTGAAAACAATAATTTAAAATCACCCTCAAAATATGTGAGGTTCTATTGCCTGTCAGAAATGACCTTGAGTAGGTATCAGTAATTGGGGGTCTAATCTGTCTAATAAGCTGTTCGGCTTGGACTTTATTTTGGTCTTCTTTTGCAAGCATATCTTTCCTAAACCAAAATCCATGAGTTCGAGTTATTAGAGTTATTGAATTGCACCGTTATCTCTCTAAATCGAATGCGATGATTTTCTAGTAAACATTTCTTAACACTGAGCTGTTATTGAAGTTATTTAATTGAGCTAGATTGAATTCCCATCAATCTCTTGCAGTGAATTATTTTTGCCTTAATCACCGCTTTATCTCTCAGAAATATTGTACTCTCAGTATCGATTACGCAGTCAGTATTTCCACAGTGCATTTGGTATACAGTCAAACTCCTCATAAGCGGTCATATGTCGTGTTTTGTCCTGTTAACGGAGCTGTTTATTTAAAAGGACGTAGCAAAAGCGAGTTTTCAAAAAGAATTCTTAGAGTTGGAAGCTGCAACTCAGACCAATATTTCTATTGAACTAATAACTGCGAGTCAATGTGAGCCCGGAGTAAATGAATGACATTTATCCCAATAGTTTCCCTTGGGTCACCGCGAACCAGACGGCTCCAGGGCTAGTTAATTTGTTTACTGTGATCATCTTAAAAAAGATTGTCTCAAACAAAGCAAAAAAAAAAAAATTAATACGAATTTTAAAAAGCGGAGTCTACAAATTGTACACAATTTTCTTTACGCATTATATGAAATCTTGTCCGTTTAACAGAGAGAATTTGAACGAAACATTACCAAAATAGTGACGTCTCCGGTAATTGGAACGTTATCATGTCTGGTTATAGAGATCGATTTTGTATGAAATTAATAATGAAAACGTTGTATTAAAGAAGTGTGACCGGTTATGGGAGGTGGCCGGTTATGAAAGGTGTCCGGTTATAAGAAATGATAGAGATTATAGGAGATGTCCAGCTATGAGGACTCTGCGTAATACTTCTAATGACTCGGAACATCTTTTCTGATACACATTGAAATATTTTCCAGTTCTAATTCCAATGCCATTGGAAGTACACTATTTAAAGCAAGTAATGTGCTTGACAAGTGTCAGAGAAGCTTTGTTTTACCAATTTAAAGCAAAAATTTTACCGAATGGGGACTTTTCCCAATATACTATATAAAATTTTGCTGTATTTTAGCACTATATATTTAAGAAAAGTTGAGACGTGCCTCATAAACCAACTGGGAATTCACATCCCGGCTTTTATCTAACCAAATTTAATGCAAAAGTTGAAGAATGTGTGAATCCATATAAACCTGCCACCATATTTTTAGTGCACATACTCATACCACAACCCAAAACATGTACACACATACAATTCTACATTCATAATTACATATTTATACATACAACAGTTCCAGTCACGTATCACAACTGCATTTGGCTTTTAAATAGCATTTAAAACTTTTCCTCAAACTATCTAAAGCATACTCAATGCGCTTAAAATTGTTAGTGTGATAACTGCACGTAATTATAGCGCCCGCACACACATACACATGCGTCGCCGAATAAAAGCGAATCAGAGAAATTATGATTTGCGGTGACAAAAGGACAAATAAACACACACTCCTCACAGACATAGTACGTATAGTTTCATTAGCCCATCTGTGTTTGAGGATTCAAGCAAATATTTACATGTGTGCATGCATATGTGTATGTGTGTGCTTTTTCAAAATTTACTGTATAATCTTAACATTGCATTTAGATAATACTATTTGAATAATTTATGCATGCCGCTTGTTGTTGTTGTACTGCAGGTGTGCCACTAGATATGTGCCAACATGCATACATGCGTACATACATACATACATATGTATATGTACATGATGTTGGCTTGTGTGCTAAGAAGCACTTGAGTGTTTGCTCTTGAGTTATTGAGTGCATTGAAAGAAGCATACTTGGAGGCGCACTTCAGCGCTTGTGCGCTTTATTGCAGCGCTAGTGTGTTGCTGCCGAAAGTTTTGCGCATATGAATTGAATTATTCGCTGGCTTTTCACAAAGCTTGCTGATAGCTGGCATTGCGGGTGCAAGGCGTGCCTTTTAGTAATTTCTATGCATTGATGATTTATGGTTTGGAAATTTTTGAAAGTGAGTTTAAGTGTTTTTTTTTTGTTTTGAAATTATGATTTGTATATATATATTTTTTTTTTAATTTCCTTTAAAGGAATTCGTTACTAAATATATTTTATTATTAAAAATATCATTTTTAGACACTCAGACCGTTTTTCAAAATATTGTAGGAATGTTTTTAAACTTACATTTTTTTTTTTAAATTAAAATTGAATTTAATTTTTATTATTTTTTTTTGTTAAATTAATTTTGTTTTTTTAATTTAAATTACATTTTTTTTTTAAATTTTTTGTTTTTTAATTTAAATTAAATTTTTTTAAACATTTTTTTTAATTCAAATTAAAAACTAAAAATAAAAAGAAAACAAATAATAAGTTTAAAATTTGAATTTAATTAATAAATAAATATTTTAATTCTTGAAAAATTAATTCGCTCGAAATTTTAAATTTTTAGTTTTTTTTTGTATAAAAAATACATAGAAATGTCTTGTGTCGCAAATACTACTTTTTATTGCTGTCTCCCACGAATTTTTAATACTCTCTAATTTAGTAAATGAAGACATCAAACTTCTTATGGTTATTTATTTAAAGTAATCGAATTCAGCGTAGCTAAATTTCCACTGAAATTTAATGCGCACATAAATTTATCGAAATCTTATTGCTTTGGTCGTATACTTTGGCGCCTTTTTAACGGTTATGCGGTCATTTACATCAACCAACCCCATAGAATCAGCTGTTAGACTGCTTGTATTGCCATTAGATATGAATTCAAACATACATATGTACATACCCAGTAGGAATTTTTTTTTAGTGCTGCTTTGTACTATAAGAAAAGTATTTCCTCAAGAGTACATAAAATTTGATTTTTCTTGTTTTTCAATTTTTAAAAATTCTAAAATGTATAAAAAACGTTAATTTCGGTTATATAATACCCTACACAGCTGCATTTTTTATCTCATAAAAATGTAAAAATGATCTGTTTTTGATCCAGACAGATAGTTGGAAATAATGCGACATAGGGGAACTGTTTGCATAGAATTTAGTAAGAAACTATTTTTCAATGTAATCATTACTAAAAATATGGTAAAAATATAACATTGATGATTTTTTTTTTATTTTATTTTATTTTATTTTATTAAAGCTTATTAATTAATTATATAATAACTAGATACTAGTCACTCATTACAGACTAGTTGCTGAGAAACTGATTTTATTCAGTGGATAATTCTCAGCAGTTATTTGTATGCGACTTACTATATTTGTTTATTGTTTTAAATCATAAATTTTAAATAAATAGTGTTTATGTAACTAGTAATAAACTAGTTATTACTGTTACTAGTTGCATATGAAACAGTATGTTTTACTAAATTTGTTTATTATTTTAATCATAAATTTTTACCAACTAACCCTAATGTAACTAGTAACAAACTAGTCATTACCGTAACTAGTTGCATATGAAACCGTATTTTTTCATACATTCCAGTTCCCCCAGCAAACCATTCATAATCTTCTGCAATAAAAATGCAACCAATACATTGACAAGAGCACCTGCTTCATGCAACAGTTGAGACTAAACTTAAACACATAATACTGTTTCTGCCACGCCTATTCAAAGCTAGTTCGCGCTTTTATTTTGTCAATGGCAAAATAAGTCGCTTTAAACATGTCGCCATTATATTTCAGCACATACATAGCCATACAGGAGACATACTTACTCGGCGTTGTGTGTGTACGCATTTGACGCTCGTGTTTTTGTCTGCCATGAAAAGCTTGTTTTGTAAGTGTGTTGCGCCTTTTGAAGCGCTTTATACGCTCTGGGTTCCTTGACATTTTATAAAAGACTTGTCCACACAAACGCAATTATTTACATACTCACAGATACACACACACACAAACAACAGACACACATGAGCAGACGCAAATGTAGACTTTGTAATGCATTACAGCGGCTGTCTGACCGAGTGACTGACTGACGTACGGACGGACTGAGTAACCAAAGTGCTTTCATCAATGTACACAGCAGTTCATTTAAATCTTTTAAAGAGGCTTTTGTGAAATTTGATTTTTTTCTTTGCGGCTTCGTCATATTGAAAAATATGTTAATAAAATAAATGAGAGGGAAAATTTAATACTTTTCTTAAATTTAACAGTTCGAAGAAAAGTTGTAAAAAATATCAATTTCTTCATATTTGCTCAATTGGTAAACACATTTTGCGAATAATTTCAATTAACCTGCTTGTATAACTCAGTACTATGCAAGATTGTAGACTAAAATATTTACTATGCATAAAAAGTGGTTGAAGTAAAATATTTTAAGTTATGAACTTCATAATTTTTCTTCTAAATGGTAGCCGTATTGAGAGTCAGTCAAGCTAAGTGCGTTTAACCCTTTGGTCATGTCACAAAAGTCAGTCTCTCACCTCTCTCTATGTATGTAGTTTGACATGCATATGATTCCCTAATTGTCGAGAGTCCCTTTCGAATGTGAGTTACGGCATTATGGACTGAGGTTCCTACAATATTCGAGGCTTTATAATCTGTACGAGCCCGATTTGTTACTAATAAAGTTGCAGTACAATCTACTGGATCTACATTTTGCAACCCCTCAACTGTTCAAATTTACTTAATTTTAAAAAAAGTTTCACTCCTGTTATTTATTGATCAAATTTGACATGGACTAATAAAAAAAGTTTGATACCTATTATTTACTGATCAAATTTGACCCGGACTACAAAAAAAATTTCACACCTATTATATACTGATCAAATTTGAGCCGGACTAATAAAAAAGTTTTACACCTATTATTTGCTGATCAAATTTGACTCGGGCTTATAAAAAAAGTTTGACACCTATTATTTACTGATCAAATTTGACCCGGACTAATAAAAAAAAAAGTTTCATACCTATTATTTACTGATCAAATTTGACTCGGACTAATAAAAAGAAGTTTCACACTTATTATTTGTTGATCAAATTTGAGCCGGACTAATAAAAAAAAATTTTACACCTATTATTTACTGATCAAATTTGACCCGGACTATTAAAAAAGTGTCACGTATTTTAATACATATCTTTATTTTCATCTTTAAACTTCCAAACACTTTTTCATACACTTGACCTTTAGTGTCCTCAGCGTATGGCTTTTAATAGTGTGTTCCCTGAGGTGGACCTATTAGTTTCAAAAACAGACAAAAGTCACACGAAGCCAAGTCTGGCGCATACAGTGACTAAGCGTTGGCTCTCGTTCGTCGTGTCAAAAAGTCCGTCACAATGAAAATATAATGTGACGACGCATTATTGCGGTGAGAAATCCTTGAAATTTTGTCTCCAAATCCAATGCTTCATGTAGACTCCTCAGAACGGCTAAGTAGTATTCCATATTTTTCATTTGATCCCGTAGAACAAATTCGCGGTGAACCAGATCACGGTAATTAAAGAAAACGATGAGCATTATCTTGATTTTTGACAGCCCTTGACTTGTTTTTTCGGTTTCGGATCATTCTAGGAGTGCCATTCGCTAGATTGTTGGATAATTTCGACATCATTTGCAGAAACACACGTCTCGTCACCAGTAATAATGGTTTTAAAGATGATAATGGTTCTCAGCTACGTTGTAAAGTAATTGTTTTGCAACCTCTACTCGTCGGGTCTCGCGTTTGCAAGAGCTGAAAGGTTTTTGGTACTAATATTGACACGTTTCATACCCAAAACATTAACCAAAACCTGTTGAATCGATCCATAAAAGATGTTGAGAGCATCTGCAGTTCTTCTAATGTCAACATGACGATTTTTGAGTTCCGGTTTTGTAATTTTTTCGATGTTATCGTCATTAAAAGAATGGGATGGATAACTGGCATAAGGCTTCCATAACCTCACGACTTTCACTGAATGTTTTGTGCCAGTCGAATACTTGTGTTTTTTATACGATTTTCAACGATTCCGTTTTTCTGATTCCATTGGAAACTCAAAACTTCAAGCAAACTCGTTCTTAAATTTATTTTTAGTTCTTTCATGGTAAAAGTCGCCAAGAAACTTTTTCATAAGCAAAACATACACCTGACTTATCAAACTTCACATGAACATAAAAAAGTTTGTTACAATCTAGGAAAAAAATGTTATCATTTCAACGGAACCAGTCCGAGTCAAATTTGATCAGATTGTAAGATTTAGTAGACTATGTGCTCCAACTGAGGTCAACACACCACTAAAATTAAACGTGAAATGGCATCAGTTTGGCGACTAGAGTCATATGAAACAAGCCATTCTTGCCAACCCTCTACAAGGCCATAAAATTTCAGTAACCGATATGTGCTAGCATGCCAATTCCTGAAATAGTAGCTACATTTATTGTCTTAAGCATTTTTGGCAGGATTCTTTCGTACATTACAACAGTGTGTGTGTTTGTGTTCCAAGATGATTAGTTCATCGCCGAAAGAAAACGCTGAAAGCTCAACAATTTAACAGCTCAACTTGTTTGTTGTTTTTGCAAGCCATATATATACATATGTGTGTAGCAGTTTTGTTGTATGTGTTTATACCCACAGACGCATATACATATGTAAAGGGTGATTTTTTAAGAGCTTGATAACTTTTTTAAAAAAAAAAACGCATAAAATTTGCAAAATCTCATCGGTTCTTTATTTGAAACGTTAGATTGGTTCATGACATTTACTTTTTGAAGATAATTTCATTTAAATGTTGACCGCGGCTGCGTCTTAGGTGGTCCATTCGGAAAGTCCAATTTTGGGCAACTTTTTCGAGCATTTCGGCCGGAATAGCCCGAATTTCTTCGGAAATGTTGTCTTCCAAAGCTGGAATAGTTGCTGGCTTATTTCTGTAGACTTTAGACTTGACGTAGCCCCACAAAAAATAGTCTAAAGGCGTTAAATCGCATGATCTTGGTGGCCAACTTACGGGTCCATTTCTTGAGATGAATTGTTGTCCGAAGTTTTCCCTCAAAATGGCCATAGAATCGCGAGCTGTGTGGCATGTAGCGCCATCTTGTTGAAACCACATGTCAACCAAGTTCAGTTCTTCCATTTTTGGCAACAAAAAGTTTGTTAGCATCGAACGATAGCGATCGCCATTCACCGTAACGTTGCGTCCAACAGCATCTTTGAAAAAATACGGTCCAATGATTCCACCAGCGTACAAACCACACCAAACAGTGCATTTTTCGGGATGCATGGGCAGTTCTTGAACGGCTTCTGGTTGCTCTTCACCCCAAATGCGGCAATTTTGCTTATTTACGTAGCCATTCAACCAGAAATGAGCCTCATCGCTCATCGGACACGGACGCGAAACACATTTCGAACCGAACACTGATTTTGGTAATAAAATTCAATGATTTGCAAGCGTTGCTCGTTAGTAAGTCTATTCATGATGAAATGTCAAAGCATACTGAGCATCTTTCTCTTTGACACCATGTCTGACATCCCACGTGATCTGTCAAATACTACTGCATGAAAATCCTAACCTCAAAAAAATCACCCGTCATTTAAACTTTTGTAAAAGCTTCCTTGTTTTTTTGGAAATATTTCAGTGCGACAGTTAAAATTACACTTTATGGGTGTGTGCGTGTTTTGCGGTTTTTGTGGCAAATTGACTATTCAATGATTTACGATCGCCTGAAGTGACGCGCACACTTGCATATGAATGTATCCATACATACGCTATACATATGTGAATGTATGCATGCCTCTTCGTCTATGAGCGCGCACTTTTTTCTTTTCCAAACGATACGAATTTGTCAGCGTTGTTCATATATGTACATATGTATGTGTGTATATGTGTATATGCATTATACATATATTGCCCACTATATGTG
This sequence comes from Bactrocera zonata, assembly GCA_037783105.1. Taxonomy (NCBI): domain Eukaryota; kingdom Metazoa; phylum Arthropoda; class Insecta; order Diptera; family Tephritidae; genus Bactrocera; species Bactrocera zonata. The sequence goes on along the minus strand of JBAWJQ010005835.1, from coordinate 1,573,313 downwards.
TCTGCTTTTACTATTGTTGTTTTTTGTTTTTGTTTCCCTTTTTCTCGATGCATTCGAGCTGCGAGTGCTATGTGTTGGCACTTATTTTATAGTTATATAGTGCCGTTAGTTGGACAGTTCATGCTATTGGAAATCACACTGGGTCATGTGGTTTTGGCCATATGCTTGTCCAAAGTCCAACTAATTTTTTATTTGTGGTTTGCAATAGATCCGTTTGAATGCGTATGTACATACATATGTATGCGTGTATACAAGCGCAAAGCTTGCTGTTAAATTAAGTAGTTGTAGACCCGCACGAAACTGGTCCGTAACTAGTTGATGATTAATTTAGTTTACTTATTTTCAATATTATACTAGTTTTCCTTATTATTACTCTATTTCACTCATTTGAGGCTATTTGGAAAGTAGTTCCATTTGTGGACCGTTATTTCATTTCATTTAATTTTTTTGATAAATTTCATATATGAATTTTTTTATCTCATTTTATTTCGTTTAGTTTATTCCATAAAATTTAACTTTTTTGTATGTATTTTAACTAGTTGCAAACTAGTCCGTTTGTTACTAGTTATATTTTTTTTTTTGCTCACAATTTTGAGTATTTATATATAAGTATTTAATTAAAACAAATTTTATTCGTTGAACTCACTTTGCAACTACCCTGAAACTAGTCCGTTTGGGCATAGTTTTGTTGTTTTTACATTTACTCAAAGCGTTTATATTTAAATATTTAACTGTAAAAATATTTAACTTCATAGTACTCACTTCGCAACTAGTCTGAAACTAGGCCATTTAGCCATAAAAAATAAAAACTGAGTAATTTTTTCAAAGAATATAAAAATATTTAACTACAAATATTCCATTATGTATTACTCACTTCGCAACTAGTCCGAAATTTTTAACATGAATTTTCTTTAACATTTTTAACTAGTCTGAAACTAGACCATTTCGTCCTAGTTGTATTTTTTTTTTTATACATTTACTGTGAATTGTTTATATTAAAATAAGTAATATTGATCAACATATTTTGCAACTAGTCCAGAACTAGTTCATTTAGGTACAAATAGCAATTAAAACTCACTGCTAGATGCCATCAAACAAGTTGAAGATTTTACCCACAAATTTTGATGAAACTAAGCATGCCTTACCTTACTCTTGCCACCATCCCCCCTACAGAAGTTTTTCTCCGGGGTTATGCAGTCACCTGGTTTTATTCCGCAATGTCTTGTGCAACACAGGTGGCCATAGCTGCTGATACATGGCTTATGTATGTACCTATACAATATGTGTTGTGTATGACTTTGTGCCTTTATTTATGTTTGTGGAATTTCCAGTGGTTCGCTTCGTTTCGAAAGATTTATACGCAGAACACACAAATGCATAAGTCTTAGTAGTAGTGTGCATTCCAAAATTGCTGAAATTATTCAGCTTTATATTTATTTATTATTATTTGTTCCCTGTATGCATGTGTTTTGTAGTTTTTCTTGCACTTCCTTCCGTCCGTTCGGTTCCAATAGCATCATAGCTGCTGTCAGCTGACATTGTGACGTTAATGCCATGCCGACATGCAAATTGCATATTTACTTTGAATCCTGTTGGTGTGTGTAAAATATGCTGTGTGGTTTAACGTTTGTTGATTTGCAGTGGCAGCTGTCATTCTTTGCACCTTGTTAATGCAGCGCGCCTCTTATATGAATTTGCGCTCACTCAATTGCATTCTTACTCACACAATTCCACTCAATTTCACTCAGCTTTGAGTATGAGCAAATGCAACTTGCTCTTTTGCTCGCCGAAAACACGCTGCTCTATTGCGAAATGCTTTTTTGTTGTAGCAATTCTCTTGTTGCAACTGCAAAATTCAATGCTGCTGGCAAACGCGCCTTTTTCACCGAACCAGTGACTCATTCTGCGGCAAGAAAGCAAAGTGTGCACTTGCTGTTGCACATCGCGGACATCCGGATAATTACGCATTCATTAAAGGCTTTCAGTGTGAACTTGACCACTTAATTGCCGTATATTTCACAATTGTTACGTATACGCCACGCTGCACCAAGTGTGAAAGTGTGTGCAAGTGCTTGCAAAACGCCTGACATTTCTCCTTGCTACCCTTAAATGGTGTGAAAAACATTTATTTGCGTGTTTGTAACAAATAGTTTGTGTAAATAATTCGTGCTTGTGTGTAAAAAAACTGTGTTAATGTGCGCCTTTGAAGTTACTCATACGCCCAGGCATACGCTGTCAAGCAGCTGATGTGATTTTAATTGTGGTAAGCGTGCAGCAATTAAATTTAATTGATTTTGGTAATATTTTATTTCCAAGAAAATTTAAAATTTTATGTGAAACACTTCAACCACATTTGGTTACCTGCATATTAGTGCACATGACCTAGGCCACCAAGCTTGCAGAAACCTAAACGCTAAGAAAAGTTTTTACTTGTTTTGGTGCTTATTAAAAAGTGTTTGTGTTGGAAGGCGTCATTGCTGACTTGACGTGCTTCATATGTGCTTTGCTTTTATAAGTCGTTAAATAGGTGTTTTGGAATAATTGAAAAAATTTTCTAATTTTTAAATAGCGAGCTGCTAGTCCCTCAGTTCTTGAGTTGTAGATTTGACATTTTGCATATCTATTTTTCTCTCCAAGTAGCAGCCTCTTTTGTCAGTATCACCGATATCAGACCACTTTAACATATAGCTCTCATACAAACTCAACGATGAAAATCAAGTTCTTCTATGGAAAACTTTTTTATTTGACAAGATATCTTCACATAATTTAACACGAATTATTATCTAAAGCAATTGTATAATCTACGTGAAAATTCTTCAGCTCGACTACTATAGCATATATCAAAATCATGTTCTTGTTTGTTAACTTTTCATTTGTGAAGGATATTATAGCACCATATGCTTGTATTTATACAAGTAAACCGGTAATTAACACTCAAGATATTAATTTTATATAATACTGAATATAATACCTTCTATAATTTCTTAATTTACTAATGAACTGTATTGACGCTGCCATGCTCTTTACTTTTCCATCATCATAATAACAGTTAACCAATAAGTTCGACCAACTGTGTATATGCTTTGCCCTAGCCAGCGTCATGCGATTTATAGAAGTTTATTGAAGCATGATTGGAGATTGCTCAAGCTCAAGCTATCCGCAGCAATACTAATATTTACAGCTAAAACAACTTTGCTTGCTGCTTTGCTCATTTACTTCCGCAGCAGTCGGGATGCGTGTGCTTGACAAACGATTAAACTTACTGAATTTCAATTCATTGGTTTTGTTGTAAAACGTATTTACTTGCTCATCATTTTATCAACCGTTATAAAATTGCAAATTCTGTGAAAATTTTGCAAAAACTATAAATTTTGCTGTACAAGCAATTCAAGTAACTCATACGCCATGCTGAACGCATGCTTTCGTTCATTAAGTGTGTGGCGATTGAATGCATGTGCAGTTTTCCTCCAACTGTAAGCTAAAATAAAGCAAAGCTATCAGCAAGTAGAAATCTAATATTAATAAAATATGTAACGTCAAATGAAAATCAACCTTTTTATTAAGACAAATCTGTAAATCATGAAAGATGAAGTGCACGGTTTGAGAAAATTGTGTTTGATATTTTCGTCAGTTTTGATTGAAAGCAATCAACAGCGTGCTGTAATATACATTTCTTGGAAATTTGGCAAAAATTTATGGAACTACTTGTGCTTTTGACTTTATTTTTGATGCCGCGTAGTAAATTGCAGACATGGAAAGAAGTAGTTTACGTGTGTGTGTACAACTAAAATATGTGTTTGTACAATGAAAATATTTTTCACTTCTTTTAGAGTTCCATAAGCAGCAATGCCTAAATCATGTGAGTAATTTATGTACAACAGTGCGTATGATGAACATTAATATGATGAAGCATGCCAAATATGCTTTCAGGCTGCTTACTATTGGTTACTCAAGTCACATATTGCTTTTGCAAAGTTTCATTTTTGTGTCATATATAATTATTCGAGTAAGAGTTAAAATTTTGTTTGAATTTTTCGGGATCCCGAACTTTTTCGGGATTAGTGATGTGGTTTAACCTTGATGTGCTAATAAAATATTGCTAATTTTCGACGTTAATTGTAATTTATTATTTTTCAATTTTAGTTAGATTTAGTAAATGGGTGTAAGCTTATAGTTTCGAATTTTTGTTTTCACATAGCCGGGTTATTGTTTTCATTTGCTAAATGGTTGATGCGATCAAATAAAATTGAGAAAGTAGCAAATTTATCAAAAAGCAAATGGAAATTAGCCACATCCCGAAATATTTGGGGATCCCGAAAGTGGTAGTATACAGTCCCGAAACTGCATAACTTGGAAATTTGTTGGAATAGAAAGCATTACTTAAATTAACTTATTCCTCAAATATTTCGGGATCCCGAAAATAGTATACAATCCCGAAACCGCATTACTCGGAAATGTGTTGGTATAGAAGGAAAAATTACTTAAATAAAATTATTCTGGAAATATTTCAGGATCCCGAAAGTTGCAGTAGACCACCCCGAAACCGCAAAACTTAAAAATTTGTAATTACACACTTTATTACTTAAATCAAAGTTTTTTGCTTTATAAACATTTTTTTTATAAATACTTTTCCTCCCCCAGTTATTTAACCATAATTAGTTACCCGAATTCACGTCAACTTTGACGAGCGCCGTTTTAATATCACTTTGGCTATACTAATACCTAAACAATCCCGCCATTTGTTGTCCGTGCCAACCGAGGTATTCCCTTTGCCATTCCATCAAATGCTCTGTGGTATTTGCTTGTGACCGCAGTAGTCATGGCATTTAATCCAATTTGTCAGGTACGACTATACAGAGCTTTCCTTACATTTCACCAACTAGCCCAGCACTAATAACGGTTATACCCTGTGTTTGGTCGGCTTAAAAGTACTTTTTAATTATGAATAACACAGAGTATTTAATATACTCTAATATGGTTTCCGAGTTGTATGTTGTTGCGTCCATTGAAAATTGCATACGAATACACTCAAAGGCTCTCAATTTGAAACAGAAGGGACAATGGACATGTTAACGTCGATATATTGACAGTTCTGTCAGCTTACATACATTGGATTGATGCTAATAGACATGTTGGGCGATGGGTGCATATGCAATACTTTTATATATCTACTTTGTGTAATATATGTACATAGTTGAACATATGTACATATGTATGTAAGAATGTGGCTTTTGGGAAATTTGTTGCTTGGGGAATTATTATTTTCAATTTTTATCAAAATTTACTCGATAAAATTTTTTCTTCGGCTCTTCTAAAAATATTTTTTTTTTTTTTAAAGAAAGGTACAACTAGGTCATTGACATTTAAAAACTAGTCCATTAATAACTAGTTTCGTACTAGTTATTTTTGAGTCAGTTGTTATTTTAATGCCAAATGATATGTTTGCCTGTCACAATTCTCGCTCAACAGTCCAACACTGCTTTAAATCACTTTTTTCAATCGCAATCGATATTTGCTATTTTTGTAGCGAAATTTAAAATTCCTTTTATTGCCTTGCCAATGCATAAATTATTATGTAAACCGTACAGCTTACTTAACGTTGCGGAATTAATAAACTAAGTAAGTGTTTAAAGTATCTACGGCAACTAAATTTTTAAATGTCTCTTCAACTTAAAGCTTTGCCTTCAACGACCTGCAGAAAATTGCTTTAACCTCACTCTTTTTTTCTTACTCGATTCGCTTGTAACTGCGGTGATATCCCAGAGCGGAATTGCCATGCCAAAATTGCTTTAAAAACTGTGGCACCAGCAACCACCACCACAAGATATTTCATATACATATGTGCCATATATACATACACACACGCACACACGCAAAAAGAAATACGCCTGGAAAGGCAGCAACGAGTATTATGCGCTTCAAATTCAGCCAATTGTGCCAAATTTCGTTTGCATGTCTGCTAGCATTTATTGTTCTTCGCACTCGAGTGCCTTTGTTGTTATGCGCCTGTGTGGCTATATGCATTAGGGTGTTCATTGTTTTCCAAGTTCAATTTTTTTTACAAATGTTCTCTAAAGTTTCAGATTTGTCAAAAAAATGGCCAAGAAGCTCTTTACTTACAATTTAACCATGCCTAGATCACTTTACTTCTCCAATATATTTTATATAGAATTTTTTTTATCCTTTACAATAAAGTATAAAATAATAATAACAAAAAAAGTCTACTATTTTGAAAATGTTATAGTCTAATGCAAAATTCTCCGCCAAATATTCTACAAAAAGGCCAAATGTACTGTACTTATAGGGTACACCATGTCGTATGAGCAACACATACGTTATAAGGCACGTGCATGAATGCTCAGTACACAAACTGAAACTTCAAGTGATGCCTGCAAAAAAAGTCAACTTGTGAAATAACGCACACCCTAATGTGAATGTACCCGAAGCCATATGTATGTATGTATATGAGTGCTCGCATAATCCTTTGAGTTTGTATCGTCCGCAACTTTTGACTTTCAACAAATGTCCTTGACATGTTGCATTTTAAAGTCCCATTTCGAATTGGTAACGCTCAGCCAATATTGCGGGGCACTCTTGGGCTTTTCGGTGTGCAAAGTAAAGGATGAAGACATTTTATTTTTTTATGCTTGGTAAATAGTTAAACAATATGAAGCTAAAACAATTAAAAAAAAAAAAAATATTTTTGAAAAAATTTAGTACAAAATAAAAATAATGAAAAATTAGAATTAAATTAAAAAATAATAATTTTTGGTTATATAATATTTTTTTTTAAATCGTTTTGGTTATAATTTTTCAAATTTTTTTAGAGTTTTCTCATGTTTTGATAGAATTTTTTTTTATATTTTACCCTTCTTTTATATTCTACCTTTTTTATAAATATTTTTATTTTATTTCTCTTTTTTTGTTTTTTCTTTGAATTTCCTTAAATTTTTCATTTGTTCAATTTTCATTGCTTGTACATACTTTTAGCTTAATATCATTACTTGCTTTCCTCAGTTTGCATTTCTAGTGCGCGCTTTCACGTGCAATTTCACTTTGTTTCATTCCATTTCACTCGCATAATTTCCATAAACTCGCCTCTTTTGTCTACACAGCACACGGCGGCGCCATTTTTGTGCCTTCAATTTCCATTTAACAGTTCGCCTTTGTCTGCCATTTAACTGGCTCGTTGCTTTGTTGCAACCATTTATGATTTTTGTGTGTTTACTTTCTGTTATTGCTGTTAACTTTAGTTCCTCTGTATTTGCAATGTTCATGTTTAACACTTTGTTCGTTTTTAGTTGTTGGTTTTTGTTCGCTTCGATAAGCTTTTATTCTACTTTTTCATGTTGTGTTTTGACACCTTTTAGTTCGTTTCAATTTTCCTTTCGGCTTCGTTTTGTTACCGCCTCAATTAATTTTCACACCTATTGCCAATGGGGAGGTCAAAGATTATGCGCTGGATTGCATTTAAGTTGAATTGTTATTGTTTTTCGGTTTTGTAATGTTGCTATTATTTTTTGTAAAGCAGCATTCAATATAATATTTAATATATCACACGATATATGTTTAAATTATTAGAAAAATATCTTCCATTTTCATTACTTAATTAAAATTGGGAGATATTAGGCTCTAAAAGTGGGACTTTAATAATCGTTTTTCATTTTTTCTGGGATCAGTTGCTTATAAAACCTCTGCCCTCGAATATTTTTTCCCACATGAAACTTAAATTTGAAATATAAATTTTTTTTTTTTTCGAAGCATACATTGAGGAGTAATCCCAAAGAAGTAGGTTAAACGAGTATCGTTACCTGTAAGTTGAGCAATTAATACGATTTTTCTTTAGCATCAGTTAATCATAAATTCGCTGCCTTTGTAAATTATTTCTCGGAGAACTTAAAATATGAATTTCTACTTTTAAAGCATACATTTAGGGTCACTAAAAATACTCGCTAAAATAAGAAAATGCACTTAAGACAATTATTATTTCAACAGTTTTTCCTTCAGAAGAAGAAACAAAAATGTTGACAATCACAATATCTAAAACCAACCATCTCCAAGCTATTTGAAGTATACTTTTGAGCGCTAAGATTTTAAAAGTGTTGTCTAATACCTTTTCTGAAAATTTGTTTCTGAGTGACTTAGGTATGTAGATATATCGCCTGCTTACATAATGAAACAAAATTTATTTTGACCAAAAAATTTTACAAAAAAAAAAATATTTTTTAGAAATATATTAATCTCGTCATATATGTACGTATGCTTTTCCTTTCTACATAGGCTGACATTACCTAGTCATCCTTCATTATATAATAATGCTGTACATAAATAAATATATACAATTTCATACTTTTCTTTTCATATATATTGATTCGCACTGCATTCGCGAAAACTTTCTTTCCCACAACGAAATCGACACAATTTAAAGTTTTTGCTCTCATGTTTTTATGTTTTTTTTTTGTTTCACTTTTGTATTTAGTTTAACAGTTTTGCCAGCAATAGCTTTTAGCAGTTTATTTGGTTTTCCACCCCACTATCTATTCCTTCGGCGCACTTATTGCTAACCAGTTTTTTCCGTTGCCAGTTCCGTTGATTCTTCAGCCTTAGACTTTTATTAGATTTCAGTTTTATTGCAATACTTTTCACTTCGTCAAGTACAATAGAAAAACCAAAAAAAAAATGTGTACGGCAAATTGCACATGTGAGTGATTTGGTGGTTTACCGATCGAAATGTGGATTAGAAATGACGAGAGAGTTGTAAATGAAGTGAAACAAAGTTGAAATCGAAAGTGTAATGAGTGAATGAAGTGAAGATATCGATTAAAGCAATGTTTGAATATTTAATGAGATAAAATTTTTAATGAAATAAAAAGAAATAAAACAATTCAAAATAAAGTGAGAGACCAGAGTGAAAAATCAAAAAAAAAAAAAAAAAATCATTAAAAAAAATTATATGTTTAAAATATAAAACTAAAAAAATATTTTTTAAAATTTTAAAATACAAAAATAGTAAAATATATTTTTAAAATTTAAAACAATAATAATAAATACAGTTAAAATTATGAAAAAATAATAAAAAGAAAATTAAATAAAACAATTTTAAAAAATTATTTACTGGATAAAATTAGAAAAAACAGTTAAATAACATATTTAAAATAATAATAAAACTTAAAAATATAAATAATAAAATCAATTGGTTAATGGTAACAGTGAGCAGAGAACTCGATTAATAATAAAACTCTATTTAAAAATTAAATTAAAACATTATTTTAATAAAAATATTAAAAAAAAAATTTGAAACTATAAAAAGACAATGAAAAATTATAACTTAAAATAAGAAAAAAAAATTTAAAACAAAAACAACTCAAAAGTTAATGAAAAAAACTAAATTAAATTAAAAAAATTAAAAATTTCCTGAAATAAAATAAAATAACTAATTAAGAAAAATTAAACCGAGTGAATATATACATATGTACATACATACATGGCTTATTTAAAAATAAAAAAATTAAATAAAAACTAAACTAAAAATAAACTAATAAAATTAAAAAATAAAATAAATAAAAAAGTAAAACACATATACAATACATACATATAAAAAAATAAAAAACAAAAAACAAAAAGAAAAAATCGTAGATTAAAAAATAAAGAAAAAAACGAAAAAAAAAACAAAATGTCCTAAAATAATATAAAATATATAATAATAAAATAAAATAGAAATATTAAATTAAATTTGAGTCACGTAATTAATTGTAAAACAGATTAAAGAAAATAGTTTACTTAAATAATAAACATATTTAAAACTTTTTTATGTTTTTTTTTAATTTTTTATATTTCTCTTTTAATTATTTTTTTATTTATGTTTTTTTATTTTTTATTATTTAAAAGTTGATCTTTTCAATATTTTTTTTTTTAATTTTTCATTTTGTGTTTTATTTATTTTTTAAATTTTTTTTATATTCTATTTGTTATTTATTTTTTTTTTATTTTTTTACTTTTTTTAATTTTTTTTTTAATTTTTTTTATTTTTTAATTTTTATTTTTTATATATTATTTTTTTTTTCTAAATGTTACCAGCAAGAGATTTTCAAACTTTCATTGAAAAACAACAGTAAATTCACCTTTATTACCCGCCATGAACTTTCAAACTGCGCATTCATCCAATTGCAACTAATTTGTTGCCTTTAAGTTCTTCTACACTTTTTCCTTACCCGCCGCTTTTTCCTTACTTCACTACAGGTTTGTTACTAATACTTACCTAAGACTCCTCAAGTTTAGTTTTAATCTCCGCGCTCCGTTGTAATTGTTTATTTGTTTGCATAGCTGCGCTTAAAAGTGCGCTAAAAAGTTTATTGACGCTGCCAAATTCTGAACTGTAATGAAACTTGTTTAATAGTTTCATCGTGTTTAGTTTCAGTTTGGCCTCTGCGTCACTTCCACTATCCACTATCTTCTACTTTTGCTATCTACCTTCGGCTCTGCTGTGCACTGCCAAAATGCTCATTTTACCTTAACCAATATTCATGCCCAGCTATGCGCACGTTTTGTGCCAACTTTCGCTGGAGCATAGTTTGTTGCGGGTTTCGTACTCATTATAGTAATTGTGCACTAGTTGCTGCAAATTGTTGCCTTTTCACTTTCTCTCTTCTAAACTACGATTACTTCCGAGTTGTGGGTGCTTGGAAATCACCACAAATCATTATTTTTTTTTTTGTAATTTTGTGGAGTTCATTAGGATTTTCTTAAGCTTTTTTTTTTATGTATTTTCTATAATTTTTTACATATTTACCGTTTTTTCTTTCGCCATTTTTTATATAACCAAAGTTAGCAGGTGAATAAAAATCAACGGTAGCCTTCAATGTAAATCTACATTTGATTTATAAATTTTAAGCTGCTGTATTAATGAATTCAATTTGTTTCTGTAATGTGCAGAAAAATCATCAATATTTCTTCGTTATAAAGAATCATCGAATCGAGTTATATATGAATTTGTATCTTTTCACTTTAATTAGAAAATTCTCAGTAAAAAGAATTAATACTTTTAAAGAACTTCATCTTTAAATGATTAAGTTTATTATACTTTCCCCATCTTCTTGTCATTATAGTCCATTCTGCTTAAATTCTTCTCCGCTTCTTTTCGCATGTTCCATACGTTTGACTTACCTCTTTGCTCGAAGGTTTGAAATAAATTTTAGTCCCTCATTTTTCAGTTATCGCTCTGAACTTGTGCACATGTTCTTTTTTCTCCAAGAAGCTGCTCATTTGTCGGAATTGCCGATGTCGGACCACTATTAGATATAGCTTTCATACAAACTGATCGATCAAAGTCAAGTCCATGTATGGAAAGCATTTTTGTTTGACAGGTTATCTTCACGAAATTTGGCATGCATAATTACCTAAAGCTATGCTACAAACTCCGAAGAAATCATTCAAATCGGCCCATTATAGCATGTAGCTGCCAAAAAATTTGACCAATTAAACTGAAGTCCTTATACGAAAAATTTTATTATTTGACATTGTATCTTCACGAAATTTGGTGTACATTACTGTCCAAGCCAACGTAATAATATCCGAAGAAATTGGTTAGATCGAAGTACTATAGCATATAGCTGCCATACAATTCGATTGATCAAAATAAAGATGCAAATCTTTTTATACCTTTTTTTGCTACAAAAATGCAGCTTTGAAGGGTATTAGGGCCTGATAACGTGTTTTCTCGTTTATGTTTAATTTTTGTTCTGTTGAAAATTTTGTTTTAAGGGACCCACAAAATTGATATTTTTAAATAAATTAATTTTTATAGCCTTCTTCATAGTATGAAAAAATAAAAAAATATATTTAAAAATTATGAAAAATCTTGGAAACCCTGTAACTAATAAAAGAATGAAGAAAAAATAAATAAAAAAAATTATATTTAAAATATTAAAAAAAAAATGTGGCAACCCTTTTACTATTAAAAGTAAGTTTTTCTATATAAAGGGTGATTTTTTAAGAGCTTGATAACTTTTTTTAAAACATTTACTTTTTGAAGATAATTTCATTTAAATGTTGACCGCGGCTGCGTCTTAGGTGGTCCATTCGGAAAGTCCAATTTTGGGCAACTTTTTCGAGCATTTCGGCCGGAATAGCCCGAATTTCTTCGGAAATGTTGTCTTCCAAAGCTGGAATAGTTGCTGGCTTATTTCTGTAGACTTTAGACTTGACGTAGCCCCACAAAAAATAGTCTAAAGGCGTTAAATCGCATGATCTTGGTGGCCAACTTACGGGTCCATTTCTTGAGATGAATTGTTGTCCGAAGTTTTCCCTCAAAATGGCAATAGAATCGCGAGCTGTGTGGCATGTAGCGCCATCTTGTTGAAACCACATGTCAACCAAGTTCAGTTCTTCCATTTTTGGCAACAAAAAGTTTGTTAGCATCGAACGATAGCGATCGCCATTCACCGTAACGTTGCGTCCAACAGCATCTTTGAAAAATACGGTCCAATGATTCCACCAGCGTACAAACCACACCAAACAGTGCATTTTTCGGGATGCATGGGCAGTTCTTGAACGGCTTCTGGTTGCTCTTCACCCCAAATGCGGCAATTTTGCTTATTTACGTAGCCATTCAACCAGAAATGAGCCTCATCGCTGAACAAAATTTGTCGATAAAAAAGCGGATTTTCTGCCAACTTTTCTAGGGCCCATTCACTGAAAATTCGACGTTGTGGCAGATCGTTCGGCTTCAGTTCTTGCACGAGTTGTATTTTATACGGTTTTACACCAAGATCTTTGCGTAAAATCTTCCATGTGGTCGAATAACACAAACCCAATTGCTGCGAACGGCGACGAATCGACATTTCACGGTCTTCAGCCACACTCTCAGAAACAGACGCAATATTCTCTTCTGTACGCACTGTACGCATTCGTGTGGTTGGTTTAATGTCCAATAAAGTAAACTGAGTGCGAAACTTGGTCACAATCGCATTAATTGTTTGCTCACTTGGTCGATTATGTAGACCATAAATCGGACGTAAAGCGCGAAACACATTTCGAACCGAACACTGATTTTGGTAATAAAATTCAATGATTTGCAAGCGTTGCTCGTTAGTAAGTCTATTCATGATGAAATGTCAAAGCATACTGAGCATCTTTCTCTTTGACACCATGTCTGAAATCCCACGTGATCTGTCAAATACTAATGCATGAAAATCCTAACCTCAAAAAAATCACCCGTTATATTGTTTTATTTTCCCTTATAAACTAATGCCAGCTATAAAAAAAAAATAAAAAAATACATATATTAAAAAAAAATTTAAGAAAATGTAGCAACTCTTAAACTAGTAAAAGTATAAAAAAAATATTATTTTTAAAAATTTAAAAAAAAAAATATTGTGGCAACCCTTTAATTACTAAAAAAAAAGCTTTTCTCAATATATATTGTATTATTTTCCGTTATAAACTAGCGTCAACTCTCAATTGGCGCAAAGTCGCCGCCTTTCCTCGCCTATGCCAGCGTTTAGCACAAATTAAACCACTAAATGAAATATTAAAAGTAAAAACTTATATTTTATCCACTTATATTTATGTGTGTGTTTGTGCGTGTGCTCTTGCTCTATGCACTTTTGTGGTTGTTTGTGCGCTTTAGCGAGAGTATTTATTTATGGTTTTTTAATTACTTATTGTTCGCTTTTAGTTTACCCACTTTTGTGTATTTATGGCACAGTTTAACTGCTGAATAGCATTGTTGTTGCTGCTGTTGTTGTTTTAAATTATATTTTCAATGTGCACTTTGCACAAAGTATTATATACAAATACATATAAATAAAAATAAAAATGTATATATGTATGTGTATGTGTGTGTTTTATGTTTGTGTTGCGCGTTTAAAGGCTTTCAATACTCGCACTCGCATAAAAATGGGTCCTTGCAGTTACCACGCCACACTTTTTTTGTGTTTGTTTTTGTGTTTGTTTTTGTGTTTGTTTTTGAGGACGTGAGTTAAGTGGACCAGCTAACACTTTTCATTAATATGTACCACTTCATACGCAAGTTTAGCGTGCGGCGCTTTTCCTGTTAACCCAGTTCGCGCTTTTATAGCTGTTGTTGTTGTTGTTGCTATTGTTTTTGTACTTGTTGTGGTGTTGCCACTTTTTCATGTCGCAATATTTACAATTTCTATTGCGTTCTTTTCGCAATGGCCCTCAAGAAGCATACGCTTACAGTTTGTTATCGCTTGTAAGTGTAACAACAACAACAATAGCAAATGTACAAATTTTGTGTTTTTATTATTTGCTTGTTTGAGAGAGTTTCTTAATATAGCACCTACTGCAACTGCAGCGCGCTGTGAAGTACTTGCAATTTTTACTGTGTTGTTGCTGCTGTTGTTGTAAACGCTGTTTTTGATATTGTTTGCCAATTTTGCTTTCTTTTGGCCTCCATAGTTTTCGCAGCCCATTTTTTCTAGTTTGAAGACCTTTGTTTTTTTTTTGTGTCTTTGCGTTGTTGATATTTTTGTTGTTTTTCGGTTTTTTCCTTACCTGTTTGTGTGTTTGCGTTTTTGCTTTTTGCTGCTTCCACCATCGCAAATTTCCATTGTTCCCACAAAAGTTCCCCACAAAGTTTTGTTTTCATTTCATTGTGGTGGCAAACGCACCCACACACACATCCATGCATATCCATTTCCAAGACTGTCTCAGCTGCGATAGCGCTCTTCTTAGTTGTTGTTGGGATGTGTGTGTTTGCACTTGATCTCACTCAAAGAAAATGTCAAACAAAACGCTCTTGAAAAGTTTTTAGTTTTTTTTTTGCTGGAGAAAACTTATCATATTTCAATACTATATATTATAGTTATCAGATAATTTAGATTTTGCTTCGTTGTTTTTGTTTTTGTGTATTCATACCTCATATTTTTTTCTTTTTTCGCTCAAAAATTACATTACAAACTTCGAAGGTCGCGAATATCTCAAGAGATTTCCTATTCAGCACTCACTAGCTATTCGGCGATATTCGCAGGATATCGTATATTGGTGTGAACTATTAAATTAACTTAGCTTCTACTTTCGGGAAGCTATGTATTAAATAATAGCTTCTGTCAAAAATGCGTAGCCACCACGATATTGCAACAAGATATAGACTATTAGTAGTGTTTATTTTCGGCTCTTTTCCTTTGAGGCTAGAGTTAAACGTATTGTTTCGGCTTAGAGTCCTATGTGTTGCAAAATATTTAATAATTGTTTAAATTGGGGTTTATTGTAGTTTGAAAATATATTTTATAACATTTTTTACAGCACTGACATATTTTTTTTACCGAATGGAGGAATGACAATTGATAAAAACTCAGCGTTTTATTAATTGTTCCGTCAATTGAAACTCTAAATAATAATGTTTGACTATTTTGGTCCAGGATGATATACTATATCCTCAGACCACTCTCTCCCATCTCTCTGTCAATTCAAATCAATAACTGATAATTCCGGGCTGGGTTAGTCTTTGGTAATATACCCTCCAATAATGAAGTGTAAGCTGGAAGGTATCTAAAAAGAAAATATATTCTATCTAATACTGTTAGAATATATCTTGAAGAGAAAAGTCTAAACAAGATATTCGATCTGCTTGATACCCAACATGGCATAAGGGTTACGCGGATTTCCTCGGGTACAAAACAGCCCCTTTTCAATATTTTTTTCTCATATAAAAAATTAAATATTTTATTAGATTTTTTTATTGTTACACACATACACTATTAATAAAGAAATTCTGAAATTTTTGAAAAAAAAAAAAAAAAAATTTAAACTCGGCCTTTCCGACGCCATTTCCGTTGACATCTCGGAAAAAAGATGTGCCCGCGTTGACAGAATAGCTCCTTATAGGATCATCTTAAGTGAAAAAAAGGTTTTTTTATTTAAAACCTTAGAACGTGAACAAATGGGCAAAGAAAAGGAAATTGGATTTTTGGCAGACATTTTTACAAAAAAAAAAAGGAAAATTTCGCAACATTTTTTTTTTCAAATAGTTGCAATCGACAAAAAAATCCTTCATCCAAGCCTTTAAAATTGTATCTCAAAGGTCTGTGTAAAATTGCATAAATATCGGTTAAGTAGTTCTCGAGAAATCTTGCCAACCGACTTCGAAAACACAGTTTCGAGTTCGGCGCAATTAGCCTAGCTAGCTTCGAACGCACAACTTCTCACAAATCAAATTTAGGACATTGTCCCAGAAGTGTTGTAAAATTAATTAGGACAATAAAAAATTTCGATTTTATCAAACTCGTACACCCATGTAACTTCTTAAACATGGCTGCTTCGCAAGGAACTTTCTGGCAAAATAAATTTTTATAAAGCAAACGATTACTTCGATTACTTTTTTTTTAAGTAAAATTACGTTCTTAAAAATGTACGAATACGAATAGTAAACGTATTTTTAGCAATAGCCGTTCACAGCGCCATCTACTCAATGAATCTAACAACCGAATTAAATAGCCAAAACTCTACACAAACATATTTTTTTTTGTCAAATACTAATATATTATGTATTAAGTTAAAAAATCCAAGATGTAGGTTCTAAAAGTTTACAAAATCGAAGAGTTACAATGATTTTTTAGAAATAATAGTCCGCAGCGCCATCTATTTTAGTGAAACTCTTAACCGAACTAACTATGAGTCAAAGCTTTCACACATTTGAAGCGTAGAAATGAATGATATTTTATTAGAATCCAAGCAAACCCGGAGGTAGATTTCCACGAAAAATTTAAATATTTAAGACTCGAGCGCACAATAGACTCTAGGTCGCGGTGCAATCCTCATTTAATTAAAGCCTCGAAAAGTTCTTGTATTCTGTCGCATTAATCAAGTATGGGTCCTTCAATCTTTAAATTTCTCCTTTATAAATAAAAAAAATTAAATTTTTATAAATGTTCTTCCAAAGGTTGTGATCTTTCTCTGAGTATCAGTCCAGCAAGCTAAAGATTTGGGATAGTTTAGAGCTAGAATCCAGGGTAGATAATTAAAAAAGAATAATATAATAGATTGCCACCAATTCCAAATGAAAGTTACAACCATAAAAATAAGCAGAAAATTAATTTATGGACGAGCTGCAATCGGAAGAAGGAAGGCGAGGGATGTAACTAGTTGAATAAGGGTTAAAAACGATATATTATGAATTCTGGAATGCGAATTCTGGATGGCAAAATTGCATGTAAAAAAATATATAAAAATTTTGTATCACAACTTTTTTACATAACCTCAAAATTTAGGTGAAAAATTGAAAAAATCCAAGTTTATGTTTTTTTTTACATTTTTATTACACAAAAATAGTGTTCTATAAAACTACGATTTTATTTGTTATCTTTTTCCTATAAATCCTAAATTCACGACATTTCCTACATTTCGCTCCTCTATGCACCTAGCTTTGGGCTAATGTGGGGGCGCTATGAAAATACGAAGTTAAATAGCCTTTTGCAAAACTAAAATCACTGCAAATTAATTGCACCACAGTGAGTACACTGCCATTAAGCGCCGTAAAGTGTGGGGGGGGGGAGCGAATGATAGACATGTTAATCAGGTGACAGCAGGCGTGTTCAGCCATAACCTGCAACTCCAACTGCGTAGTTGCCTCACTTTGCTCACGGCTTTCGTGTAACATACAGTTGACATATTGTTGCACTTGCAGCTCAAGCTGCGTATGAAAAGTGTTGCCAATGGCATTACAGCTTATCTGGCTGCAGTGACTTGGAAGTACGCGTGACTTCGCATTGAATGTTGCGTATACGACATGGTGTACTTTTGCATGGCAGCAGGTACTGATTTGCATGTCAGCCTGCCGAAATGCTTATTTATATATTTTCTTAATTTCCTTTACAAAAATACAGCCAACAGCATATTTGTTGCGCCAACAACAATAACAGCAACAGCAACTACAACTAAAATAATAGTATTGCCAACAATATTTTTACAATGAAATATTACATTTTTTTTTGTTTTTTTTTTTTGCTCGCAATTCATCGTGTGTTGTGTTAAATCAACTGCGAAACGGAAATTCAGCATGCTCACGCACATATTTGCACGCATTTGTCTGATTGCCGACGCTTCGGTTGCTACGCTGCTCGAATGGCAGCGCTGCTGTGGCGGCCATCAACGCAACTGCGCACGTTTACGATGTTAATGTTGATGATGATGACTCCGCTGCTGCTGCTACTGCTGCCTGCAGACAATTTTACATCGCTCATGAAGAAAGGAAATGCTCTATTGCTGTTGTTGTAGCAAAATATTGCAACGGCAGTGGCAATTGTGATGCAGCAACAATCGCAATAGCAACAACAATTACATGCACGACAAAATATCAACGCATACTTAACACACAAACATGCACACACACACTGCTGTAACAAAATTGCTGTGATGCGTTAACAATTTGTTTGCCTGCAACTGCTGTTGGCAAAGCTGCGCTCGCCTCAAGCGCCAATGCCACGCGTCAGCACTGACAATGCTGTCCCATATATGTACACATATTTGTATGTAAGTGGTGTGTGTGGGTGTGCGACAAGTGTATGATTGCGGTTTTTGCTGCCAGCTGTCGCCTGTCATCTGTTATTGTTACCCTTTGCCGCTTTTTTGCCCTGCTGATATTATTATTTGCCAGCCATATTGTGTGGCATGCTCCAATTTCGTGTGGTGGAGGGAGGTTAAGCGCTCGATACGTTGCATATGCGCATATAAGTAGGCGTATAGGCACATATACATATGCACATATATATATGCATGGTATGTATATAGGCACATATGTGTATGTGTATAAGTAAGCATTTGCTTGCATATTTGTATGCCACTTTTGGTTATTTGCCGCTGTGGTGGGCGTGTTGCTTGCTAAATTGCGTAGATTTCATTTCAAGCTCAGTTTCCCACAAATCAGTTTTTTCCTTCATATATTCACCACCCTCTTCCCTCCTTGCTGGTGCTGTCTATGTATGCGTTTTGAATATTAATTTTAACTATCATGTTTTGCTAACCCCCTTCATTGCTTTCAGCAATTTTGCCTCTCTACCCCAGCGTGTGTTTAAAATGCCAATCCTGCCTTTGCTTTGCTTAGTCGTTCCCTCTTTATCCGCCTTCTGGCTTGCTTCTTGCGCTTTAGCTTTAGCTGTTTCTTATTCTATTATCCTTGTTGTGTTTCGTTGTTTTTTGGCGCCTCTCGCTCGCTTGGGCCAAAGTGTAATGATGTAGAAAAAATGAAGTTTTGACCTAAATTCCTTTACTTACTACGCAGCCATTAGTGTTGATTAAAGCTGCTTCAAAGTGTAACGGATTTTTTAATATGCCCACATACAAGCTTACACAAATGCAGTAAATGTTGCATATTTAGCGTAAATGACAGTTATTATTAATTATGGTTTCACATTTTGCGTAATGTATTTGCTAAAACTACTTTAGATGGCAGAAATTGTTGTGATTTTCGAGCTTGAAGCTGCACTGTTGAAAAAATACACTGTATAACTGGCAATTGCATAATTTAATTTTATTTGTAAATGTTTTGTGTTTTAAAATAAGCCAATGGGTACGCCCCTATTATTAATGCCACCGGTGTCTATATATTTTTTGTTACAAAATAGTAGACTGTTCAGATTACCTTTTAACATAATTAATTTCCAAAGTGGTTGCACCAATATTAAAAAAAATTGCCAACTCAGTCGTCCAAAAATTGCTCAGAATCCGACATTCGATCGACGCTTGTGACCGATTATTTGACTAAAAATCACATTTTAACCATTAACCACTCCACGTATTCACTTGATATGGCACCATGCGACTTCTTCCTTGTCGGAAAAATGCATTTGCCAATGAAAGGAAAGCGTTATGCAGACTTAGAGGCTATTGACATTTAAGGCTTGCACCGGCATACTTGTGGCCATACCGGTCAACGAGCTAAAACACTCGTTCGACATGCTTTTGGATCGTGCAAAAAGCTGTATTGAAGCAGAAGGAGACTATTTTGAATAAAATAAATTGATTTCGCCCTAAAAACCCATTTGTTCTATTTTTTTTTAAGTCCTGTTTACTTTGGAACGCTACTTGTACAATCAGAAAAAACGCGATTTTTTAGATTTTTTTTTGTTTTTTTGTTTCGAAGAGATATTTTATTTAAAAAATAATAAAAATAATGTTTATTCACAAAATTGTATGTACTTTCACAGTCACTGATTCATTTTCAAGAATTTTAGATTCCCTTGCTACTCGATCTCCAGGATGACCTGCGAAAAATGGTATCTGGCGATGAGGCAGATTTTTGTTGCTTACAAATAGCTCAAATCCAAAAGTGAATAAAATTTATTGTTATATTAGATGAATACATACAATAATGAACAAAGGACTAGTCGAAACTTTGATTTTGAGCAAAATGGCTTCTTGCCAAAGAAATAAATAGTTTTTGATGAAAAAATTTACACTTCAGAGTGGCTTAAAATATGAAAATTATTTTCAAAACTCCACAATCAAAATTTTATAAATATCTGAAGGGATCCAATGAAGTTTCAAACCGTTTTGAGAGAAACCCGTTAAAATTTTTGAGAGCTGATTATATCAAGTATAATAATGCTCACAAATAAACTCTTTTCTCCAAAACTATTTCTTTTTATCACATTTTCGGAGAATATTCTTAAATTTATTAACATTTAATACATATTCATTTAAAAAATTTAATTCAGTTTTATTCATAAGTGAATATTTTCCCTTAAGGAGCTGCCGGAAGTGTATGTAAGCCTGAGAAACTTCATTATACTTTCCAAACAATTAAAAAGAAAATAAAATCTGAACCCTTCTTATATTTTGTATTATGTTATAAGACAGTTGTAGCTAAACTCTAATTACTTTTTATATTTTGGGAACGTTTTTGGGGATCTATCTCATTTAAATATTTATCAGATTATATTGAAAATGTATACACTTAAAGAAAAAATTATGAAAACAACATATTTGAATTGTTTGATACCCAAACTGGGTTTGACATGTACTATTACGTAAAGAACTTCTTCGTAGATTTAGATTTTTATGTACACTCCTTCGAATATTTTATTCAAAAAGCTTACTTATGTTCTAAAAATTGTGATATCTATCTATCACATGAACCTAATAACCGAAATAAATAGCCAAGTTAGTAGTCAGTCACTTTCTAACTTTGTAAGACTGAAATTAAAACATAAGTATTAATTTTCAGAAAGAATCGTCAACAGCGCCATCTATTCCATGAAACTGCTAACCAATCTAAATAGTCAAAAATCTTAAATCTTTATTTTAAAGGCTAATTTTTGGCATAAAAAATTTAAAAATCGAGTGATTTTTAAAAATATTCTTTCTCAACGCCATCTATTCTGTGAACCTGCTAACCAAACTAAATAGCCTAAAATCTACCCTATCATTTTCATTCGAATAATTTTTTCATATGCTCATTTGAGATTATTTTTGTAAAAAAAAATTTGCAAAATCAAAGAGTGACTAAAAATTTTTGAAAATATTGGCCGCAGCGCCATCTATACAGTGAAACCAATAACCGCAATAAATAGCCAAATTAGTTAGTCAATCATTTTCTTCTCTTCTCAAAAGATATCGCCAGTTACACCTTTGGCGAAGCAGGAGACACAGCAAACTGACATTAGCCAACTTAACAAATTTTTTATTGGCCCAAAGTGCTTCTTTGATTTTTTTGAGGATCTTTGTGATAAATTTTATTGGAGTTTTTGATAGCAACACAGACCGCCGTTTCGAACTGCTCAAGTGTGTTGGCTGTTAGGAGCGACCATTTAGCCTAACTTAAGCTAAACTAGTCGTTCACGTGGATTTGAGACCTTTCAAAATCTAATTTTCGGTATCAATATTGGTAATATATTGTCTGAGTTGCAAATTTTAACTAAAAAAAATCATCTTTTCTTTTAAAAACCATGTAAATGAATTTTCCCAGAATTTCCCGGCAAATCATCCTAAAAGTATGCAATAATAATATACTTTCTTGTATCTGAAACGTAGTTTTTGATTCCTTGCTCCAACTTTACATGCAAAGTTTCAACCAAAAACAACAAGAACAACAGTGTTATCCAAGTTTTAGCGGTATATGTTTGCCTTGAGCTACTCTTATTAGTAATATTATTGTTTTCATTTTTATTTTTCTATTTTCTTTCATTAAACACGAAAATGTGCTTCCAAGCCAAATTCAATAGCACAGCTCTGGAATTGATTTAACACTCGCACATACAAACGAGTGCAACATGAATTTAAAAAATCCTATACTTGGCTCACGCTCCTCCCACTCCGTTGACAGCTGCCAGCAATTGCCTTAGTTAAGTTGTTTATCGGCAACAGTTTATAATTAAATAACTGGCAATCGTATGAGATCAACTGAGGCGTGCATTTTTCACATGTTCACACTTTGCCATTGCCAATCGACAACTACATAACACCAAATATACATATTGTTTAAATGAGTTAATCCTCCCCCACCCTAACCGGGAAAAACTGGCGCACCTTAAGGACAAACACACATCACCACACAACACCAAAGCAACTCACCACACCTGTACCCACTAAACAAGAAGGATGGACAGCAGGATAGGGACACATTCGCCACAATACATTCGATTTATACAATTCGTCACACACATTTTCGACCATCAACATTCGCTTAAACACTGCGCCGCGTCGACATCTACGCTCCTCTACCGCGATTATACACTCGACCACGATCCTGCGGAAAATAGATCGCCAGTGCCGGCAAGCCGTATTAGGATTTTCGCCACCCCGCTCGTCGACATACATTTATTTTTATTAACATTTATATCATTAAAAATTATAATTTTCTTCATCAAAATGTCGAAATAAAACAAAAATTTATTTTATCCGACATAAAATGTGTACCCTTTTATCTATGGTCCTTCGAGCCGGAGCCAACTGTCTGTCACATGCGCATACGCTTAAAGATTGCGAAAGCAAATTTAATTGCGTTTATTGCCATAAACGACATCATTCGATGTTACACATTACTAATTATTCCAGCTCACCCCCGAACAATGCGAACGTAAAACGAGCAACAGGATTAGTTGCCACAACAAATTCTGAAAACTGCCAAGAAGCACCATGCTGCTCAAAGGCGTTGAAAACCCAAACGCTACATAGCGAAAATCACAGTAGGGTACTATTACCCACAGCAGTTGTCTCCATCGAGCACCGAGGAGAATTGTTTAAACTCAGAGCCTTAATAGACCAAGGATCACAACGATCATTTATAGCGTCTAGGGCACAAAACAGGCTACAGTTACCAACAAAACTGGCCAACTTTGAAATCACGGGAATGGGCGGAAGAGTTGTTCAAAACTCAAATAAAATCTGCCCCATTACCCTCTTTTCCCCCAAAGCGGATAAGCGCATACAAGCAGAAGCTATTGTCTTACCGCAATTAACCAACATGCTACCAAGCTATCATATAAATAGCAAGCATTGGCAAAAGGTTTCACACCTAAAGCTAGCAGACCCAAACTGCAACACCCCCGCTCAAATAGATCTACTATTAGGCAGCGATCTCATACCACAAATTATTCTCGAAGGTATTGAGAAAATTACCAAAACACTTCTGGCGCAAAATACCATTTTCGGATGGGTCCTAAGCGGACTAGTTGCGGAACCAGTTACAACATTAACAACTCAAGTTGAGGAAGTCTCAAATGAGTATCTCAATTCACAATTGAAAAAATTTTGGGAACTAGAAGAACTCCCCCCCACATCAGTCACAACCCCTGAAGATCAGTATTGTGAGGATTTTTACAAAGCCACAACTACTAGATCAGAAAATGGTCGGTACGTCGTACGACTACCACTTAAGCAACAATTTCCTAACACACTCGCCTTAGGTCACTCTCGCACCTCTGCAATACAGCAGTTTCTAAGTATGGAAAGAAACCTACTTAAAAAAGGCGAACTCAAATCTGAATATGATGGTGTGTTAGAAGAATACCTCCATTTAGATCATATGGAGGAAGCAGACCCAGGGAGAAAATCGTCAACGGCAAATACTACTCCTTTTACCTGCCACACCACGCAGTAGTAAAGCCAGACAAAAAAACAACAAAAGTAAGAGTTGTCTTTAATGCGTCAAAATCATCAAGTTCTGGGAATTCCCTAAATGACATTTTATTTACGGGACCCACGCTTCAGCCAGATTTAATGCTCCTCATACTAAATTGGCGTACATACAAATACGTTTTCAATGGGGACGTTGAAAAAATGTATCGGCAAATAGGCGTACATAAAGACGACCAAGATTTTCAACGTATTATGTTCCGAAGATCCCCCACCAGTCCCTTGCGCGACTTTAAATTAAAAACAGTTACCTTTGGCGTAAACTGTGCCCCATATTTAGCCATTCGAACGCTCCACGAATTGGCAGAAAACACCAAGTCAGAATTTCCTCTGGCGACCCAGGTGTTAAAAACACAAACGTATGTAGACGATATTCTGTCTGGAAGTCACAGTCTTCCACAAGCATACGAATCATTATCACAAGTAATCCAAGCCCTCACATCCGCAGGGTTTCCATTAAAAAAGATTACGGCAAATCACCCGAATATACTCAAAAATATTCCAAACGAAAATTTGTTGGACACTAATTTCCTTATATTCGAAAAGGAAAGTACAACAAAAACGCTAGGTATCCAATGGAATGCGATATCGGACCAGTTCTCATACACGACAGAGTCCATATCCGCATTATCAGCCATAACGAAAAGACAGATTTTATCCTCGGTGGCAAAACTTTTCGACCCCGCAGGATGGCTTTCGCCAATTATGATCCAAGCGAAAATCCTAATACGGCTTGCCGGCACTGGCGATCTATTTTCCGCAGGATCGTGGTCGAGTGTATAATCGCGGTAGAGGAGCGTAGATGTCGACGCGGCGCAGTGTTTAAGCGAATGTTGATGGTCGAAAATGTGTGTGACGAATTGTATAAATCGAATGTATTGTGGCGAATGTGTCCCTATCCTGCTGTCCATCCTTCTTGTTTAGTGGGTACAGGTGTGGTGAGTTGCTTTGGTGTTGTGTGGTGATGTGTGTTTGTCCTTAAGGTGCGCCAGTTTTTCCCGGTTAGGGTGGGGGAGGATTAACTCATTTAAACATCCTGGGCCCCCTAGGCGAATATTTTGCCTAGTATTATACGTTGTTGCATGTATTTCGGCGTACTGCTTGTAGAGTTGCCGAGGGCGCAGAATACATGCTGTAAATCCTGAAAATGCCTTCGGTTTTAAACGTAGTATTTGGTATTTATTTACCTTTACTTGCGTATGGCAAGGAACGATATTTTGCGGGTTTATCCGACTTATTATTATAGTAAAAAAAGTAATTTAAAATGTCTTATTTCATCGGTATGGAATACCGGTTGTTTATTATTTGCCTTTTCTATGTTATCGGCTTATAAAGGATAGTAACTCCATGCCTGGCTTAGATGTGGCCAGAATGGGTACTCCTTAGCCCTAGATTTAGGACTATGAAATTAGAGTGATCTTGCGAGCGAGTAGCCGGTAATTGCGAACGGCTTCATCAGAATTATAATTTTTTAAGTGGGATGTTCAAGCTTTACAGCAGATTCTCACCAACTGCCCTTATGAGGAGCGCCTATTTAGGGACGCTAAGAGCGATCTTTGCTTTTTTTTTTTTTGATTTATTCTATTTTAGAATTTAGGGAACTACTTATTAAGCAATATTTTATGAGAATGTCGATTCTCTATCCCTTTGGGTCAATTTTGTTACATATTGTGTTTAAGTGCGTATACATTAATTTGGCAAGTAGTAGCCCGCCACCGCTCTAGGATTTGTTCAGAGTTTTTTTTCCATTACTGGCGAAAGCCACATATGTACATGTTTCAATGTTGTGGAGCTGTTTTTGTATCGGAATTTTTTGTTGTCACTACGTCATAGTTCACCTTGGCATAGTAGTTTTGATGTTGTGACGTCGTCACACACACGCTGGTGGCTAGTTGTGAATGTATATATGTATATGAGTCCGTGCCGAGTTGTTGAAGCAAGGCTGTATGCTTAATATGCTGTGGAAGCCTTGAAGCTATAAAGTTTTAGTATCCTTAATAAGCTTAAAGCTATCTAACCTCAAAAGGAACAGCAATAACTATGCTCATGAGTTTAAAATCTCATAAGAGTGTGTTTCGAACAGATATTTTTAATTTCATATGCTTAATATGCACTTCTGTGGATCTTAGTCTGTTTTTAACAATTTTCTTTCATTGAAAATTCTACCAAATTTATGCCTTTAAAGCATTTCTGTCTTCAAACAATATACAAAATATCGTATATATGACGTCATGTTCTCACACACCCATATTCGAGCACCAAAAAAAGACAACAAAATAACTAGCATCCATATTTCTCCACCAGCACCACCACTCTCTCTGTGCACTGTCCACTCGAAGTATTGAAGTGTCGAAAGTATTTTTTGGGTAGCTTGTCAATGCATCGACGCATATGCAATTCCATTGTTTCAAGGGAGTACACTGAAGGACAACCAGCTAAAGCAGATACATATTTACATTCCTATACCTAACCTTGTACTGCATTTTCAATTCCATTGTGTACAATCTTTTACTTGCTGCCTGTGTTCAACTCGTTGTGACGTAGTGGCCACTGAGTGGTAAATGGCCTTGCATATTTTTTGGCGCCTACCACCCTCGGAGCGCGACTGCAGAGAGCGCGTGAAAATTGCGCTCTTCGAGCATTTAGAGAGCGTGTGCTCTTTGAGTGTTTTGTATGCACTCAAAATGCTGAGAATGAGTGCAAAGGAGAAGTGAAAGAAAATATTGGGAATGAAAGAGTGAAAATTTATAGAAAGGCGGTTGTAGCCCAGTGATAGAAATAAGAAGTTGAGTTTTTTAGCTGAAACTATTATTGAAGTAAGAATGTAAATTTTGATTTATATTATGGGAAAGTCAAGCAGTTATTATTAATTAATGCTGGGAGGCTTATGATAACGATTATTCAAAGCGTTTCAAAGATTTTTTAGTACTTTCAAATAGCAAAAACAAAGTTCGTTAGAACAAAAAATATATAAAATTCATATTTCTTGCTTAAATCAAATCAATTCAAAATTGATTAATGAAAAAATACATACTATATTTAAATCAATTTTCGTTCCAGAAAGGTAGTACCCTAACAGTTATTTTTAATTTTACAATTAGTCGATAACTAGTTGCTTCCAGACCAATATGTTAACGCTTAACATACCATAACAAACCAAAAATATTACCGTAACCAGCACTTTTATCAATTTTACAACTAGACCCAAACTAGTTACTTTCGGACCAATCTAAAAAAACTGAAGTATTTTTACCAAACCATAAATGTGTTAATATTTTACACACACTTTATTCAAAAATACTACGGTAACAATCTTGTTTATCTGTTTGACAACCAGATACCAACTAGTTACTTTCGGGCCAGTCCAATAACACTTAAAATATTTTTAAAAAACCAAAAATGCGATAATATTCTACTTACACTTTATGCAAAAATATTCCGCAACAACCAATTTTATCAATTTTGCAACTAGTCCCAAACTAGTTACTTTATGACTAGTGTTATCACACTACCAAATACTTTTACAGAACAAAAATATTACCGAAAAATTATTTTTATCAATTGGACAACTAGTTCAAAACTAATTATTTTCAGACCAGTCGACTATTTCACAGATTATTATTTTCGCTGAATAGTTTTTTTGAATTATGTGGCTTTGCGCTTAATTAAATGAGTGAAAATGCCGAAAGAAGCTGTTTGTGCCCACCAACTATTTCTCTTGGAGCTTACAAGTCCTTTCGTGAAGTTGGATTGAGCTAAAACTATTAAACTAATAATATGTGCGCATTAGTAATGAAACGGTCATGCCTGCAACTGCTCATTGGAATTTATGCGCCTGACAGCAAAGTCTTTTCGTGTCTTATATTTTATTTTAACCTTCGGCTCATGCGACTTCTCGCACTACTGCGTGTTATATTTTTAACACAATGCCGTTATTGTTAGGTTTCTTTACTATAAGCCTTTACAGGCTTCTTCGCACACACGTGGTGTTGCGTTCGCTTTAACTGCGTTGTCATTCTCCATATTCCTATATACCATGCTTTTGTCCTTTTTGGCCACTTCATTTACATTCATGTTTCACATATACACACATGTAAATGTATGTGTATGTGTGTGTTTGCATTTGCTTATGTGACTTCTCTTATTTTTGTTTTGTTTTGTTTTTTTACTATTTGTATTGTTCTCTCCTTGTTCACTCCTTTCTTAACTACATACATACATACACATGTGCATATGTGCGCTCTTGTAAGTGTACACTCACACTTGTGTAAATCTATATTGTTGTAGTGTTTGCCTTTGCCCTTTCTTTATTGTTATTTTTTCCAGCTTTTTCACTTCTCCATTGTTGCTGGCATTCCTGCAAAGCAAGCACGCACACACACACTTGCATATGCGCACTACCACATGCTTAAGCATATTTGTTTCGCCTTTTGCTTGCATGTATGTGTGTGTATGTGTGTGTATGTGTGCATAATGTGTAAATTAATTAAAAATGTATGACAAAATAATTACAGTTGACCTTGTTTTCCGCGAACGCTGGCATAGACACATGTATGTGCGTGTAAGTGTGTGTAAGTGTGTGTAGTTTTGCATAAGTGTGCGTTTCTCCTCATTTGCTCGCGCCATTTACCCATTTCAGCGCGCGTTTTTCCTCATTTACATTTGCGTAGAATTTCGTCATCGCCATTATGGCTCGCGCCCGTCGCCTACTTAATCCCGTTTCCACTTCGCCAGTGTTGCCACATTCGCCGCGCCATATGTTAATCACAAAACACGCTGATGGTAGTGTCGTTTGCGCCTTTTACTCGCACACGCTTTGTACTGTCCGACGCGCCTGAGCGTGATTTGAGCGGAAATTCGCGTCCATGTTTAATAAGTTTTGTGTTGCTGTTGTTATTGTTGTTGTTTTTTTAGTGAAAATATGAATTTCAATTTGTTTGCAAATGGAATTTTGAATTAAATTTATGCTGCAACGCGGTTTTTGAGGTGTCGCTGCTGGGCGTGCAAATCGAAAATACACGTGTTTGAGTATGTGTTGTTGTACACGGCGTATGAGTAATGCACTTTGATTACTCATACGACCTGCTTTTACTTGCCATGTATTGTATATTGTTTGTATTAGCATTAAAATCACTAGTGTTTGTGTTAATGCTATTCTTAGTGCAATTTGTGTACTTTTTGTGTGGCGCCATACATACATACATATTAAATTTTTGAAATATTTTCCTGCCGTAATCCATTATGAAATTTTGTATCCCTCCTACTACCCCTCTCCCTCCATTGTGCGGTGAATAAGCGGCTCCAGTCATGCGATTTTGTTGTTTTTTTAGGTGTCTCCCGTCGTGTTTGCCGTGAGTTGCTACGCCAGTTAGTTGCATTGCGCCTATTTGTCATTATTAAAAATTTAGTAGCGTCCGTAATTGGGTACTTTAGTTGTCGGTTAGGCGTTTGTTTGGCAAATTTAATGTCCATATTTTGTGTCGAGCGATCGAATTCGTGTTGTTTGGTTGGACGGTGTGCTGTTTTGCAGTCGTTAAAAATAAAAAAGTTGTAATTGTAACAAAAGCTATTTATTGCAAATAAAATATTTGAAAAAATAATAAAAGTTTTATAAAAATATTCGGAAAAATGTTTTTATTTTACTTTTTATTTTGTTTATTTTTTAACTAGTCTGCAAGTGGTTAGATTAGAGCCATTCGATTTTTTTTTTGATAAAAAATAATTTTCTCTATTGAACATTTTCAACAAAATGCTCTAGTGACTGATCAAAGAGACTTGGTGATTTTATAAAACGATTTTGAAAATTATTTTTTTGTATTTTACTGCTTATTTTTCAACTAGTTTGCAAGTAGTAATTTTTGGACCAGTTTACTAAACAAGAATAATTTACTCTAAATTAGGTTTGCGGCTAAGTGCTTTAGCGAGGGGTCGAAGAGAGCTCTTTGTTTTTATAAAACTATTTTGAAAATTTTTTACTTGCATTTTTATTAGCATATTTTTAGGCGCGTATGCTATTTAAACAAATTTTATTTCCTTATTGTTGTCCAAATTATTATTTATTTTTTTCCCCTTCAATACACATAAATTCAGAAAAGATTTTGGCTTGTTAGTCACTAACAACGGAAAAAGTGATACAATTTGGAGCATAGGTTTCAGCGCATGCTTTCTGAACAAGTACAAAACAATAACTTTGAACAGTTCAAATATCCTTCATGGAACTTTGACCTCAAATACTATATATGATTTGGTTTCGCGGAAAATTTTTGAAAATGTTCTAAATAATATCTTAGATTTTTTAAAATTTTTTTTGTGATTTTTAAAACGTTTTTTATGGTTTTTTGAAATATTTTGCTTTTTATAATTTTAAAAACATTTTTTTATATTGTATTTTTTGAAATCGTTTTTATAATTTTTGACATATTTTTCTTAAATTAAATCATATTTAAAATTGAGAAAAATTTAACTTTTAGTCCTGAACCGCATTTTTTAAATATTTTTTTCTTATACTTTCAAAAATATTTTTTATGATTGCTTCAAATTTGTTTTTTTTTTTAATTTTAATATTTTTTTTTATTGCTAATTTATTTTTATAATTTCAAAAATATATTTATAATTTCTTAATTTTTTTTATTATAATTTTAAATATGTATTTGAAATTTTTTTGTTTCTTATTTTTTTATAGTTTAAAAAATAATTTTTTTATAATCTTTTAAAATATTTTTTCTAAAATATATATATATCTTGAATTGCATTTTTTAAAATATTTTTTTTTTATAATTTCAAAAATTTTTAATATACATATGCTTCAACTTTGTTTATTTTAGAATATTAAATAATTTTGTTTATAATTCAATATTATTTTTTCAATTTCTTAATTTGTTTTATTATAATTTCAAATATTTGAATTTTTTTTTCTTAATTTTTTTATAATTTCTTGATTTTTTTTTTCATTTTAGTTTTAAATATTTGAAAATTTTTTTGTTTCTTATCTTTTTTATAATTTCAAAAAAAAATTTATAATCTTTTAAAATATTTTTTCTAAAATTAATTCATATATAAAATTGAGAAAAAATAAACTTTTAATACTTGAACTGCATTTTTTTAAATATTTTTTTTTATAATTTCGAATTTTTTTTTATAATTGTTTCAATTTTGGTTTTTTTATAATATTAAATATATATTTTTTATTTTTATTATTTTTAATTTTTATAATTTCAAAAATATTTTTTTAAAGTCTTTTAAAATATTTTTCCTAAAATTAATTCATATTTAAAATTAAGAAAAAAATATGCTTATTCTTCTTTAAATTCATGCTGCTGTGCCCACTGTGCAACAGCTTACTTCATTTCACCGAAATAGACATGTATAATGTTTCAGTATAAAAAGATTTGTTGTTATTGTTTTTCCAACAAACGCCAGCAAATCGGTTCTAACACTACAATGTACCGTAGTAAAGTGTCAGTAGTGGTTTAACGGTGGCGCACACACTGGCTTGCGGTTTCCGCTTGGTCATGGCTAACTCTCAGCTGGCAGCAAGCTTTATTAGCGTTACTAGCGCACAACGCGAGGCGTACAATTACCTGATGTAGCGCAAAAACAATGCAATACATGCATATATATACATAAGTATATAAGTATGTATGGATACACAGAAGCTTACTTGTTTGTATGTAAGCACATGTTAAAGCGTGTTGTAAATTGAAATTAAATCCACGCCGAAAACTGAGCAAACACACACACACATATATATATGCACTGGGCTTTCTGCCACACTTTTAGCGCAGACTATACCAACACTATATCATCAATATAAGCCTTTGCTGAACTCCCGCTGTAGTGCCATTAAGCCACATATACAAAAAACACTCGGCTGTGTGAGTGTGTATGTGTGTGTGTGTGCTGTGTAAATATTGTCGAAACGGCTGACAATGTTGATGCCAATCAGTGCAGTGGCCCAAATGCATTGGCCGCTCATAACTTGTCCAATTACGTCAGTTGGCATGTCGACCGGCCGGCCACCAGGCCACCAACAGTCCTCAACCGTTGGCTATTTATTATGCTCACGGCTCAGCCTGCTGTCCATAATAGTAATACTACAAGCAAAACACGAAAAAGAAAACTGTAAATCAAAGTGCCAGTGAATGCCCACTTCTTCACTTAATCGCATAACGGTAGTTTTGTTATATCTCGCCTTCTTTCACTTGACTGAAGTGTGGCAATTAATGCGCATTTATTGTTGAGCCGCCACGCCCGCCGTACACCGCCCACTGCCACGTTGGGACAAGCAATAAAATTCATTTTTACACCTGCCTACCAACACACACAGAGACTCACACACCTAGCTGTTTATACATTCGCAGAAATTTGCATAGTTAGCTACGCCATAAGAACTTCATTTATATTTACCGCATTGGTCTTCATGGCGGCCGCAGTTAACAAGCCGTGCTCGGCGCGCCTTTAAAGCTAAAAGCTGTGAGCTGTGGAAACGCGTGTCCGACCGCCATTTTGCTCTTCGGTGTAATAAATATTAATACCGTTATAAAGTGTTTTCACTGCACTGCTTATTATCCTTGTTAACTCACTCTGTAATGACTGTCAGTGAGCGCTCGCTCGCATGTGTATGTGTGTGTGTGTGTGTGTATGTGTGATTGCCCGCGTGCGTCAATGTGCAATGTTGCTATTTCTTTTTTTATTTTTATCATCACTATTTATCACCGTTTTTTTGCGCTTTTTTATACAATTACCATTGTCCTGGCCTCTCTCTCTCGCGCTTGCCTTTAAATTCAATTGTCTACTGTGTTGGGAGAAAAATAAATTTCTTTGTTTACTCGACTGTTTTGCCATTGTAATGTTTTCATAATCAACATAATTAAATGTTATTTAATTTGATGTTTTCATCAACAGTTGATTTCATGTTCATTTGCTTATTTACATTGTCACAACGCAGTTAAATTGACGTCAGCTTTTAGCCTTTTCGCGAAAGTTTATTGAAATCATTTGATTTTGAATATTTTCATGCGATTATTTCATTGCCATTATGTTTTATTGTTTTTGAAACAATCAGTTTATTAATTTTAAACAAAAGGCAACTTCACGACTTCTTTTGCAGGAGCGAATTCGCTGAACCCAATTTTCGTGTACTTTTTCCACTAAATCAAGTTGTTTGCCATAACTAGCACGTTCAATATTGACTTTTAAAGCTTGAGGAGTGTCTGGTTTATTTCAAAAGCCCAATGAATTCAAATCACTTCACAAGAAGTAGTCTAATGGTGCTAAATCACTACTGCTTGGCGGCCATTCAATGTCACAATTTCTTAAAATAATTGAATCTGGAAACCTTTCTGGCAATAATTCAATTCTTGTACGCGCTATGTGGCAAGTAGCCCCGTCTTTTTAGAACCAGAAGTGCTCAAGATCAACTTCTTCCAATTGCCGCCATGAAATGTTTGTTATCATCGCTCTGTACCACTCTTCACTGACCGTAACGGTGTCACCAGCTTCATTTTAAAAGAAGTACTGAGTGATGTTTCCAAGGCCAGAGCACCTATGCCGCTCACAATTGACAGTAATGGTGTCACCAGCTTCATTTTAAAAGAAGTACTGAGTGATGTTTCCAAGGCCAGAGCAAAAAGCACACCAAACTATCAACTCAGGTGAATTAATCTAATGGTTGTTCATGAATAATTTGTTAATTTTCTTCGCACCAGAATCGATAGTTTTCTTGATTTACCGCGCCACTCCGATGAAAGTGAACCTCAACCGAGAAGATGATTTTCTTAAAAGAACTCTTTATCGTTTTCAAGTTGTTCCAAGGCAAAATCAGCAAATTCACGACGTTTACGGTGGTCCAATGGCTTCAGTTCTTGAATGAGCAAAATTTTATGCGACTGCAACCCCAAATCATTTACCAAAATCCACCAGGTTGTGGCTTGAGACAGTCCCAATGCTTGAAAACATCTTGAGGTTTTCAGCAAAATCCCACTACTTCTAGGAACATTTGTCGGACAAAATCAAGTCGCTCATATCACATTCTTCAACTAGAAACTGTATATAGTGCTATGAAATCACACACATATAATATCCAGCTGAAAATAAATTCCAAGATTTATTTTTATTTTATTCTTCTCTTCACATTGCTTTCCTTCAAAAGCGGCTCGTTAAATATTACTACTCTATATTCAATTTAATAAAATGAGAAATAAGTTTCATATAGTATATTAATTCAAAGTATTCAAGACAAGATCGTTTTTCAGGTCAATAAAAATAAGATGATAATATTGTTCAAAGTATTTCCCAGCTGAAGCTTAACAATTTTCTTAACTTCTGACAAAGAACTGCGCTGCCTTGGCCCCCAGAATGAATCAAGCTAGTTATTGATACCCTAGACTCATAAGAACCGTATACCAGTGAGGCCGTTCTACATTGACCGGAACAAATGGTGGTGAAAAGGGGCCAGTAATGGGCTGTAAGACGGGTGTTGCAAAACTTTCCAGCCACTGTTTTCCATGATTGCGAATTAACCATTTAAAGTTAAGTGATTTAGCAACGATTGAATCTGGAATGAACAAAAGTGCTAGTTTCAAGTCAAGAAAGTAATCGTTTGAACTTGGCTTGGCTTGGATTGGATTTAGCAATGATTAAAAGTTTGTAATGGTGAATAATTCTAAGTGACGAGGGTAGTAATTGAAGGATAGCAGTACTCAAGGAAGTCGTTATAGCTTAAACATTAGAAAAACTGTATTGAGAGTCGACTTCAATGCTAGCTTCAAGTCAAGTTTAGTAGTTAAGCGACTAAAGTAATTATTTGAAATCAAGTGACTTAGCAACGATTCGAAGTTTGTACTCAGCAATGGTTGCAAGGAGTGGGTAATATAATTCAAAGCATTGCGGTAGCAGTACTCAAAGTACTGACTATAAATAAGTAATAGAAATAATAGAAAAAATATGTAATAACTATACAGATATCTTTTTTCATAGTAGTAGATTTCATCAGACCATTACTATTTATATACATATGTATGTACATAAGTAGGTGTAGCTGTTTCTCATGTTATGTCGAGCATGTAGCATCATTGAAAAGTACAATTAAAGCATAATAAGACATTTTTAAATATATTTATGTGTAGTTTAGCATATTAATTAATGTAGCGCCTGTTCTGCATGTTCTCTCGACAATTATTATATTTTTCTACATTTTTCTTTTATTTCGTTATTTTTATTGCTATTACTACTACATACGTACAACTTGCTTGCATCGCTTAAAATTTCATTTGTGCCGTAAAATGTATTGCATTACTCCAACACCATCACACACACATACACATGTATGTATGTCAAACGTATGCCGTCGCATGCATTCATTTGCGTTTATCTTCACGCGTTTTTACGATTGTCTCGTTTTGTGCATGACTATTGTCCTGTCGCCGACTGCGCTGCAACCTCTTTGCTATGCTTTGCTGCTGCTGCCATATATGTGTGTGTGTGCATTTGACATGTGAATGCTGTCATTGGCGCCTTATCGTCACAACGATTTGACTGTGTGTGTCGGCAACTTGTGGCCATAAATACAATGCAATCTTCCTTTGTCTGCTGTGCGTAGAATTTTGGAAAGCAAAATCAGGTTTGTTGTTGTTTCAGTTTTTTTTTATGTGAAAAGTTATGTTTTGGTTTATGTTTTATTTATGTATTTGTGCTTAATTGTTTTGCATGTTATTATCAATAATCTAATTTCAGTTAATTGTTTTCGATTGTGTTGCTGCTTTGGTGTACTAATCCGTAGAATAAGCTTTTGATTATGGTGCCTGTGTTTATAAAGTAACGAGATTGTGTGGATTTAAATATTGTTGCATGTTGCTTTTAAATTAATTAATTTGTAAATATGTATATTTAAAGTAGTTAAATTAAATCGTGTTTGCTAAATTATTAATAGCTGACTTGAAGACGTCAAAAATTTTGGTATGTTTTTGAGCAGTTTAAGCAAAAATTTATACATGAGTGGTATGGGGTGAATATTTAATGAAAATCATTGTATTTTCTTAAAAATATATCAAATTATGATATATAATTGTAACACGCTGTGTTAACTGAAACTTTAACTAAAACTTTATTTAAAAATTTAGCCAAAACTTTAACTAATATTTCACCGAAATCACTCGAAACCTTTTTAAAACATTAAGTACTATCGCCTAAACAAAAGTAATTTTTTGTAATTTTTTGAAAGAAAACTAAAAGATGACATGTTTTAAAATGTTGAGGGTTTATGCTATTTATACACATACACCACTACCTTATCACCAAAAATGCAAAAATGGTCACATCACTTCTCCTAAATTTACAGGCGAAGGAAATACTAAAAATACTTATATACGTATGACAATTAATTAATGAGACTGATTCCATAAAAACCGTATATTTGAAAATTTTTCTACAACTCTGCCATCCCCTTCAAAGTAGTTCCCTTGGGCAGCTATACAGAGATTCCAGCGCGTTTTCTATGATTTGTACATTTCTGGAACGCTTCGACCGGGATGTCCGCGAGTACCCTCATCACGGCCGCCTAGATGTCCGTAATCGACTCAAAATGGGTTCCTTTGACCACCGATTTTCTTTTAGGAAACAAAAAAATCACAGAGTGACATGTCGGGCGAATAAGGCGGCTGTTGCAACACGGCGATCCCTTTAGAGGCGGTGTGGCACGACGCGTTGTCGTGAAGAAGGATACAGTTACGAGCGATGTCTGGGCGCACCCTGTTGACTCGTTTTCGCAATATTTCGAGTACTTGGCAATAGTAGACTTGATTCACAGTTTTCCCCGGTGGAACGAATTCTTTGTGGACGATTTCACGCTGCGCATTCGCGTCAGTCCGCACCTCGACTGGTCTCCTACTCCGCGCCTCGTCTTCCACGCTTTCACGCCCCTCCTTAAACTCTTTGTGCCATCGAAACACCTGGGCACGACTAAGAGCACTATCACCATACACTCTTACAATTTTAGCGTACGTTTTCGAAGCTGTTTCGCCCAATCTAACGCAAAATTTTCGTGACGAGCACTACAAACACACGTCTACTCATTTTGAAGATTATCTCTTTCAAATGTTGCCCGTGGCTATGTCATTGGATGGTCCATCCATTGAGTCCAATTTTCGATAACTCATTCTGGCGAATGGCAAGCGTAATGTTTTGCTCCAGGGCCTGAATCGAAGTGGGATTGACCGCATAGACTTCAGACTTTACAAATTCCCACAGGAAAAAGTCTAACGATGTGATATCACAAGATATTGGTGCCAAATCGACCGTCCCAAAACGTGAAATTATCTGCTCATCGTAGTGTTCCCTCCATAAATCCATTGATTGATGCGATGTGTGGGAAGTGGCGCCGTCTTGTTGAAACCAAATGTGGCCGAAATCACGAGCTTCAATTTCTGGCATCAAATAGTCGGTTATCATGGCGCGATAACGGTCGCTATTGATGGCAACGTTCTCACCGGCATCAATTTTGGAGAAATACAGACCGATAATTCCAACGGGCCACAAACCACACCAAACCGTTGTTTTTTCTGGATGAAATGACAGCTGTTGAATCTTTTCAAGTTGCTCTTCGTCCCACAAGCGGCAAATTTTGCTTCTTTACATATCCATTTGAGGCAGAAATGGGCCTCATCGCTGAAAAAAATTTGGCTTGAAAACGTCGGATCTTCTTGGAACTTTTCAAGACCCCATAGAGCGAAGCGTTATCGCTTGGAAAGGTCGAGCGGCTTCAGTTCTTGCACAAGCTGTATTTTATATGCTTTCTATTGGTCTATTCGGTCGTATATCATCCAATAATGAATGCTGGGTGTCAAGATAAGTGATGGTATTGCGAACAGTAGTAGACCGATTGTGTTGACCATAAGTTGAGCGAAGCTCGCGAAACACATTCTTTACGGAACGTGAATT
Source organism: Bactrocera zonata (assembly GCA_037783105.1). Classification (NCBI taxonomy): domain Eukaryota; kingdom Metazoa; phylum Arthropoda; class Insecta; order Diptera; family Tephritidae; genus Bactrocera; species Bactrocera zonata. Next base: position 1,535,285 of record JBAWJQ010005835.1, on the reverse strand, counting down.
TTCGTAGTAAAGTTGAACGATTTGTAAACGTTGTTCAGGTGTAAGTCATTCGTCTGTGAACAAAAATAATATGACAGCTTGACAGCACTCACACGTGAACTGTAAAGAAAGGCTATTGTAATAATAAAAAGTATCTCCACTTGGATCACCAGTTGTAATCAAAAGCAAATTCCTTAGTCTATAATTTATACAACTTTTAATTTTAAAACTTCAACATCTATATAATTTTTTTTTCTTGTAAGTATATATGTATATTAAAAAAAGGTGTTGGAAAGCTTAGACCACCATAGACACCATATTGCGCCTTCCATAATATTAACGTTACTCTCACACAAGGATATTGGTTATAAGTTATAATTAAAATTCTTTATGGGAACTAAGAACTTGGTGTATACACACACATACATACTTATGTACATAACAAAACGCACTTAAAATGAAAGCAACGGTATCTTATGATTACACTAAAATAATAAAACTTTGTAACCCTTCACCCCAACACCATTTGTTTGCCAAGAATTATCAATATAATTGTATTTTCCTTTTTCTTTTTTCTCTTCCTGCGCTTGAACAATATTTCTCGCTGCCACTAATCGGCGCATTTGGAATTTGATTGCATTTGCCTGAATGCCATCCGTCTGCACGCACCAAACGCATACTCATACACCAACCAACCAACCAACAACAACAACTATCGACAACAGACAACAGTCGTTGCTCTCGGACGAACAAGCCAAAGAAGTCGAACAGATACTCTCCGCTGCGCCCACTGTGGGTGTGGCCGTCGCAGCTGTTGTTGCCACAGCCACTTCACCGACGAGCATTAAAAGTCTAATCGAAGAAACACAACCAGAATCACCGCCAACAGGCGAGCAACAACACGACCGAAAGGTTATTACAGCAACAGCCGCCGTTGCTGACGTCGCCAAAGTTGACACTGGCACAGCAGCCAGTGACCTACGTGCTCCGGCAAGTGGCGGAAGTAATCCAATAACTGTCACATTAGCAACAGCTAACGGCGAAGGTGGTCTTGCCTTTGCTGTCGAGCGGCAGTCGGTTGCGGAGCAGCACGTCCGCAACGAGCGCGTTGATGATGATGATGAGGAGGAGGATGACGACGACGACGACGGGAATGTCGACATAGTTGGCATTGGCGCCGCACCTGCACACATTTTGAATGCGACCTTCACAAAAGCGGACAGCTCCAATGCTGTAAATAGCAAGGCCAACAGCAACAGCAACTCCAACAATAATAGTAATAATAATACACATGACGACGATGAGCCCGAATGGCTACGTGACGTACTTGAAGCGCCTAATCGCAGTCTTGAGAATTTGCTAATTTCTCGCTGCACAGCTGCCAGCGAACGCCGACGTTCGGAGGACAGCCAAAGTGGCAGTGCTGGTGGTGTGGGTGTTGGTGTTGAAAGTCGCGTTGAAAGTAAACATTCCGAGTTGGTAACAGCTTCGAAAGTCGAGACCAGCTACGATGCCGACAATGATTCGACACTTTTCATACAACAACAACAGGACACGCAAACATCGCCTAGCAAACAAGAGCTGCAGTCACAGCAATCACTGTTGAATCAAACATTTATCCAAGATCAAAGCAGTCTAACGGCACATGGTCAAACGGGCGAATCGTTACAAGAATCGATTGTGTCCGTTGAGTCAACGCAATCGGATGGCACTCTTAATCAGACGACAACCATCGATGATAGCATAATCTCAAGCAAACATAATTCGACCTACTCATTAGCTGAGGGTGAACTGCATTCAATTAATACAAATACGACAACAACCAGTCTTGGTGCAGAACTTGACGACTCACAATTCTACATACCCGAATATCCGCCGGTGAAGAGTAAGGAAGTCTATGTGGAGTCGGGTGTGCATTACTTTGAAGATGGCAACTTTTGGATGGAAGTTCCTGGTAAGTTTACTTCAACTTAATTTTCCGTTAATCATCTGTTGATAGGGTTTAATTAGTCTTTAATGGAAGAGCTCTGCGACAGTCCATCAAAATTCTCTGAATGTCTCATTTCACATAAATATTCAACTTTCGTCTTGCACTGTCGAAGGCGGACGGACCTCGTTCCTAAGTTAATCGGATCTACGAATTGACACGAATTTTTATGTTAAAAAGAGCTCTGAACCCACCAATATTCCCTAAACTAGTACTAGTTCTAATTACACGTTTCTATGACTGTGGGTCCACTTAACCATTTCTTAAAACTTTATCCCGTTTTGATTAACCGTTCCTATGACGTAACTGGAACCGGGGACTCAACTCAGCAGCATTCCCTAAATCTATTTTCAGTCTTAATGAATGGTTCCTATCACAGTTTGGTCCACGTAACCGGAACCGAGACTCTCAATCCAGCAGAATTCCCTAAAACTGTTTTTGGTTTTTATTAACCGTTCCTATGGCAGTTGAGTCCACGTAACCGGAACCGGGTCTTCCAACCAAGCAGCATTTCCTAAATCTATTTCCAGTCTTAATTAATAGTTCCTATCACAGTTGGGTCCACGTAAGCGGAACCGGACCTCTCAACCCAGTAGCATTAGCTAAAATCGGGATTCCTTAAATCTAGTTAATTTCATTTTTTATTAACGGTTCCTATGGGTCGACTTAACCGCAACCGGTCTCTCAACGCCGCAGTACTGCCTGAAACAAATTCCAGTTTTAATTAATCCAATGCCATATCCGAAACGGGTCCGGTTTTATACCCGGCCAAGCACTGTAAACTCGGCAATATTCCGCATTTTTATTTGGTGAATGTTTTCCGCCATGACAACAACAATAATTGCCGTCTCTAAGACACTGTACTGGTTCTCTCTTTGAGTGTTCGCCAACTTTACTTATTTCCAAGGTCTCCAAATAATATTATTTCTAATCGCGACTTTCTTTTCGTACTTTTCGTAGGACTGCTGGACTTTGATGACGATGAACTCTCCTACCCGCCAATACCAGTGAAAAAGAATACCAAAGTACGCTTCAGTTCGGGACCCATACAAGTATTTTCTACATTCTCCGTAACTGATTATGATCGTCGCAATGAAGATGTCGATCCCGTTGCTGCTTCAGCCGAATATGAGCTGGAGAAGCGTGTCGAGAAGATGCACGTCTTCCCGGTGGAATTGATGAAAGGACCCGAAGGTTTGGGTTTGAGCATTATTGGCATGGGCGTTGGCGCCGATGCTGGTCTCGAAAAATTGGGCATATTTGTGAAGACGATAACCGATAACGGCGCGGCAGCACGCGACGGACGCATACAGGTGAGTTGAAATTTTCAAGTTTTGACACCGACGGTGTGTACATTATGGTCAGCTCCCGGCACCGATCCATCAGGCCATATACATCTACATATATATATAGACATATATATATTTATAAATATGTAGGTATATAGTTAGTTTTGGTGGCTGGGTGTTTGGGAGCGCATTTGTACTTGCTTCAGTTAAAACTTTTAAATTTGCTCAGGTCAACGATCAAATCATCGAAGTCGATGGCAAGAGTTTAGTGGGCGTTACGCAAGCATATGCCGCATCGGTATTACGCAACACTTCCGGTTTGGTGAAATTTCAAATTGGACGTGAACGTGATCCGGAAAATTCAGAAGTGGCGCAACTTATACGCCTGAGTCTGCAAGCGGATCGCGAGAAGGAGGAGAGACTGAAAAGGTTAGTCTGTGGATTTTGAAGGAATTTTTGTTAACAGTTAATTCTATATATTTGTATTTTACGATTTTTAGACAACAAGAGGAGTACTTGCGTCGCACGCTCGACTACTCGGAGGACTCCACACAACCCGTTTCGGCCAACTCTAGTGTTTGCGAGGGACCCTCGAGTCCCGTACAAGTCGAACATCCAATGGAGGTCGAGGCTACACACTCACAGGAGGTAGAGTCTCTGAAGAGGCTGCTACAGGAGGTATGTAAAATGTCGCCGTAATGAAAATTTTCTGGACTTTAATAAACCGTTTGGAGTGTTCGAAGAGTTTTAATCTGTTTAAACCTTTTATATGTTTCTTTATGTGATTTACTTATGACGTGGATTCACGAAAAATATTACGAAAACAAAATGAATATGTACGAAAAACTAAAATAAACGCTAAAAACGTTACGAAAATGCAGCATAAAGCGGTAATTGGTTCAAACGAATAACTATAAATAACTTTTAGCGAATTCATGTGCTCTTTCGTTTTTGCCCGAATTTCATCTTTGCATTTATTTGTGTGTTTTTTTTTTCTTCTTCCTTTTTGTGCAAGTTTAACGTAATAATTTTTTAAGTAATTTTGTTCATAATAATTCTTAACACTTCTTCGTTTTTTTACCCTTGAACAGTTTGCCTCGAAGTTTGTAACACTCTGAAATAAGAGTCGGGGACCCCATAAAACATATATATAGTATATTCATGATCAGCATAGTGAGCTGAGTCTGTATGTCAGTCTGTCTGCATACCAACAATTTTTGAGCTATCGATCTGATCTATCCGTTTCTTCCCATGAAGATTGATGGCTGAAAATCAAGTCCTCATATGGAAAACTTTTTTATTTGACAAGATATCTTCACGAAATTTTATACAGATTGTTAGCCAAGGCATCGCTGCGAATCTACGAACAAATTTTTCGGGTCGGACCACTTTAGCCTATAGCTGCCATACAAACTGATCGGTCAAAATAAAGTCCTTATATAGAAAACTTTTTTATTTTACAAGATATATTTTCAAAATTTCGCATGGATTATTGCCAATATCAGTGGTATAATCTACGGAAAATTTTTTCAGATCGGGCCACTTAAGCATACAGCTATCATATAAACTGATCGCTCAATATCTAAACCTTGTATGGAAAACTTTTTTATTTTACAAGATATCTTTACGAAATTTGGCACGGATTATTGTTTGAAATAACAGTACAATCTCCGAAGAAATTGCTTAGAACGGACCACAATTGCATATAGCTGTTATACAAAGTGATCAGTGAAAATCAAGTCCTTGTATGAAAAACTTTTTTATATGACAAGATATCTGGACGAAATTTGGCATATATTATTTTCCAAAGCAACGTTACTGTTTCCGCGAAAATCGTTCAGATTGGAGTACTATTTCATATAGCTGTCTTACAATTCAATCTAACGAAATCAAGACATAGCTCTTTTTTATATACTTTTATGCTATAAAAAAAGCACATGTATAGGGTATTATAGCTTCGGTGCAGCCGAAGTGTATTCATTTTCTTGTTTTGTTACAAATTTTATTTTTGAATGTTGTTTCTTTTCATTAACGTTTTTTTTAGAGCGAATTGAGTTGCCTGTTGAAAGACGACATTATTGATACGCTTAAGCGTAAGGTAGGTGTCGCCTTTTTTTTGCATTTTTACTTTATTATTCTAAATTTTTTTTTTGCTTACCATTACTAACCATACTCACGACGCTTTTATTTGCCATAATTATTTTTGTGTACGCATGCGCTTTTATTTTCACACATGCCACGCACTTCTTCCATCACTAATCGTTTATTTCTCTTTCCCCGTCAGCTCGTCAAACTGGAAACCACCGGCAATGAAAATGAGCTGCTCAGCGAGCGTCTGCGTCAAAGCGAACGCGAGCTCACCAATATCAAAAAAGAGGCTTCAAATCTACAGAATATGTTACAACAATCACAGGCGCAATATATGGCGCTCGATAAGAAATACAACAAAGCCAAACGTTTGGTACGTGAATACCAACAACGCGAAGTGGACATGTGTCATCGCGAGGAATTCTACCAGCAACTGCTGCAGGAGAAGGACACCGAATACAATGCACTTGTTAAGAAACTGAAAGATCGTGTCATCAATTTGGAACACGAATTGCAAGAGACACAACGTAAGGCCGGCTTTCCCGTTGGTTTGCCCTACGATAGCGCTACACTTAAGCTGACGCCACAAATGATGCGTAAAACGCCGCCAAAACCGTTGTTCCAGAAACTCGAGACGGAATTGTCCGATACGGAGATTTCCGATCTATCACCCGATGGCGAGGGTGTCAAAACAGCGACTGTGGAACGTAAAGTGCCAATTAAAGATGAATTGGATGCCGCCGTGCCGCAGCATGAACTTCTGGATAATACCGTTACAAAGACGAAAATCGATTTAGGTAAGTGGAAAAGTAGAAATGGTGAAAGTATGTATGAAGTGATAGATTTGTGTTGACAGTTATCTAGTATGTATAAATATACATACATACATTTTATATAAGAAATTGTTGAACTCTCTTACTTGTCTAAAATTGTTGGTGTGAGTTGGCAATGCTTTGGCTCGTTTTTTGTATTTCGAATAACTCGTAGTTCAGACAGTTGTTGGTGGCGGTTATTGTTTTAACTTTTTATTAATAATTGCACTGAATATTATAAATTGTATTAGTGAAACAAATTTAGCAAAAGGATTTGAATAACACAAATTTATAATAGAGTTCATATATACGCACTGAATTTAAAAGGAATCGTAGAGGAATTTTTAGATTTTATTCCTTATGTATACTGATAGTTCGGTATATGAAGTATTTCTTACCAATATTCCAACAAAAATCAATTTGAAATAATTAAAGTTTAAAAATTTCTCATATTTATTTTAATTATCTTGAAATAAATATGACATTACATTTTGAGGTTATAATTATGAATTATTATTTTTTATTTTTTTTTAATTAGAAGAAAATTTTTATCTAAAATGTCTAAAAATACAACATTATAATGACGTTGAAGTATATATTTTGAATTATTTTTTACAAGTAATGAAAATTGAAGGGCATTTTTGAATTTCGCCGCTCAAATTCTGAATTGTTGCCTAAATATTCGTTAATGGCTTCAAAAGTACGAATTTCGCGCCTAAAAGGCCTAGGTTTCACATTCCTATTCTTTTCTAGTATAACCGAATGGTTAAGCAGAATAAGACTTAATTAAGAATTAGTTTAAGAAATTCTGAAAATTTTCTACTCGAAGAGACTACAGGAAGACAATACGTAGAATATTTAATACGAAAAGTATGAAAGTGGTTTCACGAAGATTTTTTTAAAATATTGCGCACATTTTAGTAATTTTTAATACCTATAAGCTTATTAATTCACCCGTTCCTTATAACTGCTTATTGCTTTTTCCTATAACTATAGAAATCATTAAATCATTTATAATACTCAAATCACTTTTCATTGTAATATTTATCATAAATCATTAGTCATAAATCACACTAATTGCAAAAAAGTGCTTAAATCATGAATATATTTATAATCTCAATTAATTTAATTTTTTATAAAAAAAAATACATAACTTTTTTTATAAAAAAAAAATTTACTAAATTCAAAAGATTTTTCTATAAAAATTTTAGAAAAAAAATTTAAATGAACTAAAAATTTTTGCCTTAATTGAAAAAATGGATAACTCAAAAATAACATTTTTAGAAAAATAATTTTAAATTACCAAGTTTAAGGATTCTTCAAATTAAATATGTAAGTTCAAATTAGCAAATAACTTTTTTTATTTCAAAAAGTGTGTTACTCAGAAATACTTTTTTAGAAAGAAAAATTTAAATTAATTTAAATTAAATTTAAATTAAAATTAATTTAAATTTTCCAATATAAGGATTACTTCAATTGCAAAAAGACATAACTCAAAAATAACTTGTTAGAAAAAGAATCTTTTTAGAAAAAGAAATGTAAATTAATTGAAACTTAAAATAAAATTATTTTTTTTTTTAATTGCAAAAAATTCATGTCAGAAATGACTTGTTAGGCAAAAAAATTTTAAAAACTAAAACTAAGAACAAAAACTAGAACAAAACTTAAAAACTAGAACAAAACTGCTTAACGACTAAATTTTTACAAGAATAAATTTACATGCATTTAAAATTCCAAAAAAATAGATTTTTTTGATTCTAAACATTGCAAAACTCAGAATAACTGTTTAGAAAATGAAATTTAAATAAATTAAAATTTTCAAATAATTTTTTTTTTTGTAATGGGATAACATGTAAAACTAAAAAATAACATTAAAGAAAAAAATTTAAAACAAAAGCATTATTCGAAAAATTGCCTAACTCAAAAATAAAATAATTAAATAAATTAAAATTTTCAATTATGAGTATTTTTTCAGATATATTTTTTAAATTAAAAACTTATATATTTTTTTAAGCAATAATACAGTAATGATGTTAACAATGTAGCTGTATTAAACGCAAGAAAAGCATATGTCAATATTATTTTTTTCGAGCCAAAAGAAAATTATTAAAAAAAAAAAAATTGTGAACGAAAAAAAAAAATGTTTGCGAACGAATTTTTTTTTAAATATAAAATTTAATATATTCGAAATTTTTTTAATATAAAATTTAATATATTCAAAATTAAAATTTTAAATAAAGAGTTGAGTTGTTTTAAATTACAAATATTAACGTAAAAATTATATTCAATAATGACTACAATAAAAAGTCATATTTAAAACAAAATATTAATTTATATTTCATATTATAGTTACATTAAATGCAAAAAAATCATAAGTCAATATTATATTTTTTTATCTTATTTTTTTTTTTGGTTAATAATTATCGATATTTAAGTGAATCTTATTTTTTATTTTTTTTTTTAAATATTTTTTTGTTTTTAATTCAGAAATATATAAAAACAATTTTTTAAGAAAAATTTTTGTTTGAAAAATCATCAAGTTTGAATTTAGTAATACAATAGAAAATGGTGTTAAGAACTTTTTGCTTTTAGTGTGTCAGCTCCATCATCAATTACCCAAACATAATGCGAAACGCGCCTACATACTTACAATTGTCATTATTCACACTCATATTAAACAATTTCAGTGTAATTCTTAGCATTTCGTTCAACATAATTCTACATTCGTTATTTTTATGCATTTCTTTCTATCTCTTTCAATAAATTGTGCCTGTGTCCTGTTTGCTGCCATTTGCATATACATATATTGTTGTTTGTGTTGTTGATGTGCTTTTGTCCAAAAACCAAACAAAAAAAAAATTACACTACTTGCCGCCTACATTTCGCTGCTGCTTGACTGCCGCTCAACAATTACAAACAAACAAAAAACCAAAACAAAAACAAAAATTGCAATAAAATCGCTTTCGCCGCCGCCGCTTGTTGCCTTTCAAACCAAATATAAACACACAAATAAATATACATACAACAAAATCAAAAATCATAAACAAAAAGCATCACGTGGTGGTTTAGCTAATCGCCAGCTGCCTTCAACAGCAAACAACAGCAACAACAACTGCAATACAACAAACACTGCAACTACTAACAACGCCACCGTTAGCGCAACCACAAACGCCACTGCCGTCGCCACCACCAACAACAGCAACAGCAGCAGCAGCAACAGCAACAATAGCCAAATTTACAGTGCCCCCACAGCCGCCAACAGCACTACTAACGTCATCAGCCACAGCCACAGTAGCAGCAGCAACAGCAATAGCAGCAATAATAACGGCATCAAGAGCATCACTTTCGGCAAGCGCACGCTCAGCAACAGCAGCTCTGACTGTGCGCTCGAAGACAGTGAGGATGATGGCACCGCCACCACGGTGGCGCATGTGCACGCCAGCGCCGCCTCCGACAGCAACGGGCTCTCGAACGGCAGCAATGGCAGTAGCGTTATCCACCGCAGTTACTTACAGCAACAACAGCAGCAACATGCCACCAACGGTCATCACGGCAATGTGAGCGCGGGCACCACAACTGCCATACTGTTGAATTCGACCGCCACAGCGGGCAGTGGTGTGGCGACTGCGCGCGAACAGCAAATCAATCAGCTGTATGCTCAAGTGCATAAGGATCATAATAAGAGCGCCGTAGCGGCAGCGGCAGCAGCTGCCGGTCTTGGTCATTCGACCATACCGAATATATTTAAGAATGCTATTGGTTCGCCGCCCGACGTCAGCGTTGGTGTCGGTGTCGGTGTCGGCGGCATTGTTGGCGGTGTTGGCGATTTCCATCGCAGCAATATGACAACGTTCGGTACTAGCAGTCGTGATCTCAATAGTTCATACGATTCCATTTTAGGCTCAAACGATAAACTCTCCGAGAATGAGCAATCATCGGAGAATTGGATGTATCCGAGTCGTCGACGTGTCGGACCGACCGGTGCCATTATAAGTGGCAAAATGCCACCATCATCATTTACGGAGCAACTAAATCAAGCGCTCTCCGAGCGTGAGAGGTAAGTGCATGACAAAAATTAATTTATTTGTATTACTTTCAGATTACGACATCCTTATACATGATTGTTAATCATAATACTATAAGAGATCCGTCTTACCTTAAAAAAATCCGACATAACCTATAAAAATATTGATTTGATCGACCAAAATCCATTCCCTGTATGGAATACTCTTTAAGTTTATGAGATATCTTCACGAAACTTGGCATAGCTTATTGTTCAAGGCAGCGGTACAATCCCCAAAGAAATTGTTCAGATCGGACCACTATGGCATGTAGCTGTCATACAAACTGATCGGGGTAACTCAAGTTTTTATATGGGAAACATTTTTATTTGACAAGATATCTTCATGAAATTTGGCAGGAATGATTGCCCAAAGGAGCGCTACAATATCTGAATAAATTGTTCAGATCGGCCTACTATAGCTTATAGCTGCCATACAAACTGACCGTTTAACTTACGTTCTTGTTTAGAAAATATTTTTATTTGACAAGATATCTTCCAGAAATTTGGCAGGAATGATTGCCCAAAAGAGCGCTACAATCCCTCAACATATTATTCAGATCGGCCTACTATAGCATATAGCTGTCATACAAACTGGTCGATTAAACTCAAGTTCTTGTATGGAAAACTTTTTTATTTGTTAAGATATTTTCATGAAATTTAGCAAGAATGATTGCTGAAACTAGCGCTACAATATCTGAATAAATTGTTCAGATCGGCCTACTATAGCATATAGCTGCCATGCAAACTGATCGTCTAACTCAAGTCCTTGTATGGAAAACATTTTTATTTGTTAAGATATCTTCATGAAATTTGTATTATAGCTGCCGCAGTTCACGTTTTTCTTGTTTTTCAATTTATTTTTTTAATTATAATAGCTTTGATAACCTCTTAACCTCAAAAAATTACATATTCATACAAAACCACTATCTCAAAGATATTTTATTCTTAAATAATATGCATAATTTGAAAATATTCTTAACTTTTAATATATTCTCCCTTTCTAGACGACTTGGTGATGGCTCCTCGCGTCATTCCAGCGATGATTACACCGAAATCAATAAAAGCCAAAGCACAGCGGCCATAAACTGTAAGACACTAATCAATGAAATACGACAAGCGGTGAATGAGGCGCAGCCCAAAGGTAAGCAACAAACAATACAGTACTTAATTGCATTTATCACATACAATTGCACAATAATTTTCTTGATATTTTCCTCTAAAAAAAAAAGAAAATTAATAAAAACTACTTGCGCTCACTTCTACCAACCAAGCCAAACACTCCACCAATGCATAACCCTTAACTCTATTTTATAACCGTATATTGATTGCTCTTTCACATACAAACTCAAACTGTATTGCGTATACTATATGCCTATATAGTCGTATATATTACATGCCATATATATATAATTATTTACTATATGCTATCTGTCGTTTGCATCCACATTTCTTGCACCCAAACTAAGCATTACAGTACATTTCGTTGTATAATTATACTCGTACTATCCCGTAACTGTTTCTTATTGACTTTATGCAACTGTATCAAACACATATATATGTATATGTATGTATGTACCATTTGCGCGCCCATAATAATACTAACCCGAGTAATTTTTTGTACTTTCTTTTTCTTCACGTTTGCTCTTGTATTTGATTTTCCTAAATATGGTAATAAATAATGACAATGACAAAATTTTAATAATAATTTGTTTAAATCATGCTATGCTGCCGCATTCTACGTTGTGGTAAAACAAACAACATTTAATAATAATATAATAAAACTTTAACCCTCTTACGCCTAACATTTAATATAAAATATATTTATATTTTACACAACCTTTAACGTTTGTGGTGGTTACATTTTACAACAAAAAAATAAAAATCAAAAAATATATTGAAATGTATGTGTGCACAGTTAAACAAGTTATACCTCAATCCCTCTCTCCGCCTGGCACAGTACCATGGCAACAGCAGCAACAACAGCAGGCGACCGGACCACCCTCACCCACTAGCATGTCATCGGGCTGTTCCTCACCCGGCTACTCGCCCAGTCGTGCCATTGATTTGTCCGGTTCGAGTAGTAGCTTCTCGGATCGCAAGGCAGCCGCTTGCTACAATTACAAAGGCGGACCCGTGCATGAATGGACCAAGGAGCAGGTGAGTACTAAATGAAATTCATTATACATATACGCTGAACAGGGAGGATATATTAAATTAGCTAAATATACACTCAAATATAAAAATAGTGAACACGAAGAGTTGAGTCTATTTAGCCATGTCCGTCAATTGGTCTGTCTGTATATGCTTGTACTGGTCCTTAAGGTTTTAAGATATCATTCTGAAATTTTGCATAAGTGGTAATTTCCCTAAGATGCTGCACATTTGTTGGTATCACCGATATCTGACCACTATATCGTATAGCTGCCATAGAAACTGATCTTTCAAAACCAAGTTCTTGTATAGAAAACTTTTTTATTTGACGAGACATGTTCATGAAATTTTGCGTGGTCCATTGTTCAAACCTAAGATACAACCTCTAAAGAAATTGCTCAGATCGGTTCATTATAGCATATCGCTGTCATACAAACTGAAGAAACAAAATCAAGCTCTTGTATGGCGAACTATCTTATTTGACGATATATCTTCACGAAATTCGGCATGGACTATTGCTCAAGCCTAAGATACAATCTCCAAAGAAATTACTCAAATCGGACCACAACAACATTTAGCTGCCATACAAACTAGACGATCAAAATCATGTTCTTGTATTTCAAACTTTCTTATTTGACGAGAGACGAGCTTTAATACTTTTCACCAGTATTTTTTTTTAAATATTTTTTTAACAAATATAATAAATTTTCATCTACCTCAGGTTGGCCACTGGCTGATGGGCATCGAATTGGAACGTTACATACCCGTTTTCAAGGAGCACAACGTTGAAGGCGGCGCACTGCTGTCGCTGGACTCGAAAGATTTCAAAACGCTCGGCGTTAGCGGTGACGACAAACATCGACTGAAGCGTCGCCTCAAGGATCTGAAGGCGAGCATCGAAAAGGAGCGCAAGGATCAGGAGCGCGAGCGACGCGAACGCGAGAAAGCTATACGCAAAGCAGAGAAAAAAGCGGCCAAAAAGAAATAGGCTTAGTTCAATTAGTAACAACTAAATAGTATGCTGAAACTCAAAGTAAAAGTAAAATAAGTGGTAACACATAACAACAAAAAATATATAAAATATATAAGAAAACATTAAGCAGTTATAGTAAGTAGTCATAATAGAAATTATAGTAAAGTTTAACAAGTGAAACAATCGATAATTAATGCACTTAAAAGTAAGCAACAACCAAAAATATGTACTCTATGGTATATGCTAAGCAGCACATAAATGAGTGGTCACAGATGCGTTTCGCGTGTTGGCGAGTGGTGTGGTGAGTTGTTGTGGACGTGGTAGAAAATTATTTGGTTTTTGTAATTTTTTTCAATATAAGTTTGACAACGTTAATTTGTACTTTATAAACAAGCAAGTAAGAAAATCAAAATGAAATAATTTTTTACGCTCTATAACTCAACTGAAATCTGTACGTTTTTTCTGTTTAAATAATAAGTAATTTATTATAATATATAAAAGCTCCAAATTGTAATTTTAAATTTTAAGTAAATTGTACGAAATTTGAATATTCACTGAATATTACTATGAAGTTTAGCGTATAAGTCACTAGATGTATGTGTATATGCACAGCACTTGAACGAAGCAGCAGCTGCGACACTGAAATGAAGTTTGAATTTACAAAAATTAAATATAAAATGGCAGAGCATTTGAAGAAATTCACTGACGAAGTTATTGAAGCGAGTATGACCGAAGAGGAGCGTGTTAGTAGCATAAGCGTTAAGTCGTTTGCTGAGCGACATAGTTAATTGATGCGAGACTTGGCAACAAAAACACAAAAGAGAGAAAGAAAAAACAGAGAAATATATAAACAAAGGACTGATTTTATGAATAAATGAATTAATTTAAATGTAAACGCGTAAAAAAACACTTAACGAGGTTTAATGCATATTAATATGAAATAAAATAATCGAAAAATATTAAATATATATAATTATTTTTTAACTTTAACTAATATTTATGGCGTATACCGCAAATAACTTTAAATAATTTATATAGAAAACACACATAACAACAACAATGAACACGCAAAGCTTATTTCCGGGGAAAAAATTAAAAAGCGATGAATTCCTCCTTCACAGTATAGTAAAAATTTTTTCTTATAAAACTGAATTGAAATGTGTTGGTGAAGACAGTAAGCAAATGCAGCTGTAATGTGGAAAAGTTAAAAATTATTTTTTTTATGAAAATTCTATAATTTTCGTTAATTTCCATGTATTTAAAGAAAATTTGCTTTTAAGATAGTAGTTAAATTTTTTTCTTCTATTTTTTTTCTCTTTTATATATTTTGTTTTTTCTATTTTATTGCTGACATTTTCGATAACACGTTTTTGAGGTTAGTTCCGTTGTCGAGTTGCTTAAAAAATTTAAAATTTTTTAATTATTTACTTTAATTTTTTAATTATATATTCGATAACACGTTTTAGAGGTTAGTTCCGTTGTCGAGTTGCTTAAAATTTTTTAAATTTTTTAATTAATTACTTTAATTTTTTAATTAAATATTCGATAGGACGTTTTTAAGGTTAGTTCCGTTTTTGAGTTGTTTCGAAACTGAAGATTCACATTTTTTTTAATTATTTATGTTTTTTCTTTTGTTTTTTAAATTATTCTTTTAATTTTGAAATACGTTTTTGAAAACATTTTTTTAATTGTTAAATTAATATTAATTTTTGAACAAAATTGTCAATAAAACACTTTTAAGATTTGTCCCGCTTTCGAGTCTAAGATCTTAATTAATATTACCAATCTATTGTATCAGATATTTCTAATATCTTAAACATTTTTGAAAACCAAACCGTTTCAAAACTTTTTTAATGCAATATATGCTATTTTTTATTATTTATGTTATAAATTATATTAAAGTTTTATATATTGCAAATGAAAGTTGAAGTCTGCAAACTACAGACTACTGATATCCTGTAAGGAACTGAAGGCAAACAGCGTTTTAAAATTCGAGAAGGTTCACAGAAAAATACAAGAAATACAGTGAATCCTCTAACTAATTTAATATCAATCATTTTACTTGTTTTTCTGTTTTAAATTTTAAATTTTTTGTTTATTATTTTTATTATTATTTTTTTATTTTAATTTTTTTTATTTTAATTTAAAAAAAAATTTTTTTTAATATTTAAATTTTTCTGAAACTTCGAAATAATTTAATTTAATTTACTTATTTTTTTCTTAAAATTACTTTGTATTATTTTTTTTTATAATTTTGCTGCATTTGCTTACAATTGTCACCTGCCGCACACACCAATTTTTTTTATACAAAATTACTACCCTTTTGCCGTTAGTCATTCAAAATCATCGCTCTAGTACTTAAGTAGTGTTCTCATTCTAATAAGCGAAAAAGTAAAATAAATTAGTTGTACTAAATATGCTCTCGCTATAACGTTTTACTTTAAATTATTATAGCTACATATTTGTATAGTTGGCTATATGTGTATGTATGTGTGTATTAATATGTTATTTTTGCAATACACTCGTACTAACTGTTGTCCATTGTTGTGTGTGTATGTAGTTGCTCAATGCATATGAATAGATGTGTTGTACTTCTCATTTGTAATTAATAACTGTAATTTGGTTTTAACAATATGTACCTATTTATAATTTGTAATTAACAATTCAATATCTTTTTTGTTTAAATGTTTATGTTAATATTTGTTTATAACATTTTGTTTTCATTAAAATGCGAAATTGAATTATTAAATGTGCGAAAGTCGTTTATTAATTAGAATTAAAGCTTTTTGTTTTATTTGAATTAAATCTTTTTTCGACAAAAAAGGCAATTGTGGGGAAAATTATGTTGAAAAAAATTCAAATTTTTTTTTTAATATTTTTAATTTAATATTTTTTTGTCTACTGGAATTTTTAAAATGTTTTATAAGATTTTTTGCTCAATATTTTGTTCCGCAAATTTTTTTGCAGTATTATTTTCAATAATATTTTCATAGAAACCCTTTGAAGACGCCATCAGAGATCCTGGAACATTAGAATTTTTCCATAACTGGGATTCTGTCTAACATATATTTTTTTATTCAGCGAATGCCAGTGACATTCTTTCAAAAATCAAGGCTGATATTTAAATTTTTTAATTCGAATTGTTTTTAAGTAAAGTTTTTTGTATAAAAAAATGTATTTTTTTAAATCATACGTTTTTTATATATTTCGAATTTTTTTTCAATTTTTTAATCAATTTTGTCTAATAAAATTGGAAATTTTTTACAATTAAATTCCACCAAAAATTATAGAAAATTCAAAACTTTTGATAGAATTGATTCTATTAAAATTTTGAAATTTATAAAAAAAAACAATATTTAAAAAATATCAAAAAAAATTTAATTCGAATTTTTATTTTATAAAATTCAAATATTTTTAAATCAAATTCTACCAAAAATTATTTAAAAAATTCAAAATTTTTATAGAATTTATTTCATTAAAATTTCGAATTTTATACAAAATGAATTATTTGAAAAAAATTTGAATTCGATTTTTTTTTTTATTAAATTTTATTTTATCAATATGCTATTTCATAACATTTGAAATTGGTTTTATACAATTCTTAAAAACCATAAAAAAACTATCTTTTTTTACAACCTTCTCCTAAACAATCGCCGTTATGTAAACCCCAACACTTTAAGCCCTCCCACCAGCAGCCTCAATCAGAGCATAAAATTGCAAAAATTTAAATTATCAGAAGTTTTGTAAAGCTAATGGACTTAACAATTTGTATGAATTTTATATAGACATTTACCATATTCAATTTACTCAATTGTCCTTAACTCTTTTTGCTTGAGCGGTAACAACCGCTCGTCGGCAAACAATCACTAAGCTTCGTTTACTTACTAGTAGTAAATTTGAAATTAAACCAAAATCTTCAAAAATAGTCTTAAATTAATTAAAATACAACTTAACCAAACCAAAAAATCAACAAAAATTCAAATCTAGCAGACACGTTGCCACGTACATATGTACATACTACACATACATATGCTATGTATGTGTGTAAAATGTGCGCATGCGCATGCGTGTTTCGCTAGTCTAGTGCAACTTCACCACATGTGCATTAGTCGTTGTCTTGTCTAATTGCTCTTAAATAAAGCTTTCGAAAAGCTCGCCTAAAACAGTGCCATATTAAAAACAACAAAAATCAAAAAACAAAAAATTTAAAAACAAAATTAAATATTTTTAATTTGTTAGGGGTATTCACAAAATAAAAGTCTGCAGTTAAAAAAAAAAAACTATTCAGCAAATAAAGAAATAAAATTATTTTTTTTTTTTTCATTTTAATCAATTGCATATTTACTAAGAATTGAGTATGTTTTTAGGTATATTTAAAAGCAAACAATTTTATTTTTTTTATATGCTGAATAGATTTTTTTTGTTTAACATTTTTTTTTCGATAATTGAAAAAATTTGGTTTTTGGGGAAAATATTAATATTTTTCGAATGGAAAAAATTCTTAAAATTTTTTTAATTTTTTTTAGATTCTTTCGATAAAAAATATTGTTTTGGAAATTAAAAAAAAATTTTGATTCTTTTTTTTTAATATTATTTTTTAGAACAGAGTATAGTTTCTTTACATTTTTTTAAATAGGTTTTTTTTATGCAAAATATATATTTTTTTTAAGTTTAAAAAAAATGTTGGTTCTTAGGAAAAATACTATTTTTTTCGAACAGAGTATAATTCTTTTACATATTTTTTAAATAGATTTTTTGACAAAAAATACTTTCCTTCGAAGTTTAAAAAAAATGTTGGTCCTTAGAAAAACTATTAATTTTTTTCCGTATAGATTACAATTTCTTCGTATTTTATTAAATAGATTTTTTTGGTAAAAAGTATTTTTTTCTGAAGATTAAAAAAAATTTTCTTCATAGAAAAAATATTATTTTTTTGATGTCAAGAAAGAAAATTTAGAATTTTAGCATACAGAATTTTTTTCAGAAAAATAGTTTAGAAAATATTTTTAAGAATTTCTTAAAATCATAATATTTTTGAAATTTTAAAATTTTGTGAATACCTCAAATGAAGTTATATAAAATATATGTTTTGTTTTTCAAAAAAAAAAAATTTAATTTACCAAAAACAAATTTTTTTAGTTTTAATTTTTTTTTATATTGAAACAATTCTTTGACCGTAAAATGAAAAATTGAAAATTTTATTTCTTGCTTTATTTTGAAATTGTAATATAACTTAAAATTCTTGGCAAACACACGTACGCCTTAATAATACAGAAAAAGAAGTCATGATAACTTAATAATTAATATAACAAATAATAAATTTAAAAAATAATAATAAATTTAAAAAAATTATAAATTTAAAAAATAATAAATTTTTTATCTAAATATATATTTTTTTAAAAACCAAACTCTTTTATACTACAATCAAAATGATGCCGAACACACGACGAGAGAAATTCTCAGTTTTTTACTCAGTAACCGCAACAAGTGAACAACACACACATACACATATACACATTCGTGCCTTTCATTGTGTAAAACCGTCCCCACACTTTAGAGGAATAATTGCTTGTATGGTTGCTTCACCGGAACTATGCATTTCGCAAATCGCCTTAAATCACTGAACCGTTATGTGCAACTAAACCGCTCTCAGCGCGCGTAAAATTCGTTTTTCTTGCCTTAACTGCAGCTGAGAAAATAGCGGTTTAGTAATGAAAAAATACTTTGCTGCAAATTACAGTTCATCATTACATACATACAAACATAACGGTACTTATGTATGAATTTTTGTATGTAGATGATGTAAAATATGAAATTGGCAGTGCTGAGTTGACGTTGGAGGCGCTTAAGCAGTGCTGGGTTTACATCAGCAAAAATTGTGGTTTCCCATAAGCAGTTATTTTGTGTTTTTTAATTCAAACCACCGAACCAAGCCAATAATTTAAATATTTAAAATTATTATTATCGCTTAGTTATATAAAATTTTTAAAAATTCTTATTTTATTAAAAAATGCATTTTTATACGTGCATGTTCCAGCTAAATACTTTGCAGCCACATAAAAAAAAAAATTTTAGGAAGTTAGAAATTTGAAATCGAAATTTCAGTAATTTAAAAATTTTTGTTAGAAATTTAAAATTTTTTTTTTTTTAGAAATTTGAAATTTTTTTTCCAGAAATTTGAAAAATTTATTATATATTGGAAATAAAGGTAAAATGTCAGATATGAAAGAAAAATCATTTTTTAAGCACTTAATGTGAGGAAGGAAGAAAGGGGGCTCTTTGAATTTGTATGGGTTATATCAGGTTTATCTCGATTCTTTACTAAACTACAAGTCCTACAGAAAAAAGTCAAATGGCAAAGTTGTACGTAATAAAAAGTTCTTTTGTGTGTACAGCATTTTCACTTAACCTCAAAATTTATGCGAAAAATTCAAATAACCAATTTTTTAGTTTTTTATATTTACATATATCTTCTACAAATTTTTTTATTATTTTATTTGAAGAAATTTGGTGTAAAATTACTCTCTTATTTTCCAAACACATTGAAATTTTTTTTTTTAATATAATCTTTATTAATAGAGTAATAATATTATTACCAATTTTCCGGTTAGCATTGACTAAATAATATATTTTTATTAATTATTTTTAGTAGTAAAGAAAATTCTGAGATTTCTCTGGATCTCAATTCAAAAAATCAAAATGGAAGATCCTCTGATTCATTTCTGAATCTCAACTCCAAACTGTTCGTCGCGAACATATTTACGACGTAAAAGACGTGCTTTCTTTGCTCTCCTTTTTGGATTTATATATTGTGAAAAGATTTTGTGATTGGGTCAAAGTTAGTTTTTTCTCTTTTTGGATATTTTTTTTCTTTTTTGGATTTTTTTAGGATTTTCGTATCACTTATGACGCTTTAACTTATCTAATATTGTAATCCAATAAGCTCATCTGCTGATGCCTCAAGAATTTGGGATAGTTTATTTGGGTTTCGATTAAAATCTTTATTTCTTTTTTTCCACTTTCATAAAAATTATATTTTTTATATCAGTTTGTATTATTTTTTTTTGTTTCGGAATGTTGCGCGAATGAAAGTGATTTCTATCAACCGATATACTCGTATAATATACTGTGTAACCTCAAATTGATGTTATTAATAATTCAGCTGGTTTATTATAAGCTTAAATATTCTTAAATAATTTGTAAGTAAGCTTTATCAACACTTAAAACCGCTATATGCCTATATATGGTTTATACTTGCTTAGAGTTTATATGAAAATAAATACAAGGGTAGCTTAATAAATGAACTTTTGAATTTCACCACAATGTGGTGAAAAGTAAAAGGTGGTTTATATGAACTTTGGAACTTCAAGCGGTGACTTTTACAAATGAAATCAAACCCCCATATGAATTTTTTAACTTCACCACGTGGTGAGTTTTACAAATTGTGATGAAAAGTAAAAAGTAGCTTGATGTATGAACTTTTGAATTTCTCAAACTAAACCTCTATTAATTTTTGAATTTCACCACGAGGTGAATTTTACAAATTGTGGTGAAAAGTGGAAAGTAAAACTACGACGATCGTTTAACTGAAACGCGCGAGAATAAAAGGTTACTCGGTTGGAATAAAACTGCTTCTCAAAAAAAGTGCAAAAGATTTCTACATTAATAATCTTTTTTCGAAAATATCATTCAGAAAATCTCTACATTAATAATATTAAGATATCAGCTTATTATGAAAATTCTTAACAGATGTTCTCGAAAAGTAGAAAACAAATTGAAGGAAATTTATGTCGCAAAAAGCGAAAAAGTCCACTTACTTAACAAGCTACCCTCGCAAACAAACATACATATATTTTTTGCAAAACAAAAGTCTGCTTCAACAAATTCGTTAACTTAAAATTTATTACAGAGCTGTTAGTATAAGCTTTTGCTACATTATTATATATCTATTTGTTATATAACTTTTGTGTCAGCTTCAACATTATGCCTGCCATATTATGTACACGTAAAGCAAATCTGTTCAACTATTTTACTTAGCCAACAATTAAGGTTCAACAAAACTTGCTTTTCTTACAATTATCTAAAGTAAAAAAAAAATAATAAAAAATTATTAAAGAGGATAGTAGTTAATGTTATTAGCCGTAAAAACTATACTAATTGAAAATCTAGTCAATAACACTTTCATAAAAAATTAATTGATAAGAAAAAAATGCACTGAAAAAAATTTTAAATTTTGCAAAGCCGTTAAAATGCGTGGAAATTGTGAGTTAGAGAGAGGGAGAGCGTGAGCTAAAATGAGAGATCGTGAGCACGAGTAAGAGAGACGACCAGTTAAATATGAGTGAAAGCCAAATAGGAGCTTCTAGGGTCACATTTTTTATGCATTAAAATTCTACTCTAAATCTATGCAACAGTTTACACTCTGCAAGGCATACTAAGTTTTTATTAAATAACATCGAAGTGATTTCACTGAAATCGAGAGAGATCGGAAATTTCATAAGATGATTTATTATAACAGAAAAAAAGTAAAATTCCAAAATCGATTGTTCAAGACTTGGAAATGTTTGCATAGTAATGAGATTTGCGACATGAGAACAGCGATAAAATGGGAGGCAAAATGAGATAGAGGGAGAACGAGAGATAGAGAGAGAGAAAACGAAAGATAGAGACAAAAAAGAGAGTTAGAGAGAAAAAAGTGAGATAGGGAGTATAAGAGAGCGCGTGTATGAATTATATTACGAATTATATGATGCTAAACATAGTCGAATTGGATTAATTACAAACAAGAAAAACTATTAATTGCAATTGACTTGGCATGACTATGATTAAGTACCAATATTATTATATAGAATACCCTAAATATAATATATAATATTATATATAATTGTAGAAAAACGTATGTATGTATGTAAGATTACTAAAACACTTATTTGAAAAATCTTAATCAATATACATATATATTCCAAGTAAATAAGTCCAAATATTAATAAAAGTACATAAGGAAAAATATTAGAAAATCTCCCACCTCGCTTTTTATTAAAGGTAGTAAATAATAAGCAACATCAGAGACGGTTAGATGCCCGAAACGGTTGGACACAGAAAGTGAAGATCTATGCTATTATAAATGGCAGAAACATGGACAATGACAAACCGAGATGAGAAAGTATTTGAAGCGTTCGAAAGAACTGTTCTCCTCAATATCTTTAGGGCCGACCGCGTGAGCAATGCATATCGAAGAAGTTGGAGCCACGAACTGAACTCTACGACGACGTGGATGTAGTTAAGCTCACAAAATTACAAGGTGATTACAATGTGGTGATTAGGCCATCGAAAAGCTCCTTCGATTCGAGACCCACGGCTGGACAACGCAAAATGCCTATTCAACGTGTTTGTTTTGGCCTGCAAGTGGATATAACCTCTTAAACAAATTTAAATTTATTGTTGCTTTTGTCAGGGCAAAGACAAAGATGAAGATATTTTTGATTTTTTAAAGGCAACGCATAATGTTCAACCCAATCAATATATTCTGCATCTTTAGAAATATAAATTGGGACAAAAAAGTACGGGGAAATTGTAATTTAAATTTCCCAGGTAAATGATATTTCAAAAAATGTGTTTTGCTAAGTTGGTAGGTCTGTCCTTAATTACGATGCCAAACATGAGCGCGATCTGTCAACCAGTTTGCTTACAGCAGCTGCTTAAGTCGGTGCACCTCAGTGGTGCGTTGCGATTTTTGCAATGAATAAAAATATCGAACAAAGAATTTGTCTCAAATTTGATATTTCAAACCAAATTTCGTATGCGGAGTCATTGCGAATGTTGAAAAAGGCTTACGCTGATTCAGTTTTGTCAAAAACACAAGCCTACGTGTGGTACAAAGCTCTCAAAGACAGTCGAGAGTTCGTTGAAGAAATGCCTCGTCCTGGACGACCTTCGACCTCTTCAGCTGATAAAAATATTAAACAAGTGAAGGAAATGGTGCTCGAAAATCATCAGGCAAGTGTTAGAGAGATGCCAAAAGAGCTCGACATCGCTCATGAGTCCTTTCGAATAATTTTGGTGGATATTTTGGGTATGAAACGCGTTCTTGCTCGACCCGATAAAGCTCATTTTTTTTCAAAAAGGGTACGATTGTAAACGAATTTAAAATCAAAAACGTAATGACTGGAAAATCGTTGGCATAAGTATTACATCTGGTGGGGATTACTTTGAGGACGACAAAATAATTATTGATAAATAATTAAATATTTTGCGCTTTAATTAAAATTTCCGGGAACTTTTTTGTCACAATGTAGAACAGTATATACTTAAAGCTTTCCGTAACCTAAATCTAAGCAACTATTTGATTTGTTATGTTGAAAAACATAACAGATTTGCCAGGTCAGACTGTCTGATCTACTTGACAGACCCATTGCGCCAGATTTATCTCTGAATTCATTCATCTAGTGCGTGCATAATTCATTTATATATTATGTAAGGTCTCTTTTATATATGGAAATCGTTCTTTACCATTTACCAAATGGAAATTTACCAATCCCTGACGTAATTCACATGCTGCATTACTAAATAATAAAATAATAGCACATATGTACATATGTAAATTTATATGTCGCTTGGGTGAGTGCTCGATAGATGGACGACGTGAAATTGTTATCAACGATTGGTGCATCCGTTTACGACAATGCAATAACAATATATTTTTTTAAATCAATGTTTTGTGCCGAAATTGAGGAAATATTAAAAATCTAAAACAACGGAAACGGAAGAAAGGTTTTTTTTTTTACTGATTAGGAATTAATATTTGATTAAAAAAATAAATTTGTTATTTGTTGTTTGTTTGTTTTTTTTTCCAAAAAGTACTCAGTACCACTTAAGAGAAAATGTATACTATGAGGTTTGACAATTAAGTAATGAGACTGATTTTATTGCCGCGCTTGTGGTGAACCTGTGACCTTGAAATTCCCTTTCTCTTTTTCCGGCATCCCTCCCCTCTCCATTGATATATGTACTATCGCTCTAGCTTGTTTAGTTCGCCTGCTGCGTCTAGTTGATTAGACGTGTGTTTGTAGTGCTCGTCACGAAAATGGAAAAACGAAATCAAGAGCAACGCGTCGCGATAAAATTTTGCGCTAGATTGGGCGAAACAGCTTCGGAAACGTACGCTAAAATTGTAAGAGTGTGGTGATAGTGCTCTTAGTCGTGCCCCCAAACTCCAAAGCTCACAATGGTTGTCTCCGCGCGCCCCGCGCCCGAAAAAAGCTCGCATGAGCAAGTCGAAGGTGAAAACGATGATTATTGTCTTTTTTGATAGCCGTGGAATCGTTCACAAAGAATTCGTTCCACCGGGGAAAACTTTGAATCAAGTCTACTATTGCCAGGTACTCGAAATATTGCGAAAACGAGTCATCAGGGTGCGCCCAGACATGGCTCGTAACTGGATCCTTCATCACGACAACGCTCCGTGCCACACCGCCCTCAGCGTGTAACAGTATTTGAGCTCTAAAGGGATCGCTGTGTTGCAACAGCTGAGTTATTCACCCGACTTGTCACGCTGTGACTTTTTCTTTGTTTCCTTAAACAAAACCGGTGGTCAAAGGAACCCATTTTGAGTCGATTACGGACATCCTGGTGGCCGTGACGAGGGTATTCGCGGACATTCCAGGTCGAAGCGTTCCAGAAATGTTACGAAGCATGGAAAACGCGCTGGAATCGCTGTATAGCTGCCCAAGACTACCTTGAAGGGGATGGCAGAGTTGTACAATAATTTTCAAATATACGATTTTTATAGAATCAGTCTCATTACATAATTGTCATACCTCGTATATACGATAACCATGGTGTTCAATCAATAGTTCCTCGAAACTCTCCCCAACTAGAACACAAACACGATAAGACTTATTGAGAATATTGTATTTTAACTAATCAGACACTATTTGAGGTTGGAGGACTCGGAAAGGAAATTTTTATTAGAATACGTTTTTTCTGATGATAACTTGCAGCAGCAAATGGTTGTTGATAGTATAGCATAGTATAGTATAATATATGATAGGTTAGGTTAGGTTAGGGGTTCGCCCTTGGAGTACTATGTTGTTGTTGCAGCGGCAGGACTTAGACGAGTTAATTGGGCGGATAAAGATCCGGGTTCGTTCCGGTTAAGGAAATCGGACTGTCGTGGGAACGAGACTACTATAATATACCACCCTTTCTAAAGCTATAAAATAGAACAGCTATAAACAAATTTTATAAGTCTTGAAATCAATACAAATTTGCCGAGGCTTTTTTTTCCTATTCCCGCCAGCTGACAGATATATCTGAAGGTGTAAGCTCCGAAGTGCACAAACCTTGCGTGGGTGGGAAGAAGCCGTTGGACGAGAGGTGCAGTGAGCTTATTATCGGATGAGTCAAAGCTTCGGGGGAATGTTGGTGCAGAGGTTTTATTTTCAGTACCTCTCTATCAACTTCAGCTTCAAACTTCCTGACTATTGCATTGTTTTCCAGGGCGGGGTTGCAGATTTAGTGCAAGATCTAGTGATTTCCTGCCCTCAGTAAGGATAGCCTCTTCTTAGTTGTGGGGCTTTTAATAGGTCATTGCCCTGTTTGCGTCCACGGAGTAAGGGAATCTTAGCAAGCAAATATAAAATAGTTACTTGAAAATTAATCAATAGAATTTTTTTTTTTCTACAACTGATAGTTAGCCGTTCAGAAGCAAACCTAATTTTCGCATTTCGTTGTTTAGAGATATAGTCTTGAAATCAAAATGTACTCTCAGTTTTTTTCAACGTTTGACTAAAGAATTTAGAGATCCATATGTAATTTAAACACTTTTTACAACTTTGGTTAGTCACTTATTGGAATACGGCTCTGTTGTATGGAACCCTAGTTACCAAATCCATTCTGACAAGTTAGAGTCGGTACAAAAAAAATGTTCGCCTTAGGGCATTTCCGATTGGATTCTAGGTTATTGGATTCTAGGTTAAGTCTACCTACACTTACGAGTCGCAGAGAAATTGTTAGTGTTATATTCTTAGTAAAAATCCTGAATGGAACAGTTAGCAGTTCTTTTCTCCTGCCTGAAGTTAATTTAATATCCCGCTTCGCTCTTCGTGGTAGTTTATACCCTTACTTTTAAAAACCTGTAAACAAAACCTCAAATTTTGAACTTAACGAACCATTTCGTGGCATATGTCATGATTTTAAGTCTCATTCCTGCACTTTTTATTTATCTGATTCACTTTTCGAAATTAAAAAGATCAAATTGCTTTCGCTCAATAAATAAAATCGTGGAAAATTTTAGCTGTTGATATTTTTGTTTCTGTAGATGAACAGTTATAGATCTCAACGCTTAAAAATTACCTTGCCTTTCATCATGACTCGGCTAGGTAATAAAAGAAATTCTCAAATAGTGACTAGAGACTGCTACTGAATTGCCCTGTTATTGTGCAATCTGTTATTTAATTTCCATAAGTAATATTTTTATGCAAACAGAAGCCTTTAAATGTATTTTAATTTAATTATTTACATTTGTTATTGATATTTGTTGCTCAGCTTCATAGCAACAACCTTACAAAATTTTTGCCAGGTTAAAAAAATATTTGCATCAAGGCTACTGCTTGACCAAAACACACACACTTATACACACTTACACAAAACCTATACGAGTATTTCGATATTTTGCAATAATTTGCTTCTTATCACCTTCGTGTTTGTGAATATAGGCGCAGATCATTCGACTTGCCAAACGAACCGTTATCGCCAACACGTGAGGTTGTTTGACAGTTTTTATATGCAAATGCTTGTGTGTATGAGTGCCTGTGTATTCTTAATTGCGCTACTGATTTATTTTCACTTTTCATTTCGTCAGATTTTTAAACATGGAATTTCGGTTCGAAAAACCACCGTTTTTCTAAAAATTCTGGACGAAATAAAGGCGTGTCTTATAATCACTTGATTCAATAATCTTATTTGTTGCAGGATTTCCAATAGCACAAACAATTCGTGCTGAGTCAATATTTGATTATATATGAGGTTGGTTTTTTATATGAGCGTGTTTCAGTTTTTCATATGAGGGCGGTACAGAGTGTGAATTATAGCGAAACAATCAGCTTTCTCAAAACAGCAACGTTTTCTTTGGTAATTTTTGCATTGAAATGCGCTCTGATACTTCCCTATTATCCGGCTTTGAAGTGGATCCAAAGCTTCTGCAGTTCTCCCAATTATTTTACATTATTTCGTTTGTAATTTTGACAGTCGATTTCAAAACTTAAGAGAGAATTTTTTGTATTAATTATTTTTCCCAAAATTATTCTATTTTACAGAGTTTCATAACTTATGCTATGTTCGGACCGACAGCGAAAACATGTTTTCGTGGGAAAAAGTGGTTTTCGCACGAAAACTTGTGTTTTCGTCCATGTAAAATCTGTCAAACGAAAACACAGTTTTCGCTGAAAACTGCTTGAAAACTTACAGTCCACTCATAATAATCGGTGCCTGCTCTAGTTTAATCGATTTTTTGGAAGACATATTTTGCCGGCCCTAAATTGTCACTTGATATTTGTTTACATTCCATATACAAATACAGCTGCTCACTGTTAAGGGGATTCTCTTGTTCTTGCAAAACCCTTGCGCGGTGCACCAATTGCAGAATTTTCTTCTTGGTGCAACGGCACAACAAACACACGCAAAAATTTATTTGCAATGGCTGTAAAATATGTCAGACCAAAACCCATGTTTATTTTCGTGCCGTCATACTTATATCACTAGATTCGCAATGGGTGCTGTCTTGGCCTTGCATAAGTATTTCGGTATAGGATTTTTGCATTTTGTGTCATCTTGAAAGAGTAAGAGAATCCCCGTATTGATAGTTGTCAGTGAAAACTCAGCGAAAACACAAATTGTCGGTCCGAACGACTTACGTTCCACAACATACAAATGTGTTTTCAAAATGTTTTCAATGTCGGTTCGAACATAGTATTAGAGGTTAAAGCTTTCTGGTATATCAGTAATCAATGTTGCTTTAGATATAAAAATTATTTGTTTTTTAAGGGATACACCCAAAGTGAAAGTCAAAGAGGCAATTTTTGAGAATAAAAACAAAATATTAAAATTTAATTTTTTTATATTAAATTTAAATTTTTTTTTTTTAATTTTAAATTTTGAAATTTTTACATATTTTAAGAATACACAGTAAAATTTTTGAAGAAAAAAGGTAATAACTTCGATTTACCCGCGATGTCCGACACACTAAAAACGAGTTCTCCACTGCTGCATGGATTCGGGCCTTCTCCGTGAATGAAATCTAAAAAAAAAAATTCAATGCTAGAAGTTATTGAACGTATGGTTGGAAACAATTAAAAATTGACAACGTGTCGACGTTAAAAAAAAACAGAATTTTATCCAAAATTTTTGATCCGAAATTTGATTTTTGACCAGAGCAAAGCAGTGATATGTGATTATATGGAGGTATGAACAAAACAAGCAGAAAAAATTTGTTAGTGATGGGATCATTTGCCTCAAGGTACTCACTTAAGTATACTTTCAAAATTTAGTTCTGTGAAAAACGCGTTTAAAGAAAGGCTGAAGCTGTTTGAATTGAACACCAACATTTCAAAAGGCTGTAACTCAAAAAGTCTTTGAGTTATTGAATGAAATAAACTTTATTAAAAAAGTATTATTAAAAAACAAAAAAAAAATTTAAAAAATAATTTTTTTTTTTGTTTTTTGATTTCTACACTGGTAAGAAGCTCAGTCGTAGGCACAATAATTGCATGAGATACTGAATAAAATAAACTTCATTAAAAAAATATTATTAATAAACAAACAAAAATAAAATAAAAAAATTATTTTTTTTTTTCTACACTAGTAGGAAGCTCAGTTCTTGGCATAATGATTGCATATACTTTATATAAAAATCAAGAATTATTACCAGTTCTTACCAGTTAAATAACTGGTTAAATCAGTTCTGAATATGTTTCAGATTTTGAAAACACAAAATCGTAGCTTCTGTTCTTTCACAAAGCCGAAGCCAATCAAAGTCAGCTTGCAAATTTTCCATTTCATCTACTAAGAAGAATATTTTTATGAAAATTTTCATAATTTTGAACCAAATGATTGAAATATTTTATAAACATATTATTTACTTATATTTTAATAACAAAAAACATCATTGTTTTTACATTTAAGTTGTTTACTTCGTGCGAACTGATAAGGTGCTGACGTAGTAGTCATCTAAGTACCTATATCTATACGAATCGAATGGAAAAACATCCGTATGCGTTCAAAATATGTCGTCTTCTCCATGAAAATGTGTGTCATAAACGCAATTCTTCGGAGAAATCAATGTAAACAGCAAGAAGGAAGATTCCAATGGGGTTAATTGCACCGTAAAAATTAAAAAAAAAACTACAGATTTTAACTTTAAATATGTATATATATATATATATATACATACATATATATGATATGATATAGATGTATATGTATGTAATCGAAAGTATATACACATATTATATGTAATAAAAGTGAGAGTGAAGGCAGCTTGTAGTTTTGTAAGATTATCTCCATTATATTAATCTTGGAGGCTCGTTTCAAAGTTTCTCGTTTTAATTGCCTGCTGGGTTCATTTAAATCATCACACAGCACTGATTTTTGACTACGTCAGCAATAAATAGCTTTACGCACATATATTTGTTTTGATATTTTAAGATTTAAGACAAATATACGCATAAAATAGTGAATATGTGATTACCCCCCATGAAGTAATGGGGCGTTGCCTCAAGGCAACTAAGTTCTGCCTAAAGCTTATACAAAAACCATACAACATAATATGAAGTATTTAAATAAATAAAAAAATAAGTGAGTTGAGAGTAAAGAAGCAATTAATAAATATCAGGAGTTATCACCAAAGTAATAGCCTGGGAATAATAAGACTACAACTACAAATCCTAAACTGTCACATATTTTATATGTTTTGAGAAGATAATTTTTTAGATGACAGTTTCTCGAGAAGTTATTATTTTAGAGGGTCTTGACCGTAATCCTATTAAATGATATCTTTTTTCAGCCTTTTTGCTCGATTCAGCTCGGATTTTTTATACTGTCACAACATGTTTCAACAGAGTATAACAGTTTTCTTCATCGAGCGGTTTTTTGTAACATCTAAAGCCATTCAAAATATACTTTACATACATATATAGAGTAATATATACATATATATGTAGATGAAACTACAAATTGAATTCCGAGTGACTGTCTGCCTGTCTATCCGACCTTGCAAGCGATAATTTGAGTAAAAATTGAGATATCTTGATGAAACTTGGTACACGAATTCTCTGGTAATCAAATGGGGTTGGTATTAAAGATGTGCGGAATCAGATCTCTGCCGGGCCCACAAAACACCATTAAGCGAGGAAGTTATAAACATCTCAGAACACTGCATTCCGGACTACGACACGAGGCTTTTTGATGTCATCCATCGATCATCTGCACAGCGAGACCCGTATGCTTGGGGTTAATGAGCACAATAACCTCCGCTCCAAGCAGTTTCTGCTGGGGTGCTTTCGCAGAAATAATCTGCTTGGAGCGAAGCCGCATTTTAAATCAAGGAATCAATAGGTTCTTCCTCAACTACGTCGAAGTTATAAAACAATACGTCGACCAGCCTTCGGACACAACAAACCTCAGACATGTACTGACCACCATTTACAGTGGAGCCATCAACACCTCCCCCGACTTCCTCTCAGTGATTGGCGTACTTGTAGTCAAGCCATCACCCATTGCAGATGCATTGCACCGTTCTGAATATGTACAGGTTAAACTTCTACTTATCCAGAATAGACCCTGACATATCAAACAAATGTCCAGCATTAGACTTATATTCACATGACATTACTTCTTCGCATGCATTACCCCTAAACATCTGACACCCTTCTTCCTATGGTCCGAACCCGTCGAAATATCACATTGGATGACAACTTATCTAACCCTTACCATCCTATCGGGGATTAGGTACTAACTTATCAAACATTTACAAGACAAGAAGATGAAAACCTTCATTATTAAACTTCACTAAACTTAAATTTATCTGCTGTTCACAATTAAAATAAAAGGTTGATTTTGCATTCCAAGCCGTACCTTAACCTCAAATCTTCGTCCTGCGATCTTTCCACATACAATTAAAGCTAACAATTGACTGCTGGTGGTATTTGCTCATTAATCTATTTCACCTAGTTGATAACAAAGTTTAAAAGTGCTAATTAGGAGTGCATTTATACTGCAGTCTATATTTGGGGTAGCATTAACGCCTTAGAGGTCAGCCCCGATTTGATTTTTACGAGCAATTAATTTATACATTTCATTGTTTTAGATTATATTCGTGCAATATTGTTTATATTTATTATAATATTAAAATATATATACGCTCAAGTATACTTCTTAAAAATAAATCGCTAGAAAAACATTCTTCGATTCGGTTTAAACCCACAACTTATATAGACCTGTCAAGTGTGTAAGCTAAATATATAAAAAGATAAAAATATATAAATAAAGAAAGTAGAAGCTATTCTACTTGGTGTTAATACTATAATAAAAATTAATTATGATATTTTTTTTGCTTTTACAAACAGCGTTATAGATTTGTGTTATACAGACAGTTTTTTAGCCATCTGAGGGTGATGTGTTCTAGCTTAAGACCAAACAAAGCAAAACATTTCAGATGTTGAATTTTTCTTTGCAAAATTGTTTTTTTTTATTCAACATAATTCCCTTAAGGGATAATACACTGATTATAGCGATCCTCCAACCTTATTATACCATTTTTGTAGTACCATTTCTCCTTTTTTTCAAAATAAGCCTCAGTTTCGATGATCACCTCTTCATTCGATGAAAATTTCTTCCCAGCTAACATTGTTTTGAGATCTGAGTAAAATAGGAAATAGTCGCTGCTGTCCAGATCTGGAGAATATGAAGGATGCGGAAGAGATTCGAAGGATTTAAGGAGCACACTTAGTGGGAAATTCTCTTTCGATATATTACAGCTTTAAAAATGTAATACTAAAATTTTAAATCAATGTCTTAAATTGTTGTTGACTCACAACCTTTTAAATTGTAGTCCTTCATTTCAATTGATTCCGCGTTTTTCTCAAAGACAAACGATGCGAATAAGATAGAATAATAACAATCGCTATCACAATAGGTGTGCTCCTTTACCTTCAACAAAGCCATATCCATCTCTTTTTAAACTTTAACTAATTTTAGATATAATATTATTTTATATAATGTTCGTTGTGAGTTTTTTTTTTTGTACGAAGATACTATATCAAATCATATTAGGGTGATTAAACAAATTTTTTTTTCGATTGGTACTCGGGAAAATAAGTTCCTAGACACCTCTAAGAAAGCCTCACCAAATATGAGTTTTTAATTGTAACGGAAAGGTCCTCCTACATACAGTTTTCTATTTTTTCTTATTATCAGATAAAAAAATTTATATCTCGCTTTCAACTACTTGAAAAAATATCTTGTTCCTTACATTTTGTAGGAAATTGAATGCCCTAAAAAAAGGTCTCCTATGATTTTTTCGTAAACCCAACCAATTAAAAGATATTAATAGTTAAAGTTTGATTATTTTTGGGAACATTTTTTATTTCTTATGGATTTTATTACTCAATGAAAAAAATTATTATAAATGATGAAACTCATAGGTTTTTGGGGAGGCTTTCTTAGAGGTGTCTTGGAACCTATTTTTCCGAGTACAAATCGAAAAAAATTTTTTTTTTTGAATCACCCTACATCATATATTGTATAGAATTCTAAGAATTTTTTGTTCAGTTAAATATAATGGAAAAAGCTTGTAAAAAACATGTTTTGATTTTAATATTTTTTTATTTAAAATAAGTCTGAAGTCAATCTAGACTCATCCACCAAACAAAAACCCTTATTTATGAAATATATTTAGGATAAACGCAATATAATATAAATATATTCCTTCAGTTTACTAAAACTATCAATTATTCTCATAACAACCATTGAGACTTCTACGTAGCCAATGATTATGCGGTAATTCCCCAATTTCACATTTTGTTAGTATTTTGATCATATTTTGAAGTAAACTGAGCATTTAGATGCGCAAATGATTTGATCAAGCATATCACTGTTTACATACTCAAATTTCAATTTTATGACGAGATAATGTTCATTACTGTGCCAAGTGAAGCATTTTATCGCTTTCCTTTTTTGTTTTTGTTTTTTGTTGCAACATCTTTCAGTATTTTCTAAGAACAAAATACACATACAGGAAAGATTTCGTTTATTTTCAATTTAAAAGTGTTTACCACAACCAGATTCATATGAACCGTGTACTCAAGAAACCTTCGTGAGCTACTCGTATAGAATAGTAGTTGATTCAGAGTATGTTTATGCATTCACTTAATTTAAAATTGTTTTTATTGAACGTTCTGGTTTAAGAATCCATGGCTGACGCTGGCAGCTCTTCCTTAAAAATATTTTATTTCTTTAATTGTTTAGTGAGCATCTCTTCTGGGTACTACTTCCTTCAATATTGTTGACATTTCGCTCATCTGATTCGTAAACTCTGGGATATTTTCGATGATTACATGTCAAATTAATAAATTTATACTTTGAGGTAAAAAAAATCCTTAAAAAATAAGAAAAATATTCGAGACTTTTACTAATTTTTTAAAGCTGTAGTATTTCCCATTCCAAAAAAAGTTATCCTACTACTAACTTGCGTTGCATTTTATGATTCTCAGGCACTCCAAAAACTCTTTCGAATTGATTACAGAAAAAATTTTAGAATTTTGCCAACATAAATTAAATATCAATATTAATCAGATCTAATATGTTTTAAATGTTTTACGAGTACTTTCAAATGAAGTTTCGTTCGCACGCGTTGGGCATCTCTGTGTGGTTGTTGTGGTGAATTTTGCTGAAAAGATCTTGACATACGTTCGTACAACATAAAATTGACGCTAGAACTGAAGCCGCTTATACAGCAGAATTCGTCTATTGGACTGAGCAACAACTTGAAAATGATTCGGATCTTCATCGAAAAATCAAATTCAGGGATGAGGCTCATTTCTGGCCGGGGGCTCCTTCATTCAGCAAAATATGCGTTATTGAGCACACAGCAATCCACACGTACTCCATGAGTCACCATTGCTTTTCGAAAAACAGTTTGTTGCGGTTTATGGGCCGTACTTCTTCCGTGATGATCAAGACCGGCGTATTATTGTGAATTGGAATCGCAACAACTCAATGATAACCGAATATTTTTAGCCCGAGTTGGATGATATGGACTTGGACAACATGCAGTCCCAATATAGCGGCTACACAAGCCACATAGCGACTGATTGAAAACCAAGTTTGGTGGTCGTGTTCGAACGTGAAATTGCAACAGTATTGGCCGATTTATATATGCTTGAAAACGGTCGAAAATTCGAAAATCTGGTTTAGCATCTGGACTTCAGTAAGCGTGTCCGTGGTGGCCATGCAACAGAAATTGAGCTCCATACATAATGGCATCGAATGTACTTTCTTAGAAATAAAGAGTTTCGATGATATCTCAAACCGTTTTTGTTTTATCTAAAACAAACTTTTGTTGCACACTTATTGAAAACCCGGCGTGGCGTTATATAGTATGTTAAAAACGTAGCATAACTAATATAGTTAAGGACTGGATTAGGCCTCGATCTCGAGCGATCATATCTAATGGGGAAGTCTGCTCATTGTATCCACAACAACTGATGGATTTGAACCTGTACGACTATATATTTAACACGTACTAATCTTTTAATAAAGATTTGTCGATTTTGAGGTTACAAAGTTTTCGAAAACTGGCGATGTAAGTATGTGTTTTTGTATCATTAAATGCCTTCAATGATTTTTTTATTAAGTTCACAAACGGAATATTCATAAAATAATATTTTCACTTTTTCATTTAATTTTTTCATGTGTAAGTAATAATAGAAAATAGTAAATGTCTTACTTAATATATTTTTTTTTTGTAAAAAATATTAGTTTTATTAATTTTATTTATCAACAATATTTCATTTCTGAAAATGCGGTCCAATTAAAAATAAAAATATAAAAACGTAAAAAACACTTTACTTCTAGATATTTCTCTAAACTAAGGATGTATAAAATTATGTAATATTGAACCGGTTACTTGCGAGAGATGATGAGCAGCATAAAACATCAATAACATACTTGAACGTAAATAGTTTTCGGCAAACTCTTAAATAAACCGACTCTCCGCTCAGCTCATAAATGAGTTATACAAATATACGGTTTACTCAACAGCTCTCTTAAACTCAACAAACACGACAGCCCATGTGGTAAGAGCGTATAAGCCAAAAGTGTGACGAAAGAAAATGTCGGAAAAGTAAAAGTCAACAAGTCAGCACCACGCGTCATAGATTAAAGAATTCTAGAAACGTATACATACTTAGATATGTATGTACTTTCTTTTCTATTCCCACACCTGCCTATTATCAAGAAATTCAAACAAAAAAGTGAGAAAAGTGGCACTGCAGCTCGCTCCGAAGTGCTCGCATCTGTGTTATCTTCTATTCGCCGCTTCCACAGCCGACGAGTGCAGCTTGTAGGGTGTGCTGGCAGCGCGAATGAACAACGATCGGCGCAACGAGCATAAATTGCGCCGATGTCCAACGGCGACGAGCAGTTACCAACAAGCAGCAAGCCGGTAAATAACAAACTAATAAACGCGCATCTTTCATATAATAATCTGTGAAGATCTAAAAGAACTAGGAGCAAAAGTAAAACAAAGTGATCGTAGAAACCGCGAAGCAGAAGTTATTGAAAAAGAAAACAGCAAATAGCTCAAAGAATTTACTGGAAATTTTTCAAACGTGGAGTTTGGTCGAAGACTGTAAAGAAAGACATACATAAATATATTTTGGATCTAAGACAAAGATCATTGGTAAACAGAAAAAACTTGTGACATTTGTTTTTAAACAGTTATAAATTTTATTTGTGTTATAAAACGTGAACTGTTCGTATAAACAAAATAAAAGAAAAGATAGTTAAATAACCAATTAAGTGAAATCTCAAAACAAATTCAAGCAGACGGAGGGAGATAACCAAAAATTCATTTGCTTTTTGTGTCAACGCAAGCAGCATTAGAAAAGAGTTTTACACGCAGATCGCAGACTTTGCACTATCAAACGACAAGTGTACCATAAAACTAAGTTACAACTACAAAAATGACAGGTTTCAATTTGAACGGCACCAGCCTGCTGAAGACCAAAGCCCTCAATGGCAACAGCAACGGCGACGCGAACGGTAGGAACAACTACATTGCCGAGGAATGTCCCAAGTAAGTAGATTTGGAATTTTTTAGTCATTCATTGAAATACATATATGTACATACATATAAATACGTTATATTTATAATGGCTAGGAAATTTGCTTAAAAGTGTATAGGTTAATTACTAATTTAATTGAAATGAACACTCATACACACATGCTTATTTACACCAAAAACAAACCAAAATAATTTGTTTTTGAAATATTATTTTTTAAAAGAGGAAATAATATTTTTTAAAAAACTTTGGGAGTGAAGTTTATATCTAACAAAAAAAAAAATTTTTTTTTTAATTTTAGGCCACAATAAAAATTTAATTTTTTTTGAACTCTTTAAACTAAAAGTATTTATTTTTTAATACAGATAGTTCAAAGCGAGATTTAATTATATTGTGTTATTATAAAATATTTTATATTAAAAAATTTAAAAAAGAAATATTAAAATGAATTTTAATTATATTTTACAAAATTAAAAAAAAAATTATTTTATAATTTTAATTTTTAAACCACATTTAAAATAATTTTAATGCGAAATAGATTCAACCGACTAACTGTTCTAATAAAAAACAAATTTAAATTGGAGAACATTTCCCTCCTTATTCAAAGAAATATACATACATACATACAAACATATATGTACATATACATACATATATATTTTTATAATTTTTTAAAATAAAATCAGAGTTCTGAGGAGTTCTGCTGTTGCAGTAAACAAATATTTTGCTTAATTTTTTAATTTTTTTTTGGAAATTTTTATTTTTTTTATTGGAAAATTGTTATTTGAATATTTGAAATTTATCCAAATATCTTTAAATTAATTTTTATGTGAAAAAAATTCGATTAACTCTGTTTTTCAAAAAAAAAAAAAAATGTTTATTATGTTTCAATATGTTTTTTAAGGGTGAAAATATTTTTTTATAAAATATTTTTTTTGTAATTTTTGGAAAAAAAAAATTGGTATCATATACATAAATTTCTTTTTAATTATATATATATATATATATATATATTTTTAATTTTATTCTTTAAAAATTGCGAAAAAATGTAATGAGTTCTGCTTTATAATAAACACGTTTATTAATTATAAATTTACATTTAATAATAACAAAAATATTTTCCTAAATTGATAACTGATATTCTTTTCGCAAAAAAGAAACGTTTCTATCGTTTTTTTTAAGAAAATGTGTTTCACAAAACTCTTTAAAAAAAATTAAAAAAAGTAATAATAATACAAAAATTATTAATCATATTTTTTTTAAATATATCAGTACTTTTTTCACAATCATTGAACTGTTTCAAAAAAATCTTAAAACATTTTTGGTTGATTTACAAATTTTTTTTTACAAAATTTGTAATTTTTCGGAAAAATTTAATTAAATAAAATAAATAAATAGAAAAATTAATTTAAATTAATTATTAAAAACAAAAATGTCAGCAATTATTAAGCACGCTTTGGTATTAAAAATTATGTTTAAAAAAATTAAATTAAAATTATTTAATTTTTTAATTAAATTAAAATTATTTAATTTTTTTTTACTTTTTTAAATTAATTTTAATTTAAAATTAAATTAATTTAATCAATTTTAATTTTATTAATTAATTAAATTAGTTTTACTTTTTTAATAAAATTTTATTTTTATTATTATTACTAAATTAATTTTAATTAATTAATTTAATTTAATTGATTTTAAATTAAAATTTTTCTTAATATATATTTTATACTAAAGCGATCTTATTAGTAGTTTCTCATACATTTACATTTTTGTTTTTAGTTTTATAATTTTTTTGTTTTTAATTTTTCTAAGTATACTAAACTCAATGCAAAATCACTGCTCAAATACTGTCAATCAAACGCTCAGTTGTTTAATTTCGTTCATGTTTGGCCTACATTGTCATAAATTCGTATAATTTTGTACATATGTATGCATGTCTGCATACATACATATGTACGTTAATTTCCACTTTTGAGTGAACGATTTTGAAAATGTACACCGTTCGCATGCCAAAACCACGCCAAATTCAAAACAAACGGCATACAAAAAAGGATTGAAATGATAAAGTAAAACTATTGAATGGTTTCTGCGTTTTTGTTTAATAACAAAGTAGTGGGTCCACATGGCACGGGTAATAAGTAAAAATATAGCTATGAATTGTGCGACGAAAATATTTATTGAAAAAAAAAAAATAAAATATTTGATTAATTCCAAGCAAATTCACTCCAATTTGTAATATTTTTTTTAAGAATGGTCTCAAAGTCAACGAAATCAAAGATAGATCTAACGGCCTTCCGTTTTACCAAAAAATTTTTAGGTCCAGCTTTCCGACCGTAGCATTCTAGTATGGCGCCACTTCTTGTTTTTTTGTCTTATAATTTTTTTGTTTTATTTTGTTTTGTTTTTTCTATTGTTGTATTTTTTTGTTAGCCTCCTTCCAATTAGGCGAATCGGCTCAGATAACCAATTGTATGATGCAAGAAATCTCAAATCAGCCGTATGTACCTATTTAGGTGTACGTATGTATGTATGTCAGTAGTATATACATACATACATATGTAGATGGACAACGTCAAACAACCTCAGATTAAGTGTCAAACCAGTTGAAGCCAGTTATAGCCAGATTTTGGGTCCATTTTACTTTGGTTTGTTTGTTTGTTGGCAATCATAGATAAATGAAACGAAAATATGCAAAGAGCACGTACAAAATTAAAAAATGAAAATTAGAAATTAAAAATTAAAAAAAATATAGCAGGATTACGTAGAAAGTAATTAATTATGTTAATCTAGAAATTTTGTTGTACTTTGAGAATAATTATAAGTAGCAAATTAAATTTAAAAATTTTTGGAAAATATTTTATTGGAGTTCATTTTAAGTTTTTATACATTAAAATTTTACTTTAATAATTTTTGACATTTTTTGTATTATTTATTTATATATATTTTCTATTTTATACTGATACTGGGTTTCCAGTACATCATAATCAGAATCTTACTGGCCTCGATTCTAATGGGCCCTTGCCCAGGGTTTTCGTCGACGTCTGTGCATTTTAGGTACCGTCCCACGTCGGTTTTATTACCTCCCTCTGGGTAGGCGGCATCTGTTCGCCTCTTCACCGGAGGTTCATTGGGCGCTTGAGGCATTTTGAGTCAAGCCCTTCTTCCTGCAGCCCCTGGTGGTGGCTGCTTACTATTATTCGCGGTTAACCCACTTCGCATAGGTCGGCCACTGTGATCCCGGTAGTAGCCTGAGCTAAGTATTTTTCAATGTCTAAAATAAGATTTTGCGCATGAAAACAGAAAACAAAAATTTTTTGCTGACTAATGTTATTTATGAAATTTAAAAGTACCTAATTCTTACTAACGTAAAGTTTTTCCACGTACATACATATGTAAATAACGTATGGAAGTGACTTTTACGTAACCAAACAGACCTCGATGTCAAAGTTCCTCCCCAAAAAGAGGATTCTAGAAATAAAATCTGTTGTTTTCAAACAAAGCAGTTCAAAAATTTACAAAAAAAAACATGTTACCCTTCACACACATTTGAAATTAGTGGCAATTTGTAAGAAACACTTGTTTCATTTAAGCCGCTAATTGTTAAAAACAAAAAACAAGCTTTCATATGCGACTTTCTGAACCTGCCTTTACGGCTGACGCACTAACTTAGCTTCAAAACAATAACAATAAAAACTAAAATTTTTCCAAATGTCCATCGACTTTGCTGTCTACGAAATTGGGCGAAATATGCATACCAACAAAAACAGAAAAATGCGAACAAACAGCTAAATAAGAAAAACAAAAATCACAAACAACAAAAATGTAGGCAAAAATTAACATACATATGTATGCTATATAAATATGTACATGAAAACATACAAAGTCATACATACTAAGAGCTGCGTTTGTTGTGCTTGAGGGGCAAAAAAGACATAAACAAACATGTATGTATGTATGTATGTGCTCAAAGGTTTTTATAGTGTGTGTGTGCAATTTTATAGCACAAACAACTATGCAAATATTTATGTACATACATATTTATGTATGTTTGTAGTATATTTTTATTGTTATTATTAGGTGACATAGCGAATTCGAGCAGTTATAAATTAAGTCTTGCCACGAGCCAACGAAAAAAAATTATAAAAAAGTAAAAATAAGAAGAAAAATTTGAAAAAGAAGTAAATATAAGAAGAAGGAAAGTAAGAAAAAGCTGAAAAAATAATAAAAATAAGGAAAGAAGACGAAAAGTCATTTTCACATAGTATTAACTGACTTCAAAAACCACCGAAAGTCAGCTCAGCTAACATAACATTTTGAAATTGTAAAAAAAAATTTTGAAAAAAAAAACTAGCTCAAGACGTTGCCAGCCTTTTTGTTTCAACATTTAATGCGCACATCCGCTACGAAGTAAAAAGTGTGTTGTTTAGGCCGCCTTGCTCCGCAGCTGTGCGTAAACCGGTTGCGCGCCATTCCAGCAATGGACAAAGTACAATTAAAGAAAATTGACACAACAACAAAAAATGCGTAAAGAAACTCACCTGTGAGCATAAAGTCCACACACAATTTGCTTTTGACCGCATTGACGCGAATTGTTGCCACAACAGCTGCTCGTTGAGGCCGCTTGCGGCTTGTAAGTAGGTGTGTGCACTCACACAAGCTCAAAATGCGAAAAAAACATACACACATATGTATGTGCGGTGAGTGTCATTGGCTGTAAAAAGTGGGTGTGTGCGCCAAGTGTGTGAATAAAAGTACATATACATATATATAGAAGTATGTGTGTGTAATGAACATCTACTTCGCTGATTAACTTGTTTTTAGGCACATGTAGGCGCATGTATGCTCACTGGCAGTCGTCTACGCATACATTTAAACTCATTTTTTATTAGCTGAATTAATTTAAACACGAAATTTCCGATAACTCGGCGAAAAAATGAATGTCAATGCTAGGAAAGTTAATTAAATTATTATTGTTATTATGTGTACTTTCGTTTTTTTATATACATATGTATTAGGGTGATTAAAAAAAAAATTTATTTTTCGGTTGGTACTCGGAAAAATAGGTTCCTAGACACCTCTAAGAAAGCCTCTCCAAAAACCTATGAGTTTCATTGTTCATAATGATTTTTTTTTCATAACAAAATAATTTATTAATTATTATTTAATTTATTAGAAATAAAAAAATTTCCCAAAAATAATCAAACTTTAACTATTAATATCTTTTAAACGGTTGGGTTTACAAAAAAATCATAGGAGCCCTTTTTTTAGGGCATTCAATTTCCTACAAAATCTAAGGAACAAGATATCTTTTCAAGTAGTTGGAAGGGAGATATAAATTTTTCTATCTGATGATAAGAAAAAAATAGAAAACTGTATGTAGGAGGACCTTCCCGTTACAATTAAAAACTCATATTTGGAGAGGCTAGTCTAGGAACTTACTTTTCCGAGTACCAATCGAAAAAAAAAATTTTTTTTGAATCACCCTAATGTGTAAATATTTTTTTAATATTTATTTGTTTATTATGGTTCTCCAAAATAAAGGTTGAGGTTGTTATTGGCATTTTTGTGTACTTTACCCACTTTTCTTAATTGATAGATAAGCTTATACTGTCTTTATCACTAAAACTAGCAAATTCATATATTCTTTAATTTTTATGACATTTTATTGCCATTTGTTTGGCAATTATGAATTATGACATTCTTGTTAAATCATTAAAGAATTTTGCAATTTTTTTTTTTAATTTTTGCGTGCATACATATCTACAAATGCATGATGTATGCGAATGATCAAAAGTTGGCTGTTTTATGCTGACATTGCAAATACTACTATGGGCAGAAAATAGTAAGACTTTGTACATATTTCTGAAATTCTTAATTTATTCGTCAAAATCTCTCTTTTTTACGAATAGCATCGCGCGAATGGCGCATAACACTCAAATATTTTTTTTTTTTATTGACAGTTTGAGCTGTCGGAAAGAAACTGGAGTGCACCACACCTCCATAATCGAAGAAAACTGTCAACATAACCTTAATTTTTGACCTGCCTTGACGTGTTTTTTCGGCTTCGACTCGTCTATGTCACGATATTCGGCCGATTAATCGGCTGTTTCCGGGGCGTAGGCATAGATCCAAGACTTATCGCCAATAATAATACGTTCCATGACATTTTGTTAGTCGGAAAGCATTGTTTCACAGACATTAAGGCAACTCTGTTTTTCCAAAAAATTTAGTTATTTGGGAACCAAACGTACTTTCACTTTTCTTTGATCAAAATGATGTTTTAAAATATTTTTCATTGATACTTGCGATATTAATCGTCAGTCGATGTTGATGGCCGCGCTGGTTGAAATGATAAATCAATAACTAAATACGCCAAAGACAGTAAAATAAACTTTCGAGGTGGTACGAGAAGGCTTTATGGGAGCTGGGGAAAAATTGGATTATGGGCGTGACACCGCCCACGTTGGTATGAGTATGTCACCTTATTTCTCAAATCCAACGAAAACTGTTTAAGCCCCCAAATATCGGAAATGTGAACTTCAGTATCTATAGTTGACTTTTGCCCGAAAATATCGGTCAATGTATGGGATATTGAATTGAAATTAAGAAAAAATCCTTTCTTTTCTTTATTTCAATAAAAATACAGAACGTATTTTACTCACAACAGTGTATCATTGTGTCTGAAAAAGATGAAATTGGGCGAAAACTTGACCTAGCCCTCATACTATATATCTAATATGAGGCTTTTCGAACATCCGGCTGACTTTACTTTACCCCATATGTATATATAATCATTTTCGCTTTTCTAACAAACCTTATGTGTCTATCAGTATAAGAGTTATACTTATATAGTATATGTATATATGTATATAATTGCTTGGATTTCGAGCATCTGATTGACATTTTACATCTTAAGGTATATCCCTGTCTTTGATTCCTGCAAGTTGCAAGAATATTTTAATGTTCGGTTGCAGCCAAACTTAGCCCTTCCTTGCTGGTTTTAATTTATTTTTCTATCATTTCATGGTCTATAAAAATAACGCTTTAATTTTATTATTTTCTTAAAAACAATCAAAGTATACGTTTCTTTAAAAATGTCACCAAAGTCCTTCCAAATTAGCGAACCAAAGTGTTGATGGTTGGTGGTCACACGATTCCAAACTTTCTATAGCACAAACATATACATATCCATACATATGTATATACATACACCCAAATGAAATATTGTATT
Source organism: Bactrocera zonata (assembly GCA_037783105.1). NCBI lineage: Eukaryota > Metazoa > Arthropoda > Insecta > Diptera > Tephritidae > Bactrocera > Bactrocera zonata. The sequence goes on along the minus strand of JBAWJQ010005835.1, from coordinate 1,491,379 downwards.
AATATACTTATATAATTTACTTTTCACAAATTGGACAATTTATTTCAATTTCTGCAAATCCATGTCAACACTGTCGCTTAGAACAATTGAAGCAAATACTTACTTACGTGGATGTATGTATGTACATACATATGTATGTGTGTGTATGAGAAATCCAAATTATCACGCATATTTGTCGCCTTTTTACTTTAATTGAATTTGATTGATGATGTTGGTTAATGCGTAGATTATTGCAAAGTACCTTGACACGTCGAGAGATAGATCAGCCAGTTACAAACAAACATAAAGTGATATACATACATATGTGTGTTTGCATAAATATGATATATGCGTGAGTTAAGTGAAGCGCGCAAAATTGAAATTTACGAGCACCTAACCAATTCAGCTTATTATTTGTATTCTTTCACTTCCCGTGGGTCAGATGACCTTTCACATTTAAGAGTGGACTTAGTACATACTGATTACTACAATTTATATAACAAAAATAGAAATGTGTGAATGCAGCATTACAGAATTTGTCAATTCATGACTACTTAGAGAGTGGCGAATCGAACAAGCAACTCGTTCTAGTGAAAAGAGTTAGCCTTATCAAATTGATTTAGAGGTATATTTGTAGAAGTATCAGGTTATACAACTTTTAAGAGGTTTCAAGCTAATTTCTTGAGTTGAAGTCAACGTCATGAGTATGTTACTAGACCAGGGTACATAATTTTTGAATTCGAAAAAATCGTGTTACGATTAAATGCATTGGAAAAGGAAGATAAAATAAATGAAATGAAATGAAAACAAGTTTACGGGCTAGTTGTGGTCGCAAAGAGAAAAGGGAGGGGGTGATTGTGTTTTTGAGGGTTAACAACGGTTTATCCCTATTTCCGGCCAAACAATGAGTCCTGTTGAGGGCACAATATACCTGTTGCGGTGCAATCCTCACTTATTTACCAAATGAGTCTTATGATAAAAAGTCACTTTTCAAAATTGTTGGCAATAAAAAGATCTGCAACTTTTGTACATATTCGCGGAACTCTAAAATTTATGGGAATTTTTTCTTTGATAATTTTTTTTAATAAGAAATCCAACATTGATCCACTAAGTTAAAAAGGTTAATCTTGGGAGAGAGTACACAAGGAAATCAACTTTACTTTACTTCTCAATTACTTACTCAGACTAAAGTAGCATCTGATGGCAAGAGATAGTCTGCGTTGCAGTTTAAGGCTGACGTTGTTGTTGGTGTTAATACTGGTTCCAAGATAGATAATTATCTACGACTTCGAAGTTATGACTGCCAATAGTAACGTGGGAGCCCAGTCGCGAGTTCGACAACTGTTTGTTTGATGACAGGAGATATTTCGTCTTGCCTTCGTTCACTACCAGACCCATTGCCATCACTTCCAAAAGTGAGCAGAACTAAATCAAAAGGGAAGTCTCGCATTCGAGGCTCTTTTCTTCCTTTCATTGGGTATGTTTTCTACGTGGCAAGTCCCGATGCAGCCCAAAACCCTGGCGAGGGATGCTTCGCCTTCAAACGGATTTTTTTTTTTGGCTACTCGGTCTAAGGCCAAAAGTTGTGGGCTGCTTGAGCCATATGTAAAAAATCGTTTCTGTCCACTTTCCTCACTTTCGTGAACTTCTACACATGACTCCATCCTCCATCCCGATTACTTAATTATAAGTCGACATGAATTTGTAATAGAGCTTAACCAAAAACTCAGATTTAGCCCGATTTTTCATCCATGGTTGATTTGAGATTTGCAGTGAGATCTACAATGATCTCATGAAAATCTGATGTCAACTTAACTTTTTTAAGTACAAAATAACTGGTCTTTTGGTTTATTTAAAATATGCATTTTTCAACTTTTTTTGACTTACAATGGAAAAAGAATCACAAGTTTCTGTTCAAAGATCTTCTAAATAGTATCTGCTTGTTTATATTATTTTTTATTGAATTTCTTTTCGTTGATGTCCCATTTTACTGTTGATATAAATAATATTTGCATTAATTGATAAGTTTACTCAGGAAATGCAAAAAAATTAAACGATTCAAATCTGCTTTTGTATTCCATTTACCTGTTCTTTCGTAGCAATAAATGAAATTGAAATTCATTATTCTTAAAATTTAATTTATTTACTTCCCCAACAAACTATCTAAAATGGCATGCAAATTTCTATCAAAAATAATCTCACACGTGCCAGTGTAGTTCCTCATTGTTGGTCCAATAGGAAATCGGTAGAGAGTAAATGGGATTGCATGAATAATTCGAACTCGCTGCTCACTTCCGTTTGAAAATTAACTACAAATACTCGTCTGCTTACATACATATGTACAATGTTCCTTAACAGCGAATTCTTTGTATAATAAAATGTATGTTTTTTCCGTTAATAACGGAACGGGCAGTAAAGGGTACTTAACTGACAACAATGTTAGCGGAATTATTCATCATAATTCTAATTTGAATATATAATTTTATTTGCACATGCATTTATTTGCACTTTAGCACGCTTAGGCATGTGAACACATGTTTGCTCTGTGCAAATAATTTATTTTGAAAACAAATCAATACTGACCTTACTACAACATCGGAATAATGATCTATAATTTGATAATAAATACTCGGCGCATTACATAACCATGTGATACATTCACTCAAAATACCTGATAAGTTGGCTTAATTTGTAATAGTTGCGCTGATACATGAGGGTGGCTCTTAATTTGTTCACAAAACTTTTGTTTGCCTGTTGAACAATTAATCGTAAAGGAACTTGTTTGTGAGAAAAAGCATTTTTTTATTTTTTTTCTGAGGAAATTTTTTGAAAGATATTTATATTTATTTTGTGGATAAGGGGAAAGCTAGTAGGCCACAGAATGGCCGGTAGGTAATAGTTTCAACTCGGCTATAAGCGGTGTCTATGCGAATAAAGAAGAAGAAGAATAGCTTCAGCCTCTGTTGAAGGCAAGAAAGTTATATGAACGTTTTGCATTCAGGGTTCAAATTATTATGATATTAGATATAACTAAAAAATCTTGATGTTGATTGGTCTGTTTGTAGAGCAACTATATGATGTACTTGTCCGATCTGAATTATATGTTCAGAGTAAATTTCGTGAAGATATCTTGTCATATAAGAAAGTTTTCCATATAAGGACTTGAGTTTAATCGATCAGTTTTTATGGCAGCTATATGCTATAGTGGTTCGATCTGAATAATATATTCGGAGATTGTAGCGCTGTATTAGGCAATAATTCTTGCCAATTTTCATGAATATATCTTGTCAAATAAAAAAGTTGTTCATACCAGAACTTGATTTTGGACTGTCAGTTTATATGGCAGCTATCAGCTATAGTTATTCGATCTATATAATTTCTTCGGAGATTACATTATTGACTTTGGAAATAGTCTGTGTCAAATTTCAGGAAGTTGTCTTATAAATGAAAAAGTTTTCCATACAAGAACTTGATTAAGATAAGTAGTCTAATATTGGCCAATTCGACAAATAAGAAGCTTTTTGGGGAGAAAAGAATGTGTGCAAAATTTCAGTTCGATATCTCTAAAAAGGGGGACTAGTAGGAGTAAATGCAAACCAGCATACAGGCCGGCTTGTCTGAATCGTCGCAGCTTCAGGCTGATCATTTATATATATATTTGACAATTTTTTTTAAATAAATAAAAAAAATATAAAAAAATCGACCCACTCCGAGATGAGCAGGGATAATTATCAAATTAATTGAAATTTGTTTTGAGGAAAAAAATGGCGAACTTCCAAAAAATGATGATTTTACTTAAAACTACCGATTATTTTATATAATTGATCGTGTTAAATTTTTTTCGTGTATTTTTTCAAAAACAAAAATTTATTTTGGCTATTTGAAAATAAAAAAAGCCATTTTTTTGAAAAATTCATAACTTTTTTGAAGTTGGACAAAAATTTTTGAAAAAATTCTCAAAAATGTTTTTCTAAGGGTAGAAAAGGATGGATAAGTTCCAGCAAAATCTAAAGGGGTCGGGTTCCAAAATGGTCGATTTGGTATGGAATACCCCATATATTTTTTACAGGCATGTCGGATTTTCTTCTTTTTCCGGGTACAAAAATGCTTTCTAAGCTATTTTTTACATTAAAAATACCACGTAGTGTTTGGCCACAACCTAATGTATAATGAAAATCTATACACACACTCACATTGTTTGTTTGCACAACATTGATTGTAATGTCAATCAATTAAGTTGTAATAAAAAGTTCTAGTTCACTAGTTTCGTAAGAAATTTGCCAAGCAAAAATCAATTTATTGATTTTTTTTTGTAATAATTACTAATAATTATTGGAAGGGGCGTAATTAACTCATAGTCAACAAGCAACAAAAACATTTGTTGTTTTAAACACGAAAGTAAACCAATCACAAAAACAACTAATAATTAAAGCAAAAACACACACACATGTAAACAAAACATTTCACACTAAAAAAAAAAAATAAAAAATAAAAAAAGGCACAGCAAATTAGCTAACAAGCTGCCAACAACACAACAAATTCCATCAATAAATAGCACCTCACACCATCGAGTTAAGATTGCTGCTGTTCTCAAGCGAAGGTCACACGCTTACACACCCACACAAGCACGCAAGCACACCTGCCGCACAAACTGCAATTTGTGCAACAAAGCACTGCAACAACAACAAACTGCAATTTCTGCAACAAAATCACTACAACTACAACAAAATCCAATTTCTGCACCAAAACACTACAACTACAACAAATCGCCTTGCGGATACTGAATTGTGTCACTTTTTTAAACTCTCTCTCTCTCTCTCTCTTTTGTTGTAATTCCAGCGATGCCGCCGGCTCGACGTCAACAATAACAATGACAACAATCAGCAGGATACCTTGGATGAAGTCGAAGTCGAGAATCGCATTAAGATGGTTATAAATGAAGAAAAGTTTGTAGTCCAAGATTTCGAAATTTTCAATTTTCGTCTTTTGTCCTTTTTTATATTAACACACGTTTCGATGTAATGTTTTTGTCCAAATTCATCAAAATTAGCACACAACTACTTACATATGTTTGATATTAACTTTTTTTTTTTTGAATAAGTAGACAAGAAGCTTTTTCTCATTTATACAAAAAAACAACAAAAAACATGTATTTGTATACATCGGTCTTAACCAACTGTCCTACCTATACCACCTGATCTATTACTTTGTTTTTGTTTAAGTTGCGTAATATTTTTAGTTTTATTTCAAATAACTGCATTTTATTAAATCTAGCGCATTTTTTATTTTTTTAAATTTTTTTTTTTAATTTTTTTTGATTTTTTTTTTTTTTTTTTTGATTTTTTTTTTTTTGATTAGTTTTTACTAGTTTTATTGTGTATATTTTGTTTTATTGTGTAATTTTTATTTATTTAATATTATTTTTCGCGTTTGTTTTACAATTTTGTTACATTTTTGGTCATTTATTCTTTGTTGTCATACTTTATTATTAATTTTCTTTTATTTAATATTATTTTGTATTTATAAAAAAAATTTTGTGTTTTGTTATATTGTTGTATATAATTTTTTTTCTTTCTAAATTTATTATGTTACTCATTTTGTTGTGTTTAATTTTTCTATACCCTGAGCAGTGTATATTACACTTACCACTAAGTTAGCAACACCCTGAGGAAAACGCCCAAGCGTTCAGCTTGACGAACTGAGTCGATTTAGCCAAGCCCGTCTATCTGTCAATCTGTATATACGGGAAGTAGTACCTCAGTTTTTGAGATATCGAATTGAAATTTTGCCTACGTCCGTTTTATCCACAAAAAGCTACTTATTTCTCGGAACCATACAAACTGAACGATCAAAGAGAAGTTTTTGTGTGGAGTCTTTTTTATTTGACGAGATATCTTAGCGAAATTCTGTGTACTTTAATTTTCAACACACCGCTTTAATCTCCGAACAATTTGTTCAGAGAGGACCCCTATAGCACATAGCTGTTTTAAAAAACTGGCCAATCAAAATCACTCTCTTTTATGAAAATTTTTTCTGTTTCTTTTTATGTTTGTTTTTGTTCAATGAAGACCTACCCGGAAACTGTAAATAAAACGCAAAATATTTAATTATTCATCAATATTTATTTTTTCGCCTTGAAAGTAATCTCCTCCGGAAGTAATACACTAATGTCAACGATTTTTCTAGTCTTCGAAACACTTTTAACAAGCACTTTTTAGCCTTCAGCTCCTTCAGTGAATTTTGTTTTATCTCTTCGATCGACTGAAAAAGGGTTCCATCCTGATTATTGTTTGCATGTCAATCTCATAAACCCATGTCTCATTGTCAGTTATAATGCTCTCCATGAATGTAGGAACGGAATTCGCACGATCAAGCATGTCCAAAGAGACCTATTTACGGTACTACTTAAAAAAAGTAAATTATATCGGGAGGAGTCGAGCAAGAACGCATTTTATACCCAAAATGTCAACCAAAATTATTCGAACGGACTCGCGAGAGATGTCGAGCTCTCGTAGCATCTCTCTAACACTTGTCTGATGGTTTTCAAGCAGCATTTCCTTCACTTCTTTAATATTTTCATCAGTTGAGAGGTTGAAGGCCGTCCAGAACGAGGCATGGCTTTGTACCACTCGTAGGCTGTTTTGTTTTTTTTAACTCCGTTAGCGTTTTTCAACATTCACAATAATTCCGCATACGAAATTTGGTTAGAAATACAAAATTTGATGTACTGAACATATAGAGAGCGACAGACTTCAAGCGACATCTATCAAATATTAAAATACACACGTTCTTATGGACACATTTATTTAGACAGCTGCACCACTACACGACAGCATGCGCTCAGTTGTCGCTCTCACTAAATGCTTGCGGCAACATATTTTTAAACTCATTCATAAATTTTTATGACCTCTAATGGTTTCCCTTATCAGTTCAAAGTTATTTGGCAGCATAAAATAATTTTGACACGTTCCGCAATTTGTTTTTTAATTACTTTCTTGATAGTTTAAATTATCAACGATAGGATTTATTGTGTTAATTGAAAGCTTTTTAATTACTTAATCACAGGAAACATAAAAATACGATTTCGATTAGATAACTTGTGGATGAGATTTTGATACTTGATACTGACAACAATCACTTGATATTTTTTAATTGAAAAAAAAAGAAAAAACATGCCAATGCTGTCTTCGATACGCTAAGCGTTTATCTCCAGTGAATCGAACAATCGAACAAACTATGCACAAACTTTAATGAGGTGTCCTCATACTCTCTTGAGAAGACGAATCGCAAATTTAGTTCGATAAAAATATTTCAGTGCTTTTAAATTGCTTTTTCAGAAACAATTATATTTTCTACTCGTTGATTAATTTTCACGAGAGTCATATAAGAATCGAAAGGATTCTAAGAAATCTCTTCCAGAATGAGCAAAATTAAGCGGTCTGCTTGATATATCACAAAAGTCCCTTACATATACATATGTACAAGTATATGCAGTCATATTCACAATCGTTCCTGGGAACCACCAGAAGTGTTATTTATGGTATTTAGCATGAGTGGCGTTTTTCTCGCTTCTCTTATCTTATCACACTCTCACTTTCAATGAATTTTCAAAGTCAAAACATTTGTGCATCAAAGCACTGTCGCAAAAAACAAGTTAGATAACATTTGCAATTAAAATTCGTGGAATAGTCGTTCATACAGAAATATAAATTATTTTGCGATAACTGTAATGAGTAAAGGAGGGCTTGTCACTGTAACATGTTCGAAAGTACAGCAGATGATTCAGGTGTTGTTTACAATTTTTCGAAGTATGTGTGTTTTTGCCTTCAACTTCGCTATTTTAAAAACCAAGAATTCGAGCAACTTGTGATTTATATTGAATAACTGTAATATTATTTGAATATTTATGGATGTCTTGATGAGTTTTTTCTGGAGGAATTTCAAGCGCTTTGGTTTACTATTAAATATTTTTTGCTTATTTGGAAGCGATTTTCAATTTATTTTTTAGGTTAGTTATTTGTGGAAACATTTTTAGAAATTGTTTTCTTATTCTTTACATTTTAAAAGTCATGAGGTTCAACCAATAATACATAACATTATTTAAAAATCTCTGTTTTAGCGTTTTAATATGAAAAACATACAAAATTGAACAGGTAGTGAGGTCTTGAGAAAGGAAGTAGGAGGTGTGTTCAAAAAAATAGCGTTTTTGAAAAAAAAAAAAAAATATTATTTTGTTTACTTGTTGTCGCTTTAAAAATAGTCTCTATTCGGTAGAATGGATCCATGTGTAGAAGTTCACAAAAGTGAGAAAAGTTCTCTCACTTGGCAGTGGTCAGAAACGATTTGTTTACTTATGGCTCAAGCAGCTCACGACTTCCGGTCTTCGACCACATATCCTCCGGGTAGCCAAAAAGCATCCGTTTGAAGGCGAGCTAAAATAAGAAGGTAGCAGCGCTTCTCCCAATCGTCGAAATACTGCTCAAACTCAATTCTTGACTCGTTCAGCGATTTTCATCCAAGTATATTGTATAACGACCACCTTTTAAGATTCTCTTTATTTTTGAAAATAGAAAAAGGACAAGCAGGCGAATATGGAGGCTGGGCTATAGTTACAGTTTTGTTTTTGACCAAGAACTCAAGACAATTAAAATATCCAATCTCCATCTCCATCGAAATTTTAAAATTCCCATATTTTTCTGAATACACCTCGTTTGTAGATATTTTGTCTTTCTAATACACTTTGAGGTTATGAGTTTTGGGAATTGAACGCCATCATATTATATTCAAAAACACTTTGGGATCCCGTTTTTTGAAAAATATCAATCACGAAATCCGAATATACGAATATTGAGCTGTGGTTTGAAGACCTTTGTATGTGTGTAGTCTTCGAAACAGTTTTTATTGTTTTGAAGTCACCTAAATTAATGAGAAAGATAAGAAAAGCAGAGTTGCTTGTTTTTGATAACAAATTTTGGTAAAATATTTTCAACTTTATATTTCAACGAAACATCAAAACAGATAACTAAATATTAGTAGGTGAATACCAAATTTTTGTTGGTCTAACGTTTTCTCGATTGACGGCGTCAAATTATTCTGCGCGGAGCGACAAAGCCGTGGGGTTGTAAACAAAATTGTTTTTTTGTCTTTTATGTTTTGAATTTTTCGTTGTTTTTGTACACAAATTTTATTTTCTATACAAAAATGTTGCGTCATCAACAAACAGCAACAACACATACACCGTCAAGGTTTCTGTTTTACACCGACTTACAAACACACACACACATATACATATATATTTTTTAATAAATATTAAAAGAAATTAATTTTTAACCACTTCTTCTCTTTTACTTACAGCTATTCCTATGAGTTGATCAAAGAGATCGCCGATTACTTCTTGGAGCGCACCAGCATTCGTCCGGTCATCGGCATCATTTGCGGTTCGGGTTTGAATTCGCTAGCCGATCACATTACCGGCACACAAGCCTTCGAGTATAAGGACATACCCAACTTCCCCGTCTCTACGGTGGAGGGTCATGTCGGCCGCATGATCTTCGGCTATTTGGAGGGCATGCCCGTCGTTGCCATGCAGGGTCGCTTCCACTACTATGAGGGCTATCCGTTGGCGAAGTGTTCCATGCCTGTGCGTGTCTTGAAATTGGTCGGAATTAAGTATTTGTTCGCCACAAATGCCGCGGGCGGTCTCAACCCGAAATACAAAGTCGGTGATATCATGATCGTGCGCGATCACATCAATATTATGGGCTTTGCGGGCAATTCGCCACTGCAAGGACCCAACGATCCACGCTTTGGTCCACGCTTCCCGCCCATGACGAACGCCTACGATCGTCATTTGGTGCGTAAGGCGCGCAAAGTGGTGCGCGAGATGGGCATTGAGAATGACGTGCATGAAGGTGTCTACACCTGTCTGGGTGGTCCCAATTACGAGACCGTGGCCGAGTTGAAAATGTTGCGCATTATGGGCGTGGATGCGGTGGGCATGTCCACGGTGCACGAAGTGATCACGGCCAGGCATTGCGATCTGACGGTGTTCGCTTTCAGTTTAATCACGAATAAGTGTGCCTTCGACTACGACAGCAGTGAGGAGGATGCCAATCACGAAGAAGTCGTAATGGTCGGCAAATCGCGGCAAACCATTTGTGGTGAATTAATGTGTCGGATGGTGCGCGAGTTGGCCGAGGAGATGCAGCAGAAGAATGGCAAGAAATAAGCGCTGAAGCCGGGGGAAATGAACCAAAAATATCTTAGTTTGTAATCATAGCTTAGCTTGCTACGTAGTTACGCATAAAGAAACATAACAAAAGACATAAGTAGAGAGTAGCGTCTAAAAACAAGTGCGAGCGAGATAGCGCGCGTTCGCATGAACTCTAGTTACGCACCTAGCACCTAGGACATACACAAACCACTGGCCGCTTATAACTACAGACACGTATTATGAGGTAACACTTAAGCAATATGAGATTACTCTGTAGCTTTGCACTAGATTTGTAGTTGTAGACAGTTTTTATTATGTTTTGTGTTAGCTCAGTTTGCTGACTCTGTAAGATCTATTTATATATGTATGTATGTAGACAGTTTTATATACAATATTATTAACATTACGGTATTTGTACGCGTTCGACTTTGAGTCACCCACTACTTGTTGCATTTAATATTGTAGTTTTTTATTTCATAAAGACAGTCCAAGGCGCGCAGTAAGCCGACAGTGAATATGTAGCCCCTTAGCATTTAGGCGAGTCCAATACTAACTAATGCATTGTCTACTGTATTATATAAAACTTATTTATTATTTTTAAGTGTAAAGTATGCAAGTGTTGTACTTTTAGCATTTACATATTTACTATAACTGTATTCAACATTATTTATTAGAATGTTCTACTCGTTTTAAAGAAGATATGAATTTGCACAATAATAAGTATTTGATTGACGTATTGAAACATTTTATTGTATTTCGGATCAAATAATAAAACAATTATATATATTGAGCACCCAAAATAATTAAAAGTGATTTTAATTTTTTTCATTATGCAAATAAACTGCTGTGTGTTCCTCAGGTTCCTTTCTTCAACGAATTTTTTCTCATATAAAAAATTAAATATTTTAGAAGAATTTTTTATTGTTACAAACATACACTATTAACAAAAAATTCTGAAATTTTTGGAAAAATTATTTTTATAATCGGCCATTGCGACGCCATTTCCAGTGACCCCTCGGAAAAAATATGCGCACGCGTTGGAGAATAAACCCTTACAGGATCATCGGAAGTGAAATAGGTGTTTCGGTTAAAACCTTAACTTAGAACTTGGACGAAGGAGGAAAAAAGCTGAAAATTTGATATTTGGCAGACATTTTTTGAAAAAAATTTAAAATTTCAATGAAAACAATGACGTTTTTTTTTCAAATAGTTGTATTCGAAAAAGAAATCCAGTCCTTAAGAATTGTATCCCACAGACCTGTCTAAAATTTCATGAAGATCGTTTGAGTACTTCTCAAGAAATCTTGCCAAGCGACTTCAAAAACAAAGTTTCGCAAAAATTGCGTTTATAAACGGCGCACTTAGCCTAGCTAGCCTCGAGCCCAGAAGTTTTCAAGGCCGCATCTCCGAAACTAATACTCGGATCAACTTGAAAATTTAGGACAACATTGTAGAGATGTTGTAGAAGTTAATAAGACAATAAAAAAAAATCGATTTTTTGAAAAAAATTAATTTTTAGAACACTAGTTTACAGACATTTTGTGGCTATGATGTTAGAGGTTCCTAAACCAAAAATAGTAATAAAAACTTCGTAATACCATGATGCACCTTTCTGTTGTAGTCAAGAGGTGTAAGGGTCAAAGCACACCATTTACTAAAATAACAAAAATACACCAAACACCCCCTAGACCTCTTAGCCATTAGTAGCAAATTTTTCCGTCAGATTTGCTGAATAGTGTAATTTGTAGCGAGAGTAACAAAAATAAATAATATATAAATGTAAATAATCGAATTACTACCGTTTAGGCTTTACTAAATATGGAGAACGCCGAGACCGAGAGGAATTTTCGCCTCCTTCTACTTCCATTACTATGGACAGGGTATATTAAGTTTGCCAGAAAGTTTTTAATAGTCATATGAAAACGTCTGAGACATATATGTAGATATATATAAACGATGAGTGTGACGAGCTAAGTCGATTTATCTATCTCTATCCGTCTCAACATATGTCTCCTCTCTCCCCCAGTTTTTGAGATATTGATATAAAATTTTATACATGTCCTTTTCTCATCTTTTATCAGAATTGCCAATACCAAACCAATATAGGATATATCTGCCGTACAAACTAATCGATAAAAAGCACATTTTTATTTCACAAAATATCTTCATAAAATTTTACATGGATTATTGCCTAAAGCTTTCAACCTAACCGATCTAAACCTTGATGCAGATTCAACTTGAAGATTGTTTATATCAAACAACACTCCTTGAAAGAAAACGTTTTCTGATTTTGTTATAGAGTTGCATTTAAGAGGGGATTATAGCTTCGCGGCTACTGGTTCAATTATCTGAATCATCTTTTTCATGCGAGCTGCTAGAAATAACTATGACTCTAGGTTCTCAAAAATCTCCTGCTATCAAATAAAAAAATCGGAAAAACGGTATCTCAAGCTGCATAAGACTAGCAATGAAAGTACTTAGACTAAATTTTACGCATTATGGTGGAGTTGTAACAAAATGCTTTAATTTTTTACAGAAAAAATAAGAAATGAATTGTTTATAAAAAGTTGCATTAAAAACCAAAATATCTTACATTACTTACTTAATAATATTTCTGTGATGCTACAGTTAAAACTAGAAATCAATCCGTGACACAATATCCGCATACCATCATCGCCTGACTTGAAAAGTACAATTTCGTGTTGAAGCTACAGCTAATCGATACTGCAGGAAATTTGACAAAGAAAAAGGAACGTTTCACTATTTTACCAATTTAATAATGTTTTAGGACCCTATATCAATATTCAAGCTGAAATATAAATTTGGAAACAAAGTTTATGCCTTCGTCTTAACTCTTTAGCCCAGGCAGCTTTATTTCGACTTAAGCTACTCTTCCATACGATTACTGAAGGATTCTCAGTAATTTCAGGTTTTTGCCAGTATTTTTACTGCCATTTACTTTGGCAATCCTTGAAGCTTGTCTTAAATTTTGCCCCCAAATACTATTGTGAAATCTAAAATTTTAAATAAATCCAGTTCTAATAAGTCGTGATGGAAGTAGTTGATTTATAAAGATTCTTAATATATCTTATATCGGAGTTTATTTAGGAACAAGAGAAATTAAAAACCTTAAAATTTCATATAAATTTTTTAAAAAATCTTTGAACGTGATAACAGTTTCGAAGTGGCGTTTACTGTTATTTTAGAAATTTTTGCAGCCCAAAAGTATGCTGTATTTAGTTAGGTATATATGTAGATGATTTCTCCACCAGAGGAGGGCGTTTATGTGAGTGCGTGTACACTACACAGTTAAAAAAAAATTAAGAAATAAAAATTGTATATGTATGTATGTATATATTGATATTCTGTATAAATGTGTATTTTCTCAAATTTAAATTACATACATACGTACACATGTATACCATTATAAAATTTGCTTTAAAGTTATAGAAAATAAATCTAAAAAGCAATAAGATCCCCACCCACAACCAACTGTTGAATATTGTCCCTTATATTTCAATTATATCAGCAACTAACTATAATTTCTTGTTTTTGAATTTAAGTCTTCGAAATCATCATTTTTTGCGATAATAAATTTTAATTTAAAATTGGTCACCAATTATTTATTTTTATGTGTAAATAGTTTCATGTTATAACCTTATAGTTATTTTCGTAAATTTAATTTCATTAATAACTGAAAATAATTGAAGAAGTGTGGCAACTTTGTAACATATCATACTTCAAATGAACCCTCTGTAAATGTGCTGACAGTGTATTTTCAATTACTAACCACTTATAATATTAGAAAAAAATTGGAGGACAGGTGGCAACTCTAAAAAATATGTTTCTGTAATAAAACTCATCAAACGCATTTCTTAGTATATACAATTATGTTTTAAAAAACTTTTTGTACATGTGTGTGAAAACAGGTGGCAACTCTAAAAAAATATTTTTTTGCATTACAACACACCTGAACGCATTTCTTAGTATGCATAATTGAATTTTAACAAATTTTTTGTACATGTACATATGTGAAGATAGGTGGCAACTCCAAAAAAATATTTTTTCAATAAAAGTTATGCAAACACATTTCTTAGTATACATAATTGTATTTTGCAAAACTTTTTATACATATGCATACATACATGTGTGAGAACAGGTGGCAACTCTAAAAAATATTTTTTGCATTACAACTAACTCAAACGCGTTTCTTAGTATGCACAATTAAATTTTAATAAACTTTTTGTACATGTTCATACATATGTACATACATATGTATGTGAAGACAGGTGGCTACTCTAAAAAAGTTTGTTTTGCATTACAACTTAGTCAAACACATATCTTAGTATAAACATACATTTTCTTTATTCTCTATATTAACATTGCTGATTTAATTTGTAATTATTTATTATTTTTTTAATTTTCTTCAAACCCTCCACAACTTCAATAAAATGGACTGCAGAAGATCAGTTGATTCTTAGACTTTTTTTTTAGTAATTAAACATTTAGTATGTTCAGTTTCAGATCTCCAGACAAAACTTAAATTCTTTTAGTATCATGTTGAATATGTATCTAATCACCTCACAATTCCCGAAAACACCTGCAATTATAGAATAATCTGCATTTACAAAGAAGTCGTCAGAACCCTTAGTTCAGTAGTAATTTAGAATGACCTCGCTTACATCACGCCTACCTGTTTCTCGACATAACCACCTGCGAGTCTGCAATCAAAATGACATGAAATAAATTTTCAAATATCAAATTATTTTCTTTAGTTTTAAGTTTCGGCCGCTAAATTTTCTTTTATAATTTAAATAATAATTTAAATAATAATTCATTAATCCGCTGCATCGTACCCTCGTTTCGCATACGTAATGGCGGATGCTAAGTGCGCGACAGGCAAATGTGAAGATAAGACGTAAGATATCTCAATCACATCCCTACATATCCATTTTGATTACTTTCCTCCTTAGCATCACCTACGAAGCGGTCAAAGCGATCGCTGATAATATTCTGTCGCGCATAAAAGTCAAACCGGTTATCGGCATTATATGTGGCTCGGGTCTGGGCTCACTAACCGAAGCCATTACGAATGCACAAAATATCGATTACAAGGACATACCCGGTTTTCCGGTTTCAACAGTGCCCGGACATGCTGGACGCCTGGTGATCGGCATGCTGGAGGGCCTACCAGTGTTGGCCATGCAGGGACGCTTTCACTACTACGAAGGCTATCCATTGGTGAAGTGCTCGTTGCCGGTGCGTGTCATGAAAGTGATGGGTATTGAATACTTGATGGTCACCAATGCGGCGGGCGGCATAAATCCCACTTATAAGGTGGGTGATATTATGCTCATACGCGACCATATCAACTTCGTCGGATTCTCCGGCAATTCGCCATTACGTGGACCGAATGATGATCGGTTAGGACCGCGTTTTCCACCCATGACCGATGCCTACAATCCCGCATTGATTACGCGCGCTCTGAGCATAGCCAAAGAGATGGGTATACCGGATGTGGTGAAGGTGGGCACATATTGCTTTCTGGGCGGTCCTAACTATGAAACCATTGCTGAGTGTAAGATGTTGCACACTTGTGGCGTAGATGCTGTTGGCATGTCGACCGCTCATGAGGTGGTCGTGGCCCAGCACTGCGGCCTGAAGGTGTTCGCCTTCAGTCTTATCACCAACAAGTCATCACTGGACTACGAAAAGAAAGAGTATGCCAATCATGCCGAGGTCGTGGCGGTGGGTAAGAGTCGGGAGAGCACTTGCCGTGAGCTAATGTGTCGCATGATCAAGTCTATAGCAGCTGAGCGTGGTAGCAGCGGATCGGCGGACTGTGGCTGCACAACGTGAGAAACGAGGGTTGCTGAGATGCAAGCAGGATTAGCGAAAATACAAATTAGCTATTTATATTTAATTTAATTTACAGAAAAGTCGAAATTTTTTAAGTTTACAAACATACAGAAATATATTTTACAATAAATGAAGCTTCTACTTAAAAAAACAATGTGTTGATTTTTCTACAATTGTTACAGGAAGGATCGAAACCATATGATAGTGGACGATAGAGAATTAATTTTTGTTGAAAACTTGTCCTTGTATTCCTAAGAGCGGTTATATTGTCTTTGAGCTCGCTGTGTGTGTTCTCAAAGCCACTTCAGAAGTGCGTGTCCTCAACATTAATAGCATGAAGCGCAATCGGTGGAAACTGCAAAGTCGATGAGCTTGCTAAGTAGAGTACAATTACCTCGATTTCATGCGATTGGAAGTGAATCAGTACTCCGTTGTTCCTTTGGGACTTAGCGCTGGCTCAATCGGTCTCTCGTGAGCTCTTGTGCATAACCAGTACTTTTGTGGCTGCGAGACTCTTCTGTCGCAGAATGAAACAGAAGTGGTCCTCTGAAGTATTTTCATTTAGCATTGTTAATCTTGCGGCAATTGTAGGTGTTCTTATTAGTCACTGTCCAATAGCTTCACACAAAAATATTTTGTCGGACTTTTTCAAAGCTGTGTGGGGAAAGGAGAGGTGGTATCATCTAGGCACTTTTTCTACTACTGTCCAACTCATGCCAGACTGTCACTGAAATATCTCGGTAGGAACACCTTCGTCGAACTTAGTAAAGTAGCTGGAATGATTTTAAACGCCTTAACAAGTTTGTGGTAAGCTCAAAACGCTTCGTCGATATATGGAAATCTCGTCATCTATTTTTACGAGTTTTTGGATATCACAAAGGATCAACGTTTACCGCTGTTCAAAAGAGATTCATCGCTGGCTTTCACGGGAGTATCAACCCTACAGTATAACCTACTCCTAAGAACACTTTTAGCAAAATTTTATTCATAAAAGCGGAGTAAGACAACTGTAGTTCATATTTTGATGAGCCAGAGGGAATACTAAAGCTTTGAATTAAGCCAAGTTTAGATGTGATATTTTCCAAAATAAAGTTTTGAGTTTCATATTTTTAAAAATATTAAAAGTTCTGTAACAACGACAACAACATTATTAATCCCAAATAATAGCTCATACGTTGATCTATAATCCACTTTTTACCGGAACTCCGTATGGCTTACCGTTCAAAAGTTATAAGCTCTTTTCGATATGCCGTCATAGTTCCAATGTATTATTCCTTGTTTTATTAAAAATCTGTCAACAACAACAAAAAAACGTTTACTACCGAGTTATAGCGGACACTTTTTCCTATAATCCACTTTTTACCGAAGTCGTCTACAACTTACCGTTCAGAAGATATCGGCATTTTTCCAAGCTGCATCTAGCTCTAACCTAAAAATTTAATTTTTAAAAATTTCTGCAACAACAACAAACAGTTTTTTATTTTGTTTTTCTAGCTCTTGAATTTCTCTAAATTACGATTTTTACCGAAAGCGCCTGCGACTCACCGTTCAAAAGTTATAAGCGTTTTTCCATTTCACACCAAAGCTTTATATTGAACACTGAATTTTTATACAAAATTATCTAACAATAACAATTTTTTTAACTCAAGTTGTAGTACAAGCATTCCTCTAAAATCCAGTTTTTACCGTAATTCGATACGGCCCCCCCTTCAAAAGTTATTAGCGTTTTTTCATTTTGCAACAGCGATTTACCGCGAAAACTTAATTTTTATAAATACTTCTGCAACAACAACAACAAATTTTTTGAACCCCAATTATAGCACAAGCGTTTCTCTAAAATCCAGTTTTTATCGCAATGTGATACGACTCTCCGTTAAGAAGTTATTAGCATTTTTCCATTTGGCAGTCGCCTACTGCTGCCTTCTGGTCGCCTGGTAGCACGACTAAGAAAAGTGCCAGAAATTGCACTTTTCAAAGTTGAAAAGATGACACACATACATACGCACAAATACGAGAGATGGGCTGCTGATTAGAAAAAGTGTAGCATACCGTCAGGGGCTTTGCTTGGTATATTGAGTGCCGAATGGAAAAATGATTATAACTCTTGAATTGAGAACCGCATCGGATTGCGATAAAAACTGATTTTTAGAAAAACGCTTGTGCTATAATTGGGGTTCAAAAAATTTGTTGTTGTTGTTGCAGAAGTATTTATAAAAATTAAGTTTTCGCGGTAAATCGCTGTTGCAAAATGAAAAAACGCCTATAACTTCTGAACGGTAAGCCGTAGGAGCTTTCGGTAAAAACCGTAATTTAAAGCAATTCAGGTGCTATAAGTCCAATATAAGGAAAGTTTATTGTTGCAGAATTTTTTAAAAATTCAATTATTAAGTAAGGGCTAGAGGCCGCTTGGAAAGCCGTTGGCGCTTTCGGTAAAATGTGGCTTATAGGGCAAGTCAAACACTATAGTTTAAGATTAAAAGGTTTTCACTGTAGTTCTAGAAAACTTTATAAAAAATTTCCGTAAGATAAAACTCAGTTATTTTTGCTAGAAATTCAACTTTATTGAAATGTACTAAGCAATATTATTAACGCGCCCGGCACCGGGGCGCATGCGCTTTTATATGCAATAACTAAGTAACAGTTAATTATAACAAGAAATTAATACAAAATAATATAATAACTTAAAAGACGCACATATAAAATTATATTTATATTATATAAAATAAAATTAAAAATAAAATACATTAAAATAATTTGAACTAAATTTCGGGGCGTTTTTGCAAATACATTTACAAAACATAAAAATAAAATACACACGGGTGTATAAAAATATAATAATAGCACATAGTACATAAAATTATATTGTGCATACATTTGTATGTATGTATGTGTAACATAAAGAGCATGATAAGTGTACAATTACATAATAAATTACACAAACAAAAAGTGTGCTAAAACGATTGCTTTAAAATAAACTGTACAAACGAGCAATGTAAGTTATTTATTTATGTACAATTGTGTAGGTTTTAATTTAAAAATTAGAAAATACATAAGTATAAATATATGTATATATTTTTTTAAAGTTATTTTTTTAGTGTCATACAGTTTTTTAAATATTAAAAGTTTTTATTTTAAAATTGTTTAATGTTTCAAAGTTTTTTATCATAATTTTATTTTTTTTTTTATATTTTTTTTAAATATTGTTTTTTTTTTTTTTTTGAATATTACGATTTTTTATTTTATAATTTTTTATATTAAGATTATTTAAAGAATTGTATTTTATTAATATTATATACGTTTTTTTTTATAAACATTATTTTTTTTTATTTTTATAATATTAATAAAATGCATTTTCTTTTATTATATTTTTTTAATATTTTAGTTTTAATATTATTATTTCTTTGATATTACAATATTTTTTATTTAAAACATTTTTTATGTTAAAATTATTTTACATATTTTTTTTATGTACTTATGTGTAATGTATAATAATAATTGTATTATTATTTTACAAATAATAAATAAAATAATTTTTATGTAATGTTATATTTTTATATATTTTATTTTTCTTTAAAATTATACTTTTTTTTAATATCACCATTTTTTATTTTAAAAATTTTTTATCATATATTTTTTATATTATATTTTTTTAAATATTTCATTTTTTATATTATATATTTTTATTTTAATAATTTTTTTATATTAAAATTATTTTACAAAATTAATTTCTTTACTATTAAATTTTTTTTGTTTTTATATCTATTTTTTTTAATTAAATTTTCTTTAATATCATCATTTTATTAATTAATTTATTATTATTATATTTATTCAATATTATATTTTTTATATATTTTTTTTTTGTTAATTATTATATTTTTTTGATAACAAAATTATTTTTAAAATAATATTTTTTACTATCATATACTTTTTGTCAAATTAATTTTTTCTTTAATATTACAATCTTTTTTTAAATAATTTTTTATTATTATATTTTAATATTGCCTGCAATAATGTAAGTAAAAATAACAAACACAATATTTAGTAAAATCAAAACTTGTAAGTTACTGCACACTAGTGTACTTTTTGGCTAAAAATTTTTATAGCAAAACAAATTTTAAGTTTTTTTTGGAAAAGTTTAAACAATTTATTGCTTTTAATTGCATATGTAGGCTATATAATTTAGTATTAAATCAATATGTGTGTAGCTTGTGCGCTAGTGCTGCCTTTAAGCATGCAATTGCTTTTTAAATTATTAAATTTTAATTTTACAACAACATTTGAGTTGCTGCTGCGCAGATCTCTTGCATAATTTTTGGTTGTTATCATTTTTTTTTTTAATAATTTATTTTTTTTTTTAGTAATTTATTTTTTTTTAATAATTTTTTTTTTTTTTTGAATAATTTAACCTTGCATTCACATATTTTCTCTTTGCAAATTGTAAAATTGTATCAAAAAATTGCACGCGCAGAGCTGCTAGATATGTGTGTTTGAGTGCATGTGTTAAGAACTGTTATATAATATAGTTTTTGTTATTTTTTAGCTTTTTAATTTTAATTTTTTAGTTTAATTTTATTTAAGAGTATATATGCTTGTATATGTATCGTATGTAGATGGGGCCTAAGTATATATGTAAGTATATAATATATATATATTAGAATCAATCGCTCGCATTTTTTTTGTATATATGTATATATATTTTGTAAGCTTGTAAAATATGTAAAAAGTTATTAAATATTTTAGTGGTTGTTGTAATGCATATATGCATATATATACTATATATCAAAAATGATTGTGTTCATGTGCCGATGTGCGTCTGCGTGCACGCTCATATATGTATGCTTATAGTATTACAAAATATAATTCTCAATGTTTAGCGTTTTTTGTTTTCTTTTTAGTTTTCTTTTCGAAGCGCAAAATTTTCACGCCTTCATTCTTATTTGTTTTTACGTTAGCAATTCTAGTCTTTAAGCAATTTTCACTTATTTAATTTAAATAGCAAAATATTAGTTTTTTTATGTTTTGTTGTTTTTGTTTTGTCATTTTAATAAAACTAAAATAAGCCACGCTCCTTCTTCAGATTGGTCTGCTTCCACAATGGCATCTGTTCGAATTCGGCGCTGGTCATGCCGAGCGCTGTCTGAAAGTCCGCTGCATTCAAATAGAGTTCCAAGCGCGTCGGATCCACACCTTCGGGCAGTGGACGTTCCTTCAATATGGCAAGCGGATATTCGGTTTGGGTTAGTTGTTTTAGCACATCAGTGATGGGGGTGGGTTCATCGGTACGACCATCCTATAAAATGAGAAAATTTGTTAATTTTATGCTATAAAATATTATATTTGTTTTTATTATATATACATATTATGTTTTTGTTATATACGAAGGTCAATAAACAGGCTACTTGCTTTTTCCTTCTAGAAAACAGCGCTAGAACTTCGTATACTACTAATACTTCGATCTCTACTCACCTGCATGTTTATTTCTTTGATATCTTCGCGCTCAATCCAATCGGGGAAGAGCGCTTTGAAGGCCAACGGCTCTAAGCCAGCCCATACGACATAACCTTTAATGTCATGGAAGTCTTTTTCGTTATTTTCACCTAAAAATATATATTTAAAAAAAAAAAATAATAAATAATTAGCAACATGCGTTGTGGCAACAACAACAATTTTATGTGCACATACCAAATTTGGCGCACCAGTAAGAGACGGCTGTCTCCAAAGCGGCGCGTCGCTCCGATATCCAACGATTCACGCCGGCGCGATTCTCATTCGTTGGACTGCTGCGCTCTTCAGTGGTTACTAAAACAAGATTAAAAACAATTAATTATTGATTTTTATATAATAACAACAAAAGCGGCGACAAACTCACTTTTGAGATCCTCCAGCGGCCACCAGCCCATCCACAGCCACAGCATATCACCGTCGTCGAGCATAAAGATGGTCGGTTGGCGTGCATTGTACAATTGCGCCTGCGTGTATGGATATGGACTGTGTAAGTCCTGGCAGCGCAGCGCATATTGTAATTCCGTGGCGCTAAATACGCCCTGCGTGCTCGAGAAATGGAAGAGACGCGCAGTATAAGCGTAATCTTTGGTTGTGTCTTTGAGTAGACTGTAATAGGCGTTGCTATCGTAGCCGCTCAGTGCCGCTTCGAACTCGCTCGCACGCTTGCCTTCTTCCACCGTCTCCACCTGCACTACGCTCACACTCTCTGTGAATAAATCCTCCGGTTTCTCGGTTTTCAAGTGATTTGCCGCCTGCTCAGCTACATCGCGTGTATGTTTGGCGCTCTTACAGCCATGCCATACATACAGCACACCCTTATCGCCGTGCACAAGCAACATGGAGGCGCGTGAACGCAACTGACACGCATGACAGTCCACCTCGCTGAGTAGCGTCTCTTCCGGCACATTGCCTGTGATCTGATAGAGACGCCATGTGTTGCGGCGTTCTAGGCAATCATCCTTGCGGCCTTTGTGCTGGAATAGCAATTTGAAGAGCCTTATAAAGGCGGGTGTTTCATCGCCCTGTGCGACGCGCTTTTGTGCGCCCTTCTCCTTATCCAACTCGACGGTGAGCAGCGCGGCAGCACCTTTCTCATTGGCGCTGGAATCGTTGCCCTGCCAGCAGAAATATACACAACGATCGCGTCCGACTGTGGCGCGTTTAGAGATTTTGCCACTCAACTCGCGCACTGTCACCGAAATCTGATATACCCAACGCACAATGTAACTCTCGGCCGAGTAGAAGTGTCCGTAACTGCTAGCTTTGGCGTTGTCGAAGTTGAATTCGTGTATCTGCCATTTGTCGGTGGATATTGTGATAACATCGAAGTGACGCATGCTGTCGTTGTCGTAATAGAAGTTGCCACGCCCCAAATTGGCGTTTTCTAACACTAAATTAGGCTCCACGTAAGGTTCGCCTTTGTAGAGCGCCTGTCCGTCGAGCGCTTTTACAGCATGCACTCCGTTCATGAGATAATCTTTTTCCAGATCTTCACGCTCTACTTCCGGCCAATCGGAGAATTTCTCCTTGAAGAGTGAAGTTTCCATATTTTGTGTGATTTTACCCAAAATACACCAGTCACCGCGCTTCTCGCAACGCCGCAGAAATTTATATGACTCGCGATTACCTACAATGGCGGCATAGTTAACGGGATTGACGTAGCAGCTGGAGTAGTCCACATCGCCGGTGTCGTAATGCTCTTGCGCCAACTTAATGGCGGCACGCTTGGCATTTGTCGACGCTGTCTTGCCATTCCACACGTACATTTCGCTGCCGAAATCGAATATGATAACCTTGTTGGGGTCGAGCATCTCAACTTTCGGTGTGCAGCCCCAGTACTTTTCCATCGGCACCAATGAATCATCTTGGAACTCGTAGATTTTGTTGGTCTCTATGAGACTTGCTTCGAACAGATCATCTTCATCGGCATGCCCACAATCGGGTATGATATAATCTTCCGGCTTGCCCAGCAACTCCCAGAATTTCTTCCAGTGACGTTCATTCAAGAATTTGCCATCGGTGAGTATAACCTCGGCAGACGCCGTGCAACCGAGATCTTTATTCTCGACTATATAGGCGCATATTTTCTTGCTGCGCGCAATTTCGATGACATTGGCGTACGAGCCGACATAACGGTACAACTGATCACCATGCACGAGTATGAAACAATCGCCGCGATTCACCGACTTATAAGTGGGCTCAACCAAACGCGTCTGCACGTGTGTACGGCCTTTGACATGCAGCAACATAAGCTTCTTATAGGGAACCCACATTTGATTAAGTGGCAGCGCGGAGGACTTCAAAGCAACCGATTTGAAATCTTCGACGGATGCCAGCCCGGCGATGGCCTCGGCCGCCAAGTTACTGCTGCGATGACCATCTGAAAGCGAGAACAAAGTGTGATTTTAGCATTTTTTCTTTCAAAAGTTTTGACATCGTCGTGTCTACTTACATGACTCGAGCTTCAAGCGACGCATTTCACGTTCAGCCACACCAGACTTAACTTCGGTGTATTCGGAAGTGATATCGCTGCGTTCGGCTAAACTCTTGAGTGGGTTGCGTGCTGCCCGTCTGCCCTTCGGACCTTGTATGGTACGTTTTGTAACCAAACTGTAAGAAAAGGAGCAGTAATTTTGATCAACTGCAGTTAATTTCGAATTTTGACTTTTCTATTTGTGTGACACTTTTCACTCAACCGAACCAAAACAAAACAAAAAAAATTATAAAAATAAAAAATATAAATAAATATTACAATAAACAACGCTAATACTCACCGCTGTGTCGTCTTGATGCTATCAAAATCGAAATCGTTCACTTCGGCATCCTCGCTAATAACGGTTGTCTGTATGGGTGTTTGTTTCTTTGATGCAAAGAATTTCTCGAATGTCTCTTCGTCGTCCAACTTCGGCACGGCAACACGTGTACCCAGCGCTGCACGCTCTGCGGCAGCACTCATTGTGTTCGCCTTATTCTTTGACTCCTTTTCATTGCAGCGCCCATCCGAGTCGGAGTCAGAGCTAGAGTTGGCCGATTCGCTATTGGGACGTTCGGCTGTTACGCTCAAGCTGCGCTGCAGGTAATTATGATGTCCGTTGGTACCAGCGTTAGCGCCACCATTCGTATTGGTTGTCACCATCATCGATGGACTCTTGGCGAGTCCAAGTTGTGGCTGATTGGCGCTGCGCACCACATGCATGGGACACTTTTTCGGTTCGGCATTTTGTTCGCGCTCAAATTGTAGCTCAATCGGTGACTGTGCTTTCTTCTGCAGACGGCCAGCGACT
Organism: Bactrocera zonata; assembly: GCA_037783105.1. Classification (NCBI taxonomy): domain Eukaryota; kingdom Metazoa; phylum Arthropoda; class Insecta; order Diptera; family Tephritidae; genus Bactrocera; species Bactrocera zonata. Next base: position 1,466,539 of record JBAWJQ010005835.1, on the reverse strand, counting down.
GTGAACTTTGAGGCATCGGATTGTTCTGCGTAAAGAGAAGGGGGAAATAATGAAGAGTGTAAAAAGAGAAGCTTTAAGTGGAGCAAGTTCGTTTCCGGTAGAAAAAAATAATGGAAGAGAACGTTTCGATGTTAATTTTGAGGAATAGTAGAGATCTGCGAGGGCTTTAATATTCAAAAGTTATACTAGATTATTGGTGAATTATAGATAGTAAGTTATAAGGTCCGTTCCTGAGCTTATAAGCAAAACTTGTTAGTTAATAAGAATGCCTGAAGGCTTCGTATGAGACTGTTTTACACACCAGAAATGCAACTAGCGGCGAATGTTAGGAGATGAAAATCTAGGATCGATCCAAAAGAAGCTGCAAACTCAACACATTCAACTAGACGGATTTTTCATCGTAAACCGCGAAAAATGTAGTAAGACGTTGAGGAGATCACTAAAAGATATTCGATAGTTACCTACCTCTGCGATGCTTTACCGCAATTTAAAAGTTATCTACAATCAGTTGATGTTAGGAAAAAAGACTTTTAAGAAGCCATAGTCGCTACACAAGAAGTAGATAGGATGATTTTCGGTGCGATAACTATGATTGCAAATCATATACAATACAACTCAAGCCATGAAAAGTGAAAATGTCCCCATGGGTATGCCGTTTGAAGTTAAAAAATGTATTCAGAAGGCGATCTTCGAACTGGCGCATATATTTTTGATGACATCGACTTGATCTACCATCCGACCTACATTGTACGTCAGCAATCAAATTCGAACAAACTCTATGGAAATCCGTTTATTGCAGACTATTTTAATAATTTTTTAATGCATTTATGTTGATTTCTCAGGTTTAACTCTAAAATATGATTTAAATGAGTTTTAAAACCCTTTACTTACCAATGCGATCCTTCCACTTCTCCGAAGATGTTTTCAATTTGCCCAAACGATCTGAAACTTTGCCACCCTCCAAGCAATTTGGTATGAGCGGTGATTGCGGCAGTGGTTTGTCCGATAGTGAATGTGCCAAAGAAAGTGATTCCTGGAATGAACATAATGAAAATTATGGGTCAATAAGATGGTGATAAAATTTTTTAATTGAGAAAAAATGTAGTAAAATGAAATTTAGTCTTAAAAACAAGTTGGAGAGGTAATTAAAGTTAGATACAAGATAATTTATGGTAAATCCGGAGAGTTATGAGTAGGAGAGCCTAATTGTATAATGGAGCACACTTAGTATGACAGCCTAAAAGAGTCGAGTTTTGGGCATTCAAAAAACCATTATAGCAGAGAAAATTCGATCGTGGTGAATCACTTGTCATCGCGTAACTACTCTAGCAAATCGAAAAATGCTTTCGAAAAAACCGCATTTAAAGATATTCTGAAATATCGATTCAAAATTTCAGTATGTTATTTTTAAAGGTATGACCTATCGAAACAATAAAAAATAATCAATTTTGTTTTTTTAATTTCACACAAAGTTTCTCTTTAAAGTTGGATGCAAGGTGCTTCATAATATACACACCAATTTTTGAGATGAAATAGTGGCGTTGTGATCAGAGGATAATATACACATAGATAGCGCCGAAACTGAATTAATAAAAAATCGCATATCTTATTCGATTAATATTTGGAATTTCTGATAAATTACATACATATGTACTATGTATGAGAACCGTGCTGTGCTGTCTGCCATATTCTATGTAATCTTTGAAGTATATTATTTTTTATGTATGAACCCTGTCATAAATATAATTGCACGCAAAATATAACAATTGTAATTGCCTATCATAAATCGAAAACAAAAGCAGAGGATGTGTGACTCACGATTTATTTCCAGAGTAACTAATTTATTATTCTTGAGAGGCTAATCAATGGGGAAAAGTATGCATTTCTTATCAAATGGCAAGTTGTGATAAAAATAATTAGGGGCTGATGTATAAACAATATAATAAATATGTATGTATATATAATCTACCATATTATTGATAAATAAGTAAAACAAACTTAAAGGAGAGAAAATTAAACACAAATTTTATATATACATAAATAAATAAAAATTAAATAAACATTTAAAAAAATTAAATAAGTAAAGAAAAAATTAATTTAAAAAAAACTAGAAAATTAATTTTAAAAAATTTAGAAAATAAAAAAACAATTATATAATTAAAAAAAAATAAAAAAACTTAAAAAATAAATAATTTAAAGAATTAAAAAAGTTAAAAAAAATAAAAGCAAAACTAAAAGTCAAATTTTGTTAATTTATGCGCATTTTCAATAATTAATTATGGAGCCGTTTACCGGAAATAAATTTCAAAAAAATTACAAAAATTTAAAAAAAAATCAAAATTAAATAATTTAAAAAATTCTGAATATTTTCAATAATTACTTATGAAGATATTTACAAGAAAAAAATTTAAAAATAATTAAATATTAAATAATTAAGAAAATTAAATAATTTAAAAAATAATTAATAAAAATTAAAAAAATAACTAATAAAAAAAATTAAAAAAAAATTAATTAAAAAATATTTCAAAAAATTAAAAATCAGCACTAAAAGCCAAATTTTGCGAAATCATGCGCACTTTCAACAATAATTTAATTTTAAGAAAAAAATTCAAAAATGTAAAAATAATTAAATATTAAATAATTAAGAAAATTAAATAATTTAAAAAATAATTAATAAAACTTAAAAAATTAACTAATAAAAAAATTTAAAAAAAATAATTAAAAATATTTTAAAAAATTACAAATCAGCACTAAAAGACAAATTTTGCGAAATCATGCGCACTTTCAATAATAATTTAATTTTAAGAAAAAATTAAAAAATAGTTAAATATTAAATAATTAAGAAAATTAAATAATTTAAAAAATAATTAATAAAAATTAAAAAATTAACTAATTAAAAAATTAATTAAAAAATATTTCAAAAAATTAAAAATCAGCACTAAAAGACAAATTTTGTGAAATCATGCGCACTTTCAATAATAATTTAATTTTAAGAAAAAAATTAAAAAAATTAAAAATAATTAAATATTAAATAATTAAGAAAATTAAATAATTTAAAAGGTAATTAATAAAAATTAAAAAATTAACTAACAAAAAAATTAAAAAAAAAAATAATTAAAAAATATTTCAAAAAATTAAAAATCAGCACTATAAGCAAAATTTTGCGAAATCATGCGCACTTTCAATATTTTGCTCATATATAACTGTATATAGATTTGCTTGTGTATGTCAGTACACCTGACCGGCTTGAATTTTCGTGTGGGCGCTTCGTTTGACCCAAAATTGCCGCCACTGACCAAATTTTTGTTGTTTATTTGCTTGTCTGTTTGTGCAAATTGGAAATTCCATGTTTCAGCATTAGAAATGTGGACAACAACGACAAAAACAAGCTTGGCAAAAATGTACAATGCGAAGGCGTAATTAAAAATAATCACTGAAAATTATTAAGGCATTAAAAATACATAAACAACTGCATATATAGATATACAAAATTCATGTAAATACATACGAGGGGTGTTCTACAGGTTAAAGGTGCTGCTAAAGCCCCTATTCGTTATATTTCATCAGAAAATGTTTTTTATATCTCCTAAACAAATGCATTTAACTCTTTATTCAACTCAAATCTCATATCCTCTCAACACTGACACAAAATATTACTAAAACGACGTACATTGTATATATATTAATCACTCGACTCATCCAACAGCCCTCGTGTACACGAAAAATAAATCAATCATGCCCATTTTCGTCGCTAATGCGCACTTTTATCGTGAATCGTCGAGAGTGCCCCTTAATGGTTTTCCCATATGCGTTTATTTGTAATTTTATTTCAATTTCTATTTTATTTTCAATATTTTTTATAGGCCCAGTTAACATCCAGCGGTACATAAATCACTTTGTACTGGTTTTGCATGCGTGCTTAGTCCTTATATGGTCCAGTTTGGCGATCGCGTTTGTCAGCACCGTGACAAGCTCAAGCAGCACGCAGCGCGCGCTCTCCACGGACAAGTTACGCTCACTGTTAGTGCATGTGGCAATCACAACAAATACGCAACAAACAAATCGCATTTGCGACATCGGCTTTATTGCAATAATTTCGTCGACATTTACATAACAAATTGCAGTTGGCAGCACGCATTATATGCAAATACACTCGAAGCGAGCGTTTTTGGAAACATTTTCAATATTTGCTGGGCTTAATTGCTTGCGGCAATAGAGCGTTTATGGAAATGTAGTAACCTTGAAAAATTTGATTTGTTTTTTTTTTTGGTGAAAAGCTATTATTTTTAGTATTGGTCATATAATCATTATGAATATATATTTACATATATGACGAATGCGTTACCAAAGTGTTTTACTCATGAAAAATATAATTTGTATAAAACAGTTAAAAAGAACACTACAAATATACATCTACTGGTATAATTTCTTCAGAGTATTTTAAGTTTACCACGAAGTATGTAACACGCAGAAGAATACATCGGAGACCCTAATAAGTATATACATATATCTTATACATATAAATGATCTGTGTGACGAGCTCAACCGATTTGGACATGTCCATCTGTATATCGAATCGGTCTTCGAGTTTTTAAGATAAGGATCTGAAATTTTACATACATTATTTTCTTCCCAAGAAGCTGCTCTTTTACCGGAACCCCCGATAAAGTACCACTATAGCTAAATGGAATGTTGTCTTGCTTAGAACACAATCTGTTATCTTAAAACTAATCACAAATGCATCTGAATTACAATTTATCAAATTTGACCCGGACTAGCCTATGTAATTTAGAGGATGGAGTCATGTGTAGAAGTTCACGCAAGTGAGGAAAGTTCTTTGAGCTTCATTCACTTAAAAAAGGCCAGAAACGATACTTTTACATATGGCTCAAGCAGCTCACTACCTCCGATCTTAGACCAAGCATCCTCAAGGTAGCCAAAAATCATCCGTTTGAAGGCGAGCTAAAGCGAGAATGTGAATCAACCCTCTCCATGTTTGTGCGCTGGGTTTGGGACCGGTCTCATAAAAAATATTTGTTTCTAGTGGTAGCAATTTATGGTTCGCGTGAAGAGAAAACATGATTTTAAGGTATAACAAAAGTTATCTGTAAAGCTTTTATTATTTCTTCCCTAGAAGAGATCGCTTTAGTATATGAGAAGAGAAATCTGATTAAATATTTGACGACTGTTTTCACAAACTCAAGCATTTAATTCGAACTAGAAGTGATACTGCGAGGTTCTTTTGAAGTCAAAGTTATAGTTGATCTAACCGACAACCTAAAGACAGAATTTCGCAGCTGTTGGATAATGTTTTTTTTATTTATAGAATTTTCAATGACACATGGTTTAGTGGTGCGAGGAAAATGTATGAAAAAATTAAGTAGTGTGTTTATGGGATACTATTTTTTTATTTATAATTAAGGATTCTTCGGGCTCAGTGTAAAGCGGCCAGGCTGTATGAAGACTGTTTCCACGATAGTCGGGTGGATATTTATCTAGCCAAGAACTGTAAAACTCGGCACCATTCCTCGAAATTATTTCAAGAATATTTTCTGCCGCTCCAACAACAACTATAACATTACCTATGAAAGTAGATGAAGCCAAAAAGAGACCTTTACAGACTAAAATATATAAAAATATTCACAAGTGTTATAGGACGATCTTAAAATGATATCGATTGGGATATAGTTTACACTCAAAATATACCAAAATAATGCACTGGACCAGTCGTTCATAAAAATTTGTGTAAGTCAAACTACTGTAAACTAAATATATGTAATGTATCGTGTCCCAAATCAATGAAAACTATAGTAAAACGTTTTCGGACTGTTTCTTCATCCACCATATTTTCTCAATATTAGCCCACATGCGTTTTCTGCTCCTTAACCTCAAGAAAATGTTCGCTTGAGAGAAATTTAGCGACAACGAGGAGCTAATTAAACGAGACTGAAGCCTATTTTGAAACAAATTTAACATTTTTCTACCAAAAAACGGCACCGAAAGGCTGGAGGATCGCCCTCAAAAGACATGATACGAAATTTTTAGTACATCTGAGCAAGTCTCTTCTTAAAAACTGTACCTGCATTAAGTGTAATGGCACGGTTATTAGCCAGACTCTAGGTTAGAGCCTAAAGTAGACTTTACTTATTGAAATTGGATACTTCTCTGGCAAAGCTATAAAATTAAATCAGTTTTCGCTAGAAAAGAATCTATAAACTCAAAAACTGAAACTATAAAATTGTTTAGCACTTAGATTTTGGGAAAAAAATTAACAGAAAATTTATTTCCAACAACAAAATATAATTGACCTTCCATAACTCGAAATTCTATAACTCAAATCCTTCCCCATATCATCCTACTTCATAACGCGCACTCTTGAATGGACAATAGAAGCAAAATTTCATATAAATTTCCTTCCATAACCCAAAGTCTCTCTAAAGCGAAGTGTTTTTGTGGACTATGGTGATTCGAGTAAGGCAAGTTCAACTGTATATACATTTCTCTAGAACTTAATTGAGTTATGCAGTTTATGCTTTACCAAAAATTTCAAAAAAAAAAGCTTCATTTAACAATAATTACCAATTTAACCTTCTCCATATTCCTTTTAATTGCTGGCAAACAGGAAATGGACGTAGAATTCCTTTCTCAAAATATTTAACTCAAAAGCTTGCCGATCGCTTAAGAACGCTCGAAAACTAAAGGCGCGTTGTCGCAAATTTCCAGAAACCCAGGCGCCACACCTGTGAACGCCGCCGATCGTTCGCTGCCGAGTGACACTTGTGGTGCTGTTGCATTAAATACAATGGGTTTTGTCTGTTTTTCTGCACTTTTTTGTGTATATTTGCAGTGCACTTAAAACCTTCGCACAAAAGTTAAATATTGTTTTTATTGTCAATAAATTAAAGTGGAAAACCAGCACTTATCCGAAATCGAATTCGAAATGAATTACAAAGGCGATAAAACAAAAACCAGCAACGATTGAAAAACAAATGTTTGAACGGTAACGTCACGGCTTTTTTTTTGTTTTTTGCTGCGTTCAGCCGAGTCCAGTTTGTTAACGGTTTGTCAGCGCTTTACGGCACGCGACGCATTTTAGAAGCGTTTGTATGAAGCAAAGCTGCGAAACTGCCGGAGCGCCGTGTTTTTCGCAACTTTCCAGCCGGTTATTTGGCATGCTTTTGGACAAGTACTTCAAAAACAGCTAGTACCCATATCTGTTTGAGCGCATAACTGTTAGATAAACGGCAAAAGTTCTCTCTGTTTGCCTACGAAATATTGCCGAAGTGATAAAAAAATAAAAATATTTTCTACAATCTTGGCATCAGGCGTTCCAGTGAAACTTAAACGAGGGGAGTTACCACAAAACGACCAAAATTAAGCCCAGCAAATGCCTGATAAGATAGGCAAAAAGCTCCGACTGCAGCTGCTATCATGAATGTAAGGTCGTTGTGGTGCGATAACGCCGAAACAGAATTAAAATGAATACTTTCGCACTTGAAGAGTGCAAAAAGCTTCAACGCCTCTCGGCGACTTTTTGATTAAAGTGTGGATTAAAGTGTCGACAGCAAAATTTCAAAATAAAAACAGAAATTAGTTAATTGCGTTTATATTAGCACCGAACAGTTGTGAATTGGATTAGTCATGCGGATATTCCACAGCGCAAACTTTATTATTGTTTATGAGTATAGTATGTATGTATATACGAAGTTATTTAAGCACACTTCAATCACACAGTAAACAAATAAAAGATGCATAGCTTTGTGGTTACACATAAGGCTGAAAGCATAGTGAGGCGCTAAGTAGTTCATTAGCAGAAGGCGGTCACAAAGGAAACCACAAACTTAATATGTAAATATCAAAAATAACCAATTTTAATATTTCAAGAAATCATTAATAAACTGTTATGACAAGGAAGAATTAGAGGATATTTTATTTTGGAGAAAAGACCGTATACAAATTTTCAGATCAATATCTCAAAAACTGTGAACATAACCTTGATTTTAACCAGCCTTGACGTGGTTTTTTCGGCTTCGGTTCACCTTGGCCACGGTATTTGGCCGATTGATTGTCTGTTTCCGGGTCGTAAGCATAGATCTAATATTCATCATCAGTAATAATACGTTTCATCACATTCTAGCAGTCGGAAAACATTGTTTCACAGACCTTAACGCGACGCTGTTTTTTGAAAAGATTAGTGATTTTGGAACCGATCGTGATTTCATTTTTTTTTAAGCACAAATGCTCTTTCAAAACAATTTTCACTGATCACTCCGATATTCTAACAATGCCAGTGAGATCTCTGACTCTTAATTGACGATTATCAAGCACCAACTACTTTATTCTTTTGACGTGTTGATCTTCAGTTGATGTTGACGGCAGTCCTAGACGTTCGTCGTCAACACTCGAACCTCTTTCAATAATTTTTACCAATCAAAAACACTTGCTCGCAACAAACAATTATCACCGAAAATGTTTTCCAACATTCTGAACATTTCAGCGCCAAAGACTTGACGAAGCATTTAATGGAACTTCTTTGTTGAATAATTTCACTCAACGTAAAAATCGCCGAATGAACTTTATGGACTTCAGAAAGACAAGCGTATACTAAAAACAAAAACCTTTTTGTATGTGACATTTGGCACAGATATTACTGGCAGTCGTACCAACTTGGAAAAAAATATTTCGACGAAATACCGAAAACCCGGTGAAATTGAAATTAAAAGGTCTTACTATTTTTTGTCCACAGTATACTTTATAGGATTTTCGACGTTTCCTTTTAGGTTTTTCAAACTTCCTAGAAGACTTAATACATATACCCCGTTCAGACGATGTTTGTTGAGAAGAAGTTCTAGTTGTTGTCCTGGAAGACTTAATATACCCCGTTCAGACAATGTTTGTTAAGAAACAGGCCTAGAGAAACTCTGCTCAGCTAATGTATTTGAGAGATTTAGCTCACTGTTATATTTTCCCGTTCTCGGAACTGATATAATCCACCGAAAAAGGTGCTATGACACAATTGAGGTTATAAAACAAGGATCGCGGAAGGAATTAAATCCAAAATCTTTCTCTATTGAACTTGAAGTAATTTTTAATACTCCAGAGAAAATTTGATGAGCCGGTACATGATAGTAAACACAAAAAATTGTGATCTTTAAGATCTACGATGGCTTACTTTTTAAGAGTTTTCTCCTAATAAATAAAGATATATTTCTTATTGAATACAAATTATCATAAATTCAAAAATATAAATATGAAACAGGATATATTGTATTTAGGAAATCTCCTTAAATGAGCATCTATTTATATCAATTTTCCTAGACTATGTGGTCTCTTAAACAAGCATTGAAAATATATGAAAATAAATAATGTCTTCTATATAAAAATAGGCAGTGTTCAATTACATCACCAATCAGCAAATATCCAAATCATCTTCGTTTCGTACAACCTTCCTTATAGGGCAGAATAGTACTTGAGCAGACAAATCCACATCATTCTTTTTTAGTAGGGTTATTCAAAACAGGTTAATCATAAAATTAATAACACATTACTTTTATGGCAAGAATGAAATGTTTTCGAAGAAATTTTCGATTACGGAAGCGGTGCCATTAGTAGTGAACAGTTAATAAAAATAATGGATAGTAGTTAGCCAAAAACCGAAATTTTCAATGCTAAATAGGCATGAGCATCATAGTAGTTTTTTACATAAGTATGTATGTATATATGGTGGTTATATAAATCATGGCAGTGATGATTCATCGATATAAAAATTCATTTGCTATACTACTAGCCGTTATTGGCATCAGTAATATGTATATGTATGTATGTATGTATGTATACTTTGTAGATTACAAGGTGGTTTGAAAACAGTGTTGTTTGAAAACTTTTAGCGGTCAGTTCTGAACAATATATTCGGATTTGGTACGCGTAGCGTTGCCTTGTACAGTGATCTATGTATGTCAAGATGTCTTGTCTAATAAAAAAAAGTATTTCACACCAGGATTTTAAATTGATTGTTCAGTTTGTAAGACAGCTTAGGATTGGCAGGATGGTGGTCCGACTATGCGGAAATTTGCTAATTTTGAAAATTTTTACAGACAAGTTTTGTAATTTTTTTATTTTTTGTTCATAGTTTATTATTTATTTTAATATTTCGTATAAAACTAAACAACTTTTTCAAACTTTTAATATTTTTTATAGGAAAATTTTCTTCATAAAAAGTTCCTGAAACTCAAGCTGTTTCAGTTGTGTGGATGAATGAAACATCAAAACACTTTCTCCTCCATTGTCCAGCCTTTACAGGGCAAATACTGAAGTCATACTGGCAATAATATTATACTTTCGGCGAATCAGGAGACATAACCGGAACTGAAAAAGAAGAAGCGCTGTGTCCATGTACGTATATGAGTATCTATTGATCCATTATATTAGGATCCACCTCTTAAGATAACCTAACCCAACGTTCCGCAAAATCAACCATGTTTAAATTTGGTATTTACATTATATCATTTACGATAAAAATACTGACAAAATTCGTTGGAGAAAATTAAAAAATATTACTTAAAATACTTTCGCCCGCGTGAAAAAAGCTCTAAAGCACACTATAGCTCCGAAACTGCACCACCCTGTATTGCATGCGACAAAAAAGATCTTGCCAAATTCCAAATTTTGCTTAACATCTTCGAAAAGGCATCAGCTTAAATCAAGCCAGCCAATCCCTCATTTGTTTATAGACCCGGCAGTGTTTCACACCTTTCAACCAAACAAATATATACCGCTATGTATAACCGTTTACTCGTAAAGCTGCCCCAAAAATGCAAATTTAACATTGTAGCTTTTCCACTGTTTATACTTGCCAATACATATATGTATGTGTGTATATTTGTTATTTTTACTCTCTCGTTCACACTATAAAATCGCCACGAAGGGAATGTGCTGAGGAGTATAAATTTCAATTCATTAGCCACTTCGCCGCAACGGAGTGACGATGATTCATAAAAGTTTACTGATAAAAACGCCAAATTGATTGCGAATGTCCAGTTTCTATTTGGACAGCGCATAAGCATTTGTTGTGGTGACAAATACGCAAAAGTCTCAAGGCATATATACCATACATATTTACATATATGGGGTCATATAAAAATAGTTAAATTTGGTTTAAAAAATGGCTTTCGACTTTGATTGTCGGTAGCGCGTTTCTTTTTTTTCATTTGAAGTTAGATTTAATCGCAGACAATTTTTGATTTATGTTTTTTTTTATGTTTATAAAGCTTTCCATGTGAAATATTGACAACCGCGAAATCGCATGACACATTTTATTTGCTGACATATTGTTACTTTTGCTTGCCTTTTAATGTTTGCACAGTTGTTGTATATTTAGTGGATAAATATATATGTATAAATACATATATGTATGTACATAGATAGTAGTATGGATAATATATACATACATAGAATATTGGATGGATGTACATACATATGTGTGTATATGTATATGTCCACATACACAATATTTATTGATTTAATAACACTGATGTGTGTTTTTCTACAATTATTTTATCTTTGCGAGCGCTCAACAATGTTTATTATTTTGTAATGCGATCGACATGGGAAGTGTTCGATAAATATTTCTCAAGAAAACGTAATAATTTTATTGGATAATATTTCTTCTGAGAAAATTATACTATTGCAACATCAGCATTTAAACACCAAATATGCATAGCAGAGATAAACTAACGGGTTTTTCTATAAGAGCGTAAACTGGATACGCTGAATATCAATAAAATTTTTTATTCCTATGAAAGCATAGACCACAGACCTAACGTAGTCCCACAGGAAATAGTTCAAGGGCGTCAAATCTAGCGACCGAGGCGGTCAATTGACTGGGCCATTTCATTACATAACACGTTCACCAAACTTGGTTTTCAATAAATTGTGATATTCGCTGTGTGGATTGTGGCGCCGTACCTTTGGAACCACATATTGTCCAAATCCAGTTATCATTGAGCGGTGGTGATTTCAAACCGTAATTGTTTCGGGTGGTGACTCATGGAGTAGGTACGTGCGGATTGCTGCCTGATCAATAACGCATATTATGCTTATTGACGAAGCCATTCAGCCAGAAATGAGACTCATCGCTGAAGATGATTTTTCGATGAAAATCCGGATAATTTTCATGTTTTTGCTCAGCCCAATTCACGAATATACTACGATTCTGGTGCTCAAGCGGCTTCAGTTCTTGCGTCAATTTGATCTTGTAAGGATTTAGGCCAAGATTCACAACGCCGTCACAGAGATGCCCAACGCTTCAGTACGTTGTGTGAGAGACTGATTTGTGTCTTCCTCAATTGATGCGCTAATGGCAACAATATTCTTGACACTACGTGCACTTCTTTGACTCACTGCCACGGGAACATTTTGTACTGTGCCTGTGGATTTCAATTTTTCCACTAGACGTTGAATTGTTGATCTGACAGGACGATTATGACGACCATAAATTGGATATAGCGCTCTTAAAGTTGAGGCCACCGATTTCGGTAGTAAATTTCAATAATTTTGACACGTCGTTGGATCGTATGTCTTGTCGAAAAAGTCTTTTCGTATTTTGACAATAGATGTCGTTGCAGTCGTATATATCCACTGTTACAAATCACATTGTGCCATACCGTAAAGTGTTGGAAAGGTGACATTTTAAGCTTCATTTAATCAAAAAAAAAAAAAAATTATTTCGGGGAAGTTGAAAAAAAGTACAGCTGTTCAAAAATGAGTGAACATAATGAAGAAATTTTGTAATTTTTGTAGAAAAATGGGAAGAATTCCATGCAAGCCACCAATGAAATTTGTGAAATTTACGGAGACGATGCTCTATCAGCTCGTGTAGCACAACAATGGTTAGCTCGCTTCCGTTCTGGAAATTTCGATTTACACTGATTTTTTTTACTTTGATGGAATAATGTCTCTAGCGGAAAATGGCCATAAATGGTATTTTATTATTATAAATACTACTGTGCCCAAAGAATAAGGTGACATTTGAATTTAAACTGCGCGCGTCGAAAGATTTGGAGAATTATTTTTTTTTAGGTTGGTAGTACTGTCAGTCACATTTATGTCAAATTTCATGTCAAAATATTTATAAGTGTTTGAGATACGTGTCGTTTTGTGAGCTGCTAAAAGTGACTTTTTCGTTTTTTTCGATGTCGAAATTTGTTGAGCAAAGAATTTGCATTAAATTTTGTTTACGGAATCAATTTTCTGCTGCGGATACGTTGAGGATGGTGCAGAGAGCCTTTGGTGATGAGGCTTTGTCTAAAAAAAATGTTTACATGTGGTATAGTGAGTTCCAAGCCGGCCGAGAACGTGTCGAAGACGAAGAGCGTCCAGGGCGACCATCAACCTCAACCGACGAAGCTCACGTTCAACAAATCAAAGATTTAGTGTTGAAAAACCGTCGATTAACAATTAGAGACCTTGCTGATGAAGTTGGCATATCGAAAGGCTCAGCCAATACCATTTTGAAGGATGTTTTGGGCCTCAAGCGCGTCAAATCTCGACTGGTACCGAAAACATTGAATTTTTTGGAAAAAAGGCGTCGCGTTGAAGTGTGTGAAACGATGCTTTCCGACTACCAGGGTGTCATGAAATGCATTATAACTGGCGATGAGACTTGGATCTACGCTTACGACCCCGAAAAAACCGATCAATTGAGCGAATATCGTGCCAAAAGAGAGCCGAGACCAAAAAAATCGCGCCAAAGTCGCTCAAAGATCAAGGTCATGTTGACTGTTTTCTTCGATTTTCGTGGTGTTGTGCATTATGAATTCCTTCCAACCGGTCAAACAGTCAACAAGGAATATTATTTGAACGTTTTGCGTCGTTTGCGTAACGCTAACCGCCTAAAAAGGCCTGAATTGTGGAAAGACAATTCTTGGTTTTTACACCACGATAATGCACCATCCCATACTGCCCTCGTAATTCGTGATCATTTCGCCAAAAACTCAACCCATATCGTTCCGCAACCACCGTATTCACCTGATCTGGCGCCGTGCGACTTCTGGCTGTTCACCAAGCTCAAAATACCGCTCCGGGAACACCGTTTTTATACGATAGAGGAGATTCAAGCCACAACGAAGACGGAACTGAAGGCCATCCCGGAAAGTGACTACAATCAGTGTTTCGAAAATTGGAAAACCCGTTGGCATAAGTGCATTGCATCGGGAAGGGGATTACTTTGAAATTAGTAAGAATTTGATTAGCAATACGAAAAGACTTTTTCGACTATCCAATATATTGGTTATAAAGGGTGATTTTTTAAGAGCTTGATAACTTTTTTAAAAAAAAAAACGCATAAAATTTGCAAAATCTCATCGGTTCTTTATTTGAAACGTTAGATTGGTTCATGACATTTACTTTTTGAAGATAATTTCATTTAAATGTTGACCGCGGCTGCGTCTTAGGTGGTCCATTCGGAAAGTCCAATTTTGGGCAACTTTTTCGAGCATTTCGGCCGGAATAGCCCGAATTTCTTCGGAAATGTTGTCTTCCAAAGCTGGAATAGTTGCTGGCTTATTTCTGTAGACTTTAGACTTGACGTAGCCCCACAAAAAATAGTCTAAAGGCGTTAAATCGCATGATCTTGGTGGCCAACTTACGGGTCCATTTCTTGAGATGAATTGTTGTCCGAAGTTTTCCCTCAAAATGGCCATAGAATCGCGAGCTGTGTGGCATGTAGCGCCATCTTGTTGAAACCACATGTCAACCAAGTTCAGTTCTTCCATTTTTGGCAACAAAAAGTTTGTTAGCATCGAACGATAGCGATCGCCATTCACCGTAACGTTGCGTCCAACAGCATCTTTGAAAAAATACGGTCCAATGATTCCACCAGCGTACAAACCACACCAAACAGTGCATTTTTCGGGATGCATGGGCAGTTCTTGAACGGCTTCTGGTTGCTCTTCACCCCAAATGCGGCAATTTTGCTTATTTACGTAGCCATTCAACCAGAAATGAGCCTCATCGCTCATCGGACGTAAAGCGCGAAACACATTTCGAACCGAACACTGATTTTGGTAATAAAATTCAATGATTTGCAAGCGTTGCTCGTTAGTAAGCCTATTCATGATGAAATGTCAAAGCATACTGAGCATCTTTCTCTTTGACACCATGTCTGAAATCCCACGTGATCTGTCAAATACTAATGCATGAAAATCCTAACCTCAAAAAAATCACCCGTTATCTAACAAACTTAGTTTCGTTTTTTTTTTTTTTTTTTGATGAAACGTTGTTTGTGGTGACGATATGTAGATTTATAATATATCCGAATCGCCTAATTAAGTATAATTACAAAGGCATCTAAGCAACTCTGAAAACCATTTTGCATGACTAATTTGTCAAGAGGAAAGTTCAAAATTTTCATTTCGCATGTTTATATGAAACTGTGTACTATATGTACTTGTGAGAATTTTGTGAGTATAGTGCTCCAAGAATTTTAAATGCACTTAAAAGGGAAGTAACCAGCTTGCACTCAATCGCAACTTAAAAAATAACTGCATACACCAGTACCTCTGTGCATATGTATGTGTGTATGTAAGTAGGAGTATGTATGTATGCGCGCAACAAGCCCTTTTTATCACTGCTGCCGCACACTCGACGGCAGTGAAGTGAAGTTGACGGTGGAGTACGTAAATTGGGTTGAATTAATTGACAACATGGCACAACCGCAGCCAATGTGGACCCGCTGTCAGTCGCGACCCAAAAGCCTCAGCGCGAGTTGTTTATGCGCGCATGTGTGTGAGGTAGGCACACACCACACACATACATACCCACATGATTGGACGTTTAGTTGGCAGGCAAAGTAACTGCCTAGTTGGCTGGCCTGGCTGATTGACGCTTTGACTGCTTGATTACTCGCTGCATTGCATTTCATATAATTTAATATTTCTTTTTTCGTTTTCGTTTTTATTATCTGTTCTATAACTTCAATTCATTTTGCCTGCTTGTTTATGAATTGCTTGCAATTGCTGTGTGTCGCTTTGTTGGTTTTGTTGCTGCGTCCAATGCGCGCGCTTTATTTGCTTATGATTATTTGCTCAATGATATGTGAATGTGTACAAACATATCTGTCTGTATGTAAGCATGCTAAGTATGGAACATAAATTAATGTATGTATGTATGAATGTGTGTTTGTGTATGTGTGTGCGTTTCGCCTACGAGCTGGCGGCATGCAACAAGTTGAAGTTAAAGTTCATTGGCTTTTGCACTGACAGCCTACAACAACAACAACAACATATAGACAGACAAGCAAGATATATCTCTTTATGAATTTGTTTATGGAACTTATCGTGCATTTATACGCACACACACACGCTCATACTTATGCCTGTGGTTCTGTGCATTTTTGTAGATATTTGCATTTTGCAATATCCGCGCGTTCAAAGTGCTAAGCCGCGATTTGCTGGCGTGGCTTAACCGTCAGAATTGCAAAATAAAAGTCGTAGAGGGGAAAGCGCACAACTGCAAGCTCGACTCATACATATTTACATAAATATTTGCAAATCATGCGGCAACGCATATCGAAAATGCAAAGTGGAAAATTAATTGCACAAAGGCGCCAGTCAACTTTATCTGCATATGGGCGTATGGAGAGCGTTAAATGACTTGCTAAAAATTTAGAAACTCGCAGGAATAAAATTGGATGGCGCCATTGACGTCTAAATTGGACAATTGAGTCGTTCACACCTCCGATTGATGCTAAATTTTATTGGCGGGTTTCTTTGTTTTATTCTTTAAGCTACTCGCTGCGACTTCGAAAATATCCTTCAGGTTTCAAGCTTGTTCCGAATACCTTTTGGGCTTTTTTATAGTGTATTTGTTAAACAAGTAGATTAAGTTAAGTCAAAAAGTCGATTCGGTGAAAAAACCCAAAAAGCAAAGCCCTTAGAAATTTAGAAAGGTTAAGCCGCCGATGTCCCAATCGCAATTATCCGCGATGTTGTGAATGTGCTCGTTGTGTCTCCTAGTCACATATTCAATCCAAATATCTGTGGTTTAGTCAGGATAGACGTCGCAGAGACTACTCGTGATGACTTTCTCTCTGCTCATATACCGACAAGGGATATGTAGATGGTGAGAAGTCGCTGGAGAAGAGGCACAGTGAGCTTTTCCAAGGATGGTTCGAAGCTAGGTGGGAAGGTTGAAGATTGAGTTTACTGTAAGGAGCTCATGTGAAGCTTGGTTTTAGACGACGGCTATTAAGGTAGCAGAAGATAAGTATTCACTCTGATAGCAGAGTGGCAATACTAGCGCTCAGGATGCAAGCTGTCAAATATGTATGGATGAAGGTGAAGAGGAGATATTCATGCATTTCCTCCTTTGCAAGTTTAGGGTGGAAATATCGGCAATTTGACCTTTTGCGGACTAAAAGACATAGCATAAACTAGGCTTAAAGAGCTTTGTGTATTTATGAGTGTCAGGAGAGGCTGAGCTGCCACCGACAGTCTTATCGAGTCAGAGGCATTCGTTGGTGAAAAAGCAAACAGAACAGTGGCTAGCAGCCTTATAAAAAAATTTGATTTTTGTAATAAACTTTGAATACATTCAGTAATAATTTTACTGAAACAATGGAATATTGTTGACATGAAGGTCTTGTGATATATATTATGGAGGTTTTAGGTGCCAAAACAGACCAGCAGGCTTAGCTGTTGAAGTGAGATTTCTGTTAGGATCGACCTCTTAACCTAATCTAACCTGACAAGCTAACCAACTTAGTGAATATCTGCCTAAGAGATGACAGTATTTGCATATTGTTATATTTTTATTGAAAAAAAGTTATATAAATAGCCTTGTGGGTAAATTTTTTCTAAAAACAATCCGAAAACCTACATCATCGGTGGATTTAAACTTTGAAATAAATTAAATTTTAATAAAAATTGGAGACAAAGCCATGTATTAATTATATATTTTTTTATTTATTAAAATTCAATAACTTTTTAAGGCCAGTTCGTACTTTTTCTCGAACCAAAAGCGATAAAAAATATTCCGATTCCGCCACTATTAATTAAAAATATTTGGCAACCACGCACATTCATATGCAAGCGTCTTCTTCTTAATTTAGGTCAGCACTTTAATTGGCATATTTTTATATACATACTTACATAGCGATATATGCCACGACTATATTGATATGTACAATGCAATACATATAAATTCATCTATAACTCGAGCAAGATATCAAACCACCCTAATGCAACTATAGGTTTTTAATAGAGGTAGGAGTGTCTTCGACCGAGAATATTTTATTCAAAATTTGCTTTTTGTGCACTAAATATGTATGTATATACACATATGTATACAAATGCATATATACATACATGTTATTTATATAAAAATGTTTTCCGCTCAATTTGTTATTATTTATGATGCTATTAGCTCATAGCGTACACACTTTAAATAAATTAATTTGCGTCAATTGAAGAAATATGAAAGATAATTTTGAATTGAGTGCACTCAAACACAAGCCAACACTCACAGACATTACTATACATACTTACTTATATAGATGTGGAAAAGTGTGCGTGACTATCTAAAAGAATGACTTCTTAGAATAGTAAACATACAGAACAGTTAAAATCTATCAAAGTATTGCACTTTCTGTGAAATTTATTTAATGAGCCTTAAAATTGTGGGAACAGCGATTTGACGAAAAGTTCAGTAGAATAAGAGAGTGTAAAAAAAGTAAAGAAGAAAGAGATCGAGTTTTGGGAATAAAAAGCATTCCATTTCATATTCAGATTAGAAGTTAAAATACTGTCAATTTATTGTTGTACATATATTCAGCCGATGTTATGGAAATTTCTTTGTTGCCTGAAATAAATGTATATACTTTCTTCTTCATTGTCCAACTTTCGCCAACTAAAGTTTAAGGAACTCATTTGCCAAAGGATGCATTGGCTTCTCGACGATTACGTGCGGGTTTTCTGTGTCCCAAATGCGACAATTCTGCTTGTTAACGTAACCATCGAGGTGGAAATGTGCCTCGTCCGATGAAAAGATGATTTTTCGGTAAAATTGACCATCTTCGGTCAAACGAACTTTGGAAAAAAGTTTTCAATATTTCCCAGTTTTCTTCTAGTGAATAGCGACCCATTTCGTAAATCTTAGACTTTTCACTGAATATCTGTCACTTTCCGAATGGTATTTGACGTTTCCAATGTCAAAATATAAATAATTCAAATTTAAAACGTTAGATGACCCACCCTACCCTGATGACAACAAACCTTTTATGGCCTTAATTGAAAGAAGTTCATTTTGACTACATCTGGTTCCAACAAGTCGGGGCTACGTGCCACACAACAAGTACAGGTACCGAATTATTGCGAGAAAGATTTGGAGAATCGATTATTTTAAGAAATTGTGACACTGAATGGCCGCCAAGAAGTTGTGATATAACACCAATCTGACTAGTTTAGACTACTTCTTGTGTGGTTATTCGAAATGATTGATCTTTACCAATAAACAAGACTCGCTTCAGCTTTAGAAGTCAATGTTGAACGTGCTGTTAATGACATACCACTTGATTTTGGGAAAAAGTACTCGAAAATTGGGTTCATCGAATTCGTTTCGATAAAAAAAAGTCGTGGAGGCTATTCGAATAACTTATATTCTTTCTTTCTTTATACTTCCCGTAAAATAAAAAACATTGGAGTTTTTCTTAGATTAGGATAGGTTAATATGGTAGGAAAAAAAACCACGCATAGACCAGTTTTGGTCCTTTGCGATACCAGACGGAGTTCGTCCAAGAGTAGTAGTCATCCTACGCTTAACGCGAATTTTAACAGATTCTGCGGCCTCAGTATCGACACTACCTCCAATATAACATATCGTTGGACCCCAGATGCTTACAGCGTACTCTTGCCAATGCAGAACCAGTGCACAAGAGATGTTATATTGTTTTAATGGTGCCCTGCTCTAGACATTTCTTGCCATATTCTCGATCTGTCAGCCTCATACTTCGGCGTGTGTCTCCTGCCGTTCCCACGACAGTCGGGTCTACGTAACCGGAACGGACCCGGATTTTTATCCGACCAAGGACTGTCAACTCGGCAGAATTCTGCCGCTACAACAACAACAACAACCAGACAGTGACCAGTTAGTATTCCCCAGACTTGAATTTCCTTCACAATTAGTATGGGTTTTTTTATATTTTTTTTTAAAGAAATCATATCCTATTATTGGAGAACCCTGTATTTGTTTTCAAAAAAGTAACAATTTTCGCCAATCAAATTTGTTCTAAACCTAATAATTCTAAAAGTAAGAGTATAAGATTTTTTTTCCACAAAAAAATCGGTTTTCGACAAATTAAGGGCGAGCTTTGACATCATCTTTTCGTATTACAAAATTGAAAATTTTTGTAAAAAAAATCATTTTTTTTTTTAAAAATAAAAATAAAAAAACTCCAAAAAAAATAAATAAAATTCCTAAAAAAGAAAGTAAATAAATAAAAAAAATTAAATAACAAATTTTCTAAAAAAAAAAATAAAAAATAAAAATAAAAAAAATAACAAAAAAACAAAAAAAAAAAAAATTAAAAAATTGTTAAATAACAAATTTGTCAAAAGAAAAACAAAAAAAAAAAAATTAAATTAAAACCACTTAGTAATGTGCTAAAAATAGCAAAATTTCGTTTTATTTTTCATTTATTTACACTTCAAAAATTTGTTAATACTTAAAAAAAATTAATATATACAATCGTTAACGTTATACATACAGGTGTATTAGTCGTTCGTGAGATACTGGCAATAGTTTCGTTTAAAATAAAATATATAAATACATACATACATACATATGTGCGTGTATACAAAACTAGCAATAAAGAGGCGTCACAACTGCAATGTAATCGCCGCCATACAATCTACATATATGTAAAGATGTACATATGTATTTTAATAGATAGTTTAGCTATTTGCATAATTCATAATATAAATATTGCATAATAAGTACAGCTCATACTCAAACATTTACAACAAATGCAATTTTAATAAGCATATTTATTTACATTCACCGGCAATTGCACAAATGCAGCGCCGCTTAGCGTGGCTTACACGAGGGTAAACGAGGCTAAAGTAAAAGTAATGACAAGGCATTAGTTGGACTACAGTTTAATGCTTTAAGTTGACAGATAATTATAGTTAGATAAGACTTGAGACAAGCAAAAGACTTGCTTCCTGCATTTATTGGCTTACTAGTCAAGTAGTTACTAGTAAATAACTGCTCAATTGCTGTTGTTGGATTTTTTATTTTTTCTTTTTTGTATTTGTTTTTGCTTTGTGATTTGAAATTATTTGTGCAGTGATTGAAGTCAATATATATGTATGTGTGTGTTTCAATATACATAGTTGCAAATATGTCATACACACATACATACGTACACTGCAACTTGTAACTGTAATCATTTAAATAGTCGTATAACTGCAGTGTGAGCAATAAAAATTACAATCTATGCGCGTACAAAGCGTTACACAATAATAAAGTCATAAAAATTAATTGGATATTCACAGTTTTGTTTCCGACTGGACGCTGCACACACTACACTACAACAACAACAACTAAGCGCATTGCATAGAAAAATATTAAAGAAGAAAATCATTTTTTTATGTATTTTTTCTTTGAAACTTCTTTTCATTTTCGAATTCCGCAAACTTGGCGCTGACTTGTGACTGACGTGCGCTTTGGCCGCGCTGACTCATCGCTGGCACAGCTGCAGCCACAGCTGCGCGCCGGAGCGCTTGTCAGACAGGCGCGCGCAAGCGGCGCACATACTTATCTCAAAATATACAAATATGTGTGAAGCGGCAGCTTTTGCTGGTTTTTTATTCTATTTTTGTTGTTGTTGTTGCTGAGGCGTTGCCTGCATGGCACTTTGACATTTCACTGCGACGCGACTACTAAGCGCTGGCTGTCAACTTTTACAATGCTATATAACTTAAGGCTAATGCACATACGGTTTATATTACAGTAAGCTACACATACACACACACACAAATGCATGCGCGCGCAGAAAGCAAGCACATGCTAACTAAAAGTACACACCCATCCTTGATTTCATAAACTACTTCACAGCCCCAACCACACGAAATATACTTCAATACGGCACACATACACGCACACTTTTACATATACAAGTATGCATATGGTGAACGCGCCAACTGTTGCGCGCTGCCGCTGCCGCGCATGCACTTGCGCCTCCTTCAAGTCTTGTTAAGCACTGACAGAAAATTCTCCACGCGCGCCTCATCCATGGCTGTGTTGCTGCTCTCCTCATTCAACAGATCGCTGATCGAGTACGCCGAGAGCGGACGCGACAGGCGACGTTGCGACAGTATGTCATCGATGGAGGTGACGGGCGACAGCGACTTGCAGCCGGCATAGATGAAATTCTCAGTTTTCTCCGCGTTGCGCGCGATGGCGGCGAAAATGTCCTCCAAACTGGATTTCATGCTCAGTTGCGGACGGAAGAGCACCGGCGATGAGGCGAGCGGCGAGGCGGATAATGGCGGTGAGTCGGAGGGTGTTGACGAGGCGACTGGCGAGGCGGTCGACGGCGTTGTCGATGTGCCGGCGCCGTTGTAATGTAATGAGGAGGGCGCATCAGCGCGGCGTTTCGTGCGTCGTGGCGGTGAGTCGCGCCAGCAATTCTGTTCTTCATCCGTGTTTGTCTCTTGCAACAAACTCAGCGAATTCTCCAGTTGCTCCTGTGAGAGGAGCTGCGATAGGCGCGATGCATTCAGCGTTGACTTCGGTGGTGGTGGCGATGCATGCGTGACGTCTTCAATGGCGCTGGTGGGTTCATCCAGCGATTGTATGGTTGGTGTGACGCGGTTGATTTTCTTGCCCAATAGCGCGGGTGACACCGTCACCGTTGGCACATTCTCGAACATTTTCGCAATTTGATTGACATGCGTGTTGGTTTGTATGGACGCCGGTTCTACTTGTCTTTTAATGTGATTGACTGTCGGTGTCGCGTCCTGTTTGCCGCCGTAGTATGCTTCGGTGGTGGTGCTGCCCGCCGTGCTGTGTCGTTTCGGGTAGACGCGTGTTACGGCTTTGCGTGGCTTCGGCTTGGGCATCGCTTCGCCCATGGTGTGACAGCAAATGTCCGGCGCATAGCAGCGATGGTATTTGTGACGATTGGCTTCGTAGTCGGCGTCGGCGAAAGTTTTGATGCGGCGCAGCGATTTCGGTATGAACGTGAGGAACACGAAGCTGTAGAAGAGGTAGGGGAAGTAGGCCCAAAAGGTCTCCAGGTAGGCGAGGTAATCAATATCCATTGCTAATTATTGTGTGTATGTCCGTTGGATACAAGTTGATTTCGATTTTTTATTTGTTTTCAAGTCTTTTGATTCGGTAAGGAATTGTTTCTTAGTATTAATGTTTTGTTTTTGTTTGTATCACAAGCGCTTTTTATGTAAATTGCAAAGTCTCAGTTCTTCTGCACTGTTCTTTATTCACATTTAGTATTTTTTACACGTCTTTAATACTGAAATAAAATTTTTGGAATTAATTTTTAGTTTTTGTTGTTGTTGTTAATCACTTAAATTGTTCGATTGTCCACACTGGCGAACGAGAAACGAATTTCTTGTGCCCCAGTATTTCTTGTTTTTGTTTTTGTATTTTTTTTTTTATTATTTTATTTATTTTTTTTTAATTTGTTTATTTTCATACATTTTTTGATGGTGTGTTAGAAGACTGGAGGATGATTTATATTATATTAATTGATTTGTTATTGATTTTATTAAAAAAAAAATTATTTATTATATATTTGAATTTATTTATTCATCGAGCTTATTTAGTTTTCATTTCATTAGTTTTCTTATTATTTTTTTTATTCTTCTACAACTTTTTATCTTGTTCTTCTAAATTAATGATCCAAGTGTGTCGGAACACTCGTTATTCCACATTTCCTCTCCTGAATATTGAGCTTCATACATAATACAATGAGCCTGACCTTCTTCTTCTTCTAGCTTCTAACAAAGACCCTAATACTTATCGATTTATGAGTGTGTTAGGTTAGCTTAGGTTAGATTTTTGATCTTCTAAGAAGGCGTGAGATCACACTTAGACTGCTAAATACAGTCCTGTGTGAGGCCAGATAAGAATTCCTGTTGTTGGATATTAACCCTCAACAAAGCGCCTTGAATCTATCACACTTTCTTACTATTTTCTAAACTATTTACTATTTTACTATTATTTACTTTATTCTTCTATTTCGGTATTTTACTTGGATGTTTAAAAATGAGAGATCCGTGGTGTTTTGGCCTTTTTTCTGGGAAAGGCGCGCCATTCTAGAAGGAAGTGTTGAGGTGATTTTATATAATTTTCTTCGAAGCAACTTATCCAACAGGTTTTGAATCTTACTGCACGAATCTTGATCGGGCTCTCGTGTCTAGTTTGAACACCTATAAACATTGAAAGAACTTTCCTGAGCGCGAAACCTCTTACTATTTACCCTGGGCCAGAAGTATGAGTTGGAAAAATTTAAAGAATATCGAAATATTATATTCAACTTCGATGACATCTCCCCAGAAATACAGAAGACATATGTATGTATATTTTAATTTGCTCTCTGACTACAGCTTAATGAAATTGAAAAGCAGATCTTATCTATAAAATATGAAATGATCAAAGTCTGTCGGAGAAGAATTAGCACGTGTGCAGAGAGATACATATGTTATCGTTGTAGCGACAAAATTCCTCCGCGTTGACAGTACTGAAAAGATAAAAATTCGGGTCCGTTCCGGTTACGTAAACCCGACCATCTTGGAAACGGAGTGCCGGTTTCCATGGCTGTCGTGTCTAAGTAACCGAAACGTACTGAATTTATATCCGGTTAAGAATTGTCGACTTATTTGGGGCATATTTTTGGTCGATTCAAAAAATTTTTTATTTGTTATCCACACATTCGTAATATATACTTATATATAAGTATTAATTTAGCATTATTCTATTTTTTTTATGAAATATATTTATAGCAGACAAATTATAAATTGCATTTTAAAAATTTAAATTAAGTAATTATTACAATTTAAATATATTTATTAAGTATATAGTAATTCAGTTTATTTACTTTTGTTTATTATTTTTCTCTTCATTTTAATTTTATTTTATTTATTTTTTTTATTTATTTATGTTTTTTTTTAATTTTTTTGTCATTGTTTACTGTTGATGTTAAATATATTTATTAAATGTATAGTATTTCAGTCGATTTATTTTTATTAATTATCTTTTGCTTCATTTTAATTTTTTTTAATATTAATTTTTTAATTTTTTTCTTTTAATTTATTATATTTTTTATTTTATTTTTAATTTTTTTATTATTTCTGTTATTTTATTTTGATATCGTTGTTTACTGTTGACATCAGTTTCTTTTGTCTTCCGTTATTTGCAGCCCTGTATGTACATATGTATGTATGCATATAATAATAATCTTTTTCACAATAATTGCACATTTGTATTTATATACATACATATACATTTATTCTTATGTTTTTTTTGTTATTTATTCTTTTGTTCACAGGTATCGGTTATCGATTTTATTTTTATTTATTTTGGGCGATATGAATACTTTTATTGAATATAAAAGCGCACTGAGCAATATTAAGGCAAAAAATATATTATATATAGTCAACTAATTTAGTTTTTACAGCTTATTTTATTGTTATAACCGATTGCAAATCTTGCTTTTATTGTCATTGAGCATAAAGCAATTTGATTTTGATTCATAACCGATTGATTTGCTCATATCCGGCTGCCTGTACATACGTGAACTAGTCCCTTTGTTTTTGAGATATCAATCTGAAATTTTGCACACGTCCTTTTCTCTCTAAAATTATGTTAATTTGCCGGTATCGCCGATATCGGAACACTATAGCATATAGCTGTCATATAAACTGAACGATCGGAATCAAGTTCTTGTATAGAAAACTTTTTTATTTGACAAGATAGATGATCTTTTTATATCTTTATAAAAAATAAAAATATTTTTAATATATTTGCAATTTTGTTTCATTGATTTTCTTGTCAACTCGTTTTTTTTAATACATAATCAGTTTTAGTAATCAGCTAATCGCACCACTTGTCTAGTCATTTCAACTTTTAATATAAACATTGACAAAGTATTGCAAATATATTATTTTTATAATTGTGACAAGTAGTGAATATGATAATATTGTTAGGCACATATGTACATACATAAATAGATTTCTCTTTTTTATTTTTTTTTTATAATTTTTTTATAGCAAATTTTCGTTATTTTTGATTTTTTAAACATTAATTTTTTATTATAAAAATAATTAAATTTTATATTTATATTGGTATAATATTTTATAAGGCTTTTTATATATTTTATTTTTTATATATATTATATATGTATTTATTTTTTTTTTATTTATTTAAAAGAGAAATAATTATAAATAATCGTTCCACTTATAGATATAAAGCACTGCCAGGGCCTTCAGCTTTATATGTATTTAGGTATATACTAATATAAATATTTTTTTATTTATTAAAAGGAAAAATAAAATTTTTTTAATGAAAGTTTTTTCTTATTTTTTTTTATTTTTTTGAGAATTCTTTATAGTATATTGTCATTCCTTTTTTAATATTTTTTTTTTTGTTTTTGGAAAATTTTATAATCAATTTTTCATTTCAAAAATAAATAAATTTTATAACATTTTTAACAGCACTTATTTTATATGTTATTATAAAATTAATTTAATTTGTTTAATATTTTATATTATCAATATTTAAACTTTTCATATTATATAATTTTTTGTTCAATTATTGCACTTGTTTTAAAACTCGCTAACGGTAATTCCAATAGCAAATATTCTTGTGTGCTACCTAAGCACTCTATGCACCTTCCTCAGCATTAAATGCACTACTGAACGGTACCAAGCATTTTTCGCCGTTATGCACGGATCTTGTCAAATCTAGTTCTACCGGCAAAATGATGCACACATGTAACTAAGTCATATGGGTGAGTAAGTGTGTGTGACATAAAAATAGTAAGAAAAAATCTAAACTCATAAATCAAATTCAAAATGCCTCCAAGTGTCGCACAAATATCATATGTAAGTAGGTATGTATGAAACTATATTTGCCAACAGCTGCTTCTTCAGCAGGCCACCCACGCGATATCCGATTGCAAGTGGCAAATTCGCACAAATTTCAAGAAAAAATATAATACTCTTGCAGCTGCACTACTTTGCGTAAATTTATTTATTATTAGAAAAATGCAAAACGATTTTAAAAACAAAAAATTATGAAAAAAAGTATAAAAAATATTAAAAAAAAATTAAGAAAAAATTTTTAGAAAAAAAAAAAAAAAATTTATAATTTTGCTTTTAATATTTTTTTTGCATTTTCAATATTGCCCGAGCGCTTTTTATATTTTTCATTTTTCATTTTATTTTATATTTTATATATATATATATATTTTATTTTTTATTTTTTTTTTTAATTTCTACACACGAAAATATTTTATTACATTATTTGTATTTCCTGTCTTCACGTTGTTGAGATCAATTGCACAGTCAATGCTTTGCAGTATCTTTGAATTTATTCCTTTTACTATTTCCAAAAAAAAAAAAATTATAATTTTTGTGCTTCGTATGAAACGCGTTCAGCCATCGCGTTCTACGGTCGTTATGTCTCGAAATATCTGCGTTAACTGAAATCTCTTTGCAGCCGCACAGTTGCCGTTGCTCCGAACCTTGTGAGGAAGAAGCTACGGTACAACGCTCGCAATGCGGAACCGATAACTAGGCAAGTACAAGTACTATTTGCAAACACACACACACACTCATACTCATATATAGCTAGGCGTGAGCAAAAGGTGACAACACCCGACCCCCCAAAAGCCACTGAGAGGGCTGGCGTGAGTTACTGTTTGATATTTGACGCGCTCTCGCCAAATTTGCGCCCAACTGCGAGAGGCGTGAGATCAACGCAAGCGAGTGGCGAGCAGCACCAGAGATGCTAGTCTAGCAGCGTTCTCAATTAAGTGAGATCGCTCCACTTTTGGAGCACGGTGCTCATTTGCTCTGCATGCCGCTCATAGAGTGGGATTTTGTGTGTGCTTTATTTTATTTAACATTTTTTGTTGTTTTTGCGAATGTCTAATTTGTTTTCAAAATTTGTATTGTTTATTGTTGTATGTTTTTTTTTGCGCTTTTGTTAGTTTTTCAAATGCCGGAACAGAAGCTGGCAAGTGCACGGCGAAGCTTTACTCAGCGGCTGGCTACACTTGGCTGCCTAAAGGTTTCACATACACACAAACATTTTGAAAGAAAATTAAGTTCTATAATGCCAGCGGTTAGCGAAAAATCTGAGCAATTCATTTAGTTTTTATTTTTACTTTAATTTGAATTTGCTTTTGCTTTTATGCATGTCGTTGGTCGTCTTTGGCGGCGGAGCTGGCGCGGCCAACAGCGTGTGGCGGACTTTTATTATTATTTGTTGTAATTTGTAGTTGTCGCTTGACGTACTTTTCCATACATATTTACATACAAATACATATGTACATAGCTATGTATTCGAAGTTGAAACGGCTGCGCTGTTGGACAGCTGTTTTTAGTGGGCAGCGCATCTAATTTCGTGTGCGAGAATCATGCGAATAAGGCTGGCAAATATTTCTCCCCAACTCGTAAATATGTATGTGTGTATGTATGTATGTGTTCGGATAATTATTGGCATATTCTCAGGTACAATTTGAACACATTTTTTTGTGTATGAAAATATTTTATAAATTGGTCTGTGTTTGACATTTTGAAAAATCGGCCGAGAGGCAAATGCTTCTTAAACAAGTTGACGCATATACCTATAATATACCTATAACATACTTAAAAAAATTGTTGAAGGTTACATAAATTTTATGGGGCATGAATTTTTGTTACAAATAATTTTTGGTTTGGTGATTTAAGATTTGCCTGCGCTTGGCCCACTTTTTGACAAGCGGCATAAATAATGGGCACTAGCCCTTTTGATATAATTTTTTTATGCTGAACAGGGTTCCTCACTTTTTCAGATATCTATTTTTTATCTTTTTCTTCCCAAAAAGCCGGAACTGCCCTTAGCGGATCTACATAAATGCCATATAAACTGCTCGAGCTATATCAAGTCCATGTATGGAAAACTTTTTTATTTGGCAAGGTATCATCACGAAAATTGGCATAGATTATTACCTCAGTTATAATACTCCAAATTTATACGAAAAAATCTGGAATGCGGAAGACCAAATTTCAAGACCGGAGTATACTCTTGTAGAACCCTAGAGGTGATCTATTGACTGATGCCCAGAGCATACTGAAATTATGGAGGGGACACTGCTCCAACCTGCTGAATGTCAGTGAAGACATAACACCAGGAGATGGTGAACCCGGTTCCTGAATCGATGACGATGGAGCGGACGTTCCACTGCTCGACCATGAGGAAGTTCGAATTGCAATTACCCGTCTGAAGAACAACAAAGCGGCGATGGTTTGCCGTCCGAGCTATTCAAATAAGACAGCGAAGAACTGATAAGGACATACATCAGCTTCTTTGTAGAATATGGTCGTACGAAAGCATGCCCGATAATTGGAATTTAAGTGTGCTCTGCCCAATCTACAAAAAGGGAGACCCCACAATCTGTGCCAACTACCGGGGGATAAGCCGCGTATAAAGTTCTATCGAGCGTATTGTGTGAAAGATTAAAGCCCAACGTCAACAAACTGATTGGATCTCATCAGTGTGGCTTTAGACCTGGAAAATCAAGTACTGACTAGATATTGACCCTGCGCCAAATCTTGGAAAATACCCGTGAAAGGAGAATCGACGAGGTGGGGTGTCTCTTCGTCGATTTCAAAACTGCTTTTGACAGCACGGCATAAAGGAGCTGCCTTTATGCCTCGATGCCTGAATTTGGTAACCCAGCAAAACTAATACGGCTGTGCAAACTGAGCAATACGAAAAGCTCCAACAGGATTGGAAAACCTCTCCGAGCCGTTCGATACTAAAGGAGGTTTCAGCCAAGGCGATTTCCTTTCGCGAGACTTCTTCAATCTACTCCTGGAGAAACTAATTTAGTTAAAAAAACAGAAAACTTATCTTTTGCAAATATTATTTTCAAAAAACGTTCAACTCTAGAAAACACAACAGTTCATGTTTGAACACCCTGTTCTGGTCTATTTGTGGCAACTACATCATCAACATTGTAATTTCTCTGCTTTAACAGCACTTTCTAGCCTTGTGACAAATGCGCGCTAAAAATCCCTACAATACCAAATACCACTCGTAAGCGGGTTGGTGCGTATAATTTCGTGCCTCAAAACACTTTCCGAAATATAGAGAAATTTTTCAGCGATCAGTTTGCGGTATTTCCTACAGTATTGAACTGTCAAGCCATGACACACAGTTGTTGCTGCTAATTCATTTAAATTATTGTCATGATTTTGGCGGCTTTTCCGCCGCGCAACGCGCACTGCCTATCGTCATCAAAACAAAAACAAGACGGCGGCCGATATTGGCACCTTTGCCTTCGAAGTGGCCCACCGGTGGCAGCTATTTGACAACATTCAAAGTGTTTTTATTTATTTTTATTATCTGCGTCATTTTTATTTAATTGCTTTAAGTAAAGCAATTATATGGTTGTTGTTGCTAGCAATTTGCAAGCGTGTTTACCTTATTTTTAATGTACACATTTGCATACAAAGTTTATTTGCTACGAGATTAAGGCATATAAAATTGGTCGCTGTGGACTTGGACCGCATTTTTATGCACATATTTACACATATACATATGTATGTACATATGTAAGTAAAGTGTAATTATTTATATGCCAGGTTAAGCACAAAAGTCAAGTAAGTTGACTTAGTCAGATAAATATCTAGTACGCATAATATCTTTATGGCATTGAGCACCGTTGAGTGAGGTATAAATTTATTACCAACAAAAGTTTTTGGTTTCGTATTCGAGATGTATTTTTATACAAATTAAAGATGATTCTTCATACAAAATTGTATTGCACCACTTTTCAAAGGCCTCCTAAGGATTTCCTAACCTCCAAGAGAACCTCCGAAAAAAGGTGTCTGGCGGTGATCAAGATTTTTCTGTCTAACATTATTTCACATCCAGAAACCAAAAATATATTATTGCTATAGAATAATAATGATCGAAAAAGGACTAGTCAAAAGTTTGATTTTCACGAAATGGCGGCTTTTCGAAAAAGTCGTTTTTAGAGATAATAGAAAGAAGAGATTTCAGCAATGATAAAACCTACCCAAATTTAAAAAAAAATCTGAAATTTTAACTTGAGATTTTTTGACTGAAAAGTAGAATTTTTCCGACATTAGGTCAATATATCTGAGATCAAATTGAAAGGTGAATTTTTAATTTATACTTTGAGTGTTTTTTCGAATCGGTAATTTTTTTTCTGTAAGTTGGTAGTACTGTTAGTTACATCTAAGCTAAAAACATCAAAATATTCATTAGTATTTGGAATACGCGTCGTTTTGTGAGGCTCTAAAAGTGAATTCTTCGATTTTTCCGAATTTATTAAACAAAGAAGTGCGGTAATGCACCATCCCTACTGCATTTGCCACCGCATTCGCCTGATTTACCTTCGTGTAACTTCTGGCTATTCACCAAACTCAAAAGGCCACTCCGAGGACACCGTTTTGACTCAATTGAGGATATAAAATCTGAATCAAAGAAGGCGCTGATGGCCATCACGACGGAGGATTTTTCCAAGTTGTATTGCAGCGGGAGGGGATTACTTTGAAGAAGATAAAATGGATAAAATTCACCTTTCAATTTGATCACAGTAGTAAGCAGAAGAATTAAATATTGTGAAATAAATAAAATTTTGGCTTGAGATTTTTTGATTGAAAATTAAGGAGAAAAAATAAATATTTTAAACTAAAAAAAATACAATCTGGGGCATAATAAGCCAAGTTTACAGGAAATTTCGTGAAGGACAAAAATTTTTTGTATCAAACGACAAAAAATTGGTTATATAAATTCTTC
Source organism: Bactrocera zonata (assembly GCA_037783105.1). Taxonomy (NCBI): domain Eukaryota; kingdom Metazoa; phylum Arthropoda; class Insecta; order Diptera; family Tephritidae; genus Bactrocera; species Bactrocera zonata. Next base: position 1,434,487 of record JBAWJQ010005835.1, on the reverse strand, counting down.
ATATAAATTTTGAGGTTATGTGAAAAGTTAGTTTTTCTATTTTGCTCGTAGTTTTAACGGATATCTAGCTTTTGACCCTTGGCCTTGACTTTAAGTTATATAAATTATTATATTCATTTATATGTTTTATTTTCAATATTTAATTAATAAATAAATTAATAATTTTTATGCGATTACTGATCTAAGATTCCAATAAAATTGATGTATTTGTTTAATTTTTGTAATACAATTTCACATAATTGTTTTTTTTTATTTATCTGCCATTTTTTATGAAATTTTATTTTTATGATTTAAAGTTTTTGTTTTTATCTCAATTAATTTTAATTTAATTTACAAATTTTTTATAACAATTTCGCATTATTATATTTTAATTTTCTGCCAATTAGTATTTTTAATTTAAAAATTTTTTTTTTTAATTTTCTGCCATTTTTTTATGATATTTTACTTTTATGATTTTATATTTTATATTTTGTTTTTTTTTTTGCTTTTATCTCAATTAATTTTAATTTAATTTGTTAATTTTGTATAAAAATTTCAGATTATTACTATTTTTTTTTAATTTTTCTGCCATTTTTTATTAAATTTTACTTATATGATTTTATATTTTATTTTTCTTTGTTTTTATTATTAATTTATATTTCAATTTTTGTTTAACAATTGTTTATATTCCCTCCTTCACTCACAAAATTTGTCTCAATTAATTCATTACTAGTATTCATTTCATTAATCATTCAATGCGTTTCATTATTTCATCTCCAAATTATTTTTGTATTTTTTATTTTTATTGTTTTCCAATTTCACGCCAATGTTCTCATACGCCGACGTCTGTATGTATATAATTAACAATTAATCATCCATTTAATTAGCAATCACGCATTATCAGCACAGTCTGTTGAAAAGTAGTTCTTATACTAGAAAACAAAAAAGTAAAACAACAGCAACAACATGCCTCTTTTTCTTAAACGTTTTCACAATCACAACTTTTCAGTGCAATTCACTCGATTAATTTGCTTTGCGTATTTTTATTTCAAGGCTACTGCCGCCACTTAGTCACTTGCCACTTTTACTCCGACGAATTGGCGTTCGATTTCTTGCACTTATCGCGGCTACAAGACACCTCGTCGCATGCCTGCACGTTGTACTCGCTGCGATAAGAAGAACTCAAACAATGCAAAATGCGAACGGCGGTGTGCAAGCCAAATTGAATCGAAAAGGAAACGACCAGACCAGAGTCCAAGCGCGCTCTACGTGCTTCGTTACCGGTGTGCTGCAAGCAAACACTTTGAGCGATCGTGCTCAACTGAACGCAAGAAAACGCGCCAACCAGCGCCAAGCAAGCAAATCAAACATAAATATATTATGGAGCACACAGTGCAACAACAACAGCACACACACACACATAACAAACAAAAAAGGGGAGAAAGATGAAAGTTCGGCGGACTTGCACTCAAGCTCGCACTCACGAATCAAGCGAGAGCCCTGGCTGAGGATCACTTGCCCCCACACACACACACATACATGGAAAGATATTAATAAAAAAATTGGAATAAAAAAACCGTAATGCATGCGACTGACGCAATGGGACAGAAACGCATGCGCAACGCAAGCAAAGAAAAAGAAAAACCCCGAGGAAGGCAAGCGCAATTTGTAAAAATAAAAGGCAAGCGCACGGAACACGGGACAGGATTAGGCTCTGCCGTGCCGTATCTGATGTGTGTGTGTGTGTGTGTGTGCGTGTATGCAAATGAATGCTATCGCAATGGTTGTGATCTTGCTTCCCTTCTTGGATGCTGTGGCATTAACTGTGCATGCGGCACGATCTCGCCAAGCAGGCCACGCAAGAATGATGAATCATCTGTTACTCATATGGGAATGCTGAGACTTTTTTGCCTTTTCTTCAACATTTTGGCGTTTCTGTGTGTTGACTTGAAACATAAATATAATTTTATGGCTCCTTCTTTAGGTTGAACAGTTTCCAAGCAATTTTTTTTTTTTTTTTTTGGTAAAAAAATGTCAGAAGTGAAAAGTGAGTGCTGCGAGTTGAAATTACATAGTTTTACGTATGAGTTGGTACAAAATTACTTGGAAAAGCATAAATCTATATAATCACATATTTTAAGAAGCATTCCGGATTTATGTATATTGATATTCGGTATTTTCATAAACGATGGTTATTTCAAATATTTTCGATTTTAAGTACCATCTGATCAAATTTGACCGGGACAACATAAATTGGTACAACAGTTTGTGAATTTTGATTACCATATGTCAGCCAGTTCCGATCTTAAATACCATCTGATCAAATTTGACCCGGACTACAGAGGTTGGTACATCCTGTGTAAAGTTTGATCTCCACATTTCAATCAATTTCGATCTTAAATGCTATATGATCAAATTTGACCCGGACTACAAAGGTTCGTAAATTCTTTTTGAAGTTTGATTTCCATATGTCAGTCAGTTCCGATCTTAAATACCATCTGATCAAATTTGACTCCACATTTCAATCAATTTCGATCTTAAATGCTGTATGATCAAATTTGACCCGGACTACAAAGGTTCGTAAATTCTTTTTGAAGTTTGATTTCCATATGTCAATCAATTTCGAACTTAAATACCGGCTGATCAAATTTGACCCGGACTATATAGATTGGTACATTCTTTGTGAAGTTTGATCCCCATATGCCAATCAGTGTGTGTTTGTTTACGACACGAAAGGTTTGCCTGGTAATTTTTATCATGGAAAAAAATTTACAAAGAGTGTGCTTGAAATTTTCTTTTTTCAACGAAAAGAATCACGGCTACGGAATTGTTGAAAATGTTGCAGAAGTGTTTCGGAAAGTCTACATTATCACGAACATTTAAAGGGCACAAAACATTTAGCGAAGTTCAAGAAGTCATCGCAAACGTTCCTCATGTGAGTCATCCAAACACAAAACAACCTCTTTTGATGACAGTAACCTCGAAAAGATTAAAGAAGCAGTTCTTGAAAATCGTCATGTTGGCAACAGGAAGATAGCAGAGGATCTCAACATCTCTTATGGAACAACTCAAGACATTTTGGTTAACATTTTGGGTATAAAGCGGTTAATGCTAAACTTCAAGTAAAAGTCAAGTAAAGATCAAGCAAGAACCAAAATTCGTTGAAGAGAAACAATCCATAAAGTAGACTCGATCGCAGTTCAGAGCGTCATCGATGCTCTTGCTACCTCCAAACATTTTCTCATAAAATCGAAGAAGTTCGACCAATCTTTTATTAATGGTTTCCAGAACTTATTGCTACGCATTAAGCCATCTTTCAGGCTTTTCCGCCATGTATAAATGGTACGCCATTGCTTCTTTTAACTCCATTAACAAACTCAAAGATAAATACATATTTATGAGCATAAGTAGATAAGTTTTTGTGATATATAGCCATACTCATGAGCCTTGTTCTTGAGTGCGCTTACAAGCCAACTTGGCAATAATTTATGTCACAAGGAATGCAGCTTAAATGAAACCACGTAGAGTGCAACTTTGTAAGCCAACTTGCAGTGAAGTCAACGCTTAGAAGAACCACAAAAGGACACGGTAAAATTAAGTTAAAGCAAAACGAGCTGACAACAGGGAGGAGGAAAAGGATTTAGAAAGAGAAATACAAAGGCGTGTGTTGATAAAATAGATTTCCAACATATATTTCCTAAGAGAGAAGAGGGACACGGTAGTCAAGTATTTAGTAGCAGCGGATGTAAAAGAAACCAGTAGGAAGCAAGCAGTTTGCTTCATAAATATATAATAAATCAACTTTTTATAATCGAATTAATCTATATATTTTTTAGCATATAAACCTACTTTCAGGATCAAATTTGAACCGGACTGGTCCAACAAAACAACCACATATCGAGTATATTAAAATATGGATTTCAAGATCAAATTTGACCTGGACTGGTCAAACCAACCAACTATTATTTGGATGGAGTATACTAAAACATGGATTTAAAGATCAAATTTGACCCGGACTGGCCCAACCAACTATCAATCTGATCGAGTATATTAAAATATGGATTTCAGGATCAAATTTGACCAAGACTGGTTCAACCAGCTATCAATTTGATTGAGTATATTAACTGGACTGGCCCAATCAAACAACCCCCAATCGGATCGAGTATACAAAAATATGAATTTCAAGATCAAATTTGACCCGGACTAGTCAAGTATATTAAGATATGGATTTAAAAATAAATGAAATAAAGTAGATTCGAAATAGGAGAGAAGATTTTATCAAACAATGTGTAAACTTCGAAACTTGTATGGGAAAGATTTTTTGCCGACAGTTTCTTAAGCAGTTTCTTTGACAGTTTTCCGAAACTTACGGTTTTGATCCATTTTTGTTCTGCGACGTTTGGACAACCGTAACATATTTGGGGATGGTTTCAATGTTTTAGGTTCTAGTACGGAATCAAAGAAAGTATGATAGCCATATAATATGGATTACGAGAAATAGACCGCGCAAAATCTAGTCGAAAGCTTCTCCACTGATAGCGTATATATGTTACTTTCTTCCAAAAAACATTCTATAAGACTCTAGCTCCGACTAAACTATAAAATTTTCTTTAACATGCTTCAAGGTCATCCAAACCAAGCGGCACTTAAGGCCTGTGGGCCTACAATTCCCACAACAGCCGGTTCTACGTTACCGGAATTGACCCGAACTTTAATCGGCCAATGACTGTACTTTTGGAGATCTTACCTTGTTTGGATCGGCAAGTCTTAGATTGGCTTTTAGATCTGTGAGTCTATACTTCATCAAGTATAATCTCTGCTGGGCTGCTAGAGCATCATTTACGAGCTTACCAAATGGACCTTACAACAGCATAACGCATAACTACAAATACAAAGTATTTCTATATATACATACAAGTGTAAATATGTATTATTTTTAATCACGACTTCAATAGCGCCATAGTCTTTTTGCTGCCTTTCAGCACTAAAACTATGGTAAAGCACAAAGTGAAAAAACGAGCCGCCAACTGACTACCACGACTTCGATATCAATTTAACTTGACTGACTGACCGGCTGAATGACAGCCAACCGGTCGGGCTGACCATGCCGAGGCACCTCACTGGCTCCGTTAACGCGCTCGCTTGCTTGCTGCTGCTTTGGTAGAATGTTCTGTTAGACATTGCGCCAGACGACAGATGATCTTGAAGTCACTTACATTGTTCAATGCTGTGCATAAGCGAGGAGTGCGCTTACCACATTGCATGAATATACGTATGTGTGTATTTAAGTCTGTAGTTATGTATGTGTTTATAGGTATGTGCGCCACAACATAACTTTGTAATTGGTTCTTTTGTTCAATGTGATAAATGGACAGTTGAAGTTGGAAGTTGAAGAATTGTTTTTACAACCTTAGCCTCAGGCTGTGCTACTGCGCTTTGGAGGTTTTCGTTTTTTTCCTTTTTGCTTCTGCAGCGCATATTTGTTGTTGCCATATTTGTGTGTGCGTTTGTTGTTTAGGTTTCGTTTGAGCTATTACTTGAATTGACAGCCACCGCATCGCCGATTATTATGTTGGCACAGTCGATTTCTTTCTATTTATTGAATACTCGCAATTTTATTGCTTTACAGCGGCTGCTGGGTGAGTGGCAGCGCGTTACCTGAACAGTTGGGTGCGCATGCGCGGTAGCAAATGCCAATGGCTATTGTGCGAGCGCCATCATCATTGATCAGCGCTTGTTGTTGGTCGCTATGAGCAAATCACTGGTGTGTACAATACAGATTTATGCGTTCAACAAACAGTCGCTTTGGCTATTAAAATTTGTTGTTTGCTGGCTTTACATTTCATTTTTATACCCTGCACATAATATATTAAATCGGCAGTCTGCATATACTCGATCGAGATCGATCTGGAATTTTTTTTAGTTTTTTCCTCAAACCGTTGGAAACTCGATCAAGATAACTCACATTTTGGCCGATATATGCGGCATAAAGTCACTCGGAAATACGTAAATCTTTATATTAATTATATAGGGACTCAGGAAAGTTTTGACCAGATTCAACCCATTTGTAGCACACAAACATACTACTATAGTATTTTCACCTAAAAGTGGGCGGTGCCACGCCCATCGATCATTTTCGACCCCGACGGCATTAAAGTCCTCTCTCACCATTTCGAGGGCAAATTTTAAGGATATATTTTTATACCCTTTTATACACAAAGCACAGCTCTGTGTAGGGTATTATGACTTCGATGCAGCCAACGTTAACCTTTTTCTTGTTTTATGCTGCTTTCAGCACTGAATCATCAGAAATACCTTTCGTTTGAGTACTCGCATGCCTTTATTTGCTCGGATTGTTGTGTGCTTTATTATTATGATCTTGTGTTTTTGTTGTTTTTGCAGTTTTTTCTGATTCGTAATTTAATTTATTGAATTCCGACTCTGGCATTAATGTTCTTGCGATCTGTTTTCTTCCGCCGGAGTTCATGTTTGCGGTCTGTTTCTTCGTGTTTCGTTTGTTGAAATCGTGATTTAGCAGCCTTTGTATTTTGTTCCGTCATATCTTGTTGTGTTTGTGTTGTTTTTGTTTGTGCTGGCTGATAAGCTGCATGTTTTGCGAGTATTTCTTTAATTACATTTTTTACGATTATTTCATTCTTTAATCTTTTGTTGTTTTTTATTATTTGTTTTATGGTTATCAGCGTCGATATATTGTAAAGTTCTTGTGAAAGTATGAAGATTGAAAATTTTATGACTAAGATAAAGGAATAAAAGAAAAATCTTATAAGTGTGTAGGACCTCAACCTTTCAAGATTTTTTAGCTAATTAATGGATATACTATATAATATAAAAATTCACCTTTCAATTTGATCATAGTAGTATATTACTGAAAGTACAAAATTTACAACTTCTTCTGAGCAGTTCTACTTCAGACTCAGCACTTCTGAATATATAATATACGCTCAAAGAATAAAATACACTCGCATAAATTCTACTCCAACTAAGCGATCTGTCGAAGAAGCAAACCTGAATTTATTCTACTCACTTGCGCATTAAGTGCATTTTATTAAATAAAAAGGGTCACCTTTTCAATCTATATTTATGTCTATAGTGCCTAACACAAACAATGATATAAGCAAAAAAAAAATAATAATAATACAATAATCACAATAACAAAAACACTTTTGTCAAATTTCATGACTCCACACCCTCTTTATTAATGAAACCTACTTTGCATATTAAACACTTATATATTACATACGAGTATTTACTGGTTGTTTTTTTTTCAAGTAGCGAACAGTTTACGCAGTTCTCATCGATAATTTTTTATGACACTGATCAAAGGCAAGTGATATTTTGGTTGTTTGTATGTCATAAAAGTATTGTTATGATTTCTTATTGTATAGTTTACGATTATTTTTAGCTTATCGCAACTGCGCCGCAAAGTACCTGACAACAGTGCCAAAAGTTGGTTGAATATTCTGCAGCAAGAGTATCAATTTTTATTGATGTTCAATTCAATTACTATGGATATTTTCGATCGTTTTCCAAACACATTGAACCATATCTAACTTTTTTTGGTCTTCTGAAAGATATTTTTAATCGAAATTTTGAAATGCTCGTTTTATGCTTTTTTTTTCTAAAGCCACTACAAACATTTTGGTATCGACAGTTTTCGATTTTATTGAACATTGTGTCGGCAGAACAATATAACCTTAGGGGGTCAGTGGGTAATCAGGCCTGTTTTTTTGAATTTTTTTTTCATAGAATTTTTTATTCTACAATAGAACTTTTTTCACATATCATGAGGTACATCGTGGAGTGTATAAACAAATTTTTTCAGAATTTTTCGATGACATTTGTCGGAGAAATGGCCGGGTGAATGACATGCGTTTTTTCACTGGCAGAATGGTTATCGTCCCTACTAGTATCATGAAAAAATGTTGATAAATAAAAAAGTAACTAACGTTTTTTTTTTAATTTTTTCCCATGTTTTTTACATAAATTTTGTCATAACATTGCTAATAAATTATAAAAAAATTTTAATCTAGTAATGACGATAGCCAGGCGTTTTGTGACATTTTAGTAGTTCGACCGGAATCATGTCCGCCAGTTTAAAAAAGTGTTTTTGCGAAAATACGCGTTTAACGTTTGAGGTATGCACTCCGAGCGCTCCGAACGTCGAGCGGCCGTATTGTTTTTTGGCCTTTTTCGAAACCTTCCAATGGTAAAGTGGGTTTCTACATTAATTGTAAGGGTATAACGGAACAGAAAATGCAAAAAAAATAATTGAAAAAATATTACCCTACTGACCCCTTAAATATATATCAAAACCTTAAATATAACCGAAATAGTATAACCTCAAAAATAAAGCAGAAGAAAGTAATTAAGGAAGTATGTGACAATAAAATCTAGAGGACAGCAGTTGATAAATATAATCCAAGACTTTTGGTAGAGGAAATCAAACGTATGTGATAAGGCTGAAGGAATGATTCAACTCTCGAGCGACTGCTTAGGTATAGTACAATCAAGTAGCACAAAAACGTTGGAAGAGATTGGTACAGGACTCGCAGGTCCACGCACCAAATTCTCCATATTAATGGGAAGTTTTCTGAGCACATTTCAAGCAATGGACTTTGCATAGAGATAAACCTCCAACGCAACGAACGTATAACCATACTTAGCTACCGTCAAGCGGCACTTAAAGCAACCTACAAAGGTATAACCTTGAATGAACTGGTTGATGAGCTCGCCACTCCGCAGTATCCACTAACATGGCAGTAACTGAACTCTTCAACGCGGTGGGTTCTCATATCATAAAGGAATTGCTCTGTGGAGACAAAGGAGTAGGAAACAACTCCAAGGCATGCCAAATTGCTAATGAGTGGTTACAATATTTGTAGTTTTAACTATGTAATCAATCTCCTAAGGGACAAACTCAGGCTACTTGTTGCATTTTACACTGGTCACTGAAAGCTCCAGAAGCACTTATATTACTCGTACATGTGCCTAGCTTCTTGTGCGAATTGCAAAATTCTGCAAAAGGCAGGGAGCCTGAAACTCCAGAACACTCGCTAGAACACTCGCTGACTGACTACATAGAAGTCTGTAGACGCAGTATAGCACCTAGCAGTATATTGAAACGTATCAATATGCTGGGTCTAAGTGGATCATTCTCACTTAGGAGAAGGCACAATAGATCTTAGGTGGCGGTGAAATCCTCATCGATCTATCTTATCTTATGTTCAGATTGATTTGGGTGCCTGGCCGCAGCGGTATTTCAGGAAATTGTAAGTAAGACTGATGAGCTTGCTAAGACAGCTACTTCAGTCTCCACAATTGCGGAAGAGCTCCGTTGACTTTTTGTGGTTAACGAATTTAAGACGTAGAAATACTATTAGACAAGTCAGAAACTGCTGCTTGAACGCTAGAAAAAGAAGTATGTACCTCTAACAACGGATCGCGTATGGTGACGTCATGATAATTCTCCATATTTGTTGGGATTAGAAGGGCGTGCAGTCTTTTATTAGCGTCTAAAACCATGGAACACTACCATCAAAAACTCATTAGGCAATAATTTTCCATCATAACGACGCTCGGACACATGTTGCAAGATCGGTTAAAAACTATTTGGAAAACAACAGCTGAGAAGTTTTACCTCACCCACCTCATAACCCAGGCATTAACCCTTCTGAATACTATCAACCGGTATACGGTTGACATAAGAACAGGCTATCAAAAGTTGGTTTGATTTTTTCTTAGCCGCCAAGGCAGTGTAGTTCTTTTGGCAAGTAGTCTACAAATATCCAGAAAGGAGGTACATACGCTAGGACGTACGCATACGTACGGTATGTACGTGTTTTATTTTTATTGCAATTTTATTTTATCATTTTTTTTTTTATTTTTTTGCTCAAATTTATATATTTTTTTAACCAAAATTTGTTACGCCGCAAAGGTTATATAAACACCCCCGCGTATTTAATTAATTTGTAAAAGCCCGATTGAATGCAAATAACGCTGACCATAAAGCGAAATGTGTGCGAAAGCAAACAACTGAATAAAACGAGTGCCGAAATAAAGTACTCAAATGGGCAATCATGAATTAGCAGAAAAAAGTCGAAAATTGAAATGTGTGTCAAAAAGTGATTGGCGACGCCTGCAAAGGCAACCGAAGAGAGATAAAGTGCAAACGCTCATCTGCAGTGTATGTATGTGTATATGCATATGATATAAAATGTATACAAAGTATTTATTTTAGAGAAATTAAAGTAAATTATAGAAAACCGAAGGAGAAGAAGAAGACTCATAATTGAGAAGCTGCTGAGCCATTTATGCGCAAAAGAACGCAGAAATCGTTTGCACGGCACATAAATTTAAAGAAAGACATATATACATGCGTGTGTATGCATGTATATTTGTGCACAACCCACGTGATCGCCCCTCAAATGCTTGCTGTGATTCAATTAACCGTATGCAGCGGCACTTGAAGCTTAGCAAATGCGAACTAAAGTGAAATAAATTGCCGACGCCGCCAAGACAAATGCATGAAGACCGCAAAGTGTGGCAAGAATAATTGCTAACATTTTATATGTTTACATATATAACTAACACCAACGCAGCATTTTTATGATTTTTGAAATTAAGTAAAAATACTTCTATTATACTCAGGCAGAAAAATCGTGTTTGTTTGTAAGTTTGTGTCTCATGTTGTTGCGCTTTCCTTTATATTACCATTTTTCTTAACCCATTTTCCCCCGGCACATGGCTATTGCCTTCAGGGCATAATGACAAACAAATTGCCCGAACCTAAGCGCCCTGTCGCGCCACTTTAATTACGAGGTCCAGCCATTACAGCGCCGTTAAATGCTATGTTGTCATAGTGACTTGCTACGAGTGCTACATATTTGTTGCTTTTTTGACTATGACTTTCAATTGGCTTTGTTGCCTGGCTGATGCGTCTGCCGGTGAGTAGAAGAAGCGTGGAAGTTTCGTTTGAGCCAACAAAAGAGCGGGAAAATCAAAGCGAAAAATGCACAAAAAATTAAAATAAAGCTATACATACCTACAAACATACATGTACACATATAACGGCATTTGAGGTTAGTTAAAGTAATTGAGTAACTGTCTAAACGTTGGCGAAGCCCTTGCGCAGAGGCCAAAAGAGTCAAATGAGCTTTTTAACCGGCTTAAATGGCAGTTGGCGCATGTGACACCGTTATAATGTTACAAAAAATGAAAAAAATAAAAATATATAAAAATTATTTTTTTTTTAAGAATTTATTTTTTCGCAGAATTCAGAGCTAGTATTATGGTGTCTTTTAGTTTTGCGAAATTCGCCAAATTAGCATTATTAAATTAAAGCAAAATTTACGCTCGTTTTAACTGTGCTTAAACACATTTACATAAGTAGTACATATTTATATGGCTATAATATATGTACATACATATATACGTTTGTAAGTAAAGACTTCGCGCTTATTACAAAACTCTAATTTTAACCACTCGTTCTGTGGGTTTTTCTTGTTAACTCTTCTTTTTGCGAATAAGTAGCGCGTAACGGGCGCTTAAAGACGCTTCAAGAACTCTAAAGCGTCTGAAAGCTACAGTTATGCGTTAACAAAAGTAAACAATAACCAGAAGACAGAGGTACGTTATGAATACAGATTTAGTAGACGAAGAATATAAAGCACAAAACAAAAAAATTAAATAAAAATATTAAAACGGTATATTCTGGAGTTCAGTAAACCAATTATTATACTTAATGATGGCAGCAAAAGTAAAATAAACAAATAATAATAAAATATGAAAATTAATAGAAGAGAAACATGTGATAATAAAAAAATAAAAATTCAAAATTAATAAAAAATAATAAATAATATAAAATTTAATATAAAAATTATAATAAAAAAAAATAAATTAATTAAATATAACAAAAAATTGTTTAAAAAATTTTAAATTAATAAAAACTAATAAATTAAAATTAATCCAAAAAAAAACTTAAATTAATTAAAAAAGTTAAAATTAATTTAAATGAAAAAGTTAATAAATTTAATTAAAAACAAGAAAAGGTCGAATGGCAGCTAAAAGCTATAGTGGTCCGATCTGAACAATATTGTAGCGATGCCTTGGATTCAGTGAACTAATTATACATTGAATAATGGTAGAAAGATTAAAGTAAACGAATAATAATAACAAAATATGAAAATTAATAAAAGTGAAATGCGCGATAATAAAAAATAAAATTCAAAATTGATAAAAAAAATAATAATTAATATAAAAATTATAATTTAAAAAAAGTTAATTAAAATTAAAAAAATTAATGAATTAAAAAAATTAAAAGTAATTTTAAAAATTTTAAATTAATTAAAAACTTTTAAAATTATTAAAAAATAATTATAATTATAATTAAAATTCCAAAGAAAATTAATTTAATAAAATTAAAATTAATTAAAAAATATTAAAGTTTGTTAAAAAATAACTTAATTTAAATTAATTTAAATAAAAAGATTAATTAATTTAAATTTATTATATATATATATTTAAAAATATTAATTAATATAAAAAAAATTAAAATTAATTTAAAAAAATTAAAGTTTGTTAAAAAATAACTTAATTTAAATTAATTTAAATAAAAAAGATTAATTAATTTAATTAAAAACAAGAAAACGGTAACTTTGGCTGCACCAAAATTTTTATGCTCCTCACAAATAAAATTTTTTCGACCAGTTGAATGGCAAAAAAAATTTTAATTAAAATTATTAAAAAAAATAATAATTTAAAAAAAAAAAATAATTAAAATTAAGTATATAAAAAAAGTTAATGTACAAAAAAACTTAATTTAAAATAAATTTATTTAAAAAAATTATAATCAATTTAAAAAAATTTTAAATTATTTAAAAAAATTAAAATTAATTTAAATGAAAAAATAAATAAATTTGATTAAAAACAAAGAGAAATTTACTTTGGCTGCACCGAAAGTTTCAAACTCTTCATAAATAAAAGTAATTTGATTTTAATCAACCAGTTTGAGTGGCAGCTAAAAGTAAAGTGGTCCGATCTGTCCGGCAATATGTTTGGAGATTATAGCGATGCCTTGGATAGTAATTCATGCCAAATTCCATGAAGATAACTGGTTAAACAAAAAACTTTTTCATACACTGGGCTAGGACTAGAGTTTAATCAGTCAGTTTGTATGACAGCTATGTATATGCTATAAAAGTCCGATCTAAACAATTTGCTTGGAGATTATACCGTTACCTCAGTCCGTACAAAATGCGGTGAAGATATTTTGTCAAATAAAACAGTTTACCTATAAGAACTTGCATTTTATCGGTCAATTTGTATGACATATGTTTTAGAGGTCCGATATCAGCGGTTTCGACAAATGAGCACTAACTATTTGGGCAGAAAACGACCATATACAATAATTCAGGGTACTTCCGACTGAGAATTTTTAAGTTAGGTCTAGCAGCATAACCAGATTTTTCTTAATAAATGGTGACGTAATTTTCAATGTTATTCTTCTGAATCTTCTGATTCTAAGATACTTGAGAGTTGAATTTCAAAACCAGAAAAAAATACATAAAGCGTTGCTAGGATATTAGGAACAATTTTTTTAAAATGTCAATAAACGCTGTTTAACATAGAAATAATATCAATTGATATCAAAATTACAAACAAAATAGAGAACAATAAAATGTTTCGACTAACTCGCTCTCATAAAGTCAAAGACACCTGCTCCAGTATGTATGTATGTAAATACTCGTATTACACCATTTAAATATGAAAACTTCGTTATTAAACGACATATTTATAATTTGACGAGTTTAATATTTTTTGTTTCAACGTCTACGGTCCGCGTTCGTCCACAACATTGACAACTCAAGCGCTCATTATTATTTCACTCACATGCGTTAGACGACAGCCGGTCGGGTCGTTGCGCATAGTTGTTGCTACCAAAAGTGGCACTGTTGTGATTGCTTTATTGACGAGTATTTGTTGTGTCCAGCTAACTAACTATCATTGGCTGGTAATTTCCTTATGGCACTTGAAAATGAAAGCGTTTGACGAATAGGAGTGCATGGAGATTGCAGATAACTAAATTCGGCAAAGTGGAAAACGAAAGTGAGTTTACGGGGAATCCGAAAATCGAGAGTGTTAGATAGAAATTGAATAGCAAGAGGGCTTTTATTATCAAAAACGCAATTTTGTGAGAAGAGTTCAAACGAAAAGCAGATTTGCAGACGGTTTTTATTAATTTTTTGAACAAGTTTTATAAATTAAAAAAAAAAAATTAAGTTTATTTTTATAAATTAGTTTTTTTTTTATTATATTTTTATACAAATTATATTTTTGTTTTATTATATCAAATATTATATAAACGAGTTGAAGTAAATATTTTGCCAGTCTTTTAAGATAAGATATTAAGACACTTATGGTTATTTATTGAAATTCTATATGCTTTCTAATATTTTCCACCATTTATAATAATAATAATAATATAATAAGAATATAAAATATTTCACAGTTGCAGTTAGCTTTGTGTCGTTTACTTAAAGAAAATGCTTGATACACACAACTCTATGCAGCTGCGCCTGAAAGTATGCTGTAATTGTCAACATTGCGCAGAGTGTTGTTTGTGGTGCTACAACAGCATACTTTAAAATTAGCCACCACTGTGTGGTGAATGCTGAGCTAAGGTGAATTTAATAGGAAGCGCTATAGTTATTGCTGTAATTAAATTATTATAATTATTTAGGGTATTCACAAGGTGTCATATTGTGTCATATCGTCATATTGTCATATTTTTTTATGACTGTCATATTAGCACTGTTGTTGTTTCCCATGCAAAATTAAAATATGACTGATACAACACTGCGCGGTATGTTTATTGAGTTCGCTATTCTATCGGCTGTATTTGTTTGCTTTCTTATTACTGATTAAGTGTAGAAATATGACAAAATATGACATACAACAGTTAAGGGTGCTCACAAGTGTCGTATTTTTTAAGAATATTAAAATATGACATAAGACATACAACAAAGCTTGTGAATTGCCTAATTGTAAATTAGAGATTAAACAAAATTCGCTGAAGGAGCTAAAGGCTATTACACCTTGTACGGTTTCTTTTGAAGGCGACAAAATAAATATTGATGAATGATGAAATATTTTGGTTTTTATATACAAATTTCCGGGCACTTATTTGTAGGTGTATTTTTCTTATTTTTAATAAAGGGTGATTTTTTAAGAGCTTGATAACTTTTTTAAAAAAAAAACGCATAAAATTTGCAAAATCTCATCGGTTCTTTATTTGAAACGTTAGATTGGTTCATGACATTTACTTTTTGAAGATAATTTCATTTAAATGTTGACCGCGGCTGCGTCTTAGGTGGTCCATTCGGAAAGTCCAATTTTGGGCAACTTTTTCGAGCATTTCGGCCGGAATAGCCCGAATTTCTTCGGAAATGTTGTCTTCCAAAGCTGGAATAGTTGCTGGCTTATTTCTGTAGACTTTAGACTTGACGTAGCCCCACAAAAAATAGTCTAAAGGCGTTAAATCGCATGATCTTGGTGGCCAACTTACGGGTCCATTTCTTGAGATGAATTGTTGTCCGAAGTTTTCCCTCAAAATGGCCATAGAATCGCGAGCTGTGTGGCATGTAGCGCCATCTTGTTGAAACCACATGTCAACCAAGTTCAGTTCTTCCATTTTTGGCAACAAAAAGTTTGTTAGCATCGAACGATAGCGATCGCCATTCACCGTAACGTTGCGTCCAACAGCATCTTTGAAAAAATACGGTCCAATGATTCCACCAGCGTACAAACCACACCAAACAGTGCATTTTTCGGGATGCATGGGCAGTTCTTGAACGGCTTCTGGTTGCTCTTCACCCCAAATGCGGCAATTTTGCTTATTTACGTAGCCATTCAACCAGAAATGAGCCTCATCGCTCATCGGACACGGACGCGAAACACATTTCGAACCGAACACTGATTTTGGTAATAAAATTCAATGATTTGCAAGCGTTGCTCGTTAGTAAGTCTATTCATGATGAAATGTCAAAGCATACTGAGCATCTTTCTCTTTGACACCATGTCTGACATCCCACGTGATCTGTCAAATACTACTGCATGAAAATCCTAACCTCAAAAAAATCACCCGTTAAATATTAGAAATTCACTCTAGGTGAAAGTCAAATTAACTGTAATTTTCAAAAATATTACGACTGATATTTAAATTATCAATCATGATCAATAAATTTTAAAGTTTACTCAGAAAAAAATCTGGTAAATTCACTTTTTTCGGCTTTCTGTATACATACAAGTATGGATAACCACTTAAGCTGCCAATTAAGTGGTCGAATGGCTTTCCGTCCTTCGAGTGTCTTAAATTTCAGTGAGAATTATTTTGCTTTTAACTCTTGAATTTTTATCTTTATTCTAAGCCTTTCCATTATTACAGCTTTAGCAAAAAAAAAATAAGAACAATATTAAATTTGGCGAAAAAGGCAAGTCAAGGTCGACTCACTCGCTGAGATGATACAGACAATACCATAGCAGAATTTCACAGAACTTCTATTGTTTACTAAAAGAGGTAGGTCAGAGTTTTCCTTGCCCTGGTGAAATCAATACTCTTTCATAACTGTAATTCACTTAAAATGTATTTCTACACACACACATATGTATGTATGTACAATATATACATACATATACATACATACATACATATGTATAGTATAAGTAAATATGAGCTGAATGAATAATTTTCAAGCTACTACTACCAACCCATTTGTAATGCGACTCTTCCTCTTAAATGCAACAAAAATAAATGTCTGAGGCTAGCGCTCAGCTTTGTTACGAAATTACGTCCGCATTGAAGTCACAGACTGACGCACAAAGCCATCGGTTAATACTTAATTAAAAGCGAAGTTGATCTTATAGTTGCATTAAGCTATTTCTGCAACAAGAATGACAAAAGAACACAAAAACAATGCGGCAATCGAGAGAAGAATGCAAGAGAGACATTATTTCTTAGTTTGTGACACTTTTGCTTTCAGTCATAGTGTGGAGTAGGAAGAATGAAGTAAAGATTATGCAACAAAAGAATTGGAGCACGAGAAAAAGCACAATAAAAACAGTTAGCATCAACAACAATAGCAACAAAACTAACAATGAAGCGCTTTGTGCGCCATAAATCTGCGCATGCGCAACGGCATATCAAGCACACACACACACACATACAAACATGTGGACGTGTGAGTGTGAGTAAGCGCCCATCGCATTGCCACCCCATACAACTCTGCAAAAATGTCGTTTGCTACCATAAAGTAGATTTGTTGCTGCATTTTTTACGTTTTTTGTTATTGTTGTTTGCAACAAGGAAACACTTTTACTGCTGCAATTGGCCGCTTGGCTGCCATTGTTGCCATTCAGCTTTTCATGGGCGACAACAATGCGTCGTTAGCGGGCGCGATTGAGTTTCACATGACACGCGTCACTTGCCGGCGCGACGGAGTGGGAGCGGGGAACTAGCAGACTGGCGAACCGACTGCTGCACTGCCACTGCCACCCGCATATGAAAGAGTGTAAACATTGCAGACAACAATTCGAATCGGTTACGTAGTTGCCGTTGCCGTCTTTTGTGTGTTACATATTTGTTATTGTTTTGTTTTTGGTTGAATTTTTTCTCGCTGTTTTGCTTATTTATTTATTTATGGCATTTTGTTGAGCCTTACTGCCGCATTTACCGCATTCACACCAGCTGTCAAGCTGACAACAATGGGTTAACGAGGCATGCAACCGAATCAAAAAATAAAAAAAATTAAAAAAAAAATAAAAATAAAAATAAAAATATAAAAAAAATATAAAAAAATAAATAAAAATTAAAAAGATAAAAAAAATTAAAAAGTTAAAAAAATAAAAAAAAATATGTAAAAAATAAAAAAATTAAAAAAAAAATAAAATAAAATAAAAAAATATAAAAAAAATTTAAAAAATATAAAAAAACATATCAAGGAAATATAAAAAATTAAAAAATATTTAAAAAAGTTTAAAAATTAAAACAATTTTTTTTTAATATATAAAAAGCAAAAAATAACAAAAACAAAACCACTTGAAACACAAAAATTACACCAACAACACAACCTTCATCAATATCGTTGTCATAAAGTTAACCACCGAGCGTCGGCAAATCGTGAACTTATCAAAAGTGGCACTTTTCTGTCATTATCACACATTACAAAAAAGTTTTTTACACAGCTTTTGTTGTTTGTTTACGATTACATCACAAGCACCATAAAATCGCTATCTGAACTTATACATATGTACTATATCATAATAAAAATAGTAGTAATAAAAAATTCGACTCACATTTACTAGATTCTCCCGTCGTATTTCATCGACTTCGTCGCGACGTGAGATTCTCTTCTTCCAATCATCCTCTCCGCTCTTTTGCAGAGCTGCAAGCCTATCAGCGATCGAGCCTGCCTTACAGCCGACTGTAATTGTGCGTTGATCAGGACCCATGACCTAAAAGAAAGAAACATAGTTTACATGTTACTCTAACTCTATTGGGTAATTATAATTAAACTCTGAAGAATAATTTTCTATAGCACGAAGATTAAAAATCAGAATTTGAAAAATTTTCTCTTTAAAAACTTTTTCTCTAAAAGCGCTTCAATATGCCAGATAGTAATCTAACAGCAGAGGTGCACGCAAGCGCGTTGTCATGGTTGAAGAGTACCCTTTTCTCTCAATAAGTACAGGTCTATGACCCTTTTCAATTTCTTCAGGAACCTTGGTAATTCAGACCTTGTGAATTCCTGAAAACTGTGAACATCATCTTTTCGGTCAATAGGACAGTCTGCCTGTTCTTTTCAGAAGGTTCGCCGTAAGAAATCCATTATTCCAACTGTTTATTAGTTTCTGCTGTGTCTCGGTTTCGTCAACAATTCCGACACTGCGCAGAAACTTCTTTGGATTGCACTTAAACCGCGTTCAACACTGTTATGAACAGGTCTCACGCTTACGCTTGTCACCTAGAAATGAGCTAACAAGGCATCCGTCGTCTCAATAATTATCTCACGACCAATATTTCATACATGATATTATCTATGCGGTCTTTTGAGGTGGCTATTGTCTTGGGTATGCCGCGTACCATCAATCGAAGCTCTACCAATACGAGATCGTGTATTTTGTTACATTATCCTTCGTAGCAGTCGCTTTCGGGACATTTATGTGTGGCTCAACAAAAACCGACGTGCGATCACGTTACAACTTGATACGTCAAACTTTGACTGTCGAACGAAAAGAGCCGGGATTTCTATTCCAGAAACACGAAACGAATTATATTGCAAAGTTTCAACACTTCTTAAATATCAACTCTATTTGACGTTGAATTAAGAAGTTGTATTACTCAATCTATCTCTTCTCACTTTATATTAAGAAGGCCACACAAGAACAAAGGATATTTTGATAAGGAGGTTGAGGGGGTGATTGAGAGGTTCTTTCAAGTTCCGGTATGTGTTCCCGATAACATTTAATCCATTTATAAAAGTTTTGACAGGACATCAAATTAAAATACAGCGACTTAAAGGCATTTTCTATCCCAGTAGGCCGAGTGATAATGGGTGTCTGTACATTTCCCCTAAAACTTTCGGTAGCACTATCATGAGTGGCGTATAATTTCTATGTTATATAAATAAAGGTGATCCATTCCGATGCTTCATTCTACAAATCCAAGTGATCTCTCAATAAATCCAATGACTAATGAGATGTGTGAGAAGTGGAGCCGACTTGTTGAAACCAAATATTACCGAGATCACGAACTTCAATTTCAGACATCAAATAGTCGGTTATCACAGTGCGATAACGGTCGCCATTGACGGTTCCGGTTTTTGAAAAAATATGGATCTAGGGTTTTTCTTGATGAAATTTCAGCTCTTGGATCTCTTCAGATTGCTCTTCGTCCCAAATGCAATAGTTTTGCTTGTTACCCATTGAGTCAGAAATGCGCCTCATCGCAGAATAAAAACGTCGGATCTGCTTGGAACTTTTCAAGATCCCATAGAGCGAACGAATGTAGCTTGGGAAGGTCGATCGGCTCATCAGTTTTTGAATATTTTGTACACTTTCAATTTAAGATCTCAGTCCGAGTTGCTGCGACCGGCACCGAATCCTCTATTCACAGTCTTTGCGTACTCTTTCAGCTTTCTTACCGAATATTATCCAATAATGAATGCTGGGTCTAAGATGGATGCTGCTGTTGCGAATAATATGCTTAATAGCCCGATTATGTTGACCATAAGTTGAGCGAAGTGCGCGAAACACATTTTTTACAGATTGTAAGTTTTCAGAATAAAGTTTAATGATTCCTAAAAAATTCGTGATGGAATACCAAAATAGACTGAACAAAAATAACATGACGGCATGACACGACTCACACATGATTTTCCAACACGACATTTTTTACAACGTCTGATACTCAGTCACAAGCTTGTTACTGACGCTCCTGAACAGATTGAATACGCAAGAGAAACCAAGAACTTCTCAATCACTGGAACTGATAAATTTTCCAGTCTTCAGAGGCTTACGGCAGCTCTCACGCCAAAACTAGTGCGCACAGATTGAAGCGTACATAAGTACATGCAGATCGGATTTCCCACTTCAATTTTCCGTTGCTATAGAGATGACTCACCAAAACTTTAATTTTCATTGTCTCAGTTTCTCAGTGCTTCGATATGGATCACTGAATTCACATTTCAGAAGAATTTTATATGCAATTACGTAGGTAACTCAGTATTTTTATTGAAGAACGTCGCACCAAATTTAATTGCCAATGACTCAGACTCTGATTCACTCACCTGTGTTAAGCTGCGACGAAGACCGCCTTGTAAAAATGCCGGTAGAGCAGTGGGATTTTGCGCCTGCGCGGCCTCACTTTCTTGCAAGTTTTGTACGCTTTGTGCGTTCGGAAAGTTGCTGCGATTTGACTCGGCGGCGGATTGATGCTGTACACCTGGCTGTAGTTCTTTTTGTTGCTGTTGTTGCTCTGGTGCTTTGTCTACATGCCGCAATTTGACAAAACCGCCGCTACCGAATGGTGGCAATTGAGGGCCAATGCCAATGGGTAAGCCGCCGAGTGGAGGTGGTGCAGCGGCGACAATGTCAGAATGACTTTTACTTTTCGCAATGAGATTGGAGCTGCGAAGAAGAGAGAGAGAGAGGGAAATGTGAGATTTATTATAAATTTGATAAAGATTATGTAAAAGCATAAAAAATTATGGCAAACTTCGGCAAATCGTGGAGTTGTGTAACAAGATAGTCTACCAGACGGAAGACACGCGAATGTGGCAGCAAAAATGCGTGTCGAAGTCGTTAACACGCAAGCTGGCTAACAATTTTCCGGCAATAAATTTAAAAAATATATATTTTAACGCTCTTTCATTTTTCTTTTGCATTTTCCTTTACGCCACCAAAGACCGGCGACCGGCTACCGGCTGGGCGAGTTGAGACAATGATGCAATGCATGAGTTATAAGTATCTATGTATATATCCACGTATGAAATAAACCCCAACGGCAGCGCAGAATGCAGTGGCTAACTACTTCCTTGTACGCCCCAAAACGCCGAGGCAGCCGCGTGAGGAGCGCCGACTAATGAGCAGCGCTTACAACTGGGAGCGCTGTCTGTGATTAGAGCTGCAATCATAGAAAAATATCTACTTCAAAGCTGTAAAAAGACGTCTACTGCGAAGATTGTCTGCTAGAGGCTTTTAGAACGCATTGTTGTTGCTGCAGAAGTTAAGCTGTGCAGAGTAAGCTCTGCGCTGCGCTGCGCTGCGCTTTAAGCCCTCGAGCGCTAAGCAGTTGAGCGCAGTTACTTTCCCAGCTGCATAAACTGCATTTGATTCTATGAAACGAAAAATTCAAGAAACAACAACAATAATAACGCGAATGCGGAAATCGTGACCATGCAATATCTATTGTGTGACGGCTAAATGGGTCTTACGCGCCAAAGGGAAACCGTTCTGCTTTAACAGACAAAGGTATAGAAGTACTGTATGTATATCGGCTGTCTAGCTAACATCCCTACAGGAAAGAGCCGCAGTTGAACAAGGTGCGTCTGCCGAACTATTATACATACTTTCCGACTAACTCAGAAGAGGTATAAAACGTATGCAAAATCAGTCAGCTCTGAACATCTAGCAACTTTTTCCAAATATTTGATTAACACACTTCATTTTCCCCTAGAAAAATTTAACTAGTGTAAAAAGTAACTAGTTCACGAGTAGTATTTATTTGAACAACACCATCATTCATCTTGAGCCCTAGAATTTATTATAGGATAATATTCGACCTAAAAGCCCACATCCAGCACGCAGTGAAGAAAATATAACAGCCGTACCTGAGAGTGTCCACGAAGACGGTGCCGTTCGAAGCAACTCGGACTAATGTATGGAACGATTTGGCGCATTTTATGTGAAGATCTTAAAATGAAAGCGTACAAAATACTGCTTTTGTAAGAACTGCAGCCGTCCGACTTTCTCAAGAGACATCACTTCGCTCTATGGGCTCTTGAAAAGTTCTTAGAAGATTCGGCGTTTTCGGGCCAAATTTTGTTCATTTTTGGCTCAATGAGAATGTAAAAAATGCAGAAAGCAAAATTGCTCATTTGGGACAAAAAGCCTGAAAAAATTCAAAAGGTCCCATTTCATCCAGAAAAAACGACTGTTGGTTGTGGGAATTCAGAAATTTTAAATCACAAAACCAAACCAATATTTTTCCTAGAGGACATTTATCACCCTCCAATGTCCTACGGGGTATTAAACTCACATCGCACAGCATAGAACTTTCACATTGATGAACTGCCAGTCAGGGAGACTATAAAAATAAAAGACTGCAAAAATTCTAGTCTCGACAGCGAATTGTAGGGAAAGTAATGGCATGACGGCTCATAAATAATATCATAATTTTTATGATTGTTGCATGAAATTGAACTCAAACTAGAGTGCAATGATAATTTAAAGACGTGTAAGCAAGACATTATAACTGGAAATTTTGTGTAAAGGGCAAAATGTTATCATTTTAGATTTACAGCACGACAAGTTCGCGGCTGTCAAGGAAATTATGTGATTTTAACGGTGATGCGTGACGCGATATAAAGA
Source organism: Bactrocera zonata (assembly GCA_037783105.1). Classification (NCBI taxonomy): domain Eukaryota; kingdom Metazoa; phylum Arthropoda; class Insecta; order Diptera; family Tephritidae; genus Bactrocera; species Bactrocera zonata. The sequence continues at coordinate 1,411,345 of JBAWJQ010005835.1, read as the reverse complement.
ATTTTAGCGCTCATGACGAGATGGTTGGGAACTTTTGGTTCTATGGTGTTAATATTTTAGCTGTTATACTTGGGAGATGATTTTTGAAAAGCTAAAAAGACTGAATTCTTCAGGTTTGTACATGTTTTTAGAGCGATGTTAGATGTTAGAAGCGATTTGATCTCTGAAGTTTGATCTGACTAAGGCTATGCACTTGAGAATTTTTTATTATATTTTGGACACTTCCATAAATAATTGCATTTATTTTAAATATAAATAGAGTCTTCATACTGCTTAACACATTTTTACAAAATTATTGATTTTGATTTAAAAAACCTTAAATTTACTTTTAAAACTTAAAGCTTGAATCCCAAAAATATTTGGTTTTCAAAAATTTTAATTTTTTGTTTAAATAATTTCTTTACACTTTTACTAAAACACAGGTTTCAACACTAATTTACATCAAAAAAGTTCAACACTAATTTTCATCGAAAAATTCAAAAATTTATAAAAAATACACACACAAAAAGCGACGACACAACTGCTTCGGACAGATCACGACACTGAACTAAACTCAAAAATGCCCGCAAATCACAGGTAGACTTCTAAAGACATATCCTTAAAGCGAAGTATGCATTCAAAGACCGTGAAAACTCTATTAAATAGCGCGCTAAAAGAGCAAACTCCCGGATAATAGCGCATAAACAAACGATTTAGCACAAACCCTAAGAAACTACCTGCTCCTGTTATTCGTGGGATAGTTTTCGAAATTTGATTGTCTAAAAAATTAGTGATAATTAAGATTTGAAGAGCAGGATTTAACGACAATGTAACACACATATACATATCTAAATGCACGAAAACAACAACAACCCGACGCGCCAAAGTGCGGATAATGATAAGCAAACAAATACCTTTTTTTCAAATTTTTTGCCTTTGAGCAAATATGTGTTGAGTTCACTAAACGTAAGTGCCATAAACTGTTTATCAGATATGTAAATAGGCTTCTTTTCGACAGCAAGATACATATCTACAGACACACACACACATAAATGCAAGCAATGGCGCTCCTCAACTGATTTCTTTACTTTCTCAATAAATTGTCAATTATTTGACGTTAATTTATACTAGCAGGTGGCAAGCTGGATATTTATCTCTAAGCTTGTATGCTTACATACAAAAGTATAAATATTATATAATACATAATTGTATCAAAAACTCAAGCAAGCGAGTAGTACAAAGCCTTTAAAAACAGTCGAGAGATCGTTGAAGGTATGCCACGTTCTGGACGACCTTCGACCTCTTTAACAGATGAAAATAATAAAAAAGTGAAGGATATGTTGTTTGAAAATTATCAGGCAAATGGTAAAGAGATGCCAAGAGAGCTCGACATCTCTCGCGAGTCCGTTCGAATGATTGGTGGTTATTTTGGGTATGAAACGCGTTCTATGCCGACTCGTTCCGATAAAGCCGATTTTTCCAAAAAGAGTACCGTAAACAAGTATCTTTTGGCATGCTTGATCGTGCGAATTCGGATCCCACATTTATGGAGTATATTATAACTGCCAATGACATGGCTTCGTAAATTTGACATGCAAACAACGAAAAAATCAACGGAATGGAGGGAAAAGGACGAGCTGAAACTAAAAAAACCACGCCAAAGCCGCTGAAAAATCATGAATTTTTTCCGGAGGGACAAACAGACAGAAACATATATTCATTGGTCCCTAAAAACCCTAAAAACTTGCATGTATTAATATTGTAATATTAAAATCGATTTATTTTCTTTTGCTACGCTCCTTTTCTCTTCATTTAAAGCAAAAAATCCTAAAACAACAACTATGGCACCACCACGACAGTTATTATCGCGTGTCTTTAATGCATTTATTCCAAAGTTGTTTCGGTGAACGACATTAAATTTGCCAAGAGCATAGAAATGAATAGATAAAAATGGTGAGACGCCCACAAAATAAAATAAAATTGAGAAAAATGCTCAGCAAAAAACACAAATGTGAGCTTACATTTTCAAGGTCGCTCGCAATCATCCATTTTAATTTGCTTTTGTATAAATTTTCACGTTACCGAATTCCCAAAAAAGTAATTTTTTGTACTATTTTGTTACCGTTACCATGTTACGGTTGCTATAAATAATGCATTTCATTGGGTTTCGTTGTCAAGTTCATTTTTGTGTGCAAAAGGAATAAAAAATAGATATTTTGATATAGGTAAATGAATAAGAAAATTACTTAAATGAAATAGAGTTGAGAAGAAACTTTGAATTATGAGAGAAAATTTGTATAAAATTTGACTTTTATTGCCAATTCAAGAGTTCGAACTGTGGAAAACTTCGAGGTATAGAAGATCAACTATATATACATATATTAAAAAGAACTTTATAGATTCTGTGAAGGGAATTGAAGCAGGAAATTAGAAAAAAAAACTAGTTAGTAATCTCTGGAGTTTAAATTTCTCAATCGATGAAGCTTCATTTTGTACTCTGAATTCTGCTGAAAGCTCAATAATCGCTTTCTTTCACACTTTTCAAAAAAAAAAAAAATATTGAGTCGTTCGCTAAGTAATTTCGTTTCGTTTCAACAGCTGATCTTATTGAATTTTTCCGCAGCCAACTTAACATTTAACCGCTTTAGGCTAGGTTAGGTTAGGTTAGTCTGGTAGGCCAATGAGCAACGCATAGACCAGTTTAGGTCTTTTGCGATACCAGATTACCAGTTCAGTTACCAGGTCCATGAGGAGTAGTCATCCTTTAGGATGCCTACGCTTGATATGAATTTTAAGACTCTGAGGCTTCACTATCGATACCTCCTTCAGTGTATTTTAGCGTGGGGACACCAGATGCTTGCAGCGTAGTCTTGCCAATGCGGAATAAGTGCACAAGAACTGCTCCATTGTTTCCCTAGTGCCTGGTAAGCAATGAAAACAAGTTATGTGCTTTCTTTCTTGGGATTTCAAAGGTTCTTTTATTTTGTACTTTTGCCCGACAATATCATGATTAATTCTTAAGTGTATTGTGATCAGCTAAACAAATTCAGTGACGCATTTAAACAGAAGAGGCCGGAATTGATCAAGAGAAAAGGTGCAGTGGTTCTCCAGGATAATGCAAGAAGGTGTAGAAGTTTGATGATTCGCCAAAAGCTATTGCAGCTTGAATGATTTGTGCTACCACTCCTAAATAGGGATATGTGATCGACCGAGGTTATAGTTTTTAAACAATGACATTACTAGACCTAAACTATAATGATCATCTAAATCGATTTTTTTTATAAAACCATTAACCCAAAATAGCTAACTTTGCAGATTCTTTCACCTTTCCTACACTAACGTAACCTCTCTTAGCCAATCAACGAAAAACTTGCCACGTGACCCACTTCCACAAATCTTCATTCCCTTCAAATTAAGTCCTGCTAAAGAAAACGTGAAGAAAGTAAAAGAGAAAAACGTCTTTCCTTCGATTTCAGTCGAAGGCAGTCAGTCAGTCGGTCGCTGGCACATTGATGGCCGGTCACTTTCGCATTTAGCGGACAGTTGACGTTTTTGCACGATGATTGCTGGCAAAGCCGACTGACTCCTTCTTCGCCACAACCGCATGCAGCGCGAAGTCACATTATTTACATCGGCGTTTCGTATTCCCTTCCGCGGCAATGGGTTGTCACAACGCGACTTGGGCGCGCATGCGCAGTAAATTGGCCGCACACACACACACAGCGACGAATGGAAAACTTGTTCGGCGACAAACTTGTTCCGCACCAAAGTGGAGTAGGAGGACGACGAAGGTGACAATGCTGACTGCGTGACACGATTTCGAAATGTGGCATTAACAACGGCCGTTCAACAGCGGTGCACTGTGCTGGTGACTGGCTGTTTGAAAACATGCAGTTTTTTCTTTGCTTTGCGCATGCGCACAAGTGGAAACGCTGAAAAGTTGTCGCCAATGCAAGGCGCAAGCGATTTTTGCAGCAAATGCAACATGGATGTATACATACATTAGAGCGGGTCGATTTGCAGGGAGCTAAAAGAATGAAAAATTTTTGTGTGTGCGGGAAATTTTTTGTGGTTAATCCTGAAAGGCTTTGCCTGAGAGACTTTGTATATATGATTTATACATTAATGCGGATCGATTTACAGGGAACTAAAAAAAATGAAAAATTTTTGTGTGTGCGGGAAATTTTTTGTGGTTAATCCTGAAAGGCTTTGCCTGAGAGACTTTGTATATATGATTTATACATTAATGCGGGTCGATTTACAGGGAGCTAAAAAAAAATTAAAAATTTTTGTGTGTGTGGGAAATTTTTTGTGGTTAATCCTGAAAGGCTTTGCCTGAGAGACTTTGTATATATTATTTATACATTAATGCGGGTCGATTTATAAGGTGCTAAAAAAACGGAAAATTTTCGTGTGTGCGGGAAATTTTTTGTGGTTAATTCTGAACAACTTCGCTTGAGAGACTATGTACATATATATGATTTATACATTAGTGCGGGTCGATTTACAGGGAGCTAAAAATTAAATAAAAAACGGAAAAATCGCTTCTGCGGGAAAATTTCTATGGTTCATTTTGAAAAATTTTTCCTGAGACACTTTGGGTTTAAAACCGATTTCGAGTCAGCGATTTTCAAGGCGAAGTTTGTTTAGGGATCATAAAAATTTGTTTCTCAGTTTTTGAGATATCCGATTGCCATTTAAAACGTAGTAACATTTTTATGTTATATTGATCATATTGATCTCGGAAGCGGATTATTCACATTTTTTAAACTTCACTCAAAAAATTGCCGACACAAAAATAATCGACCCGCTCTAATGTACATATGTACATATATGTATATAAAAATATATATACATACAAACATACATACACAGACATTTATCTTCGTCGAAAATGAAATTTGGGTTAAAGTCAGCGCCGTGTGGCATGCAACATTATGACAATTTTTTTTGTTGAAGTGCAACTTTTATTGCGACAGCAAAATTTAACAGCTTGTGGCAACTCATTCATTGTGGCCAACTGACAATTTGACGCGTTGCACTTGTCAACCAATTAAGCCAAATTTTGCACATATTCAAATAAATTGCATAATTATATTTCGTGTTCACTGGCATACGAGTTTTTCTGCCTGCCTGTGTGTGCAACATTGCGTTGCAGCTTGCCAAACTCGCTTTACCGTTTGAAAAGTGAAATTAATTATGGAATCAGGTACTCGGTGCAGCATTTTTGCATGCCTCGCTTGTTAAGTGCTTAGAAGACATGCCAGATGACAGCGCAAAGAGGACGCGTTGAAAGCTGTGAAACCCGCCAGTTGGCTCCAGCGACAAGGCTTATGTGTGCCAAATTGCAAAACAAAATTTGGTTTAATTTTTATTTTAATTTTATATAACTTTTTCAACATTTTTCGAAATTAAATTGTCGTCTCTCAAAACCAGCGTCAAGCAGGAAGACTCCAACGGGCAGCAAGCAATTTGGGCCCAGTTAGTGGCACAGCGCCGCAGCATACTCGTTATGGCGATTAAGTGATAGTCAGCCGCATTGCTGGTAATCGATAGCTATGCTACTCGCGGGTTTGTGGAAAATTACACGAAATTACAGTGGAAGACGCTCGCAAATACGGGAGTGGCTATTTACAACAATTTGCGTCAGCGGCAAGCGCAAATTGCCAACCGCAAAACCACAATCACCGCGCAGCGAACAGCAAAGCCAGCGTTGAAACAATGAAATCAAGTAAAATTGCGTTCGAAAAAAATCGATGTGCCTCAGTGAATAGCGGAAAATTACGCGCTAGCGACGGCACAGTGTTTTAGGAGAGAAATAAATAGTGTTAAATTTAAAGTAATAAACTGAACGAACGGGGAATAGAGTTCGAGATTCACCAATAAAGTTTAAACATTAACTTTTTTCCTAAATAAAAAAAAAACTAAGCTGGATCCGGCTTTCAAAGTCTTTCGAATGGGGAACTGCCGCAGAAGACGGATTGTCCCAAAGTAAGGTTTTATATGGTCTGTTGGCTCCATGCAAATATCATCCGTCCCTTACCAATATATGGTGTGGTGGATGCCACTAACAGGTGCTACTTCGGACTAAGTAGGCATTTGAGAAGTAAAGTCCTCCCTCGACGAACAAAGACCAAATTCTACAAGTCACTCTCCATCCCCATCCTGCTATATGGACAACTGACGGCTGATGAGTCGGCGTTATGAGCTTAACCGTTGGGGAAGAAAAAGCAGAAAAAGGGGAAAACTTGTACTCAATAGAATCTCCAATTGGCGCCAAACAGAGAAAAGAACGAACGACTGGAGCGCTGCTGTAAACTAACCGCGTAAGCGTCGCCTACACCAATGAAGTAGAATAATGAGGATGGTATTATCCCATTAAACCACTGGAACAGGTACAATAGTCCTACTTGCTGGGCGCGTTGGGGACTACCTGTACAAAAGCTCTGAAAATTATCCTCGATACCGGCCTAATACACATTAAAGTGAAGTGTTATACAATGCTTGTGGCTAACCGGCTGTTGATTTTAGGACGTTGAAGCCAGACTCGGAGTTACTTGTTCTGTGACTAACAGTTCCAATGGCGAAATCTATATATTCACCGACAGATCAAAAGGTGATATGAGAACAGGGGCGAGTTTCTTATGTAATAATCCATACAGAAAAGGTAGCTTAAACTAAATGGCCACAATTGAGTTTTTTGCAGGAGTAGTTTTCTTCCAAGCGGTAATTAAGGTCAAGCGTAGCGCTTATACTAAGTCTTACTACGTTGGGCTATGCAAAGAGGGAAGAACTGAACCGTGAGGTAACTCGGTTAATATCACTTAGATACTCAAAGCCAAAAACACAATTCCCTTTCCTAGACCAGTCAGCCGCTAAAGTGTTATTTGAGCAATTACAGCCCTGTAGGAACACCTCGGGTCTTGGATGATTAAACGCTTAAACATTACCTCTGCGAAAGCCCAGCCTCCAGCCAGCTGGGATGGGATATCTTATACGGCTTCCACTGATCCAACTTAAGGAGACGTTGAGCAGCTTGTGTGGAAAAATCAGGGTTTCAGGTTAGAATTACTGGTATCGGCAAAGGAATTTAAAATTTTTGCAAAAGAAACCCGTGCTGCTTATGATGCGACTGATAAAATTAAAAAAAAAAAAATACGCTTTACCTCAGCCACTCACTCAGCGTATTCGCAAGGTTTTTCTCCCAATAACGGGTTTCTCTCTGCCAGACTCAAAAGGTGACTTCAAGAAAGATTTCACTCAAATGTAGAGATCGAGATGAAAACAAGCACATATTTTGTGACCACATTTCAGATGCAGCTTTTCTCCTTACGAAGTGGAAGCTTTACTTTTTTGAACCGGTATTGAAATGGTTCTTATAGCTACTACTCTATTGCAGATGGAGATGAAGTCGAATAACGAAACCATATCTTCATTCATAAGCTTTCATTGTTTTATTGCTCAATCCCTCAACCAAAGTATGAGTCCTCTGACCAATTACCGAATGTCTCAAAGAAGCGAGGAAGGTAGAGGAAAAAGATCGCCATATCCTCACAGTTTAAATATTTTTGGCATTGAATAAAAATTTTTAAAAACTGAAAAAAAAAAAACAAATTTCATTGTTTGTGTGAAGTTTACATAAAAATAAAATATCGATAATTACTAACAACTTTCAGACTTCATTTATTTTGCATTTTTCGCCCACTTTTTCCCCCAATTTTTCCACTGTTACATTGCAATTTCACTGCGTCATGATTTTGCCATTTTTAACCAGCAAAAAAGCGACTAAATTTTTTCCAACCAACACAACGCTGCACGTGTTTATGCTAACTGATAGTAATCGCCTCGACTGATGGCAAATCAATGGGTATTTTAATGATTCGGTTAAAGTGAGCAAACATGGCCTTAATAAGCATTAAGTGACATGCAACACAAGGTACATAGAAAGAAAACAATGAAGGAAAACGTGCAGCGTGGGTGTGCGCCCAGCAGCATATAAAACATACATACACACATGTTGGTATGTGCTTGCAACGCCCACGCGTCAATAGCGCACAGGAAGCGGATCAGGTGAGGTGAAAAACGCTTTGAATTGCTGGGACCTCATTCGACTTTAATTGATTCGCTAACTGACAGTGTGACGCTAATGATAGCAGCTTACGACGAGCAGAGTGCTAAAAATAGTTGTATTTGTTTGTATGTATGTATTGTGAGTTGGAAATTCGCGAAATAGCTTTGGTGGGTGTGGCGGTGATTGTGTTTGATTTAAAACGTGAAAATTTGTTAGTCAACAAACGCAGAATGGCGGCAATTTGAATAACGCCCTAATGCATTGTGCGGTAATTGGGTAATGAGTGGTGCCGGAGGTGAGTAATGTGAAAATTGCGCACAGAGTTTTTCACACAAATATACGTTGTGACAAAAAAGTACCCGGAAAATGTAAATGAAACGTAAAATATTTAATTATTCATGAATATTTTCAAAGTAGTCCCCACCAGATGTAATATACTTATGTAAAATATTTTTTTCGGTCCTCGAAACACTTCACTTTTTGGGATGTCCTTCAGCTCCTTTAGCGAATCCTGTTTCATCTCTTCGATTGACTGAAAAGAAAAAAATCCACTGAGCCAAATCTGGTGCATACGATGACTGATCGATGGCATTCATTACGTTATTGGCTCGGTCACAATCGTATTATTTTTGGAAAAAAAAATCTGCTTTATCGGGACGAGTCGATCATGAACGCAGTTTATACCCAAAATATCCGCCACAATCATTCGAACGGACTCGGGAGAGATGTTGAGCTCTCTGCCGTCTCTCTAACACTTGCCAGACGATTTTCAAGCATCATATCCTTCACTTTTTTAATATTTTCATCAGATGAAGACGTCGAAGGTCGTCAAGAACGAGGCGTGTCTTCAACGATCTTTTGACCGTCTTTGAAGGCTTTGTACCACTCGCAGGTGTGTGTTTTTCATAAAACAACATTAGCAACGAAGAAATACAAAATTTGAGATAATTTTTTTGACATCAAAGGCATCGTCCACCATGGATTTGTTCCTTCTGGGCAAACCCTCAAACGAAGGTCCGACATCGCAGCCGATAGGAAGTTGCACCACGCCAACGCCTCTTCTCACAGCGCCTTTCTTGTGAACAGCTACCTAACCAAGGCCAGCATCCTAACGCTTCCGCAGCCGTCCTAGAACTTGGATGTGGCCCCCTGGAGGTTTTTTGTTTTCTTGCCTGAAAAGGCCGATTAAAGGCAAGCAGAGATGACAGAGGGGATCCAAGCAGCATGCACCTTGGCTCTCAAGGCTATTTTGGAGAATGCCTTCCGTGACACTTTGAATGCCTGGAAATCGAGCTGGCAGCGCTGCATTTACGGATTTTTTGAAAATCTTTAAAGAATTGTATTGATTGGTTCAATAATTTTTTAAATCAACTCAGTTCTATTACTTTCCGGACAAACTCTGTAAATTAATTTATAAGGTTAAGACCGAAAGAAAAAATCGTAAATTTATCAAAAAGTTCTTTGAAACAAACAAACTCGCTTTGGCAAAAACTTCAAAAAAAAAAAAAAATAAATAAAATCAAAAAAATAAAAAAAAATATTCAATTCATCCGCCGCTAAGTGAAAAGCGTAAAATAGAAATTTGTAAAAATTTAAAGCAACTATTTGACACACAACTTGCCACCCACTCAGGCATGCAACACGCGCTTTTCAACCGACTCACACAACTAGAAACCGCACCTGCTGGCAAAAATGTACATATACACAACTACATATATAGATATATTTACAAATGCTAATGGACACACTTTTATTTTCACAATCCTTTCTTCTCCGCTTCAGCTGTGTTTTCGCCACACTTTGCTGAACAACAACAATAAACGTAAACGAAGCGCGAAGTTTTCATTTTCCACCTTACATCACAGCACAAGCCCACCGGTCCATCACTCAACGCAACTAATGTGCTAACTAGCCCACCTGTTAAAGTGTTATGCAATGGGTTTGGTTTTCTCTCTTTTTTGCTAAAGTAAACATTTGTTTGTTGTTGTTGTTGCTAATTTTCATTTACTTGCACTGCACCCACGCTTGTTGCCGATAATTGCATTTACACTAAATTAGCACACATTTAGTCAGCATGCGATTTGTGCACACCCCCTGTTTCCCACTTTCCGTAAAACCATTGAAAATTGGAGTCTGCTTGTTGCAACACATAGTGTTAAGTGTGTGTGGCAAACCACGTTCATGTGGCCATAACTGCACGGATGTGGTATGAGTGTTGATTTAGCACCGGTAATTGTCGCCTGCAGGCGCTGTCGGCTGTGACGGCGTTGAAGGTCTCTCGGCGTTAACACGAATTCTTGTTATAAGTTTTTTTTTCGAAAAATAAATAATGCAGGAAAAACATAAGGTTTTAACATTGTTGAATAAATATTAAAATATGAATCGCAATGAAATTAGTAGGATCAAAGATCTTAGCGTACATAAACACTTCTCCAGTGAGAATGCAAAGTCATCAAAATTCACTCCGACTTTTTATATTATATATATAAGGTCTTGTGGTTAAAAGCTGGGGTTTTTGGCTTTAGTAAACTGTGGCTCGCGTTGCAATGGGTGGTCCAAGTAGAAATACTTTTTTCAAAACTATTTTTTTGACAAATCACGCGTGAGTCGTGTGAACCTGTCATGTGATTTTTGGTTGGTAGTTCTGTCAGTCACATTTACGTCAAATTTCATGTCAAAATATTCATTAGTGTTTGAGATACGTGTCGTTTTGTGAGCTGCTAAAAGTGAGTTTTTCGTTTTTTGCGATGTCGAAATTTGTTGAGCAAAGAATTAGCATTAAATTTTGTTTATTTACGGAATCAATTTTCTGCTGCGGATACGTTGAAGATGGTGCAGAAAGCCTTTGGTGATGAGGCTATGTCTAAAAAAAATGTTTACAAGTGATATAGTGAGTTCCAAGCCGGCCGTGAACGTGTTGAAGACGAAGAGCGTCCAGGGCGACCACCAACCTCATCCGACGAAGCTCACGTTCATTAATCAAAGATTTGGTGTTGAAAAACCGTCGATTAACAATTAGAGACCTTGCTGATGAAATTGGCATATCGAAAGACTCAGCCAATACCATTTTGAAGGATGTTTTGGGCCTCAAGCGCGTCAAATCTCGACTGGTACCGAAAACATTGAATTTTTTGGAAAAAAGGCCTCGCGTTGAAGTGTGTGAAACGATGCTTTCCGACTACCAGGGTGTCATGAAATGCATTATAACTGGCGATGAGACTTGGATCTATGCTTACGACCCCGAAACAACCGATCAATCGAGCGAATATCATGCCAAAAGAGAGCCGAGACCAAAAAATCGCGCCAAAGTCGCTCAAAAATCAAGGTCATGTTGACTGTTTTCTTCGATTATCGTGGTGTTGTGCATTATGAATTCCTTCCAACCGGTCAAACAGTCAACAAGGAATACTGTTTGAACGTTATGCGTCCTTTGCGTAACGCTATCCGCCTAAAAAAACCGGAATTGTGGAAAGACAATTCTTGGTTTTTACACCACGATAATGCACCATCCCATACTGCCCTCGTAATTCGTGATCATTTCGCCAAAAACTCAACCTATATCGTTCTGCAACCACCGTATTCACCTGATCTGGCGCCGTGCGACTTCCGGCTGTTCACCAAGCTCAAAAGACCGCTCCGGGGACACCGGGCCGCGGCGAAGACGGAACTGAAGGCCATCCCGGAAAGTGACTACAACCAGTGTTTCGAAAATTGGAAAATCCGTTGGCATAAGTGCATTGCATCGGGAGGGGATTACTTTGAAGGGTATGAAATTGATTTGGAAGAATAAATAAAGAATTTTGAAAATAATTACCTTATTTTTTGGGCACAGTGGTATGATAGAACTGCTCGCTTACCCTCTCCTAAAGACTATTCGCTTTTGAAAGAGTATTTTTCAGTTTACTTATTTATTCATTGGTTTGTTTTTTCTATCGAGAGGCTACTTCTTTTTCAAAACTTTAGACATCGTCTGTCGAAATTTTAACTTACAGCACATTAAAAGTTAAATCGGGATACGAAATCGCGCCAAATGCGAACACCAAAGTTGCACTTTAATAAAGAGGCCAGAAAGGCTAGTTAGAAAAAAGCTGTTCACTTTGCATGCTTTAAGTAATAAACTAAAGCCCACCAGAAAAAATTAAGTAAATTGAAAAAAAAAAAAAAAAATCACAACAAACACTCAGCGATAACTGATATGCAAAACAAGCTGCATCCTCGCACGCAATTGGGTGCAATGCATGTAAATATTAGCTTATGCATGTGAGTATGGACCCTTGTAGTCGTACAATGATATCATTACCAGACTTACTACTAACAACAGTTGTGCAATCAGGCGGCAAACGAACTACGGAGACACACACAGTAAGTGAAGTTCATTGCTGCTCACTATCTACCTTGCAGTTGCAACGACAATCTCCCTGCCGACACAACTCACCACTACCTATACCCGCTGCCTCGACCCTTTAACGACCCATTATTGGCCGGTCACTACCCGCTGGCTGGTCAATGGCGCACATAGCTCTCCAGCTCCCCAGCGTTAATCTACAGTTGTTGCTGTTGTTGTTATAGGAACTACTCTGCGTATTTTTTGTTCATTAAGCTTCGCTTTTTCCTACATCTTTTCCGAGAAGGTGTGCCAGATAACAAAAGCAGTGACGCCGAGCTCAGTACCCTTTGCAACGACTCTTTAATTCCGCTCTGGATTCGCGCTTGATTTTTTTTTTATTTTTCCCTCGAGCTGCTTAATTCCACGTTACATTCGCTGTGCTGTGCAGTGAAATCTTCTGCGCTGATTGCAGAAGTACCAGAAGTACATGGAAAATGCATGAATGAATAATGAGTAATGGTAACGAGCGTTGATTGTCAGGCGGATAGGATAATGCTTGCTTTGCTTTGCTTTGCCTGCAACTTGGTGTGACTGTGTGTGATGACCTAAAGCGTTGTAATTGAAGGGTATTAATGACATTGGCTTGCCACATGGGGCACTTAGTTGAGATTGATACTTGGATTCAACTACTAAAAGTGGAGAGACATTTATGTGTATCTTTGTACGCAAAATTGTTTAACAGGTTTTTTGGAAGAAATTTTATTTCAGAAAATTAATTTTTTTTGTGGAAAAACTGTCAGATGATCATCTCGTGTTCGAAACATTGAAATTTAGTCCAAAAAAAAACCAATCGGTTGTAAAAGCCAAAAGATGACAATTTGAGTTTAATAATTTTATATAAAGAAGCTGCGGATGGATGATTAATCTCATCTCATCGAGGATACAATTTCAGAAATAGACATCCCTCTTTCAACACTGAAGATCAGGAATGTTATGCTTACTAAACAAGGCTATCAGAACCTTAGCAAGCAAATACGAAATTTAATGTTCGATGCCTAAGTTGTAGATCATTGGAATGAACCGAGGTTACCACATAAATACGATTAAATTTCAGATCAATATCTCAAAACTGAAGAAAAAATTCGCGTATTTACAGATAGAGGAACAGACGGACATTGCTAAATTGACTCAGCTTGTGACGCCGGTTTTTTACATAACAGGTCAATTGAAAAGTCCCCGGTCTGACACATAGATGGCGCAACTAGAATTAAATCCATGTGATTTTTAGTTTGCCTTAACCTTCCAAAGGTTAATTTAGTTTGAATGAGGCGAAATGAGCATGACAGACGATGGAAGCAGTGAACGGCTGTTACCGACGAAAATATCAAAAAAGTCCAGAAATAAGTTTGGATGACCGTGAAGTAAAGTTATCAGAGATACCAGACACTCAAAAGATATCAACTGAACGTGTATATTATACCATAAAGCTTTATACAAGGTGGGTGCCGCGCGAGCGCACTTTTGACCAAAAGCAATGACGAGTTGATGATTCGGACCAGTGTTTGGAGATGTTCAAGCATAATAAACCCGAGTTTATCCGTCGATATGTGACAATGGATGAAACATGGTTCCATAATTTCACTCCGAAGTCCAATTGACAGTTATCAGATTGGACTGCACACAATGAACGCGGACCAAAGCATGAAAAAACGAAACCGTCAACTGGCAATGTTATGGCGACAATACATATTTTGGAATGGGCGTGGAATAATTTTTATTAACTCCTTGCAAAAGGAAGGACCATCAACAGCGACTATTACAAATCACAAATCAGTGAAAATGATGGCAAAAGTTCATGAATTCGAAGCTTCGAATCGCTTCCACATCAACCATATTCTTAAGATCTGGCCGTCAGCGACTATTTTCTGTTCTCAAATTTCAGAATAATGCTCCCTAGGAAGAAATTTTCGTCGAATGAAGCTTGTAGGGAACTGTGTTGAATAAAAAAAAAACGAATTTTGACATATATTGTGAGCCCTTTCAATTGCTCTGTTCAGTACAGTACACTCTAGTATAGAAAGAATTATCATGTTGTCATCCATTTTAAACTTTGCTAAAGTGACGTCGGTAAAACACTAAAACAGCTGATATTTCGAAAGTCATGCGATGATCTAGCATGTCTAAGCGTATAAATTCGCAGAATATTTGCAGACCAAAAAACTAAACATGTAAATGTTCATCATCTTTTTTTTCATTCAAATTATATTAAAGCTACAAAAAAAACAGCCGGAAACTCTACCACATCTTCCGAATGAAGTTGTCGTTTCCGTTTTCGTGGAGTATTATTATTTTTTTTTAATTTCCACGTTACCACGTTAACAAGCAAGTGAGCAAAACCGTTAAATAAGCCACACTTTGAACTTGAATTTGCTGACATGTTACGAAACAAAGACTAGCTTAGCGTCACAAATCTGTCTCACACTATGAGTTGTATTTATTTTTCTGCTACAAGTACATGACTAAGTACATAAGTATTTTTTAACATTTGCTTTGCACTATTATGTAAATACATTTAAATTTCAAGGTGGTCTAAATCTCAGAAGGTGAAGTTCAAATTTTAAAGCAAATGCATACTTTCTTATAAGGGAAAGGGCTTACTTCTGTGTTAATAATTATGAATTTATAGTATTCAAAAAAATGCTTTTAGTTTTAGTATTGAGTGAGAGGAGTTGCTGAAAAAGTGTCGATAAACGAGATAATGATTGAATCAAGTTCGAACTTGGAACTCTCCTCTGTAAAATTTTACACCTAAAAAATTACCAAATTTCTACTTCTTCTACAAAGTCTCCACTGATTGATGCAAAACTATCAATAAATAAATATTTTTCTATTATATATTCATAATTACAATTCTGTGATCTACTCATATGGGTCGAGTCAGTACGAAAAGTCCTTCAGTTTTCGAAATATCGATCTGGAGTTTTGCACACGTCCTTTCCTTCCCAGGTAGCTGCTCATTTGTTAAAACAGCCGAGATTGGACCACTATAGCTTAGAGCTCCCATACAAACTGACTGATTAGAAACAAGTTCTTGTATGAAAAACTTTTTTATTTGACGAAACATACCGACCAAATTTGGCACGAATTATTGTCCAAGACAGTGATACAACCACCGAACACATTGTTTATATCGAACCATAATAGCATACAGCCTCATGCTAATTGAACAATCTAAATCAAGCTCCTTTATACAAAACCTGATTTTATTGAGCAAAGTTTGGCACGGATATTTTTCCAAAGCAATGGCCTAACCAAAACTGCTACCAGATTTCGAAATTAATATAATTTTTTTTCGCTCTACATAAGCCACCCTGTAATATTTCACCTTTTCAAATCCACTTATTCAAATCTAAAGTTTGCACAAAATCACTTGAGCCTTTCGAGTGCCAATTATGGATCCCAATAGAGAATGAGCTCTTCATATTTAGTCTCATAACTAATTGCCTACAAAAGTCAACATTGAAATAGGCCTTGGCAGTTGATCTTTGTACCACATCTTCTTCGGCCAAGCTCATTTCGTTGCGCGCGTTCATCTTCACCAACCAATAACAAATCAAACGGCAATCAAGTCAGGCTTTGTAAGCGAAGCGCAAGCTTAGCAAATGAAAAATAAATAATAGAAAAGCAAAGCACACTGTGCTAAAACATAGATATCCGTACTGCAAAGCAAAGGTGTGTGCGCGAATGGCAAAAGCCGCAGGCGAAAGAAACGCAACGCTGTGCTGCGCCGTGTGGATGAGTCGTGATCGTGGGAATTCGCCAAGCGGCGGCTTAAGTTTCCAATGCACAGCTGAGACTCTTTAATTGCCACAATGAATGAATGGCAGTACAATTTGTGTGTTTGTGTGCGAGTGTGTGATTGAATGAGGTGTGTGCAATGCTTGGTAATATGCGTGGCAGCCACAATGCGTTGACACTGACTGACATTGAAAAGATAAACGCGCAGACGCGTGTGCGATACGCTAGCTTCGCTTCAACTCTTGCTCACTTACGATTTCAACAGCAATTGCAGCAATATGCGTAGCAATTACAAAAGCGATGGTGTTGATGATGCTGCACAAAGCTACAAAACGCTCGCTGGCTGGTTATATTGGCAACAGCGTGACAACAATGAATTGACAGCAAAAGTAATTGCTGCTGAGCTGGGGCTGCTTTGAGTCGATTTTTTGCTCTCAGATGATTGTCTGTTCACTTATTTTTATCTCAGTTAGATGATTAGTTGCTGTCCATTTGTTTTATTCCTTTAATACAATAATATTTAGTTTTTGAAATGTTTTTTCAAATTATTTCTAAATGGTGTGGGATGATGGTCTGAGAATTAATTAGAACCCGTCGTAGTCGTAATTTTAGAAGACGGTTAGAGCTTAACTGCTTCTTATATATCTAACTGAGCAGCGGTATTTTTTATACAAAAAAATAGTCAAATCTCGAGGTACCAGCCGGTTTGCTTAATTTCTGACGGTGGCAAACCCTAAGTAATCCGGGTTTGGATTGGGATTGGTTTCGATCTTTAACGAACAACTTTACTTCTTCAACTGGCTTTTGCCTTTTTGGCGCCACTCCTGGGAGTTCTAGATCTTAGTTGGGTAAGACCACTTTCGAAAAATCAATGGATTCCTGGTGCTTTTTCGTAAGCTTCTTATTGTTTGCCGGTCAGCAGATAGGCAGCACGGAGCTTTTTTGCACACCTTGCTTCTGATCAATCGCCGACCTTAAAAATGGACCATCTTTTGATAGACGCATTAACAGCAACCTAACTTTTGCCATCTCTCATCCCCGTCTGCTTCATAGTCGGACTCTATTTGCTAGGCTTGGTTCCACTGCCGCTGTTGTTGAAGCCTTCCTAAAGTTGGACTTAGCTGCAGCTATAGTACTAAGCAAGCCCTTGCATCTAGACTAAGCTTAGCTTCTGTCTATGTGATGTCTGTCTTAGAGCTCGTTGAGAACACTGTCCTTTTTTCGGAACAACTAGTTTCTGCCGGCTTTTTTGTGAGAGAATTGGACTTCTTTGAGGTTTTATTATTTTCCTTAATTTGGTTCAGCTATTGGACCAACGAGGGTAAAGAAAAACAGGTCCACTTACGCTTCTCTAAGTTCCGTTCGAAACTGGATTCCCAGCCAGGCCCATCATCGGCACGTTTCGTACGAAACCTTGGTCCAGTCCTTTTTGTACCCCCTAAAATGGCAAGACTTCATATTTGAATGCTGTGTTATTGAGAAGCAACGAACACCCAAAAATAAGGTTAAACCTGAACTGGATTTATAGTTTTTTGCTACAGTCGCGACAAATCTGGTATCTATTGCCAGTTGACTCTCTGGAGGAGAGTTCATGGATGGATTTTTGCCTAACATCCACATATGTATATGCCAGCTACATTTAGCAATAATATGGCTCCATGTTTGACTATACTTAAGTATTTTACTAATCCGAGACATAAAAGATGGTCACATTTAACGAAGCGGATCATCAGGGTTTTAAAAATGGTAGGTTCTCAGCGTTCATATTGCATTTCATAGGTACCGGTATTGCCCTGGGTCAAAAACTCGGAATTTTGTTTCCAAAAGTCTCAACAATGAATGAAATAAGAAAGTCATTTGGTTCCTTAACTTCTTAATTCCTTTTGATCGAACAGAAATCCTTCAGTTACACTACAATAACAAAATTGCGGAAATTTCAAGATTAGTTACTTTCAGTTTTCTGATAATCTTATAATATTTACTGTGCAGACCTTTTTTTTTTGACCGTTTCATTACATCCATAGTTTTACTTTTATCTATCATTAAAAAACTTATTTCAAATTATATCTTTAATGTTTTTTTTTTTGTGCCGATTTTTATGATCATTTCTTGTTTTGCTTTTGCTAAACCTTTCTTCTTCACCAGTTTATTTTGACTCACGTCATTTAACATCTCTCAAGATTTATATTTTATTTTGCCGCGCTTTTTCTCTTTTTGCTGCCATGTTTTCAAACATTTTTTTTACACGTTGCTTTTTGGTTTGCGTTATGCTTTATTTTTGCCCAGCTTCTACTGAGTTTTATTGCTGATATATTGTGCTGCATCACGTCAAGCACTTGAACTGCAAAACCGCAACTGATATTAAGCGCGTTTTCTCGTTTATTATGTTTACTCATGCGTAGTTTACGTTGCCTTGTTGTTGTTGTACGTGTAGTCATTTGCGATCGTTTGACTTTTTCGGTTTGATTTCTGCTTTTGACGCTGTGCTGTGAATTCGTCACGCTCACGCATGCCTACCAACCGCTGGGTCAACTTTTGGCTTTTCGGTTTATTGGTCAAATGCCATTTACGAAATTTATGTTTTTTGGAAGTGAGGCACTTTGAACTAAAGGTTTGTAAAACCTTAGAAGAAATTCGTTATTCGCATTTACAGTTTTGTCGTGTAATATTTTATTGTTTATTATTCTAAAGTTTTTTTTTTTTTTAATTTTTTGCTTCTATTTTATTTTTTATTTTACTGTTTTTGTTTTATATTATTTTTTTCTACTTTTTACACTTTACGCTGTTGTTTCGCTTAATTCAATTACACTTGTCAGGGTTTTCCGAGCTGCAACGTGATTTATGTCTCCGTCGCGCTTTTAATTATTTGCAAATTTCACAGAATCTGTTGTGAGTTATTACTGAGTTACTGAAGTTAAGTTACATTATCTGAATTTTAAGTGATCATAACCCAGTTTGGAATAAGCTTTTTTAATGCAAATGTTGCGAGGATACCTAAATTTTATTATTATATCTTTAAAAGGGTATATTAAATATGCCACGAAGTTTGTTTTGCTGTAGGATACATCGAAGACCTTATAGAATATAATATAAATATAAAAGATTGAAAACTCTTCGAAACATCAAAGTCAAACTTTTTTTTTGTAAAATTCATTTAGTTTTCTATTCAACGTAGTTCTCTTCAAGGATGATACACTACATAGGTTGCTATATATATTTCTGGACTAGGCAACACTAAGTATTGCCAGGTGCAATCTGACATTTCCTTTGGAAAGTTTGACATTTTTTAGCATAACATCACTCAGAACGTTTTGTCATTTAATCGTGAATTGTTTTATTTACAGGGAATTAAAAAATTCATCTCGGCCAAAAAATGGAATTAACTCGTGAACATTTTCGTGCGATCATTTTTCACAACTTTCGACGTGGATTATCACGACAAGAGTGCA
Source organism: Bactrocera zonata (assembly GCA_037783105.1). Taxonomy (NCBI): domain Eukaryota; kingdom Metazoa; phylum Arthropoda; class Insecta; order Diptera; family Tephritidae; genus Bactrocera; species Bactrocera zonata. The sequence continues at coordinate 1,391,721 of JBAWJQ010005835.1, read as the reverse complement.
TCGATGAACTAAAATCTTTGTATGGCTATGAAGCACCATCCTATAGCACTGTGAAAAACTAGTACAACGAATTCAATCGTGGCCGACGCTAGCTCAAAGACGAATTCTATGAAGGTCGTCCAAAAACAACCGTTGTGTCAGAAAACATCGATGCCCTACGTGAACTGATAATGCAAAACCGTCATGTAACATACCTTCAGATAGAGGCATGCCTATGCATTTCTCCCACTAGCATACATTCGATATTGCATGAACGCCTGGCCTCAAAAAAAGGCTCGTGTGGATTGATGTAAAGAAATGCTGAAAAAATACGATCGCAGTGCTTCAAAAGACGTATAAGAGCGTCACAGGTGATGAATCATGGATCTATGTGTATGAGCCCGAAACAAAACAGCAATCGACCGTGTGGGTCTTCCAAGACGAGCCAAATCCAACGAAAAACAAAAAAAAAACATTTTCGTTGATAAATATGCCTATTTTCATTACTAGGCCAGAAATATATATAGCAGCCCTCGTAATTATAGCAACTTTTCGATAAAATTTTTGTAGTACGATTTATTCTTTACTGCAAAGTAGGATCCAGGTTTCTGTGATCACCTCTTGATTCGACGATAATTTCTTCCCAGCGAGCATTATTTTGAGACATAAAATAATCGCTGGAGGCCAGATCTTCAGAATATAGTGGATATGAAAGCAATCGGAGCCCAATTCAAGGATTTTTGCCATGGTTTTCACTGACTTGTGACACGGTGTATTGCCTTGATTAAACAGTACTTTCGGCAATTTCGTTACAGCCGTCGTTGATGGTCCTTCCTTTTCCAAGATAGTCAAGAAAAATTATTCCATGCGCATACCAAAATACATACCCCATAACATGGGCCATGGTTTTTTTTTTTTTGCTTCAAAGTCTATTTTTTTTCCTTCAGAAATCAATTTCAGAAGACTGTAACTCACAAGCCGTTTGAGATATCGCTTTTAAATTTCAGTATGTTATTTTTAAAGCCTACCTATTAAAATATAAAAACAAAATATAGTTTTCTTTATTACACACTATTTTAGGTGCGTCTTCAATTAAAATAAGCAAAAGAACTACCAGAAAGTTACCTTGTACTCTACCAGAAAATTATCCTAAACTCTACTAGAAAGTTACCCTGTCGGAAATATTCAATCAAATTCGTTTTTACCACAGTTGGTTCTACGTAACCGAAGTAGATCCGAAGCAAAGGTCTACCAAGTCGCCAGTATTATACAAATATTATATATTCGTGGAAAGTTCTGTTATGTTACAACAACAACAACAGCTACATAACTCCTAATATACATAATAATAGAGACAAGGTCTAATATATTTTGCTTACTATCAAATTAGCTTTCGAATTTGTTATACATATAAACAAACCTTTTGAATTTAAATTGAAAACAAAAAATAAATAAATAATAAAATTAACTAGTTTGCAGTATAAATATCAAATAGTAATTAGAAAGGGAATCATTAAGCAATTTACCACTTTTGCTTAATTGCAGCATTTTTGTTTCATTATTTTTTGAATGGAAATAGGAAATTGATTATTGCTAACGGCGCAGCTCAAGGTTGAAAAATTCATTAACAGAATTTTGGTCTTGCATTTTTTTTAAACAACCTGCAGACATGCCTATAGGTATATGTATGTATATAAACATATACTATATATGAGAATGCTAATTTGTTAAACAAATAGAAGGAGTGTGTGTTGTTAATTTAAAATTTCTTAAAAATAAATTTTCTATAGAAAATAAAATAATTGCATATGTATATACCTATTTACATGTATGTAAAATATAATAAATAATAGGCACATAAGTGTGTATAGGTATTTATGCGAGCTTAAGTATGAAATATCGTACATTATAAAAAAAATCAAGGCGAACAAGCTTGATTACCGCAAGAAAAGCATTACATTACTTTACAATATAACAGTAATGCAGTAATTATAGCCCGCTGACAATGAAATTAAATGTAACTTAGTTATTTTTCAGGTTTTTTTCGTAATTCTTCGCAAAGCGTGTGCAACTGTCTTCAGCGTCGCTCTCACAAATCAGAAAACAGCTGAGCAAGACTGCGGCGGTGACAGTTGAATGTACTCCAGCGAAGAGCTATTGTCACAATTACTACGAGTAATTATATTATATATACATACATACATACATACATATATATATATATAACTGAGTAGTAGCAAACCCCTTAAAACTACGCAAGCTCAGCTGCTGCCATAAATACTACTTCTGGAACTCGAAGTCTCAAACAACCCTACATATATACATACTATACATACACACATCATAAACTTTCAACATTTCATTACCACTATGTGGTACTCATTCTCGATATATAATATATACCCACGAACACTTTAAACCTGTGTGCTGTCCCGACTAAGAAGTCTTGCGGTCAATTAACCTAAGTCAAGACAAGTTGGCAGCCGGCAACCACCGTAGACTGGTTACCACAGTGGCGAATGGAAAATAAAATCATCAAGTACACTTGTAAGTATAGAAATAGCGCTTAAGAAGTGAAAGAAACAAGTGCAGCAACAACAAGAAAAAAAATCACAAAAAAGTACTCGTAAGGCAGTCTTGGCTTTGTTGTCTGTCTGTTTGTCTGTCTCTCCCCTCAAACCAATTCTGATTTATGTTGTGTCACACACGTTCTTGTCTTGCCTTACAAACACACCGACCGTTCGAGCTTAACCGGCTAGAGGTGGCATGTCACATTTGTCATTAAAGTGGGCGCTCGCTGGGAATCGCTCGAAGGCCTATGACCGTAAGACGGCGTAGAATTTGTTGAGTCACACTGTTGACTGTGTTGACGTTTAGGAAATTGTGGGAAATGCGCGTAAATTACAAACTATTTGCTTTGTAGTAATTTGTTGTATGTGGAGAATAATTGTGTAAGATTAAAGTAGTAAAACTTTTACGAGGCATGACAATTAAGTAATGAGACTGATTCCATAATAACCGTATATTTAAAATTTATTCTACAACTTTGCCATCCCCTTCAAAGTAGTCCCCTTGGGCAGCTATACAGCGATTCCAACGCGTTTTCCATGATTCGTAACATTTCTGGAACGCTTCGACTGGGATGTCCGCGAGTACCCTCGTCACGGCCTGGATGTCCGTAATTGACTCAAAATGGGTTCCTTTGACCAACGATTTTGTTTTAGGAAAAAAAGTCACAGGGTGACATGTCAGGCGAATAAGGCGGCTGTTGCAACACGGCGATCCCTTTAGAGGCCAAATACTGGGACACGCTGAGGACGGTGTGGCACGGCGCGTTGTCGTGATGAAGGATCCAGTTACGAGGGATGTCTGGGCGCACCCAGTTGACTCGTTTTCGCAATCTTTCGAGTACTTGGCAATAGTAGACTTGATTCACAGTTTTCCCCGGTGGAACGAATTCTTTGTGGACGATTCCACGGTTATCAAAAAAGGCAATAATCATCGTTCGACTTGCTCATTCGAGCTTTTTTCGGGCGCGGGGCGCGCGGAGACAACCATTGTGAGCTTTGGAGTTTGGGGGCACGACTAAGAGCACTATCACCACACTCTTACAATTTTAGCGTACGTTTCCGAGGCTGTTTCGCCCAATCTGACGCAAAATTTTATCGCGACGCGTTGCTCTTGATTTCGTTTTTCCATTTTCGTGACGAGCACTACAAACACACGTCTAATCAACTTGACGCAGCAGGTGAACTGAACAAGCTAGAGCGATGGTACATATATCAATGGAGAGGGGAGGAATGCCGGAAAAAGAGAAAGAGAATTTCAAGGTCACAGGTTTACCACAAGCGTGGCAATAAAATCAGTCTCATTACTTAATTGTCAAACCTCGTAAATAAGAGTAAATAAATGGAATATGGAGAAACGAAAAGACGTAATTTAAGCGCGATTTAAAAAAAAAAATCTTGGATTACTCCAATTTTCCATCACACGTTTTAAGTCTTTTTAGGTTTTAGACCTTAGTGACTTCGTCGAATTTTTTTTGTGTGTAGTTTACAGTAACTTGAAATATTCATTTCGGCCAAAAAATGGAAATAAATTGTGAACATTTTTGCTTGATTATTTTTCACAACTTTCTAGGTGGATTAACTCAGCGACAGAGCATCATTGAACTAAACTAAATTTTAGGCGATGAAGCTACATCATAGCCCAGTGTCAATCGAAGGTATGTGAATTCAATCGAGGTCCTATATCACTCCAAGAGGGATTTCGTGAAGGTTGGTCGAGGGAACTGTTAATAAAATACAATAACGGTACTTCAAAACATGAAATCGTTACAGATGAAATATTGTGACTTTACGCGTATGTGTCCGTACGTAAAGACCAGTCGACTGTATCAGTGTTCAAATATGAGCCGAATCCTATAAAAGTTGTTCACGCACGAAAGTTCTGGAAATGGTTGCCTGAAACTTGAAACAAATGGACATATCGCAACCATATCACTAGAACAACGCAGAATAGTAAATTCTGAGCAGTGCACAATCATTTCTTTGCTTTGTCTTTGAAGAAATTAGGAAAACTAACCGCCGAAGACGGATCCGAATTAAATCATCTATTTGATGGGTAACCCACCATAAAGTCCTGACTTGGGTTTGAATGACTTCTTTTTATTCCCATACGTAAAAAATAAACTAAGAAGTCAATGGTTTTCGACACATAAAGAGGCGGTTGATGCGTTCAAAAGGCATGTTTTGGAGGTACCTAAATCAGAGTGGCAAAAGTGTTTCGACAATTGGTTCAAACGCTTACAAAAGTATATAGATCTTAATGGTGAATATTTTGAAAAACAATAGAGCGATTTTCGATCCTTAACATTTATTTTTGTTCTCTAATCCCCAAGTATAAAAGGGATCCTGAGTATTTATATAAATAATCAGCCTGACGAGCTGAGTCGATTTAGTCATGCTCATCTCACCGCCTGTATAAACGCGAACTAGTCTCTCAGTTTTTGAGTTATCGGTCTGAAATTTAGCAAACGTTCTTTTCTCTCAATGAAACTGCACATTTGTCGGAATCGCCAATATCAAACCACCATAGCCTGTAGCTACCATACAAACTAACGACCCCAACTGAGGTTCTTGTAAAGAAAACTTTTTTATTTGACAGGATGTCTTCATGAAATTTGGCATACACACATTATTTTTCGAGGCAAGTCAACAATATCAAAAAAAAATTCTTCAGCTGGGACAGTTAAAGCATATATATCATATAAATTGACAGATCAAAATCATGTTTAAAATCTTTCTACCCTTTATACTATAGAAAATACAACTGAGAAGGATATTTTAGCTTCAGTAGAACCGAATTAACGTTCCTTCTTCTTTTTATGCTGAATTTACAACACTGTGTTCCAGCATATAGAACGATTTTGTCAAATATGTCACATGATCCATATCACAGCTTTAACATTTTAGGCACAACAAACTTTTTAAAAATCCACATTTTGTTCAGCTGTCACTCAATGTGATTGAAATATATGCAAATTTGAAGGCATTAGGTTATTTATATTGTTATACAAAGTCATTATTTTGCCACCTTAGTTGTCATTCAATTGTCACAATTGCATTGATTGTTTGTTGATATTTATAAAATCAAGCTTAATTAATTTGAATCGTATTAAATTCAGCAAACTGTAAGTGATACGAAAAATTTGTGGCTTCACCCGTCATAATGTCAAATCGCATGGCACAGCAAGCACTATAACATATATTCGTCAATCATACAGCACGTCAAGCAGCCAATCAGGCAATCATCAGGCAATTCAGCTCAGTCAGCCACACAAACTAAAAACAGTAGCAATAATATCGGGTATCGCTTATGAAACCGGTTATTTAAGTAATTCAATTTTCATATAATGATTACGCCGTGATGCATGACAAAAAGGGCATTAATGGATTGTGACAAGTGCACAAAAAAAAATCAGAATATTGAAAGTTATTTTTGTAATCAATTATATGCGTGAGTATTGAAGCGTGGCATATAAAACTTATTTCAAAACTTTTTTTGTTCAAAAAAACTTGATTTAATTATCAATTTTACTTTTGTAAAATGAAGGATTATGATATTTTCATTTATTTGTTAGTAAATATTGTCAAAAATTGAGCTCCTATAATCTAAACTATGATAATTGGAGTCACAACATTTTCAAAAACTGGTTTCCAGCTGACATGGATAGTAAATTTATGGGATTAAAAGGAGTGCGCTTTCGATAACTCACAAAATGCATAGAAAAAACCGCCTAATTGTAGGCAACACTTTTCAAAATCACTGTAAAAAAGGAGTGCGACTTCGATAAATCAAGGAACAAACCGCCTAAATGTAGGCAACACTTTTCAAAATTACTTTAAAAATCATCAGAGATCGATTTTCTTTTATAATTTTCACAAATCATCATCAGAATGTCTTTAAGCTCAATTATTACTCACTTAATTTCCCTACTCACGTTGAAAGCTCACTCTCTCCGTTTTATGAAGCTTGTAAGTTTCTGCTTCGGTTAACAGCCACCCTCAAATTCCGTCTACGCCAAAGTCTGCGTCTACAACAGCCATTCGGTCGTTGGGAGTTCAGCGCGCTCGCACACTTCTCCCCCCTCACTTTACTTCACTGAATGCACTGTCTGGCCCGGAGTTTCCTCATCACTTTCATTCTCTTACGCTCATACTACGCTTATTTTCTCTTGTTTGTTTATATTATCGACCTTCGGAATACGGAAAATGCCGGCTGGCCGCCGGTTGTAAAAGTTTTACGCTTCCACTGATTCTCCGTATAATGTTTGTGTACCGGAAAGTATACAAAGGAAACATACATTTGGTTTTCCGGCTGCATAGACGACGCTACCCCCCAAAGTGAGTAAGTGGTAAGACCATAACAACCCCAACAGTTGCATTTGTCGTGTTTTTTTTTTTCGAATTCACCGCCAAGGCAACGTTCGACCGCCAGTTACCCCAACTTCAGGCGCCTTTAATAGATGATACTTTTGACTTTTGATATTCGTAACATTGTCTGCTGTCTGCGTGTATCCTTTATTCATTTCCCTGTTGGCGCTTTAGAAATTTATATAGTACATCCTTTCTGCAGAGGGCATTGGTTTCTTTATGCCTGCGTTGGCTTTCACTGCTGCGCTTTGTGTTGATATCAAAGCACTCACACTTCCTTGTGCGTTTCATAAGTTTACATGTAGAAATATGGCAACAAAGGGGCTTGCCAGGCGTCAGCTGGTACTGATTTCGATGTTGTTAATTTGTTTATTTTTTTATTGAAAATATGTTGCACGGATTTTAGTGGTGATTTTTGCTTTATAAAGTTTTTGTCATTGTTTACTCTTTTCAATATTTTTTGTTTGTCATGTAATCAGCAGTTATGAAGTTTTCAGAGGGTGGCTAAAAGTTGATTAAACAGTAATTAGCACTAATGTGACACAAATTGATTTACACAGTCCAGATGTTGAAACGAAGTTCAAAACCAACCCTCTTATGACAAATTGAGCAAAGACACAAACCATAATTAATTTACTCTAGAACTCTAGCTACCTAATAAATTGCCATAGATTTATGAGGATGATATGTAAGGTAAGTAAGTATTACAGTATAGATTCCGTATACCTTGAACACAGTAGAGGTACTTTTTTCTTGACACCCAGCATTTATTATAGGATAATATTCGACCAAATATATACCACGTTGACCACGTAGTGAAGAAAATATACCAGCCGTCGCTGAGAGTATACACGAAGATCGTGGAGAGTCGATTCGACGCCATTTGCAGCAACTCGGACTGACGTACGGAAGGATTTGGCGCATTTTACGTCGAGATCTTATATTGAAAGCGTACAAAAAAAAAAAAAAAACAACTTGTGCAAGAACTGAAGCCGCTCGGCCTTCTCAAGCGGCATTGTTTCGCTCTATGAACTCTTGGAAAGTTCCAAGAAGATCTGACGTTTTCGAGCCAAATTTTATTCAGAGATGAGGCCCATTTTTGGTTCAATGGGTATGTAAATAAGCAAAATGAGAAAAAGAACAACCTGAAGTGATTCAAGAGCTGCCAATTCATCCATAAAAAACAATGCTTTGGTGTAGTTTGTAGGCCGGTGGAATCATCAACTTACATTTCTTCAAAAATGATGCCGCTCAGAACGTAACTGTGATAACCGACTATTTGATGAATATTGAATTGAAGCTCGTGATCTCGGCGACATTTGGTTTCAACAAGACGGTGCCACTTCCCACACTTCGCACCAATCAATGAATTTATTGAGAGAACACTTCGGTGAGCAGATAATTTCACGTTTTGGGCCAAGATCATATGATATTTCACCGTTAGACTATTTCCTTTAGGGATATGGAAAGTCTAAAGGCTTTGCAGACAATCCCGCTTCGATTCAGGCTTTGGAGCAAAACATCACGCGTGTCATTCGCCAGTTACCCGTCGAAATGAGCGAACAAGTCATCGAAAAAGGGACTCAACGGATGAACCATCTAAGACCAGGCCGCGGCCAACATTTTAAAGACATAATCTTCGAAAAATAAATGCCAAAGGAAGGGGTTCTTTCGAATGATAATAAACATTCCCCATTAAATTTGAAGTTTCTGTGCTTTTTCTTTAAAAAAGTAGGGAACCCTGAAGTGGAATAAATTCCACAATAAATTGATAAAACAATATGTATATGCCAAATATTTCTTAGATGTCTTGTCAATAAAAGAATATTTTCAATTCAGAACTTATTTATGATCGGCCAATTTGTAAGGCAACTATATCCCAAAGCGATCCGTAACCAGCGCTTAAAACAAATGAGCATCATCTTGAGCAGAAAAGCACTGCTGCTTTACAATTATTATTTAGATTTATTACTCTGCGAATCATCGATAAAAATAGCCACACTTTGTTTACCGAAGCTAAAATTTACTGTTCCACTAGGGTTTATTTTTAAAATTCATACAAAAATTTGACATTGTTGTTTGTTTACGAACAACACATACATTTTAATAAAACGTCACTGCCTGCATTGTTACTAAACCGCTTGTTGATTTTGTTGTATAAGTTATTATATTGCGCTCGAATGCAGCATTGCAACAACAACAGCAACAGCTCTACCGTGTGCATGGCTTAGCCAAGCAGCCCGCCAAAAGCCTAACTCGGCGCACGAGTTCATCGCTTGCCAAACAACAGCTTCACCATGCGCTTGGGTTAACAACAACAGCAACAGCTCTACCGTGTGCATGGCTTAGCCAAGCAGCCCGCCAAAAGCCCAACTCGGCGCACGAGTTCATCGCTTGCCAAACAACAGCTTCACCATGCGCTTGGGTTAACAACAACACCTCATTAGACGAGAGGGTATTTAAGGCTGCGCTGTTAGCATAACAGGACAGTTCTTCGGGACAACTCAGGAGTTAAACCTAACTTGCTTAACTGGCGCCCAACTTACGGGAACGAACACAAAAATAAATCCTTATATAAAGGATATAAAATCGTGCCCACAAATATTTAGTGATTTTAAACCAAAAAAAATCTTTATAAAAACGTTTATAATATCCTTAAAAAGAAGAAGAACAAATGTGTTTGAAATTTGCGTCCCTTTAAATAAATTTTGCGAAGCTGAAAAAAGCAACGAAAATATTTGACAACGGATGAACTGAGTGAAAATGAAAAAGTGTGTAATAAACAAAAAAACTTATAATTAACCTAAAAAGTTGCAAAAATTTAGAAACTCTAAAAACAAAGTGAGAATTTCAAAAAAAAACAACAACCTCAATTTTGGGCATCAACGTATCATCGTATCAACAACAAAGAGGACAACTTTAATTAGCAGAAAACTACAATAGAACATCCGTGGTTGCCGTAAAATTCCAGAGGTTTCGCAAACACGAATATTTATGACATTTAAGTGTAGATATATGTATGTATTTAACAATTTCTTGTATTTAGTAAAATTATTTCTTTAATAGTCAACATACCGTTTGTAAACTTATTGTTGTCTAAATACAAAAAAAATGGATCAAAGTACTGTTATGAGTTTAGTTGAATCGGCGGTAGAAGTAGTTCATCAACATTTCAATAGACAGATTGCGGATTTAACTCAGACAATTCAGAGCATTTTACCTCAAAAAATAGAGGTAGCCAGGCCTGTAACGATTGTCGAAGGTGTACAAAGTACCCATACCGATTTGAGTTTAATCAAATCTCTACCAGAGTTTAGAGGTAAAATTACAGAATATCCAGCATGGAGAGAAGCGGCAAAGTTCGCGTTAAGTTATTATAATGAAGGATCCGAGTCGTATTATATCGCGATGGGTATTTTACGCAACAAAATAACATCTGCAGCTAACGAAAATCTTAGTGCGTTTAACACGCCACTTAATTTTAAGGCAATAATTTCTAGACTAGATCAGTTATATGCAGATAAGCGACCCCTTCACATATTAGAAAACCAACTCAACACGTTGAGGCAGGGAAAAATGTCTATAAACGAGTATTATGACGCGGTTGATAGGCAACTTACACTGATAGTGAACAAAAATATTATGACATACAGTGGCAATGAGGGGCTCACCAATGCATTCAACGAGAAGGCTAGGGAAAATGCGTTGAGAGTCTTTATTTCTGGCCTCAGACGTCCACTTTGTGACACTCTATTTTCAGCGAACCCATCAGACTTACCCAGCGCCCTTGCCGCAGCACAAGAGTTGCAGCACAATCGCGAAAGATACCAATTTGCACATACATATGCGACTGGAAGATTGCCACCAGTTTATCAAACTACACCTTTTTCTACCAATTTTACTAACACAGTCCTTCAACGGAATCAAACAATTCAAAATGGTTCAATACAAAATTCCATCCCCATGGAGGTTGATGAGGAAAGCTCTTATTTCAGGAGACATCCACAGTTCAGAAACAACCCTGCTGTTCAGTCAAATCGTGGTTTCCAACAACAACCAATGCAACGAGGAAATATGTCGAATTCATTCCAGCAGCGGTCACGGCAACAAACCTACAACCTTTCTAAACCTCAACAAGAATGCAGCTTTCATAAGAGACCTCATGTTCAGAGTAATAAAATTTCTATACAGGCCCCTTTGCATAAAGTCCAACGGATCAACGCAATGGAAAATGAACCTTATTTCTCTGAAGGTGAAGGTACGGAATTCGAAGAACAACATCAGCCATATCCCTTTGAAAATCAATCGCTAGATGAAGTAAATTTTTTAGGCTAAGGTCTAACTTGCCGTTCATAACTCGAACTTTACCGAACGGGCAAGTTCTTAATATCTTAATAGACACGGGAACAGCGAAAAACTATATAAAGAAATATAAATTCCTGAAAGGTATAACCAAAATAAATGACCCCTTTCATCTAAAATCTATAAATGGGGTAAATAAAATTTCCGAAAAATGTAAAGTCAATATTATAGGAACAACGGACACCTTTTATATCTTACCGCAATTAGATTCCTTTGATGGAATCATCGGATATGATTTATTGAAAGATATCCATGCCATAATTGACACAAAAGCTGGACTCATTTTCCATAAAAATGGAAAAGAGGTTCTCAACTTTTTTCAGTGTCAACAAGTAAACATGACGATATCAAAGACAATAGAAATGCCTTGCAGTATAGAAACACTTATTAAACGTAACTTTAATGCATTTGCGAATCCTAATAGATCACTTCCATATAACACAAACGTAATAGCAACAATAGATACTATAACCGACAATCCCATTTATTCAAGAAGCTACCCTTACCCAATATCCGCGGCAAATTTTATAAACAAGGAAATAGAATCTCTACTTAAAGATGGCATAATTAGAAAATCATACTCACCCTATAATTCACCTGTTCATGTAGTTTCGAAAAAGGGCTTAGACGATGAAGGGAAACAAAATTTAAGAATGGTCATCGATTTTCGAAAGCTAAATGAACAAACTACATCGGATAAATACCCGATCCCAGACACTAGTGTAATACTTTCAAATTTGGGAAAATCGAAATTATTTACCACACTCGATCTGAAGTCTGGCTTTCATCAGATTTGCCTTTCAGAAAAAGATAGGTGCAAAACAGCTTTCAGCGTAAACAACGGCAAGTATGAATTTTGTCGATTGCCCTTTGGCTTAAAAAATGCACCAAGCATATTCCAGAGGGCCATAGATGACGTTTTACGGGAAGATATTGGAAAAATATGCCATGTTTACGTTGATGACATCATAGTTTTCTCATCTGATGAAAATTCACACTATAAACACGTTGATTCCATATTAAAAAAAATTGAGGGAGCAGGAATGCGAGTGTCCTTAGAGAAAACCAAATTTTTAAAAGAGGAAGTCGAATTCTTAGGTTTCAGCGTCTCATACAAAGGTATCCGAACATGTCCCAGCAAAGTCGAGGCAATCCTAAATTATCAAGAGCCGAAATCATTGAGATCCTTACGTTCGTTTTTGGGTCTTTCCGGTTATTACCGCAGATTTATAAAGGACTATGCCCATATATCTAAACCCCTTACAAAATATTTAAGAGGTGAAAATGGCCATGTTAATAGTAGGCATTCTAAAAAAATTAATATATCACTCGACGAAGATGCAATCGCTGCCTTTAATAAGCTTAAGGGTATTTTGGCTTCAGAAGATGTCCTTCTTCAACATCCAGATTACACTAAGCCATTCGAAATAACCACAGATGCTTCCTCCGTCGCCTTAGGTGCTGTACTTTCCCAAAATGGTAAGCCGATAACAATGATATCTCGTACTTTATCTAAAACAGAAGAAAACTACGCCACGAACGAACGCGAGCTTCTGGCAATAGTTTGGGCCTTTCAAAAGTTAAGGCATTATTTGTACGGTATCAAAAACATTCACATTTACACGGACCATCAACCATTGACGTTTGCCATATCGGATAGAAATCCTAATTCAAAAATTAAAAGGTGGACTGCATTTATAAACTCGTTTGCACCAAAATACTTCTATAAACCTGGCAAAGAGAACAAAGTGGCCGACGCACTTTCACGCCAGTACATTCACAACCTCGACGACTCAATATCGACGGCTCACAGTGAGATTTCTCTTTCAGGTGTAATAAAAAGCATCAAAAATCCTGTCAACCAATTTAAAGCCCAATTAGTACTCTTACCATCCGAAGTTAACAGCAAGTCTACGAAAATTTTATTTCAAAAACTCATTAGGCATACCATAAATTTTAAAAGCGCAGAATTTCTTTTACAATCCTTACGGGAAAAGATAAATCCAAACGTAGTTAATGGAATCTATTGTGAACTTGAGACTTTAGGCCGAGTACAATCATTACTTCTGTCAAACTTTCCAGGTGTAAAATTCGTGCACACCGAAAAATTAGTAATAGATCTGATCAAAAAAGAAGATCAAATCGAGGCTGCTACCATGGAACATAATAGAGCTCACCGCTCAATCCAAGAGAACTACAAACAATTGATTTCAGAATATTTTTTTCCAGAAATTAAGAAGACTTTAACAACAATAGCCAAGAATTGTAGAACATGTTTGGAAAACAAATACAATAGACACCCACCAAAAACAGAAGTAGGCAAAACACCAATACCAGAATATCCCGGACAAATCCTTCACATGGATATATTTTCTGTAGACAGATTTCATTTCTTTACCTGTATAGATAAGTTTTCTAAATTCACAGTCACAATTCCGATCGACTCCAGATCAACAATTGATATAAAAAGTGCACTGCTAATCGTACTAAACAAGTTTAGAAAAACGAAGTTAATTGTTTCCGATAATGAAAAATCCTTTCAATCGAATACAGTAGCCAATTTGTTGAAAGACCAATTCGGAATCGAGCAATTTTTTATACCAACCTTGCATAGTAAAAGTAATGGCCAAATAGAGAGAACGCATTCCACCTTGGCAGAAATCGCACGATGTATAAAAGCAGAACAAAACATAACGGATATTAAAGAATTAATCTTACTTGCAACGCATAAGTATAACAACTCAATACATTCGACCGTCGATGCCAAACCGATAGATATAATAAATAATTTTTCAAAAGATCATCTAGACTCAATTAAGGTAGCACTACATACTGCACAAGAAAATATTATTAAAAAATCTAAAGTTGATCAAAGGACGTTTAAAGAAGGTGAAAAAGTTTACGTTCGCCGCAATAAACGACTTGGAAATAAATTAAATAAGATTTACGTTGAAAACGTAGTACAGAAGGATTTAGGAACAACCGTGTTAATAAATGGTAAAAAAGTACACAAAGATAATATACGCTGATCTTCACCATCACTAATATGACGCAAATCAACAAGTCAAATTGTTCATGAAAAATATTTCTGCAAGTTCTGTTTAAGGACTCTATACTTTTTTAAAAAATTTTTCAAAGAGTTCAACTACTTCTACCAACGATACTAGAAATTTATTTAATTAAACGGAAATATTATTAAATGTTAACTACAAAAATGAAAAACATGCTATGTAAAAATACAACAATCACAAGTAAAATTATAAAAGAGCAAAATCATTTGATAGGGAAATAGCATTAATAACTTATGCTTATTTTGCTTAAAACTTAATAATTTTCATTTAATTCCTGAAGATGTTACTTAATTTTTTGTGAAATACTTATCTTTGTTAAGTTACAAGCTACAAAAGTACGTATGTAAATGTACGGAAAATATCCAACAGAACATTATTTAAATTGTGGAGAAAAATTTAAATTTCTATGAGTTATAAGAACATAAGTAAATATTTCCAAGTCATTAGGTTAAGCAAAATTGAACTGATATGGTTATATTAGTTTTTGTAAAATAGTTAGTTTTGCTTAAGAACATAAGGTACAAAATGGAAACCATACACGATTCGTAGTAAACGTACATATGTATACGGAAAATATCATTTTCAACAGAAAGTTCTTAAAAAAAAAATGTTGCAAAACAATTTCTCTCTAAATCACTAGGTTAAGTAAAAACTGAATTTTTACTATTGTATTATATTTTTTTGTAAAATTGCTTATTTTGACTCAAACGGTATAAGATTCAAAATGAACATGACATACTATTAATTGTGAACATACATATGTATGCGAAAAATGTAATTTTCAAACATATATTTCTTAAGAATTTTGTATAAAAATGTATATTTACATGCAAACGTTGTAAGAAAAATAATTTAACATTTATAAGTCAGTGGGTAAGCAGAAATTGGATTACATTATTACGTTAGATAAAACAAAAAAACCCGTCGGATCAGGGACGTTCCGTATTTAAGAGGGGGAGGAGTTATTATATTGCGCTCGAATGCAGCATTGCAACAACAACAGCAACAGCTCTACCGTGTGCATGGCTTAGCCAAGCAGCCCGCCAAAAGCCTAACTCGGCGCACGAGTTCATCGCTTGCCAAACAACAGCTTCACCATGCGCTTGGGTTAACAACAACAGCAACAGCTCTACCGTGTGCATGGCTTAGCCAAGCAGCCCGCCAAAAGCCCAACTCGGCGCACGAGTTCATCGCTTGCCAAACAACAGCTTCACCATGCGCTTGGGTTAACAACAACACCTCATTAGACGAGAGGGTATTTAAGGCTGCGCTGTTAGCATAACAGGACAGTTCTTCGGGACAACTCAGGAGTTAAACCTAACTTGCTTAACTTATATTTTATGATAAAATTATTTGTTGACAATTTTTCCGCAGAAAAACTAGCCTTATCGCTATAAATTAATAACATTAATATTTTTTATGTACCAAAGTTTATATATAGATTGGCTAAAACTAAAAATTCTTTTACTTTCTTTGCTGCAGTGTTGTAAATATTGGTGAGCGCTGAATCTCGTGTACGAAATGTTATATAAATATATTTACAAAGACGCGAGTGATAAAATCCACCGCCGACAATGAGGCATTTTGTAGACGTAACTTAAGTAAATATGCTAATATTTGCGCATAAAACTCACGTTTTCAGTTCCGCTTACATCGGATGATTAACCGGCTTCGTTACACTAACGACTCTCCCGAAAAAAATTTGCTTCTAAGAGCAACAACAGTGTTAGGCACGTGAATCCAATAAGAGAGTGTATTTGAATATCTCACTACACTTGTGTAACCGCTTGTTGTTCTGTCTCTCTGTTTGATTATGCCAGACTGCTTGATTTATGCCAGTTGTTTGTTCGATTCGCTAGTTTCCAACGTTTGACTGATCGAAAGCAGCTTACGTGTTTATCTTCTTATGAATCATATGTACTTTAATATATAACTGCATTTTTTTTATCTAGTGAGCACTCATTTGATCAAAAAGTTATCCTCAAAATCCGGTTAATTTTCTATTAATACGGATTCAACCAATTGGGGATGACCTCACTACACTTGATTTATCTCCGCCATGAAAGTAAATATTATGGAAAGAGTTATGCACGTTTATCACGACATCGCGTAGTGTTGTTATTCTAAAGATCTGCAGAGTAACGGCAAACATATATGTACATAACAACAAAACCAATGACAAGTTGTAAAAAAAATCACGAAAGGCGTAAGGTGATAAGAGTTTAGACAACAAGCTCTTTTACGTACATATTAATGTGAAAAACGAGGGAGGATAAGAAAGTGGCCTTATCTACTGACTACTTTTCTCGAAATTCGCGAAATTCGTATTCTTTTACGAGTTAACAGTCCAGTACTTCGTTCTTGTCTTATTAAACATATTTACCCCGATTTAAGCTGGGTGCCATACATGAACTTGATTTTGTTCGGTCAGTTTGTATGGTGGCTATAGTTGTCCGATCTGAAATTTATTTTTCGGAAATTGTAGCGTGGCCTTGGGCCTCAAAGTATTCCACATAAGGACTGGATTTTGGTGGATATGGGAGTATGTGTGTACTGCTGCCCAAGGTATCTCTTAGAGCTTCGAATGTACTTATGACGGAAGATCAGTATTCCAAAGCAACCTTAGTCTTAATCTTCGATAAAAAAAGGAAGTCTACTACTTACTTTTCAAATTCTAGAAATACCCAGCCCAATTCTACCAAGTTCGTTAGAGTTTTCTTCTAAGACTCGAAAGCTTTTGTGATTGTCAGACAGATGAATAATTCTTACACGATTATATTATATGCTTTCGGTCACAGCGTTCTATGATCAAACCTGAGAAGACAGTAGAACGAACCATAATTCAACAGTAGGGAAGGAGGTTATTAAGAAAATGGCGGTTTCCATGAAAGTCCGGTCTACGAAAATGGAACGGACTCGATTTTTATCCGATCGAGGCATACTTAATCCAGTGCTTCTGTGGGAGAAATATGAGAGAGTGGATTAGGTTTTCGATTTTTTCTTCTACTAAAATAGAAATCGGTCGCGTATTGTTAACTCGACAGCGTTGCTCAAAACTGTTTTAGGAATGTTTTCTGCCCTACAACAAGGAGAAAAATATTCAGAAGTCCATTATCCTTAACCCGGTAGGATATTGCTGCCGCCGTAAACTTTCAACTTATTCCCTATCAAATCACCAAAGCTTCGACAAACCATACATTTTTAGCGCGAATCCAGACCTTCATTGAATACCGTATGTGGTTTATATCAAAAACTTTTCGGTCCACCCTTGTAGCCTCGTGTTATTGAATAACGAGATGTGCGAGCTAAAACAATCAAACCTCAAAGAAGTGTCTGCTCTTTTGAAAATATTAGAGTAGGCTGTTTACTGACCAACTCTTTGTCACAGATAACGCCTGATAAGGTGAGTAAGCGTTGGGCTACGAATATACGCAGCCGCTAAGTAATATAAAAAACCCTCTTCCTGCTTAGCGACCAACATAGTTTTGCGAAATTCGAACGACGAGCAACAACTCGACGCACGGAGAGAATAAAACGAATAATTGCACGAAAAGTTTATTACAAGCCGCAGACTTGGAGTACTACGTGACCGCATTAAAGGCAACTAGCGCCGATCATATAGTGAAATTACGCAAAAATCGTCGACGCGAAGCGAGACAACATGCTAAGATTGGCAATAGCAATACTACTGACAGCCGCGCTGCAACCGGTCATGTCACAATTGCCGCACAGCGCAGGACTAGCATCCCAACAGGGCTTGGCACGTCTGCTATTCACCTCGCGACTTACGGCGCTGAACCCGCAAGTGTCGGTGGCGTGTTTCACCGATTACATCGGGCATTCAAATTCGATCAGCGAAGCTTACGGTCAGGACTACAAACAATGCCTGCTCGAAGCGAGCGAGGAACGCAAACAAATTGACGATGATTCGGCGAAAGAGCGGCAGGAAGTTGTGGATGCAGCCGAGGCGGTATGCAGCAGTTTACGCACTTGTAATGAGCTCAACAATACTTTGGAACTGTTCAACTGTCACACGAAAATTGTGAGTATATTTTAAGATATGCTGTAGAGTTGGGAAAGGTTGGGCGGTAGTATTAGTGTCGGAAAACGTAGTTGGGAATATCTGAATGTGATAGCTTTAAATATCTCCCCAGGGTTTTGTGCTGGGTTCGGGACCCGCACGTAAAAAACACCTCAATGAAAAGGACACGACAGCCTAATGCCGTTTTAAACCGTGTAAGTGGTGTCAACGCCAATAAAGAAGAAGATAACCTCAAATTTCTATGAACCACCCTTGTAGCCTCATAGCCCGAAATCGACTTTTATGGCTTCATTATTTGGTCTTCCCAAAGCCGACAAGAAATTACCTTAATTTATAAGTGATTGAAAACAGTAATTCGGTTAGTTTCGGGTATTTTTCCCGTTACCTGTGAAACTTTCGGGTATTTCTTTTTGACTTTTCATTACCGAAATCCATTTTATATAGCCGCAGGAATTCCGAGTGAAAAACGATGTTAAAGAGCGATTTACAGGCAGTAGGGTAAACCCTAATCATGGTCGATAAACTAGAGACGTATAGCTAATTTTAATACAACAATTTAACTGGGTTATCACTACTGACTCATCCTGTTACAGTCTCTCATATGTAAATACTACATAGCACTTTGCCTCGAAAAGAGATACTGACACAAACATACGAGTTCCTTTATGGTTACTGAAGATTTCACAGTTTTAGGTGTTTCATAAAGCAAGTTTTTTTTATACACTATCGAAGCGCAGCATATAAAGGTGGGGGTGAAGGCGGCCTAGAGTCAATATCGCCGGATAGAAGGGGCTTAAGAGTACGAGATAAATGTTTTTCTATTTCCAGTTCAGTCAGTCTCCTATAAACTATTTCCTATACAAATTTATTTCATCCACAGGGCAGTGCAACCACCAAGGCCACATACAGCATATCGGGTAATGCCTCCGAACATGCGACCGTGTTGCAAGAGCGCTATCGTCGCGTCGAACTGCATCATCAGCAGTGTTGCCAACGCGCTGAGCGCCGCTATGTGGCGGATACTGCAAGTAACTATAACTACTTGCAGGCCTGTCTGGATGGACAGGTGCAGCCAACCACAAGTTCCACCACAACAACAACAGTACCAACGACTAGTTCCACAACCATAACAACAACAACGACAACCACTGAAGCACCAGCACCAACGCCAGCGCCGACGACGTTACAATCATCACCCTCTGCAGTCTACGATGAACTAACGACCACTGAGCAGTCCCAAAACATACAACAACAAGTAGCACAGATTTTAAACTTGTTAAATTGACCGCCGGTAAAATCAAGGGATTCTTCGGCGGTTAAATAATACCAAAAAGCTAGTGAGGTTAAGCGAATAGGATTTTAAGGAAGAAATAAACGAAAAAAAAAAAAATGTGTAGAAAAATTAATTGTTTGTTGTTTTCGTTTTTGGTCGTCTTTTTTTTAATTTTTTAGACTTTTTCTCAAATTGTTTCAAAATTTTTCTCCGAGTGTGTTGGCAATTTTCGCCAATTTCGCAGTAATACAATATTGGCACGTTTGCAAACACACAAATCCAGTCAAGTGCACTTCAAAGCTTAGTTAAGTGTCGTACGGAAAATCAACCCTGCTTCACAACGAACTGTCAAATCAGCACAAAAAGGGATTATAAGCTCGCTTTGTTCAAGAAGTGTAAATATTTTCCAAATTAACAAGACAAATGCAAATGCGAATTGTTTTTGCAAATTCAGCGCGTGACTCGGCTGCATCTTTCACAACCCCAACGCAGTCTAGTCGGAGCAAATCTTTGCTTTGGTCACGGCTGTCGGCTGCTTTATCTATGCATTTCCGTTTGAAATTTTCAGCTGGGTTTATTTATTGCTCACGTGTCACTTTTTATGCAAACATATATATATATACCGATCATTAGCTAAGTATGTATGTAAACATTTGTTTTTACTTTGACTCACACCAAATATTAGCTGCCACATTTTGCACCATTTTCTAGCGTAAATTCTGGGCGAAGAAAACAGTCTTCTTTTTTTTTGGTTTAGCGTCACTTACCTGCAAAGAAAAGAGGAAAAAAATCAAATTAAATATTTTGTTAGATAAAAATATTTTTAATAAATTGTTATCGAATTATACTAACAAGCGGAGAGGAAGTTAACTTTGGTGCATGTGTTAGGAAAATATTTGCGAACAAAATGACGTCAGCGCATATTTTGCATAGCAAGTTAGCGATAACATTTGAAAACAATTATTTTCTATTTTTTTTGTTTTTGGAATATCGAAACAACACGTGCAGAAGAAAGCGCTCAGCGTTGTGTACATACCTATGTACATATCTATGTACCACCAGAGAGAGAGTTTTAACGCTTGTCAGGAGAATTACGAAGAAGTATAGGATAGCATTTAGAGAGTACTATTGACTAGTCGAAAAAATCATTTCGTATTTTCAATCAAACTTCAACTTATTTTTTTATAATTATAATGAACTTTAATGAAACAAATACATATGTACCATTTTGGTCGACCACGTTTTGCCATTTTTCCGCTAGAGACAATATTCTAACAGTGGAAAATTTTTGTTTTCTCGGCGACAAGTAATTTTCACAGGCTTCTCTTGATTAAGGGAGTTCTGCATTGACCGAAACAAATGGTAGTCCGATGATGCAAGGTCAGGGCTATATGGTGGACGCATCAAAACTTCCCAGCCAAGCTCTCCCAGTTTTTGCCGAGGCAGCAAAGAAGTGTGTTGCCTAGCGTTTTTTTGATGAAAGACTTCTGTTGATCAATTCTGACCGTTTTTTCGATTGCTTGCTTCAATCTCAGCAGTTGTCAACCAGGCTGTAGCAGCTCATAGGGGATGATTCCTTTCCAATCCCACCAAACACTCAACATAACCTTTCAAGGCTTCAATTCTGGCTTTGCGACCATTTGTTGAGCTTCACCACGTTTGGATCATGATCTTTTTCGCACATTATTGTCATATTTGATCCGCTTTTCGTCTCCTGTTACCATTCGTTTCAGCAAAGAATCGCACAATTCATGTGGTGCCCTAACATCGAGCTTCTTTTCGTAGCCAGCTTTTTTTTAAATGGTTGAAACCCGTTTTATGATGAATGCTAAGTTCCTTAGCGATGTCTTGGTTGCTTATGTGACAGTCCTGGTCAATCTTTCCCATAATTTCATTGACTTTTTCAACGATAGGTCGACCAGAGCGAGGTGCATCTTTCACATCGAAAATTCCAGAACGGAATACAGCATCGTCTCCATAGATTTCACTAATTTTATTAATGGCTTGCGTGGTATTATTCCCATTTTTATACAAAAATTTCAAAATATAGCGAATTTCTTCATTATTTTCACGCGCTGTAACTTTATTTTCAACTTACCCGAATTCAATTTTTTTTTTTTGTAAAATGAAACTTAAAATCACACCTTTCCAACACTATATTGACACAATGTGATTGCTAGCACTGGAGATATACGACTTCAACGACATCTATTGACAAAATACGAAAAGACTTTTTCGACTACCCAATATACTCACATATTCTACGCTGCCGAAGAAGAAGAACGAAATACCGTAGAAAATCAAATAAACAATCTTTACCATTACCAATTACTACTTTGGAGAGGGGTAACTTGCGTTAAGACAAAAAAATGTTCGGTAAAAACTTTGAATTAATATCTGAAGCTCTTCATTGATCATTTTTTGAATGAAATGATGCTCTCTATTGGAGATTTATAAAACAGCTGTTTTTGACAAATCGATCGAATCTGTAGCTTTTTTCCCGCCACAACTCTATTGGATCGGCTTCGGCAGCCTCACTCCTCTTTCCTTTTTTGATACTATTTTCTGCCATTTTTACTTATACACTTGATATTTCTTTAATTTTTAGCTTTTCATTTTATTTGTTTGTTTAAATTTTTTCACTTTGACAGTTTGTTGTGTCTAAATCAGCTGTGATCATGTGATAAATTTCCCTACTGATTAACAATTGGGGTTAAATCAGAGTGGCACAGGGAGTTTTCGAGTAGATTAGCTTCAAATATCCTCGATGAGGAGAATAACAAGTGTCATTTCTATATGAAGAAATCTTTCTAAATCTAGTAGATTATTGAGATAATTTACTCGACAGCCTAAACCTCATGATTAAGTGTCTGTCGAAACTTGGTATAAGGTTGAATTTAAAGCTTTTGACGTTTTAGAAAATAAATAAAGACTCAAATGACATTACAAAATAATTAATTTAAATTATGATATTTCATTCTTAAATATTTAATAACAAATTATGATACACCAATGCCAGATGGTATTAAATATAAATAAAATATTTTGTTTACTTTCATTAAAGTATCGGTTCGTATTAAGTGCACCTAAATTGACCCATTTTCCAAACTATTAATTCGAAAAATATCGAAATAAGCCCAGTTGTGAAGCATCCAACTGTGCGATTTTAAGGTCTTTACTTTTCAAAGAAATCAATCAATCAGCCTTCAAACAAACTGCTTCTCAGTCAGTTATAAATAGTTGTCAGAATTAAAAAAAAAAGAATACATGGTCTTAGTAGGATTGGATGATTAAAAAGTAAATAAAGATTATTATTAATTTAAGCCAGATAATTTCGACATTGAAAACAATAAGATATAAGAATTAAGAAGGCAAGCGCCTAAGCAAAGCCACATTTATCTTATAATTAAACATCCAATTCGTTATTTTTGCTTTGGCATCTCGAAATATGTATATATGTATATTCCTGGCATACAAATAATATATATATGTATACATATATACTTATGTATGTATATTAATTAGAAAATAAGAAGTTTAAAAGCTTAGAAGAGCAACAACAATTGCACACGCACATTCAAATTATGAACCCATTTATCGCAAGAACCGTAATTAATCTTCATCGAAATGAATTGAAAATATAATCAGCAAATTTGATAGATGTGGAGCAATGATAGACACAATTTGCTCTTTTTTTGTAATTATGTAAGATATATTTTCAGCATTCCGACTTAAATAGCGAATGAACCAAGGTTTTTTTTCTAAAGTAATAGTGAAATAATACTCGTTTTCCTAAGTCTTCCTAAGTGAGTAGTACTAAGTGTCTTCAAGAATGAAAAAAAAAATTAATAAATAATTTTTTTAATTTAATATAAATTTGTTTCGAATATCAAAAAAAGCGATTTGAAACCCGATATTCAATTCAGTGAAGAAAATATAGCAGCCATAGTTGAGAGTGTACGCAAAAACCGTGGAGAGTCGATTTGAGATCATAAATTGAAATTGTTGAAAGTTAAAAGAAGATCCGAAATTTTCAGAAATTTTGTTCAGGGTATGTAAATTTCCGCATTTGCGACGAAGGGCAACCTGAATCCAGATCCAGAAAAAAAAACGATTTGGTGTGATTTGTGACCCGGTGGAATCCTCAGTCCATATTTCTTCAAAAATAATGCCGGTGAGAAAGTAACCGTCAATGACGACGGTTATGCCGCCATTGTAACCGACTATTTGATGTCTGAAATTTAAGCTTGTGATCTCGGTGACATTTGGTTTCAACAAAATGGAGGCACTTCAGACACTCAACGGATTGATTGAGAGAACACTACAGGGAGCAGATAGTTTTACGGTTTTTGGCCGGTCGATTGGCCACCAAGATCGGGCGATATCACTCCGTTAGACTTTTTGCTGTGGGATATGGAAAGTCTAAAATGTAAGCAAACAATCCCGCTTCGATTTCGGCCTTCATTCGCCAGTTACCAGTCGAATTGAACGAGTCATCGAAAATTGGACTCAACGAATAAGATAATCAACGAAGAGATAATCTTCAAAAACTAAATGCTAAGGAATGTTCTTTCGAATGATAATAACCATTCCCCATTAATTTTGAAGTTTCTGTGTTTTTTCTGTAAAAAATTAGGGTGATTTTCGTCCACACATTTTCTTACAAACTCGTCCGTTACAATTACAAACAATGGAGCAATTCAAATGCAACAAAGAAGAATAATTAAAATATGTACAGAACAATGGAGTTAAAAAGTTACAAGATCATCAGTACAAAAATTGTTGACTCGGCCGCAGATAAAAACAAAAACGACAACGAAATAAATTTCCAAATATTGCCATCAAACGATATATAGTATATATGTATATCTTATATTCACCCAGGTACTAAAAGGCGTACACACATACAAGCACATACATATGAATAAACATAATCATATCAATAATTGTGCGCATTTATGGTCAAAACTAGTATTAACCAATACACCAAATACATACAAAAACATCTAAATATACTTTGAAGTGTTTAGAAACGTGCAGTCATGGTCATGATCACTTCGGAATCGCTCCAAAAACATTGCTACACATGTACATATGTATATATATACAAACGAAGCTCGTCGACCGTTAAATTTACGAAAAAGCGTCGCCAGGAGGCGGCTAATATGGACATAAACTCGCCACAATACAAACCGCGGAACTGAGACTGAGACAAAGCAGGAAAATGGTTGAATATTCGTGCAACGGAAAAAACGCCGACAGTTAACGTTAAAAAGTAGAAGTGGGTCATTTTGAAAGCTAAATTGGTAAAAAATATATATATTGTCTTTTTT
Organism: Bactrocera zonata; assembly: GCA_037783105.1. NCBI lineage: Eukaryota > Metazoa > Arthropoda > Insecta > Diptera > Tephritidae > Bactrocera > Bactrocera zonata. Next base: position 1,366,726 of record JBAWJQ010005835.1, on the reverse strand, counting down.
ATGGTTTTTGATATTTTTGAGTAACTTCAGTCGCAGAGAAAAAACAATATCCTTCATGTCTGCATTTTTGACAGCATAAAGGGTATTAAAAGATCATTATCTTCATTTTGATCGGACAGTTTGGATGGCAGCTATATTATGTAATGGTTCGATTTGAGGAAGATATTCAGAGATTGTAGTGCTACCTTGGATAATAATCCATACCGAATTCCATGCCGATATTTCGCCAACTAAAGAAGTTTGCCATACAAGGACTTGTGTTTTATCGATCGGTTTGTATGGCAGCTAAATGCTATAGTAGTCCGATACCGGCACTTCCGACAAATAAGCAGCTTGTTCGGGATAAATGGAAGTGTGGAAATTTCGATATCGATATCTCAAACACTGAGAGACTAGTTCGCGTGTCAAAGTTTCCTTCTGGGTCTTTCAAACTTCATGGCATAGTATAAATATAAAAATAATATGCTCTAGATCTTAGAAAACACAGCCAGCAATTTTTTATGCTTTTATTCGGTCGAAATCTTGATCATTACAGCAATTGCATTTTTGTCAATCAATCATTTAAATTTTCAACGCAACAACTTAAAAGAACGACGTCTAGGTTTTCTTATAACTTAAAAATCTTCATTTTCCTGTAAGCAAAATTATATTAAAGATCTTCCATAAAATACGCTACGTAAATATGTCAAAAAAGTAAATACAACTTTCACATTAAATTTTGACTTGTATTTAATAACCAACGAATCACTGTTCCTCCCAGGTAAACAAGTAAGCGAACTGAGCCAGTTGTGTGACACAGCTTGACTCCAAACATCGCCGCCTATTTTTGTCGCAACAACTTGTATTTCTTTCGTATATGGGCTACAAAAGTGGCACGCTGCCACTTGCCGCCAAAAATGGCCATATTGAGAGCTTTGATAATGTAAACAACGAAAGTACGAGTTTGGAGTTAAAAAAGATTAAGATTATGTTTTAAGTAAAATATGCTTCAGTGTGAAGTACGCAGCTTCTTTGCAAGATATGATCGGCTGAAAGCATGCCCGAAGATTGGAACCTATGTATGTGTGCTCAAAAAAAGGAGGACTTCACAATTTGCACCAATTGCCGTAGGATAAGCCGCCTTAATATCGCATTTAGGGTCTTATCGAGCGTAGTGTGTGAAAGACTGAAGCCCACCGTCAACAAACTGATTGGACCTTGTCAGTCTGACTTTAGACTTGGAAAATATACCATTGACTAGATTTTCACTACCTCTACGTCGACTTTAAAGCCGCCTTCGACATCACGAAAAAGCCTGCTATCTCTGAATTTGGTATCCCCGCAAAGCTAATTCGACTGTGTAAGCTGACGTTGAGCAATACTAAAAGCTCCGCCAGGATCGGTAAGGACCTCACCGAGCCGTTCGATACCAAGCGAGGTTTCAGACAAGGAGACTCCTTATAGTGTGACTTCTTCAATCTATTGCTGGAGAAAATAATACGAGTCGCAGAGCTAAATAGAGAAGGTACAATCTTCTATAAGAGTGTATGATATTGATATCGTTGGCTTCAACAACCGCGCCGTTAGTTCTGCTTTGTCCGGACTGGATAAGGAAGCAAAGCATATGGGTCTGGTTGTGAACGAGGATAATACGAAATATCTCCTTTCATCAGACAAATTTCTTTAAATTCAATACTTGCCGGTGGAAGCAGAGGAAGAAGGAGACCTCCACCCCATTGAAAAGATCAGTAGGAGAAGAACCTGACTGCACTTATTATTTGGAATTGATGCCAAATAAACGTAATAGGTGTCTACACCAGAAAAGAAGAAGAAATCAGATCTCGTACACAATTGACCAGAAGTCGCAGCGCATTCCTTAACTTTCAATATAACCAGAACTCCGTTCCAGACTTTTCACTTCCAGATTATAAATCAATACGAAGAATGCCTCACAGTCATAACTGCTCAATTTTCTACTCGACTATTAAGCATTTCTAAGAACAATTTCGGCAGATATTCGCAAATGGCCAACAATCATGAAATTATATGCTCTTCAAGTATATATCTAACACACTCCACGCTGACATGACTGCTTGAAAATTGGCGGCGGCCTGGCCGAAGACAGAAGTCAGGCAACTGAAGGCGAGCGGGCGGGTTGAAAGCCAGTTGAAAACAAGCGACTGGCGGTTGATATAAGAAACACCTGCGTACAACAAGTGCTATTATTGCGTCAATTACAGTTTGGAGGCCTCTTAACTATGGCGAAACAGCGTCTAGCAATTGATGTCTGCTGGCATGGCGGTGTTACTGGGGCGCGTGCGCTTAACAAGTTCGCTTGTACACACACACAAAAGCTTATATAAATTACATACAAATGGACAAAGCCAACGCCTTTTCAAAACAACTCTGGCAATTGAGTATTTATTTGCGCCAACTGCGAATCTGGCTTGCCGCGCATGCGCAACAACTGCATTGCGGTTACACACATACCAATACACCTGTAAATACAAATATATAAATGAATGTGCTTGGCTTAAAGCTGTAAGAATTTGAAATATTTTCGCTTGTCTTGCCATTCGTCGTATTTGTCTATAAATTCTGCTTCTATATTGGCGCTTTTGTCGACTAATAATATTTACACGCTTCCAGCTTTGTATTTCGCTTTGTTAGTGTGTGTGTGTGTGTGTGTGTAATGCATGACCGTTGCAATTAAGTGTTGGCCAACGTCAGTGCCGCCAACGTGGAAATTTATGCGATAATTACAGTTGTTGTAATGGCCAGCGGTGCGATTCACGGCAATTGCTGCGCTGTGATCTTGACAATCGCTTGTAAATCATAGGAAATTGTTGTAGTTCAAGGCAAGATCGCGACAACTTGGCAGATGTCAGTGTCAAACCGAAGATGCGTTATGTTGGCAGGCAAATAAATATGTTTGTGATTATTGGTTCACTTGACTTTCGGGGAATTATACTCGCCTCAATTTTAAGATTGCGTATTTAAAGAATTTTCTTGAGGAATAGCTACATCATAAGCTATTTAACTAAATATTGTTGATATTATATGTTTTCCTAGGTTGCTTGGCACTAGAGGAGTCTGGAGGAGCTGTAAGCACGGTCAAGACGAAACGGGTTCATATTGAACTCTAGAATGGGCTAAGATTACTATAACTGAGTTAACTTTTTTCATACATAACCTAAAAAAGAAACGCAGAAGAAAAGTTCACGACAGCATAAGGAAGGGTGTCTACACGACTTAAATATATTTCGGACAGATTATCTTACAGATTCCGGATAAAGATTGTTATTGAAGAGAAAAACGTTACCGATGTGATCTACGACTTCAAAGCGCTCGGTTCTACGCTTAACGTTCTGTAAAGAATGTTTTTCGCGTGCTGCGCTCTAATTATGGTCAATATAATAGGCCTACCAAGCGTACTATATGCAACACCATCAGCCATCTTGAGACCCAGCATTCCTAATTGGATAATATTCGACCGAATAGACCAACCCTAGCTGATAGTGTACACGAAGAATGACAGCCGATTCCGCGCCGTTCGCAGCCACTCGGTTTGACGTGCAAGAACTGAAGCCGTCCAAGCGACATCGCTTTCCTCTATGGGCTCTTTAAAAGTTCCAAGAATATTCGGCGTTTTCGACCGAAATTTTTTTCTGCGATGCGGCCTACTTCTGGCTCAAAAAGTATGTCAACAAGCAAATTTGCCGCATTGTGGACGAAAAGCAATTTAAAGGGATTTAAGAGCTGTCATTTCATCCAGAAAAATCAACGGTTTGGTGTGGTTTGTGGGCCGATGGAATCATCGGTCCATATTTATTCCGGTGAGAACGTAACCGTCAATGGGGACCGTTATCGCGCCAAGATAACCGTTGCCTGAAATTGAAGCTCGTGATCTTGACGGCATTTGATTTCAACAAGACAGAGCTAATTCCCACACATCGCTTCAATCAATGGATTTATTGAAGAAACACTTCGGTAAGCAGATAATTTCACGCTTTGGGCCGTTCGATTGGGCACCAAGATCGTTTGATATCACATCGTTAGATTTTTTCCTAAGAGGATATGTAAAGTCTAAAGTCTATGCGAAGAATCATTTCAGTTAGTTAGACCGGATACTTTTGAGAACAACTTGTTCTAACAAAATATACTTTATTTCACTTTATCCGGGTATACCAAATCTGACCTAGACTAAATTTGTTGAATTTACTTTAATCAGCTAAGTTGTGAAGCAATCCTTTTACGATCTTTACTTGACATTGTTTTTTTAAAAGATTCTGAACTTTTGGTACCAGTCTAGTATTGACACACTTCATTGAGTCTTGAATCGATCCAAAAGAAATGTTGATCCTCTGCCATCAATCTGATGTCAAGACAACAATTTTCAAGAACATTTTTCTTTAACTTTTTCGATGTAATCGTCAAAAACAGAGATGGATGGACAAAGACATGAGACAAGTTGACTTCAAAACCTTCACTGAAGGCTTTATGCTACACAAAGGCTTCCTGTTCGTGATAAAGTAGACTGCCAAAAACACTTCTGCCACATTTTCATAGATTTTGTAGCCGTGATACTTTTGAATCAAGCATACTCGTTGTGCCTTTTTTATAACCCGAACAGAGCACATTAAGTTTGCCACACAGTTTATAACACTCAGAAGTAAATGTCGCAGAACGTATAAAATCAGAGTGACGAGCTGAGTCGATTTACCCATATCCGTCCGAATGCCTGTCTATCGGTACATACGCTAGCTAGCTCCACTGTTTTTAGGTATCGATCTGAAAAATCGTGATGAGCCGAGTCGAAATTGATTAGATCAGGAGGAAAGCTGGTTTCTTTAAGAGTAAACAAACCAATGTGGAAACTTGTCTAGGTTCAAAAACCTAGCAGAAATTCGAAACTTCCTTAAAATTTCCCCTGAAGTACTAAAAGATCTTCAGAGGCTCTGTGTTGAAGCAAAATTGCTACTACATATTCTAGATAGATTGATAGGAATACCATTCTAGTTCAACACCTGGTTTCAAATCGTATACTGATCTTATGAACCTTTCGTGACATTGAATAGTAGAGCTTGCCAACGAAAGCACGAGCTTATCTAGTCTTGTTTTCTAGCAAAACACCTGCTACTCTTGCTGCTGCCTTAAATGACCATTTAGCACACACAAGCATACATAGGGAAAGTGTACAGTTATTATGCCCATGGCACACGCGCTCGCAAAGCTACAACAAGCATTTATGAATAATTGCATATTTTAACCAAAAACGAGCAAGAGACCACCAAGAAAAAGAGCCAGCTTGAAGACTTTAAGTGTCTAAGTAGAAAACAATTTCGATGCCGTAGTAAATTACGACGAAAGACGAAGCGGCCCACACAATTGGCCGCACAGAGACCGCAACAACAAAGCGCCTGTCAAAGCGGCAACAACAACAACAACCAACTAAGCGCTGCAAATGCATGGCAGTATGTGTGTGTGTGTGGTTGCCATAAGTTTTGCATTTAAAAAGGCAACTCATGTGGTCAACCACTGCTCCGGTGGTTGTTGTTATTACGGCTAGTTAATGTAAAAAGATTACTTGCAGGTGGTAACTACACACACACACACACACAGAAGAGTGCCAGCAGGCCGCTTTATCGGAAAATTACAACAACACAATGGACAAGTAGAAAATAAATCAAGAAATCAAATAATAGAAGACCAACAAACACACTATAAAAAAATAGCAACACCAACAAGGCATAAGTGCATGTGCAACACACACACACACATATTTTATTTTATGTGTGCGGTGTGTGTTGCGCCTGCAGACTGGTTGTGCGAACTTTGAGGTCCAACGGCGACACTAAACCCGTTTGACGCCACCACAAACCAATAAAAGCATTATGAAGCATCAAAGTTGTTGCAGCAACAGGACCAGTGTGACAAGTGCAGGTGCCTTTGGCGCAACAACACTGCACGCCGAGCGCTGTGTGGGCTACATTTGGCAAGGAAAGTTTTTATGCGCATGCGCACCTCGGCCTGTTCCATTGAATCATTGAATGGCCGCGCTGTGTGCGTGTATGTGCATTCAAATGAGAGTTTCTACGCGAGTGGGTCGCCAAAATAAATGCATAAATGCATTTGCATTCAAATTGAGGTTACTTGCATTTTTGTTGGTCAAAAATACCAATTAAAATAAAATATAAAAATCAAAAAAAAATATTAAATAAAAAAATACATATAAAAAAAAAATTAAAAAAAAAAATAGAATATGAAAATAAAAAAAAAAAATATAAAAAAAGTAAAAAAGGGGAAAAAACATATAAAAACAATAAAGATAGAAATAAAAAAAAACTAAAAAAAAATTAAAAAACTTAAAAAAAAAGTTTTAAAAATATTAAAATTATATACAATTAACAAAATTAATAATATTAGACAAATTAACAAAAAAAATTTAAAAACTTTAAAATTAAAAATATTAACAAAAAATACTAAAATAAAATTAAACAAAACTAAAATTATAAATATTATAGAAATTAAAATAAAATAAAATTAATAACTAAAATAAAAATAAAATTAATAACAAAAAATTACACATATAAAAATCAAAAAAAGAAAAAAGAAAGGAATAAAAGGAAAAAACTTAAAAAATAATAATAAACATTGAAAAACAACAAAAACAAACTTTTAAAAAAATTAAACAAAACTAAAATTAAAAAAACCCTAAATCAAAAATAAAATAAAAATAATAATCAAGAGACTTAAGAAAAATTAAAATAAAATATAGAAAAAACAAATACAAAAAATAAAGACAGGAATAAAAAAAATAAAAAACAAGAAAAACTTAATAAAAAAAAAATAAAAAACAAAAAAAACGTAATAAAAAAAAATTAGAAAATAGTAAAAAAATAACAAAAAATATTAAAGCATTAAATTTTAAAAAAAAGCTAACAAAAATACATATAAAAAAGAATAACAATAAAAAAACTAACAAAAATTAAATTAAAAAATTAATAAAAATTAAAAATAATTATCAAGAGACTGGCATTTTTAAAGAAAATTTCTTGTTCGGTTTAAAGAAAAATATTCAATTCAGTCAAAAAGTTAGAAAATGTCTGTAAAAAAGTTAAATTTTTTTGGCTTAGTTTAATAATATTTTCTTGATTCATAAATAATATCTCTTTATGAGACCAAAGAACTTTTTGAAGATATTTAAACAACAGTTTATTTAAAATTAGTTATATGCGCCTAACAGTACGCAAATAGTATCAAATGTTGCCTACATTTAGGATTCAAACCAATTTTTGTGAAAATTCTACTTTTGGAAAACTGAAAGGATTGCAAACGTTTTCCGTTGCTTTTCGCTCGTAAAAAAAAATTACAAAATATACTTTTACTGTAATTTAATTCGTCGAAAAATGGTAAACCAAAGGAGTTTTTTAATTTTCAAGAGCTCTTCGAAGTCACAAATAAGAATAAAGTATCAATTGTCACAAACAAACTATTTTGGGGAGTCTACGTTATCACGAACATAAGTATTTGAGTGAAAGTCGTGATGTCAACGAAAACTTGCCTCATGCGAGCCGTCTATCTCCAATGTTAGTGTCTATAGTTGTCGAAAAAGTTAAAAAAAAAACAGTGCTTTAAAACCATCGTGTTTGTATTAGAGGGTCTCATAATCTTTTATGAATCCACTAAGCACATTTTGGTTAGTGTTTTGGGTATGAGACGTGACAATATCGCAGAAAAAAACAAAATTCGCTGAAGGGACTGAAGGCCATCCCAGTCAAGGGTCATAAGAAGACTACAAAAAATTGAATTAAGCATTGGAATGTATGTATTGGTGTCTATTTTGACGACGACAATAAAGAGTCCGGGTTAATTTTGATCAGATGGTATAAAAATCCTCAAAGCCCCATTTCACACTTAATTTTCTTGATATTCTTGATGCCTTTGAATTCTTTGATTATCTCTGAAATGACAACGTTGATGGCGATAATAGCTTTGATGACGTGAGACCAAATGATTTTGATGATCAAAATGGCGTAGTAAACTCCGTTAATATTGCAATTGTTGTAATTTGTTTCTGTTCTACCTCAAGCAAAGAGAATTCCTCACAATCTATCTACATAGATATGTATGTAATTCTCTGTATATATTTTATTGAAGTTGAACTTATAGTCAATAAGAACAACAGACAATAAAATAAAAAATAGCAATGCAATAAAAAAGCAAAATGCAAAAACAACAAGCAGACCTGAGTTGTTAGCTATAATCTCAGTGAGCAATTTGTATTGCAGTCAATTGTCAGCTGGTGTCTCGGACTTGTGATGAAATTGCTTTTGCAGAAAAGTCATTAAGCTTCGCTTTGCATGCGGTCAATACAATATTACAAAAACAACAACACGCATATAATAATAATAATAAACAAGTGGTTGCAGGTGTGCTTGGCTTTGTGTGCGTGCAAAAACTCCTCATCACAACAACGCTAGAAAGCACAGCAATTAACTTGTCAAGCAACTATTTATATAGGCGAGTGAGTATCACCTTCCCTGCCGATGCAGCAATTACATACTTATATAGCGAAATAAGTAGAAATCAACATATAAAAACTCAAGTAAATATGAGAGGATTGGACTTGTAAATTTTGACTTTTGCAATTTGTAAGCTCAATGAGTGGGGTAATGGATCTGCGAGGAACGTTTCTATAAATACTTGTATGAGAAAGCTTTATTATATCTTTGAATTGTTTGAATCTCAAAACAATAAATTTTTCAGCAAGAAAGAGTAATTAAAAATGAATATGCGAGGAAATATAAAGAATAAAGTATAAAGAAGGAGGATGGAGTCATGTGTAGAAGTTCACGCAAATGAGAAAAGCTCTCTCATTGCCATTCAATTGAGAGAGACCAGCAACGACTTTCTTACATATGACGCAAGCAGCTCACGACTTCCGATCTTGGCCAAGTATCCTCTGGGTAGCCAAAGAACATGTTTGAAGGCGAGCTAAGGCGATTTAAGGGTATGCACCTAGTATGTCCGGTCCCTTAATTGGGATTATGCCGCTGACCAGCTGGTTGATGTCCTCATAAGAATAAAGGCTGACACCACCACTGTCCATGAAGTGTTATGGGCGGGACAAGGACTGAGGAGAGTAGGTCCTTGTGGCATTTACTACAGTGATCATATACAGGAGGACGAAATCAGTATGAGATTCGTGGTGGGGGAGACTCTGTCGCCGAATCCTAGTATTCACCATGGAGGATGAACGTCTAGCCACAATCCGCATCGAGGCGAAGTTTTTCAACATATCGCCGATTTGAAACCACGCCCGGAGGGAAGAAAAGGACGATGTGACCAAAGACGCCTTCTATGAGCGTTTGAAGTTCAGATATGAGAGCTATCCCCGCTGCAATGTCAAAATCCTGCTTGCCGACTGTAACGCCTGGGTGGACAAGGAAAGCATATTTGGCACTATAGTCGATAAATTCAGCCTACATGATGAAACATTCCTAAATGAGTTGAGGACGATCGACTTCGACGTGTCTCTAAATATGGTTATCTGCATGACTAGATTCCAGCATAGGATACTTCATCAAGCTACCAGATCGATCATGTTGTGATAGATGAAAGACATGTCTCCAGTGTGTGTAGACGTGCGTCCGTTCCGAGGGCCTAGCATTGACTCGGATCACTATCTTGTTGCAGCGAAGATACGCAAATAAACATTTTTTCTGATTTACAACTGGATATAACACATTAAGACGGCGGTTTGAGGTCTGACATCCTTCGCGTTCCTCGTAATTTAGTAAGTAATGAAGTACTATCTACTGAAATTTTATTGAATTTCGTCATTTTAGGACACCACAGTCCTAAGTTCAATCACAAAAACGTGAGCTCTTGGTCAGCATTTAGCCGGCCAACGATGAAGTATATACAGACCGAGTATTGAATTCCCTTGATTACAGCAACAATTTTCGATGGAACCAAAATAACCGCAAAATTATGCAAACTTCGTTAGTGACGGCGGCAAAAATCTAGAGGCGTAAAAAATTTTTGCAATTCAAATTTCACAACACACTTCAATACACACACAGGCAAACAAATGGCGATAAGTGCATTCTCACAGACGACAGCATTTATAGTATGTACTATATGTATGCACGTATATGTGTAATGTGAGATAAAAGAAAAAACGCGAAAATGTCACGTTTGAGTGAAGCCGAAACCACCGACCCAGCGACACTGCGCCAAGCCTTGCAAAGCGAACGAAATTAAATCACGGGCGAAAATGGTCAGTGGTGACGGCAGTCAACGTGATTGAGCATCAAAATTCAGCACTTCAGTACTGCGGTGAACAGAGCCACACAACTACACACACATACACACACAGAAACACATGCGAAGAGATCAGAGGCGAATGGACGCGCTGCAGCCGAGAAATTCACTTGAATATTTAGTAGATTTTCATGGCACTCGAAGCGATGAGCTGAAGAGGCTGCGGCGACGCTGCGCTGCAATTGCAATATATCTGCGTTGTCTTCGTTTATATATGTGTGTCTTTTGCAATTCTTCTACGCCATTGTGCAACTGGCTGTCTTAAGTCTGTCCAGCTTTGCTGCCTTCCTTCTATTATGCCTTTGTATGCATGGGTGTGTGTGTGTCGGCAAGACATTGCTTTTAGTTTATTGTTTGTCACTCCAATTGTCTGTGACGTTGACGGGCGCGTCAAATACTTTTCTGTCCACATCGCTTGCATAAATATATATTTATACTCTTATTGTTGTGTCTAGTACATCTTGCATATTACAAGTGCTTGCCGCCTGTTGTGTTGTTGCATGAATGGCATTCTTGTAATTTGACAGACTGACAGCAAAGCGCAACTGAATAATAGAAGTGCAGAGAATGCATATTTTATAATATATGTACATATGTATATATATACATATATATCATAAATATATGCACAACAGTATTCAAATAGAGTGTGTTAGAACAAAAAGTGATTGCCATACACTCCTTTAAGGAAATATACATTCCAAAATCAAGCAAGCGTTTAATGAACCAATGCCTCTCCGTTTTCGGGGTAAAATTCCTCAAATTAACCCTAACACAACCAATGTTATGTGCACAACTTTTTTTTTAGGGGAAACTTACGGAAAAACATTAACTTCCAGTGCACCGAAGCTATGATACTTTTCTTAAATACAAAAGTTTTTTTTTTACAAAAACTTGATTCTGTTCAGTTTATATGGCAGTTATGTGATATAGTGGTCCGATATCGGCGATTCAGACGTATGAACAGCTTCTTTGGAAGAAACGCGCGTGTGCAAAACTGCGGATAAATATCTCTAAAACTGAGGAATACCAAGTGCGAACAGGTCCTTCTCAACCTGATCTCTCCAACGGAGTGGAGGTTTTACTCTTCATCTGCTTCCAGCGGGTACTGTATTGAAAAGTAGAGAAAACCTTCAAAGCTGGAGTATTCCCTTCCATCCGAGCAACATGACTTAGCCAGCGCAGCCGCTATCTCTTGATTCGTTGAACTATGTCAATGGCGTCGTGTATCCCGTACAGCTCATTGTTCCATATTCGCCGTTGCCAATTCGCAAAGGACCATAAATCTCCCACAGAACCTTTTTCTCGAATACTCCTAAGGCCGGCTCATCATATGTCGTGATTGTCCATGCCTCCGCATCATATAGCAACACGGGAAGTATAAGGAACTTGTAGAGTTTGGTCTTTGTTCGAGGGGAGAGGACTCGTTTGGGAAAACTTTTATATCATTGTGGTATTAACTCTGCTTTTCAGCAAATGAAAAGCTTCACGATTATTTGATAAATATATTAAAAACCATATATTGTATATTTCACTCAATCCATTCTAATTTGTTCTCACAACAGGTCAATTGAAAAGTCCCGGCCTACCATAGTAAGAAACATTTTTGCAAAAAATCGTTTTTTTTTTATTCAACATAGTTCCCGTCAAGGTTGTTACCCTGATTATAGCGACGCTCCAACTTTTCAATACCATTTTTATAGTACGATTTGTCCTTTGCTTCAAAATAGTCCTCAGTTTCGGCGATCACCTCTCCGTTCGACGAAAAGTTCTTCCCAGTGAGCATTATTTTGAGATCGAGACCAGATCTGGAGACTGCGTTGGATGCGAAAGCAATTCGAAGCCAAATACATGGATTTTCGCCATCATTTTCACTGACTTGTCGCACGGTAGATTGTCTCGGTGAAACAGCATTTTCCTTTTCTCTAAATGCGGGTAAAGTATTTCGACAATTTTGTTCTTCAAAGGGTCTAATAATGCTATGAATAGTCACTGTTGATTATCCCTCCTTTTTAATGTAGTCAATAAAAATTATTCCCTGCGCATCTCAACAAACCGACGGCATAACCTTGCCAGGCGACTGTTGGCTTTTCGCACGTTTTGGAGGAGTTTCATCGTATGTGATTCACTCGGATGACTGTCAATATAACTTCGGAGTGAAATTACGGAGCCTTATTGCATTCATTTTTAGATATCGTCGCAAAAAGTCGGGTTTATTACGCTTGAACATCTTCAAACATTGCTTCGAATCATCAAGTGGTCTTTGTTTTTGGTCAAAACTAAGCTCACTTGACACCCACTTTGCACAGAGCTGTCTCACACCCAAATATTCGTGAATGATATGGTAAACACGTTCAGTTGATATCTTTAGAGTGTCTGCTATGTCGAACAACTTCACTTTACGATCATCCAAAATTATTTTGTGGACTTTTTTGATATTTTCGTCGGTAACTGCCTATTTAGGGCGTCTACTGCCTTCTTCATCCTCCATGCCCATTTCGCCTCATTTGAACTAACCTAACCTGTTGAAGGTTAAGGCTAGCTAAAAATCATATGGATTTAATTCTAGTAGCGCCATCTATGTGTCAGGCCGGGGACTTTTCAATTGAGCTGTTAGCATACCAATCCTTAATGGTTGATTTTTATGTGGCAGTCAAACTCACTTCTCAAAAACGAGCCAACTTTTTCGTTCAAAGCAACCCGTGAAATTCCTTTTTGTCCATATTTTCACAATAACTAAAGTTGCTTCGCTCAAAATGACATAATTTTTTTTTTAAATTATATGGTTTTAATTTTAGTAGCGCCGTCTACATATGTGTTAGGCCATGGACTTTTCAATTGACCTGTTATACTATGTCTACAATGTCATTATTATTTTAGAACGAAGATAAAGAGTGTGACAACGAAGTACTTTTAGTTTAAATCTTTCAAAGGATTTCTGTGAACCCCTGTGGACTCTTTTTTTACAGTTGTTGTTACTGTTTTAGTAATGTTACCGAGTTAAAACTTTGTAATACTAGAATTCACAATCGATTTTGGTAAGAAAGACTGGATTGTTGTGGGTCTTTCGGTCATTGGTGCAGTGTCTCTTGTTGGTTTAACGATACTATATAGATCAACTTCGATTTTCGCAATTTCTCGTCTTTATTTGGCAATAATCGTAGAGTGGCGTAAAGCATGTTTCCAGCTGAACGTCAACTTTGCTTACATATATGTATATATATAAGTATGTACATATTTTTCTTTATATAGTTTTGTTTATATCTAACATCAGATTAACTAACAATGGAATAAACGTTGTGGGCATTACGTAAGTAGATGCATAGAATCTGAACAACACCATTGTATTCTCGCAACATACAATAAATACTCAGACAGCTTATCGGCGATCTTCAAATGCAATCGAACAGTTTGCGAGAAGCAACGAAAAGAAGCACAAAGAAGCTTTTAGATTGCAAAACGCTCATGGCAGAAGATTGTACTTTTACATAACTACAACTACAGATAGAAATATATGCAAGGTGATGCTTCACTCTGTCATTTATACATATATACTATCATCTATACATATGTAAGTGTATATGGTATTCCTACTCTTGGTTATGCAGCCCATAGTTATAAGCTTAATGGCAATAATAAAAATAATGCGATCTGTAGATGGCTTTTATTATAAAACTTCAGCGCTTTTATGTCGTAAGCGGTGCTTAGTAAGGTGTTTTGCAAGCAGCAGCTGAAGCATTTAAAAATAACTTATGCAATGCTCTCGACAAGCCAACTTTATTGATCTCTGCAGATAAAATTTTATTGCATGAATCCGATGACTTGTCTGATAGCCATTAACCAACAGCTGAGGAAAGAAAAAATAGTAATTTACTATTTAAACGGCGCTGTGATCGTAAAACTGTAATAATTAGGAATGATTTTTAAGTAGACTTAGTTTAAAAGAATTGTATGGCTAATTTTTATTTTTTTAATCAAAACTAGCAATATTTTCAGATTTGTGTGCTTTTATCGCGGCCTTTATCGGTTACTTATGGGTTCTACTATATATCTAGTCACTCCTCTTAGAATAGAGTGCAAGTTTTCGAATTGTTTTTAAATTGTGTTTTCCTAGTGTTCCATCTTCCAGTGCACACTGGCAAGTTGATTCTACAGTCTGTCAAGTAAGAGCGTGGTCCTGTTAATTTATAAAAAAAATTATTTTATGAAAATTTCATATTTATATATACATTGTACACATTACAAACAATGATGCAATTTGGTCAATAATATGTCCAGGCACGACCGACGTCGATAATTGCCTGGCATATCCGAGACATGCTTTCTACTAATTTAGCGGCGTATTCTAGTGGCAAGGATCTCCAGATCCAACGAGTTTCGTAAGACAACTGCTTCAAAGTGTATGTGCGTCTTCCACGAAGCTTCTGTTTAATATATGCCCACACATTTTCAATAAGGTTTGCATCGGGCGACTGCGACGGCCAATCCAATGTAACGATGCCAGATTCAGTTTTCCACTGAGTACAAAGCTTGCTGCGGTGTTTAGGATCGTTGTCCTCCTGCAGAATCCAATCTTCATTTTTTCTGATGAACTCGTTTGGCAGATAGCAGTAAAGCCTTTTTGTAGATCTTTTTTATCATTTTCTCGGTATTTAGGTTGTCAGTAAGAAGGTACAAAGTGCCGAATCCCTGCTTTGAGAAGCAGCCCCAAAGATGCACCTTTATTCCATGTTTTACGATCCGCTGAACAAGCGCATTGGTGGAAGTTGACCAGGCTCGCGTGAGAACAGAACGTGCCCACATAGAACATTCATCAGTAAAAATGACATTTTCAAAATCTCTATCAATATTCTCATGCGCCCAAGCGAGTCGCTTTGTCAAAAGTTTTTCAGTCAACAGAGGCTTCTTCATTATATTGCGCCATTTGAGATCATGAGTATGAAAAAGGGTTCAGATAGTTTCGTGGAATATATCTAAACCTTTTGCCATTAATTTTGCTTGTTCTTGCCGCAGTGTTAAAGCAGGATTCTGCGAAAACAGACTCACTATTATTTTTTCATCTTCTTTGTTCACTTTTCCTATCGAACCACGTTCTGGTAAATCATCGACATTTTTAGCCACTATATATCGCTGTATCCACTTCTGAACAAATGCCTTCGACTTTCTCATATATTTAGCAGCCACTGATTGCGACATTTTGGGATCTTTCGGGTGGATGCAAAGGAACACAGCTTCGTAGCGCGACGCGTACTTAGCACACATGGCGTTTAGGCTGATTCTCTTTCTAAGGATCACCGACAACTGAACCTTTGTTGATAATGCGTCAAGGACAAAGCTTTCCTCTATCGGCTCGTGAAGGAATTAGAGCGAAATCTTTCATTAACTGTCGGTAAAATCGTTCACGCTCTTACTTGACAGACTGTATTTCTATTAGCGGAGGCTAGTATAATTCGATTAATATGTTTTATAGTTAGACCTAACCTTTAAAACATAATAGGTTTTTGGTTTTTGATATTTTGAAAAAATTGAAAAGTTCCAAAAAGATCCGACTATTTAATGCCTGAAATTGAAGATCGTGATCTCGAGAAAATTGAACTCAATGGTTAGACTATCTTAGACGTAGACGCGGCCATCCAGATAATCTTAAAAAAATAAATGCCAAGGAATATTCTTTCGAATGACAATAAACATTCCCTATTAAATTTGAAGTTTCTGTGTTTTTTTCTTTAAAAACGTAGGGGACCTTGAAATGGATATTTCGCGCATGTCATATTGGACCCTTCTTGCTCCATCTAAAACGAGATCTATGCGATTTTAAAGAATACTTGAAAGAAGCATATAATGAAGGATTTTTAAAAGCTTAACTTGACTTTCTAGTTGGATAAAGGGTATTTTTTAGACATGTGGTTTTTAATGAGACAATATTTCTTTAGGAAATGGTCTTTTTGACAGCTGTAACTTAATTTATACTCACTTTGGTTTGCCATTTCATAATGAACAAACTTACTACGGAACTACGTTAGCACACTTTGGTGAATAAGTTTAAAACGAGATGGCTATCGATGCCGATTTGCACAAAAAAAATTTTGGCCAGCGATGAAGCTGTTTTGTTTGAAGGATTACGTCCAAAAATTTTTGCATTTGAAGTGATAATAATCCACAAGCCATTGTTGAGAAGACTTTACTTCCTCAAAAAGTCACGATTTGTTGTACTCTTTGGGAAACATGAATCATTGGTCCATATTTCTTAAGAGATGAAGCCTACCATAATGTAAAAGTCGATAGCTTACGCTAAAGGACCATGATTAAGAATTTTTTCATGTCAAAATTGGAGGGTGTTGATGTGGAGGACCTTTGGTTCCCACAAGACGGCACTACATATCATACAGTCAACGAAACAATCAATTTATTGAAGGAATGTTTTGATGAACTATATTTTATGGGCTTATTCGAAAAACCCACAAGCTCATTTCTGGCTTGAAAATTTCTCTCATAACATTAATCAACTTTCAGCGGTGTTTTGTTAATTTCTCAACAGAAAATAAAGGCCGAGTTGCATCATTGTGCAAATTTCAATCAAGTAATCCCATGAACAAAAATAAAACAAAATGCATAAAAATAGATACTTGTTATTATCCTCATAAACGGTTTGCCCTTTAAGTCCATAAAGTAATGAATGAAAAGCACATATGAGCAATAAAAGTTCAATGGCACGGCCGTTGCTGCAACATATCCGCTGCCACACCTGAAGCGAATAATTACAGGGACCAAGGGACTGGCAGGGAGATAGTTAAATACAAGCATTACAAGCAAATATTATAGTAAGGAAATGTATTTCACCGCCTGTTGACTGTTTGTAATATCCATCAGCCATGTCAGCACCGCGGCTGTTCTACTCCTCCGTTGCGCACACACCTGCCTCAGCGCCCCAGTCGCCTTTTGCCGACATAAGCCAGAGGACTTGCATTTATGTTATGAACTGTCTCTTTAAGCCCCAAACGCCGCACCACACAAGTGTTCCACATTTCGCTGCAGCTGACATTTTACCCTTGCCATGTTTGAAGATCCATTTGGCTGTGAAATGTGTTGGGAGTTGCAAAAAGGAGCGGGCCGCTTGCCGGTCGGTGCAATGAAAGGTTGACACTTCTGACAACAACTGCAGCGACAACGTAGCTTGTTAAACACATACTTATGTGTGTTTATGTGTGTGTGTGTGAGATTAAGAATAATAATAGCAACAAATACGGAGCGTTTTCTGGCGTATTTGCATTAACACACTGGCATAGACTTGTTAGTTGCGACGGTGTTATTATTGCACTTGTTGTTGTGTTGTTAGCATGTCATTATTACTCAATATATATGAGTATGTGGTGCAAATATGTTAGTTGTTATTATTGTTGCAGTTGCTCTGCATTATTTGCACAGTGTCAAAGTCAACATAGACTTGCTGAATTATTTCAACTCAGTGATTTCAGCAAGTGTTGATACACTGAGAGAAATGCCACAGCAAAGAACGGACTTTTACTAAGAGAGTTGCTTCCATGTATCCGGAACGGCCCGGAATTTATATTTAGTAAAGGTATTGACAACTCAACTGCTCCCCAAAACCATTTAGAACGACAACAACAATAAGGCACAAAACCTTCTCGCTTCCTCGCTGCACTTAACTTAACACTCTCCCACACTAGATCCACAGCGACTATATTCACTAACTGGATGAAGAAATACAGACTTAACCTTAATATTGCAGTCATTGGCGTTAAAATTCCGACTGTCAATAACCCTCAGATTTTAGGTGTGGCATTCGACAGTCTATGCTCATTCATTCCTCACACGACCGCGATTATTGCCAAAGTAAAAAGTTGCAACAAAATCCTCAAGTCTCTAGCCGGCAGAACGTGGGGAAAAGACAAAGAGACAACATACAAAAGCAATCGGCTGGCCGATCCTTAACTACACCGCACCAATATTTCTGCCTGAATGCAGTGAAACGCAGACAAGGAGACTATAGACATGACACAACACATCACTCCGGACTGCAACGGGATGCCTCTTGATGACTCCCATCGAACTGCATGGTGAGGCCCGCACACTTCCAGTTCAGAATCATAATGAACTCCTCTCCAAGCTGTTTCTGCTGGGGTGTTTTCGCTGAAATCATCCCTGCAATTACCTGCTTGTAGCGGAATCGCCTCCTGGGAGCATCAAGAGGTCCTTCCTCAACTACGTCGACGACATAAAACAATACGCCAACCAGACTTCGAATGAAACAAGCTTCAGACATGCACTGACCGCCATTCATAGTGGAGCAATAAACACCTTCACCGACTCGCTCTTACTGAAAGTCGTACCTGGAGTCAAACCACCATCTATTACAGACGAAAAGCTCAAGTTTCCGCGAGAAGAGAGAGTGACCCCTGCGCAGGGGTTCTGAATAACTGTAGCAGGTCAAACTCCTACTTATCCAGTATCGACCCCGACATATAAATATTTGTCCAGCGTGTAACAAGTCCCCGCATGACATTAACCACCTCTTTGCATGCCCATCTAACCCTACACATGTGACACCCTTCTCACTATGCTCCGACCCCGTCGAAACAGCAGGTTTCCTGTGAATACCGTTGGATGACCTCGATGACAACTATATGACATAGTTCTCCGATCTGAGCAATTTATTCAGAGATTATACCGTTAATCCATCCGAAATTGTTCGATCAGCTCGAATAGCAGCTTTATTCTATGCTGGTCCGATAACGGCCGTTCCGACAAATGCTTAGGGCCTTGGAGAGAAACGGTCATATGAAAAAATTACACAAGGATATCTCACACATATCCAGCTTCTAGGCTGATTTCAGTAATTTCAAGGAGCGTCGTCATCAGACTCAAGCCAACGGTTCTGATTTTAGTATAAATAATGTTAAGTAATCTTCGCGATGGATATGCTGAGAAACATAACTGCATTGGATATATCATCTTAAGTATACGACTTCAAGAATTCTCAATATGTAGGTCGATGACCCATCATGAATTCAAATAGATTATGAACTCATTCTGTGAAACACAGTTTATTAAGAATATTATATAGTCGATCTGAAAAGATGATGTTAAGAAAATTTATGGTTTATGGGCCCTATTTTAAGACTTAGAAAGACACCATTTAACAAAATATCAGGTAATATCAGACCTGTCTTTTTAATCTCTTCCTCTGGATGTATGTACATCTTTATAGTTCAATCCAACCAGATACTGTGCATCACTTAAATTTTAATATTTCGTCAAATAAAAAATAATCAAAATCTTATTTTTATGACAAACTGATGTCTCATATTTCATTATGAAGAAAACGCTGACGAAGAATGGTGAGATTTTGATGACCATGTAGATGCAGATAACGAACTACAATGATATGGGCAGACAAAGAAAGACAAAAAAACACACACAAAAATACTATACAATAAAAGATATGTGGATGCGTCCGGCAGAAATAAAGGGAAACCCAAAGAAGCGCAAGAAGCAGACAGTTTTATTATGAGATTATGGTTTTCGTTAGTCAGATCTCGGTGAATCATCAGAGTATGCCATCTTATCTGATATTAATATGTAATTGTAAGTTATGCTTATGTAGCGACAACAACAAGACTTCAGAGCGGACATTGTTTTGCTGACTGACAAGAGATGTTGGTTGTAACTGGGAAAAACAGTGTCCGCAAATTCTTTGTGATATTAGAATACAGCAATAAGAATATAAAAAAAAAACTCGCAAAATAGCTGGAAAATGATAAATAGGACAATAGTGATATCACACCGCATAACTGTATAAAAAACGGTGTTGTAGGCAGGATATGAATGTGGACTTTCATAAAATATTTCATTGAAATGTTGGACTAAAGTTGAAAATGATATGTGTCACAGGAAATTGCAAGAAATGAACAGTAAACTAGTTGATATATATTAAATGTGCCTACATACATTAATACATATGTATGTATATAATATGTGGACATTTGAACGATTGTCACACATTTTAATGGAAAGGCAAACTAGTTGGACCGCACAGGAAGCTTGGACTTTTCCGCAAGAAATTGAAATGGAAACATGAAACTGACGGTGACAGTGACAGCTGCAGAGCAATGCTTCGGAATGTCAAAACTTGTTAAAAGGAAGTTTTCTTTATGCAAACGGCAGAAGAAAAACCGAGTGAGCATCCGGCGAAGCGAACTCAATATATAAAAAAAATATGAAAGAGAAAATATGAAGAGAAAAAGTTAGAAAATAAAGTGTTGCACTTACTGTGCCCAAAAAATAAGGTGACATTGTATTTATTTTAAAAATTCTTCATTTATTCTTTCAAATCAATTTCATCCCCTTCCAAGTAATCCCCTCCCGATGCAATGCACTTATGCCAACGGATTTTCCAATCTTCAAAACACTGGTTGTAGTCACTTTCAGGGATGGCCTTCAGTTCCGTCTTCGCTGCGGCTTGAATCTCCTCTATCGTATAAAAACGGTGTCCCCGGAGCGGTCTTTTGAACTTGGTGAACAGCCAGAAGTCGCACGGCGCCAGATCAAGTGAATACGGTGGTTGCGGAACGATATGGGTTGAGTTTTTGGCGAAATGATCACGAATTACGAGGACAGTATGGGATGGTGCATTATCGTGGTGTAAAAACACGAATTGTCTTTCCACAATTCCGGCCTTCTTAGGCGGTTAGCGTTACGCAAACGACGCATAACGTTCAAATAATATTCCTTGTTGACTGTTTGACCGGTTGGAAGGAATTCATAATGCACAACACCACGATAATCGAAGAAAACAGTCAACATAACCTTGATTTTTGAGCGACTTTTGCGCGATTTTTTTGTTCTCGTCTCTCTTTTGGCACGATATTCGCTCGATTGATCGGTTGTTTCGGGGTCGTAAGCATAGATCCAAGTCTCATCGCCAGTTAGAATGCATTTCATGACACCCTGGTTGTCGAAAAGCATCGTTTCATACACTTCAACGCGACGCCTTTTTTCTAAATAATACAATGTTTTCGGTACCAGTCGAGATTTGACGCGCTTGAGGCCCAAAACATCCTTCAAAATGGTATCGGCTGAGCTTTTCGATAGGCCAACTTCATCAGCAAGGTCTCTAATTGTTAATCGACGGTTTTTCAATACCAAATCTTTGATTTGTTGAACGTGAGCTTCGTCGGTTGAGGTTGATGATCGCCCTGGACGCTCTTCGTCTTCGACACGTTCACGGCCGGCTTGGAACTCACTATACCACCACGTAGCCTCATCACCAAAGGCTTTCTGCACCATCCTAAACGTATCCGCAGCAGAAAATTGATTCCGTAAACAAAATTTAATACAAATTCTTTGCTCACCAAAATTTCGACATCGCAAAAAACGAAAAACTCACTTTTAGCAGCTCACAAAACGACACGTATCTCAAAAACTAATTAATATTTTGACATGAAATTTGACATAAATGTGACTGACAGTACTGCCAACCTAAAAAAAAAATAATTCTCCAAATCCTTCGCGCAGTTTAAATTCAAATGTCACCTTATTTTTTGGACACAGTAGTATGTAAAGCACACAACACCACATTTTTACCAATCTCCTATCTGGAAGTTTTATGACCGAACCACATACAACTTTCTACGCTTTACTTGGCAATTCTTATTTTAACAATGAAGCGAAGAAAGCAAAGGATGTGTCAGAATAAACGCTTTGAGTTTTTTTAAGAGTTGCCCAATATTTTGCTTCGCTTTGCTTTGCTTCACCACGATGTTAGCGAACATACATTGAACTTTTTTGTCAAAGCAAAATGTCTAAAGCAAAGCGACACAAAAGTTGCATGTGAATCAGTCAAGAGTCAGGGTTCGAGAGACCTTCATTTATTTATCACCTGTAAAATTTCGAGGGATTGAATTCGGAACCTCAACTATAAAGCGAATGATATTCATGTCAACTAAACAAATCCCATAAAAAAGAAGTTGCTGTTGGTACCCGACGATTAAATGATTTAAGCTGGAACGTGCTCGGATTTTAATCCACCCAGGAAAAAAATCTTCCAGTATTCGTTGGTAAAAACAAGAAGAAACGTTAACTTCGACTGCACTGAATAATAATACCCTTCAAGGGTGAAAATTTTGTGAAGCTACATTGTCCAATAAAAAGAATAAAAGTCCATAAAAGAACTTGGGTTGGATCGGTCAATTTATATGACAGCTATACTATATACTATTTAGTTAAATATCGGCAATTCCGGCAGATGAGCAGCTTTTTGAGGTGAAAAGGGCGGATGAAAAATTTCAGATCGACATCTCGAAATTTAAGCGACTTCTTCTTCTTAATTGGCGTAGACGATGCTTACGCGGTTATAGCCGTGTTAACAACAGCGCGTCAGTCGTTCTTACTTTTCACTGTTTGACTCCAAGTGCAGCCAGGTCCTTATCCACTTGGTCCTTCTAACGGAGTGGAGGTCTTCCTCTTCCTCTGCTTCCCCCGGCGGGTACTGCGTCGAATACTTTCAGAGCTGGAGTTTTCTCATCAATTCGGACAACATGACCAAGCCAGCGTAGTCGCTGTCTCTTAATTCGCTGGCGTCGTATATCTTTTACAGCTTATTGTTCCATCGATTGTGGTATTCGCCGTTACCAATCTCTCAAAAACTCGTAACGCCAACTCATCAGATGTTGTCATCGATATGCCTCAGCACCATGTAGCAGGTCGGGGATGATGAGTGACTTGTTGAACTTGGTCTTTGTTCGTCGAGAGAGGACTTTACTTCTCAATTGCCTACTCAGTCCGAAGAAGCACCTGTTGGTAAAAGTTATTCTGCGTTGGATTTCGAGGATGACGTGGTTGGTGTTAGTGCTGCTTTCAAGGTAGAGGAATTTATCTACAACTTCGAAGTTATGACTGTCAACAATGACGTGGGAGCCAAGTCGCAAATGCGACGATTGTTTGTTTGGTGACAGGGACCCATTTGCTTCGCTTCGTTATCCACTCTGGAGAAAGCATAACTGAGCGACTAGTTTGCATATATATAGACAGCGGACGTGGCTAAATCGACTCAACTCATCATGCTGAAACAGCTGATTATGTATTTATGTAATTTATAGGGTCTACGACGTCTTCTACTGAGATTTACAGACTCCGTGGCAATCTTAAATCAATCAAAAGCAAAGCAGATATTGTTCCGACTTTCTGAACTCAGTACTTCCACGGAATATCGTCTCATTTCGGCTGAATTGTAAAGATTTGAATATATATTATCATAAACTGGAGGTCACTGTAGTAAAATAGTACATTACAAAAAAATTATAATTGATCCTTATAGTATAACCAGCAGGATAGATACCTCAATTTACAGCGCTTGATTGGATCTAAGCTTCCACTTTAACAATTTAAATAAGCTGCTGTAGCATTCCACTCACTGACTGCTTCTCCTATACAAGCGCTGTAAATAACCAACTTAGACTTAGAGGAAAGCGGCTTGTTTGAAATTAGCCTGTCTGAATCGTAAGCTCAAACGTATATTTAAAACAAAATACAACAAAAAGAAAAAATATGGTTAATAAAAATCCATACGAAATGAAATCCAACAAGTATACGAGAAATAACACTTTCGCCACTGCAATTGACACAGACACACACAGACACCGAAATGAAACGATCACTTCGTCTTCGCTCAAATGTTTACATTTTCCATTCCATTTTATTTTATCAGCATTAGGTGCTCTTCAGAAGCTGCTCGGAATGTACCATGAAATCTAAATTAATGTTTAGGGTACTCATGTACTCGTACTTCAGGAAAACCAAAACAGAAACAAAAACCGAAACAACAACAAAACGAAGGAACATTACATTGTGTAATCGCTGATCAGGCACAACGATCGCCGCCGACCGATAAGAAGCTGAAACAAAAGCAAAGCACTTAAGCACCGCAGTGAAGAACCAACGATCGTGCGCCCAATGGGTGCTTCCACAAGCCACAAAACGGTTGCAGTAATGCATGCCAGCGCCGAATGTTGATTGCCCAAAAACAAAAGCTGCATGTGCCATTAAGTTTGACTGTTATGCACTCGCCGTTCAGGCGGTAAGTATCGACATGTGCAGGGGATATGGCGGCATGTCGATCGTACAGCATGATCCGTTGGCGCGACGCGATTAACACTTTTGTGAAATGGATGCAATGGACCCCCCATAGGAACTAAATTGAATGAAGATTATAGATTTATGCGGAAAAAATCGATCCCATGATTTTTGATCGTAAGAGAAAATTAAATAAAAACCAACCAATTTTACCACAAAAAAGGTTTTTGGACATTTTCTCCTAGTCTTACTGTTTATTTACCTTCATACTAAGCTCTAGAAGAACGAAAAATTGTATTTTCTGAATTGGCAAACCACATTACACAGTCATATCCAGTCTTTATAATAATTCAATTATAATAAAAAAAATGCCTAAATAGTTTGAAGAATACTTTTACGAGACAAGCCTTGCTTTACATAAAACCGCCTCCACTCCGACAAAAAAAATCGAAAGTTTTTGGAAATTGGTCATTAAAAGATCATAGAATAACCCTTATATAAGCATATCTCTTTAAAAACAAATTTCATAATTTTAAAAAATTTTTGGGATCCACATTTAAGCCCTCTATGTGGTATAGTTGCCTTCTATAACCACTACAAAATATTGCTTTCCAATCTGTCCTATTTTTTAGTAGCACAATAGCTCAAAATTGTCCTACTGGGCCCCCTTAGCAGTTCGTAGAACATGCATTTCTGTGTCTGTTTTGTGTTTAGACATTTATTATCAAAGTTATGGCGATAGACCACCGAGCTAATTATTTCAAAAGCGTGAAACTTGTGTAGCATGGCGAGTTGTTTCGATGCTATCAAGCATTTAAGTGGCGATTATGTCTATTTTCTGTAGTGGGAAAGTGTTAGCTGCACGTTGAAGGGCCAAATTAAAAATAATATTGATAATAACAGCTTGAGAAGGCAGGATTTCTGGCGAGAGAAGTAGATACTTAAAGTTGGCTTGCAGCTCTGCAAAATGAAGGGATCATGTGAAGGGATGAAGGAATATCTTTAAGAAGAGTTTATGAAAAGACCTCAAATAAGGTAAGTAAGATATCTGTGGTTTTCATTAATGTTACCCATTTAACCGGGTTTACGAGTTTCAAAAAATCAATTTTTTTTGTAATGTCTTAATAAATTCTACAACACCTCTAGAATATTGACATCAATTTTTAAGTTCGAGTAATAGTTTCGAAAATACAGCCTTGAGAACTTGTGCGCTCGATGCTAGCCAGGCTAAGTGTACCCCCTTTAAATGCGTTTTTCTCGAAACTCAAAAGCATGAAGTCGGTTGGCAAGATTTCTCGAGAACCGGTATTCATGAAATTTTACACAGGATTCGATTACAACTATTTGACAAAAAAAGTTTGTGAAATTTTCACTGAAATTTTGATTTTTTGGTAAAAATATCTGTCAAAAATCCAATTTTCAGTTTTTTTTCTTTCGTCCAGTTCCAAGTTAAAATTTTTACTGGAACACGTATTTTTTCAATTTAGATGATCATGTAAGGTGTTATCCTCCAACGCGAGCGCATGCTTTTTCCGAGAGGTCACCGGAAATGGAGTCGGAATGGCCGAGTTTAAAATATGTATTATTTTCCAAAAATTCCAGAATTTTTTATGTTAAATGTATGTATGTATGTTATGTATGTTTGTAACAATAAAAAATTCTAAGAAAATATTTCATTTTTTATATGTGAAAAAAATTGTTGAAAAAATTCTGATTTTTACGCAAGAAACCCCATGTAACCCCTTAAGTTTGCCGCAAAGTTTATAACACCCAGAAAAAAACTTCGCAGACCCCGTAAATTATATGCTTGTATATAAATGATCAGCGTAACGATCTGAGTCAGAGTTTATCCGTGATTGTCTCTCTATATATACACGAATTAGTCCCTCCATTTCTAAAATATCGATCTGGAACTTTACATATGTCCCGTTCTACTCAAGAGCTGATCATAAGTCGGAATCGCCGATATCGGCTCACTATAAGATATGCCTAACAAACAAACAGATCGGTCTAGATCAATTCCGTGTATGGAAAACTTTTTATTTAAAAAGAAATCTTCACAAAATTTGGCATAGATCATGGTCCAAGGCAAGGCAAGACTACAATATCTCAATATATAGTTCAAATCGGACTACTATATTGAGCTGTCATACAAACTGAAGAATCAGAATCATGTTGTTGTATGGAAAACTTATTTTTTGACGAAATTTCATATGAGTTATTAGCCAAGGCATTGCTACAATCTTCATATAAATTGTGTAATTCCTGATTTTCATTTTGTCACAAACTAATATTAGGTGGCACTGTGCAGCAATATTTGCAATTTCCTCATAGCTTTTCGTTGAAAAATATTTAGTAAAAACTTACTATAATAAATAATATTTTTTATGTCAACTTCATTATAATACCTTTACTACCTTCCTTTCATCTGTTAATAAAACCAAAAAGAAAAAATGGGTAATGCAATTAATGCGGTAGCAAATAATCAGGTAACACTGTAAATATTTTATAGACATATTGTTTTTATCTTTATCCACTAGCCTCCGTATCAATTTAAAAATATAAAAAATGCGGCATTACACGCTTTCACTGCTTTATTTTTGCGGTGCAAAGCATGGAAGCAGTTTTTTCTTCTTCTCTATTGGTTACGCGATTATAGCCAAGCAGCTTACGGATATCAAAGATCAAGATTTACTCTGTAATTTATTTTTACTGAAAATACGTTTGCCAATAAGTTGTGTGATATTTGATTAGCTGTCATTCCACTAGTTTGACTTTGGCTGCCACCAGTGAAGAAAAATATTATTATTATTCGTTTTGGATAATTTTTTATGAATTTCACTCATAACTCACTGAAATAAATTTATTATTAACTTTTTTATTTATTTATTATTTTTATTTCATTTCCTTTATTATTATTAATTTTTTTTTTTTTTGTTTTTATTTTATTTTTTTTTTATTTAATTTTCTTCATTTTTATTAATATTTAATATTTAATTTTTTATTTATTGTTATTTTTGTTTTTCGTATGAGACTGTCGCCCTCATATTTTTTAGCTTTTGCCTCATGTTTCGCCAAACGTCTAATGGCTATCATTAAATTGGTCATAATATCATTATTAGTTACCAGTTGCATGAGTTTATCTCTTGACTTCTCAATTTTCGCTAATATCTCCTGGATTTTTTAGTATGCAATATATTTAATAACAGCAATTATAATTATTAGTTTTATTTTTCCTATTGCAGATAATGTTTTGGTGAACTTTTGTTATTTGTTTTTGTTGAAGGAAATGGTTTTTATAACATACGACTAACTTTTTGTCCGAACATTATAAAAAACCAAAGAAAGGTCCAAAGGAAAATAAAGGCATTAATTTCAAATGAATGTAAGCGGTGTCTACGCTAATAAAGAAGAAGACGTATGTATCGTCTTGACAGCTAATCGAAATACTTAAATTTGACCTCAAATTTGCTTGACTTCTCAAAATTGCGAACGGACGGAAGATATTAACACGTAATTGAGACCACCTCCTAAGTACTTATAGTTATTGCTAGAATGCAATCAACACTCTATGAGAAATACTGTCAGAATCTAATTTTATGATTTTCTTAATCAAATATAATGAACTGGTAGCAACTGAATTTTAAGGGGTTATATACACTTCCAAGTTAGGAAAACGTGATTTTTTTTTTTGAAAAGGCATATTATTTAATAGATAATTTAAAAGAATGCAGATTAATAGATTTTAATATACTTTAATAGTTGGCAATACATTTTTATAAGATATGGATTCCTTTAATCCCTTAGCAGATCTCCTAAAAGACTTCCCAACAAAGTTTTCTGACATTGAGCAAGATCTTTTTGCTTAAGGGGGTATTCTAGTCTAGAAATTAAAAAAAAATCGATTTTTTTTTATTTTCAAAGTTTAACTATTCAAGAATATTTGTGCAAGAGGATTTTTCAAAATTCAAATTATTTTCCGAGATATAGGCATTTTTCTGACCCCGCATCCAAACTGGTTCGGCCGGAATGCGAAACTTTGAACGCGTTTTTCTCAAAACTGACTTTTTCGGAACGATACCCACGATTTCTCAGGTTCTACTGGACTGATTTACTTGAAATTTTTATAGAGTCTTCTTTATAGGCTTGTCTATGGTTGGAACTAGATTTCTCAGGTTCTACTGGACTGATTTACTTGAAATTTTTATAGAGTCTTCTTTATAGGCTGGAACTAGCCCCAGCCCCAAATTTTTATTTTTATTATTTTTAAAAAAATTCGAAATAGTCAGAAAAAGTGATCCAAAAAAACTTTTTTTTCAGGCAGTTGCCATTTTGTGAAAATTTTTTTCCCACTTTTCCGTAGTTCCGGCCATTGCGACATTATTCTAGATTAATAATATTTTTTTCTTTTTGGTTTCAGATAACTAGGAAGGTTGAAATCAAGGGTATGGTCACGTGGAAACTTTTAGAAACCCCCCACTTCGTCAGCTCATAATTTTTGAAATTTTTTACTTTTTTTAGTTTTTAATTTTTTTTTCTACTCTTCTAAAATTAACAAATAACTAATAAAAAAATGGATACTAAAAATATTAATTGCCTTTTTTTTACGACATAGAGATA
The DNA here is from genome assembly GCA_037783105.1 of Bactrocera zonata. Lineage (NCBI taxonomy): Eukaryota > Metazoa > Arthropoda > Insecta > Diptera > Tephritidae > Bactrocera > Bactrocera zonata. The sequence goes on along the minus strand of JBAWJQ010005835.1, from coordinate 1,337,707 downwards.
GATAGAATACCCCTTAAAAAAAGCTCAAAACTAACAAGTATAATTACTGTAGATAAATAGAAGTAATTATCATAAAACTTGTTGAAATTTTGCAAAAAAAGTTTTTTGTGAAAATTCTACACTTCTGAGTGATTGGAAAATTCGAAATTATTATCAAAAATCTCTAAATTATTACTAAATAACAATAGAACAAATATAACTCGGAAGGTAGTCTGAAAATTTCAAGTCGATTAGCCTAATCGTTTCGGAGAAAATTTACCTCACCTACTCTGAGAACAGTGCTTCGAGAAAAATGCGTTTAACCAAAACTTTAACTAAAACTTTAACTAAAACATTAAACAGAACTTTAAACGTGTCTTTCTCGAAATAACGTTAATCTATGATAAAAAATTCTTAAAAATGCCCTTCGAGACACCTTACCGAATGGACTTTTCGGAGAATATTTTTAGATATATAGTACATATGTGCATCCAATATATTCGAGATAAAAAAAAAAAACATTTTTTGGAATTTTCAAACCGATATAAACTCTTTAATATACGATATTCATGAAAGAACTTTGAATGAGATTATAAGCTTCAAGAGCAGTAAGTACTTTTAGTTGGTAGAGATATTTCATGAAGTAATTTATTACATATTTGAATTCAATCATTTTCAGAATAACAATAATTTAGTTATATCATTGTTAGTAGCTATTTTTATTTCACACATTTTCTTTCCAAGGCTGTAAACACAATGAAAAATTTTTAAGGCAGCGCCACGCAGCTCAAACTTAAGCGTAGACAACCTTCGATACGAAGTGATGGTAGAAGGTTAACACGCAAGGTATTATATTGCCTTGGCAACTACGGCCGTACCCATGTGCCTAGGCGTATATGTTACGGTTTCTATGTTCTCACTATAAATATACACATATAGGCATGCACATACAATTTAGTCTTAGCGCCTTGGCTTCACTTCTAGCGACGGATATAGAAAGTAGGTATATTAAAATGCAGTTAAACTATATATTTTTATTGCTGACCACATTTAAAAATGGTGGTGAAGCTCCAAATAGAATTTTAGCTATAAAAAGTTTAAATGTCATTGAACACGCTCAACTTGAGAGAACTTAAGGGTTACTAGGAAATGAGAGTTAGAAAATAATATTTAATTTATTTAAAAAAATACAAAATAATATCATAACTGTTAAAGACACTTGCTTAGCGATAATTAAGATTTTTGATCAAAAAACAATCTCAAGTTATCTGGAAGGTAAGAATATGCTGTAACCGTTTTTGACAGCTTACGCTACTGTGACGTCATTGAAATGACAGCTGTTTGGCAATTTCAGAAATCTTAGTACCTCGATCATTACCGACAAATACGAAGGTTGCGTCGGTCCATCGGACGAACCGTTCGGAGAAATTTTCCACACCGAAATTTTTAATTTTGAAAAATAATTCCTAGTGGTATACCTGAATGTTATTGATTAAAACCACGCACGTGCACAGCACAGTAATCCACTGAGAACCGTTAATCAGCGCGTGGGTGCATTCAAGTAAGAAATATGACATAAAACGTCCTAAATATTCTCTTAGTCCGTCCCAGACAGTCATAACAACGCACAATGTACTACAAACATACTGAGAAAGCTGGGTATGACGCGACTCGGAGACCAATAAAACCATATTATGCAACGAACGCCATTTAACAGCTATTTTTACAACATTAAATGCGTAAAACAACAACAAGTGTGTACTGCCAATTAAGGTGCCCCCGAAAACGTGAATAAATTTTTATTTGAATAATTATGTTTTTTATTGTTTTTGTTTTTGTTTGTTTTCATTTACTTTCTTCCACTTTTACAGCATTACCATAACGGTGTAAAGAAGCAAAAGAAAACAAAAACAAAATATAACCAAAACAAACTCCTAAAATAACAGTTAGCAGGAAAGTAATTAGAAACCGTCAATGACGTGATCGATTGCGTGAAGCTTTGCGTGCTGCCTTCAACAACGTAATCATGTATGTACATAATGATCATTAACGAAATGCGAAAAGGTATTAAAAGTATATTAATTGGCGCTTGTAGAGCAAGTTAGTTCGATAACTTTTTTTTTTGTCAATTTCAAGATATAAAAAGTATAATTCGATAACTGTAATATTTCTGGTACATTTGATACTTTGTCAATTCACTATGTTGTTGTTGTTAATTATTAATTAAACCTGCTTTATCGGAGAAAATTAGATTAATGAGTTGGTATGCTTGTCAAACAACTTGGACATTGATAGAGATTGCATGGCGAGCAAACACCTACTTGGTCAAAAATATAGACAGACATGCATTATAGTTGTAAATACATATAAATACAAACAGATATACATATGTTATAAAAATACCCTTCTTGTAGCGTAGATGGGTATGAAAAGATATTTTTTCTCGATTTTGGTCGATCAGTTTGTATGGCAGCTATATGCTAAAGTGGTCCGATCAGAACAATTTCTTCAGAGATTATATCGTTAACTCGAATAATAACCCACGTTGAATTTCGAAGAGATGTCATAACAAATAGAAGAGTTATCCATTCAAGGACTTCATTTCGATTGATCATTTTGTATGGCAGCCATATGCTGTAGTGGTCTGATCTGTGCAATTTATTCGGAGATTGTGGCATTGCCTTGGAAAGTAATCCCAGCCAAATTTCGTGAAGATATCTTGACAAACAAAAAAGTTTTCCATACAAGAACTTCATTTCGATCGTTCATTTTATATGACAGCTATATGCTATAGTGGTCCGATATCAATAATTCCGACAAATGAGGAGCTTCTTGGAGAGTAATGGACGTGTGCAAAATTTCACATCAATATCTCAAAAACTGAGGGACTAGTTGCCGAATATATAGATAAACAGACGAAAAGGCTAAAACGACTCGGCTCGTGACTTTGATACTTTGATTATTCACATACGCTGTGCTAGTTATATGTACAGTTTGTGGGTCACTACAATACATATTTCCAAGTTTTTATTGGCAATAGTTTTAATAATCAAAAAATAATAATTAAAAAGTAACATCCTAAGAAAGAAAAACTTTTATTTCTAAAATCAAAAGAATATATATTCTCTAAAAGAGCTACTATAAATAAGTTATAAACTACAAATAATTGTGTATTGGAAATTTTAACTAAAGCTGTCTTCAATAACCCAAACTTTGCAAAATGAAGAAACGAACAAATAACTGGTATAAACTGGTATAGAGACTGTCATAATCGAACGCTTATAATCAAAAATTTGCAAATCGGAAATTTTAACTAAAGCTGCCTTCAATTACAAAAGTAAAGAATCGAGCAAACAACTGGTATAAACTGGTATAGAGACTGGCATAATCAAACGCAGCTGGCATAAGCAGTTATTACATTTTTTATGAGGCAGCTACGCACCTTTTTACATTGAATTTAATTGGATCCGATTAAACATTTTAGCTGTCTTCGATTCGGAGAGAATTAGAGAGTAGCCACTCAACTAAGCTATACCCCTTATTATAAAAAAAGTAGCATTTGCGGTTTTTGGTGTTGTAGTGGCAGATAAAATTCCTAAAGTAATTTCGAGGCTTGGTACCGTGTTGACAGTCCTTGGCCGAATAAAAATCCGGGTCCGCTACGGTTACTTAGACCCGACTATCGTGAGAACCGGTAACCCTGCGCTAACATGTCTTATAATGCCTGCGCAACTGTTTGTGGGTATTTTTTTTTTTTTTTTTTTTTTGTGAAGAAAGCAGACTTTATGTAATATTTTTGATAAGAGAGTAGCAGACAAATTTAGCGAGCAGAGAAATTGCGAATCGAAAGCAGCTGCTGTGTACGGCTTAATGTTTAGTAAATAGCGGAATTTCCAATGGTCTTCTAGGTTGCTACTTGGCAAAAAAGGTTATAATGGCAATTTCTACATTGACAGGATATGAATTATTGGCGATTAAGCGATAGTTTTTGAAAATAATTTTCGAATCGAAATTTTTAAGTTTTCTAACGGTTTCTTACGAGATATGGTCGATAAAATCTTCAACAAAAATACGACTGAAGCTTTGTATTAAACACAATTAGAGTGGGTTACCAGTTCAAGAGCATTTTGCAAGGCCGTTACAGCGCCTTAGGGTATGCTGCAAAAATAATAATATTCTCCACTTTTAAGTTTATGCTATAATTTGAGATCCACGCCTAATATTGCAGTGAGAAAGCATCAAAACCTAAAACTGAATGCATTTATTTGCCGAGAGAACAATAACAAAATCTTAAAAAAAAATATGTTTTATTTACATATACATATATATGTATGTATAGTATATACATATATATTGATTAATGACCAACCGCTTGTAAGAATGAATGAATAGCTCAACAATTGATGCTGCGGGTGATTAACCTCTTCTTCTAGCTGCGCGCTGCTGCTTATCGCCAAATGATTTGTTGTGTGTGTGTGCGTATGCGTTGCGCCTGCACAAAAGCATTCGGTGTCTGGCAGGAAGGTATGGAAGATAAGTAGGTAGATGCTTTTGATTTGGAAAGGGTCATTGTCTGGCGGGCTGCTGACTACTTGCGCTTAAGTAGCAAAGGCGACGTTTCCGTTATATCTCACTACGCGCCGGCCATTATACATATACATATGTAGGTAGATATGTATATGTGTATACTTTATGCTTTTGCCTTTTGTAAACAATCTCTTTATCTCTTAGCTTGAATACTCCAATTGAATATTGTTTTCGAATTGTGGGTGTTAGAAAGCCTACTTTGTAAATGGCTTCTAGGCAAAACAGACGGTTTATCTCTTTGGCTTTTTAGCAGACTTACAAAACTAATTGCGAGTGTAGAAAAAATATTACACGACTGTATAAAGAATGCAATTGTTGAATGGCCTGCCAATCCACACACACACACAAATATCTATGTTTGTATGTATTTAGAGAACCGTTGCATTAGCTTTGTGCATTTAATAGCTTTGTGTGGCGGAGTGTTTCCGTAAATAAATCATCTCACGTTCCACATAATAGAACTGCATGTACATACATACATACATACATACATACATACATATTACATTAACAACAACTTACTTGTGTAAAAGTTTGTATGTAGCGCATTAAGCTATTAGTCAGCTCAATTTACAACAAACTCACTTACCTCTAAAAGAGTTTATTTTTAATGCTTTTGTTTTGCTTCGCTTTCTATACCCTCTACAGAGATTATGGCATTAAGTTTGCCGCGAAGTTTGTAACACCAAAAAAGAAACGTCGTAGACTTATGAAAGTAAAAAGATATCGATCTGAAATTTGGCACACGTTCTTTTCTTCTCAAAGAGCTGCTAATTTGTCGGAATTGCTGATATCGTATCACTATAGCCTATAGCTCCTATACCAATTGAACGTTTCGATTCACGTGCTTGTATGAAAAACTTTTTTATTTGAAAAGATATATTCATGAAATTTCGCATATATCATTTTCGAAGGCAAAGCTACAATCTCCCAACATATGGTTCAAATCGGACTACTATACCATAGAGCTGTCATACAAACTGTATCCGAATCATGTTTTTGTATGGAAAACTTTTTTATTTGTAAAGATATCTTCATGCAACTTTGTCAGAGATAATTGTCCAATTCAACGCTACAAATTTCGAAAAAAAATTTCAGATCGGATTACTATAGCATATAGCTGCCATACAAATTGACTGATAAAAAGCAAGACAAAGCTCATTTTCTGCCATAAAATATACACCTGTGCTTGGTATAGAGCTCCGCTGCAGTTAAATTTAACGTTTTTCTACTTTTATTTAGACTAACGATGGATGCATTTTGTTTTGCCATATGCTTTAATTTATTTCTATTTTATTTTGCTTTTGTTTAGTGATGTGCAAAGCATCCTGAAGATCAGTGTAGCTTTAAGATGATTTTATATATGCATACATATGCACATATGTATATCGGCAGTAAATGAGATTCATTTGATTGTATGATTTTCGAAATACATATAAATTTATTACAGACACACATATGTATAAGGCGACGAATGGTTTTTAATTACTCAATGAAGTCACGTTTTCAATATCCAATGAGCATCAAAGCGTAGCTGCAGCTTTACTTAGTATAAAACAGGCACATTTGCTTCTTTGTTTATAAATACAAACATTCTGTTATAGTGCCTTATCGATTTCGATCTTTATTTGGCTTAATGCTAGCGCATTTTACAGCTGTTTGCAGGCACATGCTGACTTAAATGTTTATGTGTTAATATTTAGTTGTTATTTTTAAGTTTATTACAGACAAGCCTTTTTAGGTCAAAGCACATTTGACTTCAAATTGAAGCAGAGGAATAAGAAAATAAACAAGTTTTGAAGAAAATATAGAATTTTTCACTGTTCTTTTGAAGAAGAATGGTTTCGATGCAAAGCTATTGTAAGTAAACTTAACTAAGAGCCACAACTATGTCTATTCATAGTATATATGTAGAAATATATGTAACTATTTATCTATCAAACAAAAAACCAGTAGTTATTTAATTTACATTACAAAACTTCAATATAAATAACACAAGACGCTCTAATTCAATCATAATACAATATGTTGACACACAAATTACCTTATTATTACATTATCAATTCTTTTTTTAAACTTTATATAGACATTATGGCTCATTAGCACTTTAGAGAGGCTCAGCTAAGCTTTAAATTCATTTTGACGGCTGAGATCAAAAGATGTTAACCCAAAAGTTCACAGTGCCTCAATGAAAAAGAAATGAGTGATACATTAGTGCTTTAACTAAGCATTTTACGGCCATTCTCAGATATTTACATATGTGTTTAAGCTCACTTTTAGTTTCGGTGAAGTTTCTCTTCATAAATCTTCAATTTTTATTATGCATACATTATTTCCAACAATTTCATGGTGACCGACCTATCATCAGCTGCGGCAACGTCAAGAAAGCGCAAGTAAATAAGAAACAAGAAAAGAAAAGTAAACAAACCATCTTTCATTATAAAATATGCAAATTCATGCATATTTTATGCCTTCCACAAAAATGAAAGCCAATTAACAGGGCAAAATGATCAATTTATATAAAATTATGCATTTTACTATTCTCTAAAATAAATCCAATGGGGAACTCCATTTGTTGTGGAGTTGAAGTGGGTAATTTGTATTTTATCAGCGAATAATTTATGCGTTAAAAGCCAGCAAACTTTGGAGGTGTGGGTGGGTAGGCTAGTAAAACGTGAAAGTAATACGTTATAACAATAATGGCAATTATGTAACTGAATTAAATAATTTTTTAGTTAAACTAATTTCTTAACAATTTTTTATATATAATAAAAAAAATATAATGTTTGAAAAAAAGAAGAAATGGTAAATGTTAAAACCAAACCTGTGTACCTGGGAGTGCATGTGCTGCATAAATTGATTTAAAATAAGAATGGCAGAGCTTTAAAAATAAATTTAGCATCGAAAGTGTAAACACATGCATAAATATGCACATATTTTGCTTAAAGTGTCACATTTCCAGTTTGATTCTTGCGCATTTTACTTTTTTCAAAATCTGAATTATCATTCAAAAACCAAGTTTCAGGTTTAATGTTTAAAAACAAAGAATTCCCATCATATACAATTGAAGAAAGAACTGTTAATCGTCATTTTTCAGTTAACATATAAAAAACAAATAAATTACTGACTAGCTGACAGATACAGCGATGAAGTTGAAAAAATTATGCATACACGTTTTTTAGAAAACGCTCATTCAAATTGAATTCCATACTGAAATATGCGCGTATGGCATAGCAGAGAGTTAAGAATAACAACAAAATGAACCAGTAGTCACTTCTTTCAATTTTTCCATAGGCAATGCATATTTTATATATATGTATATTATAGGTTTTTTATAGAATTACCTATCATTTTCATACCCAGCACCCAAACTGCGCAAAAGTTAAAACAACAACTGCATAAACTGAATATTTTCGAAAAAGTTTCACGACATTATTATGGTATTCAACTTGCCTCACGCTGCAGAAAGGAAGTATTAAAAAACAAAAAAAAAAATATATATTTTTCCGGAGTTCCTAGGGCCTCAAAAAAAAAGCGACAATAAAATATTTTCAAAAAACTACAATTTAAGAAAATGTTTGTTACTAACCTTAAAACTTGTGATAACGCTGATAAATGATGTACATACAAATTTATTTATTTAAAAGGGCGGTGCAGCTTTAAAACCAAGTTTGCAAGTGCATAGAAGCTACACACAAGTGCTCAGCGCTGAATAATAAATGCACTATAAAGCGTTTTACATATTTTTACGCTGCATTTTCGATTGATTTTAATTATTGCAGTGCTATATACGCTTCTCAATTGTTGATATGCACTTGTATAAGCTGTGGACACAATCTTTTTAAAACAATTGTACGTTCTAATTATTTAAAACCATTTTCATTGCAGCAAATCAATTTACAGTTCCAATTTATTTCAAACACGATTGTACTGAGCCACCATTTAGTACGTTTTATAAAAAATTTAAATGTATAAAAAATTTGCTCTACTTTTTTAATCACTAAATTTTTGTTTTGCACTTTTATGGTCATAAAAACGACGGAACTCTGTTCGGCAATACAATATGTGCCGCCAGCTGTATTTTTGCCCGCACCGCACCAAGCAACGACGACCCTTGTTTTGGTCAGCGATGCGAATCGCGAAATTAATGTACACACATATGTGTTAGATATCCAAAATTATAGCTCCACAGCCGGCTGGATTCTCCGCCCTTTACGTACTATTTACGATATTAACGAGTATTAGATAAAATTCTATGTATAAAATGCTTTAAAATTAAATATCACTTTTCACAAATAAATTTTACACATTTAGGCAAATTAGTTTATATTGCAAGCTACGCGCCGATATTTAATAATTCGAAAAACAAATACGCGTACTCGCGAACACACCACCTTCTCCAGCAAACGCTTTAAATTGACTCGTCATAGCACAAAAGGGAATTCAAAATGTTCGCCTCAACTGCTGCCAGTATGCCTCTTCAAGTACGGACGCAGCCAAACCAGACGTCGTTTGTTTTCATTTGGAATTTACAATCAAACGTACATACATAAGCATGGATATATTCGTGCGTATCGCTACCTCAACGTACTCTTGCTGCCGACAACTCACTTCAATGCCCCATTCCACAGCTGTTTGTTTGGAGTTCCAATAGCTACCACCAATTGGCTGCTCTCTGTGTTAGCGTTCTTCGTACCTACCGGCTTGCACCTTCGTCTGATGCAACGAATCAACAAATGTAAAGCACCGGCGTACAGAAGACGAAGGTTTAGTTTTGTGTATAGTATAAAATTTATATATGTTTATACGTTTACTATAAAGAGTAAATTTACGTTGGCGCACTCAGCTCTTTGTTTTCAAATGTCAATCGTGATTTCGGCGCGTTTGTTTTGAATATTGAAGCTTTGTTTTCGTTTTCGTTGTATCCAATCAGTTATTGTATATTGCTGTGTGTCGACATTTAGCGTCGAGTTGCTTTCATACACAGTGTTGCATGGGTCCGTTTGGAATGCAATGCGTTCCACAAGCACACAAGAATGTGGGAGAGGATAGTAAAATTTGAATTTTGCAAATACTGATTGTACACACACGTAATTGTAATGTGTATTTAAAACTTAGCAATTTTTAGTATTCACTACATTTATTTATAGTAAACATAAAACCTACGAAGAGCAAATTTTTTCGTGCGCGTGCGCATTAACTTTTACCGGATTTACAAAATATGGCAATACCCAAGTTTGTTGTCAATCCGATTCATAGACGTCAACGCAGTCAGCGGCTATCTCATTTTAGCAACCAATTTCTAACGACAAACTGAAAATGATATTATTTTGTTGATATTTCTTTGAGTAAAGGCATTTGTTATATTTGTTAATTTTTTTTTTATAAATGCGCAGTTTATTGTATTGTTATATATTAAAATGGATCTAAATAATATGCTCTTCCGATTGGAAGACCTTACAGCTGAAAAAGTATACGCCGAATATGGCATAACTGAAGAAGAACGATTGAAAAATCCGGAGTTTTATAAATTGTTTGTCGAAGATTTCGTAAGTATTGGTCGCAAGTCTATTAAAAATTGATATTTTGAGTGAAATTATTACTAAAAATTTACGAAACTTCCACAGATACCCACACGAGAAGACCTGCAACGTGAAATTAATGAAGAACAGCTGAAAGAATTGTGTCAACGTTTACCATGTCGCGTTTTAATGCAGCGTTGGAATCCTGTGCAAGATTTTGTGGATCAATTCACGCGCCAAGGACGCATACAACGTTGGACGAAAGAGAAAACTCAAAAACTTTTAGTAAAAGCAGTAACTCGGCATAAAAATGTATGCCTCTATAGTGATGATGAAATACGCAAACAACGCGAGCGGGAATGGTGCGAAAGAAAAAAAGAAAACTTGATGCGTCTAGAAGTTTGGGAATACGACAGACAGCAGCAAGAATTGCAAGATGTGCAATCTGAAGAAGCACCACAAACAATCTGCGATACGCAAAGCACTGAAAATAACAACGTGATCGAATATGAAAAAATCGAAATTGATATTATACAAACGGATACATGTGCTGACAGTGCTTCAGCATCACCTATTTTAGATATCGAGGCTGCAATGTCGGAGTTGCATGGCACCCCACTGCAACAGACGCCTTCAGATATTGTGCCTATACCGCCGCTCAGTCAAACCACACATTTAAATGCAGCCGATTTTACAACAAATCTTTTGCCACAAAGTCAAGTAGAACAACCCATTTCACTACCTAGCACGCAAAATACCGAGGAGCTTGCTGGTCGGGAATATGTTGAAATGGTGCAAGAAATTAGTATTAATGGTATGCCTAGGTTAGATGATTTTATTAATGTTAATACGGAGTCTATGCAACTGGAGGATTCCATAACAATTAATTCAGAGGACGTTTTTAATGGTGAATGCACACCGCCATACTGTGAGTTCAACACACATGTATCAATGACGTCAACACAATCACCGACTGCCAAGTAACTTGTTCTAGTAGCTAATATAGTTATATTTTTTATATAAATGTTAAAGTTTTAATGATTATTTTATACGAAAATTTTTTGTGGAAAATATGCCATAGCAATAAAAAAATAAAAATTAAAATATGTAATGATTAAAAGTAACTGTAATTATTTATAGTAGCGTAAATTTCAAGCAACGCTGCAACAGTAAATTATTGATATTCACATGTAAGCGGAATAAAAACACAATTTTGTAAACTTGTTCCGAAAAAGGTTAACTTTTATTAATACATGAGTATTATTACGTTTTCTTTACGTAATTTAAAAGTCGTGGGGAAACAGCATTTATGTATGTTCAAAAAATAGCTGCGTAACGCATAACAGAATAAACAAATTCATAATTAACTTAAATTTTACATTTTCTATGTACATATGTATGTATCTAGTGCATGTAAGCAATCGTTATAACAATTAGCTTATGTCGTAAAACCATTTCGTTTATATATTTGTAAACTGTGTAAGCGTGTTTTTTTTTTTTGAAAACTTATTTGCTAAATACGTTTCTCAAAGGACAGTTATACATTGTCATTTCAGGCTTTGGTTGTAGGTTTTAAGCGTTACTCAAGTTTGTTCGTGTTGAGGTGGTGGTTGTGGCTTAAACTGATACGGCCAAAATTTGCTTGATGGTTTCACTTGAGCTAGGTAGCTGTTTCGATTGCAAAAAACAAAACAAAAAATTATATATACATTTAGATTAGTTGATTTTTTCTATATCTTTAGAACTGTTCAAATGTGTATATGCTATCAATTGTTGTTTGTTGCTGTTAGTGGCGTTTTCAAAAATTTTTAACTATCGCATCTAACTACTTTGCTGTTGATGGGTGTGAAATGTCGATCTTTTTTATAGAGTTTACGATAATGGGTTCTATTCAATATGAGTTTGCATACATACATATTTATGTGTGTGTATGTATGAAAGGATTTATACAAATTAAGGATCTGCGATCAGTTGCGAGGTGATATTTCTAAAGGTGAGTGGCCTGTGCTGTGTATATTTTTGTGGAAATTGGACATTATTTTAAAAAAGCGCCATAATGCTAAATATATTGAAAGGGAATTCAAAACGTATTTTCTCAAAAAGTGCCACATGTGTAAATACGTACATAATTACTTAATTAAGCTTAACAATTTATAAATATACTTCATCCCAAGTAATTTAGAGAAAAATGCCGGATTTTTAAAGATTTATTAGGGCAGTGCTTAAATGTTGAAAATATAAAAAATAAAAATTTAAAAAAATCAAAAAAAAAAATTTAAAAATTAAAACAAAAATTAAAAACAATATTAAAAAAAAAAAAATTTAAAAATTAAAAAAAAAATTTAAAAATTAAAAAAAAAATTTAAAAATTAAAAAAAAAATTAAAAACAATATTTAAAAAAAAATTAAATTAAAAAAATAAAAAAAATATATATTAAAAAAAAATATATTAAAAAAAATATATAAAAAAAATATATTAAAAAAAATTTTTTTAAATTAAAAAAACAATATTAAAAAAAAATTTAAACAATCTAGAAAAATTAGAAAAAAAATTTAAAAAAAACTTAAAAAAAATTTTAAGAAAATTAAAAAAAAACATATTTAAAAAAACTTAAACAATTTAGAAAAATTAAAAAAAAATTAATTTCAATAAAAACATATTTAAAAAAATTTAAACAATTTTAAAAAATTAAAAAAAAAAATTATTGAAAAATTAAAAAAAAAATTATTGAAAAATTAAAAAAAAAAATTAATTTTAAATATTAAAAAAAAAATTTAAATCTTTGTCAACTGTTGTGTAATTTTTTGTTAAATATGAGCCTTTGCGGCTAATACATAATAAATATTGCATGAATATGTATACATACAAGTGCACATAATTATAAACACATATAGATCAATGTTAATTAGCAAATGTTGGATTAGTACAAAAATTTATTTCTGGCAAAATACGAGTTTACATAATATTAGTTTGCGTTCTAGCAATTGTTTTAGTAAAATAATTTTTTTTTTTTTATATAAATTTTTATGCTTTAAATACAAATTCATTTATTTAGCAGCAAATTTAATGCATACATATATACATATATATTTTTTTGTTATTAAAACTAGCGTTTAGTTGCACAATGTCAATTCGTAAAGTGATTATAAAAATATGATGAATTTGTTTTTGGAGTCGTACAAAAATGCCACATATTTATACACATACATATATTTAATATTTACATTAGTTCAACGTACATATCATAATTACTAAAGTATTAGAGCTTAACGCACACATACAGACATAAACAACTTAACAAATACTTATATGTACACATATCGAGAGTTTTAGCAAATTAAATCCTACAACTAGAAAATTAGTTTCACTTATACATACATATACAAACATACTCATATAAATGTATGTAAGTAGACAAGTTAATACTTATGCTTTAAAGTTTCTAAATTAGTATAATTATACACTAGCTCAGCTAGTTTAGTTACATGAAATGCTTGCAAAACGTATGAGCAACGGATTTCGGCGAACTGACGTGCGATTAGTGGGTATTCAGGATTACATTGGCCTGGTTGTATGTATGTTTGGTAGTTCCAGTCGAACAACGGCGCGTTAGTAGCATTTATTTCGTTTCACACTCACCCATCATTCAGTTTTCGTCGGCGGGCAACGGCGCTATTTTTAATTATTTCTGAAACTTCACGACCGCCCGAACTTTCACCTTCCGAGGTGGAAGCGATTGTGTCGGCACCACGTAAGCCGCCGCCACCACTCGTCGCCAGCGGTGGACGACCCAAATTCGAGAGATTACGCACGAGACTCACAGCGTCGTCGTGTTGTGGCGCACCGCCGGACGCTGCGGTTGCGGCAATTGGTGCTGCGACACCGCTGACTTGCGCATCCTGCACGCGATTGGCGTTGTGTGTCGTTGCCGATTTGCGCAGATTGGAGACGGAGGCGTGTGTGGAGCTTTTCAGGCGATTTTTCAATTCGGAACTCAAGTCCATGGGCATAAAGCCGACACCGATGGATTTGGATTTGAGTATGCCTTTCGGTGGTTCGAAGGCCGATTTGGTTGGTGGCAAATTAGCGGCAGCTGTGCGGAAGAAAGCAATAAAAACAATTAGTTTTAATTTATTTGATTTTGGCGCTAAATACTGAAATGATTTTTTGTTGTATGTGTTGCAGTGGATATGCATAATTTGTTGGCGTTTCGCAATTAATAGAACACATGCGCTGTTATTTACATACAAAAGGAATAGAAAAGAGTAAATATAATTAAAAAAGTTTGAACTAAAAATAGTTAAATAAAAGAAATTTAATACCCACGATTTATATTTGTTTCTTGAGAAGAAAATAACAGTGTTACCAGCAATCATCGGTTTCACATTGATATAAAATTATTATTGCTATAAAATGACATAACCTTTGTTGTTTTCATGCTATAATTAAATTAAAGACTCATTTTTTTGCGCTGAATATGCGTAAAAGGAAGAGAAAAAAACGAAAAAAAAAGAATAATGTAAATAAAAATAATTTAAATAAAAAAAATTAATAAAAAAATAAATATAAAAAAAAAATATAAAAAAAAAATAAAAAAAAATAAAAATAAAAAAAATAAAAAAATTTAATTTAAAAATATATAAATTATAATAAGAAAAATTACAAAAAGGAAGTAAACATAAACAAAAATTTACTATTAAATGAGATAACTTGAATTTTAAGTTTTTTATAAACATTAATATTCAAAAATAAAATATGAGAACTATAAAATATATAAAATAAAAATAAGCAAAACAGAAATAGTAATTAAAAGTGATAAGTAATAAAAATATAAATAAAAAATTTAAAAAAGAAATAAAACAAAATATTCCCTTTAAATGAATTAACTTGGTTTTAATTTTTATAAAACGACTTTAATAATTAAATAATGTTCAAAAATAAAAATAATAACAATATACCTATATTGCTAAAAAAATAATAAATATAAAAAAAAATTTCTTAAAAAATATTTTATTCAACTACTTCTTTATTTATTTTTTATATTTTATTATTAATTTTTTTTTTTTTTTTTTTTTTTTTTTGTTATGTTGTATTTTAAAGTATAACACTTCTTTTTGTTAATTTTTATTAAATTTTTTTGATATATTTTAATATATAAGATTTTTTTTCTAATTGTTGACTAAACACGCACATACAAACTTCCTTTAAAAATGAACAAAAAAAACACGTTGGTTTAATATTTTCAATTGATATTTCTCATTATTTATTTTGCTCTAACATCACACACATCAGTGTTGGTATACCATATATATGTATGTATATATAATCGTAAATCGTTTAATATGCACATCAAATATACAGCAGCTTCTCACTACAATAATAATGCAGATTATTTATATATAAAATTAAACAAAAAAGAAGAAAAAATGCACATAACCTAAAAACAGCAGCTTTGTAAATTGTATTAAGTAAATATTTTAACAATAATAACTGTAAGCTGTTATAAAGGTATATTTTAAGTATAAATGTAATAATATTTATTTCGCACACAAAGTGTTAATATATTTATTTTTAGGTTATTTTTTATTAAATTTTATTTTCAACGTTACATGTATGCGTATAAGTATATTTAGGTATGTAGTAGTGTGTGTATATGTTTTTACATTTATTTTTTATTAATTTAACATTTTACGTATTAAACAATAGCGATACAGAGAGCAACATAAAATTAAAAATAATAATAATATTTAAACAAAAAAAAAAGGTTTTTAATAAGCGTGTAAATGCATTTGTATATGTATAAGCTTAGTTAGTTTTTTTTATTTTAAATACATATTGAGTAGTTACAACTATTAGTGTGTGTTAACAACAACACTGCAATACAATAATTAATAACGGTTGCTAAATAATTGCTTTACAACTTTTTACAGTTATGAATTGGATTTTATTTATTTATTTTTTTTTTTTTTTTGTTTTTGTTTTGCTTGATTTTGCATTATGTTTTTATTATTAAGAGTTTACAACTTTTAAGTTTTATTTTTTACAATTGTTCTAACGGTAATTTTATAAAGTACATAAAAATAGCTACATAAATGAATGCGAATAACAAGCGGCAGCTACAAAAAATTATAGAAAAAAAAAATGAAAACTATAAAAAATTATTAGAATTATTAAAAACTATTTTTAGAAAATTATAAAAAAAAATGCTGTGAATAAAGTAAACACTGTGGCATACAAATCACTACAAATACAAACAAAAAAATATTTTCAAATGTGATAATATTGCAAAAATATATGCTGGCCACATCAAAATCTTTAGAGACTAAACAATGCAACAAAAAAGTTATATTGAACAAAGTATTAGAAAAAAAATTTTTTTGAAAAATTTTGAAAAAAAAAATATTTTTGAAAAAAATTATTTTTGAAAATTTTTAAAAAAGTTTTGAAAAAAATTATTTTTGAAAAATCTTTAAAAAATTATTTTTGAAAAATTTTGAAAAAAAATTATATAAAATATATATAAAAAGTTTAAAAAAATAATTTTAAATAAAGTTTGAAAAAAAATAATTTAGAAAAAGTTTGAAAAAGTTAATTTTTTTGAAAAACTTTACAAGAAAAATTGAAAGAATTTATTTTTGAAAACAATATATATTTTTTGAAAAAAAAAAATCTAACAGCAAATAATGAATAAACGGTATTAACATTGATCTTTCAAATACTCAAATGGCGTAATACAAAATTTATTTGCAAAAAAAACAATTATTATTGACTAAAAAACATTTAAATGAGATAATATTCCAACTACTGTAGCAAAAAAAAAAAAAAACAATATTTTTAACAAAGTTTTGAAAAAATTTGAAAAATTTGAAAAAAAAGTAATTTTAGAAAAAGTTTGAAAAATTTTTATAAATTTATATTTTTTGAAAAGATTTAAAAGAAAAAAATTTAAAAGAAAAATTTGAAAAAAATTAGTTTTGAAAAAAATACTGGAAACAAATATTTTTGAAAAATTAAAAAAAACTGTTTTGATAAAATTTATAATACTATACATTTCTTGAAAAAAAATCTAACAGCAAATAATGAATAAACGGCATTAGCACTGAACATTAAAATATTCAAACGGTGTAATACAAACTCTATAAATATCAAAAAAACAGTTATTATGTAACTTTAACATTAACGGTACTTTACGCCACTATTAATTGTTAATAATTATACAAAATTTTAATTGCGGTACATTTAGTATATTAATGCTGCTACCTAAGACGCCTTTATAACACCTAGCAATTTTCAATATATTTTTTTTTTAAATTTATTAGCTTCGTTATAATTTTCTAAAAATATTTTTAAATCCATATTTTTTCTAATTTTTTTCGTTTGGGTTCTTGATTAGATATTAAATTCGCTCACTACTGGAAGATGGAATGTTATTCGCTTTTTTGTTTTTTTTTTCAATAAATGAGTGCAATTTTAACGCGTTTTCACTCAAATTTTCACTCAAGTTCGTTTTTCATATTTTTTTTTCTTGTTACAAGGCATAATGCTAATAGCTAATCGATATCGTTAATATTTTCCAAACTACAAATACAAATCCGTATATATATGTATATGAAAAAATAGAAAATAGTTTAAGAAAAATATGCGTAGCCTACAACAACAGCAATTGCTTTGAGCTGCTTGAGCTTTTCTTCAATTTCGACGGCTAACACTTGCTTCCACTCTAACTGTAATTGCAGAGCGCTAAAACAAGTGCTTACTTTTTTCCAAAAAAAAAATAAATGTTTTCGAAAAAAATATTTATAAAAAATTGTTTTAGAATTTCTCAAGATTATATATGTTCTTAGAGACAGCAAAGCGCTGCAAAGCCCAGACACAAAAAAATATTGAATTTCTAATTTATATTTTTTTACTTTCTGTTTTTGTTTGTGTTTTATAGATTTCGCATATGGTTTTCTTTTTCAATTTTGCAAAATGATTTAATTTTGAATTTATTAATAATTTAACAATATATATTATAAATTTTAAATTATATGTCCTTTTGGCAAGCAACACATTTCACATTTCGAGCAGTACTCCGCACAGCCTGTTACATAGTTTGCGCTTGCTTTTTCATTAAGAGCGCGCCCGCACGCACACACAAGTCCCGCGCCAGTGCCGCGCGCATGTTTTAAACACACTTCAACGCTTGCTTACGCGCGCTAACTTAAATGACACCCAAAAATATACGCTCGAACTCTTTGGACGCCAATTGGAATTCTTCCTTTGTCACTACAATATCCTCGAAGCGCTTCACCTCTGGCAACGGCACACCATGTGTTAGCGTTAAGGCGCGCGAGCGCAAGGCACGCGCGCGTCCTGAAGTCGGTGTGTCAGCGTTCGCTTGCGCGCTGAACAATTGTGTGTTGCTTGAAGTAGGCGTAAAAGTGATATTGGTTGTGTTGGCGCGTTGGCGCTTCGACATGTCGCGGCGCCTTTGCACTGCTGACGCAGAGACACCTGTTGCCGCAGAGCCGCCTGCTGACGCGTTGCCAGTGTGGGTCAAGGCGGTAGCAGATGCAGTTTGTGTTAGCGCTATATCGTAGGCGCACACCGAAGGCGGCGTAAAGTATGGCGTATTCGAGTTGCTGCGCACATTATGATTGAAAGCTTCGTGTGGCGTTGCGCTCGGCGTGTTGGTGTCCTTTGCAAATGACAAAGCGTCCGCTATCTTCTTAACGCTAGCATGTAAATCGCCATTTGGAGTGTGCGCAAAGTCGGGCGGTGGTAGTGGTGGATAGTTGGTAGCGCTGCGTGAGCTTATACTTGTTTCGCTGGCGCCCACTGAGCGCGCCGTTGTTGCGTTGAGTGATTCCTGTGCGCGCGCTGTACGCTGATTGCCATTAGTCGCTTTGTTAGTGGTTGTAGTTGTAGCACTTGGTTGATTTCCAGCGGGTGCAAGTCCAAAGTATTTGGCGAATTTGTCGTCGATGATTGAGTTACGTGGCGTTGTTGGCGCGCTGCTCGCGCTGTTGCCGTTTGCTTGCGCGTTGCCTATGCCATTGCTATTGCCATTTCCATTGCTCAGCCCGTGCGCGGTGTGACGCTGTGCCACTGTCGATAATGTTGCGTTGCTCATGATGCGCGTAAACTTCTTGCGCATCTCTACGACAGGCGACTGCGACAATTGCTCGGATAGTGCGATGGATGAGGCTGTTGGTGAAAGCGTTAATAGCGGCGCGCCATTTGTATCACAATAATTATTTTCCTTGCCAGAGTCCGCTTTACTATCTTCAGTGGTTTCAATGCGCGGCGGCGGCGGCAAACCGGCATTACCATTTTGCAGTGGCTTGCGCGGCGGTAAGGAGTTGATATCGCGTTCGCCGCCACCACCGCCGCCATTGCCGTTGCTGGCATTATTTTCGAGCGCGGCCAGCGCGTTGTGTGGCGTTGACTTGTGATCGTACTTCATGCATTTGGAGTTCAACTGATGATGCTTCTGCTGCATTTGCAGGCAGTTTTCAATAAACGGCGACTTGATTTTGCCGATTTTCTTCAGCGGCGCTGGCGGCGCTTTGTTGTCCGCCTCAATGTAACTGCCGCTTTCACTCTCGCAAGTGTCGCTTTGCGCAGAGTTGACGCTCACGCCGTTCTCACTGGTGTTGCTGCTGAAATTTTGCAAGCTGTTGCGTTCATTATTGAGGAACGTGTTGGGTAGCAGCAGTTTGCCAATTGTTTTCATTTTAATGCGGCGCGCCACTGGCGTCAAGGAGGACGGCGATGTCGTAAGCGCGGCTGCAGCTGCGGTTGGCGCTGGCGCGGACATTGCTAAACGTTGCGCCAGCACCGAAGGCAGTAGTGTTTGCGAACTGGACTTGGTCAAGTGGATGTAGGTCGATGATGCCTGCTGCGTGGCGTTGGGTAGACCAATCGAAGGCGGTGGACTTGGTGAGTGGCGCGCGCTATCCAATTGTAATGGTGAGTCGATTTCGTTGATCGAGATGAGCTGCTGCTGCTCGGTGAGTGGCGGCGAGCAGCACTCCATCGGTGTGGGTGTAACGCTGGCGCTGGCGCTGCTGTTGCTTGTGCTGTCACCGTTGTAGCTGCTGCGTGGCGTAAAGGTGAACGAGTTGTTGTGGCTGAAGGAGTTGGCGCTGCCGCAACGATCGGTCGCGCTTAGGAAGCGCTGCGATGGGCTACGCGTATACGAGCTGGACGCGCTGCGACTGGCCGCTTCGGTGAGATTGGTGAAGAAGCGTAAGCGCTCGGATACTGGCAATGATGTGGGTTCTTCATTTACAATTTTTTTTTTATTTGTTGGAAGAAATATAAAACAGACATAGATTAGCGTGGAAATAATGTCGGCTGGTGAATAAGTCTCTAAAGCTACCTACGTGATTTAGTTTTGTACGCATTGCAGTGCTTTGTTCTGGTTGTTGTTGTTGGCGTTACTGTTGACACTATTTTCATATGCATTGTTGTTGTTACACTTTTGAATTATTATTATTGTTGTTGTTGCTGCTGTGCTACCTTTGTAAAAATGAACCTTTCGGTGTTCACAACTAATTTTAGTATGAAGACTAAACTTTAAGTGAATAAACCGTTATATTAGAGGTGGTCATGACTTTAAAGCGGTTTTTGTAAGAGAATGTCCTCAAATCAGGGTATCTAAAGGCATGAAAATTCCTCATTTAAGCTTAGATAGAACATAGACTCGGTATATGTTAGAGGGCGTGGCTACATGCTATTTTGCCCACTTTTTGAAAATCTTAGTTAAATTATAATCCAAAAAGATCAGATTCTCCAGTAAAATATTGTTCAGTGTCGAATAGAGGGACTGTCAGTATGGACGTAGTATTGATTCAAAGTGAAAAATATATTGACTTTCTGATCAAATTTGACCCGGACTTATCCAGTTCAACTGCCAATCTAGAAAATTTTTATATTGACTTTCTGATCAAATTTGACCCGGACTTATCCATTTCAACTGCAAATCTAGAAAATTTTTATATTGACTTTCTGATCAAATTTGACCCGGACTTATCCGCTTAAACTGCCAATCGATACAATTTTTGCACTCGATTTTTCCTTTTTATGTGCGAGCTTTGATCTCAATTCGTAAATTTGTTTGCGTCGTGAGAAGTTTGCCTTTCAAATTTCCAATGGCATCACGAATAGGCGGCAGAAACCGTGCTTGAGAATCTTGGTGTCGGCATCAGGAAAACACGAGAGGATCTCAACATCTCTTACGGATGGGCTCAACACATTTTTGTTAATGTTTTAGGTATGAGGCGTACAAAAAGACCTCAAAAACGATGTCGATGTAGAGGTCGCTAGAGAGCATAGCTGAGGACCTTACATATGTACGTCAAACGCCTAATTACTCGTTACAAGACGTAAGTTTATGAATATTACGTCGAAACTGTCCAACTATTTAGCGAATGACGCTTAAAGCATGAGCCATAACCGAAATGATCATCGCTGAAGGAATAAAGCCCAGTTGAAGCTTATAACAACTGTATGGGAGATTGGATTAAGCGTTGGCTTAATCTCTAAGCTTGTTTTGAAGCCATAATAATGATATTTATTAAAATACGTTAAAATGTAGTTTTTTGTCAGTCCGGGTCAAATTTGATCATATGTGTGTTGGCATGTTTGTGTCGACTCAGGAGCCGATAATAAAGATTTGTATTAAAAAAAAGGGGAATTTGTAATTATTTTTCCAGTCCGGGTCAAATTTGATCATATGCGTTGGCAGGCTTGTATTGGCTCAGAAACCTATTTTGAACTTGATATTAAAGATTTTCATTAAAATACGTGAAAAAGTAATTATTATGTCAGTCCAGGTCAAATTTGATCTGATGGTATTGTTATAGCCGAGATGATCTACAGTATCGATATATTCACATAACAGTTTTTCAAACAGGAATCCGCTAATATAGCACGTAACCGTGTTCTTTTTGTATTCTTCAAATATTAACTGAGCAAAAAACGTATCTTATATGCCTCCTTTTACCGTTACATTATATAATAGCGGTATTTTTAATAACTGTGATCGTGTAAACATATGGATTTGCTCGAATGATAGCCGATTTTGAGACCTCAATACTTTCTAGCACTCTTCTTCGCTGAGTTAAACTGAGAAGCAAACTATGTATTCAATATTCTTTAAGAATAGGCTTTAGTCACACTTTCTCTAGCACTCCACTATTTTTACTGACTTAACTTTGCTTCAAGAACTTCTTCACAAAAATCATTTAATAGAAAAATATCAACTCAATACTCAAGTCGATGGCACTCTCGTCACTACAGTACAATCACAACTAATTTCATAAAGTTGCAGTCAATCTCCGAAAGAGCCGCTCTAACTGCCTGCATTTTATCGAAAAGGGGAAATGCATGAGTCTACAACGCAATATCACAAAGTCAGCGTGTGACCGCTTTCCCAGAATGCGTTAGATAAACCCACGAAAACTTATCGCAAGGCTCCTGAATACGCTATCCGCTCACCACTTACGCTGCAACTTATCGCTCTTTAATGTTTTCGATCCTTTTTTCTTTCCCAATTGCAGCTACACACATATCACACATGTACATACATATATATGTATATATAAATATATATAGGACCATACAAAGATATTGTGAACTTGATAAGCCGCTTAAGAAAGATGCCTCTCTGTGAAATCCCTGTTATCACTCAAATTTTTTTTTCGATTTATTTTGTGTTCTCTTGAAATGGACAGAATTTTTTTGCGCCGCCAATTTGTTAAACTATAAAATTTTTGTATTATTTTTCTTAGCCAAATGAAATTAAAAAAATTGCAAAATTCAACATTTGAGACTAAAATTTGGAATACAAAAATTAGACACACTTCACATCAAAAAAACACGACGAGAAAGCAGGAAAAAATTTTAATTTTATTTATTTCAAACTTTTGTGAGTGAAACAAAATGAAAAGCGAATTTGAGGAAAGGGTGTTTTTAAAAAACCAAAGGTGTTTACTTTTAAGTTGAAATAGTTTTTGAAAAAAACAAAATGCTGAAAGTGAAAGAACATTCATTTTCGATTATATGCCAAATTTTACAAGCGAGAACGGCCTTTCCAAAGAGAATCTAATTACTGTTTGGTTTAGGAAACTAGTTTCACATAAAATTTCCTATCGAAGGTTTTGAGACAAATATTAGTTATGACTTCTAAAATATTTTCCCAAATAATTTTTTCTTAGATTGGCATAATCTTTTTCTAGGATCGTGCGAAGTTTGACCTTCTTATGTCTATTGGTGCGTTTTTAGAAATTTTGAAAGAATCGCCGCTACGAATTCTTTGAACTTATAGAAGAAGTGTTTTGGGGAGCCTACTTTATCACGAACACAATTATTTGAGTAGCATATAGATCGAAAACAAGTCTACTTCGAGTCGTCCATCCACTTCTGTTAATGACGATAACATCGAAAAAGTTAAAGAAACAATGCTTGCCATTCAACGTGTTGGCATCAGAGAAATAGAAGAGAATCCTCTTATCTCTCAAGGAACGGCTCAACATATTTTGGGTATGAAGCATGTTTATGTCAGACTCGGTTTAAAAGACCTGAATCTACTATTGGTTCATACTATTATTAGAACTGTAGTTGGAACTAAGGTTACTTATGTCGGGTGTCATGCGCACATGCCCGACGGCAGCACTTGAAGTCATGCTTGAGCTCACACCACTTCACCTAGTAATCGGGCAGTTAGCTAAACACACACTGCTTCAAATCACTGCAGAAGGGTTTGGCAGAGGTAAGGTAACCTCATCCCAGCGTATAAAGGACTTAAGTGCTGAAATAGCATTGGCTCTTCTTCCAAAGGACAGCATTACCAAAAGAGTAAATTTCATCAAGAAGTTCAAGATTACCCTTTGCAGTAAGGCAAAATGGATTAATTCCACTCTCGAGCTACTACTTAGGAATAGTGCAATTGGTGCAGGAGTCGCAGGACCAAACTCTGCATACTTTTTTTTTAGTTTTCCGAGCATATTTCAAGCAAAGGTCTTTGCCATAAGTCAGTGCATAGAGAGAAACCTCCAACGCAACTATCGCAATAAGCATAACCGTATTTAATGACAGTCAAGCGGAACTTAAACACGACTGAACAGTCTATCGAAACGGGAATGAATTGGCTTATGAGCACAGCACCTGAACCCTTCATACCATAAAGGAGCTGCTCCAAAAGGAAGAAGGAGTAGGCAGAGAGGCAAGTGCATGTCAGTTGCTAATGGGGGTTACAACCACCCGCAAATTTAAATATGTAATCAATATTCCTAGGGATAAATTCAGACTATTTGTCGCATTCTATCCTAGCCACTGCAAGTTGAAGAAGCACTTATGTAACAAATTGCCGGTTCTGTGACAGGGAGCACCTTCAGAACACTTGCTAATTGACTGCGTAGCAAACGCAGAATAAAGGCCCTTGGATCGACCAAATAGGGATCACATCGCCTCACTAACAGTATATTGGTGTTCATCAATATGCTGGAGCTAAGTGGGTCGTTGTGACTTAGAAGAAGGCACAATAGACTTCAGGTCGAGGTGCTTTCCTCATACTTTATATCTATCTTATTTTTTCTTAAGTACTCGTAGTATATAGCTTCATTTCGTCATCAAATCATTACTTGATTCAGACGAGCTTCTGGCATCCGAATCATGTCAAGATAGATCTGTCAATTGTCTACTCAGATCAATAGCCACTTCGAGCTAGTCTGATTGACCGTCTTGGCTCCGAAATAGAGAATGAATTGTTATGTTTTGAATCGTATAAATTAAACATTTGAACAAAGAAATGTGTGGAACAGCATTTAACCTCTTTCGGATTAGTTATTTTTTCGTTGAGAGCACATTATTTTGGCAAGAATTCATGTTGTGTAGAGGAACAAAACTTTTAACGCTTGGTCAAACTTCGGTTCAGAGCTTTCTGTTTGCCTTTTATAAAAATGGAAAAACCAACTGTAGAAGGCTGAAATCGTAGTTATCACGCCACAAAATAGAGTGTGAAATATCGAAATTAACCTCCCCTCTTGCAAACACCAGTTTAATGCACAAAACTGAAAAGCTTTACTAAAAAGTAATCATACGTGTGGGTGCCTCGCGTGCGCAGAAAAAATTCAAATTATTGCAATATGAAAGCTTATGGCTCGTGTAATATCTTTTTAATGGATGAACATTGTAACAATATCCATTCGCTTTTGTTTTTTTTTTCTCAAAGAAAACTACACAAATCGCTTTGGATTAACATAATCGCCTAAACACATACATTTTTACATGTACACAAATACGTATGTCTATGTATAAGTGCTTGTATCAGCAATAAATATTAAGCAATAAATCAGCATATTTAGCACCGCAAGCGCGGCTGTTATGAAACTTCGCTTGAGCGAATAATAAGAAATTGCGGCGATTAACGTAAGACGGAAGCGCAAACAGAAAAAAACCGTAGCAAAAAATAATTATTGAAAAACAATAAAACGAATCGTGTAAATGCAAAGATTTGCACAAAAATTGCTCGAAGTAGTTTTCCAATTTTCCAGGTTTTACTTTCGGTTTTGCATTTTATGGGCGATCAGCAAAGTAAACAAACAGAAGTACAAATATACATGTGTACAATTGCGCTCAAAATTATAGCAGTGTTGTATGATGAAAATAAAAAAAAAATAAAAACAGAAAAACCGTTGACTTAGGTTGGATAATATTCGACCGAATAGACAGCCTCCAGCACGCAGTGAAGAAAATACAGCGGCCGTAGCTGAGAGAGAGATTCGGTGTCGTTCGCAGTAACTGAGATCTTAAAGCTTACAAAATACAGCTTGTGCAAGAACTAAAGCCGCTCGATCTTCCCAAGCGACATCGCTTTGCTCTATGGGATCTTGAAAAGTTTTGAAAAGATCCGACGTTTTCGAGCCAAATTTTGTTCAGCGATTAGGTCCATTTTTGGCTCAATGGTTATGTAAACAAGCAAAATTGCGGCATTTGGAACGAAGGGCCACCTGAAGAGACTCAAGAACTCCCATTTCATCCAGAAAAAAAACACGGTTTGGTGTGGTTTGTGGACCGGTGGAATCATCGGTTTATTTTTTTTTTTTAATGATATCGGTGAGAATGTAACCGTCAATGGCGACCGTTATCGCGCCATGATATCAGACTATTTGATGCCTAAAATTGAAGCTCGTGATCGCGGCGGCATTTGGTTTCGACAATATGGCGCCACTTCCCACACATCGCATCAATGAATGGATTTATTGAGAGAACACATCGGCGAGCAGATAATTTCACGTTTTAAGCCGATTGGCCGGCAAGGTCAAATGAAGTCACATGGTTAAACTTTTTCCTGTTGTAAAATCTAAAATCTATGTGGACAATCCCGCTTCGATTTAGGCCTTGGAGCAAAACATCACGTCATTTGCCAGTTACCAATCAAAATGCTCGAACGAGTCTTCGCAACGGATGGACCATTTGAGATGAAGCCACGGAAAACATTTGAAAGATATAATCTTCAAAATACAAATGCCAAAGAACCAACTTCTTTTTATGACTGGACTTCGGAAAATGGAAGTGAGAGAGAAGAACATATGGAGATATCTCCTAGAGAGAAGATAATGCTATACAATTACTGAAAATCGCTGTTGCCAGACTGTAGGAGCTCAAAAAACATTTTTCAAGTCTGAATGTTTCTTCCTCTTTACAAATTTAAAGTTCCAGTTGAAATTTGAAGCTTGTAGAATATTCTGGAGACGACAAAACCACAGCTCTAAGTGTTAGAGGTTATTGGTACGGATACTATTTGATTTTGACGCATGACTATAAAGAAAGTGAGGGGCATTATGGGACATACTTCTGGAACTTAACCAAATCAGTGCCCGCAATTTGCCACTAGACATGAGGAAATCATTTTCTAGCATGAAGAAGATTCGGCTAAGAACTATTTGAAAAACATCGGTTGGGAAGTTTTGCTTCACACGGCCTTCAGGCCAGAGCTTTCTCCTTGGGACCACCATTTGTTCCAGTTTATGCATAACAACCTCACTGGAATATGGTTAACAACAGAACTGAGTATTAAAAATTGGTTTGCTTCCTTCTTGGTTGCCAAGCCGGCGAAGACTTTTGGAATAGAAGTGGCAAATTTTCAGAAAGACGGGAAAGTGTTGTAACTTCAGATGAGCAATACCTTGAATAATAATATTGTATATGTTCTTAAATAAACGTGCAAAATTTGAAAAAAACTGCACGAATGTGGTTTTAAAAATAGAAATTTTCATTCGCGTTCTCACACTGCTATAATTTTGCTCGCTATTGTATAAGTTCGCTTACGTACAATAACAAACGGTATGTTGTACCTGCTTAACGTTTGTGTAATCATTGATATGCGCGAGCGTTTTTCATCTGCCGACGCCGCGACTATGCGGTTAATTTATGAGTTAATAATAACAACAAACCCAGAAATGAGAAGGAAAAATAAAATTGAAAAAGTAAACGAAAATACTTTCTGCTGCCTGTGACTGCGCGAAAATCAAGCAAAGTATTGCTCAAAGTATAAATAATAATCATAATTGTAATTGTAGTGGTAGTAATAAGAGTACTGGTTTAGTTGTCGTAGTTAGAGTAACGGTAAATAAGTAGTAGAATAAACACAACAACAACAAACATATATGCATAACATGCGCAACAACAACAACGTGCCGGGTTATTTAAAAAAAAGTATTTCAGTTACAAAAAAAAAAGAAGTAATTAAAAAAGTAATTTAGCATTGCATTCACAGTTATTGTTTTGCCGAATAATTTGCAACCAAGAAAGTGTAAATTTACGTGCAACGTAGATCTTGAAAGTAAAATTATGTAAAACTCATTCAAAATGCAAATTATTGACAAAGTTTAGTTTCAAATTTATGCGCGATTCAAGTAATGCAATAAAATGAACAACAGAATCGGCAAACAAAGCGTCAAAACGTTGATGATGGCAGGGAACAATGCAATGGTAATTGTAATATAATAGTTAATGGTAACGTAATGGATAAAAGTAATGGTAATTGGTAATGCTAGAGTAATGGGTAATGATAATGCTAATTCAATGAGTAATGCTAATGCTAGGTAATGGTAATGTATTGAATAATGATAAAGAAATGGGTATGGAATATGGTATTGGTAATGCTGTAAGTAATGGTAATGTTTTGGGTTGGTAATGTTGTAATCGGTAAAAATGATGGTAATTGGTGATGGGTAAAAGTAATGGTAATACTAGAGTAATAGATAGTGATAATGGCAATGTTTTGAGTAATGCTATTGCAAGGGTAATGGTAATGTATTGGATTATGGTAGAGTAATGGGTAATGGTATTGGTAATGTTTTAAGTAATGGTAATGTTATAGGTAAAAGTATTGGTAATCCTATGAGTAATGGTAATGCAATGGGTAATGGTATTGGTAATGATATGAGTAATGGCAATGTAATGTGAAATGGTAATATTATGGGTAAAAGTAATGGTAATGGGTGATGGTAGTGCTAGAGTAATGCGCAATGATATTCATAATTTTAGGAGTAATGGTAATGCAATGGGAAATAATAATGTTATGGGTAATGTAATGTAGCAGGTAATTGCATGGTAATGGATGCTTTGTGACGTTGGAATTCTGATTTTGTATCGTGCAAATGTTTATATATACGATGTCTTTATATCTTTCGATATAATTTTAATGCAGTTATTTATTTGAAAAACACTCACCGATTTCCTCATCTGATCTGATCGGATTTTGCGGTGTTTTCGGTTCCTCGTGACTGTTCGTATGCAAGCCGCTTGTACTGGAAATGCTACTGCTCATTATAGGAGCTATTGTTGGGAGCATGGAGGACGTGGGCGAAAGCTGGGACGATCCTGTGAAGAGATACAAAGAGATTAGTAATTAAATAAGGAACTAGGAAAATATTACAATTTTAAGTAAAATATTCTATATTTATATTGATCGATAAGGCATTAAAAGAAATTTTTACTTAGAACCATTTGTATTACAGAAAAGAACAGCTTCATTCGAAGTGTTTGCCAGAAAAAAACTCATTTAATTGGATTTTTTGTTTGAGTGCCTTTGTGGTTTCTGATTGTGGCTGAAAAGCGAAATCAGCGAGTTTAGTCACTTAGTCCTTAAACACATTCCTATTAAACCAAGACTCAATGACACACTTGAGGAAACCTAACCACATTTTCAATGAAAGAAAAGTTGTGAGTCAAAACCTACGGCATCGCTGTTTGCGGTTGTCACAATTTCCATAATTTTTTTCCTCTATTTCTTATTATATTCAATTGAATTTCTCCTCTAGCCTCATTTTTACCCCGCGCGCGGCAATTAGACAATATATGTAGAACCTGTTGCAGTGGCGTCAAGTTTCGCCGGTTTTAGAACAATATTTGTATTTCTCTTGAAATGAAGAAATGGTCACAGACATATCTACAAACATATATATGAATATACTATATAGTATGTGGCACTACATAGAGTTGTACTGAATTACGTCAGAAATTATTTCTAGCACACAATTGCGGGTCGTAAATAAGCAGTTAGGTGTACTATATATTTTGTTATTGCCAAATTACAATTCGGTTGTAAGGAAACGAGGCGAAATTTGTTTATTTTTAATGATGGGAAGAAATATAGAAGGTGCACCCATGGAAAAAAAATATGTATAAGCATACATATGTTTGTAGAACGTATATATGTATATAAAAATCGCAACAGGTTCTAAAAGACGGACGATTTTTTTAAAATAATTTGGAAGTTTTATTTTTGTTTGCTTTTGAACTTGTTCTTTGAGAGCTGCTTTTTGTTTCTTTGCAGCTGTTTTTGATTTAATTAGTCTTGGAGGCTAGCAAATCGAACAAGCAACTGGTATAAATCACATAGATTGGCATAAACAAATAGAGATTGTATAGGAAACAGTCAGATCACTCTAAGGAGGTACACTCGTATATAAACTATATTGTCTTTAATTCCCGAAGACTGGTTTATTTGTTAACTTTTTGACCATCTTATACGCATAATATTCATAGGGCTTTTTGGTCGAAAGTTAGGCCGCATATATTTTCGGTACGCTTTCTACAATATCCAATTAGAGATATACTACTTGGTTTTCCGAAGCAATCTACACGAGAGGCTAACGATTGCTAGTCATACATTATCTGAAATGGTTGGAATTTTTACCGGTCAAGTTATTCTTCGCCGATTTAATCTTGTTGGATCTGGATTACGTTGGTCAGAAGACCGGAACTGATCAAGGCGAATTTTAGGGCGATTCAATTCCGTTAGATCGATAAGTACATACCTTACACATTACCATACGACCTGAATTGATCAATGCTATTTTTTAGGCGATCTAACCACGTTTCGACTGATACGTACCATGTTAGAAGATCGAATTTGGTCAAAGCTAATTTTTAAGCAATCTAACCTCGTTTAGATCGATAATTACATACTTTACCTGGAAGACCAGAATTGATCAAGACTAATTTTTAGGCGATTTAACCCTTTTCGATGGATAAGTACCTTGGTTAGAAGACAACAGGGAACTAAGGTAATATAACCCCGTTTAGATCGATAAATACCTTGGTTGACCATAGCTGGTCAAGGCTCATTTTTAGGCGATCTAACCTCTTTTAGATCGATAAGTACCTTGGTTAAAAGAACCGAAGTGGCCAAGGCATATTTTTCGGTAATATAACTCCGTTTAGACCTATAAGTACCCTAGTTAGAAGATCAGAAGTATCTAAGGCTTCTTTTTCAAAAATATAACTCCGTTGGACGACCAGATCTAGTCAAGGCTAATTTTCAAGGCGATCTAATTCCGTGTAGGCCAATACCAACCTTGATTAGAAGACCTTAACTTATAATAGTCGGTAGTATTCGAGAAATCATTAATTTTAATAGATATATTGAAAGCTGAAGACCGGGGTAATGCCGAAACGACTTTCATTTTCTGTGAGTTTGAAAGTTTAAGAAAGCGGTTTCCCAAAATATGTTTAGTTACCTCTAATGATCTTACTAATTACTATGGAAAACTAATTAGTATGGAAAAAAATTATTTTGAAGGGTCTAACGCTAGGTACTTAATAATTTCTCTCTATATACTAAAAACATTCAACAAAATATGTTTTGTTTTCACTTACCTCGTCGCGGTGAAGTTCGCTCCTCACGACCGAGCGCCGTGCCAGCTAACGCCGACGTGGCCTCTGCGCTCCTAGTCTTCTCCTGCTGCAGCTGTTGGAACATATTAGCACGAGCGCGTACACTATTCTTGCGTGTCAGCCCAGCACCAGCACCGGCGGCGTCGGCGCCACCCTCAACTATGCCAGCGCTTTCGATTGGCGCCTCCTCAATGCCAGACATTTCAAAGATACGTTCACTGTCACTACCCGCCGATAGGTTTAATTGTTCACTTATGCTGTTGTTGTTATTAGCGTTGCTGTAACTATCACTTAACGAATTGTGACGTCCGATTGTGGCGCGTAGCGTTGGTAGCGGTGGCGTATTGGACGATGCAGACGTTTCTGTTGCCTTGAAGTGATGCTGACTATGCAGCGGTTGGGTGGCGCAACGCGTGAGTGTGTAGCTGCTGCCCGGCGAGACGCTAGAGGCGGCCGTTGGTGCATTCAAATGGGCGAATGTGTTGTAATTGAGACCCGCGTCCAGCGATTTGGTCGGTTTGAAGGCGGATGTGGTGGAGGTGTCAAGCGGTGATGCGGTGGCTTTAAAGCTGTGGAATTGAGGAAGTGATTTTCACGTCAATTTTATTATTTATTTGCTACGAATTTTCAAGTAATTTTACTTTTATTTTCTGGTATTTGTTTTATTGTGTTGGAGGCACTATTTAAAAATGATTATTTTGAGGCTTTTGAATAATTTTTCGGCTCATAAATAAAGGCTACATTAAGACAATAATTGCGGGCATGAATTATTGTAGACTTTAGACTTTTATCACTAGATTTTTAATTTTTTTTTTAATTTTTTTTATTATATTTTTAATTATCACATTACAACAATTCTATTGGCCCATCGACTGGCCAGATAACAATGGCAAATGAGTGAAAAATAAAAAAAAAATAAATAAATGAGAAATCAAAAGGAAAAAAGAAAAGAAAAATAAACACAAATGGCAGCAATTATTCTATATCTTTCCTTAGATTAGTGCGACTTCGTCGACTTAATAAATAAGTTTCTATATCAAAAGCTCACCAGCCGTTACTGGGCATTATTGACAGTGGCATTACCACATATATCATTGATAAGGCACTCGAAAATATTTAATATAATTTCAAGTGGGTAAATACTTATTTATTTCCAATAAGCAACACCTCCCATAAATTCTGCGCGCTTGGCTGTTGGTCAAGCAAAACTAGCAGCGCTGCTCAAGCAACTTTGCTTCTCGGAATCGGTGGCAATTAGCGTTGCATTTTGATTGGGTCAATAAAGTTGGCTATTTTGCTATTATTTCGCTTGCCAAAGATTTTTCACGCTTTCAACAATTTGTTGCCATACGTCAGCAATCGGACATTCACATATAAATTTTAACTTTTCAAAGTTTGTATGTGTGCCAATATATGTATGTATATATCGATCGAAGGCGTTGCTTTTATTTTGCAATGGCAAATCTTTCGCATTAACAATTGTGGTGGAACGTGCCATAAACAAAGCGCAACTGCTTGCGAAAGAAATTTGAAAGCGAAATAGGAGAAAAAATAAAAAAAAAACATAAAAACAGGTTGAAGAAAATTGAAAAAATATATAAAAACAAATTTAAAAAAGAAGGTTGAAGAAAATTGAAAAAAAAAAAATTTAAAAAAAATAATAAAAAAAAAAATTTAAAAAAAATATTAAAAAAAAAAAATATTAAAAAAAAATATAAAAAAGAAGGTTGAAGAAAATTGAAGAAATTTTTCGCAATAAAAAGTGTGTTAGCCAATTCACTTTTGTTTACAGCCTCTTTTGTATACGGTGCTAACAAACACACTTTGGAAGTGCTCAAGAAAGTAGCGAAGTCTATAGTGGATAGCACTATGCTCTATGGGCTTTTCATATTTTAATCGATAATATTTCAAAACCAATTTCTTTAACTCTCTACTTTAAGAAATTAATCGATAATTGTTATCGATAATATTTCAAAATCAACTCTAACTCTTTACTTCCGGTAATTAATCGATATTACTTTTTATCGATTATATTTCAAAATCAAATTTCGCTAAGCTCATACAACACTATTCTAGGCCTCTATTTCCCGACTTCAAGAAATTGAACGATATTTTAATCGATTTTATCGATAACATTTCAAAATCAAGTTACAATAAGCTAATGTAATACTATTCTAGTCCTTTAACTCTCTACTTCAAGAAATTAATCGATATTTTAATCGATAAGTTTATCGATAACATTTGAAAATCAATTTACGAAATGCTCACGTAACATTATTTTAGGCCTCTAACTCTCTAACTCAATAAATTAGTCGATAGTTTTATCGATAACATTACAAAATCAATTTCCAAAGCTAAGGTAACACTATTCTAGGCCAGGTGAGCGTTATAAATATATAAAATTAATTCTTCTTTTATCCTCTATTGCTGAAAACAAGTATGAAAAATTCTTTAACTTGTATGACAAATAAAACTGGCCAGCGCAATCGAATCAAAAAACAATTTTAAACATCTTGTTACCTTTTAAATCAATTTAAAAAAAAAACTATGATTTTATCAATCATCGATAATGTTTTTGATATGTACATTAGGATGGGTCAAAAACAAAAAAAAAAAACGAATATTTTTTCTTTCATTTGTTATTCTGAAAAAACGGTTCTTGGACACCTCTAAGAAAATCTATCCAAGCATGAGCTCCAGAAAAATTATCGGCGATTTTGTTATCGAAAAAATTTACAGAAATTTCTATAATGGCTTTTGATTCAATAATTTAAAAGCATTATATAGTAAGTCACATGAAAAGTCTCATTGAAGAGAATTTTTCTTGTCCAACATAAAATCTACTTCAACTGTTAATGAATATTTCGATTTTCTTTGAGCGACGCACATCTCCAATATATAAAATGGCATATTTAAAAAAGCTTTTAAAGATAATACTATCTTTCACTGTTATTTAGTTTGGCCTTGTTACAAAACATTTATGTGCTTTCGTTCCTCCTTCTAAGTTATATGAGTTTGGTATTTTTATAGTGTTTCCCCAAGCAAGCTTCGCTATCAATCAATTTTCTAAACGAATTCAAGGGTCTTTCCGTGAATATGTATTTATACTATAAATACGATACTAGAAACATTCCACAATGACAATGAAAAGTAGTTAACTAAACTCATTTCCATCTACCAATAGACCAAAGATTGGTATGGCGAAATGGGCACCAAAGAGTTTGTTACCTATCATTACAAAAACATTAAAAAGTTCACAAAAGATTTTGGAATGCCCATTAAGTGAAGTTGTTCGAGATAACAGACACTCCAAGGATATCAACTGAAAGTGTACACCATGTCATTCAAGTATATTTGGGTTTGAAAAAGCTCTATGCGAAGTGGGTGCCGAGCGAACTCTTTTGTCTAGACCGAGTTGATGATTCGAAGCAGGGTTTGGAGATGTTCAAGCGTAATAAACTTGAGTTTTTGCGTTGTTTTGTGGCAATGGATGAACAAGGGCTCCATCATTACACACCCAAGTTCAATAAACCGTCATCCGAGTGTACTGCACATGATGAACCTGCTCGAAAGCGTGTAAAAACGTAACAGTCGGCTGGCAAGGTTGTGGCGTCTGTATTTTGGGATGCGCATGGAATAATTCTTGTTGACTACCTTGAAAAAGGAAGGACCATCAACAACGAAATCGTCGAAAAATGGCAGCATTTGTAGAAAAATAAAGAAAAACAATGCACCGTGACACAAGTCAGTGAAAATGATGGGAAAAATCCATGAATTGGGTTGCGAATTGCTTCCGCGTCCACCGTATTCTCCAGATCTGACCTCCACCGACTATTTCCTGTTTTAAGATCTCAAAAGAAATCTCAAAAGAATGCTCGTTGGGAAGAAGTTTTTTGCGAATGGAGAAGAGATCACAGAAATAGAGAATAGAGGCCAATTTTGAAGCTAAAGAAAGTCCAAAGCCGATTCATTTTTATTTTGTTTTTTTCTTAGATCGAAACATAGTGGAGTCAAGAACAAGAGCAGTAAGCTTAACTTTCGAGTTATAATCTGTTAGCTCAGCTTTTGAGTATTCTTTGCATTTAATGGATGGGTCTGATTACAACAAAAGTTTCTTGAAAGCATATTAAGCTGCGTGGCATTTGTTCGTGCTTTTTTATGTAAGATTAGGTTAGTTTAGGTGCTTCACCTACTTTTAAGGATACATATTAAGCAGTCCAACATAAGGAGATTATTGGGAAAATATGTCAGCCTTCGCTAGGAGCTGCCTGAAATGTAATGACTCTTACAGGAGCCAGTTTGAGATCACGACATTGTAAGCAACGCCACCCATTGCCTGGTAGACAACCACGCAGAGTATACAGATAAGAAGGATTTTTGAGAATCTTTTTGGAAATAAATTCCTCAAAAGTCTGTGAAGATCACATTTTTCATAATTTGAAATTTTTATAAACATCTTAGAAGACTTTTCTACAGTAATTTCTGATCGTTTAGGAGCAAAAAATATTTTATTAAGACTTTTTTAAGCCATTCGAAAATTCTTAATGATAGATATATAGATAAGGATTTCACCGCGACATAAGGTCTATTTGCCCTTCTATACTTAATGATACACCTTGTGCATGACCATTGCTATATAATGAAAGTAGAGAATTGCAAACGCAGCCATAAATAAAATCAGAAAAAAATATAATAAAAAAATGGAAAAAATATGAACAAAAACAAACAAAGATTGAAATGGAAATTGCCAAACCAAAGTGCACCATTCACTTAATTCGTTTTTACAGATTTCGCAAAAATAATATGCGTTATTTCGTTAAATATAGATTGCCTCTGTTGCAATTCATATTTTTGCCAACACTTTTTGCCGAATTTTTACACACACGCACACTAATACATACACTGGATTTTTGGTTTATTTATAGACGTTCAATAGATCGCTTGCACTTAATTTTCTCACAAAAAATTAAAACAAATTTAGAATTATAGGTTTTCGAAAGCAATTGGCGTTTCTCTTCAGCAAAAGATGAAAAATGAATTTTGCTGCATTTAAAATGAAAACCAAATATAATTAACACATTTGTCGAAGTAATTATTTAATTATACATTTGTCTACGTATAATCTGCCGCAAAGCCAATAAAGCACACACTTCATAACCGTTATGCGTCCACTCGCGCGTCTCACGACTAACCGACTCGTAATAAACGTTAAACGAACATAATTCAACGCGCATTAACACTTTTGGCCGAAATCGCTGATTTTGCTGCCCGTCTGTCCATACGTTATGGATATATTGCGCGATAGCTGCGCGCCCAGCTAACCGCTATTTGCGTTGACCGGTGTTACTAAATAACTACAACAACACGCGGCGTTGGCAGCAGCAGCATGAGCGCTGATAAAGATACGACTTCACATGCTCGTCATGGAGGCGATCGATAAGAAACCTTCAACACTTTTGGCCTTATCACAAATCAACTTTGGTTGCATAAACACACGATCGCTTACAAATACACAAATATACATATGTATGAGTATAGTTTATATACTTATTTCAAGCGCGGCATACATTTTAGATAATTATAGTAAGTTGTTTGTTGTTGTTTTCTTTTACCAGCTGCGATCGCGTTCAATCCAAACGGCCGTGTGTTAGCGTAAGCGTTTTAACAACGAAATTGGCTTAGACAAACGTACGAATAGTGGGGGGAAATGAAAATGCGCGGTCGTTCGATGCGCGATGGCGATGGCGTTCTGCGTATGTGAAAAACTCAACTGAACACCGAAATACAAAGTGATCTTTTTAGCGCGAAAAGCAAAACAAGATCGGACGGCATGAGCGTATTTTTGCTTTCCTCAAAAATTACAAAAAAAAAAAATACAAATAAAAAATAGAAATGAAAATATCAAACGTTCGCGCACAAAGGCAGAGACACGCGCGCAAGGGGACAGTGGGCGATTTGTGAAAGAGCTGCAAGTAGAGGCGGCGCCGAGAGGCCTTTGGAAGTGGACGCGCAAAATCAGCTACGAAGAAATGTGCGCGCAACAAGCCGCAACAACAAAAACGCCTTGCTTTTCTTCAAAACACAATTGCTAAAGTGAGCAGCAAAAGTATTTTCACAAAGCCAAATGCGCTGAGAGCGCACTTTTGCCAGCGCTTAGCCGATTTATAATATATATAGATATATATATGTATGTATGTATGCATTGCATGTATGGATATATTCGGTGTTTATTTCCTTTTGCAATTCTGCGGCCTTTTCGCGTACGCTCTGTATAGAAATTCTCACTTTTATTAATTTAGCTCTTAAATTTTGAGTTTTTTGAAAATCACACGTCAAAAAAAAAAAATGTTTTTAAATATTTTTTAAATATTTTCTATTAATTATTTGATATTTTTCTGTTTTTTTTAATTAATATTTTAAAATTTTATTCAAAATTAAAAAAAAAATTAAAAGTAAAATTAATAAAAAAATAATTATAAACATCCAAATATTCTATTAATTAATTGATATCTTCCAGATTTTTTTTCACAGTTTATAGTTTTATTCAAACTTGAGATATAAAAACAAAATAAAATATGGTTTTAAAAATTATTTTAATTTTTCTAATAATTAATTGGTATTTTTCAGATTTTTTAAATACATATCTTATAATTTTATTCAAATTTAAAAAAAAATTAAAGAAAATAAAATAAAAATTTTTCTTGAAAAATGTTTTTAAATATTATCCAAATTTATATATGTATGTTAATTGTCAATTCTCCAAATTTTTAAGTCCAATAGTTTTATTCAAAATTGAAAAAAAAAAAAATTAAAAAATGGTTTGAAACATTTTTTTTAGTTTTTGGTCAATAATTTTATTCAAATTAAAAAAAAAGTAAAAAAAAAATATTTTAAATATTTTCTAAGTTTTTATTAATTAATTTCTATGTCCTAAATTTTTCAAGTTTATGTTTTAGAGTTTTATTCAAACAAACAAAAAAATTTTAAAAAGGGTTTTAAATAATTTTTTTTTAACGTTTTTAATAGTTAATTAATATTTTTAAGACTTTTTAAATTATAATTTTTATCGAACTTACAAAAAAATTTGAAAAAATTAAATTACATGAAAAATACTTTTAATATTATCTAAATTTTCTATTAATTCTAGTTATTTCTCAAATTTTATAAACTCATATTCTAACTTGACAAAAAATATTTTAAATTAAAAAAATTAAACTAAAATATTGTAGGTTAAAAAAAAAAAACTAAAAAAAGTTGGTTTTAAATATTTTCAAAGTTTCTTAAATTGAAATTAATAATTATTAAAAAAGAATATTGAAATTAAAAAAAAAAAATAAATTAAAATACAGATTTTTAAAAGCATTAATTTAAAAGAAATTATTTTAAATATTTTCGAAATTTTCTAAATTGAAATCAATAATTTTGTTTTATCAAACAAGAAAATTAAATTTGAAAAAGTCAAACTTTTCAAAAACTTTTTAAGCGTTTTCATAATTAATCTATTCTTCCCAATTTTCTTACATTCATTTCTTGTAATTTTATTAAAAGAAAAATTGATTTCGAAAATTGTCAAAAGATCTTGTGTGATTTCTGTTGCACAAACGCATTTATTTATAGCCATGCAACATTTTTATAGTGCAACACAGAGAATATAGTTCAGATTTTAGAAAACAAAAATGACTAATCAAGAGAGAGAGAGAGCGGGAGATCGCAGAGAGTGAACGGTTTTGTTTTGCTTTGGTTTGGCACAAAAATCAGATTTTCTGGTAAAAATAAATTTTGCTGCTGGATAATGTGTAAGCGTGTGCGAGTGTGTGTGTAGGGGTTCAAGGAAATTGTGTGGGCAATTGTGTGCTGTAAGTTTTGTTGGCAATGGAAATACTATTTGTACACTTTCTCAAGAAAAAATAAATAAAATGTATTAAAAAAACTATATAAATATGAAAATAATAAACAAATATCGTATAAAGAAAAATAAAATATTTATAAAAATTAAAATATAAAATTTAACTTAGTGAAAAATAACTATAAAAATAATTATACTACAAAAATTATAAACAAAAAAATTCTAAAAAAAACATGAACGAAATAAATAATAAAAAATGTATATACTAAAAAACTTGTAAATTATAAAAATAAAAAATGAAAAGAATTGTAAAAAATTTATAAAAGAATTATCAAAATATGAAAATAAAAAATATTATATTTACAGAGCTTCTAACTTAGTGAAAAATAAACAAAAAAATAGTATACATTCTAAAACAATAATAAATAAAGAAATTCAAAAAAAATAAAATAAAAAAAAAATCAAATAAATAAAAAAAAATTAAAAATTATGGAAATATGAAAATAAAAAAATATAACATTTATGTATATAAAAAAATTTATATTTACAGAGCTTCTAACTTAGTGAAAAAAAATATAAAAATATATTTACTAAAACTTATAAATAAAAACAAAAAAAATAATAATTGCAAATAATTAAAAATAATAAAGGACTAATAGTAAAAAATAAGTAAATACATATAATATGTTCATATTCTAAAAAGTTCAAAATTAATAAAATTAAAAAATTTTATTCAAAAAAATTAATTATAATAAAAAATAATATTAATGTTAGTACCATAAAATATACATTTTTAATGTGTAAAAAATTATTTAATTTGTAATAATATGAAAAAATTAAAATAAATATAATAAAAGTAAAAAAGGAAAAAAAAATATAATAAAAATAGATATAATAATAAAAATAATAAAAAGTTAAGAAATTCATAAAATTATAAAAAATAATATTATTGCTACTAAAATAATAATAAAAATTAAAAAAAAAATATAAATATATAAAAAAGTTAAATACTAATTATAATAAAAATAATAATAATATTATTACCAAAATTTAAAATTTTAAAATTAAATTTTTTCTTTAAAATGTATTTACATACATATATAGTATATACATATATTATATTTCCTAAAAACTAAAAATGTAAATTATTTTAAATTCTTCAACAAAATGTATTATTATTTTTTTTTTTTTTGACATCTCAATCAGAACAGAAGCAGAACAGAGTAGACGCCATTGGAGATGGTGTTGGCGAGTGGCTATTCATCAATGATTCCTGAGTACGCATCACAGTTCAGAATTAATCTATTTAAATATAACATTTTTCGGTTTTATAAAACGCCAATATGGCGGTGGTTACACTTGTGGAATCCATCATTTCGTCAAATAAAGCAAATGTTATATCACCAG
The DNA here is from genome assembly GCA_037783105.1 of Bactrocera zonata. Classification (NCBI taxonomy): domain Eukaryota; kingdom Metazoa; phylum Arthropoda; class Insecta; order Diptera; family Tephritidae; genus Bactrocera; species Bactrocera zonata. The sequence continues at coordinate 1,297,191 of JBAWJQ010005835.1, read as the reverse complement.
TAGAAGAAAAAGCTTAGCCAACTATTTAGAACAGCTTTAAGAGCTGTTATTATTCAGCTAAAACAGCTTTTTGCTTTCATTTCCGGTTTCATGGTTATGTATAGTGTACAAGTATGTATTTGATAACTCTTTATAGTCGTCTACGTTTGCTTCTCACATCTTATCAAACTGTAAATCATTTTGAATAGAAACTAGTTTTGCTTTGTTCTACTGATAAATATGAAATTTACTGGACGCTTTTTGTAGATATGTATGTATTTATATACTCATATAGGCGATACGTAATGATTTTCAAAATTAAAATGGTTATACTCGTATCTTCAGACTTGTTTAAATCTTGTTTAAACATTCACTTTTGCATATATTTGGTGCAAATTATATGAAAGACACTGATGCACATACATAAATTTTATAAGAAATGCTTTTATTGAAATTCAGTATTTTTGCACAGAATGTATTGACCCAGTTTAAGCAACAGTGTCAATACTGGTGGTTTGATGTTCCTCTTTATTAACAAAATTTTGCTGCTTCTGAACTTCGAAAATGTTACAAATGATGACAAATGAAGCCAATGGGTTCATAGATGATCGGACAGAATTGATTTTAATTAAGAAATTCTTCAGATATTAAAATTCAAAGTTACATTTGATTACCACTAGTTGTTTTTGATGAAGAAAATAGCAAAAAAATATTCCCAAAAAAACATTGACGAATTCATTATACCCTTAACAAGGTATAAGTATAAAGAGTGACACGAAGTTTTTAATACTTTCCTAACTTTCGTTGAACTTCCCTAACTCGAATTACCATAATCAACAAAAAATACTTCGAGTTATGGAAGGAAATTTGTATGAAATTTGACTTCTATTGCCAATTCAGCAATTTGAGTTATGGAAAACTTCCAAGTTATGAACTATCAACTATATACGCCAGTGCCTGAATTTTTGATACATCGATCTGCAATCCTTTTCTTCACTATAAGCTGCTTATTTGTCAGAACAGCAGATATCGGGCCACCAAAACATGTAGCTGCCATATAAACTGATATATCAAACTCACAGTTCTTCTATGGAAAACTTTCTTATTAGATTAGATGACTCAACTAATTTCGGCTAGAATCATTGCTTAAAATAAAGGTACAATCTCTGAAGAAATTTTGCAGATCGGACGACTATAGTATATAGGCCAATAGAAACTGACCGCTCAAAATGAAGTTCTGGTCTAGAAAACTTTTTCATTTGACAGGATATCTTCACAAAATTTGGCGTCGATTATAATCTCCGAGCAAATGGCTCAGATCGGACAACTATAGCATATAGCTGCCATACAAACTGATGAACCGCTCTAGATCCGCGAAGTATCGACAATTAATGAAAATTTCATGCACAAACTACCAAATCAGAAATTATTAAAACCACTCAAGCTGTTAATGCACTGAAGTCACTTGTAGAGAATAGCATATTCGAAGCTCTCTTCAAAAATATTCAAGAGACACGCATTACATACTCATAAATGATCACATATTCCTTATTATTCCAAAATTTTTTACTTTCATTACCGTTTTATCAAATTCACTGTATGCATTTTGGCGTCTAGAGTCCTCCACACTTTATTCAAAACTTTTTTTCATACAAAATTAAGTTAAACGTTATTTTTCCGTCAGTAATTCGTTTGCGAAAACAACAAATAACATGAATATTCCATAAAAAAAAAATGAATTTTCCAAACGTGAAGGGTAAGCGAGCCGAGCGCTCCACAAAAACAACAACCACCCACAGGCGTAACCGAATTGTGACTAAAGAAAAACAACCGTCAACATGTTGAAGCCCGTTAAAGTGTTGTCAGAGAAAAACAAAAACTACAACACAAGCAACAACAACAAGAGATAGCGAAAAATGTTAACATTAATGGCATTTTGTTACTGTTATTATTATTATTGTTGTTGTTGTTACTGTTACTCTTATTGTTTTTGTTGTTGCCACTGTTATTATTATTGTTGTTGTTGTCACTGTTATTATTTTTATTGTTACTGTTATTTTTATTGTTGTTGTTACTTTTATTATTATTTTTGTTGTTGATCACTGTTATTATTGTTGTTGTTGTTGGTTTAGTACAACACATCATATTCCAAGTCGGTTTTGCTCTGTTTGTTTTGTTTTTGTACTGTGTACTACATGATGTTTGAGCTTTACTATTTTTGTTGTTGTTGTTCGAGGTACATTTGTTACTGTTTATGTTGTTGCGCCCTTTACACCTTTCTTCTGCAATTAACAGCCAAATGACAATAAAACACAGCGGCTAACTGGAAGGGTGGTGGCGCAACACATATTTACATACACACACACACACATAAGCGCATATAGAAGAGAGGCGGCTTGCATAGAACGCAAAAGCGATGCCAGCCCATTGATAAAGCCATTTAGGTGCATAACTGCGAATACAGCAGGTATGCCATATACTATACATATACATATGTATATATATGCATTTGTGTAACTGTATGTGTGTATGCCAGTAGTGGTACGTACCGCACTCTCATCGCGCCTCTCTCTTGTCGCACTTTAATTAGCCATTGTAAAAAGTCATGAGCCCGTGCGATAAAAACAACGAGCGTAACCACAACAACAGCAATAACAACAACAGCAACTAATATTAAAAATGGATGTTGTAAAAAGTTTTGCGCAGGTGAATTGGGTGAATGGACGGATAGGTGACAATTCTTCGGCTGATTATTCTATTGTTGTAGCACTTGAGTAAATAGCTTTGGTCACGCACGTTGTTGTTGTTATTGTGAAGTTATGCTTGGCGCGCCGATAGAATTTCTGTGGTTTTGCGGGGCAATTATTAAATTGAATTTTGAAATTTTTGCCCTGAATTTGCTATGTTGAAGGTATTTTTTAAATATTTTTTATGTTTTCGTTTATGAATGTGTATGTGTATATGTGTGCGTGCACCATTTACACGCAAATATCAATGAGTCGGACAATAATCAACTTAAAAAGTAAATAACAATAAAGTGAAGGCGAACAACAAGTGCGGACCGGAATTCGCTTGGGGAAAACGCTGACAACTCGCTAAAGTAGTACTTGTAATTGTAATGAAGTGCAAATTATGCGCTCTTTTTTGGAAGAATTTTTCTATGTGCTTTACCGGTAAAAGTGCTTATGTCGATTTAAAACAAATATTTGATTTTGATTGTTAAATTTATATGGCAGCTATATGTTATAGTGGTCCGATCTGAACAATTTTTTCAGAGATTATATTTTTACCCTAAGCAATGAATCGAGCCAAATTTAGAGAAGATATCTCAGATAGTAAAAAAGTTTTCCATACAAGGACTTGGTTTTGATCGTTCAGTTTGTATGGCAGCTATGTGCTATAGTGGTCCGATCTGTACAATTTTTTCAGATATTGCACATTTATTCTAAGCAATAATACGAACCAAATTTCGTAAAGATATCTTGTCAAATAAAAAACTTATCCATACAAGGTCTTGATTCTGATCGTTCAGTTTGTATGGCAGCTATATGCTGTAGTGGTCCGATTTAAGTAATTTCTTTCGTTATTACACAGTTGCTTTGGAAAATAACCTATTCCAAATTTCGTGAAGATATCTTGTCAAATAAAAAAGTTTTTCATATCAGAACTTCATTTTAGGCGGTCAGTTTGTATGACAGCTATATGCTATAGTGGTTCGATCTGAACAAATTCTTCAGAGATTATACCTTTTCCTCAAGCAATAATTCGAGCCAAATTTAGTGAAGATATCTCATATAATAAGAAAGTTTTCCATAGAAGAACTTTGATTTTGAAAGGTAATTTCTAATGACAAAAACAATATACCCTATTTGTGGTATAAAAAATTGTTGAAGTTAAGAATTTCTTATTCTTTATAAAATATACGTCATAATTACAAAATATAAACTTTAATTGCACAACAATTCATAGTTTAGGGCAATTTCATTTCACTTCCTTAGCATGAAAAAGTATAGTTTTAGACACATAAAATAAACGCCCGATTGTAGGCAACAAATAATTTTGACAGCATAGTTCTATATTTTCCAGGCAATCTTGGTTGGATAGTTATAGATATACCTCTCTGCTTTCGAACACTTTTGAATACTTCGAATAGCATGAACGCTGAAAAAATTTCAAATTTGACACAAAAATATGTAATATAAATCAAATTATATTAAAATGTGGCCTACATTTCGGCGCCAACAGATGTAAAATATGAAGATCAAATGAAAGCCAGAAAAGGTTAAAAATAGGGAAAAACGACACATCAGTAGAAATACCAGAATTCTAATTTTTTAGAAAGATATATAACATATGTGTATTAAAACCACACAGCAACCACGTGCCACTGCGGCAATTAAGTGCTTGCGTCCGGCAATAAGTGCAAAAACAGATTTTCGAAAAATCCATCCGCCACTTACATATACGCAGTGATTTTCCACAACCTTTATTGTTTGGCATTTCTTTGCTTCCTCTTTTCAGCTTTCAGCTATTTGACACAGAAGCCGCTGACACAGCGGCATGATGGTCTGAATGAAAGCATGATGAGACTACCCATGCTTCAAGTGCGGCAAATATGAGACCAAAATATGTAGAAAAGTACCATGGACAGCGTGTGGTAATTAGACAGTCAGTCAGTCAGTTAGACTGTCAAGCACACAGCTGACCATACACCGTTATACAATTAGGTAACAAATAAGCCGCTTAAGCGTCGTCGGATGCGCGTTGATGACGGTGACAGTGCCATATCACAAATGCGGATGGAAATGGCGGCAGATGAGTATACATATGTGTAACTATATAGTAGCTACATGTATTTATATATGTTTAGTCCGCACAGCTGCAAGAAAATTTTGGAAAATGTTGGCATGGAAAAAGGGAAAGGCAAACTCTGCTGCGAGGCACAGAAAATATTTATAAATACATATGTATTTATGTACTCTACAGCGCATTCATCAGCACTGATCGTTGCGCCATGCTTAGTTAGTCAGTTGGTTAATTTACGCTGATGACATTTTCCTTTCATTCACCAGCGTCTGAAAAACATACGCCAGTTTTTTGAACTTTCCTCCGCAACAGCCTCATTGTTTCGCCGCCAACTATTTCTCGGCTGCGGATTTAAAAATAAACACAAAAGCATAACAATGTGTCTATGAGGGATTGAAGTTTGAAAAAAAATGATCATAAGCCGTATTAACTTTATTAGCATTTGGCTTTCAATAAAACAATAGCAATAACAAAGCAACGGCGACAGACACGCGCAATCGCTCATTCGTCTACTAATTCCGTGGCGCAGCATTTCGTCCGTTACCGCTATTAAAAAATCTCATAAATTAATTTTTTTCTTTAAACTGGCATCATTTGGCCGACAGACAAATGCCACACAAAAAAGTGTGTTGAAAGGTGATCGAAGTGATCGAAGTGGTCGCAGTGTTCGGCTTTGTGATTGTCAGCGGTCCAGTGGGTCAGCTTGTTGTTTGGACAGCCAGTTTGGGCCGGCATTGTCAACAGAAAAGTTCGGTAAACCACTTATTGGCAACTGCGCTTTGTTGCTATTTGTACGGGCGTGGAGTATAATGAAAGCGGTGGGAAGGCGTGGTTCACATGTTGGTGGTGGAATATACAAAAAATTGTCAAAAAAAAATTTTACTACAAATTTTCCATTATTCTGCAATTTTTTATTGTTATTGCTTTTGTTGTAATTTTTACTATTTTTGAATTTTTTATTTTTTTTGATATTACTCTTTTATATTTTTTTTTACTTTTACTTTTTTTTTGTATCTATTATTGTTTTTTTTTATTATTATTATTGTTTTTTTTTATTATTATTATTGTTTTTTTATTATTATTTTTTTTTCTTTCATTTTTTTTTGTTACTTTTTCGCCATTGTTTTTTCCCGCATTATTATTATTTTTTTTACTTCAACTAATTTTTTAACAACGAAATGGGTGTGTATGCATGCGACAATGAATTTTTGTATCCGCTTGGGGACACAGCGACTCATGAATATTATTTATTTATGCCTCACTTTTCAAACCACTTGACAAATAAAACAGTTTGTTTGTTTTTAAGAATAATTTTTTCAAAAAGTCTATTGATATTATCGCTTTTTTCGCAATATGCTCAAGCCTACTTGGCTTTGCAGTGTTGCCAATATGTATGAATATGTATTTATGCAAAATAGTTTTGTTTGCGAAAATATGACGGATTCATAAAACAAACACTGGTGTGTGGCAACAAAAATAATATAAGAAAACAATAACCATAGCGTTGACTAATATTTGCGTCTGTTTGTACATGTAAAATTTCGCGAATAAAACTTTTGAGGTCAATTTATGGGCGAATTTCATGAAAACGCTGCTTTGTGTTTACGAAAGGGGTTTGGTGGCACAGTTTGACAATATTTTTATGTTAATAAAGTAAAATTTAATAATAGAAAAACATAGGATGACCTTCATTAAGTCGATTTTACAAATGAAGGCAGAAGTTCCAGATTTTTTATGAGTCATAGAGGGAATTTGATTAGGAGTACCTTTTTCGAGTGAAATTAAGAATGTTTTCGTTGATTTAATAGTTCTACAAACTGCTTTAGTATCTTTGGACAAGTTAAGTTGAATAAAATGTACTCAAATTAATATGTTTCTGATTACTAAACTTGATTTTCCATGAAAATGGATAGAGTTTAGGTTAGATTCTACTGGCCGGCTTCACGTCATTCACAAACGTACAGGTCCTTAGTAATGCTGGATGGAGGTGCAGTTTAATTCGAGCTGAAGTATTTGCCAAACAGGTCGCCAACGCTTTTTGCGAGCTTTAAAAGCGACTTGATATCTAATTTTGATATTTCAGCCCCTTGAACGGCATCAAGATTCTCGTATTTAAGACGAATACAAAATGCGTCTGAGCAGAAGCAAAGAATGTGCCCCCTGCCATCTAACCTTGATCCGTCAGTCAGAGTCAGCTCTTTCAGTTATTTCATTGGATATCGTTTTAAGCGACTTGCTTTTTCCCAGTACTGGTTCGGTAGTGAGACGGATGGTAGTTTTGGCAATCTCATCACTTCAACTACATTTACTGCCTCTCTACTTTTAAGGACATTCTCTAACGTAATACAATTTGAGATTATTGTCTTAATTACCACTTGGCGATCAATGTATGTATTGATCTTCTTTATCTTCTTTCTTGTTTTATTAGCTAACTCAGCAGCCTTTCTAACCACAAAGACTTCCGTGTGGAAGATATTGCAGTTTTTGGGAAGCTTGAAAGGTCGCCTGACATCTAGCTCGGAGCAATAGTTTTCGACGGCTACTTTATTAACCATTTTTGAACCGTCTGTGTAGATGTTGCATGTTTTCTTAGAGAGCCGGTTGGTCCTGCGCCATTCACCCTCTTTTAGTGTGATTTGAAAACTTCCCTCCTAAATAAAGCTTAATAGCAAGTGGTATATTTTATCCATCAACCTCCTGCTTATCGAGTTATTCAGGAAGTTTATTGGTGAAAATTTACCTAACGTCGCCAATCATCCAGCTAATTTCACTGCTGAGCTTTCCTCTTAAATATTGACTGGTGGTAGGTTGGGTTACCTTTCTACTACAGGTGTAGTCACTCCAACGGTTTTCTATATGGCATTGTTTACCGCTGTGTAACACCAATGCATGAAGGCAGGGGAGGTGTCGAAGGCAGACTCCAGCATCTTTTTACATTCGTGAAGCGCACAAATCTATCTATATTTGAGGTTAGCTAATGACGTGTAGTCTTCGTATAAGAATGATGTACTTATAAAGCTTGTCTCTTATGTAGGCGAATAGAATCTTTTCGAATGTCTTCACTACGAATGATGTTAGAAATTATCGGTCCCTAGTCTTTCGAATAAAAGGAGACTCCTTTACTTCCTTTTTTTACAATTTCTGGTAAATCAAATTATATATCTACATAAAGGGTCTGAACAGAAACATGTGACTACTAAGTAAGCGAGTAACCCCCTCCGAGAGTGAGATTATCTCTATAGATTTTTTTGATGTTATCGGTACCTAAAGAACTTTATACCTTCATCTCTAAGGCATGTGATGCCTGATTGAATATCCTATATGGACGCCTACTTACATGGCTAGAACCTTGCAAAAGTATAAACCTTTTATATAAAAATATATCTTTGAAATGTACTGCAACATTCTAAGTATTAATTAATAGTTGAAACAAACAAAATCTGAATTTATTACAACGACGCTTTCGCATGGCATCGAAAAAAAGTACTGACGAATAACTAAAGCTATTTCTGTCAAAAATAAATACTAATTACTTAAAAACGAAAAACAAAAAACCCAGCAGACGAATGTATCTATGGAATGATATAAATATACACATTTTCACTACATTTTTTTTTCAGTGTACATAATTGAGATTCATTGCTGTGACAGCTGCGTCTTATTCGTAACTGTGAAAATCTCACCATTTAAGTATATTTAAAAATAAATCTGGCAAATATTTTACTAGCAACAGAAATCAGAAATAGAGCTAGAGAGAGCACACTCATGCGAGAGCGTAAGATATGTTGAAGATTTTTTGAAGAATAGAAGAGACAAGCAATGCTGGAAACTTGCCAAATTTTCAACTCACTTCTTTGCGCACATAATATTTTACGAAATTGCGAAGAAGGCAAATGATTTTTTGGTTGATAAGTGATATTGAAAAAAAGGTGGCAACTACCAAAATTTAATTTAAAAAATTATCAAAGAAAAAATTTAATTTACTGCCAATTGATTCAAGAACTCAAAGCGGAAAAATATTCAACTTGTCTTATAAACATCAAATCATCTTTTAATAACGGGTGATCCAAGCAGAGGTGTTTCAATAGGCTTTTTTTGACAGATCATACATGAGTCGTGTCAACCTGTCAGGTTATTTTTGTTCAGTATTGTTTGTCATTTCATAATGGAAAAACTTCGCCCGAACAAAGTTTACAAATCGTTCAATTTTATTACGAAAATTCACGATCTGTAAAGAATGTGTTTTGCGCACTTCGCTCATTTTATGGTCAACCTAATCGACCTACTGGCCGTACTATTCCCAACACCAACACCCATCTTCAGACCCAGCAATCATAATTGGATACATTTTATCCGAATAGACCAGCTCTTGAAAAATTCCAAGAAGATCAGAAGGTTTCGAGCCAAATTTTGTTTAGCAATGAGGCCTATTTCTGGCTAAATGGGTAAATTTAGGCCGCATTTGAGACGAAAACCTGAAACCTGAAAAGATTCAAGACCTGCCGTTTCATCCTGAAAAATAAGGTTATGGTGTGGTTCGTGGGACGGTGGAATCATGGCTCCATATTTCTTCAAAAGATCGGAAGATTGAAATTCTCGAACGAGTCATCGAAATTTGGACTCAACAGATGGACCATCTGAGACGTAGCCGCGGCTAACATTTGAAAGATATAAACTTCAAAAAATAAATGGCAAAGAATTTTCTTTCGAATGATAATAAATATTCCTCATCAAATTTGAAGCTTCTGTGCATTTTTTATGAAAGAAACTACAAAAAGAATCCTTTACAATAATAAATTCTTCACAGTAATCAAAAAATTCTCACGAAATCAGTCTGAGCCAGCCGTAAATCATTATAAGCCATTAGTTTAAACATAGAAGTATATAAGGAAATTTTAATCGTACTTACTGTAATTTTTCATCATTCGTTATCGGTTGCGTCTTGTAGCGATCGCGATACATGTCGCGACGTATGGCGCTCGGTTTGAACAATTTCGGTGTGACGCCCGACTGCAAAGGCGATTCCCAACTAGTGTTGCCATCCACCGGCGTAGACGGTGAGGTACCGTTACTGCTTAGGAACATTTCCATATTTTTTATACGTTCCGCAACCGAAATGCTGCCACCAGTTGTGATCGGCGTAGACACAAACTCCAAAGGTGTGGCTTGTGATGTGGCAATGGCATTCAACGCGGCCGCCAGATCCACCACGGGCGCCTCCTGACGTTCCAAAGAGCGTGTACGCCGTTTGAGTGAACTCGGTGATTGGCCACTGACTTGTTCAGCGCTAAAAACGTCGGGTTCCAGCTCTTCACCACCCAATGAACGTCGTTTCGATGGTGAGTCAGTCTTTAAAATCGGACGTACAATCGGTGGTGGCGGTTCGCTGTAATGACGGCCATCTTCGCTGATTGCGCCACCCAAATCGAACTCTTCGCGGCTGCTCTTACGCGATGTCTTTAATATGGGACGTATTTCGTATTCGTCCGAGTCACCAGACGACTTCTTTTTTAATATCGGTTTAGGTGGACGCATAGCATCATCGCTGGAAATACTTTCCAATTTGAGTATTGGGCGGATTTCGTATTCTTCATTGCTGGGTGTGTAGCCGCTTTCATCGTGTTCGCCACCGGCTAACGCTTGATTGTCGGCCGTCTCGCGACCCAATTCGGCCGCGGCCATTTTCACAGCTTGTGAGATCGAGACATGTTTCGGAGCATGTGTGCCACCATCGGAAGGTGTCGAGGTAGAATCTTTCTTCTTCAATATACCATGTGGATGTGGTTCAGTGGCGGAGGGACAACCATCGCTTTTGCTACTCTCATAGCTGCTCTGTTTGAGTATGCCATGTTGTTGCTGTTGCTGTAAGCCGGCAGTCTCCTCTAGTGAATTGCGACGTGCCGACTTAATAAGTATGCTGCGCTCGTCAGGCGAATGTGAACGCGAGTAATAGCGTGACTCGTCCAGACTCGAGCGTTTCTTAAGTATGCCGGCACGTTTCTGTTTCGAAGTCGGTGTATCGACTACGTTTGCGGAAAATGTCACCGGCGAAGCATTGCTCGAGGCCGAACTGGACTCACCCGCAATATGATCCTTCTTCTTGAGTATCGAAACAATGTGATTGTGTGTCGATGTGGATGGTGATGTCGAGTACACGCTTGCGCTAGTCGGTACCGGTATGTATGTGGGATCATCTGTGCTTCGGCGCCGTAATATGGGCGAAAGTTTTGGCGGTTCATGACCAGCATCACGTTCCATGCTACGCGCTTTCAATATACGCTGACGCAATATGCCACCAGACATTGTTGTATTCGAGATGGACTTAGCAGCCTGCTCGTCAGCTTCCGGTTCGTAGTAGATGCGCTCTTCCTGCACGAATGTGGCGTGTTTGGCTGGTGATGGATCACGCTCCTTCGCCTCGGCGGCCACCTCTAATTCCGTGTACGATGGTGCTGGCGGCGGCGTTAATCCTTGTTGACGACTACCGATGCCGTAACGTGCCGGCGTTGCCAGCTCCACAACACATTCACTGCTATCTTTGCCTTCCAAATCATTACTGATGTAATCCTCACCACCACGTACAGCCTGTGCGGCTAACTCCGCGGCGATACCCGAAGCCATCATGGCCATTTCGACATTCGCCTGTTCAGCGATCTTTTTAATCTCGGCCAAATCGGTTTTTGTACGCTCATTTACCTTACGATTCACATCGTTCGAGCGCAACTTGCGCAATTCGCCCAGATGCAGTGTGTCACTGCGGCGTGCTAAACGATTGCTGCTCGGTCGCTCGCGAATTAAGCTTTCACGTGCATGTAGATCATACTTTGGACTAGCGGTTTCGGAGCGCGCACGATTGCTTACGCTCGGATTCACTAGATCCCAACCGCGACGCGCGATCTCCATGTGATAGGCCAGTTCGTTGTGTGGCGGTTTGTGGCTCGTCAAATTTTTGGCTGACGTGTCGGTTTTGTTTTGACGTGGTGAGAGCATTTCACGCAGCACTGGATCATCGGGTGGCACGAGTTGACGCACCATGCCGAGCTCACGGCGACGACGACGACGCGCTGCTAAGGAGTCATCTGCAAGAGGAAGGCATTTGTTTAGAAAGTGCGGTGTTGGAGAGTAAAATTACAAATAGGTAACGTTAGGAACAGCATTACGAAAGCGTTGAAGTGGGCGCGTGTTTTGAACGAGTGCGCGCTTAAGTTTCGTAGGATGAGTTTTTGAAGTGACGCAGAAATTTATAGTTTTTCACATAGCGCTAGAGTTTAGTAGGCTGAGCGCTTGTAGAAAATTTCAAAAATTCACTGCGTACTTTTTCTCGCTCTCTTTCTCTCGCTCTCAACTCTGTTTGCAACTCAGCTGTTTATTCTTAAATTCATTTCGGTCACTTTTTCACCCAACCGGCCTTAGCGCAATGCTGTCCAATTTATATAATAAATAAAATTAAATAAATAATGCATAAAAACACTGTTTGTTAGTAGATTATGAGTGTCGATTTGAGGTTAGAATTTCATAAAATTACAATAACAAAACGAATAAGCGCACAGCACCGTTGAACTTCAACACAAATTTTGCAATTCATAAACGTGTTAGTATTCTGTATGCAAACTCACATGCGAAACCGTCACAAAGCACAACATATTCAACACAAGTGTACCGTGTTAGTACCGAGAAGCGATCACAGGATTGACACAGGATAAACGAGCGCAAATGCAAATGTCGCACATATTTTTCAGCTCTATTTAATTGTAGCATATTTTTGTGCGCGACGCGCGTTTGCACAACACGCACAGACAGAATAAATTTTTAATGGAGAATTTCGCCGCAGACGTGAAATATTGCCGTGCGTACCGAAGCGTATTGACACATAAATTCTGCGATTACCAACCACTAAGCTATTATATCTAAAATGTTGCACGCATAGCAGCAGTCAAATAATTATTATATATGTAAGCGCCACATATGTACATACATACATATTTATATGTATGTGGGCATATTGAACGAAATTATTCATAGGAAAATTGTCGAGCTTTTTATGGTAATTTGGCGAGGCATATTTTTTCATAGGTGGGTGCTTGTGGGCGCAAGAGTTCATGCTGGGGTTGCTGGCTGGCTGGCTGGTGGCGCAAAGGGTGTGAAAATGGCATTGGCCTAATGTGGAATGTGCCAGTTGGGCGCTTGGAATTATTGAACCAAGACCAATGCGCGTTGTCAGTTGACTGTGTTGAGCCGCAGAGCCACAGAGCCAGCCAGTCAGACAACGACAGCGGCAAAATAATCATCATCATCATCATCGGCAGCCATTAGTTGGACAGGCGGCAACGCAATTATTTTCTATTTATCAGAATAATGAAATGTGTTGTATTTTTTTGCGTGGCATGTCATGGCATTTCTAGGTATTCGTATCATGAGCGAAGCCGCCAATTATAATTTACACGCATAAAAGTATGGTTTTTATGTAATTTTCTAAAGTGAGGTTAATTAAGAGATTGAGGGTGGCTTATTCGCACCTGTTAAGTGCATAAGCACTTGAAAAGAGTTATAATGAAGAATAAAAAAATAATAAAAAATCAAAAATAATAATAATAATAATAAATAATAAAAAAATAATAATATGGGTCTCCTCCTCCTGATCTCTGAAAGTACACCCCCTGACCGGATAAATTTTGGGTCAATTCCGGTAACGTAGAACTGACTGTCGTGAGAATTGCCGGCTATTTTGAGTATTGCGTAATAATATGGCTCATTGACATCAGTAGAAAGTCAATTGGCGGTCATAGAACTCATTTATATGTGTAAAAATATATTTAATTAATGCCCACATTCAAGAGAATAATAATTTTTATATGTCAATGAACTCAAAACCAACATGTTTTTGTGACAGTATTAGATATTAAACAGAAATAAACTAACATCAGCCCGCGACTACACTAGTGGCCACGCAAACCTTACCACTCAAAATTTTCAAGTATTGTGCATATTTAATTACACTTTATAGTGTTACTTTTTGCGGTATAGAATTTTTTTTATTTAGAAATAAGTTAATGACATGTTATTAATCAAAAATAAAAACAAAACACATTCAGCTATAGATAAATCAATTGAAAGATAGTGAGCTTTACAAAATCGAAATGTAAGAGACTGACATCCGATGAAAAAATTATATTTTTTATTTTCTTAATTTTATTTCATTTGCACTATAATTGAAATTAATATATTATTTTTTTTTTTTATTGAAGCACGAAATTTAGTCGGTGTATCAGTTTAAAAACAATAAAATCGGCCGCTTTTGTAGAAGCACAGAAAAGCTAATTTATGTTTTACTCATTAAACGTAATAAATTAAAAACTATAATTATAATTAGATAATATACTTTAGTGTACTTATGCTTACTCAAAAAAATAAATAAATTTTAAGAAAATCCTGAACGAACGAAAAAGTACGAAAAAATTTTAAAAAAGTATAGTACGTGGCCACGAGTATATGACAGGCAGCGGAAACTTGACTAGTTTCTGTTTTTTTTTTATTCTCTAATTAAAATGCCTAACCTCTATTCAGACTGTTAATGTTCTAGTAACACAAGCAAACTTTTCCAAAACTTTTTTGAGAAATGCTGTCGAGTTGACAATTCATCGCCGGAAAACAATTCCGTGATGTTTCGATGTATCTACAGGTATAGCCGACTGTCGTGGAATGGATTCTATGTCCATTTTGACTTTAGCTTTCCTCATTGTTAGACTATAGTAGATTATATCAGTAAGATATGGTCGAGGGAAACAACATTGGTCTTACTTCCCTGCCAGATGGGTTCAATTATACTGTATGACTGTATTATTAGCAAAATAGAGAGATATGGGCTTTGATCATCAACAAAAGCTTCGTTGGACGGTTGAAATTCTTTGGTCGAAACAATTGCTTTCCGGGTTTTTCGATAAGACAAATTATAAAAAAGACAAAAGGCAGTCATTTTTTATATTTTCACAATTGATGATTTTGAGAACAATTTTACGGCTAATATTACGTAGGACTAAGGGCGATTCGGAGTACCCTTTGAAAATACTAAAAGGTTTTTCGGAACTTTGAGACATGTCTGTCTTAATATGGTTGCATAAATGGAGAGCCTAAAAGTTATATACGCTCCAAGATTTTCAAAGATGTTTTTCATGGCCGGCTGCTGACGAAATATGTAAGTAGAGTGGTGGAACAAATTACTTTAACCAATAACTGCCGAGAAACCGTTGTAAACGTAAAAAACGTCCCATTGAAAACGAAACAACAGCCTCGGACGACCACCTTTTTGATGACGATCACGGCAAACGCCGTATGATTACGATTTAAGAGCATGCACCTTGAATATCCGAGTTCTTAATTCGGAAGGTGTCTCTGCCCCGCTGGTTGATGTTCTCATTAAAATAAAGGCTGACATCACCGCCGTCCAAAAACTGCGATGGACGGGACTAGGACTGAGACGAGTAGGTCCTTGTGGCATTTACTACAGGGGGCCATATAAAGGAACGCAAATTCGCTGTGCGATTCGTGGTGGGAGAAAGACTTTTTCGCCGAATCCTGGCATTCACCCCGGTGGATGAACGTCTAGCCACAATTCACATCAAACCGAAGTTCTTTAACATATCGCGGATTTGCGCCCACGTCCTGACGGAAGAGAAGGACGACATAATATCCACCGCGGGAAGCACTCCATTGGAAAGACCAGGTGGAAAAGGACCTGAATAACAAATTCCATAATGATATCTGTCAAACAAAGTTTTCGATAAAAGAATCTAATTTTGATCGTTCAGTTTGTATGACATTTATGTATGCTATATTGGCCCGATATTGGCGGTTCTGGCAAATAAGTGCTTCTTGGTGAGAAAAAAAAACGAATGTAAACTTTCAGTTTAATGTTTCAAAAATTAAGGGACTAGTTCGTGTTAAGCAGACGGACAGACAGACGGAGATGGTTAAGTCGACTCACCTCGTCACGCTGATCACTGAAGGGTCTGAAGGGTCTTCTTCAAGGTATTACAAACTTCATGAAATCTTAATATAACCCGTTTTGGGTATAAGAATGTTCATCTGCCAATCATTTGAAGAAAATTCAGTCGAGTCAGTATTAGGCATAAGACAGAAGCTTCATTTATGGATGAACTAGCGTCACTTTCACGCTTGTACTAATTCAAAATAATCTATTTGGATATCGAAAATATACATAAATTTTTACTCTTTGAAGGATCCAAATGGGAACGACGAAAGAAAGACGATTCCTCAGTTTAGAAATGATGAAATCAAGAAAAGTTAAGCATTTGAATGGACAAAAACTTTTATAGATTCGAGGACGTGTCGTTTAAGGACTGGAATATAATACATATTCAGTGATAAGATAAATAGATGAGGATTGCACCGCGATCTTAGATCTATTGTGCCTTCAATATTCAGTGATAACAGAACACAATTCCTCTCAACTATAAACTACCGATGAGTACGTTCGATATAGAAAGAGTTCAAGATACTTGTAAGTACATAAGTTAGGTTCTGGTCTCTTATAACTATCTAACTTTTGAAAAAATTTTAACTTTTGCTGAAAAATCTTATTTGCAATTCGTGTGTTGGTTTGCCTCGTATTTTGTACGTAAACGATTGCGGCAATTGTTTGTTGTGCTGGCTGAGTGAAGAATTCTTTGTGAACGCTATGTGTCAATACATACTTAAAAATAGCTTATTTTTCCTTATTTTTGCGGTTAGCAGCAGATATTTCAGATTGATTACTATAAGAAAAGATGAAAATGATATAATTCCATTTCATCCGATTTCATACATATATATAAAATAAGTAAATGCATCGTACACAGCAACTCACCACTGTCGACGGTGGCCTCTTCGTTGAGCGAACGATTCAAATTCGATTTTCGTTTCGAAGATTTATCACGATCCTCCAAGGGACTCGCAGGCTGCAAAAGAAAACAAATTTTTCGATAAAAATATATTGACAAAAAATATATAATATTTATTACAACTACTCACAGTTACACCATTAACCGGGCTGAGCTCCGCTTTGCCGGGCGAGCTATCGCTGCTCGCCGGTTTCAGATCATTTGTCGATTTCGATTTGCTTGATTTTATGGTGGTGGACGTGCGTGGACGCGGCAGCGGTTTAGACGCCTTCTTCGCTAGCACATGCGTGTCTGACTCTTCGGCTGTTGATAAGCGACCTGCCGAGCGTGTGAATTTGGCAGTGCACTCAGTGGCTGGCGCGGGCGTTGCGGTCTGCGTGCGTGGTTTCTTTAATTTTGAAGAGCTCGTTTTCTTAGGACCACCATTAAATTGCAATTCGCTGAGATTCTGTTTAACCGATACGGAAACGGAGGGTACCAATTTCTTGTTGGTGGTTGGTGACTCATTCGAGGAGGTCGATGTGAGACGTTGCTTTACGGTAAGCGATGAGTTTTGCGCCAATTTTGTATCACTTTCCGAGTCGGCGGTGGTTGGACGTGGATTGTCCGATGATGAGCTGGTCGAGAGGCGCGGCGATTGATGCTTTGGTGATGCGGCTGGACGTGGTGATGTCAACGGTGAACCATAGCATGGTGAGCGCGGACGTTGAATGGTTTCGTCTTCGCATTTTTTCTTATCTATACAATGTAAAGAGAAAGAGAGAGAGAAAGGAATGGAAGAGGGTGGTGAGTTGGTCGGTTAGTAGCGTCGAATTAGGCTCAAACATGCTTATATCTACGGGATAGAGTAGGAAATAAGTTAGATAAAAAAATCGGTTGGAGCAGTTCTATTAGGCGGTTCAAAAGCTGTGGGGTTAAGCTGTTATGTGACACGCGCTTTACGACAATTATGCATGATTAATGGTTTATTGCCTGGTAGCGAGGTTGATTAGCACAATGGTAACGCATTTTTGGTTTGTTATAATTTCACGAAGCCTATTGTTAGGCGCTTACAATGATTGCTTAAACGAATTGTTATTTTTGTTATTGCTGTTGCGGGGTGTAATCAAGTAGTCACTGTTGGTTAAATGATATATAAGTATATATTATGGGTGAATGACTTGCGAGATGTGTGTGTTAATTCGCATTACTCATAAGCAAAGCATATTTACAGGCGCTGTGAGTCATTTATGAGTTATGAGCACTAACAACAAAGCATACTTTGTCCGCAACACCTAAATGTATGCTACCACTTATTTACACATATCTACAACCAATTCGAACGCTACACGAGCGCGCGGGGAACACACTTTGCATGGTGGTTCGGGGGTCAACTCACCCAAGGCGGCTGCCCGTAGGCGCGACGCTTTCGTCGGACGCACATAATGTGGCGACGCGCATGGCGACAACGGTGAGCGCGCTGTGGCGAAGGGTGAGAGCGGTGCGCCTAAAAGTGGACTTGGACGCCGCGGCAGCGTTTGTGTCATATGTGCCGTTTGTAGTTGTTGTTGTTGTTGTCGATGGACGCCAACATCTGTGTGATGTTGTTGCGCGTTATGTTGGTGACTCAGCTGATGCGCTGTTGTTGTGGCTGTTAACGTTGTTGTCGCTGTGGCAGTGCCGTTTGGATGAGATAGCGCTGACAGGGTTGCATTGTGTGGCAATGCAATGATTTGTAGCGGCGATAACGGTTTCTTTTTCACAACCACTGTAGCGCCGGTGTTGCTGTTGTTGGTATGGGCGCTGCTTGCGGCGAGCATTGTCGCCTTTTGTTTAAGCAAAAAGGTTTCAGTGGGCATGGCGTAACTGTTGTGGCAACTATTACTGTTATGTGTACAAGCGTTGCTCGCGCTGTTGTGGTTGGCATTCGTGCTAATGTAGTTGCTTTTATTGTTGTATTGTAATGGTTGCTGTTGTTGTTGGTCGCGTTGATTTACAATTGTCGCCGACGACCTATTCGTAACGTTGACACTTGTAATTGTGGGCATGGTGCTTGTTGTCGTAATGGTTCGTGTGTTGGTTTTGCAAGGATTTTTATGTGGAGATTTATGTGTATGGACATCGTATTTGCGTTGGCGCAAAGCTTCCGCTGCTGTGTGGACATATGTATGTGGGTGCGTGACGTAACATAGCATAGCATGGCAAGGCAGAGCATTGTATGGCATGACATTATATGGCAAGTCAATAGAGAAATCCAAGTTAGAGAGCAGTGCAGAGAATATTAAATGTAGAGATTAGAGAAATATGGTTAAATTGCGGTAAATGTGAAATATTGTGTGGAATTGGTGAGAATTCATAAATTTCGAGATTTATCGAAGATTTTGGAAAACAATTTATCGAAATATAATATATTTAGGTATAAATATATGTAACAGAAGAAAGATTTCAGGAGTAAAGAAACTGAAAGTCGCTCAATTTAGCTGCCTTTACCCTAACTGTTTACAAAACGGTTTTAAATTAGAAAATATATTTAGGAACATACCGAATATGAAATAAAAAAAAGAATATTATTTAAATATTGAAATTTTAGTTTATTTTAGCGAGATATATCGATATTTTAAAAATAAATTTATCGATATTTGATTTATCGAAAATCGATAATAAATATTATACACTCGATAATGTTTTTTGAAACCTATTTTTTCATATAGCGATATATATCGATATTTTAAAAATATATTTATTGATATTTGATACATCGAAACTCGATAACATCGATATATAATCGATTATATTGATGCATAATCGATAATATCGATACATAACCGATAATATCGATGCATAATCGATTATACATATTCACTCTTTTTTTGGAACCTCTTTTTCTACAAAAATCTTATTGATATTCGATAGAAGAGACTGCAAGAACATTATCGGAATACTAACTGGTCATTGTCTGGTGGGGATACACGCCCGCAAAATGTGACAGATCGAAAAGACTGCAATAAATGTCTTTTTAAATGAGACTTTTATTTCTTAAGCAAATAGTGCAATGAATCCATCAAAACTTAGATCTAGATAACGGTTTAAATCCAACATTATTGATCCAAATCTTCTGAAACAAAACTTATGATGAGTGCTTGATTATTACTGAATCTCCTAATGTAGCTCAGAAACCTCCTTTTTAAATTTAATTAACCTCAGCTACATTCCACTGATTTGAAGTAATGACGATCGATTTGCAAAGCATATTGAGGTTAGAATTTCATTATTTGCAAAACAATTCCAAGAAACTTACTTAAGACAAATTTTAGTAAAAAGCTATTAAGCAAATCAATGAACCCTATAGTCGATGAAATTATGAATAATTAACTGAAATAATCATCGGATAATTTAGAAGCGTTTGCAAATAAAGCTGAAGGGTATATAGTTAATTTGCAAGTTTCCTAATGCAATAAATGGCAAAAGGAATTCAGTGAAGAGATAATTAACGAAGATCACATTATAAATAATTAACGAAATTTGGGTTTGAAAACAAAGAAAAAAAGAAGCTGCAAGAAACAAACAGTCATAGGCAAGAAACTGAGCAGAACAAATAATGAAGCAAAAGTATGCCAAAGAAAAGTACATTTAACGATCTACTGACCGACGAACTCTTTTAAGCAGCGAGTGTAAAGAAAGAAGATGACAATTAAATATAATGGGTTGTGGAAAAGTACATACTTAAACCCAAAAGGTGATTTTAAAGAAATTGATATTTTAAATATGGTGACCCTAAAAAATATATTCACGATAAATGAAAATAAAAAACGAAAAGAACCGTACAACCACATTCATAGGTATGTAAAGTTTTATAAGTTGCGATATTCAGTATATTTTTTTGAACCTAAAATATCGTTTTCGAAACCAATTTTTTTTTAAAGGAGCTAATTTTTGACTCATCTTCTTAGAAACTGATATTTTATTACTGAATCCGAACTTTTTAAAAATTTAAATATGTATTGATTTTAGTTAAAATCTTTCGATATATTCTACACCTAAAATTATCGATATTTGATAAATAGAAAATCGATAATGTATATATTGTAATCGAGTCATAAATTTTTTGAAACTTTAATTAACAATATCGATATACAAATTTTTCAATATGATATTCTTTGATTAATCGATTAATATATCGATATATTATTGCAGAATCAGATATCATTATCTTAAAAATTGAAATTTTAGTTTATTTCGATATGTCGATGTTTTAAAGATAAATTTATTGATATTTGATATATCGAAAATCGATAACACGCATATTGTAATCATATTAATTTTTCCTTTAGAACTTAAACTAAGAGTATCGATACCGATATTTTCCAATGTGATATTTTTAATGAATCATTTAACTTATCGATATTTTTTTACAAAAGCAAAAATGATTATCTTTATTTATTTAATATTGGCATTTTAATTTATTTTAAAGATACATACATCCCGATATTTTAAACACAAATTATCTACATTCTATATATGTATGTATATATCGAATATCGATAATACATAATCGGAAATCGATATTTCTGAATATGTAAATATTCTTTTTTTGGAACCTAAAGCAATATATCGATAGCGATGTTTTCAATATGATATTTTTTGATTAATCATTAAAGATATTGATATTTTATGTATCGAAAATCGATAATTGATATTTCTGAAAATAAAAACATTCTGTTTTTGGAACCTTAATTAACAGTAGAGATTATTCCTGATATAACAATTTTATATTTTTTTTAATCATTAAAGTTATCGATATTTTATTACAGAATCTAAAATGTTTTACATATCTTTTAAATATTGAAATTTTTATTCATTTTTTATATCGATATCTTAAAAATAAAATTATCGATATTTAGTACATCGAAAATCGATAAGAAATATTTTGTAATCGATATTTCTGAAAAAACTAAACAATATGAGTGAAGAAAACACTTTATTGTATAGACTAAAATAATCATGTTCGGTGGAAATTTTCTTTTTGTTTTGAAGAGAAAGATATTATTGGATCCATACGAATATGAAAGAAAGTAGCTTAAAAATCGCTTACAACGAGAAATTTTCAGTATTGTTTATATTAAAAAGTAATGAGTACATTTTTTAGACATTATGTAACAGGGGGAAAGTTCTTAGGTGTCTAAATAAACCTCTCCACAAAAAAAAAAACTTTCAGAGCAACGGCACCTGTAGGGACTAATGGGTTCAGAAATCTAAAATTTTGCATGATTTACATCCTGAAAATTATAAATCTTTCTTGTTTTTTCGAGTAACTGATCCGCAAAGATATTTAAATACCAAGCGATGTGAAAGCTGTCAAATTCAATTCAAAAGCTTTCGCACAATTTTAGATCTTTCGCATAATCTGAAAGCTCCGAAAATGATTGAATTTTTATCGCTGTCAGTTAGACTTCGGCAATATTTTGAAGCACCAATAATCTCAAGAGTAGTGACAAATGCATAAATTTGTAGTTATGAACTTGAGTGCGGGTCAAAAAAAGTGCATAGTAGAAAGCAGAGCTTAAAAAGTTGCACTTTGATCACAAT
This sequence comes from Bactrocera zonata, assembly GCA_037783105.1. NCBI lineage: Eukaryota > Metazoa > Arthropoda > Insecta > Diptera > Tephritidae > Bactrocera > Bactrocera zonata. Next base: position 1,274,944 of record JBAWJQ010005835.1, on the reverse strand, counting down.
GCACCTTAGTGTCTATGTAAATACTATAGGCCAAACAATTGTCAGCTGGCGACAGTTGCAGCCAATTATTTGTATGTAAATTTTATGCATCATTAAAATGAATTAGAAAACATGTGTGTGTGTGGAGCTTTCAGGGCGAACAACTCAAAAGTGAAATGTATTTAAATAAAAATAATAATAAATGACAATTGTAAATCAAATGAAAATGCATACGACTATACTAAATACCATAGAAAAAAAAAACAAAAAGAAAAAATCCAAAAAAAAACTATGCCAGCTGCGAGCCACCTTTAAGTGAAGCATTTGAGCAACAACAAAACAAAATAATAAAAAAGAAATGAAATTTCTCCAGCTGCAGTTGGCCTTACGGCTATACAAACATACACACAAACATACTCGCTAAATATAGCCTATGAGAGTGGAGAGCCGTTATAATTTGTTAAAATCACCCAAAAGCGTTTGTTGACTTCACACTTTTCTGTGGCAAGCTGCTTACAGCCAACAGCCAACTAAATAGTTACAAGCAAAATAATTGCTGTCTGTATACAGGTATGTATGTATGTTGGCAAAGCAGTGACACACACCTCAGGCAGTGTCAAGTGGCCAACACCCCTCCTGCTACTCTTTCTCTATTAACTATATATTTAGGAAAAAAATACAATAATAATAACAAAGTAACCGGTACAACAATTGCTTCTGGGCACTAATCCGCAGAGAAGACAGCACAACTCAATTTGATACAAAGCAATTTGTGTTTATTATGATTTTTAATTTTGTTGGAGCATAATAGTGAGCCAGCTGTTCACTTTTGGATTAGCTTATATTCCTACGATCTTTTGTAAAGTTTATATTGAAATTGTTTATTGTTTTCTGGCTACAAGGTTATTTATAGCTGCAGATACATTTTAATTAAAATCTTATATTTTTTATAAAAAAAATGAAAAAAAATTCTAAAAAAAATTGTCCAAACTACAACGAAAAAAATAGGTGTTTGCCTCTAGACTTAGGACTACTGAGAAAATCCAATTAGAAAAAATTTTCAATTGGAAAACTTAAAGTAAATTACGAATAGTTTGAATAACAATGGAGAAATCTGAAACGAGTTGTAAATTTCTAGCAAGTTATAATTTTAACATATCTGGAATGTCTATTCTGTAAAGGAACCTAAAAATTTTATCAGAACTGTCACTAGATATCCTTTCCAAAATAAAGATGTCCATTAATCTCAACAGTGAATATAAAAGACAAGGATAGGCCATTAATCAGCTGATTAATCAGTTGATATTTGCAAGATCAGCTGTAGATCAGCTGTTTTTACGAGACTAAAGCATCGCTAAACAAATCGGGAACTTTTTTAAGTAAAAGCCGATGAAAGCATATTTAAATACCAAATTTAAGAAAACGAAATACAAAATTTACTAAAAAAAACTATTTCTTGACCCAGTATGACTAATGAAATTATTGAGTGCACCACTTAAAGGTTAAATAAACTTTATAGTACTTCCGCCATAATTTATAAGGCCTCAGCAAAGAAATAAAATATATCAAAAATGGTAATAATTTTCTCATGACCAATATTTGCATTACTTACTGAACTCTAACCAAAAAAAACTTGCATGAAACTAAGTAATGTTTATCAAATAAAGGCTTACCTAATGCTCATTGAACCATCAATAAACACATGCTTAACCTCAAATATCACTTTACAAAATATGCAGGCCATGATTTCAGTGGAATTTGACAGCTGTCAGTTCGAATTGAATTGTAGAAATAAAAACCATATGAAATAAAATAAAGAAAAAAAACGAGAAAGTGTTTAACAAAAAGTTGATAAAAAAATAAGTTATGAACCGATCAAATCGGTGACACTAAGAGGCAAACATGAACTTCATCGACAGATATATTTTTGCTTTGATTTTTTGTTTCTTATAACGGCTCTAATTAAGTCATATAAGCTATATACTCACATGGCTAAGCCTAGGCAAGCATAGGATGGTTGAACCCTTAGCAATTCGAGAGTTTTTCGAAAAGTCATTTAAATAGAATCTTGAAAAATAACTACAAAGCATTTCATTTTCGATATTTTCGATGAGTTCCACTGAAGTATGTAGTATGTGTGATCATGACGAAGGCATTATTTTGGGAAAACTCAAAAGAAAAGTTCATTAACATTCCTAGTAACTCCAAAATTATTCTCCCCTACAATGTGTCAACATTTAGGGACCAATGCCGTAGAGTATTTGGAGGTTGTGAAAAACTTTAGGAAGAGGGATTCCTGATCCAACAATTGTTCAAGAAAATAATCTGAAAAAATTGTTGCAGCGCACGGGTCCGCCTTGAGAACTTTGAGCTTGGCAGGCATTGCGATCGCTTTCCCTTCCTCTCTCACTCACAGTTAGTGACTCACTAAGTTATTGTAGAAGATAATGTGAAAAAACTATTTTGTGAGAGCTCGCTCAATAATTCTACAAGAACCCAGTTTTAAGGCCAGGAAGAATAGATTAGCAATATAATGATGAGATGAGCAGAGACAGTTTAGGAAACTCATGTTTCTAATATTTTTTGTGGAATAGTTTCAGTCTTCTGTTTTTTGGCGGCAGAATTCAGCTGAGTTGACAGTACTTGACCGAATAAAAAAAATCCAGGTCCGTTTCGGGTTCGTAGACCCGACTGTGGTGGGAATGGAGTTTTAGTTTTCTTATGTTTTTTGAAGAAGGCTTAGTAGATACTTATTTTGATATTGGAGTTCTTGAGTTTAATTTCATATAGAGTATAGTTGAAGTGCTCTGTCATCGTTCTAATCATAAAACAATGTAACCGATGAAAAAATGGTTCAAAATCAAACACTCAAGTTCATGTTGTAACAAAGGGTTAGGGGAAGTTGGTTGGAGTTTACTGGACAATCGACCGTTAAGTAATTTTATTGATGAATGATCAAAGAGAGTAAGTATAGGACTGTCATCCTGAGGTCAACTTATTTAACGTAATTTTAAAAGTTTTCTGTTGTTGTGAGAGAACGTGTAGAACTGAAAAAAGTTTACAGTTTATGTTGCTGTTGTAAATAAAGATTTAGACATGATTCATCAAATTACAGAGAATATAATATTTCACTTAACTTATTGAGACATTTCAAAATTATCATTAAGAAGATTAAGAACAAGGTCTAAAAGAAAATTTAAAAAACTTAACGAAGCCAAACAATTCTTAAAAATAAAACGAAAGCAAAGAAAAGAAAATTAAAAAAAAAAAAATGTTTCATGCGACAATTATCAAAGAAACCACAAAAACACTTCAGCTGAACATTAAAACAACAACGCAGAGTTCAGCAAATCTCACAAATTATTACATAAAATTCCGTTAGGATGCAAAACAAGTAAAAATCCATGCAAAAATCACATGAAAATGATGAAAAAAATTCAACAAAAAAAAAAAACATTGCAACAAACGAGTGCACGAATAAACATAACAGTAGTTAAAGAGTAGTGCAACACAAACAACAATAACAACAGCAAAAGTGTCCAACACTTTCAACTCACCTGAAATGGCCACCTGAACGCCGAAATTGGTCGTACCGGCTTCCGCATTCACCTCCGTATCGGCGGGATGAGCCTCGCCCACATCGAGCGCGGTGCTGCCGTTCGCCGGGGGACGCAGCTCGGTGGCTGGTGTCGCTGAGTTGGTCATTATTTGTAATGGGGATAATTGTATGTGGGCAATGTGATCGCTAGAGGAGGTCGAGCCTACATCCTCAATGGTAACGGTGCTGGCGTTCGGGCTGACTGGTGGCAGCGCTAGATTGCTCAAACTGTAGTCGTCACCAGCTGCAGTGGCCGTTAGGTGCCGACTATGCGATGATTCGGCTGGTGGTGAGGATGAGGATGTGGAGTTGTCGGCGTGTTGGGTGTTGTTGCGGCGTGCTGAATGCGGTGAACTGTGCGCGCTGTTGGCGCTGCGACCACGTGACGGTGTACGACTGGGACGATTTATAAATCTGTGGAACGAGAATGATGGTTGCTTTTAATATGATTTTTTGGATTTAGTTAACTTTAATGAATGAAATTCCATATTTTAGAGAGCATATAATTTTTAATTAACAAAAAATTATTAATATTTTTTTTTTATTTTTGATTTTTTTTTAATTTATAACTACTTTTAACACTAATTTTTGCTAAAAATTATAAATTTCATAAACACACTCACAACAACTCTTTTGAGCCTTTGAAACACTCTTCAAATAACGTAAACAAAAAAACAAAAAATGATTTTAATTAATTACTGTTATGTTAGAAAACTAAATTCTGCACTAATTTTGCGTCTGTCGCTCAACTAAACGTTACCAAGCACGCTAAGCTACTGGCAAGCACGTTCAAATCGTCCAACGACATTCACCAGCGAGTCAGCCGTGAGCCGGAGCGCACTCTATTGGCACGCAGTGTGACTCAAAATAACAAAAACAACACAAAAACAAGACAAAAACATGATTTGTATCTATGAAATACACTCATACACATAAACTGAGCAGCGACACACAAACAAACGCTCCTCTAGAGTCTTGAGGCAACAAGTATTTCAGCGAGCAGGCAAAGAGCCAGTCAGTCAGACAGCCAAACAGCCAAACAGCCAACCAGCGGAGCAGCAGGTTTAACAGCTTATTTAAAAAGTCGCTTTTGTTTGGTGTTGTTGTTATTGTAGTCGCTGTTGCGCGCAATATCCGTCTGCATGCATATATGTATGTATAACGGCTGTCTGCACGTGTATGCGTGTCTTTCTTTTTGTTTACCATTGTTTTTGTCATTTTGGCAGTTATTGCTATTCATCAAAACGCGCATAAAGAAGCCGTCCAATACAAATTTCGGCAAAGCAGAGTATCACATTTGAAATTGCAAAGGAAAAATACTCGAAATTTGTTTGGAGTTAGATTTTAAGGCGGCAAAGGGCACTGGTAATTGGAAGAAAGCCGGTATGAGCGGCAAACAAAAGTGGCAAATAGTACCCAGTAGTAAAATGAAGAGGCTTAAAACTGTATAGAAGTGGTTGATTACAGTTGCTTCAAGTGATTAAATGCTCAAGTACGTAATTTTAGTAGTCTATTATTGAGCTTAACAAGGTTTCATCTAATTAATATAAAATCAAGAAAACTCGTTAACTTAAGGGGTCAGTAGGGTAATCAGGTCTGTTTTTTTGAAATTTTTTTTTTTCATAGAAATGTTTATTCTACAATAGAACTTTTTTCACATATCATGAGGTATATCGTGGAGTGTATAAACGAATTTTTTCGGAATTTTTTGATGACATCTGTCGGAGCAATAACTGGGTGAATGAGACAGCTTCGGAAACGTATTTCGATGGCACAAAGAGTTTAAAGAGGGGCGTGAAAGCGTGGAAGACTAGGCGCGGAATGGGAGTCCAGTCGAGGTGCGGACTGACGCAAATGCGCAGCGTGGAATCGTCCACAAAGAATTCGTTCCACCGGGGAAAACTGTGAATCAAGTCTACTATTGCCAAGTACTCGAAAGATTGCGAAAACGAGTCAACAGGGTGCGCCCAGACATCGCTCGTAACTGGATCCTTCATCACGACAACGCGCCGTGCCACACCGCCCTCAGCGTGTTGCAACAGCCGCCTTATTCGCCCGACATGTCACCCTGTGATTTTTTTGTTTCCTAAAAAAAATCGGTGGTCAAATTAACCAATTTTGGGTCGATTACGGACATCCAGGCGGCCGTGACGAGGGTACTCGCGGACATCCCAGTCGAAGCGTTCCAGAAATTTTACGAAGCATGGAAAACGCGCTGGAATCGCTGTATAGTTGCCCTAGGGGACTACTTCGAAGGGGATGGTAGAGTTGTAGAATAATTTTCAAATATACGGGTTTTATCGAATCAGTCTCATTACTTAATTGTCATACCTCGTATAAGCTATACCAGTCCGACTTGAATTTTTTTTTAAGTTTATACTGCTACTTTGGATAGTACTCCACGCCACTATATCTCGTAAAATAAAAAAATTGTTCCATACAAGAGCATGCACTGAACGATCAGTTTGTATTGCAGCTACATGTTATAGTGGGCCGATATGGGCACTTCCGACAAATAACTAGTTTCTTAGAGAAAAAAAAAAGTGCAAAATTTCAGAATGATATCTCAAAAACTAAGGGCACAGTTTGTGTATATACCGACAGAGGGACCACTATAGAATATATTCTTTGAAAAGAGAAATGAGATCTGATTTAAAAAATGCTTTATGATACACGATCTGCTATCTTTAGGACCCCACTTCAGACTTTGATCCTAAATACTAATTATTAAAGTTTTAAAGTGCTTAATAAAAACTAGTTTCGACTAAACCGTATTCTAGAACACATTTTATCTATTTAACGTGTTGCTTAGATCTTTGATGGAAAATAATATCTAGTAATAACGAACTCTGAGTCTCTATAACTTGGTTTAGAAATAAATATTTTGAAAATAAATTTACATGGCTGATTCTTTGAGATCCATTTGGTGGAATTTACAGATGGCTGAGATTAATAAAAAATTAAGCTCAATAAAACTTTTATTATAATCCCTCATACTTGGAATCAACCTGTAAGCAATCAGAAAAGTAACTTTCATGTGAGCCGTTGGTAATCAATTCTTAATATTAGGTTGACAATTTTTAATTCCCAAAAGTGGTCTTAAGTGAGACCAGAATAGAATAAATCAAAAAAAAGTATCATTATGGAGTTGTGGTTTTCAGGATGAAAACAAAGATTTTAGCAAAAGTGTGGACACAAAGATCTGATGAGTTATAAACTTAATTTTTGAAGCGATCTTTCTTGAAAAGATATTTATAAACAGATATCCTAGAAATTGCAGAAACATTATAAATACTATCCTCAATAATATGTATCTTAATAGCTCCAAAACTCAGAGCCCCAGACTTCGATATCTTTACTTTAAAAGCTTTAACAAAGGACCCTTTAACTCTAATAAAAATTAGGGGAGTTTTAAGAGAAATAAAATAATTCTTAACCATAGTTGAAACCCAAATTTTAATTTCTATTGATATTCCTCGTTCTTAGTCGATAAGAATAAGTATAAATTTGCAGTTTACTAAGTTAGTTCATTAGTTTTCTGGAGTACTATATGAGCACTTTAGCCTTAACTATTCAATCATTTATTTTTTATACTCATTAAACAATGTATTTAATTCAAGTATCTTTCGAGCGTCTATTGAAGATAATTTTCACACTCCAAAATCACTAATAGTTTGAAAATTTACTAATTTCACCGCTAGGTTATCTGAACTCCAAAAAAAGTAAAGTCACTCAAGGAGCTATGACTGAGTAAGTGTGATTGTTGGTATGTAATCGAAATGCAGATAAAAGCGAAACAAAATAAAAACAAACAGAAAACACACTCAAAACAAACCGACGCTCAACAACTGTTTGATTTAAGTAGGCAAACATAGGCATATGCACCCAAGCCAGTACAGGGTGTATTAATTGCATTAATTTAATCGCCAATTCAACAAACAAATGATGATAATTGACTAATTGACTGTCAAAAGCGGAATTTTGGCTTTTTGGCTATGACTTTTTATGTATTTAATCTCAATTCTATGTATAATAATCTAAGATATAGTCCGACAGCCATATCAATCAGGAAAAAAATATATACATAATATTGTCTTTTTTTATGACGAAGGCTTAAGCAGCCAGTTCCCTTAGTTTCCTAGTATATCTATGAATTTATTTACAGGTCATATTTTTACCTCCCGGAATCAACACCCTTTTGAAAAAAAAAATCTATATAATTCTCCTTTAATGCTTGGTAACTCAATTTGCGCCAGACGTGTAAAGTACACACTCTTATTGGGTAGATAAAGCGCGGCAACGCGAACCAGCTGTAGAGCAGCCGCAAACTGTGCTGATCTCAGCTGTGAATTGCAACATTGATTTTTGCACACCTTTATTTTCGAATGAACATGCTTTTGCATTCAACAAAGTTAGATCACAAATGTTTACTTGGGAAAGTCATCTCTGAACAAAACAGGTGTTCCGTAGAGTCATTATGACGTTACTAAAGTTCAATAGTAATAAAATTTCTGACGTAGGAAATAAGAAATAACGTCTATTAGGAAATAATGAAGAAGATGGAAGTTCCCAGGTGTTCTCGGCAATCTACCGAAGCTGGCTATCTATAGTGCACAGTACGACTTTTCTTCAATTAGCAAGCATAACAAGTTCGAAAGAATCGTTAGTCTTTATAAGTGGTTTTTAGAAGGGGGAAATTTCAAAGGGGGATAGCTGTTAAACCAGCTGTCAAGGCAAATACTGTGCTTGACATATACATATGTATTTTGGAAACATATCTTGCGAAGACTCACTGAAAAATCGGAAACGTTAAATTCGACAAAATAGTATTTCTATTAATCATTTTAAAAACGAACCCCGAATCCCTATACCGAGCTTGGTAGAGCTTTAGAAATAAATCTTTTGAAAATAAATCTCCATGGCTGGCTGTTTTGAGATCTGTTTAGTGGAATTTACAGACGCCTGAGATTAAAAAAAAACTATAACATAAGCTAAACAAAAAATCCCACTGAACCAGCAAAGCAAAGACTCATGGAAATATACTTTAAAAATCGCGGAAATTCATTTTGAGGGAAACTGTCATAAAAATCAAATTTCAGTGTTTCAAATGTGTTTCAAATGTGAACAATTTTGAAAGCACTTTGCATCCACAAAACGCTACTGTCGTATGCAGTGAGCATGTCCAGGATCCATTATATTTTATGGAACTGTGGATGAAACCAACATTACCATCAATGATGAGCGCTATAGATCAGTCATTCACAAGTTTTTGGTTCCCCACGTAAAAATTAATTGCCGTAAGGTTTCAGCAGAACGGCGCAAGAGATCATTTATTACAAACGGAACATATTCGAGGAACGCAACTAATTTGGTCGTTAAAGAAAGGGAACAATGTTCCTTAGAAAGTGGGTATATGTTGAAATTTGAAGATAACATCCAATTAAGCACAGTTCTCAAAAATAAGTAAAGTTCTCAAAGGTTCCTGAAGGAAATACTATATAAAGTTGTCTTAAGTGGATTAAAAAATTACAGACTTGAAATGAATCCGATGAAAGTTTGACACATGACACAAATGTACAAATTTAAAATACTTATTGGACAATGGTGCAGATACTTAAGCTGCGGCTTGACCTTCATGAACTATACATATGTAAACAAATACACAAATGAATGAGAACTAACAAGCTACCCTGTTGGGAAAGGTAATTTATAGTTATGGCAATATAGACACAACAAAAGAAATTTGGAAAGATCGACAAAAAAAAAAAAACAGAAAAACATTTTGAGCACCCACTATATTTAAGTATTGTTTGGGAATAAGAATAAAACTCGATCGGAGTAGCTCTAGCAGACTCACGAAACGAAAAGTTACTGTTTGGTCAGGCTTTTGACCCAAAACCTTCTTTGGGTGGAATATGGTTCAAACAAAATGAGCCACTCGATGAAAATTAATATAACGGGTGATTCAAGTAGAGGTACTTTATTCGCTACCCTTACGTTGAGATCTTAAACTGAAAGCTTGTGCAGGAACTGAAGCTGCTCGACCTTCCCAAGGGGCATCGCTTCACTCTATGATCTCTTGAAAAGTTCCAAGAAGATCCGATTATTTCGACCCAACTTTGGTTCAGCGATGAGGCCCATTTTTAGTTCAATGAGTTTGTAAACAAGCAATTTTTGCTGTATTCGGGACAAAAAGCAAACAAAAGAGATTCAGGAACTGCCATTTCATCCAGAAAAAATAATGGTTTGGTGTGGTTTGTGGGCAGGTGGAATCATCGGTCCATATTTCTTCAAAAATGATGCCGGCGAGAACGTAACCGTCAATGGAGACCATTATCGCGCCATGATAACCGTCTATTTGATGCCTGAAATTGAACCACGTGATCTCGGCGACATTTAGTTTCAATAAGACGGCACCACTTCCCACACATCGCACCAACCAATGGATTTATTGAGAGAACACTTCGGCGAGCAGATAATTTCACGTTTTGGGGAGATCGATTGGCAGCAAAAATCGTGTGATATCACAACTTCAGAATTTTTCCTTTGAGAATATGTAAAGTCTAAAGTCTATGCGAAAAATCCAGCTTCGATTCAAGCCTTGGAGAAAACCGTCCCGCGTGTCATTCGCCAATTACCAGTCGAAATGTTCGGACGAGTCATTAAAAATTGGATTCAACGGATGGACCATCTGTGAAGTAGCCACGGCTAATATTTTAAAGAGCTAATCTTCAAAAGATTCTTTTACATATGACTCAAGCAGCTCACGACTTCCGGTCTTTGACCAAGTATCCTCTGGGTAGCCTAAGAACATCCGTTTGAAGGCGAGCTAAAGTGAGAAGGCGAAATATTCCCCTACTTAGGGTTGTGCGCTGGGTTTGGGACCCACCACGTAAAAAACCATCCCCAATGAAAAATCGCAAACAGCCTCGGATGAGAGACCCCCTTTTGATGACGACCACGGCAAACGAAATAAGGACTATGATTTGAGGGCATGCACCTGGAATGTCCGGTCCCTTAATTGGGAAGGTGCCGCTGCCCAGCTGGTAGATGACCTCGTAAAGATAAAGGCTGACATCACCGCCGTCCAAGAAATGCGATGGACGGGACAAGGACAGAGACGAGTAGGTCCTTGTGACATTTACTACAGTGGCCATATAAAGGAGCGCAAGTTTGGTGTTGGATTTGTGGTGGGAGAGAGACTCCGTCGCCGAGTACTATCATTCACTCCGGAGAATGAACGTCTAGCCACAATCCGCATCAAAGCGAGGTTCTTCAACATATCGCTGATTTGCGCCCACGCCCCGACGCAAGAGAAGGACGATGTGACCAAAGATGCCTTTTATGAGTGCTTGGAGCGCACTTATGAGAGATGCCCCCGCCACGATGTCAAAATCGTGCTTGGCGACTTCAACGCCAGGGTGGGCAAAGAAGGTATCTTTGGCACTACGGTCGGTAAATTCAGCCTCCACGAGGAAACATCCCCAAATGGGTTGAGGCTGATCGACTTCGCCGGGGCCCGAAATATGGTTATCTGTAGTACTAGATTCCAGCATAAGAAGATACATCAAGCTACCTGGCTGTCTCCGGATCGAAAAACCACCAACCAGATCGATCATGTTGTGATAGACGGAAGACACGTCTCCAGTGTTTTAGATGTGCGTGCGCTCCGAGGTCCTAACATCGACTCGGATCACTATATTGTTGCAGCCAAAATTCGCACCCGCCTCTGTGCAGCAAAAACGCACGCCAACAAACACAAGGAAGGTTCGACGTCGAGAAGCTGCAATCACAACAGACAGCCGAACGATTTTCTACTCGGCTTGCACTCCTGCTCTCTGAGAGCACTCGTCAACAACTCGGTATAAGGGAACTGTGGGACGGCATCTCAAACTCCTTACGTACAGCTGCAACCGAAACCATTGGTTTTCGGAAAGTGCAAAAGAACAGCTGGTACGACGAGGAGTGCCGTGTCGCAGCGGAGAGAAAACAGGCTGCCTACCTCGCAACGTTACGATCGACCACAACACGTACGGGATGGGATAGATACCGAGAGTTGAAGAGGGAAGCGAGACGCATTTGTAGACAGAAAAAGAAAGAGGCCGAAATGCGTGAGTACAAAGAGCTTGATAAGCTGGCCGACAGGGGTAATGCTCGAAAATTCTACGAAAAGATGCGGCGGCTTACAGAAGGTTTCAAGACCGGAGCATACTCTTGTAGAACCCCCAAGGTGATCTAGCCACCGATGCCCAGAGCATACTTAAATTATGGAGGGAACACTTCTCCAGCCTGCTGAATGGCAGTGAACACACAACACCAGGAGAAAACGAACCCGATACCCCAATCGATGACGATGGAGCAGATGTTCCATTGCCCGACCATGAAGAAGTTCGAATAGCAATTGCCCGTCTGAAAAACAACAAAGCGGCAGGGGCCGACGGATTGCCGGCCGAGCTATTCAAACACGGCGGCGAAGAGCTGATAAGGTGCATGCATCAGCTCCTTTGTAAAATATGGTCTGACGAATGTATGCCCAACGACTGGAATTTAAGTGTGCTATGCCCAATCCATAAAAAAGGAGACCCCACAATCTGCGCCAACTACCGTGGGATTAGCCTCCTCAACATCGCATATAAGGTTCTGTCGAGCGTATTGTGTGAAAGATTAAAGCCCACCGTCAACAAACTGATTAGACCTTATCAGTGTGGCTTCAGACCTGGTAAATCAACAACCGACCAGATATTCACCATGCGCCAAATCTTGGAAAAGACCCGTGAAAGGAGAATCGACACTCACCACCTATTCGTCGATTTCAAATCTGCTTTCGACAGCACGAAAAGGAGCTGCCTTTATGCCGCGATGTCTGAATTTGGTATCCCCGAAAAACTAATACGGATGTGTAAACTGACGCTGAGCAACACTCAAAGCTCCGTCAGGATCGGGAAGGACCTCTCCGAGCCGTTCGATACCAAACGAGGTTTCAGACAAGGCGACTCCCTATCGTGTGACTTTTTCAATCTGCTGCTGGAGAAAATTATTCGAGCTGCAGAACTTAATCGAGCCGGTACAATGTTTTACAAGAGTGTACAGCTGCTGGCGTATGCCGATGATATTGATATCATCGGCCTCAACACCCGCTCCGTTAGTTCTGCTTTCTCCAGACTGAACAAGGAAGCAACTCAAATGGGTCTGGCAGTGAACGAGGGCAAGACGAAATATCTCCTGTCATCAAACAAACAGTCGTCGCACTCGCGACTTGGCTCCCACGTCACTGTTGACAGTCATAACTTTGAAGTTGTAGATAATTTCGTCTATTTAGGAACCAGCATTAACACCACCAACAATGTCAGCCTGGAAATCCAACGCAGGATTACTCTTGCCAACAGGTGCTACTTCGGACTGAGTAGGCAATTGAAAAGTAAAGTCCTCTCTCGACGAACAAAAACCAAACTCTATAAGTCGCTCATTATACCCGTCCTGCTATATGGTGCAGAGGCTTGGACGATGACAACAACCGATGAGTCGACGTTGCGAGTTTTCGAGAGAAAAGTTCTGCGAAAGATTTATGGTCCTTTGCGCGTTGGCCACGGCGAATATCGCATTCGATGGAACGATGAGCTGTATGAGATATACGACGACATTGACATAGTTCAGCGAATTAAAAGACAGCGGCTACGCTGGCTAGGTCATGTTGTCCGGATGGATGAAAACACTCCAGCTCTGAAAGTATTCGACGCAGTACCCGCCGCGGGAAGCAGAGGAAGAGGAAGACCTCCACTCCGTTGGAAGGACCAAGTGGAGAGGGACCTGGCTTCGCTTGGAATATCCAATTGGCGCCACGTAGCGAAGAGAAGAAACGACTGGCGCGCTGTTGTTGACTCGGCTATAATCGCATAAGCGGTGTCTACGCCAGTAAAGAAGAAGAATCTTCAAAAGTAAATGCCGAAGAATGTTCTTTTGAATGATAATAGACATTCCCCATTAAATCTGAAGATCCTGTGTTTTTTCTTTAAAAACTTTAAACTTCGAAATGGATCACCCTTTAAAACATATTTCAACTATTTACATAAAGCGATTGGCTTTTTTTACTAACCTAAAAAGTGGAATCTATATATATAAAAGAAAGTTGATGTTAGTTACACCATTTATAACTCAAGAACGGCTGAACCGATTTGGCTGAAAATTGGTGAAGACGTAGCTTAGAACCAGGGTAAGGACATAGGATACCTTTTATATCTTTATGTCAAAATTTAATACAACTCATAAATACAAAAATTATATTTTAAATCATAAGCATTTGTTCAATATTCATGTTTGACGGAATCATTTGAATATATGCGTACAATTTTAAACAGAGTCTTCTCATAAATAATACAATTGCTAAATATTTGGAATAGAGGAAAAGAACTGCAACCAAATACGCAGTGAAATAGATTATAACTAGCTCAGTAATCAGTCGTTGAGTATGTATTATACCACGTGCATCCCAAAAGACTGATGTCATAACCTTTCCCGCCGCCTTTTTGTTTTTCCACGCCTAAGAACCGGTTCATCAGGTTCATCATGTGGAGTCCACTACAATGACTGTCGATTGGACTCCAGTGGGAAATGATGGAGCTATGTTTCTATCACTGACGAATAATTTCGGCTTTATTCCGATTACAGAGCACTTAAACACTTCTCAGAATCAGTTATTCGTTGTTTTTGTTGGATTATGAACTTGCGAGGCACCTACTTTGCTCATTTCGCCTGTTTCCAGGTTAGCAAATATCTTCTCAACGGTGGATTTCGCTGAGCCCAAATTCAACAGTATTTTCCCCAAAAAGCCAAAAAGTCTTGCGGTATTTTTATTGAATCAATTCGTGTGGCACCCATACATCGAGCTTCTTAGTGACTCTAAGCTTCTTCAAATGGTTTATAACGGTTTGATGACTACAATGCCGGTCCCTTTCGACCAATTCAGTGATTTTATCGCAATTTTCCACGACAGGCCTTCCGGAACGTGGTTGAAACCATCGTTGTGCGGTGGAAATGGAAACTGTATCGGGTCCATAAACTGCACAAATTTTATTGGCGGCTTGAGATGCATTTTTGCCTTTATCGTAGTTGTACTGTAAAATATGCCGTATTTTCTCTTTATTTTGCTCCATGTTAGCGACGCTATAACGAACGACTTAAAAGAAACGACAATCAATCAAACACGTGTTAGCGCGTGAAATGTGCCTTCCAAAAAGGTATAGCATGACCCGATGCGACGAATAAAACTAAAACTACGCGCTTTCAGCGCCAACTAGCGAAAATACCGCAAGACTTTTTTGACAACCTAATATATTTCATTAACTAATAGTTATAATCCAACTAATAGAAATCATATATATAGATGGTAGTAGTATTATCTATGTATCAGCCACAGTGAAGCGTGGACGGGTCCTCTAGTATGTTATATTTGACTTCGTTTTAGAGCAGAATTTCTAAAACTTTTGGCATCGAAATAGGAACTTTAGAAACCTCAAACCAAATCAGTTTTTCAGGCAATTCTTAAAATTTTTCCTAGAAGGTCAGTGGAGCAGCTTTTTCAAAACAAATATTACTCGCCTCACAGAGAAAAGCGGGAAAAAATGCAAGCAAATATAAAACCAGCAACAAATAGTTGCCGCGGCTCACTCGAAGCGAATGAGAAGAATTAGTGTTGAACTCGAGTAGAAAATTTAATGGTTGGAAAATTCCATTTCTTCAATAAATTCTAAACTGTGTTTGTACACATTTATAAACAGAAGATAGTAAGAAAGAAATATGTACAAACACACCTTTATACACATACATACATACCTACCAACACACTTTCAATTTATGACTTTCTTTGATTTGTTTCCCTTTTCGGGTTTCAATTTTGGTTTTCATTCTTGTTTTTGGCTTCTTTAAGCATAAATTTAATGTTGTCGGCAATTTGTCATTTCGGCCGTTCGGATAATTGGTGTTTTGTCATTTCGACTATTGTTGCGCGCAGCATTGTTGTTCTGTGTATTTGTTGCTTCTTGAGTTGTCGCCGGCGGCGGCGTTTCTTTTTAGGTAAATTGACTTTATGAGGCGTGAAATTTCGACGCCGTGTTATGACTGGCGACTGTGAAACCATAGCGGACGCTCGAAAGTAATTTGCATAAACAATTTCAGTTTTAGCTAGAATTTTCACCAACACACATGGACACAGACAACATTTACAGACTGAGGTACACTTGAAGGGGTCAAATTCATTACCCGCTTAAAATGTGGATTCATGACATTTAAATGTCTGTGGCAATTTAATTTTAACAAAAGTAGAAAAAAACAATACATTTTGTCTTTGAAATCACTTTCAGAATGTTTTATCCAATAATACGTATTTTTGAAAGAATACGAAAAGAGTTTAAACCTTTTTTGAAACGCCATCGATGTGGCACAACAAGGGACCTCTTGAATGACAAGTGCAATCGAAGACTTTGGAGTTCTCAAGTTTGAAATTATTTACCGCTGACGGTTGAAAAGGATGCTTAGTTTAGGTTATATGGTTGAACCTCAAGATGAAAGAGATTCCACTAAGACTTGTGTTTAGTTCTTCGCAAAGCCAGCAAAAAACCACCTGTAACACCTTGAACCCATCACAAATCTGTTAGTCTTTTAATTTTTGTGCATCCAGCTCCGTTGGACGACTAAAAGTGTGATAATCGAGCTGTTTTTACCCTTTATCTCGCAAATGCGGAACAGTCAAGAAGAAAATGTTGAGATGTTTTTACCTTCCGCTGGCAAATGCATTGATGCGAAGGTATCTATCAGACTCGACGCATTAAAGGTCCCAGAGAGGGACATTCCGAAATCATCCCTTTCATCGTTGTTGAAATGTTTCTACTTATAGCATTAGAAACATCAAATGCATTGATTTGAAGGTTTCTATCAGACTCCGGGAATTCGAACATATTAAGGGTCCCAGAGAGGGACATTCTGAAATCCTCTCACACTTCGATTGTATTCCTGATAGCTAGCAACACTGCGCCGCGGATCTTACTCCGCACAGAAACCTTTGAGACATAGGCGGGTAAGAGGGGTCACTGGAGAAAAGGCGCAATGAGGTTCTTCACAGATGAATCGAAGCTCTAGGGGTAGAAGGTAGAGTCTTCTGTTGGATCACTGTGTGTGTTTTTCAAGCAAAAGTGGCAGTCATTAAGGTAGAAGCAGATGTACATTCGCGGCTATCTTTTTGGAGGTATGCAAACTCGCAAGAAAGAGCACCCTCACCCAAATCCCATCAGGATGGGGAAGAGCAGGTGTTCCCATGTCTTCGTACACTCCAGCGCTGGATCTATGAGCTTCACGAAAGCTCAATAAGCATTGGCCAATAACTATCGCTTGTAGGTTGTGAAAGTCTTATGACACAGAGTGAAGCATAATAGGTCCATAGAACTGCTAGCTCTTAGCAAAGTTCAGATGGCCGTAAGCATAGGTGCCCTAAGGACTGTAAATATTGCTTCTGCGAAAATCTAGTTGAGAAACGTTGATGGGATTGTCGGCTGATGGAACATTGCTGATTAGAATGACTACAACACCAATAGTAAGTTAAAAGATCTAATACAGATTAAGTTTCGTTATTTGTTAAATGTGTGACCAGCTCGTTTAGCTGATGATGTTAGGGCAGATATCGTTAGACAAATATCGATAACAAAATTCAAACTTGGCTCTAATCTTTTGATACCTTTTAATTATATTTCGTTGGTTGCAGAGCTAAATAGGGGAGGTACAATCTTTTATAAGAGTGTACAGCTACTGGCGGACTTCGATGATACCATTGGTCTCAACAACCGATAAGGAAGCGCAGAATCACTCTTGCTACTTTGAACTGAGGAGGCAATTGAAAACTAAAGTCCTCTCACGACTAACAAAGACAAAACTCTACAAGTCAATAACAAGACAAAGACATCGTCTGTTTAGTCGGCCTTAGGAGTGTTCGAGTGGAAGGTCTTGCGGAAGATTTATGTTCCTTTCTTCATTCGTAGCAGAGAGTAAAGCAAAGAAACGAATCAAGAGACAGCGGCTCCGTTGGCTAGGTCATATTGTCTGGATGGAGAAGAACACTCCAGCTATGAGGTTTTCAATTCAGTACTCGTCCGTGGAAGCACATTGGAGAGATCAGGTGAAGAACCTAGCTGCCCTTGGTATCTCGAATTGGCGCCAAAATATCGACGAAAATAAAAAAAAAAAACAATTGGTAACGGCAATAACCGCGTAAGCGATTTCTTCGTCAGTAAAGAGGATGACATAGAATTTATATTAAAACCACAAAATAAGTTCTTCCTTCTAGCAGATGCCAATTTGGAATTAGAAAACAAATAAAAAATATTATCTCATATATGTCAACTTTCGGATCATAGTTCTTGAGAAGGGATAAGGCATATGTAAGTTGATGTATTTTAAAGAAGAGTACTGAGTAAAACTAGTAAAAGGATTTACTAACACAAAATGTCTGACCAAGCGTGAAAAAGTTGAAAAGAGTTGTTAAAATTAACACCCATATTGTAGAAGGCTGCTGGATTATAGTTGCTGGTATACTTGCGTTGAAGACCAAAACAGAATTTTACTTTGCCGAAAGCTATTGAAGCCACTGTACTTGAAAACTAAGAACTCTGAACACCGAGTTGACATTTTTTGAAACAATTGTTCCAAGCATTTGGCAAAACCGCTCAAATTAAGTAGTTGGAGAGTATTTACTTTAAGAGATGACATTGGTGATTGTCTCTTCGGAACTTTTGGAAAAATATCATGATCTCACTTATGAGGGTATTCTGGACTAGGATTTTGAAAAAATCGATTTTTTTGCATATTTTGATAGTTAAGACTTTCAAAAATATGACCTTGGAAGGATTTTTCAAAATTCGACTTATTTTCGGAGATACAGCCGATTTTGTGACGTGGCGTCCGTGTTCACTAGAACTGTCTCCTAAACTTTAAACGCGTTTTTCTCGAAACTGACTTTTTCGGAACGATACCCACGATTTCTCAGGTGCCACTGGACCGATTTACTTGAAATTTATATAGAGTCTTCTCTACAGGCTTGTCTATGGTTGGAACTAGTCCCATCCCCAAATTTTTATTTTTATTATTTTTAAAAAATTCGAAATAGTCAGAAAAAGTGATCCAAAAAAACTTTTTTTTTCAGGCAATCGTCATTTTGTGAAAAATTTTTTCCCCACTTTTCCGTAGTTCCGGCCATTGCGACATTATTCTAGATTAATAATCTTTTCTTTTTGGTTTCAGATAACTAGGAGGGTTGAAATCATGGGTATGGTCACGTGGACATTTTTAGAGACTCCCTAATTCGTCAGCTCATAATTTGTGAAATTTTTTACTTTTTTTTAGTTTTTAATTTTTTTCTGTACTCTTCTAAAATTAACAAATAACTAATAAAAAAATGGATAGTAAAAATATTAATTGCCTTTTTTTATGACACTTTAAAAATTACCTGAAATTCATGCTTCTAGACCAGAATACCCCCTTATGTCATACATCAAATATATGGGAAAATTAAATTTAAGTATTTTTTTTTTTTGTTAAAGAGCAGCGGATGTCTATAATAAACTTTAAATGGTAGTTTTCGGAATTGATTTGATCACATTACACCAACATCAACAACTCGTTTCTTAATTTACGAAATATGATCAAGATATGATTAAACTGTGGCGACTAACAGTAAAACATACACGTTATGCGGCTTCAAATGGTTGGCGGCGAAAACAGCGTCTGCGAAGAAACTACTATCAAAAAAGTTAATAACAAATTAAATGGAAATTTAGGGGCGTTGATAGCGACGAACGCTACTTGCAAGTCGGCCAAAAAGTGCGTAGGCAACCAGTTGCATGGCATTAGTAAACACAAGCAAATAAAGAGCGAAATACTCGTCTGCGCCACACATTTGGACATGGGAACGGCGCGCATGCGCAGACGACATACACATGTATGGCAAATATAGACGCCACCACCCATCAATTGACAAAGGCAAATTAATAAATAGACGACGATGGCAGACGGTCAAACAGTGCGGCGAGCAGCAACAGACGCGCAGCGACGAGACACGACGATGACCGCCACAATGCCATAACCGCCGACAGCTATTCAAAAACAGATAGTTGCAGCCAGAGTGGCGCCGCCGCACCCCTGGGTGCCAGTTGCAGTTGTGCTTATAACATGAAGACATACGTACACACACATGCAAACATAAGTACGGTTATCTTGTGCATGGAAGCAGGTATAAGCCAGTCTAATTGGCGATGCAACAACTTTTGCGTACAACAAACACTATAAAAAACTAAAGCGAAACGCCAAATTCTCCGTCGCCAAAGTTGAATAAAGAAAATATATATATAGAAGAAAATCGGGCTATGAAAACCAGTAAGAAATCATTTGCGCCACTTTGAATATCTCCAGCGAAAGTGCAATAAAATCTTGGTGCACACAAAAAAAGACAAATTGGAAGATAATAAAAAAAAAACACAAAAACAAAAAAGAATTCAAAACAAAGAGGACAATTATGACGGCGGCTCAAAAACTGAATGACAAGCGCATGAAAGCGTTCCAAAACCGGTGATGTCTTTTTGTTATTGAAATTTGGCGATCAAAGAGTCGCTTTGTTTCGCTGGCGGTGAATTGAAGCGTAGATCCGCTTTTTAACCGATAAAGATTTGCTGAGAGACTGGCTTTATCTTCATGAAACATTGTAGTTAGAAAGAAAACATATACTAAATAGATTATTTATGTTAATTAGGGGTTAGGTTAGACTAAGCATTGCAAAAAATCGATTTTTTTTGCCTAAAGTACACTTTAGGATCCAAATACATTACTCAATTGGTTCAATAGTGCTAATTGTTAAAGCCTTCGAGTCTGTCAGTTTCAGCATGTAAAACTCTGAACTCTTTTTTCTCCCCAGCTCCGGCAGCTCGTGCTTTCCGGTCTTGGATAGCCAAAAATATCCGTTTGAAGGCGAGCTAAAGTGAGAAGGCGAAATATCCCTCCCAAGGGTTGTGCGTGGCGGGTCTCAAGCCACGTAAAAACGCTACTAATGAAAACAGGAAACCGGCCTCGACTGCCATCCCCCCCTTTCATGACGACCATTGCAAACGTATTAAGGATTACGATTTAAGATCATGCACCTGAAATGCCCGGTCCCTTAATTGGGAAGGTGCCGCTACCAGCTGGTTGATGTCCCCACGCCTCAACGGAAGAGAAGGACGATCTGACCAAAGATGTCTTCTATGAGTGCTTGGAGCGCAGCTATGAGAGCTGTCTCCGCAACGACGTCAAAATCGTGCTTATCAACAATGAAAGGTGTCAATAAAGATATATAAAGAAGGTATCTTTGGCACAACTGTCAATAAATTCAGCCTTTTCACTTGATGTATGTATTCACTGTAATTTCCCAGTAGGTTAGGTTAGATTAGATGATCCAGATATCATACTTTAGCTACTACACATGTGCAGACCTTTGTGAAGCCATAAATCTAGAGCTCCTGTAATTTGAAGATTTATAAGTCAGCAACGCGCCAATAAAGATACGAGTATTTGGAATATCTGGGAGATATCTGAAACTGTGAGTCCCAAGAGTTTAAGCCTTGACCTCGTTAACGCGGGACAATCAAAAAGAAAGTGTTGAGGTGCTTTCACTTCGTCCATACAGCTTCTACAGCTGGCGTCCGGTAAGATTTTCAACCTTACAGTATAGACGCCGATAAGGCATTCGCCTGTTAGAATAACCACAAATAAGGAGGGGATAGCCTTACTGACGGCAAAGATTTAACTGGGTTTTTTACGATCAATCTCGGGCAAAAATAATTTTGCGACAGCCCAGCACTGGTCAAGTTCCCGTTAAGCCTAGATATCCAGTAGTAGAACATACGAGTAGACAGCATAACCGATCCGTTCCCATTCTACTGATAGTGGTGCTTCCCATTGTACGAGTTTCTAGAACCACCGTCGTCCGTAGAGACCCTCTTGAAAAAGATGATTCCGAAGATTGGCCCAGAAGTCGCCATTTTGTAATTAAACAAGATCTAACTTGATTAGGTCTGATCCTTATAGACTGCATGCGCAAGCGAAATCGATAAACATTTTTTTCCTAGATTGGTTCAATCATTTTTTATGTTCTTGTAAAGTTTGATCTTCGTATGTCAATTAGAAGAAATTTGGAAGCTGTTTTTTTACAGCGCGGACAGTTCGACTGACGATTTTTTAGTATATATTAGGTCAATGGACTTATGTCGCGTTCGCCGAAGCAGATTTTTCAATTTCGGAAACCGAAATAAGTCCGAGTAAGCTAAGTCGAGCGAACCCGATGACTGAGCCAATGACTCTCGTTTCGTAGTTGGCCAAAAAGTCAGTCAAGAGGCCATCAACGGAGAAATACGATTCTCGTTACCTTTCGTCCAGAATAAAGCAAAACCTCGGCACTGGGAGGAAGATGACTAAGTTCCAGTAGGACATTATCCTAAAGCTACTGAGCATGGTAAATAGATATAAATCTGGAAAAGATTTTATGGACTATTTTTAGTCAGGAAGAGTCGAAAAAAGCATTCGGACTGTATTATAATTTTTAGGAGATCGACTTAATGGGGGCCTCAAAACAACCCTAATGTGAGACTTTTTTTTTTTGCTAATAATCTCACAATTGGGGGAAACTTGTTGGTATTTCAATACAGGATGAGCCTGTTTTTTTGTCAATCATTGCCTTGGTTGGTAGTACTGTAAGTCACATTTATGTCAAATTTCATGTCAAAATATTCATTAGTATTTGAGATACGTGTCGTTTTGTGAGCTGCTAAAAGTGAGTTTTTCGTTTTTTGCGATGTCGAAATTTGTTGAGCAAAGAATTTGCATTAAATTTTGTTTACGGAATAAATTTTCTGCTGCGGATACGTTGAGGATGGTGCAGAAAGCCTTTGGCGATGAGGCTATGTCTAAAAAAAATTTTTACAAGTGGTATAGTGAGTTCCAAGCCGGCCGTGAACGTGTCGAAGACGAAGAGCGTCCAGGGCGACCATCAACCTCAACCGACGAAGCTCACGTTCAACAAATAAAAGATTTGGTGTTGAAAAACCGTCGTTTAACAATTAGAGACCTTGCTGATGAAGTTGACATATCGAAAGGCTCAGCCAATACCATTTTGAAGGATTTTTTGGGCCTCAAGCGCATCAAATCTCGGCTGGTACCGAAAACATTGAATTTTTTGGAAAAAAAGCGTCGTGTTGAAGTGTGTGAAACGATGCTTTCCGAATACCAGGGTGTCATGAAACGCATTATAACTGGCGATGAGACTTGGATCCATGCTTACGACCCCGAAGCAACCGATCAATCGAGCGAATATCGTGCCAAAAGAGGGCCGAGACCAAAAAACCGCGCCAAAGTCGCTCAAAAATCAAGGTCATGTTGACTGTTTTCTTCGATTATCGTGGTGTTGTGCATTATGAATTCCTTCCAACCGGTCAAACAGTCAACAAGGAATATTATTTGAACGTTATGCGCCGTTTGCGTAACGCTATCCGCCTAAAAAGGGCAGAATTGTGGAAACACAATTCTTGTTTTTTCACCACGATAATGCACCATCCCATACTGACCTCGTAATTCGTGATCATTTCGCCAAAAACGCAACCCATATCGTTCCGAAACCACCGTATTCACCTGATCTGGTGCCGTGCGACTTCTGGCTGTTCACCAAGCTCAAAAGACCGCTCAGGGGACACCGTTTTTATACGATAGAAGAGATTCGAGACGCAGCGAAGACGGAACTGAAGGCCATCCCGGAAAGTGACTACAACCAGTGTTTCGAAGATTGGAAAATCCGTTGGCATAAGTGCATTGCATCGGGAGAGGATTACTTTGAAAGGAATGAAATTGATTTGGAACAATAAATAAAGAATTTTCAAAATAAATACAATGTCACCTTAATTTTTGGGCACAGTAGTATGTAAGAATTACGATTATCATAAGGTTAATCTAAATTGTCTTTTCGACGCTAACATAAAACATTTCAACTTCAGGAACATATCTCAAGACTACAACCAAAATATCCTAGGATTTCAGACACTAAAAAGCGCTAGATATACGAGCAACTACACACGAATATAACTTACCTTCTCGCTCTGCTCGTGCGGTTCTCTTGTTGCTTCACGCCCGCAACACCTTCATCTTCACTCAGTGCCTTTTCCGCCGCACCCACCACTTGACTAATATTACTAAGCGAGGATGGCGAGAGTGAGTCCAATTGCGGCAGATCCGTATGACGGCGCATCTCTTCGCGCAAGCGACGTTGCTGGGCGCGACTAACGCGCTCCTTGCTATTGCGCACCGAGTGTATGCTGGACGTCGGCTCTAGCACTACACCACTGCTACTACTATTGGCATTTTTAGCATTAGCAGGGCTAGATGAGATACCACTTAAATTCATATTTACAGGTTCAATGTATAGCTTTTCGGGGGAGTAACCGAGACTCTCGTCATCGGCGGTGCTGGGCGAGCGTACGCTACTACATGTGCCGGATGACAGGTTTGGTGGTAATGAGGATTGATGATATTCATATGGATAATGTGTGGTGCGATGAGCGGAATTCGCGGAGCGGCATTCGCAACCCAAATGACAGCGACAATGAATGGAGCACTTTTTGCGCACATTCAAATGAGTATTTGATTCGACATTGTTTGTATGAGTGGTTGCCTTTAGCGGCATGCCCGTGGCGGTGGTGGTCGTGGCGTGCTGCGCTGTGACATGCAGCTGTGGCGGCAAGGAGGTCGCCTTCTCAGTACCATTCATGCGGCGATTACAATCAGCGCGATGCTTTGAGCGCGCCGACAGTGTGGTGTGCGCAAACGCCTCATTCGAGTCTTCGCTAGTTTCGCCGTTGAGCTCTTCGTCACGGGGACTGCGCGCCGCGCTCACTTTTGTTTTACAGCCAACATCCTTGCGCTTCTTGGAGCCGGGCTTGTGGCCACTGGATGCGCGCGCTTTGTGCGAGCGCTTGGCGCGATCGTGTGTTGCGTTTGTATCACCGGACGCGGTGGCTGCGTGATCCATATTCGATTGATCGTATGCCTGGCCACCCAAATAATTGGACAAAGAGTTCGCCACGAACGCGGTTAGACAATTTGAGATCTCTGCGTAATCTTTACTATTCTTTAAACTATTATTTCTACTGCTGCTGCTACGTGGATGGCTGCGTTCTTTGCTCTTGCCTTTAGTATTATGACTGCTGCGTGCGCTATGATGCGCGTCGTCGTCGTTTGACGGCGCTGACGAGTCTTCTTCGTTCGTGGTGCTGGTACCAATATCCAGACCCTTCTCCTTGCATATTATATCATACAGTGCGCTAATCGGTCGGGATTCGCTACGCACGCGCACTGCGCGTCTCTTACCAGCGAAACGATGCGAGTTGCGACTGCGTCCGGCCGATGTTGTTGTGGTCGATGTATTCGTGCCTGTCGGTGATGTGGGGGACGTTATGGATTTTATGTTACTGTTGTTGTAATTATGATTTATGCTATCGTGTTGTGTTATGTCTGTCGCGCTGTTGTCGTCTAATGACTTAACATAAATATTATTATTATTATATTTACTACAATCACTACTGCTATTTATGTCAACAACAACAAAACTACTGCCACTGTCAACGTATGGTGTGTATGTGGTGTCGTTCAATTCACCTGTCTCGGTAGGGCGCCCAAATGCTGGCGACGATTTCGCTAAAGCTTCGTGACTTGGCCTTTCGCCGTTGTTGTTGTAGCCGCTGCTGCCCGCAGAGCCGCCACGAAAAAAAGCCGCACGTGCAGCTGCTGTGTTGGCGCTTTTGTTGCTGCTAGCGCTGTCGATCGGCGCTTTGTTGCGTTCGCGTTCGCGCTTCTCCAGCGATGAGGGCGATGTAGTGCTGGCGCGGCCAATAACTGCTGCACCCGTGCCAATTGGTGGTGGCACTACTGTAGCGGTACTAGTTTTGGGAAAGTAATGCTCTTTGACCAATTGTGTTGGTGTATTGTAGACACTCTGGTAATTCTCATTTAGTGACGTAACATCGTTAGCCTTCGGGGTGTGTATATGTAGATTGACGTCGGTATAGTAGGCTGGTGCGGTGTGGTGGTGAAAATGTGGATGCACACCGTGATAGCGTGTGGAGGAGGACGACGAAGATCTGGTGCCCGGTTGTTGTTGTTGTTCTTTCGAGTGATGTTTTGACGTTTGTTGACGCTTTTGTTGCTGTTGCAATTGTTGTTGCTGTTGTTGTTGATGCTTTATTTTATCGTATACAGATGACGTTTGCTGGCAGCTCGATTTGGCAGTGACCGATGCGGAGGATAGACTACAATTTGACGATTTGTTTTCGTAATTGGTATTAGGGCTATGTGTAGTGTCGACGGATTCTGGAAAGAGAGTGAACGAAATTAGTGTGAATATGGAATGAAAATTATATGTCTATGAATTAATAATATATAAATACTTTAATAAAGTAAAAGGTAATTTCGATATTAATATTAATTGTAATCTTAAACTTAACCTCAATATCAATATCAAAATCAATATCAATACCAATTAAGGGAGTATTCTAATCTAGAAATTTAAAAAAATTGAAATTTTTTTTTATATTTTCCAAGTTTAACTATTCAAGAATATGTGTACAAGAGGATTTTTTAAAATTCAAATTATTTTCGAAGATATAGGCATTTTTCTGACCCGGCATCCAAACTGGTTCGGCCGGAACTAATCGAACAAAAGACATTAGGGAAACTTTAAACGCGTTTTTCTCAAAACTGACTTTTTCGGAACGATGCCCACGATTTCGCAGGTTCTACTGGACCGATTTAATTGAAATTTTTATGGAGTCTTCTTTATAGGCTTGTCTATGGTTGGAACTAGCCCCATACCCAAATTTTTATTTTTATTATTTTTAAAAAATTCTAAATAGTCAGAAAAAGTGATCAAAAAAACTTTTTTTTAGGCAGTCGCCATTTCGTGAAAAATTTTTTTTTACCACTTTTCCGTAGTTCCGGCCATTGCGACATTATTCTAGATTAACAATCTTTTTTTTTTGGTTTCAAATAACTAGAAGGGTTGAAATCATGGGTATGGTCACGTGGAAATTTTTAGAGACCCCCCACTTCGTCAGCTCATAATTTTTGAAATTTTTTACTTTTTTTTGTTTTTAATTTTTTTCTCTAGTCTTCTAAAATTAACAAATAACTAATAAAAAAATGAAAAAATATTGATTGCCATTTTTTTTACGACACTTTAAAAATTACCTGAAATTCATGCTTCTAGACTAGAATATCCCCTTAAAGTATCGGCAATAAACACAAATTTATACTAAAATTTTCTTTTCGGTTCTTTTATGGTAAATGGTTTTAAGAATTTTACACAGTAACTTTTAGTCCCACCTAGAATGAAATGTACTCTTCTCACTAATTTACGCATTACAGCAAAGAAATTTCCACAGAACATGCGTAAAATGAAAGTCCAAAAGGAAGAAATTTTGAGGCAGCTAACACGAGATATAAGCCAACTTGTTTAGGCGACTATAGCGCCGATCAGGAGGAAGAAAAGCTCAGATATAGACTTGACAAACAGAAAAATTTCTGTAAAAAATTAGTTCATTATATAAATATTTATACTTTCGTGTGGCAGTAACGATTGGTAACTAGTTTTAGAAACAGTGGTGAAAATGAAAATTCGACAATAAAATTACGGTTCCCATCTTAGGAGATGTGTGGTTATATTTTCCAAAAAAAAAAAATTTAAGGATATTATAGAATTTGAAAAATGAACTCAAAAGCGCTAAGTATTTCTTGGAGAGTCATTAAAATTTGAAGAACAATTTTTAAATGAAATAAAAAATTGTAGGAAAAATACTATATACAATCTATCAATGTTTTTTAAAGAAAAATATTTGATATATTATATTAAGGCTTTAGTTTGTAGATTTGATATAATCGTTAGTGATTACTTTTTCTAATTATTATGAACGCTCTTTATAAGAGTCCTGTTGAGTAAACCGGGATGGAGATTGGAAAGTTGTTTCAATCATAATCGGTAACTTTTATACAATTTTTATCAGCTTTCAAAACAGCATTGAAGGTTTACGAGAATGTTCCAACTATGTCTGATTACTACTCTTGTTATCAGATTTTCATATTCAGATTCGTTTCAGATCTGATCATTGAGAACTTTTTGGTATAAAAACTGTTCAGATGCCTGATCAGTTCTTTTATTATTGGGATCTGCTCTAGATCTCCTCACTGAGAACTTATTAGATAAAAATTGCTCTAATCAGGCCTATTTGTTGGTGCCATTAGCATGAATGGTTTTTAATATAATACAGAACTGATGAAAAAGGCCGTTTGTTTTGAGAAGATCTCTTGATATTAGATACATATACAATATACACTACAATCTTCTCTTTTGCTCCCGAAAAATCTTTGTTTTTAGGAAAAAAATATTCACTTATCCAAATTTTGTTTGTTCACCACTGTTATCATACATTTCTGTTAAAGCAGGCTTCACCGCAAAAAACACAGCGACAGCCACAATACGCATATTCAAAAAAAAAAAAAAAATTCAGTCTGTGGTATTATGAAAATCTGGATATGAAAATATGATACAAAGGAATTCAGCTGGTAATTTCATAATGAAAACCGCAAAATTCGTAATCCGCCGAAACCACAAGCAAATGCTCCAATTGTGGCATTCGTTATTACATAATAATAATCAAATTGACTGCCTGCTGCTCTGTCGCTGTCGCTGTGGCTGTATTTATTAATTAGTATTATTATTTTTCGTTTTAGTGGAAATAGTTTGCGGCTTTTGTGTTTGTTGTAAGTTTTTGTAATTTTTATATAATTTATGTCACCGACAATTTCGTAATGCCTCGTTTACATTAAGTGGATGGCCAAAGTTAAAGAGTACGCGAGGAAAGCACTTCAAATTTCAGCACACTTTTAATAAACCATAAATTTTAAAGAGACTAAAAGCAATACTAAAAGCACACGATTTGAAAAACTAAAAATTAAAATATGAAAAAGTAAAACTTTGATTATGAAAGGAAAAAATAAACATTTCAAAGTTTTCAAACACTTTTGACATTTTGCATTTTGAATACACTGAGATTTTTTATTATTTTTGTAGTTGGTTTTTACAATTTTTTTTTTGTTGTTTTACAAAAACTGAAAACGAAATAATGATAAATTTGATTTTTGCGGTTATATAGGGCGTATTCATGACTATACAGGGTGCTTCAAGTAGAAATTTTCAAAATACAAAACATGCTACATAAAGATAATAAAAATAAAATTAAGGAAAATCGAAATTTAATTCGGATTTTCGCGATTATACAGGGTGTGTCAAGTAGAAATTTTCAAAATACATAATATAGTTTTCAAAAAATAAAAATATTGTTAAGCAAAATCGAAAGTAAATAGAAGGTAATTTAGATATATGCTGCAATACAGGGTGCTTCGAGTAGAATTATTGTAAATTGAAGACAATATTAATTTTCGTGATTATACAGCGTGCCATTTTGAAAATAAAATATATTATAATTTACCACAAAAAATATTAGTAATTAAAAAGGAGTAAAAAAAATTTAAAATAATTTCAATTTAGCCGACTATACAGGGTGCCTCATATAAACATATTGAATATATATGTAATATAGTATTTAAAAAAATAATAATGCAGAGAATTTTGAAACAAGTTGATGATGATTTTATTTTTAATAAGTATACAGGGTGTTCCTTATGGAAATTTTGCAGTAAGTATAGTGGCACTTAAAGGGAAAATAATAAATAAAGCGAATTTATAAACAAATTGAAGATAATTAAAATTTCCAAAATTATACAGGGTGAGTCATGTTGACAATAAAATATTTTACACTTCAAAAAGATGGAAATAATTACAGTGAAGTGAAAATAAATTTAATGTAGTTTAAATTTAAGCGCATATACAGGGTGTTTATGTGGATATTTTCAAAATAAACACCAAAACAAATAAAATAATTCAAAATAAATTAAAAAAAATTGAATTTAATTTTAATTTAAACAATAATACAGGGTGTCTCGTGTGTAAATAGCGAAAATACTAATTATGGTACTTAAAAAATTAAAATTATTTTGAGAATTTTAAAACTTGCTAAACAAATTTTTATATTTGCGGATTATACAGGGTGTGTCAAGGAAAAATTTGGAGATTACCGAAGTAGTACTTGAAAAAATAATAACAACTAAATGAAAAACAAACTGAAGAAAATTTAAAATTTCATAATTAAACAGGGTGTTTCATTTGCAAACTTTGTAAAAAATAATATTATGCTAAAAAATAACAATAACTAGGAAAGCCAAAATTTAATGAAAGGCAAATTTAGATTTTCGCATTTATACAGGGTGTTTCCTGACGAAATTAAACACAAAAACAGTTGTAATAGTCATAATACATAATTAAGAATTTATTAATGTAGATCTAAATGAGAGCTCTCAAAGGCATGTCAGCACTTTGCCACAAAAGCAACAAAGCAATTAATTGCACACTTATACAATTATGCTTGTAGCTATGTATGTGCAATTATTCAAAGTGGAAGTGGCTGCGGCTTAGTGGCGTCGTAAATGGGGGTAAAAGCGTATAAAATGTTGAAACACTCAATTTGTTTTAAGCCAGTCAGTAAGTCATTAAGACCACTTACTTACACACTAACACACTTACACTTACACACTAACCCGCGAGTGGGTGGTAACTACAGTTATTTACTATTTTAACTGCATTTGTATGCATAGCTAAGTTGCAAAGTTGCTCGAACTCTCTGCTGGTGTTGCTGACATGTTTATTTGCAAAGTTTCATTGGTCGTGGTTGTTGTTGTTGTTGCTTCGATGTTATTTTCGTTTCGCATTTTCTAGGTGAGAACGAGTCAGGGTCGTGGGGCTTAAATGAAATCTACTTGGCAAAGCATTTAAATGCGCACCTGAGCTGCCAACCTTTGCCGGCGACGGATGGACGCAGACGGACAGACGGACAAATAGTGAAATCATGTCAAGGTGATGGAAGGAGAAAGAGCCAGCGGGCGGGCGAGCGAGCGAGAGCGGGGTGTGTGCACGGTGCAATTGCAATTTTTAGCTTTTTGCCTTGCAACATCGAATTAAGCGCGCTATAAAATTAGTGACAGTGGGAAAACGTGATGCAAAATAGACACAGACTCACATGCATATGTAAACACCCACTTGAAGATCTGTGTGTGTTAGTGGTTGCAGGTGTGCGATTTAGCTGTCGTCGTGCTAATTGCCTACAAATGTGACCGAAATTGGATTGACAGGCGATAATTGAGGACTTTGAAATTAAGGTAATTTATAGGAGGGTATATGCAATTATTTATTTACATACTCGTATGTAATTTGGTATATGTATGGCATATTATTTATAATAGACATAACATTTTAATAAAGTTTATTAGTGTAGATGAAAACTAAAAAAAAAAATTATCAAAAGCAGAAGCGAAATATGTATATACCCTTATCATAAAGAAACCCTAAAATGGAAAGTGATTTATATTGT
This sequence comes from Bactrocera zonata, assembly GCA_037783105.1. Classification (NCBI taxonomy): domain Eukaryota; kingdom Metazoa; phylum Arthropoda; class Insecta; order Diptera; family Tephritidae; genus Bactrocera; species Bactrocera zonata. Next base: position 1,243,780 of record JBAWJQ010005835.1, on the reverse strand, counting down.
GGTATTTATTGGGTATATGGTTATCTGTAGTACTAGATTCCAGCATAAGAAGATACATCAAGCTACCTGGCTGTCTCCGGATCGAAAAACCACCAACCAGATCGATCATGTTGTGATAGACGGAAGACACGTCTCCAGTGTTTTAGATGTGCGTGCGCTCCGAGGTCCTAACATCGACTCGGATCACTATATTGTTGCAGCCAAAATTCGCACCCGCCTCTGTGCAGCAAAAAACGCACGCCAACAAACACAAGGAAGGTTCGACGTCGAGAAGCTGCAATCACAACGGACAGCCGAACGGTTTTCTACTCGGCTTGCACTCCTGCTCTCTGAGAGCACTCGTCAACAACTCGGTATAAGGGAACTGTGGGACGGCATCTCAAACTCCTTACGTACAGCTGCAACCGAAACCATTGGTTTTCGGAAAGTGCAAAGGAACAGCTGGTACGACGAGGAGTGCCGTGTCGCAGCGGAGAGAAAACAGGCTGCCTACCTCGCAACGTTACGATCGACCACAACACGTGCGGGATGGGATAGATACCGAGAGTTGAAAAGGGAAGCAAGACGCATTTGTAGACAGAAAAAGAAAGAGGCCGAAATGCGTGAGTACGAAGAGCTTGATAAGCTGGCCAACAGGGGTAATGCTCGAAAATTCTACGAAAAGATGCGGCGGCTTACAGAAGGTTTCAAGACCGGAGCATACTCTTGTAGAACCCCCAAAGGTGATCTAGTCACCGATGCCCAAAGCATACTTAAATTATGGAGGGAACACTTCTCCAGCCTGCTGAATGGCAGTGAACGTACAACGCCAGGAGAAGGCGAACCCGATTCCCCAATCGATGACGATGGAGCAGACGTTCCATTGCCCGACCATGAAGAAGTTCGAATAGCAATTGCCCGCCTGAAGAACAACAAAGCGGCAGGGGCCGACGGATTGCCGGCCGAGCTATTCAAACACGGCGGCGAAGAACTGGTAAGGAGCATGCATCAGCTTCTTTGTAAAATATGGTCGGACGAAAGCATGCCCAACGATTGGAATTTAAGTGTGCTATGCCCAATCCATAAAAAAGGAGACCCCACAATCTGCGCCAACTACCGTGGGATTAGCCTCCTCAACATCGCATATAAGGTTCTGTCGAGCGTATTGTGTGAAAGATTAAAGCCCACCGTCAACAAACTGATTGGGCCTTATCAGTGTGGCTTTAGACCTGGTAAATCAACCACCGACCAGATATTCACCATGCGCCAAATCTTGGAAAAGACCCGTGAAAGGAGAATCGACACACACCACCTCTTCGTCGATTTCAAAGCTGCTTTCGACAGCACGAAAAGGAGCTGCCTCTATGCCGCGATGTCTGAATTTGGTATCCCCGCAAAACTAATACGGCTGTGTAAACTGACGCTGAGCAACACACAAAGCTCCGTCAGGATCGGGAAGGACCTCTCCGAGCCGTTCGATACCAAACGAGGTTTCAGACAAGGCGACTCCCTATCGTGCGACTTTTTCAACCTGCTTCTGGAGAAAATAGTTCGAGCTGCAGAACTCAACAGAGAAGGTACCATCTTCTATAAGAGTGTACAACTGCTGGCGTATGCCGATGATATTGATATCATCGGCCTCAACACCCGCGCCGTTAGTTCTGCTTTCTCCAGACTGGATAAGGAAGCAAAAGAAATGGGTCTGGCAGTGAACGAGGGCAAGACGAAATATCTCCTGTCATCAAACAAACAGTCGTCGCACTCGCGACTTGGCACTCACGTCACTGTTGACAGTCATAACTTTGAAGTTGTAGATAATTTCGTCTATCTTGGAACCAGCGTAAACACCACCAACAATGTCAGCCTCGAAATCCAACGCAGGATTACTCTTGCCAACAGGTGCTACTTTGGACTGAGTAGGCAATTGAAAAGTAAAGTCCTCTGTCGACGAACAAAAGCCAAACTCTATAAGTCGCTCATAATTCCCGTCCTGCTGTACGGTGCAGAGGCTTGGACGATGACAACAACCGATGAGTCGACCTTAAGAGTTTTCGAGAGAAAAGTTCTGCGAAAGATTTATGGTCCTTTGCGCGTTGGCCACGGCGAATATCGCATTCGATGGAACGATGAGCTGTACGAGATATACGACGACATTGACATAGTTCAGCGAATTAAAAGACAGCGGCTACGCTGGCTAGGTCATGTTGCCCGGATGGATGAAAACACTCCAGCTCTGAAAGTATTCGACGCAGTACCCGCCGCGGGAAGCAGAGGAAGAGGAAGACCTCCACTCCGTTGGAAGGACCAAGTGGAGAAGGACCTGGCTTCGCTTGGAATATCCAATTGGCGCCAAGTAGCGAAGAGAAGAAACGACTGGCGCGCTGTTGTTGACTCGGCTATAATCGCGTAAGCGGTGCCTACGCCAGTAAAGAAGAAGAAGAAGAAGATTTATTGGGTATAATTTCGTATAAAAATTTACATAAAAAAATAAAAAAAAAAAAGATTTTTGCACCTTGAATTTTATTTTTACGAGAGCTTAAAAAAGTTTTTCGAATATTCTTACTAAAATATAACAGACGAATGAAACAAATATACTAATATTTTTTTGAGTTCCATGCTTCTAAAGTCCAGTCGATCAATTTAACTCTAAACGCGCTTTTCTCGAAACAGCATTTTTCTATTTAGCCAAAGTGGTTATTCGGAAGTAAATGATACGATTCTATCAATCACCAGTTGCCTTGATTCACTGCAGCAATTGAGGACTTTTTTATGGCCTTCGAAGATCGCGTGGATCTCGCACTTAAGAAAGTCCTAATTTTGATAATTTGTTATGGGAAAAACGATTCGAAAAAGTAGTACTAGTAGGCATGGAGAAATTACTTATGTTTTATGAAATAGAGTTGATCACTGTTCAGTTATAATCTTGTTGATGGCTGGTGAAAAAAGTGGTATTCTCGCTAAATAGCTGCTTGAATTAGTCATAGCCATACAAATATTCTTCGTTCTTTACAAAAATAGAGAATAGTGATGTTTTGGGGTGTTAAAAGAGATCAGGTTGTCCTCGAAAATCGACTGCGAGAACAGACAACTTACTGCGGCGGATAAGTTTAATCAACCACTTTAAAAGTGCACTTTCATACACTTTTCCATACATCGACGGCTTCAAGATGTGTGCTTATACGGAAGACGTCCTGCCAAAAACTCACTATGAACACCAAAAATGAAAGCTGCACGACTTTATTGGCTTAAAATATATTATAATTGGGATCAAAATGGTTGGCAACAGATTATGTAGTCTGACAAAAGCAAAACATAATTTTATAAACTCACAAAATTTTGGTTTACGTGCGTCGTTCAAGTAGTTATCGGTTCCAGGATAATTATGGGATTATACCTTTAAAATTTTCAAAAAATTAAAAAATAAAATTTCACTCTAATCAATTGAAAAACTATTCAAAAATATAGTCCCGAAGTTTTATTAGTTTACTCCGAATATTTTCGAAGAAATAGACCCTAGAACCATTGCACTTCATGTTGCGGTCTATACAACCGGAGAACTTTGGAGCTCGTTATTTTCGCCATTTTGTTTTTTTTACGTAAAATAATTTTTATTATGAAGTTCAATAATACCTCTTAATATATATGGAAAAAAATCGAATGTGTTCTGTTTTTATTCTTCCATAATAAAATTGAAAAAATTACACTTTTTGGCGGTACTAAAGGTAACTCCCCTCTTAAGTTTCCTTAAAGGCAAATAATTAGGCGCTGCTTTTCATACCATGGTTTGGGACCCCTATACCTATGATATAATGAATCCAAAACAATATGCGACAGTGGATAACAAGCTTTTAATGCTCGCAAAGCCTAATCATTATAAAATAGTTAAGTTTTGATTGGAAATAAATATTTTTTAAAAAGTCTATACAATATTGGTATTTATGACTCTATTCAGTTCGAATTTTTATTTTTGATTGGTCAATACATTTAACGATTTAAGGATTCAACGCTTGGGTTGGACTGGAAACTCGCCAGACTTTAACTCTATTGAGCACTCATGACACACAATGAAGTGTGAAGTGATTCTGCTAAACAGAAGGCAACAAATAAAAGTCAGTTGATAGAGATTTTAGAACTTGTTTGTTATGTTCCCGTTATAAGGAAATCAATTGAGATCCTAGTGAATTCCCAGCCTTCAAGAATTAAGGCAGTTATTGAGTCTGTTGTGAAGCATATTTTCTGCTGTTAGTGGTGAAAATGACTTCGTCGCTTTAAATTAACTTTAAATTCCTCTCTTTTAATTTATCATGAAGAAGTAATTCATACTATGTAGAAAGTGATTTGAAAAGACAAAATAAAAAAAATGAAAGGCAAAATAAAAATGTTTTATCTCAATTTCCGATAAAACTACCAGTCCTATGGAAAAAAATATATGACAAAGTTGTAGGTAATGAAAAGATCTACAACTTTTGTATTAAAACCTTAGCATTAACACCTGTTTCACATAACCTCAAAATATTTGTAAAAAAATTCAAATAACCCAGTTCTTGATTCCAAAATATCTGCGCTGGTCTATAATAAAAACCTCTTCTAACAAGCTCAAATAACATCAGACAAGGCTAGCATGCATTAGAATCTCTATAACCCGATTTTTTAATTATAGAAGCTTTCGGTCACCCTGTGCAGCACAATGATTTAATTTATAACAAAGCTGGCACATGAAAACCGTAGGAAAAATTAGGCAAATAAACGCCCACAATGTGAAGCATGTGTTTACTTGGTTACAAATATGAAAATAAGTACATACGTAATTGTATGTAAGTACATATGTATGTATGTATGCAAGTAAGGTGCCGAATTGACAACCGAAGGTGACTGCATAGCCAAATAGACCGTTAAGTGCCGAGACAATCAATGTTACCTTTTGATTTAACAGTCGCGCAGAATAAACAAGAAAAAAAAGCAAAAAAAAAAAATTATAAAGAAACAAAAAAACAATACAAAAAAATAAAAAAATAATAACAAAAAGAAAAAACAAAACAAAAAAAAGAATATAAACAAAAAGAAATAACTAAAAAAATAACAAAAACAAAAAATACAAAACAAAAGAATACAAAACCATAAAAAACAACAACAAAAACAAAAGCAACAAACAATCAAATGCTCAACAACCTTACAATTACATTCGTCACTGCATTAAAAGCAACAACAATAATTGACATTTCAATCAACTGATTTTTTTTGCCGCTTTTAATTAGATTTCAATTTCGATTTCAATGGCAAAGTAGAACATACCAAATATGCAGAGATTTTCAATTCACAAATTAGCACAATGACAATGGCGTCAAAGGAAAATAAAATAAACAATACATACATACATACATATGTACATACTTATGTACATGCAGATAGCTGTTAATGTTCAAAAAAGAATTGTTAAAAATAATGTAAAAAAATATTGCGATTATTGTTGTTATTTTGCGCCTTTATTCATAGAAAAATAATGTTTTTAATATTTTTTTCAATTTCTCGCCGTAGCCATTACATTGCGTATACGCCGCGTGGGCCGCATGTACTTGTACCTACACAAGCATGTCGACAACAATGAATGTGGGTAAACATGACGCTATGACGTCATACTACATGACACATTAACACTCAAAGGAAGTTATTATTGTTGCGAAAACAACAACAAAGACAAAAATAAAAATTATGATATATATTTATTAAGGTAAGTAAGAGCAAAATCTAAGTAAAAATAAGTACATACATACACGTTAAACATACATACTATATAATATATGTATATACTCATGTATAAAAAATAATGTGCATTTCTTTCGTCAAGCCTCAGAAAGTGCACTAGTGAAATTAAATAAACTGTATTTTGCATCAAATTACACACATTCAGCATAATAAAAACGGTTTACGCTTAGCCGCTCGCCGATAGTGTTGTGCTCTATTTTCCTGACAGTTATTCTTTCCTTTTCATTTCATTGTCGGTTTCATTGCTGGTGGCTGGTGTTTTTCATAACTGTTTATATGTGTGTGAATGGAGAACTGTTGCCGGCGGTGTTGCAACAATGCGTCTCGTGAACGCTGTTTCTTCTGGACACACACATATACATATATGCATATAAAATATAAAGATTATATATATAAATCCACCATCCTATCTGCTTGGGTATATCTATAGTATGTTTTTGTGCTCTCGTGTTTATAGCATCCAACACCCACATGCAAATAAACAATCGCGTGCATTGAAAATATGTTGGCATAAGTTGCCAATGTGGCAGGCGTCTGACAATTTATTGTTCACATAAATAAGCAAGAATGCTTAACCCGCTTTTGATGCTGAGGAGGTATTGGAAACCGTTTGTAATTAATAAATTCGTAAAGAATTTTAGGCACAAAATGTAATTAGTAAGAATTTATTTATCAATAACTTCAGCTCCAACGAATCTATAATAATTTACTTTTGATCGGATCCATAGCGATCTGAAGATTTTTTTGCAAATCGTAGGTACTGTTATCTTGGATAATAATCCATGGCAAATTTCGTACAGATATCTCGTCATGTAAAAAATTTTTCCATACAAGGGCTTGAGTTGGATCTGTCAGTTTGTATGGCAGCTACATGTTATAGTGGTATGATCTGCGCAATATTTTCGGATATTGGAGGGTTTCTTAGGATAATAGTCCATGCCAAATTTCGTGAAAATATCTTGGCAAATAATTTTTTTTCATACAAAGACTTAACCTTTAACTGGTGACATGGTGACTGGTGACGAGCAGCCTAAGAGGCCGCTGCTTTACATGGTCTATAGCATCGAAACTATATACGATAGCTTACTGCAGTCTTTCAAACCATTAAATGAATATATAAAATGTTAAAATAAAGCTACTCAATAGGCTCTAAATGTGATTTTTAATTATTAACTTTCTAATACAATCTATGTAGGAACTAAAATCAGGGGGTGACTGACTCCGCTCGGCCTGTGAGACCGCTTGTCACAAGTTAGAGGTTAATTTTGAACGGTCAGTTCGTATGTTGGCTATATCGTATAGTGATCCAATAACGCCAGCAAATGAGCAACTTCTTGATAGAAAAGAATTTTGCAGACTTAATATGCCTTGTTCAGGATATAATTATGATTGTAATTTGTGGCAACAAACCGCTCGACGATCTGAAACGTCTTTTACGCTTCGAAACAAATATTAGTGCGAAATTTAACCTGTAAAGAGTTTGATCTGTAGTTGAGTAAGACTATATAAGACCGGTATGAGGCACATGAAGACTATTACAAGACGTTTAAACTTCTTAAAAATATTTGGAAAAAGCCTGGTATTTCAATCGATCGAGCTTTAATAATTTCGGACTAAAGACGTGATAAAGTTAGCCCGCTTGTGATAAACCTTATACAAGAATACTTCTTAGCTAGAACTACAATTTAATTTCCATCTTTCGGCCATAAAATGACCACATATCCTGCCTTTTCCCAGCCCAACATACATGGCAGTCATTACAACGACAATGCGATCTTATAAACATTTCGCCTTAAGTAAAGTAATCTACGAAAAAAAGTCGAGTTCCCAAGTATTGGACTTCGAATGAGGGCAGATATCCTATGCAACATGATATTCAGTGAAGGGGAAGTATACTACTGATATTTTTGTGGATATACATAATCTATTGAGCCTATCAATATACTCGGAGTTGAGCAATTATACTATTCAACCTTTCGTAAGTGCTGGCAACCACCCTGTTGTGGAATTTTTGTCATCGAAGTTCCTTCCGTGAAAGGTCTTCAGAGGCTACCAGATTTTTTAACCTACTGGATAATCGTTAGAGACTTTGTAAAACCGTGTCTAGAACTTACGTGTCCTTGAAGATTTTGAAAGCAAATATTATTGTATTTAGATGTTGCATTGTCAGGTATGTCAGCATTGTATATTGTATAAGAATATGTTGTAGGGACAAATCACTTAAATACACTTCCAGATTTTAATGAAAACAGAGAAGGATAATAATAAACTTAACTTATAAGAGTTATCAAAATTATCAATTTGGGTTTTGTTTTTGAGTTCGTGTACAAACCGTTAAAATTATCTCCATAATTTATAGAAAATAAAAATATTGATCTCAAGACTTTGTACGACCACGTGAAAGCAATAAATCATCGATTTTCGATACGCAGTATAGGCACACCTTCAGTAAAGACGGAAAGAGTTCAAAATCCCATATAATTAACAATGTTTCGTCGAACTTTTTATAGTTCTGCTCTCACCTCCTTTTCTGTTTTTTTATGGTTTCAATTACCGCCCACCACTACCCTCATAAACGCGTGCTCTTTATTACCAAATAATAAATTCTGCTTGCTCGCATCATTGTAGTTTTGTTCTACACTTTATATTCGTATTATGAGAATCTCTCCACTTCGTTAAATCCCAAAGCACTCAGTGGGAAGTGCATGCTCCAAATTCAATTTGATTACTCAAGTGTTGTCGCTCTGATTGTTTTTGCTTGGAGAAAAGTAAAAGCAATCAATGTTTGATTCACACAAACAACAAAACTAAATGTTGAGTAATTCATTCATGTTGTGATAGATTATTTATATTGTATTGAATAATGCTAATTTTGCCGTCATAATTATTAGTATCGATTTTGCTCTACAGAAATGTGATTATTGGCATAAAAACAGACGAAACTTGGCCTAATTGTTGAGGATAGGAAAATAAAAATAAATACCATGTGATCAAATTTGACCCGGACGGATTCGTTTATATAAACTACTTTTATTTTTTTAAGTACATATTTCTTGATGTTAGTGCAAAAAGTAGCTTTACAACGTATGTGGCTGAGGACCCTACTTACATCAAATACATTATTCCAGTCCAACAATGTAGCCAATGACACTCCAAACTTAAGCCCACACCGAAATAAAAATTGGCCTTAGGCACTGGAGATCAACTCAGCCGGGACTTTTAACATGTGTGTGCAACACTGGAGCCTATTTTAAAAGCGATAATAAAGATTTGTGTTCAAAAAGTGGAAAAGTTTTCGTTTTTTTTAGTCAGTCCGGGTCAAATTTGATCAGTTCGTGCAACAAGTGTGTGGAACATTGGAGTTTATTTTAAAGGCTATAATAAGGATTTGTGTTCAAATACATGAAAATGTTTTTTGGTCAGTCCGGGTCAAATTTGATCAGACCGTTTAGATCAGTGTGTGGAACATTGGAGCCTATTTTAAAAGTGATAATAAAGATTTGCGTTCAAACCGTGGAAAAGTTTTTGTTTTTTGAGTCAGTCCGGGTCAAATTTGACCAGTTCGTGCAACAAGTGTGTGGAACATTGGAGCTTATTTTAAAGGCTATAATACGGATTTGTGTTCAAATACGTGAAAATGTAGTTATTTTGTCAGTCCGGGTCAAATTTGATCAGATGGTGTATTTATAAAAATCTCAAGTATTCAGCGAAAAAATATTTCAGCACAACGACACAAATATGTCGAACTATTTTCGTATTAGAAAATAGTTGACACTGCGCTCCAGCGAAATGCAGCCAGCGTCGGTGTGACAAAGAGTGGGCGTTGCCACATGCGTGACTGATTGTTTATGAAACCGTAAAATTTTCGCATTCAACGCGAAATTCCAGCATGAAATGAATATAGCGACGTTGCCAAAATAAACAAACACACACATAGACAACAACAACAAAAAAACGCTAGGCAGATCCGCGCTGGCGTTTGTATGGCTCATTGAGGAACGTAGAAATGTGGCAAAAATTGCATTTGAAAATATGAAAAAATGCAAAACAACAAAAAAACTGATTGAAAGTAATAAAAACAACTCATGATCTGTGCGCTGACAGCGAAAATTCATAGAAAAGTCTTTAGGCAAATGATGAAAACATTTTTAAATTTAGGCACAAAATTGAAAAAATTATTGTTGTTGCAGCAAATTGCGCCGCAGCACAGTGTGTGGAGAAAAAGCCGCTACATTCATATGTTCTGCTTCGATATAAAATTTTTCTAGATACATGTGGTAGCGCCTGAAATACTTATGTAAGTATTTTTAGAGTGGCGTTAAAGTAGCTGCAGCGGCTGCTCCCATTCGGCGGCCAAGTAGCGCAATGTCAATGCTTTGCACAGAAAATAATCACACTTTCACACAGGCCGACGTTGGCGTGCAATATGGCTTGGTGGCTGCGGCTAAACGCATCGAAAATTATTTTCTAAATTTTCCTTAAGAAAAAAGTGATTTATCTCGTGGCAAGGGACAGTGCAGAAAGCCGTGCGAACAGCGAGTGGGTGGTTGAATGACAGAAGATTCATGAGCGCTTACTGCATTCTACACAAAACAAAAGCAAAAAAAATAAAAGATTTTCAAATAGAAATTGTGATCGCTGTGGTTGCCACCAAATGCACAAGCATTGCAGAGAATAGAAATTACAAACGGAAATTTCACGCATGGCAATAAATAATATTGAAATAGATTAACAGAACAAAATTATAACGGGTTACAAATTAAGCTTGGAGAATAAAATAATGGCGGATGGTATAAAAATTGGTTTATAATCTTGCATTACATTATTGAGGAGAGGATAAAGAAGGCGTCGGTTGCCTTATTTTGTTGTTAAGGAGCTATAGGGAAGAGGTGGGGACTCTCATCAAAAAATGGGGTCAAACTACTAATGTCAATGGTGTATTCGTCCGAAGGAGGGTGCTCGAAAAGATTATACGCGTTAAGAAGCGTGGAAAGAGTAGTCCTCTTTGGCATCTGCGATGCACTGCGGACTACACCAACAATAGCACTTAATGCCATTTTACACGTAGCAGCCGCTTACATTGCCATTAAGTACTGCGAAGGTCGCCCTAAGGCTGAGAGAAGTTGGATATATGAAGGGGTCCAAACAGAGTCACGTTGATATTCACTCTTCCTTCAATTGCAACCCCGAAAACTTGGACCGTTACGTATGTATGTATGTGAAGTATGTGAATGGGAAAAAGTTGCTGAAGAAGAAGCATAGAGAGTTTTTTCACAGTTGGGTCGAAGCTAGAAGGGAAGGTTGGAGCTCTCCGCCAAGTTCAGCTTTAGGCTAACGGACTACCTTAGTGGTTTTCTGGGAGAAGTGGCTGCCATTAAAGTAACAGTAGACTTATGACACAAAAATACAGCTTCCTTCAGGAAGGCTTCAATCCGCCAGCAGAGCAACAATACTAGCGTTGAGTTCGCAAACTGTGCACTCAAAGTTAGTTAAGGAGTGTCTAACCTCACTAGATATAGCATTGAGCTACTTCATTATCAGCTTCGATCGGGTGCCAGCAAAATCGCTGGAAACTGCATAGCCGATTATATAGCAAGAGAGGGTACCCGTTACCATGCTAACAACGGAATTGGATCCTTTGCCATCTTGCGTTCTAGCACTGCACCTACGGACTTCTCATACGGTAAGTAGGTGTTTGTTAACCACTAGCCTCTGTAAGACTACGAGATCCTTCTGGCCTAGAGTAGAACGTAGGAGATCTACTGAACTATTTGCCCTTATAAAGATCATCTTGCCGCAATTTTTACTTACTATAACGGCGGAGTCCAATCGACAGGCAGCCGAGTGGACTGCAAATGGTGAACCAACCCCAAAGAGTTGAAAGACGCAAAAATCGTGTGGCAAGGTTAAGGGATAATCAAATGCAAGACCAATAAAAGCAGCACATAGGCTTTCTGCAATCTGAGTAATAAGTGCTTTTCGACAGATGTCAAGCGATGCTGCTGAAGTACTAGCCTGGATGCCGCCTAATGACAACCCGGGGAACGAATTCGCGCGAATTTACCAGCCGTCTATAAGGCGGAAAAAAGCAGAGAGAACCAAGAGCCTTTTAATGTGGTGGCAGCTTTAGTAAACCTCATCCAAAGGTCGATGGACCCACAGATTGATCCCAGACATTCATTCTTGGATAGACAAACGACATGGGAACATAAATTTCAACCTAATCCAAATACTTAGGAGCCATGGATGCTTTAGAAAGTATCTGTTCCAAATTAATCATGTACAGAGTGCATAGGAAAATTTTGATAAATTTTAATAATAAAACCAAATTTTATCAAAAAACAAATAATGTTATAGGCTAACTTTTCAAACCTCTTGTTATAATGTCTCCAATCGATTTCGAAGCATTTTCTCTTATGAGTACTCGAATTTCTCAGCAAACATAGCAATAAATCATCAAAGCCGGCGGCATTCGAGGTGAAGACAAAAATGAGTTGTTGGCTATATAAGGAGATCGGATAGACGGTCGGGGATTAAAAAGCACCAATCAGGTCTTCTGGCAGTGATCAGTGATATTCAGTGATGCTCGCATGCAACGTGTAAAGTAGCACAACAAACTTTTGTCCAAGTATTTTTTACGCCTTTGTGTTCGTAGAAATCAACCATGGAATTCCAGAATTTACCCCGAAACACCTAGAATGTGTCATATGTACATGCAAGAAATCTCGCATAATACTAGCCGCATGTCAACTCTTCGCAAACACTTCTCCCTATAGTAAGACACCGACAAAACAGCTAATTTTCTGTATCTACTGTTAGATGATATCGATCGCATCTCTAAGCAAGTACTCCAAGGGGGGTGTAGATCGCCCTGTACCACAACTACTATTATTTCAATCTTGCGTCTTAAAGGCATATGTATATCACGATAATTCAGCAGTAAACCTGTGCTCAACTAATGTTGAAGGATGTCGCTGCGCGAATAGCAGTTTTGGAATTGGGAATGCTTTAACCAGCAAATATCATATAATGTGGCAATAAATAAACAAATATTGTATATTAATAACGAAATTATGAATTCGATAAAATTTGTAATAAAATTTTAACTATCGAAAGGCTATTTTAATGTCCCAAAAAATATGAGATTTGCCAAAGAAAGTTAAAATAAATATTTTGATATACCTAGTCACAGCGAAACGAAAACAAACCTGCATTTAAATGCATTAAAAAATAACATAGCTCACATATTTTTTATCAACATAAGAATATCTGTTTTTATTTTGATATTTTTATATTAAACGCGGCAATGCATGTTCTTAACCAAAATTTATTTCAAAACCATATGGAACCTATCTTGGCACATCAGCTAATCCGTGTGTCTCATAACTCATATAGAGCATACTTTCACATACATATGTATACGTATATATATAATTAATATACACATGTATGCAGCCGATATGTATGGTATATGTCATATTCATCACTTTTGTTGCGCACAAAGAAATCGGCATCAATGGACAGAGGAATTCTAGAAATCCGCATAAAAAAAAAAAAATAAAATAGAATCAACAAAGCACGCAGAGAACACAAAAACGCACAAAAACACACTTAAAGGCACTCACATTATTATGCCAAAGAAGTGTGCGCTCAATAATAAATCATTAGGAATTTGAATATGTATTTATGCTTGATATACGTGAGTTTCTTTATTCATAAATATAAAGCTACAAACATACAAAGTAGTTTCAATAAAGTACGCTGGCACTGAGCGCATGAATATTAGGGGTATGACTACGTTTAGCTATGAGCACGGAAAAAATATCATATTTTGATAATTAGTTCTGATATCAAGAAATAAAGGAATTGTAAAGGGTCTTTTCATAGGGGCACTACAAAAGTAGACCGAGAGGAACACCAAACGACGCCATATTTTTTCCCGCTCTTTCCACATTTTTCTTCAATAAAGTTTGCCATTTCATCATGGAAAGATATACGACCCACAACGAGTCGAAATTATTAAATTCGGAGTCAGTGGCCTCAACTTTAAGAGCGCTACGCCTAATTTATGGCTGTCAGAATCGTTCTGTCAGATGAAAAAAATGTGTGTGGAAAAATTTGAATCCACAGGCACAGCACAAAATGTTCTCGTGCCAGTGAGACAAAGTAGTGCCCGTAGAGTTGAGAATATTGCTGCCATTAGCGCATCAATTGAGGAAGACACAAATCAGCCTCTCACAAGTCGTTCTCAACCGTAGGTTATATCTGTGAAGTCGTTGTGGCGAATTTTGCGCAAAGATTTTGCCTAGATCCTCATAAGTTTAAATTGACGCAAGAACTGAAGCCGCTTGACCACCAGAATCTTCGTATGTTCGTGAATTGAGCTGAGCAACAACTTTAAAATGATCCGTATTTTCATCGAAACATCATCTTCAGCGATGAGGCTCATTTCTGGCTGAATAGAAAATGAATAAGCAAAATATGTGTTATAGGACAGGCAGCAATTCAAACGTACTCCATAAGTCACGATTGCATCCCGGAAAAATTACGGTTTATGGCCCGGCGGCTTCATTGGGCCGTACTTATTCCGTGATGCTCAAGACTGGCACGTTACTGTGGATGGGAATCGCTACCGCTCGGAGATTAACGAATATTTTTGATCCGAATTAAATGATATGGACGTGGACAATATGTGGTTCCAACAAGACGGCGCCACAAGCCACACAGCGAATATCACAATCGATTTATTGAAAACCAAGTTTGGTGAACGTGTTACCCCACGAAGTGCCCGCTTGGTCGTACGATTTGACGCCGTTAGACTATTTTCTATGGGGCTACGTCAAGTGTATGGTCTGTGCCATCGAACTAGCGACGATTGATGAACTTCGTACCAATTACGAACGTGAAACTGCAGCATTATCGGCTGATTTATGCTTAAAACCCGTTGAAAAGGGAGTTGAGCGTCTGCATTTCACAGGAATAAAGAAGTTTTCTTCCTTTTATTTTCTTTGTTAGCGCTCTTATTGAAAACCCCTTTATAAAAAAGAAAAAGTATACATTTTCTTTTGGAAAATTGTTGAATGTCCATACTTCTGACAAATAAGTTGGGGAATCCGAAAAATTTTGTAGTAAACTAGCTTTGAAAAGAATATGGTTCTACCCCTAATCTACAAAATCACACATTAATTTTTCAAATTAGGCGCTCAGCTGTGTGCGAATGCTTTTAATGCATTATTAATAAGTTTTTTCGTATTTTTGCTGCCTGCACATTCAATTCATCTCAAAATCAACGCGATGTCGAAACCACAAACTGGCCGACTTGCACGAAAATAAAAGAGAAAAAATGTATAATTGTTGGCAAATTTGATCTATTTGTTTAATTTCTCATGCGAATAATTAGCGGCACGTTTCCCAAGTGTGTCAAAATTGTGAACTTTGGCGATTTGCTAATGCAAATAGTCGTTGCAAGGCCAAAGGCAATAGAGGAAAGCAATTACATATATTCTTTACAAAATTTATTTTATTTACTTTTTTCTTAATTTTTTTCCCATTTTTTTTTTTTTTTAATTTTTTTTTTATTTTTTTTGTCAAAGCAAAATAACTAAAATATTTTGAATTTTTAGAACTTAGCCTAAATGCCGCATCGTAAATATGTATGAATGTAAACTTGTCAATTTGCGCCAACGCCTTGATATTTAGGTCAAACTGCGAGGTGCGTGACTACCGCTTTATAGGCATTTCGACTAACAAATTACACAAAAAATTTATTTAGTGAATAATTAACTCTCTCACAGCTTGAGACGCTTACCGCAGCGCATATTACGCAAGCAGCACTTAGGAAACCCTCAAATGTGGCTTCGTAACCAGTTAAGCCGTTGTAAGTATGATACTTACGATATTCACTAATATCCAATTCTCAAAGTTCATGGTCAATTCTGCCGATTCAAGCCCACAAATGTGCATTTGTATGTGTGTGTGCTGCTTAAAAGCCGCAAAATTCCTTTGTGTGTGTAATTATGGGCACTCTTGTGGCTTCCACGCATTTATGCAACAAGGCATAAAAAAGCTAATTATGGCAATAATACTCGTACCTATCGAGTGGTTATTGTTATTATTTTATTACGCACTTTGGCATGAAAGGAAAATGCTTAAGCGCAGCGCCAAAGCGGTAACCAAAGGTTGTACAAGAATGGCTGATGAAAGGAAAATATGAAAGAAAATGTGTGTTAGGCATGTAATACCACATGGCTCCGGTAGTTTATGTAAGCAACTGCAGCAAATACCTTTGGTTAAGGTTACATTGTAGTATGACCTTGAATAAATCGATAGACCTTGATAGTAGTAATGAAAAAAAAGGGGTAAGAAGAAGTGAGGTTACATAAAAATAATTGAATTTTAAATAATAATTTTTTTTTAATATTTTAAGTAATTATCCAATTTTTTAGAACAAAAATATTGGAAGAAATTATATTAATCGTCATACATATTATCAGTCGTTTTGAGTTGGTTGAGATTTTGCAAGATTTTTTTTCGATATTCTGCAAAGGTGATCTATAAGGTGAAACTCGGAAACAGACAAAGAGCTTAGCATAAATTTAAGCGCCAATAGTATGTTGCGCCTAAAAATATGCAAAATCAATACTTCGGTATGAATAAATTCATGTTTCAATCGCTTCGAACCATTTAATAAAATAACTTTAACTTTTATGGCTTTATTTAAAATTATTTCAGAAAAGTAGCATACATTTTAGCGCCAACCGCATTTCAGAGGATAGTAATGGACAACCAATTTTAATATAATTTGCTAAAAACTGTCAAGAAAAGTGCAAAAAAAAAAAACAAAAATATAACGGGTGATCGAAGTAGAGCTACTTTCTTCAATAGCCTTTTTTTACAGATCATGTCATGTCATTTTTGTTCAGTATTGGATGGAAAGTCGTCCAATTTTATTACAGAAAATTCACGTTCTGTAAATAATGTTTTTCGTGCGCTTCGCTCAACTTGGTCAGCATAATGGGCTTACTGAGAGTACTATTCGCAACACCATCATCCATCTTAAGACCCAGCATTCATTATTGGATAATATTCGACCGAATAAACCTCGTCCAGCACGAAGTGAAGTGGCACATTTTACGTCGAGATCTTAAATTGAAAGATTGTTCAAGAACTAATCGCTCAAACGACAATGCTTTGCTCTATATGCTCTTGAAAACTTCCAAGAAAATCCGATGTTTTCGAGCCATATTTTGTTTAACGATGATCTGACTCAATGGGTATGCAAGCAAGCAAAATTGCCGCTTTTGGGACGAAGGCAACCTTAAAATTCAAGAGCTGTCATTTCGTCCAGAAAAACAACGGTTTGGTGTGGTTTGTGGGCCGGTGGAATCATTGATCCATATATTTCTTCAAAAATGACGCCGGTGAAAACTTAAACGTCAAAGGCGACCGTTATCGTGCTATGATAACCGACTTTTTGATGCCTGAAATTGAAGCTCTTGATCTCGCCAACATTTCGTTTCAACAAGACGGCACCACTTCCTATGCATCGCATCATGGATTTGCTGAGAGAACACTTTGGTGAGCAGCCGTTAGACTTTTTCCTCGAAACGCCAGAGACTGGCTTTTGAGACTGTTTGCGGAATCAAGGAAAACCGATATTTTTCAAAATTAATCGCCGATTATTTTTTCTGACTCACAAATGGAAATAACCCCTTAACATTGTGAGTCAGAAAACACGAGCTTTTCGTGATTTTTTCTGAAGATTTAAATGCCAAGATGCTCATGTAATCTACTGATTGATGCGCTTCAGATTAATGAAATTGAGAAATGTGTAAGTAGGCCGATACATTAGCATTTGCACATAAATAAATATTTACTTTAGCAACGAATCAAAAAACACTTAAAATTCGAAAATACCTACACTTATGTTAAGCACTTGCCGGCAACCAGAAACATTTAAATAATTCTGCTTTATGTACAGTATATAGCTGAATGGATGTGATCACTTGTGTAAATGCAGTTTTGGTGAGCTAATAATAAAACTATTCGAAAGCTCACTTCATTCACTTGTACTCAGAGCACATAATCCGGCAAAGACACTTGCATTGCTTGCCGAAGAGAAAAGAGAAAGGAGAGAAAGATGGAAATGGACTAAATTAGTGGAAGCACTTTAGTTATGCTCTATACTAATCTGCTATATTATGTGCTATTTTTTTTTTTTGTTTTTTTTTTGGGTCGGCGGGGGTGCTGGGTTGCCACACTTATTTATATTATTGTGTTGCATCCAAATTGCTTAGCAATTTGGGCAACAAAGTTCAATTAGGATAAAATGATTAGTCAAATTTGTATGTATAACTCGAAAATAGCCAATGAGTACCGAAAACCCTCTGGTATCAGTGCTCAGAAACGATTCAAAGTACTCGAAAGTACCCAATAAGTATCGAACTCTCTGGTGTAAGTGCTGAGAAACGATTCCATGTACTCGAAAACTCCCAATAAGTACCGAAAACTCTCCGGTATAAGTGCTCAGAAACGATTCAAAGTACTCGAAAGTACCCAATAAGTATCGAACTCTCTGGTGTAAGTGCTGAGAAACGATTCAAAGTACTCGAAAGTATCCAATAAGTACCGAAAACTCTCTGATACCAGTGCTCAGAAACGATTCAAAGTACTCGAAAGTACCTAATAAGTACAAGAAACGATTCGAAGTGCAAGATAGTTGTAAAAGGAAGTTAAATCAGATATTTAGACACCTATATATGTACATGTACTCTAAATATAAGGGCAATCATCTGAAATATGTAATTCTTCGATATTATAGGATAAAGTCTTGAAATGATATTCAGATAAATATTTTTGCAACCTTTGTCAGAAATTTCTCTTTTATGTAAATCTAAAATTAACAAATTTGTTTCCAGAAATTCCAACACATATTTGAAAAGTTTATAATAAAGAAATATACAATATATTTCTAGAAATTTTATTAAAATATGTATATGTTAAGAGAGTACTCGACACCACATATGAAAAATACTTCTATCTTAAAAGTATCGATACCGAAAAATTCGATTTTCGTAAGTATTTGAAATCTTCCAACACTGGCATGTCTAAAGATGAATTAAAGATATTTTTCCTCAAAATATCTGAAGAAATGCTCTAGAAACTATGTAACTTTCATAAAAACCCCAAACGTGTCACCTGCTCTGACTACTAACTCGAGATAACAAGCACTCAATCATTAAGATGATCTCATTTAAATGAGCACTGTATGTCACAACAATTATGATTCCAAAAAAGAAAAGGAAAAAAAGTACTTCGAACCTCAAAACTAAGAACACGAAATTAATTGTTATAAATGAGAAGCAAACAAAGACGGCAACTAAAAAATAGTTAAATAGACTATGATAACATGACATAGATCTTAGAAAAAAAATGAAATATCACAGTGCGAGATAATAGCACATCACATACCTACTTAAACTATAGACGAATACATATGTCTATGTACGTATGTATAGATATTTATATTATATGTACATATGTAGTTATGTCAGCGCATATCAAGAGTTAGACATCTCTAACCGAAGAGCAATAAACTTCAAAACTAGAATAACTGACTGACAGCTGAGTTATTAAACAAAGATAATTGGTCGTGTGAAGAGCGAGCGGAAAAGTACACACGTGCTTTTTTTATTTCGAATGAAGTTAACAACCTGTGAGATATGAGATCTATTGTGAAATATGAGCCTATTCATACAAATATGTATATGAATATGTACCGATGTATTCATAAAGGTTCACAGATTATGATAATGAAAATCTCATGCGGTTAAAAATAAACTATTCCTCATAAAGATATAATTGGGAAAAGAGTAAAGGTTAGGTAAGGTTAGAAACAGGAAATTATTATATTACTAAATTAAAAAACTACAAT
Source organism: Bactrocera zonata (assembly GCA_037783105.1). Lineage (NCBI taxonomy): Eukaryota > Metazoa > Arthropoda > Insecta > Diptera > Tephritidae > Bactrocera > Bactrocera zonata. The sequence continues at coordinate 1,224,105 of JBAWJQ010005835.1, read as the reverse complement.
TAAAAAAAAGTATGTATCTTAAACTCCTTTAATTTACACATATTTTCGAAGTGAGTTACCACCCGTCCAAAAAGTAAAACTAAGTAAAATTTGAAAAAATTACTACAAAACTTAAACTGTTTAAGAAAATCTTCTGGAGGGTAATGGGGATCGAAAACTCAAAGATTGTAAAACAAAGTTGCCATCTCTTGAAAAAGTAAAAAAAGTAGATATGGAAAAATATGTGCTAATTTTAAAAAACTTCAGGGAAGTATTTGGTAGTTTCCTAGTTGACATAAAAAATTTTGGACAGAGTTGCCACCTACGGCAAAAGTGAAGCTGAGTAGAATCAGAATGAATGAATAGAATGGTTCAGAAACTCTTTTGGAGCATATTTACGATGTCTCGTCAATAATATAATTTATAAAAACAAAAATTATGAACAAAGTTGCCACCTATTGAAAAAGTAAAAAAAAAATAGATTTGAAAAAAATGTGTACCAATCTTAAAAATTTTCTAATTGACAAAAGAAAAAATTTGGAGCAGAGTTGCCTCCTATGAAAAAATTAAATTGAGTAGAATATGATTCAGAAAGTCTTCTGGAGCATATTCAAGATGTTTCGTCAATAATACCATTAGTAAAAACAAAAATTGTTAATAAAGTTGCCACCTATACAAAAGTAAAACTGATTAAAATATTACAAAATTTTCGCCAAACTTGAAAGCGTTTAAAAAAATATTCAAAAGAAAAAAATCAAAAATGTCTTAAACAGAATTTGTATTTTTTGAACTTTATGAAATATGATAACAACTTTACTTAATTTCCTATTTACTATGTCGGTATTGGATATACTGAGCTTTTTTTTGCAAGAAAAAATTTAAGAAAGAATTTTAATTTTTTTTAATTTTAAATGTTTTTTTAAATAATTTTTTTTTAATTTTAAATAGTTTTTTTTTATAAATTTTTTTTTTTCAAATATTCTATTGGCGGCAACTCTATCAAGCTTTACAATATTATACGCTTTAAACTACTACCTGAGATCATCCGGCGAATTTGAATGAATATGAAATAAAATGTTGACTCAAAACGCCAAAATTAGTTGCAAAACTAGCAGCAAAGCATTCACAACAACAACAAAAATGCAAATAAATATTAGTGCATATATATATACATATATAAATATTTAAATTTTAGTAATGAGTAATGCATGAATAATACCAAATAATTAATGCTAATAGACGTAGCTCGCTACACGCCATACACTATGGCACACATACACACATACATATATACATACAAATGCACACCCATTCAGAAAATATAAAAACATGTGCAAATAAGTGTCAATTTAAATACTAACTTTGATCTCTCAACTTGGCCAGCTGTGGCTCGAGTGCCAGTGTTGTTGTTGCTGCTGCTGTTGTCATTTTATCATTATAGCGCTTATAATGATTATCATTGTTGTAAGTGTAATTCGCGCTAATGGCGCGCAAATTGTTGCTGACAGCGGCTGCGTCACCAAATCTGTTGCCATAAATGTTGTTGCTGTTGGCGGCGGCAGCAACACCTGCAACAGTTGCGCCAACTCCACCAACTTGGTTTTCTTCATCGCCCAGTGCACCATTGCCCAGATTGGCCGTTGACGTCAAATTCAAGACACCTTCGCGTATGAGGCACTCCTTAATGGCGAGCATGATGGCGGCGTGTGGATTGTCGATTGTCAATGTAGCGGTAATTATTTATTTCCACTTGAAACAGAACACAGATTAACGGTGCAAAGTGTTGTGGGTGGCTGGTTAGGCGATTGTAAGGTGATTGCGATTGTGCAACGTTGCGTTGCAAGATAAACACCTCAAAGGTTTATTATTGTTGGAGTGTCACTTTTTTTTATTATTTTTCTGGATGTTTGCACACACACACACACTCTCATATGTGCACTTCGGTGAGACAATGCCGTTGCATTTACCAGCAAATCACGTTTTATTTACTTTAATGCACTCACGCGCACTCACACACTCACATATGTATATACATATGCATATATCCACAGCTGCTGAGGCGAGTGTGTGCATGCAGTTCTTATCTTTTTACAGAACGTTAGGCGCTTACAGTGTGTATCTGTCGGATATGTTATCTCACAGCGATGGCAAATAGACACGCAGCCGTCGCTCCGTTGCTCCGTCGCTGTGTTTATTTATATTTTTAAAGGCGGCTAAGTATTCTTACGTGACTGCATGGATTACACTTGCGCGTGCATATACATACATGTACATACATATGTATGCCTAGGCAAACATACAGACACATGTAAGCAGCATTTGTTGGTTTTGCTTTTGTAAATTTATTATAATTCAATGCACTTTATTTTATGCGCCGAAGAACTGTTTGCGGTAGCTTGTATATTTGTTTAATTTTGTATGTATGTGTGTATCACGCTGTACACGCCGTTTTTTTTTTTATATACACAGTCAACGCTCGACTGTTACGGGGGGCAACAGAGAATTTTGAATTATTGTTGTTTATTATTTCTGCAAATTGTTGCTGTTGACTGCACTTTTCAACTCTTCCATTTGTAATTATTTTCGATTTCTTTAGTTTTTTTTGCGAAAGTATGCAGCTTATTATTTTTTTATTTTTATTTTGATATTTTTTTTAATTTTTTATTTGAAAATTATTTATTTATTTATTTTTCGAAAATAAGCGTTTATTTCAAATATTATAAATTTTTTTCGCACAGGCTGCTAAACTAATTTTCAATTTATACTAAAAAACGTAACGAATTTTATTTTATAAAAATTTTAACAAATTTAACTTATTTTTAAATTATTTATTGTAAAAGACTTGTTGATAATTTTTTTTTCGAAAGTATGAAGTTTAACATAATTTTAATTCATTTAATTTTATTGTATTACTTTACTATTAATTAATTTATATTAATTGTTTTTTGATTTTTTTGTTTTGGAAATTATTCAGTATAATTTATTTTTATATTATTTATTTTCAAAACTTTTAATTTAATTTTCTTTTTTTTCAAATCATATATTTATTTGGAAAATTTGTATTTTGTTTTTTTCGCAAATACGCATTTTAGCTTATTTTTAATTTATTTATTTTAAATTTAGTTATTTTAAAATTTTTTTGATATTTTTTGTTTTAACTTAATTCTAATTCACTTGTTAGTTTTTCTTTTAAATTTTTTTTTGATTTTTTTTTGAAATAATTCAGTATAACTTATTTTTATAATATTTATTTTGAAAATTTTTAATGTAATTATCTTTTTTTTCAAAAATATGCATTTATTTGGAAAAAATATACTTTTTTGTTTCGAAATTAGGAAGTTCAATTTAATTTTAATTTTGAAAATTTTTAATTTGATTTTAATTTTTTGAAAAATGTTTTTAGTTTGTTTTTATTTTGAAATTTTGTTATCTACTTTATTTGTTTTCAAATACTGTATGCATTTATTTGTTTTTATTCTTCTTAAAAAATTCAATTTATTTATCTTAAAAAATTTTGATTTTGTATTATTTTAATTTTTTGGAAAATCTTTGCTTTTTAATATGCTTTTAACTAAAAAATCTAACTTTTTCAATTATGCGGTTTCTCTTATTTATAAATTACTTAGTTTAAAAGTTTTTTATTTAATTTTATTTTTCCAAAATATGCAATTTAAAAAATTTGTTTTTCAAAATATGCAATTTAACCCAGTTTTTTGATTTTAAAAACATATTATTTAATTTTTTTCGAAAATATTCACTTAATTGGAAAATTTTTTAATTTGAATTTTTTTGAAGTAATTCCATTTATTTAAAAAAAAATAATAATCATTTATTTGAAATTTTTTTATTCTATTAATAAATTGCATACATTTGTTTTCGAAGTTATGCAGTTTAACTTAAATTTTATTTTTATTTTAAAAATATTTAATTTAAATTTTTATTTTTAATATATTTAATTTAATTTTTTTTTAATTTCACTTTCTGTTCGAAATAGAATTTATTTACTTTTCTTAATTAATAATTTCTTATTCATTTTTTGAAAATACGCATTTGTTTGAAATATTTTTAATATTTTTTTTTTGTTTTCAAATTTTTTATTAATTTTTTATTTATATTAATTATTTTTTTTTATTAATTTTTTATTATTATATTTTAAATCAAAAAAATTATTTTTTTTGTTTTTAGTTGGGAACTATCCTTATTTATTTAAAAATTATTTTAAATTTCATAAATTATTTTTAAGTTAATAATAATGTAAAAAATGTGAAAATGAAAAAAATTAAAAATAATTAGTCACTTAATCATCAAACACATTTTTTTCCATATTGTTGTCATTTCTCAGTTATTTATTTAATAGGTTAATCAGTATATTTTTGTGTATATTTTAATTTAATTAATTTTTTTTATTTTTTAAGTTTAATTAAGGTTGTCTCATTATTACATATATGCAAAACGTATATAAAAAAATTGTAAATAAAACTATAATAAATAAGTAAAATGAGATAACCTTAATTAAACTTAAATAAATAAAAAAAAAAAAATATTGAAATTAAAATACACACAAAAATATACTGATTAATACTATACTTTTCTTTATTTTAACTAAGAATTCTTATTACGATTCAATCCCTTTGGTCATTTTATTTATGTTCTCGTAATTATTTTTACACCGTAAATTAATTTTTTTTTCACTTAAAATATTTTTAATTTTTTTTTCTTAAATTCCGTACACTTCTTTTACTTTTTATTGTAAAAATATTTTCTTAATTTTTTATTTATTCTTTTCTCAAAATTATATTTCAATTCACCTAAGACACAGTTATTAAAAGAGAAAACTAATTTCAGATCTTCACTTCCGCCAATAGAAATCACTGCTAATCACAGAGCGCACACCAGACATCCGTTTGGCGAAAAAACATCTACTAAACTGAATGAATTTCACTAACGTGCCACAAAAGTGAATTTTCAACTCAACCAAAGCCAAAACCGAAACGCGGATGTGCTCGCACCGTAAACACGTTGAACGCGACACTATTAGCTACCTACTTGCCACTTGAAGATGCCCGCTTTTGCAACTGACGGTCGCGCATAGACGAAAGTGTCTAGAACTCTCACCAGACCAAGAGCGAACGACCAACGCACAAATACACCCACATGTGGGGAGCCACACACGAACACACACACAAACAGAAGGCACACACGGAGGCACATAGAGCCAGCGGCAATCAAGCGTCTAATAGAAACACATGTAGAATGTGTCAGCGGGCACACGAAGCGAAAGAATTAAAACAAAAGCCGAAAAACATGAAAAGAAAATCAATTAAAAGAGAGAGTCGAGAGTGCGATGAGCTGTTACAAATCGCACTGAGCAAGTGTTGGGGAAAATGTGTGTGTGCTGTGAATTGGAGTAAAGTGAAAATTCGTTAAAGCAAAAGTGCTGATAATAAATTTCAGAGCAAGTGCAGTTGCGGGAAACCCTCGTATGTGTATGTGTGTTTGTGCGGGTAATAAAAAAAAACGAAATTAAAAACCGACAAGTTATAAATAAAGCCAAACAAAGCGGAATCGAAAGAAAACAAAGCGGCAGCAGCAGAATTTGAAATAAACCGCACATGGCAAGCTGGCCACAGCGAAGCCCAAATGAAAACAAACACAGCAGAAGGCGATGAGAATAATGTAAATGAAATCGTAGAAATTCAATACATAGAAGAACAGAATGAAGAAGCGGCAAAAATGTATAGAAAGACTTCGCAAAACGTGCGCTGCAATGCTGAACACGCTCGCCGTTGAAAACACAACACAAAACAGCTGATGCGACAGTGGGGCAAATTAAAAAACAAATAAATTCACTTATTGGAGAATGGTGTTACAAAATATTTATTCCAAATAAATAAATATAATGGATTTATAAGTAAAAACAATAACTTCGTTTGTACTGCCGCTAAAATACCCTTCAACTATCGTTTAGTTAGTATGGTAGCTACATGGTCCATCCGCTGAGTCCAATTTATGATGTATAGTTCGAGCATTTCGACCCGTAACCGGCGAATAGTACGGGTAATGTTTTGCTCCACGGCCCGTATCGAAGCGGTATTGATCGCATAGACTTTGGACTTCACACTCCCCTAGAGGGAAAAAGTCTGACGGTGTAATATCACAAGATCTTGGTGCCCAATCGACAAATTCAGTCATCAAATAGTCGGCCATCATGGTCGCCATTGATGGTTACGTTCTTACCCACATCATTTTTGAAGAAATATGGACCGATCATTCCACTGGTCGACAAACCGTACCAAACCGTTACTTTTTCTGGATGAAATGCAGCTCTCGAATATCTTCAAGTTGCTCTTCCATCTCAAATGCGGTAATTTTGCTGTTTTACATAACCATTGAGCCAGAAATGAGCCTCATCGCTGAACAAAATTTGGGTAGAAAACGTTGGATCTTCTTGGAACTTTTCGATAGCTCATAGAACGAAGCGATTTCGCTTGGAAATGTCGATTGACATCAGTTCTTGCACAAGCTGTATTTTGTAGGCTTACACATTAAGATCCCGATGTGAAATGCTCCAAATCGTTCCATACGTCAGACCGAGTTGCTGAGAACGGCGCCGAATCGATTATCCACGGTTTTCTTGTACACTCTCAGCTACGACTGCTGTATATTCTTCACTACGTGCTGCACGGGGTCTATTCGGTCGAATATTATTCCAATAAGGAATGTTGGGTCTCAGGATGGGTAATACAAAACTTTAATTATCGTAATAAAGTTTAATGTTTGGTAAACGTTCTTCACATGTAAGTCCTTCCACAATAAAATGCCAAACAATACTGAACAAAAATAACTTGACAGCTTGACACGACTCATGCATGATCTGTCAAAACCTGCTCTCGAAAAGAGTACCTCTACTTGTAACAACCGTGTATAACTGTTACTTAGGATAATATTTCCAAATTTTGTGACTCTGTAATTGATTTTATATCGGGATACTACGGTTTGGCGTTGACTTCCTGTATGACGAAAATTAAACTGAGCCTTCAGCTGTTATTACTAAGTACCAGAATATGTATATAATCTATGTAAAGTGCGACAGTATAACCTAACCTGCTTTACTGGCCTAATATTTGGAAAATATGAAATTCAATAAAATTTCCGAAGGCGTAGGGATCAATAACAGTTGTTAGTATTAAGATAAGAAAAGTCGAAAGAAGATATACATACCATATATGTTTTGGTATTTTATAATGAAGTCAATATAAACCTTTTGAAAGCATTACCGAATTTAAAAACGCAACCAATAAAAATGCAATTACTAATCTAATCATAAAGATCCAAAGATCCTAACACACGTTAAGACAAGTTGGCTAAATCAAACCTTAAGAACTGCATTGGACTTTATGATTAGATTAGTTAATGCATTTTTATTGAATCTTTTTTTAGGTTTGGTAATCTAATCGGTTTTACCATGGAAGTTTTTACTCCATTACTTCTAGATGAAAGAATTTAATCGCCTGCGAAATAGTTGAGGTTTTGGCTCTAAAGGCGGTGAACGGTTTCTTCTATTCTTGGTCGATTGAAAAAAAATATGTTTTTAGCGCTTTTGATAGGTTTGCTGACGCTGCTTATAGTCGGCGACCTCTTGAGAAAAAGGCGACATAACGAGATTTTCAGGAAAAATGGCATTAACTCGATGTCAAGTCTGCCAATTATAGGCGTGGGACATCATCTTATCAAAAAGACACCAGCTGGTAAAAAACATTGAACAAGAAAAAGATATAATAAAAAAAAAATGTATATAATTGTCATTCAATAGATATGATCCAGTTCTCCGGCGAAGTGCTTCAAAATATCGGCAAAACCTGCCATTTATGGCTTTTAAATCAGTCCACTATTTTGACAGCAGATCCCGTATTTCTCGAACCACTATTGAGCAGTCAGAAAGTGTTGAAGAAAAATAATCTTTACGAGCTGCTGAGCCCGTGGTTACGTGAGGGTTTGCTACTAAGCACCGGATCTAAATGGCACAGTCGACGTAAAATTATTACACCAACATTCCATTTTAAAATCTTGGAAGAGTTCGTCGGAGTTTTCGAGCGACAAAGTAATGTTATGATGGATTTGTTGAGGGATAAAGCTGATGGTAAGACAGTGGTGAATCTGTATTCGTTTATTTGTGCGATGGCGTTGGATGTGATAGCGGGTGGGTACTGATGGAGTTGTTGAGGAATCGGGAAGTATAAAATATTTCTTTCTTTTTTTTAATATATTAGAAACCGCCATGGGTGTGAAAATTCATGCGCAGTTGCAACCAGATTTGCCTTATGTAAAAGCCGTGCGAACGTGAGTATTGAGATATCATTAGGGACCGGCGAGGTCGAACGATTAACACATATAACGGTCAATTTTATATTTTTCGGTTTTTCAATATTTTGTGGTTCCGTACTCTTACTTCAACCATCAGCGTTTCGGCCATTACTTCGGCGCGCTTTGTATCAATGCTGCAGAGGTTCGATTTCTGGCTTTGGCTCACTGCTAACTCCACATATAAGCAACTCCACAGCAGCATTGCGCTAATGCACGATTTCACCGGGAAAGTTATCGAAGAGCGACGAAAGCTGCTGGAACAAAATATAAAAAATCCACAAGCAACGCAAACCAAAATACCCGAAGACCGACACGACGATGACGAAGATGTTGGCCGCAAAAAACACACAGCTTTCCTGGATATGTTGTTGCTGGCAGAGACCAATGGTCAACCACTCTCCAACAACGATATACGCGAGGAAGTGGACACATTCATGTTTGAGGGTCACGATACCACGACTAGCGGCATTTCATTTACTTGTTATTTGCTCTCGCGTCACCCGAACGTACAGCAGAAGGTGTTCGAGGAGATACGCGCTGTGATCGGTGATGATAAGCAGCGACCGATCACGCTGCACGATCTACAAGAACTGAAATATTTGGAACGTGTTATAAAGGAATCGATGCGTCTCTATCCACCGGTACCCACTATTGGACGTCACATTGAGCAGGATATTTATTTAGGTGAGTTAAGAAATTGTGTGATCAAGCTCAAATCAAAGATTGAAATTTAAAAAATTTTAGACGGCAAGCTGTATCCCGCCAATACCAATGTGACAGTTATGATTTATCATGCATTGCGTGATCCTGCGTATTTTAAGGAACCCGAAAAGTTTATACCTGAACGTTTTTATAGCGATAACAACGAAAAAATAAATACCTTTGCCTATGTCCCCTTCAGTGCTGGTCCACGTAATTGTGTCGGTCAAAAATTTGCTTTACTCGAGATGAAGAGCACGATTTCTAAGATCTTACGTCACTATGAACTATTGCCACTCGGAGAGGACGTGCGTCCTTTAATAAATTTGGTGCTAGTCTCTTCAAATGGTGTAAATATGGGCTTAAAACCAAGGTTATATCATAATTGATACATATAAAAATTGCTACTGGTTTCTATCGCAAAGTCGATTGTAAAGCGATATGTGAAATCACTGAGAATGTTTTCTTGGAAAATGTTTAACTTATACTGAATTTTACCTATACTAAATTTTATGTTTTTATTGTTAATAGTTGGTTATAGAATGTTTCTTGTGTTGGATAATCTTGAATACTCTTCATTAGTCTAACAAATTTTATAGAAACCCAACGTGGTCGCCATCCAAAAGGTTTTACAAAAAGAATACCGCAAACAGGTCGCTTTAGACAAACTTGATAGAATCGCATCGAATTCCGATCCCATTTTCATGGAGAGCATTATAACTGCCGAGGAAAGATGGGTTTATGAATTCAACAAGCAAATAAGTCGTCAATCATCGGAGTGGACGCTCAAAAATCCAGATGATGCTCATTGTTTTTTTTTCGATATTCGTGGTTTGGTGCATCGTGAATTTCTTCCGGAGACGGTCAATAAGGAGTTCCATTTGGTTGTATTAAGGCATTTGTGTTAGGACAACCGTCGAAAACTGCCGGAATTGTGGAAGAAAAGTTCATTGATTTTACACGATGAAAATGCACCATTACGTAGAGCCACCATTGTGACCGATCAACTAAAATATTCACCAGTTTTGGCTTGGTGTGAGTTTTTCTTGTTCCCCAAACTGAAATTGTCGCACCTCAACGGTGCGTTTCGTTTCTCGTTTTCAGTCAATCGAAGAGATAAAAAAAAACTTCGCTAACGGAGCTGAAGACCATCCCAAAAAGTGCTTATGGAAAGTTTTTCGAAATGTGGAAAAATCGTTGGCATAAGTGTATTACATCTAGTGGGGATTGCTTTGAAGGCGACAAATAAGTACTGATGAATAATTAAATATTTTGCTTTTTATTTTTATTTTCCGGGTACTTGTTTGTCACAATTTATACTTTATGGGGTCTCCGACGTTTCTTCTGGGTGCTGAAAACTTCGTGGCAAAATGAATATACCTTGTTCCGAGTATAAATATCGGTAAAAGAAAACATTCTAAAGTTTATGAAAAATTGGAATCTTCTGAATTCTCTTTAAAATTGGCTCTAGCCGAATAAAAAGCTCCCAAATCGTTTCTTTGTACCGAAATGAAAATTAAAGCCAAGCGTTTCTTCCTTTGATTTTCCAAATCAGTTGAAATACAAATTTTCTTTTCCAACTAGCAGCAGGTATCCTATTAAATAACTATCCAGTAGATATTTTGTATCTTTCTTTCTTACTAGCAGGCAGACTAGTCTTGGCTTGACTTATCCAAATTGGCGAAAATTATTGTTCCATCTAGCAGCTGAGATAAAAAATTAAATATATTTTATAAAAACTCTACACTCCAACGAAACGGCATTTTCCGAAACTTCACTTTGCTTTGAGCTCCTCAAAATATGCGGTAGTTTTCATCGTGACCTCATCATTCTGGGCAAAGATACAACGATTCCATTTTTGAAGCTGGAAAGGGGGTATAGTCGCCGACGTAGTTCTTTGACAGTATTCTCGTTAAGGTAAGTACTCTATTCCAAGGGTAGATATATTTTTTGATTCCTTGTTGGTCTCGGTTAGGCCAAGGACATTTTAGTATATACATATGGGCTCCTCTTTCGTTGGAGATACAAATCAAAAATATAAACTATAGCATTGTGAAAAACTGTTACAACGAATTCAATCGTGGCCGACGCTCACTCAAAGACGAATTCCGTGAAGGTCGTCCAAAAACAGCCGTTGTGCCAGAAAACATCGATGCCGTACGTGAACTGATAATGCAAAACCGTCATGTAACATACCTTCAGATAGAGGCATGCCTATGCATTTCTCCCACCAGCATACATTCGATATTGCATGAACACCTGGCCGTAAAAAAGGTTTGTTCTCGTTGGATCCCGCACAATTTGACAATCGCTCAAAAAAAGGCTCGTGTAGATTGGTGTAAAGAAATGCTGAAAAAATACGATCGCGGTGCTTCAAAAAACGTTTATAAGATCGTCACAGGTGACGAATCATGGATCTATGCGTATGAGCCCGAAACAAAACAGCAATCGACCGTGTGGGTCTTCCAAGACGAGCCAAATCCAACGAAAAAAAAAACCATTTGCGTTGATAAATATGCCTATTTTCATTATTAGGCCAGAAATATATATAGCAACCCTCGTAGTACATCAAAAAAACATAAAGATATATAATAAAAAGTAATACTGAAATAAATTCTGAGAAAATAACAACTTATTGGGGAATAAAGGACATCTTGGATAAAATTATAATGCAGAAGAATTCATAGATAGGTTTCACAGCCCAAAGGGTCAAAATAAGGCAAATTGATTGCCGGAATAATTACTTCAGTTCTTACGAAGGACACATTATTCTGTAGAGTTTCAGTGTCATAGCAACGAAGACAATAATGAGTAGGTTCTACTTTGTGAGAGAAAATTACACAAAATTTTTGCTCTTTATTTTTGTCTTCAAATTATATTATTTATATACTAAATGATATTTATTTATTACGTAGAATAAACTTTCCAAATTTCGGAGCTCAGCAATTATATGAGAATATTGTGATCTGCCGCAGCCAACATTTGAAAGAGATAATCTTCAAAAAAAAATAAAATAAATAAATGCCAAATAATGTTTTTTCGAATGATAATAAACATTCCCAATTAAATTTGAAGTTTCTGTATTTTTTCTTTAAAAAAAAGGAGGGAACCTCGAAATGGATCACCATTTATGTATGCTGTGAGAGTATAACCTAACTTAACTTATTAGTCTGATTTTTGGAAAATATGAAAATCGTTAAAATTCCCGAAGACGTAGGGATCAATAACAGTTATCAGTATTAAGATAAGAAAAGATAAATTAAAATATATATTTTTTGATATTTTATAAAGAAGTCAATACAGTCCCATTAAAAAAGAATTAAACACATTTTTGTGCTTTGTAAGCATTACCAATCTTAAAAAAAGAATCAATAAAAATACAATGACTAAGCTTATTCATATTAAGATAAGAAAAGATAAATTAAAATATATATTTTTTGACATTTTATAAAGAAGTCAATACAATCCCATTAAAATAGAATTAAACGCATTTTTGTGCTTTGTAAGCATTACCAATCTTAAAAAAAGAATCAATAAAAATACAATGACTAAGCTAATCGTAAAGTCCAATGAGAATTGTGGTACCCAACTTATTTTAATAGCACGTTATCTAATCGGTTTCACAATCAAAATTTTTACAGAATTATTGCTAGACGAAAAAATTTAATCGCCTGCGAAATAGTTGAGGTTTTGCCCCCAAAGGCTGTGGACGATTTTTGAGATTCGTGGTCGATTGAAAAAAAATATGTTTTTAGCACTTTTTATAGGCCTGCTGACGTTGCTCATAGTGGGCGACTACTTGAGAAAAAGACGACATAACGAGATTTTCAAAAAAAATGGCATTAACTCTATGCCAAGCTTGCCAATTATAGGCGTGGCATATCTTCTCATTAAAAAGACACCAGCTGGTAAAAAACATTGAACAAGAAAAAGATATAATAAAAAAAAATTGTATATAATTTTCATTCAATAGATATGATCGAGTTCACCGGCGAAATGCTTAAAAATGTCAGCAAAACCTGCAACTTATGGCTTTTAAACCAGTCGACGATTTTGACAGCAGATCCCGTATTTCTCGAACCACTATTGAGCAGTCAGAAAGTGTTGAAGAAAAATAATCTTTACGAGCTGCTGAGCCCGTGGTTACGTGAGGGTTTGCTACTAAGCACCGGATCTAAATGGCACAGTCGACGTAAAATTATTACACCAACATTCCATTTTAAAATCTTGGAAGAATTCGTCGGAGTTTTCGAGCGACAAAGTAATGTTATGATGGATTTGTTGAAAGACAAAGCTGATGGTAAGACTGTAGTGAATCTGTATTCGTTTATTTGTGCGATGGCGTTGGATGTGATAGCGGGTGGGTACTGATGGAGTTGTTGAGGAATCGGGAAGTATAAAATATTTCTTTCTTTTTTTTAATATATTAGAAACCGCCATGGGTGTAAAAATTCATGCGCAGTTGCAACCGAATTTACCTTATGTGAAAGCCGTGCGAACGTGAGTATTGAGATATCATTAGGGACCGGCGAGGTCGAACGATTAACACATATAACGGTCAATTTTATATTTTTCGGTTTTTCAATATTATGTGGTTCCGTACTCTTACTTCCACCATCAGCGTTTCGGCCATTACTTCGGCACGATTTGTATCAATGCTGCAGAGGTTCGATTTCTGGCTTTGGCTCACTGCTAACTCCACATATAAGCAACTCCACAGTAGCATTGCGCTAATGCACGATTTCACCGGGAAAGTTATCGAAGAGCGACGAAAGCTGCTGGAACAAAATACAAAAAATCCACAAGGAACGCAAACCAAAATTCTCGAAGACCGACAAGACGATGACGAAGATGTCGGCCGCAAAAAACATACAGCTTTCTTGGATATGTTGTTGCTGGCAGAGACCAATGGTCAACCACTCTCCAACAACGATATACGCGAGGAAGTGGACACATTCATGTTTGAGGGTCACGATACCACGACTAGCGGCATTTCGTTCACTTGTTATTTGCTCTCACGTCACCCGAACGTACAGCAGAAGGTGTTCGAGGAGATACGCGCTGTGATTGGTGATGATAAACAGCGACCGATCACGCTGCACGATCTACAAGAACTGAAATACTTGGAATGTGTTATAAAGGAATCGATGCGTCTCTATCCACCGGTACCCTCTATTGGACGTTACATTGAGCAGGATATTTATTTAGGTAAGTTAAGAAGTTGTGTGATCAAGCTCAAATCAGAGATTGAAATTTACAAATGTTTAGACGGCAAGCTGTACCCCGCCAATACTAATGTGACAGTTATGATTTATCATGCATTGCGTGATCCTGCGTATTTTAAGGAACCCGAAAAGTTTATACCCGAACGTTTTCATAGCGATAACACCGAAAAAATAAATACCTTTGCCTATGTCCCCTTCAGTGCTGGTCCACGTAATTGTGTCGGTCAAAAATTCGCTTTACTCGAGATGAAGAGCACGATTTCGAAGATTTTACGTCACTATGAATTATTGCCACTCGGAGAGGACGTGCGTCCTTTAATGAACTTGGTTCTTGTTTCTTCAAATGGTGTAAATATGGGCTTAAAACCAAGGTTATATCATAATTGATACATATGAAAATTGCTACTGTTTTGCATCGAAAAATTGATCGTAAAAATATGTGAAATATTTCAGAACTTTTTCTTGAAAAATATTTAAGGTCTACGAAGTATTTCTTTCGATAATAAATTATATATTTTTATTGTTGATGTTTGATTATTAAATATTTCTTTAAAATATATTTTGAATTTTGGTTTTGAATAGACTTTAATACCCTTCATTAGTCAAAAAAGTTTTATAAAAGTCCAAATTTTATAATAGTCGGGGTCACCAACCCCGTCAATGGCTTGTTGAGGAGTTTTCTGTGAGAAAGGGGTTAAAACTGGGCCAAAAGTGTAACAGCAGGATATTGATGCGCCTTCTTAGGCTTGGTAAAGGAGCTATGTAATACTCTCTTCGACGAAGAGCATTGGACCCTTCCAGCGAGATTCCGTTCCAGCCCATATGCAAAAATAGTGGCCTAAAAGCAGTAGTATTCCTGGTTTCATAGCTGCAGATACTTGGCCTTTCAGATTTGAATCCATTGTTCTGCAAATTGTGGTTGAATATCCTACAGAAATTCGGAGCAGTATTTTGTTAAGGTTGGTCGATGACCAGCTTCTATGCCTAGAGCAGGAGATCCACTCATTTACTTTTTCTGAACACATTTAATCCTGATGAAATCCTAAGAGTTCCTATTGGACGTACGAAATGGCTAAAAATCCAATCGGACGCAATTTAAAGTGGAGACTTTTGGCACTTTCTCCTCCATTTTCTAGCATCTGAAAGAATGAGGAGGAATCATGCTGGCAGTCACTCCTTCGGCGAACCAGGAGACATAGCCGAAACTTACATTAGTCATCTCAACAAATTTGTGATCGGCTCAAGCGCTTAGGTACTACAACGGACCGGCTTTAAAAGTTGTTCAATCGAGATTTCTGTTAAAATTGACTATTTGCCGTAACCTAATCCAAAACTTTCAACGCTGTTTTCAGAGTCGGCGAGAAAAAATTCCTCGAAACGGCTGGACTGACCGACTTGAAATTTTCACACACCCTTCTTAGGTATTTTTGTAGTGATCGAAGGTGTTTGGATTTTTTGATAATCATTTCGATTTTTAAGTCACTATAAGTGAATTATAAATTTTTTTCCGAAAAAGCGATTGTTTTTGGAAAACGGCCATTTTGACTAATCCTTGGACAGTATTATCTCTTCAAAAAAAAACAAAAAAAAAAAAAAAAAAAACGTGTTTTTCTGACTTGCAAGTGGTTATAACCCCTGACTGGAATTAATATTTTTTTATTTTTCAAACAGGTGGCATCACTGTTTGCAAAAAATTGAAGAATGTGATAAAAGTACTGCTGTATTTCAAAATCTTATTTAATTAATACCAATCATTAGGTAGCCCATAACTGCAATTAATTTTTTTTTTTCCAAACAGGTGGCAGCACATTTTACAAATAATTACTGATTTACATCAAAAGTTTATTTAATTTACAGCAATAATTTGGTAACCCATAACTACAGTTAATATTTTTTTAGACAGGTGGCAACACTTTTTTTTAATTAACAGAAATTATTGATAAAAGTACGGCTTTACTTTAAACCTTTATTTAATTTACAGTAATAATTTAGTAAACAGCAATTAATTTTTTCAGACAGGTGGCAACCCTTTTTTTAATTAACAGAACGCGTTTGTTTCTGAAAAGTTTATTTATTTTACAATTTCACTTTCAATTAGGTTAATTTATTTTTCAGTAAAGGTGGCAGCTCTATTTGCTATTTGCTACATTATACAATAGGTATTATACCTATAAAGTACCAGCTCACTTCTTTGGTAATTTCGTAAGTATTCACAAGGAGACAAAGAAATCAGAGAAACATCACAGGCAACTAATTCAATTGCCCGACTCAAGTAAGCTCAAGACCTCGTGAGTTTCCATATAAACAGACCTCACCCACACACACATAAAGAAGCTGCATAGAAAGAGCGCAAGTTCAAGAGCATATTCTATTCAAATTGCAATTTACACATAAACTAAAGTTTATACTATATATTTATACAATCATATATACACAGTGTGACATTTTAATTAAAGTGACTTATGAATAAAAAAATTGAAACGTCAGTCAGGAGGTCGGTGAATAGCATTTTATTTATGTGATTATTAAATGAAGCATGTGTCAGTTATATGCATGTGTGTGTGTGTGGATGTGTAGGCATGGCGAAAGCGTACAATTCGCCTGTGAACTTCCTGAATCATCGCCGTAAACAAATGCATACACATACATACATACAGAAATATTTATATAAGCTGATGCAGTGTGAAGTCAATAAACCACAACATCTTCATGCATCAGCTTTGTATGCGCCAACACCTTCATATGCAAACACACTTACACACATACACATATAAGATACAGTGGTGACTGCATTTACACATGTCATATGCAATTTATGTCTGTCTTCTTTTCATTTTTTTCATTTCTGCTATATATTTTATTGCTTTTGTCTGCGGAATTGCAGGCAATAAACAATTGCCACTGCTAGGAAAACATATTTGCGTCACATACACGCACATGTGCTGACAGCGATAAGCAGGTAATGCCGAGATATACGCCAAGATTATGTGAATTACGGCATTCAGCTCATAAAAAATAACAAAAAATTCCTGCGAAGCCTCCATTATGCGTTATTAGTTTGATACTGAGTCAAGTTACCTTCACATAATTAGGCAAGAAAGGCATAATGTCATATATAATGGCTGACACTTCCTTGTTAATCAACAAAGCGGGGACTACAACAGTCAGACGGAACTTGGTGCTAGCGTTCCGCACTCTAACAGGCTTAGTTTATATTTCAGAAATCACTGAGTAATATGAAGCAGACAGCACATTTAAGGTTATCCGTAACATTGTTCGTGCGCACTGGGTAAGGCTAAATGTTCTGCGACCTTCACGGCCTTACAAACTCATGGACAAAATTACAGCTTCGACATGGATTTCGATTAGAAACTAACCTTCTACTTGCATATCGGTTGAACTTTGAGCTGGTGGTTGCTGCATTCTGACACTCGAGTATGCAGAAATGGCTGTTGGGCTAATGTCTCCGTCCCGTTAAAAGCATGGCGGTCCCCAGAGGTGTGGTAAGGGGCCGCTCCCGGCCGAATCTTACTCCGCAAGAGAATTTGTAATCTCTTGCCGTCCACGCACGATTAGCGGGTTATACGGCTCGAGAGAACGGAGGAACTTTGTCGGCAAGCGATGATACTGCTAAATAAGGAGTCCCTCGATCCTTTCAAACAGTCTAAGGGGCCATAAGTTACGGCTTTGAGAATGTGGCTCCCGACAGGTGACAAGAAAAATTGCCCTCAATTCTCTAGTGCGGTAAAGTAGAAGAATGAAGATGTCCTATGGACCATGGAGGTAGACGCGATCCTATCTGACCTAGCCAGTAATGAAGGCGAGTCGTCAAATGGCAAATCCGTCATTAGTTCGGAACGGCTGTACGAGGGGCAGTGGGACGAAATTTTTGTGGGCAGCGCAATGGTCCGATTAAGCCCTTTCACATATAGTTATTACTAATTTATTATCAGCTATAGGAGGATTCGCAGTAAGCAAAGCAGCTCTTACACGCTTCTTCACATTCCAAATCATGTTAATAGAATTTGAGAGACAAGGAATATTTGCACCAAGTCAAGAAGGTATATCCAGTTATCACTTTCATGGACCGACAGACAGTTAGCAAGTTTTCGGAAATTAAGAAGCTTTCGATAAAGTCCTCAGATCCTTAAATCGTTTACTATATTCTACGAATAATGCAGTGCTTAAGTGGTTATAATGGGTGATCCAAGTAGAGGTACCCTTTTTCAACCGAGACCTTAAATTTAAAGCCTACAAAATACAGCTTGTGCAAGAAATGAAGGCGGACGACCTTCCCAACCGACATCGATTCGCTCTATGGGCTCTTGAAAATTTCCAAGAGGATCTAACGTTTTCGAGTAAAATTTTGTTCAGGCCCATTTCTGGCTCAATGGGTATGTAAACAAGCAAAATTGCCGCATTTGGGACGAAGAGCAACCTGAAGAGGTTCAAGAGCTGCCATTTAATCCAGGGAAAACAACGGGTTGGGTTGGTTTGTGGGCCGGTGGAAACATCGGTCCACATTTCTTCAAAAATTATGCCGGTGAAAACGTAACAGTCAATGCGACTGTTAAAGCGGCATGATAATCGACAATTTGATGCCTGAAATTGGAGCTCGTAATCTAAGCGACTTCTGGTTTCAACAAGACGGCGCCAATTCCCACACATCGCATCAATCAATGGATTTATTGGGTGAGCACTTCGGTGGGCAGATAATTTTACGTTTTGGGGGCCGGTCGATTGGCCACCAAGATCGTGTGATATCCCAACGTTACACTTTTTCCTGTGGGGATATGTAAAGTCCAATGTCTGTGAGGACAATCCCACTTCGATTCAGTCCTTGAAGTAAAACATCGCGCGTGTCCTTCGTTAGTTACCAGCGCAAATACTCAAACGAGTCATCGAAAATTGGACTCAACGGATGGACCATCTGAGACGCAGTCGCGGCCAACATTTGAAAGAGATAATCTTCAAAAAATAAATGCCTACGATGGTTCTTTCGATTGATAAGAATTCCCCATTAAATCTCAAGTTTCTGTGTGTTTTATTTTTTGAAAGTAGGAACCTCGAAATGTATCACCCTCTATATACATATATGAATATGAATAAATAATCGTTTCAGCGCCTTTTGTAAGCATTTGTATTAATTAGTTTTTCACCACACTTGCGACTCTAATTATTTATTCAAAGCAACAATTGCAGCGGCACATGTTACCCACAACTCTTGCTAGCTGACGGTTGCTACCGCTTATATGAGCTGTCATACTAGCTGTCATGTCAAATGAAAATGCAACAAGGCAGACACGCGATGACTGACGGTGTCTGATCGGCAATGTTTGTGCGCCGCAATTGAAATCAGCTGATCGGCGCATATTTTTCCATCCGTTATCTCAACTATGAAGTGTATAAATGTATATGTAGATATATACGTACTTATATACATGATATACTATATAGTGACATATGAATTGACATGCGCGAGCATTTCAAGTTTTTTTTTATGAAAATTTTATAAATTTTTTTACAATGTAAACAATGAGTTTTACAAGTCGACGGCATGCGGCAGCTTACATACATACATATCTGCACAAATGCAAATATGTGCACTCATAATTGACTTTGCGCGGACGCAGCAGATCACAGCCAGCAAGCGCTTGGTTCACGCGCGTTCCGCAGCTGACGGTCCGTGGCTCGCGCGGCCCGCTGCTCGTGGGAGTCAATTAATTCGTTTTGCTTGAACTTTTGATGGGAATTTGTGGCAGCAGCCGCTCGCGATCGAATCGCTATGAGAATTGCATTAAATTTATTTATTGGCTTTAATGAACAACACGCCGATGGCAGGCGCTGATTTTTGCTCGCTGCCGTAATTACTTTGGCGCGAGGTGTTTGTCGCTTTTACATACATACAAGCATACAAGCATACATATGTACGTTGCCGTTTGGTGATTATTGCACAATATATTGCAATTTTAAAGCTTAACATTCGTTCCGTTATTGAGTTTTGTTTATTTGCACGTAATTATTTTGCTCGTTTGCAATCAATTGAAATCGTGATTTGTTTTATTAGACATTGCTGTAAATATTTACATTCACGTTATGGCACAGGGAACCACTTCCGTGAAATATTTGCTTGGTCGGGTTTGTCTTATTCGCCTTTATCATATTATTAATAACTGGTGCTATAAACGCCTAAACGATCCTGCCAGTTCGGTGGGATGTTTGAAGGTATACGATCCCAAGTGTTTAAGCTTTGACCTCCCAAACGCGGGACAGTCAACAAGGAAGTGTTGAGATATTTCCACCTCATCTTCGTTAATGCAGCCTCTGCATGTGGGGCCTAGTAAGATTCCCAATCTTACAGCATGGACGCCAATAGGACTATGACCTGTTAAAACCCCTACAGCTAGGGTGAGACTAGCCTTACTGAAGAAGGCAAAGCGATCACTAGATCTCTCGCAATCGATCATGGGTCAAAAGGATTTTCCGACGTTAGGACTTCTAAATAAAATCAATTAAATTTAGAGGTGGTAACTATGCTTGATATGAATGACACGACCTAGCTCATATGGTAGTCTTTGCTTCTATAAAATATATTTGAAAATCATGGAAGTCCTATACGACTCGAATTAGTGCAAGAGTTATCTGACAAAGCAATTTCTCTCACCCACTCACTCACACGAACTCATCTGCTGTAATGATTATTACTTTCGTTAAAAAATTCCGAGTTTTGCAAGACTGGAAATCAAATATAGTATAGACAAGGAAAGCTACAAAAAAATGGCGTTGGTAATCAAAAGAAAAGGAAATTAACGAATAAATTGTGCAGCACTTTACTTAAGAACTCAAAACAAGTATATGGTATGAAAGGAAAAATATAAATTTGTCATATTTGGAAGCCTTAATTATATACTATATAAATTCCAAACAAATTACAATCCCTGTCATGATCCTGGCACGATCTTGTTAAATGATTTTAAACTGAAGGACTTTCCGCGACTTTTACTTGGGAGATTTAGGGGGTTACATGGGTATCCTCGGGCAAACAAAGGCCTTTTTTCAATAATTTTTTTACATGTAAAAAATGAAATATGTAATTTAATGACATTTTTTTTTATTTAAAAGACTTATATTTAATAAAAATTTTGTCAAATTTTCAAAAAAAAAAAAAAAAATATCAAAATGGCAGTCATTACGACGCCATTTCCGGCAGTCCCTCGGAAAAAAGATGCATCTGCGTTGTCAGCAGAACTTTTTTCAGGATCATCAGAAATAAAAATAAAAAATACGTGTTTTAGTAAAGACAATAAACTAGGTATTGGACGAAGGAAAAAAAAAAGAAAATTGGATTTTTGGCAGACGTTTTTATAAAAAAATGCAAATTTCGATGAAAATTTCTCTACACTTTTTTTTTAAATAGTTGTAATTAAAAAAAAAGATCCTTCGTTCAAGACCTTGTAAATGATATCTCGAAGACAAAATTTCATCAAGATCGGTTGAGTAGTTCGCGAGAAATTTTGACAAACTAGCTGCAAGCGCACAAGTTCTCAAAGGCTGTATCTCCGAAACTAACTTGAAAATTTAGGACAATATTCTAGAGATGTTATAGAATTTAATAAGACAAAAAAAATTTTCGATTTTTTGAAACTGTGAAAATCATGTAACCCTTTAAAGAAAGCAATCGGATTTTAAGAGGAATGAGAAAGGAAAAAGTTTATACAACTGCATGCAGTGGTAATCTGGAATTTATGGAGTGAACGTGAACGTGAAGTGTCATGAATCAAGAGTAAAAATCAAACTAATCGTAGAAAACGAGTTGAACAAACCCGTAACCTAATCAGAGATTTAGTCTGAAATCTCAAGCTCGAGAAATGATTAACAGCGGAAGGTACTGAGTAGGTTATAGGCATTCGAGTTCGGAGTAGTTCAGTGGCGAAGAGTAGAGGCGAAGTATATGTTAAATGGATGGCACAGTGGTAAGCTAAATGGGATATGTTACCCTTAACTACTTCAGTTAATTTCATCTGATGAAATTTGAACCGAACAAAAAAAAAACAAAAACAAAGAAAATAGACAAATCTTTATTTTCGTCTTCTACGGTGAAGTAGTATGATGTATAGGCGTCTGGAAATCTATCTACTTGATGCCAATCAAAAGAGTTCAGAGGCTCGCTGCACAATGCATAACGGGAGCTTTAAAACCAATTCCAACTGGCGGCTTTTGAACTGGCACTAAACCCGTCACTTACAGACCTCTTCGCCGAAAACTGCGCGGCAAAATCGGCAGGACGACTGGTTGTAGGAAAAATTACATATAAAACCTTTGGATATAGATCGGTGGGCAATGGCAGTTTTGCAAACACCAACCACATGATACCACTTTTCAAAATGGTGCATTAAGTTGGTGCGGGGATATACTGTCCAGTATGCTGTATGATCTGGACAGAAGAAAGATAAAGAAAATCAAAACCCTATGGCATGAGCTACCGGGTGCAAAACTGCAAAAGACATGTGCAAAACGGTATATCGGAAGGTCACAAAATAAAATTATACACTGGAAGAGGTATCGATATTGAGGCGACAGAGTCTGTTCGGGTCAAGCGCAGGCATCCTAAAGGATGACTACTTCTCATGGACTTAGTAACTGAACTCCAGCTGGTATTGCCAAGGGCCAAAACTGGTCTATACATGGTTCATTGGCCTACCAAACTAACCTAGCTTATTATCGCTTTCAAAGAACCTCCGAAGCCAATATAAAAATATACGTGTTATAAGCTTCGGTTAGACTTACGGGAATTTGTATAGTTTCGGTTTCGGCACAAATTTGTAGCCCCATGCGCTAGATTGTTGGACAGTTTCAACTTCATATTCATAATCCCATTTCGTTCCCAAGGCAGTCTGGTCTCGAAAACTGAAACGGACTCTAATTTTAAACCGACAAAGGAGAATGTGAGCTCGGAATTTCTCAAAATTACTTTGAATGTAATAGACCTTTAGACCTAGATCAATATTTCCTTGATCTATTGGAAATAACCGGAACGTATACTAATTTTTATTCGAGCAAGGACGAAATGAATTCAAGCATTCTTCAATAATATTTTTGGAATGTTTTTTGACGCCACAACAATAACGGAAGCAACAAGTTTTTTATAGAATATATGGAAGAGAGGAACTTTAGAACCTGGGTCAATATTTTCTTTGAATTAATATGAACTTTTTATTTCATTGTTTGGCTTCACACATTCTTCCTTTTCTACTTTAATGGCGAAGGTCCGCACATTACAATTCTGCAAATTCTGCGAACTAAAGGCAATTACGAACTCAAGCGGTGGGGCGTGTCAGTACCAAACCCACGGACAGTGGCAACGCTGCATACAAAATTAGTTATGTGATTACAAAATGAACGGCGATTATTGCGGCTAACATTTGCAAATATTTATTGTCAATATTTTTTTTCCAGCAATTATTATTTTTACCACATTTAATTTTCCAGTCATAAATGCACAGAATGAAATTGAATGCACGTAGTAACACCAATTATGCGCTTTGTGTTTGGCAGCGTGTGTGTGTGTGAATGCTGACTGCCTGTGCCGCATATTAATGTCACTTTGGCGTATGCACTTCGGCTATGCAACGACAAATTTACATATTTTCGCAATAATGCAGAAAAATACTTTTGTCGCATTTGTGGCTGGTACTCAGCCAAGCGATTGACTAGCTGCCTTAGCCGACTAACTGATTGATTTTACATTCACACACAAGTATATACAAACATACATACATATATACAGATGTACTTATGTGTTCCATAGCATTGACGTATGGAGTTTCCATTGGATCCGTCACTCGCTGTGTGTCATTGTGACTTCGAACGGCATTGACAATTGTAGTGCAGCGTCGCAGCGCTGGGAAGCCGCAATGCCAGTACTGCTTCGTTGAGGCTGTGCTTAGATAGACGTAAGTGTCTGTGGACGTGCGCTGAATCCACAACGAGCTTTTGCAACGAAACTGCAAGTTCCTCGGCGCAAAGTGGCCCGCGCATATGGAAGAAATATATAGATTGTCATACAAATATTTGCTTACATACGAGTATGAGCATTTCATGAGTGCATTTATGGGCCGCAATGCTGCAGCAAAGGAAGCCAATCGGAAATCCAACTTCATGCAGTAGTATTATGGCATAATATTTTTATATAAATCTGTGCATAAGCATCAATAAAATGAAATAATATTGTGAGTGATACCAAATGTATAAGCAGCAAATAAATGTATATGTATGTATGTATGTATGAATGTCAGCTAAGCATTACATGACAGAGTTTTGGGGGGCCTGCATCTAGCGTTATGAAGAATTATGTATCTGTTGCTTGGTGGATGAAGGTCACCAGCACAGACTTGTGATGCAAGGCTTTGAACGACGATTTCTTTACATAAATACGAGAACATATGTACATAAATATTCAATAAAATATCAATAACCAATTTCTACTTATTTAAGGGTGTCACATTTCGAAAATTGTAAACCTGTAATCTAAAAATATATTTCTGAAGTTTCTAGCTAAATATTCTCCCTGATCAAATTTGATCCGGACTGAAAAAAAATATAAAAAAAATTTACGCATTTTAAGGGGTTAAATTTTCATTTTGAATATATTATTTGCCAACTAACCATCTGTTGAAGGCTATAATAAAGAAATGCTTTTTTTTGGGCTACATATACTCCGTGATCAAATTTGACCCGGACTGACAAAAAAAAAAAATAAAACTTAATTTTCACACATTTTAAGGGGTTTTATCGACTTTTGAAAAAAAAAAATACATATACATATATAAATCGAATGTGTATAAATTTGAGAATATTATCCGAAAATTTTAACTAGATCCTCAAACAGTTGCGGAGGTAGAAGAGTATTTTTAAGAATTTTTTAACTTAATATAATCGGTTCCCAAAATTTTAAATTGATTTCTCTCAAAGTGTTGGTTTCAGAGTATGTGCGGAAAATTTCTCTGAAGAGCCTGCACTCATAGAATTGAACCATATATTTACCTCGAATTGATCTAAGGAATACGAATTTTTACAATATCGATTTTTTAAGTTGCTCTGTGAAAATATGTCCAAGAAATTTTTTTTGGAAACTCGGAATTTTGTCAAAAATTAACATCTATCTTTTTTTCGATTTTCAAAATTTCAAGTAAAAAAATCTTCATCACCGCTAGTCTTCAGGTAGCTCGGGATGAAAGCCGCTCTTTGGACATATTCTATCTTCTCAGTGAATGTAGTTTTTTCGAGCCTCCACCAGACGAACATTAATGGCTTAAATACAGTTTCGTAGAGCCAAAACACTAACCCACTAGCAGTATAAGGCCTCCATGAGAGTCTTCTATAAGGGACAAACCCCCGGTTTTTTACCTTACCTCATTATCAATTTTTTGTCAATCTGGGTCAAATTTGATCACATGGCGTTTCGTTTCTTGACTTGATTATGCATTCACCCAAATACTATGAACATTTTATTGAAGAACTATCTGGATCTTACAATATATGTACATACTTTTTTTTGCCGAATATGTCTTTGAAGAAACAGCAAAACTATTTCTACAATGCGCCTAAATGTAGGTAATATCTTATGGTTGTAACACCAGCTACCGTCCATCTAGTACAATATATTCAAAAAATTAACTTAGCATACATTTCGCTTTTCAAAATTTTGATGGTATGACGTGAAGACATGGCATTCTGATTGAAATGGAGCAAACGAGCTGAAAGCGAGCATTGCCTATAGAAAGATAATAATAATTTGTTCCAGAAAATATGAAATCTAGGCTGTGAGCTCTAGTTGAAAAATAATCGTATAATATTTTTTTCTTCTTTCGCACTACAACCGTTGATCGGTCTGGGCCGAGAACATAACATTTCACCAGTTGCCTCTATACTTTGTAAGGCCACCAGTTGTAATTGGTCCCTCTATTGGATACGTGGGCGCCTTGCTGTCGTTGATCTCGAATAGAAGGAGCTCTTCATTGTAACATCATCTTCTATGCGTACGATGTGGATTCGTTGGATTTTTATGCGCCACAGATCTCATACAAATTGTGGTTCCAATTTTTTTTTTGATATCTATTTTTCATGTGGGCGATTCCAAAGACCTAGACAAGACGTTTCCAAGACAGTCCGAACAGCGCGAACGGATCCAGATTCTTATCCGGCTAATGACTGGGAACTCGGCACCATGCCTCGAAATTATTTCAGGAATGTTTTCTGTCGCTACAACAACAACAATGGCTCCAAAAATATGGCGAAGAACAGTTCTCTCGAATGCTTCAAGTGCTTTCTCATCTCAGTTCGACATTGGCCATATTTATGGGCCGAATAATATTCTCGCGAGAATGATAAGAGACTTACAGAGCGACGAGAGTGTGATCTGCTTTTCAATCAATTGTCCAATGATCCCAAAGTAGCAACTGTTGGCAAGAGTTACACTGCGTTTGAACTACAGGCTAGATTGTTGGTGGAATTTATGCTGGTACCGAGATATATACTTTCACCATTCATTAATTTATGGAATATATTGAAGAATACGCATGAGTTATTCTAAAACCTCATCTGGTATCGAATAAAAGTTTTGTTAACATTATAAATTCAAGCACATAAAATTGACACACCCCAATGCACGAATGCACAGTCAATCGCATTAAGTGGCGAAAACTCTTTGCAACAGTGCAATTTACACATTATTATGATTCTTTTTCACTTAAGCAAATCGCTTTGGTGGCATTAATGCCATTATCGTTTGGAAACATTGAAATGCACTGGAGAATTCTCGCATGCGAGAAAATATATGCAGATACCAACGAGTCTATGGGCGGATAAAAGATTTGCGCACATGTGACCGCGTGTGTGTGTGAGTATGTGTAAGCAGCTACTGACACTGCTGTCAAGGGCTTGGGTCTTGGGGCTTACGATTTCGTGCGAGTCTATAGACACTTGCACTTACTGCGTGCAGCACACACACACACACACACACACATGAGTATGGAAACAGACAATAGAAATTGCTGATTTGCGAGTATGACAGCTTTGCATTGCGATAACGGCACTTGTGCGGTGGAAATTCGCAAACATTTATGTGGGTTTACACCTACCCACCCAAGCATATTTGCCACGTCACACACGCGGACCGCGACCGCAGCGAGGTGTTGCAGAGGTGGCAAGCAAAGACAGCGCGCGCTCATTTGCAAAAGTAGATTAGGTGCGGTGGGTTGTTGTTGTAATTTTTTGTTTCTATTGATGTTGTTGTACAACAAAAACGACTGCCGCGGTTTTTGTTGTTAATTTTTTTGCTTCAGTTTATGGTTTGTTGTTGTCTTTTGTTGTTGTTGTTGTTGTTGTTGTTGTTGTTGTTGTTGTACAACAAAAATGTTTTTTGCTTTTACACACAACCGAATTATATGAAGTTTGCGTTTTAATGCCAAACAACAACAACACTAATTTTTTTTTTTGTAAAAACAGCGCACCACAACAACAACAAAGCTATTTCAGAGCTTATGTGTGTAAAAAAGCTAATGACAATGAATGGCGCGCAAAGTGCAACAAACAAGCAAATAAACAACAACAACAACAAATCGGTGTATTTAACCTGGCATTAGTTAAATGCAACCTACTTTTACCTGCAACGCCGGCAAAAAAACGTAAACGCCTCGGCGAAACGCTACGCACGCGAAATGTAGCACAAATATGAATGCATTTTTGTTGCTGTTGTTATTGCTGCCACGTACAAAAAGATGCGTGGCGCCTGCAGCAAACATTTCCACGGCTCTTTTACTTTATTATTATTTTTTATTAAAATGTTAACAGTTTTTAAGCCGCTTGTGGCATGTTGCATGCAAGTTGTATGCACAAATTGTCGGTGCATGTATGTATGTATATGCCCACTTACATACATATGTCAGCGATTTTCCACACTGCCGCTTACATATGTCGCTCGCATGTTTTAATAACCATGACTGCTTTCCAAGTTGGCGACTTAAGTCGCCGGCGAGCTGGAAATCTTAGCCAACGCTCAGTTGCCGCTATAATACAGAAGTCTGCGAGCAAATACATATGTATGTAATACAACGGGTCAATTTAAAGGTTAGGGCTAACTAAAAAATATATGAACTTAATTCTAGTGGCGCCAGCTATGTGTCTGGTCGGGGACCTTTCAATTGACCTGTTATATAGCATAAACCTTATATCGTCTACTAGTTTCTCGTATATTCAAAAGTTGCACGGTCGAAACCCGTGCCTATGAAGCAGAACTGTAATCAGGGCAGTTGGATCTATTGAACCGGAACAGATCCGGATTTAAAGCCGGCTAGGAACTGTTCAATCGGCAGCATTTCTCAAAATTACTTCAAGGATCTTATCTGCCATTATAATCAAGAACAAGGAAAACGGAATGAAAAAAATCTAGAAGAAAAAGATTTTAGGAATCAAGATCTTATGCTAATTTTTGACAAGACTTGATGAAGAAAACTCCTATTTTTATTAGATTAACTTTATAGCTAGTGATGGATTTAATTTAACTTAAAACATAGGCCTCACAGTATTTCCAGTACTGACAGCCTACCAAGAGAACAAAAGAGCCTATAATTATCAACCAAAATCTTTGACTCCACAGTACCTATACCCAGTACCCGAACTGGACCTGGATATACTATGTATGTATAACTAGGAAAGTATATGTCTGACAGTATTTTTTTAACTTATTATTAAGCACTTTAACTTTGTATGGTCTACTAAAGATAAATACGTTAATTGGATAGGTATGAATCCGAGTAAAACAGTTTAAATAGTCCAAAATAGATTTACCTGCACCAGAGAAGTTTCCTTGAAAAAGGGCTGTTAGATTTTGCTTTTGAGACGTTCAATAAGCATTCCTTTCGCATATTTTGATAAGAGAAAAAATTTGGCTTGAGAGACGAACCCTATTGATACAAACCAAAACTTCGCCGAATTTTGATTTGGTTTTTAGTAGAGATATAGGTTTTCTTCGCTACGTATTGATTAACATTAACAGAGAGACAAAGAGAGAAAGAGAGAGGGTATAGAAAGAGTGAGGAGAATAAAAAGAGAGAGGGAGAGAGAAGTAGAGAGAGAGAGAGAGAGAGAGTAGTAAAGAGAGAGTATGCGAGAGAGCTCTATCAACAGAGCTTATGCGAGTGATGTTGAGCCATGTACGAACGGCTTCCGACTTTTAACCTTCTAAGCTTAGTATAATCTAAGGAAACGAGTTTGGTTGTAAACAAATTTGCAAGTCAGTTTTTGTGATTTTTTTTAATCTAACATTCTAAGAATCCCGTAGCCGCTCTCTAAGCAAACCTCAGAAAATTGGTGTTTGTCGATTAGAGCGATTTTTCTGTTTAAAATTTTCTCAAATCTAAAACCTTTTATAATTTTATTATTACTACAGATGCATACAACTAATAATCGAAGGACTTCTTAAATTATTGGTTTTATGAAAATGGCGGTTTCCTAAAAAAGTCGTTTTCGCGAAAAAAGAAAATTGTTATCAAATTGTTGTAATCAAAATCTAAATCTTTCCATCACTACCTGAGAAATAGTATATCTTAGAAGGTGAAAATTTCAAGTCAATCAGTCCTGTCGTTTCGGAGAAATTTTCTTCACGGACTTTGAAAACAGTGTTTCGAGGAAAAAGCGAAGCTATTCCGCGGATCAACTTCAAAATTTCGGATAATATTCTCCAATATATGGCGATTTGGTATTTTAAATACACAACTGGTAATAACCCTTTAAGGAGCTAACCTATTGAATATTTTTGACCACGAAAATTAAAGGAGCAGAAGATAAATGATTACAAAGAGCAAATATGGGATATTATTAATTGATTTCTACCAAAATTTGATATTGCCCTCGGAAATCCTATATGTCACAAGTTTGGACATATACTGCTAACAGCTGGAAAGCTATTTCCTTTGCAAAATCATGAAGAAAATATTTTACTTGTTCGATGGTCAATAAAAAATCTAAATTAATGTGGATAAAGGCAAATATTTTGACTTTTCGGAAAACAGTGATAGACCTGAAGAAATAATTAAAAAAAAAAAAATAAATTCATAGTAATTTGAAACCCATTGGAAACGAAAGATAAAATAACAAACATGGGGGAAAAATAATTTACGGGTGACCCGATGTCGGGAAAAGGCAGGAGAAGGGTGTGACTAAAATTTTAAGTCTCAGGAGTGGTTTATCTCCATTCCAGGCGGAACTACGGGTGCTATAGAAAAAAGTTATAGGGCAAAGTTGTAGGTAAAGGAAAGATCTATAACTTCTGCATATGAACTTTTTTCATATAACCTCAAAAATTCTGTGAATAATTTAAATAACCAAATTTTTAGTTTTTTTACTTTTTACCAAAAAATTTTCTTGCACGAAATTTGCTGAAAACTTATAATCTTATGTGACAAATATAATGTATTATTTAAATAAAATATTTAATATTTCTTTTTATATTAACTTAATATGAAAAAGTTGATTTTCAAAACAAAAATCTCAAGTCTGAGTATCATTTTTATTTAAGTCAGAAAGGCCTTTAGCATTAGTCTATGAAGGACTCTTGTCCAAAAACAAATGAGATGATAAGTCAAAATAAAATCAAATAAGTTACAAATATTCATATATAAATATATTTATCATTATTAAAAAAAATTTCCACATTGTCGCACGCAACCATATTTGGTGCACGAATTCTTCCGCAATGGTCATATTTATTTTCAATACATTTCGAGTAACCCAAAACAATTAACAACCAAATATGTATGTGAGCATGTGTATGTGGGTATTACATAACTTTTTTTTACAAAAATCGCAGTGACCATGAATCACTGTCAATCATGTCTTTTGCACCTTATTACGCCGGCGACTTAGGTGCCACTTAACAATAACAAGATACAATGCCTTTGCTTGACTTTAATCCGCCGCCACCCACGCGCATGTGCAACAAGCGGCCAGCGCACAAAGGCGACGTAGCAGTCAAACGACTTCTGCGGATTTTTTAGCACGCAACACTTGCGCCATATACGGCAAACTCAAATTAGTGCAAAATTTGATGCCAGCCAAGCGGCTAACGGGCCAACGCAGCGATTACATGGCTAATAAGAGAGCTGCGAGTCGAGCCGAGCGCCTTGGCAGCAGCGCAGCGAAAGAGGCGGCCAAGCGAGCCGCAAATTAAGCTAACTATGGTGGGAGAGTGTGTATATATTTACGAGAGCTTACTGTAGTGTAAATATATACACATATGTATGTAAATATTTATATTTTAATATTATGTGTAAATATGTTTGCGGTTGTTTGTAAATTTTGCAATGTTTATGATTTGCCTTCAAAAATTTACTGCCGCAAAATTTTCAAGTGGGTGTGTGTGTGTGCGTGTGTGGGCAACGGAACTTCCGGCCGAAACGCCCGACAGCAACGAAAATTCACAAAATCAATCTACAAATATGTGCATACACATGTATATATGCACACACACATGCGCATATTTGGCAAGCTAGCGAATTTACGCTCTTGCGGCTGCCGCCTGGCAAATTTTGCGTTACCCAAAATGTTCAATTAATTGAAATAGTTTGGCTCTATCTTCTTATTTGCTCATATTTGGACTTGTTTGGGTTCCTGCTGCTGCCACAGCCACTTGCTGTTATTCAAATATGTGTTCCGAGTGTGTATGTGTGTGAGCAGGAAGCAGCAGTTGCTAGCAAATATTACGCATTATTAAATTGTTTAATCTATTTTTGAGATTATAATTATTTTAATATCAAAAATTCCCCCGCGATTAACGAGCAGATATTTTTGCTTGTTTATTTGCTGCGTAAATATTTTGATTATTATTTCAGGCAAAACATGCCAAAACCAGGGGGTTTTATGAGGCAATACCTTAAGCTGTGCGCATATAGAAAGGTCTTCATAGCAATTGACCGAGGTCTGACTGAACTGCTAAACTAAAACTGCCATATTGGGAAACGGCAAAGTCGCGGCTTGATATACGTTTTTTGTGACTTTAAATCTTAACTACTATCTAAAACTATCTTAGTTTTCATAATTATAATTCGGTAACTATCTTTGCGTTATCAAATAAAATACTTTGAGCTGAGAACTGATAAGATAGGATAGATAAATGAGGATTGCACCGCCACCTTGTCTGTTGTGGCCTCTCCTAAGTCACAAAGAGTCACCTAGCTCCAGCATGTCTATAAAGTCCAATATACTGCTAGGTGCTAGTGGAGTGATGTCCTTATTTGGAAATATGAATCCCAGAACCATTATCCTGAGTCTGAAGACTGCTATTAAGGCAATTAGCAGGTGTTCTGGAGTTTCAGGCTCCCTTCCGTAGAACCGGCACCGCGATGAAGGGTTCAGGTCCTACCATATTAGTGGATGCTGCGGAGCGGGCGATCTCAACAGCCAGTTCATTCCCGTCTATACCTTTGTGACCGGGCACGCAGATGAGGTGCACTTGGTTACGTTCCCCTTGGCTATTCAGCCGTTCTCTATACTAAAAACTGATGCTGCTAGATCTTTTTTAAGGGATGTCTTGAAGGACTGTCATTACCGTAGAAGCTGCCTGGGCAGTCTAAAGATATATAAATACATATTTTTCTTCCACATAGTGCGTAGGTAAAAGATAGGGCAACAAGCGGCAATCAAAAATAAAACCGAAAGTCAAAGATTGACAGCTTTGTAACTGAAAAACTTCAGTCAAACTTAGGCGACATTTACAAAATTTAGTTATTTGGCAAACTTTTTAATTTAGAGTTATTTAAACCATTGAAGTCATTGACTGGGAAGTCCTCTAGTGCCTTCTGCGGGTATCTTTTAATGGCATCAAGAACAGAAAAAAGTCGCAGGGAGATAAATTTGGCTAATGCGACCACTGAGCGATGATTCTCGTTTCATTTTCAGTCACAATGACAATAACGATCTAATGTGAATTTTATATTCATAAGCCCACGTCGCGTCACAAATAATTTGACGAATTTGGAGTTCTCACCAGCTTCCAGCAGCTCATTTGCGACTCGCCGTCGCTTTTGCTAAAGGTTCAGGTCTTTTGGTATGACTACAGTATTTACCCGCATCATACCCACAACATTAACCAAAATATGGTGAGTCGGGATGTTGGGTCTTCTGCTAACTCTCTGATGCCAGAAATGTTTCTTTAACTTTTTCGATATTATCGTGATAAGAGAAATGGACAACTCGTCTGAGGTAAGTGTACGACCACTTGACAACCTTGCTGCAAAGCATGCCACTCAAAGTCTTTTGTTGGTGAGTTAGTAATAAAGAAGACTTTCCAAAATACTTTTGTAATATTTTCAATGGTTCCTTAGCGTGATTCTATTGGAAACCCAAAATTTTAAACAAACTCGGTATTCAGTGGTAAAAACTACCGGACAAACGGTTTTCTGGAGACTTTTGGTCCATTTGGCAAAGAGCTATAATGAGGCCCTTCCATTTATTGCCATAATGTGCTAGCCATTTAATTTGATTCTTAGATACCCAAATGACGTTCAATATATTTCTTGTTTCTGGTACATATCATGGTTAGATTTGGTCGGGCTTTCCGTGTGCTGCCTTGTGGATTCCAGTCTCTACAGTTCCGCATGTTTGTGTCTGGATCTCGTCTCGGGACATGTCCAAGCCAGTCACATAATATTTTGAGAATTTCCATTAGGTTGGTTTATTCGTGACGCAGACCGTTTTAGAGACGGTGACTGCCCGGGCAAATATTGTGAAGACATTGGTTTCTGAAAACTTGCAACTTTTAAAGACGAAACGAGATATAATTTCTATATACATATTTTAATTTATTTAAAAAGTAACTTTCATTGATAAGTAAAATACCATATTACAACAAAATTGAGCACACGAGTTTCCATATAATCATTACTGTAAAATAAAGAACAAAAACCAAAACAAAAAAAAAAAATAAAAACAATAAAAAACGATGTAAAAAGTGCATTAAGGTCAAAGCTTACAGTTATTATTACTTTTTCCGTTTTTGCAAAGCAGCGAGGGAGTAAGAATAATAAGAAAGCAAACAATTTAACACTAAAAACAGAATGGAACTGCGAGAACAAAGTGCAAGCGACACAATGCCCCTCATTTTACATGAAACCACAACAACTTGGCCTGCAGAATTTGGCGTCACAACCAGCATACACGAGCACCAACACAGTAAAGCTGTATTTTCGAGGAAAAGAGGGTCTAGCAAGGGCGAGTATAGACGGCGACAGCAAGCGGCACGTGACAGGCGCGCACAGTGAGAAATATTGAAAATACGAGAACAGTTTGAAAGGTCAGTAAATCAGAAGATTTACGATACGAATTTAAGGAATAATTTGAGCTGAAAGCAGGGTACGTTCACCAAAAGGGTTGAGCTCACAGTTGAGTATATGTAACTGAGACGGACTCGGATGTTTGTATGAATAGGAAAGTGTCTCTCTGACAGCTTTTTTCTTTTGGAGAATGGAGCCATGTTAAGCCGATATTATTCGGATTTCGTCCTTGTTGTTCTAACGCTTATCTAGTCCCCTTTAGGATGGTAAGGATCAGAAAAATTGTCATCGAGGTCATTCAATGGTAGGCAGAGTAAACGTGTTGTTTCGACGGGGTCAGACCAAAGAAAGAGGGGCGTCAGAAGTGTAGAGTTAGTAGGGCATATAAAGAGGTGGTTAGTGTCATAGGGGGACTCGTTGTGCGCTGAACATATGTTCGACATGTCAAGGTCGATTCTGGATAAGTGGGAACCTGCTACAGTATCCAGAACAAAGCTGGGAAAGAGTCACACTCGATGATTACGGCAACTCGAGCATGCCGTCTGTAATGGCTGGCAGTTTGGTTCCAAGTATGTCATTCGCTGAGAGGGAGTCGGTGAATTTGTTAATGGCTCCACTGTAAATGGTAGTCAGTGCATGCCTGAAGTTTGTTGAGTCTGAAGTCTGGTCGGCGTTTTGTTTTATGTCGTCGATGTAGTCGAGAAAGGACCTCTTGATGCTCCTAGGAGACGGTTTCGCTAAAAGCAGGTGAGTACAGGGATGAATTCTAGGGAAGCACCTCAGCAGAAACTCCTTAACTGAGAGCATACGAGCTTCACTGCACAGGTGTTCAATAGGAGATATCAGGAAGGATTTCGTTGTAGTTCTGAGCGTAGTGTTCTGAGATGTCTGTAACTTCCTCGTCTGCATTTTACTGCATCCAGGCGACTATCTTGGCGCGGTGTAGTTAAGGACCGGCTGGCGGATTGCCTTGTATGTCACCAACAACGTTTCTGTGATTTTCCCTATGTGCTGCTGGCTAGTGACTTGAGGATTTTTTCTTTGCGGCTTTGTACTTTGGCAATAATCGCGGTCGTGTAAGGAGAGAAGTAAAATGAAAGCTATAAAGCATCTACGATGAGTTCAGAGGACGTGTTCCGGAGTTCTAACCGGAGACAGAGATCAAACCGGGGATCTAACCGAAACACGTCCACAGAACTCTCCGTAGATGCTTTATAGCTTTCACATGCGAAAAAGCACAAAGAAAAGCTTTCGAATTTAAATTTTTTATTCATCTAGGCTCTTCTAGTTGCTATTATTGTGTGTTCCATTCTTTGAAATGATTGAGGTTATATCAGGAATTAGGTTAGAATGTCATTGGAAATATGAAAACTTTTCAACTCGGTGCTAAATTTTCTAAGTAATAAGTATTACAAAGCTTTTTAATTAAAAATATTTGTTATGTGACTGACTCATTGATCCGTCCCTGTCTTTTTCATATGTACTTAGAGGTGAGAGGCTTATATGTATGTATATACAAGAATGTTGGTACTTTGCTTCCAGAAGTTTACTCAATCAATGAAAAGCAAACAAAAAGCGCCACGAAGCCGTTATAAAGTCAAGCAAACCGTTATGAAAATGTAATTTAAATATTCCAAGAAAATATTTAGTTTACGAGTGGGAAAATATAAATTATGGATGGCTTAAAACCATGGCAAATGTATTAGACGCCCACCCTTTTCATGAGAATGTATTTTACTAATATTTTAAGTCTAAAATTTATATCGATGCATAGAACAAACATGCACGAGCACAAAAGTGTATATAATATCCGAGAGCTAGCATACACT
The DNA here is from genome assembly GCA_037783105.1 of Bactrocera zonata. Taxonomy (NCBI): domain Eukaryota; kingdom Metazoa; phylum Arthropoda; class Insecta; order Diptera; family Tephritidae; genus Bactrocera; species Bactrocera zonata. Next base: position 1,187,682 of record JBAWJQ010005835.1, on the reverse strand, counting down.
TCAAGCGTTCTTTGTGCTGCATTCCCGGAAATTTCACTTCAATGCCTAAGCGCTGTGTGCCCCGGCGCACTAATACAAACGCAAATACTCACACTAATACAAAACACTCAATAGCTTAGCACAGCTAGGCTTAGTAAAAAATGCACATGGCAATAAAGGAGAATGTGAAAACAAAAAAAAAAAAAAAAAAACAAGAAAATCGTCGAGGAATGACCGTTAACGCGGAGCATAAAAATCAAATCGTCCGGATGCCAATGATAAAAGTGGCAGAGAAAAATGGAATGCTGCGAAAATGATATTGGAAAAAATTGGAATCAATGTGGAAAGGCATGACAATGTCAATATAGGAGCTTAAGCGCCTGCAGGTATGCAACGAACGTATGTAGTTACTGCGATGACATACACACGTGCGCTTTTCGAGTTGCTCGGTTTTTTGTTTCATATTTTAGCATTCGCGCAGCATGCTTCACTCTGTTTAATTAACTTTGCTTTGCTTTAATTGCATGGCAACGGCGCTTAATAAACTCACGTACTTTTTCGCACCGGCATGCCGTGATTTTCCACGTGTTTTCAAGGAATTTCAACCGAACACTGCTTTACATAAGTATTTGCTGGTGTTCAGGTCATGTTACCTTTTGCATTTTAATGTTTTTTAAGCCTTGAAATTCTGATTTTAATTTGTTTCGTGTGCTTTAAACTTTTTTTTTATTTTTTTCTATTTTTTTTTGTTTCGTTTACGAGAAATCAAAGATCTGTGATACAACTAAAAAACACGGTTTTAATACAAACTGCGTTATCTTGCTACAGAGAGATAAATTAGTACGAATATTAGGTGAATGGAGAAGAAAGTTGCTTATTTTTGTCAAAAGTTTCCCGAAAAAAGGAAGGTAACAGATACATAGGTTACCTTTCATATTTTAGTGTTGCAATTTGGCAACTCTTAACCTTTGTAAAGTTTGATATTTTTGTTGTTAAACATACTCAGAACATTTTGACATACGACCGCTATTTATTTAGTTTACAGTAACTTTAAATATTCATCTCGGTCAAAAAATGGAATTAAATCAAGAGATTTTAAGCTCCATCACGGACTAGATGGTACTATATAGTCAATTGAGATCGTAGTGGGATTTCGGGAAGATCGTCCAAAATCAGTTGTTGTCTCGGAACCTATTGATGCTGTGCGCAGATTGATATTGCCAGATCGCCATGTAAACTATCATTAGATAGAGACAATTATAGGCATTAGTGGGACCAGCATGGATTCGATACTACATGAAGATTTGGGTGCACAAAAATTTGTTTTCGTTGGATCCCGCACAACTTGTCAATCCTTCAAAAAAAGACTCGTGTAGATTGGTCTAGAGGAGGTTTAAAAAATACGACAGCAGTGCTTGGAAACACGTCTATGACAACGTGACAGGTGATGCGTATGAATCCGAAAATAAACAGTAGTAGACTGCATGGGTGTTTCAAAATGAACCGAATCTAACAAAGGTTGATCGCGCAAGAAGCACTTCCAAGCAAATGGTTGGCTGTTTTTTTAGGAAAACCTGGACATGTGGTATTCATACTAATAGAACGACGCAGAACAGTAAATTCTGAGTGCCATCTGACATTTGTTGTCTTTCAAGAAATCGGGAAAATCTACCGCCGAAAACGGTTTACTCTTCATTACGACAATGCGAGTTCTCAAACCATCGACTGAAACAAATGCATTTTTGAGCACTTAAAACATCGATTTGATGAGCCATATATGTAGTTCTAACTTGGGATCGAATGACTTCTTCACATTCCCGTACGAAAACAAAAACAAATAGTTTAAAGAGACACTTGATGCATGAAGTCTGTTTTGAAGATACTGTATAATATTTGATTTGTTCTCTAATCACGAAACATTAAAGTGAGCCTACGTATATGGTTCTTCGCTAACCAAAAATTAAAAGGTATAGAAGTATAGACTCTACAGTCTACTCTAGAGAATTTAATTTGTGAATTAAAGAAGGCGAAGAGTTTAGGTTTTATTCAGTCTGAGAAAAGACTGAGATAAGACTTAGTCCGTGTAGAGACCTTTCTCTCAAACAGAACATAGTTTACATATGACAAAGTCAAAATCATGGCCGAAGATTTAAGAAAAACATTTAACTAGCAGACGAAATTCTCTAATAAGTGTCCAAAATCGCTTTATCGCTTCCCGTCAAATTTAATACATTTCGTATTCGCTGTTAGATTCACTAAAATGTACTTAAAAGGAGCTCTATATCTTAGGGTGTTACAGAAAAAAACATTTTGAGCTTTAATCCTTTCAACATTTTTTTTTTTCGAAGAAAAGTAGTCATTGAAAATCGAGTTTAAAAAATCCATTCAGTCCATCACTTAGATAAAAATTACGAAAAATGCGTGACTTCTAATCGATCGTTGGTTTCAACAACGTTACCAGATTGTACAAATTTAAGCCAAACCCAAATGTTAGAGAAATGTTTTTGGGTAGTGTACTTTGTTACGTGCACAAGAGTGGTCATGTTTTTAGGTGAAGGTCGCAAAGTCGTGCCCTCATGAGAGTCGTCCTGCCGAACTTTGTTAACAACGACAGCATCGAATAAGTTGTGTTAGCATCAGAGATATAGTAGAGTATTTTACAACAGCTTTTATGGATCGCCTCAACACATTTTGATTAATGTTTTGGGTATGAAGCGGTTAACCAAATACCAAAATTCATACCAAAACCAAATTTTTTGCAAAAAAAAGGCTCTGAAAGCCATACCAACTGAGGCTTTTGGACTAAGGTTGGCATTCATGGCAGAGATATAACAGAGCTTATGGATCTATCCAACACATTTTGGTTAATGTTTTGGGTATGAAGTGGGTAACTGGAGTGGGTAAAACCAAAAGATTAAAATACTCGAAGTTTTTTTGCTTTACAATCCGGGTCAGATATGATCAGATAGTAAAACTGTTATAAAAACGCGTTCGTTGAACATCGTTTTCAATTAAAACGGTACATATAGACAAACATCTCTATGTAATTCTGTCAGTTAGCGAACATTTCAAAATAACTTGCCGACATTATCATTGCAAAAATCGCTGCTCTACTGCAGTTATGCGCAGCAAACGGGAAATTAAATCATGTCAATCGGCAATCAACACCATCGGAGTCGTTCAACTAGACACCATGAAAGCAACCGCAAACATTCGACAATGACTTAATTACGTACAAACGAAGTCACTGCGCAGAAAAAACTAACTTAAAACAGTTGAGCGGAATTCGAGCAACATTCCACGCATACTTACGAATATGTACATATATATGTGTGTATGTATGCATATATATGTATATGTATGTATGCAAGTGTATGCTTACATGCAATGAGTGAGGAAGTCTTTAAGACGCATACCACGCGAGCAGGAAATGTTGCAGCGCCATGCCTCGCATGCTATCCTTAGTCAATTGTTCAGATACTTATATATATATATACATATGTATATATGAATTCATCTGTCTTTATGTGTTTGTTTATAAATCTATCGCAGCATTATCGATGCCGGCGCAGTCACTTGGTTTGAAACTTTATAATGTCTGCAATTAGTTTTAAATGAGCGACAAAACGAGTTCGACTTAAAAGCCACAAAAATGCAATTTCCCGGCAATTGCATAACTTTTCATGCTGCGACGTTGGAAATGGCATAATAATGGCTAAACAACAACAACAACAGCAACAAAAACAACACATTAATGCCAATATTGGTTTTGTGTAAGTAGATCATAGCAGTAAGTTTGCTTAGAGTTAAATGGTCTTACATAAATGTCTTCATGGAGTAAATAGTCTGCTTGCAGGCGACTGCAGGTAGCGACCCAGTAGGAAAATGTTCTTTGAGCGAGATTCTTCCAAAGTATATAGCTGTACCGACAGTTGAAGAGGGAAGCGAGACGCATTTGCATACAGAAAAAGAGAGCGGCCGAAATGGGTGACTATGAAGAGCTTGACAAGCTGGCCGACAGGGGTAATGCTCGAAAATTCTACAAAAAGATGCGTCGACTAAAAGAAGGTTTCAAGACCGGAGCAAACTATTGTAGAACCGCCAAAGGTGATCTAGCAACTGATGCCCAAAGCATACTGAAATTATGGAGGGAACACTTCTTCAGCTTGCTCAATGGCAGTGAAAATATAACGCCAGGAAAAGGCGAATCCGATTCCTCAATCCATGACGATAGAGCAGACGTTCCCTGTCCCGACCATGAAGAAGTTCGAATAGCCATTACCCGTCTGAAGAACAACAAAGCGGTGGGGTCCGATGGATTGCGGCCGAGCTATTTAATTATGGCGGTGAAGAACTGATAAAGACCATGCATCAGATTCTTTATAGAATATGGTTGTACGGACGCATGCCCGATGATTGAAATTTAAGTGTGCTCTGCCCAATCCATAAAAAGGTAGACCCCACAATCTCCGCTAACTACCGTGGGATAAGCCTCCTCAACATCGCATATAAGGTTCTATCGAGCGTATTGTGTGAAAGATTAAAGCCCACCGTCAACAAACTGATTGGACCTTATCAGTGTGGCTTTAGACCTGGCAAATCAACAACCGACCAGATATTCACCATGCGCCAAATCTTGGAAAAGACCCGTGAAAGGAGAATCGACACACACCACCTCTTCGTCGATTTCAAAGCTGCTTCGGACATCACGAAAAGGAGCTGCCTCTATGTCGCGATGTCTGAATTTGATATTCCCGCAAAACTAATACGGCTGTGTAAACTGACGCTGAGCAATACCAAAACCTCCATCAGGATCGAGAAGGACGTCTTCGAGCCGTTCGATACCAAACGAGGCTTCAGACAAGACGTCTCCTTATTGTGCGACTTCTTGAATCTACTGGAAAAAATAATTCGAGCTGCAGAGCTAAATAGAGAACGAAGGAAATGGGTTTTGTCGTGAACGAGGCAAGACGAAATATCTCCTGTCGTCAGACAAACAGTCGTCGTACACGCGACTTGGCTCCCACGACACTGTTGACAGTCATAACTTCGAAGTCGTAGATAACTGCGTCTATCTTGGAACCAGCATTAACACCAACAACCACTTGACGGAACAGGTGCTATGTCGGACTGAGTAGGCAATTGAGAAGTAAAATCTAAGACCAAGCTCTACAAGTCACCCGTCTGCTATAAGGTGCAGAGGCGTGGAAGAAGACAACATTTGATGAGTCGGAGTAACAACTTTTTGTGAAAAAGGATGAGCTGTACAAGTTATACGACAGCATTGACATAGCTTAGTAGATACAGAAACAGCGGCTACAATGGCTAGGTAATGTCGTTCGAATGGACGAAAACACTCCAGCTCTGAGAGTTTTCGAGGCAGTACCGGCCAGGGGAAGCAGAGGAAGAGGAAGACCTCACCTCCGTTGGAAAAGACCAGGTGGAGAAGGACCTGGTTACACTTGAAATTTCCGACTGGTTCCAAACAGCGAAAAAAAGATATAAAGAAAAAAAAAACAAAATGTGCAGTATTATGAAGCTTTGTTTTCAAAACAATCTTTCGAGTAATTTGTGAGACGACCTCGACTGTAGAGTAAACTTCGTAGAAATATTTCATTGAAGATATGCCAGGCAAACCAGGATGCTATAAAAGTGGATATAAACACTTTCAAAGGAAGTTTCGGATTAGGCGGGAAGCTTAAGCTTCTGCAAAAATATATGGTAGAAATTATGTCTAGGACCGCTACATGTATTAGAACTAATAAAATGCATTTTATTTGACTCCTCGGCCGAAAAAAACTTACAAACCAGCCATCTTGAGTGGAAAATATTTTTATTTCGAATGTAGTATTATTTCTTAACATTATTTTGAAGAATGTCGCTCTAAATTCCTACAGGGCACCACCTTATAACTGTGCGTGCATTTTACTACAGAGACTTGATCAAACATTTATTTTCCCATCAATTTAACTAATCGAAAGTTTTGCGTGTTTGTGGTAAATTTTCTCAGGCAAATCTAACGGTATACCGACATATATGGCAACCGATTGTATGACATAATAAGCGCTACCAAAAACAAAGCGTTTGATACTGCCTCTAACACGGTAACGGTTAGTTCATTTGCTATGTAAATCACATGCAAATTGAGAAGAGATAAGAAAGTGATAATATTATTTATGGGTTAGATAGTCAATATGACGATGAGCAAATGGGTTGGGGAAACCAGAAAACGATTGTAATAAAATAAAATAAAAAAAGTTGTGGTTATAAAGAGGTTATACTTGTAGGTATGTATAAAAAAAATTTCATGAAAAAAAAATATATTTTAATGTAATTATCACATGAGGATTTGTTTTTTATTATAATTTTACGTCAATAAATTTTTTTTAAATAAATTTTCCACTATTTTTACTGACGTTTAAATAAAAAATAAAACTCGTGATATGAAAGACGTCACTTAAATAAAACAGCTGTCAAAGTAATTATAATATTACAAAATATTGCATAAATTACCTTAGCAAATGTAGCAAATTAAATGTAGAATTTATTACCTGAAAAGAGAAGAGAAAAAACAATTATTTTAATTATGACGTCAAAGGAATAACGGCCGGTTACAAACTTCAGTTATGAATGCTAAATGACATAATGACGTTAAGCAAATGCAAATGTCATTGCCAGCTGTAATGTATACAACTCTACAAATGCAAATTGCCATATGGAAGGCGACGCTGTGTAATTGAGCGACCTCGGTCCAGCGCAGCCCAGCGTTGCATTAGCAGATGTCAGCAGCAGAATGACAAATGAGACAGACAGGGTTGATGCTATGAAAACGCCGGCCATCAACAGAGCAGGTGCAACGGCAAAAAGGCTTAGTAAAAAAGAAGTAAAAAAAAAAACAGTAAAAAAGAAGTAAAAAAAAAACAGTAAAAAAGGTAAAAACCAGTAAAAAAAAAATAAATAAAAATTATGAAAATCGCAAGGAAAATCTAAAAAATTGGCAAAAATTTCACTGCACTCTAATAAATGAAGTGAGTTTGCTCTCACTGTGTTTTTGTTTCTTGTTTTCTGTACTATTTGTTTTTATGTTGCAGCTGCAAAAGTAAATTGGGGCAATTGTATTTTCCCATCGCTGTACGTGACTGACTGCAGAGCGCCGCAAAAACATTGAAAATAGGCAACTGGGCAAACGTTGGCACAAAAAGTGGCAAGAAACGAAAAACCAATAAAACTAAAAAAAGCGTACGAAGTGAGGAAATAAAAAAATCTATGACAAATGCTAAAAACAAACAGTAGAAATGGGGAATAAGCGGTGTGTTGCAGTTTTTAGTGAATTTCCCTAGCGGTAATTTGTCAAAACATTGCTATAGCTAGCGGGTTTTCGCCGAACACCTGTGCGAAATTTCGCACGAAAATTCTAAAAACAAAAAGAGTGAAGTTTGCAGCTGGCTGTGGCGCCAATTTGGAACTGGATATGCTGATATTTTGCTGTTTTATTTTTACAAAGTTTAATGAATAAATAATATTAATAAACGAATTGGCAAATATTCCCCCGAGGTAATACAATTTTTTGAATGGAAAATTGATGGGAAATTAACCCTTATATGGGTTAACTGAAAATTTTCTGTTGTCAGATTCTAATAACTTTTTGATAACTGAAAAAGGAAAAGGAAAATTTAAGAATTTCGAATTTAAGAATTCCACATTCCATAGAAATCAAGATGAACCCAGAAACCAACCCGATTCTACACCAAAACTGCTAAAACCCGAAGATATGCATGAAGCGCGCAACTTCAGTTTGGGGAACAAGAAAAAATCACACGACGCCAAATCTGACTCAATTCGTTCACAATAACGGCTCAATGCGATGCTGCTTTATCATTGTGTAAAATCTATGAATTGTCCTTCCCCTATTCCGGCTGTTTTCGGCGGATGTTCTTACGCAAACGCCTCAAAACCGCCAAATAGAACTCCCTATTGACCTCCTTATTGAACATCCGGAATAAATTTATGATGCGCCAAACCACGAAAATCGGAAAAAAATTATGACCTTAATTTTTGAGCGGCTTTGGACTGTTTTTCTTTTTTTTGTTTCAGCTTGTGTTCCCATCCATTCCGAAGATTATTGACTCGTTTAGATGTCAAAGCCATAAACCCATTTCTCATCGGCAGTTATAATGCCCCCCATGAATTTGGGATCGGAGTTGATCAAGAACGTCCAAAGAGATCTTACTACAGCACTCTTTTTGCAAAAAAATCTACTTTATCGCGACGAGTCAAGCAAGAACGCTTTTCATACCCAAAATATTTACCAAAATCATTCGAACGGACTCGCGAGAGATGTCGTGCTCTCTTGTCATCTCTCTAACACTTGCCTGACGATTTTCAAGCACCATACTTTTTTAATATTTTTATCGGTTGAAGAGGTTGAAATTCGTCCAGAACGAGGCATTTTTCCAACGATCTCTCCACCGTCTTTGAAGGTTTTGTACGACTCCTAGGATTGTGTTTTTGATAAAACAGAATCAGCGTAAGCCTTTTCCAACATTAGCAATGATCCCGCACACGAAATTTGGTTAGAAATACAAAATTTGAGACAAATTCTATCTTCGATATTTTTATCCATTGTAAATCTGTCTCCGACTTTTTTTTGTGATACAAACATCGTTGAAAACTTAATATACTTGATATACCCTGTGTGAGATGTAATTATATCCAGATGCCTCTAAATATTTTACGCCCTATTTTTAATAGACGAAATTGCGAACTCATTTCACCCACTTTTTTAACGGGACTATATACCTTAAAGTCGCTCAGGCCTGCAGGGATCAGATATGATCATATTCTCCTATTATATAATCCTATTTTCGGTACAAATTCTAGAAGGTACGGACTTTAACAGAAAAGTATTGAACAAGGCTGTCATATATCTTGCTGGGTATTATTTCGACAGCTCTACTAAAGTTTTGAGTGTTCTGTTGAGAAGTTGGGTAAACTGTTGCCATTCAGAACTACATTCTCAGTTAAGTACACCTTCTGTGGTCCGGTTTAGGCCATTTACGAGTATATAAATAGAACATAACACTTATAAGAGATAACTTTTAGTAGAAAAATAGTTTTTAACAAATTGAAAATTGATAATCCGATTATATTAAGCATGAAACATGATTTTCTATTACACTAATACCTCAGTCAGTGGATTTTAAGCATAACTATGTATTGTATGTATTTAAAAACATCCATTACACGAAAGAATCTTCATTACTCCTTAAACACATTCATCATTGTGTTTACACTTAATTTCATTGTAATTTTAGTCCTGTATTTAACTTAATTAATAGCGCAATGCGTCTTCCAACAGCGCACGCACACGTATACACACAGTTAGCTGTGTCTGCTGAAAGTCTCATAATCATTGCACAGAAAAAGTGTGTTTACTATTTGTCTGGTCGTGTAAGTGGCGAGTCATTGCAGAAGGCATTTGCCGAATATATCAAATGCTGTCGCACATAATTAAGACATACAACGCCAATTCAGCGCAAATACAGACTAAATTAAATCCAATGGATAAATGACAGAGTAAACATAACAAATGAATTTGACCCCGAGGCCAATGAACAGGTCGGCAGTGGTTATCATACGGCGAGTAAGTAAATATTTACTGAACGGAAATATATATACTGTGACCAAAAAATAAGGTGACATTTGAATTTAAACTGCGCGCGTTGAAGGATTTGGAGAATTATTTTTTTTTTTAGGTTAGTAGTACTGTCAATCACATTTATGTCAAATTTCATGTCAAAATATTCATTAGTGTTTGAGATACGTGTCGTTTTGTGAGCTGCTAAAAGTGAGTTTTTCGTTTTCTGCGATGTCGAAATTTGTTGAGCAAAGAATTTGCATTAAATTTTGTTTACGGAATCAATTTTCTGCTGCGGATACGTTGAGGATGGTGCAGAAAGCCTTTGGTGATGAAGGTATGTCTAAAAAAATGTTTACAAGTGGTATAGTGAGTTCCAAGCCGGCCGTGAACGTGTCGAAGATGAAGAGCGTCCAGGGCGACCATCAACCTCAACCGACGAAGCTTACGTTCAACAAATCAAAGATTTGGTGTTAAAAACCGTCGATTAACAATTATTGACCTTGCTGATGAAGTTGGCATATCGAAAAGCTCAGCCAATACCATTTTGAAGGATGTTTCGGGCCTCAAGCGCGTCAAATCTCGACTGGTACCGAAAGCACTGAATTTTTTGGAAAAAGGGCGTCGCGTTGAAGTGTGTGAAACGATGCTTTCCGACTATCAAGGTGTCATGAAATGCATTATAACTGGCGATGAGACTTGGATCTATGCTTACGACACCGAAACAACCGATCAATCGAGCGAATATCGTGCCAAAAGAGAGTCGAGACGAAAAAATCGCGCCACAGTCCTTCAAAAATCAAGGTCGTGTTGACTGTTTTCTTCGATTATCGTGGTGTTGTGCATTATGGATTCCTTCCAACCGGTCAAACAGTCAACAAGGAATATTATTTGAACGTTATGCGTCGTTTGCGTAACGCTATTCACCTAAAAAGGCCGGAATTGTGGAAAGACAATTCTTGGTTTTTACACCACGATAATGCACCACCCCATACTGCCCTCGTAATTCGTGATCATTTCGCCAAAAACACAACCCATATCGTTCCGCAACCACCGTATTCACCTGATCTGGCGCCGTGCGACTTCTGGGAGTTCACCAAGCTCAAAAGACCGCTCCGGGGACACCGTTTTTATACGATAGAGGAGATTCAAGCCGCAGAGAAGTCGGAACTGAGGGCCATCCCGGAAAGTGGCTAAAATCAGTGTTTCGAAGATTGGAAAATCCGTTGGCATAAGTGCATTTCATCGGGAGGGGGTTACTTTGAAGGGGATGAAATTGATTTGGAAGAACAAATAAAGAATTTTCAAAATAAATCCAATGTCACCTTATTTTTGGGCACAGTAGTCTTTCTAAGAACTCATCAAGATGGCTGAAGCTGTGAGACTCGAGCAGTCTTTCGGCCTTGATACCTCGATTTCTTAGAAGCAACTTCGATAATTTACATATGGTAAGACTTTTAATTTTACAACGTTAACGCCGATAGTCTAAAGATCTGTTAAGTTTTCTACGATTAGCGAGAGGAGAAGAAGTCGCTAGATCTCTTGCATTTATTTCTAGCCTGAACCTTCTTACGGCGACTCAAGTCCCATTAGTTGAACATCATTGCGCGCCACTTTGGCCAGCCTAGTATTTAATTGCAAGAATACAATGGAATTTCAAATTATCGTATTCCAATGTCGGTAAGCCTCAACAACTCATAAGCTTTAAATCTTCTGTCAAGCCGCCCTGGAACTAGTAAGAGAATCATATTTTTTCTAGGCAAAACTATCAAAATCCCTAGACCAGTGATTCTAACGAAGATAGGAGAACAAAATTGGACACTGGGTGTAGCATCGCCCACCTTGCCCATCTTCTTCCAAACTTGATGCATTTGATACCGAAATCGGGCTACGACCACACCTGCATGCTTTGTTTCATAATTTTTAAATCGATCTGATTCAATGATCAATGCAAATTTGTAAGCACCAGATATTGAATAATTACACCTCAGTGACCCATGTCGGACTTTATACCAGAAATATCGCTCACTGGTTTAAATATATCAATGAATGTAAGGTAGCATTGTTTTGAATCGGTTCTTAGGTCCCACAAAAGGAGTTATCTTAATGAAACTCAAACATAATATCTTTCTAATAACTGTAAATCCTTGTGAAGTCGGCGTAGACTTTATACCAAACATAGTGATTGCCGCTTATTTTATTGTTTTTTCGTCATATACTCGATATTTTAAATTTAGCCTCTTTGATTGAGTTTTTATCACATATAGCCAATTTGAATTAATTAGGTTGAGGGAAACCCATGCACTGTGTATATGATGATCTCGACGGAAGCATAGTAAAGACAATTAAAACCCGATACAACGAGCTAACTGGGTGCAAGACTGCAAAAGTAATGTGCCAAACTGCAGATCGGTAGTACACAAAATTCCTATTGTTAATCGACAGAAGAGACTATCGGAAAATGATCACAATACTAACTGGTCACATTCTGGTGGTGACACGCGACCGAAAATGGAGCTGACAGATCGAGAAGACTGCTGGAAATATCTAGAGCAGGGCACCAAGGAAACAATGATGTTTCTCTTGTACACTTGTTCTGCATGGGCAAGACTACACTGTAAGCATCTGGCGTCCCCACGGTATAATACACTGGAACAGATATCGATAGTGAGATTGCAGGGTCTGTTAAAATTCACGTCAAGCGCAGGCATTCTAAAGGATGACTACTTCTCTTTGACCTAGTAACTGAACTCCATCTGGTATTACAAAGGACTAAAACTGGTCTATGCGTGGCTTATTCGCCTACCAGATTAACCAAGCCTAACCTAACCTAAATAGGTGCATTTTATGACAAATATCTCGGACAAGAGGCAAAATTGAGTACGAAAACTAAGTTAATTAGATATCAAAGATAATTGTACGAGTAATACATTCAATGTGTTGAATAAATGTTGAATTCTTACTCAACTTTTTGTAGTTCAAAGTTTTCTCAACACCTAAAAACATTTTCTCGACTTTGATACTTAGAAGGGACGAGGGTATAAAATGTTCGGTTGCAGCCGAACTTAGCCCTCTTTTACTTGTTTATAATTAATATTTGCAATTCTGATATCGAAACCACCTCCTTACACTATCTATCATTGTTATCAATATAAAATTTTTCCCTGATGAGCAAAATTTCCAATTACGATATAGGTTTGTAGGTAAATATATATATACAATGGTAAATATATACACTAAATACATATGTATGTAGGGGAGAAATTCTATGGAACAAAATAATTGACCTTGAATGGAAAGAATGAATGTTGTAATCAATAGACAGCGCGATATGTGCAAAAAAAGATATCAAATAATGAAATATGAGCCAGCATTGGTAGTCAGTCAGTCAGTCAGCACATTACAATGATCAATCACGATAGATGGTGAGTTGCGGGGATGGCATGCACGGTATGTGGTAGTAATGAAGAAATTCGCAGCAAACAAAGAGACCATGGAAAACACCTGCAATACACACACATATGTACGAGTAGGGTATACGCAAGCAATTAATGTATAGAAATTCAATAGATGGGCGGTGAAAAGCAAAAAATATCAAATGTGGAAATTGCTAATGGTGCAGGTATTATATATATGTACATAATATATGTATATAGGTATACATATACATATGTGCATCTATGTATATATTATAAATAAATGTCTCTGAATTAAAAATCCTATGAGTAGTGGCGGGTGAGGGCAGCAAATGGAAATTCTCGCACTTAATTAATTTAATTGGCAAATATTGAGTTAGCACAAGTCATAGTCATAGGCACTTAGAATGACATAAAATCAATTAAAAGTAGCAACACAGCGTTTTTAATTGCTTCTAATGGAAATGTGGCAGAATGCCGCTCACCTTGATATATATTATACAAAAATAGACTTTGATTTATCAGTTGAGATTTGCATGTGAGCCAGCCTACAACCTATGCACTCTTAACCTACTTCAAGAAAAAGTGAAAAATAATGAAAAAAAATAAAAATAAAAATAAAAAATAATGGAAAAAAATTACAAAAAAAAATGTTATAAAATAAAAACAACACTTTTGTGACTTCCACTTTATCACATTTATCAGCGCCAAGTTGACACAGAAGCAAAGGGCAAGAGTTAAGTAGAAAAATAAATAATAAAAACAAACACGGCGACAGGTTGCAAGCCGTTACCTGCTATAACCCTGCTTTGTTAAGAAAAAAAGGAGAAAAAAGAAAAAAGGAAAAAAGAAAAAAGGAAAAAAAAGATAAAAGAAAAAAATTAAAAAAAGGAAAAAACAGCAAAAGAAAAATAGAAAAAAGAAAATAATAAAAAAAGCAAGAAAACAGAAAAAAAAATGTTCATAAAAGTTTGCACTTTCAACCAATACTTTGACACTTCATTGCCAACAATGACAGTGCAAGCAGCAATGAAACCGACCCTTGGACGGACAGTTGATATGCAGCGGCTGTAGTAGCCGTTATTGACTGCCAATGAAGTGCAATTGTTGATGCACAAATGAAAATGTAAACAAAGAGTGGCAACTATGTATATACTTACATATATATTTGCTTACCTGCCACCCCCAACATAAAAAATACCCATACACCGAACATGTCAAAAGCTTGTCAACAAAGCGCGCTGACATTTGCTTATTTTATTTTTCTTGCTGTTATGTGCCAGAATGACAGTGTCAATTATTGTCAATAAGATAGCAAACTGTCATAATGCAAAGCCATGTCGACAATAGTACTTCAAAATCAGAAGCATGAAGTTGAAAAAATACTATGAAGCTAATAGTTTTCGTTCCCATTAATTTTGAAACGAAAAAGATATGTATAATATATCTGGAGATTGCGGCCTTGTCTTGGATAACATTGTACGACAAATTTCGCAGATATATCTTGTCAAATAAAATCGTTTTCCATATGAGGAGTGGATTTTGATCAGTTTTTTATGACAGCTAACGGGTGATCTAAGTGGAAGAACTTTTTTCAGTAGCCTATTTTCGGACAGATCACCCAAGAGTCGCGTGAAGCCGTCATGTTACAGGGTGCGATCGAAAAGTAATAGGACTGAGTCGAACAAATTAATTGAACCAATGCTTACAATTCTTTCAAAACTTTTAAAATAGATTCCTTCTGCGTCGATGCAGCGCTGACAGCGCGATTTCCAAGCTTTGAAGGCGTCACGGAAGTCATTCTCCGGAATAGCCTTGAGAGCCAAGGTCAAAGCTGCTTGGATCCTCTCTGCCATCTCAAATTGCTTGCTTTTCATCGGCCTTTTCAGAGGCAAGGAAGCATAAAAAAGTCCGGGGGACCACATCTGGGCTGTAGGGCGTTGAGGAAGCGTTGGGATGGCGGTCTTGGTTAGATAGCTGTTCACAAGAAAGGTGTGAGCCGGGGCATGGTCGTGGTGCAATTTCCAATCGGCTGCGATGTCTTGTCAGAACCGAATAACCCTTCGCTTGAGCCTCTTGAGGACTTCCATGTAAAACTTGGCGTTGACGGTTTGTCCAGGAGGAATAAATTCAGGAAGGACGATGCCTTTGATGTCAGAAAAGACAATGAGCATCGTTTTCGCTTTGGATTTGCTCATTCATCAGCGACCTCTTCCCGGCTCTCCAAAAAGGCCTGGTGTCAGCGAAACACGCCAAACTAAAGCAACATCTGGGTAAGCCTGCTTGGTCATTTCAAACATCTCTGTCGCAGATTTACTGAGTTTCACACAGAATTTAATCGCGTACCTCTGCCCTAACGAATGCTGCATTTTCGATTTGCACCACTGACAAAATCACGTCGCGCGAAAATGTTTGTCCTGATTCTCCAGGTGCTCGCGAGACAACTGACCAGCTGCTCGTTCGTTAGCTAGGACCGCCCTCTACCGAATCCAGTCGGTGCGCACACGCTCCGAAATATAGAAGCTTCGGAAGAAAATCAGTCCAATTACTTTAAGTACAAACCCTGTAT
The DNA here is from genome assembly GCA_037783105.1 of Bactrocera zonata. Taxonomy (NCBI): domain Eukaryota; kingdom Metazoa; phylum Arthropoda; class Insecta; order Diptera; family Tephritidae; genus Bactrocera; species Bactrocera zonata. Next base: position 1,172,081 of record JBAWJQ010005835.1, on the reverse strand, counting down.
GTTTCTTCAGTATAGTTTGGCAGGGAAAGATTTACGCCTAAACAACGTTCAACACTCTCCCCCATCCTGAGACCCAGCATTTATTATTGGATAATATTTTACATCGAGATCTTAACTGAAAGCGTACAAAATAAAGTTTGTTCAAGAACTGAAGCCACTAGACCTTCCCAAGCGACATCGCGTCGCTCTATAGGCTATCGAAATGTTCCAAAAAGATCCGAGATTTTCAAGCCAAATTTTGTTCAGCGATGAGGCCCGTTTATGGCTCAAGGGGTATATAAAAAGATAAGCTGATATTTCATACAGAAGAAAAACCCGTTTGGTGTGGTTTGTGGGGTGGTAGAATCATCGATCCATATTTGTTTAGAAGTTGAAGCTCGTGATCTCGGCGATATTTGGTTTCAAGAAGACGGCGCCACTCCACACACATTGCATCAATCAATGAATTTATTTAGAGAACACTTCGGTGAGACAATTGCAGTTAATCCTACTTCGATTCCGGTCTTGGTGGAAAACAGCACTAGTGTCATTTCTTTAAAAACAGGAAATTTCGAATCTTCAAATCCAAAAATATCCTTACATTTCAATAAAAGCAAATTCTGAAAAATTTTCTTCCACAAGGACATTTTATTCTCTCGAACAAAATCAAATTTTCCACTTAAGTATTTATAACGAATATTCAAATAATTCCATTAAAATCCATACAAAAATAAAATCCCACACAAAAAATTATGTATGTATTTCCAAATGACAGCTGTCAATTCGTGAATTGACACTTTCGTTGCTCAGCATTCTGGCTCGCTAAGGCATCAGGGACGCAACAACAAGCAGCTGAGCATAAATTAGACACGCAACATGATAAATGAAGAGCGAAGCGAGCTTTAAGTACACTCACATTCGCTTGATTTGCATGAAACTGCTTACCTAAGTACCGACACATGTAAATGTGGGGACACTTGTTGCCCCACAAGCGTTTAATAGCTGGTACATGCTTGCACACTTTGCTGCTTTACACAAATAGCGGTATTATGGCTGAACCAATAAAGTGTGTAAGTGTTTGTTGTAATAAAAGAATTTGCTATTTTTAGTGTTTATCGATTGAAAATGACGCACTGTCTGTTAATAGCAGTTCCACCAAAGTAAAAACCAACAACAATTTGAATGGAAAATGTGTCACACAGTGCTCTAAAGGGGCATGAGTATGATTTATGCGTAGTTAATGACGAGCAAAGGATGTGAAATATTGACTTCTATTGCACAAATCATTGACTATCGATAAATGTGCCTCTTCCTTGGGTTGAGTTAGTTATGAATCCAAATGCAAAAATAAATAATTATAAAAGTGAATGATATCTATTTGTGATTATGTGCATGTATTTACGGTGGAATAGCCTACATATTTCGTACCTACTACCGAAATGCTATTTTGAAAATTCGAATTTCTGACCGAACCCCAACTAGTGAGGCAAAACACTAGTTTGTAACTAGGATGAAAATGAACTAGACCAAAATGGAGTAGTTTAAAAGTTATTTTTTCGGAAGTGCACAAAATTTCTATTGGCACTCGATAGAAGATACTGTAGGAACATGATTTGAATACTAACTGGTCACTGTTTGATGGCGACACACGCCCGCAGGTTGGTGCTGACAAGTCGAGAAGACTGCAGGAAAAGTATAGAGCAAAGCAATAGGGAAACTATGGAGTAGCTCTTGTGCACTTGTCTCGCATTGGCAAGACTACGCCGTAAACATCTGTGGTCTCTACGGGATGATGCACTGAAGGAGGTATCGATAGTGAGGCCACAGAGTCTGTTGCAATTCGCGTCAAGTGCAGGTATCTTAAAGCATGCCTACTCCTTATGGATCTAGTAACTGAACTACATCTGTTATCGCAAAGGACCAAATTTGGTCTATGCGTGGCTTACTGGCCTACGAGACTAACCTAACCTAACCTATCATATGATGCAAAAATAGCTTTAATTAATGAAAACAAAAGGAAAACCATACGGCCGAGGTAGTAGTCATTGGTCGAATGTATGTAGGTTAAGACGTTAAGATGTGAAAACATCGAAAAAATAATGAAAATCGTTCGATTTTTTAGATATACCTTACAATGAAACCTGATGTATTAGTGCCTTAAGGGGTTAGGGGTAGTCAGAATTTTCAAAAAATTATTATTTTTTTTGCATTTTCGTTAAGTGTAATATCTTAAAAATATTCTCTGAAAATTTCACGTTGATCCGATTATTAGTTTTTGAATTATTCGACAAATAACAAAGAGAGCTCGGGCACTTCAAAGCAAAAAGGCAAACTTTAAACGCGTTTTTCTCAAAACTATGTTTTTTGAACTGGTGACAACTGTAACTCACAAACCGTTCAGTAGATTTTAATGAAATTTATGCAGCTGTTAGAATACATAATAAACTCGGGCCTGATCGAAAGACTTTTTTTCAAACATTTTGATTTTTTAAGACCAATTAACTGTTGATTTTTTCCCAAAAATTTAGAAATAAATTTCCTGAGGCCGCCATTTTGCTAATTTTTGAAAAATAAAAATAAAATCCTTCGATCAGGCCCAGGATTATCTTTTTATAAAACAATTTTTTTTTGTCCGATTGATTTTAGATTAATCTCCAAGGACTTATAGTTGTCACCGCAAGTACCTTTTTTGAAACTGGGTCAACACAAACAACTATAACTTCGGAAATAAATTTATTTATTTTTTTTGAAATTTTCGTGACTTCAAGTCAACACATTCTATAATAATGCCATATTACTACTTTGGTAAAATAACATGCATTAGTAGAAAAAAAAATACTGAAAATTCTCATTTTTTCGTGCCTCTGACTACCCCTAACCCCTTAAGTGTTACCACAAAAATCGATCCATCTTGAGGCGGATATTTACAGGTGATATAAAATGGATTACTTAAGACTAAGTGAAGCGAAAACGGTCGTAGTCGTATCGTGATGAGCCAGCACAAAGAGTGGCCAAGCCAGGAATAACTTTTGTGTGTGTTTGGTGAAGCACACATGGAATCATCTGTTATAAATACTCTCTTACAGCCAAACTCTTAATTCGAACCTGCAAATCATATCAGTAATTGGACCGTCTGAAGGAAACAAATACCCAGAAGCAGCTAGCTTTAGGCAATCGAAGAGGAATTGGGTTTCATCAGGCCAGCGCCAGGCCACACACAGCGATAGCGACTTGCCGGAAGCTCCGTGCTTACTCGTATAGTTAGTAGCTGAAATCAAGTGATTACTATCTGTTTCTGTGTGGTATTTCTGCATATTATGTGACTTAAAAAAATTTCGTTCTAAAGAACTTCAGAAAAATATACTATATAGCAATTAGTGAATTGACAAGCCTCGTTATACTAAAGGATGGTCCTATTCGAAATCCCCTACTTTTTTAAAGAAAAAATACAGAAACTTCAAGTTTGATGGAGAATGTTTATTATCATTCGAAAGTATATTCTTTGGCATTTATTTTTTGAAGATTATCTCTTTTAAATGTTAGCTGTGGCTACGTTTCAGATGGATCATCCGTTGAGTCCAATTTTCTATGATTCGTTCAAGCATTTCGACTGGTAACTGGCGAATGACACGTACGTTTTACACCAAGGCCTGTTTTAGGCTTTAAATATGTCCACACGATCTTGGTGGTCGACCTTCCAAAAACGTGCAATTATCTGCTCACTGAAGTGTTCTCTCAAAAATAAGCCAGAAAAATATATAAACTTTCTTATCATAATCAAAATCTAAGCACCCAAAGTGACACATCTTAATGTAAATTTTCTTAAGTGTCATTTCCTTTGCTCTGTGAATAATTGTCACTTTGACATTTGCGTCAAACAAACAATATTTTCGCATTCAAGTGAAAAGATGACACAATGCTTCGACGTTTGTAATGGATTGTGAGGGAGTCGAAAAGGAGAAAACTCTAGAATGAAATCAAAAGTCTTTGTAATTTTTGTAAATAAAATAAGTGAGGAGATACGAGTCCTGTATGAACCTTTCCATCATCCTGCTTTGTCATTTTCATTTCAATTTGGAAGACATGTCAGTACATACAAATGCATATATTATATATTTACAAGTGCACAGACGTCGTTAACAGTACTGTCTCTATAGCGATGATAATCAGCTGTTCACATACATACGAACATAAATATACAATTTGGTAATGCTCTTGTGTGATTACTAATTAATTGAATTACTTGTTATCAGTTTTTGCACAGTCTACGCACACACACACGCATACATAAGCACAGTTGTTTGTGCAAATATAATGAAATGAAGTCAGGGCCAGTGAGAGTGCAGCCTTCAAAACAACCAAGCGATGTACAACAGCGTATTATGGCGGTACTGTATAGAGGCTATAAATAGATTATGATGGATGACGCAGCCCGATAAGGAATATGATGGAAAGTAGTGCCAAACTAAAAATAGTGTGCAAATGTGCGCATAATTAAGGAATTTGAACAAACATATACATACATGGGGTATGTTCGTATGTTAATTTAAGAGTGAATGTATGCGGAAAATAGAGGTCAACTCAGCAACGGGGCTTAAAATTCAAAGCTGAGACCATAATATTTGTGAAAGTTAAGAATCGGGCATGCAAAGTATATAGTAATGATTGATTCTACTCAACGCATTTCGGTTAATGTTTTGGGTACGGAGCCTGTCAATTCTTAGACTCATACCAAAAGACCCTTTAAGAGGTTAGGTAAGTTTGAAAGAGCTGAACTGACTATGGAGAACGATAAAGGCGATACCGACGAAAACATCAGAAAAGTTTTTGGAGATAGCAGATACGTTGATCTTTCAATATTTGGGTATGGGCTCCGTACAAAGTTACCAAAACAACAACGAGTTGCTGATAAAGACGAGCTTTTGCGTCGATGTGTGACAGTGGATGAAACATAGCTCCCACTTTACTCCCAAGTCCAATAGACAATCATCCGATTGAAATGCACACGCTGAACCCGCTCCAAAGCTCGGGAAAATGCAACAGTCGGACAGCAAGGTTATGGCGTCTGCATTTTGGGATGCGCATGGAAGAATTTTTATTGACTAGCTTGCAAAAGGGAGGCGACTTATTGGACCACTTGAAGGATGAAATATGAAATTGTAAAACGTCCGATTTGGAGAAAGTGCTTATCCACCAAGACAATACAGTGAAAACGTTAGTAAAAATCCATGAATTGGGTTTCGAATTGCTTCCGCATACACCGTATTCTCCAGATCTGGCGCCCAGCGACTATTTCCTGTTCTCTTATTTCAAAAGATTGTTCGCTGTGAAGAAATTTTCGTGGAATGAAAGGGGATCGCCGAAACTGAGGCCTATTTTGAAGCTAAAAACAAATAGTACTACAAACATGATATCGAAAAAGAAAGTAGCTATAATCAGTGTATTACCCTTGAAGAAAAATTTTCCTAAAACGGATGTGTGTTCAATATGGTAGGCCGAAGACTTTTCAGTTGACCTATTTACACACATCAAACGCATCTTTACTGACAACGAGAGTTGCGTTTCTGAAAACGAAATCGAAACTGTCCTACAATCTAAAGAACGGCACTCCAAAAATGAGCCGAAAGTAGGTCAGAAATCAAGTTGATGCTTATCGTTTTCTTTGATTAAAGTGGCGTGGTTTCCTCGTAGATCGTACCAAAGGGCCAAGCGATCAACACGGATTATTACTTGGCCATTTTGAGGCGTCTGCGTGAAACCATTCGACATAAGCAACCGAATTTGTGGATAGAAAATTCATGGATTATTTACTTGAAGATGCGCCATCACATTCTAACATGTCTGTGCCTAATTTTCTGGCCAAACACGAAACGAGGGTCGTCATGGCGCCGCGGCCGCGCTCGCCATATTTGACTCCCGTCGACCTTTGTCTGTTGTCGAAAATCCACTTCGTTGGAAACGACTCATGACTCCATTGAAAGTTATGCGTTGAAGGCACTGTTCAATGGTTTAATAAAAATAGTGGTGGATTCGGATATATTAGACAATTAGAGAGAGACAGAGAGAAAGAGAGAGAGTTTTGAAAACAATATTATAACTTTGTCAGCTTCGTAGACAAAACTAAGGTTAAGTGAAAGCATAGCAGACTTTGTTCAATGTCAGCACTATTAGGATAAATAACTAAATACTTCAAAATTACATTAAAATACTGATTGGCTTGCCGATTCGCATGGAGAATTTTTTTCGGTTCTGTGGATCTCTTTTTGGGGGTCTCAACTACAGCCTCATAAAACCACTGAACCAACCCAACCCAAAATGGACGTTGTTATTCTTTTTCCACACATAATTTATATTTGTAACATCCGCAAAAAATTCGTGTAAACAATGTAAACCGTTATAAGTACAAATTAATTAATTATTTGTTTTTTTTACTACCATAATTAACAAACTGTTGTATAAAGTACAAACAGGTAAAGAAACCTTTTAAATACCAATGAGCATTATCAATGCAATGCGGGTCTGCATTATTAGGGTGTGTCAATATTTTAAGTTTCAGTAAGGAGAGCGTGGGTATTCTAAGTGAGTTTAAATTCTCTTCTTCTTTTTTAGCGTCGACAACGCTTAAGCGGTTTTAGCCGAGTTTACAAGTGCTCGCAGTCATTCTTCCTTTTCGCTATTTGGCACCAATTGGGAATTCCAAGTGTAGCCAGGTCTTTCTAAACCTGATCTTTCCAACGGAGTGGAGGTTTTCCGCTTTTTTAGTTTTCAATTGCCCACTCAGTCCAAAGTACTACTTAACAAGAGTGATTCTGATTTCGAGGCTGACATTGTTATTGGTTTTGATGCTGGTTCCAAGATAGGCGAAATTATCTACGTATTCGAAGTTACCATTGAAGTGGGAACCAAGTCGCGAGTCCGACGACTCTTTGTTCGATGACAGGAAATATGTCCTCTCTCCCTCGTTCACTACCATACCCATTTGCTTCGCTTCCTTATCCAGTCTGGAGAAAGCAGATCTCTGAACAGGTTATATTAAGTTCGCATCGATCTGAAATTTTGCAGATGTCCGTTTCTTCCCAAGAAGCTGTTCATTTGTCGGAACCGCCTATATCAGGTCACTATAGCATATAGCTGCCATACAAACTGAACGATCAAAACCGACTTCTTGTATAGAAAACTTTTTTATTAGACAAGATATCCTCACGAAATTTAGTATGGATTATTTTCCAAAAGTAGGGATACAATATTCGAAGAAATTGTTGAGATCGGACGACTATAGCATATAGCTGTCATACAAACTGAACATTCAAAATCAAGTATTTGTATGAAAACCCGAAGATTTATCGGTTACGGATAACGGTTTTTCATATTTCATATATGTAAATCTCTAGTTTCCTACTTCATTCATATTATAACAAAAACAACAGCAATAAACAAACGCACCCTAGTACATAGTAAGCACCTAAAGCAGCGTGCAGTTTTGGTCTGTTTGCTTTCCGCGTATAATTTCCTGGAGTCGTTAAATTATTGCACTCGGTGGGTGTGCACGAATGCGAGTGTGAATTTTTAATTTTATTTACATTTCATTTCCACTTATTTGCCGAACATTTGCTTTACAATGCTTAATGTTAAATTGCAACTGTAAATGCAACGCTGCAACGCATCCAAGAACACGCGCGCTCTCGGCTAAATCAGCTAAGCAGCGGAGTCGGGTGTTCAAACCAGTTCTGCTGCAGCTGTTTACCTTTGTCGAATTGTTGTTTAGCTTTTATTTCTGAATTAAATAAACTTTTGACGTTAGTGGTAAATGAAATGAGAGCAACACTTTCTTAGCTGCTGGTCCATGGAGATGGCCAATTAATTTTGCAGCAGAAGAGGGCGTGAATATATTTGGATAAATGTGATTTTCTAAAAACGCAAGCGGAATTTCAATTATTTTTCTAACTCAATTTTCACTTTTTGTTGCAACTTCTAGTCCTTTGTAAAATTAACAATGCTTTTGGAACTTTAAAGCAGAGAAATTTTGAAATACTTACTGCTCAGCAAACAACTGAAAAGTTTTCTTAAGATTACAGCGACATTCAAAGCGTTTTTTTCAGCGAAACTTTAACCAATTTCCTAAAAGGTAGTGCACAGATTACATACATATAATCGCTCGCAGCAGATGCCAAAGCTGCGAAAGCAACGTGAGAGTGCAAATAAGCCGGGCAGTATGTGCGAGCGTACGCTGTTAGCGGTTTCCGTTGGCAGAGAGAAAGTTTAATAAACTTTCAAATTTGGCACAAGAGAAAATTTTCAGACGCTCACTAAATTTGGGCACGAAAACAAAAACAAACGCAAACTCAAACAAAGAGACACCGGTAACTAGAAGTGAGTATGCAAAATAAAACAGAAATATCAGGAAATAACCCAGCAGTCATACGAACGCTCAAGATAACTACTCGCATAAGTGCACTCTACGCAGCTAATAACTGGTTTCAAGAAGAGATCTTTAACGCATTTCTTACAATTATCGGTAAGGTTCTACCATCTGATAAAATATGACCCGACTGGTCCATATAAACTGTGTGACGAATAAGGTTGCTTACAATTTTATGTTTCCTGTAGAATCACGGCTACAGAATCGTTGAAAATGTTGCAGAATTGTTTTTGGGGGTCCACTAAAAATAAGTATTTGAGTAGAGCTAAGCTTTCAATGAAGGTCCCGAAATCATCAAAAACTTGCCTAAGGCGTGTCGTCCAGCCTCCTCTGCTAATGACGATAAAGAGATATCAAATGAGCTCAATAACTCTATTGTTCCGAATCAACTCATCGTTTATGTTTTGGATATAGAGCGTGTCCATGCTAGACTCGTATCGAAAGATTTGAATATTTTACATAAACTACGTCGTATAGAGGTCGCAAAATATATGCTTGACAACGAAAATGAGGACCCTATATTCTTTCCGAGACGTGAGTTTATGAATATGACCACGTAGTTGTCTAGCGAATAACCCTCCCAAAAAGAGCCAAAAACGAGAAAAAAAAAACAAAAATTCGCTGAAGGCACTGAAGGCTATCTCAACCCATCTTTATATAAAAGGGATATAGGTGGAGAATTTTATCAAACTTTGCCGTGCTTCCTTGGACTCAAAATGAACCTATTGTGAAGACGATAATTGCGCGAAATTTTTTTGTCAGTCCGGGTCAAATTTGATCAGATGGTATATGTATGTAGGTCATAACTAGGTAGCTACTTACTAAGCACCCTCACTAATTGAACAATTTTCGTACAAATTTTCTAACTCTAACGAGAGTATTTTCGGTATGACTTAGTTTCCTGAATTGACATCTATGAAGTGAATATTCTCGGGGTGCTTTTTAACTGAGAATAAATTTCGATTTCACCATTACCTTCAATATATCTCTTAAGGCTACCGAGTGTCTTCAAAATTCAGTAAGTTTTTCTATAAAAGTGATAAACTTCAAGAGGAGAAAATGCTCCGAAAACAAGTTAAAATTCGTTCAACTACGAACCAACTCGGGAATATTTTTTTTGGAGTTTAAACTGCTAAAATCAACTTGTGTTCAATTATTAGTTAAATACAGTAGTGATTTGAAGCTATGGCGTAAGAATCATGAGTAAGAAAATATAGTCCATAAAACTAATGGAAATATACCGACATTTAAATAAATTTAAGAGGCTCCTTTTGCGAGTAAAGAGCTTTCAAAGAATACAGAGGTGTTTGATTTTTTGCGAAAAAAAACATTCCTAACTGCTTACTAACCTATAAACTAACCTATAAATTGACGTAAAACCTTTTGGAGACGTAGTCTTGGGCATTGTTCGGCAAGTATATTAGTGGCTTATTGCAAGAAACTTCAACCTTAAATGCTTGATAATAAATTTCAAAAAGTTCTCATTCTCTACCAATTCTTTCTATTTTTTTTATAATCCTATCGAAATGACAATGCTTAAACTTGTAATTACCACTTTCCTGCACGCAACTGTATTCGCACTCAAGCAGCAACACATAAAAACTGGAAATGTTCCGCAGCGATAAGACGACAGACTGAAAGACATTACAAGCAACAAATTGGAAAATTTGTTTGCATTTTAAATTAAATATATGGTTAATTAAAGCACAAGTACATAAGTGCTTTAGTAAAGCAAAGAAGTCAGTGTCTAAAAATAGCTCAATACAAAGGTTGAAGAACAACAAAACAATGAAAAAAAATGCACGAGAAACGCACAATGACTGCTTTTAGGAGATTGAGAACTTATGTGAGTACAATCGTGTGTTGAGGGGCAGTGAACAGGTCCATGAAGCAAGTGAAGTGTCGAGCCCCAAGACGGCAAATGTCACAGAATGAGTGACAGAGCGATCATGTAAATATGACGAATGTCGCAGAAACACGCGAGTCGGTCGACGAGAGTGAAGCCAAAGCTGATTATGGCACTTACTAGCGAAGACGATGAATATGAGCAGGTGTGTGCGCTTGTAGGTACAATGTACATGACCTGCTTTCGCAAGATCAACAAACAGCTGATCTCTAAATGGTGGGTAGGCGGTGAAATTTCACACAAATGCTAAATTACAACGGGAATACTAATGTGCGAATGTCATGCAAATTATTAGTGAACTAGAGTTAAAGAGCAAGCACTTTCTAGCGTCCGTCAGATAGAAGATCGAGAGGAAAGTCTAGTGAGAGTGAGGAGCGCTTCGATGAGTACTTATAAGGCAACAGTGAAGATTTACATGCGTTTATGGAACCAACAGGCGTTTGAGTTGAAGAAGAGATTGGAATAGGGTGCTAAAACGAGAAAAAATATGTAATATGTATAAAAATATTTGTGTGTATGGAATTTGCGATTTGGCATCGGTCAGTGCTGACAAAACGGCATTGCAAAGACAAAACTGTTTATGTGTGTGGAAAGTAGAGCATAAAATCACGTACCGCAGAGAAGACTAGAAGGTGCATTGCATAAATTTGAAGGCAAGCAGCGGTTTGAAGAATGTAGAATTACAACATAAGAAGCAATAGTAATTCATAGAATTAAGGCAAACAAAGAACAGAAAAACAAGACAACTTCGGCTGGGCCGCAGCACAATACCCTTCACCAGCAATTAAATAAAAAATCTTCATCTTTAACTTGGTTTTTATTGATCAGTTTGTATGGCAACTCTATGCTATAGTGGTTCTATCTGCATTATATATTCGAACATAATAATCTACAGTAAATTTCATGACGATATCTTGTCAAATAAAAAAGTTTTTCATACAAGAAATTGCTTTATATCAAACAGTTTCTATGGCAGCTATATGCTATAGTGGTCCGATCTGAATAATTTCTTCAGATATTGTATTGTTGCCTTGGAGAATAATGTATACTAAATTTTGTGAAGATAACTCGTAAAATAAAAAAGTTTTCAATACAAGAAATTACTTTTTGACGATCAGTTTCTATGGCAGCTATATGTTATAGTGGACCGATCTGAATAATTTCTTCAGAGATTGTATTGTTGCCTTGAAGATTAATGTATACCAATTTTTGTGAAGATAACTCGTCAAATAAAAAAGTTTTCCATACAAGAAATTACTTTTTGACGATCAGTTTCTATGGCAGCTATATGCTATAGTGGTTCGATCTGAATAATTTCTTCAGATATTGTATTGTTGCCTTGGAGAATAATGTATACCAATTTTTGTGAAGATAACTCGTAAAATAAAAACGTTTTTCATACAAGAAATTGCTTTTTGACGATCAGTTTCTATGGCAGCTATATGCTATAGTGGTTCGATCTGAATAATTTCTTCAGAGATTGTATGGTTGCCTTGGAGAATAATGTATACTAAATTTTGTGAAGATAACTCGTAAAATAAAAAAGTTTTCAATACAAGAAATTACTTTTTGACGATCAGTTTCTATGGCAGCTATATGTTATAGTGGACCGATCTGAATAATTTCTTCAGAGATTGTATTGTTGCCTTGAAGATTAATGTATACCAATTTTTGTGAAGATAACTCGTCAAATAAAAAAGTTTTCCATACAAGAAATTACTTTTTGACGATCAGTTTCTATGGCAGCTATATGCTATAGTGGTTCGATCTGAATAATTTCTTCAGATATTGTATTGTTGCCTTGGAGAATAATGTATACCAATTTTTGTGAAGATAACTCGTAAAATAAAAAAGTTTTCCATACAAGAAATTGCTTTTTGACGATCAGTTTCTATGGCAGCTATATGTTATAGTAGACCGATCTGAATAATTTCTTCAGAGATGGTATTGTTGTTTTGGAGAATAATATATAACAAATTTTGTGGAGATAATTCGTAAAATAAAAAAGTTTTTCCTACAAGGACTTGATTTCGATCGATCAATTCGTATGGCGGTTCCAACAAATAAGCAGCTTTTTGGGCAGAAAAGAGCATGTGCAAAATTTCATATCTGTATCTCAAAATTTGAGGTCTAAACCGACTTAGCTCGTCACACTGATCACTTATCTCCGACTTTTCCTTCTCAAAAACTTTCAGACAAACTTAATATACCCTGTTTTGGGTGTAAAAAATGCAGACTAAACTGCTGTTGTTGGCCGCAGATGTTCATACCGTTAGCAAGAGGAAGAGTTAAATCAAAAGAGTCAATATGACAACGGTAGCGGTGTCAAGGTGCTAATAGTCGAGGTGCAAACTTGGTAACACCAAAGTCGCCACATTTCATTGCTTCTTTTTATTAAGCTTTTTATTATGAATCAGAATTGGCTTTGTATTTGCTGTGTGCACAAGATCTTTCAGCACCAAGAAGGCACGAAGTGATCATGATTCACCGCTTGAAATTAGCATGCATAGAATACAGTAAATATTGTCGTCGTAAATGGAGAGTAACGACAGCGACAGTTAGCACTAATCAAAAGCACGCAAACCGGCAAAGTTTTTTGCAACAAATAAATAAGAAAATATAAAGCTATAATCAACTCAATGGATATATACATACATATATATATTTACATATGTATGTATTTATGTACATATAATAAATATTAAATTATGAATGAACGTTCGTTTATCTAAACTATTAACAGCAATTTGACTCAGAAAATTTTAGGTTTAGTGCATTCCCATTAAACTAACCTACCGCGTGTGGGATCGAAAGTAACATTTCATATAGACTTTTCTAATTTACTTGCTAATACGGTTTTAAAAGGTACAAATTGCTTGAGTAAATAATTGCCTTTGCTTTCAAACTAAATCATTAATTAGTTGTTAATTTAAGTAAATAAATTAGTTTGCATCATTTTTTTACATTTTTATGGCAATAATTAATTATTATATTTATTCGATGCTAAGTGAAACAAGAAAAAACGTTAACTTCGGTTGCACCGAAGCTAAATACCATTCACAGGTGCATTTCTGTTAGTAACTATTTGTTCAGTTTGTATGGAAGCTATATGCTATAGTCAACCGATCTGAACAATTTCTTCGGAGATTACATTGTTGCCTTAGAAAATAGTATATACCGAATTTCGTGAATATATCTTGTCAAATGTGAAAGTTGTCCATACAAGAACTTGATTCCGATCGTTCAGTTTGTATGGCAGCTATATGCTATAGTGGTCCGATATCGGCCGTTCCGACAAATGTGCAGCTTCTTGAAGAGAAAATGACGTTTGCAAAATTTCAAAACGATATCTTAAAAAATGAGGGACTAGTTCGTATATATACAGACAGACGGACAGACGGACGGACAGACAGACGGACATGGCTAAATCGACTCAGCTCGACATACTGATCATTTATATTATACTTTATAGGGTCTCTGACGATTCCTTCTGGGTGTTACAAACTTCGTGACAAACTTAATATACCCTGTTTAGGGTATAAAAATATACAATGATCTAGAGTGAAGCAAGGAGTTTTCAATTTTAAAATAATACTATTTTTATAAAAAATAAATTTGTGGCAAATATTATTATACCGTTAGTTTAAATGTGGATCTCATACTCAAAACTTTGACTAAACTATTAATTCCAAAAATATATCCAATAGACGCTCGAAATATCACTCGAATTCCTTTTATACCTTTGCATACATTAAGGGGTTACAGGGGTTTAAGGGTTTTAAAAACTCGAATTTTTTTAATGGTCTCATTAAAGTCAACTACACCTCTAGAATATTGTCCAATATTTTTAAGTTGATCCGAGCAATAGGTCGGAGATACAGTCTTGAGAACTTGTGTACTCGAGGGTAGATAGGCTAAACACGTTTTTTTTTTTGGAACAGTGTTTTTGAAGTCGGTTGTCAAGATTTCTCGAGAGCTGCTCAACAGGTCTTCATGAAGTTTTACACAGATCTTTGAATTACAAATCTTAAAGACTTGGATGAAGGATTTTTTTTTCGATTACAACTATTTGAAACAAAAAAATCGCGAAACTTTCACTGAAATTTCAATTTTTTTTTATAAAAATGTTTGCCAAAAACCCAATTTTTAGTTTTATTTTTCCTTCGTACAAGTTTTTAGTTGAAGTTTTAACTAAAACGCGTATTTTTTGACTTTAGATCATCCTTAATCCATTTAGATATCCTGTAAGTAGTTAAAATGCCAACGCCGACGCATCTTTTTTCCGAGGAGTCACCGGAAATGCCGTCGCAATCGCTGAGTGTAAAATATTTTTTTCCAAAAATTTTGGAATTTCTTTGTTAATAAAGTATGTTTGTAACAATAAAAAATTCTTTTAAAATATTTAATTTTTTATATGAGAAAAAAATTTTGAAAAAAACCTGTTTTTTACCCAGCAAATGAAACCCATGTAACATCTTAATATTATGTAGAACTTTTTTATGGAATTACCTTTACTAGACCACACTATATTAATGAATTTCTCCAATTCTTATAAGAAAGATAAATAAAAGTTGTTGTCTAAAGGACTTTCTCATTTCTATAACTAACGCCTTTAGCAAGTCCAATTAGCTTATCTAATTCAAAATTGCGTTATGTTATAGTCGGTATGATCGGGTTTTGCTTATTTTTCAACCATAACGTGAACTCGTCATCAATTTCCGCTTATTTCTCATAAATTATCAAATCCATGTCAAAAAAGACACAGTAATAATATTTCGTATTGTCATCTGATTATACAGATTAACAGTCTGGTGATAACTAAGCACACTTCCCATATAAGAATTAACGCCTTTTTGAATATCGTTTTACTTTAGAAGAGATAACTCAGGAAGATGTACGAACAAAATTTAACCCTGGTTCAAAACTTGTCGCAATATGTTCACGAATTACTGAGATATGAATTTAGTAACATGTATCCTGAGTAAAAAAAGTTGCTATATTGGTGATGGGTTGGCATAAGAAAGATAAGATTTCTTCCTTTTAAGGCTTCTTAGATAGGTTGTGATTGCTTGACTCAGAAACATAAAGGCGAAAGCGCAAAATAGGGATTGTAAACGTGAATGGTATTTATGGTTCTGAAGCTGTAACAGCAGTTACGCACCATTTCGATTTCACCGATTTCGTTCCGGTAATTTTGAAGAAGATCCACGCTTTAGAAGGCCAACTGTCGAAAATGTAGACCGAGTTATGTTCTGTCAACAATAAAACCGTATTAAGAAAGCATTCACCTACTAGGAGCTGCCAGCTTTGAAAAATATGAAATAGAACAGAACTGTATTTCATCCGAACAACGCCAGACCGCACTCATCGATAGGGATTCGAAGGAAGCTCCGGTAGATTAGTTGGGAGGTGCGAATGTATCCACCTTATAATATTGGATCTGACATCAATGCAGTAATACCTGTTTTTCTACATGCCAAAAAATTATGCTGGTGAAAATTTCACTACAACAGAAGTTTGTTTTATGCTCCCATATTTTTACCAACAGCGAAAGGATTTTTTTTATGAAACTAGCTTCAAAGTTTTGAAAAGTCATCGAACTAAACAGCGTATATTTCACCTAAATTGGATAATGAACCTTTCGATTTATTAAAAAAAATTTTGGATTTCTTTTCACAAGACCTAGAGGGCACAAGTTCCAAAAAAAAAAGCCTAAAATGATTCGGTCTCGAGACCGAGAGTTCAGAAAGTCTTCCAATAGCACAAAAAAAAGAGAATCGAATGCGCCCAATATCCAGAAGAAATACGTAGGTTATCAGCGTGACCACTGAGTCGATTTAACCATATCCGTATGTCGACCAGAATATACGCGAACTAGTTTCTGAGTTTTTGAGGTATCTTAAATTTTGTACCCGTCTTTTCTCTCCAAGAAACAGTTTATTTGATGGAATTACAATAGCATATAACTGTCATACAAACTGAGCAATCAAAATCAAGTTCTTGTCTGAAAGCTTTCTTTTTTGACAAGATATTTTAACGAAACTTAGCATGGATAATAATCGCCTAACAAATTGTTGAGATCAGATCACTATAGCATATAGCTGCCATACAATCAGGATAAAGATCTTTTCATGCCCTTTTTGTCATAACAAATGCACTTTCGTAGGGTGCAGCTAAGGAAAACTTTTTTCTTGTTTAAGGGCGCTGTAGACCAAAGGTCGCATGACACTCTTATCTTGTAGTATATTTACCACATTTACAGCTACTTAACTGTATTAATATAAATAATTGTTTTAATATACTAAAATGAATATTTACTTTGAGTTTTCAAATGCCGACAGATAAATGGGGAACAGCTAAGCCTCCGTTCACTCTCTCGCGTTTTTCAACTGTATTGCTTGCTATTGGATTTGTTGGGATTGTTGTTGTGGCGATATTTACTTTACAAAAAACAACAAATGACGCAAATTAATTGCACTTTTAAATCACAATTAAACACTTAGTTGAAAATATTTCTAATCAGACGATTAAATTAATAATTTTTTTTTATAACTTTTTTTGCTAATTTTTTATTATAATTTTTTTTTTTTTTAGTTTTGCACAGACAATTGTTTACACTCTTTTAACAACAGAAATGAAAAATAAAACAAACAATTTTTTAAACTAATAATTTCACAAATTTTTCCGCTTTGGGCAAAATTGCACTGGTTTTCGGCTCTTGCGAGCCACAAATTTCTGGATTTTCACCTCTTCACATCACTTTGTTTCATTTAATTTTGGTTTTTTGTTGTTGTTGCTTTCGCAAATAACCTGCTATTCGCGAAAAATAAATATGTACGACTGTAAGCGTGTTTGTGTGTGCACATAAACGAACATAAAATATTCAACCGCCTCTCTGCGCTGCCAACAAAGCACTAAACACGTTTTTGGAGAATCGCAAGCATTCGAGCGGCAGTGAAGGCGACAGCAGCAGCAGCAACAGCAGTGGTCGTCGGAGCAGCAGCAGCAGTGGCGGCAACAACGCCAACGAACCGGTGTCGGCTGGTAGCGTCCCCAATGCCGCCGCTCGCTCCAACACTAGCAGTACAACCGATGCGCGCACAACAATAACACTGAAACTACCATGCGAGTGCACATAAATTACAACAACAAAATCACAAGAAACTGACACTGACTTCACATTGTTGCTTTTGTTGTTTGTTATTGTAATTGCTGCCGCTGGTTAAACGCACTTTCGAACCTTGCCAACCAAGCTCCACTCTACTGACTCAACTCAACTTTATCAGCATTCAAGCGCGATTCCTTGTGTTGCAGCAGAAGCAGCGTGTGCTTGGACGTTGGCGCGTGAGCGTAAGCGACGACGCAGCCGCCGACAATGGTGACGCCTCTACATTTTGGCATGCGAGCGACTGCTCCACCAAATAGCAAGCAGCAAACAACTCGGCGCTCAAATACCGGCCGGTTATTTGTTTGTTTTCTGTCGCTTTGCTGTTTATCAGTGTGTGCGTGTGTGTATGTGTGTTTTGCAAGCCCACTTCGTGCTCCGTTGTTATTGGGAGCAATTTGCGGTGCATAGTGCAGTAACAATGATTGAGAGGCGAGTGAAGTTGATTGGAGTGAAATGAAATGGGGAGAAATGAAGTGTTTGTGCTCAGTGCAAGTGATTCACCGGTAAAGTGGGGACACATTTTTTGGGTTGAGTCAAGTAAACCAGTAGAGAACGCATGGTAAACTGAAATGTTGGTAAAATAGTCTTGTGCTCAGAGGCACAGGAAGTTAAGTCCACCAAAATATAAACAGTAATGATTCAGCATCAGATATTCCAGAGACTTTTTAGCGTGTTCTTACGCAACGTATTTGGAAATCATTTCTTTTGGTTAAAAAATAATTCATAACTATAAGGAACACATATTTTCAGTCGAAATTTTATGAAAGAGCACGAATTTAAAGGACAGAATGAGCTGGAACTAGGCTATAAGTGAGCTCGAAATGTCCCGTTTTTACTCAGTACTATACAGAATCGTATTGACCAATAGCCAACTCCAAGAAATTACTTTGCCATTATTTTTGTCGAGAAATATTGATTTCAAGGCTCAGAGTTGTCTTAATAATACTACTGAGCCATAAACTTATGTAAGTATTATAGTATAGTACCTTTCAAACTACATACTTATTGAAAATTCTTTACCTGAAAAAGATTTGAAGAGTTATTTCGTAATTTTGGCTCCGCAACTGAACTGTTTGTAGAATCTGATGATACAATCTCTGCTATAATAATGCTATATCTCTATCTATCCTTCTCAAATATACTTAAGGTATAGGGAACGTCCCTAAAAAATCATTGAATCGACTTCTTCCAACTTCTGTGAAGGCCAAAGACTCTATCAAAAGTGAAAAGAAAATTTAACACGAATCGAGACCAACGGGTCTGGCCAGGATATAATAATATTACACCTTAGTCGAGACCAATGGTGCTTGGCACCCACACATGGAAGCGTTAATCGTGTTGAGGGTTAAATAAGTAAAGGGTGATTTTTTAAGAGCTTGATAACTTTTTTAAAAAAAAAAACGCATAAAATTTGCAAAATCTCATCGGTTCTTTATTTGAAACGTTAGATTGGTTCATGACATTTACTTTTTGAAGATAATTTCATTTAAATGTTGACCGCGGCTGCGTCTTAGGTGGTCCATTCGGAAAGTCCAATTTTGGGCAACTTTTTCGAGCATTTCGGCCGGAATAGCCCGAATTTCTTCGGAAATGTTGTCTTCCAAAGCTGGAATAGTTGCTGGCTTATTTCTGTAGACTTTAGACTTGACGTAGCCCCACAAAAAATAGTCTAAAGGCGTTAAATCGCATGATCTTGGTGGCCAACTTACGGGTCCATTTCTTGAGATGAATTGTTGTCCGAAGTTTTCCCTCAAAATGGCCATAGAATCGCGAGCTGTGTGGCATGTAGCGCCATCTTGTTGAAACCACATGTCAACCAAGTTCAGTTCTTCCATTTTTGGCAACAAAAAGTTTGTTAGCATCGAACGATAGCGATCGCCATTCACCGTAACGTTGCGTCCAACAGCATCTTTGAAAAAATACGGTCCAATGATTCCACCAGCGTACAAACCACACCAAACAGTGCATTTTTCGGGATGCATGGGCAGTTCTTGAACGGCTTCTGGTTGCTCTTCACCCCAAATGCGGCAATTTTGCTTATTTACGTAGCCATTCAACCAGAAATGAGCCTCATCGCTCATCGGACACGGACGCGAAACACATTTCGAACCGAACACTGATTTTGGTAATAAAATTCAATGATTTGCAAGCGTTGCTCGTTAGTAAGTCTATTCATGATGAAATGTCAAAGCATACTGAGCATCTTTCTCTTTGACACCATGTCTGACATCCCACGTGATCTGTCAAATACTACTGCATGAAAATCCTAACCTCAAAAAAATCACCCGTTATAAGGAACACATATTTTTAGTCGAATTCTTACCAAAAGGATGAAAAAGCTTGAACTTTAAGGACAGAATGAACTGAAACTAGTCTATAAGTGGGCACGAAATGCCCCGTTTTTAATCAGTACAATTCAGAATCGCATTGACCAATATCCAACTCCAAGAAATTACTTTGCCATTATTTTTGTCGAGAAATATTGATATCAAGGGTCATAGTTGTCTTAATAATACTACTGAGTCATAAACTTATGTATATATAGTATAGTATGTACCTTTCAAACTATATACTTATTGAATATTCTTTACCTGAAAAAGATTTGAAGAGTTATTTCGTAATTTTGGTTCCGCAACTGAACTGTTTGTAGAATCTGATGATACAATTTCTGCTATAATAATGCTATGTCTCTACCTATCCTTCTCAAATATACTTAAGGTATAGGGAATGTCCCTAAAAAATCATTGAATAGACTTCTTCCAACTTCTGTGAAGGCCAAAGACCCTATCGAAATGAAAAGCAAATTTAACCCGAATCGAGACCAACGGGTCTGGCCAGGCATATTTTGTTTTTAAATGTTATTTAAATATATTTAGAGTGTAGCAAACGACCTGCGCTTCCAAGTAGCTTCCTAGAATTTTATTTTTTATTGCCTATAGAATTCTGAGAAAAAAATTCAAGGATATCGTATCTAAAAGGACGAAAAAAGGATATTATAATATTACAACGTAGTCGAGACCAATGGTGCTTGGCACCCACACATGGAAGCGTTAATCGTGTTAAGGGTTAACTAAGTAGGTGCAGCTACCATATTTTGTGTAATGCTGGTACCCTAAATTTATAGACTAGTTTTAATCACCCCTCTTTTTCAGCCATATAAGATGCCATGGCCGCCATGGTGCGGAACTCCACTCTGCAGTACTGGAATGCGATCCCAATTGCTAACTAGCATAAACAAGTTTTCATCAAGGAGTAGCTCCTCGGTAAGCGTTTCTCAGGTTTTTTTGATTTAAAATGCAAGCGAAATTTCTTGAAAATATCTTAGCAAATATTAAAAGTTATCCATACAAGGACTTGATTTTGATCGATCAGTGTGTATGGCGGCCATAAGTGGTTCAATATCGGCGACTCCGATAAATTTCTTTTTTCCTTTCCCTTTAAGAGCATATATCCTTATTGAAAAGAAGAGAATATATGCAAAATTTTAGCTCGGTATCTCAAAAACTTTGGGACTAGTTCGCGACGGACTGACGTGTATGTTTAGGCATATCAGGCTCAGCTATGCTGGGTCTCTAAGATCTTCTTTGAGGTCCTACAAACTTCGTAGCAAACTTAATACCCTTACCCTGTTTAGGTTATAAATATTTGTGTTGCGTTACAATGGACAAAATTTCAACCATTTTTACTTTCGACCGAGATACTAGGAAAAGTTCGGCTTTCATTGATGAGCCGATAAGTTTCGAATAATATGAGGATAGATCGTTCTTGGGATCATCTGGTATTCGACGGAATTACCTTTAGCTCGAACTAATGTTTATAAAGTTTTAATTCACACAAAAACAGAGTTCAATGATATTAAGAAACTAATTCTCAGATATGTCCAGAATTCCTTTAACCAATTCACTTGACTAATTTCTTTAGTGATCGATTAGACTCTGGATAATTTCTCGAAGAAAAATATGTCATTTGAGGTACCAAATAGTCAATTATATATAAAAAAAAAAAAAATAGATTTAAATTCCCCGGGTTAACGATACTTCAAAAAATATGTATTTTGCTGCCCCGCTTAGCAACCAGTTTACACCAGCTGCTTAAATCGGTACACCTCAGTAGAGCGGTGCGATTTTTTCAATGGACAAAAATATCGAACAAAGAATTTATCTCAAATTTTGTACTTCGAACCAAATTTCATGTGGGGAATCATTTCGAATGTAGGAAAAGGCTTGCGGTGATTCAGTTTTATCGAAAATACAGGCCTACAAGTGGTACAAAGCCTTTACAGACGGTCGAGAGATCGTTGAAGATATACCTAATGAAAATATTTATTAAAACAAGTGTTAGAGTGATAGCAAGAGAGCTCGACATCTCTCGCAAGTCTCTTTGAATGATTTTGATGGATATTTTGGGTATGACACGCGTTTTTGCTCGACTCATCTCGATAAAGCTAAACTTTTTCAGAAAGGGTACCGTGAGCAAGTCTCTTTGGACATGCTTGATCGTGCGAATCACGCTAAAACCGCTAAAAAATCAAGGTGATGCTCATAACTTTTACGATTTTCGCGATTTGGTGCATCATAAATTTGTTCCGGAGAGAAAGTTGGTCAATAAGGAGTTTTATTTGGCCATATTGAGGCGATTGCGTGAGAACATCCATCGAAAATGGCCGGAATTGTGGAAGAATATGATAAATTTAAAGTTAAAAACGCAATGAATACCATCGATCAACCACCGTATTCATCAGCCTTGACTCCGTGTGATTTTTTCTTGTTCCCCAAACAGAAATCGCCGCTTCGATCGAAGAGATAACACGAAATTCGCTGAAGGAGCTGGAGGCCATTCCAAAAAGTGCTTAAGAAAAGTGTTTCGAGGACTGCAGAAATCGTTGGCACAAGTGTATTACAGCTGGTGGGGATTCACAATAAATATATATTTTGCGGCAATGCCGTTCACTAAATATTCATGGCGGCTACCGACTTTTGACAATAGCTACCAAATCAACTTACAGCTTGAGTGCGTTGCAGCAACCGAACTGGGTAGTGGCACTTTAAAATTCGTTGCATGCAACTTATAGTACACCTAGAAGTAGGGAGGTACATGTGTACTGCTGCATGTAGGTGACAATTTGTATTGGTTGTTGGTGCAATATTGCAACAATGCCATCACAACAGAAGGACACTTAAATGGCAATTGCAACGCGCGTGTGTCTGTTTGTGTCTGTATATGTGAGTGCGAGAGCTTCTCAAAGTGCTGCATTTGACAACATGCAGTTACATGTGTATGTATATTTGTGTCAAAAGCAACTTCAATGCATATGTATGTAACAATGTGTGTGTGTGCGACCGCAAATGCAATTACACAGACAGCAGCTGGCGTAGTTTGTGCTTAAAACAAAGCGAGTGGGTGGCGCTTAAGGAGGGTTGCTGAGCTTATGCCCCATTTGCTAGTGTCAATGCACTGTTGCACTGTTGAGCAAACACCAGCTGTGTATTTACATATCGAAATATGAGTATATGTTTGCTACTATTCTTACAATGGGGGTCACTGCAGCAGGCAAGTATTCGATTGCTGATTTTTATCTTGAATTTGTCTTGTTTATTAGTATTTAGTGAGTATTTTAGCTAACATTTTCTTAACTGAGGTTAAGTGAAGCTGCTTAGTCAACCTCGAATGGAAACAGTTACTGCTTAAACCATGTTTTTAAAATGTGAAACCTAAAGCCTTTGGAGAGTAACGAATCGAACACACAAGTGGTATAATTAAGAAAACCTCCAATATAAAATGAATTGCTTTTTCGAAAATGAGAATGGAACTAATGGGTACAAAAAAAAATAAAAAATAAAAAAAATCAGCTTCACATATATAAAGTTTCCATACAACAAGTAAGGATGGGCTAAGTTCGGGTGTCACCGAACATTTTATACTCTCGCATGATAAAGTGATAATCGAGATTTCATTATCCGTCATTTACACATTTTTTTATTTTGCTGTAAAATTAATTAGATTAGTAGTTCCTGAGATATGATTTTTGGTCCATAAGTGGGCGACGCCACGCCCATTTTCAATTTTTAAAAAAAGCCTGGATGCAGCTTCCTTCTGCCATTTCTTCCGTAAAATTTAGTGTTTCTGACGTTTTTTGTTAGTCGATTAACGCACTTTTAGTGATTTTCAACATAACCTTTGTATGGGAGGTGGGCGTGGTTATTATCCGATTTCTTCCATTTTTGAACTGTATATGGAAATGCCTGAAAGAAATGACTCTATAGAGTTTGGTTGACATAGCTATAGTAGTTTCCGAGATATGTACAAAAAACTTAGTAGGGGAGGGGCCACGCCCACTTTTCCAAAAAAATTACGTCCAAATATGCCCCTCCCTAATGCGATCCTTTGTGCCAAATTTCACTTTAATATCGTTATTTATGGCTTAGTTATGACACTTTATAGGTTTTCGGTTTTCGACATTTTGTGGGCGTGGCAGTGGGCCGATTTTACCCATCTTCGAACTTAACCTTCTTATGAAGCCAAGAAATACGTGTACCAAGTTTCATCATGATGTCTCAATTTTTACTCAAGTTACAGCTCTCACGGACGGACGGACGGACGGACAGACAGACATCCGGATTTCAACTCTACTCGTCACCCTGATCACTTTGGTATATATAACTCTATATCTGACTCTTTTAGTTTTAAGACTTACAAACAACCGTTATGTGAACAAAACTATAATACTCTCTTTAGCAACTTTGTTGCGAGAGCATAAAAACCATATTGGGCAGTTTTTCTGTTCGCCAAATGCTTCCGTATTAGAGATTGCAGATAGATGTTTCAAGATCGGATTATACTCTTGTAGAACCCCCAGAGGTGATCTTGTTACTGATGCCCAGAGCATACTGAAATTATGGAGGGAACACTTCTTCAGCCCGCTAAATGGAAGTGAAAGCATAATACTAGGAGATGGTGAACCCGATTCCCTAATCGATGACGATGGAGCAGACTTCCCATTGCCCGACTATGAAGAAGTTCGAATAGCACTTATCCATCTGATGAACAACAAAGCGGCGGGAGCCTATGGATTCCGGTCGAGCTATTTAAATACGGCCGAAAGCATACCCGACGATTGGAATTTAAGTGCGCTCTGTCCGATCCACAAAAAAAGGGAACCCCACAAATTAACGCCAACTACCGTACGATAACGGCTGTGTAAGCTGACGTTGAGCAATGCCAAAAGTTCCGCCAGGATCGGGAAGGACCTCTCTTCGATACCAAACCAGGTTTCAGACAAGGCTAAATAGAGATGGTATAATCTTCTATAAGAGTGTACAGCTGCTGGCACACGCCGATGATATTGATAGCCTCAACTCCGCTTTCTCAAGACTAGATAAGGAAGCGAAGCAAATGGATCTGTTAGTTAACGAGAGCAAGAAGAAATATCTTCTGTCATCACACAAACAGACGTCGCACGCATGACTAGGCTCCACGTAACTGTTGACAGTCAGAATTTCGAAGTTGTAGATAATTTCGTCTATCTTGGAACCCTCGTTAACGCCAGCAACAACGTCAGTCTCGAAAACCAACGCAGAAAATCTCTTGCCAACCGGTGCTACTTTGGACGGAGTAGGCAATTGAGAAGTAAAGTCCTCTCTCGACGAACAAAAGCCAAACTCTATAAGTCACTCATCATCCCCGACCTGCTGTATGGTGCAGAGGCAAGGACGATGATAACATTTGCAGAGTCGGCGTTACGAGTCTTCGAGAGAAAGGTCCTGCGGCAGATTATCGTCCTCTGCGCATACCGCAATACCACAGTCGATTGAACGATGAGCTGTAAGAGATATACGACGACATTGTCATAGTTCAGCGAATTAAGAGACAGCGGCTACCGTGTCTAGGTCATGTCGTCTGAATGGATGAAAACCCTCCAGCTCTGAGAGTTTTCGACGCAGTACCGGCCGGGTGAAGCAGAGAAAGAGGAAGACCTCCACTCCGTTGGAAAGACCAGGTGGAGAAGGAACAGCACAAGGAAGAACGACTGGCGCGCTGTTGTAAACTCGGCTATGAAGGCGTAAGCGGTGTCTACGCCAATCAAGAAGAAGGAGTACAAATATAGTTATGACCCTCTATTTTGTGTTTTATGGAAATACAGTCCTGTTTTAGTATACAAGTTGTCCTCACTGTTAATTGTCTTGCCAGTTAATCATCGCCCAATGAGAAATATTGACATTTTTACATAAACACAAACAATCAACTCGAGACAACCCAAATGTGCTTTAACTCCCAAAGTAATTCAACCCTTTTTATTGCTCAAATAAGCACATAAATACCGCTTTCATATCATAATAATCAAATTAAGGAAGCTCTCATGTACACTTTGATGTCCTATATATGTGTTTATATGTATATATATGTAGGTATTTATTACATAATTACAGCACAACCAATTCTAACCTAATAGCCATACTATTTCAGCAAAAGGCAAGAGTAGGAGCACACTTCAAACTATGCAGAAACGGGCGCAAATCCCCCAACCTCCAACATGAAACTAACTATTCAATAAACAACAACAATAATAAATATGAGTCCCACTATTGACAAAGAGCTGGGCCATTAACAGCGGTTAACTTGGCAGGAAACAGCCAGCTGGCTTGGTCAATAGCTTGTTGGCTGACAAATTGAGTTTTACTGCAATGACTTGCCGAGCATAAACACCACAGAAGCACATACATACTCACTACATGATATATATGTTAACATAGCTGTATAACAACGTATGTACATATATATGTATGTATGTACGTTTGTATTGTGTACATGTGACTGCAAGCCGTCATTGCGAGCATTAGGAAAATGCGAACTCCGTTAGTTGTCCTATCCACAAACGGCAGGGAAATTGTAAACTGGACTGCACAACGCCAAACTGGTCTGTGGTGGTCTGGACACGAGCGCGCCGCTCATAGACATTCTCGTCACGGCTGCAGGAAAGGCGAAGCAATCAACGGAGTGCTCTGCAGCGTGAGCAATGACTTTTCAACGGCCTCACTCGCCTTTGCTGTTATGCAATTTAATCATTTAAAGCACATGGATGGATGGATGTACATATGTAAAGGCAACAACAGCAACAACAACAACACTAATAGCATCAACATTGCACATAACGGCAGTATGCAGCAGTTAAGAGGAGAAAAACGCACAACAACAATAGCAAACACCAAATACTGTGCCTGCACACGTTGCATTTCGCCGTTATTTATGGGAATTTAAATAATTTAGTAGAAAATATTATAAGTGCCGCAATTTCCTTTGGCCTTGTCAGCGAATTATGGCCAGGCAAGAAGATGAGCGTGAAAAAAAACTAGTTTTGTAGAAAAAATAGTATTTTTTATTTCCGTCGTTTTTTTGTTGGTCACACATAATGCGTTGAAAATCTATAAATTGCAAGACAATAATAGTATAGAAAGAGAGGAGAAGAAATAAATGAAAATAATAATAAAATAACAAACAAAAAACAAAAAACAAGAAAAAATTTTAATTTCTGCTGGAATAATATAATACCCTTCACAAGTAAAGAAGTTTTCATACTAGATCTTGATTTTGAACGTTTAGTTTGTATGACAGCTATATGCTATAGTGATCCGATCTCAACAATTTGTTTGGAGATTGTAGGGTGTTCTAGGATAATAAACTATACCAAATTTCGTGATGATATTCCTTCAAATAAAAAAGTTGTTCATAAAAGAACTTAATTTTGGTTGTTCAGTTTGTATGGCAGCTATATGATATAGTGGTCCGATCTGGAAAATTTCTTCAAATAGTGAAGATTTGCCTTTAACAATAATCCATGACGAATTTCGTGAAGATATCTTGTGAAATAAAAAAGTTTCCCGTACAAGGAATTGATTTTCAACGTTCAGCTTGTATGGCAGCTATATGATATAGTGGTCCGATCTGGAAAATTTCTTGAAAAATTGCAGCATTGTTGTAGAGAATAATCCATGCAGAATTTCGCGAAGATATCTTGTGAAATAAAAAAGTTTCCCGTACAAGGAATTGATTTTCAACGTTCAGCTTGTATGGCAGCTATATGCTATAGTGGTTCGATTAGAACCATTTGTTCGGATATTGTGGCGCTTCTTTTGAAACTACCTCAACAAATAATAAAACTTTTCATATCGAGACTTGAATTTGGTCGTTCAGTTTGTATGGCAGCTATATCCGATAGTGTTCCGATATCGGCAGTTAGGAAAAACGTGCAGCTTTTTGATGAGCAAAGAAGGTGAGTAAGCTTTCAGATCGATAGCTCCAGAACTGAGGAACCAGAAACTATAAAGACGGACATTAGGGTGGTTAAAAAAAAAAAAATATGAAAGAGAGATTTTCCATAGAAGTGTCTAAGAATCTACTTTTCAGAGTACAAAGCTGAAAAAATATTTATTTTTTTTTTTTTGACCCATCCTATTATTCAAGGTATAACAATTGTGATCTCGGAGAACAGGAGTCAGAAAAGTGATGAGTATCAGCTTTAGCGCTTAAATAAAGATTACCGAGAGGAAAATCTAAGCATAACTTAGTTTTATATAAAGCGTTAGATAGATGTAAGTTCGCTGCTGTCACATGAAAGCTTTTAAATAGATGTCAAATGACAGCTGTCAAAAGGATGTCAGATGAACTTCAGAAGTTAGTTATTATTGTTCTTTTCACAATGAAGTAATCAGTTCTTGTTTGAAGTTGTCATAATCTTTTATAAAGGATGATACAAATAGCCTATGGAATAGTTATCAAGACACAAAAATTTTCCAGCGTTACTAAGCGGCTGTTCAGTTGGCTGAATACGAGAGATGTTAAGAAATAAAACATAATACATAAAATCTAAAAAATTTTACGACAAGAGTAGATTCCTAAAGCATTAATAAATACGGCAACTTACTGTGAATTCCAAATGGGAATAAAAACGAGTCAAAATATGACGGCTTACCTGAAAAAGTAGAAATATAAAATCGGTTAATCTAACGGTTATGAAAGCCATGTCACTTTAAAAGTAAATTAAGGTAAGAATGGATAGTAAATGGGTAGTTCATTTTAGGGTAAGCTTAAGCGATGTAAAGCGAAAAGCAAAAGTGAAGACGGAAGCTAGCGATAAGGAAGGATATATTATATATAGAAGCTAGAAAGCATGAAAAATATATAGTATGTTTATGGGAGGGATGACTTATAAAAATTTTTGAAAAAAAATTAAATTATAAAAAAAAAAACTATGTTTACTTTATAAACTCACCACTTCAGTATTAGAACCATACCTTCTACAATTTAATTATAAATAACTCTCTTTAATACATCAAAACCTATCTTGCCACACAAGCCAACCCCTAACACCTTAAATTACTTCATCGGTAACCTTCAAATATCCTTGGTCTAGCTTTTCATCTCCTATTACCACCTCCTTATTATCCCCGCTCTTACTCTGTTTATTAGTATTTAATTTTTAATTTACACTTTTCTATGCTTCTGTAACCGTTTTTTAATACGGTAATCTTTTATTACATTTCAACGCGAACACGAGCAAACCCCTTTCGCGAGTATGTCCTTGAATTAATTTGAATTTAATGAGCATTAAATTTCACGCTCAGCAAAAGAATGCGAAAAAATAGAAAACAGAAAAAATTAATAAAAAATAATAATTCTTTAAAAAGGTTTCTAGCTGCAATTACGTAGCAAATGAATGAACTCAACGTCACGACGCGACAGTTCGACGAAGGCGGTCGAGTTTTGAGCGCACATCTCGCCCACAGACGGCGCCACGGCCCGAATAAATGCCCGTGCAACAATTTTTTTCTTACTAATTAGCATAATTAAGTATTAATGCTAATTGAAAATTGAGTAGAAAAAGGAATAAATTAGTATAGATATCGTAGCATGGCATAGCTTGAGGTGAGAGATTTTAGCAGCCTGCAGAGGCGGGCATGTACATACGTCGGCACTTTGATCGGTTTTTAAAGTGCGATAAATATGTATGCTGTGTGCATATGTAATAATTAGACAGACTTGATTAAAATAGACTACTGTATATGTGAAGACTATAAATATGCATGTAGGCGGGTATTTAAAGGTGTAATTTGACAAGTCAATGGCTTTATGAAATTAGTGAGTATATTATATGCCACACTGGTTCTCTTGGCTCAGCAAACGGCGGTTCTTAATGAGGGAACGTTCTATTATTTAGGGTTTTCTACAGTTTTACAGAATTATTATATATTATACGCTATTGCCAGGACCTTGATACCATTTAGTGCCTTCAATGTTATGCTTTTGGTAGTTAGATATTTTAGATTTGGTATGTAATGGATTCCAAGACTTCTAGGTCGGGATTGTGATAGAGCTGGGCACTTGCAGAGGAAGTGTAGAACCCCTTACTCTCCTCAAATTCGCAGCTGTGACAAATATTGTTATGAAGCATTCCCATTTTTTCGCGTAGTCTCCAAATGGTCAATACTCCGTTATGGTCGCCGTAAGTCTATATATAGTTTTCTTGGATAAACTTATTTAATAAGTCCTTACTTTTTATTTCGTTCCGCCTCAGATTCGCCTAGAAGTTCCAGACTTAGCCAAATCGTCTGTGTTTTCATTTTGTTGCAGAAAATGTTTCTATTGCCGGGGATTGACAAGCGGAGTTGATTTGTAAATGAGCTTAAAGCCTTCCTTGCTTTGTTTACTAAGCTATAATTTAACTTTGACTTGAAGCAAGGAAGGCTTTAAGCCGCCTGGCTGTCTGAATATGTAGTGGCTCTATGTAGTTATTCATTAGAACTCCACAGGACTTCTCTATGATCAGTCCTTCCACTTGTAAGATGCTAACTGAGTTTGGTAGATGGAAACAGAGAGAGAGATAGAGAAATATTAAGGTCTTCGGAGCATACTCCCGTCTCTACTGTGTAGGACGGTCGGATAGGTCGGCGTAGATTGAGGTAGTATTCTACTCCACAGAATGTTTTTTCTGGAAAGCAAAATGGAAATGACTTCATTTTGATCAATCAGTTCGTAAGACAGCTATCATCTATAGTGGATCGATCTGAACAATATGTTCGGAAATTGTAGCGTTACCTACGACAATAATCTCTCTCCGAAATTTTCATCTGGGGTTTACAAACTTCGTACCCAGTTCAAGGTAGTATAGAATTATTTAGAATCGATGGTCCTGACTATATGACAAGAGTAAATCATTTCTCCAAATTATACTCGTATCTACAGATTTGAGATTTGGATGTTTCCTTTAAAATAAAGTCATCAGTCAGGCAGATGTTATTGACGAAGTTCTTTGAAGATCATTTATCTACTTCCCTTCATACATTGGATCTATAACAGCTAAACGATTTTGTACAAGAAAACCATAGAGCAACGTCGTTTCTTCGCTTGGTGGTTTTCTCTGTATGTATATATATTATATGCACTTTAGAGTATGACACACATTTTCTCTAAATAAGTACTATAAGATACGCTTGCCACGAGCAATGTACAAATTACTGTTACTTCTGTCTGAGGTTGTGTCTGAGCTTGCGTCTGGTTATTGTCTGATCATTGCACTCGTCGCCCGTCTTTAGCCTTTAACATGTACATTTGAACCCCACGCAACTCGCCAACCAAACAAGTCTCTAGCCACTAATCTTGCTTCAATCTTATTTTCGGCGTTAAGCTTAATGAGTAGCTCATTGACTGCTCTTTTTCTCCAACCTGATTAATTTATGTTTTATTTTACTGCAATGATTAATTACCCAGCACTTGCTCTTGATTACGTTGTGTCATATTAGGTGAAAAAAGCACTTGACGAATAGACGGCAACAATTAGGCATATATGTACATATTATGTATGTATGTCTGGTGTAGATATGTTATAGACTTTTACGCCTAAAGTCATAGCTTCAATGTCTTCTTGTCTGCCGTTTAACCTTTTACTTTCATATGACTTTTTTATTTGATATCTTGTTGTAGCCTAAATTTTCTTCGATTTCTAAAAATCTGTATATGGATATGTACAAGAAATTATATATACATATATGTATATATATTTTTATACATAGATATATACCATATATAAATATGGTATAATAAAAATATATATCTATTGTTGATAACTCAGAAGTTTGATTAGGCTGGAGGTTAGAAAAATTTCTATGAAATGGCTTGACCGATCGGCTTGAAAATCTTAGATATCGTTGTCTGATAATGAATGGAGAAATTAGAGTTTGTCCATAATTTCTACACAAAAAACTACTTCTTTTCTGGAAGGCCCCGATTTTGTCTATAATTAAGACCTGTGTTCATCTACGAGTGGTACAAAGCCTTCAAAGACGGTCGAAAGCTCGTTGAAGATATGTCTCGTTCTGGACGACCTTCGATTTTTACAACTGATGAAAATATTAAAGAAGTGAAAGATTCGATGCTTGAAAATCAATCAGACAAGTGTTAGAGAGACAGCAGGAGAGCTCGGCATTCCTCGCGAGTCCGTTGGAATGATTTTAGTGAATAGTTTTGGTATGAAACGCCGTCTTACTCGCCTCGTTCCGATAAAGCTGATGTTATTTCAAAAAGAGTATCGTAAAAAGGTCTCTTGGAGATGCTTGATCGTGCGAATTTCGATCCCACATTTATGAAGAGCATAATAACTGCCAATGAGACATGGGTTTATGAGTTTGACATGCATCAAGGCAACAATCATCGGCTTAGAGGGAAAAAACAAGTCGAAACCAAAAACAGCCACGCCAAAGCCACTCAAAAATCAAGGTGATGCAAATTTTGTTTTTTCGATATTCGAGGTTTGGTGCATCATGAATTTGTTCCGGAGTGACAAACGGTCAAAAAGGAATTCTATTTGGCTCCATTGAGGCGTTTGCGTGAGAACAATCGTCGTAAACGGCCGGAATTGTGAAAGAAAACGATTGTCGTCGAGCCACGATTGTGACTGAATTTAAAGCCAAAAACGCAATTAATACCATCGATATACCATAGTGTTCATGCGATATGTCTCCGTGTGATTTTTTCTTGTTCCTTAAACTGAAATTGCCAATCCGTAGAACCATCATCGATCGACTGAAACGAAGAGATAAAACAATATTCGCTAAAGGACCCTTCAGGCCATTCCAAAAAGTGCTTATGGAAAGTGTTTCGAGGACTGGAAAAATCATTGACATAAGTGTATAACATCTGGTGGGGATTGCTTTGAAGGCGACTCTTTTGTCACAATGTATATAATTCCTTAACAAAAAAATCTTTGAACGCTTGGAAGATATATACCAAAATTCTTGTTGTAAACCCTATAAAAGCGATAGTCTTTCAGAGCCATGCTACTCAGAGATTTATTTTCCTTATGCCAAAAAATGTTTAATGTTGTTTAAGTTATAGAACGTAACCTTTTTTCGGAGAACAATCCGCCATCGCTTACTCAAGAGTAGTAAACTTGTCAGTATTGGGTTTGAAGCTCATATGATTTTGAGTAAGAAATAAAAATTCGATTTATTTATGTGTCTCCGTCGAAGATATTCAGTCATAAACTTCTCCAAAACCTGGACAGTCAACGAGGTAAACTCACAGCATCATCCGCCAAACTGCTAAGTATCAAAGCTGTAGCCAAGAATTACAGTTTCGTCAACTTCAACATTCCAATCAGTCAACTTCGAAAATTCACGGTGTCGACGCCTTGTAACAAACTCAAGAAAACTTAAATACAATAATGACTAATATTCATTTCGGAGAGTCCCTCTGGCGATCTATCTAGATCCAAAACATCAATATAAAGGATATTTCTCAAGGACTGTATAAGTACTTTATTAGAACAAAACTGGTCCAACATTATCCTGGTAAAATTATCATTAACTGTGATAAGAGGTTTCGGTGCTTAACGAAACCATCGATCATCTTGTTGGATAGGAAGTTAAGACTGTTATGACAATGATAGGCAAAGAAAATAAGATGAAATCGGACCGTGGGTAACATGTTGCCCTTGATCCGAATTGTTTGATGCAGACTGTAAACAAATATGTATGTATGCATTTTTGTAGCCTTAACCGAGTGAAAGAAATAAGTGCAAAGACGCGGCATTTCGGGTTTTACCAAAAACAAAATTAGCTTTGGTCGTGAGGAATTGTTTTTTTACATTACCTTGGTTTTGTGGTTAGTGGTTGGCGTTAATCGGCTAATCTGTGGTTTTCTTCCGCACTTCTGCAAAATTTGGCGATTGTCAATTAGGAAAAAATGAGTTCAACAGGTTGGCCTTCGGAGTGCAACAAATAGCTGATGTCTGTTAACTGTGGGCGCTGCTTAAGGTGAATACTAAGCAACCAACAACAACACTGAAGAATATTTGGCACAACTAGCTTTTGTAATGTACAGGTGCTGTGCGTAGATATATGTACAGACGTAGTTGAGAATGTTTGAATGGGAATTTATGTTGCTTGCATAAACTTATTTTGCACAAACTTATTTTGCTTGCAAATTCTTATAGTCGTTAAATTTTATTTACCGTTCGAATTCAAAATGTTTGCGTTCGTTAATCAATTTATTCACACACAATATTTACGTTGTAATAAATTTCTATTTTTAGCGCGCTGCTCTGATTGAGCCGCTGGAAAAGATGGCGACGGAAGCGTAGAAATTTGAAATAATTTTATTTTCGTGATTTGCTGATGGATGGTTTTGATTAAAATTGCACGGCGTGGTTGGCGATTTATTGCGCGATTTCCAGTTTATTTTGTGGGAAAATTATTATTTCAGAAAGTGGCGAAATTTCGTTTTTGGTGACACACGAAAAAAAGCGTTGGAATATGAAATAAATGAAATTTTTTTAATGTGTGCTTTATCGAAGGAAATTGTATTTTGAACGGATGGCAAGTAGAATACAGACTGATTGATAATGAAGAAAATTGGAACATAACAAAAGGCAGAACTTCCCCTTCTTGTAAAAATTTATGAAATTAAAATAGAATAATAAAATAATAATAAAATTAAAAATAAAAATAAAAAAATTAAATAATCAAAATGTATTAAAATACAAAAAAAAAAAAAAAATTAAAAAAAAATCATAAATTTTATATTTTAAGAGTTAAAAAAAAAATTAATATAAAAATTTCAAAATTTTCAACGAAGAAAATTGGCACACAACTAAAGAAAAAAAGTATGAAAAAAGGATTTATAGAAAAAATAAAATACATAATAAAATGAAATTATAAAATAAAATAATAGATTTATAAAATAAATTTATAATTAATAATAACCAAATAAAAAAAATTAAAATGATAAAAAAATTATCAAATAAAAACAAATAAAATAAAAATAATAAAATAATAATAAAGTAAAAATTTAAAACAGAATAATGAAAAAAATTATTAATAATAAAAACAAAAATCAAAAAAAAATTTAATAATTTAAAAAACCGTTTATTAAAATTAAAAAAATAATAAAAAAGTAATAAAAATTACATAAAAACAACAATAAAAATAATAAAAAAATAAGATAAAAATGAAATTAAAATGAAATAAAATAATAAAACAAAACAAATGAAAAAAATATTTTATAAAAATTAAAAAAAAAATATAATTATAAAAAAAAATATATTAATTATAAAAGTAAAAAAAATATTATAAATCTAAAATTAATATGAAATACAATAAAAAAGAGAATACATTAAAAAAAAAACTTTTTTTTTCTTAAAAAAGGAGTAAGTAAACCGATAAACAAGAACAACCTATAGTATATTGGAGCAGACTGGTTGATATATTTTGAACAAAAAACCTATATTGTATAAAAACTATAGACGAGCAACTATTTGTAATGTGTGATAAAAGTAGACGTAAAACGTTAAAAAATGCTATTGAGCTTTTGTGACGTCCAGATCGTGGAGATTCGGCACCGTTCGCAGCAATTCGGACTGACATATGGAATGGCTATGAGCTCTTGAGAAGTTCCAAGAAGATCCCACGTTTTCGAGCCAAATTTTGTTCAGCGATGAGGCCCTTTGCTGACTCAGTGGGTATGTAAACAAGCAAAATCGACGCATTTGCGACGAAGAGCAACCTTAAGAATAAATACATGTGTATTCATTTCAGCTTAATTTTTTCTAATTTTGTTATATTTTTCCTACTTTTATAGATATTAGGGGTGCTCTTATTAAATATTTTACTTTAATTTTTTCTTTATTTGATATTAATTTTCAGAAGAAAAGTTTTAATTTTTTACATATTAGCAGCGTCCACAACTTTAATTAAAGTTAATAAAAAATATACATACTTTTTTCTAATTTTTGCTACATACATATGTATGTAAAGTGCGTTGCTATTATGATTGGCCTTAATGTATATTTTATTTTATATTTTATCAAATTTAAGTAGTAGTTTTTGTAACATATTTAAGTCAAGAAGCCGTATGATTGAAGTTTAGCAGAATTGTCATTATTTTTTACTTATTAGGGTTGTCCACAGTTGAGACTCAATTTAAGTAAATAAAAAAATTTGTTTCTGATGAATTTTATTATTTATTTTAATTTATTAGTTTTATAGCTTCAACTATATTTTTTAAATTTTGTCATAACATTTTTTTTGTATGAGAATCAGAAAAATATACGACAAAAATGAGCATCACAATATGTTGAATTAATATATAATATTAAACCTTGGTTTGTACAAATATGACTAAAGCGTTTTGTTAAGAAAAAAAATAATTAAATGGAGATTATTTGCATGAATTTGACATAAGTTGTGGCAACCATTATTTTTTATTTAAAAGTTTCTTCTATATTTACTTTTTGTTGCTTTTTTATAAATACTTTTTTTTTCTACTACCTACTTTCCCACAAAACATAAATCCACACAATTTAGAGCAACCCTAACGCATGCAAAAAACACAGCCACTCGCTGCGCTCAACACAATCAACTCAATTTTTATTGGTATACGCCAAATGCCAAATATTTATGTTAATGGCTGTAATGTTAAGCAGCACAGCCTCAGCGCTGCTCGTGACTCTTGCTAAGTAACTGTTAAATACGAGTAAGTGTCGTATATGCTTTGCCGTTATTCAACAGTTTTCGTGTAGGTGCAACTTGTACGATAGTTGCATTTATGGCAAGCAAAATGTGTAAAAAATACAACAACAACGGAGAAAATAAAAATTCGTACAACAAACAAAAAATAATAGTGTTGCTGTCGCGCACCGTTATAACCGAAAAACTAGTCAGCATAAGTCATTACACCATAATCGTTATTTTATAGACACTCAAAAACAGAAACACTCTTTGCACGCTTTAAGCGATAAAAAAGAAGAAAGTAAAGTGATTGCGAAAGTAATTTACGAGATCATAAATCAGATAAGAGATTTATGGTATTATAATATGAAAAGAGTGTTTTTGAAGCAAGTTACTTTTCAAATTTGCTTTTATGAGTAATCGGATTTGATAGAAAAAAACTCAATATAACGGGTTAAACGAAGTCCGTCACACTGTATGCATAAAGGCTAACACGAGTGTAAATATTGTATGTACATATGTAAATATGTATGCAAATGTACATATATGTATGTATGTGTATATATGGCGATCCAACACAGAAGGGGCGGCGCAAACACTCCACAGCCAAATCAAACAAAAGTGGCAAATAAACTGTGGAGGTCAAAGGGTAAGCCGCAGGTTATGCAGGCAACGCCAGTCAACTCGCGAAGTCACTGTGAAAACAAAAGGGGAAAAATAAAGCACAAATCAACATGGAAAAGCACTAAACAAGTTAGATGCGCTAAGGTAATAAAATAAAATTAAATGGAAAATGGAATGTTATAAAATTTTTTATTTAAATTTGTTTAAGTTTATAGTTAAATTTAAACTTTATGCTATAATGATCCGATCGGAACAGTTTCTTTGGATATTGCTCCCATGCCAATTTCGTGAAAATCACTTCATTTCAATCTTTCAGTTTTTATGGCAGTTGTAGCTGTTTGTGTTGTTTACAGTCACTTAAAATATTCATCTCAGCAAAAAAAAAAAAAAAATAATTAAATTGCGAACACTTTTGCGTGAATATTTTCTACAACTTTCGACAGGGATTATTTCAGCAATCGTGCATCATTGAACTTAATTAAGTTTTTGGTGATGAAGATCCATCAAGGACTAGTGTTCATTGATGGTATGGTGAATTCAATCGAGGTCGTAGATCACTTCATTTGTTTTTCCGGTAACCATTGATGCTGTGCGGAAACTGATATTACAAGATAGTCGTAAGATATATAGTGGGACTAGACTGATTTGCCGATAGCTCAAAA
The DNA here is from genome assembly GCA_037783105.1 of Bactrocera zonata. Taxonomy (NCBI): domain Eukaryota; kingdom Metazoa; phylum Arthropoda; class Insecta; order Diptera; family Tephritidae; genus Bactrocera; species Bactrocera zonata. The sequence continues at coordinate 1,134,328 of JBAWJQ010005835.1, read as the reverse complement.
ACGGCTCGTGCCGATTGGTCGTAAGAAATGTTATAAAATACGATACACGTCTATGCAATCTTGACAGGTGATCAGTATACCTGTTTACGCATATAAGCCTGAAAGTACACAGCACTTGACTGCAGGGATGTTTCCAGATGAGCCGTATCCAACGAGAGTAGTTCACGCACGAAACACTTCCAAGCAAATTATTGCAATTTTTTTGTTGAAAACCAAACATGTCACAATCATAGCACTAGAATAACGATGAAGAGCAAGTTCTGTGTGATACACAAAAATTTTTGCTATATGTCTTTCAAGAAATTAGGAACACCCACCACAGAAGATGACCTCTCCAACCAGCCTACTTGTGGTACAAAGCCTTCAAAGACAGTCAAGAGATCGTTGAAGACATGCCACGTTCTGGACGACCTTCAACCTATTCACCTCATGAAAACATTAAAAAAGTGAAGGATTTGAGGCTTGCAAATCATCAGACAAGTGTTAGAGAGATAGCAAGAGAGCTCGACATCTCTCGCCAGTCCGTTCGATTGATTTTGGTGGATATTTTTGATATGAAACGAGTTCTTGATCGACTCGTCGTGATAAATCCTGCTTGGATCGTGCTTGATCGTGCAAATTCCGATTCTACAATCAACGCAAGCACTATAATTGCCTATGAGACATGGGTTTATGAGTTCGACATTAAAACAAGTCAACAATCATCCGAATAAAGGGAAAAATGAGCCGAAACCAAAAAAACACGCCAAAGCTGCTTAAAAATCAAGGTGCCGCACATGGTTTTTCCGCTCCGTTGAACCCGTTTTCAGTCGATCTAAGAGATGAAACAAAATTCGCTGAAGGAGCTGAAGACCGTTCCAAAGAGTGCTGAAAAGTGTTTCGAGGACTAGAAAAATTTTTGGCATAAATGTATTACATCTAGTGGGGATTACTTAGAGGCGACAAAATAAATATTGATGAATAGTTAAATATTTTGCGTTGTATTTACAATTTCCGAGACCCTTTCTGTAACAATGTATTATTATCTAAATTTTATTATATTCTTGTTTTATATTATTATTTTTATTTATTTTAAGTGAAATGTAGATAAATTATTTTGTATTTAGTATAGTTAAAATTTTTATTTTATAAATAATAATAATAAATAATTTTTTAAAATTTTTTATTTTCTTAATTTTTTAAATTTTTTTATTTTTTTTTAATTTATTTTTTTTTATTTTTTTTTTAAATTTGTTAATCTCATCTGATTTATTATACAAATGACACTTTGGTTAAAAAATTATTGAACTTCTTTGTTTTATAATTCCATAGCTTTTAACTTTTAAAGAAATTTATCTCAGCACAACTTAAAAAATTAATAAGCGTTTCAATCCTCCAAAGAATTATTACAATTTTCAATCACACAAATTAAATTACACACACTTTTCATATGCACTACGCTTTGATCAAATTTTCATTGCAAATTTGACATTTTCTAATTTTGCGCAATAAATCGCCACACAACGCGAAATCCCACAATTCATTTGTCGATAAATTAAATACTGTCACTTTGAGCGAACTGACTGACAGCTGGCCTGCAACGCGAAGCACATTTGTGCACGAATTTGTAGTCTGTGTCTGTCAATATTTATTTATTTGTTTAACTTTTTGGTTGTTACCACTTTTTGCTGTAGTCGTGTTTGTCTCGTTCGCTGTCGTAGGTGATTTCGGAATTTCGGGCAAAGTCCACACAAAATTATGGTATTTTCCAACTGCTCTGGGCCATAGCGACCGCGGCCGCATTTGCACGGTGACTGAAGTTGCTGGCTGCTGTTGCAGGCCAGCGAGGTCCAAAGGTTCTAACTAAACTGCTGTCTGAGGACAGCAACAACAACCAGCAACTACAGCAACTACTAAAAAAAGGCAATGCAAGCTAAATTGGTGGCTTTCTTCCACGAAGCACTTACACACACACCTGTCACTTGAACTCACTCAATTGCCGGGAGCAGAGAGCACTGAGACACTCACTGGTTTGCGACGCGCTTCGAATGCATTTCTTCATTTATTTTCAATTATTTGTGTTGCTTGCAATATTCTTTGGCGATTTTATTTACGCGACTGCAGCAGCGAATTCCATAAACTACCAACGCGTCCTAACGCCTGTGCGACATTGGCTCGCCATCGAAACGTGTTTGTCTCACGAAGGTGGACGGACTGTCGTCTACGTTGCTACGGCGCAACGTGACCACGAACAGCTGTTTGTCCTTAAATGCCGGAGAGAGATGCGAGAGCGAAAGAGCGCGAGCGCGCCAATGAGCGTGTGGCAAGTTCGAAAGCGTATTTTTCGTAATTCTAGCGAGTGGGTTAAAATGTGGAAATATGCAACGTATACGTGGGCATATGAAGGGAGGACCTGTTAGCTGGCGTTGAAACTGGTTCTCGCCCAACAGCCGAAGGCGAGATGGGCAAAAAACAGCTGTGCGACAAAGTTCAATGTCTCACATTTTTTTCTGTTTTCTGTGCTTTTTTCTGTCTTGTTTTTGTGCTCCAATCCAATATTGAATAAAACTTGCTTGTTAGCGAGGTTAGTAAGTAGCAGGCACTATGTAAATCGCAACCTTCGCGACAATGCCACTATTGTTTTGACGCTTCGAGAAGTTTTATGTTGTTTCTTCAGCTTGGAGGACGTACAAATTTGTACAAGTTTTCGATATAGTCGCAGTCATATGAATATATATGCAGGCGCTTGCACAGCGCCACAGGAAATCACATCTCAGGGACAAAGGCGAGCAAAACTGCTGTGCTCCATAATTCTCAATCATGTTCACACTGACACTGAACTAAAGTGAAGGATAAAACAATATTGTTTGCGTCATTTTAATACGTTTTCAAGGCAATTTTTTGATTATAATTTCATTTGAGGATGCTAAGCGCTTGGACACAGGTGCTGGCGATTTTGGGTAGTGCTAGGAAAAAATGATTATTTTTTACCTAAACTCGAAGTATTCTAAGGCGCTGAATTTTCCTAACTGACAAGATATAATATGTTGGCTGCAGTGTACATATAGTTATCTGTTACTGTTTAACTTTTAAATCTCGCTACTCCCTCAACCACCAGAAGTAATGTCCATCACCGCATATATTGATAATTATGCTTAAGAGATAATTTCCTGATTATTTCGATGACATTACACAATTTACCGACCAGCATACAGCAGTGCTATTAACAACTTCACTTACTGCCTCTTGGAGTCATCACCCATAGCAGAAGAAGAGCTGGAGTTACCTCGCTTATGTAGAGTGAGGCTTGCAGATTTTTGTTCTGGATATTGTAGCAGGTTAAACTCCTACTTAACCATATCAAATTCAGCATGTAACGTGTCTTCGCATGGTTCTAATCACCTCTTTATGAAACCAACTCATCCAACACCCCTCTCTCTGTGATCCGACCCTGTCGAAACAAGTCGTTTTCTGGGTCTTTCTTTTGACTACTTTGATGACATTAACTTATACCTCGCCAGCCAACCAGTGTCTGCATAATGAATACAACAACGACAAAAAACAAATCGAATTTGTTTTGCTGGTTCACAACTTATTGAACTCCCTACTCATAGACTCGGAACACCGACAAAAAATTTGTAGCCTTTCATCCATTTTTTAAGGGGGTAATTCTAGTCTAGAAATTAAAAAAAAATCGTTTTTTTTCAAAGTTTAACTATCTAAGAATATGTGTACAAGAGGATTTTTCAAAATTCAAATTATTTTCGGAGATATAAGCATTTTTCTGACCCGGCATCCCAACTGGTTGGGAAGAAACGCGAAACTTTAAACGCGTTTTTCTCAAAACTGACTTTTCGGAACGATACCCTCGATTTCTCAGGTTCTACTGGACCGATTTACTTGAAATTTTTATAGAGTCTTCTTTATAGGCTTGTCTATGGTTGGAACTAACAAATAACTAATAAAGAAATGGATAGTAAAAATATTAATTGCCTTTTTTTACGACACTTTAAAAATTACCTGAAATTCATGCTTCTAGACTAGAATACCCCCTTAAGACAAAAAATATTCTTTTTCGATAGAATATAGTTTGAAAGCAAAACTCTTGAAATCGAAATATATATAATAATAGGACAAGAGAGTGAATAATATAAAATGTAATGCTCTCACAAGAAGCTGAACACGAAATGAATTTGTTTGTACCTGCGCAGTGGCAATACTAATGTTTGCAACAATAAATCCAGGAGCGCGCTCTCATATTCTCAGCATAAAATCATAAACGACTTATACTCATTCGATATACTCTCTATGAACACATACAGATGCCATGGAAGAAAACTGCATATGATTCTAGGTAGAAGTGCATGTAAGATAGTATCTTCTCTTTGAGAGGCAAATTCGAGTTTAATGTCAATACTTCTTTGGGTGTTCAAGAAACATAAAGTTAAAGCTGACATAATGGACCAAACTTTGATGCTAAGATAGTTCTATGGTAGAATTTGTGAAAAAAGAAAAGGGGGGTTTAAGGAGTTACCGCTGTTTTTATTTGAGTTTGTGAGAAAGGTTTTAACTTAAACACCAAACTAATTCATAAACTCGGGTTAAATAAACTCTGAGATAATTTTTATTTTCTCTGTTTGTGAGCAATATTTAACCAAATCCATAAACTAGAGTTTAATAAATATTTAGATAATTTTTGTTTTTTTTTGTTTGAGGGAAACGTTTGAACTTAAACACCGAAATTTTTCTTAAACTCGAGTTTAGGAAAGTCTACACCGAACTGATCCATAAACTCGAGTTTAATAAATTCAGAAATAATTTTTGTTTTTTTTTTTTGTTTGTGAGAAACGTTTGAGCTTAAACACCGAAATTATTCATAAACTCGAGTTTAATAAATTCAGAAATAATTTTTTTTTCTGTTTGCGGGAAACGTTTGCACTTAAACACCGAAATTACTCATAAACTTGAGTTTAAGAAATTTAACTCCGAACTGATCCATAAACTCGAGTTTAATAAATTCAGAAATAGTTTTTGTTTTTTTTTTTCTCTTTGTGGAAAACGTTTGAACTTAAACACCGAAATTATTCATAAACCCGAGTTTAAGAAATTCAACACGGAACTGATCCATTAACTCGAGTTTAATAAATTCAGAAAAAATTGTTTTTTTTTTTCTGTTTGTGGGAAACGTTTGAACTTAAACACCGAAATTATTAGTAAACTCGAGTTTAAGAAATTCAACACCGAAAAAATTCGAGTCTGTAATAAATTTAAACTTAAACTTCAAACTGATCCATAAACTCGTGTTAATTTTAATTCTAAATGTTTTAGTTTTATTAAGCAATAAAAATTGCCTCACTGGGAAAGTGACCTCGACGTACCGTAAATGAGATGAACACATTTCATTGTATGTGTAAGTGATACCTAAATGCTTATGCATATGTGGTATTGCATGCTCTCTGCAGGTTACACACACATTTGCGGCTTGCCGCTCTCATTTCCCTGAGCACACCACTACCACTACCGCTGCCGCTACCGCATGACACGCCGCCGCGCTTCCTGCACAAATGGCGTAAGAAATTAGTCAAGCACCGGAAATGTCAAATTATGGCGCTGAGCGCCGGTTGTGGCAATTAAATCGCTATGACGAACGGAAAAATCCTTTTGGGCTAATGACATCTAATGTCTTTTGTATGAAGAGTATGCCATGCATACAAACATACGCTCATGTTTTGTGTTAGAAATGTTTGCAAGCATGTATGTGTGTTACTTCTTGCATAAGTCATTCACTTGTCGAAGATTCCTTATACATATATGCATACATACGTTTGTATGTATAGTGCATGTGCATATTTATTGCCTGACTATATTGCTGGTAAGATATTATGCCGGTGACTCATAGATAACTTGACTTAAATATATTAGGATTTCTTAGCACACCCGCTACCAGTTACATATATATGTGTAGGTATGTATGTATGGTAGAACCCAGTGTTTGATTGTGAGTTAACTCATGCTGTTGTGTTCCTGCAAGAGTTTTTTATACAAAATCAGGTCAAGTAGCTATGGTTTGCAATGTAAATTCTATCGCAGGCATTGTTTTATTACCCCCTCTACTTAGCAGCAGCTATTCAGGAGCTGCATATGTAGTTATGTCAGTATGTAAGCCGGCACTTGAGCACTGACTCAGGAAGGCATATTTATAGGCACATATGCATTCATACATATTTATTTTAAGCCGTAATTAAGTGAGGAATGTAATTGAAGATAGAAAATGTTATGCAAAAAATTCCGGTCGAAAAATCACAGTTAAATTTTGTTGTTACAAAAGAAGAAGAAATAATAATTTGAATAGAACTCTGGTAGTTTTTTTTGGATTTTATAAGCAGATAGAGCCCACATTGGGACTAAAGTTTATTTTATGCTTAACAAGAACATGCTGTTACTACTTGCAACTATTGATCTGGGATTTTATAGGATTTTCTGAAACTACTTAATGAATCATTCGTGGACTTTATCTGCTTGAACCGTTCTAAGCGAAGGGCAGCAAATGAGCTTAAAAAAATCCTGTATTAATGGTATACTAAACTGTTCTAAAGTCTAAGCTTAATTATTTTGCACACATTATTTTTTTATAACCCAACTATAGTATGTGAAGCTTCCGCTGATGTGTACCTCTATAATTCCCAAGAAACAATATGATCAAATTTGACCCGGACTAAAAAAAAAAGAATCACATATTCTAATACACACACACAAAATGTATTAATCTATGTAAGAAAAAAATTATCGAAGCAGTCCGGGTCATATTTGATCAGATGGTATGATTCTCAAATCGTTCATTAATGCAACTTCTGCCCAAAAAATGTATCAATGTAAGAAAAAAATTTTATCGGAGCAGTCCGGGTCATATTTGATCAGCTGATATGACAAATTACCTCAAATAGCTTAGCACCTTAAAATGTGAAAGCTTTTTCAGTCCGGGTCAAATTTGATCAGATGGTATGATTCTCAAATCGTTCATTAATGCAACTTCTGGCTCCACTTTCTCTACCTCAGCACTTACTTCGCCTTTTATCAATAATTCTTTCCATATTGTGTTTTCTTCTCAATGATCAAATTTGACCCGGACTGAAAAAGCTTTCACATTTTAATACCAATCTGTATTGCCCAAAAAATGTATCAATGTAAGAAAAAAATTTTATCGGAGCAGTCCGGGTCATATTTGATCAGCTGATATGACAAATTACCTCAAATAGCTTCAGTAATGCAACTTCTGGCTCCACTTGGCACTTACTTTGCCTTTTATCATTAATTTTTTCCAAATTGTATTCTCTTCTCAATGATCAAATTTGACCCGGATTAAAAAAAAATCACACATTTAATACAAATCAGTATTGCCACAAAATGTATCAATCTCAGAAAAAAATTGTATCGGAGCAGTCCGAGTCATATTTGATCAGATTAACTCAAATAGCTTCATTAATGCAACTTCTAACCCCACTTTCCCTTGCTTGGCACTTACTTCGCCTTTTATTATTAATTCTTTCCACATTGTATTCTCTCTTAAAGCAGTTACGCTTGTGGGTGCAAACTTATTTATGAGCTTTTAAGGAAGTAAGCGGCCGCACGCTGTGACATAAACACTTCAAGAAGTGAGAAATTAGAGCTCTGACTTCTTAATAACGTAGACAATGGACGACACTACGAGGAAAGTGTTGGCATATAAATATATATACTATACATACATATATGCATACGAGTATGGAATATAGGGTGTATATCAGTACATAAACCAAGTTTTCGTGCATGGGACAACGAACCGAAGAAAAGTACAGGCATATCTACATACATGCCTCTTTATTGAACTATATCCACATACCATATGTATGGTAGAATGTATGGTAGTATAGTAGTAAATACATACAGTGTGCGACAAAACTAAAGCACGGAATTTACCTTGCCGGTATTTAACTGAATAAAATCATAAAGTAGGTATGAAATGATTTTATTTTTATTTTTATAATTAGTTCATTCATTCTTCTTCTTGAACTAGTAAAAATTAAACAAATTAACTTATTAAAAAAATATATAAAATTCCATATATGAAAATTTCCAAAAATCTGGTGCGACAAAACTAAAGCACGAAATAGTTTTATGGTTGAAAAATTTATGTCTTTCAATATTTGGTTGCGTATCCCTAATTTTTTAATACAGCTACACATTGACGAGGCATGGACCCAATTAATTTATTTAACTTGTCCCAGGAAAAGCTTTTCCATGCTTCCTTAACTTGTATGAATAAAGCGGCCCTATTTTTACAATTCTCAGGTATGATTTTTCGATCTACAGTTTTCCATTGGTTCTCTATGGGATTGAGATCTGGTGATTGGGCGGGTCTCTTCAAAACTTCAATACTGTTTACATCAAACCACTATTTTACACAAATAGCAGCGTGTTTCTGGTCGTTGTCATGTTGATAACTCCAATTTAAAGGCATTTCTTCTGCAGCATGCCACAGCAAAATATTCCAAAAAATATTTTTATACTTAAATTTGTCCATTATACTATTTATGTGATGAATTAGCCCTATTCCATGCGCTGAAACATAACCGCAAACTAGCACATTACCTCCACGGTGTTGCACTGTGCCTGTTATTTAACGTGAATTTAGGCGTTGTGCTTTCGTTTTGCCTATCAGCTTCAACCCATCTGAATCTTTTATATTAAACTTAGATTTGTCAGAAAAAAGTACAGTTCGCCATTTTGTAATCGTCCAATTGATGTGCATCTTCGCAAACTTCAGTAGCGCCAGTCTGTTCTTTAAAGAAATATATGGCTTTTTTGCACTAACTTGCTACAGGTAGCATGAAAATCCCCCATGGACAGATCAACGTTGTATGGATCTCTGTAATATATTTAACCGTAATTGTTTTACAGGTGATGTTGCAGATATAAACGGGTAATTTTTTATTGCCCGAATGACTGCCTTCTCTTCTGGTTCGGTTGTTTTCCTCGGCCTTTCACCACTATGCATTGTAACTAAAGAGCCTGATTTGCGAAATCGGCTTAATGTTGGGGAAACAAAATATGATTTACTCCAACCTTTTTTGCAAGTCATAACCGATTCTCTTTTCTTAAAATCCTAAACAATTTTTTCTCTAAAATGAGCAGAATACTTATTTTGAGCCATTAATATACCCTTTACTTTAATATACAACCAACCGCATTGAATAACGAATTGAAACTGAATATGGACTAATATTTTTCTATTTAGCTCATAACTACATATATTCAACATTTTCTGATCATGAAAAACCGTTAAACAAAAAATTAATGTGCAATTAATGTGAATTCTTAGTTATGTGCTTTAGTTTTGTCGCACCAGATTTTTGGAGTTCTTCATATGTGGTATTATATATATTTTTTTAATAAGATAATTTGTTTAATTTTTACTAGTTCAAGAAGAAGAATGAATGAACTAATTATAAAAATAAAAATAAAATCATTTAATACCTACTTTATGATTTTATTCAGTTAAATACCGACAAGGTAGATTCCGTGCTTTAGTTTTGTCGCACACTGTATGTACATATGTATGTATGAAATCTCTATACCGTTGGAAATCAATACAAATTTGTGAAATAAAAAAGTACTAGAGACTTACCGTCTGAATTGGCGATAATCCAATTTCATTAGAATTGCAAATAAGAATAAGATTGTGTAAACGCCGACAAGAGAAAAAGGCGAGCGGGAGAGAAAGTACCTTTATATACATACATACTATACATATGTAGGTACATATATATTGATAGGAATCTTTTAAACGTGTGATTGATTTAAGTTTTGGTTAAATTTAAGGCAAGCGAAGTCCTAGATTTTTTCTTAGAAAATCTTTAATAAGAACTCTGAGCAATTTTTTCCTAAGTCACTTCAAGGATAAATGCTTGTTTTTTTAGATAATGAGTTGGAAAAGTCAAGGAATATTTGAAATATAATATTTTTATTTTTTTCCTATTTCTTAGTATCGCTTTACACCAATCTTTTTCTATAGAATTTTTAAATTTTTTTTAAATTTTTCTAAAAAAAAATTTTAGAGCTAGTTAAAGAAACATTTGTATATGATAACCTTAGTATTTGTGTACTCAGTCTGAATTTCTTGAAGAAACTTCAAGGATTCGAAGTATCAAACTCTAATCTGATAATCACTCAAGTATCGCTTGTCGATTTCACAAAAACTTGTTGAGAAACCTTCCACTGCAGCAACAACAACAATACTGCAATACAACTTAATCTTCAAGCGGCTAGACGCAAACTCAAGAAATCAAGAGTAGCAGCATTATAATTCTTTATTTGAATTATTTTTATTGTTTGTATGAGTGTGATTGCCAGTTGAATGTCCTTTTGAGCGCCATCGAAACCTTTATTATATTTCATATTATGTTTTAGCAGGTTTCTACTTTTCCTACTTTTTATTGTTTTTTATACCCTGCTGCATATAGTAGACATTTGGATATATGTAAGTGATCAGCGTGACGAGCTGAGGCAATATATTCATGCTCATATGAGAACTAGTCCCTCAGTTTTTGAGATATCAATATGAAATTTTGCACACGTCAAGTACTTCTATGGAAAACTTTTTTATTTTTCAATATAACTTCAAAAAATTTGGCATAGATTATTATCCAAGGCAACGCTATAATCTGTGAAGAATTTGTTAAAATCGGACCACTCTAGCATATAGCTGCCATACAAACTGATCGATCCAGATCAAGTTCATGTATGGAAAACTTTTACATTTGACGAGGTAGCTTCACGAAATTTGGTACAGATAATAACCTCAAACAAAGCTATAATATCTGAATAAATTGTTCAGATCGGTCGATTAAGGCATATAGCTGCCATACAAACTTATAGATGAAAATCATGTCCTTGTATGGGAAACTTTTTAGTTGATGTGATATCTTCACGAATTTCGGCAGAGTTTATTATCTGAGGCAACGCTATAATCCCTGAAGAAATTTTTCAGATCGGACCACTACAGCATATAGCCGCCATAAAAACTGATCGGTCAAAATCAAGTCCTTGTATGGAAAACTTTTTTATTTGACAAGATAACTTCACGAAATTTGGCATAGATTATTATCCAAGGCAACCCTATAATCTCCGAAAAAATTTTTTAAATCGCATCACTCTAGCATATAGCTGCCATACAAACTGATGGATCAAAATCAAGTTCTTGTGTTCCAAACTCTTTTATATGTGTAGGGTATTTTTTGTATTTTTGTTTTTGTTTTTTCGTCTAGTGCAATTGCGGCTTTATTATGCTCTTTATTTTTACGCTATTGTCTATTTGTATTTACGCAGCAACCATTCCACTTCGCTCACTTAAATACTTTCATTTTTTCAGCATCTCAGTTTCATTTTCCTGCTTAAACACGTGTTTACATGTCTGCTTCACCGTCTTCTATTCTTCTGTTTGGTAATTTTTTCGTGCATCACTTGGCTGCTGCTGCCATTGTATGGGTGCACAAAAAGAGAAAATAAAATAAAACAAAATTCCAGACGAAATTTCGCAGACAGCCAGCCAAGCAAGCACGACGTTGCGTATACGCCATGGCGTGCGCTCCTCATTTAATAACAGTGTGTATTTATTTAAAGGTACAAGGAGTGCGTACATACATATGTACATGTACGGGGTGCATTTGTTCAAAATAACATCATGCAACATCTTAGCGTTGCAAGTGTTCGTTGAAATGTGAAAGCATGACATTTCATTTCTCCCGCGTGCATCGCGTGGCGTCTGCGGTGAAGAGTCAGCGAGTGAATAGTTTTTGATGAGTTTCATGAAGTTGCTACAAATTTGGTGTGTGTCTTGGTGCTTAGTTTAGTTAGTTACTGCGCTTTGTGTGCAAGCCCTGAAGTGGTCTTCGGCTATAAATACTTTTGAAAGTTGCAGATTTGAAGCTCATATATTTTGCTTCTTTTTTTTCTTTTGGTTGGAGTCTGTTGCCTTTGTCTGGACTGTTTGGTTATTTGGTGGCGCTTGAAATTGCTTTTCACATATAATAAATAACTTAATTTTATGCTTTTTAGCCTCATTTAGGGTAGAAGTATAGCTTCAACTACATGGAGAGAATTTTATTAAAACTCTTTAGAGTGATTTAGAGTAATAAGGCGTTTAAGAACTTTATTTTTAAAGCTTCAATAACTTTAAAATTTTAAACAGTGGAGTACCTCCAGTTCTGAATTACATAGGAAAAGATCGGTCTGAGTATTGCCTTTTTTATGAGTAGATTGTCTTTAAAACTGAAAAATGATTTCGATTTTAGGTGCCACTAGGAATATTAGGAGCCTGAGCTGGGTTCTCTTAATTATTATGTGAACTCTTCACACAGGTCTCTAATCAATTCCAACCCCCAAATATTTTACGCTTGTGCTTATTGGTAACAGCGGACTTTATAAGGCCACTTGAGGACATATTCCGCGTTTTAGGGTATCCAACACTTGTATAGACCTTTCAGTATAGATGCCAATGTTCCATTTGGTGAGCAACGGTTCTTGAGCGATCAATTGCTTTTACGGCTTCCTGGCGGCAGTAAAATTGTTACTCCATGCCAGTATAGAGTTAGAATTAATCACTGGGTGGCCAGCCCTGAAGAGAATATAAAGCACAGACGCCAGAACGATGCTTTGAGGTACGCCACAGTCTATGGGTCGCAGATCCGACTCAGCAACACGACACCTTAAATAGAACGAACGATTATACAGGTATGACCTAGGTGCCAGACCTTGTGACCAAAAAAGTACGCGGAATTTGTAATTAAATTCCTCAAGCAAATCGATCGTTGAACACATGCTTCATTCTGAACGACCTTGAAAATATTAAAAAAAAAAAGTGAAAAAATGGTGCCTGAAAATCATCAGGCAAGGGATAGAGAGACGGCAAGAGAGCTCGGCATCTCCCGCGATTCCATTCGAATGTTTTTTGGTAGATATTTTGAGTATGAAATGCTTTACATGTAAATAAATCAACAATCATAAGAAAGTAGGGAGAAAAACGAGCCGAAACCAAAAGAACAATAGGTTTAAAAACTAAATTTTGTTGAAGAGCTTTCATAGTTTCAAAGCTTTTCTAATATACCTAATTATTGTATCACCTAAATATTTTTTCTACTAACATTATTAAAATTTTTGTTGTTACAAAACTAGTCACATCTGCTAACGGAATTGTTACAGTAAATTTATACATAACATATGCTGTTATTAACAGCGTATTATTCAAATATGTGACAGCACCATCTGTCGGCAAGAAATTGTAATATACAGGAGTCGGAAAGCTGTCAATAGTTATCGCTATTTGCCGCTAGGTGGGAGTGAGTTTTTTATACCAAGTAAATCAAATGTAAACGTAAATATAATTGTGTATATGTATATTTAAGAGATTAAGAAAAAATTAAAACAAAAACAACAAACATTTTATACATAAGTATTACCCAGCTGCAATAAAATTTTTAAGATATTATATATATTTAGTATTTATAGTACTACATTATTATTTGTTATTTCAATTAAAAATATATAGAAAAATTAAAAGAAAATGTAAAAGCGTTTAAATATTTAGCTTTATGAAATATATAGATATAGACATATATTATATTTATAAACATAATTTATACATACAGAGGCTGGGCAGCGTTAACAGCAGCGTTTTCAGAAAATATTAAAACACGGTTATTTTGAAATTGTAGCGCAATTTTTTTTTTATTAGTCGTATAAATATTTTTTTTTCAAATAAAAATATGTTATAACATTAAAAATAAAACTAAAAAAAATATAGCGTTATTAGCAAGGTATACAAGATCTCAATGGAAACAACGAAATTTGCCGAACAAAAACGAAGTTTACAATTTCCAATTTTGTTAGTTTTTATTTTGAAAATAAGTGTTATGATTAGAAAGGTGCTTCACTAATGTGCAGTGTTGCCGGATGAGCAGTTTTTAACGATTTAAATTAATATATTTATTTCATTTTAAAAGTATAAAAAACATAATATATAAAAAAAAAATATTTAAAACTTTCATAATCATTATATTATTGTTTGTTAAAAAAATATATAAAACACAACATGTTGCGAGAGTATAAAAATCTCGATATTTGGATTACAAAACTAAAAAAAAATTAAAAAATGGAAAAAAATATTTTAAAAACAATTAAAAATAAAAAAAAATTATAAAAAAAAAAATTAAAATAAAAAAAATTAATAATTAAAAAAAAAAAAACAATTAAAAAAATTAAAAATTAAAAAAATTTAAAAGTTAAAATTTCGAAAATGAAAAAAAATCAAAAGTAAAAAAAATATAAAAAATAAAAAATTGGCACAATACGCAACACCCTCATTCCTTAAGAGGCGTTCTTAAATCAACCTGTAGTTGGGCAATACTGACAGCATCATAAGTTTATGAACAGCTTAGAAATAAAAATTGTCATTGTGTCTTAATTCATCACTTTTCACTGGAAAAATAATTTCGGTACTGGCATAGATGTACAAAAAGGATTTTCTTGAATTACCGTAGCTAGTATTCCTCCAAAAACAAAATTAATAACAGAAAAATATTCTACATTCTCTTCTTGCCGTCTGTGAAATGTCTAAAGAATATTATACTAAGAATCCAATAAGTGAAATATTTGCCAAAGTAAAATATCCCACGAAGCTAAATGTTCAGAAAATTAGTATGGGAGCTCGAAGAGACAAATTCAACAGTGAATCAACGATAATCCGGCATTTATTTACCCTTTTTAAGGAAAATATTTTAATTATTTCTGTTAAGTAAAATATTTCCTTTGCATTTTTTTTTAATAATTATTTTTTAAGAAAAAAAATTTAATTACTTCTTAAAAAAAATTTATATTTTCTTAGGTTTTTTATTCAGATAAAAAAATTTCTAAAAACTTGAGAGTTAAAATTTATTTCAATCAAATAAATATTTAAAGTGAAATGATAAAAATTTTAACATTTTTTTTTATAAAATTTATAGTAATTTTTGAAGATTAAAATAGTATCAATTTTTTTATTTTAAATAATTATTTTCACTAATTTTTTTGTTCTTAAAAAAATATTTTAATTAAAAAATATAAAAAAATATTATTTTTTGAATTCAAGTAAAAATTTTCCAAAAAAATAAGGAGTTAAATTTTATTTCATGAAATAATGCAAATATTTTTTTTTCCATTGTGTTTTTAAGAAAAATATTTTAAGTATTTTTTTATGAAAAATATTTTAATAACTTTTGTTTATGATAAATATCAATTATATTTTTTTTGTAATTTTAATTAAATTTTTTTTCTTAAGAAAGTGTTTAAGAAAGTTTTAATTATTTTTTTTTCGTTTTCATTTAGGGAAATTAAATTAATTTTAATTTTTTTTTTTCAAAAAATATTTTCACATATGTTTTTTTTTATTAATTTTCTAATTACATTTATCTAAAAAAAAATTATGATTTAAATTTTTTTCAAACGAATAACTTTATTTTAAACAATAATATTTTCTATTTCCATCAACAACGCTCTTGGAAAATTGCTTAGCAAACAATTCTGAAGAACTTAATGTTTCTCAGCATATTCAAATACTAGTTTTAAATAGCAAAAAACTAGTGAGAATATTCATCATTATCATTAAAAAAATCGTACTCATCCGGCAGCAACAACACATCAGCCGAAATTCGCTGTATAAATCGGCAAAACTATGACAAGCACTCAACGAAAGCGTGAACAAAACAAGACCAAAAATAAAAACATTTTACAAAAATACATTTCAAAACATTTTATTCTTTCTTTTCACTTGAATACAAATAAAAACATAAAACATACATTTAAAAATTAAATACAAGTAGTTATAAACCATAGAAATACAGATACAACGCTAACTAGCATAAAATGAGTATAAATAAAATCGATTTCAATGTTCGAATTTTTACAAAATTTTTCAACTCAAAAATGAATGAAATGCGAAAAATAGTTCAAAATTGAAATTATAAAATTTGTATATAATTACAAAAAGTTATTATTACAAAAATAATTATAAAAAAAAAATTTATAATAAAAAATATATGTAGGTATATATATAAAATAAAATAAATTCATTGGCATTTGTTAATGATTACTCGATTACAGCATTATAATTAGCATACATATGTTTTATATTTAATTGTTTTTTTTTTTTTTGTAAATGCTTAGACTACGGCTTGAGCTGAAAGTATAAGGGAAAGAGAAGACAAAAAACGCTTTTAATAAAAATCATGAAAACGTTTTGCGCAGCGCTTAGAGAAGTAACGGTATGTAGGTAATTAAATGTAGTCGAAATTATTATTATTTCTTTTATTTCTTAATTATTAATTTTTTAATATTAATTATCATTATTTTTTAATATTATATAAGTATGTATGATTGTATGCGTTTTGAGTTTGAAACTTAAATTGACTGTTGCATTTTTATTGATTATTTTACAAAATGAAAATGTTACATAAGTAGGAAAATCATTGGCACAAATTGCAGTCTAAAATTAATTAAGGATTTTACAAATATTTACATACAGACGAAATACGCGTGAAATGCACAAATGAAGTAAGTATGTATGTTTCAATGTCAATTTAGTATTTAGTATTAATACTAAGAGGTGACTTAATGATACTTTTATATAAATATAAAAATAAATAACGTAGAAAATTAAGTTTAATTTTAAAATTTCGTATTTTTTAGTAAAAATAATAATTTTTGAAATTTTAGTGATTTTTTTTAATAAAAAAAATACGTAGATTTTTAGGGAATTTAATTTGTTTTTTATATTTTGATAGAAATCATTAATTTTTTTTCAAGTTTGCAATAATTTTCGTATAAAAAACTGAAATAAGTTTTGCTCTTAAAAAAATATTGTATAAAGAAATTTATTCGAAGTGAAAAAATCAATTTATTTGGAAAAATATCTTTTCCGCCATTTTAAAAAAATTTCAAAATTTTTTTATTATATTTTTTAGAAAATTTATTAATTATAATTTATTATTAAAAATGTTAATAAAAATTTGTGAGTTTTTTGTAGTACACATTTTACTTTAAATACAAAATTTTTAGAAAAAAAATAATAATATCAAAAAAATAGTCAAAAAGTTTAAATAATTTCGTTTTTCAAATAATACCTTTTCATATATTTTTTTAGTTACATTTACAGCTAAACTAAAAAAACTTCCAAATATTACAAAACATATTTACAAATTTGGGTTTTCAAAAATAAAATTAAAATGAAAAGTAATTTTTTTTTTTACTGTACACTTTTTACTTTAAATACGCAGTTTTCAGGAAAAGATTTAATACTGAAAAAAAAAAAAAAATTAAAAAGTTTAAACATTTTTCTAAAATTCATTCATTCAAAAAAAAAATTTTATTTAAAAAAATCGAAATTTTCAAAACACATATTAACACAAAAATTAAAAAAATTTAAACTTTTTTTCTGTTTTTCAAAGAATATTTTTTACTTTAAAAAATACGAAATTTTCAAAAAAAAAAAAAACAAATTTTAATAATAAAAAAATAAAAAATTTTAAATAATTTTTTTCCTGTTTTTTGAATATTTTTTAATTTAAAAAATACGAAATTTTTAAAAACAATATTTTACAAATAAAAATTTTAAATTTAATTTTTTGTTAAATATTTTTTTTTTATTTCTACACACTATTATTTTAAATAAAAAAATACAGTTTTTTTACATTAATAAAAAAAAACTACATACTTTCAAATTACTTAAAATAAATCTAACGGTACAATAAATTATAATCGGTAAAAATTATTTCTGTTAAATATTGCGCCAAAAAAGTTTATTTTAAACTGCTTATATAAAAAAATATAACAGTTAATTTTTAAAAACTAATACGCACTAGTCTTAAAAATTAATTTGAATAATTAAAAATTACTTTTCGTTTTTGTCAGCAAATTTCGTTGCAATAAATCCCGTATGCGTCGCATGTTGAAACGATATTTTGTAATAAAAGCATTCGTTGTATGCGGTACTAAAGTCAATTCCAAATCAATATACAAATACAAAAACAAAAATAATTACACTCCATTTTATTAATGTAGAAGTATTGCTAAAAGTTTCCAAAAATAAATTTTTTAATTAAAAAAATTGTTAATTAAAAATTAATTTTAGAAAAATCATTATATTCCATTCATTTCGTTAATCGTTTGGGTTTTGCTCGTTAATTAATACATAAATTATAATTAAAATTATATTAAGTATGCAGGTAGTCAACTTAACGCTACAACTCTATTAACAAATTTACAATACTTAAGTATGTGTGAGTGCGCTTTATGCTCTAAACTCCACTTATTTCAAAAGTCACTGCAATGCTTAAACGGTGTTTATTTATAATTTTCGTTTATTTAATACCAAACACTACCAAACTTAACAGTGTGCAAAGTTTTCTTTTCATATACACATTACGCTTCAACTAAATTGTCGCCATTACACAACTACAACAACTACCAGTGAGCAAAACAGAAAAACTCAACAATATTGATTTTGAGTCAAACACTCAATGCGACTCAAAACAAAACAATGGCTATTATGGTTATCATGCCGATTATGATTAGGCACAATGTGTACAGATCTGTCGGTGTGATAACGCCCAACGAACAAGCCATGAGCACGTGCTCGAGTGTCGTTAAGCTACTAGACGCCGCCGCCGCCGTCGGACGCAATTCGCCGAATATTGAGAGCGCGCGACGTTCATTCGTGGCTTTAACTGCCGCCGCCGCGCTTGTCGATGGCTTCTCATCTTCCTCCAGCGCATCATGTCGTCGCCGCCATGGCAGCAGACTGCTACAATCTGGCGCCGCATCACTACTACCAACCTTTAACCCCGTTTCCGGCAACGCTTTGAGCTGCTCCACTTCGGCGTTGCATTGTGTTATTTGTGTCAATGCATCTTGCGTTGTACTTTCGCTTTCAAGCTGATCTGCTGGCGTATAACTGATCTTCACTTCCGATATGTTGAGGTTTAGTGATGGTGTCTCATAGATTACGCTGAGTTTTCGTCGTGGCGTCTTGTAGAGTTCGTCGTTCATCTCTATGTGTTCGCTAACTGTGTTCTCTTCTTTGTCTTCTTGGTTAAGCAGCGCAGCATCCGCATCATCCTCTTCCTCAATGCGCGGCAGCTCATCGATATCTGTGAGATTCCGCTCTAAAATGTCTGAGAATGCTAAACGCAGTTGTTCAAGCTCCGCGCTAATGCAGGAGGTTGCTATGCATTTCAGTTCTTCGGCTGAATTGTATTCAGAATCTGCTGAGTACGCGTCCGCTGTTGAAGCTTCGCTATTTCTGCGAGAACCACTACTACTTCTCACCAGCTGTGCTAGTTCTATCAAATCGGCGTCGTCGAGCTTTTTAGACGATCTTGATTTTCGCTCAATGGGCTTTGGTTTTTGCTGTTCACTTCTAGTTTCTTCTACAGTACTCTCTTTAACTGAGTTTTCTGCACCCGGACTTTCACTCAACTCATTATCTGTGAAAAATATATTCTCATTTTGGCTCTCAAAGCCATTTTCACTTATTATGCTCTCATCCAAATTTTGTAATTCACGGTTTTGTGACTCAAGCAAATTTTCGTTCCAAGCACATTTTCCTAAATTCTCCGTTTCCGTATCATTTTCACTCAAGCTACTTGCTTTATAACTGTTTTCGTTAGTACTTTGTGCTTCAAAACTATCGTAAGTTCCTCGCATGTTCTCTTTAACCTCTAACAACTCAAACTGGCTTTCTAATAATCCACTATTATTGCTTTCCCTTGGAATACCTTCATCGTGAAGCTCTACTCTCTGAGTCGTTTCTTTCTCAGCATCCCCTACACTAATAGCCCCTAACAAACTATCCAGCAACTCTTCCTCACTTGGTGGCGGTGGAAAATCCTCAGCATCGGTTTTGCTTCTGTACTCACCCTCCGTGTTGGACTCAACAGCTGTGCGTTCTATGGCTATCTCACTGACAAAATTTCTTTTCTTTTTCTTAATCTCAAACCGACTATTATAGGCGCTTTCCAACTGCAGGCAGGCATTATTCGTTTGTGTATTCGTGAGTGGATAATCCGCTAAGCTAACATTACCCGAGTCTGGATTGGACGAAGTCTCATCCTCACACGAACTCAGCGACGAATCGCCAAGCGCGGTGAGCTCAACATTGCGCGCCGGCTCAGCTCTCATACCATCGACGATAATACTTATTTTACTAGCATAGATCTTATTGAAATTGGGCGAGAGTTTTGGAGACGTACACTCCGACAATTCGTCCGCTTGAGTCTCCGGTATGGATGCAAGCTTATAACTACTTGGACTTAAACTAGTGGATGAGTTTTTGTGGTTGGTATTGGTATTTATGGCTATGGTTGTGGGGTTATTGGTTGTTATGGTACTAATACTAGTGGTAGTGGTGTTGGTAGTAGTGGTGTCATTAACATCAATATCAACAACAACAACTTCAACATTATCATCGACAACAGCAATAACATTCAGAGGCGCTGTGTTATTAGTATTAAGGGGCGCCACGGTTTCGCAGGCCTCGGCAACAGCAACAATATTGGGATTAGTGTACAGCTGGGTGGCATTTGCGGTAGTACAAATAGTAGTAGTAGTAGTAGTGGTAGTAGTGTTGGTAGCAGTATCGAGCATGGTTGCATGGAGAGCGGATGCATGATTGGTTGATGTCAATGGCGCGCTTGGCACATGAACTGATTTAGTAACTGCGATTTTACCTGAAACTTTTGTAGCTGACTGCTTTTCTTTGGCTTGTTGCTGGGCGCGTTGGCGGCGCGGCTGCTCGTCAATACCGAAAATCATTGCCAACTCTTCGGAGGAGTTGTACTGCGATGGCGAGGAAGATGAGCGTGTGCGCGTGCGCTCTTGCGACTGACGCGTAGCTGAAGCCGCGCGACCAACTTCGGTGGCACTGATGGCGGCAGTTTCACTGACGGGCGTTAGGTTCAGCGGCGGCGATGGCGAGTAGCTAAATGTGCTGTTCGTTGTGGCGCTTATATTCGGTGTAGCGGCGCTCGTAGTCGATTTGACATCGTACGAGGTGCTACTGAACGTTTTTATTGGATCGGTGCTGGGTGCATGATATTCACTACTTGGTGACTTAATATAATCACTGGAGGAGTAAGGATTGAAGGAGGTAATGCTCGAAGATTGTCGTCGACCGGCGGAGGGACTCGAAGATTTGGCTAGGCAATCGCTGGAGGAGGAGAACGAGGAGGCTGTCATGCTGGCGCCCGGTTTGGCCGCGCCCACAACGTTATTGCTGCTACTGCTGCTGCAATAACTGCTTGCGGTCATGCTGGGCGCTGTGGTGTGATCATCGCTACTGCTGTTTTTCGTGTTCGCTGTGACCAGCGGACGTGTTGTGGCCAAGGTGCGTTCCGACAACACTATAGGGGGCGGCGCTGTGGTCGTTGATGAATTTACAGTTTCGGCGCGCATTTGCTCCTCGCATTCTTGCATAATTTGATCGATCTCCTCAATGTCTGTGTGCTGCTTCTGTGCCGCAGCTGGCTGCACGGGCGTCACTTCTGCAACGGTAGAAATGAGATTATCAACTTTTGCCGCTGACGCCTTGGGTAAATGTTCGACGTTACAAGCAACGGCTGTGGCGGCTCCGGCTGCGCTCTGCTGCTGCTGCTGCTGTTGGAGTTCCTGATTGAGGTTGTCATAGTCGGGATTGTCATCGGCCAGCGCGCTCAGCTGGCGCATGCAACGTTTGGCGATCGCCTCGATCTGCTCCGATTGTATGGGATCCAGTTTTTTGATAAGATTTGGCATAACGAGCATTTCAGTGGGTGTCTGCTTATTCTTCACCTGCACTGCCTCCTGTATCACCACCGGCGGTTCGGTGGTTACAATATCCTTTAGTATTTTCTCACACACCGCATTCGCCGCCTCGGATACCTGATCGATAGCCTCGATCAGTTTGCCCTCTTTGTGCAGTTTGCGCGGTTTCGCTTGTACCGTGCTCTCACTGGCATCCGGTAGCGTGTCTAAGAGCATTTTACCGCAACGCTTTGCCGCCTCTGAAACCGCTTCGATTTCCTGCAGGTCCTTCTCGAGGCGCTCTTCCTCAGCGCTCGCCGCTTTCGGCCGCGCGGCAGTTATGAGCGCTTCCTTGCGCAGCTCTTGCAACTCTTTTGTCAGTTTCTCTGACTTCTCTTGTGCATCCATGGCAATTTTATTCAACGCATCCTCCATTTGCGCATTCGCTGCGGTCGGTTCGGGTGTGAGACTCTTGCGCGGCAGCGGCACTGGCGGTTTGTGCACTTCCTCTTTGTGCGCGCTGCTAGTGGGCAGCTTTTCGGGCAGCGCGCAAATGGCGCCACCTTGGCTGGGGTGTCGGAAGGGTATTGCGACCTTCTTTTGTGGTGTCAGCTGCTGTTGTTGTTGTTGGTCCTGCTCTTTGAGATTGCGTAGCAGCGCTAGTGTTGTGGGCACATCTGCGGCTGTTGCGCCAGCATCTTTGTGCAGATCGGACATGCTGCCGGCGCGCTCTAGGCTGCGCGTCAATTCCAGATAAGAGTGTAGATCACCGCCAGATGGCTTTGCGGCGTCGCGGTGTATAAGATTATATATGTTGGCGGACTGTGTGCGCGTAGCGCGATTCTTTTTCTGAAATGAGCTGTAAGGGTAGATAAATTTATCTTTGGCGCCAGGTGGGTCTTTACGTAAGGCGCGCACTGCCAAATCGTCTTTAACTATATCGGGCGTATTCACCGATGCGATGGGCTCTACAATGGGCGTAACATGCAGATAGTCGTTTTGCGGCGCGGCAACAACCGGGCCAACAGGTATGCCGAACGGTGGCTGCTTTTCCACGGTCTTGTGCTGCAAATTCGCCAGCTGCATGTTACGATAGGCCACATCGTCGCGTATCGGATCGGGTTCGCCCGTAGGCGAATCCTCGTCATCATATTCGTGCGCATGCGCCAAAGCATACTTTTCAAATTCGCTAGGTGTCGGTACGCGCTCCTTCTTCTCCGGCTCCTCTGTGAGACCAAGTGACTTATAGATCGCTTCGAGTTCATTGATTGCCTCCTCCAAATTGGCGGGCTTCTTACGCGGAAAATATATGGGCAGTTCAGGCGCCGCGCTACTTGGCGGTATGGAGAGTTTACGTTGTGGCGGCGTTGGTGGCGTAAAGATTGGTTTGTGATGCTGCTCGCGCTTCTCAGCGACATACTCGTCATATTTATTTGGCGTATTGGGTATCTCACCTGAGCGCCGCTGATAGTGATTGGGCATTGAGCTGCTCTTACTGTAATCCTTATTACGTATCTCTACGAAATTTGAGTTTGAGTCCGGCTTAGACTTTATATGCAAGCTGCCGCACACAATGCTGTCCACCTCATCCGCGCCGTGTGGCGGCGCTGCTTGTGTTCGCTTCTTATTTGGTTTCTGCACTTCCGAGTATACGGGTATGGGGTAGGCGCGCAATTCGCCCACGCGTGAACTGGAAATCGAGCGTGGTTTCACATTGCTCTCCTGCGCATAAGCCCGCGCCGTGTCGCGTCCGCGTTGATGCGTGCTTGCATCCAGGCGCTTCCAGAAATCATTAACTTGCATTTGTTTGGACGACGCAGTAGGCAGACCGCTCTTGGAAGTGCGTAAGATACCCGTGGTGGCCACGTCATTGCTCGCGGCATCGAGCTGCGGCTCCAGCATGTGTATGGGTTTGCGTGAGCGCGGTGTTGCATCGGCAACATAATGAAATTCAATGCCGTTCGGCAGTGATTTCTTCGCGGGATGCGCGTCGCGTTCAGCGCGCGTTATAAAGCGACGATGATGTGGCGTGCCCTGCGGCATGGGTTGCGTTACACCCGCGCTGGGCGTATTCAATGAATGCACCGATTGGTAGTGTGGTCCCGCTGGACCTGACCAAATTTTATCGTCCGACACACAACGACCGCCCATGCGCTGATTGGTGGCGGGCAACGTCGGCAAACCGCTTTGGTCGAAGGCGTATGAAATGGGGCGCAAGTCGCCAGCGCTGCCATTTTGCATTTGTCCGCTGACATTCACGCGCCGCAGCGGATCACGTGGCGGCGGCGGTGGTGGCAATGGTTTGGTCTGCAAGCGACCATTAATGTTTTGCAAATGTATGTGACTGTCGTAGCTGATGCTGCGCTTGCTATCGTTGACGGTATTTTGCAAGTTCTTTGGTTGTTGCTGCAGTTGGCCCCACTGCACGTAGGGCGCAACATGTTGCAAGCTGCTTGTATTGCGTAGACGCGGTGTGGCGGCAGCGGCGGCTGCAGCACTGGCGGTGGGTGCTTGCGCTGCTGGGTTGTAAATGGAGAGGGGCACCGGTTGCGTTTTCCAGCGTTGTGTTGGTTGCGGCGCGTACATCACCGGCACCTGACCGCTGCTAGGTTCGCCATCGCGCGACAAGCGCTTGTAGTAACGTTCATTGCGCGCGGCGCGACTACGCCTGCTGTTCTGCGCATTAGCGGCGCCCTGACCGCCGCTGTGTATACTCTCATCACTGCGATATTTCGAGAATGTCGACGAGTTCAGCGATATCAGCTCCTCTTCGCTGGAGGAGTGCGCACCAGGCGCCGACTCATGCGGCAGCCGTTGCGCTGAGCGCGTTTTAAGCGCAGCCCTTGCCGCGCGTCGATCCAGTGAATTGGCGGAGCGCGTATATGCCGCCGGTTGTGCGCCATGTTGGAGGTATTGCGGTTGCTGATTCTGATAGTACGCCTCGGTGGGTGAAATGGTCTCCACGGGTAAAAAGAATTCATGATCTACATGTGCCGGCGGTGGTGGATGTGGTGGCGTTGACGGTGCGCCCGACGTTTGTGGACTGACAACGATATGATCGAAACTGGCGCCATTCAATTTACCGCTACGACTGACTTTATGCGATTTACTCGCTTTCGTTTTCAAATTGGCACTACTGCCAGTGGCGCCACTAGCGACGTGTGGCGGCTGCCTTTGTTGGTGTGGCACAAAACCAGCTTTACGATCCTCTTCGGAGGACGACTCCGTAGCGATCTCTTTCTTGCGTCGAAAGAGACGCCCAAAAGACCACTTCTTATTCGAAGCGCTTGCAGCTGACGTTTGATGCGCCGCAGCTTGTGCACCGCTTAGCGTATTGTTTTTGCGGCTGCTGCCATGTGACGTTGTGCGATGCTGTGCGGAGCGCTCCATATTGGCGGCGTCTGCGGCAGCGGCACTTTGCTCATCGGTGGAGTCGCTGGCGTCGTCGTCAAGTTCTTTGGGCAACGGCAGCTGAGGTCGCCAAGATGTTTGGACAGTCTGTGTGGAGAGAGGGGAGAAAGGAGTAGAAAAATCATTAGTTCTAGAATTTATGGCCGTTTATAGGGAGTAGGAGTTTATTAAAATAATTTGAAAAAGCTGGCAACTTTCTGTGCGTCTGTTACGGAGACACATTGGCCTTAGCGCGCTGTTATCATAATATTCATATAATACAACAATACATCTTCATCGCAATAGCAATCAAATCACAACAACTCTTACAAACATATTTGCTTATTAAGCTTTGAATAGACCTTCGTTTGTAGTTATCGCGTTGTTCGCGAGTTATTTATTATTTGCACTTAGATTACTCGGCAAATATTAAACGTCTGCAAATAGCTAGTTTAAATATAGCCTTAAGTATTACATTGTACTGTTATGTATGGGTAAGTAAATAGTGTGATATTTATATATATATGTATGTATGCTTGTATGTATGTATATGTAAACACAATGCGCGGAACAACGAGTCTATTCAACTTGTCGCCGCCGATCAGCAAATGTGATAAGAAGTCACTTGATTGTTATGTGTTTATGTATGTATGTATGTGGGTAAGCATAGGCAATGTTCTTGGTAAGATACTGGCTAAAGTTCTGTGAAAGATAACAAGAAATTGCAGAGGTAAAAACAGAAAAATTTACTCTAAGTAAGACTTTTGCAAATTAATAGAGTAAAAAATAGAAAAAAATTAAATAAAAAAAATAAATTAAAAATTAATAGTAAGACTTTCTTTATAATTTTAAAATTTTTAATTTAATCTTCAAAATTCATGTCTTCCTCAAAGTAATCCCCCTTTGTGACGAAAGTAATGTCTTCAATTGACTCAAAACGGTTCTTCAGGGTTTCTGAATAGCCAGAAGTCACATAGAGCTAAATCGGCTGAAGACGGTGGTTGTGGCCCGACATTAGTTAAAAAAGTAGCGAAAAACTGACAAAGAATAAATGCAGTAAGCGACGGTGCATTATTGTGTGTCCTTTTTGACAGTTTGGCGGGTCAGAAGGAATTCGGAGTACACCACATCTCAATAATCGAAGAAAACTGTCAGCATAAACTTGATTTTCGACCTGTTTTTAAGTAGTTTTTCGGCTTCGGTTCACCTTTGCCACGTTATTTGGCCGATTGATCGTCTGTTTCCGGGTCGTAAGCATAGATCCGAGACTCATCGCCAGTAATAATACGTTTCATGACATCCTGGTACTCAGAAGACATCGTTTCACAAACATTAAGGCGGCGCTATTTTACAAAAAAGAATTTAGTGATTTTGAAACTGATCATGCTTTTACTCTACGTAGGCCCAAATAATCTTTCAAAGGTGTTCATTGTTACTTCCGATATTTCAACAATGCCAGTAAGATTTCTATCTGTTAATCATCGATTCTCAGGCACCAATTACTTTGTTTTATTGACGTGTTGATCTTCAGTTGATGTTGATAGCCGTCTTGGACATGGTTCGTCGTCAACGCGTTCTAAACCCACCTTGAATAATTTGTAAAAACCAAAAACCTTGCTCGCGACAAACAATTATCACCGCAGGCTTTATCCAACATTCTGCACGTTTCGGCAACAGAAATTTGATTCCACACACAAAATTTAATGGAACTTGTTTATTGAATAATTCCACTTATTGCAAAAATCGCCGAATGCACTTTGTGTATTATACTTTAGAAAGACAAGCGTATATTAAACACTTATGATTATTTTGAAATATTCCTTCGAATGGATTTTCGCGCGAAATTTAAATTAAAAAGTCTCACTACTTTTTGCCCACAGTAAAACGTTCATAAAAAGCAAAATAATGAATTTTAAACTTATTTTCCAAAAAGAGCTTTAAATTTTATTATGATTATTAAAGGCAATGCATTAAAGAAAATAATAATAAACAAAAAATATAAAACAGTATTCAAAACTGGTTTTTGTCAGACGAAATTTGACAAAAACAAAAAGAAATTAATATTCAACAGTTCATTAAACTGCAAAGTATAATTTAAGCAAACAACGTCTATATGTATTAAGGTATGTACAAATGCAAATCTCGTTCACTAAAATTTTTTAATTTCCTTGTCTGTTACTTTTGCAGTTTCATAAAAAAATTTGCATAAAAAAATATTGCAGAATATTTCCATTGGTCAAAGACAGATTGGCAATGCGATATTTTTGTTGTTCAAAAACAAAGTTCAAAAGTGTGAAGAAGAAACAAAGAGCAGGAAAATTATAATCTTATGCGTTTGCGACCGAATTTTGAGACTTTTTGCATTATTTAAATTTTTTTTTTTTTTTTTTTTTTTTTTTTTTTTTTTGTGCAAAAGGAAAGCAATGTCTCCAAGCATTACTTAGTTACGAGAGTCACTTAAGCAAACTTCTTGGAGCTAGCAACTGAACTCCAACTGGTATCGCGTGGATTATTGACCACCAGTTTAACCTAACCTAAGCAAATGGGTGCTGAGAATCAGAAATATGGAGGCACGGTGTCCCTGCAATGTAATTTTAAACCTAAAAAGTGGTTTACAATAATTCAAATTCAATGGCGCATAATGACAATAATACCATTTCGAAAAACCACTTCAAGTAAAAATGGTCGAAAACATCCCAACGGAAAAGTGTTAGCATAAATTTCTATAAATTTAAAGGGTGCCAAAATTCAATTATGCACTAAAGAATAATTTTTGGTTTTATAAGATCTCAAGGCACCTGAGGTCTCAACGGCAAAGTTTCTACAAAAACCGGTTTAAATATCTATCTTTAATAAGTTGAATTATTTGAATATGATTTATATATTGAAAAAAATATATAATAAATAGTAAAAATGCTATTTCAACCCACTTAAGTCATTACAAACATATAACGAAAAAAAGTTTTTTTTTGCGATCATGTACAAGTTCAATGTCAATTTAAAAAAAAAAAAATCATTATTTAAAACAGATCTAATTTATTACGACCACAAAGGCTGAGATCTCACCCCACAAATTCATATGTACATATACAAACATAGACCACTGTGAGGCAGACGGCATATTTCTCTCAACAGCAGCTTGGTTAGACGCCATTTAACGAATGCTGCACGGCTGTTATGAATTTGTATTCGAAAGAACACTCATCACACTTGTTATTTGAAAAAATAAAACAAAAAAGAAATGTTCATTGAACAAATATTGGAAAGATGGG
The DNA here is from genome assembly GCA_037783105.1 of Bactrocera zonata. Classification (NCBI taxonomy): domain Eukaryota; kingdom Metazoa; phylum Arthropoda; class Insecta; order Diptera; family Tephritidae; genus Bactrocera; species Bactrocera zonata. The sequence goes on along the minus strand of JBAWJQ010005835.1, from coordinate 1,105,844 downwards.
AGAAAAATGGAAAAAATAAAGAAAAAATAGAAACTGAAAAAAAAAAAACCGAAAATACAAACAAAAACGAAAAGCACATAATAGAAATTGAAACAGAAAACTAAAAAAATAGAAATAAATTTAAAAAGAAATTAAAAAACAATTTGAAAAAAAAAATAAAATTAGAAATTAAAAAGGAATTTGAAAAAAAATTAGAAAAAATTTAAATTAGAAAAGAATTGAAATTAGAAAAAAATTATAAACAGGCTTTAAAAAAATTATAAAAAAAAAAAAAATGAAAAAAAGAAATTTAAAAATGAAAAAAAAAAATTAAAAAATCGAAAAAAATTAAAAAGAAATCGAAACCAAAAACTTAAAAAATAGAAAAAAAAATTGGAAAAATAGAAAAAAATAGAAATCGAAACAGAAATAGAAAATTAAAAAAAAAATAGAAATGAATTTAAAAAGAAATTGAAAAATAATTTGAAAAAATGAAATTAGAAAAAAAAAATAAAAAAATAGTATTTAGAAAAATTGTAAAAATAAAAAAATATAAAAAAATAACAAAAAAAAAATAATAAAAAATTAAAAAAAAAAATTAAAAATAAATCGAAACCAAAATCTTAAAAGTATAGGAAAAAAAAATTTAAAAGTTTAAAAAACAAAATTAATAAAAAATAAAATATTTAAAAAAGTTGTAGAAAAAAGTAATTTTAAAAAAATTTAAAAAACCCGACAAATATTAAAACGAAATGGAAACAAAAATTACCAAACAAAAAAAAAACAAGATTATAAACATTAAAAAAATATATATAAAAAAATAATAAAAAAACAGAAAATATTGAAAAAAATAGAAAAAAATTAAAAAAAATAGAAAATATTGAAAAAAAATTAAAAAAATAGAAAGAATGAAAAAAATTAAGAAAATAGAAAAAATTAAAAAAATTGCAATGAAATCGAAATAAAAAATGCAATTAGAAAAAAACTGGAAAAAAATTAAAAAAGATTTTGAAAAAAAAGAAACAAATTTAAAAAAGACTGTAAACAGCAAAAATGAAGAATTGAAAAAAAATTAAAAAAAAATTAAAGAAATTAAAAAAAGTACAAAACAAAATATTTGAAAGCAAATTTAAAGGATTGAAAAGACGAAGTAAAAAAACAACAAAATTCAATGACCATTTGGTAATTTGTATGGATAGCAAATGGTACAAATGGAAATCTTGAATCTTTAAACAAAACGCGAAACAATTTGCGGAAAAAATTACCAGCGTCAATTTACGTATGTATATACACGCATAAATATGCGCATGGCTGTTCATAAATTATGTATGCACGCATGTATTTAGTATTCATAAGTGTACACAGAGCCGGTTTAGCGCGCGGGTGAGTGCAAGGCGCCGAAATTATCACAACAGAGATGCTGAGATAAAAGGCAAACTTCAATTACACGCAGGCATACGCTAATAACTACAACAATAAAAGCATACATGCCAATACAATTTTGAAGTACAAAATATATACATGGGTTTGTACATATGTATGTATGTAAATGCATATACTAGGGTGATCCAAAATAATAATTTACATTTTTTTTTGGTAGATAGCGTTGAAATATCAGGCGAAATGATGAAAAAAAATTATGGATTGAAAAAAGGTATTTTTTAATAAAATAGTTAGAATTATTAAAAAATAAAAATTGTATTATAACTTTTATTACAGCTTTTTCATCATTTCGAACGTTTTTTTCAAGGTATCTCACGAAAAAAATTAAAGTTTCTTTTGGCCCACCCTAAAACTTCTAAAAAAAAAAAAAATAATAATAATATAAATAGAGATATGATACAAATATATTTTTTCTTAAAAACAAAAAAAAAAATTTTTTTTTGCTCACCCTAATATACACATACAAATTTAAGATTATATGTCTTCAATTGTATGTTTACTTATTTTATTTAATTTTGCTGCTATCTTTCACACAGACACACACACACAAGTATGTGCGCCATATGGGCATCTACTACTTATAAATCTATCGCAATTATTTTTACTATATTTTTGCTACCAATACACATACATACATTTGTATTTTTGCCACAACGTATGAAAATGAATTCCTCATTGCTGCGCGTTTGCGGATTGCGTGAGAACTGACGTAGCACCGGCATTTCGCCTCCCAGCGTATGTATGTATGTATGCGGTCGGTTAAATTTTAAAATGCACAGCACGTTCTACACTGGATACTCCTATTTGCGTGCGCGTTTAAACGCGAGTGAATTCCAAAAAAAAAAAATTATATTTATAATTCTTTTAACACTGCAAATGCCTCGCTGGCGTCGGGGGGTGGTGGTGTGGCACAGTTGTAAACGCAGACTCCAATTGTTTAACAAACAAAGCGGCAAGGCTTTGAAAGCATGAAGCCACTCAAATATCTATACACACAAATGTGTATGTGTATGAGTGTGTGTGCGCTCTTTATGCCGTCAAATGCTGAAGAAGAGAAACTTTTATAAAATATGACAAAAATAGTAATTTAATAAAAACACAACTATTTATAAGATTATTTTAATTTCCTGAACACACATTTATTTACACATTTACACAAATACACATTCACACATATACACATTCATACACATACACACACGCGTACAATTACTGCTTTATAGAAATTTGCCGCCTTACAAATGAGCTCGTAAAACGCAAATGAAACATACCTACAAATAAACGCACAATTCTAAATGTGATTGTAATGTGTGCCCGGAAAAATATTGTGAAAAAATGCGAAATATTACTCAACAGCACCCAACTGAACTGAAATGTTTCGCATACGCCCTGGCGGACTGACTGCTAAGTGTGGCAGGCACATTGCCAAGAAAAACATATGCCATGAAAAGACAGTGGACTGCTCTGAATAATATATATATGTATATATATATATAAATACATATATGCTAAATAAATATACAGCTAGGCATGTATGTAAACAGGGAGTTGAAATAAAAATAAAACAAAATTGAAAAGAAAATATATGAACAAATGCGAAATATTAAAAATAAATATAAAATAAATTAACAAGCAAATTAATCAAACCCTAGCGATAATATGAAATTAGGGGAAAATAAATAAATTTAAGTAGATAAATTAAAAATAAATAAACAAACGAGTAAGTTAATGTTTAAAATATTTTATTTTTGATATAAAAATATTTAAAAAAAAGAAATTACGCATTAATTCCAAAAAAAAGATGCAAAAATATAAATTAAAACAAAATTAATTAACTAAATTAAAAAAAATAATAATTAATTAAATATTAAAAAAAAGTAAGTAAACTTAGTTTGCATTTTTTTATCTAATATTGGGTTTAGCAATTTAAACAAATATATATACATATGTAAATAAATTTAATATAATAATTATTTTTATGTAAAAATCTAATGAACTAAAAAATTAAACAAAAATTATATAAAAGCTTAAAAATTAAAATATGTATATCTAAATGAAGTAAAGGTTACTTAGAAAACAACAAAAATAGAAAAAAAAATAAAAAATAATTATAAAAAATAAAAAAAATTATAAAAAATAAAAAAAAATATAAAAAATAAAAAAAAAATTATAAAAAATTTAAGAGAACTCGAAAAGGATTTAAAAATAAATTGAATCAAAAATTAAAAAAATAGTAAATAAAATTAGAAAAAAAATTAAAAAAGAAGAAACAAATGTAAAAAACACTAAAAAGAAAGTGGAAACAAAAAACGAAGAATTGAAAAAATATTTAAAAAAGAAATAAAAATTTTATAAAACCGCCATTAATTCGATCGCTCAGTTGGTATGACAGCTTAATGTTATATTTGTCCGATCTGAACAGTATGTTCGCAGATTATAGCTTTGACTTTGTAATTTATCAGTGCCAAGTTTCATGAAGATACCTTGAAAAACGAAGGAGTTTTCCATACAAGGACTTGAGGTGATAAGTCAGTTTGTATGGTAGCTATATGCTATAGGAGTCCAATTTAAACATTTTCATCGGAGATTACACTGTTACTTTGGTTAATAAGTCATACCAAATTTCGTGAAGATATATTGGCAAACAAAAGAGTTTTCCATACAAGAACCTGATTTTGATCGATCAGTTTGTATGACAGCCATATGTTATAGTTGTCCGATCACAACAATATGCTCGGAGATTGTAGCGATGTTTTGAATAAAAATCTATGTCGAATTTTTTTAAGATATCTCGACAAATGCAAAAGTTTTCCATACAAGGACTAAATTTTGGTCGATCAGTTTGTAGGAAAACAGTATATAGAGTAGGTCCCTATCACAGATCAGTGAGCGACTCATAGATTTTAAGGATAATTATGTTGCCATCTTGAAGTATTATAGAAGTGTCTTCCGATTTTCAAACATAAACAGTCAATAATGGCTAAAAAAATATTTCGTTTTCAATGTAAAAGTTATTATTAAACAGCTTCAGACGAAATCTTGAGGACAAGAAGTCTTTCTTAAGAACCATACTGCTTTATGAACCAAAATATGTATTTATTTTTAATGCAAAAAAAAAAAAATCTGACAAAAAATGCATGAAGATCTTTAATTTGAAAAATAAAATTAATTTTGTATAAAGATATTTATCTTGATTATGTTCGGTATACTTCTATATATACATTTTCTAACTAAAACGCATCTCAGAAAAATTTATAAAAACCAAATCAACACACCAATCACAACAAACAAATCACAAATAATAACAACATTAATCACACAACAAAATTAAAAACATAATAATAACAATAATTGACAACAACAACACCATCAACACTTTAGCACAACACAATAGCAACAACAAACAACAATTATTTTATAGCAAACCAAAAAGACCGTTGAACTGTTTGAGAAAACACTTTTTGCCCACAAATTTCTTCCTCTTCTTCTTTTTATGCTTCTGCAGTTTTTATTAACACAATTTACTATGAAATTAAAGTTAAAATAAACAGGCAAGAAACAAAAAAAAAACAACGAATTTCGAAACGCCAACAAGCAGCGCGTAGAAGAAACTAATAAATTTGGAGACTCGTAAATCGTAAATCGTTTGGAAGATATAGTGTATGCGGCGCGGCGCACTTTGCGCTTGTGCGTACGGCTTGCTGCGGCGTAACCACCCCACGACCACACTCGCTCGGCGACTAAACGGCTAAAAGACCAGTGGCAATAGTGGAGCCAGCCGAATGTGGAGCGACGCGACCACTGCGAAGAGCAGCCAAAATAAGCGCGTGCGAGCGGCCGCAAGCAAGCTAGCTGGGCGCAGTATGTGTGTCTGTGCGCGCGCGTTAGTTTCTCAACTTTAGTTTGGTGCCCAAAATAGTAAAATTTATTTTATCTGCATTTTGCTCGTGTGTTGCGGCTGAGAGCGCTCGCGAATCGAGCGCATTGGGCCCGGTAACGCGTTGTGCTGTGTTGGCCGGCGGCAAGCCGCGTGAAGTAGCCAAAGCGCCAGCCGGCGAGCCACGCAGCCATTGCGGTAATTTCGTTAATGGCTTTTTAAGAAGTGCAGAAAAATTTTCATAATTTTTTACTACGTTTGCTGGTGCGCCACTTTTAAATATTTCTTTAACACTTAGTTAATTCTTTTTTTCGGCTTCATTTTGTTTGAGTAGTGTGGGAATTCGCTTTGTTAAAAAAGGTTTTTGTGAATGAACTGGAAAAAGTAGCAAACGTCGATTGCGTGCCAAAAATAGTAACTGATAATTACGCTAATGACTGTGGTTAATTCAAGTTGGCAATGAGTGTTAACCGTTTTTTGTAGTTGGGTTGTTTAGCGTGTTTGAAGTAAGTGTTCGAAGTGTAATTGCCAAAATTAAAAAAAAAACTGTAATTATATTGTAAATAAGAATTTGATAAGCGAATCAGCGAACTTGACCTTGCTTTTGGGAACAGAATTGCATGTTAATCACTCGTTGTTCAATTCACTAAAGATAATGACATAATTCATACAACTATTTTCAAAAGACGTAAGTTGTTTGAGTCTGAAATTAAATACTTCCCTGATTTCGTCCAAGATTACTTCAAAAAATTATGGCCTCTAAAACCTTTATTTTTTTAATTGATTATTGCTCTAAACTGGTGAGAAATATTTGTCTCAAAATATTTTTTATACGCCTAAATGCTTTCCAGCGCAAATTTGAAGCATACTTTTTGCTGTTTCATTCACATTTCATTCGATTAAAAGCAACTTTTACTTCTCAGACAGTTAATGAAAAAAATATTATTAAGTTTGCAACTTCCTGTAAAACTGTCTCATAGAACCTTCATAGAACCTTTTTTATGAGGTCGTTCCAGTTAGTTTTTATAACATAAGGTAATACACTTTACAAAAATGGTCTACTCAACCTCAAGCAAACGATCTATAATACTTCGCTTCGATAAGCACTACCCTTTTAGATTCTATGCGCTGTGGGGCGGGTCGGAAAGTTATCACAATTTGGAGAACATAGAAATTTGTTAATTAACTTTATAAGAAATGACACAAATAAACTCTTAAGTTTGTCATTACCTCTAAACTAGAAAACTAGAACCTCTAGAAAATACGGATCGAACCCACATCATGGGTTCTGGTAGTAGACGCCTCTTATCATCACCCCTATTTACCACTTGAAAACCTCAGTGTTTCGAGAAGAAAAAAAGTGGATTAGCAGTTAGTGGATTAGGGATGGTATAGTCAAAAACTTAAGAGATCAGCTTACCCATCATAAACTGTAGAGCTAGTATACTCAACAGTCTTATAACGAATTATATGTGAAATAGACGGATATAGACGATGATTTCGAAAATAAAATCGCCAGGCCAAACACATGCTAATTGCCACATGGAGATCAAATTATCAAACTGTTGGATCGTATATCTTTCCATGGTGAAATGGCAAACCTTAATGAAGAGAAATGCCAAAAGAGCGTCACACAGCAAGCGTGACCGGATCCACTAGCATATAGTATATATAAATGAAGAAAAAAATTATATTCTATCACCAAATTTTTAAATATTAGTCCATAGACCCGAGTGGAAAAAATTACCCCGTCATCGCCCGAAAATTTACGCGTATGCTCCACTTGTTAACACATTATTTTCTTTATTGACATGTTTACAACCACAGGCTGTGTCTGCGGACGCTTTCGTCGCAACAAATCCCTTTTGACGAAGAAAGATGCGGCGCAACACTTAGCAAACAAAGCCAAACATAAATGTAATGTTGGCAACACCCTGCGTGATGCTGGCAAGCAGCAACCAACTTCACATCTCAAGGAGTAGCGAGAGACACAGTTGGAAAACTACAGTTGGCGATTACAGTTGGTGAACACAGTTGTCTATTACAGTTGGCGAGCGGATCATATATTTTTCCATTTGATTAAACTTCAATTCTTTAATTCATTTTTCAAATAATTGTAACCTAGTTATAAACAATATGTTTTAATAAACGTTATAATCACTTTTTACATGGGGGCTCAACCTAAAAACCGCTCAAGCTAAACCGTTGAACCTCTCAGCCTTTGAACGGATAAGTTGTAAAAATTATGCCTGTATGCAGATCGAGCAAAAAGAAGAAGGAAGTAGTGGAAAAAAATTTATTTGAAGCTGAAAAAGTTTATGCAGAGTTAGTAAAAGTTGATACAGAGAACACATTTTCAAAAAAGTTGATCGAAATGGAGAAAACAGAGGAAAAAGTCGAAATGCAGAACACGAACGTGTGTGGTAATGGAATAAATTCAAGCGATCTGGTAGAGTTATTAAAAATGCTGAACTCAGGCAAAAACGTGTCAGTCGACCAATTCGAAAAAATTGTTCCAGAATATGATGGCGTGACAATTCCAATTGGAAAGTGGTTGGAAAATTTCAACGAGAATGCTGATGCTTATGAGCTTACCGAAAAGCAAAAATATGTTAATGCGAGGAATAAAATGAGAGGAACGGCAAAACTGTTCCTAGAAACAGTGAGTGTTTCGAACTTCGACTCTTTGTGCGAAGCGCTCAAAGAGGAATTCGACATAAAGTTCAACAGTGCTGACATACATCAGAAGTTAATGCAAAGGCAAAAGAAGAACGACGAGAACTTTTACGAATATATTCTGCAAATGAGGAAGCTGGCAGCACTTGGGTCGATAGAAGACGAAGTAGTTATTCGTTACATTGTGGACGGAATAAAGGTGCGTGACGATCTGAAATATCCATTGTATAGTTCTAAAACATTTAAAGAACTAAAGGAGCGTTTCGGGATTATACAGCAAATGAGTTACAAGCAGAGCAGCAGCGGTGCAGTACAAAAGCGAAACTATACGAAGCTTGCGCAAAATGTTAAAGACGATGAGGGCGAAAATCGCGCAGTAAGTAGACATTGTTTCAATTGTGGGTCATCTACACACATACGTGCAGAATGTAAGGCAGAAACAAAATGCTTTAAATGCAACGGCAATGGTCACATCGCAAAAAATTGTGAATATCAGAAGAGAACGGTGAACATGCTAACAAGTGATAAACGAAGTAAGCGAATGCGAATTGGCAACAAGTACATCTCATGTTTAATAGACACAGGTGCAGATGTGTCACTTATGCAGCAATGTGTTTATGAACAAAATTTTGGCAATCACAGCCTACAAAAAAGTTTTGCGAAATTGTATGGTTTGGGAAATATTGCGATCGCGGCGAAAGGTGCGTTATCGTTAGAAGTTGAAGTTGATAATATTAAAACTGAGCATACATTTCTTGTCGTAGCTGATCATAAAATAAACAACGAAGTTATTGTCGGATATGATTTCATTCAACGTTTCCAATTAGAGTTTAATGCTAAGGGATATTTTTTCTCCGATAAGACAAATATACAAGAAGAGGTCGAATTAAAATGCGTATACAATATTATAGAAAAGGTGCCAGAAATTGATGTTCCACCTCAATATAGAAATGATGTTTTTAAATTAATTAATGAATACAATCCTGTAGTTAATCCGATTGAACATCCTATTCAGCTGAAAATAATACCAAAAGACGATTTTATTAATTTCAATGAAAGCCCGACCCGATTATCTGCAGCAGAGCGTGACGTTGTCAAGAGTCAAGTGGACGAGTGGTTAAAACTTGGTATAGTTCATGAATCCAACGCAAATATAGCCAGTAAAGTTGTCCTTGCAAAGAAAAAAGATGGAAGTTATCGTGTTTGCATAGACTATCGTAAATTAAATGCTGTCGTGTTAAAAGATCGTTTCCCTGTCCCAATTATCGACGAAGTGTTAGAGAAGATGCAATCAGCGAAAATCTTTACGGTTATGGACCTCAAAAACGGGTTCTTTCACGTGCCGATTGAAGAAAGCAGTCAGCAATATACAGCATTTGTAACCAGAGAAGGTTTATTTGAATTTGCTAAGGCACCGTTTGGATTTTGTAACTCGCCAGCAGTGTTCATGCGGTACGTAAACTATATTTTTAGGCAGATGATAAACGACGGTATCATGGAGTTATATGTAGACGATATTGTTGTTTTCGGACAGACAGCGGACGAATGTTTGAAGAATGTAAAAATGGTTCTGCAGAAGGCGCAAAGTTTCGGTTTAGAAATAAAATGGTCCAAATGCAAGTTTCTAAAAGAGAAAATTAGTTTTTTGGGTCATGAAATTCATAATGGTAGTGTATGGCCTGGAAGAGATAAAGTCAAAGCTGTTAAAAATTTTGTTGTACCTAAAAATATCAGAGGCGTCCAAGCTTTCTTAGGTTTGACGGGATATTTTAGGAAGTTTGTTCAAAATTATGCCATCATAGCTAGGCCATTGACACAGTTATTGAAGAAAGAAGCAGAATTTCAGATTGGTCCATTGCAGCAACAAGCAATATATGATTTGAAGTCAGCTCTTACGCAAGAGCCTGTTTTAAAAATTTTTAAGCAGAATGGTAAAACTCAACTTCATGTAGATGCGTCGAAGTATGGGTTTGGTGCAACATTAGTACAAGAGCACGAAGGGAAGTGGCATCCCGTATTTTATTGGAGTCGAAAGACCTCACCTCAAGAAGAAAGGCTACATAGTTACTTTCTCGAAGTCAAAGCTGCGTACTTGGCAACGAAGAGGTTGCGTCATTATTTAATGGGAATTTATTTTGACTTAGTTACCGATTGTTCGGCGTTTAAGCAGACTGCCACGAAAAAAGATGTTCCCCGAGAAGTGGTTCAGTGGCTTATGTATCTACAAGATTTCCACTTTAATATTGAACATCGATCAGGAGAGAGAATGAAGCACGTTGACAGTTTAAGTCGTTATCCGGTTATGGTTGTTACATCGCAGATACAAGTACAAATTCAAAAAGCGCAACAAAATGATGAACATCTAAAAGCGATAACTGCAATTCTCGACGATAAACCATACGCAGATTACGTCAAGAAAAACGGAGTGTTGTATAAACAATGGAAAGGTCAAGAGCTATTGGTAGTACCGAGAAATATGGAGAAAGAAATTATACGAAACGTACACAATTTTGGTCATATGAACTCGCAGAAGACGATGCATGCAATCCAACAAGACTTTTTCATAGCACATTTAGAAAAGAAGGTGAAGCAGCACATATCAAACTGCGTTGAGTGCATAGTACACAATCGCAAAGCAGGAAAGCAGGAAGAATTTTTGCATTGCATAGATAAGGGTGACTACCCACTGGCAACTATCCATGTCGATCATTTGGGTATCTTAGATTCTACGTCGAAGAACTATAAGTATATTTTCGCAATAGTTGATGGTTTTTCTAAATTCGTTTGGTTATTTCCGACCAAAACAACAGACACTCAAGAGGTAATAAAGCATTTGAGTACATGGGTCACCATTTTTGGAAACCCACAACGTATTATCAGCGATAAAGGCGCAGCATTTTTATCGAATTTATTTAAAGAATTTTGTAACGAAAACAAAATTGAGCATATAAAAATAACAACAGGCGTTCCTAGAGGCAATGGACAAATTGAAAGAGTCAATAGAGTAATTCTTTCTATGCTGTCTAAGTTGTCGGCTAATGATCCAGCGAAGTGGTACCAGTATGCAGCTATGGTACAAAAAGCTATAAACGCGCACGTTCACTCGTCAACAAAATTTACACCCTACGAAATTATGTTTGGAGTAAAGATGAAAAGTGAAATGTCTAGTGACATTATAAAACTACTCCAAGAAGAATTGTTGGAGGTATTCCAAGAAGATCGTCGAATAATGAGAGAAGAATGCAGAGCAAATATTCAGAAAACTCAAGAAGCGTATAAAAGAAATTTTGACAAAAAACGAAAATGCAGTACAGAATACCAAAAAGGAGATTTAGTCGCAATAAAAGTAACTCAGTTTTCAAATAAAAAGTTATCGAACAAATTCAATGGACCTTATAGAGTCATTGAAACCAAACGCAATGGGAGGTATTCTGTCGAAAAAGCAGCAGATTTTATGGGACCCAAGGTTACATCAACTAGTGTTGATAATATGAAGCTCTGGGCACATTTCGAGGTTGATGAAGATTTGTCATCTGAGACAGATGACGAGCAGGATGACCGAATGTAATGTTGGCAACACCCTGCGTGATGCTGGCAAGCAGCAACCAACTTCACATCTCAAGGAGTAGCGAGAGACACAGTTGGAAAACTACAGTTGGCGATTACAGTTGGTGAACACAGTTGTCTATTACAGTTGGCGAGCGGATCATATATTTTTCCATTTGATTAAACTTCAATTCTTTAATTCATTTTTCAAATAATTGTAACCTAGTTATAAACAATATGTTTTAATAAACGTTATAATCACTTTTTACATAAATATATTTCGATTAACGACACGCATAAAAATGTCAGTGGGCATTATATTTTTTGCTTAATTAACAAAATCATAAAGGGCTTTTAGTATTGCGTCTACAGCCGTTAAATGGTATTAAAGTACGAGAAGAAGAAGAATATATTTAAAAAAAAAAAAAAAATAGTTCAAAAAATAAATTAAAAAATAAGAAAACAATTTTTTAAAATTAAAATAAAAAAGAAAATTAAACAAAAAAATTAAAATAATTAAAAAAACAGCAACAGAATGATATAAAAGTACAAAACTAAAAGGGAAAAATAAATAAATAAAAAAATTTAATTAAAAAAATTTTTAACGAAATAAAAAAACTTATAAAATAAAAAAAATAAAAAACAATATATAAAAAACTAATATAAAAAAAAATTAAAAAAAAAATTTAAAAAAAAAATTAAAAACAAATTAAAAAAAATTAAAAACAAAATCATTAAAAAAATTAAATTTGAAAATAGTTAAATTAAAAAATTTTCAACAAAATAAAGAAGAAAACTGAAAGAAATATGTGTGTGCATATATATGTACAAATAAAAACAACAATATAAGGAAACATACAAAAACAATAAGCACTACTATATGCAGCCCTATAAAAAAAAAATATGCCCAACGGCAGCTCTGAGACACTAATGTAAGAAATGAAATAAATTTGGTTAAAAATAACAAAATTAAATGAAAAATGGACAAAAGAATATAGGAAGAAGAAAATGTACGAAAATACAAACGGAAAAAAGAACGACATCAAATGCAGCTAATTATAAACACTTTGCTCATTTGCGGAAAATAAAAACAAAAAAAAAAAAATTAAAAAATAAAGAGAAATACTTAGAAAGAGAAGAAATAGCGGATCGTCTAAAAACAGCAAAGTAAAGACATTTTTTTATTTTTATTATTTTTTTCTATTTTCTCAACGCGCGTCACTTCGAGTGGGCACGGACAAGGCGACACTTAGGAGACGCTACATTAGAAGCGCGCACAGACGCGTCAGAATGTCGGAAATGCAGCAGGCGGACAGTAAGTGCTTAGAATATTATTATTATCATTTGCGGTTGCCCACCACGGAGGCTGAGACCACTACTGCTGCTTGATGCTCAGGCACTCCTCCCAAGTGCTCCGATTGCTTTGCGCTCGAAATTGCAGCAGCCAACTAATGACAGCGTGTTGTTGCTCGTAAAGCTTTTTGTAACGGTAAGTGACAACGGCAAAGTAGTGTACATGTGTTGCACATTAAACAGCTTGCAACTGTTCGTGGCACTTCATTGGAAAAATGCAAACGATTGCAAAAAATTATGTTTTATAGGTCAAAAATGTCCTCACAGCTCGTCAAACGATTGCGGCTATGAAAGTGTTTAGGAGTTCTTCACACAGTTTTTTGCTGCTGCTGTTGTTGTTGTTGCGTTGAAAATTGCGGAAGAACAAAAATGTCATTATGTCATATAATGGAGCGCTTGCAATTTATGTTTGTGAGTATTTATTGAACGGCAGCGCACAGCAATTAACACTCACGGACGAACAGTACTTTGAATGTGAAAACGATTGATGCAAATGGGTCAGTGGGTATTTTGGACGAGCTATTGAGCAGCTGCCGGTATGCTAATTATATTTCGATGCTTAATTTGTTGAGGGTGCTTATTAAGTTATTAATAAGCGAAAAATAGCCTTCCTTCCTTTCATTGTCGCCTTCGAGCAGTTTACTGCTATACCATTTGATCAAATTTGACCCGGACTGGTCCACATAAACTGTTTGCCCAAAATCTATTTAGGATCGACTCAACACATTTTGGTTAATGTTTTGGGTAAGGAGCATGAGTATCACCATACCATTTGATCAAATTTGACCCGGACTGGTCCCCATAAACTACTCGCTCAACATCGCTTGTGGAGTGACTTAAGACATTTTAATTAATGTTTTGGGTATGTGGCCTATTAATGCTAGACTCGTACCGAAAGGCCTAAATCTTCTAATAAGAAGCGAGACGTATTTGCAGACAAAAAAGAGTGATGCCGAAAGTGCGTTAGTACGAACAGCTTGACAAGCTGGCCGACAGGGGTAATGTTCGAAGATTCTACGAAAAGATGCGACGACTAGCAAAAGGTTTCATGACCGCAGCATACTCTTGTCAAACCCCCAGAAGTGATCTAGTGACTGATGCCCAGAGCATACTGAAATTATGGAGGGAACACCTCTCCAGCCTGCTGTCGTCGATTTCAAGGCTGCTTCTGACAGCACGAAAAGGAGCTGCCTTATGCCGCGATGTCTGAATGACATTGAACAATACCAAAAGCTCCGTTAGTATCAAAAAGGACCTATTCCAACCGAACGAGGTGCTACTTCACTCATCATCCCGTCCTGCGATATGGTGTAGAGGCATGGACGGTGACGACATCTGATGAGTTGGTGTAACGAGTTTTCGGAGTTTTCGAGAAAGGTTTCGCGGAAAAATTAGGGTTTCTTGCGCATTGGCAACGGCGAATACCACAGTCGATGGAACAAAAATCTGAGATATAGTACGACATTGACACAGTTCAGCGATTTAAGAGACAACGGCTATGCAGGCTAGGTCATGTTCAAATGGAAGACAAAATTCAAGCTCTGAGAGTATTCAACACAGTATCTGTCAGGGGAAGCAGACGAAAATGAACACCTCTAATCAGTGGTGGAAAAACAACTGGCCCTGGCGCTCTTGTCAACTCGGCCATAGTCGCATAAGCGGTGTTCACGCCAGTAAAGAAGAATAAATGTATTTTTTGTCAGTCCGGGTCAATTTTGATCAGATGCTGTAGGGATTTTCTCAAGTTGTTCACAGTAATGTATGAAACCACTTAAGTTTTTTGCTAAGAGTATATTAGTATAAGGTCTATTTGCGTTGAAAAAAGTATCATAACCTCAAAATTGTAAAAAGATTCACAAAAACTTTGCGGCTTTAACAAAACGAAGCACTAGAATTTATTAAGTTTTAAGCAAATCACATTGCTTCTCATTTATTTAAAAACAAAAGCTTCCTGACTTTGTTAAATTATAATGTCAAGAGAGTGACTAATAAATGTAAATATTTATTTTAAGAAAAGCCCGCTAGCTTAGATCAAAGTAAAGCACAATTTCTTACTAATTAAAATTTCATGTAAAATTTGACCACAAATGAACACATTCCCTTGTTGACACTCACTTATTGATGACGCGCGTCAAATTTGTTTTAAATTATTATTTTTATAGATTTTTCATCCCACAACTAACACCCTAAGTGCTGCCGAAAACATTTAAAACAATATACATACGAGTATATATGTGTATATATAAATGTATATGTAAATAGAACTTTAAACAAGCAATTACACAGTCAAAACACTTGCAGTTGCACGAAAAATAAAAGAGAGAAGCGAAAAACAAATAAAGTGTCTGATTAAAGAGCAGAAATTAAAACAAAATTTGTGTTATACATTTATACAAACATATAGATGTATACATACAAACTAAGAGTACAATTGTAGACACATATCTCAGTGTCTTTCAGCATCTTCAAAGCTACATACTGACATATGTACAATTGTATGTGTGTGCTTGTGAGAATTTCATGCCGAAAATATGCTATTTTTAAAAGCCAACTAATTATTTCCTTTCAACTGCTGCTAAACAGAAAAAATAAGTGTCTATGTATGTGTTTGTAGATATAAAAGCAAGAAAATTTTGTGCGCGTACTAATGGCATGCACTGTGCTGACATTATTTTAATGTGCGCACACAGGTGAACAGCATGCTTAGAGAGCGAAAGAGAAGGAGACAGGCATGTTTACAAGCAGAGTTGCCAGTTCGATGCAAACAGATCATAAAAATAGTAGATTTTTACAGTTGTTTTAAAAATTATGAACTTTCAAATCAAAATATTATTTAAGAAATCGCCAAACCAAAGAAAATGGAGGAGTAAATGGCAATTATTTTTTTTCCAGCAAATATTTTTTTCGACAAAACAAGAGACTTCCCCATCTGTAAACGGCCTTATCAGCTATTTTGATGACGGATATATAGCGGATAATTTTAATGGATACAATAAATTAAATCTAGACAAACCTTCCCAGAAAATATTTCAGTTCTGTGGTTTCTGTCTGCTACTGATGTCTACAGAAGGGATTTTATGAAGGGCTAATACGAAAAATAAAAAAAAAAAATAAAAAATATTTGAACTGTAAACTAAATAAACAATTATGACTTTACACCCAAAAAAAAAATGCCTTACTATCATATAATCAAAATCAATTTGGAAATATATAGCAAAAAAAAAATCACAGAAACGTAAGCAGAACGGAAGGAAAAACAGAAATATTCTGTGTCAAAGCAGAGTAAAATGTTATAGTTCTGCTAAAAGAGAAATATATGAGGACTGCACTGGGAATTAAGGCCTTTTGTACCCTGCATGCTGCTATACTATAATATCCGTTGCTGAACAAGAAAACACAGTAACAGAAATAGAAAAAAAAAATGTAACAGAAACAGATTTTAACTGCAAAAATAATGTTAAGGCTTCTACAACAAAAAACCATTTGTGAGCACAAAAGGCACAGTAACAGAAAAAATTTTAAGAGAAACAGAAAAAATATCCGCAATAACAGAAACCAATGTAACAGCAACAGAAAATTATTAACAGAAACAGAAAACATACCAACAGCGCCAAAATAACAAGCAACAGCTCTACATGCCGTCAAGTCAAGCATACCTTTGAATAATTAAGCCACTTAATGATAATAAGGTGTTTTAATATCGCTCACCTTTTCACCTGCCGTAACGACCTTCTCGGCCATTTCTTTAACTATGTATTAATTTCGTTTTCTTTGGTATAAACATTTTTCTATTGTTTGCATTTGCTTTTGACGCTTTGTTTAGTGACACACTTTTGGGTATTCTGTAATCGATATTCGCAGCGTAACATCAAAAGCTGAGAGACGCTACAGAAGCAGCAGAGCACTGGCTGCCGTTTGGCATATTCGCTTGCTCGCTGCAGAATGCGCTTTGGTTTTAAAGTGGTTAAGTGGCGTTCGCTTTGGCCTAAGTTCATTTGCTAACTAAGTCAAAAGGTCAGTGCGCGCTTCGCTCACTTTGGGGCTAATTAATTTACTGTTATCGCTTTCTTTTTGTTTTAGTGGCGATTTAAGTGGATGAGTGAGAGCAGAGTATGAAATAGAGTAAGTTTGCCATTTGATTGACAGAAAATTATATTTTTTTTAATAACTTATACACTGCGTTATAAATTTCTCACAGTTATTTTTATTTTGTCTTAAAAACCAACTATAAAAATATTGCATTGTCTTTTTTCTTCATTTGCATTTGACATTTCTGTTGTCATTTACAGTCTTTAACACAGCTTAAGTAGAGATCATTTAGGAAGCTTGACAATCTCGTCAGGTAGAGTTTAAATGTTCGCATGCGTGCTTAAATGCTTGGAAACGTATGTCGCTCTCATTGATAATGAAGGAAAATTTTTTATGCAAAGTAATTTTGCAGCAAATTTAAAGAAAGAAGAAAAGAAAAATATTAAATAGATTTAATCACTTCTAATCAAAAAAATCAATATTTGTTCACTTGTCCGATTTTGAACAAACTTTATTAATTCCTGTTCGCATTTTGAGCAAGCCATATAAAAATCTGCTAGATTGCGACAGAAGCAATTTATTGCAGAAAATCCTATTTCTGATGATAAAATTAAAAAAATATAAATAAACAGCAGAACCTTTCAAAATAGCGATATTAAAAGTAGATATAGTCGAATCAACAGATTTTAGGGTATAACAACTTTGTATATATAGGACGAAAAGTACTAGTACTATTATTTACATAATAAACTATTCAATAAAGCAAAAATTTTGTTTACGAATAAAAGCGAACACGTTTAAGAATCCAAGGGATTGTACTTGAGGTTCAATTTTGAATATATGTATTCATGTAAATTAATTTCATTGGAAAAATAACCAATTTAAGGGTTCTCAATGTCTGGTTACCAACCTTTCTGTCCAGTTAATAGAGTTGTCCGCTTAATAGATTGTACTTAAGGGGTTAGGTGGGTTTGAAAATTTCAAAAAATCGATTTTTTTTTTGTTTGCTCTATTAAATTCTACAATACCTCTGGAATATTGTCCTAAATTTTAAAGTTGATCTGAGTAATAATTTCGGAGATATAGCCTTGAGAACTTGTGCGCTCGAGGTTAGCTGCGCTAAGTGCCCCGTCTTTAAACGTGTTTTTCTCGAAACTGTGTCGAAACTGTATCGAAACTGTGTCTCGAAAAGTTACCAACCGATTTAGTTCGTATTGATTACAATTTTTAAAATAACATTATCTAATTATTGAACGAAGTATTTTTTCTTGTTTCATTACAAATTATTTTTTTGACCAACAAATGGCGATTGATCAATTGACCAAAAAATTAGATTTTTTTATTCAAATTCTGAGAAAAAAAGAAAAATTTTAATATTTAATTTATTTTAAGTACTAACGGAATATGCTTAGTTTTTTAATCTTGTATGAACCAATAATAAGTTATACTACCCACAGCGAGAGCACTTTTTTTTGAGACACGCAAGGAAATGACGGCTCAACGGCTGAATTTTCAACATTTTTGTATCGAAATTTCAGGAAATATTGTTCAAATGTCTACCTTTGATATAACATATTATATTCTTCAACTATATGATTGCCTATATTAAAAAAAAATCGTAAAAATACCTTCTCTTTGTACCTCTGAAACCCACTTAACCTCTTAATAAACATCAACAAATTATGGGACCGTCCAATGTGCATGGTTAATGGAGATATCCGCTTAATAGAACGTCCATTAAAGAGCTTTCACTGTATTTTTTATTTATGAATTGTTTGTTCTATCCTATCTTCTAAGTTGGTACGAAGTGGACACAGTGTGCTAAATTTTGCTAAAATCGGTTCAGTATCATTTTCAAGTTGTTACTCAGCCCAATTCAAGAACGTATGACGATTCTGGTGGTCAAGCGGCTTTAGGTCTTGCGTCAATTTAATCTTGTAGGGATGAAGGCCAAGATCTTTTCGCAAAATTCGCAACAACGTTGTCACAGAGATGCCCAACGCTTGAGAACGGCGTGTGAGAGACTAATTTGGGTCTTCCTCAATTGATGCGCTAGCGACAGAAATATTCTTGACACTATTGTCACTTGTTTGTCTCACTGGCACCGGAACATTTTATACTGTGCCTGTGGATTAAAATTTTTTTCTAGGCGCTCAATTGTTGATCTGAGAGGACTATTATGACGACCATAAATTGGACGTAGCGCTCTTATGTTTGTGTAGTAAATTTTAATAATTTCGACTCGTTGTTGCATCATATATTTTTCCATGCTGAAATGACAAACCTTACTGAAGATAAATGTCATAAGAGCGGGAAAAATTTCTTGCCGATACAAGAACTATCATTTTTTTTTTGCGAAAACCGCTCCGTAGACTTGAAAATTTCGATATTTGATAAAAAAAAAAATTAAGTGTTGGTTTTACCAGAATAGTATCTGCTAAACAATTCTCTTGAGGACGTCATTTTGGTAAAATAAACAAAAAAACTTCCATTAGGCACTATTTTCTATTAATAAAACTATTTTGTTCTGATTTGATTTTAGGTGGATCTATGTATGTTTACCGCAAAAAGCAACGATTGGAACTGGATCAACACCATTACTTTTAAAAAATTTGTTTTTTTTTTTTCAAATTTCTGTCAAGTCAAGTCGAAACCTTTTTAATGATGCAGGTTTTTTTTTTTATAAAACAAAATAATTTTCTGTCAAAAAAAAAAATAATAATAATAAATAAAATCAATAAATTTAAAAATATTAAAAAAATAACGAAAAATCATTTTTAATAATTTTAATATTGGTATCTTGTGGATAACCGCTGCTTTTACACAAAAATTTGTTGTCTTAATTCACATAATAAAATAAACAATAATTATCCAGCAACACTTATGTATTTCATATATAAAAAAATATGTAAACCATGCACCCAAAAACATAATAAACAAATAGTGAAGTGTAAAAAATAGATTACAATAAAAATGAGAATGCTTAGAAAAAGCTCGAGTGAGAAAAAAATTATTTTACAAACAAAATACACATGTTTATATGTATGCAGTAAGCGAGCATAAATAAAAAGATTATCAAATTGTTCAAACGCTGACAAACACATACATATACACCATAAATATGCCACCATAGCCACATACTCCACTCTTTCAAGTATGCTTGTATGCATGTGTGTATGTGCGCGCTTGAATATGTAAAAATAGAAACAAGTGGTGTTAATTTTCAATTTGTATCTAAACAGCCAGTGTCATTCACCTCTCCAACGGTGGCGGCGGCACCAGTGAGTGCCAAAGTCAGCAGGTATTTTTTTCTTGTTCTTTGTTTTTATGTTGCAAGCATGCTTACAAACATATGTACATATGCATTATGCGGTTTGTAAGCGTAAGTGGCAACAAAAGCATATTATATGTATGCAACATGCAACATGCTACACGCATCACCAGCTATTATGCATGCGTAGCACGTGCAACAAACAACAAACAACACAAAAGGCCAAGCAGCAAGTCCAAAGGGAACGCTGAAGCGGATTCGAATGGAATGGACAGCAAGCATTGCTATGCAGAACGGCAGCATTGCAATGCCCAGCAAGGTGCACACAACTATTTTGAATAAAGCAAGAAACAAAAGAGTGGCAGTCTTCGGAGGCAAGTTAGCATTTGGCATGAAAAATTAGTGGATTATTGGCTGTGGGCTATAGACAAGTGCTTTAGCAGACAGCTAATCAAGCTAAGAATATTACAGAAACAAAAACAAATTAAGGGAATGTTGCATACACACACCTACACAACAGTGCTTTGGCATAAAATATGCCACATTTTGTTGCACCGATGTGTTAAACGATACCGAAATGACTTTGTTTTGACTGTGGACTTGGGTTTACGTGACTTTCCAATTAAAGTATTATTTTTTTATTTTTTTGTTGAAAATCAGCAATTTGAACTCGCACTTGACTTGCAAATGCCGCCTAGATATACACACATTCATCACAGCTGATTTGCGGCAACATGTGAATTTGCTAAATGGTTGGGCAATTGAAAATTTGCCACAATGTTGAATATATGTATATATTTGTAGATAAGAGGTTTTAGCGTATTTGCGCTCACTTGAGAATACATGCATATCTACATTAGAGCGGGTCGATTTTTTGAAATCATATATGCGGAAAATGTACTACGGATCGATCTGAACAACTTTGCCTAAGAGAATATGGATCCAAAACCTGTTTCGAACCAGCAATTTTCAAAGCGAAGTTTAAAAAATCTGATATCTCAGATTTCGGATATCTCAAAATGTGATGAAAAATGTTTATGATCTCAAAAAATGCCGTCTTTAAAATTGCTGGCTCGAAACCGGTTTTAGATCCACAGTCTTTTAAGCAATGTTGTTCAGAATGCTCCGTAGAACATTTCTCTCTTACGCGATTTCTACGTTTTTTTGACTCCCTGTAAATCGACCCGCTCTAATATACATATATAACACTTGAAACGCGTTAGTCAAAATGATGAACTGATTGATTGACTTGCAAATAATTATTCCATTATAAATTTTATCACTTTAAAAGCTGTTTTTAATCCACCGACTTTAACGCTTGACTCTTGGAAAATAAACAGACATTATTTGTTCTTAAGAATAGCCTGAAATCGAAATGAAAAAGCTTGCAAGTGAATATGAAATAAAGACCTAAAAATATGGTTAAGAAGACTTAACTTCATGAATAAGGTAAAAAAAAGAACAAAGACGTGGTAAGCGCCATATATTCGTACTAATTTCCTGCATGGAAGGATTGTCAGATATAAAATTAATTCTATGGTTAATTTATTGATTTGTTGAAAACGGAGGGGCAGGAGCGCCAGGCTGTAGGCAACGTAGTTAAACCCATTGTGCTCCCAAGCGTTGGCCAATTAAATCTTATCCAGCAACTCAGTGGATTTGGGGAAATACCTCATATTTTCCGCAGCTATCCAATGTCACTTAGCTTAGTTGAAGCATTGGGAACCGTGGAAGATATTCGGTATATAGTCTCAAAGATAATCTTCCAGCGCGCTATCTTCTTCAGCGCATACTCTGCATTCCTCCCAAGCCACTTTACTGATTTTCTGCAGTTGGAATCTTAAGAGTAGATGCCTTGTGATGATCACTATAATGTTACCAAGTTCTTTTTGCCTAAAAGAGGATTTCTTTGTTCTGTCCACCATCAACACTAGCCCAAAGTATTATGTATTATGCTCTGTGGAGCTAGTGTCCCAGAACCTCAAGTTTTCCTTTAGAGTCAATTGCTTCAAACAACATCTGTCTTTTAGTTTCCTTCTATTCTCAGTTACTCATTGAAAATCTAGTTATTGTTCCCCGCATAACCTAACGCAGTGAGACTTAGTTTAGGCGCAACGGATTGCCTTAATTGCCACTTGACTATTCCCTAGAGGGTTCATGGACTCACCTAGTAGAGCAGAAGCCAATTTCAATGGTTTAGTGGGATTTTTGATCAAATTTACCAAATGTATTTTACCCAAAAATTCAAGAAAAAAATTATTTTTTGTAAAAGATAAAAACTAAAATCTTATCTAAAAGAAATGTTCCACAAAAGTTGTATATCTCTTTTATTACCTACAACTTTGCCATACAAATTTTTTCCATAGAAATAGAAATATCTAAATTATTAAAAAGAAATAAGCATCTTACAACAAAAACAAATATTTGCGCACACACGCTTCGCTGCAAACCGATTCAGCAGTTGCTTGAGCGCTCAAATGCTCAAAGCATTAACCACTTGTTTTCATGTGTGATAACTGACGCGCTTGCCAGCACTCAAGCGCGTCGAGATAAGTTTGTATGCACGAGCATCAGTTCATAACTACCGGTTTGTGGCGGCTAGTAAGTGAGTATTTGGCGTTTTACGTTTCGCGGATGTGGCACTTTCACTTGGAACCAGCAGCGAAGCAAACAATAAAAAGGCAAACAAGTTGACAACAATAAAAATTGCTGCATATAGACATACATACATATGTACATATAGACGAGTATCTATGGGCTCTTTTTCAGTTAGTTTGCACGTAATTTTCATTGGCAGCGTTAGTTAAAAGTCTGCCGCAAAATATTTTTTTTTTAATTTTCGCATTTCTTTCCTTTTTCTCTATCGTCACCGCCTTAAGAAAGGCAGCAGCCGATGTGTTGCCCATAGGAAAAAGGTTAATTGATTTTAAATTGCCAAAACGTTTTGCTTTCGGTTTTGTAATTGTAACGATCGAAAGCGGCAGTGAGCAGATGGAGTTATTTGCACTTGTTGTGTGGTGTGGAAAAATAAATAAATAAAGTGAAAGAAAAAATACAAAATAATAAAAAATAAAATAAAATAAATAATAATAATTAATAAAAATTAATAACACAAATAACAACAAAAAGTAAAATTTTAATATTAAAATAAAAACTTAAATTAATATATAAAAGAAAAAAATAATAAAAAAAGAAAAATAAATGAGAAAAAAAAACAAAAAAAAAAATAAATTGTAAAAAAAATTAAAAAATAAATTTACTTTAAAAAAATAATATAAATACATGTATTAAAAATATGCAATTAAAAAAATTAAATTAAATAAAAAAATAAAAATTAAAAATTTAATATTAAAATAAAAATTTTAAGTAATGTTTGAAAAAAAAAAAAAATAAAACAAGAAAAATTTAACAAATTTATTATTATAATAAAAACCGAAATTAATATTTAAAACAAAACTAAATAAATAATACGAAAATAAATTGAAAAAAAAACTCAAGAAATATATTTAATTAAATAAATTAAATTTAATTAAATAAATTAAATAATTAAGAAAAAATAAAAAATTAATTTAATTAATTTAATTTTTATAAAAATTAAAAACAAATGAACAAATTATTTAATAATTAATTAATTAAATAAATATTTTCTTAAATGTACAAAAAATAAAAATTTAAATTAATATTTAGAAAAAAAAATTAAATAAAAAAATAATTATCTAATTGAAAACAATAAAAATAAAAAAATATTATATATTATATATTATATTGAAAACGACAAATAAAAAATTAAATAATAGTTTTTTCTTTAATGTATACATAGCAATACATTAAAAAACTACAACACAAATATAAGATACATTAAAAGAAATAAAAAGAATTGTCTAAAATGTATACAAAAATAATATTCATAAAAAACAACAACAAAAAGTAAAGGTAAGAGCTTGAAAAAATTTCTTTTTAAATAAAAAAATATTAAAAACTTAAACATTGTAGGGATTTTAAAATCTCTTAAAATATTTTTAATTAAAATCAAATAAGAAAAATATATTGCTTTTAGTACAAAAAAAATTTGAACTGAAAATATTAAAAAAAAAAAATTTTGAACTCAAAATATTAAAAAAAAAAATAAATAAATAATAACAAAAAAAAAAATAAATAATAACAAAAAGTAAATAAAAAAAAAATTAAATAATAATAAAAAAAACCATTAAAGGAATCAAATAATTTTTGAAATTTTTTTTATCACTTTTATCATAATTTTCCCATTTTTCATATTTATATATTAATGAAAAAAACGAACCTGTTAATTGCTGGCAACAATAGCAGCGCAACAACAGAAGTTTGATTGCTTAGCTATATTTATCGATCACTCCACGAGCACTAAACGATCGTTGACGGCAACCGATTTGTCAGTTAAACTGTTTGTGCCCTCCACTTGACGATCGCCCCGAATTGATTGCCCAAGCAATAAATTTGTGATTTCATTATAGCCCCCCGCCTCTTTGTATTCATTGTCGTTTTGTGTTAATTAACGCTTTCGTTTTCATACAAATGCATTTCGTTTGAATTTACAAATTTACATATGTTATGCGATGTGTTTATTTTATTTGTTTGTTCGTCATTAATATTGAGTTTATTGATCCGTCATCGGCGGTGTTGCCTTCATTTCGACAGCATCTTCAATGCACCTAATTTTTTATTTGCTATTTAATTTTAATGGCGTATTTTAAATTTGTTTTAATTATGCCGTTAGCAATGTTTGTTCGTGTTTATTTTTGGTTTTCGTGTTTATCATTTATTCACCTGTTTAATCAGGTTGAGGTTGCGATTGAGGCAAAATCTGTTTCTTCACATTATGTGTGGGGATTTCTCGATATTTTCTTGGAAGCAGCGCAGGTTTTAGAAATATTTGGCTTTTGTGTGGAGATTTGTTTATTTTTAATAAATTTCATATAAAATTATGGAGTTAAGAAAGAAAAATTGACAAAAAGGTCACAAACGCATGAGTCTATTAAAGATGCCAAAATTTCCTCTTGAACAATTGAAGATAATCAACTGGAAATGATATTTTTATAGGATCTATAAGCCAGAATTAGCCGAAAGGTCATAAGTATCCGTTAGAACAATTCCTGTCTTGTATTATGAGTTTCTATTCCAAACACAGAACATTGGTACTCTTTTACACACTTCTAATTATGCAATTAGGACCAAATTATATAAAATTTGCCACATAACGAAGCAATTATCATATTGCTCAATTAAGAGTTAATTGTTAATTCATTTATCTCCATATAACTCCTCGAAGTAACGCTAATTTTAAGTTGAAAATTGAAGCTGCGCGATGTCTTGATCTAACCAATCCACTGGTTATCGAGCTAAAGGACAATCCAAACTAGATATTTTTCGGAAAAGTGCAATATTTCGATTTAAACTAATAAAATTCGGTTAGAAGTTAAACTTGATTTTTTGTAGAGTTCAAATATGATTCGATCAACATAAGTACCTTTGAACAACAATTATAATGCCTTTATTCCCATCTTAATTGACACAGCTAATTGACTCAATTAAAATTTTAATTGAATATTAAAAGAAATGTACAGAATATTGTATAGAATAAATACCCGATTTGACAGCTAAAAGTTGGTATTAGTGTGGGTTTCTCAAATTCACAGTAAATTACTTTCAATAGTTCTAATATACATATAGCTATGTACTCGTAGTACAATGATGTAAGATATATCTAATATAATGATCTAAAATATATCTTATATAGTGATCTAATGCTGAAACCTGACCTTTGTAGTATTGTCAACGGTAATTTCAGAGCACATTCTGATTGAAAATTTGGAATTCGAGACCTTTCAAGTTGGTGGAATGTCTGAAAGACATAATTTTTATTTTTCATACCAACTATATGACTCTGCAAACCGGTAATCTAAACTTATAAACAAATTTACAAAAAATCGAATTCTAAATACATAAGCACCGATTATTCATAGTTGGAACGCACTTGACTTTGGTGAATCAACGAAATTCTTTGGAAAAATCAATGTTTGTGGCGTAGAACTTTAATATTTGTCATCGCTGTTGGTTAGGCAATTCATTCTAAAAAATAACTAGTTAAAAATTAAGTGAGATCATAATCGTGAGTAATTTTGTATATTGAAAGTTTTCATGTGAATAATTTAAAAAAAATAGGTCTTTTGAATTTTGAATATTATCAAATTGATTTGATAACTAAATATTGGTCTTAACATGGTTTTCTTTTCCAAGTTCTGCTTTCAATAGTTCAAAGGTACATACTTGTATAGGAGGATTTGTAGAAGTTTGATTGGTAAAATAGTTATTGCACCTCTTGCAAGATTCTTCGGTTCGCTATTTGTTTTCGATCGACACTCTAAACAGACTTTACCACTGCTTCTGTAGAAACTGTAGGATTTAAAGTTTCAGGCCTGATAATTTATTCCATACGAAGGCAGATGAAAGTCGAAGTGTACACCAAAATCGACCCGAAACTGAATCTTTTGGCAAGCCGTCATCGAGAAGTGGACATAAAAGAGAGCAACGTAGGTAAGAACTCACATTCATTAAACGCTTTATTACTGTTGACGAAGCGTGAGTTTATGAATATGACGTCGAAACTGTCCAAGAATCTAGCGAACTGAGCTCTAAAAAATGAGTTGAAACAGAAGAAAAATTAGCTGAGGACACTGAAGGCCATCCCACCAAATGCTTATAACAAGTGTATTGAAAATTGCATTAAGCTCTAGTAGCCTATTTTGAAGGTGATAATAGGGAATTGTATTCAAATATGTAAAAATTATTATTTTTTGCCAGTCCGGGTCAAATTTGATCAGTTGGTACTTTTGAATATTACGTTTTCGAGTAAAATTGGTGCAGGATTTCTTATAGTATGCATATAAACACCTAAAGCAACCGTTATATACACCCCAGCGCCCTCTAACGGTTGTTTTCGTTGAAAATTGTAATAAATAGTGAGACTACTTGCACTCGAAACCGCCCAAAAGTGTTTTTTAAGTAAAAAATAAACAATTTAAATTAATTTCAGATTTCTAAGCACTCAAAAACGACTTTAAAGGTCATTGGCAAATTTAGAAACTTTTCAAAATCATTTTCCTGTATAAAATTACAACATTCGGCGAAACTTTTCATAACTTCAGAAAATAAAACTGAAAACTAATAAAAATAAATGTAGTAAAGGTGCACTCAACTAGCATAAATGTCTGGTTATGGTAACACTAGTCCATATTTCTTGTTATACAACTAGTTTGCATATAAAGACTCTTATAATTACGTGCTTTTCATGAAAATAAAATGAAAAATAAGACAAGCAAAACAATTGCCGGTGTCATTGTCACCCGTTCACCAGTGTAACGCTGGTGACATAACAGAGGTTGCTATGCATATCACTACTACATACCTTGATACACATATACATATATGCAAGTGTGCTTATAACTGCATACTTAATTACATAAGTAGTCATATACTTTCCATAATTGTACTATAAAATCACTCAGTGCAGCGCGAGTGCAAGCAACTTTCTGGCATTGCATATGTTTTAGTCTAATATGGGCATGTAGATATGTATGTTTGTATGCTGGCTGCATATTTAATTTTCAAAAGCGGAAGTTCTACATTAATTATTTCCGTTGCTGTGTACGTTGCAGTTTACGCATGCGCCCGAGTCGGAGAGTGTGGCGGTCAATGCCAAATGTCATTAAGCGACGAAAATACGAACAAACATACCATGTGTGCATTTAAATATATGGTATATGTGTATGTGCACAGCGGATGCATTTATATAATAATTGAAAATAATGTAAAACGCTTTGGAAATAGGTGGCATTGTACTCATTATTAGAGAAAACTCAAGATGAACGAAGCTCTCTCTGATTATTAATAAGTATGAGCTGCAAGGATGTTGCCAATTGTGGCAAGTGTAGTAAAAGCGCTTCTAATTAAAGTGTATTTATGTATATTATATATCTTTACTGTTTTTAATAAAGCTTTGCTCGTTTTAATGAGTGTGATATTAGCATTAAAGCATGCTGTTATATAAAAAGAAATATTGAGTAATTTAATACGAATATTCATAAATTATGGTAAAATGATCAATAAACACATAATATATATCCGCTGATTATGCAATTTAATGCAGATAGCAAAGTTGTTATAGTAGATTTCCTATCAGTAACAGGTCAAATGAAAAGTTCCCGGCCTAACACATAGATGGCGCTACTAGAATAAAATACACATGATCTTTTGTTAGTCCTAACCTTCAAAAGGCGCGTGTATAAATTTGACAGCTGTCGGATCACTAGTTGGTGAATTATATGATTTTGAGTGAATCAACTTTCAAAACTGTGAAAAAATTAGAAAAAAGGAGTTTCCCGTGTTAATAAAATGTAGCTTTTTGAAGGAAAAAAGTAGTTGATGAAAATAAATACAAAAACTTGACTTGCTAACGAGATTCCGGACACTGTTCCAGGAAAATCAACCATAAGGATTTGTATGCCTAGCTTAGATGCGGTGATGAACACCGAAGGCTTTGACTCCCAACCGACGAAGACATCAAAAAAATCCAAAATAATGATGACCATACAAAGAAGTTATTCTAGATAACAGGCACTCTAACGATATCGACTGAATGTGTGCCTTACATCATATCATTCACGAAATCGCCGAAAAACGGCCTCTCCAAGGCAATATGCCATGTCACAAATCAGTGAAAACGATGGCAAAAATGCTTGAATTGGGCTTGGAATTGCTTCCTCATGCACTGTATTCTCAAGATTTGGCCCCCAGCGACTATTTTCTGTTCTCTGATCAAAAAAGAATGCTCGCTGTGAAAAATTTTCGTCGTATGAACGATCACCTCGTCGAAATTGAGCACTTTTATCAAAACACAAATCGTACTACAAAATTGGTATCGAGAAATTGGAAGATCGCTATATAGTAATTAATGTACATATGTATGTACGAAATTTGCCTTCGCCTAGAGGTCTTTTGCACCCAGAGGAAATATTTTTTTTCTGGAAAGTTTTTTTTGCCTTATTTGAATTAATATTGAAAAAACATGCTAATTTTCAGTCTGAAATGGCCGATTTTGTTATGAAGCCGCTAAAATGTTTCTTCGTTGAAATTTCTACCGAAGTAAAGCGACGGCAAAAAAACATATAGAAGCGAAAAAATAGCCCAATAAACGATTCAAATCTTTTCCAATGTGTTTTTATTATGATTTTTTTTTTCATTTCTTACCATTTTCAACGCTCATTCATTTCTTACCATTTTACCGCTGCCTCTCCTTTTGGCATGCATTTAATTTAAAAACTTCCCAAATGTGTGTAACGTTTATATTTGTCATGAAAAGGATCAATGATTGAATAGAAAAAACATTGCCTAAAATTAATCAGATTTTTAATATTTATCCAAGTCAGACACCTAAGGAAATGATAATGGACTTATGAAATTAATTTTTAGAAAAGTTTTGAATGACTGCGAAAATTAAATTAAACAAATTTACATTTATCGACTATTTTGTAATTTATACATATGTTTTAACCGAGCTCCTATTAAGTCCAGAATATAATAAAAATCTAAATGAGGATAAAAATATATATACAATGATTTCTATGAACTAATGTTTGAATCTCATTAAACAGTTTAAGAGATTTTTTGAATAAAGAAAAAAATGGAAAAATAGATGACAATATCGATTCCTAGCCTAAAACCTAATTTAAAATCATACAATATTAAATTAAATATGGCTGATCTTACACATATTAGACTCAAATTTCAATTACTCATACTGATTGATATTGGGTTTATAATTTCTGAAATATACGACTTTCATTATAGCCAAAATTGTAATACGAACAAAATCAGCTAGTTAGAGAAGTATATATGTTTTTCTACTGCCTACTCATCCTACCTCGGTGATAAATCGAAAAGTCACAAAAATCCACAAACTCATGAGTTAAATATATTTATAAAATTCATGAATTCACCAAAAACAATATAATATGTATAAATATACTAAATTGATGGAATAACCAGCAGATTCCATAACGTCGGTGATTCACAGAGAGGACAGCACAGATTTTTTTTAGGAATTTTTTTTGTTTTAGAAGCTCTGGGGCAAAGCTTCGTGATTTTAATTTATTTTCAGACATTTATTGCTTTAAAAATTGCTTAAAATGCAAATAATAGCATAAATTTATTAAACAAAAACAAATTGGAGGAATGTGTATGCTAAGGGAAGTTGGAGATGCAAAATTTTTTCGAGCTTTTTATTTATTTTTAAACATTCTACAAAGCATGTGTCTGTCAAAAATAAATGTCATTTACTTTAGAATGCTGAAATTCTAAAGTCACGAGGAATTTTGCAATATTTTATATGTAGGTGTGTCAAAACAAAAAAAAACGGGGCGTTACACATTTAAGTAATTGTGTATTAATGAAAGAATTAAAAGCAAAAATTATATATACATATGTTAAAAAAAATATAATACTTTAAATAAAAAACATTATTTTTTTTAATTAAAAAAAACTAAAAATTAAAATATATATATATGTATAAATAAAGAAAAAACAACAAAAAAGAAATCAAGAAAAAAATAATAAAATATTGTCAGACGCAAATTTTCTGAAATTATTTTTCCTTTTTTGTGATTTTTTTTTATATTTTTTTTTAAATTACTTTGCTCGATTTGACAGGTTTATTTAGTAGTAATATCGACCTGAAAATCCTATTTTAGGCGAGTCGTAGGGCTCTTTTGTCGCTAGGTTATCTCTCGAGTTTGTCAAAAAGAGTTTTTATTTAATACTAGCTGACCCCGCAGCCGTTTTCCTGCCTGAAATTCTGTGGTTTGAAATGAAAAGAAGGTTAAATTTATCATTTCTTTTTTTTTCAATGTAACGCAGCTTGATAAACAGCATTTTTTGGTTTCTGTTCCGGTGCGTAAATCTACAGAGAAGATAGTTTTCGAACTCGTAAGCACGCCACGTAATTTTGGCCGTGTGAAAAACATAGCATTACCAGATTTATGCCATACACCTCTAGCGACTATCCTTGTGTCCTGTTGATTGTAATCGCAAATGCAATTTTCCCTAGAAACTGAATATGTTTGAACTGAAATGGCAAATTGTTGGAATTCAAAGAAATTCGTTGAATCAAGCATTCTGCCCTTTGTATTTGATGGCTGCTTCATCACAATCAGTCGGATTTCATTACACAGTTTCGGCGCTTACAGATTGCGAAACATAAGAACGACAGATCCAACTTTGAGACGTAAATAATGCGGGGCCATATCAAGCCTCTCCAAAGAATTTAAAAATTCCACTGGATAATTTACGGCGATCGATCGATTTGTCTGAGCGCAAGTCTCCCGGAATTTGACTTTGAATCTTCCAGTTTAAGTCAACAACATTGGCATTTTTGGTAGCTAACATTGCGCGAGCACTTCAGGAATCGTAGTTACGATAATTTGGCCAATGCCCGAACATTCGTGATGAGTTCATATTTCGTGAATTGATAACCGGCGAATGGAATTGATATCAAACCACCGGAAGTATCAACCGGAATTAACCCATTTCCAATTTTTTGTACAGTATCCCTTGGGTTGAAATACACTCTTTGGCTGTTCTCCAAATTAACTGCGAGACGCACAACACTCGGAAATCATTCATGAATTGCAAAAGTAAATATCCTACAAAGCGCTGTAGTGCAGTTCACGTATCGACCGCATCGTTCAAGACCAATAACCGCCATGTGGCTTCCTTTGGTGATCTACTTACAAACGTATTTTATCGATTACACCAAACTGCAATACTCAACATTGATATAATTTTTGAATGTGAATTAGACAATAATGGTGAATATAGTACGATCCATGTGTTGTCAACTTCGATATTCACTCTTCTAAATTGAATGCTGAATGTTCTGCCACTGTCGTCTGGACGCCGATAGAGTGGATATCCATCATTTCTAGTTTGTGTTCCGAAAGAAAAGCACGGTGATACCGTTTTGTGCATTTATTGTCAGACATACAAACCGAAGTGAGATTTTGGTGTCTGCAAGGTCCATGAACCATATTCGTTTTCATCACTTCGTATAATAATGGATCTTTCTCTGTGTCAGGAATTTCCGCAGAAATGATTTCATCAATTTGATCTGGTGGAACCACTATCCACCATCCAAAGAAGAACATCGTAACTGTTGTTTGAAAAGTCGTGCTGTGACATCGTGACGATCGCTTGCTGATTGACCGCGATCCATAATACTGCACGTTCTATGTCACCGCATCCTGGGAATACTCGTTCATGTGCCTTGGTGTGACGCCGACCGATATTAGCGCGACCACTTCGTGGCATCGTAACAAATTTCAATCTGAAATTGATCACTTTGTGTGCGACATACATAACGCTTTCACTGAATAATTTTCAAACATTTTTGAAGCAAACGACAAATTTGAACGATTCAAATATGTAATTGAAAAACAAAACAAAAAAATTTAAAAAAAAAAATTTGTCTGGAAAAAAATAACTTTTTGGAACTCTCCAATTTTCCGACTTTTCCTCACGAAAAGCATACGATTTTTTTATTTCCAAACCTTCCCCGATCCACACAGAATATTCTCTGAAAATTTTATCAAGATTGGTTCAGTCGTTCCCTTAGCGCTACTAACAAACAAACATTCATTCGTTTGTATGGAAAAAAGAAAAGGTCTGTTTTTAGGGGTTCCCGGCAAATATTCGAACTTTTCTTGCCGTAAAAACCATCCTTGAGACTCACCGAACATTTTAAAAAAAGAATTGGCGAATTTGTAGTTTCACAAGCTTTTCGAAGGAAATTCTCAGAAATATTCAAGAAAAAAGAACAAAACAATACAGGAGTATATAAAAAGAATATTTAAAGAAGATCTTCTGAAATTTTGAAACAGTAAAATAGAAGTATACGAGTACAAAAAGGGCACAAGAAATCTTGGAGATCCGCCGTAATTTTTAACGATTTTTTCCATGCTCGAATGAGCTTCGCCATGCTTTAATCTCAAGCTTTCAAAGATAAAACGTCTATGCTTTCACAAACGTCATCAACATTGACTCAATTTGAGGACAATTGCATAATCTCAAGAAAACAACAAACGAAGGCTTTTATTTTATACAAGTGTAGTCGAGTGTTTGCTCATATCAAATTGCTAAAATGCATTACAAAAGCGTCAATTCTGTCTTTGTTAAATATACATGGTAATTCTTTGGACTTGTCGGCACTCTAAACGTAACTTAATGCACATACTCTGATTCCTACACAAATACAGACACATACATATTCTACTTCTTATGAGAGCACAGTGCCATTACCTTCACTATGACAATGAATTTGGTCAAGGTTTTAGGTTTTATATTCAAATTGAGTTGGCTAAATGACTGAATAAAAGCAAATTATAGAAATAAATGGTTTCATATATATGTATGTATGTACGTTTACATGTGTATGTATGTATTTACATCTAACATGTATGACGTGACTTTACACATATGTTTCTTTGTGTGTATGAAAAATGTCTTAATGGGCGTACAATTACAATTTAATTGAAGTAATCTGCGAATACAAAATGGAACAAACAATGCAAGCTCATATGCCTTGAGGCAAAGTCTGCTGTTTATCTACACACATATAAACAGCGGAGTTATTTTTAGATTCGAAAATGTGAAAAAATAAAAAGTGAATGAAGTGAGCATATTTTTCATTTCATTATAGAAATCTTTTTAAAAAACAAAATTTTAATCCTCAATACCAGATTGTAAAAAAAATTTATGTCCAATACCGCATTGGGACATAAAAGAATTTTAATCTCAAGTCTATAAAAATGTTTTTAAAATTTTTGAAGAAAAAAAATTGAATAAGTTACATAAGAGCACCCTAATGTAGGCAATGTTAATGCCTGTCATGCCAAATAGAAAAGATGCAAGAAATATGAAACGTTGCCTACAATTAGGCGCATTATTCACTTTGTGTATGTATTTAGCAAAGTTTCACACCTAAAATATAAAATTTTTTATTAATTGGTAAACCTTTTATTTATATTTTTTTATAGATAACAATTAAATTGAAAGAAAATTTGTGAAGTTTAAGAAAGGATTTTTTGTCAATAAAAACATGAAATCAAGAATTCTTTATAAAGGAGAAGCGCGTTTTCTTACATGCCTTTCTTAAAAAAAGACACGACTTTTTTTTTAATAAAAATTATATGATTGAACTGGTAGTTCAGTAATTCAAACACAAGATGCCAGGCCATAATGGAATCATGGGCAACTGTAAAGCCGACGATCTGGCAACAAAAGGCACCATAGCCACGCTATCAGTTTAAAGAGAACGAGGCGGTGGTCGCCTTTTCTGGTATGTTTTTCTATTTTCTAAAATACATAATGGTCTCTATGCTCTTGGTAAGACTAAGCACTCCATAGTTGTGGAAGTTCTAACAGGCCTCAAAATTTGTATGGAAGAAGACGAGGTGGAAATATCTCAAAACTAACTTCTTGATTGCCCCGCGTTTGAGTTTAAGGCTTAAACACTTGGGATCGTACACCTTCAGATACCCCACTCAACTGTGTAAATTTTTATTGGCAACAAGACATTTTACTGATTTATAAGATCGTATACAGGAGTTCTACTTTTAAGGCTTCACAAAGGACTGTAAACAGAGGTCCAAGTGCAATCTCTGGATCAGACATCGAACCTAATCTAACCTATACATATATGTACAAATATGACTTGATTGTTTAACTTAAATTTTAATATATATTTTTCATCTATTAACTTACAATTATTAGGTACAATAAGCATGCTATACAAATATAACAATTATACAGATTTTTTCAATAAAAACCTTTGCTCACACTGTTGTTGTGTAATTACCATAAAAAGGAAAGTTGCCAGCGCGAAAGAAAACATGGTAGTACAATAAATGTATGGCCGTTGCCTGGTACTTACCTAAAAAGAAAATAAAAAAATATATTATTATTACAAAAAGTTAGCAGTTGTTGTAAAAAGTAAATAAAAGTTTTCCATCTAAACTAAAGCACATTAAAATAGATAAAGCGCAGAAAGTAAAATTTTTATGCCAACATTTCCAACACAAAACCATAAATGAAATGCGAAACAACAAAAGTGGCGTGCTAAAAAAGAGCAGAGTAATTGTGACGGACGGAAGAAACTGCGCTAATCAGGTTTTTCTCCACATTATTATTTTATTTTTTCAAAATGTATTTTAGTGCTTCTTGCCACAATAAATTTAGAATCATAAAAAACGACATGAGATCGCTGCAAGTTTTCAGAAAAAAAATGAAAAAGATAGTGAAAAAGGTGGCAGCAACGAACGTGCGCGTCGATAAGATCAGGCTTTCAACACCTCACGCATTGCAGTGCGCACAGCCGGGTATGGCACGGCACGTAGGCGCACGCACGCATGCAACGCACACACACACACACCAGGAAAGTCAGTTGCAATGAAGACGCGCATGCGTATGCGTTGCGCAGAAGAGCAACTGCCGCGCTGTAGGAAATGCGAGTATTTTTGTACGCGCTGTGTTGCGGCGCTAATGTGTTGCATAATAAAAAACGCACTCAATCAGAAATGAGGAAATTGTGTTGCGGCGGTCGGGCAGTAGTTGAGATGAAACAAATTGCATTTAATGAAAATTTACTACTTTTTTATTACAAATTCAATTGAAAGCGAATGGAAAAACAATTTCATTGGTAGTAAAAACGAAAGAAGAACTCGGCTGTGGAAATGGAAAGCAGATAGCACAAATTGTGAGCAAGATAAGTTGCTGGAAAGTTAATTTTGTTGGTGGAATAGATGAGATTAGAATAAAAAGAATTAAATTAAGGATAGTTTTTCACTTAAAATTGTAAATATATGAGAAAAGAAGTTTACTCTGTTAAAGAGGGTCATGAGACATCTAAACTTTTTATTTATGGTAATGGGTTGCATGAAATTTTTTTAAGGGGTTACATGGGTGTCATCACCTCTAGATTATTGTCCTGAATTTTCAAGTCGATCCGAGTAAAAGTTTCGGAGATACAGCCTTGAGAACTGGTCGACGCTAGCTAGTGCTGTCGTTTTTAAATTCGTTTTTCTCGAAACTGTGTTTTTGAAGTCGGTTGGAAAGATTTCTAGAGAACTACTCAACCGATCTTCATGAAATTTTACACAGGTCTTTGAGATACAATTCTTAAAGACTTGGACGAACAATTTTTTTTTTCGATTAAAACTATTTGAAAAAAAAAAAAATATGGCGAAATTCTATTTTTTTTACCTAAAAATGTCAGCCAATTTCAAGTTTTTGTCGAAGTTCCAAGTTGAGGTTTTAACTAAAACACGTATTTTTTCACTTAAGATGATCCTGTAAGGAGTTATCTTGCCAACGCGAATGCATCTTTTATCCAAGGGGTCACCGGAAATGGCATCGCAATGGCCGAGTTTACAATATTTTTTTCCGAAAATTTCAGAATTTCTTTGTTTTCAGTTTATGTTTGTAACAATAAAAATTCTAATAAAATATTATTTTTAATATGAGAAAAAATTGATGAAAAGAGGATATTATTTACCCGAGGAAACCCATGTGACCCCTTA
The DNA here is from genome assembly GCA_037783105.1 of Bactrocera zonata. Lineage (NCBI taxonomy): Eukaryota > Metazoa > Arthropoda > Insecta > Diptera > Tephritidae > Bactrocera > Bactrocera zonata. Next base: position 1,069,009 of record JBAWJQ010005835.1, on the reverse strand, counting down.
ATGTTAAGTACAATCGATACAATTAAGTTCTCAATACAATATCATTCAAATGGCCGCCACGACCTCTTTTGCAGGAATGAATTCGACGAACCCAATTTTCGAGTCCTCCTTCCACTAAATCAATTCGTACGAGTGTGTAATGAATATCACTTTCAATATTGACTTCTTAAGCTTGCAGAGGGTCTGGTTTATTGCTAAAGACTACTGACTTCAAATAATCCCACAAGAAATAGTATAATGGCGTTAAATCACAAATTCTTGCAGGTTATTCAATGTCACCATTTCTTGAAATAATCGAATACCCAAACCTTACTCGCAAGAATTCGGTTCTTGTACGTGCTGTGTGGCACGTAGTTCCGCTTTGTTGGAACCAGATGTTGTCAAGATCAATTTCTTCCGGCGTCAAGATCAATTGCGGCCATAGTAAAGTTGCTTATCGTCGATTTATACCGCTCTCCATTGACAGTAAAATTCATTTCAAAAGTAATACCAAATATTATACCAGACCTAAAACCAAAAACCACACCAAACTGTCAGTTTAGGTAAAAGGAGCGGCTGTTCATCAATATTTCGTGGAATTGCTTTGCACCAGAATCGCCAGTTTTGTTTATTTACTACACCACTCAGCTGAAAGTGAGCTTCCAAGCTGTTCCAAAGCAAAATTAACGAATTCACGACATTTTCGGTGATCCAATGGCTTCAGTTCTGAATGAGAACAATTTATACAGGTGCAAGCGCAAATCCTTTCTCGAAATCCGCCAGGTTGTGGTTTGAGACTGCCTCAAGTGAAGAAAAATTAGAGATCATGACATATTAAAAATGGTCGAAACGATACTTCGAATCATATCATCCCTATTGACAAACCCGGTGCATATTTTCACTTTGTTTCTTTCGTTCAACACCGAGTTTATGGTCTTAATTAAAACACTTAGTTCTTTCTTTTTTAGTTTATCAAATAGTTTGATTTCAGTCAGAAAATTCCAATGGAATGCAAAGAAAAAAACGCTACTTTGGAGTAAATTCACTTGGTAGTTTTTCAGCACAAGGATTGAGAAGCTTATAAAAAAAAATTGCAGAAAAGGCCAAATGAAAGTCAATACAGTGGGAGATATTGTTCTGCGTTACAAAAATGAAGAAAGAGAAAAGTTGTTGAAACAACCGGGATAAGCAAAAGAAGCTTAGTGAGAGAAAGCAGAACGCAGTGAAACGAAAAATATAGGCTAACCCATGCTTAAGTTCACCAAAAATTGTCGCAGAGTTTTGGAAAAAGTTTGGTAAAGAGATTTCGTCGCCTACCATCAGAAGAACCCTTAATACTAGGGGTTTTAATGACCGAATTGCTCGACATAAGGCTTTCTTGCAACTAAAAAAAAAGACAAGCACGTGTACAATTCGCCAAGGACTATATTTCTAAACCAAAGATTTGATGGAATGACGTTTTACATGCCGATCACAGCAAATAAACCGTCTTTGGGTCTTATGGACGTGTAAAAGTATCGCGACAACCTAATGTAGAGCTACAACCGAAAAATTTGAGGCCACAGTAAAGCATGACAACGGTCACGTTATGGTGTGGGGTTGTTTGGGCGTAAATGGGATCAGGAAAGTAGTTTTTATTGATGGGATAATGAACAAAAAGTCTTTCTTAATATTTTGAAAAAAAAAAAAAAAATATTTAAAATGTAGCGCAAACAAACTTAGTATTTTGGAGTCATTATATAAATTATATAAGGAAAACCACGCGAAGCATAAATCGCGATTACTACAAGAGTGACTTTTTTATAATTGCCTCAAAGAGCTCCACCTACCTTCTCAATCATCGGACATTACTCCCAATTTTTGGAATAATAAAAAATTTTATTAAAATATTGCATAAAAAAATATAAATTAAAAATCGGAAATAGGATAATATTTTCTAAATAAATATTTTGAATATTTAACTTTGAATCCAAAACTTTTTAATTAAAAAAATGGCACAAAATAAATAACTTTTTATAAAATTTGGAATTTAAAAACTGCATGTAAAATATATTTTAGGTATAAAAATATCCATAAGTCAATCGTCTTAATTAAATAAAAATGTTAAATCACATGAAACTAAAACTCTGAGTTGCTGCGAAACACTTTGGTAGAGCAAAAAAGTCGGTTCAACATGGAATTTAACTTCAATAAATAAAATTTACTTTCAAAACTTATTAAATCAGTTACCACCAATCAACTTTAAATTGATTAACCTTAAAGCGCAATCAAACCAAGCTAATAAAAATCAATTGAAAATTGCGGAATATGTGTGCAATTAACAGATATGTGCATAAAACAATTAAACACACAAACATGCACATTAATGCACAAATACATGTAACAAAAAAATATATATGTATATACGTATGCACATATGCTTACATATGTACAGTAATTGCTCAAACTTCATTCAATAAGCACTTTGCAAGCACATATGAACACACATCAGACGCAGCTGTGTAGCTTGAGAAAAATACATGTAGCAGTGCATACACACACACACACACAAAAAAAAACATTAGCAAATCGCATGTAAAAATTATTTACATATTATACACACGTTCATATGCACCAGTATATATGATCAATAAATATTTATTAACCCGTATGGCGGAGATCACAAATTAATTAAAGTCGAAAGCAACAAAGCCATTGGCACACCGCCGCGCAATCGCGAAGGTCAATCATAATGAATGCTGCGCTGCAACACCGCATAATTGCCAAAGAAGAGAACGCCAAAGCAAACTTCGACTGAATATGGAATTTTGGATTTTTCGTTTTTTGCTGCAAGACGCTAATCACCACTTTGGTGTGATGAATGTGGGGGATATCAAGAATATTTATGACTTGCGGAAAAAATTTTTGAAATCGGAGACTTCTATGCGGAATTAAAGCGAAAAATTAGTAAACAAATTGATTGTCGGATAATATTTTTTGTCTTTTTTTTCATTGAATTTAGTACTGAAATTCCCACAATATGAACTAAAATTAAAATAAAAAAATCTATAAGATGAAAAAGGAAGTGTGAAAAAAATAAAAACAAATAAGTTATATTTTTTTGTAATTTTTAACATTTTCCTAAAGCTTTTTACCATAGCGGAGGCAAAATTTTGCTGAATCTTATTAGAGCTAGGACTCGAACTAAACCATCGTGTGTGAGGATTGAAGCGATGGTAAGGTCATTGAATAGAAATTAGGCAGAAATCAATCAAAGGACAAACCTCAGGTCGATAAAGTGAATATAATTCAAAGGATTGTCTGAACCTGCGGTTTAACCGGATAGGTTGGGCTAAGTTGTAGTATTGATCCCATCGATGGATCTCACTTGGACAGCTGGGTACGTTCGTTCTTTGTGATATCCAAAAAACTTACAAAATAGGAATCACCAGATCGTCAAAAATTTCCGCAGCGTTTTAAGTTACGAGTTTTCGAGAAAAAGATTCTGCGGAAGGTGTATGGTCCCTAGGGCATTAGCAATGGCGAATACCGCAATCGATAGAATAATGAACTGTATGACATATACGACGACATTGAGATAGTCCAGCATAGTTCATTCCGTCCTATTGGCGGAAAACACTTCTCAGAGCTGGAGCGCATTCGACGTAGTACCCGCCAGGGGAAACAGAGGAAAAGGAAGACCTCCACTCCATTGAAAAGACCAGGTTTGAGAAGGATTTCGAGGGTAAGTCAACGAGCTCAAAGCCAGTATGCCGCTCTGCTGTCGAAGTGTATACACACCTTCCTGCAGAAAGCTGCTTTTCGAAGCAGGATATACATATACTGCTACTTTGTTGGCAGCCATCTCCACTTGAACTGCGCCACTCTAGGGTCTAGTGTTCTGTGAGCTTGACGCTAGAGTTGATGGTGAGCTTCCTGATAGAAAACTTTATACCGCATAATCCTTTGTTTAACCTTCTTCTTTTTTATTGGCGTAGCTCCCGCTTACGCGGTTATAGCCGAGTTGACAACAGCGCGGGATGATGAGTGGCTTGTAAAGTTGGTCTTTGTTCGTCGAGAGAGGACTTTACTTCTCAATTACCTAGTCTGTCCGAAGTAGCATCTTGTTTAACCTACTCTACTATATATCTTCGGTATTATGTTAGAGTAACGTAAGTCAATTTGAGATAGGAAAAATATTTTTGGTAACTAGTAGGAATCCAGACTCTTAGTTATATATTTTTATCATAATTTGAAGCATTATTTTCTATAGTTAAGTTTGAAGTCAAATATAATTTTGATTCTCTAGTGAATGGGCGAGAAAATCAAATTGAACTCACTTTACTTAAATCAACTTAAGCTTTTTGAACATATTGTCACATACATGAATATTATAATCATTTAAAAAAAAAAAAAAAAAAAAAAAAAAAAAAAAAAAAAAACCCAATTCAACACTTTTCCACATCTCGATTAAAAGATATTCCTCTCCACTAAGTGAACATTTATGTAAAATTTTAATTCATCGATCGATCATGTCGGCTCTTTGGTGTTCTGCCGCATATTACTGATTACTAAATTACCTGACAAGTCGCCTGCCACAGCAGATAAATGAGCACACGCGCTGTATTGAGTAATCAGAAAAACGCGAAGACCGAAGACCGAAGAGTTTCGTGCGATAACTCATGCATTATATCATTTTCATACTACAAACATACTACAAACGTAAACATCTGTTTATATCAAAGTGATGGATGGGCATATGTGTTGCTGGTGTTTTATTCTTCACATATTATATATATTTAAAAAATACTTAAGAGCTTATTTTCCACCAAACAACACATGTGTCTCATCAGCTCAGCCGTCCTTTATCCATTAGCGCTCATTGATCTTGGCGATCTTGTGATCTTTGCACTGTCAAAGCGTTTCGTACACACAACGAAACAATGTCAGACGACAATTTTGCGGTTTTGACATTTCGGTTTATACTCGTATTAGCGACGGAAATCTAAACCACAACTTTGTTTATGTACCATATATAGTAGTTTTGCCGTTACATTAGGTCAACAGCGTTCGCAACATTTGATCTTAGTTAACTGTTCGTGAACTGTCAGTAATGTAAACTGCTTGATACAGTTAACTGTAAGCATATGTTGTGGTCGTTACCGACTTGTGGTTTGCGTCATAGACCTCTAAGCGTCTGCGAAATTAACTTTAAGGTGAATGTGAAGTTTGTGCATCTTCACAGTTGATTGATCGCTGAATGTGTCGGTGATCTGCATCTCACTAAACTCGTAGAAGCCCACTAACTTACTACAGCAATTATTATTAAGCTTGTCATGGCAACTGTGGCAAGATCACGCAATACAAACGCTACACAAAGGCGATTGGAATTATAAATATTATATTGTTGGTATGTTTGCATGATCACCCGGTGATCCTACAAAGTAATATGAGCAGTAACAACTTAACTGTTTGTTTATGGGCGGCTTATATATTTTTCCATAGAATTTTATGCCTAACTACATATCTGAAATTCAAATCTGCGTCATCTTCTTTACCCTCTTCCGCATTTCAAAGTGTGTTTGCAGGGTGTGTACGCTGACACTTTATAAGCAAAAAATATGATCTTCACATACCTACAGCTTTTTGTTTTGCGGCGTGACATTACGCAACGCTCATGCGAGTTCATCTTAAACGACAAATAAATGGACATTTGTATGGACAAGGTTTGGGCAAAGATCTCAGAAATTATGTGGCCATTTATAGGCATAACTTTTGTTTAAATTTAAGCAACAATTTTATGAAAACTTTCCATATTCTCTAAGGAATGCGTGAGCTGCTATCGCGCGAGATCTGGGTGTGTGTAGCACTGCTGCGGTTTTGCTATTTTTATCTCCATTCTTTCTTCGAAGCAGCCAAACCCAGTAGCATCACTTCAGTAGCATGACTTTTTCATAATTTTTTACGTAGGATCACAAGAAACGCCCTCTTTCCACATAAAAAACATTGTTAGTTGATTCCTGCTTAAGCTTCCGAATATGCTGAGAAACAGACGGCAGTCTAAGGCTGAATACATAGTGAACTAAACAGCAAGGCAGCGATTAAAGCAACATTGCCATCGAAGAAAAGTGGTAAATGCATCCGATTTCCAACAAAAAACAAAATAAGTATAATCGAAGAGAATTTATGAGAGGGCGAAAAGTCTTAAAGTTACTTGAATTAGTTGATTTACTACTGTGCCCAAAAAACATTTGAATTTAAACTGCGCGCGTCGAAGGATTTGGAAAACAATTTTTTTTTTTAGGTTGGTAGTACTGTCAGTCACATTTATGTCAAATTTCATGTCAAAATATTCATTAGTGTTGGAGATACGTGTCGTTTTGTGAGCTGCTAAAAGTGAGTTTTTCGTTTTTTGCGATGTCGAAATTTTTTGAGCAAAGAATTTGCATTAAATTTTGTTTACGGAATCAATTTTCTGCTGCGGATACGTTGAGGATGGTGCCTTTGGTGATGAGGCTATGTCTAAAAAAAAGGTTTACAAGTGGTATAGTGAGTTCCAAGCCGGCGGTGAACGTGTCGAGGACGAAGAGCGTCCAGGGCGACCATCAACCTCAACCGACGAGGCTCACGTTCAACAAATCAAAGATTTGGTGTTGAAAAACCGTCGATTAACAATTAGAGACCTTGCTGATGAAGTTGGCATATCGAAAGGCTCAGCAAATATCATTTTGAAGGATGTTTTGGGCCTCAAGCGCGTCAAATCTCGACTGGTACCGAAAACATTGAATTTTTTGGAAAAAAGGCGTCGCGTTGAAGTGTGTGAAACGATGATTTCCGACTACCAGGGTGTCATGAATTTTTTGGAAAAAAGGCGTCGCGTTGAAGTGTGTGAAACGATGCTTTCCGACTACCAGGGTGTCATGAATTTTTTGGAAAAAAGGCGTCGCGTTGAAGTGTGTGAAACGATGCTTTCCGACTACCAGGGTGTCATGAATTTTTTGGAAAAAAGGCGTCGCGTTGAAGTGTGTGAAACGATGCTTTCCGACTACCAGGGTGTCATGAAACGCATTATAACTGGCGATGAGACTTGAATCTATGCTTACGACCCCGAAACAACCGATCAATCGAGCGAATATCGTGCCAAAAGAGAGCCGAGACTAAAAAAATCGCGCAAAAGTCGCTCAAAAATCAAGGTCATGTTGACTGTTTTCTTCGATTATCGAGGTGTTGTGCATTATGAATTCCTTCCAACCGGTCAAACAGTCAACAAGGAATATTATTTGAACATTATGCGTCGTTTGCGTAACGCTATCCGCCTAAAAAGGCCGGAATTGTGGAAAGACAATTCTTGGTTTTTACACCACGATAATGCACCATCCCATACTGCCCACGTAATTCGTGAACATTTCGACAAAAACTCAAACCATATCGTTCCGCAACCACCTTATTCACCTAATCTGGCGCCGTGCGACTTCTGGCTGTTCACCAAGCTCAAAAAACCGCTCCGGGGACACCGTTTTTATACGATAGAGGAGATTCAAGCCGCAGCGAAGACGGAACTGAAGGCCATCCCGGAAAGTGACTACAACCAGTGTTTCGAAGATTGGAAAATCCGTTGGCATAAGTGCATTGCATCGGGAGGGGATTACTTTGAAGGGGATGAAATTGATTTGGAAGAATAAATAAAGAATTTTCAAAATAAATACCCTTATTTCTTGGGCACAGTATAACTGGATATTGAAACGATAAGGAATCCATAGGCTTTTGGGCAAAAATGGTATATAGTTGAAATATTGTTAAGGTATATCTTTGCTGAGGCCACAATTGATCGATAGCTTCTAATTTCCAATTATCCCAACTAAGATGGGTATTTCGCTGTATCTTTTCTATAACTTCTGATATGATATTTTTGGTAGTAAACAAATCATAACTAGTTCTATAATGGGATGACGCTTTTTGGAAACAATTTTTAAAATTTTGGAAAAAATTTATTTTTTCATCCAATGTAGAACTCTCAGGGAAAAAGCGAGGAGAAAATTCTTCAACATTTGACACTTCCAAAGTTTAATGTCTTTATTCGAATCCTTGTTGTATTCAAAGATCTGAAAGTACGCATATTGACAACTGATCTATTTATTATACCTAATCCTCCTTAATATCCATAACACTTGAATTCATTGTAAATCTAAGACACACTTGGAATTTTCCCTCATAAAGCCGGCCCGTCGGTGGTGCTCGTATTAAAATAAATACTTCTATATATATAACATCTTAATATCGATAAATAAATAGAAATGTCATGCCTCACTGCGAGCAGCCAACGCCCAGGGAGTATTGCATTTCTTGGAAATATTATTGAAATACAATTCTGTGAAAATTTTTCTTTGTTTAACTAGCATTATCAGATACTCGAATACACATACATATATATTAATCCAGCTATGCATAAACTTTATCGCGAAGAAAGCAGTTGACAATGGGCATTGTATTACTTTTGATTCGTTTGAACAGACTAGAGTCGAATTGCCGAAGTGTCATCGATCTAATTCTGTTTAAGTGATTGGAACGAGCGGATGGGTTTCAGTTAACAGATTCATATATGAAGGTAATTTTCAAGAATTCGTGAGCAATAGTTTTGAAGCATAACTTTAGGTAAATAAAAAAAAAAACAATTTAGGTAACAAAAACTATTTTTTTGCATTTAAAGTTAGATTTTGGACGCATGATAAAAGGCTGAAGGGAGTAAACGATTTAGAAGCGAAGAGATCGTAACTTGTAGAAAAATACGAATTTTTTAAGGTATTGAAAATAAAAATCGAACACTAATTTCTAAACTATCAGCAATGCCAAATCTGTTTCAATCACACCATTTATCTGTTTTACTCACTGTTTTCCAATCAATAGGGAAAATAATTCTCAAAATAGTGAAAATGTGCTAAATATGATGATTATAGGTTTGAAACCTTGCTAGGTTTGTAATCCTGCTAAATTTTCTTGTGGCAGCTACGGATCTCATATTTGTTTTCCTAAGCATATGATTAGTCGGGATTATTATACCGGGTTTTTCTTCTGGTTTCATTAATCAAACATCATCTGTAGGATGGTTGATTACCTCAGATTTCCTAGCTCGTTAGTAGGACTGCTACCTTGCCCCACGAGCCTATCATAAAAAATAACGTTTATAATGCGAGTTGCTTAATCCAAGATAGACGCCGGCTGTAGACGTCACGAAACGCCACTAATCTTTGGGTCTACGCTGGGATTTTTGTTCTAACGAAACTGCTTTTGTAGAAACTGTTATGATGCTCATGATCGCACGAAAAAGAACAGCCATATTGGTTGGATTCAGACTTAAGGGATCGATGATCTCATCGATGTTGCATATATTTTTCCTGAATTAATATAGAATATGCTTCCAAAAATTTTAAGGTGATCCAGCAAAAGTTTCGGAGTTAAAATCATATTGGTAAGAACTTTTTAAAGCTGTGCAATTCGCTTCCAAGCCTTTAAACAGTGTTTCTTTGGAGTTGGTGTGGAAAATTTCCCCAAAACGGTTGGAGTGGCTGACTTGAGATTTTTTCAGGGCCTAACCAATTTCCCAGGTATTGATTGTACGAATAAGATTTTGGATAAGAATTTCTATTTATTAGGCCACAAAGAAGTGGAAATTATCGCACGAAAAACTATTTCCGGAAGCCTAAACCTTTGCAAAAATATAATTGTTGACTATGGCTGCGATCATTATTAGATTAATGCATAGTAATAATAATTTTAAGCAGAAAAATCTTCTTTAGCGCTAGATACCTTTTCATACATATTGTATTCATTACAGTCTTTTTCTATAAACCTATGTAGAATTTTGGTAAAGTAAAGATCTTAACTAGGTTTGAAACCTTACTAGGTTTCTAAACATGCTAAATTTTCCTGGACAAGCTACAGATCTGAAATTTTATTATTTTTTATTATGTCCTAATATTTTTATTTTTATTATTATTATCATGTCCTAAGGCATGGTTTTGCAGTAAGATGTAACATATTTAACTTAACTTCAAACTGTTCATAATTGGAATCGTGTGCCATCTAGGCGAAATTCTGCTGTAAAAGGTGTTGTGAGGCCAGCTCTAAATTATTGTAGATACCATTCAGACTTAGGCAAAATTATATCTTTCAGAATTTTCTTAATCTATAATTTGTTAACCTTTTGTTAAACAAAAATAGTTTTCAACCCCTTCAGGCACCTTGAAGACAGTTATTAGGTAACCCTCTCTCCACACTATACTCCCAAAGGCGGTATTTATTATTTATTGTTTCAGTATTCACTTAATAGCGTCACGCCTTTACAAACACCTACGAAATAAAATTAAAAAAAAAATATATATTTCCTGTTAGCTATTTGTATATTAGACAAATCCTCATAGACAAAGTCTATAAATCACGTGAGCAAGGTAATATATTTCTTTTCTACTACCTTTTTATTCAAACTACTATCTTTTCCTACACAAAAATTCAGAGGGGAGCAAGCAAAGGTGTGTAAAAAAGGAATATGTTAAGATCCCGCATTCAAAAATTTATGTTGAAACAAATACCGTAAACTGTAAAATTTATTTCAACCACCGCCCGCACTTGTCTGTACTTTTCGCTCAACTGTCTACCAAAACGCATCAAAATTCCAACTTCCCTACTTACTTCAGTGAATTGCGTATGATTTTTAATGTCAGCGATCAATTACAAATTTCTATAATTCATTCGTTTCGCGCTTCACGCACAAACATACAATAAAAAGCGGCATTAAATTGCCTTAAAATTTTTGATAAGCCCATCAAATGGTTTGTTTTTTGTTTTTGAATGCTTTTGAGTCGTTTTTGTTTTTGTTTTGCTTTTCACGCATGCCTGCACGCAACGCATGCAACGCTGTGGGCATGCAGCTAATGTATGCTCAAAGAAATATATCCAGAAATGCGTGTCTGTGTTGCCGGTTTGTGCTTGTCACCAATAAATCATTGTTATTCTGGTGCCTCAGCTTACCCTGCGCATCCAACTTGGCTCACCCTACCCTTTTTTCGTGGCATGCCTTTTTAATTCGTGTTTTTATATTTTCTTCTTCTCTCGATTTATTATTCATGCATCGGCGTTTAATAGTTTTGCATATCGCCGTAACTGACAAACAATGCATTTTTATGCGTTTTTGTTGTAGGTGTGTGTTTGTTTTTTCTTTTAATTCTTATGAGAATTTTATCCGAATCGCTGCTTTTTCTGGCTTAAAGTCGTGCTCTGTGGCGGTGTAGCCTCTGAGTTTTGTTTTATTTTGTAGCGAAGCGTGCACATTTTTTATGTTGAGAATTTTTTAACGTAATTCATTGAACTGTCAGAAAGTGTTTTCAAAGACAATAACAGATATTAACATAATTTTTTTTTTTTTTTTTTTTTTGTAGCGATTGTGTCAAAATGTGCAGACGAAAGTGATGGAATTTGACCTTCAAAGTCTGAAATATGAATTTTTGTGACGGTTTTGTTTTATTTCGGGTCTCAATTTTGGTTTTATGTGAGAAGTTGAAGAGACAGCTAAGTGGTAATTGCTTTAAGCAATTTTTCGACCCTTAAAAGTCTGCTCTTGAGGTGCATTATAGTAAAATTTTAGTGTGACGTCAATCAGATCACTGCTGGAAGCTTTTCTATTGAACATATTTTAGTCTATGTTATTGTTTATAAAATTAATTAACAAACAATTTTATACCACATTGACCGTATTATTTAAAATTTTTCGATAACATTTAATCGATTACAAATTTCGATAACTTTTAAGATATCGATATTCATGTTTAGTTAGTATATTCAAAATATTTTAGTCAGGATTACTGTTTATAAAATTATTTCAATTCACAGTAAAAAACATTGTTTTGACCACATTGACCGTACAAATTTTGTAGATTTTTTTCGATAGCATTTAATCGATTTTAATTAATTAATCTAAGTCGTCTTAAGTAATGGCAATTTAACTTAATTTTTTTTCCACATTGACCGTATTATTTAAATTTTTTTCGATAACATTTAATCGATTGCCAATTTCGATACATTTTACGATATCGATATTTATGTTTAATTAGCCTAAATTTTTTGTCAAGATTATTGTTTATAAAATTATTTCAATTCACAGTAAAAAAAAACATTGTACCACATGGTATTTTGTAAAATTTTTTCGATAACATTTAATCGATTATGTTTAATTAGTCTGAGTCGACTTTAGCTAATTTAAAACAAATTTTTTACCACATTGACCGTATTATTTAAAATGTTTTCGATATCATTTAATCGATTACAAATTTCGATAAATTTTAAGATTTCGATATTCATGTTTAATTAGACTTTTTAAGATATTTTAGTCAGGATTATTTTGACCACATTGACCGCATTATTTAATATTTTTTCGATATTTAATCGATTACAAATTTCGATAAAATTAATATTCATGTTTATTTAGCCCGAGTAGACTTAAGCTAATTTTACTAATGCTTACTTTCTCTCATTTGAGGCTTCCGACCATAAAATCTTAGTTTAAGTTAAACAAAACGTTGAGTCTCGAACGAGTTAGTCAGAAAATCTTAAATTTTCCGCTTCAACACTTTGCAGAGCAATATAAATTTACAGTTATCAGCGTAATAAATAAACCATATAGGAATAATTAGCACAAAATAATATAAGATTTAAATTACTAGTTGAGATATTTAAGTAGCTTGAGATCAATTTGAAATTCAGCTGGGTTTATGAGTAAATATTTGAAATATTTTTCGTATTTTATATCGTCTACTATTCACTTTATGAGTCAAAGATGAAAAAAAAAAAAAATAATTTTTTTTTTGAATTTTCTGTCTACTTTGGAAACATTAAAATATTATTTCCAATTAAATCAGGAAAAACAAGACTCATGACAGACGGATGACAGTTTAGATTTGTCAAATCAATAGGCAATACAAAGGGCTAATTGAAGTAACGCTCTAAAAGTAAAATAAGACCGTCACAAAAATTCCATTATGTCCATGTATGTATGTATGTAAGCATTTAATATTATCCATATTACCTTTAGAGGTACAAAACCTGAACAAATTTGTACAAGCAGGCAATCTTAAATACCTGATAACGCACCGGTCTTATTACATCATTTATTTTAATTCGCTTTATACAGCAAACATATATTCTCACTTTCTATCTACAAACCTACTTAGCCTTTCAACAAATAAAAGCAAAAAACCATCCCTAAAAACACCGTTTCCCAGCGCATGCTTAAATAACCACAAAAGTCAGGGATTAAATAACGGAAAGCAAAGGCAAACAACTGAAAACTACAACTGATCATTAAAGGTGCATTGAGGCGCAATCGAATTCCAGGCATTCTTAAAGAAGGGTAAATTGATGCATTTTTGAAGAAGGATAATTCGATGCTGCTAAGAGAAGTTAGGAGAAGAAGGGGAAAGGAGAATTTAAGCGCCGTTCTCAATGTATTTCTACGTAAGGGTGAATCTGTGAACCGAATGTATGCAGGTAACTCACAACGACGAGGTAAGTACCAAATTAATTGCGTGTGAACGAGGGATTGTGACATTCCAGTGATTCTTAACAAAAAGTGATTATAAAAGAGTAAAAAAAAAAACGGTGGAAACAAAAAAACAGCGTGGACGATAGCAATGTATTTAATTATGTACACAGGAAAATTGATATGTTTGTACGTCATGTTACGGTGCAGTTTTAGTGACGTGAAAAACTGTTTCGAAAAAATTTGTTTCGTTAGGGACCCCTTTAAGGGTTGAAAAAGGTAGATTACTACTGATTTTGAGTTTTTGTAAATTTAAGTTCTTATTAAAAGCAAAAATACTAAAAAAAACCGTTTACTAAAAAATTATTAAAAAAAAATAAATATAAAAAATGTTTAATTAAATAAATTAAAATAATAAAAATTACTAAAAATTATTACAATTAAAAAAAATGACTTAAATTGTTTAAATAAAAACATAATAATAATTATATAAATAAATATATGTATATTAAAAAAAATATCTATATATTTTTTAATTAATTAAATATATAAAAAAATAAAAAAGACTATTTTAAATCTTTAACTATAATATATAACTTTTTAATGAAAAATAGCCAATTAATTTAAATTTAAAAAAAAATTTTGTTGTTTAATAAAAATAAGAAAAAAATATTTAAATAAAAATTAAATAAAAAAATATTAAAAAAAATGTAATATAAAAAACCAAATATTTTAATTTAAATTATTAAAATTAAAAAAACTTCATTTAAATTTAAAGTTAAAAAAGATTAGTTTTAGTTTTTTAAGCAAAAAAAAAAATAATTATACAAAAAAATATATTAAAAAAATAAATAAAAAAAATAAAATAAATATAATTTATTTTATTTAAAAAAAATGTGAAAATAAATATAACTGCAAAAAATAGTTGATTTAAAATGTAGAACTTTTTAATGAAAAATAGCCAATTGCTTTCAATTTTCTCTTTATTTAAAAAAAATATGAATGTAAAAAAAATTAAATTAAAATAAATAAAAAAGAAATTAAATTAAGAAAATTAAAAAAAAAAATATTAAAATATACATATTTTAATTTAAATTATTATTATTAAAAAAAATTAAATTATTAAAATAAAACAAAATAATAATATACCAAAAATATATTTTCCTAAAATATTTAACTGTTTTATTAAAAAAATATATTTTAATTTAAATTATTAAAACAAAAAACATAACAATAATTATAATATAAAAAAATTAGTTAATATATATTTTAATTTACTAAACAAAAATTTTCAATATATGAAATTATTATTAATTAAAATTTTTAATACTTAAATAAAACAAAATAATTAAAAGTTCATATAAAATTAATTATTTTATATTAAATTTTTCTTTTTTTTATACTTTTATTAATAATAATTTAAATTTAATTTTAAATTTAAACTAATTTTTATATACATTTTAAATTATTATTTATATTTAAATATTAAAGTTTGAAAACATTTTGCCTACTTTTTAATTACAGCTAAATATATTTCCATTAAAATTTTCATGAATCACTAAGACACTCAGCGAAACACTCAAAATTACAACCAAAAACAAATGTAGATCGCCGCAAAGTTGAGTATACCTTAATGGGTATGCATGATGAGAAGACAATACTTGACTTTTTGAGTGTTGATCTCAAGAGCTTGCTATTTCACGTTGCTTTTCTGATTACACAACACCATATAGAGACAAGTAAGCAAGCAAATAAATCGAAATGCCAAACAAGATGAGTGACAGTTGAGTGGTCGAAGGAAAAAAAATGACAAACAGTGGGCTTAAAAAGTGTGTACTATATACTACATATACTAGAAAGTACATATATTGCTTATAAATACCGTTAACACATTTTTCTATACGATCTCAAGGCAGAGTAAATTGCTTTCATCCCTACTTTTTACACTTTATTAGGCATTTCAACAAGCAGCCTACGCCAGTCATCTTTTGAATGAGTTACTTTTTGGGTAATAGTAGAAAAGTACCATTGACGCATTCGGCATTCGTTCCATCAGCTCAATTATGAGTTTATTTTATATTTTATTTTTATCTAATGTCAATTGCGATGTCATTTTGTTCATTTCAGCGCTGAGAAGCCGTTGACACTTCAATATTTACGTTGTCGAATTTTTCAATTTATTTTGTGATTAGTTTTTGGCTATTCATCATCACTGCTTTTTTTGCCATTTCATGACAATTATTTTCTTCTGCCTATTCTTCTATTGAAAATTAGGTGAAATATCAATAAACTCGGAGTGAAGTGTTTTTGGCGATGTTGTACAGAAAATAATTGATTTTTGTGCATGCCATTGTATGGTTGAAAGTCGTGAATAATTATAGCAATAAACATATCAGGGACATTTTTGATTTAATTATAAAACTATTAAACATTACAGTGTTTACTTTTTGATAAAACCAGTAATATTATAACTATTACTGACGAGCAAGTAGTACTGAATTTATTTTATAAATTTAATTGAATTAAATTTACTTTATTTAAATTTTACAATCGGGTGGTAACGCCACTCAGGTACAAACTGCATAGAAATCTTGAGCACGTTTGATGCTCAGATATACTATTCCGTTTATTTTACCAATTTAACTTAATCAAAATGTAAAAAAAGGTGGCAACGCTCCACAGGTATAACTTCATTAGAAACAAACAAGTTTGTTAAATTTTTGGTACAAACTTTAATACTCTGTTTATTTTAACAATTTAGTTTAATTTAAAAAATTTTAAACAGGTGGCAACGCTTAGAAAAAATTCCAACAAAAAGCTGTAAAAAACCTTAAACCTTATTTGAACGTCTATTTTATCGGCGACATAATAGAAATCTTACGCAAGTCATTTGTTGCTCAGCTGTAATATTGCTTTCATTTTATCAATTGAATTTAATCAAGAATTTAAAACAGGTGGCAATACTTCACAGGTACATTTACCGTCGGTAGAAGCAAAACAAGTTTGCTATATTAAAGTTCAAGCTTAATACCCTGTTTACTTTATCAAATTTAATTAAAAAAAAATTTAACTAGTGGCAACACTTCCCTGGTATAACTTCGATAGAAATTATTCGGGAGTCTGTTAAGCTTTATGCTCCAATACGACATTCTGTTTATTTATGGATTTAATTTAATAAAAAAATTCAAACAGGTGGCAACGCTTGGACAAAAAATTTAAACTGCAAGCTGTCGAAATCCTAATTATTTCACCTATATCTTTTTGATACCTTTTTCGACTAAAAATTTCAAAACCAGTGGCAACCTTCAACTACGAAAATCAATATATTTCAAAAAGGGCATTTTGAAAATGTGAAAAGAAAAAGCTGAAGTAGAATTTTTTCAATTAAGCTGTGTAAAATTAATTTTTAAATTTATCTTTCAACGGAAATTTTACTTTTCCTCATCCAGTAGAATAATTTTAAAGCTTTTCTGAAGCTTCAATAAGTTCTCGACACACACATACATACTCAGAATGCCACACAGAACAATTGACAAAGCAATAACAAAGAATGCGCGAAAAAATGCCGTTCACCTTCAATTCCGCTGCACGTAACAACCTAAAACGTCTTTAATTTTTATTTTTCATACTAAGCAATTGTGTTATTTTTGTTGTTCTTACGCTGCTGTGTCAATGTGGCAGCATGTTGCCACATTGTTGCCTTGTTTGCTTTCATAGTTTCAGCAGCTGTTTTAGCTTTGGTCACTGCTTATTTGATTTTCTGTTATTTTTTGCAACTTTTTTTACATTTTCGGTAAAAACAGAGCAACAACAAAGCCAACAAAATAATAAACATGTACAAAAATTCCGTTAGAAACATGATTGTATTGCAACTAAAATGTGCTTGTGTGTACTTTTACCTCTCTCCGGTCCGTTCGTGTGCCATGGAAAAGTCATTGCAGTTCGTTGTGAAGGAGAAATTGTACGCACCTTCTTTTACGCCTCTCGTCGGTTCTTCGGACTTTCCAAAGCTACGAACACAGTGCTCAGTGCCACAAACTAGCCAAGTCACTTTGTATTATTTCCTAACTGTTTTTTTTTTTGCTATTTGCAATGTGAACGATTTCGTTATTTGTTTAAGTAGGTAAAGGCAACGGTTTTTCTAAATTCTAACGTGGTTTTGTTGTTGCTGTTTTTGGTTTTTATACTCGGCGCTTTTACTCACGTAATTGGTTTAATTTGGTTTTGTGCGTACAAACTGATTGACTTTTAAGTGTACGGCCATGCATGTGGCAAGTAGCGGCGGCACGGTGTCGCCAGTCCAATTGGCATGACGTTGCACATTCAAAGTTGCCGATTGAATTTCTACTTTTTTCGCTTTTTAGAATGTGCTTTTTTGTTGGTTCGAAATAAAGCGCTGTGTGAAATGCTTTTCTACAGCGTGTGATCCTGACCTAATTGTGTATTAGGTAATGACATTACCGCACAAAAGCATCAAATTGACATAATAAAATGTTGTAATAGTTTGCAAAAGAATTTAAGATCAATTCTCGATGAGCTGAGCGGTGGACGTTATACGTTTTTGGGTTAGAACGAACCGTTTTGAACATCGGTCTTAAAGATTTCTACTTGTAGTCTCTTTGTAATGCTTCATCGGATCGGATTGCAGAGGATCACAAGCTCTCTTACGGATCAACTCAACACTTTTTGGGTAAATAGATGATAGATAGATTTAATTTAGGCATGCACCTAAAGTCTATTGTGACCTCCTCTCAGTCAAAGCGAATCACATAGGCACAGCAAACTGAAAAGCTCCAGTATTCTACTAAATCTATCTAGGCGATGTAATTCCAATTCGGTTACATTGATCCAAGGGCCTTTATTTGGCATCTACAGATTGCTGAGCAGTCTACCAAAAGGTGCTGGGGAGTTTCAGGTAGTTAGTACAAGAGTTGGTAGATAAGTACTTCTAGAGCGTACAAGTGCTCAGTATAAAATGCAAGGAACAAAAGTAGGCTTTATGAAACCTTGTAAAATTGTAAGCAAGTTTGCCTGGCGCATGCCTGTGAATTGTTGCCAGCACCTTCCCTTGGCCACTCCTTTCTCCTTGCGGAGAAACTCCTTCATGGTATGGGGGCCGACCGCATTCAGGGTTCTGGTCGCACCGTTCTGGAGGCAGATGTGGGGCGGACAAGCTCATCTGCCAGTTCATTACTGGCTACAGCCTTATGACCAGGTACTCGAGATGAGGTGCTCTTGGTTTCGAGCTAAAAAAAATGCCGTTCTATACACGATTTTGCTTTGAGTACCGCTTGTCTATCGCTGAGTATAACGATATTTTCTTTGCAATAGTTGTGTTGGAGGTTTATCTCTACACACTGACTAATAACAAAGGCTTCTGCTAGGAAAATACTCTGAAAACGCCCCATAGGTATGGATAATTTAGTACGCGATCTTGCGACGCCTGCACCAATGCACTCCGACGTTTTCGAGCCGTCAATGTACCACTTAATAGTGCTAGCCCTTAGCAGTAGGTGAAGCATGGAGTTACTCCGATTAACATTACTGCCGAGTGTAATTTTAAACATCCTTGTGAAGTTTCCCCTTTCAGTAATGCTATCCCTCGGAAAAAGAGCCATTGGTGTTTCATCTCTGCTGACATTTGAAACATAGAATGTACAGCCACAGGCAAGTCTTTGCAGTTTCGATAGTTGAAGCTCTACGAAAATCTGCAATGCGTTCGACGCCCAAATATTCCATATGTAACGATGGTCTCACATTCAAGGCATACATACATCTTCCTTTTGGGTATGAAGCATCTCAATGCTAGACTGGTACGTAAGGAACTTGTACATTCATCAAAGACATTATTGAAGGTGGCGAAACTTGGGTCAATAATATGTATGGCGTCGTAACTGTCCAACAATCTAGATTGGTAATCCAAAAATGAGCCAAAACAGAAAAAAAGTTCGCTAAAGCCATTGGAGGCAATTCCAGCCGATGCTTATAGCGAGTCTTTGGAAAATTATATACAGTGCTGACGTGCTTATACTGGCTCCAAGTTTTAAGACTTTAATACAGATTTGTATTAAAATACATGAAAAAGTATTTTTTTCAATCCGCGCAAAATTTGATCCGATGGTATTGTACAGATCACCCAACGAACAGTTAATTTTCAAAGCATTGTCATATTCGGTTCACTTCGGTTAGCTAGGGACAAATCTTGCGCTAGACCTACAAGAACATTTGTTATGAAATGTTTTGATGCTCTATGTAAATTGATAAAGCAAGAACGGTCTTGAGATCGAGAATACTTCAGAATTATAGCCATTCGAAACTAATACTTTAAAAATTAATCCAATCAGTTTCTGTTCAACTCGGATTGCTATGGAACGAATCATGCTCCAGATCTAGAAGAATTAATATAACACGATCGGTCTTGAGAGCAATGATATTTGAGCATTACATCCATTCCAAAAGAAAACTATTTTCTGTATATTGTATATATGAACCTCACCTCCTAACCTCAGAAATAAGCCAGAATTTGGTATTCCACAGACAAGCTTCACGCAAACCGTCAAAGCCACACTCAAATCAACGCTGAAATGTTGCGCATAAATTTATTGTCGACAAGTTCATTGGATATACCAGAAAATTACATAAAATAGTAGAATAAGACAACGAACTGACACATAACATAGTGTATACATGTGTAGACATATTTGTGAAAGCCATAAAAGCATGTAAAGAACACTCTTCTTACGACCATGTAATAGATTGGTAGGTGTATAAATGTTGTAACAACAGCAAAACTACAAAAAGGCGTACAATATGTGTTATCAACGGTTGTTTATTACAACATTCTAGACTGTTTCTGCTTTGTGAAAATTAAAAATTAGTTTCGACAATTCTTTAGAGCTTTTTTCTACTCGCAAGCTTGCCACAACAAGCTTTACTGATCGCTTATCAACAACCTCCAATTGCATTATAAATTGCTGCATTAAGCGGAGCGACGAGCGGCTTGGTCTAGAAGAAGAGGCTTAGTGCCTTATAAAATGCATATTTATTCTCTATTTACTTTATTTTTTTTATTTTTTTTTTTTTGGTTCACATTCTTCTACTTTTATGTTAGTTTGCCGCTGCCCACCTTTTATCAACAACATTTCTTCTGCTACATTTGTAATACTCATAATTCTCAAATTTATATTCTTGTGGCAGGTGATATCGCCGACTTGAAAAAAATATATATTCTTTCCTGTCTTTGATGTAGCCTTTCTATTTTCATTGTTTACACGCTTTACCGGCTTACGCTTGCTGCAACACAACAACAAATGCATGAAAACAAAAACAAGCCGCAGCCGTTCTTGCCCCCAAGTTTCATATTGAACACACCTAAGTTTTTCAAATCTATTTCAAAATCAATGTGGACCCCTGCTGACACAGGTTTTTCCTCTCATCTTCACTTTAACTCTGCCTTGCGGCTCTTGACTGTATGCTAATGAGTTAGAATAAGCCGGGGAACACTTGTTCATTTCTGCTGCCTATAACCGCATACTATACTATTACCGTTACCACAACACTCTACTTAGACTCAGTGGGATGCTGAGTTGTCTGAGTCGTCTGTAACAGCATATAAGATAGTGAGCCGCTGTGTAAACAACTGCTCTTTTAATCCAAGCTAATATTTCAACTATGTGATTATTAGTTTTTACGATTTTCTTTTTGAATAATTCTAATTCTAGCGCTAGAGGCTAGAATGAGGTCAAGTTATAATTCTTAATGCATTTTGTGTTATTAAGTGTTGCTCATTTACTCGTATCTTTGGGCTGATATCGCCACATCCGCTCGTTCAATTAGTAATAACCGTTTTATGGACGATATTACTTTTATATTTGTTGGTAATATTGAAATTGCAATTGGGTAAGAGCAATTTTAAAATAATAATAAAAATATTTTTTTGATAAGTTTTTTTTTCTGTTGTATAAATTTACCATTATTAGTCTAGATAAAATTTTATAGTGGCACAATTCTTAAGACTTCATTTACAATTGACATTTGATAAACAAAGTCTCATAACAGGGTTTCTTCTTGGTCGCTTGTCTGATTTGAAAGAATTCATAGACTTTTTTTTCTACCTGTAAGCTGTAATTGTAACAATATTATCTTCCCTTCCCTTGCCCCAAGCTTATTGATTCATACATATACAAAACAAATTAACATCACTTTTCATAAGTTTACTGGCGAAGGAAAAAGAATATAATGGAAATATTGACACAAAATTTGAGTTCTTGCGGAGAGAATAAAGCGACTTCATCAAACTTTTTACGGACACGTAAACTTTGGCTTTCCTTGCAATCATTCCCCTTTTTTCTATGACAAAACTAACTCGATATTTATGTTTCCCAATAAAAAAAATTCTATGAACCTGAACTAACTAGACAGCATGACAATTGTTGGCCTAGGCACAGGTCACAACATACTGGCAGCACGTGCGAGGTATAAGAGCATCATTGGATTAGTCTGGTAGGCCAATGAGCGACGCATGGACCAGATGGAGTCCAGTTAATAGGTCCATGAGGAGTTGTCATCCTTTAGGGTTCCTCCGATTGACGCAAATTTCAACAGACTCTGCGGCCTCACTATCGATACCTCTTCTAGCGTATCATACCGTGGGGACCCCAGATGCTTACAACGTAGTCTTGCCAATGCGGGAAAAGTACACAAGAGATGCTCCAATGTTTCCCTGGTGTCTTGCTCTAGACATTTCCTACAGTCATCTTGATCAGTCAGCCCCATTCTGTGGGCGTGCGTCGTCACCTCCGACATCATTTAAGATTACACATGTAGAAAATGCAGTGTAGTAGGTATGAGAGAGACATTGAAACACACGCTCTGCTTATATCCAGCCTTTTCTATAACTAGGACATCTAAGAGCTTCGAAGTTCAAAGAAATGGATGAAGTATCAGAATTATAAACAAATCCTCTACCAAACAAAGCAAGTTTCAGATAGAAAAAACAAAATAATATAACGGGTGGATTCATTGAGAGAACATTTCGGTGAGCAGATAATTTCACGTTTTGGGCTGGTCGATTGGCCACCAAGATCGTGAAATATCACACCGTTAGACTTTTTCCTGTAAGGATATGTAAAGTTCAAAGTATATGCAGACAATCCCGCTGCGATTCCGGCCCTGGAGCAAAACATTATGGGCGTCATTCACCAGTTACCAGTCGAAATGCCTAACGAGTCATCGAATATCAATGAATGGATCATCTGAGACATAGCCACGGCCAACATTTGAAAGAGATTATCTTCAGAAATTAAATACCAAAGAATGTTTTTTCGAATGATAATAAACATTCTCCTTTAAATAAGTAGGGAACATCGAAATGGATCACCCTTTATAAGAACGTTTTAAAATAACTTTCAATTTATCAATTTTTTATGCTTTGCCCCCCAGAAAAATTATTGATTTTTAACAAAAAAAAAAAAAAAATCAACTCGTGTATTGGTATTTATTTGCGTCGAACTCAGTCAATGAACTGCGTCACCCACAAGTAATATAAATTGTTGTTGGTATTTGTTTTTGTTTGTTAAAAGTACTCGTACTGAAGTATATGTATGTAGTATATGTGTGGATTTAACTACTGGCACATTTGGCAAACGCGCAAATACATTAACTTTGCCCGATCCATATAAAATATATACTATGCATATACATATATAAGGTACATCCATACTATATACAAATTGAAATAGACAGCACATTTTGTAAAAATCGAAAGAAAATACATTTGGGAAACACATTTTGAGTTCGAAAACAGACAATATTGAATTGGACAGCAAGAAAAGATCGAATAAGTAGACAACAAGATAAAGACGAATTACGCACGAGTCACAGGTAATAAATGCAAAACAGCTGTTCACTTAATTTTTTTGAGATTTTTTATACTTTACGGCTGCTGAAACAAGTCAATCACGCTTTTCAAATAGAAATTTACGCATTAAAATGCAAAAAGTCGCCGCCTTGTCGCACAAATACCGTTACACGCTTAGGCAAATGACAACAAAGAAAAGGTTGTACAATATCTGGGTGCCTAGATGAAGGAGGGCTTACTTTTCACTGCGTGCAAGTACTTTTTCATGCGGGTATACTAATTATACTATATATACATACTAATGTACGAGTAGTGCTACGCACAGTGCCTCTGATAAGTCCAAGTTGGCTAATGATAAAATTAGCTACGAAAGCGCACGCAAAAACGCCCAAAAGCAATTAAGTGAAAGACAATCCAACGACACCTCAAAACAAGAAATAAAAATTGAAGCTAACAACAGCTTGAAGTACGTTAAATAAATAATTAAATCTAACATTTGTACGATATGTGTGGGTATGTGTACACAAATCAAATTAACCTAAATAGCTGCACATGCGCCTATCATGGAGACAACGTTGGGCATAAATATTTATACATGAAAAAATAAGAAAAGGTTTTTACTGTGCAAAGAAATGTCACCAAAGGTAATTTCTCTTTTGCGGAAAAAGTCGTAACTCGGACTTACATAGTACACGCCTATAAAAGACACCATTTTCACGACTCGGCTTCACGTGTAATGAAAAACGATGTATTTTTTTACTTCCGTTTTTTTTTTTGAATTTTAGTATTTCCTATATTTAATAATTACAGATGTATAATAAATCTCGACATAGACCGAAAATATTAGGGATCCCAAATCGATGTTTCGGGATTAGAAAAAAATTACTTCCGAGATTAAAAATTTATAAGATTTTAAGGATTTTTTATTTTTAAAAATGATTAAGTCCCAAAAATTTATCGAAAATATTCGGGATCCCGAATCAAAGTTTCGGGATTAGAAAAAACTGCATCTGAATTTGGAAAGTATTTTCTAATATCGTTACTGTATGTGTTTTTAATTTTAAAAATTATTAAATCCCGAAAAATTTCGATTTGAGTACTAAATCCCGAAATAAACGGAAAATATTCGGGATCCTAAAATCGATGTTTCGGGATTAGAAGAAAATTTACATCCAAAATAGGAAATTTCTATATAAGTATTTTTAATTTGCATTGCAGTGTGTGTTTTTTACTTTTCACAATAATTAAATTCCGAAATATTCCGAAAATGTTCGTGGGGCCGATGCCTCGGGATTTGAATAAATTTGTTTCCGAGATTGGAAATTTCTACTGAAGTGGTTGCTATTTGAATTACAGTATGTATTTTTTGTTTTTAATAATAATTTAAACTCGAAATATCTTAAAAATATGAGGGATCCCAAATTGACGTTTCGGGATTAGAAAAAAATTACTTCCGACATTGAAAAATTATAAGGAAGTATTTACTATTGGCATTGCAGTATGTGTTTTTTACTTTTAAAAATGATTAAATCTCGAAATATGCCGAAAATATACATATGTATGTACGTGATCCCAAATTCATTGTTTCTGGACTAGAATAATCTTTCTTCCGAAATTGGAAATTTCAATAGAATTATTTTCTATTAGCGTTGCAATATGTGTTTTTTAATTTTAAAAGTTATTAAATCCCGAAATATCACGAAAATATTCGGGATCCCAAAATCGATTTTTCGGGATTAGAAAAAATTGCTCTTATGATTGAAAATTATTTTTTATTATCTTTGTAATATGTGTTTATTACTTTTAATAATTACTAAATCCCGAAAATAGTCGCGATACCGAGATTGATGCTTCGGGATTGCTCCGAGATTGCAAATTTCTATAGAAATATTTAATATTTGCGTTTTTTTCCTGGATAATATAGTTGTGAAACCCCGAAATATAGCATAAAAAATTCGGGATCCCGAAATCGACGTTTCAGGATTAGAAAAGAAATTGTCAGTAAAAAATAAAGGGTTTTGAATTTTTAACTCGCACAAGCGACGGTCATCATTTCTATCTTATACCTCATCAAAAAAGCCTTCCATCGAAATATGACTCTGTTGTATATGCGACTTTTTTTTGAAGACCTCTCTCGGGATTCTTTAGTTTGTTTCGACAAATTTGTGTTTGATGTATATTTCCTGAATCCTTCAAAGAAGTCACAATGGACGGGACCGGGTCAAATATATAGAAAGTATGCTGTGGTTATCACTCAATAGACGAACGTATCAGTTTCTTTGGACAATTGGCCCAAGCCAATAATCTCATTAATTGGGGTTGGCCAAGAAGAAACTGTACTGTTATTATAAATATTTATATGGTCTATAAGTTCATAGAGGTGAAGTTAATTTTTCAATACACTAAACACATTGTTGTCTTCAGAAAACTTTCAGACTTAACATTAGAGGTTTTAAATCTATATTTTCAGACGAACGGCACTTGATTAATCTTTTAAAAACCCTATGAATAAACCAAAATATAAAAAAGCCGAAAATTTCCTAACTCTTTTTTTTGTTTAAAGCACATTTTCAACACTTCAAACCTCAGTCAAGAGGTTATAGAAACGTAGAAACTTTTGATTTAAAAATTCCGCAAACTTCAAATTTGAAAAATGAAAAATTCATAATCAAATAATAGTAAAAAAAACTTGGCCTACAAACAATTCTGAATTGTGCAAAAATTTTCAAAATTTGTTTACAAAATATTCGTGTTATGAGTTTGCGCAAATAAGTGTGCTTGAGACTTGAGGAAAACAAACAGTGGATCTAAACACAAAACGAGAAGTAGCATTAAATTAGCTGTGTCAATACTGAAAAGAATTGTTTGCAAACAACATGAAGATACCATTCCTCAGCAGCTCTGCGCCCAAAGGTAAAGGTAGGCAAAGTTGTTTGTTTTTGAAATTTTCGAAACTTAATTGTGGCAACAAGCAGAACTGTCAAACTGCAAAGCGCTGTAACTTGTGCTTAATATATATAAAAGAAGATACGATTTTTTTTTTTATTAATTGAATTTTTTAGTTTATCTTAAAGCTCGAAGCTAGTTATTGAACCAACTTCTAGATTTTCTGACTAAAGTTTTATATATTTTGACCTGTACATATCTTGCTTGTTGCCACAGAACTGCTTAACGAGGAAGATATCGGTACGTGTGGTTGTTGTTCACTTGCAGAACCCGAACCCATATCATACGCATCGGAGTTTCGCGACTTTCTGCAAAACAATGCGCCACTGGATTTCGAGACGAAAATGGCGCGTGCACGTCCATTTATATTCGCTAGTTTTATAGCGTGGCCCGCTTATTGGCTTTATAGAGGCATGGATTGGAGTAATCGGGCACATATGGAGCGCTCGCTTGTTACTTACATCAATCGGGTGAGGGATTCGAGATGCGAGTTGAAAGGAACTGGATGAATTTTTAACGAAAACATTTTTTTCCTCTCCCAAACAGACCTTTCATCACGCAAAGCTCATGCAATTCACCATACTCGGTGTGGGTCTAATGTTTGCGGTGTACGAGGAGAGTCCACTACTGCTTAAGGTCAATAATATGCTGCAGGGCTTCAACGAAGAGGACTACCGTGCTAAAAACACCGTTGTTGATTGAGTTAACGGAGAGTGGACGAGATATTAACGAATGAGATTTGAAACGAAAAGGAGACTTGAATTATGGACTCTGCAGAAAAGGTCGCATAGAAGATGCGTTCAATCAAAATTATCAAAATTATTTTCTTATTTAAAAACTCGAGCGAACAAAACCACTGTAGACTTCGGCATTGCAGGTGGTTGTGGCAAATGCTTTACATTTTTGATAGCTCACTTTTGACGTTTGTTGAATAAAATCTTAAAAATATATATAGAAATTTTTTGGTTCCAAAATTCGAAAACAAATTTTTGTATTTTCTTAAAGCCTTTGTAGAACTGTAAAATTGCATTTTCAAATTATGGTGGTAACAATTGCGCGTGCGAAACTACATATTTGAGATTGAGAGAGCGGGCGCTGAGTACGCCGAGTTGTGTGTGAAGGATCTAGAGTAGAAAACTAAAAATTTATATAAAATCCCGTACTTCGAGTAGAACTGCAACTTCTTACGAAACCTAGTATTTCTTAGATACAGTGCTGCCAGCAAAATGTCGATATTAAAAAATCTCTTCCAAAGTAAGACCACCCAACCGGCTTACAACGAAAATGGTGGGTTAATTTGTAAATGAAAATTCAGAAATTGTAAGTAAACATTAACTTCCCAACAACACAGTGCCACGTGAAGTCAACTTGGGTGAGGAGGTGCGTCGCCTGATGCACCGACAAGATATTGAAGCGGCTATGGAGTCTGCGAAGCCTTTCCTACTGACTGCTGCGTTAGCTTGGCCTACAGTTTGGCTGTATCGCGGTTTCGAATGGCATACAAAGCGGGGTAAGGAGACGCTGCCGCTCTATATAAGAAAGGTAGGTCTCAGAAAATATGAGTTGATCGAGAAGGATGACCTTCTTTTCTTGTACATTCTTTTCCGTATTTTGCAGACATTTTTTGCAGCTAAAATTACACAGCTCTCAGTGCTTCTACTTGGTCTAGTTTATGCTATCGGCAGTACACAGCCACGACACTTTTAATTTGCCTCTTATTTTCTAAAATAAGGAAAGAAAAGTCGGACGAATTGCTCGAAACTAAAGCAAGGTCTAAAATAAAAAATGCTGCTTGTGTTCGTCTTCGTGTTGCGAAAATGTCAACCAACAAAAATTGATACAAATAATAAAAATATATATACATACTTAGTATCGAGTTAGACAAATAATTGTAGAAAACTCAAAAATAAACAGCTGAAGCATTGTAGAAGAGATAATTGTTACAAACCATCCAAGAAATTATTAAATAAGAGCTGAAAGGTCTAATTCCAATATAAGCTATTTTGAAATTTTATTTCTGGGTGTTAAAGAGGAAATTGAGAAAAAAAAATTCTTCACTAGAAGATATCGTCCATACAAAGATCTACGGTCGAAAGATGAAACTTATCTTACTAATTTTTTTCGCAGCCAACTTCATGCTTAACCGCCTTACCAGCTGATACTTATTTTACTGTTTTATTATCAGCTCAAACCATTTTGAAGGCCGCTAGTCACCAAGAAAAGGTTATGTTGTCTGTTTGGTGGGACTGCAAAGGGAACGTTTATGAGCTTTTGTCAGACAATATTGTGTGATGCACTCTAACAGAAGAGGCCAGAATTGATTAACAGACAAAGTGTAGTGTTCCACCAAGATAATGCGAGAGCTCATACAAGTTTTATAACTCGCCAAAATCTCTAAAAGATGCCATATTATCCAGACATAGCACCTTCGGACTATTACTTGTTTTGGTCTCTACAAAAATTTTTGAATGGCCGAACCTTCACCTCAAATCAATACCACAAAAACCAATTGGAGTAGTTTGTTGTCTGCAAGTATCAATCGAAAGATGACAAAAGATATTGTACATACGAAGATACATAGGTGTACTACATGTTTAAAATTCAACTTCTATATTCTGGAAAAAAAACCCTTTAATAATAAATACTTCATCATTACTTTTCTGTAAATTAACGCACTGTACACTTTCGTATGAATATATACATATGTACGTCTGTATAGTTTAATTTCTTTGACCCACATATTTTGCTCGTCAGTGTAATTTATTTTTTATTTCATTTTAATGCCAATTAACACCCTTTCATTGCAAGCATTTCTTTATTTACAATTTAATTCAAGGTCGCATTCCTCCAGTGCCGTCAAAATTGTGCTCATTTCGCTAGTGAAATTTTAAGTATTTGTGTAAATACTCAAGCTTCTTGTGGAATTTTGTACGGCATTGCATATGAAATACAAAAACAAAACAAAAAACTTTTAAGATAGATAAATTACAGGAAAATTTAAAATGTTGTAAAAAAAATTCACTTAAAAATCTACTTTTAGCTGTCGAGGATTTTGTTGTATTTTTAAATGCCATTGACACGAAACACTACACTTTTCACTGTCACTGTTGGAGCGCTGTAAAGAAATGGGCGAGAAAATACACTTTTTTATAGGCATACATATGTACATATCGCGAACATAATGACGAACATGTGTTTGTATGTGTATACAGAGACAAAAATTTGTACTCATTAATAATTTTATGTCAGAATATTATGATTATTGCAATTTTACTTTTTACATAAATTTCTTGAAATTAAAAATTTTGTCTTTTTTATGTCACTAAAAATTGTGGCAAAAAAAAAATAAATTAAATATTATGACATTTTCTTGATAAAAAAATTAAAGTTAAAAAATAAACACAAAATTAAAAAAAAAAATTAAATAAAAAAAATTAAAAAAAAAATTAAAAAAAAAATTTTTAAAAAAGCAAAAAATAAAATAAAATAAATATATAATATGATGTAAAAAAGTATATAAAAATTTAAAATGCCAAATAAAACAAAATTTATAAAAAAAACTGAATTTAAATAAAAAACTAAAGTAAATAAATTTATTGAAAGCAATTTAAAAAACTAAAAAAATAAAACATTTAAATTTTAAAAGTAAAAGAAACAAATTTTAAAATAAAAAATAATAAATAATATAATGTAAAAAATATACAAAAACGTAAAAAAATTATAAAAAAAAGTTGTCATTAAAAATTAAGGAAAATAAATTTTCAAAAAGAAACCAAAAAAAAATTAAAAAAAAATGTAAATTAAAATTTTTAAAAGTAAAAACAAAATAAAACTTTTAAATAAAATAAATTAAATAAATTTAAATTTTAAATTACAAAAAAATTAAAAAATTAAGAAACAAAAATATTTAGTGTAATATTAAAATATATATAAAATAATTTTAAATACATAATAAAAAATAATTAAAGAAAATGAAAAAATACAAGAAAATTTTTAATTATTAAAAGCAATCTAAAAAATTCAAATAAAAAAAATTTTTGAGAAGTAAAAACAAAAAAAAAAAAAACACTTTTTGAATAAAAAACAAAAAAAAAACAATTTTTGAATAAAAATAAATAAATAATTTTAAATTTAAAATTAAAAATAAAATTTTAAGTAGAAACAAAATATTAAAAAATTTAAAAAGTATTAGAAACGAAAATATTAAGAAATTTATATACACTTTGCATCAATATTTGTATCCATTTACTGATATATTTGCAAACTTGTATATTATCTTACTTAAAGTCCGTTAATAAGCAGTTGCACTTCAAACTCAGTCGACCCAACCGTTATTATCTCAATGCCAGCAATAATTTAAACTCGTTTGCATTACATTACATTACGGCATGATTATTATATAGATAATGCAATTGCAGCTTGTACATGCATGTAATCGTGTACATATTGACAATAAAATCCACTTCCCTGCAACCGTTGCATGCGCAAGCGCAAATGTATTTCAAGTAAAGTTACAGTCGAATGAGCAATTGCTCGATGTAGCAAAACAGTTTCATAGTTATTTGCATATGCATATATTAATACATGTGTATGTATGTATATAATTTTGTACTAAGGTATAAATTAATCGCCATTAAGAGATATATTGTTTATTTTTAGTAAGCTATATTTCCGTGCTGCTCAAGTTTGCACCGGTTCATCGTGTTTTACCATGTACCAAGAGTTATAAAAATTTTCAGAAGCTGTCCTTTCAGACCAGAAGTTTTGGAGAACAAACAGATGGTTGAACTAAATTTAGTAATTTTTGTTATTCATCAATCAATTTGTATTCATTATCAAAATTATATCTGTGCGACCATAGATTTGGTCGGTACGCAATCCATATAGAAATTAATTCACATATCTAGAAGGCTACCGATTTCGGTAGAATAATAATTTTATATACAAAACGTACGTATCATGTTCTTTGTCCGCGATGGACTCCTAAACTACTGAACCGATTTTAGTAAAATTTAGCACACTGTACCCAGTTTGAACCAACTTAGAAGATAGGATAGTAAAAAGGATTAATAAATAAAAAAAATACAGTGGAAGCTCTATTAAATGGACGCTCTATTAAGCGGACATCTGTATTAACCATGCACTTTGTTGATGTTTATTAAGTACAATCTAACTTAACTACATTAATTGGACAAAAAGGCTGGTAACCAGACATTGAGAAAGCAGCCTTAAATTCGTTATTTTTTTAAATGAAATTTATTTGTATGAACTTATTCAAAATTAAACCTCAAGTACAATCCCTTGGATTCTTATACCAACAAAAACGTTTTCGACTTTATTCGTAAATAAAAATTTCACTGTATTGAATAGTTTATTATATGAATATATGAAATGTATACCAAAGCAACGCGTGGCCGGATCCCCTAGTATAATATATAGATTACATATCCTCTTCAAGCGAATGTCAAAAGAGGGCAAAACACAATTAAAATTTCATTTAAGATATCTCAATTATATTCCGGCACTAGAGCTGAAGGAGCTCAGCTTTTAAACCCTGTTGATCTAGTAAAAATTTTCGGTTGCTCATTTTGTTAGTTCAGGGACAGTTATTTTAAGGATCGAAATTATTAAATTTTACTACCCAAATTTGGAGTAAGTGACCTCAACTTTAAGAGCACTTCGTCCAACTTACAGTCGTCATAATCGTACTGTCAGTTTAACAATTGAGCCTCTAGTTGAAAAATTTGGATCCACAGACACAGTACAAAATGTTCCGGTGCCAGTGAGACAAACAAGTGCCCATAGTGTCAGGAATATTGCTGCAGCTAGCGCATTAATTGAGGAAGACCCAAATCAGTCCCTCACACGACGTTGTCAAGCATTGAGCATCTCTGTGACGTCGTTGTGGCGAATTTTGCGAAAAGATCTTGGCCTACATCCTCACAAGATCAAATTGACACAAGAATGTATGTTTGTGAATAGGGTTACAACTTGAAGATGATTCGGATTTTCATTGAAAAAACACGTACTTCTTCCGTTATGATGAAAACCGGCACGTTACTGTGAATTGGATAATAAGGACTTGGACAACAATTCCAACAGGACGGCGGCACAAGCCACACAGCCGATTTATGCTTAAGGGGGTATTCTAGTCTAGAAATTTAAAAAAATCGAATTTTTTTTTATATTTTCAAAGTTTAACTATTCAAGAATATGTGTACAAGAGGATTTTTCAAAATTCAAATTATTTTCGGAGATATAGGCATTTTTCTGACCCGGCATCCAAACTGGTTCGGCTGGAACGCGAAACTTTAAACGCGTTTTTCTCAAAACTGACATCGGAACGATGCCCACGATTTCTCAGGTTCTACTGGACCGATTTACTTGAAATGTTTATAGAGTCTTCTTTATAGGCTTGTCTATGGTTGGAATTAGCCCCATTCCAAAATTTTTATTTTTATTACTTTTAAAAAATTTGAAATAGTCAGAAAAAGTGATAAAAAAAAATTTTTTTTTTCAGGCAGTCGCCATTTTGTGAAAAAAAAATGTTTCCCACTTTTCCATAGTTCCAAACATTGCGACATTATTCTAGATTAATAATCTTTTTTTTTTTGGTCTCAGATAACTAGGAGGTTTGAAATCATGGGCATGGTCACGTGGAAATTTTTAGAGACTCCCCACTTCGTCAGCTCATAATTTTTGAAATTTTTTACTTTTTTTACTTTTTAATTTTTTTCTGTACTCTTCAAAAATTAATAAATAACTAGTAAAAAAATATTAATTGCCTTTTTTTTACGACACTTTAAAAATTACCTGAAATTCATGCTTCTAGACTAGAATACCCAATTAAAAACCGTCGAAAATTGGGTTCAGCGTCTGGACTTCTGCAAGTGTTCCGTGGTGGCCATGCAAAAAAAACGTGTTCCCTATATAATGGTATCGAATGTACTTTTACAGGAATAAAGATTTTAATGAATATCCCCATTTTTGTTATTAAAAAAAAAAAGAAAAATCCGATAAAGTGCAGATCTGTTATTTGATGCGAATCCCAGCTTCTAAAATTATGGTAATTAGTACTTCAGATCTGCTAAAAATCCAGGTATTTTACAAACATTACATAAATACGAATTGTATACAATTCTATACTTAAATTTTACGAATGCGCAACGACAACCACTATAACCACTGCGCCAAAAATCGTTGAGCCATGCAGCCGAACGCACTCGGCTATGCATAGTTAATATCGGAACACGCAAACAAACAACTATGTATGTAAATCGATAGGAAATTTGTTTAGCAAATAATTCACTTGCATAAATGAAAGAAAAACACGAACTCGCAATTTTACGGCGAGCGGCGGATTTGGCACGTAAAACGCGGCGAACGTGTGAAAGAAAGCCAGCGGGCAATTACAGATGTTTGTGAGTGTGTGGGTATGAAATGTGTAAACATTGCGTGGCTGCTAAAATTTGCTTATATAAATGCAAAAGTAAACAAAATTTTATTTCAATTTTGGGGGAATGCATGAGTTTGTATGAGTGTATAGCTGTAAATGAGTATAGGTGTGTATGAATGTAGGTATGTGTGTGTATAGCTCACCTGTATCAGATACATTTTGTATGATTATGATGTTTTCCCAGCAAAAATTTGCTAGTTGAAATTTGTTATTATTGTTGTTGTTGTAATACTACACTCCACAGTTGTTCAGCTTTGCGTGACTTTTTGTGAAATTAAATAATTTTGGCTCAAATTATTATTTTTTTAATTATTTTTCAAAAATTTTTGTTGTTATTTTTCTTTGTTGTAATTTGATTTATAATATATTTTTTGTAACATTTATTTTTTCAGTATTTTTTTTTACTGTTGTTAATGTTACAGCATGTGCATTCGCGTTTGTTGCACGTTTGTAGCACGATTTCTGTGACACTTGTCGCCGGAAATAAGCACATACGCTCAGTCACATAGCATATTATACCCAATAAATATGTATGTATTTTTCAGCGCTAGCTGCCTTTACCAACAATCGCCAAAGTTAATATTTTGCATTGAAATCCCTTTGGCTTGTATTGATATTGCTATTGTTGTTGCTGTTTTACTTATGGTCAATTATTGAGGGCAATGTTGCTGTGTTTTTATTCACAATTGTTGTTGTTGTTATTATTATTACACTTGCTTTATGCACTGCCTGTTGCGCTCTGAAATGCATGCATGCCACACTGTTGTGGCACTTGTTGCAGTTGCAATTTGTTATTGTTGTTGTTGTTTTCGTTGTAATACACTTATTTTGCCTTTATTTTCACAGTTTATTTGCTTTGCAGCGCATTCAATTGCAATTATCGCGTTTGTGTTGCATGCAACTTTGGCGTTTTCTTCGTTGTTGCATAAAAAATTATTAGCTTTTGTTGCGCTTTGTGCGCGGCATGGCCTGTTTGCCTTTTAGGTTTAAGTGTGCACTGATTTTAAGCACTTTTTTCAAAACTGTTTCTCGCGCTGCAGCTTTGCTTATGCGATTCGTTATTGCTATTTGGAAAACTATAACGGCAAATTAATAAAAATTAAGAAAAATAAAAAGGTTTTGTTTTGCTTCAATTATCACTTTGCCTTGGCGCAGCAAGCGATTTAAGCGTTTGAATTTTGCTTGCCAATCAAATTCATTTTCTTCACATTAACTTTTATTTGTATGTGTGTGTGCGTGTGTGTTTCGAATTTCAATTAGAATTTTTGCTTTAAACTCGTATTTTCTTATTCAACTGGCGACATTAAACGAAATTATGCTGACGCGTATAATTTCGGCAAGTCGCAGCGAACAGTTGTTAGTGTTAGGGAACAAAAACTAAAAAAAAAAATGAGTTTTGGTTTGTTGGCGAATTTGATATTTTTGCGTGTAGACACTTTTAATTAGTATAAAATTGCATGTTTAATTATAATTAAATTTTTTTTAATTATTTAAATTTTTTTAATTATTAAAATTTTATTAATTTTTTTTCAAATTATTTTAATTTTTTTAATTAAAACTTTTTAAATGTTTTTAATTATTAAACTTTACTTAATTTTTTTGTAATTATTTTAATATTTTCAAATTACTTTCAGTTTTTAATTTAAACATTTTTTTTATAATTTTTTTTAATCTTTCGAATTTTTGAAATTTGTCTTATTTTTTTAATTTCTTAATTTTGAAAATATTTTTAATTTTTTTTATTATTTTAAACTTTAGTTGTTTTCTTTAATTTTTCAAATGTCTTTTTTGTGTTTCGCGTTTTCAATTTATTTTTATAATTTTTATAATTTTTATCTTTTTTTATATTTTTGGTAGTGTTCTAGTTGCTTGTAAAACAATTGGCTTTCATCTAATAGCTTCCGGCTGAGGGCTTTTAACAAAATTTGGCAGCTCAGTCGTGTGTTTCTCTATGTTCGCACATTATTTCTTTGTTGTTGTTGTTTTACTGACTTGTTTTGACATAACATTAGCACAAATACTGTCCATTTCACTGTCGCTGACTGCTTTTCGGTTATTGCAACATACAACAGATGTGGTAATGAGGCTAGTCGGCTACTTTAATACGGCACGTCTTTGTACTGTATTTTTGTTATTTTCTGCAAAAAATGTTGATTTTCACTTGAAGTGTACTTTATTGTAGTAAATTAAAATTAATTTTTAAATTTCTTAATAAAAATTAATTTTTAAACTTTTTAATTAGTTGTTAATTTTTTTAATTAAAATTCATTTTATAACTTTTTCATTAATTTTTAAATTTCTTAATTAAAATTAGTTTTTAATTTCCTTAATTAGTTTTAAAATTTTTTAATTATAATATAAATCTTTAAATAAGGTTTTAATTTTTTTATTAACTTTTAATTTTATTTAATTAATTTGATAATTTCCTTTAATTTTTTATAACACAAATAAATTATTTATTCAGCGTTCCGACTTGCATGCGATTTTTAACATATTTTATGCATAATTTCCTTTTAATTTATTTTTTAAATTATATTTTTCCACTGAACTTGGTTGACTACGATTTTGCTTTATTCTTGTCGTATTATGTTTTTACTTTTATTTCCTTGATTTCGATATTTTTAAAATATTTACTTTTTAATATTTAATTTTAATTTAAAAAAATAGGGTTTTTTAGCATTTTTTAACTAGCGCTGCAGCTAATTATTTTATCTCGAACTTTTTTTTACATCATCAAATGGCTGTCACAACACTAAACAGTTACTTTGTACATATTTCAGATTTTCAACTTTTTTCCCAGCAATTCTTCACGCTCATTACTATGCATGGTCGCAGGTGAAATTCCCTTAAACACATTTACTATCGATCAAACAGTGGTAAACAAGCATTGTTATTGTTTTTTCTTTCATATGTTAGCGCCTACAGGGTTGCTATGCACTCTGTTGTTGTCTTGTAAAGGCATTTATGCAAGACTTTCATTCACATATTTCTGTTTGTTTTGCATTTCTTAAAATATTCAGTAATTCTTCACATTTTTAGCGTGTTTGCTTTGACTATTTCGCGACGTATCTCAGTCAGTTACTCGATCTGTTGCCATCACTAACTTTATCACCAACTTCTTTACACTTTAATGATACACATATTTTTATTTTTTAGCTTTTTTGGGTTTTTTCAACATTTTATCAGCTTTTTGGTATTTATTTTGGAATTTCTTTATTTTTTATGAATTTTCTTGCGTTTTCTTTCGTTGAAGCAACCTTTCCTTACCGCGGTTTACTGTGGAATAAATTTCCAACTCAAGTAAGTCGCGCCAACAAGCAGCGGCGCGGCAACGAGCCCCCATTAGCAATTGAGCAGTTTTCTTTCGACTCAGTCGTGTTGCAATGGTTCGCACTCAAACATGTTCGCTAAGGTTTGAAGGCGATAAATACTATTTTGAAGTGTTGTGTTTATCTTTTTGAATTTTGAATTTTTGAGGAATGTGTTTCGGTGATCCTTTGATAAAACATGCCTTGATATTTACATAAATGATTTTTTTACTATTTGCTTTTCTTTTTTGTTTGCTGAGGAGTTGTCTGTTTTTTTCCAGAGTACATATTTTCATCTATCATTTGTTGACTAAGGCATTTAATTGTATGTCCATTAGCGTTAATTGCTTGCTGATCCGCGATAAGCTGAGTTGCTTCGCCATAATATTTTTGTAATTTTTTTTTTGGCTTTCGTTGTTCTTGTTTAATTTCCGACGAATATGACATAATCCAGATGAGGAAATTTTATGTTTATTTTGTTTTTCTCCGCTACATTCAAAGTCAATATCCATTGTAACATAATTTATAATGTTTGTTTGAACTTGAATTAGTTAGGAGCAGATGTATCTGGCACGCTTTAGATATATGTTTGTTTATAGGCAGACAGATTTATTAATTAAAATTTTATTTACAAAGTTGCATGAATGTTTACAATTAGTTTATGCTTTGAGAATGAAAATTTTATGTCCTTTGTTCATCATTACTTTTGCCGATTATGTTATTATATTGTATTGTTACCATCTGATCAAAATTGATTGGGACTGGTTCATTGAGACACGCAATTTGAAGCGAAAGATTTTTTTTATTATTTTTATAGAATGGCTCGGCACAAAAAAATTTCCTTGAGCACTCAGTACCTGATGAAAACATTGTCGTCTTGAGAAAAGCAAATTTTAACAAAGTTTCTAAGAAAACTGGTGAGTTAGTAATACTCCATTCTTCTTCTTTATTGCCGTGGATACCGCCTTAGTTTAGTTATAATTGTGTTCCTAAATTTTAGATGGAGTTATTGCCTTAAAGCCTTTCCTTTCGACAATGTTTTCTTAACGAGCTGACTCAGGTCTCTCAAAGTATTTTTAATAAAGTTTCAAGCCAATGTCTAGGTAAACCCGCTAACTTCAGATTTCAAAAGGGATTCCAATTAGTTATGCAGAACACTAATAGTTATATTGTAGCTAGGTTAGATATAGAATTACAATTCCAGGATTAATATATGCGACCTGGTCTACGAAAAGGGGGGAAATTTATTTGAATAATATTTGAAAAAAACAATGTGGGTATTCCTACACGACTTAAGATAAGTCTGTAAATTATGTTTATCGTTTTTTTTCATCTTGCCGATATTTTAGTGTTTATTAGATATGATCAAATTTGCCAGAGACTGGCCCAGGAACACAAGTATTTGAATGGCACAAAGCATTCAGTGAAAGTCGTTTAGTCATCGAAAAATTGCCTCATACGACGTGTCCATCAGCCTCTATTACTACAAGAAACAGCGTTTGAAATTCCCCGTGAGATTGTAGAGCATTTCAACATCCCTGATGGATTCACTTAACACATTCTGGCTGATAAAGTAGCTGAGAACTCTACATTCAGCAAACGCACCATTACCGGTTAAAAGACGTTGGGTTATGAATACGACAACGAAACTGTCCAACAAAACCGGAATCGAAAAAACTACGAGCTGCTTAGCATTTTTTTTCTACCTTGGTGTGGTTCATCAGGACTCGTTCCACAGGGTCCAAAAGCCAATAAAAAATACTACTTGACCGTTTCGTCATAAACAACTGGATTTGTAGACAGAAAATGTTCAGATTTTTTACCAAAATTATGACCGTCTCATTCTGGCATGGTTGTGACTGATGTTTTACCAAACACTCAATAAGTGCCCCCATTCACTCACCGTTCTCACGAGATTTCGCTTCTGAGAGTTTTTACTATTTTGGAAAATGGAAAATCCGCTTTGGGGAACGCGACATGAGTCCATTAAAGCCATTAAAAGTCTTTGGATGAAAGCACTAAATACCATCCCAGCCAAGGCTTATAATAAGTGTAAGAAAAATATAATTAAGCTTGGCATGTACTGGTTATAAAGCAACCTAATTTGATGGCGATAATAAATATTTGTATTAAATGTACTAAAATACATGATTACGTTTTTTTTTGTCAGTCGGGTTAACTGAGGAATAATGATTTAAGGATCAGTTGCCGGTCAGAACCAGGTTGTTAGAAGTGTCGTATTTCTTTGTATTCCACTTTTTTATGGCTGGTCGCTAGAATGTTGACTCTAAATGCATAATTATTTGTGGTCTTCATATTTTAAAGGTATGTAGCTAGAACTCACACCTTCCAAGCTCAAGTGAAAAATATGAGAGTCTTAAAAAATTATTTTTTTCATTTCAATTATATGTATGTATATGTATATAAATTGTTTTGAGTGTACTTCATTATTTTCATAGATTTCAAACAAAACACAACCTGCAACATGTTCGGCGGTTACCTACGAACCGCAATGTAAACAAAAAATGAAAAAATAACACAACCACTTGTTTGATGAGCGGCGCAACATGTTGCGAGGTAACAATAAACATTGTTGCGCAACAATTACTGGAAAGATTTGATTTTTTCAATACGAAGGTATTTTACATTACTTTTTTAGTATATTTGAAGGTAAAATTTGGTAGCTGACTTGCGATTAAGTATTTTTTTTTAATTTAATTTATTTATATATAATTTATAATATTTTTTGTATGATATTTATCCATACATATATCCTAGCAATTGAAGGGTCGTAAGTTTAAAACTGAGTGGAGAATAATATAAGCTGTGAATATTATTTAATAATATTAAACAACACCCTATCTACTACAGCGTATCTAAAAAATTTAAAAAAAAAACTCCTTTCTAATAAACAAAGTATTTTGCTTGTACAAAGCAATGCAGCCTGCATACAGTACTGAGCACTTCCAAAGTGAATACTTTCACATAAAAAGATACCAAAGCAAAGGCAACACATCCTGTCTTGCCATTCACCGCATGCTGACGGCATTGCTGTACGCATGCGGCATGCCACAAACTAACCTACCACAAATGACACATTTACGCGAGTATATACGTGTGTGTGCAAGTAAGCTTTCTTAGGCCTAAAGAAATTATGAATGATTGAAAAAAGCGAAGGAAAGGAAAGGAAAATAAAAGATAAATGAAAAATAAAAAGGAGTAAAAAAAACTAGAAATTATACTGTCTTTGCTGGCACAAAGTGTTCAGCTATTGTTGCAAACTATCTCGTTGTTGTTGTGCGTATGCCTTAGATACCCGAGTGGCTCAGCACTTCGCGCGGCACAGTGAAATGAGAAATTTCCGCGACACGTACAACAATTGGTTGCGGCAAGCCACTTTTTTCCTACTTTTTCAAGTTTTTTCCGAGTTTTTTTCGCATTTCTTGCTGTGCCTACATGATGCTTATGGCAGTTAAGTGTGGTCCGCCGCATGATCGCAACTGCGGTTAATCGCGATTGCCTTATCGCCAACATTTCACTTACAAATTGCCAATCATCGCTTTAAAATGAAATTCGCAAAATCATGAACATGAATGAGAGGCACAAAAACATGAGCGTTAATGCAAATGTGTGTACTAATAAAGGTGTACACGTGTACTTCGCATACATTTTTGCTTGCAACAACAGCAAGCAGCAACAAACAAGTGAGGCTGATCATAGTTGGCTTGCCGCCTTCGGCGAATTTCCTGCATTGCACACACACGACGCTTGATTGCCTAAGTAACTAGTTTGGCAACATGTTTACTTGCAACAACAATAACAAAAACGTAATAATAACAACAACAATAAAAATAATAATAACAACAATAACAATAAAAACAACAAAATATCACCATAGACTTATGAATTTCTACCAGAAACCTCGATACAGACATACCTTGGTTTCCTCAGGCAGTCAGAAAATACAAAAACAAAAAAAGAAAGATTTTCTTCGTCTGCACCGTAGCTATAATACCCTATACAGGTGAATTTTTAAAGCAAAAAATGGTATAAAAAGATCTTACTTCTGATTTTGATCAGCCAGTTTGTATGGTAGCTATATGCTATAGTGGTCCGATCTGAACAATTTCTACGGAGATTGCAGCGTGCCTCGGGAAAATAATCTATCCCAAATTTCATGAAGATATCGTGTCAAATAAAGAAGTTTTTCATACAACTACTTGAGTTCAAGCGGTTAGTTTGTATGACAGCTATGTATATCATGTAGCGATCCAATATCGCCGGTTCCGACAAATGAGTAATTTCTCGGAAAGAAAAGGACATGTGCAAAATTTCAAATCAATATCTCGTAAAATAAAGAGGCTTTTCATACAAAGACTTGAGTTTGATCGCTTAGTTTCTACAGCGGCTACATGCTATAGTAGTCCGATCT
Source organism: Bactrocera zonata (assembly GCA_037783105.1). NCBI lineage: Eukaryota > Metazoa > Arthropoda > Insecta > Diptera > Tephritidae > Bactrocera > Bactrocera zonata. The sequence continues at coordinate 1,027,522 of JBAWJQ010005835.1, read as the reverse complement.
GAGCAATTTCTACGGAGATTGTAGCCTTGCCAGGGGAAATAATCCATGCCAAATTTCGTGAAGATATCTCGTAAAGTAAAAAAGTTTTCCATACAAGGATTTAATTTTCAACGATCAGTTTGTATGGCAGCTATATGCTATAGTGGCCCGATATCGATGTTTCCGACAAAAGAGCAACTTCTCGGTAAGAAAATGACGTGCGCAAAATTTCAAATCCATATCTCAAAAACTAAGAGAATAGATCACGTATAAACAGATGGATCAGGACTAAATCGACCCAGGGCGTCAGTCTCATCATTTATATATAAACTTTATGGGGTCTCCGACGTTTCCTCTGGGTGTTACAAACTTCGTAGCAAATGTAAAATACCCTGTTGAGGGTATAAAACAACAACAACATCGTATATCATTCAAACCAAGCGATTCTTCGCACCCTCCCACCAACAAAATACCAAAAAAGGCATTTCATTTCATTTACTTTTCTTTGCACGCATTCAAGGCGTTCCGATCGAGAGTGAAACTTGGCCAGCAGGCCACACACTCACACACATACATACATAACTTTACATACAGTACATATAAAAGCATTTATATGCCACATTGTTGCGATAAACTGACTGACTATCATTCAGTGGTAGTCTTCATTCAGTTCACTTTTTTTCATAAATTTTCTTTTATTACGAATTTTTTTAATTCCAAACTCATCTCATGAAAACTGGCTTCGCCGATCTGGGCAGCGCGCTTTTGCGCAATTTTATGCGTCTGGCTTGGCTAAAGAGGCGGAAACTGTGGCAAAAGTGGCTGTCAAACTTGCCGGCGGAGAGGCGGTTCGCGCTGTCTGTCTGCTTAAGGCAAACGCATTGGCTACGCATTGCAGGCTCGAGTGGTAGTGTTGCCAATTTGCTTCGGAATTGCTAAGCACACAGTGGCGGATACGGGCGCGACCGAGACGAGATGTCAAAATAGTTGACGCCATGTTGCCCAACGTGTACTCACTTACACTGACAGTGAAGTGGCAATAATGCATTTGGATAGTTTGAGACGTCTGCAAAGTGAGAGAGTCATTAAATGTCGCAGTTTCAGAGGTTGATAATTGTAAATGAGAGATATTCACTCCGATGTTATAAGGGTCCTATCTGGTATGACTGGTAAGGCTCCAACGATTCTGTGTTTGACAAAATCGTCGATCCATAAATTACAAAATGGTGAATCATATTAAATTCCACAAAATTGCAACTAGCCTGTGATCATGCCATTTAATCCAAAAACAACCAACAATCCAACCGCGATAGAATTATATTTCATAGAAGATATCACTACTTACAAAGTTAAGCGTTTAAGCCTAAAAGCCATTGATGAAAAAAAATAATTGAGAAGACCAAAGAAAATGAAACTTGAAAAACTCTGTGAAGTCTTATCAAGAAGTCAGCAGTATATGGTATAAGGGTAGGTACAATCTGATATGGTTTTGAATTCTTCAAGTAATGTAGCTGTTTCTTCGTTCATTTCTCTTCTGAACTCTTCCACTCGAGAGAACACGTTTTCTTTGCCCGTTACGGCACTCAATAACCTTTATGATTTCTTTTTCTGGTCAATTCCCACGACAACGCCTTCTACGATACCACATTTTGTCTTCCAAAGGAGAGTTTTTCGACGATCTAACCTTATCAAAAACCATAGTAAATATTTTACGATATGATCAAATTTGACCCGGACTGGCCCAAGAACACAATTATTTGAATGATACAAGCGTTCTGTGAAAGTTCTGCTGAATTTCCATGACAGTTTTACGATACCGAAATTGGCCCATATTTTCTCCTTTCAGGAACTACTTTTTCGACGCTCTAACCTTATTATGATGGGAATTATTGTAAATATTTAACGATATGATCAAATTTGACCCAGACTGGAACACAATAGTTATTGAATGGCAGAAAATAATGGGTGAAGATCATGAAGTCGCCGAAAACTTGCTTTCTACTAGTCGTCCATCCACTGCTGATAATGACGATAATATCGAAAAAGTTAAAGAAACGGAGCTAGTTGGTGTTGGGATCAGAGAGATAGCAGATGATCTCAAAATCTATTATGGATCGACTCAACACATTTTGGTTAATGTTTTGGGTATGAAAGTTGTCAATACTAGACTACTATCAAGGCTCATTATAAAAACGACGTCGAGTAGAGGTCGCAAATGAGATTTTTGACAACAAAAATGAGGACTCTACAGGCATCGAACGCATCATTTTTGACTCCGAGACGTGAGTTTATGAATATGATGTCGAAACTGTTCAACATCAAGTGAATGGTGCTCCAACAATTAGCGTGAAAAAAACAAAATTTGTTGAAGGAACTGAAGGCCATCCCAACCCAGGATTATAACAAGTGTAGAAAAGTGGACAAAACGTTGGCATTTTTGTATTGGCTCGGGAGCCTATTTTGAAGGCGATAAAAAAGGTTTGTATAAAAATATATAAATCTGTAATTTATTTTTGCCAGTCCGGGTCAAATTTGATCAAATGGTAAATTTAGGTTTATTCTGAGTAAGAAAATATCACTTACTTGAACAGCGCGTTGAATACTTTTCCATTAATATTCGCAATATTTTTAGTGATTTTTTTGTATTCAAAAACAATTACTGATATTCAAAACTTTTGATTATATATCCACGCAACTATGCAGACATATATAGTACATGAAGAGATCTATATTTTATATATTTATTATATGTGTATATATGTACTATGTGTATGCTGTAATTGCTATGCCGCTACAAAAGATTGAAAATTGTTTATACAAAACCGAAAAAACATATTTTTGCCGCTGGCGTTTAAACGAAAGCGAAACCATTGTTTTGGCGCTATAAAATTACTTGTTATTATAGTTGTTTATATACACAAAGATGTTGCTGGATAGCTGAGCACATACACATATGTATGTATATAGTATATGTGCTCAAGTGACCTGAAGACGAGCAAGCGATCGTCTGCTGCACCGAAGGGGAGCAATTAAATCGTCAGCTCGCTCGTTGAAGATCGTCGATGGGTTAAGACAAGTATTATAAAGGTGAGGCGCAAGTAATGGAAAGTGAATATAAAATACACTACATATACGCACACAGATACATATATAACAGCCTTTAAATAATAATTTAGCTACGCCGTACGTGCAACATTCCTAATGAGTTAGATGAGTATGACGAATGGAGGTTGGAAACGGCTGTGTGTCATTTACCATTTTTTCCATACGCGCCGCCAGCCGCACAACAGTGGCAGCAACCGTAATGTGGCATGCCACAAATGTCTCGCGTAGTTATTATGGCAAAAAGTGGTGAAGCAACTGATCGGCATTAAGCAAGCTTGTCTCGAAGACTTTAAGCGTGCAGCGCATAGTCGAAGACTGCGCAGAATATATTAGTAAATAAAGATCGACAAAGGTATGTGGAGGCATAAGACATCGCCGAGTGTGTTGCGAATTCATTCATAGGCAATCACAGATGTTAACATATGTTTTTCATGTTTATATGTATGTACAAATATATTTTTAGTACTCTTATAAAGAAAAAAAAACTTCTCATGGCAGCCGAGACAAAGCAATGATTTATATTTGAAGTCATTCCAAAGAAAAGCTTCATGTTGCTGTTAGATGTTAGCGGAATGGACATATGTTGTATTTATGAGTTGTTGTGTGTAAATTACAAATAACCGTCTTGTTTTTTGTTATTATTGCTTTATTGATCAGACCATCCTGTCTGATGAGTTCTCTGTTTAAAACTAAAACTTACATTCTAAATGTCTTAAACCTGCACCTGTCTCAGTTGCTGTGGAGTTATTGCAGCGAATACGACGCCGACGCTTGCGTTGGCAGTTTGCCGCTACCGCTGTGCCTTACCTGTCAGCGTGAGAATGTGAAATCGCTGACTCAGGCCACGCGCGGACTTTGTTGTTGACAAAGTGCTGCTTATGTTGACTGCTAGCTGCCAGCGTGAGAATGTGGATTCGCTGACTCAGGCCACGCGCGGACTTTATTGTTAACAAAGGGCAGCTTATGTTAACTCCTCCCCTTCTAAATGAAGGCCGTCCACGGACTTCTTAAGATTGTTTATGACGTTCTGAAGATTCTGGGATTTGAGTCTTCTTTTTCGCTCTCGGTATAGTTTAACTAGACCGTAACAGGTAATTAGTATGACAATGCTAGTGAGACCTGATATCGTTGGTCCCATCATAGTCCTCCCTTCGATTTTCCCGATAAAACGCAGGTTTTCCATACTCATCTTGTGAAGGTATGGAAGACTCAAAATCTCTTGATGACTGGTGATATTGAGGAGCGCCGTCGTTGCTGATCCTGGTAATTTTTTAAACATGCCGTTAACGTTTTTGAAGTAGGATCCATTAATTCGAATTTCATTTTCGAAGGTAAGTAAATAAGTTCCCTTTATGGTCTTCTCGGTGTCTGCGGTAGTCTTGACTAAAGCGGTATTATCGTTAATGATGATTATGCCATCATCGACCACCATAATTGGTTCAAGGTGGCTAGGGCGAGTGCTGCAGTGGGCAACATTACCAGAATGAAGCTGCTGCGCGCACGTTGGATGCTGTAATTTTTTGCAAAACGTTGATGTGAGCGTTGCGCTGCAATTGCCAATCGCCAAAATTTGATTACGACAATCGGCAACATTGTTGTCATTCCCAAGGTGCAGGATTGTTCCGTTGTGTTGGACAGGAAAAATAATAATTTTCTTACAAACTAATACTGGCTTAGGATATTTGATAACAAAATGTAGAAGATTACCATCTAACAGAACCTTAATATATGATACCTCCATTAAATCAGTGATAGTTGTGTTTGTAGAGTGCATTTCAATAATGTTTTCTATATCATTTGAGTTTAACAACATGGGATTTATTATCCCTATCTTTGCAAGGGTAGTAGTTGAAATTAAAGTTTCAATTTCATTTATAATGATCCTATTTCTTGCAAGCAACATTTCATACAAGTGACCAGTGTCGATCTGTCCAGCTTTTGAGTTTTTAATGATGTGGTTAACCGTTTCCGTCAGTTCATTTATCTTTTCTTGTATCTTTGTGTTTATTTCTACCTGATGTCGTTCTGAGTCTACTAGTTGCTGTTGTCGGAACTTTAAGTTTTCGAAATCGTCAAAGTCAGGCGTACCTGCGATAACCTTTAGGGCAGTACCCAAAACGTTAATGCTCCTAGCCTGCCTGTGATGGATGTCCAGTGTTGTCAGAAGCACCTTTATATGTGCAATGTCAGCGTCGAGTAACATTCTCATATGGGATAGAGGGAATTGCGTTGTTAAGCCTTTGGTTTCCTCAACTATTCCCTTGTATACTGTAAGATTAGTTGTATGCCTTAGATAGCCAAATTCCTCCCAAATCGTCGCGTCACCATCCTGAATCGGTATGTAGTCAGAAGTCGAATAGTCGGTCAATTTTGCCGTCGTCGTTTGAATAAGAAGTATCGCAATCAGTATCCTGAAAGATAGTGTGAAAGAAGCTTAAATAATTTACCCTATGCTATTTAAAGAATTCCAAAATATGCTAAGAACTTTCCCTTACTTTAGGTTGTCCTTGTGGACCACCCTCCCTTTTATGAGAACCGTGGTTCCCAAGTCTGCTTCAACTTCCTCCTCAACATATAAAGGGGTTAATTTATTTCCGAGTCGTCTGTTAGTCTTTACCAATACTCTTTCCCCCACGTCGAATACTCTATTCCGTCTGGAGGGGTTATTCCTATCCATTTGTACTTGTTGAGCCTTCATTATTTTCATGGTTATCTCATTCCTCAGTTCGGGTGGGTTGGCGTGAAGTATTTCGATTGACTTCATATTGGTCACCGAGTGAATCGTTCGATTGTATTTAGTTGTTGCCATTAATATGAGGTCTGTCGTCTCGTTAATTTTTCTGTCCATTTTCAAACATCTGGCTATCTCCAAAAGTGTACTATGGAGGCGTTCAACCTGCCCGTTCGAGGTGCTATGAAGGGGTGGTGCGTTTACGATGTCCACACCAAAACTATTCCTCAACAATGTGGTTATCGTTTCAGAATTTAGAGAAGCTTCATTATCACAATAAATTGTTTTTGTGTTTGGAAATATATTCATTAACTGAATGATTGGGACCTTTACATCCACAATTGTTCGAGAAGGTATAGGCTGCACCACCGCAAATTTTGAGAATTTGTCCAGACAGGTAAGAAAGTACTTTTTATCTGTCGAAAAGATATCAATGTGCAACATTTCCCCGGTATAGGAGGGGATTGGAGTTACACCATGTTCCTGCTTACGGGGGTGTCTGTCGTATTTGGCCTTACCACAAATTCTACAATTCGCGACAACTTCATTCGCCAAATTTGTCATCTTTGGGAAATAGTAATCGCAGAGGATTTGTTTAATATTCTCCTGGGCTGCTCTGTGAGCTCGATTGTGCTCAGCAACAACAATCTCCCTCTGTTCGTTTTTGTTGACAATATCAGACACCATGTTTTTGCAGTGCCAAAACTTTGTTGACGGAAAACTCCTTACTAATTCATCTTGTATGCTGGCCAATGTTGGTAGATCGCAATGTATGGCATTTACCACATTTGGGTTTACAGCTATTTTTATCTCTTCAATAAGGTGCTTCCTATTTGTAAATTGAATTATATGACGAGTTTTATTGCCAAAGTATATGAAATTCCGTCTTAAAGCCATGTCTGCTTCTTCTAAAACGATTTGGTTTCGGAAGCAATTTAATGGTTTCTCAGTTCCTTCTATCGTATAGGATAGTGACATTTCGCTGTGGACTGTAGCCAAATCTGATTGGGCATCCTCCTCTAGAGCGTGGATGTTCTGTCGTGATAGCGCGTCAGCAACATGATTTTCCTTGCCCGGTTTGTAAAAAATTTTAGCGTTGTGTTCATCGATAAACGCTTTCCAGCGTTTAATTTTGGCATTTGGGTTTCGGTCTGAAACCGCAAACGTAAGTGGCTGATGGTCTGTAAAAATGTTTAAATTCTTAACGCCATAGAGATAGATTCTAAGGCTTTTTAGGGCCCAGACTATGGCAAGTAACTCGCGTTCGTTAGTTGCAAAGTTTTTCTCACGATCTTTCAAAGTCCTTGAAATAAAGGTGATTGGCCTATTGTCTTGTGACAGTACTGCCCCTATACCCAAAGATGAAGCGTCTGTCGTTAGATCAAATGGCTTCCTGAAGTCTGGGTAGAGTAACATAACATCCTCCGATGTAAGGACTTCCTTCAATTTGTTAAAAGCAAGCGATTGATTTTCGTCTAATTCCACTTTAATCTTTTTCGATTGTGTGGCGCTAACCTTGCCGTTTTCTCCTTTCAAAATATCTGTTAAAGGCTTTGCTATTGCCGCAAAGTCCTTAATAAAGCAACGATAGTAGCTCGCTAAACCTAGAAAGGATCTGACATTGAAAAGAGTGGCGGGCTTCTCGTAGTTATGTATAGCATCTACTTTGCTGCGGCTCGTTTTAATGCCTCCCCTAGACACAACAAAGCCTAAGTATTCAACGCTTTCCTTAAAAAATTGTGATTTCTCGCGCGAAATTCTCATATTAGCTTCATGTAACCTCTTTAACACCCACTCGATATGCTCGACATGTTTTTCTTCGGTTTCTGAAAAGATAATAACGTCATCGACGTAAACGTAACAGGACTTTCCTATTTGTTCTCTCAGTACATCGTCGATAGCCCTTTGAAAAATGCTGGGCGCATTCTTCAATCCAAAAGGAAGCCTGCAGAATTCGTATTTTCCGTTGCCTACCGAGAAAGCGGTTTTTTCCCTATCAGATTCTGCGAGAGTTATTTGGTGGAAGCCCGATTTCAGGTCGAGTGTTGTGAAATACTTGGCCTTTCCTAGATTTGATAGTATTACGGTTACATTGGGGATGGGATATTTGTCATCGATGGTTTTTTCGTTTAATTTTCTGAAGTCTATTACAAGACGTTTCTTCACATTGCCTTGTGCGTCCATTCCTTTTTTATCTACAACCCATATTGGGTTGTTGTATGGTGACCTAGACGGTCGGATAATACCATTTCTTAGTAAATCGCGAATTTCAGTATTCACGAATTCCGCTACACCCATTGGATAAGGGTATAGCTTAGAATACACCGGGTCGTCACTTTCGGTGCGAATAGTGGCGACAATATTTGTGTTAAATGGTAGGGCCTCATTAGGATCAGAAAAAACGCGTAATAAATTCTTCACCATTTTCTGAAATTTGCTCTTTACAACCTCGGGGACTTCTATGTCCTCTACTCGTGTGAAATTCACATTTGCACACTTTAAAAACTTTATTTCTTCTGAGCCATTATTAGTTATTATTCTTTTTGATTTTAGATCTATTGTTGCGTTTGTTTGCGTTAGCAAATCCAGACCTACTATTCCGTCGAACGTTGAAAGAGACGGGAGAATAAAAAAGGTACTGTTTGTGTCGAAAAGGCTTACCGTGCATTTTTCTTTAATGTGAGTAAAGCCATGGATTGACTTTACCAAGAAAGAATTTTCGACAGGTTCTATGTGCTTAAGCACTTTTAGAGGCTTTATATAGTTCTTTGATGCCCCCGTATCAATCAATAATTTTAGTTTTCTCCCTGCAACTGTTCTTTCAATGAACGGTAGCAAGGAGTCCTGTCTAAAAAATTTAACTGGTTAGATTCAGTAAGGTCGTCTTCGATTGATGAGGCCTCTGAGTTTGCTACCTCATGATACGTCGTATCTTCTTGATTAGAAGTAGAATTTACGTTTGGCAGGTAGTTAACCCGTTGTTGTTTTGGTCCTGTGAATTTTGCAGAATCATTACTTGGTCTCTTTACTGTCTGTCCGTATTTTTGATTTTGATTATTAGGATATCGAGATGAGTATCCACTATTTTTCTGTTGTGCTGAAGGTTCTCTGAAGCGTTGCGAGGTATCAACGTCCATTGGCTGTACTGGCTCTAGTTTCGGCGGAGTCCTGCTGTTGAAGTCCCGCGTTCTGTTAAAATGGGGATTTTTCGCAAGATATGTGTCATTCGTCTGATATCTACTACTTGTACCTTTTTGCCTAGATTGCTCTATATTTAGCCTTTGGGATTTGTCTTCCAGGCTCCTGGCATATGTGCTTGCGAACTGGTATCGCTCATGGTTAGATTCCACCTCCTGTGCTAACGCTAGAGCCGAAGGTAGATCTTTAGGCCGGGCTGAGAATAACACATCACTAAGGGGTTTCTTAGTCCCTGAAATAAATACGCGTAATGCATCCATTCTGTATTTTTCGTTCAGTGATGCAGCAATTGATTTTTCGTAAGTCATTATCGTCTTGTTAGTTAAAAGGGTTAACTTTTTCTCTACCTCGTCGTAATATTGTAGTAGTGACAAACTTCCTTGGCGGAGAGTTGACATCTCCTGTTCGATCAAGTAAATTGGTCGTTTGTCGGAATAACTAAAATCGAGTCGATTAATTATGGCCTTAAAATTTAGAACGGTATTAAATGAGGCCAGAACCATGTCGGCCGGGCCTTTAACTTTATTCCTAATGATGGCAACAGCCTGATAATGTTTGCTGCTACCCTCATAGCCCTCAAAAACTTTGTAGGCGGTGTGTGCCGCCTGCCGCCACGATACATAATTCTCCTGCTTACCGTCGAAGTCCGGTAAGGACTTTACAATATCGAGTGGCTCCTCACATCTAATCCCGGGTACAATTTCTGTTTCCCTATATGTTTCTATGTTTGGTGTGTCGATTTTAACGTCATTTAGTCGTTCATTAATAATTGCAAGCTTTTGTTCAAAATTTTCTCTTTGAGTGGCAAGTGCACTACAAACTGCACTTTCCACTAATGCCCTTAATTGATCTGGTTCCAGCGCCATTTCTTGTCTTTCGTCTGCCACTCTATATTCTGTCCACCAATTTTCAGTATTATCCCTATTGTTGCACTGTTTTTTACTAACTTCTATTCCGTTAAGTCTCTCAAATATTTTGTCCAGGTCCTGATCACTCATGAGCTTGAAGTAAAACCGATACCAATAAGCTGGCCTGCGCAAAATTTATTTCTCAAAAACTCGTGCAAAGATTTACAGTTATATTTAACATAAGTTTTCTTTTTTATCTACTTTTTTTATTAGAGCAATTCAACATATTATATTTTTTGCACTCTACTTACATATTTTTGAATCTTAATTCTATTGTTCAATTTTTGTAGAAATTTTCAATCCCCTTTGGTCCGTGATTCCTTTTTTTGTGACGTCTCCTCCTTGATGGTCCGTACAATTATTCCCGAATAGTTTTTTCCTATTTTTGAACTTTAATTTTTGTTCCCGAATAGCTTTTACTATTTTTTATTGAACTTTAACTTTTGTTCCCGAATAGTTTTTACTATTTTTTAACGAACTTTAATTTCTTTTATTCCCATATAGTTGGGCGCCAATTACAAATAACCGTCTTGTTTTTTGTTATTATTGCTTTATTGATCAGACCATCCTGTCTGATGAGTTCTCTGTTTAAAACTAAAACTTACATTCTAAATGTCTTAAACCTGCACCTGTCTCAGTTGCTGTGGAGTTATTGCAGCGAATACGACGCCGACGCTTGCGTTGGCAGTTTGCCGCTACCGCTGTGCCTTACCTGTCAGCGTGAGAATGTGAAATCGCTGACTCAGGCCACGCGCGGACTTTGTTGTTGACAAAGTGCTGCTTATGTTGACTGCTAGCTGCCAGCGTGAGAATGTGGATTCGCTGACTCAGGCCACGCGCGGACTTTATTGTTAACAAAGGGCAGCTTATGTTAACTTGTAAATTAAGCAATTTTTTATTAATCATTTTTATTAATCATATCAAGCCGCAGCGAAGACGGAACTGAAGGCCATCCCGGAAAGTGACTGCAACCAGTGTTTCGAAGATCGGAAAATCCGTTGGCATCAGTGCATTGCATCGGGAGGGGATTACTTTGAAGGGGATGAAATTGATTTGGAAGAATAAATAAAGAATTTTAAAAATAAATACAACGTCACCTTATTTTTTGGACACAGTAGTATGTCATATGTACTATTGATAAATGCTTCTAGTCCTGCAATTTTATATATAACAAGTAAGGAAAAGTCAAGTTTGGCTATAACCGAATATTTTATACTCTACAAAAGATTTCTTAAAACCCCCAACAAGAAAAGTTGCTTTGAAAATCCCAATCCACAGACTTACCATAGGATCAAATTTGGCCCGGACTGGTTTATTTTGCGCGAGCAAAGCGATTCGATACATTTTTTTTCTTACATTGATACAATCTTTCAAGTCATCGAAAACTTGTCTTATGCGAGGCGTCCATAAGCCTCTGTTAATGACGATCAAATAAAAAAAGGTAAAGAAACTATGCTTGAAAATCTTCGTATTGGTAGTAGAGAGACAGCAAAGGAACTCAATACCTCTTTTGGAATGACTCAACACAATTTGGTTAATGCTTTGGGTATGAAGCGTGTCAAAGCTGGACTCGTACCGAAAGACCTGAATCTTTTGCAAAAACGACGTCGAACAGCGGTCGCAACAGAGGTGCCTAAACCATAAATTTATCAAACCTATCATTACTGGTGACGAGGATTTATGAATATAACGTCGAAACAGTCCATCAAGGGCGAAAAAATGAGTCGAAAATTGAAATACCAACTCCCTAAAAGCAGTGAAGGCCATCACAACCGAGGCTTGCATCAAGTACATATATATATGGAAAATCGGATTAAGCGTTGGCTTGCTTAGGATGCTCTAAGCTTATTTTGAAGCAATAATAAAAATTTATATTACATGAAAATGTCAGTCCGGGTCAATTTTGATCAGATGGTGTGATTCGAATCGCGCAAGACAAGTTGCTTTGATGGGTCTAATCCTTGGACTTTAGCCAGATCACAGGGTTTTCTTCACATATTTTAGTTAAAGCCTTCTTCATGTAAACTATCACACTACGGGACTAATTTGAGTTAGAATCATTTTCACGTGGAAATTTCAAAGTCAGTATCACTAATTGGAAGGAAAAAAAAATTAAAAAAAAATTTAAAAAAAAAATTTAAAAAAAAAATTAAGAAAAAAAAAAAACAAATCTTTTCATTGGCTTAGCACCCTAGTTATAGATTAACTGTCAGAAGAAATGTCAGCATCTGTCAAAGTGTTAAATGTCTACATTTATTTATTAAATACTGACTTTTATACCTTGACCTGACTGTGAAACCACTTAAAAAAAATTCATTGCGAATTTTTGTCTCACAATTTCAATTTTATTTTAATCTTTCATCTGATTCAGCAATTAACTAAAAAGTTCATTGAACGCTGTTTACAATTCTTGTTCGCTGTAAATCACATAACTTAACTTTTAAATCGACTGGATTTCCTTGCATACATATTTTGATTAAATATTTTTTTAACAAAATACTCGTACAATGTACTAATTTTTAATTTTTATTCTTAAAAAAGAACCACATATCAAGCAGCTTAACTCATCAAAGATATAAATGATCCCATCTTTCTTCCGTGAAATAGCAACAGATAAAAAAAAAATTATTTTCATTCCTCAGCTGACGTCATTATTGCGAAGGAGCGAAAAGCAGATGAACATTTATTATATTAATATATTCCTATGTAGAGATATGTATACTCATGTATAATGTATAACTATGTACATATATTATTATACATTGTGATTTAAAAGTATCCGGAAATTGTGATTAAATTTCCCGGGTAAATAATATTTCAAAAATAAGTACTTCGCTAATTTGGTATTTGGTTTTGGATTGTCCTTAATTACTATGCCAAATATAAGCACGATCTGTCAAACAGTTATTCACAACTGCTTCTTAAGTCGGTACGCCTCAGTAGCGCGTTGCGATTTTTACGATGAATAAAAATATGGAGAGGTCGTTGAAGACATGCCTCGTTCTGGACCTCTTTAACAATAACAAATACTAAAAGAGTGAAGGATATGGTGATTGAAAATCAAAGGCAGATGTTAGAGAGCTGCCAAGGGAGCTCGACATTTCTCGCGAGTCTGTTGTAGAATGATTTTGGTGGATATTTTGAGCATGAAACGCCTTCTTGCTCGACCCGTTCGGATAGAGCTGAATTCTTTTCAAAAATAATACGATTGTCACCGAATTTAAAGCCAATAACGTAATAAGTACAATCGATTAACCACCGTATTCACCAGATTTGGCACCATGTGATATTTTCTTGTTCCCCAAACTGAAATTACCGCTTTGTGGAAACTTTGAAGGCGAAAAAATAAATATTGATGAATAGTTAAATATTTTGAGTTTTATTTACATTTTCCGGGTACTGTTTTGTCCTAATATATGCATTTATTATTAACCCATTGCTTGTACATACAAATTTCCAAGAGCTAATCTCTAGACAATCTATTTCGAAAAAAATTAGATCATATTTACTATGCTGATTCAATAAAGAAATGGCTGTACCATACGGTTTTCATTAATTGATGGAAATAAATGAATGTGTAGCTCTCTGTACACTTCAGAAAACAAATATAAAAAATAAATATTTTATATTATATAGTACAGCAGAAGTTTGAAAATTATAAACATAAAAATACAAGTCAAATCCTAAAGTGATGGAGGATAGAAACACATAGCAGAACATTGCACTCTGGATAGGGTAAGTTCGCTACGGAGTTCGTAACACCCAGAAGAAAACATATATAAGTGATATGTGATCCATTTACAATGTGTATAAATAATCAAAGCAAAGTCAATTTAGCCATGCATGGACTGTCTGTCTATCGTCTGTATAAAACGAACTGGTCTGTCAGTTGTTAAGATATCGATCTAAATTGTTCCTTAAGTCCATTCCTTTCTAAGAAGCTGTCCATTTGTCAGAACCGTCGATAGCCGACGACTGTGGCATATAGCTGTCATAGAAACTGAGTCAATTTAACCATACATGGACTGTCTGCTCGTCTGCAAACTGATCGCTTAAATTCAAGGGCTTGTTCGAAAAACTTTTTTTATTTGACAAGATATTTTCCCAACTTTTGGCATAGATTTTTGTTCAAGAAAACAGTTAAATCTGCGATAAGATTGTTCAGATCGGATCAATATATCACATAGCTGTCTTACAAACAGATCGCTCAACGCAAGTCTAGGAATCTACACGAAATTTGGCATGGATTATTACTCAAAGCATCTCTAAAATCTTCGCATGAATTATTAAGACCGAACCACTACAACATACATCTGTCATTCCAACAGATAGAGCAAAATCTAGATGAAGATCTTTTTATACGCTTTTATGCTAAAAAATATGATCCTGTGAAGCTTGACGTTAATGTTATTTCTTGTTTTACTAGTTATCATTAAATTCAAAAAAAAAAAAAAAAAAAAATGTTTTCAATTGTTTCTTCGAAAGAAGTTATATTTTTTTGGCGTCAACTGTATCAGACACACACAAAAAATATTTGCCGGCAAATAGAGCGCAATATATATATACATATATATTTTTGTATATCAGTTTTTGCTTCTGAGGAAGCACCAACACAAAATATGAGAAATAAAAAAATTTAAAAATAATAAAAACTCAATGGCCTTCAAAAAATATTCAGAAATATTTTGTGCAGTTGCTGTTGAAAAACACGTGTTTAACAGGCTAATACAAGTATACAAGTATAGTCAATTAATAAATATGAACTATTAATTAAATGTTTAGATTTTATTAGATCTATCCTAAAACTTAGAATTAATAACTTTGCTTCTAGCTAGTAAAAGGATTAGGATATTTTAAAGTCATAAAGATCAACCAAACCTTTTGACATGTATATTTTACTATGAAAGACATACTACCGAAGATGACCTTAAAAGTCTGTTCATTTCCCAATGCTTTATAGCTTGATAGAGCCCTAACAAAAAAAGGCACTTAAACGAAAAAGCCAAACAACCTTAGGGACACCACTGCAAGCACTTTGCATTTGCTAACTCTAACAACTCACTCAATTTCATCATGGTTATACGCCACTCTGTGGCTGAGCATAAAAATAGCTACGCCGTAATGCGTCTGCTGTCATTTGAGGTGTGCGCATATTCATAATATTTCAGCATTTCTGAGCGGACGACGCGCTAATGCGTTTTCACTGCTTCGCACGCTGAGCGGGGTGTCTGCATGTGCGTGCCACAGGCTTGTGGCAGACAGGTTAAAGATCGTTAGGCGCGTCATCAATGCTGCAGAGAAGCGACGTGTGTATGTATGTATGTATATGGCTGGTGGTAGTTGCTGTCGCCGCCGAGGGCATTTCTTAAGTAATGTTTACACTTTGTGCGCGAACTACCAAAAAACAGGTAATGCAAACGCAAAATTATTGCGGTAATTAAACGCATAGAGAAATAGACGAACACAGCAGGAGTCTGGGAGTGTTTGTATGTAAATTTGTGGCTACTTTTTTATTCTTAAACCTGAACAACCATAAACAGAGCGCTCACAAATGACAGCAAATGTGACTGGTGGCTCCAAACAGTGATTGTTGTTGCTTGAGGGGTTGATGTAATGCATGCCACAGTATGCTGCAACTATAAAATTACACTGAATCTTTGCTAAAAGCTCTCTGCAAATCATAACTCATTTTACGTTACGTGTTACGTGCTGAACAACTTGAGCAATGACTAGTGTTGTTTAGATTATTCCTCATTTTATGCAGCAGCACTGTTTAGAGTGTGCGAATGAGCATATTCGACTATAAAAAACGCTTCATAATTAAGATGTGTTAACAATAATGCTGAAGCTTATAGCTGAAGAGATTTTTAGGTCGAAATAAAGTTGGCTTTAAAGCGGGTTTGGGAATTTTTACACAATATTCAATGGAAACTTTGGGAAAATGGATTAGTTATATATCTGATCTTGTGGTCTGATCTGAACAATTTGTTCCAAGATTGTAGCGATGCCTTGGATAATAACATATGGCCAATTTTGTGTAAATACCCTGACAAACAAAAGCGTTTTCCATACGAGACTGGAATTTTATAGGCCGGTTTGTATGACAGCTATATCCTATAGTGGTCCGATCTGAATAATATTTTCGGAGATTGTAGTTTTGCCTTGGACAATAATCTATGCAAAATTTTGTGAGCATATCTTTTCAAATAAAGAAGTTTTCCATATAAGGATTCGATTTTATCGGTCAGTTTGTATGACAGCTATATGCTATAGTGGTCCGATCTGAATAATATTTTCGGATATTGTAGCTTTGCTTTGAACAATAATGTATGCAAAATTTCGTGAGGATATCTTGTCAAATAAAAAAGTTTTTCATACAAAGATTCGATTTTGATCGCTCAGTTTGTATGGCAGCTATATGCTATAGTGGTCCGATATATGTGGTTCTGACAAATGTAGATCATCTTGACAAGAAAAGGACGCTTGCAAAATTTCAGATCGATATTTCAAAAATTGAGGGTCTAAATCGCATATATACAGACAGGCATGGCTAAATCGATTCAACTGGCCAAGTTGATAGTTTACATATAAATGTATATTTTATAAGATATCTGCCGTTTCCTTTAGGAGTGGTAAACTAAAAGGTAAACTTAATATATCTAAAAATCCGATGTACATAACTATCTGTAGTAGATTTGAAGGAATTTTACTACTACTACAATTAAATTTTTACTACCCAGCCGCGTTCCTAAATAAGTGAAGTGGCGTCGGCATAAAGCGAAAAGCCATAAAACGAAAAAAGCAAAAACAAAAACACAAAAGAACAAGTAAATATCCTTTCAAATTGATTGGAAAACAAGGAAGTCATTGCAGGTAAGCAATCATCGGAAATTTCGTGGAGTCCTCACTGCTGCATAAGGCGATTTCTGTTTCTTCTGCTTTGCTTTTATTGTGTGAAAATGCCATCAACTTGTTTGCTTAGCGAATTTAGGCCAAACAACGGAAGTGATACTTAAAGGCACTAAGTGATTGACGATTACGTCACTTCCGCACACAGGTAAGTACATAATTGCGGGCGTCTAAGTACACATCTACACGCATTCTAAGGAATTTACTCGCAACAATTTTTATGCGAAAATGCGGCAATGTTTGCCTGTCCTAGTTTCGGGTTTCTCCTTCCTTATTCTAGATAAATAAAACTGCAGGAAATTGTACCGTAATATAGATTTGACTTACGCACGGCCATTAATGCATGTCAATCAATAATCGAAGATGTTTGTTTGTAGCAGAGTAAAGGCACTTACCTGTAAAAAGAGAATAGGAAAATTTTGTTGAGAATAATATTTATATTTATGTTTGTAAGTAAATATATGTATATACGTATCTGTTTACACATACATAAATATTACATAACATTTTGTTCTGATTCATTTTGTGCGGAAATAAGTAGAAGTTGGAAAATTGACCGTGAACTATAAATCAAGCGCAAGGCTGTGGCAAATTGAATTATTTCGCCAAAAGAAAGCAACACAGAATACGAAAATTCGGTGCATACTTCTAACTGTATTTAATGGAATGCTATACAAATTTCTGTTCGGAGTGCTTTAAGCTTCAGCAACTTCTCACTCCCAACGGCAACCAGTTGATTAAGCAAAATATTTTCACGTTACAAAAACGTTGCACGTGTTATGCTACATGCAACAGTTTTGAAAAATTAGTACTATGATTAGCGGACGTGATGCTAGAAATCGCCTTGGAAGTATGGAAACGCTTCGCTGTGCTCCTTTGTAAGGGGGTAAGAGACAGAGTAGTTTTAGAGAATAGAAAAATTATTTTTTAACAGGAGCTTCAGATATAGTAGATCTAGGAAAAGTCTTAAACCTGTTAGTGTGTAATTCGAGTTCTATTACCTGTTGAGTTTAATTCATTTTCTGTGGCGTAACCAAAAAACGTTAACTTTAGCTGTACTCTGTAGCATTTTTATAACCTTGTCTCATTTAGCCAAGTCAAAAAACCTTTGTTTATATTTTGGGTTACAACCTTTTTGTTAACATTTGTGGGGTCATCGACTCTTTTGTCAAAGGCCCTATTGTTTAAATATTGTTGAGGTCAGTGACCCTTTTGTTTACATTAAGCCAAGTCCACGGTTAGTGACTTTTTTGTTTATATTTTATTTTATGAGGGTAATTACCCGTTTGCTTACATTTAGCAAAGTCCAGAACCTTTGTTTACACTTAGCCAAGTCAACAACTTTTGTTTACTTTTGGGATCACTGACCCATTTGTTTACATTTTATGGAGTCCATGACCCCTTCGTTTATATTTTATGAGGTTCAATGACTAATAAAATGATGACATAGACTTAGCTAAGTCAACAACCTTTGTTTACATTTGAGATCAATTACCCTTTTGTTTACATTTTGTGCGGTCAAGGAGCCCTTTGTTTACAATATGAGGTTAATGAGCCATTTTTTTACATATTGTCGAGATCAGTGACCTCACTACTTACATTATAATAGGTCAATGGCCCTTTTTTACCATTTAGCCAAATCAACAACCTTCATTTACATTTAGCCAAGACCACAACCTTTATTTAAAATCAGCAAAGACAAGACCTTTTGTTTTTTTGTTTGGGTCAATGAACCTTTTTTTTCAATAAGCCAAGTCCACAATCTTTGTCTAGATTTACCCAACACAACAATCTTTGTTTACATTTGGGTTTAATGATTCTTTTGTTTACATTTTATGGTGTCAATCACCCCTTCGTAAATTGTTCAGATCGTACCAATATAGTATTTAGTTGTCATATAAACTCACAAACTTAATATACTCTGTTGACGGTATAAAAATATTTTTGTTCTGTGTATAAGATTCGTGAAAACCAATTAGGATGTGGTTAAAAAACTCCCTTTTATACAAAGACACCAAAAGAAGTTGTTATTGATACGGGGATGTACGTATAAAATTATTAAAATCCATATTTGAGGTTAGATTACAAAAAAAATGCATCCAGGAATGTAAAGAAAATGAGATCTCTGAGAAAAAATGATGTTATTATTAACATAGGTACAAAAGAGATGCTCTAATTTTAAGGTTCACTTGGATCTCGAAGTCGTGTAAGACATTTTGTAGGATGACATTAAGAATGAAGGCTATCCAGAAAACTATGGAAAATGTAATTATGCCTATTTATTTTTTATAGAAGCCAAAATAAAGATCATTTTACTGGAAATATTTATTTAAGGAAGCGGAGCATTTACGGAACTAGTCTTACATTAGATAGCTCACTTAAATATTGAGTAAACCAGATAAGTAAACATTAAAGAAATGAAATATCGACCCTCGTAGTTTACAGCGATCAAAGCAAAATGCTGCTGAAGAAGTTAATTTAGAAACCAAAAATCTTTATGAGCAAAAATATATTCTACAACTTATAAGAAATATTGAAAATGCACAACTAAGCGCTGTTTTGAGACCACATAAAAATAACTCAAATCCACTCTTTGGCTATCCATTTTGCATATAAATGCTGGACACGCCTTAAAATTGTTACTAACCTATCCAAACTACGTGCCACAAATCTACTGGAACCACAGGTGCAACATAGTTATTTGGAAGAAGAAAGGCACGAACGGACTTTGAAGTATATAATAGAACTTATGTGTATTTAGGCATGTTATGCATATGATTTGTGTCGATAACTAAGAAATGCCCATAAACATAATCATTCGTTGGCATTGTGGCCTTAATGCCGCCGCAACTTTCTATGCCTTACAGTGTTTGGAAGCTATTAAGCTAATATGTCACGTTCCAGGCTTTGCAATGCAGGCGAATAAAGAGTTTTGGTGGAGCTATGACTAAACTTGATTTTTTCTATTTTTTCTCTAATTCGTTGTGCTTAAATAAAATGTGTATGCCTTTGGAATTAAATTGTGGAGTTTGTACATTTTAATGAAAATACATAAGCGCAGCAGTAAGCTTTTTCATTATTTTATGCGCGCGAGTTAATCGCTTTTTTTACTATCAATAAAATATATTAAAATGCATGAAATGCCTTTAATGATTATCCATTACCAAACGTCACAAGGCTAGCGAATAGACAGCCGACGTCAAAGTGTGATGTGACGTGTAAAATATGCGGATATCTGCAGATAAACAGTGAGGTGTTCAATACCGAAGGCTTTAAACATTTCGGGATTAAAAAAATCGGTATTTTGAGATTTTGACTTTTGTTGGCAAGTTGGAATTATTTTCACAATTTTTCTTTTTACTTAATTTTTTTGCGTGCATTAGTTAGTAAAACTTCACTAATCCCGAATTTTATACATCAAGATCCCGAATCACAAAATTCTCAACAATATAGGAATAATTTTAGAACTCCACACTTAATCAAACACAAAAAAATATATAAGTCTAATCCCGAAATTTTCGGGATCCCGAAACAGAAAACTCTTAACAAACATAAGAATAACTTTAGTATTCTAAACCAATTTTAGAATAGCAAAATATTTAATCCTGAATTCCGATATTTTCGGGATTCCGAATCACAAAGTTTTTAACAGATAAAAGTGATTTTAGTATTCCAAATATATTAAAAAAATGTATCACAATCTCGAAAATTTGGGGATCCCGAATCACAAACTTTTTAACAACTTAAGAATAACTTTAGTATTCCAAACGAATTAAGCATATACATAACATACATATTTAATACCAAATCCCGAAATTTTCGGGATCCCGAAACCAAAAATGTTTGCGTACGCGCAACCGAAATGCCGCGAAAGATAATAGATTTCAGGGATAAGC
The DNA here is from genome assembly GCA_037783105.1 of Bactrocera zonata. Lineage (NCBI taxonomy): Eukaryota > Metazoa > Arthropoda > Insecta > Diptera > Tephritidae > Bactrocera > Bactrocera zonata. Next base: position 1,006,796 of record JBAWJQ010005835.1, on the reverse strand, counting down.
ATTAATAAGCATATAAGTAAATATCTCTGTATATACTACTTATGCATGTAGCATACGTTGAGGTGCTTGGCATGCGTGTGGCTATTTCTACGGTTATTGCTGTTATTGTTGTTTAAAATGCATTGTTTATTGTTGTCATATCTTGCTTAAGCCTCATCAATTAATTGACAAGCAAATCACGTGCCGACATTGTTCAAGCGGACACAAACGCACGGGCGCACATTGACCAACAGCAGCAACAACGGCAAATAGGCAAACGAGATTTGCAGCCGCAGCAACAATAAAAAGGTAAATTCAATCAATACCAAATGCAATTGAAGCAACGATTTTTTTGGTATTTTTTACTGAATTTTTGTTTATTATTTTTTGCATTGTAAATTCCTTAGCGCACACAAGCGCTTGTTTTTTCTTGCTTTGCGTTTAAACTTTCTCGTACAAATAAGAAAATAATAAAATTTAAGTAAAAAAACTTTGCAAAATTTTGTAAATTTTTTCCAGTGAATATTAGCTTGGTATGCATGTAAAATAGGTTTTTTATGTGTCGTGAGTTAGTGGCAAGCCATTACAATATTTAGGAGGAAATTTACAGTTATTTTGTGTACTAGCTCACACAAACTTTCACTGCTGTGGCAAATTTTAGTGACAAATAAATACGAATCCGAAAATACTTCCTCATAAATCAAGGTGTCAAATGGCATACTACTAAAAGCATATGAGGAAGCCAAGCCTCTTATGTAATAAAAAAGAAAATAGAAAAATCTTAATTTAGAAAAATTACATAAAATTATAAATTTTGTGTAACTTTTAACCCATAATCCTTTAGAAGGCAGACAATGTTGTTGTTTCCACCCCATCTTCTTCCAAATCGCTTCTGCAAGCGGTGTCTGGTAAGATTCCCAACTTTACAGCACGACTCCAATAGGTCAATAGCCTGTTAAAAGCCCCACAACTAAGGAGAGGCGAGCCTTACTGAGGGCACAAAGATCACTAGATCTCCTGCGATCAACACAAAACACAAGAGGATACGGGAGCATAGACCCGTTCTCATTCTACCGATAGCGGTTCTAGGATGCCTTTCCTTGCTCGCTCATCAGCTTTACGATTTCCTGCGATTCAGCTATAACCCAGCACCTCAACCTGATAGCACTCATCGACCAACCCTGAACGCACTGTAAATGAGAAATATAAACTGTATACCATCTGATCCAATTCAAACCGGATGACGATTTTCACATAGAAAAAAAAAAATTGAACCAGAAGTCTGGGTAAAATTTTTTGTCTCCGATGGAATCCCGGGTACGGAATCATTGAAGTGTTTTGGGGAGACTACTTTATTACGATACAATTTATTTGAGTGAGACTAAGCATTCAGTGAAGGTCGTGAAGTCGTCGTGCTTAATGCATCGAAAAAGTTAAAGAAAGTCATGCTGGCAACAGAGAGATGTAAAGGATCAAAGAGGATCATCTCTTATGGAACGACTTAACCATTTACGCATGTCAGAGCTAGGCTCGAACTAAATTACTTGATTTTTTGAAAAAACGACGACGAATAGAGGTCACAAAGGAAATACTTGACAACGTAGCTGAGAATCCTATCTTCATCAAAACGATTGATATAGCGCATCATTACGGTTGATAGCGCACCTAGCGAATGACGCTCTGAATTGAGCCGAAACCGAAAGACCCAGATTTGCAGAAGGCACAAGACATCGAAATGTAGGCTTTTAACAAGTGTATGAAAGTTGGATTAAGCGTTGACATGCTTGTATTGGATCAGGAGCTTAATTTGAAGACCATAATGTAAATTTATATCAGAGTAGATATGTAAGTGAAAATGCAAATCCGGGTCAAATTTGATTGAATAACATAACCCACAGATCATATTTTTATGCGATTGGCAAAATATATCCCTACCTTGATACAATTAGCCTAGAGATATTTAATTATTTAAATATACATAAGTATCGTTAGTAGAAGAAGTTTTCAAACTCGCTAAAAAGTATCGTATTTATTACACAAGGTTAAATATTTGTCACACTTAATAAATATGGAATATTTAAAAATAGAACCGTAGGAAATAACATTTACAGACAACTGCCTTCATTAATTCACATCTCGTAGACAGCACTTGACGCAAACGGATTTTAAAACACCTCGAAATATCGCCGTTATATGCTGCAAATACATATATGGGTCTTAAAAATGAGCACAGCATCTTTAATACATTTCAAACAATCGCCGTCATCGTTATTGTACTCACGACACTATATGTTAATATTATAAGATTATTATCAATGTTCCATACTTTAATAATAATGTTTTCGAACACAATAGAAGCCGTGTTCGATTCGCCAAATCTTAGAGAGTCACTAATCGAGCAAATAACTGGTATAAATCAAGTAGACTGGCATAATTAACTCCCAGAAGGAAAGGAGGTTCGGGGATAAAGAGATATACAATGTATCAATTTAGTCATGAGAGAGTTGAGATATGGCTCTAAAATTATGCTCACGTCGCTTTCTCCACATTTTCGGAACCAAAATGACCATTAGTCGTGATTCCAATAAAAATTTACTATACGCGCATTGCATACTATATGACGAATTAATGATACCCAAGATATATTCGCGCATTTAGTGTTACAAGAAACTCCTGCAATCCTTATACCAATAATGCTCTATATTCTAACTATTAGTAACATTATTCCACCTGGAACTTTAGCTTCTTTTTCTTTATCAGCGTGGACACCGATGGAGGAAGGAGTTATGTGTAGAAGTTCAGGCAAGTGAGGAAAGTTCTCTGATCGCTTTTCACTTGGGAGTGGTCCAGCAGCTCACGACTTCCGGTCTTAGACCAAGTATCCTCTGGGTAGCCAAAGAACATCCGTTTGAAGACGAGCTAAGTTGAGAGGGCGAACTATCCCTACTCAGAGTTGTGCGCTGGGCTTGGAACCCGCTACATTAAAAACGCTCCCTATGAAACTGGAACTTTAGCAGATATAGCATAAATATTTTTCCCATCATTTTAGAAAGACTTGTAGAAAAACACATATAATCTAAAGAAAAAGGTGATTTTATTTATTTTGCTGAAGTTCAACGAACACTAAATTCCAATATTTTGTTAAAACACGCCAAGATTAAGGTCAAATTAAGCTAAGCTGCAGTTTAACCCTGGCACTTTCACTGACAGCAAGCAACTTCATTCATAAAGCAAAATATTTGGGTAAATTAAGCAAACACACGTTCGTATATAACCTCACTTTAAACTGAATGTGTGCTTCCAATCATTAAATACCACAATCATAAACGCCACAGAGTTTGCTCGCTGTTTGCATTTACTATTAATTGAATTCATAAGATTAATGAAGAAGTGCAAAGAAAATGCAGCAAACACAGAGAGGATGTAAAGAAATATAATAAAAATGTTGTTTTTTCACAAAAAAAGTTTGCTAAGTTATTGTTGTTGCAAACTGATCACGCTTCAAGTAGGTAAAGCGAAGAAAGTGATGAGCGTAGCCCAAAAATAATCGATGTAATAATTTCGAAATTTTAACGATGTAAATATTATGTTTCAAACGTGATAATGACCCTTATTGGGAAAAAATGGCAGTAAAAGTAATCGAAGAATAAAGCCTCTAATTATGTTGGTGATGCTTTTTGTGGTGATCGCTTTGTACATCGAAGACTGATGGGAGTTCAATGCCTGCGAGCGAAAATGAGGGATCATTATTCATTAGCTGCACATATAATACGTTAGCACCAGTTTAACGTTAGCTTGACTCGAAAAAATGTAAAATTTTTACTAATGATTTGAATAATGATCGCTGACAGTTATGTAAGAGTTACAGGTGAAATTGTCATAGTCATGAGGAAAATGTTTCATTAAATATTAATTATTGTTAATTTATTGCTTTATTATTTGTTTTGACAATTTTTGAGTTAAAAAGTGAATATACTATCTACTGAAGCTGAAAGTCAGAGAAAAACTCTGCAACTGATAGAATGTGGTTAAGACCATTGAATCCAAATAGTTCTTGAAAACCTCAATATATTGAAAATATGATTAGAATGAAGTCTCTAGGCTGGGTAGAACCCAATGTACAGTACTGGGCATAAAAACCCGGCTAAGTATGTTAGTTATACTCGGTTTAAGTTTGAGTAAGTCAGCTATTCCTAATTAGATTGTCACTCAATTTCAAAAAGATAATACTGTAAAAAGAAAGACCGAAATGCGTGAGTACGAAGAGCTTGACAAGCTGGCCGGCAGGGGTAATGCTCGAAAATTCTACAAATAGATGCGGCGACTAACAGAAGATTTCAAGACCGGAGCATACTCTTGTAGAACCCCCAGAGGAGATCCAGTGACGTATGTATGTTCAGAGCATACTGAAATTATGGAGCGAACACTTCTCCAGCTTGCTGAATGGCAGCGAAAGCATAACACCTGGAAATGGTGAACCCGATTCCTCAACAAATAACGATGGCGCAAAAGTTCGAATAGCAATTACCCGTCTGAAGTACAACAAAACAGCGGAGGCTGATGGATTGCCGGCCAAGCGAAGAACTGTTATGGAACATGCATCTGCTTCTTTGTCGAATATGGTCGGACGAAAGCATGCGCGATGACTGGAATTCCAGTGTGCTCTGCCTCCTCAACATAACGAGTTTTCGAGAGAAAGGTTCTGCGGAAGATTTATTTTCCATTTTGTTCTTGCATCAATATTTTATAACTCAATTTCCTACCGATGTATTGTATGTCAAATAAAAAAGCTAAAACATTTGATTCAATCTCCGAGGAAAAGAAATATTCAATCATAATTTGGCGTTTCCAACATACTGTGGACTTTATAAAAAATTAGAAATGGCTGGAAGATAACTTAGCATACTTGTAGAATATGTTTCTAAAATACACTGACTTAAAGCTAGTTCTTAAAGGCGTACCACCTCCATGATTTCCCCAGTGGTTATATCAGAAAATTTTACTTTTTCACCAAATAACCTCACAGCTCCTATGGGAAGTGATTACTTTTTCTTTTATTTGCGGTTTTCGACTATTATGCTTTACTTTACTATTTTCCGGTGCAGAGAAAATCGCAGCACTCATATGAACTAAAAAAATCACACGACGCTTATGTTTCTCACACTTTCGTTGCGTGAAAATTGATTACAAGCATATTTTACAATGATTCAATCGACTTTGATTGGTGCTTTATTGAGACGAAAGCATTTCACCGTTAATAACAGCGATTAAATATAAAAAGTATTGGGAAATCAATTTTGATGTAATTACAAATGAGTTGTTACGAAACAAGAAAAATTATATGAAAAATATTACATAATAATATATATATATGTATATATGAAATAATAGTATACCAACTACTGGCTTAACGATTTGATTTTCAGAGGAAAAACTAGCCTATAAATAATATTAGACAAAACGACGATGGGAAGACAATTCAATTTGGTGATTCAGCTTTATCAAGAAACCGTATTTGTCGATGGTATGGTGAATTCTATCGAGGTTGTAGATGACGCCAAGACAATTTTTCGGGAAGGTCGTTCAAAATCAGTTGTTGTTTCGGAAACTATTGATGCCGTGCGCAAACTAATAAATCAAAATCGTCATGTGGCCTATCGTGAGACTAAGGCAACTATGAGCACTAGTGGGACTAGAATACATTTGACGGTAAAAAAAAAATTTTCATGTTAGAAACCACACAAACGCGTTTAAAACTGCTTCGAAACAGGTCTCTGACATCGTGACAGGGGATGTATCGTGGATTTACGCGTCCATCAATCTCTGTTAATGACGATAACCTCGAAAGGAGAAAAAATAACAGTGCTTGAAAATCGGCATATTGACTCATCATCACTTGTGGATCGGCTCAACACATTTTGGTTGGTGTTTTTGGGTATGAAGCTTGTCTTTGCTAAGGGGCTTTATGAACAGAATATGGAAACTATCCAAGTCTAGGAAATGACCCTCAGAAAAGTACAGCGAAATCGAAAAAAATCACGTCAAAGTCGGTTGTTGTTGTAATGCTTACCTAATCCCCGTTAGGATGATAAGGATTAGATAAGTTGTCATCGAGGAAATCCAACGGTAAGCCGAGGAAGCGTGCTGTTTCGACGGGGTCGGACCATAGGCAGAGGGGTGACAAATGTGTAAGGTTAGCAGGGCATGCAAAGAGGTGGTTAGAGTCTTACGGCGACTCGTTGCATGCTGGACATATGTTTGATATGACTGGGTCGATTCTGGATAAGAAGGAATTAAACCAGCTACGGTATCCAGAACAAAGCTGCACTAGGGTCACTCTCGATACTCGCGACAAACTCGAGCTCTTCGTATACAATGTGTGGTGGTTTGACTCCAAGTACGCCATTCACTGAGAGGGAGTCGGTGAAGGGTTTAATGACGATCAGTGCATGTCTGAATCTTGTTGCGTCCGAAGTCTGGTCGGCGTATTGCTTTATGACGTCGACGAAGTTGATGAAAGACCTCTTGACGCTGGTAGGAGGCGGTTTCGATTTCTGATTTCTGCGAAAACAACCCAGCAGAAACTATACTACTAGACGAGTTCATTATGCTCCTTAACTGCAAGCATGCGGGCCACACTTTGCAGGGTTCGATGGGCGACATCAAGAGGCATTCTGTTGTGGTCCGCAATGAAGGTTTCTGACATGTCTGTCGTCTGCTTTTCACTGCGACTAGGCGACCATATTAGCGCGGCTTAGTTAAGGACCGGCCGGCCGATTGCCTTGTATGTTGCCAACAACGTTTCTTTAACTTTTTCCCATGTCATGCCTGCTAGCGACTTGCGGATTTTGTTGCGACTCTGTACTTTGACAATAATCGTAGTTTTGTGAGGAGTGATGGAGCACAGGCTGTCAAGTGTCACACCTAAAATTTTACGATTATTAACAGTCGGAATTTTAACACCATCGACTACAATATTAAGGTCAAAAATGTACTCCTTCGTCCAGTGAGCGAATATGGTCGCTGTGGGTTTAGTGGAGGAGAGTGTTAGGTTCCTTGCAGCGAGGAAGCGAGCAAGATCGGAGTCGGTTAAAATGAAGAGTCAAATGGTTAATAAAGAATACTGCTTGTCCGTTTTGAAAAATCCTTTTGATCAAACACGAAACTAGAGTCATCGCTTAGCCACTGCGATCGCCACATTAGCTCTATGCGACTTTTTCTTTATCGAAACTGAAACTTTTTTGTCAGTCCGGCTCAGATTTGATCAAATGGTAAGTGTGTATACAACCATTAACATACCCACAACTGCAAATAGTGCAACTTTTTAAGTCTGCTTACTACCAGGAATTTTTAAAGCAATTTTTATTGTCTGAACGTGCCTTTCAGTCCACAATTTTTAAGAGTAAAAAGCAAAAATAGTAATTTAACACTTAACAAACTGGAGAAATTCCAACATACTTACTGCACAGCTCATAAGCTCATTGGAAATTCAGAATGTAAAGGGAAAGTTGAGAATCTAAATATTGAGTAAGTCTTTTGTAATCCATGCTAAATTTCGTGAAGATATCTTCAAATGAAAAAGTTTTTCATACAAGGACTTGATTTTTATCGTTCAGTTTGTGTGACAGCTATATGCTAGAGTGGTCTGATATCGCTGGTTCCGACAAATGAGCAGCTTTTTGTGGAGAAAAGGACTTAGGAGAAATTTCCGATCGATATCTCAAAAGCTGAGAGACTGGTTCCGGTATATAGAGACAAAATTTATTGAATTTCAATGTGAACACTGAACTATAATAGGAGCAAATGATTATGTGGGTTCACTTTCTAGGTTATTGCTGCACAAAAAATTACTTACAAAAACCCAGTCTTTTTCTACATCGGCCAGATCGCATCAAATTGTGATAAACCAGTAACTAATAAAAATAAATCAAAATATGCATAAATCTATACTATGGAAATTTAATAATTTTGCGGTTTTCCTGCGGTTAGAAAATGTGTTCCAGCTGCACCTATTGGAAGTTTGCCATAAGTGGCTCCACACGAATAACTGCAACTATGCACCTTCGTATTTACATATAGACACGAACTTACGAGTGCGTCGACGAGACATCTAAGCAGTCTATGCACCCATGTGTCCGTATCTAAATTGCTTTGGAGACGATAGTCACTGATCTCATTGTGGCTTTTGTTCGGAGGCAAAAAGCAAACGGTAAATCAATATGCAGTGATGTGAAAAAAATTAGGTTAATGTGTTTGTATTTTAACTCGCTTAAGCTTTTGCGCTTTGGCAAATAACAAATGCCAATTTGGAGATAGTCCAAGAAATTTCAAACAATTCAATTCAATTTTGTGGCAATAAGACAACAGCAGCGAAGACTGGACTGGCAATTGAGTAAATTTAGTAAAGAAACTCATTACATAATGTAGTTCTATATGTAAGTATGTATGTGTGTATGTAATAATGAAAGTGGATTATTAAAAATACAGCACTGGTATTCTGGGCCACTGATGTGGTTAATGTATGTATGTATATATTAGTTTGTGTGGCAGCTCTTCAATTAATTAGCACACTCTCAAAAAAGACAAAGAAGACATTGCTTTCTCATCACATTCATTTTTAATCAAAATAAATTTTAAAATGAAGAACAACAACACAATTAATAAACAATTTTAGTGCATTAAGATTGCTTACAATCTCCTTTCAACATTTCCATTTGGCTTTTAATTAACTCTGCTCGATTCGAGCACATACTACTGTGGGCAAAAAGTAGTAAGACTTTATTCGTAATTTTCAAATTATTAATTTATTCTTCCAAATCTACGTCGTCCCCCTCAAAGAAATCCTCCTTGGCCTCAATACGCTTTTGCCAACGTCTTTTCGAATCCTAGAAATAGTTATTAAGGTCAATTTCCCGAATAGCCTTTAATGGAATAGTCTTCAATTGACTCAAAAGGATTTCTCCGTAGCGATCTTTTGAGTTTGCTGAATAGCCAGAAATCATAAGGAGCGAAATCGGACAAATACGGTGGTTGCGGCAGGATATTGATTGAAAATTTATCGAAAAATTAATGCAAATTATCGAAGAATCAATGCAGAATGCGACGGTGCATTATCATGGTGCAAAAATCAAGATTTGTCGGAGTTTTGCCGGTCGAAAGGAATTCGGAGTGCCCCACACCTCGATAATCGAAGAAAACTGTCAACATTATCTTGATTATTGGCCGGTTTCGATAGACAGCTGTATCTGGACGATCTAATCGGAGATTTTAGTGTTTTCTGGAATAAAAATCTTTGCTATCTAAATTTTGATGATTCAGTTTCTATGGCAGCTATATGCAATAGTGGACCGATATCGTCGGTTTAAGCAAACCTCTCTCTTTCGTTTGCAAAATTTTAGAGCGATATCTCAAAAACTGTGTTACTCTTCTTCTTCTTTACTTCATTGACTTTCTGTCAATATCCGACCGCTTTTTTTTATCCGCACCTAGGAGTTCTGGCCATCACAACGGACAAGCCTCTTTAGCAGTCCAATTATTCGTGGTCTCACGCGTAATCAGTCAATTAACCTAACCTAACCTAAACAGTGGGGGTGCAGAAGTCTAAATAAAACCAAAATTCCTGAAGCCTTAAAAGATATTTGGTGAAAGGTACCACAATTTCTTTCAAACCAATTCATTTTATTAGTCATGAGGCCCAGGGTTGGTATTGGAAGCTTTAATTTAAAGATATATAGCATAGACAAGAATTTTTTGGAGGATAAATATGAGTTAATTCACTTCTAATTTTTTTTCAAGTTATAATCGAGGAATCTTCGAGTCGATAGTGTGGTATTCTCATAGGAAAGGCGCCAGTTGGGTCCACTAAATTTCCAATGCCCGTTTGCTTCATAGCTCCCCCATTCGACCACGCATTGACGTTCGACTTGTCGTCTACACAAATGTAAACGGATCTTTGACTCACTCTGTATATATCAACCCTTAACTCATCAGAAACTGGTCTTTGGACTACAGATGAGCTGCGAATTCAAATAATATGTACTTTTTGCCAGGAAATAACAGCCATCAACCGTTGATATCTTCAATCAGGGATGTTCTATACCATCTACTTGTAAGAAAAAAGGATTGAAAACTATGTATTTATTCGCAGCGAACCTGAACGTCGATCCAAATGTAAGAAAAGATTAAGACTTGTACCTCCATGTCTTAGATTAGAGTGTCCGCAGTCAGCCTGAGGTCCGGTGACATATACGTAGAAGGAATGTATACAGTCGGGTCTGTGTAACCGGAACGGATACGGATTTCTATCCAACCAAGGACTATCAACTCGGCAGCCTTTCTCAGAATTAAGTACAGAGTATTTTTTTTCATCTACGAGACCAACTACAACAATGATGACAATCTAAAAATCTATTTCTTTCATTCAGACTTTTTAAATTGATTAGAAAGTGTTGCTAGGTGGAAAGAAATTGACAAGATTTGATGAGTTCGGGCATTAAGTTATGGAAAGGAAAGCTTATGCGAAAAAATAAACATTTGCGGGGACTATTACGACAAGCTTTACTTGGATGTGCTAAGTGGTCCGCAGCACTCGAAGGAAAAATTCAATTTAAATTGGTGAGGCAATAAATTATTATAAATAAAATAAAAGAAAACTCAATTATTTAATTAAAATCATAAATTTTTTTCGTTTGAATATTTTTCATTCATTGTTAGTGCACCGTTACCTGTCACAAGGTTCAGATTTCATATTAATTACACTCACCGATCAAGCGCAAAGGTGATTGCACCCAAAGACAAAAAAACAAAAGAAATAACACTGGCCAAGCATCCGCACAACTTTTCCTTTCATTTAACCAATTGGACGCCTGTGGCGTGACACACACACAAATACATACATACATAGTTGTGATTACAAGATCGGCAGCCGAAACATGCCACTGACCATGGACAACAAGTGAGTGAAATAGTGTTGTTAGTTGACGCAAATGCGAGTGTTGTTGTTGTCACCCGTGCGCAATTGTTTTTGTGGCTGCTTGCTCCCTTTTACTTGCCACAAACGGGCAGCTGTCGAGGCACCGACAAGGTTCCACAGCGACAATGGCTTCATCTCAGTGGAACAAAGCGTAACCATACACACACACACACACTCATACATGCCTGTAAATTGAATAAGCAATTGCGGCGAATGTGCCGTTGGACAAATTATTTACTGCTGCGGCAGCGACATGCAACATGCAACTGGCAGTTATGCCACAATGCGGGACGTTTGATGATGTTGCAGCACAAACGTGCAACATTGTTAGGCCTTTCTGTTAGTATTTACACATGCAGGTGCTTGTTTGCGTGTATTTGTAGGAGAATGCCGCGCACAATTGGTCTCCTTATGCTGCGTTTATGCGGACAAGCTAATAGCTGCGCCGAGTGCCAGCGGTCGGTGGTGGACAATATGATGCTTTGGTGCAATAAAAGTATGCTGTTGTTGTTGTTTTTGTTTTTCTTTGACAAACATTTGCGCCGAATTGGATTTCAAGTGCAAACAACTAACTTTGTAGCTGTCGGGCGTGCTCGAATGTGCGCATGCGCGAAAGGTTTATTTGAGAAAATTGGAAAAAATAAAGTAAAAATGCGAAAATAAACAAATGATATATACAGGAACATATATGCATATGTAAGTGTGTCACAAGTCGTATGCTTGTTCCCGTTGGGCTGCGTTTTGGTGAAAGTTTTCGGCGAGACATGAAAACGCCTCTCCAATTTACTTTAAAAATAATATTAAATAAACCTCTTTTATGAACTGTGAAGGTGTGTACTTGCTTACACACATATGTACATACTTACATGTATGTTTAGTTATAATCATACGCATATACTAATATAAGTACTAATACACCTAATAGACGTCTCTTGAGACCTTTTTAATGTCACTTAGGCATGACTCTGCCTCAAATTGTAGTTACTTAATTTACATGTGGCAATACTGACGGAAGTCATCACACTTTTGTTCACTTTCATAGAAAACTGGTAGTTACAACTATGTATAAATATGTATTTGCAAAACAAAGGTTTCCAAAAATATTTTTTAATGCGTGAAGCCTTATCCCGAGAGAGCCTCCAAACACTGGTTTCTGGGTATGAGGAAGCCTTTTCCGCTTAAAATGATCTCCAAACCAAAATTCAAAAAAATAATTATTATAGTATATGTACTAGATGAATATAAGACAACATATTTAAAAAGGTCGTGGGAAAAATTTAGGTCGAAGAATATATAATATAGCCTCACAGACTCTGAAAACAACTTTTCAAGAAAAAGGTGTTTAAAAGTCCAACAAACAAACTCATATCTCCGAAACTAATTTCCGGATAAATTTTCAACTTTCCGAGGATGTTTTTTCAATAATATGTTTATATATTTGAAATTCATTACTGGATATAACCCATTAAATAAACAAATACTTTACTACCACAGGACACGTGACCCGAAAGACATATCAGCCGAAGATATTCCTGAGCACTATAAATTTAACTTGGATATTGTTCGAAAAAAAAAACCTTAATAAATTTAGTCCCAAGTCATGTACAAAAATAGGGTGGGCAAAAAATAGTGAGACTTTTTAATTAAAAATTCTAGCGGAAACTCTTTGGTCAAAATATTTTTTTTTTAAGTTGGTATGAGTGGCAGTAACTTTGGACTTTCTGAAGTACATAAAGTTCATTCGGCGATTTTTACGATGAGTGAAATTACTCATCAAAGAAGTTTCATCCAATTTCATGTGCGAAATCAAATTTCTGGTGCCGAAACGTTCGGAATGTTGGAAAAGATCTTCGGTGGTAATTAATTGTTGCAAGCAAGTGGTTTTGATTGATGCAAACTATTTAAAGAGGATCGAGAACGCGTTGACGATGAACCACGGAATTGGTGCTAATCAATTGACGATAAGAAGACAGAGAACTTGGTGGCATCGTTGAAATATCGGAAAGATCAGTGGAAACCACTTTGAAAGATAATTTAGGCCTAAAGAAAGTGAAAGGACGATAGGTTTCAAAATCCCTAAATTTTTTCGAAAAACAGCGTCGCGTTAACGTCTGCGAAACAATGCTTTTCGACTACCTCGATGTCATGGAACGTATTATTACTGGCGATTAGTCCTAAATCTATGCTTACGACCCGAAAACAGACGATCAATTGGCCGAATATTGTGGCAAAAGAGAGCCGAAGTCGAAAAACAAGGTAAAAGAAGATCAAAAATTAATGTTATGATAACGAATTTCTTCGATAATCGAGGTGTGGTGGCCGAATTACTTCCAATGGGCCAAACTGGCAAAAAATAATACTATTTCAGTGTTACGTCTCGTTTGCGCGAAGATACCAGAAATATGGACCGACAACTCTTAGGTTTTGTCTCACTATAAGCACCGTCGCATACTGCATTGATTCTTCGTGAGTTTTCCGCCAAATTTACAACCAATATCGAGCCACAGCCACCGTATTCGCTCCGGTGACTTCTGACTATTCAGCATACTCAAACGACCGCTCCCGGGAAACCGTTTTGAGACAATTGAAGACATTTAACGTGGATCGCTATGCGCATTGAAGGCTATTCCAGAAATTGCCTTTAGCAACTGTTTTGAGGACTGGAAAAAGCGTTTACCACGAAGTAAATGAATCCTGAAATTTGGCAGTTACTTTATTTTGGCATTCCGTATATTTTGATATCAGCTGTTCAAAGTTAGCTACCAACTTAAGTGAAAAATTGGAGAAAATGAGAGAGTCTCACATCAAGACATACTTGCCATCATAATTGTTAGAATTCTGTAGAATGATTTTAACTATACGAAGCCATGTTGGAGGACATAAATAAAAAAGTTACTTAATCTTGAACCTTTTTTTGGAAATTCTTAATAATTTTGGTGGTTTAAATGGAGTTTTAATTTGTATGTAGGCGATTTATAAAATCCATGACTTTTGCCAAAAATCGTTTTTTTATTATGCAAGGGTTTTATTGCCTTCAAGGGTGATACACTGATTATAACGACCTTCCAACTTATACTTATACTTTGCTTAAAAATTGACCCAAGTTTTTTTTATTCGGGAAAATTTTTCCCCAACGATCATTCGTTTCAGATCTGACAACAGGAAATATTCGCTGGGGCCAGATCTAAAGAATACGGAGAATGCGTAAACAATTCGAATTCCAATTCATGCCTTTTGAAGCTTAGGCCAAATTAAAGTCATATGATTTTAATTCTAGTAGCTTCACCTACATATGTCCGAAAAGTTTTCAATTGAATTCTTAAATTCCCAAATGAGACGAACATAAAAGGAATTTATAGACAAGTGCAAGGGTATCATACAAATAATGAAGATGGGGATGTCAAAACATAAGGATGGCAGCATGGATGCCAAGAATGAACCGGCATAGCTAAACGAACTCTTTATACGGGACATTTACGCTGGCTGACCACGACCCTTGAGCTAATAAACTCAAAGCGAACAATGAATATTTGTTCACTTATATTATATTGAAAATAGGGAATTCTAATTCGTTTATTAATTAATTTTGAGTTCAGTATAGTGCTAGTTAAGTTTTAAATTATAAATTAACCTGACATTCACGTTTCTGGTGAACTACAAGTAAAAGGGGAAAGCTTCAATTCATTCCATGCCGTGTCTAAAATTAGCCCAGAATTCTAATGTTCTTATAAAATAATAAATGATCCAATGCGAAAATATACATGTGTGTATATATAGCTTGCCCATAAGTATACATATATAAGTATATAGATATATCATAAGCAGCTGTTCATAAATGCAAAATTTGTTTATGAATTTTAAGCCAAAAATCGCTTAAAAACACAAACAAATCTTTATATACATTCTCAACGGAAAACAGAAGACGCCGCCGTCCGCTGAGAAAAACCACGCAGGCAACTGACAGATATAAACACTATATACAGTGCCTTCCCAAACACATGACGTTGGTGACAAATGAAAATAAATGATCTCCCATCGGCAGCCGGCAGGGATACAAGTTCAAATATTAGAGAAATAAATGCAAATTATTTGATGCGAAATTTTCAAAACCAAATCAAGTAGAGGGAATAAAAGAGAGGGAGTACATTGAAGGCACTATAGCGAAACGAGGAAGATTGCCTTGAGGCAACGAAAGCAACCAAGTCGTTAATAAAGCGTAAAATACGAAAATAAACACTGACGACATCAAATGGCAGCAGGGAAACAGAACGGTAAATAGAGGATGTTATAGTATATATGTATATGAAATATTGGAAGAAAAACTAAAACAAAAAATTGAAAAATCAGCTTTGGAAAATCAAAGCGCAGCACAGCGATGTGCTAACATATGTGCGAAAAATGGAGGTTAACGATAGAGTAGAGCACAAACATTGATGAGTACACAAATTGGAAAACGCTATGTCGCGGGAAAAAATATCGAAAACACCGTTAGATATATGAAAACAGTGGAACTTCGTAACTTAGTTTTCATAACCCACAAAAGTACGCATATTTCAACGTCAGCGCAAAACAAAGGCAAACTAGGTCAGGTGGGCAACTGGCAATTTTCATGCTATGCCATGCCATGCCGTGCCACATAGCAAGCAATAACATTGAAATTAAAACTGATATATTTGGGTTATATCGCTCCACAGCGAATCGGTTGGGCGAGCAATGAGCAAATAAACAAATAATGGGCAATAACTAAAACGAAAACTGAAAATGAAACGTTGTGCAGGTGATAAAAAAATGTTTGGCTTTTTGGCAACGAGTCTATGCAGATTTTACTTAAGGTATTTTTTACGAATATTTATGTTCCGTTTATGTCTGGCAAAAAACTTAAGTTTGACTAAAAAGCATATTTACATACATACATATATGCATTATTACAGTAGTGTGAAAAATATTAGTATTGTTGAAATTTAGTGCTTTAAAGATGAACTATGATGACTTAAGTTTGCTGCTGAAAATAAGCACTAAAAATAATAAATAATAATATATAATATAACATAATATAATAAATTTTGATACACAGAAGCTTCATCTTCAATGTCTAGAGCACTAAACGGCAATCCCACGAATTCAAAAAAATTCAATTTTTACCATCCATTTTTTTATGATGTTTTTATTGATATCTTAAGAATACAAAAAAAAAAAATTTTCAAAAAAATATTAAAAATTAAAATAATTAGAGGGGGGAGAGAGACAGAGGTAAAAAAATGGCGCATCCTGGTGACATTGATCTTGGCTCTCCTGGTGGTCTGAAAAAAAAAATCAAAAGAAATTCTTAATCAGTGAGGATGCTGTTATAGTCCGGGAACACGAAAAAAAAAAATTTTTGAAAAATGGCGACTGCCTGAAAATAAAAATCATTTTTTACGCTTTTTTTGAAATTCCTGAATTTTTTTTTAAATATTAAAAACAAAAATTTTGACACGATGCTGGTAGGAACGATAAAGGATTATATAAAGAAGGTTCACACAAAATTTCAAGTAAATCGGTTGTATAGAACTTGGGATAATGTTTCGAGAAAAACGCGTTTAAAGTTTAGGAGACAATTCTAGTGAACACGGACGCCACCTCACAAAATCGGCTGTATCTCCGAAAATAAGTCGAATTTTGAAAAATCCTTCCAAGGTCATATTTTTGAAAGTCTAAACTTTAAATATACGAAAAAAATCGAATTTTTCAAAATTCTAGAGTAGAATAGCCCCTTAACCCAAACATCTTGAAATTTAAATATTTATTCCAAGATGTTAAGATCAAAATTAGAAACCCTAGCCGCTTCATCCAATATTAACTCAGAAGTTAAATGGCGAGACTCATGCTCCCGAAACAACACAGTCCCAGACCACCGAGATCACTCACAGCAGAGTTTGAAGCTATTTGAGCGCAGTTCGAAAGAGTTTTGGAGTCGTTTCGGGACTGTCGAAAAAACTCGGTACACTGGTACACACTAGAGACCAAGAAATAGTCTAAACAATGGTATTCACCCGGCGAATTTGTTGCAAAGTAGACGAAGACTGTACAAATGGACGGAAAAGTGAGATACACAGTTGCTTGGCAGTCACAAGATGTGATGATAACTGCAGAAAGGCACATGACTCTACTATACCGAATTATTGTGCCGACTTGATGCCAAATTACAGAAAAAAATGTCCATTTTGAGGACGAAAAAAGTTTATCATGACAACGCAGAGGCTCACAACCTCTGGAAAACCGGACCTCTAGAAAACATATTTTTCAGACGAGTCAAAGAAGGTCACTCGATATTGTACTGGGTATAATGAGCTAAAAGAGACTAAATTCAGAAATTAAACGTAATTTTTTTTAGTAGTCTAGGTTAAGATAGGTAAGGTTAAAGGGACAATTCTTTTACATCTGCCGACTAGGGTCTCATTTGGACAGTTCGAAGTCCCATATCATCATAAAGACCCTCAAAAATCGGCAAAGATTTTTGAAACTATCACAAATTTGTTGAGGCGACTATGACTACCTAGACGTTTCAACCTCATACGACAAGGTTTTTAGCTTTAACAAAATCTATGAAATCTTTAGGGATCTCGGAGCCGCATAAGAGCCGGTCGTCGAGCAATGTCTGCTAAGCTTACGCGAGGCCCATATCCAACCCGTTCCCACTCTGGTTGCTTCTTCCTGCTAGGTTGCTCCATCATGCTAGCTCATTGGCTTTGTAATTTCCAGCAATTCTGCCTTGGCCAACGCACCTGAACGAGCCTGGTAATTTAGAACCTTGAAGCTACTGCTCATGACGACAGATACTCCTTGACTAACTTTATGCACAGTGCTGTTGAACTGAATGCTCACCTTCCTGAAAAAGGTTGGCCTTCATAGCAGTACGTCTATTGCTATCTTAATGGTTCAAGTCCACACAGTTTTCTTTCTAAGAAATTTAAGTCTGGTCAACAATGTGTCATGTGATTTTTTGGCTTGTTTTAGATTCGATATTCATCCGAGGAGTGTGCTCTTGGGATATTCCATTGGACAAATGTAAAACTACGAAGAAATAATGAGATGAGATAAACTCCGAGGTTCTCTGACGTAAAGAAAGGATATAAGAATCTTGTAGAACCGAGAAAAGAGTTAGCGCTTGCTTGTTACCATAACTGCCATTATCCTAAATTATAAACCATTAGAGAATATATACTATACTATACAGACATATATCAACAGCAATGTCTTTAAAAAGTTTTACAGTTTTATCGATTAACTAACATTTACCTCTCCATTATCTAATTACATTCTTTATCTTTCGTCTCTTTACTAACCATTTACTTCGTCTTTGCTTCGCCGTTCACTTTATTAAATCAATGCTCTTAATTGCCTATAAAATGTGTTGGAAACCAAAGTAATTTCCAGCGCCGGCCGATTACATTAGCTGCGTGCCAATGTTGTCACAGTAATCCAACAACACCAACAACATTCTGAAGTTGTAACGATTACTTAATGCGTGCGTAACGGTGGTTTCATTTTACCTCCGACAATTTGCAATTGGGTTGTTGGTATTTACAACTTATCAGCCACGAACAGCTGCTGGCTGGGGCATTTAGAGCGGCTGTGCGATGAGGAGAGGCAGATCAGGTGATTTCGACGGAGTTAACAAGTGACTAAAGCATTAGTTGTCGTTGATGACGGAATTTATTGATTGACTTTAAATGAAAGATGGATGAAATATGCTTAACGAGTAAAGATAACAACGCTCGTTTAGTGGTAATTAGGTAAAGTGCTTGTCTTGATTGGAATATAGTTAGTAAATGATGCAAAAATTACAGGAAAATGCGAATCGCCATTGTCTTATTATATTAATGCAATAATTATAGTTCCGACAAATAATCAGTGCCTTGAGGGAGAAGGGACGTATGCAAAATTTCAAATCGGTATCTCAACAACTGACAGACAACAGGCGAATAAACCTAAATCGACTCAGTCCGTCAGCCGACCATTTCCATACATAATTTAAAGGGTCTCCGTTGTTTCCTTTTAGGTACTACAAAGCAATATGTTCATGCACGTGAAAACGCTTCCATTAAACATCGCAACCGACCCGTCAAAATTGTTGGCATATTTCCGTATCGAACATGACATGAGAAATATTTAAGGTTGACGTGACATTTTCTGAGGTTGCCTAACCTGTGTAAAGCACACTTCTGCGCTACGGACCATTTACATAGTTTTCGGCGCCAAGGCATGTGTGTGTTCACAGATTTAGTTGATTGACAGCAACATCATCTTGGCAAAGAGCAGGCCACGCTATTTTCCGATACTCAAAATACAAAATGGGCATTAAATTGCATGCGGTCTAAGAGTGTGCGGCATTTTGTTGCTTTGAATAAGGAAGTACTGAAAATATTGTTTTGCCAGACGGCTTTGCTTTGCATGATGGATCAGCTGTTGGATTAAAGAGTATTTGTAGATCGGAAAAGAAAGAATAAGTGTTTGAGGTTTTTGTGAAATTCGGCGAAAATATATAATTTGTTGAAAGAAATTGGCAAATTAGGGTATTTTTTAGTCTAAGAGAAACGTTTTAGCAATGAACAATATAAATTTGGATTTTAAAAATTCATCATAAAAAACAATGACTTCGATGAGGTCTTAAAAGAAAAAAAAAACAAGAAAAAAAATATAAAATAAAAATTAGGAAACAAGAATATTTCCAAAAAATTAAAAAAAAATAAATAAATAAATTAAAAAAAAAAAATTAATTAATTAAAAAAAAAAATAAATAAATTAAAACAAAAAATAAATAAATAAAAAAAAATAAACATACATACATACATAATAATAAAACTTACACAAACCAAGAAAAATTTAAGCAAATCCAAAAAAAAAACTAAAAACAATTTCGAATAATTTAATATAAATTGAATAAAAAACTAGGAAAAAATTTCAGAAATGTTAAAAAAATTCTAAGAAATTTAAAAAAAAAAATATAAAAAAAATAAAAAAAAAATAAAAAAAAAGTTAGAAAAAAATACAAAAGTTAGAAAAATATAGAAAAAATTTAAGAATACAAAAACTAAAACACTATTTTTTTAATTTTCAAATTTCGAAAATAGTGAAATAAACATAAAAAGACTGAAAGATTATACAAAAAAAAAAAAAACATATAAAAAATTCAAAAAATACTAGTTGTTTGTATAAAACAAAATTAAAAAATATAACAAGTTTAAAAAAAGAATAAAAAATATATATGTATGTACATACATATGTATGTATCCATGTACATGAAATTTGAAAATTAAATATTTTGGAATAATTTAAGCAAAAAAAATGTAACAATTACAAAAAAAAAACTATTTTTTTTTATTTTAAAATTAAGCAAAAATAAAAAGTAAAAAAATTAAAAAAAAATAATAATAAAAGAAAATAAAAAAAATAATAAAAAAATAAAAAATAATAAAAAAATAAAAAATAATAAAAAAATAAAAAAAAATCAATCAAAAAAAATAATAAATTTAGAAAAATAAAAAGTTTAAGGAATAAACAAAAAGATTAAGAACAAATTTTGAATTAAAAATTAATTTGGAATAATTTAAACATAAAAAAATTTAGGAACACAATAATTAAAAAACTTTTTTTTACAATTTTTTTTAATTTTAAAATTATGAAAATATTAAAAAATATATATCAAAATTTAAAAAAAAAAAAAAAATAGTGTAACAAATTTTAAGTATTTACAAATAAATTCAAAATAGATTTTTAATCGAATATCAATTTGGAATATTTTTTCTTTTTATTGTAAAAGATCACCACTGCATACGCAAATAGCGCCAGGAGGTGATATCAACAATTATTCTAATTGGTTACCAATTTCCAATAAGAAGTATGTACAATTTCCTACAAGGTATGTGCGCGCTATTACACTAATTCTAATAGCAGTGGCACAAAGGCACACAACAACAATGTAAAGGTGGAAAAAACGACGATATTTAACATTGACAAAACAAAATTGTCAGCTGACCCTTAAAAAAGCAATATTTGACATTTGCGCTAGAAAGCAAATTTCGAATGCGAACAACAATGAGGGGCACACAAGCGAATGCAAACAAACTGCAGAGAATCTAAGGTGGATTTGAGAGCAAGAAGAACATACTGGGTGCCGCTATGATGCCTATGTACTTAAATATATAACAAAAAGTATATAATATGCCTGAAGAAATTTGATATGCCATGAAACAGCACAACAACAATGGTTAGCCAAAAGCCCCGCATGCGGACCATTTAATACAATTTTAGCTTAACAAAACTGTTGCTGGAAGGCTTGCAAGTGCTTGCAAGTGCGTGCAACAACAATGCAGAACAAAATATTTATGAATATCTAACGGAACGCAAAGAAAAACAAATGTTTATAGCAAAATGCCCAGTAAATCACACACAAAACAACACTTTGCATAAAATTCCACTTTCAACAACATGTGGCAACAATTTTTACATTTTACAAACATTTCGATATTTTTTTTGCTTTTTATGTGTTGGCGCTAAAAAGTGCAACGACGACTTCTGCAGACTTTCGACTCCAAAATCATAAACACACGCGCATGTAAGCGCCTAACAGCTGTGCGGGGGAGAGGAAGAGGTTAATTTATTCAACAGCGATGAACAGCAGTGATGCATTCGGGCAACTAACGCGTCATTAAGAGCGCCAAAGCAATTGATGCAGTCAGCATGGGTTGCATCAGCGGTAGCAATGGGTTTGCGAAAACAGTGGCTGCGATTGAACTCATCAATGATGTGTTTAGGTATGTGTGTTACGGCAATAGCAGAAGTGGGGCTGATGCATTTACGATAATATTGTGCGCAATCGGTGACCCACAACGGATGGGAGCAACAGCACAACACCGCATTTGATGAGGGAAATGACGAAATTCGAATACACACACACACACCTTCAAGCTCAAGTGTTTGAATAATCATGCAGCTTCTACAGTTTAGGGTTTATTATGTGCAGCTTGGTTGGTTGGCTTGCTGACCGGGTCTCAACTCTTCGCACTATTATCACATTTTGATGCACTTTTCGTGGGATCCACTATAACATATATTGTTTGAAATTGATGCTCAACAATATCAACGCTGGGGCCTTCAATGATGTGAAGATTTGTCCGGCTAACAATCGGGGATAAGCCAAGATATCGAGGACTAAGTTTAGATAAGAAGCTTCCGTGAAAACCAAACTTAGGCGCTAGGAGCAACAAAACACTTGCAAAAAAATGGCGGGGTCCAAATGGGAATTGACGCCTAGGGTAGCTTATTGATTCTACACAGCAGTTTACTTACCGTATATTGATATGGTGACCAATAATGGCAAAGAAATATGCGGTAGGGCGTATGAAAAGAATACCAACAAAGGGTACCTAGTATATGCAACAGAGGAGCTCTTTGAACAATGCCAAGTCAGACGTTAAACCTCATCTGGCGTTTACTGTCAACAGACTTGTTCCGTAAAGAACTGGCAGAGAAGTCAGGTCTTCCCATTAGTCGTCAGTAATAAAGCACATTCTGGGATACTTGGTGTGTTTCCGTTACACGGATTTTCGTAATTTCATATATGTAGTTGAAGTTAAATTGGAATCCCAATATTGCGTTCCCTTCCAGAAAAGAGTAGGAAAGGGGCTATGTAGACAGAGACAGGTATGTGAATGCAAGGCTCTGTGCAGAAAAAAATGGGAACCTAAAGACCCAGGTGCGTTGTCAGACAGCCATTCTACCTGCCTACCTACATTCGGTCTGCTACATGTGACGAAAAATAGGCCATTTACGACAGTATGAAGCGAAAACGGTCGTTGTCGAATTGGACTGAGTCAGCGCAAACGGTGCGAAGCCAGGATGGACGGTCTGGAAAGTATGTATTTGATAGGATCATCTAAAATGAGCTACTTTTCAAAGTCAAACTTTTAATTCGGACCTGTACTGTCAACAATTGAACCGTCAGCTTTAACCAACAGGAAACGAATTGTAAGACTCGCCAAAAGATCCGAGACTTTATTTGGGAAGTTCTTATACAAACACCTTTTATTTCGCACCACGGCCACCACATAGTTCGGCTCTGGCACCATATGATTACTATCTGATCAAATTTGACCGAGACTGAAAAACAAATTTAACATTATCGCCTTCAAAATAGAATCTCAACGTCATATACATATATTAAAAATGACAGCTTCGTGGTCAAGCATCTTTTTTGCGACTTCAACTCGACGTAGTTTCTGCAAAAGGTTTAGGTCTTTTGGAACAAGTCTATCATTGACACACTTCATACTCCAAACATTAATTAAAATGTGAAGAGTCGATCTATAAGAGATTTTGAGATCCACTGCTATCTCTGTGATGCCAACACGACGATTTTCAAGCACTTTAATTTTTTCGATGTTCGCTTTATTAGCAGAGATTGATGACCGACTCGCATAAAGCAAGTTTTCGATGACTGGGCGGGCTTCACTGAATGCTTTGTGCCAATGAAACGCTCGTGTTCATGATAAAGTTAAATCCCCAAACTATTCTGCAACATTTAACACCATGGAATATGTTTAATTCATAATTTGATTCAATATAGATATTGACTACATTCAATAAAAGTATGTACATACATTGTAGCTTGCTCCCTGTTGGTCTAATCTAGTCATTCATTAATCGACATGTACACACATACATAAAAATTACCACAACGCCTCCTCCTTTGAATTCCACACAGCCTATTTATGAATTGTTTACAAACGAAAACAACAACATAATAAATTATTCATACGTGATGGCGGGAGAAGTTAAAAGGGGTATTTGTTTTTAGGCCTCTTTTGAGAACATGCATTACTCAAACGACTTCCTTACAAAAATATACGTGGGTAAGAGTGGAAGATATGGAAACGATTTTTGGAAGAAAACCTGTCTAAAAGTAAGTTGGTATATTTTATAATGACAGATTTCTAAATAAAATTATATTAAACTATCTCCAATCAAAACTGGTGCCAGGAACCTAAATTTTCACGAAAATGTTTTTTTCTATATTTTTTTAAAAAATAAATAAAAATTATTTGTATACAAAATTTTTAATTTATTTGATTTTTCAAAGTTTTCAATATAAATTCAAAAAATGCGTAAGGGGATATTTTTAACAGAGCTTTTAACGAAACTAACATAAGTAAAACTTTATAAAAATTTGCATTTTATATGAAAAATTGCAAACGACAAATTTTTTGGTTAAATTGTTGTTGAAATGGACAATTTTAGTATTGGTAGTTGACATTTTCTCAAGATTTAATTAAAATATATTCTTTTGATAATAATGAGTTTTCAAAAAATAGAAATTTGAATTAATTTACATTAAAAAAATTTAAAATAAAATTTTATATTAAAAATATTTCAAAATAAAAAAAAAAATTTTCTATTAAAAATATTTGAAATACATAATTAAGAAATATAGTTTTCTACAACTTTTTCCTGCATTATTTTTCAGAAAAAATTAAAAAAAATTTAGGTTATACAAATTTAATTCATGCACATATTGTTCGTAAAACAGAAATAGGTTAAAAAATTAATTAAGAAATAATAATTATAATAAATTAATTAATTTAAATAAATAAAGTTAAAAATAAAGTAAAAAAATAAATAAAATAAAAACAATAATTGTTAAAAAATTAAAAAAAAAAATATTTAAATAATAATTATTAAAAGAAATATTAAAAAAATAAAATAAAATATAAAAAAAAATTAAAAAAAAAAAATACAATTGATTAAATTCCAAAATAATTTATAAAAATTTATTTTAGAATTAATTTTAAAATTAATTTCAAAATAATTTATAAAAATGAATTTTAAGATTTATAATTGTAAAAAAAAAATTAAGAAAATAAAAATAACTAGAAATAATAATAAGAACAAAAAATAATTCATTTAAAAAAAATTCAAATTAAAAATAAAATTCAAAAAATAATTTAAAAAAAAATATATATAAATAATAATTGTAAAAAAAATTAAGGAAAATAAAAATAAGTAACAATTTAAAAATAAATTAAAAAAAAATAAAAAACAAATATTTTCAAATGACTTCAAAAAAATTAATAGCGGTAAAAAGACTTAAAGAAAATAAAAATTATAATAAAATAAATTTATAAAAAAAAATAAAAATAAAAATTAAAAGAAAAATAAAAATTAAAAAAAAAATAAATAAAAACTAAAAAAAAAAATAAATTAAAAACTAAATTTAAAAAATTGTGAAAGAAGTAATATCTGTAAAAAAATAATAATAATAATTGCACAAAAAAATTAATAATAATAATAAATTTAATTTTTAATTTTTTTGTTGAATATTGTTTTTGTTTTTTTTTTTAAATAAAATTTTAACTAAAAATTTCTTGTCTTCTATATAAATAAAGTTGCTGAACTTTGCTTATGACAAAAAGAACTCAGTTCCTTATAATTTGAAGAAACCGAGATGTAAAAAACTACGTAGATTTGCTTAGAAAAATAGTGTCTAGTGGGTTAAGAAACACGCATATGTAGGTATGTAAATATAAAAAAAAAACATATATTTCCTGGCATAGAGATATAGAAAAATACTGCTCCAGCGCAAAGACATAAATACTATTGTTGAAAATAAAACAGAAAAAATATGTTTATTTTTCTAAATTCTAAATGTTACGCTATATAACATATGTATACACAACTTTGGTATATATATATATATATACATATGTACATATACATATATATTTACTGCTGTACTCACACAATATTAGCGTACTGATGTGCCAACGAAACTCATCGAAAATAGGCGCCACACAGCTGACGTAAATCCAACCCAAAGTCGTTTAGAAAAAAGAAACGCAAATTCTTAATCTTCTCGACAGGGACAAAAGATTTGCAAAGAAAAACACGTTTCGTTTTAGAATTTACTGTAGAAAACTTTGTATGAAATTTGTTGCACTTCACTCTTTTTTAATTGCTTTTAATGCGGTTTTCGCTTAGCACACTTCACGTTATTTCCGGTGTATGACAACTGGCTGCCAAGCACTTTTAATTTTCACAGTGGTATTTTTACACAATTTTCCGATTTTTCTTTTTTTTTGTGGGCAACACGCGACGACAGTAATAGTGACTTGGCGGCGCTTTGTGGCCTGTTGTCACAGTAACCGAAACGACCGAATGGATCAACAAAAACGTTCGCGTTTATATTGTATTTATTTTGTTACGACTTTTTTCTAGTGAAGCTAGTAAGAAAGAGTTGTAGAATTGTGTGTTGCGACTTTGCAGTTGCAGCAATGGCTTATTGATTATTTTTACGACCGTTACAAGTTAACGTACCGAGCGTAAGGCTAGACTCGTGGCACACACGGCATAAGTCAATGATTTCCACGCAGTTGCGGCTGCATGCCAATGCAATGTATGTGTGCTGAGTAAATATTGCAAGTAATACAATGTTGTTGTTGTTATTTTGGCTTTGGCTTGTCAACAATCCAATTAGTGGGCAGCAAAGATACCAACAAGCAGCGCTGCAAATCAGCGTGGTTTTGCGTTACCCGCACACGAGTCTTTGTCACACTTACTGCATACACAGAAACATATGTACATACATATATGCGGAAAATAAAGCACAGGGAAATTCAAGATATATTTTTAGTAATTTTCATTGAATGCCATATAATTGCAATAATTTATTTGCGCAATGTTAGCCAAAAATCGCACTTAAACTGCATTAAACGGAAAGGTGACGCACAGCGGCCCCCGCATTACTCATACGCCGGGTGGGCCAAGGCGATTTTCTTGGCTTTCGTAAATACACTTTCACATTCAAATGCGCACAGGTGTTTTAAGCGACTTTTTCACTATTTTTCGGCAATTATAGATTAGTTAGAAGAATTTTCTTTCACAAAAATAAACCGTTATTTTTGCGCAACGTAGCAAACGGCGGCAAAGGTTACTCATACGCAAACGTGAGTAAGAATTAGATGCGTCAACAGTAAATATTGCCGGTTAACGGTAAATATTATTCACTTTAAAAGTAAATATTAGCCACGTTAACAGTAATTATTAACCACAGTAAATATATGTATGTATTTATTTATTTATATATATTGAATAACGAAAACCGCACGAGAAAATATTTCAAAATTTTAATAAAGAAGTAGCAACGGAAAAAATTCTTTAGAACGAACGTTTCAAAAATTGTACACCTTTGGAACACGCACAACGCCAAACTGATTTGAGAAATGCATAAGAAATGTGAAGCAACCAACCACCGCAGCGTCTGGCGATTGCGGCACTGTTAAATTTTATTTTGCTGTATTTTTTATTCTTAGTTGAGTATATGTATGCATGTGTGTGTGTGTCTGCCATGAAATTTGTCCGTTCGCTCATCGCCCAGCGTTCAAAACAAAATAAGCCGCCAGTGGAAAGCCTTTGCGGGGGCAGACAGACACACTGAATACACATATTTTACAGCCAAATAGCTAAATAAGTATATAAATATACTATATATATTTTCTTATATACTTAGCGTTGTAAATAAATGCCTATTTATATGTATGTGCAACGTACTTTCTGCTATTTTTTTCTATTTTTCTAAGATTTGTCGTTCACATATTCTTAAATATATACATATGTATGTAGAAGTATGTAATTTATAGACGCTGGCCGTTGCCGGCAAAAATAGATATCGTGAAATTTTTAAATTTAAAGTGGCAGCACCTCACCCAACGCGCTCATCATTCCAAATCAATTTGCTATAGAACAGTAGCGCGATTTTATGTACTTAATTACTTATAGTATACAAAAACGTGAGTGTTGATATACAGTGAAACTTCTCTAACTCGAACTTCCGTAGCTCGAAATATTCTCTATATCGAATTTCCTTAAGAACAAAATAGGTTTTTATAACATCACTATGTAATTTTTTCCCTATAAGTCGAATTTCTGTTACCCGAATATTTCTAAAACACGAACTTAAATGTCACAGAAACTGCGGCGGTAACCAAGCGTAACTCGAATTTTTCGGGGAAACACCTACCGCAATTTCGGGGAATTACCGAGCTGCGAGTCGGCGACAGATAACGAATTGTATTTTAAATTTCTTAGCAAGCGTCGCACGCACTTACGTAAGATTGTATCAGTTGTTGTTAGAACGGTGGTGAAAATTGTCAATTTTTGTAGTGATATTGGACTAAAATGACATCAAAACGAAGTGTAAAGTGTTTAACGCTTAAGGAAAAGTTAAAACTAATTGCCGAGGTAGAAAAGGGCGAAAACAAAAAAAAAACATTGCACAAATATTTGGGATTCCTCCTAAGACGTTATAAACCATTTTGAAAAACAAAAACAAACTTTTAGAATAAAAAGGTGACTATAATTTTAACTCCAAAAAAAAGGATTACAACTTGCGTCAATAATGATGTTGATCAAGCTATGCTTTAGTGGGTTACTACCGTACGTGAGAAAAATCTTCCTCTCTCGGGAACCTTAATCAGAGAAAAAGCTAAAGAATTTGCGGTTGCTTTGGGTCGCGAAAATTTTTCTGCTAGTGTAGGGTGGTTAGATAAATTTGAAAAAGAGGCATAATATCGCACAAATGTCGATTTGTGGAGAAAGTGCTTCACCCGATTTACGGTCTAGTGAAGATTGGAAAAAAAACGTTTTGCCTGATTTAATCAGACAATACCACGAAAACGATATTTTTAATGCAGATGAAACGGGCATGTTTTTAAATGTTTGCCCAAAAAAACATTAGCCTTTAAAGGTCAAAAATGCTTTGGTGGCAAAAACAATAAGGAGAGAACTACCGTTATGGTTGCAAGCAATATGAGTGCTTCAGAAAAGTTGAAATTGCTAGTTATCGGCAAGTCAAAAAACCCACGTTGTTTTAAGGGTATAAAATCACTTGATGTGGACTATGAGTACAACAAAAAAGCGTGGATGACAAGTGAAATTTATGATAAGTGGCTCAAAAATCTAGATAAAGTCTTTGTTGCCCAAAATAGGAAAATACAATTGTCCCGCACTTCCTAAAAATGTACAAGCAAATTTAAAAAACATTAAACTGCAATATTTTCCTCCTAATTTGACGACTGTTCTACAACCAATGGACCAACGGATTATTCAAAATCTCAAGCAACATTATAGAAAACGAATTGTGATGAAAGTTTTGGTCCATATGGAAGAACCAACTCCTACGACTGTGTCGTTACTTGATGCAATCAGGGATCTAAACAAAACCTGGAATTTGGGTGTAAAACCACAAACAATCAGCAATTGTTTTAGAAAGGCTGGTTTTGCTAATGGTGAGTTAATGCAGAATGCTACTACGGATGACTGGGATGAAGAAGACGATCTTCCATTGTCTGAATTGAAACAAATTTGGACCACATATCGAACGGCAATGGGAACCGATAATGTGTCTTTTGATGATTACGTCGATATTGACGATGGTGTGCAAACAATGGGATTCTCAACAGACGAAGACATTTTAGATAGCGTCATGGAAAATCTAGTTCCTTCTGGAAAAGTTAAGTCTAAAGTAAAATTTGTAAAATGTAGCATTGTTCAACACAAATAATTTATTGTTTCAGACTTAGAGGAGGAAGTCTCTAGTGAAAGCGAGGTTGAAACAACAACTGAAACTATACCCACATTAAACAAGCGTATTCTGCTATCCAGACCCTAAGAAATTTTACTTCGTCAAAAGAAAATGTTCCCAATGCAGTACATGCGTCAATAAATGTAGTGGAACATTTTATAGAGAAAGAGAAATGGTCCATATTTAAACAAAAAAAAATTACCAATTTTTTCCAATAAGAATTTATATACATTTATTTATATACTACATATGTATTACAAACTGTCTTTTTAAATAAACATGTACATACATGTAGGACTGTGTAAACGGACAGTAAGACTAAAACAGAAATGCAACACTGTGTAGGAACAGATGTGACAGCAGCGGACGGACTGGAATGACAATGGAACAGTAGGTACGAAGATGATTTAAGGACAGACAAACGGACAGACCACGCAAGACCACCGGCAGCCACGGACCACTTAACGCAACTTAACTTAATTTAAATTAGATTTTGTGAATAAATATTATGGAAGTATAAAGAAAAACGGCATTTTAAATAGAACCCTACAAGTGGTGGCAGAAGTGAGATAAGTGCGATTTTAAGTGAAACTTTTTGATAAATCGAAACGCGTTCGTATAAGTGGTCCGTGGTGTGCAAAATTGCGGTACTCAAACCGCATAACGGAGTGGTGCAACGGGAAGCGCTAGCAGCAGTGGCGGTAATAGCACCAGCAGTAGTACAGTAGCAGCAGCATCAGCACCAGTAACAACAGCATCAGCAGTAGCAGCAGCATCAGTAGTAGCATCAGCGTCAGTAATAGCACCAGTTAGTAGTAGCAGCAGTAGCAGTAACAACAGCATCAGCAGTAGCAGCAGCATCACCGTCAGTAACAGCACCAGCAGGAGTAGCAGTAGCAGCAGCATCAGCGCCAGTAACAACAGCATCAGCAGAAGCAGCAGCATCAGCAGAAGCAGCAGCATCAGCGTCAGTAACAGTAACAGCAGCAATAACGGCGGGTATACACAGTGCGTACGGTAAAAGTACGGTTCATCGTTGGAAAAACAGATAAGTCCTTTTGATATACAATTGTACAGTTTAACGTAAAATAAGATATCGAATATTTTGTGAAAATTTTGTGAAATTTATGGCGAATATCGCAACAAACCTTTATGGGTGAAAATACGTTTTTAAAATTCTTACGTGAGATTTATAAGAATATAAGAAAGTTAAATGCGGATATGCGGATATTGTAATAAAATCCGAGTTACAGAAAATATTTTACTTCATTTGTATACGAAAGATTAAAACGAATATTGTAATAAAGTTCGTTTAACAAACAAGTTATTAAAATTGTATACGGAAATTGTAAACGCGGATATTGTGATCAAATTGAATAACATAAAAGTTATCAGAATTGTATGCGGGAAAAAGTGAATACTGTAACGCAAGCTAAAAGGAAATATTATTATTGAAATTAAGCTTTTTTTAGAATATTATCGATTTTTTGTACAACATTGTAAATTATGAACCGCACCGAAATTTTTGAGCTGACTGTTGACGGTTTGAAGGAAAGGTTGGGTGATTTAGGGCTATCGACTGTTGGACGGAAAGCGACACTACAAGACAGACTGATGGAGCATTTCGGCCTGACTGTGAGTGACGGTTCCGAAACTGATGTGGAAGAGGTAGCAAGCCAACGAAGTGTGCGTGAGGTTAGAGTCGAATACCACAACTTTACTCTCCGAGATGTTGAGGACTCAATGACTTCGTTTAAAGGAACAGGTCGTCCAAGTTTCGAACAATGGCTTGAGGATTTTGAGGTAAACGCATCGGCAGTGCATTGGAACGAGCTGCAGAAATTCATCTACGCAAAACAGCTATTGAAGGGTGCGGCAAAGATTTTTATAAGAAGCCAGAGAGGAATAAGCAGCTGGAGTTCATTAAAACTAGCGCTGCGGCAGGAATTTGGTATAGCACTTTCATCGATTGAAGTACACCGTACTTTACGTAGTCGTCGGAAGCGACATGGGGAAGATCTTCGAGAATATCTATACGTCTTAATGGAGTTGGGGAAACCGATAGAGCTAGATGACTCAAGCCTAATAGAATATTTCATCGAAGGCATACCGGATTCAAGATCGAACAAAAGCAACCTATACCAGGCGAAAACTATACAGGATTTGAAGGAGCAGATCAAAGTATACGAGAAGATTCGTCACAGCCAGTCACAACCCGTGAATGGGAACCAGGAGAAGGCATTGTCGTCAAACAAGGATTTCCAGAAAGCAGTTCCATTTAGCAGGAAATGTTTTGTCTGCGGGGATTCATCACATCTCGCTAGAAGTTGTCCACGCAATAAGACATCGTGTTACAATTGCGGTGAAGAGGGTCATCGTGCAGCCAACTGTAAGGCAGGAAGGAAAACTCCTAAACCGGAACGTAGCAGCGTCAATAATATGACGGATGAAGGAGAAATCGTAAAATCGGAGAAGCGAAGTGGATTGATTTTTAAGGATGTACGTTTCAACGGAAAATCTGCGTCGGCATTAATCGACACAGGTAGCGACTTATGTATTATACGTTACGATACATTAAACATACTTAGTCTGGATGTTGATTTAAGTAGTGAACAGCGACAGTTGATGGGTATCGGTAGCGGCAAACTTACAACAATAGGTAGCCTTACCACATCCATCGAGGTAGACAACATAAGGTTGGAAGTAAAATTCCACGTAGTGAGAGAGCGAGACATCAAATATGCACTCGTGATTGGCAACGACGTTCTGAGGCAAGTCGATTTATTCGTTACGCAAGATGGCGCCGAGTTCAGACAGAAGAAGGTGGAGGAAAAGCCACAGAGCAAGGAGGAGGTGAATACTGGAGCAGTAAGGAAAGATCGTAGTGTTGGGTCAGTGAAGCGTAAGAAGTTCGATGTGGAATTAAACGTGGGCACAAGGGTGCATGAAGATGAGGAGCAGTATATGGGAGCCGTTGGGAAGGATCGCAGGAAAATCCGTGATAGAAGGGCTTTGGAAGTAGCAAACAATGAGAGCGAGGGCGCTGTTGTGGCTAAGGAGCCGAGAGAGTTCAGGATTTCAGAAGCGAGTTTGAAGTTGGTTCATGAGACTGCGGAGATGGGCACTGATGCTAGGAACAACCCAATTAATGAAGGTGATAACAGGATTGTTGAACTGAGTGAAGAGTTTGGAACCCTGTGTATGGTCGCAGG
The DNA here is from genome assembly GCA_037783105.1 of Bactrocera zonata. Taxonomy (NCBI): domain Eukaryota; kingdom Metazoa; phylum Arthropoda; class Insecta; order Diptera; family Tephritidae; genus Bactrocera; species Bactrocera zonata. The sequence continues at coordinate 974,017 of JBAWJQ010005835.1, read as the reverse complement.
GATAGAGAAGGTACCTGTGGGCGAAGTCGATCTTTCACACCTCAACAAAGAGCAAGCAACTATAGTAAGAAGAATGGTAGCGAATTATAAGCCTACAAGCAATTCGAATTCGCCAGTAGAGATGAAGATCTTACTTTCGGATGACACCCCAGTATATGAAAATCCCAGACGGATGTCATATACCGATAGACAGGAAGTGGATGAACAAGTTAAGGAGTGGTTGAAGGATGGGATCATTAAACCCAGTAATTCAAATTATGCATCACCAGTAGTGTTAGTCTCGAAGAAAGATGGAAAGAAACGTTTATGTTGCGATTATCGGCGATTAAACACAAAGATAGTTCGCGATAACTTCCCGATGCCAAATATCGACGATGTTATCGAAAAGCTACAGGGTGCTAATGTATTTACGACACTGGATCTTAGGAATGGATTTTTCCATGTCCCAGTGGAGCCTTCCTCAAGGAAGTATACCGCATTCGTTACATACAACGGACAATATGAATTCCAATACGTGCCTTTTGGCATATCGAATTCACCGGCAGTTTTTTCAAGATTTATTTCAGCAGTATTTAGAGATCTTATACAAGACGATATTGTGGTGGCCTACATGGACGATTTAGTTATTCCCTCCAAGGATTACACTGAAGGCGTACACAGTTTAGAACGAGTTCTTCGAAGAGCTGAAGAATATGGCTTGCGGATTAAATGGGACAAATGTCAGTTTCTTATAAGTAAAATAGATTTTCTAGGCTATGTTATAGAAGACGGTTCAATAAAACCATCCGATGCAAAAACGAAAGCGATTAGGAATTTCCCATTGCCACGTGACCAGAAGGCTTTGCAGAGATTCCTGGGATTGACATCATACTTTAGAAGATTTGTCGATGGATATGCCGTAATAGCCAAACCGCTGTCGGATCTACTCAGGAAAGAGGCTAAGTTCGAGTTGCGCGACAAGCAGTTGGAGGCATTCCAGAAGTTGAAGTCAGCATTGATCAGCGCACCAGTCCTAATGTTATACAATCCGAAAGCAGTGACTGAGGTACATACAGACGCTTGTATGTCCGGGTACGGAGCAGTGCTACTACAGAAGGATTTCGACGATCAAGCGTTCCATCCAGTTCAACACATGAGTCGGAAGACGAGGCCAGCAGAGGAGAAGTACCATTCGTACGAACTCGAGGTACTAGCGATCATAGAAGCACTCAAGAAATGGAGAGTATATTTGTTGGGGATAAGTTTTAAGATAGTAACCGATTGTAATGCATTCGCAATGACGATGCGGAAACGAGATGTGCCATTAAGAGTATCTCGTTGGGCAATGTTCCTACAAGACTTTTGTTACGAGATAGAACATAGAAACGGTTCAAAAATGCGACATGTAGATGCGTTGAGTAGGGTATCTTGTCTCATTATAGAAGATTCCCTAATCCACCGGCTGAAGCAAGCACAGGAAGAAGACGATTGGATACGAGCTGTGTTGAAAGTTCTGGAGAAAAGCGACTACGAAGACTTTTATATCAAACATGGAGTACTGTATAAGGATTCAACAAGAGAACTCCTAGTAGTTCCATCAGTTATGGAAAACGAAATCATCAACATGGCACATAGGCAAGGACACTTTTCCATCAAGAAAACGGAAGAAGCAGTAGAAAAATCATTTTATATACCAAATTTAAATAGGAAGGCAACGAAGGTCGTAAGAAGTTGCGTAGAGTGTATCGTCAACGATACGAAGTCAGGAAAGAAAGAAGGTTTTCTAAATCCCATTAGTAAAGAGGACAAGCCTTTGGGAACACTACATCTCGATCACGTTGGGCCGCTGGAGTCGACAAAGAAGGCATATAACTACATCCTTGTGATGGTGGACGCATTCTCCAAGTTCGTTTGGCTATATCCAACTAAGAACACAGGAGCTGATGCAGTCGTCGAATGCTTAAAGAAAAGAGCAGCTGTTTTCGGAAATCCAAGACGATTCATAACAGACAGAGGCGCGGCCTTTACGTCGAATTCGTTCAAACAGTACTGCGCGGATGAGGAAGTCCAGCATTTATTGATAGCCACGGGAGTGCCACGAGCAAACGGGCAAGTAGAGCGTATGCACCAGATTATTATCCCGATGATAGCTAAGTTGGGAAACGAGAGTTCGGGAAACTGGTATAAGCACGTGGATCGTGTGCAGCAAATAATCAACAGCACGCCGCCAAGAAGCACTAGACAATCACCTTTTAGGATTATGACTGGACTTGAGATGCGATTGAAAGGAGTACCACCTTTACTCGAACTGCTGGAGCAATCAGCCATCGAAGAGCTCGACGCAGAACGCGAGGTAATTCGTCAGGAGACACGACACAATATTGCTAGGATTCAGCAGGAAAATAGGAGAACATTCAACAAAAGGCGAAGAGTAGAGGTCGACTATAGTAAAAACGAGCTAGTAGCCATCAAGCGAACGCAGTATGGCGCAGGATTGAGACTTAAAGCAAAATTCTTCGGGCCATATAGGATTGTTAAGAAGATGGCACACGGAAGATATGAAGTCGAGAAGGTCGGTGATCATGAAGGACCAAGACGTACAATAACAATTGCGGAATTTATGAAGAAGTGGAACCCATCATTCGGGGCCGAATGAACAGTCAGGATAGCCGAATGTAGGACTGTGTAAACGGACAGTAAGACTAAAACAGAAATGCAACACTGTGTAGGAACAGATGTGACAGCAGCGGACGGACTGGAATGACAATGGAACAGTAGGTACGAAGATGATTTAAGGACAGACAAACGGACAGACCACGCAAGACCACCGGCAGCCACGGACCACTTAACGCAACTTAACTTAATTTAAATTAGATTTTGTGAATAAATATTATGGAAGTATAAAGAAAAACGGCATTTTAAATAGAACCCTACATACATACATATGTAAATAAATTTGCACTCAATTTAGTGTATTTTCCTTAATTCGAATTTTCCGTAATTCGAACTCTACTTTCTGTCCCTTGGACATTCGAGTTAGGGAAGTTCCACTGTACATATGTACATATGTATATACACATCTCTTGTGCTTTTATTATTTTAGTATCGTGAAGTAAAAAATTTCATGAATAAAAGTATTAATAGCACACACATACATACATAGCTACATGATCAATTATTATAGCTAAGCGCTAGTACTAGCTATATTTTAATTATTTTTGAAAAAAATATACAATGTTGTTCAGAAAATTAGCAGCTTTCTCTATTTAAAAAAAGGATGCCACACATAATTACAACAAAATAGTTTAATTTACTAAATATTTCAGGTGGGAACATTTCATTTAGTACGTTGTTGTTGTTAGTACTTGGATTTTATGATTTCTCGACAATTTTAAATTCCAAAACCAAAATCGCAAATTATGTTTTAGATGTTAAAAACAAAAGCATTTCACCCAAAAGTGGTCTGGCTGGGCATAAAATTTCTTGGCACACCAATTATGAGAATTAAAAATGATAGATTTTGTTAAATTTGGATAGGTTACACTTTTAAATATAACATATTGCAGCCTTCTAAAGTGTAGCCGCTCGTTACTATCAGCTTTAAAGTATTTTTTCCCAAACCTTAATTTTTAAAATTTGCGTGAGTGATTACTCAGAGACAAACGATCGGGCTATCGGTTCCTTTCTGCATATTATGTACATAGTTGTCCATAAAACTTCCAGTTTTTTGATAACACAGTCCCCGATGTCCTACCAAAACATTCGTAATCAAGACACCTCAAACATCCCACAGACTTCGTTCAGATTTGTTGAGTATTATAATTATAAAGCTTAAAAAAAGTATATGATATCCTATACAAAGGCTAAAATATCCACATAACCAGAAATGGGCACTGAATTATATAGGATTCGGGTCTGATAGCACAGCAGCAATTTTCGGTACTGTTTTACGCTAATAAAATTACACCAAACATGTGTTAATAGTTCTCGCTTCATACTACTCTGCGGAGAGTTTCAATACAATAATAAAATTTAACATTACATATGTTTTCAATATAATTTAAGAAAAATTGCTCACCTTATATTTGTTATTCCTGAAGCTGCACTGCAAAGGTCGTAAGATGTCCTTGAACTTCACTCCTTCAATAACCGCAACCAATTGTAAATACGCGCACCACTTTATAAAAAATAACACAACACAATTTACACAAATAAAACTGAGCTTGCATCGCGACTTAATAATTTCACGACAAAAAAAAGAAAACGCTGCTGATACCGCCTTCAAAAGCAGGCACCTACACACCTGCACATAGACACAGCTTTTCATGTGGACTACTGCTTCCAAAACACATCCATATGTATGTATGTAAATTTACAAACTCCGCTGGTTTTTACACATTTAACTTCACTTACCTTTCATTAAAATTTAATTATTTGCTTATATTGAATGTGGACTAACTAATAGCGATTAGGAGCTACAATTTAATAGGAGATTTCAAGCTTTCGTAGAATTAGAACATTTGATTTAATTGATAATTGCTAGCGGCACACTTATTAATTATAATATACACATATATTAACTAACTACACTTTGATACCAAAAACACTTAATTTATTGCTTTTTTCACATTTTAGTAACACCAAAGAACACTTTGCATTAAAGGCTTGCGGCAATTTTCCAATAAACAAAAAGACGCGCACGAATTGCAATTTTTCGCGGAAACCAACAACAATTGACAGTAAGTTTTCCAGCTCTCTTTTAGATTGGCATTCGTAACTTTTGCATGCGCATTGTTATTGTTTTGTTTATAAAAAAATGCTTTGGACTGCAAGGTGAAAACCAACAAGGCGTTAAGGGAAACTTTTGTGAACGCCTACCTTTTTAGATTGTCATTGTGAATTAATAATTATGTGCAAGAAGAAGAATTCAAAGCCTTGAAATTTGATTTGTGCAATGTTTTTAAAAGAACTTTATAAAATTGTATAAAAATGGCAAAAAAAGAAAGTAAAGTGGACAATAATTTGTCAGCAACACAAAATAAAGTCAAAGCTAAAAAACGAAAGCATGTCTCGAAAGATAATGACGAAGAAGTGGCCAGCAAGAGCTTAATTGTTGAAGCAGTTGAAGAGTCTGTGGGGGATAGTAAGTATGCCTGTGATATTGAAAATAATTTGTATATAAATGGTTATTCAATTCATAGAAAAAGCGTTAAAACGTAAACATAAAGAGAAGGGTAGCATTAAGGAAAAACGCAGCAAAACTGCAAATGGGCAGGATAGTGGTGATGACGCAGGCGACAACGATGTGGAAGAAGCACAGGAACCCACCTTGGAGGAGTTGCACGAGAGTGAAAAACCGGAAAATCTGAATGCTATAGTAACTGTGCGTCAAAAAAAGAAACAAAAGCACAAACAACGGCTTGAACTGCAGAAAGATCAAACAGAAAGCAAGGAACGTTACCGTAACGAAGAGTACCTACGTAAGTGGAAGAACTCGCGATCGGAGTGGAAATTTGAAAAACTACGTCAGATTTCAATACAGCAAACCGTATTTGATGAAAATAAAATCGGTGCAGAGATGTGGCCCATTGCTCTCGAATACTTGTCAGGTTCGAAAGGTGCAGCTAAGGCGCAAATTATTAAATTAGCTGAACAGTGCATTGAGGCGCTTGATAAACAATGTGGTGATGAAATTAGTGAAGAAGAGCAAAAAGCTATTTACGATTCGTCAAAATATCAGCGCGCACGTGATTTGCTGCAAAGTTTCGATTAGCAATTGGGGCAGACGAAATAACTTAAAAAATTAACATATGCTTTGTAGTATGTAAATTTTAGAGGAATTAAGTTTATAAAATTTTATTTTATTATAATACAAAATGTTTATTTTGCTTTAGAATTTATTTTATTTATCTCTTTTTTTAATTTTATTTTTAACGTACAAATCTTAAATATAAATTTGTTAAAATTAACTATACAAAATTACAAGTCCACATAAGCCAGTATGTTATCAACATAGTCTGCACGTTTCTTTAAATGACTCAGTTGTTCCTCACTCAGCTTTAGTTTGCTCTCCTCTTGCAGCAGGAAATGTTGTATGAACAGGCGTATGCTGTTCTTGAATTGTGCGAGTTTTGTGTTTTTGGCCACACGTTCGAATGCCTGATAGATTTCATTGTCGTGCTCACTCAACAACAAGCCGACCATTATTTCCTTCATGAAAACAAAGCTTATCTTGTCTAGCTGCAAAAAGTTGACAACTTTCAGCACCGACAACTGTAAACCGCCGTTTAATATTAAATGTTGTAGGAATTTCGCTAAATTTTTCACTTGCAACTTATTTAGGGATTCCATGTCATTGATGCGATCCCAAGAGGCGAACTGAAAAGCCAGTTGAAATTTGCGATTATAGTGACAGAATTTCAGCGCAAGGTGTGCATAGTACGGATTGGCACGTTTCTCATTCAAACAGCAGTGAATAATCACATAGGCAATACTACGTTGATCTTTCAATGCTAAATGCAATATTTTCTCGAAAGCGTCAACATAGTCCTCCGCACCCATTATAATGCAGAATATGTTTCGACGTTCCTCTGTATTCATTTTCTGCTGTTTGGCCAACTTAAGTAGCTTTTCCGAGAAGCGTTGACCAGCAACAATACCTTCATCCTTCTTTTGCTTTGTCGCCGAGTTTATATCATCGATGTTGCCACTCCACGCCGAACCCACAACCCACCATTTGCCCACTTGATCGGCGCGCAGCAAATCATCCATCGTTATATTCAGTGTCGTCACATATTTGTCATTGCGCAACATAGCTTTTAGCCGTTTACGCAGATTCTCCGCCAGCTCCGGATCGAATTGTGGTATTTTGTTGATATTGTTGTTTTTAACAGCATTTAAAATATCAACCATGAATTTGAGACGCAAATTCTCTTTCAATTCCAAAGGTGCTTCTGCAATTTTGCGCTGCACACTTAACATCATTTCCTTAAAGGCAAGCGGATCGTCTTTGCGCAATTTGAAACCCACGGATTGGAAGATGAGTAGCAGACATTCAATTGATTTTTCACACAAGTTATCGGACAGCCGACCGATTATTTCCAGTAGCAAACGATGTTCATATATTTTGAAAATATATATGTAAGCTAGCACTAAAATTAAATTATTCAGTTTCTTATCTTCCACGGCTAGTGTGAAAATCTCCTTTAAAAGCGCGTCGAATTGCTCTATGAACATTTGCAGAAAATGTGCGCCAATTTCATTACCAACTTGCGCATGCAGATAAGCCAAAAGCACCATATGCTCCTGCACCATACGCTCATTGGTCATGGTGCGACCAAGTAATGCCTCTCGCAAGAGAGCACCAAGTGTTTCATTCATGTTGTAGCGAGAATTTTTCATATATAACTCCTCAATGCCATTGGCGATCTTGTGCAGATTAGCCTCAGAGAGTCGATTTAACAAACCCTTACAATTTTTACGCAATCGCTCTAGGAGCTGTGACTGTTTGCTGTTATTCTGTGAGGCAGCGAGCAAAGCGCGTTGGTGTGGCGGTATATATTTTTGTGGCTGTTGTGCATCAGACTTTGGCTCAGCATCCGTTTTTATAATGTTGCCATCTTTGTCACGTTTTCTGCCATAAATGTCTTCCTTTACTGAAATCAATGTAAGAAAAAAATATTATTTATAAAAATTTGTTATTAGAAATTAAATGCAATTCCTTACTTTGCTCTTCTGTATTTTCTTCGCCATATTCTGCATCATCTTCATCATTACTATCCACTTCGTTGTCGTCGTCATCATTGTAAGTATCTTCACCACTTTCACTATTGTCATCACTTAAAGCGCCGCCCAATAACTCCGTGTCACCTTCATCATCAAATTCCTCCTCATCACTCCAGTCACTGGCATTCTGCCTTTGCAGTTCTTCCTTTCGCTTTTCTTTCAGCTCACGTTTGCGCTTCTCCTCTTCATCATCCAAACAGAACTCCAAGGCATAATCTAAACCGTCGCTAAACATTTTGCGCACCAAGCGATTTTTGTCTTTAGTCTTGTTGAGTTTCAACTTCTTTTCTAATTTGGATATTAAACGGTCTTCTTCTTCATTCTCTACTTTCAGTTGTTTCAATCTTTGTTTACGCGCCACATTCTCCAAATCCTTTTGTTGCTTCAACACGCGTCGTCGTTGCTCCTCGGCGTCGGGACGTGTAGGTTGTTGTTTTTTCTTCTTCTGATTTTGTATTGGCTTCTCTTGTTTTGCCATGTTTGCTGGAATTCGGGCACTGACTTCTTCATCCGAGAAGTCTGAAGCGATGGATTCGTCATTATCGGAATCTACTTTTCCAGAAAGCAATTCCTCGATGGGTATATCTTCGGGTGCCACAACTTTGGTTGTCTTTTTGGATTTCTTCTTCTTTTTTCCTTTCTTGGATTTTTGTGCATTTGCTGCTGCTGCCTTAGCATCGGCCACTAATGCTGCACCATTCGTTTTATTTGAGAAGAATATGCGCTTATTTTCTTTCTTACTCTGCAGCTTTTGCTTCCGTAGATCCTTACGGGATAGCTTTTTAGTGGATGCGGATTTTCCTTTATCCTTTTTCTTTGCAACTTTTGTCATTTTTAATTATCCTTTGATTTCAAACCTAAATTGTGAATTTTCGCGAACAGCTGATGAAGGCTAGCACGTGCGCGGCGACAACAAATACGACGAAAACAAGAGCTGTATAACACAGAATGCTAAATGCTTATGTTAAGTCAATGTCAATAAAAGTTTTATAACGCAATAACAAAACAAATTCATACAATTTAACACTTTTAACACATTCAGCAAATATATGCGCTCTAAAATAAAAAGGATTTTAAAAACACAGCTTAATTTAGGAGTTCTTTGCGGTGTTTTCTCACTTTCTCTTCTCCAACTAAACGTAAACAAAACAATACAACAAAAACCCCACAGAGCTCTGTTCGTTTTGTATTTTCACATGTCTTTTATTTTGACAACCGCACAGCTGTTCATGTTGCTAAATAGCACCGCGTTGAAAAAGGAGTTAATTTTTTTAGTTGTAAAATCGTGAACTAAATTCCTGAGATGTCGACACGCTGGTATCCAGTTTATCAACGGGGCAATCCCCAGTTGCGTATATTTCTGCCGAATTTCTGGATGAAGCTGATTCGGCCGGCGGAAGAGCAACCAAAGAATGTTGCGACATTCTCCGTTTCGATGCAGATGTCCAAATATGATGTAAAGAATTACTTGGAAAAGATTTACAAACTGCCAGTGGTGGATGTGCGTACGCGCATTGAAATGGGTAAAACCAAACGAGATCAAACTCTGGGCTATGTGACCAAAGAAGATGATGTTAAGATTGCTTATGTAACATTGGTGAGCATGATATGATACAGCTTAAAATATGTGTATGTATTAAATATTTGTCCTTTGTAGCCACGTACTGAGGAGTTCACTTTTCCCGATTTATTTGAGAAGAAAGAAGAACAAAAGAAGGCTGAAGAGAAATCAATGGAAGATTCAAAACAAGGCTTTAAACGTTTCCTAGATCGCAACAAGAAACGACCGGGAACACCGGGCTGGTATTCTATTTAATTATATAGGTGTCATATATCAATTATAGTCAAAATAAAACATTATTTTCCATCAAATATTAAGTAGTTTTTTTTATTCCATGAACAAATCTTAACTAAGTATATTTGTTGAACAAAGTTAAAGCATTAAATATTCTTAAAAAGGTTGTTTTTGTTATTGTTAGATTATAATGCAAATTGAAGGATTTCTCTCTTAACTTATTTGGCACCCTCAACAGCTTTATCAATCCATGCGCGAATCTTATCTGTATCCTGCAAACCGACCATACGATTCACTACTTTGCCTTCCTTCATTACTAGTAGAACTGGTACAGCACCAACGTCGTAATCGAGCGCCAATTCGCTATGCTCATCAATGTCTACTTTGGCCAATTTTATAGCACCGGCTTTTTCACCGACCACAGTTTCAATGCGGGGTGTTAGCATTTTACATGGATTGCACCATCTGATTTAGAATATAAAGACGCAATTAAATGGGCGAAAAAATTATATAACATTTAATATAACTTACGTTGCAAAAAAATCCACAATCACCGGTTTATCACTTTTTTTGACTTTTTCGTCGAAATCCTCAGCGCTCTGCACCTGGAAGATCTCTCGATTTGCTATTGTTGTGCATATAGAACGAGCCTGTGCACGGAGCGCTGGGTTGGCCAATTGCCGACCGACATTGTTCAATTTGTTAAGGAACATTTTTATAACGTTTACGTTTTTATCACAATTAAAATTTTGAAACTTAATGCTTTAGCTAAATGTTGCCGGAAAAAATATTACGACGAATTTTCAACGAATGTCGAAATCACACGAAAACTTTTTATCAGCTTTGACATATGTGAACAACTGTTTTTTTAGGAACCCTAACAGAGTTGCCATAATTTAAATGTAGCGTGTCAAACGAATAGCTACCGGTTACACTCGTTTCGTTTTTAACTCGTTTTTCTATGGAGATAAAACAATTAATAACTGGATCCGAGTGATCAAACTTCTGCTACCACAACAGCCGGATTTATGTGAACGAAACCAACTTAGATTTTTATGCAACCACAGACTGCCTACTCGGAAGTATCCTGAGAGGAATATTTAAAGCCGCTAAAAAACTATAAGTAGTCGTATGCTCGAATAAAACTTCTGATGTCTATATTGTCGAAGTTTGTATTATTTATTACTGATGTAATAAAAATAAATAAGTTATTGGAAATGTTGATTTGAGTTTTTGAATAAAACAAATTCAAGCTCATGATTATAACATCAGTTCTTTTAACAATACTCGAAATACGGTATTTCATATTTTAACAGATTTTAGCTATCTGGTAATACTAAGCTGTCAGAAATTTGGTTTTTCTCTTAGGTTGGTCATAGTGAAAATTGCAGCTGCTGGATTATTTTCACACGCAAAAAAAAGTTAAACTATTTAGTAATTGAAAAAATCTTCAAGAAATAAAATATTTAGTTAGCGAAAAAGCGAGCAATAATATAACGAAAATTGGTTTAGTTCGCAGCAGTTTATTAGTGATATTAAATTTAGAGATTTTCTAAGCAAGAAAGGTCAAAGAAAGTAGAATTGTCAAAGTCGCGCAAATACGAGCAAAACAAAGGGATTGACGTGTGCTGTAATGGAATAGACATCAACATTTTGATTTGTCCACAGAACCGCAGAAGACATGGATGATAATTCGCAGGATATTTGCCGTGTGTGCCGTTGTGAGGCACAATCGGACCGTCCATTATTCTATCCATGTATTTGTACGGGCAGTATTAAGTACATACACCAGGACTGTTTAATGCAATGGATGCGTTATTCACATAAAGAGTATTGTGAATTGTGTGGTCACCGCTTTAGCTTTCAGCCGATCTATTCGCCTGATATGCCGCGTGTGTTGCCCTTACGTGATGTTGCAGGTGGCTTATTAACAGCTGTTGCCAAGGCAGCCAAATCATGGTTCCATTATTCTTTAGTCGGTTTGGCTTGGTTCGGTATAGTGCCATTGTCTGCATACCGCACATATCGTTATTTGTTTCGTGCTTCATCATTTGACATGATACTATCGATGCCGTTTGACGTTTTCTCAACAAACAATTTGGCCTCTGATGCATTCCGCGGTTGCTTCGTTGTGACTTGTACGCTGCTGTCATTCATCGGTTTAGTTTGGTTGCGTGAGCAAATACTGCATGGTGGCGGTCCGGATTGGTTAGAACGCGACGATGCGCCTGCTGCGGTGAATGATGGTGAAGAACAAGCTCAGCCGGAAGTGCCAAGAGCTGCGGCTGCTGTTGAAGATGCTAGAGATGGCGCAGGTGTTGAAGCCGCAGCTGCACGTGTTGCTGACGAAGTCGCTGATATTGAGGAACCCGTCAACGCCGATGATGACAGTGACAATGAAGAAGCACCTATTGACATGCCAATGAATAATGCCGCGCCAGCAGCTGTGAATCCCGCAGAAGAGGAAGGTGAAATACCGCTTGAATTTGGACCTAGGCAACAGCATATACCAGGTGCTGGCAACAACAACAATAATAATGTTAATGCCGCAGCTGATGATGCCGGCGTGGCGCAAGCTGGAGGTGCTGCGGCAGCTGGCGGTGCAGCCGCAGAAAATGACAACGACAACGATGAACCAAACTGGAATCCAATGGAATGGGATCGCGCCGCTGAAGAATTGACTTGGGAGCGTTTACTTGGTCTGGATGGTTCGCTAATCTTTCTTGAACACGTATTTTGGATAATCTCACTCAACACTTTATTCATCGTTACATTCGCGTTTTGCCCTTATTGTATTGGTAATTTCATACTAAGCTCTTTGGATCTGCTGCAACCGGATAAACCGCTGCTACATTTTCACGGCCTCATCACTACGCTATTCGGCTACTGCTTCATTGGCTTAACTTTGGTTGTGTTACACTTCTTTGCGCGCGTCTTTCGCATGCGTCGTGTGCGTTGGCTGATCGGTCTGTGCTATATAGTTGTCAAAGTGTCACTGCTAGCCGTTGTTGAAATCGGTGTACTGCCCCTTGTGTGCGGTTGGTGGTTGGATATATGCTCATTACCGCTGTTTGATGCCAGCATTAAGGATCGTAAGGTGAGCTTTAAAGCTGCTCCGGGTACGTCACTTTTTGTGCATTGGATGTTTGGCATGGTGTATGTTTACTACTTCGCCGCTTTCATTTCGCTCTTGCGGGAAGTACTGCGTCCCGGTGTGCTCTGGTTTTTGCGTAACCTAAACGATCCGGATTTCAGTCCAATACAAGTAAGTTCGATCTCTCATGCGGAGTAAGCAATATATTGAAAGCCATATTTTATTACAGGAAATGATCCATCTGCCAATTCTACGCCATGTACGCCGTCTTATTGCTTCCGCTATGATTTTTGGTTCTGCCGTTCTCTTGATGCTTTGGCTACCAATACGCATGCTCAAGACAATTTGGCCGTCATTTTTGCCCTACACCCTATCCGGCGATTCGGAAGTTAATGAGCTCAGCTTGCAACTGCTACTGCTACAGGTGGGTACCGCTAATTATTCCTACCTTAGGGTTATGTTTAAATTCGTATTCTCCATATCTTGTAGATAATTCTGCCTGGCTTCTTCGAACAATCACACACCCGTATCTGGCTAAAGGGTTTGCTGCGCATTTGGTGTGTTTGTGTATCCTGGGTGCTCGGCATACGCAGTTATTTGCTCGGCACTGAACAGCCCAACGGTGATGCCACCAATAATGCTGCAAATGGCGCCGCCGCTGCACCAGCCGCCGAAGCAGCGCCCGAAGCTGCTGCCAATAACGAAGCAGCACCACAGCCGAACGCCAACGCAGACCAAGCAGATGCTGCAGCCGCACGTCCACCGCCCGCTGTACCGTTGCCACGCGAACGCAACCTCGGTGCAGTGCATCAGGCGATAATGCAACGCGACGTGCCCGTCGGTTTTCAACCATACGATCGTCCCTCACTCTTCCCATTGCGTTTGTGCGGTCTGCTGTTTTTCATGTGCGTTTCTTTAGTAATCGCTTCGGTCATAACACTAACGGTACCGGTTTGGATTGGTCGCCAGGTGATGGCGCTATGGTCCGTTGGTGGCCATTTCACAAATCAAGTAGTAGCCCAAGCACCTGAGGTATCACCACGTCCACACGAACTGTACACTGCCGCATTGGGCACCTATCTCTGTTGGATAATATCACGTGGTGTTGCCATTGCCGTGAACTTGCTGCCGCAAGGACGCGCCGCAGTTGTTGATAAAATCAAACATTGGCTACGTGTTGGCGCCTCGTACGCCTTGCCCGTACTCATATTCGTACTAATGCTAGGCGTAATACCACTGCTGTTTGGACTACTACTCGAGTTGGTGGTGGTGATACCGTTGCGTGTGCCCTTCTACCAAACACCCATACACTTTTTGTGGCAGGACTGGGCACTCGGTGTGCTCTATACCAAAATTGCGATTGCTTTGACGCTCATGGGTCCCGATTGGCACTTGAAACGCGCGCTCGAACGTGCGTACCGCGATGGCTTGCGTGATATTGATTTGAAGTTTTTGATACGCGAATTGGCCACACCCGTTATCACGTGTTTCGGTTTGGCCCTGGCCATACCCTATGTGATTGCGCACTCCATTTTGCCGCTATTCTTCAAGAATTCGGTGTCACGCTTGGAAATATCGCGCGTTGTCTATCCGGTATTCTTCATAATTGTCGTGGTGATTGCCTACATTTACTTCGAAATCAAACAATTCAAAAAGCTGTATGTCGCCATTAAAGTGGACAAATATTTGGTGGGTCAACGGCTGGTCAACTATGAGCATCGCAAGCGCAAGCAAGAGGCCGAAGCGGCCGAGGCGGCTGCAGCTGCCTCCTCATCAACGGATGGCGCGCAAGCGGCCAAGGATGAGCCCGAGGAGGCGGCCATCAATGCGGCGAGCATATTGGAGCGCGAGGAGTTGGAAATGCGGCGAAGAGAGGCCGCGCTGGTGGAGGATTTGGTGCGTGATGATTTATTATAATGCCAACACTAAATTGCAGCATATGAAATGAAGTTCTGAAAATAATACCTACCTACCGTTACTTATGCATTCGTGTATACCATTTCCGATATGAAATTAGAACGGCAGCAAAATTATGTAAGCACAGCTAACAAATTAACAATAAATCGCATTGTATTAAGAGACGGCTGCAGTTATTTATTTAGGCGTCAAAATCAAGTGATTTGTGTGAGCAGCAAACAGTGACGCTTAACCTCAATTTCTCACGAGTGGTTTTTTTTTTTGTTAAGAAATCAAGCGTATCATATATCCTTCAGCGGCACAATTTATAATTTTAAGCTGAAAATTTTCGAAATTAATCCGAACAAAGCAGTTTAATGCGTTTTCGTGGCTCAAATCGCAGTCTCTAATTTCTATTTGGAAATGGTTGCCATGAGAGTTTGTAAATTAATTTGCGTACGAAGCAAGAAAGTGTTGTGATTTGTAGGTGTATATGCGAGTATTTCGTGCGCTCAACGATTTGGTCTGCGTTAAGCGCGATTTTGGGTGTTTTAGATTTAATGGGGTCAACAGATTAGCATACGAGTCATTATAAAATAAATGAAGCAGCAAAAAAAAAAATTAAATATTAAAAAATACAAAAAAAAAAAAAAAATACGTACATACATATTATATGTATATGAAATATTGCCTTTATGAATTCAAAATTTTTGATTTAAATAATCTCAAAATATTTTTGAAACTATTGCAACTTTTTTTAAATTTTTTCAAAATTCTTTTTAATTAAATTTCTTTTTTAATTATTTTAATTTCTTTTAAATTTTTTAAAAATTAAATTTTTGTTAATAAAATTCGTATTTAAATTTTTAATGTTTCTTAATTAAATTTTTTTTTAATAAAATTTTATATTTTCACTGTTTTCTAAATTTTTTTTTATTTTATTAAATTTTTAAAACTTTTAGTTTTTGTTTTACATCCTTTTTATATTTTTTTTTTAATAGGAAAGAGTTTTATTATTCTGTTTTCAATGTTTTTTAAGTTTTTTTTTGTTAGTTTATAACTTTTAAAAATTTATACAATTTTGGATTACATTATTTTTTAGAATTTTTTTTTTTAAATTTTGAAAATATTTTTTTTAACTTCTAACATGTTTTAAATTAAATGTGTTTTAATGCTATTTAATTTTACACAATTTTTTTTAAATTTTCAAATTTTGAATTTTATTTTTAATCAAAAATTTTTTTTCTATTTCTTTTTTTAATTTGAAGGTTTTTTTTTAGCTTAATCAAATTTTAATATCCTTTTGAGATTAAAATTTTTTAAATATTTTTTTTTAATTTTTTGGTTTAATGTATTTTTCCAATTTTTTTCTAATTTTTTTTCAATTTTGGATAGTTTTATTCAATTTTCTTAATTAATTAATTTTTTTAAACATAATTTTTTATAAACTTGTTTATTATTATTATTTCTTTTTTTCAACTTACTTAATTTTTTCAACATTTATAAATTGTTTCAATTGTCTAAACAAAATTTGTTTTTAATAATTCTTTAGCTTTTTTAATTTTGTTTATGAAATTTTCAATTTTTCAATCTGCTTAATTTTTTTCAATTATTTTCGATAACATTTTTTTTAATAATTATATTTAATTTTTTTTATCGAACTTTTTTTTGTTAATTTTTATTAATATTTTTAATTTTTTTTAATTTTTTTATTAAGTATTTTTCATTAAGTTCTTTATTACTTTTTTTAAATTTTTTTTTTTTAATTTTTTTTATTAATTTTTTTTTAATTTTTTTATATTTTTTTTTAATTTTTTCATCAATTTTTTTTTTTAATTTTTTCATTAATTTTTTTTTTAATTTTTTCATTAATTTTTTTTTTAATTTTTTCATTAATTTTTTTTTTAATTTTTTCATTAATTTTTTTTTTTAATTTTTTCATTAATTTTTTTTTAATTTTTTTTTAATTTTTTTCATTATTATTTTTTAATTGTTTTTTAATTTTTTTTTTAAATTTTTTTTTATTAATTTTTTTTTTATTAATTTTTTTTTAATATTTTCATGAATTAAAAAAAATAATTTTATTAATTTTTTTTTTAATTTTCTCTGTAATTTTTTCAAATGTCTTCGATAAACAAACAATTTTTTTTTTGAATAATTATTTAGTATGTAAATTGTTTTGAATAGCATATTTGAAGCTGGTTTTCTGTATAAGCTCGCTTAAAAAATCTATTAAATAATCTCATAAGTAAAAATTAAAGAAAATTCAATTATTTTCATTAATTTGTTTCTGTTATATCATTCATTTTGAAAATTTCACCCATTTTACTATATTTCCTGTATGTTTTGCAAATGTTTTGTAATCGATACAATTTCAAAATTCTCAACACAGAATTTTTAATGAATAAAAAAATTAGAAATGAAAAGTAGTTTTAGTAGATCATAAATATACATACATACATAATACATATGTACACTTACACATATACATATATGCACATATGAACGACAAAAATTGTATTTAAATTCGCGGCAAATCCAAATCTCTTTTGGAACTAACTGAAAATTGAAATATTTTAAATTCTGTGTTGATTGCTATTAAATAAAAATACGAGTATATGAATGTATATTGTATAAGCTAAGGTTACGAACAAAACGGCGACTAAATAAAAGACACAAAAAATGTATAATTTATTGTTTTACTTATTATTATGGCGATCCAAGGTACTAAGTTCAAAGTGATCGGGTTTGACTTTTTTGAAAAAATTTCAACATTTTTCCGCACCAGACTTCAAGACCCAGTATTCATTAATGGATAATATTCGACCGAATTGACCACGTCCAGCACGCAGTGAAGAAAATATAGCAGCCGTAGCTGAGAGTGTACACGTAGACTGTCGAGAGTCGATTCGGCGCCGTTCGCAGCAACTCGAACTGACGTATGGAACGACTTGACTTGACTTGAGGTCGAGATCTTAAATTTAAAGCGTACAGAAAACAGTTTGTGCAAGAACTGAAGCCGCTCGATCCTCTCAGGCAACATCGCTTCAAGTAGAACGGTTGAAAAGTTCCAAGAAGATCCGACGTTCACGAGCCAAATTTTGTTCAGCCATGAAACCCATTTCTGGTAAACAAGTAAAATTGCCGCAATTTTGGCGAAGAGCAACCTGGAGGTATTCAAGAGCTGCCATTTTATACAGAAAAAATAATGGTTCGGTTGGCCTTGATAACCGACTATTTGATGTCTGAAATTGACGCTTGTGATCTCGGCGCCTTTTGGTTTCAACAAGATGGAGCCACTTCCCATACATCGCATCAGTCAATGAATTTATTGAGAGAACACTTCGGTGAGCGGATTGGCCACCAAGATCACACTTTTTCCTGTAGGAATATGTAAAGTCTAAAGTTTATGCAGACAATCTCTCTTCGATTCAAGCCTTAGGTCGAAATGCTCGAAAGAGTCATAGAAAATTGGACTTAGCGGATAGATGCGATTTCTTTTCGTTTAAGATTTAGGGAATCTAAGCCCAGAAAATCAACTTGCAGCACCTCACCTTCTACTTACATTAATATTATTGGTCACTTCAGGGTTTGTATTGTCGTCAACAACTCGCTTTCCACACCTACTTGTGGCACTACATACTTACAATTATCGAACCGGTCGAATAAGCCAACTCAACCAACCATCGTAAGCCACCACTAATCTGTCACTCAAACAACTTATCAATCAAATAAGACGTTCAATTCCATTCAACTGTCATAGCACATTCCTGCAAGTATATATTTGAGGGAAGCGTCGAATTGACAGATGTCGAGATTACCGAAGAAATGCGAAATAAACAGAGAAACAGAATGAGGAGTGCATTTTGAGGAAAGTTCAAAGGATTGTATTTGTGATTCAATGTGAATTTTGTAGTTCCTGGAAATTTAACATTATTTGGCAGTTGATAGAGAAACAAGCCATTTGAGAGACATGCTCTTTGAGAAATACACTTGCTGACAAGTTTCGGTAGTCATGTATACTATGGACGCAGTTTTCATGTACTCAGGTTCTATGATGACTAAGAAAATATTGAAATTTTATATTTCAGACATTTTGCTGCTTGGCTAAGCTATCGTTACATGACCTTCCCATTTTTGGTCTTAATACAATTTTTCTAATCGGTACATTCGCCGTTAAAGAAAAGGTTTCTGAGTAGTGTTCGGTCACACATATTCTTTCGGCTTGGTCTTGAAGTGAAGTAGAAAGCATACCCACATTCGACAGAGAGAGAATACTCTGTTAAAAGCAGAATGTAACTCAATTCTTACTTAGAACTATAATTGGAATTTGTATTGTCTGTGGTTCTAAGTTAAATATACGTTCCACTCTCAATGAAACTAGAACTTCAGATCCTTGTTCCCTAAGTGATTTGGCCCAAGTACAAAGAGATGTTTCCTATGTAGTCTCCAGAACTAGCACTATACCAAGCCCGCCAAAACATCTAAGCTACGATTTTTTATACTTTGCTTATAAAGTTTTAGAGAAGGAGTTTCAACTGCGGGAATACCCACTCTACTGGTCTACAAATATTTGAACTCATTTATATTCTCTTTTGGATTTCTACAAGGGATGTAAGTACGTAAGTTTCAGTATGTAACTCCTTATTTGTGAGTGTAATTAACCTCAAAGAGTAACAACTGTAACTTCGCTAACATAACCTCAACTTTTTAAGGTCACAGTTCAAGTGCCTTCATTGAAAATGCATTTTGAGGTTATATCCATTAGAGCTGAAGGAAAAAAGGGTAAAAACATTAAAAAACAAAAACGAAAATTTGAAAGAAAAGTAAATTAGCGTACAAAAACAACAAAAAAGTTGGCAACGAAATTGCCATCATACGGATTCCCACTTAAACCAACTTTGCTTTGCGCTTGTCGCACGCTTTTAAGCCCCGACGCGTAACGTTATTGAGCCGCTAATTGAGCGTAACATAATTAACGTTATAGGCATTTTTCACCCCAATTTCCGTTATAAAAAGTTCGGAACAACTGTTACATACATACATGTATGTAGGCGCTTGGCTATGAGGGGAGCGTGAGTTGTGTTGGCTTAATTTTTTTTAGCATGAGGGTGTGTAGTAGGGTAGGGGGGATTTTTTTTAATTTTTTGTATTTTTTTTTATGAATTTTATAACGTTAATTACACTTCCATCAACTGTGGGAAAAAGCATGCGAATTGATTGCAAAATTTTTTGTTGGTCGCTGTGATTGTTGGCATGAAAAATGTTGTGGATATTGTGGATGTAAACACAAATAAGAAGCAGAGAAGAGCGATTGTTGTAGATTTATGAAAATAATTGAGGCTAGTCTCCATCGAGAGGTTATGTCTACATATGAATTTTAATCATATTTTCTTTGCTTATGAAATAAATGTGTTTTGTTTTTGACTTGTGGTTTTCAAACAGAAATAAAATGAATATAATAAAGAGTAATCCATTTCGAGGTCCCTACTTTTATTAAAGAAATAACACAGGGACTTCAAATTTAATGAGGAATGTTTATTATCATTCGAAAGAAAATTCTTTGGCATTTCATTTTTGAAGATTATATCTCTCAAAAGTTGGCCGCGGCTACCTATCGGATGGCTAATCCGTTGAGTCCAAATTTCGATGACTCCTTCGAGCATTACGACTCGTAACTGGCGAATGACACGCGGGCTATTTTGCTTCAATGACGAAACGGGATTTTGCGAAAGACTTAAGACTTAACATATTCCCACAGGAAAAAGTGTAATGATGTGATAACACATCATCTCGATGTCCAATCGACCGGCTCAAAACGTAAAATTATCTGCTCACCGAAGTGTTCCCTCAATAAATCCATAGATTGATGCGGTGTGTGGGAAGTGGCATCGTCTTATTGAAACCAAATGTCCCCGAGATCACGAGCTTCAACTTCAGGTATCAACTAGTCGCTTGTCATGGCGCTATAACGGTCGCCATTGACGGTTACGTTCTCACCGGAATCATTTACGAATATATTCCGATGATTCCACCGGCTCACAAAACAGACCAAACCGTTGTTGGATGAAATGGCAACTCTTGAATCTCTTCACGTTGCTTTTCATCACAAATGCGACAATTTTGCTTATTTACAGAACCCTTGAGCGAGAAGCGGGCCTCAGTGCTGAACAAAATTTGGCTTGAAATCGTCGGATCTTCTTGGAACTTTTAAAGATGCCCAAAAAAGGCTATTGAAAAAAGTATTGTTTCGTTGGCTGTATGGCATGTAGCGCCATCTTGTTGGAACCAAAGTTGGTCGGCATCAACATCCTTAAATTTAGGCACGAAAAAGTCATTAGCCATGGCTCTATAGCGTTCCCCCATTGACTGCTTCTTTGTGAAAAAATATGGACCAATGATACGATTTGCTCATAGAGCACATCAGACAGTGACTTTTTGAGGTTGTAACAACGTAATAACAATGGTTTTTGGATTATCATCGCTCCAAATGCGACAACTGTGTTTATTAATCAATTCAACCAGAAGTGAGCCTAGTCGCTGAGCAAAATTTTCATTTGAAAATCGGGATGGCGAATGTGCGACGAGCTTCATGGCCGTTCAGCTTAAATGCTTGGACGAGTTGCATTTTGTCAGTCCACAAACCAAGATCCATACGAAAAATATTTTAAAAAGTGGATGGGAGCCCCTCAAATTGTGCCACGTGATGACGGATGATCTCATTCGGCCCTTCTTTAATAGCACAGCTGCAATATTGTTTTCGGGGCGCACTCCGCTGAGTTTGGTACGAGTACTTTGGTAGACGGAAGAAGAGGGAGATATCATGATCCTCGCAGTATACCGCCGTTCCTACTCCGCAGTCCATTTTGGACCTTTCGGTATAGATTGTATTCTCTTCCACTTCTAAACCTATTCTCCATTCACATGAGAAGATATTCTCATCCTGAAGTCACTACTGAAATCGCCGATTATTAAGGTACATTAAATTTTGTAAATGCACTTTTTTTTTATAAATTTATTAAGTAAAAGGAGTATTTTTATTACTTTCAAACTTTTAAATTGCTTCTTAACATTTGATTACTTTATCCTTTACTTGAAATAACAGACGCTAAGCCGTGAGCAGACCTTTTATCATCCATCTTCAACTATTTTATATAAACACAAAACACATTACTCACTCTCCGAAATAACTGTTTATTTTTCTACGATCCTTAGACAAATTTTTCTGCACTATCAATTATAAATATTGCAATCGTCTGCGCCTTTATTGTCATTCTCAAATCGTTTACTTAGGCGATGACATTTCAAAATGAGATTTAGGGCTCACCGACACACACACACACACATCCATACATGCTCATTTGACATAATGTCGCATTTAAGAAACGAAATCACTCGTCTCAAGAGTCAATTGTGTCATCGCTTTCATAATACCGTTATTGTACAGTGGCAAAGGAAAGTGTGTTTACAGCAAATAAACAATTTATTTTCGACCAACCGTTTAAACCCCTGACCACATACACATATTTTTACCGAAGACGGGCACATTTCCATTTTTAAGCTATGAAAAATTAGAAAGAAAAATACCAACAAAAGAAGCTTAAAAGCGCGTATTTTACATTCCGCAATTCATGTTCAGCGTGTGCAAGGGACAAAAAAGGAATTGCATCCAGCTGCTTGGACAAACTTTTCTAATTTGTGGGCTTTGGCAATTTTTTAACGTTAATTAATTGCTTTGCGCTAACTTATACTACTATCGTCTAGCGTAAGTGGTCGCCAGCGCAGTTTGCTGCCTATTATTAGGCGCCTAAGATGGTTATTGACATATGTCCGAAGTGTGTGCTGGTGTGTGTGCGGTTTTGTTAGTTGAGCGCGCGAATTTATGCATGGGTGTAGAGACCCTGTGAGAAATGTATGTGGTAGAAATAATATCATAATATTTTTTACTTTTGACATAAAAATACTAATTTTAATAGTACTAGTTTCTAACTAGTAATTTTTGTAACTAGTAATCTTTTTGGCGAAAAATCATATTTGTTTCCGAAAGAGCATTTCTATCATGAAAAATTTATTTGTATGTTAATAAGACTGATTTTAATAGTACTAGTTTCTAACTAGTCACTTTTGTAAAAAAAATTACAAAAAATTACATTCATTTCTGAAAAAGCATCCCCGCTATGAAAAATTTATTTATTTGTTAATAAGACTGATTTTAATAGTACTAGTTTCTAACTAGTCATTTTGCAACTAGTAAAATATTTTTGGTGTACAATCGCATTTATTTCCCAAAAAGCATTTTCGCTATAAAAAAATTATTTTTTTGTTAATAAGACTGCTTATAAAAGTACTAGTTTCTAACTGGTCACTTCTGTAACTAATAAGATTTTTGGTGGAAAATTACATTGATTTCTGAATAAGCATTTCTACCATGAAAAATTTATTTGTTTGTTAATCAGACTGATTTTTAATAGTACTAGTTTCTAACTGGTCACTTTTGTAACTAGTAAGATTTTTGGTGAAAAAGCATCGCCGTTATGAAAAATTTATTTGTTTGTTAATAAGACTGATTTTAATCGTACTAGTTTCTAACTAGTCACTTTTATAACCATTAAAATTTTTTGGTGAAAAATCGCATTCTTTTCTAAAAAGCATTTCAGTTAAGAAAAAAGCACCTTTAATTTCCTTAGATGCCATAAAAATATGGATTGTTTCTTTTAAAGTAAAAAATTCGAGCCTCCGGGTCTAACCTTTTTGGGCAGAAGTTTCAAGATCACCGTATTGGATGTGTCTTGCAATCTACTTGTAACGCTTTGAAGACCATACAGGCAACTTTTAGGTTAGTTTTATGAAGCCAAGGGTCTAACCTATAGTGAGTTTCACCGAATGTGTAGGTATTTGGGACCATTCTCCAAAACGCTTTGTCGATCCATCAGGTTATACACTTTCAGGAGTTTTTGTGTAACACAAAGGAAAAATATCTGTCTAAGTGAGAACCAATCTTCTACCTTACTTAACCTTTTTAGATATATGGCAGGTAATGATTGAAGGCATAAGATTTTAGCAATAATTTCGAATTTTACACAGACACCTTTTTTCGGAAATCCCCCTGGGGATCGGTCACGATATCAAGGGAATCTAGAACTGAACTGGTATGGGAAATCTGGGGGGTACCGGTTTCAAAGGAATATAAAACTGAACTGTTATGCGGTATATGGTCCTTGAGAATTCTCTACAAGCTGAGATCTATATTTCTTCCATATTTCGAAATTTGGCAACCCTAGTATGACAATCTGGCAATTAACACTTTATCGTAAAGTTTGAGAAGCCTATTATTATACAAAAAATTTTTAAGTGGTTACAGTGACTAAAAATGTTCATCTCAGCCAAAAAATTGAAAAATAGAATTATATTACGAACATTTATTTACAAAGCTTTTATTTATTTTATACCCTAAAAACAATTTTCAGTCCAAAACTTTTCATGTGCTACAGGGTGCCTACACCTCTGGCTTCTAGTACATATATGCACCTACTTTGGTTATACATACACAGTCTATGTATTTCCATCCGCAGACAACGCTGACAGCTATCAAATTGACAATTCATTTGCCATTTAGTTGATACCCGACTGTTGCCCCATTGTATGTGCCCCATTGATTGTTGACAATCTCCACTTCAACGTTTTTCAAGAGCAATGCAATTTACTGCCTATTCATTATTGTCATTTGCTGGCACTTTTTGATATTTATCTAGTTCGCATACAACTACTAATAGACACATGTGTGTGTGTGTGTGTGTTTGCATATTTAGTAATGACGTTTTTTTTACTATTTAGTGCCTTGGGTTTTGTGGACTTTTGTAATTTTCGTGCTTCTATCCGAGAAATTATTTCGTTTCTTTGTTGTGCACTTGGAGACATGCGTTTTGACGAGTCATCCTAACGCATAAAGATCTGTCATACCAACTGATATGCAATTACAAAAATGATGATTGAAATTGAGCCTGCGAAATTGCTGATCTTATTTGTGTGTATTTGCGGGTGTATATGTAATCAACTAAATGAATTGGCAGCTGAAGAAAAGCTGAATTGAAGTATATAAATTCAACTTGAAAAGACGCTTGGTAATTAGACTATTTCAAGCACTTACACCTTCTATTTAAGAGCTCTTTGTTAAACTAGTATGGATATAATATCCTTAAATTATATTTTCTAGCCTTTTTTCAACTAATAAATAAATACATTATACTTTTTTTTTATAATACAACTTAAAATATGTTTTTATATGTACCTTGAACAGGGTATGTGTGAGTATTAGGTATATTTATTTGAAAGATATCTTCATCAAATTTTGCACAGATCATTGCCTAAGACTTGGCTATAATCTCTGTACGAATAGTTTAGATCGGACCACTATAGCATATAGCTGCCCTACAAACTGAACGATCAAAATTTAGTCCTTGTATTCAAAAGTTTTTCATTTGACAAGATATCTTCATCAAATTTGACAAAAATCATTTTCCAAGACAAGGATACAATCTCCGAACGATTAGTTCAGATCGGACCACTATAGCATATAGCTGTCATACAAACTGACCGATTAAAATAAGATTCTTGTATGAAAAACTTATTTATTTGACAATATATCTGGACAAAATTTGGCACAGGCCACTGCTGAAGGTAAGGCTATAATATCTGAATTTTTTTTCTGAGATCGGAATACTATAGCATATAGCTGCCATACAAACTGACTGATGAAAATTTATTTCATATATGATTTTTTGTATTTATGAAGAGTATTATAGCTTCTGTACAACCGAAGCCAATATTTATTTTGTTTTATTTAAGCTTATGTTATATTTTCTTTAAACATATTTTAAATTCAAATAAATATCAATTTTCGGTTAAAAATAATCTCTACTAAAATGTCATATGTGTTTGTGTGTTCAGTATATTACATCAAAATTATAAAAATTTCCAGTCAATTATTTTACTAAAAATATTTTAACCATTTTTCTTACTTATCTAAGAAACAATCATTTTATTTTCTTCTTTGTAAAATTTAATGTTACATGGTTTGCCATGGCGTATGAGTTACCTCATATTACATAGAAGGCCCAGCAACACATGGAATTCAAATAATCTGCTGTAAACCGACCTAAAGAGCTTAGACAGTATTATATTATTTTCAAATTAAGTAAACGGTTGGCCGTCTGTCTAGCTCAACGATCGAGGCCGGCAATGCACTTCAGCTTATTTTCTACTTTTAAATATTTTTAAATTGACAACAAGGCGGAGAATATGTCGCTGGCATATATGTACATATGTATTGTTGCACGCTAAACTCTTTCATAATAAAACCGAGTTACAGATTATGTGCAAAGTTTGCTAGAGTGTGCTATAAAAGCTGAAAAACTTTACCAACTTGAATAAATATGAGAAACTAAAAGACCCGATGAGCTGATATGGTAATATTAAAATGCAAAAAAAAAAAATAAAATAAAATAAAAAAAAGAAAGAGAAAGAGAAAATTAAGCATGCACAACTACAACAGCGTATAGCAGCATATTTCTTTCTATTTTCACTATTTTATTGGAAATTAAATTCATTTTACAGATTTCATTTTCACCTCGCTTTTCTAATTATTTCTCTATGCAAATGGCTATTTTATTCAACAGCGTGTTGATGTGCTAATTTATACAGTATGTAGATATGTATACGTATATATTTGTGTATATGTAGGTGCATGCGTTTGCATGCTGCCAGCATTGGCAAAATTGTCACGTAGCTCTTTAGCAAAAAATTCAATTTCCTTCGTCGAAAACAAATACAGTGAAGTTCAACAGCTTCATCGCCAGCGAATGAGGTTAGAAGAGAGAGTGTGAGAGATTTTCATGTATACACACGCATACATATAATTAGATGAAATGTAAACAAATTGAAGGGGAGGGAGCAGAAGCAGCGTTGTTAAATTTATTGCTACTTAATTAAATAAAAGAAAAGAATGGAAAATTTAAAGTGGGTTCTAATATTGGGAAAGTGCTTATTTTTTAATAAAAAATACCGTTCGAAATTTCAATATTACTTATTAAATTTGTGGAAAATTTATTTTAACATTGCTTATTATAACAAAAACAAGAAAAAAATATCAAAGGAGCATTTCTTATAGCATAAAGGCCATGCAAAGATTTTGGTCTTGATTTTGATGGGTCGGTTTGTATGACAGCTATACACTATGGTGATCCGATCCCAACAATAAGGTTTGAAAATTGTAGTATCGCCTTAAAAAATAATTTGTGCCAATTTTCGAAACAAAATTTTGCGAAATAAAGAAGTTTTCCATACGAGGATTTGCGTTTGATCGTTCTATTTATATGGCAACTATACGCTATAGGCGACCGATTTTATCGATTCCGACAAATAAGCAGCTTCTTGAGAGAGAAAAGAGGGTGTACGAAATTGCAGATCTATAACTCAAAAGCTGAGGAACTAGATCGCTTACATATAAACTAAGGTACTAAGGGAGGTAAGAGAAAGCGGTAGTAAATATAATAAAAATATATACATAAATAAGTTCTGAAAACTATTCCAAATTACTTCTCCTTATACTCTGTGTGGTAAAAATATTGAAAAATTTGTTAAACTCTTACATTAACGCGCTGCAATGAGATTTACGCATAGTTTCATCCACAAAGCTATTCCGAAAGCCTCTTCAATTTTCGTTCGCCAACACGCTCAGTGGCATAAATTACATACTCATGCACACACTTAAGCTCGTAGTTACCATATCTTTCAGCTCTCGGTATCATGCGCTTACTCACTTGATATCTTCTCAATTTCAAAATGAAATGAATATAACTACAACAAAAACACAGTCACAAAACGTATGCCATCTCCAAGCAACCTTGAAGCATCATCTTAAGCCACCTTTATATATATTTCATTATTTATCTGCAATCAATCATATTTGGCAAATCCGTAATTCCCCATTCATTCATCTCCATCGATATTTTGTAGATTCACTTGTGTGCAATTCCGTTGCTTGTATAAGTGTGTGTGCGTGTGGGCGGACCTGTGCGGGTTTATGGCGCCTAGCAAATTTTATGACTTTAAAATTATGTGCTGGTGTAAATTCAATCACAGTCGACCACTGTTACATAACACATTTTGGATTTTTTTATTGGTCGTTGGCCGAAGTGAGTGTACGTGGCGTATAAGTGATGTTGGAGTGGATATGGAGTGGTTTATTTCCATTGCTTAGAGATGGCACTTAGAGTAGTTTGTTCGATTTCGGTTACATGGAGTGTTCAAAAGTTGAAATTTTGTATAAAAATCTTTCTGGAGAGAAATAGTATGTCTAACTTCGAAAGTTTTAGTGTTAGACACGTCTTCTAGTTGCCTTAAATAATTTTTAAGCACTTTAAATTTTTATTGTTTCATTTTCATACGATTTCGAGATTTTATAAAACTAAATTTCGGGATTAAATATTTTTCAGGGTTCAAAATTTTTCGGGATTAAAAATTTTTCGGGATTAGAATTTTTTTCGGAATTTACTTTTAATTTAAATCTCAATTTCAATGTTAATATTAACTAAATTTTTCTATGATAACGTTCGGTATTCATCTTTTTCGGTATGTAATTAGTTCTACATGCGTTTGTATTATATTTTTTAAATTTTTGAAAATTTAATACCAGCTTTACATACATACATAGTATACATATATCACATCGATAACGTGAACCTAAGGAGTTTCGAGGCTAAATGTGTTAAATTTTGGCTCTAATGCGATTTGTATGAAATCAGAGTTCCTTAAGCCAGATTTCGGGACTTTGATGTAATTTCAGGATCATGCATTTTATTGCACACTTTATCACTATCATTTAGAAAATTGAGACTTGGGCTTGTAGTAATTCGGGATTTTTTAAAATAAAATTTCGGGATTGCGATAAGTATTCTGGATTTTATAGCAATTAAAAACTTATTTTATCTATGCTGTCGTTTAGAGTTTGAGATTTGAGCTTCCTACAAGCTCCGGTTTCCTCAAAATAAAATTTCGGGATTGCGAAAATATTCGGGATTTCAAAATATTTTTCGGATTATACATTTTTATCACTAATTCTTTACTTATTTTTTTTATTTTTACCAACTATTTTGATCTTTCATCGGCACTTTATTTTTTTATTTATGTTTACCACATAAGTTGTAGGAAATCGGGATTCTACAGACTAATTTTTGGTATTATGAAATTTTTTCATGTTTTTACATATTAGCGGAATTCAAAATTTTAAACTTACATACATAGTTTGTTAGAAAAATATTAATTTCTGGCTTCAAGAAATTTGGGATTAGTCTATATTTCGGGATTATAAAAGCTCTAAATATTTTTCCATTGTTATATAAATTTTTCGGGGTTTGCATAAAATAAAAGTTCGGCACTCTGAAATATTTTCGGGATTTTAAAATAATTTCGGAATGTTGAAGTATTTTCGGGTTTAAAAATATTTTTCGAAGTTCTTAAAATGTAATCGGTATTCTTTTACCAATATTTTCGTCTCCATGTGAAATAAAATTTCGGGATTCAGAAAATATTTCGGGATTTTAAAATAATTTCGGGATTCTGAAGTATTTTCGGGTTTATAAATATTTTTCGAAGTTTTTAATATTTAATCGGTATTCTATTCCCACTATATTCGTCTCCACCAATCATATTTCGCTGATTTCGGGATCCTTTCTAAACTCATTGGCCACATTTGACACTAAATTGTATAGTCTCGTGCTCATCTCTAATAATAAATTATGTGCATGTGTATATTGGTATGTGCGTGTGTGGGCGTTTGAGTGCTCTGTTTGTCTGCGGCCAAATCACTTGAAAATTGACAAGTTTGGTGGACGCAGCTGCGCTGAATGACTTGGCGCGCAGTAAAAACCAAAACAAAAAAAAAAACCACAAACAGAAACAGAAAGGGAAATTTATACATAAGCTGTTAGTAAATTAAATTTAGTTGGCAATTCACAGGGTTTGAGTGTTGAAACCCTTTACTTTTACGGCTTGTGTGCATAGGTCCGTATGGCTTATAAATTAACATAATGAAATGAAGCAACAGCTGCAACAAGCTATTTGTGCGCAACTTTCTAATACGCTACGACTGCGCTGAAATTTATTGGAATTTTAGAAAAGGGATTTAAACGCTTACGAAGCATTTGAATAAATTAACATACAGTTATTTTGCAAAATTTTAATTGAAAGTAAATTTCTGTAACTGAAGTGAAATTGTTTAAATTTAATTTAAATTTTTACGCGCTTTCTCATGTCCGCGGGTTACCGTTACAAAGTTTTTTTCTGTTTGTTCTTGTTTGCTTGCATCCTTTCCTTTCTTTTCTTTCTTTCCTCGTGGTTTCTTTATTACAAAGCAAGCTTTTAATCCCCGAAATGCACCCATATCACTTAGTAGCGCTTAAAAAGCACTTAAGATAAAATTGAATTAGCGCAAATTATTTGTTTCTTTTTTCATTTTTCAGCAAATGTCACCGAAAAGAATTTCGCCAAAAAAATTACATAAGTAGAGTCGTCATAAAAAAGGGTACAAGTATGAAAAATTAAGACAATGAACCGTTTATTATACTAAAACGGTGATTTCTGCCATTATTTGTTATTTTTTTGGCGCCGAAAATTGTTTTTGTTATTTTTGTTTTACTCATTTTCGGTCCCGGATTTCGTGCTCTTTTGTATTATTACTTCTATTTGTTTATTTGTGCCCGTTTAATCTTCTGCCATTGTTGTATTTCCAAATTTTTATTTTCTTTTTGTAGTTGTTTTTGTTGTGCGCTGAACCTTTATTTCATTCTTTCACTTCCCTTTATACTACATTCTTACATATACATACATATACATACATATGTATATACCATGTAATTCATGGGGTTTCGGTGCGTAGAAATTTCTGCTCTTTTATTTTCGGTATGTTTTTGGATAAAAGGAAAAAATGATTTTTCAATTACGTAATTTGAGGAAAGCAAATAACGGTAATTAGGTAATCAGTTTTCAAAGGAAAATGGTTTAAGAGAAATTTAAAAAATAGTAGGAGAAAATTAATTGAAATTAAATTGATTTAAAATTTTATGAAATAAAAAATGCGTTACCACCTTTTTAAATAAAAAATAATTAAAATTTTACATTAATTAAATTTTTTGTAACTTTTTTAAATTAATTAAATTTAAAATTTTTACTTAAGTAATCAAATGAATTAATTTTTAAAAAGTGTAAATATTTTTTTTGCGTAAGGTTACCATACATATGTGCAAATAAAATAAAAAAATTTGAAATTTTCAATTCTTACGCATGTACATTCAGGTAAACAAAAAATAATTATTTTTAAAAAGTTGTAAGTAAATTTTTTAGTAAGATTGCCAACTGTTCATATAAAATATAAAAATGAATATTTTATATTTTTTAATCTTACAAACAATTAACTAATTAAATAAAATAATTTAAAAAATTGCGAGCAAAATTTGTTAGTAAGGTTGCCATCTATTTTAATCAAAAATAAAAATAAAATTTAATGTTTTTATCACTAACGTACATATGTATGTACATACATTTAAGTAACCAACTCAAAAAATTATTAATAAATCGCCAAAAAAATAATAAGGTTGCCATCTGTTTACATAAAACAAAATTTTTTAGTAAGGTTGCCATCTATTAAATCAAAAATAAAAATAAAATTTAATATTAAGGTAAACAACAAAAAAAAATTTAATAAATCGCCAAAAAATAATAAGGTTGCCATCTCTTTACATAAAAGAAAATTTAAAATTTTCATCTCTTACTTACATCTAAGTAATCAAATATTATAAAATAGTTTTTAAGAAATTGCTAGTAAAATTTTTTAGTAAGGTTGCCAGCTGTTTAAATAAAAACTTAAAATAAGAATTTATATATTTTTGTTTACGTACATTTCAGTAACCAAATATATGTATAAAATAATTTAAAAAAATTCAAGTAAACATTTTTTTGGTAAGGTTGCCATCTGTTCATATCAAAAATTAAATTTAATATATTTATCTCTTAAGTATATTTAAATAAGCAAATAAAATAATTAAAAAAAAAATGCAAGTAAATTTGTTTCTTTAGTAAGGTTGCCATATGTTTAATAAAAAAATTAAACCAAAATTAATATTTTTGTTTTTTAGGTAAATTTAATTAACCAAATAATATAATTAAAAAAAAATCAATTAAAATTTTTTCAGTAAGGTTGCCACCTGCTTATAAAAAAAATAATATATAAATAATATATAATTCATAAAAATATGAAATATGAGCTCAACTCTTTTGTAAATTTCCGTAACAAACTAAATAATAATTAATGAATTGTAAACAAATTTTTTTTGATAAAGTTGCCATACAGAGAAAGTTACGAAGAATTTTCTCGTTTAAAAAGTGATATTTATAGCTTGTTGTATAATTATATACATACAATGTGAATATATATGTATGTATATCTTTGGAAAAGCAGTTAAAAGTATTAAAGAAAAGCTATTTATGAAAATATGTTTGAAAGAGTTGCCATATTATTCTAAAAATATTTTGTTTTGTCAATAGCGAAATTTTTTTTCTTAACTTTATGTCAAATTTAATATATTTAGAGAAACATTTAAAGGTCTACACCACAGAAACATTTACTACTTTAAGAAATTAGGTAAAAAGAGTTGCCAGCTAGTTTGCAAATAAATTTATGAATATCAGGTGAAAAAATTTTCCAAAATGTTTAATAGTGAAACATATAACGACGGCTTGCATTAAAAAAACTCAACACAAAAAATTCTGAAGGCGACAAACTTTAAAAATTAGAAATATTTTTGCAAAAAGGGTTGCTAATTAGCTTCAAAAAAGTAAATAATACAATACTGGATTAAAAGTGATAGTACATATTTAATAATACATTCATTTTGTAGTATAAATGTAGATAAGGTTGTCACATTGTATTAACACTTAAAAATAAAATAAAGATTTTTTTGGAAAAAACTAAAATTTATTATAAATCCAAATTTTTAAGCAGTATATCCATATACAATACATATGTATGTATCTTCCAATTTTCACTTTCCTTTTATCTCTTTCACTGTAATCAATTAACTGCCGGAAGTGGCAAGTGTGCGAATGCAAACGGAAATAAAAGAAAATTGCGTTGAAATGCGGCCAACCATTGCTTTTCAATAAAGTTAGCCACAGTGTCAACTGCAAAACCGACAAAAGTACTGACATCAACTAATCTCCGTCGCAGCGGCAAGAGTTGCACAAGTTTTGCTACTGTGACAGTGCGACTTGTCACAAAGCTGCTTAGATTGCGCATTCGTCGATGACAAGCTGCAAAAGTTTGCGCGGAACAGTGCAATATTTCGCAAAAATAAATAAAGGAAATAAAAATTGAAAAGGCAAAAGTGCAAATGTTGACGAAGATGAAAACGTTTTGTTAAACTTGGAGCGTAAAATGCGCTAAAATGGCTGTTTTTTGTCTCTCTTAAAACTCTCAAGACAATTGGTCGCGAAGAAACGTTTTTACACAGTTTGAAGCTTGAGCTGTGCTAACTGCAGCACACTTTTTATTGTAGCGACTCCTGCTTTTCGCGCTTGAAAGTTTGCTTTTGGCTTTTTTCAGCTTGTCAACATAGCTTATAGATTTTTTTTTGGATATTTTATTATTCTTATTGCTTTAACCATGTATTTTTTAAATTTTGTGAAACTTGCACTTGACCGTTAAGACACTTTGTTATTCGATTACAATGGGGTTCTAAAGGGAAGGCATCATACAATTGGTACTAGAGATTACTTGTGTTACGAATAATTCTTCCCGAAAATATTTTCGAAAAAGCTCAACGGAAAGTCAGAATAACGAAGCAAATTACTCACAAGTTTTTAATTTAGAGGCTGGGGTACTCACTGAGAAACTCGACACTAACCTTCAAATACGCGTGTAAACTTGATCAATATTTACGACTTGGATACTCTAAGTATTGTTATCTATAAGACTTGTATAGATTTTACAACTAAATATACCCAACAAAAAGTAAAGACTCAGAACTCTTTTCTCATCAGAGATTGAAAGCGATTGGCTCTTATTTTTTGAATACATACTACTGTGCCCAAAAAATGAGGTATTTATTTTGAAAACTCTTTATTTATTCTTCCAAATTAATTTCATCCCCTTCAAAGTAATCCCCTCCCGATACAATGCACTTATGCCAACGGATTTTCCAATCTTCAAAACACTGGTTGTAGTCACTTTCCGGGATGGCCTTCAGTTCCGTCTTCGCTGCGGCTTGAATCTCCTCTATCGTATAAAAACGGTGTCCCCGGAGAGTTCTTTTGAGCTTGGTGAACAGCCAGAAGTCGCACGGTGCCAGATCAGGTGAATACGGTGGTTGCGGAACGATATGGATTGAGTTTTTGGCGAAATGATCACGAATTACGAGGGCAGTATGGGATGGTGCATTATCGTGGTGTAAAAACCAAGAATTGTCTTTCCACAATTCCGGTCTTTTTAGGCGGATAGCGTTACGCAAACGACGCATAACGTTCAAATAATATTTCTTGTTGACTGTTTGACCGGTTGTAAGGAATTCATAATGCACAACAACACGATAATCGAAGAAAACAGTCAACATGACCTTAATTTTTGAGCGACTTTGGCGCGATTTTTTTGGTCCCGGCTCTCTTTTGAGACGATATTCGCTCGATTGATCGGTTGTTTCGGGGTCGTAAGCATAGATCAGGTGAATAATGCATTTCATGACACCCTGGTAGTCGGAAAACATCGTTTCACACACTTCAACGCGACGCCTTTTTTCCAAAAAAATTTAATGTTTTCGGTACCAGTCGAGATTTGACGCGCTTGAGGCCCAAAACATCCTTCAAAATGGTATTGTCTGAGCCTTTCGATATGCCAACTTCAACAGCAAGGTCTTTAATTGTTAATCGACGGTTTTTCAACACCAAATCTTTGATTTGTTGAACGTGAGCTTCGTCGGTTGAGGTTGATGGAAGCTCTGAACGCTTTTCGTCTTCGACACGTTCACGGCCGGCTTGGAACTCACTATACCACTTGTAAACATTTTTTTTAAACATAGCCTCATCACAAAAGGCTTTCTGCACCATCCTCAACGTATCCGCAGCAGAAAATTGATTTCGTAAACAAAATTTAATGCAAATTCTTTGCTCAACAAATTTCGACATCGCAAAAAACGAAAAACTCACTTTTAGCAGCTCACAAAACGACACTTATCTCAAACACTATTAAATATTTTGACATAAAATTTGACACAAATGTGACTGACAGTACTACCAACCTAAAACAAAAATAATTCTTCAAATCCTTCAACACGCGCAGTTTAAATTCACCTTATTTCTTGGACATAGTATATTTATTTCTAACTTAAAAGACCTTGTTTATTCGGAAAAATGAAAAAAGAACTGAAGTTGGAACGTGAATCAAAATTATATTTCAATCTCTCTATCAGATACTTAATGTTTAATGCTCGAAAATTATACGAAAGGATGCGTCGACTAACAGAAGGTCTTAATCATTGTAGAACCCCAGAGGTGACTGATGTCCAGAGTGTTTAAAGTTTGAGGTGTGCACTCCGAGCGCTCCAAACGCCGAGCGATATTATTATTTTTGAGTCTTTTTCGAACCCTTACAATGGTAAAGTGAGCTTTTACATTAATTCTAAGGGTATAAGGGAACATAAAATGAAAAAAAAAAAAAAAAAAATTGAAGAAAGATTACTCTACTGAACCCTGAAGTTAAAAAATTGTTACAAGTTAGGTTGTACTGAATGTACAGAGAATATTGTCAAATATACTATATACTTGTATAAAACAAAAACAAATTTTTTGCATTTCTCAATTGGATATAACCTCCTAAAAAGCTATGAGTAAAACTGAAAATAATAGATCGATTCCAAAAATATAATGTTGTAATAATTAAGTTCAGTTAATCTCTCTTTCACTTCTGCAAAATGCAGTTGTTAAAATCGAATTCAATTTTTTCTCAATTTATTTAATCAAATCTTTTTAGTTTTTCCAATATACGATATTTTGGTCTATTTATTCAAATTTGATTTTTCAAAGTAATTAAATTCAACTAAAATCATATTTCTCTCAAAATGTGCAATACTTCATAATAAATCCAATCAAATCGTCTCTTTCACAAAATACAGCCATATAACATGAATGAAAATATATAGCACCTTTACATGTATGTGTACCTCTATGAAAACTTTCGAAAGTGTATTTTAATATACCACACATGCATATATATTTACATGTATGCAAATAAGTACAAGTTGCTAAATACTCCGTTTGTTTATTTATTTTAACACCAACTTTGTTTATTATGCCAAACCCAACTGTGGCAGCAAGGCGGTTTGGAGCGTAATTGATTTTGTTTATATATGTATTTTGCATGTTAATACTTTTAACTATATATACACATATGACTATGTATGTGCATGCGTGTGCTTTGAAAGTGCGGTTACGGTGTCAGCATGCCGTCTGAATTCCAAATATTTACTTCCGCCACTGAGTTCGAAATTTGTGAACTCTCCCTAGAAGTCAGTTGGTGGTGCTACTGTCAAAATTATGAATGTATATTTTGTGGGTAAATCAGTGAGGGTGTATATAATTTTGCATAAAATATGGCATATGTTGGTATAAATGCTTAATTGTGTAAAGTTTTGCATTTGCATGTTACGTATACGCCATGGCACTATTGACTGCATTGAAGTTCTACTCTCGATTTGGGATTACGTATGCATATATGTATACAGTGTGGTAATTGTTTTTAAACGAATGCCTTGGTAAATGTAGATGTGTCTATGATGATGTCCAACAAAAATTGTATTTTTATTTTTATTAAAGTAAAGATTTGTTTCAGAAATCTCTTTGTGTAGTGACCGAGGTTCAGTTTGTAATATACCAAAGTCTGGTTGGATAGAAATAATTTATTTAAGTTCTTGAAACATTCTAAAGATTAATAAGAATTTTAATAGTACAATACTAGAATAATTGTATGTTGTGGGGTTGGCTATTTAAGAGTCCTAAAAACCCCAAATGTGACACTTTTTATGAGAATAATGAAATGGCAATATAATTTCGCTCTTTTAGGGTTGATTTAAGATGCTTAATTTTATAAAAAAAATATAAAAACATCCAAAATTTTGAGCTCGACTCCAGTGAAGCTCTAAAACCCTTTACAGGTGCATTTCTTATAGCATAAAAGTGTAAAAAACCATTTATCTTGATTTTGATAGGTCAGTTTGTACGAGAGCTATATGCAATAGTAGTCCGATCTGAACAATTTTCTAAGGGGATTGTAGGGTTGCTTTCGAAAATAATTTGTGCCAAATTTCGTGAAGTTATCTTGTCAGATCAAAAAGTTTTCCCTACAAGGCTTTAATTTTGATCGGTCAGTTTGTATGACAGCTATATGTTATAGTCCTCCGATTTCAGAATTTTTTTCCGAAGAAATTAGGAAAGTTTTGGACAGTTATTTATAACAAATTTCGTGGAGATATTTCGTAAAATAAAAAAGTTTTCCATACAAGTACTTAATATAGATCGGTCAGTTTGTATGACAGCTATATGTTATAGTGATACGATTTCCATGGTTCCGATATATGAACAGCTTCTTGGGGAGAAACAGACGTGTGCAACATTTCAGGGGGATATCTCAAAAACTGAGGGACTGGTTCGCGTATATACAGACGGTGGACGGATAGGCTGATCGACATGTAAGAACTGAAATGGCTAGCTCGTAACGCTGATCGCTTAAATATATATTATAATCGATAATATATAGATTCTCCAACGTTTCATTCAGAGTGCCTCCAACTTCATGGCAAACAATTTTCGGAGTCCTCTTTTGCAAGAGGCTCTCTGTTGACTACAGTGAGTATAGTTATTCGTGCTATGAGAAACCAACTCCAAAATGAGTTATTAATTTTAAAAGAATTTGGTAATAAAATATGTTTTCTTGAGATTTACATAATTTTTTTTTTTAAAGTTGACGACTTTAAAAAATGTTTCAGTTTTTAACGAAAAAATTACCAAAAATTTGTTTTCAATATTCTAGTATTAAATGATGATTTTACGATACAAAAAGTAGTCTAAGCAAAAAAAAATAATTTTTGAAAGTCTTAGATATAACCTAATCCCTTGAGTTCAAGGTATATTGTACCTTTTACCACTCTAATCCCTCCCTCAACTGTAACATATACTCGCGCCACAGCCACAATTACATTAATTGCATTTTGACATTCATAAATATTAAATTTCATTTCAAAAGCACATAAAAAATTTAAAGAAACCCATTTGAAATAATTTATTTAACAATCGTTATCAAAAATTGTTGCGGCTATTGCTCCTACTCAACGTTTTCGTCTCTAAAGTATTGTATCAAATTCGACGCTGACAGTCAGAAATTCAGCTGAATACTTTTTAAATGTTTGGCTTTGAAAATGTCACTCGAAACCAGCTCAGACACACACACATACACACTCAACCAAACACCGGTTCGCAGCAAAACATTTGTGTGCGCTGTGTGTGTCCGCTCAAACAGAAACTTTGCGACACATAACATCGAAACTTTTTTGCCACTCAGCGTCAATTCTTTTTAACAAAATTCTGCAATGTCATCGCGTTCTGACATTCGCAAAGCTGCACTTATCAACTTTACAAGCATTTACATAGTGTCAGTGGTAGTAGCAGAAAGCTGACAGTAACAACGCTTTGTGGCGGCCGGATGAGAGAGAGAGAGAGAAAGATAGATATTGTGTGTGTGTGAGTATGGGTGGCTGTGTAGCAAGTTTTAAAGTAACATGGCGCTCGGGTTTGTTGACAGTTTGGCAGAAATTCGCTGGCACATGTTTGTTATGCTTAATACGAATATTTGTTTATTTATTATTTTGTAATGCGGCCATCTGTTTGAAAATATTTCAGCTACTGATTGTGACTTTATATAGAACTTCAACTAAATTCACCGAAGTTAAACATTCTGTACATTTTTATAAACATTACTTTCGGACTTAAAACTAACTAGTACGAATAAGACCAGTTCTGTAACCAGATGAAACGTTTTTATATTGAGCTCGCTAAGTCTTTCACTCAAGCAGCAATTTCAAAATATTTAAGAACAACCGGATACATTCGAAAGCAAGGAAATTGGATGCCATATGATGTGAAGTCAACAGACGTTGAAAGACGATTTTGCAAGTCAGAAATGTTGGTTTCACCCCACAAAAAGGACGTTTTTGTATCGGAATGTGGCTGTTCATGAAATTCATGAAAAGTGGATCCAGTAAGACAAAACTAAATGCAGATATATATATATATATATATGAAGTCAAGTCAATCAGCTACATCAAATACAAAACGTTGATGCCTTTTAGTTGGTGGGATCAAAGAGGCGTGCTGTATTAAGAATATCTCAAACCAGTTGCAACCATTACTGGGGCATGCTGCCGACCAGAACTTCTTAAATTGAAGCAGGGGATTTCCGAAAAATTCACGGAATTTTCGAATGAACACGAGGAAATAATTTTCCACCATGAAAACGCTCGGCCTCATGTTGCAAGATGGGTAAGAAACTATTTGAAAAACTGCGAAAAGTTTTGCCTTACCCATTCTATAGCCCAGATCTTGCCCCTTCTGACTACTATTCGTTCCGGTCGAGGTATAAGACCCTCACTGAAATACGGTTCACATCAGAACAGGGTATTAAAAATTGGCTTGATTCATTCTTGGTCGCCCACGCGTTCTTTGGAGGTGGAGTCCCCAAATTGCCAAAAAAATTAGAAAATATTATAGGTCCAGAGGGGCAAAACTTTGGATGATATTATGTACAAGTTTTTCTTAAACAAACGTCCCAAAATTGGGAGAAAAATCTTACAAATATAGTGATAGACCCAATACTTTCGGGGACAAATCTAACTAGCACAAAGTAGTTAACATATTCTGCACCAATTATGGGACTAAGGTTTACTAGTGGGTTTCTTTCACTTTAGTTCAGTAGTTTCTGCCCTTATCGTTATTTCCTATAAACTCGGATCGAAATTTGACAGCTGCCATGCCTTGTATTTATTCTATATGAAGCAATATATTGCAGGTGACACGATAGGAAATTTCCTTGTCTGAAACCTCGTTTGGTATCGAACGGCTCGGGAAGGTCCTTCCCGATCCTGAAGAAGCTTTTGTTATTTCTCAACGCCAGCTTGCATAGCCGTATTAGCTTTGCGAGGATCCCAAGTATGGAAAACTTTTTATTTCGCAAGATATCTTGACGAAATATGGTTTTTTCTTTTATTTTATTTTCACTTAACAAATATTAAACCACTTTTCTCGTTCCGTTGCACATATTTTTTTATTCGCTAAAATTTTACACATTTTTATCATTCATTGAAATTTATTTTCTTATTGTTAAGCGCATTCAACACTTCTTTTTCGCGAATTTCCTTCAGTCTCTTTTTGAACTCCCATTGCGCCCATTCATCGGCCGGTTGCACAAAACAGCCCACATCCTCCTCATGTTCCGCATTCAAGAAGTTGTTCTTCAGCTCTACATCTTCGTTGTTATCCATGATGCCTGGCAGATCTCTTCGCCTTACCATTTCCAGCAGCTCCAAACGCTTCGCTTCAATTTGCTCAGCGAAATGCTCTTCTATCGTTTGCAGTAGATTAGAAGTAGCTTTCAGGTTCTCTCCATCCTTATCTAAATCATAAATGCATTCCTTGTTGGGCTTATTTTGCGTTTCGGCGAGGTCGTTTGTATCTTTGCTGTAGATTATACCATCTAAATCGTCCTTTAAATCATATTTATTTTGCAACTCCTTTGGATCCGTGCTGCCACCGGGTTCGCGCGCTTGCTCGCGAAATGGGAATGAACTCTTTAGGAGATTCTCTAAACTTTTGTACGTACTTGGCCACAGACTCGAGAGATAAGACGGTGTTTCATTGGTTTTGGATAGATTGAAGCGTATCTTTTTTATTGGACTCGAGCGGTTAAGCTTCACTTGCGACTCCGTTGTGCCAATGCTGTTCGAGGTTGAGGACTTGGCGGCATTGTTTTTGAAGTTTTTTGATGCTGGTGTTGCTTTGTGCTTGGAACGTTTATTTTTTAATTTTCCATCGACATTTATTTGGGAATTTTGCTGCGATGAATTTATGCTCGTGCCCTAAACGAAAGTAGGAAAGTAAAAATCATGTGTAGCTTATGGAAATAAATATTTTTTGAAATTTATTGTAGACAAGTATTAAAATATGAAAAGCAAGCAGCTTATTCACTGTCGTCCAAAGCTAGCCTTACTTTTGACCTGCATAGCCGATAAGAGTCAATGAAAAGTTCAGGTAGTGGAAGTTCTTCAAAAGAACCTAGTCTCTCTCTGTCTATACCTTCTTATGTTAAAATATTTGCTCTCAATTCTGAGTGGGTTTTTGGAACTAACAGCGGATTACATGTACTACTCAAATATTGTTTCTCTTTGAATCTAATCAATCTCATGTGGCAACACCGACCGTTTAAAAAAAAGTCGTGGATCTGCTACCTGAATTTGGAGAGTGATGCCTGTAGTACTTCTTAGCAATGATTCTTCAAATTTTGTAATTTTTTTTTTTAAAACAATGAAGGGACAGGAGTTTGTGAACTGGAAAGTAGAAGCAGTTTTCGAGGAGAAGAGCCTGAATTTTATTAGCTCATTTAAAGGTTGCTTCGAGCGTTAAAAAGTGATTGAATTCGGCTGAAAATTTCGGTCTCTTTTTAACTTTTCATAACTTCCACAGATCGAAAATAAAATTCTTCTTAAATGTAGGCAACAATACTTCAAACAAGTAAAATTCATCCTAAATGTAGGCAACAACATTTCAAACAAAGATCACCCTTAACAGTATGACACCAAGATACGCGAACAAAGCTAACTCTCTTGCAAAAAATGGAAAACAAAAAAGAGAGCGTTAAAGTGTACAAAGAACTACTTGGACTGTGCCCAAGTGTGTTGACTTTCGAAGATCGTTTCTAGTTTTGGTAGTTTCTAAATTAGCAAGAATATTATACCAACCCCTTTTCCGCGATTATTTGAAGCATTTCGCCTAGCGGTCTCCAACTCATATGCTTTATACGCCTTCTTAATTTCTTTTTCTGTACGACTGCTACTTATTGCCTGAGGTCTCACTTTCTTAAGTGCCGGTTTCAAAACGGTAACCACTTTAGACTCTGTGTGACTATTTGAGGCATTATGTGTATTTCTCTCTGCAGTCACTGGCACCTCGGTCGTTTTCTTCGCTCGCTGTGGCGGTAGACTTGCCACAGTTTTATCACTTCTTATACCAGAATCGATTTTCGGGCGTATGTTCTTATAATAATTGCGAGTTTTAACTCTAGTTGCCTCAGCCACTAGAGGTTCTTCACTTGCGTTTGTTGGTTTTGGATTATTTGTGTGATTTTCCTTTACATTCGCCAGTCTCGGTTCGTGCGCCGTTTCAGTTAACGATTTTTTCAATTCGGCGTTTACATTCGAAGCAGCTTTCAAGTCTAATTTACTCTTCTCGACAGTATTACGCAATAATATCTGCTTGCTATCGTCCAACGTGACCTTGGTATTGTAGATGACGAAACCGCTCTTCGGTTCGGCAACCGGTTTGGCGAAGTTCATATATTTTTCAATCATTTGCCGTTGATCGGCCAAGTCTTGTATGGCTAATTTGCCACTTTTCATTATCTCGTTGCCATAAAGCGAAAACCAGTTGTTAACCATAGCCTCCACATAGCTAACAATAGCATCCTTTACCGGCTCCACAGTTTCATCCAGTCTCGTTTTCAGCGAATTCATTACTCCGATGTCTAGGGAAATGGGAAATTAAAGTGCATAAATAATTGGAAAAAATTTACTTGCTGCTTGAGGTTTCCCGTCCGCCCAGCTGGCATGTCTCTGCGCTTGGCCGTTCAGCGTTTGTACTTCCTGACTTTCCTCAATCTCCGAAATATTATCCTCTTCCATTATGGGGTAGACATCTTTGCTGCGTCGCGCTGCGAGCTCATCCCAAGGATTACTTTGCTGCTTCGTGCGTGATAATATTTTCGGCGGCCGATCACACGCTTGCATATCAGTAAACTGCAAAGAATTGTGGGAGAGTATATTAAGAGACTTTAGTTTTATTAGATTTGTTGTTATATTTCTTCTTGTAACTTATACAGTTCGTAAATAAAAAAAGAATTCAGCCTAAATGTAGGCAAAAAATTTGAAGAAAAGCGTTGCCTATCTTTGGGTGTACTTTACCCAAGACACACACCCGTTTTTATAATTTTTGTCTAAGCGTTAGGGATACGATATTATTTTCATGAAAATTCTTTAAATTGTCAACTATGTATTTAAAAGACAGTTGTCTCAGTCTTTCTTCCAATAAACAACTCTCTCTCTAGGATTATATATATACTATATACATACGTATACCATACAAAATACTCACGTTTTGTATCAAATTACTGTATAGAGTTTGTGCGAGTTTCTCCGGAAATGGTATCAGCACATTAATACTGCCACCACAAGTGGCACGCACAGTTATCTCCGGAAACACCGTGATATTCGTCACGACATTGGTGCGTGTATTTAGGAAATTGATCAATAAACGATGGTCCAAATGTACGCCTATAAGTATATACAGCATGCGATTGTATATGTAACGTATGGAATATTTCGAAAATTGACTCCAGCCCTCCGGCATGTAGATTGTGCCCACTTCATCCTCGGAATAGGTGCGCTGTTTCACAAAATCCAACAATATTTTTATTTCTACATATATACATTTTAATATACATACATCATCACCCAGTCCCAGACAACGGAAACCATTCTTCATGAGTATATAATGCATGAAAGCTATAATCAGATCCGATTTGCTTTTGATTGTGCCATAAATTTGCAAATAAAACTCTTTCCAATCGTCAAAACAGTTTTTCGTCTCTTTATCGTCGTGCTCTTCCCTGACATTTACGGTATCTGCGCTCGTTACTCGCTGCAGCGTTTTTGGTGCTTCGGTTTCGGTTTCGGGTTTGACTTTTGCTTCCATTACATCATTTTCTCTTTTCGTATTTTTTTCGGGTTTGCCCGGTTTTTCAACAGCCGCTTTCACTTTTGTCTTGCTGTTAATAGTTGATTTGGATGTGCTCGACGTCTTCGAACTCCTCCAACTTTGTTTCGACTCCCTCTGCAGTGTTGTTGGTGTAAGT
This sequence comes from Bactrocera zonata, assembly GCA_037783105.1. Lineage (NCBI taxonomy): Eukaryota > Metazoa > Arthropoda > Insecta > Diptera > Tephritidae > Bactrocera > Bactrocera zonata. The sequence continues at coordinate 930,196 of JBAWJQ010005835.1, read as the reverse complement.
TTTCTGGACATTTTTCTGTATTATTTTTTTTTTACGATTTTTTTGCGAATTTTTTAATGTTTTATGCAAAATAGTTTAGGTTTTTTGGTAATTTTGTGTTTTAATTGGCGAAAATGTTGTGAAATATTGGGAATTTTGAAAGCAATAAATTATTTATGCGTTTTTTTTGTATTTTTCTGTAATTTGAAAGCAAACCTATGGCGTGAAAATTTTGTGTGATTCTAAAAGTGAAGAAGAAAATGTGTTTTGATTTTTCATTTACTGCTCTATACTGGTATAAAAATGCAGGGTTTCAAGAAACTCTTCGTAAAAATTAAACTGAAGAAAGTGTTGTAAATATTAGCTTAACATTTGTCAAACATGTGGTCAATATATTGCCATTGTCTATATCTCATAATAGCTATATTTATAATCAGACTAAAAAGTAGTTTTTGATTGAATCTGCTTCTAAAGTCGAACACTGTTTAGTTTGAACATTTTGGACCTGCTTCTTCTCCCAGACAAATACATATATATCAACTGCTAGAAATTCAGAATTGCCTAGTCGATTAAATTAAAATTTATAATAACTACCTTAAGGGGTTACATGGTTTTCAAAACATCGATTATTTTATTTTCATATTAAGTTAATTATAGAACACCTTTAGAACGTTGTCTTAAATTTTCAAGTTGATCCAAGTATTAGTTGTAACTTGTGCACTCGCGACTAGCTAGTGCTAAGCGCACCGTCTTTAAACGCGTTTTTCTCGAAACTGTGTTTTTGAAGTCGGTTGCAAGATTTCTCGAGAACTACTCAACTGATCTCCATGAAATTTAACATAGGTTTATGAGATACAATTTTTAATAACTTGGACGAAATATTGTCTTTTTGATTACAACCATTTGAAAAAAAATGTCGCGAAATTTAATTTTTTTTAAATGCTTGTTAAAAATCCAATTTTCAGTTTTAAAATTTCAATTTTCAGTTTCTTAGTTAAGTCTTTTAACTAAAGTACTTAATTTTTTCACCTTAGATGATCTTGTAAGGAGTTATTCTGCCAAGGTGGGCATTTTTCCGCGGGGCTTTATTTATTTATTTATAAAAAATATTTATTTTTTTCGAAAATTTCAGAATTTCTGTGTGATTAGTGTATGTTTGTAGCAACAAAAAATTCGAATAAAATATTTTATATTTAATGTAAAAAAAAAAATTATTGAAAAATGTCTGGTGTTTATCCGAGGAAACCTATGTAACCCCTTAAAGAGCTGAATATTTAAAGCATTTTGAAATCTAGATTTCTATGTGACGTCAAACGAGTTTTCTCGTAAAAAGCTACGATGAAAATTAAACAATAAATGTATCAAAATTCAGGTTTCCTGGGAATCTCGCCTTGGAACAATGTTGTCTCCTGTGGAAAAATCGATAGTTATCAAAATTTTCCTAAATATATGGCGAGATCTGTTTAATTAAAATTTCTAAGAAGTATATGAAGAGGTTTTAATTTAAAGAACACACACAATAGGTGTGTTAAAAACAAAAATGTTTCTCATTTTTCGATCTTGTTCTGCATACTTATATAGTGTTCTATAAAATGATCCACCAGATCTAAGCTAAAATCGAATTTTTTCAGGTTAAAAACGACTCGCCTGAAGAACAAAAAAGCAGCAAGCACCGATGGAAGAACTGTGCATACATCATATATGGACAGATATGGAAAGCACAACCGACGACTAGATTCTAAGTATGCTCTGCCTAAACCACAAAAAAGTGGACCTCACAATCTGCGCCAAATACCGTATGATAAGCCACCTTAAATTCGGATATAATGTCTTATGGAACGTAATGTGTGAAAGATTTAAGCCCACAGTCAACAAACTAATTGGACCTTATCAGTGTGGAATTAGACCTGCAAAATCTACTATCGACCAGATTTCCACCATGCGTTAAATCTGGAAAAGACCTGTGAAAGGGCGCCGTTTTTGACAGCACGAAAAGGAACTGCCTCTATACCGGTATGTGTAAACTTGGCATCTCCGCAAAGCTACTACGGCGGTGTAAGTTCACGTTGAGCAACACCAGAACTCCGTCAGGATCGGGAAGAATCTATACGAGCCGTTCAATACAAAATGAGTTTTCAGACGTTGCGACCACCTATCGTGGAACTTCTTCAATCTACTGTTGGAAAAAATTATCAAAGCTGTAGAGCTTAATCAAATAGGTACCATCTTCTGTAAGAGTGTACAGCTGCTGTGGTACGCCGATGTTGTTGTTTTCAAAGGCCTCACAACCGCGTCGTGAGTTCTGCTTTCTCCAGACTGGATCGATCGATGGAACGATGAGCTGTACGAGATATATGGCGATATTGAGCGAATCAAGAGCCAGCGGTTGTTTTGGCTAGGTCATATTGTTCGTCCCGTCGGTAGAAGCAGACGTAGAGGAAGACCTCTACTCCGTTGGTAAGATAGTGAAAGACTTGACTGCAATTAGTATCTCGAATTGACGCGCTGTTGTTAACTTGGCTACGCCAGTAAAGAAGAAGAACAAAAACCACCAAAATGTTGTGCTAAATTCAATTGTTTTTTTTATTTTTTTTATCGTAGGCCATAGTAAGGACAATAATCTTATAGATATAGTTATTATTATTTTATTTTATTAAATTATTTTTAAAACTTTTCAATGATGTTTATGAGAACACTTTCAGAGCTAAAGTTCTCTTAGAAATGCTAACGGAGAGCTTGCTTCTAATAAAGTGAAACACTAAAACTAATTTGTATACTTCACATGTGTCTCAATGAAATATTGTCCCCAGCAGCTTTGCACTTAATAGTGTTCAACGATGTGTGAGGTGTTTGCAACATGCCACATTTAATTTTAAAATCTGTTCTTTATACTTGTGATCACAAAAGGCAAAGTTTCATACGAAATGCTCACGACAGGCAAAAACTCGATTTACACACACGCAGAGGAATAAATATGACAGCATGAATGTAGTGAAACGTCAGACTAAAGAGGATAAATAACAGTAGATACTAAGACTTCTGATTACTTGCAAACTAGTGTGAAAAGGGTTTGACTTAACCAATATTTTTTGCAAGTTTGGTTAAAGAAGTGGGTAAATTGTATGTTCGGTTTTATGGCTGATGTGATGTGATGAAGTTGGGAATCACATTTGGACTGCTAAAGAGCTGACTTCATCTTCTAGTTAGGGTTCTTAGCACAGTTAGGTAGAGGGATCAATATTTTAATAAAACGCGAAGACTATAAAAAAGCTTCAAATATTTTTTTCTTAGAATATATTTTGCACTTGATTGTAATGTATTTATGTTTAACGATGTAGTCTGAAACTATTATTTATCGCATCAAATATAGTGATTCTTATGTGAAGAGGAAAGCTCAGTCTGCTAACTAGTTGCCTTTGTGTCGCAAACTAGTTACAAAGTAATTTAGAACTTATAATTTTGATTGCTGCGTTGCCATTGAGGCAGCCAATTGCGTTTAGTGTGGAAATTTGTTCGGTGGCGCATTTAATTTTGTCAGCTGCTAAATGCAGGCACAGAAGCGATTTAATTGTTAGCAAAGCGTAAGCTATTCAACTGGCGACATTCTACGTCTCACCACTCACACATTCGAAATTAAATACGTACACACACATATATATGAAGCTCAAACAACATATGGGAGACTAGCAGAGTAGTTTATGACAACATTTATACATTAGCGGACTATAGCTACACATACGACTACGACTATACATCCCCGTATGCTGTTACCACTGAAATATACATGTATGTCAACATACACCGCACTCAGGCGCTAATAAATAATATTGTTTGTAGTTTCGCCATAATAAATAGTGTTGTCGCCTTTGTTTGGAAGTTCTGGCTTATGATCGGTGCATAGTTGATAGTTGTGGCGTTGTGTGTCGACTGGTGTGCAAAAGTTTAGCAGTCTATCAAACACCAGCATGCCACATGCTGCATGCCATTTGACAACTTAAGCAGATGAATGTCATTTTGCATGGCAGTAAATTACTTTAGCGCAAGTTTTCTAAAGTTCCATCCACACTTGCACTCATACATATGTGTATGTATGCATATGTATATATACCCTACATGTTTTATGCATTGCGTAATGAATGCAATTGTGATTTTAAGTGTTCGAGAGCTTAGTTCGCATAATAAATATGTTTTGGTTGTATGTGTGGTGCATTTGCGCGTGTGGGGACTATTTTTCTTGTTGTTAGAAGTTTGGCTGGCGAAACGACGATTTTTTTTCCAAACTATTTCCATTTTATTTCGAAAAAAAGGCTTATGCAGAGTTTAACGAAAATTCCTTCATACTCGAAGACACTCGAATTCTAAAATTTATTTATTTTCTGATGCCTTCTAAATGGTTTGCTTAGTGGTATGGCTAGTAATAAGCTTTGAATTCTTACAAAATTATAAGCTAGAAAACTGCAGAACAATAATTATATAGAATAATAAAGCTAAAGCGAAAACAGAAAATTCAAAAGCCTTCAAGTTAAGCAGACCGTGAAGCAAAGCTTTAAGAGATCTTATGGTATTTTGGCTATTTTTTGCTCGTCATGCTGTCCTTCTGGGTGCAAAAACTTTATGGCAAACATCTTGGGAACTTCTTCGGTAATGACTCGTATGCCATCACATCAACTAATTCATGTTCACTTCACGTTCAGACTCTTTAGCCTCACTATCGATACCTCTTACAGTGTATCATACCGTGAGAACCCCAGATGCTTACAGTGTAGTCTTGACGATTGAAAAGAGATGCTGCATTGTTTCCCTGGTGCCTTGCTCTAGACATTTCCTGCAGTCTTCTCGATCTGTCAACACCATTCTGCGGGCGTGTGTCGCTAAGAGACAAGAACCAGTTAGTATTCCAATCATGTTTCTACAGTCTCTTTTATAAAGTGCCGATAAGAATTTTGTGTACTTCCGATCTACCGGTTCGCACATGATTTTTGCAGCTCCATCGGGTTTTGATTTTCATTATCATGCTTCCGTCCACTTTGTTGTATAGACTATTAATGGGTTTCCAATATTTTCAGGTGTTAGTCGTGCAACATTCGTGGCAATCTCGTACATTATTTCATTGCCTTCAAAGCCTTTGTAACTTAGTACCTAGTTGAAGTCAAGTTTCTTACTTCTAGAAACACTTTCCACTGCTCCCCTCCTTCCCAAGACACTTCTGGCCGATATGCGATACGAGGTTACTGCCTTGATTGGTGCTTTGCTGTCTACGTACTATAGATGTTGACTCTGGAATTGCCTTCAGCTCTGCGTCTTTATTGTTAGCAAAGACGTGAACTTGAAATATACTGCAGGGGTCCGGCAACTTAAAATGCTGCTTTTTGCCTATCCCTGGACAGTATATCCCCGCATCAACTCCATCTTCCATTTTCGAGCCACCCGCGAAAATCTTTAGAGTGTTACGCGCAGCTTTTTTCTTTGCCTACTTTGAACCTTTTTGACGGTTAAAAAGTGGGATCATGTAGTCGGTGCTTGCCAAACTGGCACAAGCCACTGAGCCATACCCGAAGGTTCTATATGTAAATTCTCCTGCAGCCAGTAGTCGTCTCGCCGATTTCAGCGAAGAGGTCTATAAGTGGCAGGTTTAGTACCAATTCAAGAGCCGTCGTTGGAGTTGTTCTTAAAGCGACAGTTATAGACGAGCGAGGTAAGGATAGCGAAATCAGAAAGTAAGGTGTTGGCTCTGTTATATTCACTATACATAGTGCTTTGATTCACTGCGTGCTTAGCCTAAGATCTTTTGGAACTAAGATTTTAGGAACAAGTACTAGGTCAATTGAATAGTGCCTGACTTATCATAGTAAAAAATTTTTTAGCTAAATTATTTGTTTTTATTCAACATAAGTAGTTCCCTTAAAGCGTGATACACTGATTATAGCGATCCTTTGTTTTTGCTTTTCGATACCATTTTAGTGGTACGATTTGTCCTTTGACTCAAAATAGGCTTCAGTTTCGTCGATCATCTCTTCAATCGACGAAAATTTCTTCTCAACGAGCATTCTTTTGAGATCTAGGAATATAAAATAGTTATTGGGGACAAGTCTTGAGAAGCAATTCGAAACTCAATTCATGGTTTTTTGGTCAAAAGTTACTTCGGGTGGCGCTCACTTTGCACAGAGCTTTCTTATACCCAAATATTCGTGAATGATAGTTCAGTTGAGTTCGGTAGAGTGCCTGCAATCTCGAACATCTTTACTTTACGGTCATCCAAAACCATTTTAAGGAAATTCCGAAAGATTCGGAAATTTGTCATTAAGCCAAATGTTTTCCTTTCAAAAAGCCATATTTTATAAAAACGCGATATTTACTTTATCAATTTTTTCACAATAGTAGAAGTTGCTTTACGCATTCTGAAGGTTAGGGCTAACTAAAATTTACATGGATTTAATTTTAGTAGCGTCAGCTATGTGTCAGGCTTTTTGACCTGCTAGATGTTCTCCAACGGCTATTTAAAAAACATATATATATGTGTATAAGTATACAATTATATTCGTGCATTACAAGTAGAAGTGGATATATATATTCATTCATAAAATTTTCATTCAAAAAACAAAAAAGGAAACAAGAATTGTGAGAGTGAAATATCTTTACAGGGTAATTCTACAACTTAGGGCAATATTTTTTAAATAGATATCTGAAATAAAAAATATATTAAATAATCTTTAGATAATGGCAAAAATACATATTTTCTACAACTATACTAATTAACCAAGGCATACTAAACATTAAGTGGCTTTCGTGGAATTAAATTTCGGCTGAGAAGAATTTCTAAAAAAATGAAGAGTAATATCTGACAAGGTGAAATAAAAATTTAAAGATATTTATTTTCCTTTCACCATAAACAAACAGAAAGACGCAAAACCAGAGAATGTTTACAAATGCTTACTGTCGAAACTTCACCTTCTTGTTATTTTACTTTCTTTGGTTTCACCCCATACTTAACGGTTAAAAAATGTGCATGTTGGTTATGCTGCGCTCTGTTGAATTTTCAATGAAGTTGAATATGCAAATATTCCAGGCGCTTGATATGAAACCTCGGACTTCTACAAAATAAAAGCTGGCTGGCAACTGGACGCTTTAGTGTTGGTGAATAACTTTGGGAATATTACGAAATAATGAAGTGATGGAGCAGTGACGCGGTGCACAGAATAATTGTTTGAATCATTTTGCAATTCAACGGATAAATGGCAAATTGTTTATATGAAACGACCCCACATAGTTGGTTTCTTCTTCTTTTTCTTTATTCGTGTGAACACACTATGCCATATACTGGACAAGTGGAAAGGCGAGGGACAACGTTTTCAAAAACAAAAGAAATACCGCCAGGTGTCACCAGAGTCGCTTTAGTCACAAAAACTTTGAAGCTTCAAAAAAAACTAAATTATTTCAGAATTGTAAAACCATTGAATAGATGAGGCTGAGCACAGTCAATACTTGAAAATGATCTACTTATGGCTGAAGAAGAAGTTGTCTGTGTTTTGAAGCTGAAGAAAGTTGAATTTTGATATATTGAAGCAAGTAGTACAGTAGTGGCTTCCACCAAGTTTAAAGAAAGAGAGAGAGATGCATTTGTAATTCAAAAGAAATTTGGAAGTGGATTTGCCCCTGGTTTTGTACTGCATAGTACATATACATCTAAGATTCAAATAAGAAGACCGGATTTGCCAGAAAACCTCCAACTGAATTTGTGGAATATAGCTCTTAAATGCTAAAAAATGGTAACTTATTAGCAACAAAAATTTGTAAAATTTCTTATAAATTGAAGACCTTGTGTAAAATTAAAAAAAAGTGGACTTTTCCAAAATTTTTTAGCTAATTATCATATGATCAAATTTGACCCGGACTGAAAGTACGTACTTTCATATAAATCTTTATTATCGTCTTTAAAATACAAGCATGCGAACACTTAATCCAATTTTCCTAAAACTTGTTCTATAGTATGTTAGCATCGAATGGGATGGTCTTTAGTAACTTCAGTGAAATTTTTTCTGGTTTCGGCTTTGTTCGGGAACCCCATTCATTAGATTGTTGCATAGTTTCGACGTCAAATGCATAAACCAATATCTTGTCACCAAAATTGATGCGTTTCATGAATGTAGGGTTCTCAGTTACATAATCAAGCAAGTCTTTTGCGAGCTCTATTCGAAGTCGTTTTTGAAAAAGATTATGAAAAAGATACAGGTATAACACTGACGACGTTGTTTGCAAAAGATTCTGAGTTTGGCATAGTTTAACACTGACCAGCTTTATATCCAAAATATTAACCAAATAACCAAAACATTAACCAGAATGTGCTGTTGAATCGAACCAAACGAGATTTTGCGATCAAATTTCAAAAGAAAATAAAAAAAAGTCGTGGCTATGTAATAAGTATTTTGTCATCGATTCGGTGTCCACGTGCAGTTTAAATGAAGCAGATCGGATCAAATTTGATTAGATGGTATTTACCTTAAACTAACGAAGGATATCGCATTCATCATTTGTGATTTTTTGCCGAAAAATATGGATTTTACGGTTTCTAAATAACTAATGAGCAATCGTTGTTTCTTGTTGCGAAAAAACTGCTACTAAAAAAGCCGTGCGGAGCCAGCTTAAAGCTTGCAAGTTGACTTTTTACATCTTTATTGAATTTAATTGCGGGAGCTTCCGTTGGGGAGATCCTGACAGACTTCCGTACGCATATTTGAATATATCCATATATCGCATATCGCGTTAAACCAATTTGTAAAGACCGAAAAGCTCACAAAGAATAAAGTCAACGCACGTCTGCGCTCATTAGCCAAGCAGCTTAAATTCGGCGCAGCAGCTTTAAAAAGTACACAGCTACCAGTGCACACGTGCACAATCACAAATATTTACCAGTTGCACGAAGCCGTTGTCAGCACTATAGAAAACATCAACACATGTGCACGTACTTAGTTATAATCCACACACACACGCACACAATTGCGCTACACGCTCGTTAAATTTATATGTAATCGCACATAACGGAAAGAAATCGTTGCCGCATATTTGCCGGAGATGAGCGAAATTATAATGGATTAAAACGGTATCCACCGTTACATGAACGTCATGTGGGGAAAATATTGTCGACAGGTGCGACCGACGCCAACGCGTGGGAAATAATGAAGAAAATAAAAAAATATAATTTGAAAACGCAACAAACTTTTGTGTGTTGTCGCGCAACAAGCGGCCCCTCGGCAATACACACCCACACATACACACACCCACATGAGCCCCCTACGGTTGACATTAACACATCATATTGAGCAAATGCCGGTGTCTGTGTCTAATGTTAAGCGCTCCGGCAGGTGACTATGTATGGCTGTGTCTAAAGGCGTGTGTGTGTGTCTAATGCCAAGTTCGTATGTATGTGTAAGTGTGTGTCTAATGCTTATATGTTATTCGTGTTGATATGTGAACGCATTTATTTCGCGTCGTAAACGATTTCTTCTTATTGTAATGATTCACTTTTCACTTCAGCCCGTTGGCTGCCTGGCTCATGACATAACCGCCTACCAAGGCATATAGATGTCGGCTATAATAATCATAAAAATAATAATAAGTATAACGATGGAACGCATACAATTGCTGACAAGCCTGAAATGCGCCGAAATTCATGCTTTCATTTGTGTCACATGTGGTTTCGGTTATTTTCGTTAAAATGTGGTATTAAATTGCAGCGGAAAATTTTCGGGCATACTTTGTATAGATTACTTATATATTAATTGCTGCAAGCCAGCCAAAAATTATTCAAGGTGAAAATGAAAATATTTTAAAATGGAAAAATACTTTTTTAACTTATTAAATTTTTCAAAGCATTTAGAGGGAGCGCAAAATAAATAAGCGAAATGTGTGTACTTATGAGCGTGGCTTGGAGTAAGAGTTGAGATAATTAATTATGTGTTTGTTTTATTTTATGTATACTTAGCTGGTGCAGAAGAGTTAGCTCATTTCTTAAAAGTTTTCTGGGTGTATGCTAAAATATGTTTTATATGGACAGCGGATAACATAAGGGTGTGTATATAATAAATTTCTGGTTATATCATCTGATCATAATTGACTCGGATTAGTCCAATTAAACTACAAATGGAAACCAAATCGTTAAATGTATTTTTTTTAATGGTTATACCATCTGATCAAATTTGACTCGGATTGATTCATTTAAACTGCAAACGGAAACCAAATCGTTAAGTGTGTTTTTTAATGGTTATACCATCTGATCAAATTTGACTCGGATTGGGCCATTTAAACTACAAACGGAAACCAAATCGATAAATGTGTTTTTTTTAATGGTTATACCATCTGATCAAATTTGACTCGGATTGGTCTATTTAAACTACAAACGGAAACCAAATCGTTAAATGTGTTTTTTTATGGGTTATACCATCCGATCAAATCTGACTCGGATTTCTCCATTTAAACTATAAACGAAAACCAAATCGTTAAATGTATTTTTTTAATGGTTATACCATCTGATCAAATTTGACTCGGATTGGTCCTTTTGAACTACAAACGGAAAACAAATCGTTAAATGTGTTTTTTTAATGGTTATACCACCTGATCAAATTTGACTCGGATTGGTCCATTTAAACTGCAAACGGAAACCAAATCTTTAAATGTGTTTTTTTAATGGTTATACCATCTGATCAAATATGACACGGATTGATCCATTTAAGCTATAAACGGAAACCAAATCGTTAAATGTTTTTTAATGGCTATACCATGTGATCAAATTTGACTCGGATTGGTCCATTTAAACTGCAAACGGAAACCAAATTGTTAAATGTGTTTTTTTATGGGTTAAACCATCCGATCAAATTTGACCCGGATTGCTCCAATTAAACTACAAACGAAAATCAAATCAGTAAGCTGATCAAATTTACCTCGATATTTCAACCACAAATGGGAACCAGATCCTTAAATTTCATTTTTTCAATGGTTATAGCATTTGATCAAATTTGACTCGGATTGGTCGAAACACAAGTGTTTGAGTGACATTTAGGGAAGGTCGTGAAGTCATCAAAAACTTGCCTCATGCAAGTCGTTGGAAATAATCGTGTTAGCACCAGGGAGCAGAGAAGTATGTTTAGGGTATAATTTTAGGTTTATGTTTAGGGTATAATTTAGGTTAATTTTAGGGTTAGGTTAATGTATAAGTTATAAAAGGTGTATATGCTAGACTCTAAAATTCCATCTTCTGCAATATGTAAAGGAACAATGAGGGCCAAATGGTGATTAACGCCTTGTACAACTCATTGGCTATACAAAGCAGTTGACTTGCAGTATTTTGGCATGTTGGCCAACAATAGAGAGGAAACATATGGTAAGGCGAATGGAAAGCATATAAAGAGCAGCTAGTACTTGCTACAGTAGAGCTCTTGACTTTTGCTGCCAACTGTACCGTAAACAACTGCCAGTGAAGTTAGCTCTTATACTGAGATAAACCTTCTCATCAGAAACCTGTAATAAGAAGTATACTGGGATACTAAGTAAGTTCCCATTTCTACTGAATACCGCGCATTTTCGTAATCCTAGAGAATTGAACTTAAATTCGATCCTCAATAAGCTGTTTCTGTCAGAGAAGAGTAGAAAATGGGCGAGTTCGATAGGGAACGAGAGATAAGTATCTAAACGGATGCGGTCCAAGATAGATAATCAAGTGGGAGGTAGAGTCTTTTCAACAAAATTAGATATAAAAAGCGCCTGTCGTCTACCAGATATCTCTTTCTCCCTTTGAGGCTTTATTAAATATATATTTTAGTTTATATTAAAGAGAATTATTATTCACTTATTTGTTATGAGTTATATGTACTACATATGTTATAAATTTCCCTATCCAAAATCACCCTAATACTCACCTGTGCTTGTAAGAGCTAAGATTTTTGTAAATTTCGTGCAAATGTGACCTTCATGGCGAAACCCTCATTGTTTAAATGCTTGCCAACGGCGGCACACGCTTGATTGCTTCGCAGCTTCTCTTGTTATGCTGAGCTGGTGTTTTTTAAGCTGCACAATAACGGTAAGGGCGCACCTTATACATTGCCATAACATTTGGCTTTCTAATCTGTGGCGTTTCCATTGTAATAAGGGTATATTACATACATAATATTTGGAATGGTGTGAGCTAAAAAGTCGCGCATAACTTCCACGGACAATCTTTGTAATGAGAAATTCACCTGTTTACCTTATAAATCCACCTAAAATGTGGAAAAATGAGTATGTTCGTAAGTAATGCATATACTTAACTGAAGGTATTTGCTTTAAACTTTTAACAGAAAAAACAGAAAAAACAAAAATAACAAAATATTGCTTTGATGTTGTTCTTTTCAAAAGAAAGTTTTTGTAGAAAAAAAAAAACAAGAAAACAGCTAATGATATACCTTAATTATTCCGTGCAAAAACGTATATATGTATTAATGAGAAAAATATTTTATTTCTTTAGGCCAATTTCATATTGTAACTGTTTAGGCAACTAATTATGCTACTTGTGAGCACTTATTAAATACAGTCTCAAGGAAATCAGATATATTCGTTAACCACAAAAATTAATTCTGATTTAAGCGCATGTGTTCATTTCTTATAATAAAATTTGTGTACTCTGAGCAAGGTTAAAAGCAAATCCTAATTAAATTCCCTGTGTGAATGGTATTTCAAAAGAAAAACGCATTTTGCTGGAATGTTCTTAATTCCTATGCCAAATATGACGGCGATCTGTCAATCAGCTGGTCACAGCAGCTGTTTAAGAGGGTGCACCTCAGTAGTGCGTTGCAATTTTTACGATGGATAAAAATATCGAACAAAGAATTTTACTCAAATTTTGTATTTTTAATAAAATGTTGTGTGTGAAAACCTTGCGAATTTTGGAAAAGGCTACGGTAATTCAGTTTTATAAAAAACACAAGCCTACGAGTGGTACAAAACTTTCAAAGAGGGTCGAGGGATTGCTGAAGACAGACCTCCTTCTGGACGACCTTTGACCTCTTCAACTTATGAAAATATTGAAAAAGTGAGAGAAGTAACATCTTGGTCCTTGAAAATCTTTAAGCAAGTGTTAGAGGGATGTCCCTCGCCAGTCCGTTCAAAAGATTTTGATGGATATTTTGGGTATGAAATGTGTTCTTGCTTGACTCGTCTCGATAAAGCTAAGTTTTCTTCTAAACATGTCTCTTTATTTATAAGGCCGGAATCCAATCATCTTACATACTGAGAAGCTGGAGTAATATTAAAGGCAACAACTTAGAGATTCCAGATCTCTAAGCCTCACCTTCTTTATGCTGAAGTTTTTAGAAAGGATAATGGATATATAAATACTAGGGTGATTAAAAAATTTTTTTTTTCGTTTGGTACTCGGAAAAATAGGTTCCTAGACACCTCTAAGAAAGCTTCTCCAAGCATGAGTTCTTAATTGTAACGAGAAGGTCCTCCTACACACAGTTTTCTATTTTTTCTTATTATCAGATAGAAAAATTTATATCTCGCTTCCAAATACTTCAAAAAATATCTTGTTCCTTAGATTTTGTAGGAAACTGAATGCTCTACAAAAAAGGTCTCCGATGATTTTTTTCGTAAACCTAACCGTTTAAAAGATATTAACAGTTAAAGTTTGATTATTTTTGGGAAATTTTTTTATTTCTTATGAATTTTATAACATAAAATCATTATGAATGATAAAACTCATAGATTTTTGGAGAGACTTTCTTAGAGGTGTCTAGAAACCTATTTTTAAGAGTACCAAAAGAAAAAAAACATTTTTTTTGATCCACCCTAATATACACCTAAGATCAATCCTGGAGTTAACTTTATCGAATGTAATAACATGCATATATAAAGTGTCGGTCAACCAAAACTGCCCTACCCGAATTGATTAATGTATTTGAAAAGTCACTACATCACAAATGTATAAGCCTGATTATTGAGTCCCTGACACATGGCAGCATAGGCGACATGGTGTGCAGATGGACACGATCAATGCTTATGAACAGAAGGATTATAGCACTCCTCAAGCAGGTTCTTTCTCCGCTTTTATGGGTGGTTGCGCTGTACGGAATATACCTTCAACTCATTAAAGGAGGCAGTAGCATATGTATGTCGTCTGGTGGCAGGTTGGGTCTATCAAATCCAGTCCGACTGATGTGCTCAATATACTCTGTCATCAGCTACCCATAGACATGTATACTGGGTTTGTCCGGAAGTTAAATGATTGAGTCGATTTAAAAAATTTATTGAACCAATCGTTAGAATTCTTTAAAACTTTTAGAATAGGCTCTTCTGGGTCTATGCAGCGCTGTCAGCGCGATTTCCGTGACGCCGGAAGGCATACTCCGCAATAACTTTAAGAGCCGAGGTATATGCTGCTGGGATCTCCTCTGTCGTCTCAAAATGCTTGCCTTTCTTCGACCTTTTCAGGCAAGGAAACAAAAAAAGGCCACATCTGGGCTGTAGGGCGGCTGCATAAGGGTTGGGATGCCGGCCTTGGTTAGATAGCTGTTCACAAGAAAGGCGGTGTGAGCTGGGGCGTTGTCGTGATGCAACTTACAATCGGCTGCGATGTCTTGTTGGACCCGACTGACCCTTCGTTTGAGGCTTTTGAGGACTTCCACGTAAAACTTGGCGTTGACGGTTTGCCTAGGTGGAATAAACTAATGGTGGACGATGCCTTTGATGTCAAAAAAGACGATGGGCATCGTTTTCTCCTTCCCAGCACGGTCTTCATCAGCAATCTCTTCTCCGCCCTCCAAAAAGGTCTGGTGAAATCGAAACACACCACTTCTTGCTAAAGCAACATCTGAGTAAGCTTGCTTATCGCAGATTTACTGAGTTTCGCACAGAATTTAATTGCGTACCTCTGCTCTAACGAACTCTGCATTTTCAGCTTGCACCACTCATAGAAACACGTCGCGCGAAAATGTTTGTCGTGACAATTGACCAGCTACTCGTTCGTTAGCCAGGAACTCCCTCTATTGAATCCAGTTGGTGCCGCGTAAAAATATCACTCCTATTGCTTTCCGCACAAATCCTATACACCGATGGGTCCAAAATGGACTGCGGAGTGAGTGAGGGATTATACGCCAATGATCTCGAAATCTAGATTTCTATCGTCCTACTAAACTCAGCCATTATCTTCCATGCTTAAGTACTAGGTATGGAGATGGCCAACGAAGTACTATTGAATAACTGCGGGAGGAGCCAGAAAGCAGCCATAATCATGGATAGCCAGGCGGCTTTGCTTGCCTTGTCGATACCACAGATTAATTCAAACGTTGTCAAAAACTGCAGAAAGGCTGTAAGCTGACTGGCAGGTCAACTTCAATCCTCTATAAATTGGGTTTCCAGTCACAAAAGCATTTAGACGAGTACGAAACGGAGCCAATGCTAGGCCCGCTAGGAACGAAAAAGGAATTTTATAAGGATTTATTCAAAAAATAAATCGCACAGAACAGATGCAACACAACAATAAGTCGCAAAGCAATACAACAAATATGACGGAAATATGACAGGAGAAGAACAAAGGAACTGCTATTCAGATTCAGAAGTAGCATATACAAACTTACAGTTGATATCGCGGGGCACTGGCCTTTTGGAGAACATGCGCTTAAAACGTGCCTGCCTCATAACAGTAGAAGCCACAGCTGTAAGCAAGAGGGGAATATGGCAACGGTTTTCCAATTCCTATGCGAATGCCCAGCTTTATAAAAAATCCTATGATAGTGCATCATAATGGCGATTCCAGCGCTAATTAAGCCCTCGGTGGCGGTACTCCTACCTACCTACTTCCATAAATTACCCTTCATCAAAAAGGCAAAAATCACGCTGAAATCGGACAGGGCTTTACCAAGTGGAATATCATACTTGTATGTGGTTCAAATTGTTTTGGGTGGGTGTGGCTCGCCTTTTAGTATGTTAAATTAAACTAAGTGAGGTAAAAGGTGTTCGGGCGAGGCACTGCTCAATTTTAGGAGAAATCCTAGATCACAGACACTGCTTAATCGAATTGCACCGAATTTGGCGTATAATGTCATTATAGACCATTTTGAAAATGTACCAAATCGGACTACAAATTCTCACGACTATATGGAATATGAAGACTCGACTGAATATGGCTGACTATATAGAGAAAATAACGCTCATTCTGCAAGATACCTTGTATAAATTAAAGAGAATTTCACTCTGAAAATACTTATACATACCTATTGTTATAATTTCAGAACTTCTGCTTGACTTCCTTTCCAATAAATGGCTCAATATATAAAATATCTTAAAAAACTCCAGACAACGTATTTTCTCAGATACGTTGTAATTTTGTGTCTTAAAAAGAAGTTAGTCTTTTCTTACCAGTTGAGTTTTTGTTCTTATCTTCACAATTTAATTTCCTGCTAAGTTCAAAGCAACTCCTCTGGGCTAGTTGTTTTTGTTTCCTGTTAGAGCAAAACTCTGCTGTTCTTTCTACATTTTTTTCTCTTTTTCAACATTTTAATTAACTGCAAGGATGTTATCATCAACATTTCATTATTAAATATATACTATAGGAACGTAAAAACAATTATGAAATTTAAAAAAATGTCTTCCAACAAAGTAATGCAATAACAAAAACCTTAACAAATTCCCACATACCATCAAACTTTTTAAAGTTCATACAAGCGAAAGCACATATGTGCCGACATAACGGCACTGCACAGGGGTTCAATATGCGTGCAGAATCAATAAATTGCGAAAAGGAAATCGCTAGTTATAAATTATTGCCGCACCACATGTCCGATATGAGAATTTTTTGCCGGCAACTTCATCGTTCATTGGCTTGACTTCAAAGCGCTTGTGTTGCTGCTGGCTGCGCTGTTGTAATCGGCGCAACAACAAAGCCCTTTCAAAGCACCAAATTGCCGCCGGGTTGTTATTAATGATTCCCACTTTGGCTGCTGAAACTTTGCTGGTAAATAATTTAATTGAAGTAAATATGTGTGTGTGTGTGTGTGTGTGTGTTGGCACGCACGCATGAGTTTGCTGCGTAGCTTCCTTGTGGCGGAAAGCGGAAAGTTTATAGGTGTTTGCAATTTCCACAGGGAAGTAAGTGCGCTTCTAAACAACAGAAAGTTTGCCGATTTTGCTGGATAAGTGGCAAATAATGCGAAATAATTTTTTACACATATTTATGGTGTTTATTGTTTGCGGAAGTTCTTACTTGATAACAGCGGAGACTGAATAGGTTGGGAATGCTTGCGATTGATTTTATGAGATTTGTATTTAAAAATGAATTTTGGTATTTTGGGTTTTAAGTTAGGTCATAAACTATACACCGCTTACGCGGTTATAGCCGCGCGCCTGTCGTTCTTCCTTTCGCTGCTTGGCGCCAATAGAGTTTCCGAGTTTAGCCAGGTTTCTCTCTACCTGTCCTTCCAACGGAATGGAGGTATTTCTCTTACTGTGCTTCCATCGCCGATAACGCGTCGAATATTCTCAGAGCTGGAGTGTCTTCACCCATTCGTAGCTGCTGTCTATTAATTCGCTGAACCATTACTCTCTCCCGCCATGAATCCCATACCGAATTTTCGCTCCTTGATATGACTACTGTAGTAAATGATCTTTAATCTTTTAGTCCTCTTTTTTGGAGGGCGGTGATGTCTGCCTTTACTCTTACGAGGACATCAACTAGCTGGGCAGTGGTATATTTTCAATAATTAACATTTCAGTTGTATGCCCTTAAATCGTAATAAAGAGGAATCTTTACCAAAGTAAATAAAACTCAAATAAGAGTGCTGCATCCAGCCTCACTCTTAAGAAGTCTCCTTACAGCATTACGAGCATGTTGCTTTAATGGAATCTGCAACGAAGCAAAAATCGCTCCCGACAAAAGTTAACTTCAAAGAGGTTGTTGCAAAAACCACCTGTGCAAAGACCTCAACCATATGTGACGCAAACTTTTAGAGATCTTATTTTCGAAGTCGGCTCAATGCCAACCAGTAATTTGTTCCATTTAGTTACTATTACCAATCGTGAACAAATATTATTTGGCCCCCGCTGAGCTACGGCACTCGTGGATAATCACAGAATGTCATAAAAGGCTGTCGAAACTTCTATCCTTTCACAAATTGATAATTCGCTGAATGTGCATTTTTTTTAATTTTTTAACTTTGCGCCAAAAGGTAGGCAACATTGTTTTAGAATACGCCAGTGTGAGGACAACAGTGATGATGATAGTTGTAAATCTCTGTGAAAAACTGAAATCCTTGCAATTTCTCGGTATTTTGGTAGTCTGTTATATAGTTGAGCAGTAATCGTGACAGGTAAAAAATATTAACACTAAATCGTAGCATACATTTGGGGTTGGCGTCAATCAACTACGCAAATTATTGAACAATTTTTGTAAAAACTCGTCAAATATAAAAGAGATATCAAAATTAATTTAAAAAAAATCATGTGTTAAAGATCATTTTACACTCTTGCAATTTGTAAGGCTCAAAAATAAGCACTAAAAACCTAATTTTTTTATATACAAATTTTCAAGTTATGATGAGAATACAAAAGCTTAAAAATTTCCGCATTTGGGAAGAAATGCAACCCGAAGGGATTCAAGAGCTGCTATTTCATCCAGAAAAACAACGGTTTGGTGTGGTTTTTGGGCCGGTGGAGTCAACGGCCCATAGTTCTTTAAAAATTATGCCGGTGAGAACTTAACCGTCAATGGCGGCCATTATCGCGAGATGGTAACCGATTATTTGATGCCTGAAATTGAACCTTGTGATCTCGGCGACATTTGGTTTCAGCAAGTCGCATCGCATCAATCAATGGATATGTTGAGGGAACACTTCGGTGGACAGATAATTTCACGGTTTGTCCCGGTCGATTGGCCATCAAGATCGTGTGATATCACAATGTGCGGCTATGTCCCCTAGTTATAAGATTTATGCACTCTTTTCCCATATTTCTTTGGATCTACTGTAAGCACAATTATTTTCTTATTACGAACGTTCAGCTTCTTATATATTTCTTATTGAATCGACAATAATTGAGTGCTGATTTTAAAGAAATTTTACTTACACTTGTATTTATACCTTAATGCTGGAGTACCAATTAGCTACTTCAGATATTCTTCTTCAGTTGAAAAATCCGTGAGAATTGCACACAGTGTGTGTAGTTTGTGTGGATATTCACGTGTCTTACGTATTTCTATTGCAAAATAATATTACTCTGCAACTAATTGTTCAATTTTTGCGCTTTTCACTCTCTCTCTTTCAGACTTTTTCTCTCTTCAGCTAAAGCATTTATCTGACAAAGCAAGTAACCTTACAATACTTCCTGAAATACCTTAGAATTACTGCCAACTATTGTGTTTGGCACTAATTAATATTTTTTGCTAAAAAACTGCAAGCTTTATTGTAAGTTATTATATGGAAAAAATTAATTAAATGAATTTAATAAGACACTTTCAGCGAGATAAGCTTATTATTAGTTTATGACTTGATGGTGAAGATTATGCTATTACTATATGAGTGGGTGGAGAGAACAGAGAATAAAGAAAAATTCAATTATTTTTTTTTATTATTTTTAATAATTGAATCACACAAAGGGAGTGAAGGAGTTTCAAATTAACTATTGTATGCAAATTTCACTGTTAGAGCACTTATCAATCTTAGCAACCAAACTCAAATCACATAACCAAAAAAATATATAAAATATTTCACTTCTTTCCATTGTTTCCTTTTCCATAACTTTTTATGCATTTGTATGCAAATTAATTACTTCTGTCCTTCGTTGCGGCCAGCCATTGCATCAGACACATCGCATATCCCATCAGCTAGTATTGAATCTACCGACGTGTGCTTGTATGATTGTGACACTTTTTTCCATTTTCCATGCAATTTGTGGGGATTTTAATGATAGATTACGTAGGCGTTGTCCATCACAATAAACCGTTATTTGCATTTTCGCAGCATGTCAAACTGGTTTTTAGGCCGGTAAATGTGTTAGGTGAGTTTTATGGACATGTCTAATATATTGAATACTTAACGGTAAATGTGGGCGTATATATTTATTTCATTCATTGATTTGGCGCCATCAATCAGTTGTTTGATAGCACAGATTATTGGCTCTATACGGGTCATTTGGCGTAATTGGAAATTGGATTTCTGCTTGCTGAGGTGAGAGTGTGGCTGGGAGTTTGTGTTAGCCTTGGCAAACAGCTAAAATTATCAGATGCTACAGTTATTTTGCTTTTCCCATCTAAAGTGGCTAATTTATATGCGTGCAACAAAACACTTTTTATGGAAGGCAATAATGAAGGTGTTAATAAAATGGTTTATTTAATTAAACACAAATATAGGATGCCATTATTAAGCAGTGACAAAAGTTCGTTGGCTGAGTAAATATTTGTGGAATGGGTAATTTTTCTTACACTTTCGGTTGGGAAATTAAAAAAATTTTATAGAAGTGTTTGTAGAATGATCGTTCAGCTTAAAGAATTAATATATGTTCAAAAATATTTTTTTTCAGATGGCAACCCTGTTTATTATTATTTAAAAAACATTTGTTTTAGAATTTATTATTTTATGATTTAAATTTTAATAATTTGAAAGTTAAAAAAATTTTTTAAAAATAAGTTTAGGGATGGCAACACTATAAATAAAATAAAAATATGATATTTGCTAAGCCGAAATGTTTCTAAATATGTTTTTTTTATATTTATTTAAACGTAGTTCAGTAATTTCTGGTCAACAAAACTTAGTCAGGTAGCAACCCTGTTTATTAATATTTTCAAAAGATGTTTTAAGATTTAGTACTTCATGATATACATATATTTTAATAAATTGAAAGTGAAAAAATAAATGTTAATAAATTAATTAGAGGGTGGCAACAATACTCGTATACATATGTATGTCAGTAAAATAAAATATTTTCTAAACCGAAATAGTTTTAAATATGTTTTTTATATTTTTTTAAACGTAGTTCATTAATTGATAGCTTGGTCAAAAGTATTTTTGCAAGATGGCAACGCTGTTTTTTAGCATTTTCAAAAAAAAAATTGTTTCAAATTTTTTTATTTCATGATTTACATTTCAATAAATTGAACGTGAAAAAAATTGTTTATAAACTGCGAGAGGGTGGCAACTATAAATAAAATGCAAATAAAATATTTTCTAAGCCGAAATATTTTTAAGTCATTTCTTTTTGAACATTTATTTACACTTAGTTCGAAAATTTTCAATATTTGTATATAAGTTGATTTTGTGTCAGTTGGCAACTTTCTTTAAAAAGTTTTCAAAGTAAAAATATAAAGAATTTTCCCCATGTGCTTTATGATTTTCTCTAGAAAATAATGTGACCGTATTTAAAATTTTAGATATTATATTTTGTTGTTATTGTTGTTGCAAAAAAATTTACATACACTTTGTTTACACTTTTTCTTAAAAAATACTTGGCAACTCCGAACAAAATAAAAACCGAAAAGCATCATTTTATTTGATTTTTGTGAGGCTGCTATAATACATACATATGTATGTAAATACCGATACTTTTAAAATTTTCTTATAAAATAGGTGGCAACTTCGCACAAAATAATAACCGAAAAACATCTTTTTAAAAAGTATACATACATATTTTCGCTACCAATAAACTGTAGTACAAAAAATCATGAATTAATAATTATTTTTTTGATATAGTGGTAACATTGTAATTGTTTTTGAATATTAATTAATTAGGTGGCCACTCAATAAAATTCAAATTGATACCTAATTTTTTTTCCTGCGAACGCTCTAATTAAGCCTTTGAAATTATTACAGACTATATAAAAAAATCTATTTTTCGAACTAGGTGGCAACATTTAGAAAATGAAAGGAATATTGAAGTGTAAAAAACTATGTTATAAATGCATTATTATTTAATATTTGATTCAATTTATATATTTTACCGAAACTGGGTTTTTCTGTAAAGGTGGCAACCCTAAAAACAATAAAATAAAATCAAAAGCACTTCTGTTCTATCGATTTCAAGTTTAAAGCAACATATTTTTTAAAATTTTTTAGAATTTTAAACTTAACCCTTTAAATATTTAAACTAATTTTCATTTGCAAGGCAAAAGCCGTCAAAAGAGAGAGAGCGTTACTTTCATTATAACTCGCGTTCGCCAAAAGTGCCAAATTCATGATTAATACAAACGCTGCTGGTGTTAAAAGATAACAGACATGCAAGAGGCGCCTAAGCGTGTTTATTTATGCGTAACAAAGTGTAGGCCAAATATGAAATTAAGGTGACCGTAGCCGAAAAGCAATTACTAACACGCGCGAACCTGCTGTTGACGTATTCCGCATATGTGGGTGTGCATGTGCGTGGGTAACGGTGCCCCTATATTTACATTGCCGAAATACTCACCTTGCGCTGTTAACTCAATGGCGCCATTCGCTTTACAGACCACTTCCAAGTATTTATGTTTGTGTGGGTGAGCGGCTTAGGCAATGAACGCATAAGTTTCTGGCCCATTTTGTGCTCAATAAATGTGTGCAGATGAATATAAATTAATGAATTCAGGGACTGGAAACGGACAGGCGGACACTTAAATTTCTGCGTGAACTTCAAAGGGATGGTTATTTGCATGTACTGTTATATGAATATGTGTAGGTGAAATGAGTTTTATATGCGTGTGTTGAATTAACTGTTAAGCGGGTTTTGCGGCAGTTTAATGGAAATGCAGGTGATTCTACCGTTGTTTAGATTAAAAGAGCGTTCTCGTATGTGCAATTTCATTTTTTAATTGTTATGACATTTTGCGAAGAAGTCGGTGCTGCATGGCGGAAATTAGGCGAAAGGTAGGTTTTTCAAATTAAAAATTTTTCCAACGAGCAATTTCAGTAGACTTTGGGTGCGAATATTGATTTCTTGAATGTTTATTAATTCAGAAATTTTTTTTTTATTTATTTATTAATAAAATAAAATCAAGTAAAATAAAAAAAAAATAATGAAATAAAATAAAATAAATAAATAAAAATAAAAATTAAATATAATAAAATGAAATTAGGCATTAGTTGGGCTCAATTAGAATAAATCGAAAGAGAATCAAAGTCGTGTATTGCGTATGAGTAACCTAAAGTCAGCTCAATGAAAAGTTTCCAATATGGTCATACAGTGCGTATGAGTGATAAAATTACCGGATAATATGTATAATAAAAAATAATAAAAAAAATTAATTTAAATTAAATTAATTAAATTAAATTAAACTAAATTAAACTAAATTAAATTAAATTAAATTAAATTAAAATAATGAAATAAAATAAAGTGACATTAAGCAACACTTTTTTTTAATATTTATTTAAGGAGTTAAGTTAAGGATAAAAACGTTTTTTAAATGAAAAAAATTTCACCGCTTGAAAAAAAGTTTAGAATTAAGAAACATTGTTTTTTTTCAAATCATATTATTTATATTTATTTAATTAATGCAACCTTTTTTAAAACTACAGAGCTGCTTGAACCTCAATTTTAAGGTTATTTACTGCCCAGCATTTGGTACCATTACCTTCTTTAAAGTATTAAAACAGCTATTTTCCCAAGATAACCGATTAACTCCTGAGGCGGAAAATCATTCCACAGCATGATATTGAGTTCTTCATCTTTGACGGTTTTTATGGTATGTCAAAGGCAGTATTTTTGGCTGTATTACATATATTTTTCAATCAGATCTGAAAATAAAAGTTAATTTGAGTTAGGTACGGTAGACTACTGATGATCCATGAGAGAGATAGTCTTTTTGCGATATTTATGTTGCTTTCTTCCTATCAGAGTGTGTCCTCAAATCCAATTTATTTAATATATTCCTCATTATTTGACGAAAACCTGAAGTCCGCATGGTATTTCAAAGGCCATTCAATGAAAAAAAAGTTTTTTTTTGGTGTGAAAATTTGAGGGTCAAGGAACTTTTCAGATCAATGTTCCATAATACCGTTTTGAGCATATAATTTTTCGTACATCATTAACAATTTGTCAGGTACAGAGTGTATGTTGTTTCTTTTATTCTCCCCAACACTGTATGTCGTTACAGAATTATGTTAACTGCGATAACAAGCAAGTAACACAAGAAGCCAATTTCCAGAGTTGTACTCGCCTGGTCAGTTAACAAACTCAGCTAGCGGCAAACTCAGTGGGCGTGAAGATTTATGAAACAAACTGTTGCTGCTGCAGGCTGATTTACATGCAACTTTCACAAAACATTTTTATAGTTATTGGTATCACTGGTAAAGTAGTAAATTAAGGGTCGTTGTTCGATGCTGAAATGGAAAATTTATATTGCTAAGTTGGAATGTAATATAACTGTTGACTATTTTTGCATAAATTTATCAAATAAAAAAGAAAAAAATTTTTGAAACCTTCATTCTTCATGAACTGCTTAGCACCAAACTACCTATTAATGATTTACGACTTGCTTGATGAATCATACCAAATCAAATATGAAATTTTTACATAAATTCATTTGATAAATAATATTATTCACTAATTATTTTTTTATAAACTACATAATTACAAGATGTTCTATAATTTTAGTAAACCAAAACTGCAAAAAAGTCACCAATAACTTGTAATGACAGCCGATAAGGTCCAAAATCCAACTGAGTCCTTTCTCATAGTTGCCCATAAAATTCGCATTAGCAAATAATACATGCATCACTTCTACCTCATTAAAGCCGTGTTAACTTTGTAAGGATTTGTACATTTGACCTCATGAAAGCCACTTGCTGTGAATACACCATACATTATGCGGTTGCTTGTGGCTGACCACAGTGCTTTTGTCATGTTAGAATATACCGCTTGATTGGTTTGAACTTTGACCAGTCAAGCGTATTTGTGTGTTTAATGAGTTGATAGATCAATGATGTGGTGGACCAGAGATATAAATATACAGCACATACTCAATAGATGAGTATGCTTGTATTGTTTCTTATGTTTGTCATTAATGAAGTGATATTACTGGAACTGTACTCACATTAACTGACATATGACTTCAAAAGTCTTGGGGGCGCAGATTGTTTAGGAAGGTGGGTGGGTGTACATTACAGATAGTTAGGGTAATGTTAACTTCGGTGTGTCGGAATTATAATACACTTCACAAATAAAAAAAAAAATAAACTTAGGAATGGATTTTGATCGCTAAGTTTGTATGACAGCTATATGTTATAGTCTTACGATCTAAGCAATAGATTCGAATATTGTAGTATTGTTTTGAAAAATAATCGGTACAAAATTTCGTGATGATAACTTGTCAAATAAAAAAGTTTTCCGTACATGGACTTGGTTTTCATCATGCATTTTGTTTGACAGCTATATGCTAAAGTATTGCGATCTGAACAATTTTCTCGGAGATTATAACTTTATCTTGTTAAATAAACCGTGTAAAATTTCGTGCAGATATCTCGTCAAATAAAAAAGTTTTTCATATAAGGTCTTGATTTTATTACCTGAGTTTGTGTGGCAGCTAAATGCTATAGTGGTCTGATCTGAACAAATTCTTCTGAGATTATAACGTGTTTTTGCGCAGTAACATATGCCAAATTTAGTGACGTTAACATTTCAAATAAAAAAGTTTTCCATACAAGGGCTTGATTTTGTTACCTCAGTTTGTATGGCAGCTACATGCTTTAGTGGTCTGAACTGAAAAAATTCTGCTGAGATTATAACCTGTCTTTGAATAGTAATGCATGCCAAATTTGGTGACGATAGCTTTTCAAATAAAAAATTTTTCCATACAAGAATTTCATTTTGATTGTCCAGTTTGTATGGCAGCTATGTGCTATAAAGCTCCAATATCGGTGGTTTCCATAAGTAAGTAGCTTTTTGAGAAGTGAAAGACGTGTGCAAAATTTCAGCTCGAAAAATTGAGTAAATTCGTGTTTTAATTACAAAAATCTTATTAGGTGTACATTGCGTATGAGTAACATTGTAATCGATTGGTTGAACTAGATTATACACTGCGTATGAGTGATGCTGGGAACAAAAGTAATTTTTTGGGGTTAAATAATTATTTGTTATGAACATTTTTGCGCATTGAAACGTTCACTCGAATACAAGAAATGTAAATGGTTTATAATAAAGGATATTAAGAGGGTCTTAAATACCCTTAAGATCATATATAAAAATATTAATTTTTATATCAGAAGTGCTACAATATATTTTTAGACTTCACAGCAGTACTAAGTTTCAAATCTGCTTTAAATATAATTTTTTTATAACTTCTCTTACTCAAAGTGCATTTCTAAAAGACAGGCGGAGCTCTCCCAATTTCTTCAGAAAGGTCGATTTGCTGCTGTCAAAAAAAATTGACGTACTTACTCGTGCTGGTATATCTGCATAAATATTTAAGTCATGCAAATCTCTCCTTAGCTCATACGTAATGCTGCTATAAAATTTATTTAGTCCAACGAATATCTGCTATTAATGAAATTTATTACATTTTCTTGCTTTATTGTCTTGCGAATCGCTAGAAAAGCGCAACAAGTCTAGCTGTTACGCAATACGTGCACAGTGAAATATAAACCGCGCAACACATATGAACCTACACGCCAGTATACCAATGTACATACATATGTTGTGTTTGGTAACATACTGGCTAATGTTACGCATACGCCCAGTAGCTCAACCAATGACATAAAGAAACGGCTTGCTGCGCTTTGGTTTGAATGCGTGTTTGCTTGACCAAATGACAATACCGTTAACCCAGCTGTTGACCACTGCCCATCCACAGAAAAAATAAACAGCAACAACCACAAAAACAGCAACAACAACAAAAGCAGAAACAACAAAGTAGCATTTGTGCTGAAGAATCCGCTTTGCCACTGTATGAGCAGGTTAAACGCTGCGCAGCCTATGAATATGTGTGGCAATAAATCAAGTGCTTGCAGCTCAAACCCATCCACAGCCACTCGCTCAGCAATTACGTGTAAGTTAAACAGTTTGTCTAGCAGCCGAGTGTTGCGGCTGTGAGCGGTTGCGTGCCGCCATGTCGAGAGTAATTAACTGCTTCAGTTTTATTTATATTTTTCTTTGCGCGATTCGCACCCACTACAACAACAACAACAACAAGAAGAAAAATAATAGCAGATTAGTCTCAACGCGTTTATTTGCGTTTTATGGTTAAACTTTTTTGCGGCAACTTTATCTCTTCATTTTCACATTCCTTTCTACTTGCTTTTTACGGCTCAAGTTTAATATGGTGGCGCTTATTTGCTTTGTACTTTTTTAATTTCTTTGCCCTTAGCCATAAAATTAACACAAAAACGTATCTACTTGTACATAAAATCACACACATCTAGTATATATATATATACTTGTGTATATATGTACCCATTTAGATCCACTCTCAGTTGGTTGCCCTCTTTAACTTCCTGCAAAGCCCTCTAAGCTCGTCATAGCTGCGCGATTTTAAATCTATGATTTCTCTTTATAGTGACTTGGATATCTAACGGTACTACTACCACGCTGTTGCTTTCAAAGTAGACAATGTAACGGTAATAATAGGCTTTTAATTTATTTTTGCCATTTTATTGGCAATCGTTATGCTTTTATTGCGTATTTACTTAATTCCCTAATCAGCTGCCTGGGAATATGCAATAAAAGCGTTTCGCTGCTTTAAATTTGTTGGTTGTGTGTAGCCGATGGCAATGCGATTGCCGTAGCTTAGCGCAACGTAGGGATAATTATAATTAGCTTGTTTATGACAATTTTATTAGAATAAACTTGATCCTCTATAAATAGATATTTGTTAGTCTGTTGCGTATATTCAATATGAGAGATACACTGGGAGCCAGTTGAAGCTATAGCCATAATCGAGTGCCTGTTAGTAAATACGGTCATAAAGATTGTTAGTTCGGTATAGTCTGGAGGTGGCATTCTTATTTTTTGCTTATAACACTTAAATTTCCCCGGTCTTAAACACCACCAACAGTATTATCCACATAATAAAGAGTTACCCATTTCGGGTTGCCTACTTTTTTAAGGAAAAAATACCGAAATTTCAAATTTAATGGAAAATATTTATTATCATTCGAAAGAAAGGCATTTATTTTTGAAGATTATGCCTTTCAAAAGTTGGCCGGGGCTACGTCTCAGATGATCCATCCGTTAATCCGTTAGCAACTGATGAATGACACGCGTGATGTTTTGCTCCAAAGCCTGAGTCAAAGCGGGATTATACGCATAGACTTTAGACTTTACATATTCCCGCAGGAAAAAGTCTATTGTTGTGATATCACACTATCTTGATGGTCAATCGACTGGCCCAAAACGTGAAATTATCTGCTCACCGAAGTAGTATCTCATTGAATCCATTGAGTTATGCGTTGAAACCAAATGGCGTCGAGACCATGAGCTTCAATTTCTGGCATGAAATAGTCAGTTATCATGACGCAATAATAGTTATTGTTGTTGTAATGAGTACCTAATCCCCGTTGTATAGCAAGGATTAGCTAAGTTATCATAAAAGTTATTCAACGGAAGGCCCAAGAATCGTGCTGTTTGTACGGTGTCAGACAAAAGGGAGAGTGATTTCGGATGAGAGAGGTTAATTGGGAATTCAAAAAGGTGGTCTGTGCTGATTGCTCCACTGTGATTGACGGTCAGTGCTTGTGGGAAATTGGTTGCGTTCGAAGTTTGGTCGGAGTAGTGGTTGATGTCGTCGACGTGATAGCGATCGTCATTGACGGTTACGTTCTCATTGGCATCATTTTGGAAGAAATGATGAACCAATGATTCCGGAGGACCGCAAACCACACCAAACCATTTTTTCTTCTGGATGAAATGACAGTTGCTTAACCTTTTCAGGAAAAATTTAGAAATAAATAAAAAATAACGGCACAGTTTTTTTAAGATGGAATCCACAGCTACCAAATAGAACTTGAGATATTTCTAATAATAGTAATAATTTCTGTCTAGTTTGATGACTTCGTTAGAGTAAAGGCTGACAAGGACTGAGGCGAGTAGATCTTTGTGGCATTTACTACAGAGGTCATATAAAGAAGCGCAAATTCGGTATGGGATTCGTAATGGGAGAGAGACTTCGTCACCGAGTTCTGGTATTCACGCTGGTGGATGAACGTTCAACCACAATCCTCATCAAAGCGAAGCTTTTCAACATATCGGGCGCCAATGCTCCGACGGAAGAAAAGGACGATGTGATGAAAGATATCTTCTATGAGCGCTTGGAACGCACCTTTGAAAGGAATGTATCTTTGTCACAATAGTTGGTAAATTCGTTAGTTCTGCAATTGTGTATGAGTTGGTTGTTGTTCTCCAGATTAGATAAGTAAGCGAAGCAAATGGATCTGTTAGTAAACGAGGGCAAGACGAAATATCTTCTGCTATCAAATAAACAGTCGTCGCCAACGTTTGGTGGTGCAAGTTCTTTGTAGTGAACTTTTTCATTGGTGGATCGATGCTTGAGGCAGAAGTGATAGGAGGAAAGGCAGATTTTAGTCTACTCCCGGATGCATTTTATCAGAGTGCGTAAAGCTGTCGCCATTTTCATAACATGGAGAACGAGTTGGTGCTCTGCTGGAACGAAGGAGAACCTCTGAGCTACTTATTCTTAGCAAAATTTCTCTTCTCTGCAATTGCAGGTGTTCTGACTGAACATAGTCCAACGCAGTGGATTCGGAATTTTTTGTTGATATCTGTCGGAGAAATGGTTGGGTGAATGAGATGTGTCTTTTCACTGGCGGACACTTTTTCTCGTGTTTGGATCATCTGAAACACAAAAACCCAATTTATTCTTAAAAAGTATGTAAATGGTTATCGTCCCTGCCAGAATCATGAAAAATTTTTGATAAATAAAATAGTAAATAACGTTTTTTTCTCTAATTTTTTCTTCCTGTTTTTTTAAATAAACATTTTCAAAAAAAAATTAAAAAAAAATTACCCTACTGATGCCTGAATGCAAATTTCCAAAGTTGTGTGGAAGAAGGCGAGGTAGAACCATAGAGGTTCGTCTCAATTGTCCAGCTTTTTATATCCAGCGGCTGAAATACTTCTGCAGAGGCACCTTGGATGAACTTGATAAAAGATGAAGATTGATATTAGTTGCCTTAATCAATTTTTATTAAACTTAAAACGCTTCATGGATCTATGTATAAGAGTATACTGATCTAGATCTACAACTTTTGGTAAACGCAAATGAACAGCGCTCACAGCTGTGCAAGTGGATATATTGGTGCGTTGTTCAGTACTACGACCTAACCTAACCTAAACTCCGCTGCATGTTTCACGTATATAAAGCAATTTGCGATTACCCATTATTTATTACAGCTAAAATGAAAGCTTTTCAAATCAGTATCATGAAGGACATGCTCATCGTTTTTCTACGAAATTGCATTTCCACAATGCTGTTCGTAACTAGATCGGTTTTCTGGCATGTGGGTCAATATAAATTATGTAAACACTAATCGTTTTACAACTGAAAATTAATGTATTAATACTCGTAATTTAAATTTATTCCAATGTTTTTGTGCATTAATGCTAAATATTGCTGCCAACCGTTGAACAAAACATAACATCAATTATTAGCGTGCCACGTGCCCTTTTGAAATTCACCCGCAAAATGCATGGAAGCGTGAGCGTGCAGCCCTGGAAACGGAAATCAAAGCATTTGCAGTGGCATGCCAATCACTGCGCATTGAAAATGTTGTGGTTGCCGTATTCAGTGAATCCATATATATGTATTACATGTGTAGAGCGTGTGCAATACTCAATATGTGTGTTAATTGCTGGGCTTCCCGAATTAAATGCAAATAAAGTGGGAAATATTTGAAGAGAAGGGCTATTGCTTGTGCCGATATTTTAGTTCAATTTAATTCTATATTTATAAATACTGAAACCAATATTTTCCATTATTCCAACGCATGTAATTTTCGTTTATTTTTACACTTCGATTCGCAAATAAATGAAAAATGCCAAAAAGATTCGTTTCTGGGTTCAATGATTCGACATGAGTTCATTACATCAACTTTAAATAATTCACAGTAACAGCATTGAGCACGCTGTGCGCTTCATTAGCAGCACGGAATCATTAGTGCCGCTCATTATGCATACACACAGACACACATACGTATCTGGTTCATCGCGCACCCTAATCCGCATCAATCATAAGTGACTCAAATTCAGCGGGAATCAGCGGCAACAATAACTGGGCTAATTAAGCCGCTTTCCCATACGCACAGCGTTGAGTAGGATTTGGCTGACGGAAGTGTTTAGCGTGAATTCATTTGGGCGTTGTTTTGGAGCAAAACCATTGTTTGGGTCCCGCATTGAATGACTGGTGGGCAAATGTTTGGCATTGTGAGTGATTTCGCTGGAACAATTAAGCGTTAATAATGCAGAGCTACGAAACAATAGAACACTTGTAGAGTTGGCTTCCTGGAGATGGTGGGGAAAGTGGTCATAAGTGATGGCAGGGAATTTATATGAAATTGGGGTATGAGTTGGGTCGTTATAAATTTTAAGATGTGTAAACATTTACTTAGAATCTGCAAAATCTATAATTTTGTATATTTGGGTGTGAGTGTTAGAGTCGCAGATTAAATCAATGGTTTTTAATGAGCGTATTTTGGAAGATTTTCTCAAGCTTACTTCAATATTAATAATGGCAGCCTAACAATACGATTCGAATGGAGAAAGATAAGCTGGAAAGTGTTTCTTGTGCTGCGGATGTGAAGGTTAACATGAAAGAGCTGGGCAGAAAACATTCACAACAAATGTCATTAATTGTAATTATACCGTAAACAGGTGTTATTACTGTAAATTTTGAGCTAAGCATCCGCTTTATCTTATCCTGTTTATTGATCGAATATGTTCAACTGCAGGTAACTCATGACCCGAATTATTTAACCGATTTCTACATTTTTTCTCCCAAACTGCTCATGTTATTATTTCGATAAGAGATCTTATCATAATTTACTGATTAAAGAAACCTCAGTCGCTGACTAAAAGGCTAATAAATATTGTAAGATCTATATTTGGTATGTTCTATATAAAAATTTTTATATATATATTGTATATCGTTTTTATTTAAACAGGGCATAGTAGAAACAGGTTAGGAAGGGTTGAGAATAATTTGGAGCTTCAAGTATAATTTTCATTATTCAAATATTTTTCTGCTCATCAAAATAGTTAAAAATGGGTTTCCATTGTCCATTTAGCTGCAATATCAAAGTAAAGCTCAGTCAGCTAAACACTTAAACCTCTAAATACGTGTTTCTCGTTAATTAATTTTTCATATCGGGCACGAGAATACTTTAGGACAAATCACAATAACCTTAATTAGCAAACGATGTACAATCCATTTATACTATTTTTTGTCGGGCGAATAAGGCGGCTGTTGCAACACGGTGTTCCCTTTAGAGGCCAAATACTGGTACGGCGCGTTATCGTGATGAAGGATCCAGTTACGAGCGATGTCTGGGCGCACCCTGTTGACTTGTTTTCGCAATCTTTCGAGTAGTTGGCAATAGTAGACTTGATTCACAGTTTTTTTTCGAACACGTTGCGCATTCGCGTCAGTCCGTCAGTCTCACACTCCGCGCCTTGTCTTCCACGCTTTCACGCCCCTCTTTAAATTCTTTGTGCCATCGAAACATCTGGGCACGACTAAGAGCACTATCACCATACACTCTTACAATTTTAGCGTACGTTTCTGAAACTGTTTCGCCCAATCTGGCGCAAAATTTTATCGCTACGCGTTGCTCTTGATTTCGGTTTTCCATTTTCGTGACGAGCACTACAAACACACGTCTACTCAACTTGACGCAGCAGGCGAACTAAACAAGCTAGAGCGATGGTACATATATCAGTGGAGAGGGGAGAGATGCCGAAAAAAGAAAAAGGGAATTTCAAGGTCACAAGCTTACCACAAGCGCGGCAATAAAATCAGTCTCATTACTTAATTGTCAAACCTGGTAGTTACGAAGCAAAGGCAAAAGGCAGGAGCTTTTATACGGCAATGCGTTCAGAGCTGAACAGTGCAAAGAAGGAACCATCTCAACTTACAACTACCTCATCACTTTATGGTGTCGGGAGAGGAATGCACACCGATTTAATTATTCGAAATTTCTCGAAACACTCTTCATATCACATTTTGGGATGGCCTTCTGACTGTAGAGGAAGAAGAAAAATCACACGTTGCTTACCCCGGCAAATATGGTCGCAATCGTGGTTCGATGCGGTGGTACATTATCATAGTGTAGAATCCATGAATAGTTCTTTCACAATTCCGGCCCTTTTCGACGGATGTTGTATGGGTGATGTATGGGCGAATACTCTTCAATAGGCCAAGTAGAGCTCATTATTGGCCGTCTGACCCTCCGGAACAAATTCATGATACACCAAACGACGTATATCGAAAAAAATGAGCATTACCTTGAGCGGATTTGTGTTTTGTTTTTTTTTTGGTTTCGGCTCATTTTTTTCCTTCCATTCCATTTAGTGTAATGCATGCATGTCAAACTCAGAAACCTATATCTCATCGGCAGTAATAATGCTCTTTACGATCATGAGATCGGAATTTGCACGATTGTCCAAGGAGACCTGTTTACGGTTCTCTTTTTGAAAAATCATTAGCTTTATCGGGAAGACTCGAGCAAGAATGAGATTTTTACTAAAAATATCTACCACAATCATTCGAACGGACTCCCGAGAGAGCTCTCTTGTCATCTATCTAACACTTGCCTGACAAATTTCAAGCACCATAGCCTTAAGTTTTTTTAATATTTAATACAAAAAGAATCACTGCAATTCAAAGGCTTTTATGCGAGGAATAATGGTTGCGATATTTGTTCTTCTATTACAAGAATTTATTAACAAAGTTGTTTGAAAGACTTTTGTCATAATTAAGCTATTTATGGAGTGATTTTAAATTTCAACCAATACTTAAATACTTTAAATTTGATTTGTACCCCGACAACTATGAGTGTGTGTGTGTATGTATTGCTGAATGTGCTGCCATTGTGTTATATAATTCGCTTAGTTTAGACTTTTTCCACTAAATTAGAGCCAGAAGGTTAAACGTGCGGCACCTTGCGTATACAAACACATGACATACATTTTTACATTTGCATCATACACATACATGCATACATACTAAAGTATAGATATATAGCATGTATATCGGGTATGGCTACCCGACTTCGGCGCACACAAACCAAACAGCATGAATACGCTTTCACTTTTCACTTTCACTTACAACTTCCACAACACTTTTCCAAAAAAAAAAACAACAACAACAAAAATCAAAAAGCTTGCGTCTGCCAGCAAGTTATTTCTTTTATTTATGCCTTCATATATTTGTAAGCAAATACTCCTTTGTTTGTTGTTGTGGCATTTGTGCCACTTTGTTTAGTTGTTGTTGTTGTTTGCTCTGTCAAAAGTTATTGTATTATGTTAGATGTTGACGCCGCTGTTGACCTAAAAAATTAAAACAGATTTGTGTTATAATTTCCTGGCAGCTCTCTGCTCGCTCGGCATTCAACTACAAGCGCAAAGGCTTCTCTCTCTCTCCCTCTCTCTGTATGTGTGTGTGTGTGTAAGCACGTCTAAGGAGCCGAAATAGCAGTGAGCATCATAAATATTTGCAGCCCAAAAAGGGATCGCCATTTATGTTACAGAATGTGACTTTGTAATTTATCGTGTTAATTGTCTATGGGTAAAGGTTTTGGCAGTAAAGTCGGCTCCCGGAGGAAAAGTGAGAGCGGGAGAGTGTTTACTAAGCGTGCAGCAGGAAATCTCTGCTATTTATTATTGTTGCATGCTTTACGCCGCATGCATTGCTGCGGATGAGCGATGCTCTGAGTTATGCCAGCTGAAGTTTTGGAAAATATTCGCCATTTTAACTTATGGCTTTTGTTACTTAGCGCACCTGAAAAATAGGCGTCTAATGGCTAATTTGTAATGTAGACTTGCGTTATGCTTTGTGGCTTTGAAAAATGTGTTTCTTTCGGCGAAAATTCTTTTAAATCCTTTGTTTCAGCTAAACTCAAAGTTGTGAATTTCTTTTTGAAAGGTTTCGGATTGCAGGGCGACGGAAAAATTGCGAGAAATTACTTTGGTAAACATACGCTTAATATTTGAAGTGTCACGGATTAATTGCCAAGAGCTCAGACATTTGCTGTGGAGAAGTGGTGTGAATTTTATTACTCTAATTAAATTGGCGCCTTAAAGTATATGTTAGGATTTTACTTAATTTCTGTGGTGGGTTTGAATCCAGATTGTGACGGATTCTTTAATTTTTGTCGTAAAGATGATATGGCAGGTTTGTGTATGAATCGTTAAAAAAAGGCAGAAAAACTTGATAGCACCAACTTTTAGGTGAAATCCCATATTTCAGCAACTTGTCGATCTATTTCAAACTAAGTTTTCTGAAATTTACAAACGAATATACTCCTTTGAAATTCATGTAAGATCTAGTAACAAAAAAACTCTTTATTATTACATTAAATTCAAGGATTCATTTAGCTCGGATATGAGTGAATTTGTTCAATAACTTTCTTCTACTTCAAAGGTAATTTTTTATTGCGACTCCTACAGAAACTGTCGCCCACATTTCCAGCAAGTTGGTTAGTCGATTATCAGAAGCCACCCTTGAGACGAATTTTTCACCAATGAAATCATTCGCCATATCCAGGAATAAAAAGTAAGCATTGATAACACAGCCAGACTATAAGGTGTATGTATGTTTAAGAACTACTCTTTCAAACTCCCGGAGCTTCTGGTGCAGCAGTATAGATGGCTATAGTTTAGAGTTGTTCTGATGAAACAAAACTTTTCTTCTATTGGTCAAACCTATCCGCTTCTGGGCGATTGCTTGATCATTTAGTCGATACTTGGATTAGTACAGATCCGAATTAAGAGTTGAGCCGTAGCGTAGCCACTCATAGTAGATGATTTCCTGCTCATTATATCAAACTAATGCAAAGTGTTGTCGAAAAAGATAAGACAATGCTTATAGTTATTTTCAGATGGTTATATAATCTTTATAATCGAACTTCTAATCATGTTGATTTAGCTACAAGAACTTGCTTAAAACATAACTAAGAGGAAAGTTGTTTACCAAAAACATCTTTTTGGTGGCTAAATGAGCCTCAACACACCACATTCACACACAACATTATTCAGACGCACAACACTTACGTACCGTATTCACCACCTCACAACTCACATTCCACATCACTACACCACGCACTTACACTCACACACAATGCAATGTCCACATTGACACCGATTAGCTAGATTCAACAGCTGGTTAACATCCCACATCAACGTGAATAAGAGGATAAACGGCGAGCGGCCTGATGGTTTATGTACAAATCTAACCAAAACCAATAATTAGCTCATTTTATAACTAAAATATTTTTTTTTTGTTATCACCACAAAATCAACCAGTGGGATATATCAGGTGGAACTAATGAGCATACTTTCATGATCACACTATGATTGCAATATTGAAGAATTTTCTTTGTTCCATTCAGTTAAAAAGAGACACTGAGATAATGTTTAGTGGTATTTTGTTGACATAGGTATTTACCGTTATTATCAATTTGTTAAACATTCAAAAGCAGACTAATATGAGCTGATTTCAGCTACTTTGCTTAATATGAAATTAAAAACAATAAAAGCTTTCAGCTTAAATTGAAATACTGAAGCTTGTGAACAATACATAAAAATTATTAAAGTGGTTCTCCCCTTTGTTCGAGCTCTTAGTTCTCATAAAGGTTTATATACATACATTTTATATATGTATAAGTACATGGTAAACAGCCCTCGCCGCATTATGAATATTAAAATAAATATTTGACATAAGCTTTTACCCTAAAAAAATAAAATATGAAAATATTACTTTAAGCTGCTATGCAAAGCGTTTGTCTTTGGCATTATTTTTATACAAAGTCTGCTTTGTATTCAACTGCTCGGGATTTCATTTCATTTCATATATGGTACGTTTGACCCTTATCAAAAATGCGACTTTTTCCTGCAGCCTCACAAACTCATGTCCTCATGTCGACAAACGCATTTGGACGTTTAACAAGACAGTTTTACAATGTTTTTGTTTATTTTGTTTTGTTTTTTCTTTTTGTATATTAAATAATATATGTTTAGAAAAGTTTATAATGGGGTCATACAAATAGTGGGGAACATAACTCATTACATGAGTTTTAAGCTTAAGCGTTATTGGTATTATATTGAGAATTGTTTTTGAATCCAGTATTAGTTGGATTATTTGAGAGGTTATTTAATTCAATTATTAATTAATTATCAGTTTATATATTTAAGTAATTGTGGACTTTTGTTACATTTAAATGCTTTCAGAGAGACATCCAAAATTATGGGTCAAGCTCTTTTGCAATCAGTTTAAGACCTTAGTAAGATAAATCAATAAATAAATTAGTGTAGAAGTCTATCTAGCACTGCAGCTTCATTTAAAGTTAATAGAAGTCAAGTTGAAAGACTTTTTTGAGGAGCTGACATACCTTTTCTTGGCATGCAGTGGCTCCAATTTGTAAACAAAGAGGAAAATCTCTCGATATGAACATGGGGACCGTACAAGAGAAACAACCGAATCATTTGTTCTCGGTTTAATCTACTTCCTTAGACTTTTATGCATGGAAATGATTTTGCCCATATCATAAAACCGTCAAAAGATTTCTTTAAAGTCATAGAGCCTTGGCTCCAATACAATAAATTAATCATGAAACGTAAAATTTCCACTGCAACTATAAAAGATTTTTATTTCTTATGGAAAGCTGAAGAATAGTAAGATTTGATACCCAAATTGCGATTTTATTTTTATTGTGGAAAAATTTCCATACGACTACCTAATTAAACAACAACTAAGTACACCGGGCAGTCCGCTTTTGAACAGATTCGAAATATGTAATTCTAAGATTGAGGAAATAAAGCTACTTAAAACCCGAAAAACACTATAACTATAAAATCTGGTCTTATGGAGGTGTGCTATATGTTAAAGCAAAGACAGAAATCGGTAATCAAAAACCCTAGGAAACATATTTCTCCTCTTTGGCTGCTAATTTCCGAATCATTTATCAGCACGCTTTCTGTATATACTAAAGACTCAACTAGCCCACTTATTTATAGTATAATCAAGCAATTCTAGAGGCTACTGCTCCGTTAAAAAATAACTACTAAAAATTTCTTTTACGGATGCCTCAAGAAATAATAATGGAACATCTTTTGCAGTAGTCCATGAAAATGGTTATCTGATAGCAAACGGAATTTTATTAGATAACAAAGCAATGCTGCATGGAGTGCATAACCTTAACAACCACTCAGAAGAAATATCTACCACAAGAACTTCCTTAATACACTTAAAAAAAAAATTAAGTTCATGTGGATCCCAGGTCATGTTGATATATAGTATATAGGAGAAAGCGAGCTAGCAGATAAAGCAGCCAAAACGGCCTCAACATCTATTTTTCAGCCATTTATTCCGTTCCTGAAAAAAACGAATCGAAAATGAGATATTGAAAGATTTTCTCAAAAAATTCCAATACGAATGAAGCAAAGAAATTGGTAATTACAGAAACATAAATGCAGATAAACACGCAGTAAGGCTACCAACGAATACCACAGCTGTAATGAACAAATATTCTATGATGCTTCGCTTTGGGCACACCCGTCTTACACGTCTTCACTTGATGAAGAAGGAGTCACCGCCAACTTGCAACTCATCACCTTTAATAATGACACATATCCTTAAGGTATGCCAATCCTTAAAACTCCACGATGCACCGTATTTCATCAATATCCCATATCCGTACTAAACAGCCCAAACGAAGTCAATGTAAAAAATTTTACAAATTGCTGGCAATTGTCAACTACAGACCTTGAAGCTGATGCTCGCTAACGACATGATAGATAAACTTGAAGTATCAGCCAGCCGTGTGATTGCCTATGGAGATGTTGTGGCATCCATGACCTAAACGAAAGTTGCAGAGTAATGAGTGTATGAGTTAATTCAGCGGTAGCTCGGTGTCGTAACAAAGTGGGCGGCTGGAAGTGGTCTTGTCATAAAATCAAATATAACTGAGCTAGACGATATAAGACCTCGGAAATTCCATTGTTGCGAATGGTAGTCGTTCGCTACAAGCGATCTTATCTTTAATTGAAAACTTTCTTCTAAGCTTAGTATCAAGGATGGAGCAAAAGAGGGAGTCAGAGCTGCTTAGTACTGCTGTAGAGAAGCTATTCTTTTTCATGGCTGGGTCACGGTGTCTACTGTCGAGAACTATACATTGGTATCAGCTTACGGCTTCAAGCCTATTGTAGCGTTTATCAAGCCGAGGTTGTTGCCATCAAAGTAGTAGCAGAAATGACTATCCATTTCGTTTGTAGAGCGGCAACGCTACTAACCTTACTATCAACGGCATCGGGCTACTTCTAGATAAGATTTAGTTGATATCCATGCGGTTGCAAGATCTTTCCAGCCAAAGTGAGCACTTTGGCAACTTTCCATAAATGTGAGACTTAAAACTGAACACTCTCGCATTGATAGCCACACGGTGAACCACCTGTGCCGTGTATTTGTCAGATAAAGGCTAAAATACCATTAATTATCTTTCTTTAGTTGAGATGGTGGGAACAAAATGAAAATTTTGAAGTTATTTTTCTGACTTTGCAAAGGATTGATCATAGCCAGTCCAGGTGCATTCCTCCTTGGACTTAGCCATATAATTGTAATCAAACTTACCCTGAAGTTGTGCATCCTTTGAACAAAAAACATTTTTAGTTTTTTTACTTTTTCAAACCTAACTTAATGCCGTCTGTTTCATATATTCAATGTGAAAATTCTTTTTATGTAAAATCTCACTAAAACGAACTGTCGCTCATGCGGCGCACGAAATTGCCGAAGTGCGATAAACAAGATGTAAATTTGGGAATTTTTCCTGATTTCCTTCACATCATCTGCATACCGATTTAATATCGATTTAGTTCGTTTAGTAGTGATTGAAAGCTGACACGTGCATAGCTGACGCTTGGCAGCTCCTAAGCGGCGCTCGTTGTTTGGTGATTATATGAGCTCATATATGTATGTAAGTATGTGTGTGTGTGCATAGCTTTGTTTTTCGAAGTATGGTGAATGCAAATAAGCGTACAATCCGAGAGCGATGTGAGTTGAATAGAAATGAAAATTTCGCAAAACCTGTTCGATTTCAATTGAAACACAATAAATGGGAAAACATTTCCGTTTTTTTATTTTTGGGACGCATGTGTTTGACGTGTAAGGGCTTACTTCTCTTCCGGTATACGGTCATGCGGAATTTTGGTTAGCAGTGTGAAAACATTCCACTAATGCCCTTTAGTA
Organism: Bactrocera zonata; assembly: GCA_037783105.1. Lineage (NCBI taxonomy): Eukaryota > Metazoa > Arthropoda > Insecta > Diptera > Tephritidae > Bactrocera > Bactrocera zonata. Next base: position 889,839 of record JBAWJQ010005835.1, on the reverse strand, counting down.
AAGTTGAAACAAATGATTTTGGTGGCATATGAAATATAGATGTTTCAAATTTTCATCAGCAAAGTGGAGAAAAAATACATTTTAAAAAGCGGTGTAGAAATGCTGGAAATCAGCGGAGGCACGTGTGTGTACACAAATATGCATATTTAGTATATTTACTTGCGAGTTATGGAGTTGTATGCTGTGCCCTTTTTAAATATTCGTGTAAATTTCGCTTTGGTTAACTCGGGCTTCCTCTGCACATGCCACGTACAAACATATTCATAACGGCGTGCATGCGCGCATATCTGATTGGTGGTAAGGTATTTATTTGCTTTCACATGCGAGGCCCTTCACCGCTATTATAATATGCATATGTATATGTGTATAATGTTTTTTCTCTATACTTTTCGTAGCGCACGAGCTTCATGTGAATTTTAATGAATGCTGAATTTGCTTGAATAGATTCATTGGAGTTTTGGTTGGACTGATGCATATATAAGTACTCATACTTTTGATTCACTGCGCAATTTTCGGCTCCTATTTCAACTGAGTAGGTTTATATATTTAAATATTTTTGAGTAGATTTTGGTTTTTGCTGTAAATTTATCTTGATTTTAATTGGTCAGTTTGTATGGCAGCTATATGCTATAGTTGTCTGATTTGAACAATTATATTAGAGATTGTATCGTTGACTTGAATAATTATTTGAGTCAAATTCCGTAAATATATCTCAGCAATTAAAAAAGTTTTTCCTACGAGAAAATGATTTCGATTGATCAGTTTGTATGGCAGCTATATGCCATAATGCTCCGATCTCTGTAATTTCTTCAGAGATTGTATCGTTGCTTTGAATTATTATTTGGGTAAAATTTCGTGAAGATATCTTGTTAACTAAAAGAGTTTTTCATATAAGAGCTTAATTTTGATCAGTCAGTTTGTATGGCAGCTATAAGCTATAGTCGTCCGATCTCAGAAATTTCTTCAGATATTATTTCATTGTCTCAGTAAATGATCCATGCCAAATCTCATGAAGATATCTCATCAATTAAAAAAGTTTTCCCTACAAAAACTTTACTTTGATCGGTCAACTTGTATGGCAGCTATAAGCTATAGTCGTCCGATCTCAGAAATATCTTCAGATATTATTTCATTGTCTAAGAAAATAATCCATGCCAAATCTCATGTAGATATCTTAGCAGCGAAAAAAGTTTTCCCTACAAAAACTTTACTTTGATCGGTCAATTTGTATGACAGCTATATGTCATAGTGATCCGATCGGAACAATCACTTCAGAGATTATATTATTGACTTGGAAAATAACTTGAGTTCAATTTCGTGCAGATACCTTATCAAACAAAAACGTTTTCCATACAAAAACTGGATTTTAATCGATCAGTTTGTATGGCAGCTATATGCTATAGTGTTCCGATCTAAAAAATTTTTTCACAGATTATATCATTGCTTTTAAAAATAAGCCACACCAAATCTTGTGAAGATATTTCATCAAATCAAAAAGTTCTCCATACAAGAACTGGATGTTGATGGGTCAGTTTGTATACAGAAGTATGTATAATCAGAGCAATTTCTTCAGAGCTTATATAACTGCCAAAATTTTTCTCAAGTGATATCTCAATACATACAAGTTTAAGCTGCCAAAATATTTTTGTAAAAATTTAAGTGAAATTTTACTGTGCATTCGTGCACCTCTTCATTAAGTTGTACTACGCTTTAACAGATCCCCTCCATTTTTGCATGCCAACTGCAAAAAAGAATGAGTTTAAATCCCTGATCTGCAGTGGAAACAGAAGGGCGCGCAACAATTGTTGGGGGGCAATTGTTTTGTGATTTACATGGCAATGATGAAACTTCGAAACGAAAGCAAATTGTGAAAAAAATAAAAATAAAATAAAATAGCTCAAAATTATTTAGCAGAAAGAGCAACGCTCGGGAAATACTGCCAAATTTTGTGTTTGGTAAAATTTTTTTTTGGTTGCTTTGTAGAGTTTAATGCTTGGCAGCACGCAACGGTCATAAAGCGGGAACAATGGCACACAAATTACAACTGCAACGCCTGGCAGTTATGGATATAGAGGGCTACTGATTGAGTGTGCATATATAAATTTTTGCATATTCTTTTTTTGATTTTATTTCATATTTTTTTGTACTTTTTTTCAACATCATTTTTTTATTTAATTTTTTTTTATTTATACAAAAATTGTTCAAGGAAGTAATGCTCAGTGCCCTTAACTTCAAGTTAAATTATAAATTTGTAGGAAAAATATGGAAATTTTATTTTATGCGATAAAATATTGTACGAGTTATTAAAAGGCAGTTTCATTAAGTATTTTTTGCCTTTACTTTATACTTTTCCTCTATATCGCTTTATATGTTATATAGCTCTTGGTAAGCCATGTCGTATACGCAACATGCAAATGATACTAATTAAATATGCAAAATACTTTTATAAAGCCACTAATACGTCTACAAAAAATTTCAACCACTACTAGATTCATTGTTTCAACTAACACTAAATGTTTTTATCCTTTTTCGAGCATTAAATCCCTGGGAAGCTTGCTTCCGAATAAAAGTTCAGTAACTCACTGCTGCATTGAAAAAATTCAATTCCAACTGGTACTTCCAGGAAATTGTAAACTATCAGCAAATTTTTTGTTTTACCACACGTACACAAACGCAAATTTTATCACACACGCACTCAAACACACTCTCAAACACGCGCTACTGTACAAGCATTCTCGAACGAGCAATATCCTGACCAACTTTTCCAGCATTGTTTTTATTTAAAATCTGAAACTTTCAATGTAACTTTCATTGTTTTACAACTACGACTTAATTGTTGCTATTATTGTTGGTATTTGTATACAATAGCCAACAATGGTTTTGTTTGCTGCAAGCGTTTGGTGTGTGTGTGCTTATGTGCACTTGACTAATTAACAATATGTCTGCATATGTGTGCGTGCATGCAAATTTCAAACTTTGTAGCCATAAATAAGTAGCTTTTATGGATATCCGATAAATTGGTTTTAGCTTGAATAGCAATTATGTGCGATTTTTTGTTTTTTGCAATATGGAAATCTATTTTGCTGCAACTGACACATACCTTTTGTAGTTGCATTTGTGTGTGTGCTATGCGGCCTTGAAGCTAGTTGCTTATTTGTATGGAAAGGATAGCAAGTAACTACCTTCAGCTAATGGCCATGAAGGGTGTACAGTGGAGCGAAAGTATGTATTGGTGGCTGATAATAAAAAATAAGAAAAAATGATCGGTTAGTTTGTATGGCAGCTAATGTTATAGTAGTACGATTTGAATAATATACCAGGAGATTATGGCCATGACTTGGACAATTATCGCTGTCAAATTTTGTGAAGATATCTCGTCAAATAAAGAAATTTCCAGTACAAGAACTTGATTTTGATTTGTCAGTTTGTATGAGAGCTATGTGCTATAATAGTCCGATTTAAATAATATGCTAGGATATTATGGCTTTGTATCAGACAATAATGTGTGCCAAATTTCGTGAAGATATCTTGTCAAATAAAAAGTTTTTCATACAGAAATTTAATTTTGTTCGGTCAGTTTGTATCACAGCTATACCCTATAGTGATCCGATATCAGCAATTCTGACAAATAATCAGCTTTTTGAGGATAAAATAAAGTGTGCAAAGTTACAGATCGATATCTCAGAAACTAATTTACTAATTTATATATATAAACAGACAAACAGATACAACTAAATTCGCTCAGCTTATCACTCTCATAATTGACAAACGTCTAAAAATGGCACAACCTTGCTCACTGGGTGCCAAAAGCTTCCTGGTTTAATGCACCCTGTTTTGTGCTATAAAAAGTAAAATAAAGTACACAAATTATATTCAAGACTCGATACTTCCAGTAACAGCTTCTTAAAGTTCATTTTACATAATCTATAATATAATTGATATGACGCCCCAAGAAAATTCTGCTCTTCCCTGTTGTTATTTGGGAGATCTATAGCCAAATTTGGCGTATAATTATTTCTAATTTCGAATAGAGATCTTGTTCGAAGATAAGAAATTTCATTTCTTTTCTATTTTTCTTCGCCAACTTATTCTCCTGTGGCGAAATACCACCGCCATTTAATTGTCGCGCTCACTTATTTACCTCAATGAGTGCACTCACCCGTTTCACTATTTCTTTCAACCGTGAATTGCATGTGCATTCTTAGTCATAACGGTTTTCTTTATTTTTGCCTCGCTTGATTTATTTCGTACGTCTTATTTACTAACCTTTTGTCTCCTAATTAAATTGGTTTTGCTAATTAGGAGTCGATTTCACCTTGTGCGATAAACAATAGCAACGTTGCCTTCAACTCAAATTTACGATCTGCTGGGATTTCAAGGGTTGCTGGCAATTTAAAACGGATATGTGAGAAAATAAATGTCATTGGGAAGCAAGAGAATGGCGCTGATGCAATATGCTAAATTTCTAATATGTTTCTTATAAAAATATTAGTGTCTAGAAAAGTGAATTTGCTGCTTATAATATAATGTTTCATGGTATGCTACCATGATGTTATCCACTACTCAAATAGAGTTCGTTTCGTAAAACTTCTCCTCTCGGCTTTCTTCTGAGCTGCCACCCAACCATGAAAGAGCTCAGTGCGCCTCTTACCCAGCGTCTTCGACTTGCCCTTATTTTCCTTGTCGATAAGTAAGAAGACTAATCCATCAGAAGTAGAGTGGTTGCAATGACCTAAGTTTTCAGGAATTTAAATAAAGAAGAACTTATTTGAAGAATGCTCCTGTTTTGACTCTTTCAAGAAGTAGAACCTGTACGCAACTTTACAATCACCTAATGGCTTAGACTCATACGAGATTAAGAACTGTGTCCTACACCCTTTCCTAAACTGATTTGTCTGAAATACATGAAATGATGCCCAAGAATGTTTAAAGACAAGTAAAACCAAAAAAAAAACTTTTTGGATTAAGCTTAGTTTTGAGGTCACAAAGTGACATTCGGTTCTCTCTACAGAAAACATATTTTGAGCCAGTCTAGATTCTTCTTCTTCTTTACTGGTGTAGACACCGCTTTCGCGATTATAGCCGAGTCAACAACAGCGCGCCAATCGTTTCTTCAGGAGGATTTAGTCATGTGTAGAAGTTCACGCAAGTGAGGAAAGTTCTCTGATCGCCATTCACTTGGGAGTGGCCAGAAACGATTCTTTTACATATTTCTCAAGCAGCTCACGACTTCCGGTCTTTGACCAAGTATCCTCTGGGTAGCCTAAGAACATCCGTTTGAAGGAGAGCTAAAGTGAGAAGGCGAAATAATCCCTACTTAGTTTTGTGCGCTGGGTTTGGGACCCGCCACGTAAATAAAACACCCCCAATGAAAGGCCAGTTTAGATCAGCTAAGTCTTATTTCAGCCGTTAATTCCTTCAAGTTTTACCAGAATGGCTATATAGCATATTAATAAATAGTCAGGAGAGGATAAGGGTAATTTCGAATGGAATCAATAAGAAAGTATCCCAAAGACCGGATTTTCAACTGCAAATCGCTGCTGAATCGCAAAAATTGATCCATTTGTGAAGTGGATGTGTTTTGGTCTGGTTTTGGTCACTACGGCAACATCAAGTAAAAACGTTGTTCATGATCGAATCACAGTGAGCCAACACAAATGATGGCCAAACCAAGATCGACGATCACTAAGGTTTTGCTATATACTTGGTAGGCAAAACGTTTAGTTCGAGCTTGTACTGTCAACCAATGGATCTTGGTCGCGGCTCCGGCTCAGATGGTCCATACGTTGAGTTCAATTTTTGATGACTCGTTCGAGCATTTCGACCGGTATCTGGCGTCAACAAGAGTGATGTTTTGCCCCAAGGGCTGAATCGAAGCGGGATTGTCCACATAGACTTTAAACTTTACATATCCCCACAGGAAAAAGTCTAACTGTGTGATATCACACGATCTTGATGGCCGATCGTTCGGCACAAAACGTGAAATTATTTTCTCAATAAATCCATTGATTTATGCGATGTGTTGGAAATGACGCCGTCGTGTCGAAAATAAATGTCGCCGAGATCACAAGTTTCAATTTCAGGCAACGAAAACTTGGTTATCATGGCGCGATAAGGGTCGCCATTGACGGCTTTGTTCTCACCGCCATCAGCGTCCCACAAAACACAGAAAATGGTTGTTTTTTCTAGATGATATGGCAGCGCCTGAATCTTTTTAGGTTGCTTTTCATCCCAAATGCTTCAATTGGACCTGATCACGGATCAAAATTTGGCTCGAAAACGTCGGATTTTCTTGGAACATGATAAAATGACAAAAATAATATGACAGCTTGACACGACTCACGCGTGAACTGTCAAAGACTCTTGAAAAAAGTGCCTCTACTTGGATAACCTATTAGTACAGGCTGATTTCATAAGAGTAAGTGGAACCATTCCTACTCTTCTAAATAAAATTTCATATATTGCAAAAAAGTGATGGTTTTACATATACATTATGCCAAAAACTTTTAACCTTTTCAATTATGTTAATGAATTTTGACAAATTAATTCAAAAAGTTGACTTTTATTAGCGCTAAGCGAGTATTAAATTACTAAAACAAGTACTTGCATTAAATTAAAAGGCATATAAGTTTAGGATTTGCGAAATTTCACGCACACGAAGACAACTCATATGTACATACTGATGCACATATGACGAGTTTTAGCAAACCTAATCCACAGGACGACTGCGTAACACCCACATAAGTTTCTACTTTCCACACACACATAAAGACACATACACACACCTTTGCATAAGCAAGGCGGCATAACGGTACTATAAGGTGTCAAAACGAGCTAAAAATGTTCTATTATCGCACGTTCCGTTGTTATGCAAATATAGACACAGCCTTAGACAGGTGGATAGACAAACAGGCGTGCCGCTAGCTAGCCAGACGGACAGACAGGCAGATAGACGAACAAGAAAAAGGTGTATAGAATACAATATGTAACATGAGATCAACTTAAGCGTGTTGCTGCCAAGTGAAGGGTATGTGATAACATAGCGTAGCATGGCATATACCAAGCACAGCATGGTATATAGCAAGCATAGCAAGGCATGGCGTAGCTGAGCTCAGTTTAGCATCGACACAATGGGACTTAGAAAGGCGAAACGAAGCATACGCTGTAAGACAAGCGGATTAAACAAGTTAAAACTGGCATGCGCATGTGTTTGTGTATGTGTGCACGCATGGTTGAGATGGTGAGTCAAAGGAATTCGCAATTTGTTTGCATGGCATGCAGCGCAGCAACAACACTTGTGTGGGCAGCTACGGCAAGCTGACAAACATTCATATTTGCAAAAGCGCTTTGCTTACACGGGTTCCTGTGTATGAGTGAGCATTGGTCTCTACTTGCCACTGGAAAAGTTAAAAGTTGAGATCTTTCGTTCCGGTGTGTGTGTGTGTGTGAGTTTCGAATTTTGCATGCATTTCAGAAGTAAATCCTTGTAGTTGTAATTTTAGTTGTTGTTATAGTTGTAGTTGTAATTGTAGTTATGGTTGTAGTTGTTGTTATAGTTGCAGTTGTAGTTATGGTTGTAGTTGTAGTTATAGTTGTTACTATAGTTGTGAGTGACTAGGGAAGTGCAGCCGGGCAAAGTTTCCTCCCAAGTCATCATTAAACTGCATTGAAGATTTTGTGTCTTGATAGCACTTTGTGCAGTCTCATAACGTTTATGGTAATTTGAGGATAATAGTAATGCCAAAGCAGTGATATTACATTGTTGACTGTTTGATGGGCTAGCATAATTTTGTGGTCATCTTTATGCTAAATTGCATATGAGATAAGCGAGACAACTAGGACAAGCAGGCAAGACAACCGAGCGTTTTTGGAACAAAAGCCTCAATCAGCGTAAAAAAGTCGTGAGAAATTGTGAGAAGGGTGCTACTGGAGCCAGATGAAGCATGCTTATTGTGTAGTTATGCAATGTTGGTTCAATAAATAATAAATATTTGACCACACCGTCGGATGCAGCCACTACAACGCGGACAATAAAGTAATACATGCTCAGAGTCTTCAGAGCACTCTGAGCACGTCGGACAATTCGGACTAACTGAGGGACTAGTTCGTATATATACAAAAAGACGGACAGACGGACAGACAGATAGACGGACATGGCTAAATCGACTCAGCTCAACATACTGATCATTTTTTTATGTGACCTGGTCTACGAAAAGGGGGCTTAGGTGTCAAAAAATCATTTTTTTTTTCAATTTTTTTTTTTTTTCGCACGTTAGCTCCCTTTTCGTAGACCAGGTCGCATATATACTTTATAGGGTCTCCGACGCTTCCTTCTGGGTTTTACAAACTTCGTGGCAAACTTATGTATTATACCCTGTTCTGGGTATAAAAAACGGAGATCGAGCGATATCGATTGGTAATTCGAATCTTGGATGTTATACGAGGTTTGTTCAAAAAGTACTACGATTTTGTTTTTTCTTAAAAAAGTTTTTATTTATTCATGAATCTTGGCGCATCACTGGCCAGTAATGTTCTTTATAAACCGTATAAGCCTTTGGCAAGAACTCATGATGCACAACGCCTATGAGATCTATGGTAAGAAAACTGCTAACAAAACTTTCACATCCAAACCAACTTGGTTCATATAACCATAAATCCATGATTCATCACTAGTTATGAACCTCTGGAGCAGATCTGGGTCGCCGCGCGCTGAGTCCGACGCTGTGTTTGGTCGAAAGTGAACAATTTTGGCACAAACTATGCGGCGATCCGACTCTTACCCAAAGCTTTGGTGAAAATGGAATAGCACTAGTCAATCTTCTCTTTATTAATGCTTTCATCTTTTCTTGACTTGATTTCGTGATTTCGCACGCTCTTCGTCATTCACATCTTCTCAACCTTCTTAGAACATTTTGTACGAGTACTACCGAAAAACATTGCTTTTATCCATGGGAGCGTCACCATATGCCACAGTCCGCAATGGGAATGCGTCCGCGCCTTTAATTTTGTTTTTCACACTACATTGTCTAAAGAGTCTTTGATCCATTTTTTTTTTTTTTTTGAATAAGCAAATATAGCAGACGAACTAAAATTCGTCCAAGCAAAACAGCTGTCAAAAATTAATTAAACACTCAAGTTGGTCAAGTTTTTCAGCATAAGTAAGGGACATGAGTACCAACATAACCCCGCAAAAGAATCGAAAATCTAATACACGTATCTCTTGACCTCGTATAAGAGTCATCTTCACTTTCAGTGGTGAATTTCAAAGATTGGCTTAACGAGTTTCAACATGGTTGCGCTTAGTTCTTGGTAAGCCAGGCCCTGGTTTCCCGAAAACGCAAAGTAACATGATAAAAATGCACAACTTCGTATTAGTAGAGTTCCGAGTGATGGTAACGACGACAAAATTGAGATAGTAGCCATCTCTAAAAGTGGCGCTGATCATAACCGGTACGAAATAATAGGTCGTCAAAAAAGTCTTGCGGTATTTTCGCTAGTTGGCGTTGAAATCGCGTAGTTCTAGTCTTATTCGTCGCATCGGGTCATGCTATACCTTTTTGGAAAGCTCATTTCACACGCTTTGATTGATTGTCGTTTCTTTTAAGTCGTTCGTGAGTTATAGCGTCGCAAACATGGAGCAAAATAAAGAGAAAATACGGCATATTTTACAGTACTACTACGATAAAGGAAAAAAGGATCTCAAGCCGCCAATAAAATTTGTGCAGTTTATGGACCCGATACAGTTTCCATTTCCACCGCACAACGATGGTTTCAATGTTTTCGTTCTGGTGTAGAGGTGGTCGAAAGAGCCCGGCATAGTAGCAGCCGTAGCATCGGTCAAGAGCTGGGCATGAGTCATCAAACCGTTATAAGCCATTTCAATAAATTCAATAAAAATACCGCAAGACTTTTTTGACAACCTAATATTGGACATAAGAAAGCTGTCCGTTCTATGGAAGCCCCGTTCGCTCAATCCAAATAACAAGACAACTGAGAGACTATTTCACAACAGAGTTTGTCGTTATTTAAGTATAACGCGAAGCAGTTTCTGCGCCGTTTCGTGATAGCAAACGGAACCTGGATCCACTAGTATGTATATACTAGAGGCAAAGAAGAATTCAAAAGTGTAGGATTTATGCGGTGAAACTGCTAAGAAAAAATATTCGAGTTTTTGGTTTTCTGAAAACTTGATCTACATTAATGACCATTAGAAGAGCAAAACAGACACAGGGCTTATCGACGTCATATTGCAGCACGTCGCCAAACGGAAGCATTGTGCGAAGAAAAGAGTGTTTTGTCCCCAAGACTACGCACCGACTCATATCTTCGTCTTTCCTAGACACATAAATTGATCGATTTAGACTCCGAACTGCTAAGCGATCCATTGCAGTTTCTGGATTTAAACGCCTTGGACTATCTTTTGCTTCGAAACTTGAAAAACTCACTGAAATTGCACTGCAACACAACAGAAGTCTGAAAAGCAATACACTTATTACTTGGACCGGTTAGAGAAGCTGCAACATCGGCCAAACAAATATGTATGTTGAGGTAAAGGGAGACTACGAGTATGTTTAGAAAAAATCGCAGTCTTTTATTAGTTTTCTTGTCTTTTGTAGACCAAGCACTTTTGTTTATATGCTTAGGTAGTTCAAGTACAAGTCAGACCATCCTCGTTAATACAAGACAACATTGAATACAGCTGATACACGCTTTACCCAATCGTACAGTGCCACATAATTCTAGTCTCATGCTCATTGCAACGGTTGTACATAGAAATAATTCTATTTACGGCACTATCACTCAGTTTGCTATGGGAAGTAATAGATAGGAAGAGAACACAAAGAGTATAATAGCTATGGTTGCCATCATAAATTCGAATGAACAGCCGTTGACTTAGAATGAAGAATGTGGCTAACAGCCGCGATAGACACATTAATAACTGTAGTACCGTAAGCAAAGTCATAAAATCGGAGTAACAGTGCACTTGCCTGAAGCAGTTGTTGCAGTAATGCAGCTGCAATGAAACTGTCTATAGGTGAAAGCAGTCATTATGAGAGCTGACAATGAGATACATATACACACAGACAATGATTATAAAAATCCAGACCAGCGACTCTTCAAATTTTAAAATATTTGAATTTAATTTTATGGCAGAAAATGTTATTAAATATGCAAATGGGTATGTGCGCGCCTAATAATATTATTTTTCTTTCTTTGAAACAAATATGTGCACCCGCCCACATGTTTTTTAACTTAACTTAACTCTAATGTTGCCTTAAGCCCCCAACCATTTGCGGTGTCTGTTCGGTGAATCTTTAATCAGTGGCATTAGAATTGGCAAAACTTCCACAAAGAAAATATGCGCAAGTACGAAAAAGTATATTTTTTTTTTGCTGAAAGAAAACCGCAAAATTTTCCCCTAACTTGATTAGGCCATACTTTGAGTAATGTTTTAAAAATGAAAATGTGAAATACTTTCAAAAATTCGCTAGGCAACTTTGTAGATATATTTTAAATTTTTTGCATATATATCCATGTATGCCTTTTCCCCTCTCCCCACTACTTAAAGCACTCTAGGAAAGTGCTTAATTTCTTTTCAACAGCCATTTTATGCGCCGCTTGACTATCCATTATGGGAAAAGTTTTTTTTGCTAAATGAAAAATTCAAAACATATTTTAAGTGCAAACAAAAACATGTTTAATACCCTCAAAGGACATTTTTGTCACACGCCACATCCACTCTCAAGCATATACTTGCGGACGTCGTGCATACACCCCCATACATCAGCGCATAAAGGGTGTGCTGCTTGAAACTTTGAAGTTTGCCCGTGAAGTTATGCCGTAAAAAATCGATGTTTATGCAAAATCTAAAAAAAAAAAAAATAAAATTTAGTAAATTTGGCTCTTCATCAAATCCATTTAATTCATTTACTTTGACAGTCTTGATTGATGGCGTTTAACTTTCGCAAAAAAAGGGGCAGCGAGACGGGATTAAGTTGTAACTTTTTTATGCGAAAAAGTATAATAATTTTAAGTACATCCTACACAAGGGAAAGTATTCGGACAATGTAGAGACGTTTCAGTGCAAGTTCAAGGGCAAATGGCGATTGACAAGGACGTCCGCCTGACCCAGCTGCTCGGTGTGGTGAGCAGCTATTTATAGCGTAACAACTTTAATATATAAGAGGATTTATTTATATAGCCATAAATATGCAGCAGTTACTTCATTTGTGTAAGGAAATATTTTTTAAAGTGAAGAAAATATGTTTATGGATCAATAAAAGTTTTTTAAAGTAGCACAAGATAATTGAGAGACCTGTTTGAGAGGAGAAGGGGTCTACGATATAAATATTTGGCAATAAAAATATGGTTTCGGATATTTTATAAAGCTTATAATTTATTACTTACTATTTAGAATTTGTAGTGTAGAAATGTTTAAAAGAATAATCATCTCTCACAAAAGAACTTCAATTAATACTAATCATCAGGTATGCGACTTTGCTATGAGGAATCACATGTAGTGTGTGTCTTTGCTAAAATTTGAGATAAGCAGTATTGTCCTTTTTACAAATAAAGAATGTAATTTTCTTTAAAAAAATGATTATTCAAGACCATTTTGCATTACTTTTTGTTGAAAAAATATGGGACAGACATTTTTATCTGTAGAATCACTCGATGTAGACAAGTGGACTGATCAAATGTTGCCATAAATATGCTATTACTCCGAACTATATGGTGGATGCTACATCAGCGTTGCTGAAAGTAGGTAAAAGAAATAACGTTAATTCATTTCGAACCAACATGAAGGCTCTGGTTCTATCTGCATCATTGGTCACCGGCAGCTTATGTCTATTCGGCGTCAATCCGGAGATGCAGTTTCTAGTCTGCCACGGTTCCTGGATCATGACGACATCGGCGCTGTCTTGTTTTAGACGCAGCAGGAAAATTGCGGACATCGTCTTTGCATATTGGTGGTTAATCTGGGGGAATCTCATCTTTCAGACTCTCCTCCTGAAGTGGTAGTTCAGCGCCCACGTCGTGTTTGACCCGCACCTCCTTAAACAGCTGTTTAACGTTGTGAACGGAGTCGCCAATTGGTGAAACCCCCAGAACTCGCTACGTCCGAAAGACTCGGATCGCTTTCCATTGTGGGTCGACCATCTCCACCTGTCATATCGACCACATCTGAAGCCTTAGCGGCACCTTATTTGGCACCGTCATACCCTAAGGACCACAGTTTCAAAGCCTCGACCTTATGGCTCCCTTGGTTCCTTTAAGAGGACCGACGGACTCCGCATTTAGCAAAATCACCGCTTGTCGATATGGTTTCTTTATTCTCTCCAGTCTTATTACTCTCCAGTCATGCGTGTGTAGTGAGGGGTTACAGTATGTAACATTGGAATGTCAAAATAATCTTAAGTACCAAATTTAGTCGAAATAATTCGACGACGCCAGAATAACTCTAACCAACAGATGCTACTTCGGACTGAGTAGGCAATTGAAAAGTAAAGTGCTCTCTCGGCGAACAAAGACCAACTCTACAAGTTCCTCATTATTTCCGTCCTGCTTTATAGTGCAGAGGCATGGACGATTACAACAGCTGATGAGTCGGTGTTACGAGTTCTCGTTAGAAAGGTTCGGCGGAAGATTTATGATTTAAGGGTAGCCGCTCAAGCTGCGATGGCTAGATCATGTCGTTCCAATGGATGAAAACACTTCAGCTCTAAGAGTGTTCAACGCAGAACTCACCGAGGGAGGCAAAGGAAGAGGAAGATCTCCGTTATAAGGATCAGGAATATCCAATTGGCGACAAACAGTGAAAAGGAAGAACGACTGGCGCGCTGTTGTAAATCCAGCGGTGTCTACGCCTATAAAGAAGAAGAAGTGTTAAGCTATGCTCCGCTCATTCTCTTAAGTTAAACACTTTAGGACTTCATCTTTGCCATAATAATACGTTTTCAAGGAGCTAGCTTCATAGGTCATAGAAAATTGAAGGTGGGTTAGCTTCAATCTTAAATTTCTCTTCCAAGAATCTCCAAATAAAGTAACTTGTGACTCGGAAAGATCTTCCTGTTAAAACTTGACATCATAAAATCGTTTCTATAATCACCTTTTTAAGATCGGTGGTTGACGATGGAATTGGTCGAGGATATAAGCAACTTTATATTTAGTAAAGATGGCAATGTGTCCGAATAATTTTTCTGAAAGACATTGTAACCCTGTCATGGAAGGATTGTTAAGGTGAAAGACCTCTGTCGGTTATAAATCTTGGAACGTTTTGGTTGCATAACATAATCAGTTTGTTTTTAGTTTTAAATACTATTTATATATATCTACTATTATTATTAATAAGCATCCATCTATTTGAGTAATTGCAGGTGCATACTCAAACTTTGCCTCAACAATGGAAATGCCATGTAAGCATTCACCAACAACCGTAAGGATTCGTAATAATATTGCTCGTAGAAATTCACAGCAGCTAAATAATACACGGACAAGTATTTTTATTACTCTAAAATATGCAAATGGAATTATGCGCGGCTACCACCTGCCAACTGTTGAAAACTTTTGCAGCGCAAACTCGTTTCTTTTTTCTCTGCTGCCGCCACTGACTTGCAGCTATTGCCACGCGCTCGGGCGTGCCAAACTCGAGCACAATTACTGCCTTACACCCACACCCGCATAAATACACTACACTCTTAATTCAGGCGCCCTTACTTAAGTGCGGAAATTCTCGCTGCTGGAAGGTGCACTTCTTTAGGGCCAAAGCGAAAAGTGAGAGCCCTTGAAGCCAGGTCAGCAACGCGCTGCACAACGCGCTAAGCAACCCACATAATGGTGTGGTGTTAAGCGAGTGCAGCGCTTGGTAGGAACTTTTCCTATGCGAGTTTTCTCGTTTGCTTGCGGTTGGCTGACTTGCTGGTCGGTTGCCTGGCATTGGCATTGGCCGTGGCACTTGTATGTGCCGTTTGTTGCACGCCGCAACAAAACTAATCGAAGAAGCCGCGTGTGAATGCGAGTCTATGCAGTTTTGTGGTTAAAGCGGCACCGTCCAGTGGTTGTAGTTTATTATGCGTTGGCGTAATGTAGTCTCAGCGCGCGCAGATGAATGGCTGCAGCCTCGAGCACGGAGTTGTTTTAATGGATGCAGTGCTACTGGCTTGAATAGGACACACATTTCTCATGCATTTGCACAACCCAACGAACATACATATATCACCACTTGCTTTGAATATAACACAATTTATATATTTCCATTTGCAGATTTTGCTTTGAAGTAGCTTCTTGCAAACGATTGCGCCAAATTAATATGTGCCGTCGCCCTTGGTCCGTGACCATCACTCTTATCACGCCCATAATTCAAGGGTCTCTTCGTAAATTAAGTAAGCCTTGTGCAAGAATACATTAATATAACAATTTAGAGCAAGTACATACATAAAAAAAAGCCGGAATTGTGGAGCTAATTTTTTTTTCTTTGTGCCTGGACATCAGCCCACAAAAATAGTCAAATAATAAACAAGTGCACGGCGCGATGCACAACTAATACGCTCCCCAAAAATTTCCTTCAATAAATTGATTGTTTCGTTGGGTGTATTTCATGTTTCGTCATCTTGTTAGAATCTAAGGTCGTCCACGTAAATATCTTCTAATCCTGGTGTGTAAAAATCAATAATCATAGCTCCATAACTTTCTCCATTGACTGTGACATAATGGTCGGCTTAATTTTTCATGCATAATGGACCAGCCTTTACTCATATAGCACACCAAATACTGACCTTTTGAGAATGTAATGGCGTCTCGGCAATTACTTTTTGGTTATCAGCACTTTATATGCGATCTCGCATATTAATACACCCATTAAATCGCAAGTGAGCTTCATTGCTGAATAAAATTTTCTTGTGAAAACGAACGTACGACGCGCTTGAAGTCGTTTAGCTTCAATTTTTACACGAGTTGGTTTTTATAAGCTCCCAAACCAAAATTTTTCCGCAAAGTCATCTATAAAGTAGATGGACACAGCTTCAATTGTGAAATTTAATTCTAGTCTAGAAATCAAATTTTGGGCAGTTTTTTTCAATTTTATTAAAAAAAAAAACCAAAAAATATTTTTACTATATATTTTTTATGGTGTTTTTATTGATATCTTAAGATTAGAGAAAAAAATTTTACAAAAAAATATTAAAAATTAAAATAATTAGAGGGGGACAGAGACAGATCTAAAAAACAATGGCGCATCTTGGTGACATTGATCCTGTCTCTCCTGGGGGATTGAAAAAAAAATCAAAAGAAATTCTTAATCAGTAAGGATGCTGTTATAGTCCCTACCTCAAGGAACACGAAAATTTTTTTTTTTTGAAAAATGGCGACTGCCTGAAAATAAAAATCATTTTGTTCGCTTTTTTTTGGAATTCCTGATTTTTTTTTTTAATATTAAAAACAAAACTTTTGACACGATGCTGGTAGGAACGATAAAGGATTATATAAAGAAGGTTCACACAAAATTTCAAGTAGATCGGTGGTATAGAACTTGAGATAATGCCGATAATGTACCGTGTGGAAAAAAGTAGTTTCGAGAAAAACGCGTTTAAAGTTTTACGATATTCACTCAATCGGTCTAGTTGCCACGTCACACAGTGGCACCGCTCCATACATTTCTTGGAAAAAAATAGAAGGAGTGGTCGTACAACAATGAAACTTTGCAGAAACACTTCTCTGGACTAAATTAAGAAATTTTGAAAAAATCTTGGAAAACCGCCCACTGCCACGCCCACCTGCCATATAACTGCAGTTGCCAAAATTTTTATTTTTGGACCTAGGGACTTGAAATTCGGGACACTTCTTAATTGAGTTCTCCTGATAAAAAAAAATTAAACTTAAACGCAAAGTGACCTTTACATTGATAAAAATCCAATATAATATGCAATGTCTTAATTGAATATGTAACAGGCGAAAAATTGTGTTAGTTTTTATTTGTAATATTATGCAAGCACCATATCTTTAACAATGGGATCTAGTTCTAAGGAAATTTTGTTCGAATGACGCCTTAAGCTACTTATGTAAGGATCCGAAGTTGTAAGAAGTCTGTTGAAGACATCAGTATTTGTGGAAATTAAAATCGATGTTACTAAAAGGGTTGGTAATTGGCGGTTGTTTTTTTTTTTAATTGAAAGTACAGACTCGGAACTTTAATTTTTTTATAGTAAGAGGGCTAAGCAAGGCAAAGCACATAAAGTTTTTTTCCATCAAAATATGAAAAGTTGATATTTTTTAGTATAATTTTTGAAAAATTATAAAAATTAGCTTACTTTGCCAGTTTCAATAAATTTTTTTTTATAAACAAGTGGGTGCTATATTTTCACTAAAAAATAAAAGAAAAGCCATAGCTATAAACTTACACACAAAAAAAATTCTTTATTTGGACAATAGTTTTAATCTGATTTTATTGAATAACTTTCCGTCGACTTCTGTTAGTTTTTTTAACTATAAAATTTCACTTTTTATAAAAAACCTTGTTGAATTTTTCTTTTCCAAATATTTCTTTACAAAACAAAATCATTAAAGTTTTAAAATTGGAAAGTGGAAATATCCTATTTTTCCGCCGAAATGCCACTGTGCGTCACTAAAATAGCAATAACTTTGAAAATAATTTGAGTTTTGAAAAATCCTTTTCTTTTTCTAAATTGGCGTTGACATCCTTTTAGAGAGATATTTTTGAATATCAAAACTATCGAATTATGAAAAAAAAATTTTCGGTTTTTTCAAATTTCTTGAGTAGAATACCCCCTTAATTGTGTCATCTTCGAAACTTTACTACAAATCAGCAATAGCGTCTTTCGTGCGCACTGTAAGCCATCTCTGAGGATGCACATGATCCATTAGAGTAAACGTGGTGCGTAACCGATGCATAGTTGCTTGAATTTCATACCTTGATAGTCGATTGTGACGACTAAATATTGGACACAAGCGTGAACCGAACCATTACCTTGGAAAAAAATTAGCATGGCAGATAACAAATTTTTTTATAAGAAAATATAAATATATAATATATAATAAATATAAAATATATAATATAAATATTTATGACTGCTTCACTCAGCATTGTTTGAACAGGCATCTAAGATGGACACTAACAAAGAAAAAATATGTAATCTTTAATAGTTCCTCTACGATGTCAGAAAAAATGCAAGCCAGGCTCTGAAATTGTGTATAGTGTTTATGCTTCTGATGCAATAACGCTAAAATTTCGATTCGTCCATGCTGGTAATTTTAATGTCGACGATTAGTCATGCTCTGGAAGGCCATACGTCTAAATTTCAAATTTCATCTACTAGGAGGTGCTTGCCTGCGGCCAAACTCTAAATTCGAGCGCCTGAAGGAAACAATCGCTCATTAGTAGCCAGCTTTGGTCAATGAAAGCAGAATATAACAAACACATAACATCCGGGTGACTTTACTCCATGTGATTGGTGATGGTACCTTAATGAACCAGGAGAACATTTTATTAGTATGTGGCATATTAATAGTGTGTGGTATTAAAATTGAAAAATCATGGAGCATTAAAGCTGTAAATCCATAAAAACGTAGTTGCAACATGTCAAGGTCATGAGAAATAACTTTGCGCACATCCGAGAATTTTAGCGCAAACACCTTTTAATGCAAACAGATTTAAAAAGCAATGATAAAAAATAAAATCTTTCCATGGCATAACATATTACGCTGATAGTTGAATTCAGGGAATATGCTGTGTAAATACTCAGTTTAATCCAGAGGGGTGAAAATACCAGCGAAAATATGCGAACGCACTGCTCACAGCTTTAAATCGTAAGCGAAATGCAGGCATCACTTTGCATGTGCTTTTAGGGGAGTCAACACATTGCTCCTGTCATGGGCAGGAATAAGTTTGCTTTCGCATGAAAATGTGTGCAGTAAATACGTGGAACTTCTGGGTAAAGTGTGCCAGTAGGTAGAAAACTCTTTAATTATAAAAGGTGGTTAGTGGAATGTGTGTCAGACAGATTGGAAGTAGTATTTGTAAGGCAGTTAGACAGACTATTTTATTTTAATTTTTATAAAAATAAATTTCGGTCTTAAAAACTTCATTGACGGACTTTTTTTTAACTTTCAATGTCACTTAAATCTCTTTCCCTCTTTATCGTCAACTATTTCAGTCCATCTTTCTGTTTCACACACTATTTCTTTAGACAAATGTATCTCCTTTGCTATTCTCTCACCATTCTTTAACGCTCTCATCCTGCTTTATATCGCTTGACTTCGAAAGATCAGTCTGTATTATTCTGGAAATAAAAATCGTAATTTAATTTGATTCTAACAGAAATTAATTTCCGTTTTGCAATCGTCTCTTTTTGTCTCCGATCTAAGCTTTCTCCCTTTCAGTAACTCGCTCGACAAATATACCTCTCCTTCCTCAATGTTCGATAACGTTCTTATAAGCTTCTTTCTCTCTCTTTGTCTGCCTGGAAACATGAAGTGGACATCGAAAGATCAGTAAATTTTCCTCTAGCAAGAAAAAATCAGACCTTAGTTTGGTTCTTACCGAAATTTATTGACATTTTCTTACTCGCTTAATTTTTGTTTTTAAATTTTCATGGCAACCTCAGTCAACCTCTTTCACAATATCCGTTTTTATTCTCTCTTTTTCTTTATCTGGAAACTGTCAAGCATTATGGGGACATCAATATTGTTTTGGCAGAATTATTACTACTTTAGTCCACCTCTCTTTCTTTCTCTCAGAAAGTTTTTTCGGTATATGTACATAGCTTCTATTGCTTTTTGAAATCTCTATCACATTCTCCTTAGTTTCATTATCTCTGTCTCTCTCTCTTTTTTTGTCCACCTAAAATAACCAATCCCGATTTGGACTTCGAAGGAGTAATCAAGATTGTTGTGGTAACAAAAAAGTTTCCCTTACTCATTTTATGCCCCAGTTTATACTCCACATCGTCATTTAAACTGCAAAACAGCGTATCATAAAAAAAAAAAAAAAAAAAAAAAATGGGAAACACGTTCAGATATTACAACCAATAAATAATCATTTTATAACCAAAATTAATTTTTTTTCAATATGAGTGTCTGATAACCAATATATAACCATTTCATAACCAATTTATAACCAGTTTTTAACCATTTTGTAACCAATTTATAACCACTTTATAACCATTTTATAACCGAAACTCAAAATTCGTTTCAATTTGAGTGGTTTCGATTACAATGTTTTTCCTTCGCCTGTAAACTTATGAAAAGTGATGTTACGTTGTTTTCATTTTAAGTGACAATATAAGCCTTCATGTACTTGTTTTTGTATGGTATATAAATAAAGGCGCCATTTAACACCCCTTTAACGGGTGCCAGATTGCAAAGTGTTAAGGTAAATAGTCAAAATGGTAGTGAAATTACAGAGTTGGCAACTCATAAATGGGGGACGGCCTACGCATCTGTCTGTCTGGCCAAATGGTGCGCTGCAATTGATCGCTCTGCATGCACACACATACATATACACTATATGTATATGTGTGTTTGCGATGAACAGTCACTTTATGCTTGGCTGCACTGACCCCTCAAATGTTGCGTTGTTGTAAATCCATAACAGATATTATAGTAACACATATATATATATAAATATATTTATATATATATTTCTTGGAGTGTAAAGCACAAATCAACAAATTAAGCCACACACGCAGTTCAAATAAACTGTTGAGGCGAAGGTGCCATGATGGATGAGTGGACAATTCGAAATAAATGCCCAGCCACACACATACACATACACACATTATGTATAAATCCATGCGCACGTGCTTTCACCCTTCACGCGCATTCTCGTGGATATGAATGAACTGACATTTGCGCTCACATTTGCCAATAAAATGGATTTGCACACACATACATGTTGCACATAAAGTTAATGGAGCGCACGGAAAGTTGAACAGCTGATGGATTGCACAGCAAAAATAAATGTTTTACTCTGAGCTTAACATTTACCCTAATAGTCCGAACATGTATGAACGAGCGAATAGTCGAATGGTCGATTTAAGTTAATTAAAGCTGATTAAGTGTTGTGAAATGTGGCAACAAAGGTGAGGAGATGTGAGGAGGTATTAGAGAGCGAGTTTTTGTGTTTGGTGATTAATTTTGAGATTGGATTATACCATCTACCAGTGGTTAAATACATATTTATATCCAATAAGAGAATATAACTTGGCACAGATACTGGTTTAATATCTTTGCCCGCTTAACTAAAAATGGTCGAATCTGGACTATAGCTTTTCTAGCCTCCATACGACCACACAGAATTTTTTATTGATTATCTGTCCCTCTGAAATAAATTCATGATGCACCAAACCATGAACATCGAAAAACCAATTACAAGATCACCTTGATTTTTGAGGCGCCTTTTCTATAAGAAATGCACCTGTGTAGGGTATTATAGCTCCATTTCATCCAAAGCTATCATTTTTTCTTATAGTTATTTATTTTTCCAATACTGTACCCCCACCTGTAATGCTTGAAACAGAAAATGCTGTAGTAAATACCTTCACCACCACATAAATCAGCAATAATTAAATGCTTAAAATCCTTAAATTCCATTAATCTTCAGAATTCAAGTATTGTCATTATCTATTAATGACGACAACAACAATAACGATTGCGCTATAATATCCTCTTCATGCTTACTACTGAATAAAATATGAACAGAAGCGCTCTAAATTTCGCTGGCCTGTATATACAGATCACCAAAATGTTTTCATATATGTGCATAACAGTACATACAGTCCATTTAGAGCAGAAAAAAAAGAAAAATAACCTTCTTGTTTTGCACCGAAGCAGCGCAGCGCAGATGCACAGTTGAGAGGTTTGTTTTTGGTTGCTCATACGCAGCGTAGCACCTGCAGTTTATTCTACATAATGTCTCATGTTATGCTTGTTTGCTTTGCATGGCTCTGTGCATGGCTCGCGGTTAGTTGGCATAATTTATTGGACAAATATGCTTGGAAAAATAGTAGAAACTAGAGTTTTCGCCGGTTCAGTTTACCTTACATACATGTATAACACCAACAATATGAATGTATGCACTTGTATGCAAGCAAATATTTGCAATTGAATTTGAAGAGTGATGTTGGCAATTCGTTTAACCTGCGACATGGCGCTCTTCTTCATCATACACATTATTATAAAGACTAAAGTTTGTGAGTGTGTATGTTTGTTGGTAATAGAGCTATTTCCTACCAAGTCGCCTCCTTTGCATAATGCTAACAAAATTTGTTTTTCAGGTTGTTACTTTTTTATAAAATGCTCATTTTATTTGACTTACGCGTCGTGTTGTTGTTTACTCGTTTGGTTAATAAATAACACGTTTCGGCTTAGCTTGTTTGTATGCAATGTCTTAAAGCCATCTGTGTTGTTTGATTTTATGTTATAAAAACACTCTGATGAATATAAATTAATAAGGTGGACACGGTGGGTATATGAGATCTATGAGAAGTTATAACCGCCTTAAGTATCAGGTGAGAGTTGTTACCCTCTATTCGGATAAAGTGCTTGTAAAAACAGATTTAACATCTGATCAAAATTGACCCGGACTGAATTATAAAAGAAAACATTTGAAGGCATATAAATGGAAATCTTTTCTATCGGCTTCAAGATGGGCTCCTTTTCGGGCTGCCAACGCCCTGTCCATTTTTCCATGAACTTGTCATAAGCCTCGACGGAGAAGCTGTGCACTGCCTTTAGCGAATGACTTTTTACAGTCTTATTTTTCAGTTGTGAAAATCAGAAGAAAATCCCCAACAGCCAAATCTGGTAGATATGACCAAAAACTCAGCCACAATCATACTAAAATCCAAAGTCCCATTATTATGCGTTCATAATTTTTCGTACATACGACGAATAGCTTTATGTAGACGTCTCAAAAAGGCCAAGCAATCCTTATTGAACATTTGACCCTATTGAATGAAGGAGGTATTCTCATGTAATAACTTCGAAAAATCGATTTTTTTTTATATTTTGACAGTAGAACCTATTGAAAACATGCTGTGAAAAATTCAGATCGAAATTCATAGTATTTAATAAGTTACAGTTCATAGCCGCCGACGTGTCGGAAGCGACTGTCTGCAAGGCGCCATGACAAGTCTGCAGCTGCTACGTTTCTAAACGCATTTTTCTCGAATCCTCATTTTTTAAAATTGTCGTGGTCCTAAAAAAAGTATTCAACTGATTGCTTTAAAATTTACTTATATTCTTCTACTCATTTATAGTTATCGTCCCTACCAAAATTGTTTATTTTCGAAAATATTTTCATTATTTTTTTAAACGATTTTTAAGGAAAAAAAAAAACAAGATTTTCGTGACTTTTTTTTTGAAGTTCGGCATTTTTTTTAATGAAATTGGTTCTATTTGGTAGGGACGATAGCCGCAGAACTACTGAATAATAATCCATTCGATTTTTTTATTTCAGACATGAACAGCCGCTATCACCATGACCAGTGAACTACTTTTTTTTTGTTGGGGATCACTTTGATTTAAAAAAAAAATATATTACAAATATAAAAAACGAAAAAAAAAATTTTTTTTGTACATTTCAAAATACAAATAAAAATATATTAAAAAATTAAAATGATTGAATTTTGTTGCCGCATAAAAAAATTTTTCTTAAAAAGTGGTAAAATGTATGCGTTCACATGAGAGTACCCCCTGAAGTCATGTTGAATCACAACACGATAAGCAAGGAAAGCAATGATCTTCACTCACGATTTTCGGGCCACTTGGGTTTTTACGGTTTCAGTTCCTCTTTGGAGCGCTGTGCGCTAGATTTTTGGTCAATCTCGTTGTCCTATTCATAAATGCACACTATCACTAGTTTTGCAAAATATTCAGAATGTTTGAGACAGCTTTGATACGCTTCATACCTGAAAGTTTAACTAAAACGTGTTTTTGTCGATCCATAAGAGATTTTAAGATCTTTTGATAGCTCTCTGATGGCAATGTGACGATTTTCAATAAATCTTTTTTTTAACTTTTTCAATACTATCATTCATAAGCAAGTTTTCGATGACATCTCGACTAACACTGAATACTTTTTGCCACTCAAATATTTATGTTCTTGATAAGGTAGATCATTTTCATTGATTCTATAGCTGTGAATCCTTTGGAAACAATACAATTTTAAGGAAACTCGTTTTTCACTATTTGTTTGTTCCTCTGTACCCTACTACTGCACCGTAGAGCAAAATGCGTCTTACAATGGATGGGTAGTACCAGAGCATGAGAGAGGGAGAGATTTACCAGGTTCCGCCGAGCATTTTCTTACAGGCATATAAAGCATTGCTAGACTTTAAATTGGTCTAGAGACCATTACCTTATTGATTTGATAATGTCGTCCGCATATGCCAATATCTTAGGGGCCTTCCCTACCAAGTTTCTTAGCAGATTATTCACCACTAATATCCATCAAATTGGATATAGACAGTTATCTTTCGGAGTATCTCTACCAAGAAAGTCGGTCATTCTAGCGTCGCTCCATTCTGTTCTTATCCTTCTAGAGGAATATTGTAAATTGGCGCGATTGTAGTCCAGCTTAATAAAAACAAGCTTTGAATATGTATTATACATGAAATTGCCAGACGTGGTCGAACCCCATTAACCCCATTAAAAATTAGGAAAAGTGATGGTTTCAGTTTCAAACTTATTAATCTTTATCTCATACTTCTCTAATCAGCGCAAAATTGATGAGACTTTTCCATTACCTGAAAAATTATTAACTTGAACTTGAAAATTATTCATGCAGACTCCGATTTCGCAAATATATGCGCAGTCACTCTGCAGAAAGGTACTCGTAGTCTTTGTGAAAAAAGCAAATATTATTCAGAAATTTTATTAAAAATGCTGTCGTTATAAAAAGCTTTTAAGCTTTTAGCTTTTCATGCATG
Source organism: Bactrocera zonata (assembly GCA_037783105.1). NCBI lineage: Eukaryota > Metazoa > Arthropoda > Insecta > Diptera > Tephritidae > Bactrocera > Bactrocera zonata. The sequence goes on along the minus strand of JBAWJQ010005835.1, from coordinate 864,895 downwards.
AATAAAGGTCGGCCGGCCATGATTGATGGAAACCTTCTTCCAAATGAATAATTTCCGTTCGACGTGTTTTCAGTTCAATAAAAACGCATGAATAGATTTACATTTGTAATCAGCGCAGACGAAATTGCTTAAATCGACTTAACCACAAACACGTCGAGCGATAAGGATAAATTGGAATTATCATTTTTACTGATTATGCGCGCTTTTGTTTCAGCGAATTCATGAATGAAAATTTACGAAAACTTTTTTGTTGTTTTTCTCTAACATTTTGTTGTGAAAATTGTCTAGACTGCGAGTGCAAATGCGGCCCACGATGAGTTGAGCTTGTCATTATGTTATTAAAATTATACGCTTGAGTTGGCGCATGGCGGCACTATGGTCAACAGTTAGTTAAAGCGATACACATATGTCTGTAAGTACACAAACGTATATATATAAATATGCCGAAGTGTGCTGCTGCCTCCAAACTTCTGTTTTACCCAAAAGACAAGCTTCCCTCGGGGCTTGAGTATATACCGTTACATGTGTAGTAATTTGTGCGCCATTCACTTGTTGTTTGTTGTTTTAGGCTTTTACTTAATATGCTGTTATTGTTGTTGTTGTTGGTTTTGGTTTCATCATCATCACAGGCGTTTTACTTCGCTTTGTTGCCTGTCATAATAGCTCTTCTTGGAAATGCCATGAATTAAGGAGTTTACCGGCCATCGCTCTGGTTTATGTTGTTGCAGCATTGCGATACCACAATTCATGCCCGGCGCTCGCACAGTGAAAACTGTCATCGTGCTGTCAAAATGTACAGACACGTGTGTTTGTTTTGAGGCCTTTGCGATTACTGTAGTTATGTGCATTCACGCCTCATTGCATTTGTGTATTAAGCATGTATTAAGTCCTGTCATAATAATTACAGTCGATCTCATCTTTATTTATGATTTCGTCGCTGTCTACTGTGTGGCTTCCATTAATTATGCGCATAATTACTTTGATGAATGTACTTATTTTTCCGAAATCATACATTTTATGTGTACCTTTGGTACAACAGTGGACCAGAAGGAATAAAAAAGTCAGTGAGCACTCGTGTTTGGTATATCGTAAGTTCTGAGTATGAGCGTAAGTACTTTTCAGAACCACACGCCAAAAGTTTGTTGGCGATTTTTACCCTGGAAAAAATATAACAACGTGTCAGTTTGATTTACCACGAATTCAAGTACTTGAGTGGCACAAGGCTTTCATTTAAGGGCGTAAAATTATTGAAAATTTGTCTCATACGAGTCGTCTTTTCACTTCTTTTAATAACGATAAGAGCAGAAAAGTTAAAGAAAGAGATCTGAGAGATGATAGATCAATTGAAAATTACCCGGTCTAACACATAGATGGTGCTACTTATATGGAACCCATATGAGTTTTAGTCAGCCCCAACTTTCGAGAGACGCGTGTACAAATTTGACAGCTGTCGGATCATTCATTTGTGAATTATATCATTTTGAGAGCAGAAACTTTTGTTATTGTGGAAAAACAGAATAAAAAAAAATTGTGTTGATAAAATATTGATTTTTGCTGGGAAAAAGTACATTTGAGGAAAATCTTGGCTTGATAACGAGTTTCTGGACACTGTCCCCGGAAAAACAGCCATGAGGGATTGGTATGCTAAGTTTAGACGTGGTAAAATGAGCATCGAAGACGGTGAAGGCATTATTAAGCCGCTTAAAAGAGGTTGTTACCAACGAAAATGTAAAAAAAAGTGCAGAAAATAATTTGGGATAACCTCAAAATGAAGTTGTTCTATAGAGCAGGCTCTATAAAAAATATAAACTTAACGTATATCATAAATAATATCATTTACGAACATTTGAGTATAAAAAAGCTCTGTGCAAAGTGCCACAAGTAAGTGAAAACGATGGCAAAAACCCTTGAATTTGGTCCAACCCAGCATATTCTCCAGACCTGTCCCCAGCGACTATTAACTGTTCTCAAATCTCAAAATAATGCTCGCTGGGAAGGAGATTTCGTAGACTGAAGAGGTGATTATCGAAACTGAGTCCTATTTTGAAGCAAAGGGCAAATTTTACTACAAAAATTTGAATCGAAAAATTGGAGGATATCAATAATTAGAGTATCACCCTTAGAGAAAACCATTTTGATAAAAGAAAACGAGTCTTGCCAAAAAAATATGTTAGGTCTGGGGACTTTTCAAATTTCTTGTTAGCAGAGGATCTCAAGATCTTTTATGTATCGAGTAAATACATTTTGGTTAATTTTTTGGGTATGAAACGTGTTAGACTCGTACCAAAAGACCTGCACCTTTTGCAAAAGGGGCATCGAGTAGAGGTCACAAATGATATGCTTGAGGAGGACCCTGCGTTCATTAAACATGACATTTTAGTCACCACACGTGTGTTTATGAATATGACGTCATACAATCTAACGAATATCACTCCAAAACAAAGCTCTTCAACGCCTCAAGCGAATTGTTGCATCCTATAGTGCACTCATTCAAAATTACAGTTTTTATTGTTTCAACACTGTGGCTATTGACGTTTTTTATGTTGCTGCTTTGCCAGATGATGCAGCGGCCAATAAGACAACCTCAAATTAACAAATGTATTGCCACTTCCACCTCTTGCAGTCTAAACAAGTATCTCTTTTTGTTCTGCCAACACAGTCAGCATAATGTGCTGGTAAATGACCTTTATCATCAGTTACATTATTGTACTGAAGTTCACGATTATCTGCAGTTTCCATGAAATACGATGCACTTTGCCGAACACAAATTGACATAACTGTTCAAAACTGTAAATAAGCAAGGATAAGGCAATGATTCTCGTCAATGCTCCATTGTACACAGCGTAGCTGAATATTATCATTGTGCTTATTCCAAAATGTGTCTGCTTGGACTGCGAAACATGTAGCCAACACTATAGTGAATAGTAGATGACTTTGTGTTGATGTACAGTTCAATGCTGATTCAGCAAACAGATTGTCCAGCTGATTGTTGTATTCAAGCCGCGTGCAAGGCGTGCATGTTTATTTGATACTGATATGAAGTACACTGTTGTTCATTCACTTTGCGGATGTTTTGAAATCAGAATGGACTAGAGACATTAACTAACATTGGTCGTAGGGTGAAACTGTTTTGAAGTGATTGTATTTATGAACAAACGTAACAATTTGTCTGCATTCTTTTGCAGGACAACATTTGAGTCCAAGCGAAAAAGCGTGGTATTGTGAAATTGAACACTGTATGAGCAAAGCCTTCGGTGTCTCCACAATTGGTAAGTAATAAACCACTCAGAGAAAAATATTTCAAACTGTAGTAGACTGAAATTTTAGAGTTTTGAGTACTTTTTGAAAAATTAAAAAAATATTAATTTTTGCAAAATAATATGTATTGTTAATATGTTAATAAATATATGATTTTAAAGGGTTTGGTTTCAAAAAATACCACTTGAGATAATAAAAAAAAAATAATATAATAAAATCTAAAACCCCTTCCCAGAGCTACCAAATATTCATAAAAGGTTTTTATTCTATCAATATATTGATCATTTGTCGAAATTGGCAAGGTCGGATAACTATGTCACATATCTGCAATATAACCGTTTATTCAGATTTTTTAAAATTCTCCTTAAAAATCGCTGGCTTGAAACCGATTTCAGACTAATCTCTTAGGCAAAGTTGTTCATGATGCACAGGAAAAACGTGATTTTATTGAAAAAAAAAAAAATTAACTCGCCCTAACATATAGCCTTATATTCTATAAAACTAGAGCTAAATCTTAAATTAATTATAAAGAAAAAATATAATATCTAATACATTACCCTTGAGTGCAACTTTGCCCAAAAACTACATTAAATTTTACTCCTGCATGTTGCTCATACGCAGTGGAGTGATTCATGCCTGTATTGTTCTGATATGAGTTATTTCAACATACTTGCTGTGAAAATGGAAAAATTAATTTCATGGAGGCATATTACATGCAACAGCAGACGAAAAGTGAATCAAATGTAACAATAATGTGCGAAACAGATCATGGTCCAAGCATGGTGAAGCTCAACAAATGGTCGCAAAGCCAGGAATTGACGCCTCGAAAAGTTATGATAAGTGTTTGGTGGGATTGGAAAGGAATCAGCCACTATGAGCTGCTTCAGCCTGGTCGAACGATTGATTTTAAAGTTTACTTTAAATAACAGATAATATTGAAGGAAGCAATCGAAAAAAACGGCCAGAACTGATCAACAGGAAGGGCTTCGTCTTCCATCAGGACAACGCCAGATCACACACATTTTTGGTGACTCGGCAAATACTGGTTGGTACATCCACTACATAGCCGTAACTTTGCACTATCGGACTACCATTTGTTTCGGTCAATGCAGCACTCCCTAAATGGAGTAAATTTGGCTTCAAGAGAAGCCTGTGGAAGTTACTTTTCGCAGTTTTTCGCCGAGAAACTAGAGAAGTTTTGCATTGCTGGAATAATGTCTTTAGCGGAAAAATGACAAAAAGTAGTCGACCAGAATGGTACATTTTTGTTTATTTCTTTATTAGTATAAATATAAAAAATAAGCTGAGGTTTGATTGAAAATACGAAAAGAATTTTTCGACTAACCAATATATAATATGATGACAAAAGGAGCGAATACGAAAATTAATAAAGGGTGATTTTTTAAGAGCTTGATAACTTTTAAAAAAAAAAAAAACGCATAAAATTTGCAAAATCTCATCGGTTCTTTATTTGAAACGTTAGATTGGTTCATGACATTTACTTTTTGAAGATAATTTCATTTAAATGTTGACCGCGGCTGCGTCTTAGGTGGTCCATTCGGAAAGTCCAATTTTGGGCAACTTTTTCGAGCATTTCGGCCGGAATAGCCCGAATTTCTTCGGAAATGTTGTCTTCCAAAGCTGGAATAGTTGCTGGCTTATTTCTGTAGACTTTAGACTTGACGTAGCCCCACAAAAAATAGTCTAAAGGCGTTAAATCGCATGATCTTGGTGGCCAACTTACGGGTCCATTTCTTGAGATGAATTGTTGTCCGAAGTTTTCCCTCAAAATGGCCATAGAATCGCGAGCTGTGTGGCATGTAGCGCCATCTTGTTGAAACCACATGTCAACCAAGTTCAGTTCTTCCATTTTTGGCAACAAAAAGTTTGTTAGCATCGAACGATAGCGATCGCCATTCACCGTAACGTTGCGTCCAACAGCATCTTTGAAAAAATACGGTCCAATGATTCCACCAGCGTACAAACCACACCAAACAGTGCATTTTTCGGGATGCATGGGCAGTTCTTGAACGGCTTCTGGTTGCTCTTCACCCCAAATGCGGCAATTTTGCTTATTTACGTAGCCATTCAACCAGAAATGAGCCTCATCGCTCATCGGACACGGACGCGAAACACATTTCGAACCGAACACTGATTTTGGTAATAAAATTCAATGATTTGCAAGCGTTGCTCGTTAGTAAGTCTATTCATGATGAAATGTCAAAGCATACTGAGCATCTTTCTCTTTGACACCATGTCTGACATCCCACGTGATCTGTCAAATACTACTGCATGAAAATCCTAACCTCAAAAAAATCACCCGTTATAAACGTAAAAATAAAGACAGTTAATTAATTTTCGACAAGAATTTCGTTGCCTTAGAAACAATTTATATAAAAATGTGTGTTTTTTTAGGCCAACAAAATTCTCTATTTTCAACGAAATGCACAAAAGTTAATGCAACTCTCGATAATACAGCATTATTTGGCATTAAGTGTCTGAAAACTCTTTTCGACATAATTCCATCACCAATGTGTCTTAGTAGGTCTTATTTCACCACTGATGCATTAAAATTGGTTACTCATAAATATTTTAGCAATTTAAAGCATTAACCTGAAGTATTCCGAAGAGAGTTACATCTGTTGGCAGACAATTGATAGCCCTATTATACAATAAGATTCATTTGTCATTGGTTTGTACTTATAAAGTGATGATTTGGTCCGCTGAAACAAGCAAACATCTATTTTTACATGCACATACTATATATATTCAATTCATTTGTTGTAAAGCGCTGCCATATGTAGATAATACTGAAATATTACCTTAAAGTGATATGTGCTTCCTTTTTTTTTCAGTCACATTGCACTGTTAGTGCAATCAGGAAGTGCTAACAGCTAATAAAATGAAACCTCATAGCCATTTACGGCACGTGATTCGGTTGTGTAATTTTCATACCAAAAGATCGCTGTGAGCAGTAAAAAGTCAAAGCTTTTTCCATGCCATTGAACACATTAGCCTTATGTGAAATAATTTAATGTACATATACTCGTATAAGTATATATAAATATATATAAATGTGCAGAAGAATAGTTGCATATGTTCCACGTCCTGTCCTCATATTCCAAAAGCGTGTGCAGAGTTAAGCACACAGCTAACAAACGGCATTATAAAAATGGCAAGCGGATAGAGAAATGGAGTGGATGGAAAGAGCATGCAAAGAATCATAACGGCGTGTTTTAAAAATCTGCTATAAAATTATCTATGCTAAAGTAGTGTATTTATGAGATATTTTATGTGCTGGAAAGAGTATTTTTTCTTTGCGTGCGTCACTTGAGCGGATAGTAATAAATCGACTAAAAATAAAAAGCTGTCTGAACAAGATTTTGTTTTAATGGAAATGAAAGTTTTAGAAAATACATGCTTTTCACTTAAAACTTGAGCTGCGAGTATATCATAATATTAGTTGGAAATTACAAGCACTTCTTAAACATAAAATTTTAAAGCATTGAATTACCAGCTCTTCGAATTATCATGTTTCTACAAAGTGTGCCTTATCTTAATATCAAAAGAAATGCTAATTACGCATTGAGCAAAGGCTTCCGCTAATTACTAAACAAACAAATTAAATATTAACTCCATTAAGACATTAAATAATGCAGCAACTTTCAACATCTTAAAATTAACAAGGGAATTAAACCAGCATTCGTAGCTATACTCCGTAACTTTAGCCATGTTTTTGCACACACATACACATACTCATACATAATTGCTTACATTCTCCCTCGTTTGTGTACATAATCATAACAGTGTTTGCTCAGTAGTGTTTTGTGCAACCAATTTGATTGATCGTCAAAGCGGAAGCGTGTAATCTGTATAATAATTACACTGTCAGCAGAATAATGTTGGCAAGAACGGAAGTTGAGATATTACTTCCGCTGTTTGAGTGTAGCACCATGCTGTTGGAGTTGCAATCTATTAAATTCCTGTAATCGAAAAGCGGTGGTTGAACTTTTCAATGGAAAGTTCCATTTCACAACTGATGCTGTCTTTTTTCAGCTAGTGGCGAGAACAAACGGCCACAAGGGAGTGGAAAAAACCGTTAGCAGAAATTGAAAAACGAACTTTATATAATTTAATATGAGCTTAAAGCTGTGGCAACGTTTACTAAACTCTACAAATCCCTAATGATAATCGTATAGGATTTCATTTAGATTTCTAGTTAGTGTCATAATTTTCTTCCGTGATATAAATAATAAATAATGAAACAGATGGGAGCTCAAAATTATTAAAAAAATATCAACAGGTGGCAACGTTACCCAAAAATAATTATATTTGAAATAATACTTCTTTGATACTCATTTCGTATTAATTTGTATTTGTTATAAAGTGAAACAGGTGGCAACCCTGCTCAAAAATATTTTTAAAATAATACCGCGGACCCCGAACCGCATTCATTTTGAAATAATTTGCGCATTTTATAAGTAAAAAATTTTGGCAGGTGGCAACATTGCCCAAAAATATTTTCAAAAATAATTTAACAGTACTCATTTTGCAATAATTTGTGCATTTTATAAATTTAATTGCATTACAAAATTTTAACAGGTGGCAACCCTTGTAATATTTTTTTTCAAATTTGCGTGTTTAAAACAATTCAGCTTAATATCACTATACCACTCTCATAATTTTTTCGCAAAATTGTTTTTTTCTACTTAACGTGTTAAAGACAAGGTTGCCACGCTGCAATTTTTTCGCCTTAAACCACAAATTAAAAAAGGTTTCTCCCACGCAAGTTCCAAATTTTCACCTTATAGTCTTGACACCTTGAGCACATTTACATTTGTTTGAAGTGCGACAGCTTGTCTATAGAAATTGCTTCAGTTAGTTAATCATACGCCCAGTCATACCTAAAGTAATTTAAGTTCAACATACCGCTGTTCGCTCGTCTATTGTATCGGCGCTTCTTTTGTTTTATGGGCGCACATTCACTAAATTACTGTTAATTTAAGGCACTTGACACCTACGAGCGTTCCACGTAATTTCATTTCGCTGGCACTGCCTCTGGCCCCTACAAGTATGCAGCGCTGAGGTATATACGTCTACTCTTTCATCACTTCCAGCAACTCGTTATGTGCACTTGAAGTTTTTAATAAAAAATTTAATTGAACGCTGTCGCAGACACAAGACTCAACACCTTCAAGCACCTGTTGTTGGTTTTGTGTTACAATACGAGTATTGGTGTTCTGGGAATTGGTAAAGAGTATTGGGTGCTGTTAAGACTTCAGTTACTTTATGGCTGCTTCTGGCAAATAGGACTTAAATTACTATACAATTAAATTGAGATTCAGTGCACTACAATTGTGCGATAATTAATTATTTAATGCTTGGACATTACTGGTAATTTATTGGTATTTAATTGAAGGTGCTGGATATTTTTAAATATTTTAATAATTATATTTTGTTGGAATGCTTTTATATTGTATAATTGAATATGAGATTTCATGATCTTGGTGGGTATTCTTCGATATCACAGTAGGTTTCTTGTAGGTTATGGAGTATTAATGAATACTTTTGTGATTTTGTATTCTCTGAAATCTGTAATGATTTATTGATGAGCAGCCATTATCGAAGAAATTTTCCCAATATTTTTTCTCACATTTGAAATTACTTTCTGAAGAAACCACTATTACTTTTGCAGTACTGCTTCTTAAAAAAAAATATTTTCTTAATCAAAAAATATATTTTTAACCAAACTTTTTCTCAATTTCACCTTTTGAATTCTTAAATAAACTCATATTTCACAAATTAATTTCCCAACGGTAGCGGGTTTACCATAATGAAAAAATATATAAGATTACTTATCAAGCATACAATACTTGGCAGTTTAATGCAGATCACTTGGTAAGGGTAAAAGTCATTAACTGTTCCAGCAGGTAACCACTTCACTGGATTTACTTTTTCCCAAATAATTTTCAACGCAAAGTTTTTGTGTCAACTTCTCATTCGCTTCACCTTTGACGCGAGCAAATATGTAATTATAACAGTTATATTTCAACTACTTGGCTTAACTTCGTAACTTGAACATTAGGGTTGTTAAGAAATTAAAACTGTTAATGAAAGAAAAAAATTATTCAAAAATATAGGAAAAGATATTTTAAGTGAACTTTTTAATCGCTGTAGTTAAATTAATGGACTGCAACGAAAATGTGTGACGCAACGAAACTGCGTCACGTTCACAGAATACTGAAAATATGTTGAAGGCTTTAACAATTTTAATTTTTTTTAACGCAGGGTATTTGAACTGAATGGCTTAAGAAAAAATAATGCCTATGGTTGCCACAGATTCGAAAATTTAATTAAATTCATATGTAGTGATCTATAAATTAATTTGAGTGTCAGTTTAGAATTATTCGGTACAGTAAATGAATAGAAAAATAAAGAAAATAAATAAAAAGTTCGAGGGTTGCCACCTGCATGTACATAAAACTAAATTAATTTGTATATTATTTTAGAAATATTCGGTAAAGTAATTGGTTGGTTTAAAATAAAAAAAAAGAAAAAAAAGAAAAAAAAATCGATGGTTGCCACCTGTTTGGGCATATGAATATATATAGTGGACACTATATTAATTTGAGTATTATTCTAGGATTATTTGGGATATTAATCGGGTGGTTAAAAAAATATATTAAAAATAATGTAATATTTTTAAAGTTGCCACCTGTTTGTACATATGTAGACAATGAAGGCTTAATAATTCTGGAATTACTCGGTATATTAATTGAATAGTTTCAGATGAAAAATAAATAAAATAAAAAAGTGTTGAAAGTTGCCACCTGTTTCTACATATGCATGTAGTGAAAATTACATTAATGTGAATATTATTTTAGAATTATTTGGTATAGTAATCGTATGATATAATATGAAATAAAGAAAAGAAAAGAAAAAATATATGAAAATGTTTGAAGGCTGCCACCTCTTTGTAAATACATACATAGATATGCGTATAGTGGACAATATATTAATGTGAGTATTATTCTAGAATTTTCGGTATCGTAATTGGATGGTATAAATTAAAGAAAGTAAAAAAATTTAAAAAGTTTCAAAGTTGCCACCTGTTTCTACATACATACATGTGTGTATATATAGTGAATACTCAATTAATTTAAATATTATTTTAAAATTATTCAGTTTAGTTATCGGATGGTTAAAAACAAATAAAAAGTAAGGAGGTTGCCACCTGTTTGTAACTAAATAATCGTATAAATTAAAGAAACACTCGTTATGTATGTATATCAAGTTGAAAAGATTTAGGCAAAACTAAAAGTGACACATATTTTTTTGACGGTGTTGCCAGCTGTTTAAAAATTGTTAAACAGTTTTATGCTAAATTTGGATTTATAACATTAAATATTTTAGAAAACGGCTGGTGATCTGTTTAATATTTTCTATTCGAACTTAATAATCAGAACCGATCAAACAGATTAAAAGTATTTTTTTTTGAAGTTGCCAACTATTTGTCAAATTTATTTTGAAAAAATTGATCAATGAAATTTAAGATTGCAATTTTGGTTTTTAAAAAGTTTTTTTTCTGCAAGAAAAAATTAGAACATCCCTAATAAGCGAACTTACTTCGACAAAACCGTTACTCTCTAGGTACAAGTACATTAAGTAAATACAAAAATATTCGGCTTTGAGCGCGAATAATTTATGGGCGCAATTGAGAGCGGTAAAATGCCGGCAACAGCGCGACAACTTTAACGCCAACAAAGCGACATGAAAAAGGTAATTAAAATTTTATGTAAGTTCGCAGGCCCCCAGGCCCCGGAGGAATAAAATATGAATACTAAACTTTTCGGCAGTCACTTTGCTATTCGTTTGATTAAACAGTAAATAGTGGAATTTCATTTGCATTGCCGAAGACAAAAATGCGCAATATAAGCCAGAGCACATTTGCATTTTGAGCGAAAGTACATGAGAGTGCCAGTAGTTGTGGCTGTTCTTTTGGCAGAAAGTTGTTAAGTTGCCCTAGCGAAGAAGAAATTATGTTTTGAGAAGTTTTCACATTAAAAGGCGAAACTTTTCGAAGCGCAGTTCTTTTTGCGGTTAAGTTGAATATTATTGGCGTCAGGTCCCTGAGGTTTAAGTGGAGATAACTACCACAGGTCTATTGTGTGGTAGAAAACCTTTGTCAAACAGATTGAAAAGAAAATTAAAGAATTTGGTGGTGGTTCGGCGTTTGTGCTGAATATGCAAATCGCTATTTTTTGTTTGACTTGTGTTTTACTCTTTTTGTTGCTACTTAATATTGGTGGAATATTAGTAAAGAGAAGTGTCAAATATTTGAGGAGAGATGTACCTTAGTGCAATGCTGGTCGTTAAGTGTTTAGATACACAGGTGGTCGGAGTCTTTATTGTAGGAGCCGCTTATTTATGTAAAATTAACCTAAAATAATATAAGTTGTAAGACAGTTCACCTCTTTATAGAGCAACCACGCTGCTGTTAAAGATCTGTGGTCTTCACGAACTGTTAAAAGTTTTAGTTTTGAATTCGTTTGAACCCTTTAGAAATTGTCGTATGCTGATTACCAAGACATACTTCAGAGTACGTTACAGTCCCGTCACCATTAAGTTGGTGCGATAGGCGGAAGTTGAGATAATGCCTTCTTTTCGCTGGTTGGCTCCGACCGTACTGCCTCAACAGTGACCCATAATTCCGTGCAGTGCCCTTCTCTCTCATAATCGGGATAACTCTGTGACCATTTAGGGCGGCTTACGAGATAGAGAAATCGGCACTAAGTGAAGAGGACCTAGAAAACACAAATTACCACAACGGAAATAAAAGAAGGTCGGAACGGGCTCAAAAGGCGTTCAGAGGAGGCTGTTAACTTCAGCTAGGCTTGATAAAGAGGCTGGTCTTTCTTGAGACCGGGAATCATCTCACTTTGTTAACTAGAGGCGCTATTGAATCTTGCTAAGAGCTAGCAGTTCAGAGGACCTTTTCTGTTCCACTCTGGATAACAACTAACCCCACAGGCACTGGTTGCTGACCACGTTTGCTGAGATTACGCGAGGTCCATAGATTCAGTACTTGAATGCTTTTTTCCCTCCTGATATAATTTGGTCATTAACGATTCCGCTGTGGCCACACACTCCGAAAAGTTTAATATAGCGGCAGCTTGAGCTCACTGTCCGCGAGCTTAGCAACTAAGTCAGTTATAACTTAAAAATAGCTGCTTCCAGCTTCCAGGTTAGGAAGTCGGCAGTAGTCTGTTCACAGGAAATGTGGATCCGGTTGTAATTCAATACGGAACCATCAGCATCAACAGAGGAGCCTCTATTCGATACGTGGTTGGTTGTGAGATTCGAGAAAGTGAAAAACGAGTCAGGATCCACAAATATACTGCTGAGACTCATAACAGCAAACTGGAGTAGTGCTGAGGAGAGTACTAAGTCGCGTAAGGGACGATGAAAGTTCAGTAGCGGTGTAGTCATTATTGAAATGACAGCATTTATATTGAGGAATTGCCTCTCAGTAAAAAGCTTCGACAGAACAAAAATGTACTGAACCGATAGACTCGAAATCTAAAAAAATTATTCTGTGTCGTTATCCAGGCATTAAAAATACGCTACTCGAGGGTTATTCGTTAGAAAAGGTCCTCGTAAATCCAGGACTTGGTAAAACTTTATACCAAAGACGAATCATGAATTCTTATATGTTTGCTCGGTAGTAGGGAGGATGGAGTTATGAAGTTCACGCAGGTGAGGAAAGTTCTCTGAGCGACATTTACTTGGGAGTGGCCAGAAACGATTCTTTTACATATTTCTCAAGCGGCTCACGACTTCCGATCTTAGATCAAATATCCTCTGGGTAGCTGAGAAGGCAACCATCCCTCCTCAGGATAGTGCGCTGGGTTTGGGACCCGCCACGTAAAAAACGCTGTTGTAAACTCGGCTATAATGACATATGCGGTTTTTACGCCAACAAAACAGAAGAAGAGCTCGAAAGGATACACAAATATACTATATGGATTTTCGAAGTTGAGCTTATTGCTTCAAAAGTTATTTGCTCACGAGATTCGTTGACCAAATGTTGATTCTTACCACCATTTTGTGTTCCAAGGAATTCTAAAATTTAACAAAAGTAAGCCATTCTTCATCGAAGTAACTTATCGAAGCAGTCATCCTACATTACATATATATATATATATAACTATACTCTCTAGTGACAAGAGAAAATATCAAGTTAAAAAACTCTTCCGCATAGGTTAGAAGAGCTTAAGCTTAATGAAAATGAATCACCGCCTTAATTAGTTTTTTTTTTTAATTTTCATCCTATCTTTCCATATGTCTCCGCCCTTTCTTTCCTTAAAGCTTGTAGTTCCAAAGAAAAATACCAAATTGAACACACCTTAGTCGCATGGCTGACTGCTTTGCATCTGACGTTTTTAGAAAAAAATATTTTTGGCGTCACTTTTCAGTAATAAAGTCGAGAGTACTACGTGACTTCACACTCGCACATACACTCGCCGGCGCTTGTATGAAATGGCTTAATTTTACTTTTGGAAATTTGCCGCAGTACTTGAAAGTAATAAGCCTATTTACACAGATGCCGCTGACATGCCGCAGCACAGCCCCGCACTACGCGGCCTAGCGTGGCATAGTTTACATTGTGGGGGCGTTGCAAATTCGAATTTCGTGGCATGCACGATATTGAAAATTTCAAACACGTCCGCTTAGTTTGAAATGTAAATATTTGTATTAACAACTTGAACGATCAGAAATGCGCAAAATGTGAAGAATGACAACTTGTCGGCAGCACTGCGCCTTTGCCAGTTTAGTATTTGGCCAGTTGAGTTCAGTTGACTGAGCCGAAATCCATCGTGGTGAGATGCAAAATGATGTAAAAGTGGGTTTTCATTGAAATTAAATTGGTTGGGTGGTTAATCACAGAGTTAACAGTTCTGTGTGATACACGGTATTTGCATACTTGCATAGTTACATAAAAGTTATAGAATATAATTTATAAATACGCAAATTTGTTACTTTGTACTTACAGAAGTACTTACTGGGCATTAGAAGTTAATGTTTCTGTGAGAAATGGTTAAAAGTATCTAATTAGGAAACAACTATAACTCATTGTCAAGTGTTTTGGTATAGTTTGAGAAGAAGGAAGCTTAAGTATAGAAGTCTATACAATATACGTTTGATTGAAAATATAGTTATTCAAGGGTAATCCATTCCAGAGAAACCTCAAATTTAATTGGGAATGTTTATCATCATTTGAAATAATATTCTTTGGTATTTATTTTTCGAAGATTATCTCTTTTAAAATGTCGCGGCTACGTCTCAGATGGTCCATCTGTTGAGTAGAATTTTCGATGGGTCGTTCGAACATTCCAACTGGTAACTGCCGAATGGCACACGTTGTTTTGTTCCAAGGTCTGTATCGAAGCGGAATTGTGCGCATAGATTTTAGACTTTATACATCCTCACAGGCAAAAGTCTAACATTCTGATATCTTATAATCTTGGTGCTCTCAATGAATCGATTGATTGAAGCGATATGTGAGAAGTTGCGCCGTCTTATTGAAACTAAGTGTCGCCGAGATCACGAGCTTCAATTTAAGACTTCAAATAGTCGGCTATCATGACGCGATAACGGTCGCCAATGACGATTAAGTTCTCGCCGGCATCATTTTTGAAGATATTTACCGATGATTCCACAGAGCTACAAAGGACACCAAATCCTTGTTTTTTCAGAATGAAATGTCAGCTATTGAATAACTCCAGGTTACTTTTCGTCCCTAATGTTTCATTTTCGCTTATTTACGTACCCATTGGACCAGAAATGGGCCTCAACGCTGAACAAAATATCGAAAACATCTTTCTTCTGGAGACTTTTCAATAGCCCATAGAGCGAAGCGATGTCGCTTGGGAAGGTCGAAATTTAGCTTTTCCAAGAAGATCAACTAGTTGATAGTATTAGTAAGATGAGTTTTCAGAGCTGTATCGACATTCAAGTATTACTTACCCTTAGGAATAGTACGTTTGAGATATGATCAAATTTGACCCGGACTATGAAAAAAAAAATTAATTTATATCAATTCAAAATTGTATTATCGCCTTTAAAACAGTATTCTGAGCTATTACAAGCTATCCATATTTCTAGCTTTTTCTAACGAATAGCTTTGCACAGACGTTGTATGTATAGCACTTAAGTAGTATTACCTCTTGATAGTTTGGCAGGTCGGAAGGAATTAGGAATGCGCCACAACTCTTTAATCGAAGAAAACTGTCAACATAGCCACGGTTTTTGACCTGCTTTTCACGTAGTTTTTTTTGGCTTCGACTCACCTTGGCCACCATATTCGGCCGATTGATTATCTGTTTCCGGGACATAGATCCAAGACTCATCATCAGTAGACACAAGTGAAATATTTTCATTTGGTTTGAGTAGTGTTTACTTTATTCATGTTGTAACTTTTCAATGCTTTTATTTAAATCGTGGTTACATTTTCGGAGTGGAAAGTTATAAAACTCTAAATTTACATTGAGTGCTCAAAAAGTAGTAGTAGTAAAGAAATAACTGCCTAAATTAGTTTCCAAATATAATAAACCAATAAATCAAATGAAATAAATTTGCCTCATCATCCGTGCATTCGATAAGACTAATGCCCACAAATAAACCTGTCAGAAATGATTTATTCGTTTATAAATTACATACGGCTTATTTACTATAAATCATTTGCCAAGTTCAAGGTCAGTATTTCACTACTTGACAGCAGTCGAGTAATTTAAAAAATTATTTAATTTCCTGAAATGTTTGGCTTTCAGCTGTGCTAATTTATGCGCGATAAATTAGGAGCTTATTAAAAATAAAAAATCGTATAATAAGAAATAAATACAGGGAAAAGTAATTTAGTTTAATCAATGGCAGGCGGCGAAATGGAAATAATAAATTGCACAAATATATTTCGAATGTCAAACAAATCTCTAACAGAATTATGTTTTTGCTGATGACTAAATGACTGGAACATACCGTGCTAATCAGCTTACATATTATATACAAAATAGAAATATATGTTATATAAATACATATGCAAAAATATAATTCTATTCGAGATTTGTTTGACTTGATGAGGCGGATGTAAACCGTTGATTTTATAATCTGCCAAAACAGAATTTTTTTTTTGAACTTAAATTAACTTAAATTTAAATGTTGTAGTTTTTCTCAGTAATTTTGTTGCAGACTTTAAACAATGACTTTTTTTAATAAAATAAAATTATTGCAACAAAAAGTAGTTAAGCATATAATGTACATATAATTCATATATGTATGTGTGCATAAGGATGTTAGTTATTTCCTCAAGTTGACTTTTCTTGGCAAATGACGCCTGAAGTTTAAGTGTTGCCGCAAAAAATTTTATCGAAGTAAACAAACTCTTTATTTTCAATTTAAATCTTGCCTAAACCATGTCTCCTTTCCCATTTATATAATTAGTATGGGATTTTTTGAAGTTTTGCATTAAGCATGTGTATCTACAACTTTTAAATAGCAATATTCTAAAAAAAAATTTAGCGCTCTACAAAAAAGATTTTAATAATTTTTTGCATAAAATTACCGCTTTAAAAGCTATGTGCAGTTAAATTCATATATCAGGTTACTGAGCATGCTTACAGTACGCCATGGCGTATGAGCAACATAGAATTTACACGAAGCACGTTGAATAATTATTTTTAGAGCAACAACTTAAACTACATTTGGTCGTTGGCTAAAAAAAAAAATAATGGAAATAGCGGACACCTTCATATATATATGTGTTACATACATATGTATATGCACCATATATGCATTTTTATATACTAATCATATATTTATGTATTTGTTATTTATTTGTTTTTATTGTCCGAAAAAATGTTGAAATCATTACTTTTGTTTACTTTAGCTGCTTTGTTAAGATTATGCAATTTTTTGTTACATTTAAAATTATTTATTTACATTTCATATTTTTCGCAGCTTTATTGCTATTTAGCATGCGTCACTGCGCTTAATTATAAATAGGCACTGTTCACTCGGCGCAAGGAAATTTATTTTCAATGCACCATTGACGACAGACGCATTAAATCTGTAAGCGTCGTGTTTAAATTGTGAAATTATTCTAAATTAATGCGGTAATTGAAATGTCTGCTGGTTTAGTTAAAGTATGATTGTAATATTAATATAATAGTATTCGTGTGAAAAAGGCTAATAAAAGTAATATTCAAAAATATCTGCTCTTGCTTTTACAAAATAATATAGTTGAGATAGATGTTCATCAGTAAATTTAATTATCTGCACTAAATGCTCTTGAGAGAAGAACACTGATTGTAAAAATCTTCGAATTTTTCGCTGGCATTTTTTAGTTATTTGGATTAACTAACTTTTCGTGAAGACTGAGCAGGCAAAAAATTGCGGGAAAAGAAAGTCATTTCATCAAAAATATAAGAGGTACCTCTCTTTCAAAATGCTATATGGGACTGACCATTTGTTCAAGTTGGAAATTACACGCAGATCTTTTAGAAGTACTAAGCCAGTATTATCGAAATTAAATGTCGTTAGCATAAATTCCTTTGGTTTGTGAAAAAAAATAACTTGCGAAGTGATAACTATTATTCTACACTTATTTATAATTGCTCAACAATTCAAAAAAGTTTGAGAAAAATATCTTTAATGTTCTGCTTTACGTGTTTCCTTGGAAAAATGTAAAATAAGCTCTTTTCTTCTCGCCAAGAATATATGCTTCTAAAAGTAGTATATCATTCAGAACAGCTTGTCGAAGAGAGCAGAAGCCCAAGCATCTGTAGAATCTTAGCTATTAACGGGTGATTCAAGTAGGGTTACTTCTTTCGATAGCTTCTTTTGACAGATAACACAGGAGTCGCGTCAAGTTTTCATGTTACTTCTGTTCAGTATAGCTTTGAAATTTCATCATGGAGTTACCTGCACCTGAACGACACTTACAAATCGTTTAATTTTGTTACGAAAATTCACGTGCTGTAAAAAATGTGCGTTGCTCAACTTAAGGGTAACATAATCGGCTTACTCAACGTACTATTCAAAACACCATCATCCTTCTTGAGAGCCAGAACTTTTGGATAATATTCGACCGAATAGATCACGTCCAGCACGCAGTGAAGAATATATAGCAGCCGCGGGAGAGAGTGTACACTAAGACCGTGGAGTGTCGATTCTCCGACTTATGGAAGGACTTTGATTTGACGTCGAGATCTTAAATTGAAAGTATACAAAATATAGCTTGTGCAAGAACTGGAGCGGCTCAACCTTACCAAGCAACATCGCCTCGCTTTATGGCCTCTTGAAAAGTTCCAAGAAGATCCAATGTTTTCGAGACCAACCGGCAAAGATTTAAGAACTGCCATTTTATCCAGAAAAAAAACACGATTTGGTGTGGTTTGAGGGCCGGTGGAATCATCGGTACATATTTCTTCAAAAAATAATGTCGTCAAAGGCACCATTATCGCCTCACAAAAACCGACTATTTGATGCCTGAAATCGAAGCTCGTGATCTCGGTGACATTAGATTTCAAGACTTCACCACTTCCTACAGATCGCATCAATCAATGGATTTATTGAGATAACACTTCCGAGAGCAGATAATTTCACGTTTTGGCCTGCCACTTCCCTCTGCTTATCCTACTCTTTTATAAATATCGGACAGTTTCGCGACTGCTACCTCAGAAAGAGCAATTAATTCCATTGGCATGACCGCAACTATGCAGATACTCTCTGAAGTATCCGTGTCCTGTGTCATTTAAAAGTCTATCTCGCCGTGCTTTCCACCAATGCTTGTACATTTCCAATTAATCGGTGCGTCTATCTTCTCTTTGCTACTGTGTACCAACGATTTTGCCATTTCTGTATGATGGCTTGTGTTTCCACTTTACACTCTGCCATTGTCAGCTTTCTCTCTATGATTTTGCGGAAATAGTTTGAAGGTAGATAAGGCAGATTTGTGATCGCATGAAAGCGTGTTTATTTTTGTCAGTCCGGTTCAAATTTGATACGCATGCCTTGATGCATTGATTTAGAGAAATTTTCTAAAGAAATAATTATTTTATATGCAGTTATTAGGGTTTCTACTAGTTAACTAATATTTTTGTAAACTGTTGTACATTCTTAAGATACCCACCTGTTCCCGCCATAGACGAAATTTCTTATTGTTTTTTCCGCCATAAATAAAATGCACACAAACGTTGTTAATTTTCACAAATATTATCATCAGAATTTATTTCCAACACTTTCATTTAGTTTTATATATTATGTATACAATCGTATGTACATATGTACATACAAATAAAATCACTATTTTATCGTTCTTATAAAAAATATGCATGTATGTGTGTGATTCGGTAAATATTTCATAGTAATAGCATTACATTTGTTAGCTACATACATATTTACATTTGTTGATTTTACTCGCTTGCTCTTTTCATTTACGCTGGCAAACTAACACAATTAATCATTCACTTGTGCAGTGTGAATTATGGTAAATCATTTTTTACTGTAACGTTACAATTTTGTTCATTTTATGCTGGAAAAATGTTAGCATTTAAATTTTTAAAATTTTTGTTTGTTTAATTTTGTTGTTATTTTTAGTATTAAATATCGTATTTAATTGGTACTAAAATAAATATTTTTTTTTGTTTTTATTATAATTATTTTAGGCTTTGTTACCAAATAATAATTTTTTTGCTTTCTAAATAACAAATATTTTTTCATGAATATTTTTTTTTTCTTTTTAGAATAAAATTTTTTTTCATAAAATAATAAATAATTTTTTTTTTATAAAATAATAAATAATTTTATTTTTTTGTTTTTATTTCTGGTATATTGACTTAAACGCTTTACTTATTTCTAAATGTATACATTTAAAGGCTATTGAAACATCTTTTTTAATCGTATATGAAACTTTCTAAACCTAACTTATATACATATGTACGTATATAGTACATAGACCATATTTTACAAGCACTTAATATATATTTATATTCTACAAGTATTATATATGGTTATATACACTTCTGCGCTTTATATCGTAGCCTTAATTTTCAAAAATTGCATTAACGCTTCAAAATTCAAATATATATTTTTAATAAAAATTTTTTAAGCGCGAAATTCGAAACTGAAAATTTTTATTAATTATTTTCTTCCAATGTTATAATTATTATTCAGTAAATAATATTTTTTTTATAATATTTTTTTATAACTGTTTTTAATTTTTAAATTTTTAATAGTAAATTTAATAACTCGAAATTCGAAAATTAAATTTTTATAATTTATCTTCTTTCAATATAGTATATTTTTATTAATTATAATTTTTTTTAATTTTTTTTAATTTTATATTTTTTATAAAATTATTGTAAACGCAAAATTCGAAAAGTAATTTTTTTTTCGAATTTATTTTGTTCAATACTATAATTTTTTAATTATTGTATATTTTTTTATTTTTATATTTTTAACAAAAATTTTGTTAAGGAGAAATTCGAAAACTAAATTTTTTTCATTTATTTTCTTCAAATATTCCTCTTTAGTAATTATATTTTTTATTATAATTGTTTTTTTTTTGAAAATAAAAATTTTTTTAAATTAAAATTCCAATTTTTTTTATTTTAGAACTTTTTTTCAAAATTTTTAATTATCAATAAATAAGTTTACTGTTTATAAACGTTCATAGCACACCTTTGATTATATTTCACCGCATTTTTGATTTACCTAATTTAACTGTATATGCAGTTATACTGTTCACCTTGTATTTTTTAGTAAATTCTGAAATATTCCTCGCTCAGCCAAGAAATGTTCTAAAATATTTGTGGGGCTCAAGCACAAATATTTTACGCATTTCCGCTGCAATTCAGAAAATTAATTTTTTTTTTTTCATTTTTTAAGCATAAAAAATATTTAAAAAATATTAAAAATAAAAATTTTTATATATTCGCAAACTAAAATTTATAGTAAAATTTTTTTAAAATGTTTTAAAATTTTGAATATTTTCTCAATTATATAAATTGCAGGAATTTATAAACGCTTGTTTAGGCAATCTCAGTTTGTACATTGACTTTAATTTAATTCACATTATTTACTAACTACCTTAAAGCCATAATAGTTTTATATTGATTTAATAATTATTTACATTTGTATGATTAGATTAAAATTTTTTTAATTTTAAATTTTAAAATTTCGTTGCTTTGAAATTCTTGCATTTAAAATTTTACATAATTTTTTTTACACATTTTTTTTTAACTAAACTTTTGGAAAACTATTTACAGGCTAGTTAAATTTTAAGAATGCAAGTTTTTCGGGATTAGTAATTAAAATTTCGGGATCCCGATTTTTTTTTTACGAATATTGGTAAACATATTTTTACCTAAATTTATGGAAAATTATTTACAGGCTTATCAAGTTTTGCGAACGCCTATTTTTTCGGGATAGTAGTTCAAATTTCGGGATCCTGATTTTTTTAACAATATTGGTACATTTTTTTTCCAAAACTGGTTACTAACTAATTAAAAACTATTTACAAGCTAATCAAATTTTGCGTACGCCGAGTTTTCGGGATTTGTAGTTCAGATTTCGTAATCTCGATTAATTTTTTTTACCAATATTCATGAAAATTTATTCACACACTAATTACGAATGATTTTGCGAATATCGAATTTTTCGGGATCATTAGTACACATTTCGGGATCCCGAAAATTTTCTAAAATGTTATACTTTTGAATGAAAATAAGTGCAAAATGCCAATTTTTAATTACTAAACTATTGTGTAATCGTTTTCATTATTATAAATTTCGGTTTCCGGAAAAAATTCGTAGCCTGGAAAATTTTCAGTTTGCCTCATTACCAAAGCTTTAATGCGTTAGTGCGAAAATAAATGTACAAATTAAATTTTTATTTTAATTTTTTTAATACAAAAATAAAGTTTTTAACTTCGAAATTCGGAATCCCGAAAAATTTTCGGGATTATTTTTCAAAATACTTCCGTATGAAAATAAATGCACAAATTAAATTTTTAATATTAATATTTTTTTAATAATAATTGGTTCAAATTTCGGGATCCAGAAAAAAAATCAATTAAAACTTCGGAATCTCAAAAAGTTTTCAGGATTATTTTTTAAAATACTTCCGTATGCAAATAAATGCATGAATTACATTTTTTTTAAGCTGCTGTGAAACAGGAATCACTGGTTCAAATTTCGGGATCCCGAAAAATTTTCGGTATAATTTTTTAAAATATAATGGCATCATATAAATAATAAATATAAAAAAATATATATAATTTTTTTAATAAATAAGTAAGCAGAAAAAATGTTGAAGATTTATAAATTTAACCTGACATATTCAAAGAAAATGTTTTTTTGGTATCAAATTCGAAACAGATAGGTAGAATAACTAAAAAGCTTACAATAAAAAAATTCTCAGTTAAAGATCTCGTTTGTGTAGTATCGTGCATACTGTATATAAGCGTTAATCACTAGAGTGATACAAGTAAACGCAATATACATATATACATACCAATTGGATAGCAGTAAAGTGCCAATTTATCACTAATTAAATTAATTGAAATATAACTTTGTGTGTGAAAAAATACTGTACGCTTTCATCAAGAGTGGCCTCAATTTAACTCTCATGTTCGATATTAAACTATATCCACCTAATGTAAGAAACTACAGGAAAACTCATCTTCCTTAATGGGTCTGTGATAAGATGTAAGGAAACGATATGATCCTACATGAACTAGTTGTAGGCTAGTTACAAAATGAGAGTCACAAAAATCAACGGAGAGTCAAAAAGTAATAAAAATATCAGTACTTGGCCAAAAATATTTTTTATTGGACTTGAAAATTCAATCCGTCGCTATATCGAAGCCAATTCAAGGCTCATTTTATTTAAGAAACTTGTTAAGATTTTTACATTATCGAATTTCAATTAACATTTTTTTAAATTATTGCAAATATTAACAAAAACATTAACATCATTCAATAATTAAAAAAAAAAAATAATGCGCTTGGATTAAACCCACTATACCTCCATAAGTAACTAGTTCTCTAGAAATGCTAAACTAGTTACATTTACTACTGGGTATTAAGTCAACTGCAGCCAGCTATCCTTATCATTGTCACTTGCTCGGCTGTCCAGCGCATCAACGATAATTATAAAATAAATACAACAACAAAAACAATGACAATGACTGTCCAGCTTGCATGCAACTGCATGTGATAGATACTGCTGCAACATGCCACATTTCCAGCATAAGGCCAATTTGTCGATTTTTACACGATAATGTTTTTTGCATTGCTTTTTACAATGTTTTCGCATTCGCAGCTAATTAATTGAAACTGGGTCATTTTTGTGTAAATGACAGAAATGCCAGCCATTTTTCGTTTTAACAGCAATAAAAGATATTGGAATTCGCATATAAAATATACACCTAGTATATAAGTACTACATAGTAGTGCCGTTATGCTGCTATTTATATAATGACGACGTTTCCCATTTATTAATGTCAACTGTGGTTCGAAAAATGAGGTCGTTGATGTCGAACTTTTGTGTCGAAACTTTTGAGACTTTGAAAAAATAATTAAAAAAGCAAGTAAATGGCTCTGTGATCAGCATGGGGGGATAATTTGTATTGCCAATAGTAAATTAGGTGCTGCGAAGGTCATTTTACTGGGTTGTGCTATATACATATGTAAAAGTGATACAAAATAAATTGAACAAGAGTGAAAAAGCAAAGAGAGAGAGAGAGAGAATGTGAAAGACTTCTAGCATAGAAAAGTTATATTTTTGAACAAACAAATTTATTTTTGCTACTAAAAAATGCAAAGTTTAATATAGATATCTTCACATACACATATACACAAATACATATCCATGTGCACATATGTATCTACATACGTATGTATGTATGTACTTATGTATGTCCTCATTGATAGTTGTTTCATGCCAGAAGGGTATATAATAAATAAGTTTGAGAAAATATTTATTGGTGTCTAAAGTTATGTTTAATTTTTATTCACTAACGAATAATTTCACGAACTCTAAATATTTCGGGATTAGTGTTTGACATATCGGGATCCCGAAAAATTTAAGCACTCCTTAATATCACTTATAAAGAAAATTAAATAAAGACAAGGAAGCGGGTTTATTAATACAATTTTCGGGATCCCGAAAAAAAGTCGAGAGTTTGGTAAAGTTTCTGTAATCCCTAATTGTTAATAATTTAATACTTTCGTAAAAAAATTAAAAATTAAAATTTAAAATTTTAATTTAAAATTTTAATTTTTAAATTGCTGCGAAATTGGAATCATTAAAATAAATTTCGTGATCCCAAAAAATGTTGTTCTAATTATCAAAAATTTAATACCTATGCAGGAAAAAAATTAAAAATTTTAAAACAAAAAAAAATAAAAATTTTAATGTTTTCGTCTTAAATTGCTCTGAAATCGGGATAATTAAAATAAAATTTGGAATCCCGAAAAAGTATTTCAACTTCCGATTAATTTTAGTGCAAAATATATGAGAAAATAAATTCAAAAATCTGGTTTTAATATTTCAATGTCTCTGAAACATGTTTCTTTAATACCAATTTTGATATTTGAAAAAGTGTCTGGAGTTAAACAATTTTAGTGTACTCTATTACAAACAATATTCATATTTTTAGCAAAATTACATATTTGACAATTGAAAATAAAATATTTAAATTGTTGTGAATTCGAAATCATTAATTTAAAATTCGGGATCTCGAAAAAATTTCGGGACTATTTTCAATACTATCAAATTTTCTTATAAAAATAAATAAAGAAAATCGAGCATTTGGAATTTGAAAAGCTATATTGGTTGCCAGCGTTTCTTAATTTTCGAAATACTGAATAATTTAAGGTGAAACTAAATTACCGTTTTTATCAAGCAAGAAGAAATGGCTACCATAAAATTGAAGCAAATATTTTAAACTTTAATTAAAAAAAAATTAAGTCTGGCTGCAGCTGCATTATCTACGAGTATACAATTGCGTTATTGGGCTGTTCTCTCTTAAAGTTGCTCAAAGTTGCTTGACCATAACATATTGACGATCTTTCACGCTTAGCCTAGAGTACTGTACTGCTATGAGCAAAAAATAGTAAGACTTTGTTTATAAGTTTAAAATTGTTAATTTAATCTTCATAATCTATGTCGTCCCCTTCAAAGTAATCCTCTTTGCTCCAAAGCACTTGTGCCAACATTTATTTTAGTACTTTAAACAGTTGTTCAATTTCCGGAATAGCCTTTAACGCTCGTAGCGATTCACGTTTAATGTCATCAATTGACTCAAACCAGCTTCCAAGGAGCGGTCGTTTGAGTTTGCTGAATAGCCAGATCACTATTTCGATATGACATTTCCCACAGATATCACCGACAGTCATACCAAATTAGAAAAAAAAAATATTTCAACGAATTGATTTACGCGCGCAATTTAAATTCAAAAGTCTTACTATTTTTTGCCACAGTAGTAATATACTTACTTTCCACGCTCTTCGACAATGTCGTGTATTTTCTAAACTTTATGTATTTTATGTATGTAGCTATGAAAAACTGTTCACTTTTAAGTATTTATAACTATTTGAAGTAAGTTTTCCAACAATATTTGGCTTCTTAAACTTTCACAGCTTGTAAAAGTTTTAATATTGTTTGCAGTCTGCTTACTGTTAGTCCCACTGTTGGAAAATTAAACTTAGAAAATCGCTAAGAAACCCTAAAAGAGTAACTTGTGCTAATAAAATATTTTTATACTCTCATTGGATGTATGTTTTGACTTATTAAAGCTAAGCAGGTTATATATTTTATATATTTAATATTTACACAAAAATTGTTTTTCTTATTTATTACAATATTCATCAGTTTTACATTTATAGCGTATATATTTGCCTTAAAAATTAAAAAATCTATTTATCTAATCTTATATATGAAACTCTACAGCCAAATTTTTCTGTTCTCTGAAACCTATCTGACTTAAAGGCTAAAAATAGTAGCTAATTAAATTAAAAGTTATTATAGGAAGTTGCTATAATTTAATTAGAATTTATATTTTAATTTTTTTACAGCAAAAATAGAGGCATATGAGATGGTACTTGGGCTAATCAAGTTTGTTTTGTTCCTTTTTTTTATTAAAAAAATGTGATTTATATAAATATATTTAGACGTATTTCGTCAATCACCGTCATTTTATTCGTGGAGAAAATCAATTTCCAACCCTTACATAAGCTGACAGGACTATTAGTGGTAATAAGGATGAATATTAATATACCTATTATTGTTCTACTGCGAGTATTCGACCCAATTATTATATCAAGCAGTAGACTTTGAGAATTTAGGAGATATTTTGTTGGGAGAGTTTGAAAGTTAACTTTGTTGTTCGATATGAAAATATGTCTAAGTAAGAGATACGGTGTAATGGGGTGTAGTTATACTTCTGGGTAAGCAGTTACAGTTGTAGGACTATACCCAATTCCTCTCCAGCGACCTCGCCGCTCACTATAGGAACGTGAGCAACCCTTGTGTATGATGTGGTAGCCAACCCTTGCGGAACCTGGTTCAGCGGAGCTACTCCGCCTTATTCGGAATTAAGGTTTTGCTGAAGTCTGATTGCATCGTCTGCTCAACAGAGGTGCGGCTGCGAGCGGTCGTCGGTTTTTAAAAAAGCGGTTTGCTATATAAAAGCGTATAAAGCTTTATTAACCCACTTGGCGAGGTTTTATGCTGGGTTTGGCACCCGCCACGTAGAATTCACAGCCTCGGACGAAAGACCGCACTTTTGATAACGATCACAGCAAACTTAATAAGGACTTTGGTTTAAGAGCATGCACCTGGAATGTCCGATCCGTAAATGTTTTGCTTGGAGATTTTAACGCCAGGGTTTGCAAAGAAGGCGTCTTTGGTACAAAAATCGGAAAATTCAGCCTACATGGCGAAACCTCTCCAAATGGGTTGAGGCTGATCGAATTCGCAGGAGACCGAAAATGCATCAAGTTACTTGTCTCTCTCCGGATCGACAAGTTCGTAACCAGATCGATCATGTAGTGATAGAGAGGCTTCAGATTTGAAAAATCTACTATTGATCTGGTTTTCACCATGCGCAAAATCTTGGAAAAGACTTGTGAGAGGAAGATCGAGGACACTAGCTCTTCGTCAAGTTTAAAACCGCCTTCGACAGAAAAAAAGGAACTACCTCCATGCCATTGTATCTGATATTAATATCATTGGACTCAACAACCGTCAGTGCAGACAGTCATAACTTTGAAGTCGTAGATAATTTCGTCTATCTTGGAGCCAACACTAACATCAACAAAATATCAGCCTTGAAATCCGACATAGAATAACTTATGCTAACAGGTGCTACTTCAGACTGAATAGGCAATTGAAAAGTATTCTTCTCTCGACGAAGAAAGCCAAACTCTGACTTATAGAGTTATTATTGTCCTTCTGCTACATGATGCAGAGGCATGGAAAAAGACATAATTTGATGAGTTGACGTTATGAGTTTTGGAGAGAAAGGTTCTGCGGAAGATGTATGGTCTTTTGCGCATTGGCAAAGGTGAGTACCGTAAGACGATGTATACAACGACATTGACGTAATTCAGCAAATCAAGAGACAACGGCTGCGCTGGGTAGGTCATTTTGTCCGAATGGAAGAGAACACTCCAGCTTTGAGGGTTTTCGATTCGGTACCCGCCGCTGGGATCATAGGAAGAGTTGTAGAGATCAGGTAGAGTAGAACCTGGCTGCAATTGGTACCTCGAATTTGTGCCAATTAGCGAAGGGAAAAATAACATCTTTGCCATGCAACTTTTTCTTTAGAATTTGTAGTTTTTCGAATGAGAGCAGTTTTTATTCTTAAAAATTTAACCACATCCCTGTTTTTTCCTCTTCCGCCCACAGATCGTCCTTAACTGCTTTTCCTTTCATTTTCTACTGCTCTTCCTTATCGACTTCGTTTCTTCATAAAGTCATCGCTCCTGGTATAGACATAGACAATATCTTTGATGCCGTTCTCTATCCCATATGACCCCCGAAAATATTTATTTGCTAATTTATGCAACAACCAAAGAAATTTAATGCGTCAAGTTCGAAACATAGCACCACTTTATTCTTGTGCTTCTGTATTTGTAAGTAAATAAAATACACTTTTTTCGTACAATAACTCTATGCTAAACATTATTAAAGAAACGCGCATAACTACTTCACTAAGCGGATACCAATTAAGCTACAAAACTTACTTACGAATGCGTTTACTATAAATATGCAGGTCTTAATACTAAATTATTGAGCTAACAATGAAGTGTAAGAATTCTTAATAAAAAATCTTTGTATTAGCACTTTTGTATATATCTTACATAACTACTTACTAGGTATGCATGTATTGGTAAGCAATGTAAACTACTTAAAATTACGGAACTAGCTTAAATTTGCGCGCTTAAAATGTGTTTGTTTTACCACCACACACCGACGAATATAAACACTCACACACACTTGCACTTGCCTGAATGCCTCTGAAGCACCGCAACAGCTTTGAGGTATGCAACGAACCATGAATCTATCACCAGCTGCTAGTAACTGCACAGCGCCACGCCTATTTACAAAAGCGCCTCATCGCCGCCGATGTGTACGCCTTCGCCATCACAGTTATACGATGAACCGCTGCTGCTGCGGTCGCAAAGGCTGCCACTGCCACTCTTGTCATCGCCAACAGCAGCAGCTGTGGTGTGCCTGTGCTGCTTCACATTGAGGTTGTCGCTCAGCTGTGGCTCTTGTTGTTGTATTTGATGGTCAATCGAGGCACCAACCACCACTGCAACAACAATAGCCTGTGGCTGTTGTGACTGTGACTGTGCCTGCCGCCGATCACCGCGCGCTTTCGTGCGTTGTTGCGCATATTGTTGTGGCTGTTGCTGTTGTTGTTGTTGTGCTGGCGTGTGGCTTTGTTTGAGATTGCATAGAATGCAGCGCAGCATACTGTACCGACGATTGCTGCTACGCCAACCGCTGGTGCTCTGCCGCCGCCGCTCTTCCTGCTGCGTCTGCTGTTGCTGCTCTTGCAACACGCAGTGCGCGCCTCGCGTGCCATCCGCACTGCTACTACTACTACTACTGCAATTATTGTTGTTGTGTCGATACGCCGTCTCTTGCGCCGCCACATCGTCATCCGTTTTATGTTCACGCGCTGCAGCGCTGCCATTGCCATTCGCCCAGCGCTCGGCATGCTTGTTGACTACGTTGCCTATTAGCGCGCCGCCCCAGCCGCAGAGGCCGCTGCGCGCTGCCACAACGCTCGTCTCCTCATCGCCGTATGACGGTGTGGCGCGACAGCAACGCATATGGCTTCGATGCTACACGTTCGTCACCTGCGTGGTCAGGCACTGCTGTTCGACGGCGTGCGATTTGCTCGCCAAATCGCCGCGCAGTCGGCCGTTGGCGCCGGTGGTGCCGTCGTCGTCTTGTGCCACGGGCAGCCATTTGTCGAGGAACTTCGGCCGGAAGAGCTTGGTGAATGTGGTGCGGAATTGACGGCTCATCGAGCAGTAGAGTATGAAATTGATGCTGGAATTCAGCAGCGCCAGTATGTCCATGATATCACCTGTTCGTAGGTGGCGCACAAAGCAATGGAAATGGAAGAGAAGAGAAAAACACATTGAGTGTACTGTGTAAAGTGATTATGTGCGATTAAGTCTTTAGTGCTAGTGAGTATGCTGCCGAGAGGCAGCTTATATGCTTAAATGGTAATGTAAACTCAGCACTGTCAACGGCAGGCTTTAATGGTTTGTATCGCAGGAAGTAAAGTGCCATGTGAGGGTAGCAAAACTGTTAAGTCGGCACAACATTTCAAACACAAAAAAGCAGTTTGTTATCTTAAAGCTTAAAGGGACTTTAAAAGAGTGGGGGATTATGCAGTTTCAGAAAGATTTGTGTTGTTTCAACATCAATTGATGATTTTGAAGCACCAAAGCAGTAACAAATATTTGTCTCGATTCTTTTCGATTAGTGTGTGCCACGTAGATTCGACCTAAACAATATGCTCGGAGATTGTAGTGTTGTCTAGGCGAATTTCATGAAGATAATTTGTCAAATCAAAAAAAAAATATATTCAAGAATTTGACTAAGATCGTTTGAACAAATTGTTTTGGCAAAATTCGATTTTTTTATTCAGCATGGTTCCCTTCGAAAGCGATATACTGTTTACAGCGACCCTACAACTTCTCGATTTTTTTGTAGTACGATTTGTCCTTTGATGTAAAATAGGCTTTAGTTTCGGCAAACTTCATTCGATGAAAACTTTATCCCAACGAGAATTGTTTAAAATCTTTGAACCGAAAATAGTCGCTAGTGGCCATATCCGGAATTCGAAGCTCAATTCATTGGCTTTTGCCATCGTTTTCACTGATTTGCGACACGGTACATTGGCTTGGTGAAACATCACTTTACTTTTCTTTAATTGCTGCTAGGTAGTCAATAAAAGGTGTTCCATAGGCATCACAAAACTCAGCCATAACCTTGCCAGCCAACTATTGTATTTTTCTACGCTTTGAAACGGGCTTATTGTCTGCAGTCCACTTGGATCACAATTGACTGATTGGACTCGGGAGTGATGCAATGGAACCAAATTTCATCGATTGTCACATACCGACGCAAAACTCCAAACACTGTTTTGAATCATCAACTCGCCGTTGTTTTTGGTATAAAATGAGCTCGCGTGAGTTAATAATGTAAAGATTTTCTAGTTTATTTTTACATTTTTATTGACAAACCGTCTTCTTACAACTCCCTCTTCTTACAACGTGCTTATAATAGACTTAAGACTACTTATATAGTTGTGGTTTGCTGATAGGGATGTACTGCTGCATTTTTGATAAGGATGTTTCTATTGTTTTCCTGATAAAGATGTTTTTACTATTT
This sequence comes from Bactrocera zonata, assembly GCA_037783105.1. NCBI lineage: Eukaryota > Metazoa > Arthropoda > Insecta > Diptera > Tephritidae > Bactrocera > Bactrocera zonata. Next base: position 833,656 of record JBAWJQ010005835.1, on the reverse strand, counting down.
TTCTGATAAAGATTAGACGATGCGCCGCTGTGGTTCGTCTAACCGATAGTGATGTTTGTTGAGGTGATAAGCATGTTTAACTATTGATATTTGATATTTGTATATATTCGTCTGTTTAGTCGATAAGAATTTTGGGTGAGCGATGTGTTCCTTAACTCGTGGCACCCACTTTGCAATAAGCTCTTTTTTACCCAAATATTTGTGAATGATATGATGTATTCATTCAGTTGACAACTTTATAGTACCTTCTGTCTTGAACAGCTTCACTTTTCATCCAAAATTATTTTGAGCACTTCTTTGATATTTTCATCAGCAAAAACCTCTTTTGGGCGTTCATTGCGCCTGACGTATTCGATACTCCTTTCACAACGTCTTAACTTAGCATGCCACTACTTGATGCTTGATTTTCCTTGGTCAATGTCCGAAAATTTCTCATTAAGTCAAGTTTTTGCTTTAACTGTATTTTGTCTCCTCAAAATCAATATTTTATCAACACGCGAAATTTTTTTTTTTTAAATTTTTTCACAATAATAAAATTTACTTCACTCAAAATGCTGTAATTCACAGACTAGTGAGCCTACAGTTGTCTAATTTATAGATACAACTTTTGAAGGTTGGGTCCAACTAAAACTTATATGGATTTAATTCGATTAGCCTTATCTGTCTGCCAGGAGAGTGGTTTTTCAATTGACTAAGTGCGCTACTAAGTTCCTGCTGTTTGTCAAAAGCTGGCTCCAGCAGTTAGTGGTGAACGATTTCGATAGAACCAAAACGTAATAAACTTAGCCTAGACATGTGAAAAAGACACAGCCTTTCCGCATTTATTGACTTTGTGAATGTATCACACACTTTTGGTTGCCCGATTATGTCCAATTTTTTGCCAAATAAAGGTCATTTTCGGAAAGTGTTGATTTTCTTCTTACAGTCAATGAAACAATGTGATTTCATTCGCTTTGAAGACGGCGATTTAGTTAATGACGAGGCCAAAAAAATTTGAAGACGCTAATTTGAGACGTTGCTCGTCAAGGATCCGTGACAAACATTGCGAGTCCCCGCTAAGTCAAAGCGACTATATGAACTGGAAATGATTTAAAAACAAGGAAATTGCATTCCTTATGGTCCTAACACCCGGAGAGGCACGAAAAAGTGATTCTGCTGCATGACAAGTCACTTCCTTACATTGCCAAATCAGTTAAGATCTACCTGGAAACACTTAAATGGGAAATTCTACCCTAAAACGGCTTGATTTTTGAATATACATAATAGTAAGAACAGCAGTTTTGCTGTAATCGTGTCCGAGATTTGGCAGAAAATAGTAAAAAGTTATGACTAGCAATCGGCAATACTTCGAATAATTAATTTGTAACATTCCCATTAGTTCTACTTTCTCCAAACTGGATAAGGAAGCGAAGCAAATGGGTCTGGCAGAGAACGATGTCTATGCTCATGAACTTATTTGCATAGCACTTACAATAAAACATCGTTTTCACTTGGAAGAACTTAGTTCTCAATGCTCAGAATTTTATCATTTATACATTTTTTGTACTGTTGCTCAATTATTTATTAAACTAAATATTTTAATTTGCGTCAATAAAACAGCCATTAAAATATATTCCACTCAGAACATGCACACCAACGAATACTACTCACTTTATAAAACGTAGATAGCAAAGAGTTATTAACCAGCCAGTCAAAGGTGTTAAAATTGTAACTCGATTTATGCAAATAATAATTGAAAATCAAGCACTTAAAAAGTTAAACTCTTCACAAAAATCAAATATCATCAATTATAAACAGCTTTGCGGTTAATCCGATCGTTTACAAAGGAATCCTTTAACATACATTGCCTAACCAATTTAATAATTCTCAAAATTCTTCAACACATAAGTGAAATCTGATTAATAATTTAAGTGCAAATAGCATTTTATTACAAGTGTATGAGTGTGTGAGTTTTTCCAACCAAGCATTGCCTTAGAAATGTGCAAATATGTGTGCGTAAGTCCCGCGCCCAAATGTATGCAACGCATCAGCATGCATATATCTGTAGATTACGCCAGCGCAATCGTCTGGCTGTCGTCTGGTGCTGACGCTCTCCAGCTGTGGTGGCCCACAGCATGCAGCAACAGCAACGCACCGCCAGTGGTCAACTTAATTAAACAACAATTGCTGCTCGGCTGGTTGCTCATACGCCATGCGTGGTCATTATAGATTCATTGATTGCACATTCAAGCGCGTCTGCTTGAATTCCAACTTATGCATGTTATATAGCATGTGAACGCACGCGTTAATCATATTTGCATGAAATTCTATATAAATATCAGCCGATATACCAATATATATATGCATTTGTGTGTTCTTATGTATAATATTTCATAGAGAATTTCTGTTATCAATATAGATATATGTATATTAATAACATATATCTGCATAATATCACTCCCGCTAGACCATATGCTGCAAGCACGCGCTCACAAAACACACTTAAGTATAATCCACCAACAAATATTAATTTATGCTTGGCAATGCCGCCCAACCACTTGTATGCTTTGGCAAACATAAAATATGTGATTTGCCGAAAATGAGCAGCCGTGTCTGTTGGCCGCATACAAAGTTGATTACTTTGGTATTTATTGGATTAAAATTGTTGTCTAGCGAGTCAACGAGGTTAGTTGCTAACCCACCTAATAAACATGCGATCTGTGCCCAAGTACGTATGTGTATGTATAGTATCTATGGTATGTTGTCTGATACTTAGCCACATGCATGAGTATTAACTGCGCAAATTGAGGGAATTAATTTATGTAAGCACAGAGAGATTTATACATAAATTGAAAGTAATTTAATAAACTCGTAGGCTCGTGTTCGTAAAAATAAATGTAAATATATGGAAAGGACTTTCTTAATATCGCCAGTGGGTTAATGCATAAGTGAAAAGAAGAAGTGGCTTAAAGCTATTTAAAGGACACAGATATATGCAAATATATTAGTGCTGATAAGTTATAATTTTTGGCAAAATTTGTATAAATTTTTTTATGTAAAATTTATAAAAAATAATTTTTGATTATTTAATTTTATATTATATGGATAATAGCAGCATGTTCTGCTATAATAATCAGAGGGTTAGGTGGTTGAAACCGGAAGAGTTATAGACATAGAGAAATTGTGAACCAGTTGTAAATAAATTCATTGAATTTCAGTAGTTACTTTCAGGTGAGAATACTCTCTAGACGTAAATGGACAAGAAATTTGTGAGGGAAAAGGATACTATCTAGATCTATACTGCCGGGTTAAAAATGGACTGCCGAGTAGGAACGCGGAACACGAAAGATCTTGACTCACTCGCTCTTTCCGTCTGACACACTCAGTTATCATCTTCCATACGGAATACTAGGCATATAGATAAAATATGTGAAGTTCTACTGAATGATTACGGGAGAATTCAGAAAACTTCCTCTTACACAGAAAGCCAGGCGGCGGTGCAAGTCTCATCAAAGAATAATCAAACGTCGTCAAAGATTTATTAAAGCATAGTCAAAATAATTAGGAAGGCCTTACACTCACTGGCAGGTCAACTCTTTTCGTCCATAATTTAGGTTCACGGCCAAGAGAATATTTTCGGTCACTTTCCTCTCTAAAGCGGCAGTATAAATAATACTATGCCCGCTGGTAACCATCCAGGGGCAGCTTAATAAATAATTTAAACAAATAGTTCACAATAGATGGATATCTATGACCAAATACAAGACAGCGAAGTAGTTAACAATCTTCGGAAAAGCTTTTTTCAGAAAGCGCCTATAGACAACGGCGATTTTATACACTCATTTTGTAAGTAAGGAAATGAAAAACGAAAGTTTAATTTCATAATACTTGATAGTTAGTACAGCTGTTTTTTATCTTTTCATTATGATCGGCGTTGGATGGTGGCCAAAAATAAAAAAATATTAAATTTTAATCAAAATAAACATAAATCAAAAATTTAATGTAATATTAACCAAACAGGTTAAATAATTTGCAAGGTAATTCTATTGTGAACCAACAGTTATAATTCAAAGTGCACATATCTTCTTTATATGAAGGTTTTCCTTTGAAAATATTTTTGTAGCAACCTGCCAAACCTTTCAACTTGGGTTATTTCGGTACAACATGTTAATATTAAAAAATATGTTTAAAAGTATGCCACGTGTTTCAAATGGCCTTGAGGATATTCTACTTACGAAAAGTGTTGCCTACCTTTAGGCGGTTTCACATAGAAAAGAATGTGGAATCTTTAAGCCATTTATATTTGATTATCGTAGAAAATTAATGATTTTGTTTTCACTGGAATAAAAAATTCATTTGTGTTGAGAGTAATAATTCGAATGATTTGTTTTATGGAATCGTTTAAATGGGTTACTTTGGTGAAATATTTTTATATAAAATAATTCGCCTAAATGTAGGCCACGTTCCTCAACTTCCTGTTGTAATGTTCCATTTTAAGTTAAGATAAGTTAAATAGACGAGTATTGGACCGCGACCATAGACATAAGGTATCTAAGATCCCTCTCCTAAATCACAAAGACTCACCTAGCCCCAGCATGTGGATAAAGTCCAAATTGGAATGCCCAATATAATGCTTGGTGATAGTGAAGCGATATGATTCCTATTTGGAAACATGAATTCCACAGCCTTTATCTAGCGTCTGCAGAGCGCTATGCAGTCAATTAACAGGTGTTCTGGAGTTTCAGGCTCCTTGTCGCAGAACCGGTAATTTTTACAAAAAACTCAGCCTTCCTTAGCTTGTAGTGGTCATTGTAGAATGCGACAAGTAGCCTGAATTTGTCCCTAGGAAGATTGATTACATATTTGAACCTGCTGAGGTTTCAACCACTCATTAGCAACTTGACGTGGCACTTGGCTTAAAGTTGTCGCCATTACCTCTCTCTGCCTACTCCTTCTGCCTTGCGGAGTTGCTCCTTTATTGTACCAGGACCCACCGCGATTAAGGGTTGATGTCTTACTATGTCAGTGGATGCTGTGCAGAGGTTGAGATCATCAGCCAGTTCATTCTTGGCTATATATTTGTGATCAGGCACGAAAATAAGATGCATTTAGTTACGATCCGCTAGACTATTCAGCTATTTCCTACACTAGCGATTTGATCTCATAGGCAGAAATTGCTTTAAGTGCCGCTTGACTGTCGCTAAGTATGGTTACAAGTTCGTTGCTCGAGTAGTCATACAACATTTTTCGGAGGTACTCCTGGTGTACTACTATGGGATCAAGGTTTTGAACAATTTTTCAAAACGATTCGCTGTTTATTAGATAAAATTAAATTTCGCACTTTTTTGATTACTTTTTAAACAACATTAAAAAAATCGGACTTGTAAGTGTATTCAATCTCAACAGCTTTTAGCTCTACCTGTGCCAGGAAACTGTAAAAGCTTTTGCTGAAAAACAACTCGTAGCATTACAATTTTAATAAAAAAAATGCTATTCCCGCGCACGTAGGCAATTTTACAAAGGCAGTCTCATTTGAGAGCTTAAATTTTAGCACACGCAGCCCAAACCGCTCGTTTAACGGTATTTAGTGCGTGAAGGTGAGTGCACCTTGTAGCTAATTGGCGAGAGTTTGATTGTAAACCAAGTCTACTTTGTGTTTGCTGTCAAAATGGCGACACATTAGTAGCACAATTAAACACGAAGCACACACACACATAGCCAATGAAAATGAGTCTCAAAGGCACACGGATATGCCGCGATTTCAAAGCTCAATATGCTAATTTATGGGAAATGTAATTAAGCTAAACGTTGGGTTTCACATTTCGTGAGATTTCGGCGCATTGGGGTTTAATCACGTTTGCACATTTGAAACACTAATTGAATGCTGGAAAGACATGCCAAATTTTTGTTGCTGGTTATGGTGTTTCTGAGTAATTGTTTGTGTTTCTGGGTAAAACCGAAACACAGCGGTTGGGAAGTGGATTTTAGTTAATATGAAGGGTTAATATATGAGTTAACCTGAAGGTAATTGTACACAGTTACTAGTGATTTAGAATTTATAAATAAAATTTAAAATACTGATATTACCAATAATTTAGTTATAGCCTAAACAAAGATTACTGAGTTTGCTACGACGTTTGAAACATCAAAAAATGTTGTAGACCCATAAAGAAGATATACATAAATGATCACCTTGATGATCTGAGTCTACTTAGCTATATCATTTTGTTTACCTGTGTTTAAGCGAACTAGTCCCTATGTTTTTGAGATATTCCTCTGAAAATTTTTTCCTTTTTATTTTGCCTAATTTACAGCTTATATGTTGGAACGGCTGATACCTATTCATTGTAGTACAAACTAAGCGATTAAAATCAAGCCTTTGTATGGTGGTAAACTTTTTTATTTGACAACATCGGCAATTCTTAAGGCATTGTGCTCAAATGAGTGCTATAATCTCGGAAGAAATTGTTCAGATCAGATCACTATAATGTACATTGTGGGAAAAAGGACCCTGCAACTGTAAATAAAACGCAAGACATTTATTTATTTATTAATACTTAATTAGTCGCTTTCCAAGTAATCCCTACCAGATATAATACACTTATGCCAGTCCACTTTTTGAAATACTTTTTGTAAGTACTTTTTCGGATGGCCCATAGGTCCTTTAGAGAATTTTCTTTTATGTCTTTGAACAACTTGGCTTGCCTATTTCAGTTTGAACAAGAAAAAATCAAACGGAGATAAATCTAGTGAACAGCGTGTTCATCGATTTGTTTGATTGATGTGTTTGGCTTTAAATACGGTCGGTTTCATTGCGTTTTTGGCTTTAAATTCTGTCACAATCGTGGCTCGATGCGAAAAAAAATCAGCGTTATTGCGACGAGTCTAGCAATAACGCGCTTATACTCAAAATATTCATTAGAATTATTCAAACAGTCTGGCGAAAAATATCGAACTCTCTTGTCATTTCTCTATAACTTGCCTGACAATTTTCAAGCGCCCTATCCTTCACTTTTTTACTATTTTCAACGGCTGAAGAGTTCGTTCAGAATGAGGCATGTCTTCAACGATTTCTCGACCGCTTTTGAAGACTTTGTACATCTCGTGGGCTTGTGTTTTTTGATAAAACTTAATCACCGTAGCCTTTTTCAACATTTGCAACGATACTGCACACCGAATTTGGTTAGAGATACAAAATTTTAGACAAATTCTTTGTTAAATATTTCGATCCTTTGTAAAAATCGCAAGTATGAACTTTTCGAAAAATCAATTTTTTTTTGTTCCACTATCGGATAGCATACATTATAATAAACAGTCTCTCAAATTTTGAAATCGAAATTCAAATTATTACGGTCGCTACAGCGTTTCTTGTAACTGGAAAGGGAGTAGAGTGGGGAACATTGATACACCAATCTTTTAAAGCGTCTTTCTCAGGATGATGTTTTTCAAAACAGTTTCCACTCTCAAAGGACGAATTTTGCAGATAATTTGGAGAGAACATTTTTAACGTCATTCGTTATCGCGCAATGGAAGCTTTTATTTTTTTTAAATCTTAATATTTTTTCTAAGAAAAACTGTTGAAAAAAGTGCCAAAATCGGTACTTTTTTTCAAATCGCCACCATTTTGTCAAATTTCAAAAGTAAAACTACTACTAAACGACTTTTATACAGATTCATAATCTATTTAAAAATTTTCTTCTAGATAAAAATTGCGGCTGCAATCGTGGATATCGTATAGGACCGCTTTTTTACGTGTATTCCAACAATTTATTTAACTATTATACACCCAATAAATAATTATAAAAAAATTATTTTGTATTCGTGATGAACATATGTATTTAAAAAAAACCGAACCGATTAATTAACTTCACCATTAAATAAAAATCGCGAAAATCAGTGATTTTTCGCATGGTCACACTGAGACGACACCTAAGGCAGCCGCAGTAAACAAACTGGTTGACGCTCATATTTGGCATAGTAGTTAAGAACAGTCCTACCAACTTTGCAAACTGATTTTTTTTCAAATATAATTTACCCGGGGAATTTAAATTACACTTTTCTTCATAATGTACTACTGTGCCCAAAAATTAAGGTGACATTGTATTTATTTTGAAAATTCTTTATTTATTCTTCCAAATCAATTTCATCCCCTTCAAAGTAATCCCCTCCCGATGCAATGCACTTATGCCAACGGATTTTCCAATCTTCGAAACACTGGTTGTAGACACTTTCCGGGATGGCCTTCAGTTCCTCTATCGTATAAAAACGGTATCCCCGGAGCGGCCTTTTGAGCTTGGTGAACAGCCAGAAGTCGCACGGCGCCAGATCGGATGAATACGGTGGTTGCGGAACGATATGGGTTGAGTTTTTGTCGAAATGATCACGAATTATGAGGGCAGTAGGGGATGGTGCATTATCGTGGTGTAAAAATCAAGAATTGTCTTTCCACAATTCCGGTCTTTTTAGGTAGATAGCGTTACGCAAACGACGCATAACGTTCAAATAATATTCCTTGTTGACTGTTTGACCGATTGGAAGGAATTCGTAATGCACAACAACACGATAATCGACCTTGATTTTTGAGCGACTTTGGCGCGATTTTTTTGGTCTCGTCTCTCTTTTAACACGATATTCGCTCGATTGATCGGTTGTTTCGGGGTCCTAAGCATAGATCCAAGTCTCATCGCCAGTTATAATGCGTTTCACGATACCCTGGTAGTCGGAAAGCATCGTTTCACACACTTCAACGCGACGCCTTTTTTCCAAAAATTTCAATGTTTTCGGTACCAGTCGAGATTTGACGCGCTTGAGGTCCAAAACATCCTTCAAAATGGTATTGGCTGAGCCTTTCGATATGCCAACTCCATCAGCAAGGTCTCTAATTGTTAATCGAGGGTTTTTCAACATCAAATCTTTGATTTGTTGAACGTGAGCTTCGTCGGTTGAGTTTGATGGTCGCCCTGGACGCTCTTCGTCTTCTACACGTTCACGGCCGGCTTGGAACTCACTATTCCACTTGTAAACATTTTTTTTTAGACATAGCCTCATCATCAAAGGCTTTCTGCACTATCCTCAACGTATCCACAGCAGAATATTGATAATGTAAATTCTTTGCTCAACAAATTTCGACATCGCAAAAAACTAAAAACTCACTTTTAGCAGCTCACAAAACGACACGTATCTCAAACACTAATAAATATTTTGACATGAAATTTGACATAAATGTGACTGACAGTACTAACAACCTAAAAAAAATAATTCTCCAAGTCCTTCAACGCGCGTAGTTTAAATTCAAATGTCCCTTTATTTTTTGGGTATATCTGTGATACAAATTAAAAAAGAGAAATCAATATAAATATTTTTTAATATTTTTGTTTTAATAAGAAAGGTAAGAGCGTATCTTCGAAGTTATCTTATTTTAGTATTATTATTTTGTTTTGTAAATAATACTACGACATTACGAGAATTCACACTAAATGTAAGTGTCATCTGACGCTCTATTAAATAATTTATTATACAGAATTTATAATTCAATTTAACTACAATTAAATTTTGCACTGAACATTACTATCGCACTTACATATATGTATATGCATAAACTTCCGGAAATGGCATCATTACAATACACGAGTTTTCAATTATATAATTTTGGACACCTTTAGTTAAATATATCTGTATTCCCTAACAATATTGCAATAATTCGACTAAAATTTTAATTCAATTATAAAGTAATTTACTACTGGTCCGTTGTAGCTGCTAAAAGCTTATACTTTAATTTAAATATTTGGAAATTAATAAATTAAATGTGGTTTATAAATAGATAATACAATGAATATTTTAATTACTAGCTGGGCTTGCACATGTGTTTGATTAAATTGTTATTACGGCATATTTAATTAATGAATATTATGACCAATGCGGTTGAATTACAAAACAATTATATTACTACATAGGGTCAAAAATTCAGTTGCTATAATGGGAATGTGTATAAATCGTATAAGTAAGGTTTTACTTATGCAGGTTGTGATATAATATATTAATTGAAAAGTGCCCAGCCTGCGGTATAAATGGCGCCACTAGTATAAAACTGGTTTAGTTTGCACAAATCTTCGAAAGGCGCGTGCATAAATTTGACAGCAGTCGCATTATTAGTTTGGGATTTATATCATTTTGAGTGAAGCAACTTTTGTTATTGTGAAAAAATGGATAAAAATGAATTTCGTGTGTTGATGAAATATTGCTTTTTGAAAGAAACAAATACAGCTGAAGCAAAAACTTGGCTTGATGACGGGTTTACGGACACTGTTCCCGGAAAACTAACCATTAAGGATTGGTATGCTGAGTTTAGAATTGGTAAAATGAGCACCGACGAAAACATCAAAAAACTCCATAAAATAATTTTAGATGACAGTAAAGTGAGATCACATAGCGTGAGCTTGTTCAATATTACAAACATTCTAAGGATATCAACTGAAAGTGTACATCACATCATTCACGAATATTTGCGTATGAGAAAGCTCTGTACAAAGTGGGTGGCGCGCGAGCTCAGCTTTGACCAAAAACAACGACGAGCTGATGATTCTGACAAGTGTTGGGCGATGTTCAAGTATAATAAACGCAAAGTTTTGCATCGATTTGTGACAACGGGTGAAACATGTTTTTACCATTTCACTCCGCAGTCCAATGGAAAGCCATTTCAGTGGACTGCAGACGATAAACCCGCTTCAAATCGTGGGCGTCGGAATTTTGGGTTGGACATTTTTACTTAATTTGAAAAAGGAAGGATCATCAATAATGACTATTACCTTATTAATTTACTAACAGTTCAATAATAATGTACGGAGACCGCCGAAAAACGGCCGCATTTGTAGAAAAGCAAAGTGCGTTTCACCAAGACAATACACCATATTACTAGTCCGTGAAAACGATACAAAATCCAAGAATTGGGCCACGGATAGCTCTCGCAATCACCATATTCTCCATATTCTCCATATCTGGCCACTAGCGACTGTTCTCGGTTTACAGATCTCAAACGAATGCGCGTTGGGAAGAAATTTTTGTCGAAATAAAAGGCGATCGACGAAATGAAGGCTCTTTTTTAAGGAAAAGGGCAATTAGTACTACAGAAATTGTCAGTGCATCATCTTTGAAGGAAACTACATTTAATAAAAAAAAATTAATTTTGTTAAAAAGATGTGTTTTATAATGTTAGGCCAGTGACTTTTCTATTGACCTGTTGTAAGCTCTGAAATCTACAAGTGGATATTAGCCCTTAATTAATAATACACACACTCTAAATTGATTGTGTCGTACATAGGGACACCTGAAGAGGCGGTTGATGCGTTCAAAAAGCATTTTTTGTAGATAATACATTAGGGGTGGCAAAAACTCTTCTAGAACTAGTTCAAATGCAGGCAAAGTGTATAAATCATAATGGAGATTATTTTGAAAAAACATAAAGAAAATTTCGGTCAATAAAATTTATTTTTGTTATCTAATCAGAAATATAAAAGGCAACCCATGTGCAGAACAAGCAGAAGCAAAGGAGGATGAGATAAGATAAGAAAAGATAAGGTAAATAGACAATGATCGCACTGCGGTCTAAGGCCTATTGTGCCGTCTCCTAAGTCACAATGACCCCTTGGCCCAGAATATTGATATACTATATACTGTTAGGGGATAATGAGATGATGTGATTCCTATTTGGAAAGAAGGATCCATTTTTTTTGTCTGCAGATTGCTAAGCATTCAATCAGCAGGTATCTGGAGTTTTAGGCTCCATATCGCAGAACTGACAATTTGCACAAGAAGCTAGGCCTATGTTATATAAAAGCTTCTTTAGTTTACCGGTGCAAGTGTACAATGTGACTGAGTTTATCCCTTGAGATGTTGATCACATATTTAAATCTGCTGTGGTTGTAAACACCCATTATCAACTTGGCATAGCGCGTGCTTTAGAGTTATTGCCAATACTTTTGTATGCCTACTTGTTTTTCCTTTCGGAGCAGCTCCTTTGTGGTAATAAGGACCCACTGCGATGTTGAGTTGAGGTCCTATCGGGTTAGTAGTTGCCGCGGAGCAGGCGAACCCATCAACCATATCATTCCCGGGTATACCTTTGTGACCGGGCACCCAGATAAGGTGCACTTGCTTTCGCGTTCCGATAGACTGTTCGGCCGTTTTCTACGCTCCAGCAGCTATTTGATCCCGTAGTCAGAGATTGACTGTCGCTAAATATGGTTATACGTTCGTTACAATAGTTGCTTTCAAGGTTTATTTCTATGCAACGAGTTATGGCAAAGACGTCGGATTGAAACATTTTCGGAAAACTTTACATAGATATGGAATCCTGCGACTCATACATCAGTTTTATTCGATGTTTTCGAGCCGTCGGTGTGCCACTTGATTGTATTATCCCTAACCAGTAGCTCGGGAAAGGTATCATTCCGTTCAGCCTTACTTGGTAAGGGTTTAACTTCTTAGTGAATTCTACTTTTTTTGTTAATGTCACTTGGGAGAAGAGCCAATGGTATTTCACCACTTAAGTGCTGCATATGCTGGGATGAGATTAACTCACTTCTGCGAAACCCCGTCTTTGAAGCAATGTGTGTTTGGCTAGCTAACCTATAACGAGGTGGTCAAGAAAAAGAAAATCACACTATTTCTAAATAAAAAAAGTTTAGGTTAGAATTTTTTAAAGAAAGGAAATATTTACTTCATAGAAATTCAAAGCCATTTTATAAATTATTTCTATGTATTTAAAGTTTGGTTTACGAGAAATCTATAGAAAGAGATGTCAGTCTTTGAGGCCGAATTTTTAGCCCAAAATATTAAGGTTTCACTATTCAATATTTGAAAGCCAAATTACTCTGAATAGTATATTTTTTTATAAATTGTTAGTTGACATGAAATCCAATTACGGAAATTAATAGGCAGAAATTTCTTGTTTTTCCAAAAGAAAAAAAGTTCTTTTTTAAGAAATCATTAAAATGCCAAAATATATGAAATTCATTTTTAATAAAAAGTTATTATCATTTCATATTTATTATCTTCGTTTTACATGCTAAATTCCTTATAAACAATCTACAAATTTCATAGAAAATATTTCATGCGTTTTGCCACTCATTCAACTGCAAATAGCTTTTATTACAAATTCATATGAAAATTACATTTTCGCAGTAAAAGTTTTCAAGTGAGATAAATACTTTACTCGAACAATTACCGCTGTCATGCATAGCGAAGTCTTCAGCTAACATTAACACCAACAGCACTGTCATTAGGCACAACCAAACAGCCAGCAAAGAGTTGAAAGCATCAAGGCCGAAAATAATCGCTTGTCATTTGCATATACAACACGTTTGTGTTGCAAGCGAACTAAATACGCTGTGACTAAATGCGCTCACACATACGCACAACAGACATTTTCGCACGAGTGCATTTAAATGTTTATAAACGCACACATACACACATACACATGTACACGCTGCAATAAATATTTGGCTGACACGAGTTTTAAACAAACGAGAATTTTGTTTCGATTTTGTTGTTTACTTAAACAGGCAGTTTTGACAATTTGCCTCATTACTGTCAGCCCGTGTGACTGGCAAACGGATGTGCGAAGCTGCAGCGCTCTACTTTGCGCACAAGGCAGGACCGTGTGTGTGTGTGTTTGTGTTTGGACTCGAAATAGCTGCAAATAATTTCGAAATATGCCGCACGCATAAGTAATGGCGCATAATCACATTACTCATTACTTTAATATCCGTGCAGTTGCTGCAACTGAAGGCCACTAGCCTGAGCTGATTACATGGAAAACTAAATAGGAATTTTAATGATTGAAATTTTGCACATGCATTTGTACTCAATTATTATTTGTGATACAAATTCACCGAAATAATACACAAATATTTGCAGATCAAGAATTATAATTAGCAAGTGCATTCCGAGTTGAAAATGTGGTTCCATACTGCACATTTATTGAATTACTCAGAAATGTGTGAGCAACATATTATCAAATAAGGTGATTATGTTTTATATACTATACAGTATATAATATTATATATCCTTCTATAAGATTTAATAGTTGTCTGTAATAGTTAAGTTGGATCCTTTTCAAAGTTTACTAAAATTGATTCAGTACTTCCAAATGCAAGCTGAACGGCGAACCCAGCTATCATTTGATCATCATACTTGTAGATATATTATTTTCAAAATATTCAATTTTGACAAAATATCATCAGCATTGTAATATTAATGTATGAAAAAAAGGGAAGCTAGATATTTCAGTTTGAGAAAGCTTTAAAACGTGGCACAAAACGTATATGCATTCTAATGTTTATTAGTATGACTCTTGTTTATTCCTGCCATAAGTTCTGTTACATTTTACATACATTACAGTATTCGTGGTTTCATGGCAACCACGCAGTCTGTTCGCTTAGAAGGTTGTGTGAAGGAGGTAAATATGTGAATTGTATTCTTAGACTTGAATTAATGAAGAAATCAGTGTCTTCATTCAAAAAAATATGCGCCGTATAGCGACAACTTTGCATTTGTTTTGCTGTTCATGGGAGCAGAGTTCCATATTTTTGAACACTGATTCTTATGCAAAATTGGACGAGGAATCGAATGGAAGAGTCAATTTTGAAAAAAAAATATTGAGGGAAAAGCACAAAAATCGGTATTTTTGGAAAAAAAATTATTTTTTTGGATTTTGAAAATTTTTTTGGATTTTGAAAATATTTTTATCAGAAAGCTGAGATTTTTTTTACATAAAATTGGATAACTTAAAAATTTTTTTCGCTCAATTTTGAGGTCGTTAAAAAATAAAAGAAATAGTCATTTCTCTGTTTGATCGCAATTTGAATTGCGCGCCAAAAAACAATGGAGCAACTTTGACCACTAAAAAGTTAACAGATACTCTTATTTTAGTCTATATTATGATATTCTAAAGTTTGGTCAAAATCGGAGAACAACGGGTAAAAAACCATGTCGCCAATTGATGGAATGGCTCATGTGTAGTATTACTTAAGTCATTTTATTTTTTGTCCTTAATAAAATATTAAAATATACATACATATATTTTACTTATTCTACGATAGGCATGATTATTATCACATTTTTGATTCGAATTGCCATTTATCATAGAATTGAGAGCTTAAGCTAAATCACTTTTTATAAAAGAGTTAAAGCTTTTCAAAAATTCAGAAGTGAAATCTGAAATCTCGAAGTAAAGCAGTTGCAAATAATATATTTGCAAATACCCCTTTAGTAAACTGAAATTATTTACCAGAAATAAAAAAATTACAAATTTTATTAAAAATATTTAAAAAACGCTTTCTGAGGCAATATATTGACTAACGACAACCGATTGTTGCCTGGCCAATGTCATATATTCACATTCGATTATAACATCTTCACGCAATAATGAAAATAACGCCCAACTCAGCTGCAGAGTCTTTGCAGATCGTATACGAGATCCAAGCGCAGAGGAATCACATCTCGAGAAGCCAAGCAATGCCAAGCAGCAAAAAAGGAGTTGAATCACGGCCTTGATGATAACAAAATGGAAAAATGGGAGAAGCCTCTCGAAAATATTAACAAAAACCTCGGGGACTTGGGTATAAAATACTAATGCAGAAACTCTGTGCTCGAGCAAAGCCACTTGACTTAACAGCTGCCAAAATAACTCACATCTCGAACGCATTATTCTCCACACACAAAAAATAGGCTAGTGATTCAGAACATACTCTAAGAGCTGCAAGTAGCCACTGGCAAGCTTAGGGCCAACAAATCACCCGGGCCAGACGGGATACCAGCAGAAAGCCGGAATATTTCCTCAACCTGGGAAAAAGTAACGCCTTGTGCTAATCAGTAAGGGAAAATGAGATCCCAACTTGCTATCAGCATACCGTTCATTATGCATGCTTGGCACAGCTGGAAAGCTCTATGAATGGCTACTTAAATCCAGACTCGAAGCGGCTATCACCAAAGTTGTAGGACTCAACCCTTGAAAACATGGTTTTAGACCCAGCAGATCAAATCTAGGAGCTATAAACATGCGTCATTGAAAGTGTAGAAGCTGCACAGCGTAGATGACATAAATACAAAAGAATAATGTTGCTGGCGACTTCAGATGTTCGAAACACTTTCAACAGCACTAGATGGGTGGACATGATCGACGCTCTCGAAAAATGGTTCAAATTCCACGACTACCTCTGAGCTGGTTCGGAGCTACCTTAGTAACAGAAAACTGCTATACCAAACTAGAGAGGGATCACGATAGATAGAGGTCACGTCAGGAGCAGCAGAAAGATCCATTCTAGGCCCAGAATTGCCGAACATCAGCTTAGACGCCATACTAAAACTCAAAATGCCGAAAATGAAACGAATCGTTTTTAATTGGCTACGCGGACGTTAGTGCAGCAGTAATTATAGCAAAAGATATATAAGAAGCGCAAAGAAAGCTTAATCAGGTTCACACAACTTCCAGTTCGCTTCGGAAAAAAACAGAGCTACTAGTGCTAACAAATAAGCACATATCCCTCGAAATAAGTACGCAAATGACTAAGAATATTCTAAGAACAGAAAAAGCTATGAATTACCTAGGCGTAAGACTAGACTCGAGACTAATCTGCTGGGTACAAACCTAGCACGCCGCAGGAAAAACAAAAATGCAACGCCAACCTGAAGTAATGCACAAAAGCCTCCAGATTCCGTGAAGGGAGGCTTCTAGTGACCTGCAAGTGCCACATGTCGTCGCCGTGACGACTTCACTAATGATACGGAAGGCATTTTCTAACCACTCAGTCTCAAAAAAAAAATATTATATGTTTGTGTATAAAAAAGTATTTATATATACATATATTATATTCAAACTTAAAACAAAATATTTACCTTAAAACACACGAAATACTGACCTTATCTTAAATAATTCAGTAATTGTAAAAAATTTAATTTTAATTTATTTCGTCAAATAAAAATTAAAAATTCATAATTTATTCAGTGATAATACAGATATTTGCATATACGCATACTCGTATCTCTCCATGCAGCTTTGATAAATGCGCCGTGTCTACGAAATAAAAATTGCCTCAATTAGCAAATGCAAATACCCAAAAAAGCGTTCAACAAGTGGGGCATGCGGCGACGCATATAAATACTTTCATTATTTTTGCATTTGTTTGCGCACATGTCGTCGTACACACATACGTGTATATGTTACGCCTGGCCATATTTACCAAAACGTCACCCATATTTGGCGCGAAAGCAAAAAAATGTTAGAATTACGAGTAAATTTGCTTATTTTGCTAAATAAATAGCAAATATATCATTATTCATATGTGTGCGTGAAAGCGTTTTATTTGCCACCATTTATTTAAATTATGCCAACGCGCTGTTGCTTATTTATATACAAGTGCTGGTATCATAAGTATCTACTATATATGGTATTTAGGTACACATTGCCTGTAAATATGTGAAATTGTAGCTGAAATGTATGCGCATTTGCATATGTGGACGATTTCTACGTGTAAATAACGGTGTTATTTTTCACGCTAAAGTAGCGCCTTTACATAGAAATAAAAACAAAATACTAATACATACGTATATATGAGGGAAAATATATTTTTTCAGAGGACACAAAGCTCGCACTTGGAAAATTAGTTGCAATAGAGAAAAAAAATGGTTTTAGTTAAAATTGAGAGAGGGAAATTGTGCGAAAAAATATGTTTTTTTCTGTTTATAATATTTATGTGTATATATTTTACATATTTACATGTTTTTTCTGTGGTAAATATGTTAATTCCTGCAATTTCAAAGCTTTTGTTCAGGCATTCATATTTAACCCCTTTTTAAATGGTAGTTTAGAGGAATAAAAATGAATGTGTTCGCGCATACTATTTCTCAAGAAAAAAATATACGTAGAACTAGATATAAAAACTACATACTTTGCACAAACCGGCAAACTATCATTTAGTGAAGTAAAAGTCATTATTGTCTGTATTTTGCAAGTAAAATGTCATCTTACGCTTACTTAATAATTCTACGATATTATTTTAAGAGAAACTACCAGAAAGAGCATGAAATAATATTGTTATTGATTTATCTATGAGTAAAAATTCTGAATTTTGGCAAAATGAAGTTTATCCCAAAAATAGCAGTTTTTTTTGTGAAAAATTTTTAACTTCAAAATGCCTTGAAAAATCTAAATGTTTATGCAATATCCCTTTCCTTCTTTCATTAGCTGATAAACGTTTTTAAAAAGGTCGAAAAATTTTCCTCACCGACTCTGAAAACAGCGTTTCGTAAAAATTGCTTTCAATGTTTTTGGAACTCATTAAAAGGATTAAAAAAAATTGTACAAATACGCTCATATCCTGGAAACAATTTTTTAGATTAACTTGATATTGTACGAAAAATATTTTGAAATCCATATACAATCTGTCAAGTCAGAGCGTGGTCGTGTTAATTTATAAAAAAAAAAAAAATATTTTATGAAACTTTCATATTTATATATACATTCTACAGATTACAAACAATGATGCAATTTGGTCAATAATGTGTTCAGTCACCACCGGCGTCGAATAGCCTGGCATCTCCGAGGTATGCTTTCTACTAATTTGACGGCGTATTCTAGTGGCAAGGATCTCCAACGAATTTCGTAAGACAACTACGTTTCAAAATGTATGCGCGTCTTCCACGAAGCTTCTGTTTAATCTATGTCCACACATTTTCAATAGGATTGGCATCGGGCGACTGTAACGGCCAATCCAATGTAACGATGCCAGATTGAGTTTGTCACTGAGGACAGAGCTTGCTGCGGTGTTTAGGATCGTTGTCCTCCTTTAAAATTCAATCTTCATTTTTTCTGATGAACCATCGTGTGGCAGATAGCAGTAAAGCCTTTTTGTAGATTTTTATAATTTTTTCGGCATTTAGGTTGTCAGTAAAGAGGTACAAAGTGCCGAATCCCCTGCTTTGAGAAGCAGCCCCAAAGATGCACCTTTATTCCATGTTTTACGGTCCGCTGAACAAGCTTATTGGTGGAAGTTGACCAGGCTGGCGTGAGGACAGAACGTCCCTATATAGAACATTCATCAGTAAAAATGACTTTTTTTAAATCTCTATTAATATTCTCATGCTCCCAAGCGAGTCGCTTTGTCACAAGTTTTTCAGTCAAGTCAAGAGGCTTCTTCATTGGGTTGCGCCATTTCAGATCATGAGTATGAAGAAGGGTTTCGGATAGTTTCGTAGGATATATAGTATCTAAACCTTTTGCCATTTATTTTGCTTGTCCTTGCCGCAGTGTTAAAGCAGGATTCCGCGAAAACATATTCACTATTCTTTTTTATCTTCTTTGTTCATTTTTCCTATTGCACCACATTCTGGTAAATCATTGACATTTTTAGCCACTATGTATCACTGTGTCCTGTTCTGTACAGATGCCTTCGTCTTTTTCATATATTTAGCAGCCGCTGATTGCGACATTTTGAACCTTTCGCGTGAATGCAAAGGAACACAGCTTCGTAGCGCGAGGCGTACTTGGCGTTTAACGTGGTTCTCTTTCAAAAGATCAACGACAACTGAACCTTTGTTGACAATGCATCAAGGACAAAGCTTCTCTCTATCGGCTCGCGAAGGTCGACCACGCTCTTATTTGACAGACTGTACATTCGATATATAAATAAAAAAAAACGATATTTTAAAATTTACAAGTTCATATAATCCCTTAAGATGTTAAAAGATCTTGATTTTCGTTTGCCAACTGTTGATTACTTAAACTAGGAAATCTCATACGTGGGTTCAGAGTTCGTAGTGTTTTTCCCATTACACCCAAACATTAATATTTCTAAAAGACGCAGAAAATATGCGACAATAGTAGCGATTAAAAAATAAATAGAAAATCGCAAAAATATCATAAATACATAAGATTACTTTTAAATTTCGGGATTTGGCAACCCTAGTGTTGCACTCTGGTAACTCACTACTTTATCGCAAATAGTGACAGTTTTGATGTTAATCATACTCAGAACATTTTATCGTACTGTCGCGATTTGGGACGTTTGCGGTAACTTAAAATATTCATCTCGACCAAAAATGGAATTATATTACGAACAGTTTTGCCTGATTATTTTTTACAACTTTCGATGTGGATTAACTCATGCCTGAACTCATATAATAAATAAAGACCTCATAATTTTAGGTCTTAGATCAATTCAAGAGAAATTTCGTTAATGGCGTCCCAAATCAGTCAATGCTCTAGAAACCATTGATGCTGTGCGCAAACTGATATCGCAAGATCATCATGTGACCTATGGTGAGATTGAGTCAGCTATAAGCATTAGTGGGATCAGCAAACATTCACGCTGGTAATTTGAAACGTAATATCGAAAGAGGTGATGAATCGAAGATTTGGTCGTATAAGACGGTAAGTAAACAACAGTCGACTGTATGGGAGTTTCTAGATGAGCTGAAAATATTATTTTATTGCTTGAAGCCATGGTAGCTCTTACTATCACATGTCCTTTCCAGTCGGATTGATTTACTACTATATATATAGTATGAAGCTTCATAGCTGGCATTCAGCACTATGTAAAAGTCAAAATGCTTTTGAAATTTTTTTCGCATCTCGATTTCTTTCTGTCAAATAAAATTCTCCTTTTTTGAAAACTTCTTAAACAAAACTGAAAAATTTTTAAAGAGTAGTTCAAAAGCGAATTAACGGAAATCCATTTCCGACTTTATCTAATTTAAAAATTTTCATTAGATTTGAATTTCTGAAAATTAAAATTTACAAAAATTATTTGCAGTTGAAAAACTGATTGAATATAAAGAAATATTTGATTTTTTGAATTTTTTTTAGTTCAGAAAGTAGTTTCTAGAATTCACAAATACAAAATATTATAATTAAAATTTCAAAGAAAAGGTTCTCGCAGCTGAACCCCGTCATTGTACCAAATAAATTGTCATAATCATTGTTGCTGTTGCTTTGCCGCTTGTTGTCGATTTCACTGCAACATATTCCGCTTGTTAACAACCATTACAATGTTACAATTAATTATGTCGCTTTAACCCTCGCAGCGGGAAAAATGTCGCAAAAAGTCAAACATTATAAAGTTGTTCGAGTGGTTAAAGTGGGAAAAATTATTAATTGTTTAATTAAGCTTTTATTGCATTTTGTCATTTTCCTTAGCTTTTTGCTTGGTTATTTGTGTTGGTCTCCCCGGGGGTGCCGGAATGTCATAGCAACGCCTTTGTAATTAATTTGATTTGCGTTGTAATTGCAGTTGAGTGGCAGAAAGCGTGCAAGAGCCATAGACGGTTGCATAAAAACACATAGAAAAAGGAGCAAAGATTGAAAGCAAAGATAGAGCAGATGGAGAAAAGGCGACAACAAGTTTTCGTAGAATGAATAAAACGTTTGGGAAACAATTAAAAAAGGAGACAAAATTGTCGAGTATCAAGAAAAAAAAATTATAAAAAAGAAGAAGCAGAGTGGTAATAAATAAGGAAATAAGGGAGCGTTAATATCGGGTGCAAATTGAATACGGGTCGGGTTATGGAATAGTAGTTAGAATTATATAAGTTAGATTTTACGCATTTCTTAAATTTGAGTATAAAAAATCTTACCAATAAGTTCAAAATTAATTACCGGTGGCATATAAGGGTCGATTATGATCCCTTTTGGTATCAAATCAGCTTTGTCCTCTAGCAGTAATCATGGTATATTGATTAGTATCCAAAATTCTTACCGAAAGTTAACTGAAAGTTATCCGAAAATTAACTGAAATTTATCCGAAAGTTAACTGAAAGTTACCCGAAAATTAACTGGATGTTAACTGAAAATTAACCATTAGTTAACCAAATTTTACCGAAAGTTAACCGAAATCACTATATATCTATATCATTTAGTGGCTAAAGGCATGCAACCTTAACATAAAGTGGGCAGTTGGTAAAAATTTTCCTCTGACTACATTTTCTTACACCAAATTTTCGAGTTCTAACTGCGTTATTGAACTACTATTCACTTTCAGTAGCCTAAAAAGTACCCTTATATGAGGTTTGGGTCGGCTATTACTCAATTTGCTGCAGTGTATTCAATACTCAAGGTTTTCAAGAAATTTTGTTAAGATAACTGTAATACTTTATGAAATATCACCACAAAGTGGTTTAGAAAGCGTTGCCTCAACCACTTTTTGCAGCAGCTTACGGTGTATTTCAATTAAATTGCTTATGGGCGTCGCAACAAACGCGATTCTGGCCATTTACCGAAGCTACCTTGTCCCAAACATCATCTCCCAACTAAAGTCATCGCCTCTCTATAACTATCCAATACAGTTTCCAATGTCACAAACAACCGTTAGGTGTACAAAACAATACTACTCCCATGCAACATGTTGCCACAGTGAAAAAAGGGTTAAAAACAGCGCATTTGGCGCACGGCTGGAAAGTTTTAATTAGCGCCGGGGCGTATGAGTTACTTTGAGAGCGACGTTAATATGATGTCCCAGCGCACGGCCAGTGCAATTTGTAGGCCGCGAAATGCAAGTGAAAATTCAGCGTCACAACGACAAAGTGCTGACAGCGTCCAAATGGCTCTAGAGACCGCACTGCAAAAGCGAGTAGGCTATGTGAACTTTGTGCTATGAGGCAGCTTCCGCGTACAAACGAAATGACTAAAAACACGTATACACACCCACACTAGTACACTACTACACATACATAGAAACACGCACATATACACTCACAAAGTCATTTAGGCATCTACGTTTGCCACTACTTACTCAGCTTTAGGTAGCATTGCATGAGGAAGGCATCGCCCAGCATGGTGTTTAGCAGACCCATAATGCCCTGCGGGAATTCGGTAATGAGAAAGAGCAACAAAACCGCCAAAAGCATGCGCGTCGTGCGATCCGTTTGCTTCTCCTTCTCCAATGTTTTACTATTTTTGCGCGGCCGCTGCTCCAACACCTTCCCGTTGACGATGGGCTTCATGCCGTTCGCCGCGTTGCTGGTGAGCATTTTGCGTCGACGCTTGGCCTCCAACAGCGCCACTATCAGACGCACGGAAAGTATGGTGAGCGCGATGCAGGGTATCAGCTTGATGAGCACGCTGTAGATGAGGAAGGTTGAGTTGCGCAGTGATTTATTGTGCAGCGCCAAATCGCTATGATACAATTTATAGACGGTGATGTTATGGTGCGGCTGCTGCCATGGCGATACGGTTGTGGTCGCCACCGTGGTTAGCGTGGTGGCTGTAGTAGCCATTATATCAGTCGCATTCCACGATGCGGCATATGTTGTTGCCGCAACGCTGCCGTTTGTGATGGATGCATTTCCGGTCGCCCAAGCGGCTGCTGTAACCTGCGCCTGCAACTGCTGCGTTTGATTTGCTATCTCATTGTGGTAATCGATTATGAACTGCGTCAGCGGTTCCGAGTATACGATTTTTCCATGTTCATCGATGGTCTCGAGAAACTCCACAATGGCGGAGACTAAGTAGAAGGATGGCGACACCACCAATATGCAAACAATGTACGCCGTGATGATGGTGAGTATGGTGGTGCGCATGCCACACCAAATGCTATTTTTCTGCGGATAGCCGACGGCTATATAGCGCCACACCGCCAAAGTAATGGTCAGCCATATGCTAATCGTGTGCAACACTTGTGCGAATATCGAGTGGAATTTGATGAAGCACGCCCAGCTGTAGCTGAGGCGTTGCTCGCGTGTCAGCCGCTCGGCGAGTATGTAGTCGTGCGTCGTGTAGGGTATATACTCGATCATGACGGCGAGGTCGGCCACTGCGAGGCCGGTGAGTATGGCATTGGTGGGGGAGCGCATCTCCTTGCGCGTCAGCACGATTATGTTGAGTGTGTTCGCCACAGTGCCGAGTATGCAGACGATGAGCGAGATGTAGCCATGCCAAATTTTGTAGCTGCAATGGAAGAGCAGTTAGAGATGTAAATATGAAGTATATAGTATATGTTGAAAAAAATATGCTTTGGACAGGAATCAGTAATTAAATGAAATGAAATTAATTTAAATTAAATTAAACTAAATTAAATTCAATTATTAAAATTAAGTTGAATTTAATTAAATTAATTTTTAATTAAAATTAGATTAAATTATTAATTAAATAAGTAATTGATTTAAATTAAATTAAACTAAATTACACTAAATTAAATTAAAGAAAAATAAAAATTAACTATAATAAAATGAATTAAGCTCTAATTGATCGCAGTTATTGTAATTCCAAAGATAGTCCAAAGCGTATATTGCGTATGAGTAATCTAAAGACGTTGAGTTAAAAGTGTCCAATACGGTCATACACTGCGTATGAGTTATATAAATGGAAATGAAATAATATGAATAAAAAAAAAATAAATAAAATAAAATAAAATGAAATAAAATAAGATAAACTAAAATAAAATAAAATAAATTAAAATAAAATAAAACAAAATAAAACTAGGCAGACAGTGCGACCTTGTTCTAGATAAATATTTTAGAGTCAGATTTAGATTGACAAGAGTTGAAATTTTTAACTTTATTTTATTTTTTGGTTTTGACGCATGCTTTGCATGTTAGATGGTTGTTTAGATTGTTATTTACTTACATTACAAAAACACAGAATATTGAAAAGGGATTAAAATTCCCTATTTTTACGACCCTTCCAAAATCATCTAAAATTCATGCTTCTAGACTAGAATACTCTTTAAGTTTTTTTATTAAAGAAAAATAATTTTTTATGTAGGTCATCATCTTAATTTTGATCGGTCAGTTTGACTTGCAGCTAATTATTCCAGTTATCTGATCTAAAAAGATATATTCAGAGATGTGGCTTTGGCAATAATTTCATGAAGAATTCAAGAATCCAAATAAAAAATTTTTCCTTATAAGAAATTGATTTAGTATGGCAATTTCATTTTGTAATTTTCAGACAGCAGCGATTTTGACAAAGGAGCAGTTTCTTTGTGAGAAATGGACGTGTGTAAAATTTCTGACCGATAACTCAACCGTATATATATAATTTTCCTAAAAAATTATTTCAAAAGAATTTTTTTAATACTTTCTCTTTCAAAAATATATTTTTTCTAAAGAAAATTTCAATAATTTTCTGAAATTTTTTTTCTTCAAAGAATTATTATTTCTTAAGAAAATTTTAATAAATTTCTGAATTTCCAAAAAAACATTATTTCTTAAGAAAATTTTATAATTTTTTGAATTTAGAAAAAAAATTAGTTTGTTAAAAATTTTTAATAATTTTTTGATTTTTTTTAATAACATTTCTTAAGAAAATTTAAATAATTTTTTGATTGAAAAAATATTATTTTAATGATTTTATGAATTTTTAAAAAAATTTTATTGCAAAAGAAAGTTTTAATAATATCCTGAATTTACAAAAAAAAAATTTTTAATGCTTTCTCTTTTAAAAATATATTATTTCTAAAAAAAATTTTTATAATTTTTTGAATTTAGAAAAAAATTGTATTTGTTTAGAAAATTTAAATGATTTTCTGAATTTTCAAAAAAATATTTTTTCTTAAGAAAATTTAGTATTTATTTCATAAAACTGAAAATTCGAATAAACTTCTGCTTACGCTGACAAATCAAAATTATTTTATCTCAAAGACTTTTGAAAAAATTAAGTTTCAAGGTAAGAAAAGCCCTTTAAAACGCAATTTTGTGTCCATTTTATAGCACAAGCACCAAATCCATCTCCCACAAGTGAATATGGATGTCAGCAGAATAGAAATGCAAATGCAACCAGAGTCATAAGCACATCGGCAGTGCAACACATGCACACACACACACAAGCAATTCTGCGTGTTTACCACTAACCGGTTGCCTCCACTAACTCTTGCTACTGCGGATTTTGCTTTATTTATTAATTTTGCGCTGCAAATGTATATCATTGCGTATACGCCATGTACGCCGCGACAAGCACATTTGCGGTTTGTTAATTGCTTCCGAGCAATCCACTTCCATCGCTTTCCGCCCTCAAAGCAACGCACCACAACACACCGTCTAACATTACACGCTCTCTACGCGACGTGGCAAAAACCATTAACGTGTTTGCATGCGAGTGATTGTGTGCGTTTATATTATTGCGTGTTGTGACACACACGTCAAAAACACAGTGATTGTTGTATTTAAGCTCTCACTGCGTGTTTTAGTTGTTGTCATACGTTTACGTTTATGCACGTAATGTGCTTACGTTGTACCCGCACAGCGGTGTTGTGTTCTGCTGTTGTTGTTATTGGTGTGTGAGTGCGCTGGCATTTAATGTCTACATTAATGTGTTGACATTATAAAAACTTTGTTGCCAATGCCATGTGCGCGCGTTCGTACCTTTCTACCTTGTTTGTGTTAATGCAATTGCCGAGCGGCTGCTTTGTTCATTTGTGTGCGTGTGCGCTGCGTGCGCATTGTCAGAGCAAATGTTCTTGGCGTGCTATTTGGCGCTTGTTCGCTTGTCACGTGTGCTAAGGAGCATCATTTAATTTAATTACATTCACATATGCAATAAGCTGGTAAGTATGCGTCTGTGTGCGTGGCATGATACTCACTGGTACACGAGAATGTATAATGGCTTCATTAATGATTTGAGACATTAAGCAGTAAAAAACAGAAACATTGATTATTTTCCGCTTTGTCAACACAATTGTACTTTCGCGTACTTCTTTGATTGAATTTGAGCAGCCTTTCTAAGACTAAGTATATACACTTGTGGTCACGCAAACCTTACCACTCAATAGTCCGGAAAAAATTCAAGAAAGTATAATGGTAAGGTTTGTGTGGCCATGACAGCATACTATATACATATGTAATTATATATATTTGCAAGGATTAATGTACGTAGGTGTAAAAGGCATATACTCGCAGAAGGTCCTAAAATATTAATAAGCTAGTGATGAGCTAAACATGTCTCGAAGTCATTAAAATGAAGCCTCAACAAGAAAAAACGTTGACTTCGACGTCATAATACCCTACAAATAATAATAAAGTTTCCATAACCTAGCTTGATTCCGATCGTTCCATTTGTAAGACAGCTATGTGCTATACTGATTCCATGTCAGCGATATCGCAAACGAAAAGCTACTAGGGGAGAAAAAGACGTTCGCGAATTTTCAGATATATCATAAACTGGATGATAAGTACGAGGTGTGTTCAAAAAGTATCGCGAATTTTATGTTTTTTCAAAAATTATTTATTTATTCATGAAAATCTATTTTGTCCCCTTCAAAGTAATCCCCATGAGATATTATACACTTGTGCCAACGGTTTTTCCAATCTTCGAAGCACTTCAAAAAATCATTTTTTTTATCTTCTTCAGCTCCTCCTTCGACGCCGTCTTTATCTCGTCAAGAGAAGCGTAACGTCATCCTTTCATGGGCCTCTTCAGTTTAGGGAACAAGAAAAAGTCACAGGGGGCCAGATCTGGGGAATACGGTGACTGCGGCATCATTAGTGTGCTGTTTTTGGCCAAAAAGTCGCGCACAAGCAACGATGTGTCTGAGCAGGGGCGTTATCGTGGTGCAAAAGCCAATTTTTGTACTTCCACAAATCTGGGCGTTTCTGGGGGATTGCTTTGCGAAAATAGCGCATAGCTTGCAGGTAATATTCCTTATTGACTGTTCTTCTCTGTGGCAAGAACTCATGATGCACCACTCCCCTGCAATCGAAGAAAACTGTCAGTTACGATTCGCGATATTTTTTGAACACATCTCGTATCATAAACTGGATGATAAGTACAGACAGACAGGCAGACGGACATAGCTAAACCGGCTTAGCTCGTCAGTCTGATAATTTCTCAGATGTTTCTTTATGTCTGGGCTTCCTTGTCTGGGCCATATGCGACCTTTTCACAGTAATTAGCTTCTATTTGGCGCCAAGCGACAGGATACAAGAATTTCGAGAAAAACACGAGAGTATTGAGGACCCAACCAGGTCTATAAAAGATCAACTAATTATTGCCGGAGACTGAAATTAGAAAGCCGTGGAGTGGGGTATGACTTAGACAGACTCGAGAGGAAAGCGCATTATACTCGTAGAAATGGCTGCGCGTCTTGGTCTAATTGGACTCAATACGGAAAATGCAAGCATTTTTAGAAGACCGGAATGCGAGGAAACTACATCAGACATTACCCTACCATCAAAACCCATGGCAGGCTCAAAAAGAAATGAAGAGTCCTAGAAGATTAAACTGGAAGTGATTATCAATCAATTTTTTACACGATACACACCGGAACAAACACTAAACAGCACAGGAAGAAATATATAAATAAATATACAGATACAGAGGACCCGCATCCTGAGACGCTGAGCAATACAAAGCAGCAAAAAAGGAGCTGAAACACGTGTTCAATGATACCAAAAAGAAAAAATGAGAGCAATTACGCTAACAGGTTAACAAAAACCTCTGGAGACTGGGGTATAAAATAGCAATGAGGAAACTCGGTGTTCGAGCCAAGACACCAGACTTAACCGCTGCCAAAATAAGTTACATCGCAAAAGCACTGTCCCCACACACGAAGAAAGCGCTAGTAATACAGAGCAGACTGCAAATCCCTCAATTTACCCTTGAAGAGCTGTAACTAGCCACTGCCAAACTCAAGGTCAACAAATCACCCAGCACGGGCCTGATCAAAACAGAAGTCCTGAAAATAATTGCAACAGAGCGACCGGCAGTACTATTAAATACATACAATGCTTGCCTCGAAGCCGGAATATTCCCTGAACCCTTGAAAAAGCTACGTCCGGTGCTAATCAGTAAGGGAAAAGGAGATTCCAACTTTCTAACAGCATACCGTTCTTAATGCATGCCTGGTACAGCGGGAAAGCTCTATGAAAGGCTAATTAAACCCCGACTCAAAGTGGCTATCATCGAAAATATTGGACTCACCCCTGGACAACGTGGCTTTAGACCCAGCAGATCAGCTCTAGGAGCTGCGTCATTGGAAGTGTAGAAGCCGCACAGCGTAGATGACATAAATACAAAAGAATAGTATGATCGACTCTCTCGAAAAAAGCTTAAAATCCCCGACTACCTCAGAGCTGTGGTGTGAAGCTACCTTAGTAACAGAAAACTGCTGTATCGAACTAGAAAGGGATCACGACAGATAGCGTAGCAACTAAGTATTTCTCACCTTTTTACTCTTTGAATGGCTTCAAATAACACACCCATATCTAACTGAAAATTACTGGATATTTACCTGGTGTGAAAATTATCGAGGCCGCTGCCACAGTAAATCGTCTGTGATTCATTGGATGCCATTATGTTGATGTCATTTAATTGTCGTTGTTTGTGGAAGCTTCAGTTAACAGCTGTGCTTTGAGGTTGCCACTGTGATTAAATGAGGTTTCGTTGTCACCCGCAGGTGCGTTACTCGTTGCATTTAATTTCTATTATAAACTGCAAGTACGATTTTAATTATAGCTCAGCATGCACACTTTGTGTTGAAAGTTGGTTCGTGCTGCGTCGTGTGTGTGCTCACAGCGGACACCTGAAAATGCAGGATACTTGTATGTAGTTTAAAATATTCTATTATAAAAGTAAATATACAACATTTATGAATATGAAAGTCTAAAATAGAAGGCAAACATTATTGAAAATGAAATAATGGCAACCCTGTTGTAACTGTTACTTATCTTAGATGTAGGTTTTATAGCGTAAAAATATTAACTTTACTTTGGCTTTTTTAAATTAAAATATTTTTATTTGGCAACCCTGGATTCATTCATTCATGGCTTCAGTCATTAATTATTACAAAATATTAGAGAGCTTGGTAACTCTACTCAGAAAATCACTCACATTTTTAGTACCTGTAGAACTATGTAAATACTATAGATTTCGAAAATTTTCCACTTTTTCGTTTTTGATTTTCAAATTTGCGCTTAAGTGGTAACGCTGTTTAATAAAATTTTTGATGAAACTGTGTGCATAGACTTATTATCAGTACCAAGTAAATGGATATAAAATGCTTTACTTGTGTTGCACACTTTACGTATAAAAAAATGTGGCAACTCTGTACATTTTTATTCTCATTAATTTTTGTATTTTTATACTAATTTAAAAAAAATATATTTAAATTGTTGTGTAAATATTTCTTTGAATTGAATTCAGGTTGAAAATTTATGAAAAGTGGCAACAGTGCACATTTTACTTTTATATAATAGTTTGACATAAAGAAAAATTTTCAAGACTTTGTTACTTTTTTACTAAAAATTTAATTATTGAACTTCACAAATGTAAACATTTCTGTGAGCTGGCAAGCTATTAAATTTTTAAATATTTTAATTTTGAATTTCTATTAATTAAAATTTTGTAAAAACAATTCTATAGTAAATTCCGCCACACTTTAAATCTATTATGTATTTTGGAAATTTTATTTTGAATTAGAGACGGTTACATATTTGTGAAAGCTGGCAACACCGAACAATATTTTTTTTACGAGACTCAGTTACAATGATTTTTTTTCACTTGTGCTTGGTTTTCAGAAAATTTGTTTTTTGCATTTGATAATGTCAAAAAATTTGTGAAAGTTGGCAACGCTGCGAAAATATTGTTTTAACAAGACTGTGCAAAAATACACTCTCTCAGTTTTTAGCGTGTTTTATTGTAAACTTGGGTCTTGAAATTTATAAGACAACAAATTTTTGAAAATTGGCAACACTGCACAAGAATTTTTTTTGACGTGACTGTTCTAAAGTAAATTTTGCAATATTTAAAACCTGTTTAATTGAGAATTTCGTTTTGTTCATTTGATTAGGTACTTTTACAGTTATGACAGGTGGCAATATTGCATAAGTTTTTTTTTAAAGGACTTTTCTAAGTAAATTGTGCAAAATTTGAAACTTGTTTAATTGTGAATTCCTTTTTTTAATTTACTCATTTATGAGAAGTGGCAACACTGCACAAGCATTTTTCTTCAGTAGACTTTTCTAAGTGAATTTTACATTATTTATAATCTGTTTAATTGAGAATTTCGTTTTTTTATTTGATAAGTTTACTCATTTTTGAGAAGTGGCAACACTGCATATTTTTTTTTTGTATGAAACTTTTTTAAGTAAATTTTGCAACATTTAAAATATTTTTAATTGTGTATTCCTTCTTTTGTTTATAAGGCTACTAATTTATGAAAGGTGGCAACACTGCGAATAAAATTCTCTATATGTGACTGAAGTGACCGACATTAAGTAAATTTTTCAAAATATGTATTTCAAATTGATTTTGCCATATTTTATTTTGAAATTTCTCACGGTTTGACTTTTGCGAAAGCTGGCAACCTTTCACGCTTTTTTTGACTGTCCATTTTTCAGTATGCTACATTTCAAATCTTAATTACTGGAAATGTTTTATTTTAATATAAAAAATTTTTAATTTTATGAAAGCTGGCAACACTGTTCAGGCATTTTTTTCGAAAGAAGCTTCCAAAATAAATTTTTTTAATTTAAACCAGTTTTATTATAATTTCTTTTTAATTTTTTATAAATTTGGAAAATCTGGCAGCAAAGCACACATATTTTTGACACAGGACTTTTTTGTATACTATTTTAAACTGTTTTCGCTTAAAATTATATGTGTGAATTTAATCTAGCACATAATTTCACAAGCAACTCAATTAAAAATGAAAATAAATTTACAATTTTCTGCAGTGCAACACTTTCAAATAACAACTTCAAAGGCGCGGGTAAGCTTGTAGCATTAAAAATAAGTATATAATACACTTATATAATTATACATTTGTTTTCAAGCAAAGATGCTTATGTTGTTATTATTATTTTTTTGTCCCGCTTCAAACTCAGTGGCATAAAAGCGTAATCGCTGAGCGGTGAAATCTCACTTAAGTAGCTTTAAAGCGGATAATAGGAGAGATTTCCATAAAAAACGCATAATGATTGAATGACTAGTAAAAGAACGTGATTAAGGTAAGCTCGGAAGTATTTCTACGAACTACTACAATCTACAATTGTCTGCTCGTGAATAGGTTTATGTGATTGAACTCGCAATGACCCAATAAAAGTGGAAACGTTGAAATTATCGGGAGCAAATGGTAAACAGTTATTGTAGGATGAATTGAGGAATACAATTGTTAAGTGAACTACTTTCTTGGTGCTTAAACGTTTATTTTTATACGTGAGAAAACGGAATGTAATACATAGCTGAGTTGCTTTTTAAAAAGGTGGGACATAGCGGATGAGTAACATTGATGTGAAGAGCAAGCAAGTAAAAACAAACAAAAAACAATTTTATTGCAACGAAAGGTAAAAGGATATTATTATTTTAAATAATATTTTAAAAAAATTTCGTTTTTGTAATTTTTTTTGTATTTTTTTATTATTTTCAAATGTATATTAAATATCAATTTTCAATATTTTCCAACTAAATACCACATTAAATGGCACAAAATTTATACACTGACAAGCATTATCATTAACACGCATTAACCAGTCTTTATAACGCCTAGCTAAAATTCAAAATATTATTCGCACAATCTAAATTAGCTGATCTTCAGCGCGCACTAAGCAGCAACCTCCTACTATCAACGCTGGTTATTATAAAATTTGCACCCACAAGCAGTGGTGTTGTTGTTTTATCTGCAAGCACGTTTTTTCAGCTGTTATCTCACTTTATACGCTGTTTGAATTGCCAATGAAACATGAAAGTAATGTATTATCATTGAGCAAGCAGCGCCGCCTAAGCGACAGGAGCAGGAGCGCAGTTGCCATTAACTTTTTACGCGCTGCTTTGAGGTTTTTCATATTTTTTTCCGTTCATTTCATTTCTTTCAATAATGAACCATCGTCAGCATCTTAAGCTGTTTTTTAATTTTTTTTTTTGTAACGGTTTTATTCTTACTTTTGCTGGTTTTTTTCTCTTTTATCGTTTTTCCCAGGCACTCTGGCAGGCTTTGCGCTTCACACGAAAATTTGTTGCGATTCATTGCGTTTCAATGGCAGCAATGATTATCAGCGCAAATATATCAAACTTTATATGCGAATTTAGTCTGCTTTAATGCGATTTCATTAGCATATTTTGAGGCATTAAAAAGTCTAATGCTAAGCACTGTTGAGAGGCATTGTATTGATGAGGCTTATGAATTTCTTAAGAGTTTGTTTTCGATTTAATTTCTTTAGGTTAATTTGTAATATTTTGCTTTGATTTGAATGAAGCAAAGAAAGTTGTAAGAAAGAATTTCTAGTAAAAATCTACTTTTTGTTGAGTATTTATTTATTCAGTTAACAACTTGTGCATATTTAAAAAAAAGAAGAAAACACACAAAAAAGTTTTTGATCAAAGTTCTTGTAAGTAGTTTCAAATTCCTAAAGTTTATATTAATTCGATATTTTCATAAAAACTGGTTACGGTTCATTAGTGACATAGACATTTTTTGTATTTTTTACAAATTCTGGTCTAAGGATCACACTTAACCAATTAACATTTTTTTTTTCCTTTTTTCTTTAGCAAATGGCTAAATTTATAGATAAAAAAATTATTTCAAGCAATTTTTTATTTCTTGCTTTAAAAATTTTTTTAAAAGGAAATATTTTTTTAACACTTTTCAAACAAAAAAAAAAAAAAAATTATTTTTATAATTAAAAAAAAATATCTATTTTTTTATTTAATTTTTTTTTGTTGGCATTCAAATCTGCTAACAAAAATAAGTTTAAATTACGTTTATATAACCATTCATACAACCATGTATATAACTGATGGAAATATTAGCAATTTTTTTGATATATGTAGATGAAACAAAACTATTTCTTCAAGCCAATGGCATCTATGTTAAGTGAATAAAGTTCACATAGCTAAGAAGTCCTTTTCTACAAGAAAAGTTCTAAGAAGACTAACACATCGATTTTAACCAATTTGGCATACGTAGGTCTTATAAAAGCCGCAGCTAGCTTTACTTTAATTATAAATTCCCACTGATATATTTTGTGAAATAAAGATAAAAGTCAAGCTTACAGTTAAATCATCTTTACTCTTTAAACAAGAGTTAGGGGAGGCTTCGAGAAATTAACTTACTTTTTATACACCCGTGACATGTTATAGACTGAGGACCATCTATACGTGCTTAAAATATTATCATAATACCTTCTACATGTATTTTGGGCACTTCAAGAAAACCGGGTATTTTAGCTGGGTGGATTCGGACTACTTCCACGCCCAAAAAAAAAATTGCTTTTAGTTACACTATAAAAGGGAAATCTGGTATAACGCACAAAATACTAAACTATGGTATATCACCAAATTTAAAATCCAAAAAGAATTCAGGAAAAATATTTCAGACAACTTTTCCCGATAAGAATCAGATGATAACACCGACAACTCCCTATATAGCCGGCGTCAAAATTGGACCCTGGGCATAGTTCCGCCCACCCTCAGGTGCTATACCATGTCTCTGTATCTACCCGACCAAGTTCAACTAATGCTTTCATTTACAGCAGTTTTAAAGTCGAGAGTTAGCGACGTTAACGAAATAAAAATCTGCTTAAAAAAAGTAGTACAATTCCAGTCTAAAAATTGTCCAAAACGAATCATAAACTTTCTAGCTCCCAGCTCTAAATAAGTCAACTTCAGTGTCTTTGACCGACTTTTAGCGAAAATATCAGTCAATCTCAGAACTATCTTTTGGTTATACAGAGAGAATATTTTACCTATAAAAATACGACTTTGTTTCAAGACTGGTTTAAATAGGGTCCGTAATTTTCTTAGCCCCATATACCTAATACATATATAAATATTTTCAAAACTTTTGGTGGACTTGAATATGTGAGGCATTTTAATTAAATTGATTATCTCTGCCGGCGATGACATATTGCTGAAATAGCATACAATCAGGTCATCACAACCGCTTGCACTTATATACCTAATACAATAATTTCAAACTTCTGGCTGGCTTTATGCAGTAACTATATGTCGACTAATATGTAAGATGTCTTAGCAAAATTCAGTGTATTTGTAATATTGGACATATGTACAATGGTTAATTGTTTAAAATGAGTGAAATTGCAATTAAATTAGCACAAACCCCAAATAATACATATTCGTCACCTAAAATGTAAAATAAAGTAACATCAATTTTCATAAGTTTAAAGGCGAAGGAAAAATGATATAATAGAAACAACTCACGTTAAAACGAAATTTGAGTTCTGGTTATAAAATGGTTGTATATTGGTTATCATACACTCATTGAAATTTTGAGTTTTGGTTATAAAATAGGTATACATTGGTTATCATATACTCATATTGAAACAAAATTTGAGTTTTGGTTATAAATTGTTTATATATTAGTTAATAATAATAAACAAATATCTTTATAAAATTACTTCGAACTAGTTATGTTGTCGAGCATACTCGAAAAGTTAATCAGATATTTCACTGCCCCAATACACGCGATATTGTGATCTCTAGCCATTAGACTTTCATCTGACTTTAAACCATTTAAGTTGGTGAAAATATGAGATATTCTAAAGAAATTGTTAACTATAATGTGATATAGCGCTGAGTATAAATAGAATTGGTCTCAAGCGAGGTCTAAATTTATTATTAAGTATTGCCGATCCTTTGGCTGAATTTTTTTCTTGTACTCAATATATTAAATGTATCTTTTCTGGTTGAGTGATATCAAGTATTTATTCGGCTTTGACCTTGCAAATTGCGAGAGTACGAGAATTTTTGTTATATAAAGTTGTCAAAAAAGTCTTGCGGTATTTTCGCTAGTTGGCGCTGAAAGCGCGTAGTTCTAGTTTTATTCGTCGCATCGGGTCATGCTATACCTTTTTGGAAAGATCATTTCATGCGCTAACAAGTGTTTGATTGATTGTCGTTTCTTTTAAGTCGTTCGTGAGCATGGAGTACATGGAGCAAAATAAAGAGAAAATGCGGCATATTTTACAGTACTACTACGATAAAGGCAAAAATGCATCTCAAGCCGCCAATAAAATTTGTGCAGTTTATGGAGCCGATACAGTTTCCATTTCCACCGCACAACGATGGTTCCAACGTTTTCATTCTGGTGTAGAGGTGGTCGAAGATGCGCCACGCTCCGGAAGGCCTGTCGTCGAAAATTGCGATAAAATCGCTGAATTGGTCGAAAGAGGCCGGCATGGTAGTCATCAAACCGTTATAAACCATTTGAAGAAGCTTGGAGACACTAAGAAGCTCAAAGTATGGGTGCCACACGAATTGATTCAATAAAAATACCGCAAGACTTTTTATGGCGGATCTCTCAGCGAATATAAAAGTAGTCTAGAAAATTTATGGCATCGAGAGTCCATTAATATGTAGTATCGAAAACCAAATAATATTTAAAAGAAGTTAAAATAAAGTATTTACATTTTAGCACCAAGCACCTGAGGGTTAAATTTATCAAATTTTAAATTTAAAATACAATTCTTCCTTTAAACTTTCCTCTTTATATTTGTGTCGCTCACATTCCCTGATTTAAACTTCAATCAATAGTATCATGTTTCTCAAAGTCAGTATTTTTACAACAACAAAAAATGTGCTCACCACAAATTGTAATGTAAATAATAATTGAACTGACACTCCCGTATTTGTGAAATGTGCTAAACACACAATAAAGTAATAAATTCTTATGTCTGTTAAATTAGGTGAAAACTAACGATGCCGGCCAAACACATGTACATACACACACAATTACAATTGCAAGTGTAAATATCAATAACGATTTATGTGAGTGTGTGCTAATAAGTAACTCACATAAATACAGCTTTGAAATGAAAACACTTTTACACTTCATTAAATGACGAATATATGCGTATGGGTACAAATACATAAATATATATGTATGTAGTATATATTAGGGTGGATTTCTGAAGGTATTGTTTTTTAAAAAGATTAAAACTCAACAATTTCTTTTTCTCATATATTTAACGTTCAATAGTACACCATGTCGTATGAGTAACTCAGACTTGGTAAGGTACATGTATGAAGGCTCAGTATATGGAATGATTGATTGATGAGCAGCGTATAGCTTTTAAAGAAGTGATCGCTAACTTAAATCATTATTTTGCCCAAATTTAGTGAAGATATCTGGTCAAATAAAAAAGTCTTTCATGCAAAGACATGATTTTGTTTGTTCAGTTTGCATGGCAGCTGTAAGCTATAGAGGTCCGATTTCGATAATTTCTTCAAAGATTAAATTGCTGCTTCAAATAATAATTTTGGCAAAATTTCATGAAGCTATCTTATCAAACAAAAACGTTTTCCATATAAGAACTTTATTTCGATCGTTCAGTTTGTATGACAGCTATATGCTATAGTGATGCAATATCGGCGGTTTCGACAAATGTGCAACCTTTTGAGGAGAAAAGAATTTGTGCAAAATTTCCGAGCGATATCTGGAAAATTGAGGTGCTGGATACAGATAGAGAGACGGGCATGGCTAAATCGACAGAAATTTGTTTCTGTATATTACAGACTTCGTGGCACACTTAATATATACTTTTCAGGCTATAATTGATTTGGGAAATAATGGACACCTTAATTTATATTATGTATATATATAAATATCTTTAGCATATAGTGTGTATATGGTTTCAAATGCAGCACTTCATGTTGACTACACATTTTTAAGAGCGACTACTACAAAAGCCACTTAATAATCAGAGCACAACAACGAGCTGCTACCATAAATGCGTATACCTTAAGTACATATACATATATATGTTGTATTATATGTATATATAAGTACAAATAACTGCTCGGAAGAAGGAGTCGAAGTAATTAAACTTGAACTTGAACTTAATTTTCTGTCCGAATGCTCAGCGGAGTGCAAAGACTTGTCTGTTTGCCGGACGCTATTCACTAGTCTGCGTTGTTAAACATATTTAAGTATATATTTGTATAGAAATATATAAATATATATAGATCTGTATATACTAACGCATACATACATAAACGCATTTGTTTACCAACCACCACTATTTATCGAGTAATCGCTGGCATTCAGTCAGCCATGGCAAACATCCAAATTAACAACATTTGCGCTTTTATTAACGACAAGCACTCACACTCACACACATATACACATAAACATGTTCGTATATACCTACACAGTTACAAATACATCCATAAGCACGTACGTGCCGCTGTTTGTCTTGTACATACCGAGCCACTTAATATAAAGCAGTTGGCAATGATATGACCGGCAATGACCGGTGAGTAAATAAGCGTGGTGGTAGATAGCAGTGCTTTTTGCAGCTGTGGGCGTCATTTCTGCGCAGACAAATGCCGATTGCCTGTCTAAGTAAATACACGCAGAGAGTCAGCTGTTTATTGTTAGTCAATTAGACAACTGAAATTGCCGTGTTGGCAGTGAAGTGCACTTCGGAATGTATGAATTATCATCTATGCCTAATTCAGTTGGATTTCTACTATCATATCACAACAAAAGCATACAAGTATATATGTATGTTTGGATAAATATTTACTATACAGAGATAGGCGAGTGATAAGGAAATTCAGTTGGAGGTGAAAAAAAATAAATAAAATTATTAGTAGCAAAATTATTTCACTTTAAGCGGTGATTTCCACTTTCGAATCAGAAAAAGAAATTTTTTGTGTTTTTTTAAGATGCATTTCATTCAAAATTTTTTTTAATAAAAGTACATTGATGGTTTTGTAATGTATGTGTTTTACTAGGCGCTCACTACTTTTGAAAGATTTTGTATTCGCTTGACTTTGTGGATTTCCAGAACTTCCGAAAAAGGTGTCTGGCGGCAAGAAAGATTTTTGTGCCTAAAATTTTATTAAATAAATAAATTAAGGAAATGTATTTTTTTTTTAGAAATAAATACCGTAAATGAATCAAATACTAGTCAAAATAATAATTTTTGTTAAAATTTATGTTTTCAAACAAATTTTTTTTTGGAAAAAAATTTGTATTTAAGAGTGGTTGGAAAAACCGAAACTATACTTTTGGATTATTTGTATTCCCTTGATTTCGTGGACGATTTCCAGCTGGACTTCCAAGAAAAGTGTCTGGCGGCAAGGAAGATTTTTCAGCTCAAAATGGTTTTAAATTCAAAAATTAAAAAAAAAAAATTTCTTGAGATCAAAAGTCTACTCGAAATTATTAGGTTTGACAATATTTGAACTTTTTGAAAAAATTTAAAAATAAAAAAAAAACAAAAAAGAGAAAAAATTTATACTTCAGAATGATTGAAAAATTCAAAATTATCACTTTTGGAAAATTTTGTATTTCAAAAATAATTTTTTTTGGAAACAATTTATGCTTCAGAGTGGTTGAAAAAATAGAATTTTGAAATTCTCAAGTGTATACAACCCTTTAATAAAATTTAAATAATAGTTTCTGTAAAAATGATCACTGTTGTCTAATACTTCCATGCTTATTATTACAGTGATTGCAAACATTTTTTGCGTGCCTTAACACAAAGACAATATCTACTCCAACACATTTCACATACATACATATTCAGTGAATTTTATAATAAAAATACTCATAAATTCCCCTTTCAGTTTGCAATATCTTCATTTGATCTATTACGTGTCATCAATTCATGAGTTAGCAGTGTGGCTGACCTATGGCAACCATCCTACATTCGTTGCTTTCATATATTTTTGGCTGAGAGTGACAGGAAAATCTTCAATCGACAGTTATTAATTACTGAGCCAGTGACTGTCGGTCACAGCGTCGAATTGAAAGGAATGAAAGAATCGTTCACATAAAGGGGAATGAGTGATGCACGTGCAGTCAATTGCATTCTCGACAAGCAAAAGCCGTTAATGAATGAAAAAATACAGTTATATTAAAAATTAATCCATTGAAATTCTTCGCTGTGCACCTGAGTGCAAGAGAATAATTTATTATTCAATCAAGATTTTATAGAAAGACAAAATATATGAATTTCCCAATTTTATAAAAACACTTTTTTAAAATTGTATGTTGCTTCTAATTTGATAGTTTAAGATATATCTAACAATTTTCGTAAGCGTGAACGCAAATTCAGTTGGCTAATAAAACTGAAGAAAAGTTCAACAGATTGAAAACACTACAAACCATCGGCAGATCCAACGCATTTCTGACAGGCTTTTCAAATTAAAAATGCTTCAAGTGAATGGGGCAGTGTCTTTAGAGATGTATTTGGCAGAAAATGTGGGAACTTTCTTGACATGTCATGTCCATCGGTATATAGTATGCCCTCAATTTTCCAAATATCAATCCAAAATTTTGCATACGTCACTTTCTTCCTAAGAAGCTGCTTATTTGTCGGAACCGCCGATATCGCAACACTATAGAATATTATATATCGTGGCTGCAATTGGGTTGATCAACTTTCACTCTTTGTACAAAATTGTATTTATTTGACCAGATATTTTTGCAAAGTTTGACACGAATTATTGATCAACACAGCGCTACAACCTCTGTTCATATTGTTTAGTTCGGACTATTATAGAATATACTACTCTGAAACCCATTCGACGAAATTTTTTTTGAGGTTTATATGACTGTCAGTGACATCTGTGCCAAATGTCACAACAAAAACGTTCAGAATGTTAAAAAAAGTATTTGGTGATACTTGTTTGTCGGTGGCAAGTAATTTTTATAGGAATAAATTATTCAAAGAGGGTCTAGAACACATTGACTACACATCACGTCCAGAATGGCCTTCAACATCACATCAGCTGATGATCAATATGTCTATAAAATAAAGAATTCGGTGCTTGAGAATCGACGATTAACAGTCAGAGAAGCTGTTTTGAAAGATCATTTGGACCTAAGAAAAGTATAAGTACGATGGGTTTCAAAATCACTAAATTTGTTTCGTAAAACAGCGTGACGTTAACGACGCTGAAACAATGCTTTCCCAATACCAGGATGTCATGAAATGTTTTTTACTGGAGAAAAGTCTTGGATCTATGCATGCGAAATGAAAAAAGATGATCAATTGACTGAATTTTGTAGCAAAGGTGAGCCGATGCCTAAAAACAAAGTCAAAATCAAGGTTATATAGAGAGTTTTCTTTGATTTCCCAGGTATGGTTTGAGTTTTATGCTTATGCTGACAATCGTAAAAAGAGGCCAAAATTATGGGCCGGCGACTTTTAGTTTTTGCAACACAATAATACACCACCACATATTGCATTCATTCTCCATTAGTTTTTCGCCAAATATTTAATCAATATGGTGCCACAATCAAGATACAGGTTTTGAAAAATAAATGAAGAATTTTAAATTTATGAACAAAGTCTTATTATTTTTGCTTATAGTAGTTACCGTTACACAAACTGGCCAATCTTTACTAATAATTATTAAGATAAATATTATTCTATATTCTTTTATGATATATCAGTGTTCAGAGTAGACGCCCTAGGTACAAGCCAAATTTCAATATATTAAGAAAAATACATAAAATTATCGAACTCGCTTTATATTTTCTTTGAGGGTTATACCTATCCACTGAATATTGGGATATCAATCCTTTTGATGGATTAAGCGTGTATTTTAGTCTTTAGAAATTAAAAATGAAATTTTGAAATTTGTAATATTTTAAAAAGTAAAACAAAAAATTAGTTAAAGAATCCAGCATTGTTTTATTATTCAGGTGACCACAAGGGTAGAAATCAAAACAAGGCCTTGTCTCTTTTCTAAATGAATTTTGTACAGTCTTCAAATAGAAATTAGCAAATAATAAAAAATTGGTAGTATAAATATCAAATATGTTTTATTTTATAAATTGGCAAAAACACTCCAAATTCGGCTTCTTAATCCCTTAATATAGTGTTGTATATGCTACAAACGAGACAAGAATATTCCATACCACGGAGAGGACGACAGTTCTGATCCTACAAGAGCTGAGAAGAGTCAAACAAAAAAGTGAAGTGAAGCTTGAGCGTTTCGACAGGGCCTTTCTACAAAGCTACAGATAACAGAGTAAAAAAATACTCCCATAATTTTCATTTTGCGGGAAAAGCTTATCTTATCAATGGATGACTGGGTAATGAAGTAAAAAGTAAATGATTTCGGTTAATTTCTGGTACTCGTCGCGCATTTATTTTCACATTAAAAAAATGTAAAGAAATTTAAATTATTAGACAGCGAAAGCTCAAAGAAAATTTGTAAGAGACCTTATAAATATTTATTTCTTCCATTACATCAATGTCCCTCCAGCTAGGGGTAACACCTAATAAAATGTTATTGTGCCAAATTCGTGGGTAAAAATATCAATGTCCATGCACTTATGAAATTATGCACAGCAAACATGCACAAACATAAATTAAACAAAACATGTGCCAAGCAGTTACTAAATTCTACCGACAGTACGCAGAAATGCTTCGCAGCAGTGCAGTCGACTATTTTCTTATTTTCTGGTGCTGTTTTCTATGTTCATAACTGCCCTCCAGCTGTCAACTGCCAGACATTTGTTGCTTTCGGTCAAATGTAAGTGCTTATAAATGCTCAACATGTCAGCCATGGCCTTGAGAAAACGAAAGCAAAACAAAACATTACAAAAAAACACGCACATAATGAACCAACAAGCAGGCAGCGCGAGTGAGTAATTGAGCACCAAAAACACATAATTGTTTTGTATTTTCTTTAATTAGTATTAAGACTACGCGCTTCGTTGCCACACTACTTGCTGTTGCCGCTGCTAATTTCTATTAAACACACTGACTTGGCATTCTAGCGACGGCAATTCAATCGTTTGCGCTGCACAGTGCCTGTCCACCAGCCATTAACTCACATCGGAGCGAAGGTTTATTTATGCGCGGCACGTTTCCAATGTTAACATTTCGTACGCGCGTACCTTTTGTGTTGCAAACGGCTACAACAACAACAATAGCAACAACAAGAAAAGAGTACAAAAAGCACAAGCAGCTAAGTACATAA
Source organism: Bactrocera zonata (assembly GCA_037783105.1). NCBI lineage: Eukaryota > Metazoa > Arthropoda > Insecta > Diptera > Tephritidae > Bactrocera > Bactrocera zonata. The sequence continues at coordinate 790,794 of JBAWJQ010005835.1, read as the reverse complement.
GTATAGTGCTTAAAGGAATTCGATTAAATTAAAGAGCAGCGCAACGACAACTTACAGACGCCAGCAGCAAGTAACTCATACGCCGTGTGTCACACTAAATGGATTTCTGCTGTGTGCTGAGGTGTGGCATTAATTCCAATTAAATGTTGGCAAAGTTGCTCACGGTGCGGGTAAATATTTTTGTTATTTCTTTTGGTTGGGCAGCAAATTGAAAATATGCAATTTAATTGGAATTTCTGTGTGTGTTTGGTTTAAGAGGTTACGTATACGCCCCGGCATGTGCCGCGTACGTGCATCTAAGTGCGTTTTATCTTTAACAAATTGAAAATTGTGGTGCTGTGGAATTGCGGAAGAGTTTGCAAATGTTTTGCACAGCAATGAAGGAAGTTAGTTGGACCAGTACGTGCGCTCACACTCCCTTGAGTTGCAGCAGAAGTTACCCAGCAAGCAAAGCGAGCGAGGACATTAATTTATTGATTGAATTTTATATGAGTTTAATGTATAATACTTAAAAAAATATTAACTAGAATTTAAAAGACTCGATGTTGAAATGCTGGTGTTGCCAGATACTTAAATTCTGCGTTAAAAGCAATGGAATCAGAGCCTTCTACTTTGGTTTGCGTATATTTTAGAGCCTTCATTCCTCTACTAAAGCCTGTCCGTGAATTTAAATATACACTTACTCCATTTTGTACGATGCACAGATATTATCTTTAAATTTTCACTTCAATTTTACTAATGAACACCCTTAGAACCCAAATGGAAGTTGCCATATCCAATCTTCACTCCCCATTGGGTAACCGCATTATAGCCACTATAATGCACAGCATGTACTCAAAGCCTGATTAAATTGCTGCTGCCCTTTGTCGCTCGGCAAGCTTTAGTTTGTGTCTAATGCAGGAGATTAACCTGACATTTGCAGCACCAACAAATATAATTTCATGCTAAGTAGCTGCAGTTTCACTTGGAATTAGCAGTGCAACAGCGCTAAGTGCAAGCAAGCACACACAGCGTAATGACACAAGCGGAAATGGTGATGAGGCGGCGCACAGACTAAAAAATATAATTAATTGCCGCCTAACTGTATGTGCCGAACGCAGCTGCTTATCAAAGGATAGTGCAAGCGAATCAGTTAAAATTAACACGCTGAAGTAGCGCTAATGAGCCGAGTAGGGGTAAGGGCACATGCTGATAAAGACATAAAAATAAAGAGTGCAAGGGAGTTATATAAACAGTTGCGCTTCATAATTATTAATCTCTTACATAGCATACAGTGGGAGATATATATTTTAAATATTTAAATAGGTTTTCACTTTGAAAAGCTTAAAACTATATATATGAGAATAGATATTTTAATTTGGAGTCGTATAATGCAAAAATAGCGATGCATTAATAATGCGGTTGTTGGAATTAAAACCCGTCTAAGAAAGAAAAACTTTAAATTCAATTGCACCCAAGCTATACTATACAGTTGCACTTTTAAAAGGCTTTGAAGATATAAAAAGATCTTTATCTTGATTTTGTCCGGTCGGTTTGTATGGCAGCTCTATTAGAAATATTTCCTCAGGGTTTTAACGATGCCTGAGGTGGTAATATTTACTTTGTTTCCGTATCAGTTTACGTGACAGCTATTGGTTATAGTTGTTCCCTCTGATAAATTTATTCGATAATTGTGACAATGCCTTTTATAAAATTCTATGTCAAATTGAATTTGAAGATATCTGGCCAAATAACAAAGGTCTCCTTACAAAGAAACGATTTTAGCAGCTATCTCATACGGTGGTCCGATATCAATATTGCGACAAATGAGGAGCTTCGTAACGGAAAAAAACGTACTGAACATGAATCAAACGACTCAGCTTTTCACGATGATCACAACTTTAGTGGGTCTTCGGCATTCTTTTCGGGGTGTTAGAAACTTCGAGGCAAATTCAATATACCCTGTTCGGGGTATATAAAACAAGAGCTCAGAGGAAGTCAAAGCTAGAGTTCTGTATTGTTAGTCAATGCGTTCTCTTTTCGACATGAGTAAATATTCTATTTAGAAGTGGAATAGTTAGATAGAAAAATGGGAAAAATTATTACAAACAATTAACGGAACGGAATCGCCGAACCTAATTTTTACATGCTTGGCAGCTAAAGTATTATGTCCATAAACACTATTCACTTTTTCGGTCGCTTGGATTGTGGTTTCGTTCTTAACCTTCTTAAAAGAACCTTAAAATATGGCATACTTTCGCTTTTTTTGTTGTCCATCTTTGACGCGTGAAAAGATCTGAGAAGATTTTCTAGTACAAAGTCTTGTCTTTCTAACACTATTTTGGCTAATTTCAAATCTAAGTAATTGAAGATGCGGATCTATTGGAAAATAAAGCATTTATTTTTAATGCTAGTCAACTCTATCACTTCGAACTGCGGACGAATATTTTCGACGATTCAGAGCGGGTGTAAACCACACCATGGATAAGCCACCCAGCGGAAGACCTGTGACGACGAATACCAATAAAATCTTGGAAGACATCGTGTTAGACCGGCATGTGTCATCTCGTGACTTCGCCAAGAAGATGGAAAGTAGTCACCAAACCATTTTAAACCATCTCTAGAAAGCTGGATACTCAAAAAAGCTTAATGTTTGGGTGCCGCAAGATTTGACGCAAAAAAACTTTCTGAACCGAATCAACGCCTGCGATATGGTGCTGAAACGGAACGAACTCGACACATTTTTGAAGCGGATGATGACTGCTGGCGAAAAATGGATCACATACGACTATATCAAATGAAAACGGTCGTGGTCGAAGGCCGGTGAATCGTCCCAAACAGTGGCCAAGCCGGGATTGATGGCCAGAAAGGTTTTGCAGTGTGTTTGGTGGGATTGGAAGCGAATCATCCACTCACTATGTGCTGCTCTCATTTGGCCAGACGCTTAATTCCACCATCTACTGCGAACAACTGGACCGCTTGAAGCAGGCGATCGATCAGAAGCGTCCAGAATTAACCAACAGGAAGGGTGTAGTGTTCCACCGCCACAACGCCAGACCACACACTTCGTTGATGGCTCGTTAGAAACTACGGGAGCTCAGATTGGAGGTTTTAGCCCGGATATAGTGCCAAGTGATTACCACCAGTTCCTGTCCATTGCGAACGCCCTTGTTGGTGGAAAGTTGAATTCAAAAGAGGCTTGTAAAGAGCGGCTGTTCGAGATCTTTGCAAATAAGGAGTTTGGCTTCTACGAGGGGGGTATTATGAAGTTGCCGTCTAGATGGAAATAGAAAATCGAACGAAACGGCGCGTGCTATTTGAACTAAACCCGTTGACTCTAACACTTTTTATAAAGCATTGAATAAAGATAAAAACAAACCGGAAGGGATATTTGACAATCTTATATATATTTAAAGGCTATCCTTTTCATTTATACCATTAATATATCAATTTTCACTTAATCTATTTGCTCTCTGTAAGTAAGAAATTCTAACTGCTGCCCTCAGTGATGTGTATAAATGTCCTTGTACCACCAAACGCTGCCACCCGCAAATATCACTCTTATATAAGCGAAGAAAAATAGTTCAGCTTTCATCTACTGTCATAACTTATAAAACTTGCATAGTTATTGCCACACGCGCATGCCACAAATTAGTTCTTAATGAAGTTACACCAACACCGCGACCAAACTGTGCAAGTCGGCGATATGCTCAAATTAACCTCACAAGCATATCAAGTATTTAGCTTAATGAAAGAAAAATTACCAAGCTTGTGTCTTAACATACAAACACACGCACATGCAGCGACCAGCAGCTGAAACACGCAAGAGCGCACATGAATGGGTGTACACATGTGAAAAAATCATAAGCGAAGCGCAGAAGCGTCGGTGAGTGGAGCGCAGATGGTGGTAAAAGCAGCGAACTAAGAAATGCTGCGGCGCACAGAGGCTTTGAACTCACCCCCCTAAGAGCCACTTAATTAATATCAAAAATCGCGAGAAACGCTCGCCCGCCTGCCTGCCTGCTGCTTATGCATTTGATGCGCAAATTACGCAGTCGTCTATCCGCTGCTGGCTGCTGTGTTGGTGTATTAGTGGGTATGTGTGTGTGGGCTTACTTGTGCAGCAGACCATAAAAGCCGAAGCGTAAAGCAAATAGTCCTTATTATAACCGCAAGCGCACGCTCAGCTTATGTATTTCCATATGTATTTGTGTGTGTGTGTGTGTGCGTTCGCCAGTGCGACTTATGCTTGGAGGTCACTGGCGCGCGCTGGCGTTCCGATTCATCTTTTCCAATGAAAGCCAGCTGTGTGAAAGCTTTTTATGTGCGCTGCAGCATGTTTGCTTGTTGCTGTTGTTGTGGAATTTTCTTTTGATTCAAAGGCGCGCCTGCTGGTACCACGCATAAACACCTATTAATTAATTTGTTTATGGCAACACGAAATAGCTGCATTATTAACATGAATAATTGTATTTAATTTGCTGGCGAAATTTTCTCTCAGCAAAGGGACAATGTGCACTTAGAAAACCACAACCGAATACCGTAAGTATGTTGCGAGTACGCCACGTAGCGCCTATGCACCCACACAAATACCTATAAACGCATATGTATGGGTTTTGAGGTGGCTGCTGTGCGAGCATATGGTCCATACGCACAATGCCAATTCATATATCTGTAATTAATGGCGCTGCTCGGACGTCTATGCTGTCATTTGCCACTGTAAGCAACACTAGCGCATAGCCAACGCCTACACACATACAGATATACAAAAAAAAATGTCGCTAAGCGCAAGTGTATGTATGTGTGTGTGTGCGCCGCCTTCGAGCCACTCGGCTTTCATAACTATATTAATTTAGAGTGCGACTTACGAGCACAACTTGCACACACGCACGTATATAGCTTGCCATCACACGTACACTCACATAGAGTTTACCCAACACACACACATACTTTATAATAATCATATTTACACACACACACTTTTCGCAGCAAATGCATATGCGCCTGTCTTCAGCACGTCACCAGCAATGCTGCTTTACTTTTCCTTGACCTCAACGTTTAGTACGTGAAACACATTGCCACAGTTCTCGCCGGCCGTCATCGTTGCCGTCGCTGCTTGGCTTAACTGGTATTCTCTTGCTGGTACCACTTGCTGGTACGTGGCGTGTAGGCGTCGCTGTTATTTAGTTAAACATTTGCAGCTGTTACTTGGCAAAGAAAACCTTTTAGTTGCACACCTCAACTCAAGCACAATTCAATTCAACTCAGCCCAACTCAATTCAATTCAACTCAACCAGCGCTGCAAGCAAGCATTTTCATTGCCACCTACTTACGTATACACATATTTATGACTGCCGCGTGTGTGGCAAAGCATCTTAAGTCAATTCAGCTGTCAAAATTATAGCAGAAATAGAAGAAAGTCTGATGATATTTTGTTAGTCAGAATATAATATTGTGGGAGTTAGATTTGGATTGGTTCACTTTTTATGCCAACGCAAGCATAATGTTCAATGCGACTACTGCCTCACCAGCTGACTGCTATGGTTTAGCACATACAATACATTATGATAGCCTTCAAAAGTTAATTATACATCCCATTGTCATAAGTCAGCAAAATTTTCTAAATTAAATTTAGTGTTTTGCAGCTTTCTTGGACAGGTTAAGGTATAGCGTAGACACTGATTACCAAAATAGCTATTGGAAAACTGTAGAACTGTAGCCACCCAGTGTGTAATGCGACGACATGTACGTCGTATGATTTGCAGTCAGGAGTTTAATTTGGCATTGTCCGACCAGAACCTTCACAACACCTGGCCGCCTTGAGAAATAATGGTAGCCTTACAACGTCAAGAGACTCTAGCGTGGCGAACTTCTGTGTATAAATATAGAAAAGACAGCTAATATCCATGTTCTTAGGGTTGTAAGCAACGGAATGGAGAATACAACAACAAAAAAGACGACACATGGAAGAGCAGGCTAGGAACTAGACGAAAGTTTAGTTCTCTGGAGGCGCCATAGCCAAAGTAACGTGCGTTGTTTTATGGTCATTCGAAAGGTGAAGACGACATGCTCTTCTGCAGTGGCATTCTACAGGCGGCAACTACAGCAGTCAACAAAGAAACTTTAATCTTCACGACAACTTCCGTCATGTTCTGCTGGCCTGCAGACAGAATAGGAAGAGGTGAGGTAAATTGCCACCTTAACCAGCAGCTGGTTGTTCCGACGACCCAGGTGACACTCGCAGGGCGGATATGAGTAGTAGATAGAAAATAATATATAAGCACATTCAGGAATGAAAAACTCCAGAGAAATTAGAGAACTTCTCTCAGAACAGGGTTAGGGACAGCATTTGTAATGATTATACTGTCTCTGAGAGGTCAGAATCTGTCGGTAAACACATTACCTTGACTCAGCGTATTTTGATGAACGTAACTTCGACTAAAAAATAACGCCTCAGGAGACACCGAGCTCTAAACCGCAGAGAGGCAATCATTCACAGGCATATTCGATCGCCAAAAGAGTGTATATGACAGCTATATTCTACAAGGTGCGTTACAAAGTAAAGAGGACTTAAAAAAACAGAAAAAATGTTTTTTTTCGGCAATTGGATGGAATTTCCGGGTATCACGGATTTTGATTGGTCCACATGTTGATCGTCATTTATGACCTCACGACCACTTTGAAAACGTTGAAACCACTCCTGCACGCTGCTACGCGATGGGCAATTATCACCATAAACTTGTTTCATCAATTGAAACGTTTCGGTAAAAGTTTTACCAATTTTAAAACAAAATTTAATGTTGGCTCTTTTTTCGAAGCTCATTTTCGCACCGATAACACAAACATACTGACACTTAAAACTCAATATCTTCACTTCCAATCGATGAAATGTCATGAAATTCTTACTGGACAACCGATAAAAATAGCAGATTCTAACCAGTTGACTATAGATGGTGCCACGAGGGGGCGCTGGATTCAAAAAGTCCTGTTTACTTTGAACCACTCCTTGTATTGTAAACCTCAGTCAAGGTCTCAAATTGGTTATACGCAGTTATTTTATGCTTTTTTATTGAAATAAATCGTTTTGATTTCAATGAGTAACAAATTTTCCAAGCAGATATTCCTAAAATGTAATTTATAGAAATAAGTAAATCAAAAGCAAATACCGAAAATAAAGGTTATTATTTATTGAAAAAATATATAATTATATTCCATTCCCATTTAAAATTATTATTATTTTTTCAAATACTAAAAAGCAAAATATTTATAAAAAAAGAAAATTACTTATTTACTTAAATTAACCACAATGATTAATCACAATAATTTATTCTAAATTACTAAGAAATTCAATTACAGAAATTCCATCACACTTTTGTATAACAGTAAATAATTTGAAATATCTACTTGTATTAAAACTTTCACTTTTTCCAGCGCTATTTGCTATGTAAATTAATTGTTTATTTTTGGTGCAAAATTGTCAAAATTTCAATTTTTGTTTGAGTATTTTCAAATGTTTCGAAAACTGTGCAACACCGGGGCAATTAATTTTTGTATGCAAATAGTTGTCATGCTTTTATTCATTGGCAATTTGCTCCTCGAAAATATTTGGTTAGCTTCAAAGCGTTTCAGTTGAATGAGTTTATACCAATTTATTACTTTATTTATATATATATATATATATATATATATATATATTTTATGTATATGTGAATATATGTTGCGCATTAAGTGGGTCAATTTTTTTCGCTTAAGCCCCAGATGCGAAATATATTACGGATCATTCTGAAATCCTTTACTTAAAACCGATTTCAAACTAGCCATTTATATGGTTAGCCTTTAAGGATTATAGAAATTTGTTCGTAAAACTTTGTGATATTCAGATGAATACATATCTTTGGATATTTTACTTTTTTATTTGTCGGAATCAAACAGTTCAGAGAGCTATAAGATTTAACTCTCATTAAAATATAAGCTTCGCTTTAAAAATCATTGATTCGAAATCGCTTTTACACTCTTATTCCTTAACAGGTATATTGAATATTGCTCCTGCCTGACACATAGATGGCGCCAATAGATTAAATTTTATATAATTTTTATTAGAGTGTATAAATTTCATTGGGTAATTAGTTTGTGAACTCTATCATTTTGAGTAAAGCAACTTTTCTTATTGTGACAAAAATAAAAGATCAATTTCGCGTGTTGACAAAATATTGATTTTTGAAGGGAAAAAGTTCAGTTGAAGCAAAAGCTGGCTTAATAACAGCTTCCCAGCCAAGCCAGGTCCTTTTCAACCTGGTCTCTCCAACGGACTGAAGGTCTTCGCCTTGCTCTGCTTCCCTCAATTTCCAGACACTGTCTCAGGAAAATCTTTTACCAAGGATTGGTATGCTAAATTAAGATGTGGTGAAATGATCACCGAAGACGAAGAATACAGTGGACAGCAAAAGAGGTTGTTACCGAAGAAAACATCAAAAAGGTCCACAAACTAATTTTAGATGGCCGTAAAGTGAGGTTTGTGGTTATCAACTGAACGTGTGTATCATATTATTCACGAATATTTTGGTACGAAAAAGTTCTGTGCAAAGTGGGTGAAGCGCGAGCTCACTATGGACGAAAAACAAGGACGATTTGCTGATTCGAAGCAGTGTTTTGAGATGTTGAAGCGTAATAAACTCGAATTTTCGCGTCGATACATGACAATAGATGAAACATGGATCCACCATTTCACTCCAATGTACAATCGACAGTAATCCGAGTGGACTGCCCACGTTAAATCTGCTCCAATGCAAGGAAAACACAAAATTCAGCTGGCAAGATTATGGCGTCGATATTTTGGGATGTGTATTGAATACTTTTGACCTTGAAAAAGGAATGACCATCAACAGCGACTTTTTGTATGGCGTTAAGGGACCGTTTTAAGGACGAAATCGCAGAAAAATGGGAAAATTTGAAGAAAATAAAAGTACCGTTTCACCAAGAAAATTTTCCGTGTCCCAAGTCAGTGAAAACGAAGGCAAAAATACATGAATTGGGTTTCGAATTGATTCCGGATTCACTGTAATTTCCAGATATGCTCACCAGCGACTATTTTTGGTTCTCAGACCTCAAAGGAATGCTCTCTGAGAAGAAGTTTTCTTCAAATGAAGGGTGATCGTCGAAACTCAGGCTCTTTTGAAGCAAAGGACAAATAGTAAATGTTATCGAAAAGTTGGTATAATCAATGCATTACCCTTGAAGAAAATTAAATTTAAGTTGAATAAAAACGGAATTTTCCCCATAAAATGTGCTTTACGAGAGTTGGCCGGGGACTTTTCACTTTGACCTGTTAAAAAAAGTGGTTCAGCATCATGCATTGAATAGTTCCCGCCTAAGAATTTTTTCCATTTGTTCAGCCATTTACAAAACGATCCGCCATAATGTATATATATGTATGTATATGTGTTTGGCTGATGTTGCTAAATTTGTATGTATATGTCTACGCATATATTTTCTATCTCTATGAGCGCATAATTCTCTGGAACTCCTTTATTAGTTGCGTAAATGCAAAATGAAAATATTTTTTTGACAGAAACTATTTTCTTTCTAAATTTGTTGCAACAATTCTAAGCACGCTCCAGTTTTTAATTCACACATGCATGTGTCGAAAATTGCATAGTTTGTTTTTGAAAGTTGTGCAAATTGATAATAAATTCTTGGAAACAATTTAAAAATACTAGGAAATAGTATATTTGCTTCTATTTGCTTTATCAACTGAAAATTCTGTGTTTATTTTTTTTGAAATATTTTTTTATTTATTCTTGCATGCTTCTTGTGTTTGCCTATGACATGCTTCAGTTGGTAATATGAACTGCATTTGGTGAAAAATGACCTCGATGACATTATCTAGAAGTATATCTGCATATCCTTTCCATTCTGTTTGTCGCATGAGATTATAATTTTTTCATGGAATGAATGGATGGATGAAACTGAAGAGTTTATCTCTTGTATGTAAATATGGGGAAAATGGTCTAATGAAGGTTACTTCTGTACATTTATTTTGTTGATAAAGTTTACTGAGAACTCAATTTAGTGAATACTTCTTAAATATTACAAATTTCTTCAAAATTTTAATGCTTAAAATTCACATTTGACTCTCACAGGTTTGTTCAGTAATTTATTAATATTTATTTATTTATGTTTGATAGAAGCTATGTGTTTTTGTTCAAATAATCAGCATTGTATTTTTCAAAAGCTGTAGAAATTAGGACACAAAAACTAAAATGTGGATTTATTACCAAATGGATGGAAATCATTATATTTGGTGCATACTTGTTAGGTGTTCATATGAATTATGTTTATAAATTTTGAGCCATAAACCAATTTGTGACTAAAATCAGGTGCAAACCTTAATATTTATCACATATATAAATACTAGCCGATATATTAGGAATATATGTTTAGTGAAGGAAAGAAATTCACCAAATGTTTATATGAGTGTTAGAATGAGATCCAGACAAATTCAGTTTTAGTCGGAAAACCGTATACCGGTCAAGAAATCATTTAAATTTTACTAGAATAGCTCGCATATTGATCATTGTATAAAACATAAAGTCTTTTGGAAAGTCGAAAACCATTATCTTAAGATTAGGGAAGGTCTGGCACCATTGCATTGGCTTCTGACTTGAAATGAAATATGCTCGGGAAAATATTTTCGCACAATTTCCCTAAGAAATATGTTCACCTCATTCGGTACAAGGTCAAATAGAATAACGAAAATCATTGTATACAACGTGATCAAACTTAAACCGGACTACTCCATATAAACTAGAATCGAAAACTGAAGCGACATATTTTTTTTTTTTTTTTTTTTGTGATAATTTGGAACAGCTTTCTTTACGTTCGCATAAAGTTGTGTTTGTCAATTGTTTGTTTACTACACGAAAGATTTGTCTGGTGATTTTTACCAATGAAAAAAAGTTGAACAACCAGTTTTTTTTTTTAAATTTGTGTTTCCAATGGAATCAGGGCTACGGAGTCGTTAAAAATGTAGCAAGATTATTATGTAGATTGTATTTTTTAAAGAACTTAAGTATTTCAGTAGCCGAGAGTACTCATTAACAGTCGAAGTTACCTCATGCGAGTCGCCCTCTGTTAATGCCGATAAAAGCGAAGTGTTTAAAGAAACAGTGCCTGAAAATCGTTGTGTTGGCAGTAGAGAGTTAACAGATATTCCAAATATCTCTAATTGATCGATTTTGTGGTGAAAGGTTTGGGTACTGACTCCACAAATTTTGGTTAAAGTGTCAGGTATGAAGTGTGTCAGTGTCAGATTAGAATCTTTTGTAGAAACGACGTAGTTGAGGACCTCATAAAGTGCTTATTACTGGGTGGGTTTATATATACATATGACGTCGAAACTGTGTAGCAATCTATCGAAAGGTGCTTGCAGCAATGAGCGAAAATAAAAAAGTAGAATTCACAGATAAATCGAAAGCTTGGAAATTGGCTCAGAAATCAATTTTGAAGACCATAATAAAGATTTGTATTAAAAAGGTGAATAATTTGGTCTTTGGCACTCCAATTAAGTATGTGAAGCTAGAGTAAGTCGTAGACCGGTTTCACCCATTCTCAACACTATATTACTATATGTGCAGACAGACTAACTTCGTTGAGTTTTTGATAGATTTAGCCCAAAATTTATAATTATTATTTTATATAAAAATGAAGTATATAAGTTATAACTATTAAGGGTTGATTTCTAGTTCAGAGCAAATTATAGAAAGGAGCTATTTTTACTAAATTTTTTTTTAGGTGCATCTTAAATTAATACATATTCACGCTATACCTGAGGTCAGCAATAACTCCGATATTGAACTTTTTCATATCGAAATAGTCAAAAATAATAAATCCGATAGATGGCGCTGAGTCGAAAAATCTATGTATTCGTATAATAAAAAATAACATTTTTTCATCGGATGTCAGTCTCTTACATTTCGAGCTCATTTTGTAAAGCTCACTATCTTTCAATTTATTTATCTATAGCTGAATGTGTTTTGTTTTTAATTTTTAATATTTTGGATTAATAACATGTCATTAACTAATTTCTAAATAAAAAATTTCAATACCGCAAAAAGTACCGCTATAAAATATAGACAAATATGCACAATACTTAATTTTGAGTGGTAAGGTTTGCGTGGCCACGAGTGTATATAATATTAATCACGTGGTATTTCCGCTCATGAAGACAAAACACTTACAATAACAATAAAAAACAGTAAAAAAAATTATTTATTGAATTTCTAATAAAATCCAGAGCTTAAGCTCATGCACTGACTGTCATTGACATATGATAATCATAAGTATATATGGCGGCATATGTGTGAATATGAGCATTTTTATATTACTATATATCTGTGAGTGCATAGCACTCAAAAGTAACATCTCCATCTCAGCGCATTGTGTCATCTGCATGTCGGTGCCATTTTCAATTGCTAACTGTTTCTTTAGCACTCAACCACATACACTCACATGCATACTACACATACTCTGTACAATTACAGTCACACATTGTGGTCTTCAACTTTCAACACTTTCCACATTCAATTCCATTAGTTTTCATTCAATATGCTCTGCAAGACTTTGCCACAAATGTTATTTTTAGATTTTATATCAACATGTGTCAATAATTTTCGTATTTGCTGTTGTTGTGTGACCAATGGCAAGATGGCGTTAGCATTGAAGCGTACAAAAGTCAAGAGCATCGTTTAAGTCGAATGGCCAAGCAGCTGCCATGTATTGCATATTAAAATGAGTTTCGAAGGCAGACGAGTGTGTGTGCGGGCGGCAGCAGTGTGAACTTTAGAACACTTAAGCGCCGAATTTTTGTTGTAATTTCAACAAGTTGTGTGAAATGGAAATGAAAGTTTCGTGCGGGATGATTTGAAATGAAGAGTGAGACACATTTACATACAAATATTATTTTGATAAGTTTATAATTCACTCGAGCTTGTAATTCGCTGGACTAGACTTCTATGAATAAGCATTTCATGTGAGTGGAGTTCTACCAATTATTTTTAAATCAACGTTGTGTTATATTTGTTTTTATTTTTTTTTATTTATTTTTTTATTTTTTTTAAGTCACACATTTTTGATTTCAATTTTTTCGTTTTATTATGATTTCCGGCAAATATTTCATTTTTCATTTCACTTCTTAACTCCGGTTTCCGGCTAAAAAATATGCCAGCTTTAAACTTGAAACAACTCCATTTCCTGCAGATAACTGTTTTTGTAAAAAAAAAAATAAATAAATAAACAGCGAATTTCATATATAATTTAAGCGGAAATATTCTCGAGCTAGCCAGTTACATGTGGTTAAATAACAGTGGTTTGACCACGGCAATGGCTGGGCATAGAAATGGTTTGGTGTATGACATAACTAAAAATCCTTTTTGTCACCAAAAAAAAAAAAAAAAGCCAAATATATGGTAGGCTTATGTATAACGGCAGTGTAGTCATACAAATTGTGAACATATTGGCTTACAGCACAGAATTTGTTGCGGAGATATGAATTTGCTGCGTGTTTTAGGTTTAGTTGGAATGTTGATGCCTGGCTTTTTGATATGAAATAATTTCCGCAGTTTCGGTGATTGACCCTGTGGGAAAAATATTGTTTTTATATTACTATAGAGGAAATTTTAACAGAGAAAGCTGATTTTTTGTTGAATTTAACTAAATATAATGCTTAATGAATTATTAAAGGTCAGTAGGTTCATGTACGGCTTTACAGGGCACCACCGTTTTGAATGGCTGCGAGAAGAAGAAAATGTATAATGAATAACTAAAAAGATGCTAGGAAAATGGAAAAACTATATATGTGGGTTATATGATTTTTCAGTTAATCAGTAGAGGTAGAATTTCGATATTCCGAGTCAATGTCGACGCCAATAAAGAAGATGAAGGAATATGCATTAGGAGCCATTTCTATATCTTTTCGCAAAATTCGCTACAACGACGTCACAGATGTGCCCAACGCTTGAGAATGATGTGTCAGAGACTGATTTAGGCTTTCCTCGATTGATGCGCTTGAAAAAACAAAACTTACTGAGGAGAAATGCTAAGAGAGCGGGAAAAATATGGCGTCGTTTATTTTCTCTATCGGCCTACTCTGGTAGCATTCCTATTGAAAACACCATTGTTAGGCTAACAAAAGTTGTTGTAGAGTTGATATTTTCATTTCATCAGAAGCTTCGGAATTTTAGCAATAAACACATTTTTTGTTGTTTTCTTTTGGATACATAAACTTTAATTTCGTTTGTAATTTGAGCTGCATAATTCGTTGGAAAAAGGTAAATTGCACTTGCCTCGGCTCAAAATTTAATTACCAGCGTTTAAGCGGGATATCTTGAAGTTGTGTTTTTCTGATTTTTTCCCCCAAAAATCAAAGTTTGAAAATATTTGAAACTTTAAGAGGGTATTCTAGTCTAGAAATTTAAAAAAATCGAAATTTTTTTATATGTTCAAAGTTTAGCTATTCAAGAATATGCGTACAAGAGGAGTTTTTCAAAATTCGACTTATTTTCGGAGATACAGCCGATTTTGTGACGTGACGTCCGTGTTCACTAGAATTGTCTCCTGAACTTTAAACGCGTTTTTCTCGAAACTGACTTTTTCGGTACGATGCCCACGATTTCTCAGGTTCTACTGGACCGATTTACTTGAAATTTTTTGTAGAGTCTTCCTTATAGGCTTGTCTATGGTTGAAACTAGCCCCATACCAAAGTTTTTATTTTTATTATTTTTAAAAAATTCGAAATATTCAGAAAAACTGATCCAAAACAACTTTTTTTTTTCAGGCAGTCGCCATTTTGTGAAAAAATTGTTTCCCACTTTTCCGTAGTTCTGACCATTGCGACATTATTCTAGATCATGATCGATCTGGTCATGGTCACGTGGAAATTTTTAGAGACCCCCCACTTCGTCAGCTCATAATTTTTGAAATTTTTTACTTTTTTTAGTTTTTAATTTTTTTCTGTACTCTTCAAAAATTAATAAATAACTAGTAAAAAAAATGAGTAGTAAAAATATTAATTGCCTTTTTTTTATGACACTTTAAAAATTACCTGAAATTCATGCTTCTAGACTAGAATACCCCCTTAAGTGAATAAAATTTGAAACGAATAATAGTTTCTGATTTTACCTGGTTATTTGTACTTGCTGGTCATAAAAATGCATTTTTTATGAAAATATGTCTTTTTGCTTAAGGTTTTCAAATATCCAAAAACGGAAATAATCAACTTTTATTTTTTTTTAATATTATGTATTGTAAGCAATAAAAACTCATTTATTATTATTTTTTTTGATGATACGCTGTATTGCATTTTAGGTGACGATATGTAACCAGTCCTTAATAAGCTGCGCATTTCCTCGCAGGATCTCTGTCATCAGGACGATAGTATATTTTTATTTGGCCTAATGACCAAACCATACTAACGTAGATACACACACAGTTACAAATATATCTGCGTGTAAATTTCTAATGCCACTCACCACAAAAATGCATGCCAGGAACCAGCATGTTATCAGCAGGATACAAGACAACTTTTGGGTAAATTTTTGCTTTAATTAAGGCGCCTTGACCAAAGTGACACCAGCCTAAATTCTGCAGCATCCACTAAACCCACTTTATTGACATAGTTGACAATAAGGCAATGTGATCTTATTATTTTCCAATGGCTAGTGTTTTCACCCTCTTGTTATTTTACTCTCCCATTTACCCTAATTTACTTATAAATCTTACTATATGTTAGCAACTTATATGCTAACCTTTGATGAGGCGTAATTGGTGATTTGTATTTCGGTTTTTTGCGACCGTATTGAGTTAATTTGCGGTTTGCTTTCCACAAGCAAAACAGAAAAAGAAGAGAGGACTTGTTTTCACCAAGGGTAGGACAAAATGAATCATGAATATTTTAGTTATAAGCTCGACCGTGCTCGCCAGTTGCCTTGCCAAGCTTTTGTCAGGCTTGACGCATTGTTAGCGCACCACTGCTAATCACTAATAAGGAAGTCTTCCTGGTCATTCTGTGTCATTTAATTACAGTTATTATGGCAGGGAATCGCATTAGAATTGTTTGAGTTGCGTTAATTAGCTGTGATATTACATTACACAAGTACTTAGCGGCGAGCCAAATGACACCAGATTTCTTTGAGGAGAATAAAATTTAATAGTTATGCAGTTAATTTGGTTTGGCTTTTGAAGATGCCTCAAGGTGCTCGAAAGTGACGTGAAGTGAAGAGGCTGATAATAAAGTGCTTTTTCGTTTTTTATGTATTGTTAAATAATATTTTACTCTGAAGTTGTAAAGCAGGTGAGAGATAAAGGAAAAAGGAAATTCTGTATTACTTGGGAGTACAATGTTAAAGTCACTCATACGCAGTGGCTTACCCAGAGAACAATACATGATTTTAAAAAGCAAAAATGTACGAAAAGTTTTTGTTTCAAACAAGCATATTATTGGAAAATTTTTTGTAAAATATTTCAAACATTTTTATGAATATTGGTGGCATTCCGAAAAAATTTAAAATCATAGAAAGTTTAAGAATTTCATTTCACCAAAAATTCAACAGAAGCTAGCAAATAATAACAGAATTGAGATAATTATTTAAAATTCATAAAATTTTAATTTAATGTCACTTGTCAATAAGGTATAGTCATACAAGTTTACTTTTCAAATATAAAAATCGTTAAAAAATTGTATACAAATTTTCTAAATCCAATTAGAATATAGGCATTGTTAAGCAATTTCATACAAAAATGAATTAAACAAGAAAAAGCGTTAACTTCGCCTGCAGAGAAGCTATAATATCCATCACAGTTGTATAGCACGAATTGGTTTTAACTTCATTTTGATCAGTTTGTATGGCAGCTGTATGATACAGTAATCTGATCTGTAAATTTTTTTTCGGATATTGTAGTGCTGACATTCAAGTTAATCTCCGCTAAATTTCGTGAAAATATTTGTCAAGCCAATAGTTTTTTTAGAGAAGAACTTGAATTTTATCAATCAGTTTGTATGGCAGCTATATGCTATAGTAATCCGATCTGTAAAATTTTTTCGGAGATTATAGTGCTGCTTTAGCGAACAATCTGTACCAAATTTCGTAAACATAATTTATCGAATAAAAAAGTTTTCCATACAAAATTTTTTTTTGGATCGATCAGTTTGTATGACAGCTATATGCTATAGTTGGTCGATAGCCTTGGTTCCGACAAATAAGCAGCTGCTTTAAGAAAAAATGACATGTGCAAAATTTCAGAGGACAAATCTCTCCAATGAATAAGCTTATGGTTTGGTTTCAGTTGGCTGATGTCAAGAATTTCTCGCACTTTGGTCGCTTTAGAGCGCCTGTTTCTTATTAAAAGTGCTACATTTTGAAAAAAAAAAAAATAAAACAAATAATATTTTTCATTCATTAGTTGTACTCCATCAGTATCTAGATCTCTCTCACTCTGATAAAATCACTCATACGCCGTGGTTTACTTTATAGAAATAAGGCATAATTTGGTTTTAATTAAAAAAAAAAAAAAATAACAAAAAAAAAAACCATTAGCGATGTTTTCGTTTATGCCTCTGATATGCCTGATTTTAAATTAATATATAATATTAAATATTTATTAATTTAATATAAATTTTTCCTTAAAATTCTAGAGCATTTTTCTTGTTATACCATAAATATGTATTTATTCCAATAGATATAATTTAAAATAATTGTTGATAAAATCCTATACTCATATCCACTGCAGATTTGTATACATACATATTCACCTTGATTTTCTTAAATCACACATATTTTCTAATATTTTAAATAAAAAGCTCACATTACTTTATATCAACTTGACTGACTTAATTCACTTTTCGAATTTTGTAAGTTATAAATTATTATTCAGATGTAGTAAGTTAAATAACTGCAACTAGCATATCTTTCAAATATTTGAAGCAACAGTATTCAGTTACATATTATAATATATTCACACTAATACATATGCACCGATGTATCCATTTAAGTTGCTCAGCTTTCCATTTACTGCAAGCAATGAACTTCCTCTTGCATTAATTTACTCAGTGATTATTAAAAGCTTAGTAAAATTGCTGAAAAGAAATTCTAAAAATTTCATTACAGAATGCCAGATGAACTTGCTTAAGAATATATAATATTCGAAACACAACTACACACACACGCACACAAAAACATATATTCACAGTTGTATGTTAGTAACTGTAGGAGGAAGGAAATTATGACAGCACAAACAACGAAATTGAATCATTTAAATTCAATTATTTGATTTGGCTTGTTGTTGTTTCGTATGTTACTGTTGCTTTTACGTGGCTGTAGTCGACTTTATTGTTGCGTCTGCGCTCTTCTGAATCCAAACGTTTCACTTCATTAAGCCGATGCATTCAACTGAGAGATTCTGCAAGTGAACTTGGGCATAACAAATGTACTGCACACACGCCTAGTGGAAGAAAGCATATAAATATGCACATACACATACTATATGTGAAGACATATGTGGCAATATGTAACTGTCTGGTAGTGAGTATTTTATGAGTTTACTGCTTGTATACTGTTTTGCGATTGGTGCTCGCATGGCGTATGAGCAAAGACAGCTGAACGACGTGACATGTTACATGTGAAAGCAGAGAAGTTTGCTTCACTGCCGAGCTCAAGGCGTTGGGCATTGTTGATCTATAGCATAAATAAAGCACATCTTTGAGAACTGGTCCATTGTACAATTTGTAAACTGTTTAGGCTATATAAAAAATGGTTGTTACTGACCAAAAGCAGAATACTAAGGAAAAAATTGTGCTTCGTAAAAATGCTATGCTATAGTAGTCAGATCTGAAATGCCAAATTTCTTGAAGATATTTTGTCAACTAAAATAATTTTCCATACAGGAACTTAATTTGGAGCCACCAGTTTGTATGTATATCAGCTATAAGCTATAGGGGACCTATATGGTTTTGACAAAGAAAATTCCTGGGGTGAGAAGGATGTGCGCACAATTTGAGTTCGATATAGCAAAAACTGAAGGACTAGATCGTGTATATAGACAGATAGTAGGGCAGACGGACATAGCTACATATATCAACTCAGCTAACGCTGATTATATATTATATATATTTTTTTATTTGTTTTTTTTTTTTATAGTCTCCGACTTTTCCTTCCAGTGGTTAAAAATTTGACATTGTCTACGTATCCAATGTCAATGGAGCTCACACGAGTCGAAAATTTAGATCTAAAAATATTTCCCTTCACACTTCTTAGTTCTACGCAATTCTGAGTCCATTTCCTGGTAATAAGAAACGGGATACGAGTATTAATTCGAGTTTATGAGTAGGCTTGCTTCACTATAATCGAATATTTTTCGTCCAAATGTATATATTTCGCTTTTGGCTATATACAGATAAATATTTTGTAGTGCCTTCTTGCTTGTTATGAAACAATAATGCCTTATGTTTTGTTGTTCCATGTACGTATCCATATATATATCCATGTAATTTTTTGTTAGAAGCAATAAACACAAATAAATATGCATATTTAAGTCACAAACCATAGATGTATCTTTGTATAATTCAAATCAAGCCATCCTCAACTTATTTGCCAGCTGGCATGCTTCATCAGCATTTATTTATGCAAACATTGTTATCTCATGCTCCATAATGAGACCCATATATGTACTTAGGCACTTCTTTTGCCTCATTAACTACTACTTACTTATGCTCATAAATTTTGTATTTTCTTCAACATTGCCTTCCTGTAATTATGTCATGTTATGATGTCACCACACACAAGCCGAGCAGTTTACATGTTTAGCTTGTGGTATAATATTGAATGTGGTGGGAGGCAAAGTAGTCAGTATTTCTTCACGAAATCCGAACTAGTCGGAAACGAAACAGTCTTAAACTACTTATATGTTTTCTGTTCTCTAAACGTGTATGTTAGAACACGGTGTCTTTAAGTGAAAGAAATTATTATAGGCATTATAGATACATATATCGATGTATTATTTTCAGTTCGTGCGTCGTATTTTCCTATTTTTCTTCTATTATTTCTACCTAGAAGCTAATTGGAGAAACTGTTCATCCTTGTTGCTTTCATTTCTGGAGGTCTATCACAAGTTTTGCATATGTCACAAAGTGATGGCAGATTTTTGCTATCTAAGGGTTATCCCTATTTATACTACATACTTAGAGTTCCAAGACGAAACATTATAATACTGACGGCTCTTAAAGCCAACAAGTATATTTTTCGAGTAATGCATATAAAATTTTAAAATTTTTCCTAATTACTATTTTACTTCAGAGTACTTGAACTAGAGAGTAGTTTTGAACTAGTATGAAACTCGTATATTTCTTATAAAAATTTAACAAAAAAGCTTCTCTAAATACAATTTTTTCTAAGTAGAGTACTTTCCAAGCTTTCTAAAAGAACACTCGAACACTCGGAGGCATTTTCTTTCGGGAATTTCGCGAAGATATTTCATGAAACATCTTCGAAAAAAAACCTAATTTTTTTATAAAAAAAAAAGTCTTTTGATTAACTCGTTGAGTTTATGCTTGAAACTGTTGCCAACTGGTCCAAAACTAATTTATATATAGTTGACATTACTATTGGTTAATTTCCTGCTTATTAATATACGTGAATTTACAAGAATGTCGTACAGAAAGACTCATCTTTTGCTATGTTCATGTATAGTTATATACAAATATTCTCTCCATATATATACATATGTATATATAGTATATGAGTGTTATTTGTACATTTCCTGAGAAAATGTCGCTCTTATTTATGTTTATGCGTATGCGAGTCGTATTTGTTTGTCGCTGCTGGCATTTCCGCTGTTGCTTCCGGGAATTAATGCTTCATTTGTCCATTTCTCGAGTAAATCACTTTCGACAACAACGCATAGTTTGGATGACAATGGTTTGTCTTTAATGTTTTGTCATATAAATGTGGTTATGCTATATGTTATGTGGTGTTATATTGTGTTTTCTTCTAGACAATTAAGCTTTAACGTTCAAAACAGCGTTATTAGAAATATGGTGAGGTTATCTGACGGCTGTTACAAGAAGATTTATATTAAATGACAATTCTAATGTTCTTTCTGAACTTGTTTCAATACTATAGGTTTAAGTATCACATATGTACTTTGCACCTAGTGTGAAATAAAAAAATATTTTTTTTTTTCACATTTGGATAGGTTGAAGTGCAACAACTCAGCTGTATTAATTCAATTTGGGCAGGCCGAAAACGGGTATCTTTTTAAAACCTCGTAATTTTGTCATTTTTTTCGACTATATTTAGTTTATTATACGGACAATAAATTATAGTTAAAGGATTTTTTATTATTAATTTAGATTTCATCCGTGGACTGGGTCAAATTCAAAGCAGGAATTAAGAATTCTGTTTTTGCGCCCCTTGAAAAATGGAATGGATGTCTCTAAAATCATGCAAAATTGATGCAATATTTGATTTCGAAAGTCACTACTACCGCGCCTGAATCCGTGGAAACTGCTATGCTTCTAACGAAAATCTCTCCAAATTTCTGCGTCAATGAAATATAGTGTGTTCAACAGCTTTTAGAAGGGTATATTTGATAACACTGCTTTCAAAAATTATCGCTCGTCGCTCGTATTGAATCGTTTGCTTTGTCACCTGCATCAATAAGTTAATGACATAATTATTAAAAAAAAAAACTTAGGTAAGATGTGCTGCCGGCGGATGGTGCTCTGTCGCATTTTGACACGAAATCGACCGCAGAGACTGGTCATACAACCTCTAACTAGTTGCGGGACTTCTGACAGGGCTTTCTCTTTCGGCCTCGATGCTATAAGCATGATAATCTTATTGGAAGCTAGCAGAACAAGAGATTGAAGCATTTCAACACTTCCGCCATAATAATCGCGCGTTTGCGAGATCAAGGTTAAATACATGGGATTTCACACTTTCAGAGATTCCACCGAACTATTAAGAATAGAAATTAGACGCCTGAGCAAATTTGGTTTATACACAAGGCGCTTTGCTGATTTATAAAGTCGAATATCTGTAATCTCTTTTCATAACTTCACGAAGTACTGCTTTTAAAGTTACATATAATGCGATCTAGATCAATCATCGAAGATAACCTTCTTCCTTTCTTAGGTAATTCTGTAAGAATTATAGCCAGAAAAACCTATATACACTAAATATTCCTTTTTTCCATGCTCTCACAGTATCATTCTAAAAATGTTGAGTGACCAATCGCCAGGAAAAATTTAATAAAATCCAAATTATAGTCGAAAAAATTAAGAAAAAGAAAAGTGTACGTTTATTTTATTTTCTAGCTCTTTCGTTTATTATTATTATTATTTTTTTTTTTTTTTTTTTGATATTTATAGTTTCAATTTATGCCACAGACTATACAAATTTAGTAGGAGCCTTGTAACGGAATAGTACCCATATTTTATGCTTTTGACAGACTCCCCTTAAGGTACGAAGGTAAATACGTCGAACAATTGATCCAATTAATCTAAAGCTAAAAATGTAAAATCGCCATGCCATAAATTGGAAACGCATTTAAAAGCCCACAATACTTGTCTATAAAATTAATAAATAATACTTCCAAAAGTCAAGCGCATACTAAACACTAATGATTATTTTGACTTGACATTTGGCGCAGATGTCACAGACAGTCATATAAACCTAGAACAAATATTTGAACGAATTGGTTTCCGCGTGAAATTTAAATTAATTAAGACTTTTTAAAGTCTTACTATTTTTTGCCTACATTGATTTTTTACGCATACTGAGTTTTGTGAAGCTGGACAAATACAAACACTTTCTTTAAAGCAAAATTATTTCAGAAATAACATGAAAAAGCTGCAATCAAATTTTCTATAGCATGCGTTCCCTTAAGGGGTCAGTAGGGTAATCCTTTTTAAAAAAAAAATGTTTTTTCTGTTCCCTTATACCCTTAGAATTAACATAGAAACCCACTTTACCATTGGAAGGTTTCGAAAAAGGCACATAAATAATAGTACCGTATGTCAATTTTTCAAGGTTTGTGTACCTTTGTATGCTTTTTCAGTACCTCAAACTTTAAATGCGTTTTTCTCAAAAGACACCTTTTAAACTGGCTGATTTTAATCGAATTACTCAACCGATTTGCTTAATGTTTTTTAAATGTTCACAAAACGCCTGGCTATCGTCCCTATATTTTTTATAATTTATTGACAATGTTATGACAAAATTTATGTAAAAACACAGGGAGAAAAATTAAAAAAAAAACTTTAATTACTTTTTTATTTATCAACATTTTTTTATGATTCTATTTGGGACAATAACCACGTACTCTTAATAATAAATTGGGTTTTTGTGTTTCAGATGATCCAAACATGAGAAATCGTGTCCGCCAGTGAAAAAACGCATCTCATTCACCCAACCATTTCTCCGAAAGATGCCATCAAAAAATTACGAAAAAATTTGTTTGTACACTCCACGATATGCCTCAAGATATCTGACAAAAGTTCTATTGTAGAACAAAAATTTCTATGAAAAACAAATTGTCAAAAAAAACAGGCCAGATTACCCTACGGACCGCTTATAATCAAGTGTGTGTATGAGTTTAGCTAACTGAACATGTCTGCTTTCAGACTGAAATTTTAGCCTCTTCTTATTTACTCAGTTCTGTATCATACAATTCAAGATCATCTGCAAAAGCTTTCTTTGAATTTAATTTTTTTTATGTATAGTATATTTACATAGGTATATACATGTATAGAGAACTCGATAGCATTTTGTTTGTGGAACATATTGAATTTTGCTCGGTATTTTCATATGTTCACAAGATATAGTTGCTGGGATAATTAAATTTTATTTTCGTATCCGATCGTTCGATCTTTGTATTTCTCTTCATAAAAAGAATAACTTTTGGTTTAGAAAGCTACTTCTAGCAATCTCAAAACCTGAAATCTATAGTGGTATGTATTATAGTCGTTAGTGGAGGAATCGATGGACACGTTTAAGATATTGCTAATATTGGCTTTAATAGATGTATTTTTGTTCTTCAATGCGTTCCAAATCTCAAATGAAGGAGCTCGCACAAAAATATATAATGTTAGTTTTACTAGCTACGAACGGTCTATCATGACAATTTTAATTAAAGATAATTTACCAAGCTAACAAGAACTCATTTCAGAAACAAAATTTTTACAAATTTCAAATAGTAGTCGTAACCTACAAAAAATAATTGTTAAAATGTTCGATTCGTCTTCTATTAGACACTGGCCAATCGAACAAACAGCTAGTATACATCAAAAAGAATAGCATAATCAAATAGGGATAGTTAGAAAAAGCAATTACTTAGTCACATTAATTGAAGTCAACGGTTTAATATTGATGCTGCTTTCTGATGTAAATTTTAAGATTAAAAAGCTAAGCTCAAGCACAGTGAGTAGATAAGTAGAGCGAGTAGAAGGATGAGTGATAAAAAATGAATTCCTTTAAAAATGCAAATCATTCCAAAATATTAACCAATATTAAACTTCAAATTAGCTTTTAGCTGTACAGCCTGCAGTTTTAAATACTTTATGGCATTTTGAGCTAACAGTAAACTTAAGAGAGTTCTGTAATTTACTTCTTTTCGATAACATCTCTGTAAAATCGCTGACAGATTACTCGAATTTATGCAAATGTATCAAATTTGAAGGCAGCTCTGTGTGTACATGTGTATGTTTGTATGTTTATATATTTGTATGCTTGTATGTTTGCTTGTACGTATGCATTTGTATATTTAAGATATATAACTATGCAGTTTATCAACGGCGCACACAAATTTATCAAAAGCCATAATGAGGCACGCACACTATAACACCCAGCACGAAGGTCATCACCCACAACGCCACTTGACCCTCCACAAAACGGCTGCCAAAACAAAAAAACCGACTTTTTTCTGGCGAATAAAATACCAAACTTGGCCACTTTGATTGCCGCAGAGGCAACGGCAGCACACAGAGGAATTGTGTCAAGTAACCAGAAACCGAAAAGGACTACTACCCAACGGCAGCAAAAACCAAAAAAGCAAAAAATCAAAAAGGAAAATGCTAATAGCATTGAGTGCGAGCAAAATGCAAAAACAAAAGTAAAAAGAAAGTGCAAAAAGAATACAAAAGAATAAAAAAAAAGATGGAAAAACGAAAACTAAAGCAAAAGGGATGATAAGAAAATTCGAAGAGTGCGCCTATTATGCAAATAAGCCAACAAAAGCACTCTGTAAACATTCGCAAGGGAAGTGCCGCTGACAGGATGAGTTCTTAAAATATGCGAGAGTATGCGCTTTGTTTGAGGCAGTGCCACGAAAACGAAAATTTCGACGGAATTTCTGTTTTTTTTTTTTTTGCTTTTATTAAATTTCTACTTTCTTGCTCTCTCTCATACGCTTCTGCTTTAAGCACGGGAGACAGTTGCAAATCAGAAATTGATATATGTCTAACTGTGTAAGCATATCCGTTAGCAGGTTGGCGCATCCAGCTAGGTGTGTGGGCATTCACCGCCAAGTAACCAAGACAAATGATAATGACTAATGGGTGAAACCTAAGCGCCGCCAATGGAACATCAATAAAAGCCGTTATGCGTACACATATACATAGGTATGTATGTGTGATTACAAGCATGTATACTTGTATATATGTATATACAAGTGGCTTGGTTAGTTTAGTTGGAATTTGGCTAAAAGCAAAATTGTGTTAACATTGGAAAAATAAGTGAACGAAATAACTCACTTGAATGCCATAGAAAAACATGGAAAGTGAAGAATTGAAATGTTTAGTCGAAAGCAAAAAAACGAATGACGGGATTACAGACGAGAAAGCAATTTTTCTGTGTAACGATGGAGTTAGGTTAGAAGAAATTGTGCTGATTCAAGGATATATTTGATACCTTTCAAGAGAAATCACTAATATGCCAAGAGTTCTAAGGATTTTATAAAAAAAGCTGATATTTGCTGAGAAATTATCTGGAAAACAAATAACTAAAAATTTCATGCCGGTTTTGGATTCTCCAATAGTCTCAGAAGACTAATTACTTTACATGCTATCAAGGAACCATCGATTAGTGATAATTTACGAAATTTATTCGGGTTCAGCGTAAACTAATACAGTAAATAGTAGTATGAGCCTATAGTACCAACTCTTAAGAAGTCATGAGATCTTCTACTCACACAGGTAACCCACTGCAACAACATAATATTTCTTATGAAGTCTAAATATCATTCAGATATGTGAGATTGCTGCTGTAGCATCGAGTGCTTGGACAATACCTTCATTCGTGCTGGATGAAAGTTAGGTTAGATTCAGTGACTGATCCTATTGAAGAAGATCGCATTTGGACTACTATTTACATATTTTATATACTGTATTATGTATAAGTAGTAAAATATACACTATATATTGTATACCATATACAGTCCTTTATGAAGCCGTAAAATACAATTCATGTACTCCGATATTATAAGTCGCCAAAGCGCTTTGAGACCAATATAAACTTTCTTTGCCATTTTATTATCCTCACCAGCTTCGTGAGCTTCCAAATGTTTAATCCTTGATCCCGTGAAGATGGAATAGTCAAAGAGGAAGTGAGGAAGGCACGATTTTCAACTTTAACGTGTGGACACCAATGGAGCAATAAAGAGTTTGAACCCAAGTAGTAAAGAGGAAAAGGCTAGTCTTCCTGAAAGCTGGACGTCTTGCGATCCTCCTTGAGCAAAAATATCTTGCAACAGCGTAAGAACTAGTGGTAGCTTAACACTGGTTAAGTTTCCTCGAAGCCTTGCTATTCAGTAGTAGATTAAACGAAGGCAGCGACTCATTCACTTTATACTGATAGCGCGGTTAGGGTGCCACTTCCTACCAGCTCGTGAGCTTTGCAGTTGCTTGCGATTCTGCTGAGGCCTGGCATTCATTCTTGTTTTATCAAAAAGTAATGCATTGATAGCAAGATGAGGCGTTTCTTCACTAGCCTTGAAAGCATGGTTAGTGAGCTCATATCCAGTTTCGCCGCTCTGATATCAGAGTGGATTGTCTGTTCTCCATAGAAGGCCGCTCTACGTAGCAACGGATCTACCGCTATGGTAACGGCAGTACCCTTGGTTTGAAAGACGCGACAGCAGCCAGAAAGTGTGAAACTAAAGTAAATGCACAGTTTATGACTATACACCGCTACAAAACCCTTCCTTCAAGCTTTGATCCATCCGTAAGGAAGCTCACACCTAGTTTACTCCACTACTCCAGTATCTTCTGCCTAATCACTTCCCGCTCATAGGTAAGTGGGTAGGGTAAATACCTTCAAAACATCAGAAGTTAAAGCGAGCGAGATGTTCTTAGTATTCAGATATACATATGTTCATTTAGAATCCCAGTTTATTTGTATCTATAATTATGAGTGCGCCATGAAGAATGGTATTAAAGAGCTTGGTTTAGAGGCTTCAAAAAATCGATTTATTTGAGGATTTTTTTGGGAAGGAAAGAAATAATTGATTACAGCGAAATTTCTAGGGCTTATAGTTATATATTTAAGCATCATTCACAAATTTTTTTGGATACGAAGTCTTTTATATTTCGCTTTTGGGAAGCAATTGTCTGATGCATCTCGCATGTGCATTTGTCGAACAGCGCCAGGATGCAGGTCGCAATTTCAATTCATATTATTATTATTATTCATCCATATTTTTTAATAATTTATATTCTAATTTAACTAAAAAATTCCAAAAAAAACAACGTAAAATTAAAAAAAAATTTAAAAATTGAAAAATTTAAAAAAGGATGGTTTTTGTCCAAAAATAATTTACTTTATGTTGTTTAAAAATATGTTCAAACTGGACATTTCTTAGTATTTTTTTTAGTTTACCTAGAAGATTATTTAATGCCAAAGATAATAAACTTTGTTCCAATTCCATAGGACGTTTAGTTTTTTTTTCTATCCTGCCCGCCAATTAAAAAAAATCGTAAAAATGAAAAACCGAGAAATCGCGTGTCGAAGTTTTCGCTTTCTGCCCAATCACTCATATATCTGCTAGACTTTCTAGCTTCGAAAATATTTCAAATTCTCGTCTCAAACTTTAAGGACATGTTCTTTGATTTTTTTTAAAGATATTTAAGCAAAAAAAAAAAAAAAACAAAAAACGATTTTTTGAAGCTTCTAAATCAGGCTCTCCCCTTAAGTGCCATGTTTGGTGTTGATATTACCGTAAAAACTTTAAAATACTAAATAGTATAATAAAATAGACTTGACTATGACGAATTTGGGTCAATGACTTAGACCTTTAGATTAGAGACCTCATTTTCTGCCAAAAGTTTCACTGCAGAATTAGAAGTCGTGGTAGCCTTTCCTAACTACTTCTCGATAGGATGCTTCCACGACAGCACTCCTATCTGGGATAAGCCCTAAATATGCAGCGTATTAACGGACTGCACAGGGATGTTTTCCATCTGCGGCCTCCGAGATTTTTCACCTCCTTATTCAATTAATAACAACTTTTTAAACATAATACCTTGTTTCCATACGCTCTATGAGTGAAAGAGGGATCTTTTGGTCCTATGATTGATTCCTATATACTACTAGGCATTCATCTTAACCCAGCGACTTCTCAGCAAGCGCAAACGTCTGACGGATCGTTCTGACTTAGGCGAGGCTTTTGACTTATCCCTGGTTAGGCGGGATGAAGATGTAAATGTGTGGACCTAAGAATTCAACTATGAAGTTTAAGTATTGATAGTAGTTTACTAGGGGGTGTCTACTTCACACTTTGCAATGTATGAAACATTCTGCATTGCAGAAACATGCTATAAAAAATAGTATTATAATAATCGACTTAAATATAGTTAAATCTGTATTTAAATTCTAATAATAAATTCAAAACTTTCTGTTCAATGATCAGTTAGTAACTACAAGTTTTTGGAAAAAAAATTATGAAACTTTGGGAACTTTTAATATATTATGTTGGAAAATATCTCTCCTCCGCCTTTTTGTCTCTGGATTTCGCAGCTATGTATAAAGCGCTACAGATCTCGTATCTGGCAATACTATAAATCTTTGAAAGGTCTTGACATAACCTACAAAATGACGCTATGCATGTTTAGTTTGGATACTTCGTTAAACAGTTAGACGTGTAAATATGGAACTCACTTTCGCCAAAATTCGCTTTAAAATAACGCGAAGGGAGATATTTCCCAACCTAATATATACATACACATATATATTCACGGAATAATAATATTTTGTGTTTTTTGAGATTTTTCTAACTTTTTATTTTCTACTCTTTAATTTTTTTATTTTTAAGTATTTTTTTTATATTATCAAAACTTTTGCTTTCCTGTTTTCCTGCTTGTTAGTTAAACTTTTAAGTCATCATAATAACTTGTAATATATAAGTGAAAGCAAAAAGTGCCAACTGGCAGCAAAACAGTAAAATCATTTGGCAAACAACCAAACCGAGATGAAGGCGCAAAGAAAATACAAAACCGCAAGGCTGAGAAAAGCCACAGGCGTTTACTTGGTAAGTGATTTTAGTGCGTCATAAATATATA
This sequence comes from Bactrocera zonata, assembly GCA_037783105.1. NCBI lineage: Eukaryota > Metazoa > Arthropoda > Insecta > Diptera > Tephritidae > Bactrocera > Bactrocera zonata. Next base: position 761,215 of record JBAWJQ010005835.1, on the reverse strand, counting down.
TAATTTAATGGTGTGCTAATAAGAGGGCTGGAGTAAAATGTGTAGGATTAACTGTTAGTAATAAAATATTATAAAATATATATTTCAAAAATTCGTATGAAAGTGCTTGTTATTACAAAAAACCTAGAAGTTAATGCTGAAAATTTTTTTGAAAATTTTTGGTCAGTAGAATATTGATTATTTTGCAGTTTCCGTGAAGTTATTCAGACAAAAGTTATCTCTACTCTCATGAGAATTTAAAAATTTTCGGCACTTCACTGCACTGTGCTGCTTTTACTAGTTCTATTAAACAGAAATTTAGAAAAAAATGCAAAAAAAAAGAATAAATTCTAAAACAAAAAAAGAAAGCACGCGGAAAATTTTTCTCCTCACTTTAGTTAAACCAATTTCATATAACATATTTTTTCTATTTTTCAATTCATCCAACGAAAAATAAAAACCTACATCCAATGCACAAAAACGAAGCCTTGTAACTCAGCTGCTTGCGGTTCGAATTCTTATTTGCTTTGCACCATATTCTTCTCGCTTGTTTACATATTTTTCGTTTGTACGAGCGTATAAATATTTTAAATTCGCTTTGTCAAGTACAATAAATATCGCGCAGCAAGGCTGCCAATAATTTTCGAGAAAAAGTCTCTGCTGGTGGCAACCTTAATACACTCAACTACAACTGCTGGCATAAACATTCATACGCACACACTTACAAGCGCACGAATTTGAATCACAAAAAATACGATGTCCTTGCGCGGCTGCAAGGCCAGCTTACCGCTTTGTAAATTGAAACCGGAAATTTATGAACCGAAATTCGTTAACATGAAAACGTGCAGAATGCATTGGAAATCGGAATTTAGAGCTGATATACGTACAAGAAAAAAATAAATAAAACCAGCACTTTTTGAAGTTGCTAATTTTTTTTTTAGATTATGCAAAGCTTGAGTTCATTACTCATGCTATTTAATTTCCTGTTCGACTGATTCTACTATGGTAATAATCGGAGTTTTTTTTTAACTTCGCTTAACTAGACCAAACTCAAATCTTTTACATTTCACAATTTTCTCATTGGAACCACTTATTTCGCTAGACTTAATCAGTCAGGTTTGGAACAGTTAGAATCTTTGGTTGAAAGAACTAATAGGCTTCACTCTCTCTATTATAAAAATGTGAAGTAAGCATCAGAGGTTCCTACGGTATGATAGACTGGATAAGGTATCGACAGTGAGGTCACAGAGCCTACTAAAATTCGCGTCAAGCGCAGGCATCTTAAAGGATGATTACTTATGCTGAACCTGGCAACTGAACTCCATTTGGTATCGCAATAAACTGATCTATGGCTGATCGTGGCTTATTGGCCTACCAGATTAACCTAACCTTTATTGAAAAGATTTCAAAGTCTTTGAAAGTAACTGCAGAAGCAACTTGTATGTTCTCATTCAATATATTCACTACTGATTTCTATCGAGAAGGAATCCTAGATCCTTATACTCTTCCAATATACCATATATAAAATATCAGAGCCACGAAATTTAACTGCTTGCTCTTCATTATTTATACATCTTCTTCGGCAGCTGCTGCAAATTCTATTTGCCTTCTTTATATACTATTTTTGAATTCTTGGGTACCAGAGGATATTTTCTTGGTATGCTTCATATTTTGTAATTAAAATTGGTAACACAAGCAGAAGACAAGCTGCAGAATTTATAGTGATATTTGCTGCTTTCTAAGAAAAATATCGAAAAATCCGAAGCCACAAAAGATTGCATGACACAAATAAAGTCTGATAGTGTGTAAGCTGATGCGATTGGGTAAATTTGAACGTTCTAATATAACGAGAACTTATATATATACACATTAGGGGTGTTCAAAAAGTTAAAAATTTTTGATAACTAACTTCCTAGAGAAGACTTCTCGGAGGAGGAAGTTCTTCTTAATTTATTACAAACTGGAATAATCAGGGTCTACAAGTTAGCCTCTGTGATATAGAAATTTATGGGTGAAAAAATAAAAAGAGTTATTAAATTTAAAGATTTTTTATTTCATGTCTAGAACTTAAAAAAATATTTTACATTAATTAAATAAAAAATATTAACGGATGGCAACATTATTCACAAATATTTTCAACGCTTAGCTTACTTCAACATTTTTATTTTTATTATGAGATTTTAATTACATTTAAAAATAACTAAAAACGTCGTATTTCAATTTATTCTAAAACTAAAAATAATAATGTGGCAACCTTGCTCAAAAATTGTATATCTTATTTATGTTTTTTTTTCTTTTGTTGTTTGTTTTATTTTGATACCTACATATTATGGAAAATTTTAATTTATTAAACTATCAACTTGGTGGCAACTCTAATAAAATTATTTTACTCAAAAATTTTTTGAAGCTCGTCTAATTTATTATGAAAATATTTAATTTACCTTCTAAATACACAAAGACTCCTAATTTTATTTCGTTCCAACTTAAACAAATTAACTAAATTTTACCAAGTGGCAACCTTTCTCACAAAAATTTTCAACAGTAAGCCGAACTAAACTTTATTTTAATAAAAATAGTGCATATGGCTAATTATTACAATTAATAAAATTGTCAAATAGGTGGCAGCTCTAAAAAAATTTTAAATCGAACATTTAATTTACCTTAAACAATACTTCAAAAAACGCTGATTTTATTTCGTTTTAAATTTAAAAAATTACAATTAAATAAATTTAAACAGGTGGCAACCTATATCAAAAATATTTTCAACAGTAACCCGAGCTAAGGTGTAAAGAATGAATAATGCCAATTATTGAATTAAATAAGAATTTCAAACAGGTGGCAGCTCCACTAAAAATCTGAAATCGAAAATTTAATTAACCTTAAACAATCCTTAAAAACCCCGATTTTATTTCGGTCTAAAAAAGTAAAATACTAAAGTAATTATATTAAAAAAATTAAACAGGTGGCAACTTGTATCATAAATATTTTCAATTCTTTTCTTATATTTTGAAATGAGTAATATATATGTATGTACATGTATAAGTTGTAATAAACCATTTCAATTCATTAAAATTCAAACAGGTGGCAACTTTCAAAAATAATTTTACTCAAAACTCTTGTAGAGCTCCTCAGACTTGCACTTATGATAAGCTTTAAATTATCTTTACAAAAATTCAAACACATCTCATTTGATTTTTCGATCTAAAACTAAAGCAATTTAAAATATGGCAACTAAGCAGGTGGCCACTTATTTATACCACGAATATTTTTTATTCATAAGCCCTTGAGCCCTTATTGAGCTTTTATATTTCTATGCCCAGTATGAAAGATTTAAAGTACTATTTAATTTAATTAAATTATCAAAAAGGTGGCCACTCTGCAAAAAAAAATTTTACTCAAAAATTTATTTTGAATTATTTTTTTCCTACATGTAACATTTTTTTATACATATTGGCAACTTTATAAACTAACTGTCAGCTAATCAGCAGAAAATTTAAAAGTTTTTCTTGCATATTTTTTCCCTTTAAACTTCAAATCGAGTATGATTCGAGTAGTTGTTTTGCCATAAAAATTTAAAAAAATTTTAATTAAAAAAAATTTAAAAATAAAATCAAAAGAACCCCCTTAATTTCTATGTACCCAAAAGTATACATATATTCAAATGCAAGTGTGGCAGCCGCCTCTTTCATTCCCAGAATTGTTTGCTTTTGTACATTTACTTTGGCCTTTGCATTTTACTATTTGCTAACATGCATGCTAAACTCGAAATACTCTTTCATATTCAGATGTGTGTTTTTAAAAAATCAGATTTTCTTGCAAATATAGGATCCCACAACCACACACATGAATGCAAACCTTAGCTATCTGCCTTGCATACTTTTTAGAGCTCAACCACAATGATGATAGCAAAAGGCACATGCTGTGCCCTCCATATGCTGCTGACGTTGTGGCGCAACTAAATTTATGAGCTGCAATGCTGTTAGTATTCCCAATCACGCTCAAAAAGTTTATCATCCACACTTAGATGTAAAGCTCTGACTTCCGATTTAGCCGCCTGCAGTGATTCTAATTGCTTATATTAATATCAAAAATATTACAAATATTTGTAATTCGAGTACAATGAAGAGATTGCATTCTCGATTTGTTGCCACTTGCCAGAATGCTCTTATTGCATCTACTGAACAATAACAACATTTCTTAGACAATAACATCAGTAATGCAGCAACGATATGGCGCCAGCTGTTGTGGTATGAAACGAAACATTTATGAGATGTGCGGAAATATTTTGCTGCATTTGGAAGTATACGAGTACATATGTATGGCTTTCCTTGCAGAGGCACCATTGCAAAATTTATAACGCGTGATAAAATCCATATTAAATTAAGGGTTAGCAATATAATTGCTTTGGCTTAGGGTTAGATTGTTTTTGATTTGATGATTCTCAATCAGCAGATTGTTCCTTTACAAATGAACTACTTTGAGCAAAAAATAGTAAGAATTTGTTCATAATTTTATAACTCTAAATTTATTCTTCAAAATCTTAAAATTTTTATCGTCCCCCTCGAAACAGTAACACATGGCCCAAATATACTTGTGACAACGTTTTTTCCAATCCTCGAAACAGTTGAACCTTCAAATATCGGCGAAACTTACAGAGTCGGTCTGTAATGGCGATTAATTGCGGATTGACCCACCATATCCCCATCAAAACAAAGCAAATAATAATCAGGCGAAAATTCTGTATTCCTATTAACAAAGTTCCTGAGGTGAATGTTCGACAGTACTGAAAAAAATGCACTTTCCAAGAAGAATTCTAGACGGTAAAATTTTCCAACAAGCTTCACTTTAAGCTGCGAACCTGCAGGAAACAAATTCCTCTCTCCTCTCTGTGCTCTAGTCTTTAGCCTTTACGAAGAATTCTTTCATATACAAAATTACTGTACTATAATACGTTTAATAGCACAGAATCACGACGATAGCAGGGATTTACTGGAAATCGTTTGGTCTTATAGCAGTTGGGAGGTATATATCTAACTACTGAATTTTCGTTTTGGTTGCTCCTCATTAGCATTTCAAATTGGAAGTCTTACCGTAGTTGGAAGTATAAAAAAGGATGGGTCATGATGTCATGCGGCTCATGGCGAGAATCAGCCTGGCTGGCGGTTGTTACACAACTTTAAACAACTCAATCTCGGACGGAGCTTACTGATACATTGTAACTTACTAGTATGTAAATACATTTTACAAAGTAAAATGGGGACTATGAAAAAAAGTTCTTTTATTTTAGTAAAGAAAGGGTTGTAAAATAAAAAGTTAGGAGTGAAAAAAGTTCTCCGGCGAGAACTACAAGTGTGTAGAACAGCTTGTTAAAATTTGAAAGCAATCGGTTCAGTAGAAAAAAAGTTAGGATCCGGGCCGACCAGAAAAACAATGTTTTGAGAAAAGCGCGTTTAAAGTTCGGTCGACTTTAAATGTTGGACTCCGAGGCGCTCTAGAAAACTCGCTATAACTCCCGTAATATTTCGAATTTCTGTCTGAAATTTTTGCAGAATATTTTCAAGACATTGTGCTTTCAAATTAAGCAAAAAAAGAACATTTTTGATATTTTGAACCCAAGTTACCAGACTACTACCTTAATCAAACCGGGTCCGCCAATGTCATGTGCAGATACCGACTGACACCAGGGACAAATAAATTTTATTGTGCACGACGATGAAAGATTTCTCCAACTGTATAATGACGCTTTAGCTTTAGCCAAAAACAAGTAAACAGATTTCGGCTATACCGTCACATCCGGACCAGTTACCACAGACTAATGAAAATTCGTTAAGGCAGAATATGGCGTGGAGGCTAAACGATGGATAGCGATGCAGATCTTACTGTCACTAACAAAGGATTCCATCGCAATGTTGGTGAAAAGTGGCAGGTTAAAATTATGACTTAAAATTCAGATACCGATGTTTTAGAACACTAAATGAGTGAAGTCGAAGAAGATCTCCTGAAATCTTAGAGTGGCGTCGAAAGAACTAGGCATTATGAGTGTTCTTCGGGTTTTGAGCAATAGAACAAACTCTAAAAATTATAGATTGAGTGACTATAGAGCTATAATGCTCACGATCATGATAAATATATATTTGTATACCATTTTGTTCTTTAAAAATGAAATCTTGAAGGGTCTTCGGGTCAAATCGAATTTAACAAATTAAACATTTTTTCTTTTTGTTTGTTATATGACCTGCCTAATTATTGCTATAATCACCGAAAAAACAAAAACCAAAATTATCAAGTGAAATGCTTATTCCTTTCTAAATATGCTATTCCTGCCATATGAATGATAAAAAGCCGTTATTAAATATATAGTACAAATATCACCAAAATTACATGCAAAGTGCACTTTTTTATTCTCTCAAATATTTTCTTCTTTCACCGTCTACTGTGTACAAAGTAAACTTTAAATTGCCCAAACTTGCACAATTTAAAGTCGAAATAAATCGCGGTTGTACAAAAATGTTTTCCTCACAGCCTTTGTTGCCAGGATAATCGCATTCGAAATGACAAGAAATGAAAATAAAATATCTTTAGACAAATGCGAAGTGACGAACGCTGGCGAATAGTATTTCTGCCTTCTTTTGTGTAAGTAACTATGGCACTTTTTACTTAGTTATGCATTTTTGCTTCACTACATTTAAGTGTCTTTTGGTATATGTATATGTGTGTGTGCTTGTTGCCTTTGGCTGCACAAATTCGTTGCTAGCGCATCTTCTCCCCAATGCGCATCGAGGCGAGGCGAAGCAGAGCACCGAAGATATCGTGAGCCTACACATCTTATTGTCACAGTTGTTTTTATTGTAAACTTTTTATTTTTTGGTTTCACTGCAGAGAAAAGGCAAGCCATTCCCTGAGGCGTGCAAAGCAAAACTGAAAAGGAAAACACCTTAATAAAGAAATACTGCGGATTTGGGGGCCGGGCAGTGTCCATAGCGCACAAACGCCTAAATTTTGTGGTTTGCTGGTGTTGCTATTGCTGTTGGCGCACTGAGTGAATTCACAGTTGTAATGGGACTTGTAAAGCACTTGAAATTGCGACCATGTTGTTTGGCTACACACAGCACGGCACAGCATAGCGTGGCATAGCAAAGCTCGGCATTACAGCGCCTGGCCGCAGAAGTATCATTGAGGGCGGGCTTGAATATTATTACGGGCATTCTTATTACGATTCTAGTTTATCCAGTTGCCAGTTGGCAGCGCAACGAGTGGTAATCGTATTAATGCAGATTTATTGTGAGTGAGTCGTTGCTTAGTTGGAATATGAATCATTAGGCTTTAATCCCTAATTTTGGGAAAACAAATTTTATTTCCTACAATGATTTTGCCTTTTTCTGAGTTCTTCTATTTTCATTTAAAATTCTTTATTATTTTGTTACAATAATTTTTCAATTAATCTATTATGGCTATACAATATCCTATTTAAGATGTTGGGAAGTTCCTTCAAAAAAATTTTTTTAGTATTTTATTCTTAGAAAATTATTATTAGTGTTTAGTGGCAGCCTTTTCCCTGGCAGTCGGGCTGCCATAATCATAATTGAGGAGAATTTGTGTTTATTCGAAAACCGTACACCAAGTATAATTCCTAAAATTTGTTTGAAAATTAAAATTCTCTGCTGTTATAATAACGATAGCAACTGCAGAAGTGTAAGCTAGTTGGACCAAAGTATTTTGTTGTTTTTTTTTATTATAGATTACATAACTATATTAGAACATATATTACCTAGGAACCCTCGTAATTGAAATTTCGACGTATAAGTTACTATATAGGTTACTAGAATTTATAATTTCCACCAGACTGAACTTTAGCCTGAGAGATGAATGGAATATCCTTTAGGCTTAGAACACCTTCACGGCCAGATCTCATATGAACAATTCATTATTAAGATGAGCCGATATCTGGTGCAAGCCAACAAAATACTATGATACTTTTCATAGATAGTATGTACATTTCTTCTGTTATAATACGTTGCTGACCGACCATTTTCCCCGCAATTTCATTAAATCGACGCGGACGATATTTATTTCTAAAAATATGCACATATTGCATATGAAGTTTATCTACTCGTTAAATTCCAGATATACCTCAGTCAAATGACATTTCATATCATATCATTTAAGGGGGGAGCCTGCTTAAGAGGCTTAAAAAAATCGATTTTTTGAGGATTTTTTTGGGAAGGAAAGAAATAATTGATTAAAGCGAAATTTCTAAGGTTTATAGTTAAATATAATTAAACATCATGCGAAAGTTTTTTGGATACTAAATCTTTGATATTCTGCCTTTGGGATGCAATTGCTCGATGCATCTCGCATGTGTATTTGTCGAAGCAGGACGGGCAGGATGCAGGTCGCAATTTCTATCGAAAACAAAAAATTAAAAGAGATTCATATTTGTTAATAACTTATCTTCTAGTTAATTTAAGAACATTAAAAAAGGATAAAATTCTACAATTTTTTAAAAATTGAAAAAGGTGGTTTTTGACCAAAAAAATTTTACTTTATAGTATATTCTTCAAAAATATTTTCAAACTTGACTTTTCTTAGTTTTTTTTAGTTTAAATAGAAGATAATTTAGTGCCAAAGGTAATAAGCTTTGCCTCAATTCCATACGACGGTTAGTTTTTTTCTATCCTGCCCGTCAATCAAGAAAAATTATGTAAATGAAAAACCGAGACATCGCGTGTTAAAGTTTTCGCTTTTTGCCCAAGCGCTTCTGTATCTGCTAGACGCTCGGTCACTATTTCTCTTCTAGCTTCGACAATATTTCGAATTCCCATTTATAACTTGGGGGACATATTCTTAGATATTTTCTAAAGAGATTTAAGAAAAAAAATCGATTTTTGAAGCTTCTAAAGCAGGCTCGCACCTTAACGTCTCCATATTATCTTCTCTACGGGTAGCAATGGTCTAGGAGCTCGAAGACAACATTCAGCTTAGGTTGAGAGCGGATTATAGTCTTAAAAGTTTCCAGAACACATCTGAAAACTGCAATTTTCAAGGAAACGAACTTGTCGGTGTTTCTGCTAATGTTACATTCGGTGAGTCACGGTTCTATAGTATTCAGTGGCATCTGCAGCAAGCAGTATTAGGGTTGCCACTTGATGCTAGCAGTGTCACAGCCGTCATTGTTGAACCTAAGTTGACCACTGGAAGGTCTGCTGTATAAAGAATATAGAGCACAAGGGTGAGTGCATTACTTTGAGGCACGCCAGTACGAACAGGTCTCAAATCCGACTCAACATCACGGCATCTAACGTAGAACGTCCGATTGTGCAAATAGAACTTTAGCATCAAATAGTAAGGCAATTATAGCTTTTCCTTTAATTTGAATAATAGATAGATGCCAGACTTTGTCAAATGTTTGGCGGATATCAAGGAACAAAACAGAGCAGTATTTATTTATATTTTCCATAGCATTAGTGTTAAAGTGTTTAACATTATTGCGTTGTTCAAATATGCCATGAAATTTTCTGCAGCCAAACTGATGATTAGACAGAGATTATTTATTTCCCACTCTGACAAAAAAACAGTCAGATCGCTTCGAATTAAAAAAAAAAAATGTTATTAAATAAGTGACTAGACTATGTTAGTGATCGACGGACTGGCAAAAATTTGGATTAATGACAAAAATGTGGCTTCCTAAGAACAATCGCCTTTAATTGTTGAAAAATGTACAGTTCAGAATAGAACGTAGACAAAATCAAAATTTCTGACAAACATATCTAAGGGGAAGGTCGTGTAAAAATTTCAAATCAATCTGTTCAAACGTTACGCAAAAGTTTTATTCACTTGCTCTGAGACCAGCGTTTCGAGAAAAAACATGTTTGAGATTTTGAAAACCGATTACATTATGTTGAGAAATTCGTAAAAATTCGCTCATAAGTCTGACAGTATTTGCCGGCTCAACCAGAAATATGCATAATATATAAAAATAATAGATTTTTTGAAATAACTCCATAACCAATTTTTTCTAAAGTGATCAAATTTACACTTTAACTATCAAGAGGTTCATTTTGATCGCAAGCCCAACTAAACACTTTTTACAAAGTCACTTTTAAAGCTTTGTAATTGCGTCTCAATTTATTATGGGGGTATTCTAGTACAGAAGCATGAATTTCAGGTAATTTTTAAAGTGTCGTAAAAAAAAGCCATTTAATATTTTTATCAACTATTTTTTTATTAGTTACTCGTTAATTTTTGAAGAGTTCAGAAAAAAATTAAAAACTAAAAAAAGTAAAAAATTTCAAAAGTTATGAGCTGACGAAACGGGGGGTCTCTAAAAATTTCCACGTGACCATGCCCATGGTTTCAACCCTCCTAGTTATCTGAAACCAAAAAAAAGATTATTAATCTAGAATAATGTCGCAATGGCCAGAACTACGCAAAAGTGGGAAACATTTTTTTTCACAAAATGGCGACTACCTGAAAAAAAAAATTTTTTTTATCACTTTTTCTGACTATTTCGAATTTTTTAAAAATAATAAAAATAAAAATTAGGGGGTGGGGCTAGTTCCAACCATAGACAAGCCTATAAAGAAGACTCTATAAAAATTTCAGTAAATCGGTGCAGTAGAACCTGAGAAATAGTGGGTACCGTTCCGAAAAAGTCAGTTTTGAGAAAAACGCGTTTAAAGTTTCGCGTTCCGGCCGAACCAGTTTGGATGCCGGGTCAGAAAAATGCCTATATCTCCGAAAATAATTTAAATTTTGAAAAATCCTCTTGTACACATATTCTTGAATAGTTAAACTTTGAAAATATAAAAAAATCGATTTTCTTTAATTTGTAGACTAGAATAATGCTACGAAATTTCATTACCTTTCACCATTTTCTACGTTATTCCTTTTTCCATTCTAGCAAATTTCTCAAAATAAAATCTGCGATTACTATGCCCTTACCCTTTGATACCCCGTTGAACAGAGTTAAGCAGACGCAGTTTCAACGTAAGATGGCCACTGACTTTATTGAATATTATATACATAAGAACAGTGTAACAAGAAAACGAGATTTAGTGTTGCCTTTACTCCTTGAAAATATAATCCAATTGTCTCCTCTCAAAAATCCACATATTTTTATGCTTGGAAACATAATGGATTTTTTCAATAAGTCTACCTAGCTTCTTTTTCTTTTCTCCTCTAAAATGTTAAGTATGCTGTCTATCCTCCAATTTGCTTAATTAAAATTAATATGTAAATGTAGCGCCTATTCAACTTTATGTATTTCTACGCAACTCTTTGCTTAGTGATTCAGAGAACATAGACTCTTTCATCAATGACACTTCTTAGAACTTTAAAATAATTACTTTGCTAGTGATTGATACCTTATCTCGTATGTATCTTCTTCCTAAATCTCTAAAGGAGTAAAACTTAAAAGTAATATTTAGTTTGCACTGCTATCATCTGAAACTCTTTCGCCACGCTGCGCTAAAATCTAATTATTAAACTTTCCAGCTGGTGCACACCGTGCTTGCATCAAAGGCACCGCCGCTCACCACCTCCAGAGACACAAATCCCACAATTATTAAATTTCCGCATTAACTGCTTCAATAAATTGAACTTTTCTCAAGAGTAAAACAAACATAAAAGCCGTGGCTTAATTACGCTAAGCGAGTGCAATACTTTTATGTTTGTACATATGTGTGTGTCTCTATTGGCTTCTTTGAGCATCACATCAATCATGACGATGGAAAATTTGCAACGAGTGTGCAAAGCAGCTGATAAGAATAGTGAAATGCGGAAGAATGAAATATTACAAGTATATATCACACAATTGAAATATGTAGGCATATAAGTAATTGGATAAATATATTTTCTCTAATAGAAGTAATTATCTTCTTAATAAAATCTTCTTAAGGAAAGTGACGAAAAACATATACATACTTAAGCACTTGATGAATAGTTTTAAAACAATAACAACAACAGAAATATTGTTGTAGTAAGGAAACATGTGGTAACTTGAATTGAAGCGAGATAATTAAATATTACGTATACGCCCTGACATACAGATGACTTGATTTAGTGATGTTCGGCTATCAGTATATACGCGAAATGTTTTAGATATCGAGCTGAAACTATGTAAATATTTTTCTCGCTCCAAGTAGCTGCTCGTTTGTCGGAATTGGCGATTTTGCATCATTATAGCGTATAGCTGCCATACAAACTGGACTATCGGAATCAAGTGCTTGTATGGGAAACTTTTTCATTTGACAAGATATCTTCACAAAATTTGGAGAGGAATATTATACAAAGCAACCATGTAATATGCGAAGAAATTGTCCAGATCGAGCAACTTTAGCATATGGTGAAAATCAAATTCTTATATGGAAAACTATTTTATTTGACCACAAATCTTCAAGAAACTTAGCGTGAGTTATTTTCTAAGGCAATAGTGTAATTTTTGACGAAATTGTTCAGATCTTATCACTATTTCGTATAGCTGCCATACAACTTGATCAATCAAAATGTAGTGCTTGTATGTACAACTTTTTTATTTGACGAGATATCTGCGGGAAATTTGGTTTGCATCGAGGCAACGGTACAATCTCCGCAGAAAGTATTTAGATCGCACTACTATAGCATATAGCTGTCACATAAACTAACCGATTCAAGACAAGCTCTTGTATGTAAAACTTCTTCAAAGTAAATTTTCCATGTTTTAATAATACAACAACAACCAACAACAACAAAATTTTTCCCAAAAATCCATTATTATTGACGAAAATAATATAAAAGAGAAGTAGTTTTCCATGCATTGGGGAAGGAAAATTTTGTGTTACGTATACGCACTGACAAACATTTGCAAATAACTTTGGGAACCCTTTATAAACAGAATATTACATACAAAAAGTGGTACTTAAGCAGGTAAAACCCAAAGCTATTGAAAATTTGCACTCCTGGCACTTTCCAATAGCAGCCTTAATGATTTTACCGAAAGTCAATTGAATTTTTTCTGTACTTTGTCATCGGAAATGTTGTCGCACACCAAATTATGAAAGTTAATAAAATTCAAACACACCGAAATGGCCAACAAATCAAATGAGTGTCAGCAAGTAAATGGCGAGCAACCAAGCAAAGCTTACAGTAAATAAAAATGTTGACATTTAATTTAAATTTATACGTGCTCACAAAAAACAGCAGCAACGCACATACATATATACGCACAAAAGCAATTTGCGTGTTTTCCTTTACTTCGAAATAAATTATATTTTTCATACAAAAACACGAAATAATTTTTCATATTAAAAGCGCAGGTGCGTCTGGGTGTGAGTGTAACCACAGAGCAAAAACAAAGTAGCCAGTGGTTTAGCGCTAATAATCGCTTTGACAGAAACCAGCACGGCGCACAAACACAAGAAAGAACAAACGACAAAAAAAGGTAGGCGACAAACAGTGAAAAAGCGAAAACAAAAGCAAAAAAAGCGAACAAAACATGTAAAAGCATATTTTCAGGCGCGTAAAATATGCCAAAATTGCGCATTTATTTTGCTTGAAATGAAAAAGTGGACAACAATTTAATGAAATGAAAAATTGGCAGGAGACGCTTGGCACGGCAATAATCTTCATTCATAAGCGTTTATTGTTGTTGTTCGTTACAACATTTCTTTTGCACAAATACAGCCACATTCACAAACGTTTGTATTTCTTTATATTTGTGTGTGTGTAACTGAATGCGTGCGAATTATTGGCTGGCTCTTTATGGCCGAGTTGCCCTGTTGTTTAGCACTTTGCCGCGAAACGGTCGTATTTTTCGGGAAAAATGTGTTTTGCCGTTACATGTATTGGTTATGACCTCACAAGTAATCGAATGACCCCTAAAATTAATTGAGTTTGGCAATGAACTTTCAAATGCCAACTCGTATACAATTTAGCTTATATTAAGGAGTGCGAAATCATTCGAAACCAATTGTAATTTTTTTTGTGACAATTGCGTGAAAAACTTTTAAAGTAAAGAAGTTTTGAAGAAAGAATTTTCATCTCTAGAAAACTAGATAACACTGGTATTATCTGTTAATAATAATTTTGTTAGAGAAATCATAATTTTAACGTTCTTAAAGTAATATTTTTGTAATAAAATTTTATTCAAAAGCTTTGACAAGTGACCAGTTTGGAACGAAACACTGCAAATATTATTTCATTATTTTAAGAAAAGTACCAAGCCTAAAACTCACATCATTTTTTTACATAATATTAACATTAAATGAACGGACATATGAGCACTTTTGAAAGAATTTCTTAACTTAGTGTGATCAACTGCCAAAACTTGAAGAAAATTATTCCTGAATGGCTGAACTGATCGAGTTGATATTTTTTTACTTTCAGGAAATTTCTTGCAGAGGCCTTCCTGGCGATTGGTCTTCGAAACTAGGGAATCATAATTTTTTCAAAATAAATCACCGATTTTTGAAGTAAATTATATACCGTAAATGCACGTTATTTTTATTGATTATTAAATAAAATGCATCTCCAGAAAAAAATGTGAAAATGCGTCTCTCCTGACTTGCGGTTGAATATAAACTTTTTAATAATACTCTTTAATCTCGTGATCAAGTAAAACGGTTCTAGGCAGAATTAGGGTAAATTAAATGTAATAAAATTTCGCATAATATCATATTATTATTATTTAGATACTACAAATTTTGATCTTAAAAATATATTTGTTGCTGTGTTCCCTTTGCAATGGTCTTTTTATTTGAAGCTAAATATATTACTTACATTTTTACAAAAATGGAACAAACATTAATTGATCTGCAAAGAAAATAAATTATTTAATGATTAGTTTTCAAATAAATAACTGTCTAACAAATATAATTAATTATATTTGTTCAAAAAAACTCAGGACTTAAATTAAAATAAGTTCTGTTTCTTGCGGCAACTCCAAAAAGAATAGAACACTTACAGAAATAGTAAAAGGTTAAATAAAAACAATTGAAGTAAGAAATGATGCTTTGAAATCGTCGGGCTTTAATAGAAAGCATAGTCCATAAGGCGTAGTCAAGTTTGCGTTTCGAATCAGGCCATCACTTCCAGGCCATAAAAGTACACATAGAGTGATAAATTAAGACTTCAATTAGAATGCAGCTTACCACCGGACGTACTGATCGACAAGATATTCCACTAACTCAGCGTTTTAGTTCAGTCAAACGACTATTCAGAACTACAGCTATAATCTTTTGCTGTTTTCAAAAATATCGATATTTCCGAGAACATCTTATTATTATACCAGAGATGGAAAAGCTTGATCATTCGTATTGATCAAGTCTACGCATATCGTCAAGACTTACATTGCTTACGCGAAGCAACCAATTTATGAACCTCTAGCCCACTAATAGCCTTTAACCCCCACTTAGATGATGATGTTATCACACGCGTATGTGGCTGCATTAACAGATCAGAATTATTAGAAGAACGAACCGTCGTGGCAGAAACTCTAGATAACCAACCAACGCACTGGCAGTAGTTACGACTAATACATCAATAATTCCGGCAACGGTCGAGTGAAAAGTATTTGGCGACTCTACAATCTGCTCTGCGAAGGAAGTGGTGGAGGCATACCGAAAATGTTCAGGTGGGAGACATTGTCCTAGTCAGACATGTAAATCTCCCTCCAATACATTGGCGCCTGGGACATTTTTGGATTATACCATCAGAAAAGCAAATATTGCACATGTTAGAATAAATGATGATGTTGTTGGATGATGCGAGCAGATCACAGCGAACAACGCTGTCGGGTTAAAAAATAAAGCGGAGAGGCATTTAAATTGATTTTTCAACGATTTTAAAGACTAAAATCGAATAAATATAAGAAAAATTATAAATAAGTATTAAATATTGAGATTTTTTATAGACATAAAAAATGCATATTTTCCTGATTACTATCATCAAATGAATAATTATGTAATCACCTCAAGTACTTACAGAGATCATAACTTCTACGAGTTATAAATTGTGTATTTGTTTGTGAAATTTGCTGAAATTGCCTTTAAAAAAAAAATACTATTTTGTTGGAAATCTTGATCTATGGTGTGTACAAGCGACAGAAGTTAATATGGTTAAGTTAGTGGAACATAGCACCGAAAAGAAAATAAGTGCGCTGGTAATTAACGAACCTCAAAATAATTACAAAGATTTTCTATGCGTTAAAAGTATATTGATTTTATTGTTTTCTACACTGAGGAATGTTATTTCGAGTAATTTTTGTAAAAAGTCATAAGTAATTATTCTTTTTGAGCAAAAAAAAAAAAACATTAAAAATTATTTAATTAATTTTTTATGAGTTAAAATAATAATTATTATTAAGTAATCATTACTTTATAAATAATCATTACTTTTTAGAAAAACTAAAAAATTGAAATATTATAATAATGATTTTTTGTAAGTGTGGAATTACTCTGAATTAATCATTACTGGTGAAAAATGGTAAAAGTATTTATTCATATTGAGCAAAAAAAAAATAAATATAAGTTACTAATTAGTTGTTTATGAGTTATAATAGTAATACTTATAATCATTATTTTCGAGTAATCATTACTTTATAAGTAATCATAACATTTCAGAAATACTAAAAAATTAAAATATTATAATAGTGATTATTTTTTTAATTATTATGGAATTAATCGAAATTAATCATTATTGGTGAAAAATCGTTAAAGTAATTATTCTTTTTGAACACAAACCAAAAAAATAAAATTTATTTAATTAATTTTTATAAGGGTTATAATAATTATTAGTTTCGAGTAATCATTACTTTATATGTAATCATTACCTTATAAGTAATCATTACTTTTGAGAAAAACCAAAAAAATAAAAAACTTCTAATAATGATTACTTTTCCTTATCAAGGAAACACTCCAAATTAAGCGATATTTCTGAAAAGTCTTAAAAATTCTAAATTAAAATTCCTGATCGGAGAGTAAAAATCATCAAAAAAAAATTAACTAGACCTTATTCTTCTATTTTAATGTCGATTCCAAGTTATTTATTATTGCATTTAAAATCACAACAGTGTTCATTATTTTAAGTCACTGGTTAGTAATTTATATATTTACGTGTATATTGCTTATGCAATAATTGAGGCATAAAAAATTCATAATTTTCATTTATGTTTGAACTCTTTGATTCCAACTTTCCGCCAACATGTGAATAATTGATATGCAATTACTGGCATACCTATTTACTGCTATATTTGATTATGTTAAATGTTTCAACGCCAATAATTACAATTACAGCAATTACCCGTTAATCTATAATTACTGCAACATCATGCGCAAATGAGCTGAAAGCTTTTAAAAGCACTGCCAATGCCATGCAAGTAATCAAATTTGCTTGGATATATGTAATTATATAAATACATGGATGTGTGTGTACATATATGTGTGAGCGCATATCCCATTACAATTAAAATGAGTAAGTAATTGCATTGCTCGCAAAACAATGATGCCAATTGTTAATGATTTCATTTTCACGACGTGTTAATGATGCGAATTTGGCGTATGATAGAATGAGCAATAATATCATCAATATAATTGATTGCTAATGTGTGGAATGAGCGTTGAATGCAATAACCGTAAATTAAAACACATTCACGCGATGTGTCAATAATATTTCTGCGTTAATTTCACACTTTTTCTCCTATGAATTACGCAAGGATTTCATATGAAATTCTTTAAGAAACCTAAGATTAGATATATAAATTTCAGAAACCCAGTAACAGTGTGAGTTACAATTATTTTTCGAATTTGATGATTCAAACAGTTCATTTTGTGTATGTGCATTTTCTGATCTATTATATAAGTGTTTTTTTGTGAGGAATAATGTTTTGGGTAAAGAGCAATTTTTTTCGGTGACGTCTATGGATAATTGGTCTCACTACGCACAGATTTGTATATGGCTAGAGCCTTAATTCGACTTGTTCCTTATTCAAAAGTAATTGATTGTGAGCTTAATGTCGACAAGTATAGGAAATTCTCAATTCACTAAAAATGTTATAAAACGAAATATCCGAAAGGGTTGACAGGCGGAAAAGGATGAGATGGAATGCCTTAAGTACATGAAAGGACGCCAAGATCATATGCAAGAGGTTCTTAAAAATGGACTTACCGTGGTCACATGCGAGCCATGCGAGTGGTGACGATCCATGCAGGAAGAGCAGAGGTGGTGGCGTTATAGAGACGCCGGAACATCCTCTATGCTTGTGTCCAGCACTATCTAGAACTTGTTTCAAGTTTATAGAAGCTTCGGTGTTCAAGGGACTAGACGAAGTATCAAATGTAGATAGAAAGTCATTCTAGAAGTTCGTGAAAGCGGTGACGTCCTGAATGACGAATACTTCAACTCAAACTAAACTGATCTTCGATATGGGATTACTGAGGACCAGTAGGTCCTATGTTTGACGTGATAGCCGGCCAGTATAACCTAACCTAACTTAATGTCCACGTAACTCATCGCATTTATTCATACTTCTCTGAATAGAAATGGTCACTCTCTCTCTCTCCCTTTCTCTCTCTCTCTATCTCTCTCTGTCTCTCTCTCTCTCTCTAATCTCTCTGAATGACCTCAAAGAAAAGCCGAGCCATTTAAATTGTGTTTAAGGAATATTGATTAGCCTTTTAGGAAGAAAAAATATATGGAAAGCTCCGAACGAAAAAAATTTGTTAAAACTATTTTTAAAAGTCCTACCAGAGTATTTACCGAAAACATCAAATGATGCCAGAGCTTACTCTAAGTTAATTTCTTGATGGAGAGGAGTCTACCTTCGTGCCCCGCTACCACCAGCAGTAAAAAAAATGCCAGTGCCTCTCCACTACATCTTATATGGTATTCGCCAACTCTTAGCAATTTCTAAAATTTTTAGGAAACTTTTTCTCTTTCTGGAGCATTACAAGAGCCTGCAAATATATTTTAAGCCATTCGTGATTAAAGTTTTTCTGCTAAGAAAAAAGTTTTTTCACTGAAGCCTCTACATAACAAGGTGTAAGAAATTAGGTTTAGTTAGAATTCTCAAAAAATCAAAGAAGAATCAAAATACAATTTTATTGAAGTATAATGTCATAGAAATATTCTCTGGAAATTTAAAGAAAATGCGATAAGCACTTTTCGAGTTATTCCATAATTAGCAAAGAGTTCTTGGGTGCTCTGGAAAGTTCAAAAGCAAGTAGCTAGCAGCATTTGAAACTTCGGATATATTTTTCTCAAAATATGTTTTATGAACTGGCGCCACTGCAGCTCGAAAAAACTTAACAAAAATCAATGAAATTGTTACAGCTCTTAGAAAAATGAACAATTTTTTTTCACTAGGAGCTTCGGTTGGTACTGGACACACAAAAAATAATTTCTAACAAGTCAACTAAATGCTTATTTATTGAAGCTATGCTCTTATTTTTATAAAATAAAAAAATACTGAGCCGATATCTTAAAGACTGACAGACGGCGGATACCAGCCGCACCTCTAGGCGATAAAATGTAACGCATTCAGAAGACACATAATCCAAATAGATTTGAGTAGTCACTTCTTTTTCAGCATTTCTCTATAGGCTCTATAGGGTCGCTTAAGCGTGGGCACATGATTCGAGATTGAGCAATGTCCCGCAACAGGATTTGAAAACACAAAGCAATTTTATATGTAAAATCCACATAAGCACTATTTTTCGCCTTAGAAAATATAGAAAAGACAAAATTGTATATTTGCATCATTCTCTTCACTCCAATGTTGTCCAGTTAAGCTCTTCAAATACTTGTTGCTCCCAACTTCAACCTAGCATATAAAACACTGCTTTGTTTGTTTTCAAAATTGATCAGAAGGACATCATTATCCGTACGCAACTCGCCTATTAGTCCTGCCACATACCATTACATATTCAATTATAATGATGCGCTGGGCCAACTACGTTTGCATATGAATTTTATTACGCTCCAGCTTATGACCATGATGGCTTACTCCAGGTGCTCTTACCTTCCTGTCAACCTTTCTGCGCTTATCCTGCAATTTATATCTCTAATGCTCTCACCTATCCTCTGCAATCAGCTTTTCATCCACTCACACATGCACGTGAGGACTCTAAATGGATAGCAGTGCCATTATATAGCCTTCGTGCTTCAGATTTCCCGTTTGTAAACTCACGTATCAGCAGCCACACTTTATAGCTTTGTGTGTGTGCATGTGCTGGAAGGAGTTCGAGATTTATATGGTCTTCCGTCGTTGCTTCCGCCAAGGTGAATTTATGCTTATTATATTAGACATAATAGAATGGTTGTTGTTATTGTTGTTGTCATATGATTTTTCATGGTTTACTGCCTGTTGCTACTAAACTGCGTCACTTGAGTATATTAAAGTCGCATTAGAATAAACTTAATGCGCAGATGAGTCACTTAAGATACGATTGTTCTTTCTTCAGCATAAATTTTTCTTTATTCAACTAATTGGCGCTTGAAAATGAGTTAAAAGTGTTGAAGAAATTAAGGAATATTTTTATTAAAATTTTTTGTTGAATTCTGTATTTTTTATATTTTTCTTACAGAAATAATTTAGATTTATGGTTGATCTGATTACCTGCAAATTTCATAAATTTTTTGCTCAAGCGATCGATTCATAGTATGAATCCTTTAAGTTGTGGACGTGAGCCATACTGTAACTACCTAGCCAACAAAATGATTAAAGTTGAGAAGAAACGGTAATTTTTTCTCCATTTAGTCTCCTTCTAACGTGATGTACTTGACGGTACGGTGCATCAATTCTTTAACTTTCTAGGAAATAAGTTTTCTTTCTGCAGGTCTTCAAAATAGGAGGTTGAGACAATAATCTTCTTTTCATCTCCTTATTCTTAGCTAAGTTTGGATACAAAGAGAAGTCGAAAGTAAATCAATGATCTGGAGAAACCTCAATTTGAATAATTTGGCCAAATCAAAGACGGAACGACAGTCGTTTTTTTTTTCATAAAATGAGGCCATTTTGTCCCCGCTTAAGCACCAAATCCACCCAGTAACTCTGTATAGTAGATCCATGTAACTATTTGGCCATTCCCAGGTAGTCGAAGCAGATCACAACCAGCGAGTCCCAGAAAGTGGTGGTCATTTCATTTTCGATCGATACGACAGGTAAGGACTGCTTAAAGCGGATTTGTAAAGTATCTTATGTATCTACTGTTTGAAGAGTTCAATGATCTCTAGTGTGTCTGAATCTGTATATCAATTGGTAGAGTGGAATGGACACGCCTACCATAAATAACCTTGGTAGGTTACGAAGCCTATCAAAAAGCTCTGCTTACTTTGGGTTCGTCACCCGGTTGCAACGCTACTCCACATTTTACTAAATTGGCAAACCACAACCACCACGATAGTCCCCGAGGTGCCAGTCCGCATGAGCAAGTTGGTGCAAACTCCAAGACCACCTGCTCCACGTGGTACCAGAATTAAGTCTCCGGTTAGACCTCGAACCCGAAACTACTACCAGTTGAGTTTTCATATTGCTATGAAATGGTGACCAGGAGTTGGGCCTCATACACACATTATTCGCACACCTCTTTCACAGAAGAAGCTAATCCCAATTCTCAGTTCAACGCCTTCGCAGCCTAAACAATTCTCGCGCAGACGATCTTAACTGTTCGACATTCCGAATAGTGAAGACCGCACCGCTAACATCTAAACGTTCATCAGTCCAGCTAATACCCATGCCACCCATATCTCTAATGTCCAAGTATAACGGGCATTTTGTAATTACATGCACCCAGTCTCTACCCCCGACTCACAAAAACAACCCGACCTATAAGATAGGTTCCTCTGATGCAAAAATATATTTTGCGTCCCATACTCCATAAACAGGCTCTGATGTAAACTGAAGTCTGGGTTACGCTCATCAAACCAAACGTTTCGAAAGTACTTATAAGTCACTTGACCTTTAGGACTATTTTCTCAACGGTCTTGCCACGTACACCCACCCTTTGATCTAGTAACCTCTATCTAGCTATCCCTCCCTCTGCACATCATCACCGGAAATCCAGTCATTCCGCAGCAAAGACACACTCAAGTCCATTCTTAACCTGAAAGCAACAGCACGTTGTAGGACAATCAGCTCAAGAGGGGGTGCACCTAACAGAACCTGCATGGCATCCGTTGAGACGGTACGACATGCAGCCAAGCACAATTCTAGGCTGTATTGAAACACATTTTTGGCACCCTAAGACTGTCGTGACTGCTTGCCAACTTACAGCGGTTCCATAAGTGGCACAGGCCACAAAAAAGCGACGATATATGGTGCGAACAGCACGACGCTCGAGACCTCTCCTCCAGCACAGCAGTTTTCGGGTACTTGTGGATTTACCGTCACAAACCGACATAGGACCACGTTAAACCAGTTTTTGATGGTCGCTTTTTTTAGCAGGAGAGTTATCGTATACAATAATCAAGTGCTCTTTGATTTCATTGCGTGATTTCTCCTTCAAAAACGAGAATCTAAGCTCTTTACTTTTATTGTAGCTATTCTTCTTTAAAATAGCTATAGCAAAGTATATATAATTACGCTTCCGACATCTACAACAACGAAGTTTACGCTGATGACACGACAAATACAATAATCTACATAGACAAGAGCTGGGAGTAATGGAAGAACAAAGCACGCGGCACTTTCAAGGATGGCCATCGGACGAGCATGCTTGCTCGCATTACGAACAAATTGAATTTGTCTTCACGCTTGCGACACGTCGTGTCACATGTCGTTGTTTGTCCAAGAAATGAACCAAATTCAATTTCGGCAATATGTGCCAGGCGTCTGACCGAATGCCAACAGCTGATCCGTTATTGCCAGCATACGATGAAGACACTTTAGTCGCTTTAGGATGTGTAAGTGTGTATATTTTTGTATGTCTGTGTTCAGTAGTGGTTGCTGTTGCTGCAATGTGTGCAATTTCAATGAATGACAATATTATTGTAATTTCAATCTTCTTCTTTGTTTTCTTTGAATTAACACGTTTTTACTCGCATTGCTGTGAGTTGGCAATTCTGAGATAATATTGAAGGTGAATAGCTCCGTTAAATCGTGTTTTCAATTTCGGCATTGCACGTGATATTCCTGGGGAATTGCGAACGTGACCTGTCTGGCGAGAGAACGTACTCAACGCTTATGACTTACGTGAGTGCACAGACATAGATTCATACTTACATATATATATATACAACATATATACAACATACATACATACATATATGAACAGACAGCATGGCGATCGTTCGTGGCCACCTTGAGTTTGGCACTGAGACGCTCTTACTTACCAGAATTGCTTTTCTCCAACAAAACTCATTTGCTTACACAATAGCAACAAGCGTGTGACGCATGTAACGGTGTTACATTTGATGTGCTTGAGCTATATGATGCTCTTATTATTCGTTTTGGTAGTTTTGGTGTGCCAAAATGATTGTCGGATTATTGTCACCAATGTAACTGTCTGTTTTTTTTGTATACAAAAATGCTTTTTGCTCTTGATAACAATAATGTTCTGTCGGTTTGGTGAATGCCAACTGTTTGCTGGTGGCAATAATTGGCGGAAAGCTGTGGATATCAGTGTGTTTCTCTACGGTGAATGTCATCGAAAGATGTTCTCAATGAAAGGCAGGGATATTTTAAAAATCAAGGAAAGCAATGACTTTGTGTGTAGTGATGTCGCAGGTTCCGAAATGAAGGCACTAAAATGAAATAGAAGGACGCTAAGAAGCACAGCAGAAAGAGAATGGGCGGGAATGAAGCATTCTATGTTAATTTTCTTCAGTTGTGTTACACCCAAGTGATGTTCTTTTCCATATAGAGCAAGCATTTTGAGCAAAAATAAAGAGATATTTTTTGTGTAAAGATCAATTCAACTTATTTTAAAATATACGAAATTCAACTAGACAACTGAAGTAGTTAGAATACCAGCAAAATTCCATCACACAATAGTAAAGAAATGATAGAACTCCAAAAGCTTAAAAAAAATCAAATTTTGAAGGAAATGATCTCCCCACTAAAGTCTACCGTCGATCAATCTTCCTTCACCTTCTGACAACACACTTGAAGCAAATTCGGCTCAACAGCTGCAAACACCCCCTTGAGTGATATGCGGTTAACAGCCATGAAAGCATTATATATCTTAGCTCTAATACATAAGTCAGAAATATACCGAAACCGCGAGATAAATCAAACAGATATAAGATTACACCGAAGCTAGAAAATCATCCTCTTTACTGACGTAGGCAATGCTTAAGTTAACAACAGCGCTCTAGTCACTTCATATTTTTCGCTATTTGCCCTCAATTCGAGATAACAATTGCAGTCAGGTCCTTTTCCACTTGATCTTTCTAAGGGACTGGTGCTCTTTTTCTTCTACTGCCTCCCCAGCGTGAACTGCGTCGAATACTTTCAGAGCTGGAGTGTTTTCATCCATCCGGGCAACATGTTCTAGCCAGCGCAGTTACTGTATCTTGATTCGCTAAACAATGTCAATGTCGCCGTATATCTCGTACAGCTCATCACAGCTTTCATCGACCGCGATAGTCGCCGTTGCCATAGCACAAAGGACCATAAATCTTGCGCCTTTCTTTCGAAAACTCGTAACGTTGATTCATCAGTTGTTGACATCGTTCAGGCCTATCCACCATATAGCAGGAGGGGGATGATGAGTGACTTGTAGAGCTTAGTCTTTGTTCGTTAAGAGAGGACTTTACTTCTTAATTGCCTACTCAGTTCGAAGCAGCACTTGTTGGCAACATTGTTGTTGGCGCTGATACTGGCTCCAAGATAGATGCAAATATCTACGTCTTCGAAGTTATGATTATCAGCGGTGAATGCAACGACTGTTTTCTTGACGATAGGAAATATTTCTTCTTGTCCGCGTTCCCTTGCTGATCATTTATACTATATATATTTTTTTGGGCCTCTAGTGCTTCTCTGGTCTTCTGGCTGTTAAAAACTTCGTAGCCAACTTAATATACTCCGCTGAGAGTATAAAAATCATTGTTAAGAATATAATTCAAATCATTGTTCACCTGAGGCCGAAAAAACAATGCCGACTTGACAGTTAAGAAAGAATCAAGCCAATTTTTGGTCCTCTGTTCAGAAGTGAACTACATTCCAGTAGGGGTCTTCTTCATTGGTTAGAGCAAATGGTAGGCAAATATACCTTGTCTAGGTTGTAAGCTGCGTAAGGCACTCGTTGTTCAAGAGAGTTTTCATGATGAACTCGTATATTATCGTAAATTGCGGGTCGCTTTTGATAATCAGTCGCTTCAATTCAATTGCTTATTGTCGGTGTAGTTCTTGGCTTCAATTCATTTGGAACCCAATTATAATGTATCCGGCTGTTTAAAGCTTTTTGATATGGCTGCTTGAGCGACTCTTGAAGATTTCTCCAGATTTTCTTCTATTTATCAAAAATTCTCATCCAGCAATCCTTCGAGTTGATGATAAGTCTTTCAGCTACATGATGTTCAGCATAAACTTCCACCAAAATACGAATTGTTAAAGCTTCAAATGCATAACATGCAATGAAAAGTTCGCATAAGTAACTTCTATTGTTTGTTCGGAAAATTCAAACAATGAGAAATAATATAGTTATACCATTTCTTAGAAAACCGCAGGAATATAATTATATACCTAGTACTATAGATCGAAAGCACGTCGAAAGTGAAGTTAGGGCAAAAAATTACTTTAAATACCTTTCACAACCTTATTGCCCGCACACTACGCAAAATAACCTAACCTAACTTATCAACTCTACACCAAATTGATATTTATGAAGTTCGGTATGAAATTGAATTAAATTAAATTTTTCCATATTTTTCTGCGTGCCAACAAACAAATATTTATCTAAATCTGATCTTGTCGCAAATCAACGAATGTTTAAACACGCAAGTCATACACCAAACCCCTGACATATACCAGCGTGTATATGCGAGTACAAATTAATGCGTGTTTGTAGAAACTTAGCGATATTAGCGATAACTGCAGGGGCCTCGCATGTTGCCTAAACATTAGCTGATTGCTCTAACACTCACCTTTCCGGCCGGCGTAGCCAGCACATAGGCGCTGGCCATGCCAAATACACTTAACGCAAAATGCTTCCTTCCTTCTCAAACCCAACGGTCGGAGAGCGACGACTGAGTGACCAGCGCGGCGAACGCTTGCATGTTTCAGCAACATTGTTGCCGCACACAAATTTAATGATTAATAAGCTTTTAGATTGTGCAGAAACACTTTATCGGCAGCAAGTGCAAACAGCTAGTTAAAGCCGACTAAATGGCGAGGGGTATTTGTAGCTTACACAAAGACACACACACACATATATTTGCACTTAAATAGCTGTACATATGCATAAGTATGTTTTTTGTGGCAGTATTTACTGGAGAGTGGCGTAAAATTCTGTTTGCCTTTTGGCTTTATTGGTTGATTAAATGTGATGTGCTATTGGTTGGAGGTGGTGGTGGCGGTAAAGTGTTTGGCAGTCCATTTTTCGTAGCTTGCATATGTGGAGTGCGCAACAAAAGGACTTGTTAATATTTGAGCTTATATTTACATTAGGGTGTGTGTTATTTCCCAGCGTTGAAAATAGCATATTCCATTACCACAAACGTTACAGTGCTCTGTAATAAAAAGTAATTTTCATATAAGTGCCTGCTAAATTCTGTGTTGCTCATACGGCTCGGTGTACCGTATGGATGCTCACTCGGTATCAAGTAGTATTATTTTAACTGCGTATAACTTTTAAAGAAATATTTTTGTAGAAAAAATCATATTTTTTATGGAGAGAAATATTTTGTATAAGAATATGCTAATATTGGAATTTTTGGGTTTATTAGCTGAAAAGCAAAAAAAAAAAATTTTAAATTATTTGGAGAAAAAAAATTAATGCAAAATCTGCAAAAAGTTGAATAATATTTAATAATTTGCTAATATTCAAATTTTTGGGTTTATTAGCTGAAAAGCAAAAAAAAAATTTTTTTTAAATTATTTGTAGAAAAAAATTAATGCAAAATCTGCAAAAAGTTGCAACAGAAAGAGCGTTCGAAAAAATTAACTAGGAAAATAACGAACTCCCTAATATACAGATAAACTTGTATATGTTCTCATGAAAATTGGCCCCTGTTTATTGATTGCTGGCACAAGTTGATTGCTGCCTTTAAATAGGGCAATTTTAAAAAAGCCTTAAAAGTGATAATCGATAGTGCAAAAGAATTTCTATTTTCGCTTTCTAATTCTGAACTGCAGTTTTCTTGTTTGGCGTCTATAAATTAGTGCTAAACTGGAAAAGCGCATAACTAAATAATGGAAAATGAATTTCTAGTTTTTAATTCATTATGAAATCTCTAATATAAAAGTTGAGAGCTTCTCACTACACTCAAAGGCAGAATAAAAACAGACTAAAAGGAAAAGAATCGGTCGAGTGCATCTACACGATATTTCGGAGGTTTTACAGATAAAATTTTTCGAATTAATTAGTCAGAAGAATCAACATGGTTCAGAGAGGACATAAAAGATTGAGCGGTTCTAAGTCCCGGTGGTTTCACAATGGTCTTTCTAAAGGTTAATGTGCGTTGTCAGACAACCACTTCATCAAAGTAGCTACCTACAGATAAATTTAAAGGAAATAAATGGAATAAATGATGAATTTACTAAAAATTGTTCTTTGTGTAGTAATTTTAAATCAATTTATTTTTTTAAGAATATTGTCTTTTATCACAAAGAATATTTTTAGTTTTTTTTTCTGAATCTATTTAGGCTTTAATTTACGTTACTTGCCATCATTTCAATTGATTGATTGATTGCTGTTTACCTGTACCAATATTATAAATAAATTATTAAGTCCGTTTGTGTGGTGCAAATAGCCTTGATATTTTTAGTTCGACCTTCGCCTTGAATTCGCAACTTGACTGTAAATTACCATATTTACTATTCTATTCTACATATACTGCCTTCAGTTTTGATGTATTTATAGAGGACTTTATTTTTCTTTAAATATAAATAATTTTATATTCTTGCAACATGTTGCACAGAGCATAAGAGTTTCGTTCACTGAACGGTTGCTTGTGTAAACTAAATTAAATTTAGTTAGATTCTTGCATATATACTTATCTGAGCAAAAAATAGTAAGACTTTATTCATTATTTTGAAATTCGTAATTCTTGAAAATCTATGTCGTTCCCCTCAAAGTAATCCTTCTTGGCACTAAAGCACTTGTGACAACTTTTTTCTAAAACTTCGGAATACTTGTTAAAGTAAATTTTCGGAAAAGCTTTCAATTCGATTCAAGTTTAATTTCTTCAATTGACTCAAACCGATTTCCTCGCAGTGGTCGTTAGAGTTTGCTGTGTAGCCAGAAGTCACGCGGAGCGAAATCAGGCGAATACAATGGTTGCGACGCGGTATTCGTTGAAAATTTGTCGAAAAATTCACAAACAACTAAAGCAGTGTGCGACGCTGTATTACCATGGTGCAAAGACCAAGAATTGTTGGTCCATCATTCCGGTTTCCTTTTACGAATAGCTTCGTACAAAAGACCCATATCACTCAAGCAGTATTCCTTCTTGACAGTTTGGCCAGTTGGAAGGAGTAATCGAGGAAAACAGTCAACATAACCTACATTTTAGATCTGATTTTACTAAGTTTTTTCGGCTTCAGCTCATCTTTGCAACGATATTCGGCCGATTGATCTTCTGTATACAGGTTGTAAGCATAGATCTATCCTGGAAGTCGAAAAGCATTGTTTCACAAACGTTAAAACAAAGCTGTATGTCGAAAAAATTGAGTTAATTTGGAACCAATAGTGTTTTCACTTTTCTGAGGCCCAGGTAATCTTTCAAATGGTTTTCACTGATCCTTTCAATATTCCAATGATACCAGTAAGATATCTGATCATTAATTATCGATTCTCAAGCACCAATTCATTTATTTCATTGACGTGTTGCTCATCAGTTGATGTTGATGGTCGTCGAAGTTCGTCGCCAACGCGTTCTCGACCTTCCTTGAGTAATTTGTAAAAATGACAAGCACTTGCTCGAGACAAACAATTATCACCGAAGACCTTTTCTAAAATTCTGAATGTTTTGGCACCAGAAATTTGATTCCGTGAACAAAATTCAATTCAACTTCTTCGTAAAAATCGCCAAATGCACTTTACGACTTCAGATAGACAAGCATGTACTAAACACTAATGATTATTTTGATATGAAATTTGGCACAGATGGCACTGATAGACATACCAACCTAGAAAATAAACCTGGAAAAAATATTTCGGTGAATGAGTTTTCGTACGAAATTTTAATTAAAAAGTCTTATTATTTTTTATTATTTTATATATATGTATGTACTATATATACTATGATAAATTCCTTCCCATAATATCGGGATGGAATATCTTTCTCCTTGTAGTTTTCTTTCTCCTAGTAGTTTATTTAAATTGCGGAATAATTACGTTGTTAAAATTTACTTATGTCTATATAAAAACATTGTCGAAAACAAATGTTGTTTGACAGTAAATTGGCTGAATTTGCGAGCTACTTCTGAGAAACTAACGTTTAGTACAATTGTTCAAAAGAAATCTTGTCTTAAATGTTTGCGTACCGAAATTGAGAACAACTTAGTTAATTTACAAATTTGTTTGTCTAGCAAAACTATTTAAAAAGTACGACTTTCAAGGGAAATCTAGGAATTTTTTTAACTATACATTTTTAATTCTGTTTGTAGGTTTAAGCTTGTAAATATATATCCAGCGTATAGTGTTTCATTTATATGAATGAAGGCAGAGCATTTTGCAAATGCTGTCAACACCATCGCCACAACTGCCATCACTTTCTGCATTGATTGCTTCTCATTGTCAAACAATAAAGTTTCAGTTTTATTATTGTTTCACTTTTCCTTCGATTTTTGCCTTCTCAAGTTTTGCGTTTCTTTATTTGAGCCTTTTGTTTGGTTTCTTTGAGTGGTTTTATCGGTTGTCTGCGAGTTTTCGTCTTATTGTGCTGGCAGATTTGTTGCGTTTTATTTTACTTTTTGAATGTTTTATTTTCTGTTTTGAATGTTTTGTTTTGTTTTTTGAATGTTTCTTTTCATTGTTTTACTTTTACTGTGCGTGTGTGTTTTTTGTTTGTGTTTCTTTTTGTTTGCTTTGTCCACTTGTTCCTATTTGTTTCTGCACTTACCAAATTATATATATATATTTGTATTTATGTATTTGCTTACTTTCGCTTTTCGCCAATTTGCTTGGCGCTCTTCAACTTTTATCTGTCGAGAATCTCATGGTCGCTCCTGTCGACGCCCGCTTTTTCTGCTATTTGTTTGTAGTGCTTTTTTGTCGTTTTTGTTTCTCGTTGAATTGTTCTTGTTTCTCCTTCTGCTACTTATTGTTTTTGCCCAGCTCTGTTTGAGTCATTTAATTGAAGTCAATGACAAGGCCATCGAAAGTTTGGCAAAAGTTTAATAGACCCGCTATGGGTGCCGAATTGATTTTTCTTCTTTACTCTCTTGCCTGTGATTGCATTTTCAGTTCTTTAAGCACTCACTATGTTTGGCTGCTCAATGACACGTACGAATTGGCAGTGATTTTTGTATTTGTTATTTAAGTTTGTCACAATCATTTGTGTGTTCAAGAAACTATTTGCATAAATTTGACAAATTGTTTACTTTAAACACATACAAGCTGGCGAATTTTCATAGAAAAGAGCACATGTTTCAGGGAGAGCGTAAACACAATTAATTTAACATACTCACGTCGTTATATCCTTTCAAGGGTGTGGGTAAACAGTGTAAACAGTGTCCTTTCTTTTGTTTGTTTTCTATTGAAGTATCGAACACAAAAAGAGGAGTAAAACATGTTGAAAACTTAATTTCAATTTCGTCTTTCCATCAGAAATTTAGTTTCTTTAACAGAATTAATTAATTACTAGCTAATAAAGTAAAGTAATGCAATATATGTAAGGAAGTTCTATGTTAGAATGTAGCCGATTGTTATATACTTTATGATCTCAATTAAAGTTTTGCTAAATAATTGGTCTTCTTTACAGATGTAGGCAAGGCTTACGCAGTTATAGCCGTAATAGGTCTAGTAAACAGAAATAAATTATTTTTGTATTGATTTGAAGGCTACTTTTGAGCATAGTTAGATTGATCCAATTTAGGTCCAACACTCATAGATCTATTCAGTAAGTTATTTATATTTGAAACGTCATTTTGTACACCTTCGTCTTTTTTAGCAAACAAACTGAAACAATCAACTTTCACAAGCTTCTTTTGAGCCGAAGTTTTCACCAGCAAAATTATACTCTATACAGAGAACCTAGTCATATACAATTAGTACTAAGTCTGAACTATAAGCTGAAGGCATAAAATCCACCCAACCAAACTCCCGAATTTTCTGGCGAGTCACAATCGCTGTCTGTGCCTTGACATTGTACTAATGGTAAAAATGTGCCTCTCCTCTTGGTCAAAGCTTGACCGCTGCTGGACGATCGCTTCTTTCAGACGATTCAATCGTTGACAGTACCGGTCCGAATTAAAAGTTTGGCCATAGGTGGACAGATTATAGTAGATCATTTTCTGTCATCCGATCAAATGCATAGAAAAACCTTCCTGATCGTCAGTCCTCATCGTTTTTTTTTACTACAATAAATACATATACTATATAAATATACATGTATTTCCCGCTCGAGCTTATTGAGTAAATCACATTTCTAAGATATACATTCATAAATATAATTTAATAAATCCTATACCAATGTGTTACCTCAGGTATTAGTAAAATTAATTGTCAAAAAAATATAAATTGGCTTACGTATTTGGCATGTCGAAAACATAACATTTTTAGTGAAATTTCATTATTAAAATGCCAATTTCACTGTGTTTCGATAACCTAAATTGGGTGAAAAATGCTTATATCAGTTAACAATTAGCCTGCAGCAGACAGTAGAAAATCCGCCACCGGAATTTTTGGCATGAAAAAGCTACTCATAACAAGCCGATTGGCTCTCTCTAGTGACATCGCAAGCATACTACCAAAAACTAGTTTGAGCTCTTATGTAACAAATACATATATACTTATATGCATGTATGTATCACGGTAACTATGCATAAAGGTATGTATGTATGCTAGACGCATACTCAGCAGCACCCAGCTGTCATGTGCTTTGCTGTTCGGTCACGTGCCTGTGGCAATGTTAACGGCATTGTTGTGGCAAGAACTACGGTTAGATAGCAAGGTTTGGATAGTTAATTGGCAACCAAAGGCATAACGGTATTTAGTAATGGTACGAATGTGTAAATGATTGGTGAATGAGGAATAAGTGCAGGTGAAAAATGAAAATTTTCAGATTAAAAGTAAACACTAACGTTAAAATTTGTTGAATTTTGAAAAAACAAGCGAAATAAATTAAGTGGAAAATTTTTGTGCCAAAGTTATATAAAATGGTTGGGAGATGGGAAAAACGAATTTATTAAAAAATTTTGTATATTTGTACTTAGAATGCATGAAAAAACATGGAATAAGTGAAAATTTCAATTATTGAGGAACTAATATTCACAAAAATAGCAAATCCTTCTCTTAACGAACAAAAAATCTCTCCATAAGTTTCTCATTATTCCCGTACTATTATATGTTCCATAAAATTGGGCGATGACCATTCGAGATGAGAAAGCAGTTAAAGTATGCGACAGAACATGATGTTTGAAGCCATCTGCATGAGTGATGAGTATCGAAGAAGAAGAAGAAAAGATGAAACACACAAACTGTATGAACTATCCAGCGACTTGGTTATAGTTAAGCGCATAAAAATTCAACGAATGCGCTAGTTAGGCCATGTCGTTCGCATGGAAGATGATGCTCCAGCGAAAAGCTACTTCGACTCGAGAAGGAAGGGCACCCACGCATATAATAACGGACCAAATGCATAGTGAGCTGTCTGCACTTAAGATGTACAACTGGCGGGACCTCAAAAAGAAAAGAGACAACCGACCAAATTTTGTATTCTCGATCCAGACCGACCCGAAGAAAAAGAATATTCATAAAAATATGTAAGTGACGTTGCTACACTCACTCAAACAATAAATTAATCTCAATACGCTCTCATACGTCTTATACGTTAGAAGTGAAATAATCGAGATGACCTTCTGTAGCAATTATTAAGCAAGGATGACTTAGTCATTAAGCAAACATTGAAATGTGACGTATTCATTTACTTTTGTTACACTTAAATTTGTTAATAAATTAAAATAAAATCCAATAAACTAATATTTAAATTTCACTTATAATTTTGATAATTTTAATAAACTCAAATAGATCAACTGCTTTTTTCTTTATACCCAGCCATACAAATTATACATATTTATCATGCGGCCTCTTTAATATTAGCTATTTGCAATTAGAATGGGTTTTTCCTTTCACTCGAAGCAGTATTAATGATTATTACCGATAGTCAGACGAATGCACAATTTGTATGATGGTTTTTGTGATTAATAGTTATTGGCGCTCAGTTATTGCGCACAGTACTTATTTCATTAATATTTTCGTTCCACTTTCCGCATATTTTTCTTTTACTAATTCTTTATACCCTGAACAGGGTATATTAAGTTTGTCACGAAGTTTGTAACACGCAGAAGGAAGCGTCGGAGACCCTATAAAGTATATGCATATATAAATGATCATTATGTTGAGCTGAGTCGATTTAGTCCGTCAGTTTTTAAGATATCGCTTTGAAATTTTGCAACCGTCATTTTCTCTTCAAGAAGCTGCTCATTTATCGGAACTGCCGATATCGGACCGCTATAATATATAGCTGCCATATAAACTGCACGATCGGATTCAAGTTATTGTATGGAAAACTTTTGCATTTGACAATTTGTCTTCATGACATTCGGTATATATTATTTTCTAAGGTAATAACATAATCTCCGAAAAAATTGTTCAGATCGGTTAATTATGGAATATAGCTGCCATACAAACATCCTGCATGAGAAGCTTCCACATTTAACGATATACATATCTTCATGAAATTTGGTATGAGTTATTGTTTATAGATATAATGTAATTTTGAAAGAAATTGTTGAGATCGGTTAAATATAGCATATAGCTGCCATACAAACTGGGCACATATTTACTAAAAAGAAATGCACCTGTGAAGGTTATATTATCTTCGGTGCAGTCGAAGTTAACGTTTTTTCTTGTTTTGATATGAATTATTACCTTTTTCTGGCACATCAATACAAAAGGGGCGCCATTGTACAACAGTCGCATTAATCAATGGATTTTACGTGCATTTTCTATATACGTGTGTATTTGTGTGTATACTTGTATATGGTTCATAAGTATTTAAATGCTAATATAAGGCATTTTTGGTTTTGGTGGAAGAAGATTTTTTAGAAATATTTCAAATGTTTGGTGGGTAAACCAAATTTCGTCGAAGGAAATGCTTCATTCGGGTTTAATATTGAATGAAAACTAATATTTCATGATTCTCTAAAGCCATCGAAAGTTTCAGCTGTCTACCTTTGTAGGAGTATGGAATAACTTCTGACACGTCCAGACCAAAGCTTATACTCTTAATTAACAAAGCAATCCGATATTCCCGATATGGTAAAAATCATTATATTTCTTCACCGGACATATCTTTGTTGGCCTCGAACTACTATTGGTGCGCATGCTCGACGATAAACCCAAATTTATGTTCAGCGAACAGCTGTAAAGTGACTAATTGAATGGAACTTTTGGTGACAGAATCATAGCCAGAAAGCTTTGAAGTAGCGTGACTGGAATTCTGCTCGCCTACTTTTGTAGCAGTTCCGTTAGGTCAAAAATCTAAAACACCGATATCAATAAAATCGAAAAAGTTAAGGAAACTGTGTTTCAAAAATTTCGTGTTGGCAGCAGAGAGATAGCAGAGCCTCTCAACATTTCTTCTGAATTGACTCACCACGTTGTGTTAATGTTTTAGATATAAAGCTTGTCAAGGTAAGACTCGTATAAAAAGCGCCGGATGTTTGCAAAAGTAAATCGAGTAAAGATCATAAAAGAGGTACTTAAGAAGTGAGCTAGGAATTTGGATACTGTTGACGAAACGATCGAAACTATGTAACGAGCTAGCGAATAGTGCTCATAAAATAAGTCGTAACAAATGCACTGAAAGACATCCCAGCCGAGGCTTATACCAAAAGCAATGAAAAATTTGGCTAAGCGTTGGTATGCTGCTTTTGACTCAGCGCGCTCGTTACGAGTATAAGCAATAATAAATATTAATATTGAACTTAATTTTTTGTTAGTCCAGGTCAATTTTGATCTCATGGTATTTATATTGAATATTCATTTTGAACACTTCCGCATACCCTGTTATAACACAGTTAGGAATGTGTTTGGGATTAGTCGCAAAATAACATGCTATTGATGACTTTGTTGTTATTTTTATGTGCAATGAACTATTTAATTTTGTTTTAGTATCTCCTATGAATATATTAATTCTGAGGTATGAAAACCGACAAAGTACAAAAGCATAATTTTCATTCATTAATTCATTAGTTAACTTTTCTATTTTAAATATTTTTTAATTTTTTCAAACATTTAACAAATAAAAAATCACCTATCACAGCCAAAATATAATCATTTTGGATTGATTGATATCTAATTGTACTGTAAAGGTTTGTGACTTGACTAATTTTCAATTGTAGTCTATCGAGGTTAATTTGAGCTTACTCGGTTTAAGTACTACACGCACAAGTTTATTTTTCAAAAATATCTAAAATATGTATTTTACGGTAATCATTCATAAATAAACAGTCCTTAACTACCTAGCCATATGTTACAAAGGTACCAATTTACGACCTGCTTTAAAGTTTACGAACATAGCAGGTGCAGAAGTGTTAATGAGCCATTATAAGCGGATGACCGTTAAGATTTTAGTGGCTGGGTATTCTTCTTATACAGTTACAGTTAAAAAAGTTAAAGCCTTCAATGAAACGATGCCTTGAGTTAACAAAGTTAAAAAAATTACCAAAAAGTAGCACTAGGGGTAAACCTGCTGTGAAATAAAAAAAATTATATATTCATATTTCGATATGTGATACCTTTCAACAAAAAAATAAATAAAATTTATAATCGTTATTTGAAAAAGTTTTCGAATTACAGCTTTCTAAAATGTAGTAGTGCAGTTCAATCAGCTCATTAGGCAGTGTGAGGCATACTTTAAATGAAATTTTGGGTTTCAGGAAGCTTGCGTACACAATGGAACCAAAACTCCTTCAAATACGACTTTCTCAGCAACATTTGGAGCGTTTTAAAAATATTAAAGTGGATTTTGTGCATCGATTCATCATTATGGATGAAACTTTGGTCTATCACCATTATCCTGAATTAAAACAAGAGGCTAAAGAGTGGTGTGATTCTAGTTGTTCGGCTTCGAAACGAGTTCGTATCCGTAAATCGACCAAGAAGGTTTTGACATCAGTGTTTTGGGATGCGAGAGGAATTTTGTTTATAAATTACTTGTATACTGGTAAAACAATAAATTTTGAATATTATTGCAACCTTTTGAACCAGTTGAAGGAAAAAATTCGTGAAAAAAGACCCGGTTTGCAGTAGAAAAAAATCATTTTTCATCAGGACAATGCACGGTGTCACAATTTGACAGTGGCTAAAATCAATGAATTAAAGTTCGAACTGTTGGAGCATTCACCGTATTTGCCAGATTTGGCCCCCAGCGACTTCCATTTGTTTCCAGAACTCAATAAATTGATGCGTGGCAAGCATTGTTCATCAAATAAAGAGGTCATAACGGCTGTTGAAGTGTATTTTGCAGACTTTCCGGACTCTCACTTCAGGGATGGGATCAACAGATTGATGGATCCTTGGAGCAAGTGTATTAATGTTCAGGGAGATTATAATAAATAATAAAGTGTATTTTGAACCATAAAAACGTGTCTTTCTTATGAAACGACAAAACTTATTGAACAACCTGGATTAGGCTGGATGACTCATCAATTCAATTTTTTGAGTCGCCTTCTGTTTTCTTTAGGGCTTATGCGAGTAAGTCCACCTTTACAATGTCATATCGCGTTTTGGTAAACATTTGTCTCCTCCAATCGACACAGGCATTTTTGAGCCATTGACAAACTGTGTGGGAACCTACGTGAACATTTTTTTACAGTCAAACGTTGATGCAATATTGTGTGTATGGTATCCCACTAATGTCCATGGTTGTCTCTATTTCACGATAGATCACATATCAAGAACTCGAAAAATATTAAATTTATCCTTTTGAAAAAATTTTACTTACATATATTCTTAGAATTTCTGCAATTATACCCTTAAAACTTTAGAAAAATTGACAGATTAGTTGTTTTTTTCAGTTTTCTAAAGTAGGCTTGGTTTAGCCTGTGATACTTGGTATGTTCTAAGCATAAGCTTATGTGAAATAGGAACATGAAATCGCCAGCTGAACTTTGCGTTAAGTATCCTTTATATTCCTGCAATGTAAATTTAGTGTAAGTAAATGGAAAACTCCACGATATTATTGTTTCTGATGGCGTTCCAGCAGAGGACTGCTTCGTAAAATTTGCGATATGTGAAGAAACCTACTCTCTTTTATGCTTATTTATTACCAAGCGATTAAATTTGAAATTGAGATTTCAGAAAACTGCTTCCTTGAAATACTTTAGGAAGTCTTGCCATTCCTTCAATTGTTATTCTTTCATTTTTCCTATGAAAATTCCAGGATTCCCCACCTTTTTTAATAATCAAAGTAAACATGTTTTTCTTGTTGTTGTGTTTTAGCATAATAGTTTACATATATATCATGTAAGTGTATGTATGTATTTCTTTCGTCATGTAATTTTGGTCAACCCAAGGCTCATAAACTTCACAGCCATTTTCAGCGTAATTACGGCACGTGAAGCTCACCAAAGGGTTACTGCAACCTTAATCCGAGCCTTTAACCCAAGTAAGTGTAGTTGTGGGTGAAAGTAAAAGCAGGAAAAGAAAATTTCCATTTGGCAATATATGGAAATTTATGCTCGCTCAAAAGCCCGAAATGAGCCTAACGGTGCGTTGGGTATTTGTATTGATGGTTATGGCAT
Source organism: Bactrocera zonata (assembly GCA_037783105.1). Lineage (NCBI taxonomy): Eukaryota > Metazoa > Arthropoda > Insecta > Diptera > Tephritidae > Bactrocera > Bactrocera zonata. The sequence goes on along the minus strand of JBAWJQ010005835.1, from coordinate 723,132 downwards.
GTGGGCTCGGCATTTCTCAGCGCTTATCAGCAAAACTATGTGCGCATGGATTTCTTGCAAACGAAAAAAGGAAACCACAAAAAAAGAAACAATAAAGATGAGAAGTAAAGTCCATGTGTAAAAGTATTTCGCATTCTTGAACCCTCAAGCTGTCAACACGGCTATTTGACACATTGTTTCTTTTGGAGTTTGTAATGTTTTCGAACCCTTTATGGCATTTGCTTACTTTCGGCATTTATGTCCGTAAGTAAGTGTGTGCCAAACGCACGTGTTCTTTGTGGTTGGGATTTAAGACCGAAATTTGTAATTTTAATTTTTTCATTTGGTCGCCTTTTCGTGTGTTTCGTTGATGAATTTCAAAATATTTCCGAAAACGGTAAGATTTTAAGTTGTGAGATTATGGTTTAAAAGTATTGAAATATATATATATATTTGTTTTTTTTTTTTTTAATATTTTACGCAATATTTGGAAATATTTATGTCTAAAATTTGTGACTCAGCCTGAGACTGTTTATGGAAGTAAAGTAGGACTTTCTTAGCCGTTTTGCATACCCTCGGGTCATAGCAACCTGTGAACATTTCAACGTAAGTTTAGATAATTCTGGTTAAAAGATTGCAGCTTAGAGCTAATTCATATCAAATAATAACCTAAAGGTATTCAGTTGGTACCAATAAACCATACATTTTCAGCGAAAGGCATGAGTTGGGCACTAATGGGTGTTTAATTGCACCATATAGAGGGTAGTTCGGATGTACTTTATTTAAATACTACACTTATAGATGTACGGTCAACAACAGAAGCAATTGACTTACTGGAAGAGGTATTGTTGGTGAGGCTACAGAGTCGAACATCGCGTTAAGGGCAGCACCTTAAGAGTTAACTACGCCTCCTGTATTTTCAAAGTATCAAAACTGATCTAAGCGTTGCCCATTAGCGTACCAGACCAAGTTAACCTAACTAAACCTAACAAAACCTAACAAATGGCGAAACAAATAAGCAGAGGCTTAACCAAACTTTTTATATTCCGAATAGTTGCAATGATCAAAGCTGTAGAAATACTTTCAGGTGTTGGCAAAATTTTATATAAGAGGTGTTTTGTAAAAAAGCAACATTCATTACTAGAATAAACCCATGGTGTCTTTATGTGGTAGAGGGCTCAAAAAAAGACCACACTTCAGAGTGTTCAACGGGCGGCACTCATCAGCATGTACGGTGCACTAAGTTCCACTCCAACCATTGCACTTAATGCCATTTTGAACATAATGCCCGTAGACATCGACGGAAGATGTGTGGCTGCGACAGTGGCTATCAGACTCAGAAAATATAGGTTCTTAACAGAACATGTATCCGAACACTCGAATATCCTCACAGTCTTTGACTTCATGTCGAATCACTGAGATCATGGAGTTGCCAAACCGAACTCTGGCGTCTCCTTCTCTGTCCATATACCGACGAGGGAGCTATGGCTGTGAATAAGCCGTTCGACGAGAGAGCATCTTTACGGATGGGTCAGAGCTCGAAGGGAATTTTAGTGGAGAGGTTTACTGTCAGAAACTCTTTATCAACTCCAGTTTCAGACTTGCTGATTATTGCAGTGTCTTCGAAGCAGAGGTTGCAGCTATTAAAGTAGCAGTGGATTTGTTGCTCCGGTGTGCAGCCTCCTCTACAAAAGCGACCATTCACTCAGACAGCAGAGCGACGATACTAGCCTTGAACTCATTTACAGTGTTTGGTCGAGGAATGCCTAACCTCGCTATCAATAGCATCGAGTGTCTTTGTGATAAGGCTGGTATGGGCGCTAGACCACAGCATAATCGCAAAAGCCTTTTGACCCAAAATTGATCGTAGAGGATATAGTGTTCCGTTTGTCTTCTGTATGGTTAGCGCCCATACGGTATAGTTGGAAATCTTACCAGACCCCGTTTGCAGAAGCTGTAAGGAAGAAGAAGAGGTGGAAACAGCTTAACACCTCCTCCTTGATTCTCCCGCGTTTGGGATTTCAAGACTTAAACACTTCGGAACGCATACCTTTAGACATCCCATCGAACTGGTGGGAGTTTAAATTAACCGCCTTTCAAAAAGGACCACTTATACCAGTCCACGTGTAATCTTCGACCATCCATCTAGCCTAACCTAAGAAATTTAAAATATTTAGAATATGAATGAAAATTAAATGGAGGAGAGAATACCGTTATATTATAATTTAGGGGTTGGGCCTTAGACAGATTTCATTCATATTGAGCTTTGGATAAGGATTTCTTAGGTTTTGAAATTTCGAAAAATCGTCTTATTTACATTTTTTTAAATACTGTCATATGTCCGGAATACTTTCGCAAAGCTTCAAGGCAATCAAAAGAAAATTTTAGGAAGTAGAATATTTTGAAGTGCGGCCCGTTATGGTAGACCGATCGGCTACTTCAATCTTTGATCGCGTTTTTCTCGAAATATCGTTTTCAAAAGCGGTGGTCGCGATTTTGACCGGATATTCCAAAACCTTTTTTTTTAGGTAAATAAGGGCTAAGGGGGGTATTAAATCGGTTTTACCTATTTTTGATACAAGTTCATACTATTATCAGTAAAGGATTATCTTCAAATATCAAGAATATAACTCGCAGATTTACTTATATTTAAAAAAAAATACCTTTATATATATACCGAAATTCGGTGTCGGTGCCTTTGTATATATACCAAAATTCGGTATCAGTGAGCTTTAGAAGTAATGGCCAAATTTAAAAAAAAATTTCACAAGAGAAAGCAGAAAGCAAGCTTAGCAGAAAGGTGGAATATTAATATAAATGGGTCTGTTGCTTGTTTTAGGCGTCATGAGATCCGTTGGGTCTCTTCAGCCTTAAAAAAAAGATATTATAATAAATTAATAAATTTAATACATATATATGAATTTTAATTTATTTTAGGTAAATAAAAATTGTATTGAAAAAAACTATTAGCCGCAAAAATTAATAAAATCTACTTTTACAATTTTATACCACACAATTAAACTTCAAAATTGAAATTGCCCATCAGCGTTGTCAATAAATGTTGTTTGCTTAAAGTGTCACTTCATTACATTTATATATATATTTGTAGAAATATAGTTATACATATGTATAAATGCATATATATTTACATATATGGTCTTATAGTTAAATACTATATCTGCCGTGCATATATGTATATGCATTTGTTTATGGTGCATAAACAGAAAAATTAATTAATTTATATTGAGTGTGTGTAATGAGCAAGTGCCACTCCAACTTGTTCACATAACCTAACATCTGAAAATGCTTTATTAATATTGTGCATGTTTTTGCAGTGTAAACATGTTTTTATATTTTAATATAAATAATGTACAAAATTTAATTGCCGAGTGAAAACCATAAAGTTGTGCATTTCATCGCCTGAGAGTAAGAAAAAAATAATTAAATTGCGGCGGTGTTTTCAGGGTGGCATCAACAAACTAGTGGGAATGATGAAGGATAGTATGTGACGTAAGAGCTTATAAAGAGGACTCATTAATATACGATCCTAAGTTTCGCTAAGCCGTTTCAGAAGACTACTCGCCACTTTAATATATAGTAGTATTAGTATTTACATAGGGGATCTGAATAGAATGCGAGAGCGAGGCAATACTATGATCCAAGACCTCCGTTTTTAAGGTTAGCAATACTCAATGATTCCAAGCGCTTTTTATATTATTATAGATATCGTAATCTCCATTTGAGAGAATCTAGAAGAAGAAAATATTCGCATAAAACGATTTAAGAGGATATGCCCTTAGAAGCTACATTTGCCTTGTATCAAAAAAAAAAAAAAACTTTTCTCGAAAGTCATTGAAGTCCTTGGTGAGACTATTTAACTTTAAAGGCTCCAAAGAGACTAAAACAGAAGGTTTTTCAATTCCATCATTTCTCGATTTCTTTTCAAATACTAACTAGTGAAGGATATGACTCTTCAGGAACGAACTCCTGTCTGTTCTGATGATGCAGAAGTAAGCTTAAATTGGACGCTCGCATGGAGTTGGTAAAATATTTCTTTCCTAGATTGTCAAAACCTTTTTCTATGTTTTTACAAAGTTTGATTCTCATATCTCAATTGCTGTGCATTTGGCAGCTTATCGTTGTTGACGATACGAAAAGTTAATCTGACAATTTTGAGCATGAAAATAAATGAATTGCGAGTTTGCTCGAAATTTTGTGATTTTAATGAAATCGCAGTATACATTAGGCTCCCCACTTTATCACGTAAGTAACTGAGAGGCACAAACCATTCAGTGAAGGCCGTGAAGTCATCCAAAACTTGACTCATGCAAATCGTCAATCCGCCTCTGTTCATGGCGATAAAAACGAAAATGTTAAAGAAACAGTGCTTGAAAATTGTCGTGTGGATATCAGAGAGTTGGCAACATATCTTATGTATCGATTCAACACATTTAATCTAAAATTTTGGGTATCGATTCCATGCATTTCGGTTGAAGTTTTGGGTATCAATTCGACATTTTAGTAAAATATTTGGGTATTAAACGTATGAATGGCAGCCTCGTAAAAAATACCTGTATCGTTTAACAAATGTAGGAAATACTGGAAAAATCTATGCGATAATAAAAATTGGTATTAAAATACGTAGAAATGAAGTTATTTCGTCAGTCCGGGTTAATTTTGATCGGATATTATATTACAGCAAGGTGAAGATAAACATATTTAACTCGATAGCTAAAGCTAATAATGAATACATGATTGTATTATTAAAGAACCAACCATAACACTTTTTCAACGACCGATTTTTTTTTAATAGAAACACACACACATACACACACATGCAATGGGATATAAATTATAGTGCCTGCAGCTACCAATTACCAATTAAAGGCAGGCGACGAGGGTCGACAAGTCATTCGAGTAAATTGGCGAAGATTTCACCGAACAACCAAATCAACAACTAGGGCAAGAGCGTTTTTACACAGATATACAATGTATATATACATATACATACATATATATATATATATATATATACAGGAATATACAAGCATAGTATTAAATGCAATGTGCGAAAGTGGCAAGCAGTCGAAAAGCAATTGGAGCACTTGACTACACCTGCAGTTTGCAAGGACTCAATTACCGCCACACGCCCACAGTTATGCCACGACTGCCATGCACCGCTGAGGGGCGCAGCGCACTGAACGAAACTAGAAAAAAAGTGAAGAAAAACAACTTTAATAACATGAGAAGTGCGCTGTAATATTACGCAAGTCGAGCAATGCTCATATGCTCAAGTGTGTGTGTGTGTGTGTATGCGTTGCATAAGTTGTTGCCGCCGCACATGCAGTTGCAATTTGAATTTACTGTTAATTGACGCAAGCGTGCACACATATCAAAACTCGCGTACTTAATGAGCAGCGAAAGTGGCACAAGGAAACTGATACAACTCAACTTACGCCACAAACTTACTTGTTTACGCGATTCCGCAAATTAAATGAACACGAGGACGGTGCTAATGAAGCGCTGTTATTCATAATGCCAAATTAGCTGCTGAAAAGGCACCTCTAAAGTGGCTATGAGAAGCCAAAGACTATGCCAAAACACAAGGGTTTTCGAAAAACAGCGCTCAGCATCTTTAATTATATTGGATAGTCGAAAAAGTCGTTTCGTATTTCATCATTAGATGTCGTTGCAGTCGTACATCTCCAGTGCTATCATTCGCATTGTGTCATACCATATAGTGTTGGAAAGGTGATATTTTAAGCTTTATTTATCCAAAAACAAAATTAAATTCGGGGATGTTGAAAAAAAGTTGCAGCTGTTCCAAAATGAGTGAGAAAATGAAGAAATTCGCTATACCAATTATACTACTATTCCAAAGTAAACAGGACTTTTTGAATCTAGCGCCCCCTGTCGGCGCCATATATATCGACTGGTGCGTTAGAATTTGCTATCTTTATCGACTGTCCAGTGAGAATTTCATGACATTTCATTGATTGGAAGTGAAGTTACTGCGTTTTAAGTGTCAGTATGTTTGTGTTATCGGTGCGAAAATGAGCTTCGAACAAAGAGCCAACATTAAATTTTATTCTAAAATTGGTGAAACTTTAACCGAAACGTTTTAATTGACGAAAAAAGTTTAAAGCGATGATTGCCTATCCCGTAGCAGAGTGCACAAGTGGTTTCAACGTTTTCAAAGTGGTCGTGGGGACATAAATGACGATCAACATATGGGCCAATAAAAATCCGTGATCACCGGAAATTCCATCAAAACTGTGCGTGAATTCGTCAAAAATCAGCCGAAATCACAATCGAAATTCATGGATATGAAATGGAAGATCTCCAAAACATCTATTCGATATCGCATTTTGACCGAACATTTGAGCTTACGAAGCTTGTGCACGGTTTGTTCCACACTAATTAACTGACGACCAGAAATTGCTCAGAATCCAACATTCGAAGGACGCTTGTAACCGATTATTTAACAAAACATCGCATTTGAACCATTAACCACTCTCTGTATTCACCTGATATGGCACCGTGCGACTCCTTCCTTTTCGCAAAAATGCATTTTCCCATGAAAGGGAAGCGTTATGCAGACATAGAGGCCATTCAAAAGGCTTGCACCGGCATACTGGCGGCCATACCAACCAACGAGCTAAAACACTTGTTCGACATGCTTTTGGATCGTGCAAAGAGCTTTATTGAAGCAAAAGGAGACTACTTTGATTAAAATAAATTGATTTTGCCGAAAAAAAAATTTGTTCTGTTTTTGTTTTTTTTTAAGTCCTGTTTACTGTGAAACGCGCAACTTGTTGCCTTTAACAAGGCTCAAATTTATATTTTTTTATTATATATTTTAATAAAATTGGGCAAAACAAGCAGTAAGTCAAGTGTGCAACCGCTTATGGAACAGTAGTGAAACTTACAGCATTTTTAGTGCTCGGAGCCTTCTTTCATATATTTAATGCAATTTATGACGTTGCGTATACGCACTGTCGTACCAGACAGTGAATATTTTTACGAGACGATTTCCTTTATATCTTCTTAATACTTATCTGCTTATATAGCTTTCATAATTAAAGCGCTAATAAATGTTGGTTTATGGTGTCTGCTTGAGCGGCACTTTAAGCGCTGAAAGAATTTTTATGTACATACATTCGAGTGGGCGGGAAAAAAATGTTTATTTTTTTTATATATAGTAAAAAATTTTGCGAAATAACGAAAAACGACCTAAAGTTGAAACTCATTACAAATATATTATTCAAATCGTACAATTATAACATATAGCTATTACACAAATTGACCCAACCAATACAAATCAAGTTCTTGTATGAATATTATTTTATTTTTAAATAGTAGTTCTTGTGTATATCATTTTATTTAGGCTTAGAATTATGTTAAGCCATTTCCGCAAATACTTCAATCATCTTAATCCATACTATGAAATGTAGCCCTGCATATGGAAATGCAGTAATAATTTGGCATCAACATGACCAAATGGGAATGGGAAGTCCAGCAAACAAGCTGTTTCGATACGGTCAGAAACAGAAATTGTTAGCGAAAGTGTTCCCTACTCCTTAAAGGGTTAGGTATAGTCAGAATTTTCAAAAAAAAATTTATTTCTTGCATTTTCGTTGAGTGTATTTATCTTATTCTCTGAAAATTTTACGTTGTTCCGATAATTAGTTTTTGAGTTATTCGACAAATAATAAAGAGAGCTCGGGCACTTCAAAGCGCTAGTGTGAAACTTTAAACGCGTTTTTCTCAAAACTATGTTTTTTGAACTGGTGACAAATGTAACCCGAAAACCGCTGAGTAGATTTTAATGAAATTTATACAGCATTTAGAATACGTAATAGACTGGGGCCTGATCGAAGGATTTTTTTTTTTTAATTAAAATTTTTTAAGACAAATTAACTGTTGAGTTTTTCCCAAAAATTTAGACAAAAATTTCCTGAGACCGCCATTTTGTTAATTTTTGAAAAAAAAATCCTTCGATCAGGCCGAGTTTATCTATTTATAAAACTAATTTTTTTTGTCCGATTGATTTCAAATTTAGATGGAGATTCCAAGGACTTGTGGTTGTCATCGCAAGTACCTTTGTTTGGAACTGGGTCAACACAAACAATTATAACTTTGGAAATGATTTTTTTTTTTTGAAATTTTCGTGACTTTAAGTCAACAATTCTATAATAATGTCATATTACTATTTTTTTTGAAATAACACGATTTAATAGCAAAAAAAAAAATACTGAAAATTCTAATTTTTTCGTGGCTCTGAGTACCCCTAACCCCTTAATGAAGTACATGCTGTAGAGATGTTGGAGATATCAAGAGATCTGTAATTGTACGAAATGTGGTGTTCTGACAGACCTATTAATTTCTTCATTTGCATTCAAGCGACCATATTAAGATGTTTTAGTTAATTACCACTTTATCTTAAAAAAAACTCTACTATTAGCTTTATAAACTTTATATAATATTAATTGAAACCATCTAATTTTGTATTCGAGCTGAGCTTGAGCTGTGCTTCAGAGCTAAAAATTTGTATTAGAAATTTTCAAGCTGCTCTTTTATATATTTATTTTTGTTGTAGCTTTGTAGTTTTTGCCCATTTCGGGTGCTAAAAGCTTTGCATTGTACCACAGCGCTTATTATTGCCTTAATTGTTATTGCTGACACATAAATATTGTTGCTCATAAATGTTTGTTATTGTGTTTACCGATTTTTCTTCTAATAGTGATGATATTTTTGTTGGTGTACTGTTAATGTTGGAATAAGCTAAGAAAGAAGCGATTGGATATTAAGTAAAGCGTTTTCGGGCGTAGATAATGACGATGGCGGAGCTACTGTGGTTAAATATTAGGCCAGCGTTCAAAAAACATGTCATGACGAATCAAAGCAGAGAAATCATTGTTTTTGCCTGTGCTTTTTGAAAACATTTTTTTTTTTTTTTGTAGAATTCAGGCATTGAAGCGAGTATGTTATGCTGCCAAATCTTCATAATAAAAATCCATTTGGAGGCTCTCAACTTTTTTAAAGGAAAAGCACAGAAACTTCACATTTGATGGGGAATCTTTAATCTTTTTTATTATTCGAAAGAACATTATTTATCATTTATTTCGTGAAAATTATTATTTTTTCAAATGTTGGCCGCCACTACGTCTTAGATGATCCATCAGTTGAGACCAATTTTCGATTACTCGTTCGAGCATTTCGGCTCGTGAGCGTGATGGTTTACTCCAATGCCTGAATCGAAGCGGAATTGGCCGCATATACTTAAGACTTTACATATCCCTACAGGAAAAAGCAAAATTGAGAATGTGTGATATCACATGATCTTGGAGGACAATCGACCAACCCAAAACGTGAAATTATCTGTTCACCGAAGTGTTATCTCAATAAATCCATTGATTGATACGATGTGTGGAAAGTGGTAGAATCTTGTTGAAACCAAATGTCGCCGAGATCACAAGCTTCAGTTTCAGGTATAAAATAGTCGGTTATCATTGCGGCATAACGATCACAATTGACTGTTAAGTTCTCACCGGCATCATTTTTGAAGAAATAACGACGGATGATTCCACTGCCACACAATTCACACACCAAATTGTTGAATTTTTTGGGTAAAATGGCAGCTCTTGAATCTTTAAGGTTGCTCTTTGTCCCAAATGCAGCAAATTTACTTGTTTACATACTCATTAAGCCAGAAATGGGGCTCATCGCTGAACTAAATTTGGCTCGGAAACGGCGGATCTTCTTGGAACTTCTCTGCGAGCTGAACATGGTCTATTCTGTCGAATACTATCCAATAGAGAATGGTCTATTTGGTCGAATATTGTCTAATAATGTACTATATGTTTCAAGATGGGTGATGCTGATGATGTTGCGAATGGTACGTTTAGTAGGCCGAAGTGCGCGAAGCACATTCTTTACAGAACGAGGATTTTCTTAACAAATTCTTTCCATGATGAATGGTCAAGCAGTACTGAACAAAAATAATATGGCAACTTGAAACAACTCACGCGTGATCTGTCAAACTGATTATTGAAAAAAGTACGTCTACTTGGATCACACATTATAGCATATTATTTTATATATTTAATTTTTTTCGGATTTCATAGATACATAAGTTGAAAAAAAGTTATGTACACAGGAATATGTAATAAAATTGCTTGGTAAATCGATATTTTTTATCACTAATTAAACATGCAGCTCGATATACCCACAAAACCCACCGCAGATGCAATTGAAATGTATATCCTTCAATTATGCTGCTAATTAAGTGACTCTCAACGAAACGATTAAATCTAAGACAATCCCTTTAAATCGGCAGGAGAAATTACCTCTCTCAATTACAATGCTCAATTACAATGCAGTAAGTCATTAAGTGGTTTACCATGGATACATGTTGGATGGGAGGCTATCGCTGAATTGCAACCGCGCATGAAAATCTCTTAAAAAGTTTTCAAATTAAACAAAGTGCGTCGCAAGCGTAGCTAAATAATAGTTGCATGTGTGTATGTTTGTTTGTGCGTCAATTAATTCCTAATTTGCTATTCTCTCACTTTCTAACACTTCTTAGCTTAAAGAGATAACACAAAGACACACAGACGCATTTCGCAACAAGTTTTGACAATAACGGTGCAAGCAAAAAAATATAAGAATCACACACACACAATCACACAGGTAAGCCGCCGCACGCTCATTCAGGCACTTGGCTTCATCCGCCGGCTAAGACCTACCGCCATAAATTATACGCCACTTCAGAGAGAAAGGGCAAAAGGTGCGCTCCCCTAGCACATATGCCTAACTGTATGCGTATATCTCTATATCTTCGAGTATATACGCGCTTATGGCGGTCGCTTTGCGGTATAATTAAAATCAAATACTCAGCTTTGGTTGTGGCGCGCGCGCGCGTGTGTGGCATGGCGCATACCACAAAAGCCACTCATCAAAAAGGTAGCCAAACTTTCTAATTGCAGATCACAAAGTTTACAACTACGCACTCGAAGGCGCACCCGGGCACACGATACCGGGAATTAAACGCTGCCACATGACTGCCATATTTGCGCATATGGTTGAGCGCCGCTAGAAGTTTTGGCAAAATTAATTCGCGAGTGTGGGCGTATTTGCCGTTAAATTGGGCAACAAAATTGCGCTTAAATAGACATAAATTAATTTTTAGAGCGAAAGTTGTAAAAATTGTTGTTAACTAATTATGCAGCGGCACAAATACAACGGCAACAGACGCAGCGGCATGTGTTTGGTAGCGAGGATTGGGGCGCGCGTCGCTAAAGTTTTGTTAATTTCAAGCTAAAGCATCAAATCTGGCCACTACTTTGTATTTTGATAGGCAGTAATTTGTTCCTGGAATAAATGCCAGGAATTAGAGAGAGAAATTCTACACAACTTCATGCAGTTGTTTTGCTTTGAGCATATATTTTAACTATAATCACGTAGTTTTCGTAAAATAGTCCCTCTAACTCCCTATGCATATATCAAAAGTGAGCTATGAGAATATTCTCAGAAAATTTTAAGTTTCTTCAGCAAACAATTTCGAAGATATGAACGTATTCGTAAGTGTTTCTCTCGAAACGCTGTTTTCAGATTAAGTGAGAAAAATTTCTTGTTTTACTTGACAGTTTCAATGGAATAAAGTTTTCGACAATAATTTGGATTTTTTAACCCATTGCGAAGTGTAATTTTTTCTCTCAAAATATGGCATTTTTTGAGGAAGTCATCTTATTGTCAAAATTCAAAAACTTTATTTTTGAGATAATTTTGGGAAGAAATATCTTCCTCTTAGCCAGAGACCTTTTAAAATAAAAATGAATTATCTTTAATATTTAGAGTGGTTTTTATTTACATATTGAAAATATAAAAAAAATATATATTTGAAAAAAAAAAAATTGAAATTGGACTCCGAGGTGCTCTAGGGAACTCGTTATAACTCCCGAAATATTTCGAATTTCTGTATTTTGAATTTTTTCACAGTATATTCTCAAGACATTGTACTTTCAAATTAAGCAAAAAAAAAAAAAAAATCGATTTTTTGAACACAAGTTACCAGACTACTATCTTAAACCCCAGGAACAAGCGGAAAGGGTCTGCCTGCTGTGAATTACGTTCCCAATGAAAACTACGCCAACTTAGGCTCTGTAGGTTATGATTGACATTTGTGCAACACATACATAAGTGAAGTAACCGGCGATGCCTACCGCCAGCCGGCTCAATATTTTATTCCACGTAGGCCAGATCGAGTCAAGCTGGAAGTACGACCGAGCAAAGAAAACTCGCGAGGAACTAACAACATATTTTTGATTACCAGGTATAGAAGATTGAACCAATGGTGATCTACAGTTCCAACGACGAAATTTATATATTTTTAACAGATCAAAGAATGAAATAGGAACAAAAGGAGACTTTTTCTGTGGTAATCCATACACGGAATGTAGCTTTAAACTAAACGGCTACAATGGCTATCTTTCAGGTCGAATGTGTTGGCATAATAGAGGGGATTAAGGAAGTCTCTATTGGCAATACAAAGTATCATAGCATTAGGTTATATAATCTGTGATCTGTGCACCTGATCATATAGAAACAGAAGGAAATTAAAAGATAGACGAGCTGAGTTGCACTAGGCCATTCAGCTTCTTCAAGGGTAGTTTGAAGCAACGGACCCTAATGGAACATCTCAGGTCTTGGAACATAGGTAACACAGGGCATATCACAAAATTATTTTGGACTAATGTTGATGGTGGAAAGAGAAAAAAGCTTTTGCTGCTAGGCAGAATGGAGTTTAGTAGAAGTCATCACAAGGCATTTATCCTTAAGATCCTACCTTCGGAAAATTGGAAAAGTGGATTCAGCAAAATGCAGGCTATGTGTAAAGAATGATGAGACGCTGAAGCATTATCTATCCAGCCTTCAGTCCTATGAGGAGGTACATATTTAACAGCTCCCAATACTTCAACTTCAGATACATTGAGCGGTTGAGGTGGAAAATAACCAAGTTTTCTACCAAATACACTACGTTCCTGGATAAGATTTAAATTGTTTACCACCCGAGAGTACAGTGGGCATAAAAATAGTCTAAGTGCGGCCGCCTGGGATCCGAGACTTATGTGCCTTTCTAACCAACTCACCAACAATGTTAAGTCACTGATTTATACCGATTAGCCGCCTAGAAAGAATTTATTGGTGACTAACGGAACATTTTGTCATTTTATTCTTCATTTTCTGGAGCTGCTGGCGTTTTCCTTTTGATGAGAGTGGCCTGAGGTTTCCCAGATGAAATGCAATTCCATGCATATTGGCCGTTGTAAAGCAGCTCTTCGTGGATTAATCCTTTTCACCGCATAACGATCATGATCGTTTCCTCTTCTTTCATTTTCTTCATCAGTAACAATCCGCTACCGGAATGGATCGCTGATTTCATAATTTAACGACATTTTCGACAAATGGCCTTCCTAAGCAACGCGTATCTTTGATATAGAAATTACTGGAACTGCTCCGACGAACCCGAAATTGCACGAAATTTTCTGTTAGTATCTCAAGATCATAAACACTGTTCACATTTTCATCCACTTGTCTTGCGTTTGCGCCTGTATCGAAAAACCGCTTTAAAATATCTCATATTTTCTCTTTGCTGGTGTGTCCATTGAAAAAAACTTGCATTCTTTGTTCCATTTGCTATTAGTCTATTTAAAGATCCACCTGAGTTTATCCAATAATCCTTACATAAATACCCATAAATTCTCACTTGCAGCTATCCGATATTGCTACCAGAAACAACGCAGGCAAACATGCAATCCGCTACTCCCACATTCCCTTTCAGCGTAAAGTAAATTAATTGTGTCCCAAAGCAATATCGATTGCAATGCGCGAAATTTCCACAATTGCATTACCCAAACTAAAACGGTGAGAAGAGAAGCAGGCGCCCAACAAAGCAGCTGTGCCATGTGAATGTGCAAATTCAGTGATGTGAAAATTCATTGAAATCCCATTAGAGTGTAGCGGGTGGTTATTGAATGCGAGAGAGCGCCACCAGAACCGCAGTGTTGCTGCAGCCAATTTTCGTAGTAACAGCTGTGACAGACGTGGAAATGTTGCTTAGTGTATTACTTCTGCTCCGAAAATGTCGGACGCTAAATATTGCGCTACAATAACTGCATCGCTCGCGTTTGTGTTTGTGCATGTGTGTGATACGTTACTCAGCAGTATCAGTGCATGCACAAATGTTGCACTAACACACAGGTACACATATGAATTCTGTTGAATTTTTGCAGAAATTCCTGACAGACTGACAGTTAGATGTGGTATTCCACTAAATGCTACTGGCATTTCGAATTACGAATGCTTTGAGCTGTTGCTTAGTAACTGTACAAAGTAAGAGATATGTATGAATGTTTCCGGTAGCAAAATAATGCGCTGATGGGAATTACTCGAATTTGTAGATAAACTTTGAACAAAATGGCTAAGGCTAAGAAGTGATTTTATATTTATACACTATAAATATTTATATACTTCATATACACATATATATGTATATGCATAGTATGATACATTTTAAGCAACTTCTCTAGTGAGAAATAACTCTTTGATTATCTGAATTCATACACTACGTAGAAAATGGCGAATCGAACAAAAAACTGGTATAAAATATTCTACTACCGTGTTTTCAATAGGGATGATATGATTTCAAAGTGGCGTTTTGGCCATTTTCATTATATCATGATCTGTAATTTGTTCTAATTGTATTGAGTAATGCTTACAATTTCATTATGGAAAGACTAGCAGCCCGTCCCGGCATCGCACGGGGTAGACAATTATTTATTTTTGGAAATTTGGGTATAAAACACTTTTTTCACAAATATTTTCATTTGTATTAAAAAAAATCCCACAGTTAGATTTGTATGTAAGTCTATTTATGTTCAATTTCTTTGATGGTTTAAGTGGCGGGCACTTTTGAAAAATTAAAAAATAAAAATAATAATAATCAGAAAATTAAAATAACAGTAATAAATAATGAATTCAGTCGTTTTACATATATTTTTGCCACTGCACGTGCTCAATTCTGCTAAATAGCAGCGACAACGTCGAATTCCATACTTTGATTCTATCGGCTCTGTTAGCCGCCAAATCGAACATCATACAGAATTCAATTTGCACCTTCTCTATACTTTACATTCTCTGGCCCGGCGCGCTTTTCAGAATACATCTCAAACAGCGGCCACGGCGCTACGGCGTTTTGTTTACTTTTTGAGTTTTTTAATTCGTAATATCTTTTGAATGGAAAGTCCAATTTATAAACTATTTTATAGGTAGTTAAATGGTCTTGGCAATAAAATAATTTATTTGGATAAGGATTAATTAGCATTTTCATTAATATTTAAAATGAAAAAAAATGTTGTAGTGACATAACTACAATAGTTGGACACATTATGATGTTCTTCAATATTGTTGTACATTATTTTGTTCTATCGCTAATAGTTTCGGCAGCGCATTCGACGAAAGACATTTTAAGACTCATTTTTCTACTCCTTCGGTTACATTGTTCAAATTTTACCAAGGGTCCCTAATTTTTTTTTTTTCAAAATCAAATGTAGCCTATGTCAAATTGGAAGAATGTAGCTTTCTATTGGTGAAAGAATTTTTTAAATCGGCCCAGTGCTTTTTGAGCCTATTTAGTACAAACATACAAACATACAAAAATAGGTACAAATCTCTCCTCTTTATAATATTAGTATAGATGCAGGAACAACGTTTAACATTTATACAATTTTAGTATCAAAATAATCTCTAATATCTTGAGTTGCAACTTTTCTTGCTTTTTTCACATTTTATGGTCGTAATAATCATCCACCTGTGCTCGCTATTCGGCGAATTATTGATAATTTCAAGCGTACATTTTCTCTACATAATGTTTAAATGCCAATAAGACAAAGAAAATAAATAAAAATATTGATGCTGTTCAGTCAAGTGTCGTCGATGCCAAGACGTTCTCAAGAATTGGGACGGTCTCAAACTACCTGTCGGAGTTTGAGAAAGGATTGAAGCATGCATCTGTATAAAGTTATTCTCAATCAAGAACTGAAGCATTTGAATGACGGCAAACGTCATAAATTTGCTGATTTTGTCTTGTAACCACTGCAAAACGAAAATTGTTTTTTTAAGAAAATCATCTTTTAGGACGAGGCACACTTTCATCTGAGTGCTGCGGTAAATAAAAAAACTGTCAATTCTGGTGCGAAGTGACTCCTCAATGTATTTATAAAAAACATTGCATTCACCAAAATTGACAGTTTGGTTTGTTTTTTGGTCTGATAGAATCAATGCTCCGTATTTGTTTTGAAATGAGGCTAGTAGCATCGTTACCATCAATGGAGAGCGGTATAGTTCAATGATAACCAACTTTTTATGACAGCAATTAAAAGAAGCTGATCTTGACAATATCTGGTTCCAACAAGACGGAGCTAGATGTCACACAGACAGTCCAACAACCGAGTTATTGCGAGAAACATTTGGAGTTTCGATTATTTCAAGAAATTATGACATTAAATGACCAAGTTGTGATTTAAAACTATTTGACTATTTCTTATGGGGTTATTTGAAATCATTGGTCTTTAGTAAAACACCTCAAGCATAAGAAATTAATTTTGAACGTGCCATTCATGACATATGACTTGATTTAATGGAAAGGGTACTCGAAAATTGGGTTCATTGAACTCGTTTCTGCAAAACTAGTCGTGAAGGCCGTTAAATTATATTCAGAACTTATCGACTGCCCTTGACACAAAAAAAAGACATTTGAATTTCTTTAACTTAAAGAAATTATATCACTCTCATTGGAAAACTTTGTATATCATAAATAAAATAGACTGATATACTAATATTATAATTAAATAAGAGGAACGTAGTTCTAAATATAAAATAACAGACAACTACAGATATTTTTATACATTAATAACCAGTGATTTATTTCAAAAATTTTAAATTCCCTTGATCCTGTAATTTATCTTCAGGACAACCAATAAAAAATGTATGTGGGGGTGAGAAAATTGTTACGCTTCTCAAATCCGATAACCAAAAAAGTTTATTATACAAGTAGGTGAATATTGTTAATAATTGAAGGAGTAATACTAATTTTGAATTCTAAGAAAATGGCGATTTCCCAAAAAAAGTTGCTTTTTGTGGAAACGGTATACTCCCACATGGCTTGAGAAATCGAAATTATTAAAAAAATTGTATACCACTTTGCTATTTCTCCCAGACAAATATATCTAAGAAGGTCGTGCAAAAAGTCCATCCGTTCACTAGTTTCGCAGAAATGTTTCTCAAAGACTCTGAAAACAGATTTTCGATGAAAACACGTTTAAAGTTTTGGAAGGCGATTCGAACGCTCGGAAACATCCATAGATATGCACATATCTCCAAAGTTGTTTGTCAAATCAATTTCAGCTCCAAAATATTCTTAAAATTTATGAACATTTGATTTACTAGCAAAAACGAAATCGATTCTCTGAAGCCCACAAGTACATATATAAAAAAGTTAAATTTTACGCGTGTAAGTGTTTTTAAGATAAAAACCGTCCAGTTTTTATTATCTTCATTGGTATTTGGTATCGAAGCTTTAGGCATATAGTGAAAGAGGACCCAATGGATAGATGAAAAGGAAAATATTGCCGAAAAAATTAGTGTGTTTAAAAATCATCACAGAAAAACGACAAAATGGAAATTTCTTTTTAAATGTCACAATGACTGCTGTGAGTGCTGTTTCTTTTTTTTTTTTTGCATTTTCATGAATATTTTGCAGTTCGTTTGTGCTTTTCTCAGAATGTTACCTTCTAACCAGAAGAAAGTGAAACATTTATACCCTTCTAAAAACATGGGAGGGAGAGTACCTAGCAACTTATTTATCGATTTTGATCCTTATTTCTTCAAATCAAGTTTTTCTACTTTTTGCAATGAATCCGTAAAATTTTTTAAATGCCATAATGGAAATTTTGAATAACTTGGTTGACATGATTTTGCTGCCTTATCATGTAGACAATGGAAAATATGTTCTGCTGTACTAAAACATCACATAACGTATATAATACAATGTAGTTTAATATAAAATATGACATAATATAACATAACATAAATTTACATACCGTAACATAAACATAACATTACGTAACATAAAATTAACATAACATAACGTGACGTAACATAATGGAGCATAGCATAATATGACATAACATAACTAAAAGTAACGTAAAGTAACAGAAAATAATGGAAGATAACATAATAAAACCTAAAATTACGTAACATAACATACTAATCATAACGTAAACGTAACATAACTTAAAGTAAAATGCCCTAATTAAAGAAACATAAACGTAACACAACATAACAAAACGCAACAAAATATAACGGAGCATAACATAGTCTAGCATAGCATAGTATCACATAACATAACAAAAAATAACGAACATAACAGAAAGTAATGTAAAATAACATAACATATCGTAACATAAAATGACGTAAGATAGCATAACATAACTAAACGTAACATCTAACGTAACTTAAAATAATACTACAAAACATAATAACATAGCATAAAAGCAGATAGTACATACATAATGAAAAATTAATGACTTAACATAAACATAACAGGACATAACATTAAGCAACGTAACATGCCGTAACATACAAGAACATAAACGAAACATAGCACAACATGACCTAGCATAGCATAATATCACATAACTTAACAAACAATAACATAATATAACAGAAAATAACGTAAAGGGACAAAATGACGTATAACATAACGTAACGTAACACAAAATAAACAAACATAACTAAACATATTACAAAATATTATCAAAAAGAACGTTGCAAAACATAATAACATAACATAAGCGCAGATAATATGTACACCCATAATGGATCTTTAGTGCACTTTGCGCCTTACTACTTCTAAAGTTCACTGAAAGCAGAGTGAATATGAATCAAAGGCAAAAAAAAAATAGAAAATTTGTACAAGGCAACATTTATATAATGGAGATTTTATATAATAATATGGCAACATTCATATAAATGATCGATTAATAAGGCAATTTTTTCAATGAGGAAGGAAAGACTTGAAAGTTAGTTAAGTGACGTAACTAATTAGTGGCCAAGATTTCCACTGTAGTAATAATAGTTTCCAGATTTTTTATTTAGAAACAGTGTTACCATATTCTACTACTATTTTACTTTGCTTATAATATTAGGCATATTCCAGCTTCAACACTGCTTAATCAACTAAAATCCATCAATAAGCTACTGAGATATCGAAAGTTCGGATGTGGATTGCTATAATATTGCCGGGCTTACGTTATTTAGCTATGATCAATCAGCAAAACAACATGAGTGGCACAATTTTATTATCTTAAAACAAATTCGAACCATCAAAAATATATTTCATTAAAAAAATTCGCGAAATTTTATTGACATAGCAATTGGATAAGCATATTTTTTCACAACTTTTATTTTCCATCCAACATTTATTTGTAGCTTTGTATAGATCCAGTACTAACGAACCATTTTTTCGAAAGCTTCACATTCGTTGAATATTTATGCTGCAATTAACTCGCGTGAGTCAGCAAGGCAAATTGTTTTTAATTGATTGCCAGTTGACAATTTTGATTGGAAATTTTTCTACATTTCATTTGATAACAGCTAAAAAATATATGAAGCGGACATATTTATTTAAAGAAAATTAAATAAATTAATAAATTTAATGAGTGAAAACTTAGCGTTTTAATATTTAATTTGCTTTTGTTGCAGGCTTACAACCGGAGAGCTTAATTTTAAGTGTTTTAAGCTAACAAATTTTTCGGTGAAATATGTGTCAACAACTCTGATACGTATTTTTCTGCTATAATAATGTTTTCATTGCAAATAATCGATATACTTATGTATTAGAAAGCGCAAAATAACATCTTTAAAGCATACTTCAAGGCGCTGACACCTACGCCGCCAACGACGTGAAGTGAAGCAAGCAATTGCCCTATTTTCGCACCGATTCATGTCAACAAGCGCTGCTGAAACTCATCAACTAACGCGTGTATGTGTGTGTGTGTTACAAACACACTTGAAACTTATGTTATAAATTGCCTTGTTTATGGCAAAGTGGAGCGCTTGTCCCAGGCGATCATAAAAGCAAAATAAATTATGTGCAAATGTTAGTTGCTATAATGATTACCCATTACAGCAGTAAATGGCAGCAAATACTTAAAAACATATGCACATATAAATATATATATTTATATGTGTATGTATATATTCACGATTGCGTACATATATTTGCATAAATATATGCGAGGGCTTTAAAGCGCTTATCATGTCAGATATATATGTATATGATATTACGAAAAAGCAGAGTTACACAAAAGAGTATGTGCTACCATGCCACACCTTCCACGTTTACGCCCAGCTTTAGCCGGTGAGTAGACAAGTGCATGAATCTTCGTCCACCCACTTTGTTTTCACTTTCCATTCGCCGTTATACTTACACGCCAACGCTATTGACCGACTTTTGTCTGAGCTCTCGCTGAACTAAATTTCCAAAAACCAATTTCAAATCAGCGCCCGCCACTGACACGCTACTAAGTAATAAAGGCAAAGCAGCGCGCACAAATATACTACTTACCGCACAGAGAATAACAACAACAATGAATGGCAAACACTTAAATTCTGTTGGCAACAAAAGCAATTCGGAGCATTTCATGCAGAAAAACACTGAAGTACGAAAAACAAATAAATAAAAATCCACAAAAAAATATTAATATTTTCACCAGTGTCTGCGCTGCACATTGGGCACAAACATGGTGGCGACTAATTTTACGCTATGAATATTTCGATGAAAAATTGTTCCACATAGTGGCTCAATTATACCCTAATAGCGCGGAAAGAAGAAACGCAGTGATGAAGCTTGATCGCTGAAGAAAAATAGCTGAAGGGATGGCTTTGCAATTAAACGAGAAGTAACATGATACAACCTCGCATAACAGACCGAAATATAACTTAACATAACACAATATAACTTAACAGAAGTTATATGCGTAATATGACAAAACAAAACGTAACGTAATTTAGCACGGAATTAAAAAAACACGCATGGTGGAATATAAAATGTGATATAAGATAGCATAACATAGCAAAATATTGCATAATGGAATATAACATAACATAACTTAACATAACATAGCATAACGCAACGTAACATTTCACAACGTAACAAAACATTGCATAATTGAACATAACAAAACTTTGGAAAGCATGAAACGTCTTTTAACGTAACATAATATAACGCAACGTAACGCAGCATAATATAACAGAACATTGCACAATGTAATATAAAATCATATACCATAACGGAACAAAATATAACTTAACGTAACGTAACGTAATATATCAAAAAGTAGAAAAACATTTCAGAATCCAATATAACAAAACTTAACATACCATAATGTAACATCATGTTAAATGGCGGAACATTAAATAACATAACGTAACGTAGCCAAACATAAAAAATCAGAACATGCCGTAGCATATCATATCATAACTCTGTACTTAAGGCTTAAATTATTTGAAAAATCATTGAAAACAGAGTGAATCGGATCGACCCCTAAACCGAAAAAGAAGCATAAATTTGATATTACCGTTAGTAACAAAAAATGTGGAAACATTTTTGACAAACAAGAATAACCCAGCATTGTATGATACTAGACAAAACTTAACATAACATAATATAGACTTACATAGAATGACATAACCTAAATGAATTTAACATAATATATGTACACTAAAACCCAAAGCAAAAAAAAAAAAAAACATAGAAGAAGGTAGTTTGGCATGGTTTAACGTAACATAAAATAAAAAAATTACCATAAAAAGTAACTTAACATAACTTAACGTAACTTAACTTGACTCAACTTGACTTAAATTAAATTAAATTCAATTCAATCAAATTAAATTAACTTAACTTAACTTAACTTAACATAACTTAACTTAACTTAATTTAAATTAATTTAGATTAACTTAACTTAACTTAACTTGACTTGACTTAACTTAACTTAACTCGAACCCACGTTCGGGCCAGTTTTGTTGCATCCCAACCTATTGTGGGTATTACTTCAGCAATGGCCCTGACCTCATTTTCTTTCTCGGCCCGTGTCGAAACTTGATTTGATCTACATAGAAAAATTCCCTAAAAGTTAGGAAGCCAAATTTAAAATTTTACAGTTTTTAAGAAGAGTTACCTCTCCAACTGATATCGGGATGCACCAGTGACAGGTGCGAGCTTCTTTCAGAAACTCACTCATACATACATAACAGTCACTAACTCGTATACATACTCGTTTACATATAGTACATTATATATGTATGTATGAGTCTGTATGCGAGCTTTGCGACATTATCGGCGTTCTAATAATGTAAGGAGCAGCTTTGAAGCTTCGCATAAAATACTCGAACGGCACGTGAGTGCTTGAAATATTCAAATAATGCGCCATCAGCGTTGGCGGCAAGCGACACACCCGCACACACACCCCCTCACACATATTTCTTTACTGCTGCTTGTATTCGAGACGATAACAAAAAATTTTTTATTTATTTTATTTTTACACAAGCAAAGCAAAAACAATAACAACAGCACAGGGCAATAATGCCGCAGTCAACATTGCAGAAATTGTGGCATAAAAAATCTTAAAGGCAATTTATTTATATCCGATAACCACACAAATTTTCAATTGTTTTTCCACACGATAATGCAGAAATAAGTAAATATATACAAAATGAGGAGCTGAAGAAGCAGAAATCGAAGGTAGCGCATTGCACTACTACATGCACACTACACATACATATACACACCTCGCAAAGAGACACAAAACTTTTGTTTAAAAAATCTCGTTGCTTCCAAAGGATATCAGCGCTTTGTTTCTTTTCATTTATTCCTCTTTGACTTCGCTTGATAAAATCTTTAATAATTTGAAATTTCAACAGCCAAACAGCTGAGCTGAAGAGCTGAGCTTCGAGTTATGTTATGGAAATTAATTCGTGCTTATCGTCAACAAAAGCGCGTTGCACAGCATAAGGAATATGTATACTTCGCCTTGTAATTTCATTTAGGTTATCTTTAAGAATTTAATTGAACATGCCACCTGCTTCAATTACAGAGTCGACACGCTTTTCTTTGCTCAAGCGACAGTTCTTGCCATGAAAATCTTAGCAGCAGCTGAATTCATGATTTATGTATATCCCACTCACTGTTCTCGATTAGTGCTCTCGCAAAGGTGACATGTATGAATAGTTGAGTGTAATGTAAATTCTTAGCAAGATCTCTTTGGTAGTGAAGCTGAAGTACTAGATTTACATTCTAAAATGCGGAACATTTGACTATAACGGTAGTATTGAGACAATAGTGCGAGACAACGAGAGTTAGTAAAAATAAAAAATATAATAATTGAACATTGGACACCCAGGAACATGTATTGTATTATATAAATATGATAAGTAAATGATAAATATTAAAAAGTTGTTCGTCACATTCTTTATCCTCAAGTCTTGCAGACAAATCATTTAATTCCACTAAAATTTATACCGCGCGTGTTTTTCCAATCGGTAAATTTTTGTTTTTCTGTAAGTTGCTAGTACTGTTAGTGACATCTCTGCCAAATTTCACGTCAAAATATTCATTAGTATTTGAGATATGCGACGTGAGGCTCTAAAAGTGAATTGTTCGACTTTTGCTATGTCTGAATTTATTGAACAAAGAAGTGCGTTAATAATGCACCATTTCATACTGCATTGGTTATTCGTGATCATTTCTTCACATTTTCAAATAATATCGTGCCGTTACCACCGAATTCGCCTGATTTGGCCCCGTGTGACTTCTGGCTGCACAGCAAATTCGCATGACCACTCCGAGGACACCGTTTTGACTCAATTGAGGATATAAAAGCTGAATCGAAGAAGGCTCTGATGGCCATCACGACGGAGGATTTTTCCAAGTGCTATGATGACTTTCTCCAGTCATGGCATAAGTGTATTGCTGCGTTAGGGGATTACTTTGAAGTAGATGAAATGGACAAAATTCGCTTTTCAATTTGATTACAGTAGTATATATATATTCATAAAAGGATCTACTCGTATACAGATAGTTAATTATTGATTTTATAATTCAAACTATACTATATACCAGAAGTTTTTTTTGCCACAAAAAACACAAAAAAAAAAAGAACAGTTCACAGAATCTTTGGTATCACTTAAGGTAGTAGTCTGGTAACTTGGGTTCAAAAAATCGATTTTTTTTCTACTTAATTTTTGCTTGAGAATATACTGTGAAAATTTCAGACAGGAATTCGAAATATTTCGGGAGTTATAACGAGTTTCCTAGAGCGCCTCGGAGTCCAACTTTTAAAGTTCACCGAACTTTAAACTTTCAAATTTTAGCAGGCTGTTCTACATACTTCTAGTTCTCGTCGGTACTTATGAGAATTTTTCCCCTCTAGCTTTTTATTTTACAACCCTTCCTTTGCTAAAATAAAAGAACTTTTCTTTTCAAAGTCAGCCATTTTGTTATTTACCCCTGAAATTTAACTGCAGTAGCTCGGACCAGAATGGCATGTCTATAGATTAAGAATAACACCGGTCAACACAATTTTTGGGTCTGACATCTACATGTTAAATTTTAGTTTCTCCTATGACAAAAATAAGGAAAAAAATTTTTTCCGGTTAAAGTTTGCTTTCGTAGAAATTAGAGCAATTTTTCGATTTTTTTCTTACCTTCTAAAGTATTTTTACAATTAACGCAGGCGAAGTGAGGTACCCAATTTTCATTTTGATTACTGACTTTTAGGTTGAAATAGACTTCACAGGCTTCGCAAAGTTTCAAATTTGTTGATAAAGCAATGTTTTTACTTCTAACTTGAATAAATTCACCGCAAATAAAACAGAATAAATCAACATCATTTTTACACTAACTTGATGCCATTTTTTAACTGAGTAATATACTAATATTGTTGTTACAGCTATAATAAACAGGTTAACATTCACTACTGTGCCTCTTACAAATAATCATACTGTTTACTTGCGGGTTAATCAAAGTGCTGCCATCTTTGACTTATGAAATAAATTAAAATATACTTATCGATGTAGATCAGCCCAAAGCAAACTTTAAGAACTAAAGATTAATATTTAAGTGTTTTTCAATGTCTAGAATCAGAATTCCAGCATGAGAACAGAAACCCAAAAAAAATATTTTTTTTTGTTGACCGGTGTAATCAGGAATATTTGATTTCAGATAACATCAAGAGCTAAAATCATCCGAGCCACTCACATGCATTTCTTCTGAGGTTCCAACTTCGAGTGACAATAATAATACTTTATTAAATTTTTTCAAATACATTTTTTTATATTTTCAATATGTGAATAAAAGCACTCTAAACATTCAAGATAATTCATTTTTATAAGCATAAAATTACCAGACTACTACCTAAAGCTGTCATTTCAAAACCTCCAAAATTAGTCGGATATCTTCAAAAGAAGGAAATCGGGTGCCATATTAATTGGGTGACGTTGAAAGCCAATTTTACATGTGAGAAATGCCGCTTGAGTGCTAGAAAGAGAAATTGTTTTAGGGTTCAATCGAAGATTTTATATTCTTGCAAGGTGGAAAACGTCAACCACCATCATCGTATGCAGTATATGGGAGCTCGGGGAAGTATTTACCCTATTGAACCCATTTTTGATACAGATAGTTAATATTGTCCGAAAAGTACTCTCTCTGAATTTCAGTTGTATATCCCATGCAGAGACCGATGTTTTCGGTCAAAGGCAATCATAGATAGAGTGGTCCAAATATTCAGTATCTAAGAGCTTGAACAGATTTATTGGATTTGGACAGTGTTTGGCCATAAGGTGGAATACTCTTGAAGTGATATTCGGGCAAAGTTTTATCCTGCTATATTAATTGATTCTCGATGTGTACATGCGAAAGTAATACATCAGATGGAATGAATCAGTTGGAATTCAGTAGTCTGATTTCCTCCAATGCCGCGTACTAAATGTGGCTCAAATCGGTTGGGAGGGTCTCGAAATATGTATTTTCATCTAAAAGTGGGCGGTGCCGCGCTCATCATCAAATTTTGGCCCTCGCTCCGTTAAAGCCTTTTCATATTATTCTAGCTTAAAATTTAATGTCTCCGGCGTATTTAGTTATTGATTCATCGTGCTTGTAGTAGTTGTTAATAGCATCGTTACATGAAAAGTGAGCAGCGTCACCATGCGTTTTCATCCATTTCAACTTGTCGGTAGGAGGTATGTAAATTAATCTTATTAGAGGGCTGCGCCAAGCCCATCTTTTGTACATTTCCGCTCACAGGTGCCACTTGCTACTGTGAGTCGGCAGTCTGAACAGTTTTATTTTCATGTGCGTTAAAATTTTTTGATTAATTCACCGCTTATAAAGTTAGAGCACGAACCGGATGTTTTGCTCCAACAACGAATTAAACCTAAGTTCCTTTAAAGTATTTCAAAAAAATTAAATTCAACTTTGTACATATCAGCCTTCAAATCTCTCCCATCTGCTATCTATGCTACTCATCTCAACTTTTAATCGGCTTCATCTTCTCTGATAAGTCAACATTTCACACGATTCGTAGTCTTTTGCCACAACTTCTTGCAGTTCTGATTCTTTCCGCTTATTTTATCTAAATTCAATTAAATTTTGTAACTCCGTGTGAGCTAATTTAAACTTTCACCACAAGGAAAGCAAGCGCACCTCCACACAACGCGAAGAACACCTTTTCATTCATTGGCTTTGTGCCCTTGTGCTCTTTTACGGCGTACTCACCGTTGTAGTAGCGGCCACGCTGGAGCGTAACGACCGCACATTACCGCACAAATTGTAGGTTAATTCAATTAAATTCAAATTAAGTTGCCAACATTTTCTAGGCAGTTGGCTGCGCTGGCTGTTCGGGCGTAAGCGGCCTTTAACATCGCACAGACGTCTTAAATCGCATTAGAGGACGCGTGAGTCGGCTTTTTTCCTTTTTTCTTTCCTTTTTTAGTTCCTTTATGCCGCACTTCGCATTTTTTATGTATTTTTTATTTTCTTATATTTTTTTATATTTTTTTAGATTTTTTTTGTGGCCAACTCGCATCAAAGTGTTTGCGAACTTAGTTGCTTTCGTAGGCGCCTGCCGGTGACTTGCTCCGTTACGCACTTTTAGACATGGATCACGCGCAAGTGCTTTTGTGTTCGACGGTTTGGTCGATTTTACTTTTGTTCAGAAAGTATTTGCTGGTATATGTGATATATATAAATTTTTATGTGAGTGTATGTTTGTTTGGGTATGTGTGTTTGTGTATGCAACTATCTAATTTGTTTGAGTTTTACGTCAACGTAATAGTTTACTGTTTAATTGAATTTCACTTTATATTCTTTGCTTTCATCTTTCTCTTTATCTTCCTCTTCATCTTCATCTCAACTCATTTCAATTAATTCACTTTAATTTATACGTATGTCTGGAATTTCAGGATTTCCTCTTTTAATTCAGCTCATGTTTTTTCCTACTCTCTTTTATGCCATGATTCGTAGTTGCCTTGTTAAACAAATTGGAATTTCTTCGCCTCGACGCCGCCTGGTGTGCTCTCTTTCCGCCTCTTTGTAAGTATAAGCTTGCAGAGTAAGTGTCGAGCAAGTATGTCGAAACTCGTCAAAAAAATGTAACAAAGCTGACTTTCGAGTATAATTAAATGGCTTGAGTTGCTACTTGAAAGTAGAAGAAATTTGAGTTGAGCTTTTGTTGCTTTAAAAAGTGTAGAATGTGAAATAAGAGAACTGAGCATATACTTGTATGTTTTAAGTATATAAAATTTTGCCGATTTTATGTTTAATTAATAAATAGGAAGTTTTTTAAAGCACGTTATTTTGCCAATTTAGTGGCCTAGAATAATTTTTACCTTCTATGTGGAACAGACTAAACTTTCAGAGCACTTTCTTTGGGAAGTAAAATTTATGTACAGAATGTCTGCTAAGGAAATGTATAGTATATACAACTGAGTAATATACAGGACAGCGGTCTTACATGTATTGAAGACATAGCCACTTTCAGCTGACCAGTTAGTTACCTTGAAATACATTTAAGTTAGTTCAAAGACGGGTTTTTTCTTTCTATTAATTACTAACAAGGAGATTTTAGAGAAAAAAAATGGACGGGAAATTTCAGATTTTTCTCAACTAAAAATTTGTCAAGAGCTTATCAAGAGATTCAGGAAAATCAATAATCAATGTGAAGAGATGCAGTTATTAATAATAAATCTCTATTTTCTATAAATATGATCTACGCTTATGCAGTTCGCATATCTAGAGGTGAAACTGCTGAACGAGTTAATACTCTCTACTCTTACTCCACTTGCTAGCCACACCTTTTTAATATCTCAAAACTTGAATTCTTTTCCATTTGAGCTTTGAGGAATCATGACAACCTTTTATAGTTGCGAATAAAACTTTCCATGAAGCCCTCTTGATTTTTCTTAACACGAACTTTTTTTTACTTCTTTCCATGGAGCCAAGCCTCTGTTGTACTGCGTTCTCTTAGCAGAAAATTTGATTTTCCATAGTTTCAAGACCCCCTAGAAGGGATCTCTCTCGGTTTTTCAGTGAACTGGAGTTTTGATGGTACGCAAAACTAAAGATTTCGACACATGTGCTGGCAAAAAACACAGAGTTCTCTCCCAACGCTGTTGTAAATATTAACCGAAGCTTCCTTCATTACAACTGGCTCAAATTCAAAATCATCAAAAATTCCAAAAATATAAGTCAAGTTAATACTTAATGTAGTTCGCACAGATTGCTGCCAGAAAGATGCACGTTGTATTTGAACTAGCCCGTTCTTCTTACATAAAATTATTGTGATCAGGCTCACCCTGATATTCCAATAATATGATTTATTGCGTAAATGGATTTCAACTTTAAGCATTCATGGCAGGTATCTACAATTTCAAAGAAGACTTTCTATGGAAGCATTTTCTCTATCCTTATAACAGACTTATAAATTTCAATAGAATGCTTATAAAGCACTCAGACTTCGATGATACTTTTTTTATAATAAAAATAAAAATAAAAATCAAAATAGTATCAGTGTGAACGAAAAGGGATCGCACTCTCTCTCTTTCGAATTTTCAACTAATTTTCGTTTTAAGGTAAGCCTTGAAGCAGAACAAAAGGCTGATCAGGCCGGCGTAAAGAAAAGAGTCATCTTTCATCGCACTCGAAAGAGATAGCTAGTTTTCAAAATTACTGTTTATTTGTGGTGGAAGCGATTTGTCCAGACAAAAGCTGGTTTACTTAAAATCAGTAATAGAGAGTAATAGATCACTAAGAATCCTAGAATCATACCAAAATTTAGAGCGAACCAAGCTAACATCAAAGACTTCCTCTCAATCTGCAGTTTGGGTGAGTGTTAGAATTACCCTGTCCATGTCATTTCCAATAAAACCAAAAAATTACTCAACTCTATCAATCTGCTCAAACTCAGTTCAATGAGTTAGAGTTCAATCCAATATTACCAGGTATAGTCAGCTTGATGTATATTCCCCGGGAACTTCCTTAGCAAAACTGGGTTGAGGCTTCCAATATTCAATCAATCGATTTTATAGGTTGATACCAGCAATTTGTATAAAATGGTACAAGAGTTTCGTTGACAAAGAAATTATACGTTGAAAGTGAGTGCATTTTTGCCACATCTTTAGCTACAAATTCCACATATTCACACATAATTTTATACATATAAAAATATGTATGAATTTTTGTTTACAAACTGTCGCCGCCTAGCGGTGCTTGTAACTAATAGAATCTATTCAGCGACAGCGTCTGTCGCTCGTAAAATTAAAACTGCCTATTCGCGTTAATAAATCACGACGTTTGTCTCAGCATGCCAACAACAACAATAACGACAACAGCGAAAAACATAAAAATGGTAACCATTTTTGCGCGTCTATGCACTTAAAACACCCGTTTTTATGCTTCTAGATGATATTTACGCTTGTATACATAACTGTATAACGGTATCTATAAACATGCACTAGTAAATAAGATATAAGTATGTCTACATACATTACGCCGGCCCAGACCTGTTTATGTGCTACTCGAATTTTATGCTATGAAACTATTTTTTTTTACTGCTAACCGGCATATAAAGCCACTCGATTGTTGGTAAAATACTAGAAATTTCTTGGTTGCTCGAGAGCAGTTTGAGACCACAACATGTAAGTGAGGACCTACAGATTTATATATTTTTCACTTTATGAGAAACAGAAATATTCCAGAATTTAAAATTTCCTTGCTTGTACTACTTTAACTTATATAAATGCATAGTGTAGCCTCATATGTGCGTACATATACATATACATATATATATATTAGGGTGTTTTACTATAAAAAAAATTATTCAATGCAAATAAGTTGCTTTTGCCATGTATTTAATACAATATTCATATAGTACACCATGTCGTATGAGCAACATAGAATGTACTTTTTAAGGCACTACTATGAATGCTCAGAGCATTTGATACATATTTTCAACCACGAATAACTTTTACATGTGTGATTTTATGGAAAAAAATATGAAAACCTTTCTTGTAGAGCAAACAGTTTTGTTTCAGAATATTCTATTCTTAAATATAAAAATTTATTTTTTTAAAGCAAAGCACCAAAAAATGTCATGCTACCAATGTACTTAAAAGAGAGAAATTTGAATTAGGCATGGTTTAAATGTGAATAAAGATTTACTTTACCTTGGAAGACTTTTTGGGTAAAAACTGAAACTTTAAGGGTCATCTGTAAGAAAAAATTAAATTTGCAAGTAACGAACACCCTTATGCAATTGCATACATACATATGTACTTATATCTATCTTCACAGCAATTGTTGACGCCTTTTGTTAAACACTTTGAATACCGCTTTGTTGCGCATTTAATGGCCTGCTTGTTCCAACATTTGCATATAAATTTTACAATTCTGCTGTTTTTATAATTTCGCATGTAAATTTTAAGTAGTTTTTGCCATGCATTTGCAAATGACATTGCCATTTCGCATATCGTCCATCCATACACACACACATAGCACAAGCGGTGTTTATGTTGAGGCATTGTTTTTATATTTTTTATGTGTTGTTGAGTGTCCATAAATGTCGTTTGGCTACTGCATTGTGCGCAGCTTTTATTTATTTTCCAGTTTACCTATTTCTAAATGGATTCTGACTCATCTGCACACAAATGCGCTACAAGCCACAATAGCGGCGCGGTTTGTTTTTATGGTAGGGTTTCAAAACCACTTGAAATGGCCACTTTAAATTGTAATTTCAGAAATAAGAAAAGTGATAGAAATACTGCTGATCGTTGCTTAGAATTCACTTAACATTTTCTAGAGTACTGCGCAAGACCCCGGCGGATTTGATAACAATAAATGGTTATTGAAGTTTCTACCTAAATATTATCCATTTACAGGAAGGACCTATTAGCGGAATATTTAAATTTAAGTAATGTCCAAGTAGTGGTTCTACATTCTACATAAATTTGAATATTTTGCAATGCCAAACTTCCTAGCCGCTCTGTTCGTAACAGTTTTTAACCGGTCTTGATCATGAGGCCGTGCATTATCATGATGGGAAATTATTGCCTCCAGTCTAGTCCCAAATTCCAGACGTTTTTTAACAGTTGCTCATCTCAATTTGATGACTTGCTGTGGGTAGCTTTCCCTGTTAATCGCTCATAATAGCGCCACCTTTCTGATTCCATGAAATACAGAGTCTTACCTTGGCATCATGGGTATTCGACTTTGCAGTTGATTTGGACGGTTGACTATGTCTCACATATAATTTTCATGCTCTTGCAACATTTTGCAGCAGAGTATATTGCACTTAACACTAATCGAGATAGATATAGGATACATATATATATAAATAATCAGGATGACGAGAAGATTTGAAATCCCGGTGACTGTCACTGGATTTTTGCGGTTCAGTACTAGTTGTTTGGACCTCAGGGCAGCTTGAAAAATATCTGGTCATATACAAATTGACCCAGAGTGAAACGTAAGAGGTCTAGAGAGCTCCTCGTTCTCAGATAGGTTCAACTTCCAATAGTTGTAAGAGTTTGAACTGAACATACCCTGATCGGGATGCATATAGTCAGATTCAAAATTTTACCAGCTGCCAGCAGCGTAAGCTATTTGGAGAAAGTTGAAATAGAATAATGTGAGCACTTTCTTCTTTAATATCCCACTTTGCCAGAAGAAGACGAAAACACCTCGGGACTCATACCTCTATACATCTTGGTGAAAAAGCGGAAATTGAAATGAATTAAATTAGCAGTTTTGTCATGGGCTCAAGTCGCTTTGTCGAGAGTTATCAGCCAACTACAGAAATTCTTTTCTGACTTCACAAGCAGCCTAAGTGTGATACACTCGTCATTTTGGGGCATTAGCCATCTAACATTACCTGGGTTATTTTAGGTTAAATTTGGGTGCTGATTTCTGAATAATTTCCGATATAACACGATTCTTTTTGTTAATGCACACGATACCTTACTGTCGCAGAACCAACTATTTTGAAAGAGAATGGTTAATAAACTAAAAATTTTAAAATTTAAACGCACAAAAATCTAGACTTTTATTTATTTCATAAAGAAGAACGATGCCGTAGCATAAAAAATATTTTTTTTTTTTAGTAACCATAAAATCGCATTCTGTGTTCGGTTTTGTAAGAGGCCAACCTTACTTTACGTTCTAAAAATTTTTGATATTCGTCGTATGCGATCAAATAGTAGCACTTTCTTGCAATTTGCTGAAGCTTTGCGAATTATGCTCTTTATGTGGCAAATACTTTCTCAAAATGCGATTGAAGTGCACCAAATACTCACATAATTACATCATAACTGATCCGACTACAATTCATCAAATAAATAATGCGTTCATAAACTTTCTCACAGAAAATTTTCAGCATAATTTCAGCACATCTCAAAGGAAAACTCTATGCACTTGAGCGCAAAGCTCCGAGGCAATAAAATTCTGCGAAATAGCTCCCGACTTAATTTTCATATGTGAGTTTTTTCACTTGAGCGTAATGTAATAACTACAAATGCAATTTGGAAGCGGAAACTAAGAGAAACGGAAAAACGGTTTATGACTATAATTTCAGCGAATTCGTCTTATTTTTCTGAGGAACTAACTTTAATTTCTGCGCGCTAAAATCCGGCGGATGCGCAATATCTTATTATCATGATAATACAATGCATATTTGGATTTTATATATCACATGTATATATGTACATATGTATGTGTCTGTGCATTTTGACGTTAGTTTGCACTCGCAACTGCGGAAACAACTGTTCGGGATTATAGCTCAAGTACAGTTAGTTAGGCATTGTTTGCATAAGCGCATTAAGTGCGCCTTAAACACAGGATGTATAAACATTAGAGTGGGTAAAGAAAAGGGATGTCTTTTTCGCTTCGTACTCTGAAAACTCGATTGTGTGTATGAGAAAGCAAGCTGTTATATATAAAATAATAATATATATAAAAAAATATTTTAATAAATAATGTGTTTTAATATTTTTTTTTTTTTTGTAAAAAAATAAGAAATTGATTTTTTATAATTATTTTCATAAAACAATTTTTTTTAATAAAATCAGAACTATTTTTGTAAAATTATTTTTTTTATAAAATTATTTTTTTTTTATAAAATTATTATTTTTTAATTAAATAAAAATTAATCTAAATTTTATAAAAAAATACAATTTAAATTAAAAATATAATAAAATTTATATTTTTATAAAATGTATTCTTTTTAAATAATTTTTCTTATAAATTGTATTTTCTTTATATATATACATAAATTGAATTTATTTTGTAAAAGGTAAACAAAGAAAATCGTTAGGCGAAGGACCTGTCCGCTACAAATGAGGGTTAATACTTGCAGAGCCTTTCTTAAAGGTGTATATGGACCAATTTTTCAGAGTAGGAAGTGAAATAAGACAGTCGTGTTTTTGATCCATCCTAATGTACGTATATATACATCTTTATTTATGTATTGCATAAGAGCATATCTGATATCTACATACTTTCCGCACGGCGGAAGTGAAACTATAATATTCATTCTTTTGCGAAACTCTTTTCATTTTAATTAAAAACTGCAAAAGCTTCCATTAAACAGCCGGAAGCGGAAATTTGCTTGAAATTTAATATTGCGCGCATATGAAATTAAACTTCTTATTTTACTTGCCATGCCATGCCTTTTTGCAATAAATTTCAAAATTTCGGTGAGTTGTTGTAGGTTAAAAAATTGAATTTGAGAACTTTCAATATTCAGAGAGAGTTTACTTTGTACTTAAGCAAACAAAAACTTGAACCTCTCTTTCTTACTAGATTCTTCAGTCGCCTAAGAAACAACTTTTTACTTTAAATTTTCTTATAAGTATAGCAAATCTTCTAACAAACACAAGACCTGCTTCTATAGATATAAACTTCTACACCTCAAAAATAACTTTTAAATTATTTTATATCCTGAACAAGTTATACTAAGTTAGTTATATAGTCTGCAACATATAGAAGAAGCGTAAGAAGCCCTATAAGCATACATCATCGACTATCTTGAGCATCGTACGTATCGAAGGGTTTGATGAGCTGAGTTGATTTAGCCATATCAGACTGTCAGTCTTAATATTCGCCAATTAGTGCCCCAACTTACAAGAAATTTTGCACATGTTCTTTTTCTCTCAAGAAACTGCTCATTTATCAGAACTGGATCAACAAAGAATATAGCTGTCATACAAATTGCCGGTCATTGTCAAGTTCTTGTAGGGAACACTTTTTTATTTGGCGAGATATCTTTACGTTATAATAGCCATAAAAATTGACTGACCTAGAAAATAATTTTTTTCTTCACTTCAAAATAATAAGGGGTTCTAGAGAAATACTGACTCGATTTTATAAATTTTCTACACAAGGACACACTGCTAGTACTAAGAGAAGCTCTCTTAAAGGGTTATACCAGTATGACAGTTTGAAATCAAAAATTTTTTTTATTTGCCTTTACGATAACTTATATTTCCATAAATATCCTGTGAAATCAGGAAGGGCGTATCTTAAATAGTTTTTGGATGGCAGCGTTCTAAAGAGCGACCGCTCGGAGGTGCAAACATATATAAGTGAAGCTTTAAACGCGTTTTTCTCGAAACAACATTTTTCAAAATTGCTGACATCATAACTCAACGAGAAATTGACCGAGCGACTTCAAATTAAAATTCAGTATTATTGAACACATTTTCTGCACAATGACTTACGATCTTTTTGATTGATTAAAAATTGTCAATTTCGCATTAGAAAAACGAAAGTTTTTTTACAAACAAAAAAAAAT
Source organism: Bactrocera zonata (assembly GCA_037783105.1). NCBI lineage: Eukaryota > Metazoa > Arthropoda > Insecta > Diptera > Tephritidae > Bactrocera > Bactrocera zonata. Next base: position 687,694 of record JBAWJQ010005835.1, on the reverse strand, counting down.
TTATTTTTTTTTCTAAACTACGCCCTTCTTGTTTATCTTATATATAAAAATGAATCGCAAAATGTGTTGGTAAGCGCATAACTCAAAAACGCCTGGACCAATTTCGCCAATTCTTTTTTTAAAATGTTCGGTGAGTCTCAAGGATGGCTTTTACGGCAAGAAAAGTTCGAATATTTGCCGGGAACCCCTAAAAACAGCCCTTTTCTTTTTTCCATACAAACGAATGAATGTTTGTTTGTTAGTAGCGCTAAGGGAACGACTGAACCAATCTTGATGAAATTTTCAGAGAATATTCTGTGTGGATCGGAGAAGGTTTGGAAATAAAAAACCGTATGCTTTTCGTGAGGAAAAGTCGGAAAATTGGACAGTTCCAAAAAGTTATTTTTTTCCAGACAAAATTTTTTTTTTAATTTTTTTGTTTTGTTTTTCAATTATTTGAATCGTTCAAATTTGTCGTTTGCTTCAAAAATTTTTGAAAATTATTCAGTGAAAGCGTTATGTATGTCGCACACAAAGTGATCAATTTCAGATTGAAATTTGTTACGATGCCACGAAGTGGTCGCGCTAATATCGGTCGGCGTCACACCAAGGCACATGAACGAGTATTCCCAGGATGCGGTGACATAATACGTGCAGTATTATAGATCGCGGTCAATCAGCAAGCGATCGTCACGATGTCACAGCACGACTTTTCAAACAACAGTTACGATGTTCTTCTTTGGATGGTGGATAGTGGTTCCACCAGATCAAATTGATGAAATCATTTCTGCGGAAATTCCTGATGCAGAGAAAGATCCATTATTATACGAAGTGATGAAAACGAATATGGTTCATGGACCTTGCAGACACCAAAATCCCACTTCGGTTTGTATGTCTGACAATAAATGCACAAAACGGTATCCACGTGCTTTTCTTTCGGAACACAAACTAGAAATTATGGATATCCACTCTATCGGCGTCCAGACGACAGTGGCAGAACATTCAGCATTCAATTTAGAAGAGTGAATATCGAAGTTGACAACACATGGATCGTACTATATTCACCATTATTGTCTAATTCACATTCAAAAATTATATCAATGTTGAGTATTGCAGTTTGGTGTAATCGATAAAATACGTTTGTAAGTAGATCACCAAAGGAAGCCACATGGCGGTTATTGGTCTTGAACGATACGGTCGATACGTGAGCTGCACTACAGCGCTTTGTAGGATATTTACTTTTGCAATTCATGAATGATTTCCGAGTGTTGTGCGTCTCGCAGTTAATTTGGAGAACAGCCAAAGAGTGTATTTCAACCCAAGGGATACTGTACAAAAAATTGGAAATGGGTTAATTCCGGTTGATACTTCCGGTGGTTTGATATCAATTCCATTCGCCGGTTATCAATTCACGAAATATGAACTCATCACGAATGTTCGGGCATTGGCCAAATTATCGTAACTACGATTCCTGAAGTGCTCGCGCAATGTTAGCTACCAAAAATGCCAATGTTGTTGACTTAAACTGGAAGATTCAAAGTCAAATTCCGGGAGACTTGCGCTCAGACAAATCGATCGATCGCCGTAAATTATCCAGTGGAATTTCTAAATTCTTTGGAGAGGCTTGATATGGCCCCGCATTATTTACGTCTCAAAGTTGGATCTGTCGTTATTATGTTTCGCAATCTGTAAGCGCCGAAACTGTGTAATGAAAACCGACTGATTGTGATGAAGCAGCCATCAAATACAAAGGGCAGAATGCTTGATTCAACGAATTTCTTTGAATTCCAACAATTTGCCATTTCAGTTCAAACATATTCAGTTTCTAGGGAAAATTGCATTTGCGATTACAATCAACAGGACACAAGGATAGTCGCTAGAGGTGTATGGCATAAATCTGGAAATGCTATGTTTTTCACACGGCCAAAATTACGTGGCGTGCTTACGAGTTCGAAAACTATCTTCTCTGTAGATTTACGCACCGGAACAGAAACCAAAAAATGCTGTTTATCAAGCTGCGTTACATTGAAAAAAAGAGAAATGATAAATTTAACCTTCTTTTCATTTCAAAACACAGAATTTCACGCAGGAAAACGGCTGCGGGGTCAGCTAGTTTTTGATATTTTTCAAAGATCGTAGTTCATTGTATAGGAAATGTCTTTAAGTTCGGCCAGAATCATGCCAGCAGTTGGTGCACTTTTTTGGCACCTCCGAAGACAGCCCATAACTCCGTTATTTTTCAAAATTTTTGTAAAAAAAAATTTAAAATATAGCTGAAAATATACCTTATTACGTTCAAAGAAGTTCGAAATATTCAATCAACTAAAAAATTCAAAAAATTCACGAAAATCGCCTAACTTTTCATGCGTCACACTGATATAGCCCCTTAAGTTCACTAAGATAACACACATACTTATTTACCGAGATATATGGCTAAACTCAACCTTATTTTTATCGAGAAAAAATTCTCTCTGAATTTCAATCGTACTTATTGATCGATATTTTCTGTAGAAAGTCAGCCAAAGGTTCTGGGATTCTCATATGTGGTTTCTGGAGAACTAAAAAGTGGTATTTCGATTTCAGAAATTTTTAGACGTATCATGTCTTCAAAACAGTATTTGTGCATAGTTGTATACATAATGAGCCAAAAATAGTATAACTTTGTTCATAATTTTAAAATTCCGAATTTATTTTTCAAAATCTATTACTTTGAGTGCAACGATCCAAGTACTCTCCCTTGGCTCCAATACACTTGTGCCAACGTTTTTTCTAATCTTCGAAATACGTATATCATCCTGGTAGTAGGAAAGCATTGTTTTACAAACGTTAACGCAACGTTGTTTTTCGAAAAAAATTGAGGGATTTTGAAACCAATCGTGCTTTCACTTTTTGTAGGCCCAAACGATCTTTTAAAATGATTTTCACTGATCCTTCAGATATTCCAACGATGCCAATAAGACCGCTGACTGTTAATCGTCGATTCTGAAACAGCAATTCCTTTATGTTATTGGTGTGTCGATCATCCTTCTCCACTCTTTGAATAATTTGTACCAATCAAAAATACATACATAAATCCGAAAGCCTTTTCCAACATTCTGTACGTTTCGGCACTAGAAATTTGATGCCGCTCAAAAAATTTATTACTTATTAACTTATATTATTTATTCATTTATATATATGTAAATAAGTCCATATCTGCCACATATTGCTAAGAATTATAAAGTTCACTGCGCGCAATTTTAAAAAACACCCTGCAGACCTATTACAACAAGCTACAATATCAATACATAGTATACGTCTCATAGTTAGGGTAAACTGAACTTGCAATAAAATTATTTCTCCGCAAGCGGCGAATTCAAAATATATTTTTCTCCAAAGCAATAAGTCAATAGTAACGGCGGGCGAACGCCTCACCGCAATGCATTTATACTCAGAAACCCAAATTAAATGCCAATAACTTTCAACACTCGAAAACTTACGCGCAGCTAACCGCGAGGGGGCGAGGCAACTGAAAATCGATTGAGCGTACATTGAGAAGCAAAAGTGGAATTTTTGTTTAGTTAATGGAAACTCAAAGGCACCAGCTGCAATAAGTCAAGTGGAAAATTCGCAGTTGAACGCACTGTGCATGAGAAATATGAGAGGCGACTGTACAACAGCAACAGCAACAACAACAACAACAAACGGCTGTTGGTATAATAGTGGGAGCAAGAAGGTGTGCCGCCATTGCTGCTGGCCACGGCGACAAAGCCACATTGGAATGCACGAACAACGAAGTCAGTGAACAAGTCGAACTGCGTGGCATGAAATATGATTGTCTACCTGTCACGTTTCGAAATATAAAAGAATTCGAAATATGCTCACCGGCACAATGGTTTAATATGAGTTGTACACAAATAACTATGTGGTGGTTATATGATTATATAATATATTATGTGTAGGTATGTATACATTTGGCGTGGGTACATATGTGCTTATTTAGTTTACTACTTCAGCTGATTTTTCCTGATTACATCAATCAGTTGAATAATTTTGCTTTGTTATATATTTCCTGTTTGCAGTTGTGGAGTTGCTAATGGCACACACACATTGTTATTATATAGGATATTTATCAGTAGATACTTATAAAATATTTAACTTAGCTTCCAATCAAATTAGTATTGAATTTATTCATTTTTCCTTTTACTATTTGTTTTCGAATAGTAGCACGCTTATATCGGGTCTTTTCATGGGGACTCTACAAAAGTGGACTGATAGGGACAGCAAACGACGCCAAATTTTTATCGCTCTTTTAACATTTCTCTTCAATAAAGTTTGACATTTTATCACGGAAAGATATACGATCCAACAACGAGTCAAAATTATTAAAATTTACTACCGAAATTCGTAGTCAGTGGCCTCAACTTTGAGAACGCTACGTCCAATTTATGGGGGTCACAATCATCCTGTCATCTAAGGAAAAAATTTTATTCCACAGGCACAGTACAAAATCTCCCCGTCACAGTGAGACAAGGAAGTGCCCCTAGTGTCGAGAGTATTGCTGCCGCTAGTGCATCAATTGAGGAAGACCCAAATCAGTCTCTCACATGCCGTTCTCAAGCGTTGGGCATCTCTGTAACATCGTTGTGGCGAATATTGCGAAAAGATCGTGGTCTACATCCTTACAAGATCAAATTAAGGCAATAACTGAAGCTGCTTGATCACCAGAATAGTCGTATGTTCGTGAATTGGTCTGAGCAATCACTTGAAAATTATTCGAATTTTCATCGAAAAATCATCTTCAGCGATGAAACTCATTGCTGTCTGAATGGCTTCATCAGTAAGCAAAATATGCATTATTGGTTAAGCAGCAATTTACACGTACTCCATGAGTCACCATTGCATCCCGAAAAAATTACGGTTTGGTGCGGTTTAAGGGATGGCGGCCGTACTACTTCCGTGATGATCAAGACCGGCAGGTTACTGCGAATGGGAATCGCTGCCCTTCTACGATAACCGAATATATTTAGCCTTGTTGGATGATATGGACTTGTACGATATATGATTCCAACAAGATGGCACCGCAAGCCACATAGCGAATGCCACAATCGATTTATTGAACAGCAAGTTTGGTGAACGAGTTAACTCACGAAACGGTTCAGCCAATTGGCGGCCTCGGTCCTGCGGCAGACGCCGTTAGTCTATTTTCTGTGGGGTTGCGGCAAGTCTATTGTCCATGCCAACAAGCTAGCGACGATTGAAGAACTTCGTACGAATATCGAACGTGATATTGCAAGAGTATCGGTCAATTTATGCTTGAAAACCGTTGAAATTTGGGTTCATCCTCTGGACTTCTACAAGCGTGCCCGTGGTGACCATGCAAAAGATATAGAGTTCCATACATAATGGCGTCGAATATACATTCACAGGAATAAATAATTTTATTGATATCCCAAGCCGTTTTTTTATATAGAAAAAAAAACTTGTGTATCGTTTTTTTTGAAAAATCCGTTATACGGTTATAAAGGTTTGATCTGAGCAATTTCGGAGATTGTACCGCTGCCTTAGATAAAAATTCATGCCGAATTTCGTAACGAAATTTTTCAAATGAAAAGTTGTCCATATAGGAACTTCAGATTTGTCTTCCAGTTTGTATGGCAGCTAACATACTTGAGATAGTGGTCTGATCTCAACAATTTGATGAGAGTGTCGATCTTAAGTTTAAATTTTCAAATACTTTAAGTTTACGCAATTGGTCCGGATCTTGGTACCCTAAGTGGTTCGGAAATATTCGCTTGCAAAACTTTTCTTATTTAAATTTTGTAGTTTTGAGTCGAAATAAGATCTGACCTTGAAAATATACCATCGAATGCAGAGCGAGCGCTTTTGGTATTCAAAAATCATATCTCCTGGCCAAAGGCTGGAAAAATGAGTAAAGAATTTCTTTCAATTAAATTGAAAATATTTTTTTTTTTTATACAACCGTCTAGATTGTTCCATAAGACTTTGGGTATTACATGCGATATAATTATTTTTTCAAGACTTTGAAGTCAGAGTGAAGACATTTCTTTCAGAGTTTGAAACAAGAATACCTTAAAGGGTAATGTAGCCTGCTTTTTTAAGACTTTTTTTATAGAAATTTTTATTCTGCAGTAGAACTTTTTTCACATATTATAAGGTAGCATATCGTGGAGTGTATAAACAATTTTTTCGGAATTTTTTGATGACATCTGTTGGAGAAATGGCTGGCGAACACGATTTATCATGTTTATATCATCTGAAACACAAAAACCAAATTTATTCTTACAAAGTACGTGAATAGATATCGTCCCTATTAGAATCATGAAAAAATTTTGATAAATAAAAAAGTAATTAACTTTTTTTTTTTTAATTTTTCTCCATGTTTTTTTACATAAATTTTGTCATAACATTATCAATAAATTATTAAAAATATAGGGATGATAGCCAGTCATTTTGTGAACATTTAAAAAATATTAAGCAAATCGGTTGAGTAGTTCGACCGGAACCAGCCAGTTTAAAAAAGTGTGTTTTGAGAAAAACTCTTTAAAGTTTGGGCTGTGCACTCTGAGCGCTCCAAACGTCGAACGGTATTATTATTTTTGGCCTTTTTCGAAACCTTCCAATGGTAAAGTGGGTTTCTACATTAATTCTAAGTATATAAGAGAACAGAAAATGCAAAAAAAAACAAATATTTTTTTTAAAGAAAATTACTCTACTGACCCCTTAATAAAACTGAACTTTTAACTCGCCTAAAAATAGCTTTCGAATTTATGATCTCCACAGGGCAAAAAACTTAAATCATGCGACAAAGAAGTGCAATGAAAGCAGCAATAGCACTTAGTTCAACCAAAAAGAGTATTACATTGAAAATACAGGCAGAATGAAACGAGTGCCACAGTAAAATTCTAAAAATATGTTTGCTCGAAAATAAAATGTTCCACCAAAGAATTTTTTACTAAAAATAGGTTTACTTCCAACTAAGAATTTGATTGCCTCGAAGTTGTTTTTAAATAAAAAATTTATTAATAGCAGAGCAAGACACCAACTTGGCTTTTAGAGCTGCGAGGTAAAGGCGAAAACCAATAAATTTATATGGCAAATGTACGAATATAATGCTTTGTATGTAAAATAAGTAAAAGCTTTCACTTTCTTCACTTGGCCGTTACACACACACACGTACAGGCAATAAGTTGCATGCTTTTTAATTTCTTTCTCACGACATTGCTTTCCACTTTCGCGCCAGCAATGTTAACAAGCAATGCCGAAGCGCTTAATCTACATATGCAATTAAGTGTATGCCATAAAAATATATGTAAAACACACACACATACATACATGTACACACATATATATATTTTGCAAAAGTGTGCGCACAGTTTAAGAAAATTACAGCACTCCTCGGGGCATTAAAAATTATGATCAACATGAAAATGTAGCAAAAGTGCAAGCCACACCACCAAACACACATACACAAATGCATATGGACACTTGCGTACACGAGTACTAGTTGTAGTTGTTTGTGCGTGTATGCGTGCGTCAAATTATGGTAAACAAGTACGAAAAAGTGGGGTCAAAAAGAAATAGGCCAACAGGGCAAACAATGCCACAACTTTCGCCGTCACTGAAATATACACACAAACATGCACATATGTATGTATGTGAAAATACTTATGTGTAAGCATGTATATGTGTATATGTAATTTCGCATACTCGCCCATGCATTTGCTTGAATTTATGTGCATGCTGGGGAAGACAGTGGAAGAATAGTGGAGAAACAGTGCGAAAAAGGCAAACAATGCAAAATGTCAAGCGTGATGTGCATCCTTGAGGCCAACATATATAAGTACTTACATATGTATGTGGGGTGTGCGAAACTGCATGCTTATTAGGGGTGTTCAATTTTTCTTGTAGAAAAGTGAAATTTATATGTTTTTTTTATTTTGGGCGGAGGTTGTGCGAATTAAGCAAAAAATCATATTTTCTTCAAAGCAAGTTAGCCAAGTCTGATTTTGAAAATATATAGGCGATATTTATATAGTAAAATAACAACAAAAAATGTTACTTTCGGCTGCATCGAAGCTATAATACCATTCAGCTGCCGTCCTAATAGCATGAGAGGGTATAAAAAGATCTTTGTTTTGATTTTGATCGGACAGTTTGTATGGCAAGTATATGCTATAATTGTCTGATCTGAACTTTTTCTTTAGAGATTATAGAATGACTTTTGAAAATATGCTATATAAAATTTTGTGATGATATCTTGTAAAACAAAAAAGTTTTCCGTACAAGAACTAAATTTTGAGCGTTCAGTTTGTATGACAGCAATATGCTATAGTGATATGATCTGAACAATTTTTTCGGAGATTATAGCGTTGCCTTACATATTAGATTATGCCAAATTTCTTGAAGTTATTTCTTCAAATAAAAAACTTTTCCATACAAAAACTTAGTTCTGTTCGATCAGTTTGTAGGCCAGCTATGTGCTACAGTGATCTGATCTTAATAATTTTTGCGCAGATTATATAATTGTTTTGGATAATAATGTGCGCCGAATTTCGTGAAAATATATTTTAAAATAAAAAACTTTTCCATACAGAAACTTAATTTTGATCGATCAGCTTGTATGGCAGCTAAGTGCTACAGTGATCCGATCTGAGCAATAACTTCGTAAAATATAGCATTGCTTTACATATTTACTCGTGTCAAATTTTGTAAAGAAATCTTTTCAAACAAAAAAGTTTTTCATACAAGAACTTGTTTTCGATCGTTCAGCTTTAAGACTTTCAGTTTGTTAAAAATAAGAGAAAATAATCTATGTTTCTAAAATAAATTTACATTTCTGAAAATTAGCTGTTTTTACGTGCTTTGTTAAGAGCTTCATCTTTTATGTATTTGCTCACTAAGTGCTTTGTGAGAATTTTGTAAGAATTTCTTTCATATTAAAAACAAACTTTACTTAAGGCGGTGCGTTGGTAGAAAAATAAACTTTTTCTGAAACAAAAAAATTTGCAAATTTTTTTTTAATAACCCCGCAACCCCTTAAAAGGATAAATATCTAAGTCTATGAACCCTTTTGTCAAATTACATCAAACCTTCTTAGGTGACAAAAAATCGGAGTCTTTAAAGTTTTTCCAAAAAAAATTAAAATTACAAACTAAAAGCCTATATATGTATGTATGTACCTCTAGTCTTTTGGGTTGCAATTTTAATCTTCGAAGTGAACTTAAGCATACATTTAGGCGCAACACACTTCTCACTCAATATTTCATTTGCTCAATAGCATGTGACTGCACTTCTCAACGAGTTAAGGATATCATTAATTTAATCAAAAAACTTTACTTAAAATTTGTTAGTGTATACGTATAAGAGTAAAAAGCGTGAAGCACCTACAAAGTGGTAGCAAGTGCTCTCATGCGCCATGTAGATAAATATGTAGCGAGACACGCTTGCGAAGCAACTGACACCGTCGCAAAGGACACAAAGTGAAAGAGGGCTTACAACACTGCAAATATAAAGCACAATGGCGTTACGACTGAACGTACTTAAGCAGATTTCGGCCTACCGACTGCCAGTTCAGCCGCATCGAGCCTCGTTGAGACTTTGTCCTGCCTTCAACAGCCACCTTTGCAAAGATAGTTTGAACTACAAATGTACTCCCAGTTGTACATATCTCATATCTGTTGTACAAACATACATGTATACATATATGTGTATTTGTTGTTGCAGTTAAAACTTTTGTCAGCAGCCGCGGCGGCAGCTTCACAAACTCGTAACTAACCGTACTATAAATTCTATGTCAACAAAGTAGTCACTTTCATAGTTGCAGAGCAGATGTACAGGCAAACATACAACCTTCATACATATATTCATACATATATACACACATACATACATGCACATAATCATATACAAAGCGGTAAGTCGCACATTTGTCCGCTGGCAAATAAGACTTCTACTTCCGGCAGCCACTTTGCTTCGGCAACACGCCGCACTGACATACAGAACACTCATACGCCACGTTGCACCTGACAGTTGATAGCATTTGCTGCATATCTACCAACAACAAAAACAACAATAAAGCATTGGCTTTTCTTAACTTTTTGCTCTATCGCAATCGCGCCAAAAAAGTTTTTCAATTTCTCTTGTGGTTGTTACTGTTGTTGTTGCTGTTGCAGCCAACGCCAAAACCTGTCAAATGTTGTCAAGGGAAAAAGTTTGCGCAAAAAGCAACAATGAATGAGCACACATGTGCAGCTGTATGTCTGTATGTGTGTTTGAGTGTGTGTGTGCCTTAACTCCGTTAACGTTACCCACACATACAAATGTAAAAAATTACTATAAAGCGGTATTTCCCGTGTGCTGTAAACAATCAAATGGTGACAGCAGTAAAAAGTGGATTTTGTGCTCAGCATAAAGTACAGACGTGTGCAAAAAAAAACCACTGCAAGTGCCAGTATTTTGCTTGGAAAACAAAAGATGACAAACAATTTCACGGAGTCATAAGTCGGATGTTTTCCTATTTTTCATACATATTTGGCGCTGTCTAAAAATGAGCACAAAGCTATTGAAGGTTTCTGCATTTCGGTTTTTCGAAATTTATTTTCACGTGTCGCACACGCTCATAATCTGGCGTGTAGCGCTCGCTCGCAAGGGAAGAAAAAGTATTAGCACATAGAAAAGCATTGATTTTTTACTTGGCTGCTTGTAATCTTTGATGTGGAAAATAAATAAACAAAACGTCGAATGAAATATTTCTGCAGGTAAATTGTTTTGTATGCAATGTTGAGCAAATATTGAGAAATATAAAAATTTTTTTGCAATAAAAGAAAAAACAAAAACAGATTCCTTGTACTTCCTAAATTCACAAACAACTTGCCGTGTAAGCTAGTGAGCAGAGTAGTGAAGCGGTTCAAATGAAAGCATACATATTTTTGTAGTATTTATTTTGAGTATTGACAGCATTGGTGGTAAAGCAGCAAATTCGGAAGAAAATCCTTGAAAGCAATTTGAGTCTACAGATTACTATTATTCATTATATTTGCAAAATTTTTATTTTCACTAGAAAACGAACTAGTCTACAACCGATATTATTGGATTCGTGATTTTTTTCTATTAAGGAATTTTTCTTCACATATTTCCTAAAGCAGACTTGCTATGCTTTTATGCAATATTATATGATGTATTGTATAGAAATAGTGTCCAGACTTTGACTGAGTCCGATCATCATGTAAGCGCTGTTTCGTTTTTCCAGGAGTTAAATCTCGAACAAAAAGAGAGTTGTTGTTATATGTTTGATGTGATTAGCAGGGACTCATTTAAAGTTGGGAGTCTCCAGCTGCTACTCAACAGCCAAACTTTTAACTCGTAGCTGTACTGTCGACTTTATTGTTACTCAATCAGAAGCGACCAATAAAGATGAATTGTGTTCCAAGAGAGGCCACGTACAACGTTAGTGAATCGCCAGAAACTCTGAAAGCTTGGTTGTGAGGCATCAGATTTACAGTCAATACCAAGTGATTGCAATCTGTTCTATATACAGGTATAACGGCTGATTTCGCTGATTTCGCTGATTATTTTGCTTAGCCGATGTTGTTAACATGTGCTCAAGTTCATCCGCGTAATAGTTGTGGAGTTGGAAAACTAAACAGTGACCATTTTTAATCAATATTTGCATATTTTTGTAAAAATGTCTGCAAAAAATACAATTTTTCTTTTGCTAATACAATACAAAATAAATATTAATTTTTATATAGCAAAAAACTTGTTAAATGTAGTCCGTTTTTACTCCAGAAAACCCATATACAGTCTGTCAAGTAAGAGCGTGGTCGTGTTAATTTACAAAAAAAAAAAAATTTTATGAAACTTTCATATTTATATATACATTCTACACATTACAAACATTGATGCAATTTGGTCAATAATGTGTTCAGTCACCACCGGCGACGAATCGCCTTGCATCTTCGAGGTATGCTTTCTATTAATTTGACGGCGTATTCTAGTGGCAAGGATCTCCAACGAATTTCGTAAGACAACTACGTTTCAAAATGTATGTGCGTCTTCCACGAAGCTTCTGTTTAATATATGCCCACACATTTTCAATAGGATTTGCATCGGGCGACTGCGACGGCCAATCCAATGTATCTCTATCAGTATTCTCATGCACCCAAGCGAGTCGCTTTATCACAAGTTTTTCAGTCAATAGAGGCTTCTTCATTGTGTTGCGCCATTTTAGTTTATGAGTAAGAAGAAGTGTTCGGATAGCTTCATACGATATATCTAAACCTTTTGCCATTAATTTTGCTTATCCTTGCCGCAGTGTCAAAGCAGGATTCCGCGAAAACAGATTCACTATACTTTTTCCATCTTTTTTGATCACTTTTCCTATCGAAACACGTTCTGGTAAATCATCGATATTTTTAGCCACTTTATATCGCTGTATCCACTTCTGTACAAATGCCTTCGACTTTCTCATATATTTAGTAGACGCTGATTGTGACATTTTGGGACCTTTCGAGTGGATGCAAAGGAACACAGCCTCGTAGTGCAGCGCGGACTTAGCACTCACGGCGTTTAACGTGATTCTCTTTCAAAAGATCAACGACAACTGAACCTTTGTTGACAATGCATCAAGAACAAAGCTTTCCTCTATCGGCTTGCGAAGGAATTAGAGCGAAATCTTTCATTAACTGTCGGTAGAGCTGACCACGCTCTTACTTGACAGACTGTGCTACCTTAAAACCTTCTTCCTCTGTAGGAGGAATTTTTATTATCAATTTTCATCAGAGTCTAACTTCAAATATCTCTTCCAACATATATATATTTTTTTTTTAGTTACTAATTGCCAAGTTAAAACTTACTTACTTTAAATTAGCGAGTCATTACGCTACAGACGACCGAGGTCCGAGTCTTTTAGTGGTGATATATTTTTCAAAGCAGACTTTGAGTCTTGAGTTAGAACGATGACAGAATTTAGAGTGAATATTTATTCAGGAAAAGCTTTTTTATGAAACAAGTCAGAAGTGTGGATACTGAAATATGAGCAGCCACTTGCGGAAATTTCAAAACGAAGATATTTTATTTCTATTAATGCTGTCTAGTAAATACTTACTAACATCTCAGTTATACTGACGTGCGAAACGACTATTTTCCGGTTAAGTTTCGTTACGAAATTCATTGAATACACACGGACAGTAAATAGTGCGGTGACTGTGTGTACGAGAGCAATTTTCTTACACCTCGTCTGTGTCATATACATATGTACTCGTAAATAATGCTGTGGCTGAGTCAACACTCAAGCAGCTAAGCCGCACCTACTTACCGTATTTATTTACAACGCATTGTGCAGCTGCTGCATGTTGACAAATAACGAAGAAACCAACAATTTCACGCAGCTAAAATTGCACACAAATACCGAATACTTATATACAGATGTACATACAAATATTATCTTCCTCTTCGACCACATTTTATGAGCTGAATGCGTTCATATTCACATATAAGCGCAGCAATTTATGCCACAGATCGCTATTGTTATGCAAGCACAGCAATGCATGCATACACATGCACCTATATGTACACATACACATGTATTTATATATTACAAATGTATATAAATAAATATATATATAGTGTGTATCCACATATATGCGCTGTACATACATATATGTTCAGGCTATGTACTCAAATATTTATGTGTACAATTGTGCATGTCCTCTCCATTTCATTTGCCACATCCACACACACATAAACACCTGCATTCCTGCATCGCTGCGGAACACGGCGACTATTTGAAGTGCGTTTCAAGGCTGAGTGCACTTCGCCGCTACATTGCCGTGCGCAAATATCTGTGTGTTCGTGCACAGATTTAATATAAATTCATACAATGCAGGCGGTTGGCATAGTTTTGTGCAGGTATTAAGAGTACAATTTAATATTTAACTGCTGCTGCAGGCAGACATTTCACTATTACATATATGTACATGTGCTTTATATATTCTTATATACATATAGAAGTGTAATTTATATTAATATATATGCTCAAATACTAACAGATATTCGCTAAGCGAGCAAACCAGCAGTGCTCGATAGCAGATATTTTTGTTCTTGTTGTAAAATGTCGGTTTTCAAGTGTTCGCCTTGTATAATATCTCACTTCAAGTGAGTCAATACATTGACTGCACAATGCAAACAGGAAGGTGTGTCTCTTTTTCTCAGCAGACTTATGTATTGCAAGAGTGCAAGACGTTATATTGATACACAACATGAAAGCATAAGAAGCGACAAAGAGTCTGTCACTAAATTATATTTGAGTTGTCGCATTTGAAAGAAATTTTGTGACAGTATGCATAATAAGAAAAATTAGTTGTGAAGCCACATTTTCCAAATAAAAAGTTGAACAATATTAATTAACTTTTTTTATTTATTTCGCAAATTAAGGGGTCAGTGCGGTAATCTGTCTTGTTTTTTTTCAATTTACTTTTTTCATATAAATTTTTATTCTACAATAGAACTTTTTTCACATATCGTGAGGTATATCGTAGAGTAAATAAGTAAATTTTTTCGGAATTTTTTGGTGACATCTGTCGCAGAATTGGCTGGCGAACACGATTTGTCATGTTTAGATTATCTGAAACACAAAACCCCAATTTATTTTTAAAAAGTACGTGAATGGTTATCGTCCCTACTGAAATCATGAAAAAATGTTGGATAAATAAAAAAATAATTAACTTTTTTTTTCAATTTTCACCATGTTTTTTACATAAATTTTGTCATAACATTATCAATAAATTATAAAAAATCATAGGGACGATAGCCAGGCATTTTGTGAACGTTTAAAAAAATTCGGTTGAGTAGTTCGACCAGTTTAAAAAAGTGTGTTTTGAGTAAAACTCGTTTCAAGTTTGAGGCGTGCACTCCGACCGCTTCGAACATCGAGCGATATTTTTACTTTTACGCCTTTTTCGAAACCTTCCAATGATAAAGTGGGTTTCTACATTAGTTCTAAGGGTATAAGGGAACGGAAAATGCAAAAAAAAAATTTTTTTTTTTTTTTTGAAAAAAGATTACCCTACTGACCTCTTAAAATTAAAATTAAACATTTAATTTTTGTGATTTTGCCATTCAATAATTGTGTCATTGCTTTCATAAAAAGGGTAGTTGTATTTGCTAAATTTGCGCCGTCATATATGCAACGTTTTTTTTACAACTCTTTGCTGGACTGTTCATTTAAGCGTACTCCAAATTATCTAGCTGTATGAACAATCTTTCAATTTTATATGATATGAAGGCATCCATCGACATAAAATGCTACTATAACCTCATTTATGACCTATATTTTCCGCTATGTGCTGCAGAGACATGAACAGAATCAGGAACAGAAACGTGAGTAGAAACAGAAACATAAATACGTTAAACATTAGCTAATACAAATAGTTATTAAAGTTTTTTCATTGAAAACTACCTACTTATAAGAACGCCGAATAATGTTCTTACACCCAGTAGGAAACGACGGAGATCCTTTAAAATATTTATGATAATGTGATTAGCTGAGTCCGTCTATCCATCCGTTTATCTGTACATACGCGAATTAGTCCTTCAGTTTTTGAGATACCAATCTGAAATTTTGCACAACTCCTGCTAATCCCAAATAGTTACCCATTTTACAGAAACATTGATATGTTATTACTATAGTTTGTAGCTGAAAAAATGAATGATCAAAATCAAGTTCCTCTATAGAATCCTTTGTATTAATTAAGGGTATTATGAATTAATGTTTTTTTCTGGTTTTTTTAGGTCTTATTTATTGTGAAAACCGGAAACATTGCAGCCGTGCAGGAGTTTTTCTTGATGCCGTCGGAAACATGCACTATTTACAAAGAAATTCTGAAATTTTTGGAAAAAAATATTCTAACTCGACCATTTCGATGCCATTTCCGGTGGCCCCTCGGAAAAAAGATGTACTCGCTTTGGCAGAAAACTGCTTACAGGATCTTCTAAAGTGAAAAAAGAGGTGTTTTAGTTAAAACCTTAACTTATAACTTGTACGAAGAGAAAAAAATGAAAATCGAATTTGTCAACTTGAAAATGTAGGACAAAATTTGGAGGTGTTTAATAAGCACCAAAAAGTTTTTAAACCCCATAAGCCCATGTAGCCTTTTGAAGGCGATTCGTATATAAAACTCGTTCAATTTATTATCCAGAGATTGTTGATTGAGCTGTGACATAGCCATATTTATTTAAAATTTTCAACCCGATATAAGGCAGTAAAAATTAATACCTAAGTTCTTGAAATTCAAATTTAAAAAATATATTACTTTCAAGTAAACTATATATGTATATCAAGCTCGCTTTATCTCTCGTTATCGCCTCGTTATCACATTTAGGGACCCTTCTTTATGGTAGTAGATATTACAGGATTCCTTTCAGTTAATAGATATGGCAGTTTTATGGAAATATACAATAAAATAGTTTAAGTAAATGTTTAGTCAATCAAAACTAGTTCTATAACTATTACCTAATTTCAAAAATATAAAATTTTCTTTCAAAAGTGCTAAATTAATAATGTGCTGACACAATTTTAAAGTATTTCAGACATAATATCACCCACCCTTATAATAATTTTTTCCACTCAACGCTTATTCCCTTTATCTTACTTTACCAAAGTAGCAAATAATAAGCGCAAGCTATTACGTACTCGTGAAACCAAAATCAGATATCAGATTTTTGCTTGTTGAAATCCGTTTTTATCTCCAAAAGACCGCAAATTGTGGCCACTGACAGCAAGTGAGGGATGTGAAGAGTTTTCAGGAATACACACACAAGTAATCGCCTATACCCAAGGCACATGCATGCAAAAAATACAACGATGGATACATATAATTATGTCATTGAGGTTTTGCTTGCACACAAGCAGTCGGTACGATAGTGCTCAGGCAAACAATGGAAGACGTCAAGTATGATGAACAACCTTGAATGGGAAGGCGCTCCTCAAAGGCACACAAAAACTGGAACACACATATGTATATATATTTAGATGTAAGTGTGTGTATGCAAATAAGTGCTTACATTCTTATCACACACATATAAGCATTACAATAGAGTAATAGCGTTGAATTTCATATATTTACAAACATACATAGTTGCTTTCCCATACACGCTTTGTGATTCCTCTTCGCCAGAATTTATTTACAAATTCGCTTTAAAGCAATCAAAAATAGTGCACCAAGCGCAGTCATGAAGTATACACAGCTGTGATATATTTGAATTCACATCACCAGCAGTCGCACACAATTAATCATACGCCCTGTTGCACCGCACACTGCAGTCAAATTTACAATTCAAAGCATACTTTTAGGGTTATGCAGTGTTACTGCTTTTGCTGACTTACGCATTCTACACCATCGCTTACGAGCATGTGATTGAGTTGTTCGTAAATGCATAAAGTTTTCAAATATTTTTGAAGCTTTTTTGTTGCAGTTTCCAAAATTTATGGAAATAATATGTCCCACTGCTGCAACACAAATGCTCGATAATTTTGTAAAATATTTGAAAACTTAACTTTCGGTGTAGTTACGTATATTATGTGGGAAGAATGTCAGCGAAAAGTCACTTTAATGCTTGAGGCGATAAAAGTATAGTAGCAAATTGCAGATAACAGAGCGTTGGCGTAAAGTTAAGAAGGCAGAAGCAGCGGAAACTTGAGTTCCTTCATTCAAAATAGAATACAAAATAATTTTTGTACAAAATTTCAAAGTTATTTTATGTCAAGGTTTATTTTTTTTTTAACCGATGGTACTAAAATCCGAATGTTTTTGTACCAAAAGAACTTTAAGGTTGCCACTTTTTTTAATTTAGATACGAAATTTGCTATTATAAAGAAATATCATAACTGAAATAAATTTAAGTACAAATTGCAAATAAAATAATATTTTAATTAAAGGTTGCCACCTGCTAAAATGTAGAAACAATATACCTCAATACCAAAACACATCAATTCTGAATCTGTTAAAAGTAAGCAATATTTTTTAAGGAGAGTTGCCACCAGTTTATAATATTTAATACACTAAAAATACGAGGAAAATTAAATTGGTTTTTACAAAAAAAATTTTTAAAAAATTTACAGTTAAAAGTTTTTATGGAAGGTTGCCATCTGTAATATAAAAATTCTATTCAATCCGTTTGCTAAAAAACAACAACAAAAAACAAGTAGCTAAATTTATTAAAGATATTTATTTCAAATCTTAAATTTTCGCAAATTTTAAATTTTTTAAATGTTGCCATCTGTTCGAAATTTTTTTTTATAAGAAATTAGTTGAAAGAGAAACCAAAAACTTCAAGTGTTTTGAATTTGCTAAAAAATAAAAAAAAAAATTTTTAAAGTGTTGCCACCATTTTAAAATTATTATATCATTAAAAATTGTCAAAAAAGGAATAATAATTTCTTACCGCGAATCCCTGTAATTAAAAATATTGAAGATATTAATTTCAAGCAGGATGACCATCTTAAATTTTCGTAAATTTGTAAACGTTAAAATGCTGCCACCTGTTCGAAATTATTAAATAAAAAATAATAATAATAATTAAAAGAAAAATCACAAACTGCAGGTATTTTGAAATTTTTAAAAATAAACGAATTATTTCAAAGCGTTGCCACCAGTTTAAAACTTCTATTTTATTTTATTATTATTTTGCTTGTTTTTTTTTTTGAAAAATGTAAAAAAAGGAATAATGTTGTAAAAACGTGGTTTTTATAAAAAAAATGTTTTGAAGAAATTTAAATTTTATAGAGGATTGCCAGCTGTCTATAATGCTCATTAAGTTAAAAAATGATAAGAATTATGTAAATATACCGTAAAGAGTGTCAAGCTAAACCGGCTAAGAAAAATGTAATACAAAATGAGATACCGAAAAACTTTTGTTAATATGAAAAGTTTTTTTTCGATAAGATTGGCATGCATTAACGAAATATTGAAAGGTTGCCACCTGTTAAAATTTTTTCTAACAAAATATATTAATAAAGAAACCATAAATTTATTCAAAATAGGCTAAAAATTAATCACATTTTTTAAGAAGCGTTGCCACTCGTTTAAATTACATTTAATTTAGTTTAATTTAAATTGGAATTAATTATAAATAAAAGTAAAGTGAGTAATATCAATAAGGCTTTGGAAAAAAAATTTAAATTACCTTTAAATATTAATATACAGGGTTGCCATTTGTTTAAATTAAATTATTAAAATAAATATGTATATAATAAAAATTAAGTAAAACTCTAACCAGCGTTAAACTAATTATGATTTTTGAACACATTTTCCAGAAGGGTTGCCACCCTTATATTATATCGCAATTCAAACATTTTTCAACTATAAATTCCGTAATGCAGAAGCTTTAATCGAAAAAAAATTAATTTTTCAAGAATACTCATTGACAATGGTTATAAAGGAAAGTAGTTAAAGCATAAATAAGAAAAAATTTTATTAAAATACTAAAATATATATACGCTATTATATTTTTATAATCTCTCATTTCTTCTTCCCTTTGACCATTTCAATCCTTTTGCTGCCAAATAAATTTATATTCAAATAAACAAGGACATCAAGGTCTTCTACACCTTTCTTAATATTTACTTTAATCAGTCTTCTATTTCCATCTACGCTATTCTCAAAGCATTCATCTATATTTTACTGTTTCTTTCGTTACCGCATTCATTACTTTATCATTGACAGAGTATCATACAATTCCTTTGCTCGCAACCGCAGCGTCTTCTTTATCTCTTTAGCTTTGTATTGGACTCAAAGGAATGTAAATGAGTTTCAGAAAATATGAAATTGTTTCAATATTTATGTGAATTCTCAATCAGTTACCTACCAACAGTGCGGTGGACTACAGATTGCTATCCTTTGTGGGGTAATGATTAAAGCGAAGCTTTGTGTTTAACACATTGTTGAAAATTGATAGTAACATCATTTGCATTTTAGTAATTTCCAGAAGTGTTAAAGGAATCATAAAGGTAAGGAAATACGTTTGACTTTTGTTTTGTAATTAAAGTTTAGGGAAATTTTGGAAAAGGGTTGCCAAATGTTAATTAATCACACTTAAAGAGTGTGCACTTATATACGTGATAATCATTTCTTCTAGCGAACTACACATATTTATGTTTTCTTATTTCTCAAACAGCTATGTATTTAACGTATTTTAGTATTTCCAGAGTTGCCACACTTTTTGAATATTTTCAGTTGAAAGCCTTTTTTAACTTTAAAATTTTGCTGCTGAGATAAAATATAAATTAGGAATTTTCTTAAATTGTCTTTAAAAATGCTCTGAAGTTGCCACATTGTTCAAATATTTTTGCTTGCAAGTTTTTTTTAGTTCTAAAATTATGCTGTTCATATTAAAAATAAACTTTAAACTGTAAAATTTATTTCCGAAAGTTATGACTGCTCCACCAGTGCTGCCACATCTTTTAAACATTTTTATTAGAAATTTTTGTTTAGTTTTAAAATTTTTTAGATTATATTAAACGTATGTACATGATAAATTTTCTAAATGTATTTTTTAGACCTCTGGATGCTACAGCATTGCCACATATTTTAGATATTATACTTTAATAAAAAGTTTTTTTTTAAGCTTTTAAATTGCACTGATTTTATTAAATATATGTAAATTAAAAAAAAATTCCAAATTTGTTTTAAAAAATTATCTGCAGTTGCCACATCTTTCAAACATTTTCACTTGAAAGTTTTTGTTTTAGTTCTTAAATTACGTTGTTCATATTAAACATAAATTTGGAATTTTAAAATTTATTTCCGAAAGTTTTGACTGCTCCAGAGTTGCCACAATTTTTAAAATTTTTTATTAGAAATTTTTGTTTAGTTTTAAAAATTTGTTGATTATACTAAACATATATCATAAATTTTCTAAATGTATTTTTGAGACTTTCTGGCTACAGTGTTGCCACATGTGTTAATTTTTTTTTATAAAAATTTTCAGTTTTTACATTTGGATGTTCATGTTAAGTGTACGGTAAAAACATTTTAAAAGTATTTCCGACGCCATTTTCACATTAAAGTATCTACATACATATATCAGAGTTACCACATTGTTCCTTTATTTTAATTTCAGTATATTTATTTGAGTATATAAATACTGATGAGTAGATTTGGCGAATTAAAAATGTCTTCATTTATTTTCGAGATATGTGTTTGTATGCTCCAGAGTTGCCACATTCTTCAAATATTTTCATATAAAATCATTTATTTCAGTATTGAATTATGCTCATCCTACAAAATAGTTTCTGAACTTAAAAAAAATTAAGAGTTGCCACATCTTTTGCATTTACTAGTTTGAGAGCATTTGTTTTTTTTACATATATGTAAGTGCATGTATTCTGATTATATTAAATATACATATATTTACTTTTTTTTAATTTTAACATTTTTTTTCGATGGATTTAGATACATCAGAGTTGCCACATCTTTGAATATTTTTTATATTAAATTCAAATAACAAAATCTTTTCAAATTATTTTCGAAAAATATGAAATATAAATCATAAATTACTCAAATTGAGTTTGTAAAATTTGCTAAAGAGTTGCCACCTAATATTATTATAATTATATTATTCAAAATTTTCAATATGTAAATATTCATTTTAATTTTGAAATTTTGCTTTAAAAACTCACCTGTTTATCAACTCTATGAATTCGTATATGCTGAGTGCAGCCTGTAAGAAAAAAATTAATGTAAAATTTTATTTTTCGGTCATCAAAATCAATGCAAAAACTATTTTTTGTGTTATATAAATCAGTGTTTTTTCACAAAAACTACACCACTAAATGTTGGTTTGTATATTGCGTTAACAATTGCTCACTAACAATTAAATTCAATAAATTTCCAATAAATTCCATTAGCAATTACGCGCAGCTAATTGCAAATATAGTTTCCTTAAAATCAAATTAGCATTTGCAGCGTCAAAAATGTAATAAACTTCACTTCATTCATGTGCAAATGAACAATCTAAATAATCCATCACTCGAATCTATCAAAACAGTTATCAAAACTGTGTGGCGCCTGCCGATCACACACTGGCGGTCAGTCTGCCTGGCACCAGCATCAACATGCAAATATTTGTGTACGTGTGTGAATGTGTAAGTATGTGTGTGTGTGTTGATGCGATGAGCAGCAATAAATTGTGTCAAAATATTCAACTTTTCATCAGCTCAATTATTATTTATTTTTTCTCTTGCAATGACGTCACGTAACCACATAAATATGGCAATCATGTGGAGTATACATATACACATTCATGTGTCAGAAAGTAGAGTACAAACAAACTATGCTTATGGAAACAGCAACGCACACGTGTAAGTTCATTTAACTGCAGCCAATTTTTTCGCAACAATATTTAATTGCTTATCTATCCAATCCCTGTCTTTATGTACTCTCATATCTGGATGCATAGTATATAATTCCGTATACGCTCGCATGAATACAAATTACTCGTTCACTACTCCAAAATCAAGATGTTGATGGAAAGTTTCAAGGAAATAGTCGTCACGTTTCGTACTCTTTCTATGCAAAATTTTCACAAAGCCACTTTTCTTGATATTTCTGGGCTATATAAGTATATATGCATGTACATAAGCACGTAAATAAGTATGTGAATTTGTGACATATTTAATGAAATTTTGTAGTGCTGTTTCACATGGCCTCGTAGTATGTCAAAAAAAAAACACCAAAGAATAAGCTTAAAATATGAATACTATTACCTGAGACTTTAGAGATCTCTGTCAAGATTGATTTCTAAGCCTAGAATCAATTTCAATACGTACGTTTACTATTTTTTTTTAAATTTCTGAATCAAAAAATATTCTGCCAAATTTACTTAGTTTATTTAATTTGGTGCCGAAGCGTTCAGAATGTTGGAAGAGTCCTCGGTGATATTGTTTGTCGCGAGGAAGTGTATTGGTACAAATTATTCAGAGAGGATCGAGAACGCGTTGACGACAAGCCAGGTCCAGGACGGGCATCAACCTCAACTATCGATCAACACGTCAATAAAATAAAGGAGTTGGTGCTTGAGGATAGACGATTAAAAGTCAGAGATTTTATTGGCAGAGTTGAAATATCCGAAGGATCTATGAAAATAGTTTTTAAAAATCATTTTAGTCTAAGAAAAGTAGAAGCATGACTTGTTCCAAATTCACTCAACTTTTTCGAAAAGTAGCGTCGCGTAAAGATCTGTGAAACAATGCTTTCCGACTACCAGGATATCACAAAATGCATTATTACTGGTGATGAGTCTTGGATCTAATTTTACAATCCGGAAACAGACGAGCAATCGGCCAAATACCGTGGCAAAGGTGAGCCGAAGCGAAAAGAACTACATAAAAGCAGATCAAAAACCAAGATTATGTTGAAAGTTTTCCTCAATTATCCCGGTGTAGTTCAATCCGAATTTGTTCCAACCAGCCAAAATGTCAACATGGAATAATATTTATAGGTTATGCGTCATTTGCGCGAAACTATTAATGAAAGAGGCCGGAATTATGGGCCGACAACTCTGAGTTTGTGCACCACTATAAGGCGGCGTTCCATATCGCAATGATTCTTCGTGAGTTTTTCCTCAAATTTTCAAGCAATATTGTGTCGCAACCATCGTTTTCGCTGGATTTAGCTACGTGTGACTTTGAGGAAACCGTTTTGAGTCAATTGAAGACATTAAACGTGAGTCGCTACATGCATTCATACCAAAACCGGGAAAGCAAAGCCACGCTTTGCCAAAATCTTACATAGCGATCAGTTTAACATCCTTCCTACTAAAAAGTATGGAAAGAAACTGCGATAATTTCATCAAACTTCAAATCGCGCTCAACGTTTTGGAAGTCCAGCACCAAGTGTACGTGAAGGAAAGTAGATTGATAGCACTCCACACGAAGTATTTGGGACAATCGGAAGTCCTTGCGCCATTCTTTGACATTAAAGAGAACTTACTCGCCTGGTTATGTCACATGTTGAAGTTATAAAAATCGGTCACCAGATTATTTGTGGCACCCCGCAAAGAGGCATTTTATTCCCCTTGCTTTAGGTCACCCTTCTTCTCTACCGAAAGTACGTCAATGTTGTTTGCTACGAGGATGAACTCGCCGTCCTTTTTCAAGACGATTAAGATGTCTATGGCGACTCATAGAAAGGCTCCTTAACATCACCGCCAACTAGGCACGATCACGACCTAACTGTCAATCTGGAGAAAACAGTGATATGTCTTTTCACAACCTCCCTTCTTTAAAGGGTAGAATTTTGTCAAATATCTCGTGATTATCGCGGATAAAAAATTGAGTGGAGGGATTACAATTCAGAAAAGTCATTACCTCAAATTGGGACTTAGGACTTTACAGTGCCGCATTAAACCTCTGCAACAGGTGCAACGGGCCAGCTTGCTGGAGATTACGGGCGCATTGAATATTACATTAACAAAGGCTAAATAAATATATTCAATAGAATACTGATGCTATGCTTACGGTGAGTCGACTCATGATTTTTGGCAATTGAAGCTTGACTAGTCGGAATTAAGGGCATCATACTTGGCCTTATTAATGATCTCGAGCTAAATTGGCAATGCGACCGTGTTAAAGAGATCCATGAGGGTCTAAGCCCAATGTTTTCATTGCAAGGCGGAGTAGTGACATTAAGGAACAAGGATAGAAAAATGTTTCATTTTACCACTCTGATCTGACTCTGAATCGACTGAGTCGCTGGAGAGACATATTTTGGTTATCACCCACCGGTCTGGCAGGCTTGGGTCTCCCTTTTCAACTAACCAATGCGATACATAAATATATGTATATAACTCAACTATATAAAAAATTTCTGCCTTATACTCCAGTGATATACCCAAATGGGTTCAAAACACTGCCAGTCAATTTTAAATAAACACAAAATAAATATCTGTAGAATACAAACAGCCGAGTGAAATGTCAAAATTGAATGACAGCAAAGCAGAAATGCAAAAATTAGTAAATAAAGCTTTGAAATTTATAAGAGATAAATAAACAGCGTAGACCACTCAGCTGAGACTGTGGCTGAATAGAAGTAATATTTCTTGGCGCATAAAGATAAATAAAAGTAGTTTTAGTTGTTGTTGTAGTTCCTGCAATTTCTAAGTTTCACTTTGACAGTTCACAAGATTGAATGTCGCAAATGTAATTAAAAAGTGCCCACTGAGAGAAGCAGTTTTAATAACTAAAAAGCCAAATGAAGTAGGAGAGTAAGTAATTGAAGAGTAGATGGATGCTCGATTATTACATGGAAATTTACTCGTTTTCAAGTTTAAATAGAGTAAGCGATTAAGTCTAGCGTTAAACATGTACGAACCCGTAAACTTTGGACAAAACAATATTAGAGCTTCTTAGAACAAACTTTATTATTATTTTTTTTAAATTAAAGTTTCACCAAAATTGCTCGCATGACTGCTTTGAATATGTCGATTTGTTAAAAATTGTGTGAGGAAAATTTTTTATAAATATGGTTCACTTACTTTCTGCTCGCATTGTAAAATAATGCATATATTCTGCGCTAAATTTAATTATTTTTTTTTTTTAATTTTATGTTGAGTGAGCAACAATTTAAAGCAAAGTTTGCCAACCCAAAATCTGTTTCTGCCATCGTCGGCAAAATTAATGGAAATCATGTAAATCAGCTTATATATTGATATGTATGTATATACTTGTATGTGTAAGGCCGAAATTAGGTTATGTTGCTATTTCGAAATCAGTGTGGTTGCGCAAAAGTCTGAAGTATTATGTCAGAAATTTTATTATTTACATATTTGTTTTTGCTATTGTAATTTATTAGTAGGTCTTCGCTTTTGCTTTCATTGTTCCAATTCCAACTGTGGAAAAATAAAAATACAAATCAGTTTGAATCACAAACAATTCATGAACTTAAATTTATTTTGATGAGTGTGTGAAAGCTCAAAGGCTACTGTCAAAAAGATATTTAAGTCATTTTGAAGAGTTTTGAACATTAAATTTGAAATTTGACCACAATTAAATAAGATAATAACTGAACTTTGAAAAAACCAAACATACGTTTTGACAACTCTCAAATATTCCATCAAAAAATAAGTGGAAGGATCAGCGTCAAGAGCACAGTAAGGTTATTTGTATGGATAGATCTGCATATTGAATGTCATATAAAATATATATGTACATATAACTTCTTAAAACTCTTCACGCCTTTATTATAAAATTCATTATGCAATAAAAGTATTAATATTAGGGTGGTTCAGAAATGGCGCTGATATTTGTGAGAATGCTTTCCCGCTTAAAAAAAATTTTGAAGTTTAAAGGTGGAAAAAATTAAAAGGTTTTTAAGCATAATAATAATATATTAGGGTGGGTCAAAAATATAAAAAAAAAATTTCTTCAGATAGAGCAAAAATATCGTTCAAAATAACGAAAAAGTTTTCAGTTCTATAACATAATAAAATTTCTGAACTTTTTAATATTTTCAACTGAACGGGAAATAAAATTTCTATTCTATGTATTGTCGAAAAAACTACATACTTATGATTACGAGACCTTATTTTATGTAAAAATTGGACTTCTCTCCCCTTCCTAATGCTTCCTGGCTTATACGACCTGCAAAAAAAAATGAGGATCGTTGTTGCCACGTGATTGCCTGTTCAGACGATGTAACACTTATGGCATCGAAAGTTCCTGAGTACCGTGTATGGGTTGACGCAAGGTTATCTCAGCGCCGTAACAAATTGGGCATTCGCAAGTGGTCTCGCCATCAAACCAAACCAAACTGAGATGGTTTTATTTGCTATAAGCTACAAGATCCCGGTGGCAGTGCTGCTGCGAGGGGGAGACATGCGTCTGCAACCGGCTAATGCAGTGAAGTATATAGGACTCATTCCGAATAGGAAGTTTTCATGGAAGCCGAATATCGAAGAGAGCGTAATAAAGGCATCGATTGCCCCTGTACTGCTGTAGAGGCAAAGGCGGCGTCTCTCACCGAAAATGGTTCTCTGGCTCTACGACTTCTTAGTAGAACATAAATTCTTTATGTGGTGGAGGGCTTTAGAAAATACCACTCTTGCAAAGAAACCCGAGAGCGTTCAACGGGCGGCGGTCATCAGCATGTGTGGTGGATTAAGGTCGCCTCCAACCATGACACTTAACGCTTTCTTGCACACAGTGCCCGTAGGCATCATCGGAAGGTGTATGGCTGCGTAAGTTGCTGTCAAACTCAGAGAATTTGATTCCAAGGCTTAGGAGCTCTCCCTCAACTCCAGCTTCAGACTTCCAGTATTTTCCAAACTGAGGTTGCAGTCATTAAGGTAGAAGTAAATTTACTCTTCCGGAGTGCAGCCTCCTTCAGATAGCAGGGCGGCGATACTAGCCTTGAATTCATTAACAGTGCGTTCTGGGTTGGTCCTTCTTATGGGAAAGAAAAATTTAGAATGTAGCAACTACTGAAGGAAAAAAGATGTGCTCCTTCACAGGAAATTGAGTTCTCTACATAAATAGTCTCATAAGATCTTTTCTAAAAAAAAATTTTTTTTTTTTTTGTTGAGAGTCCAATTATCCACAAGATTTTTTCTTCTTCAAATAATAGATACTCAGATATCACTTTTTCTTTCGAATAAAAAGGAAATAATAAGAAACTGATAGGATTCTGAAAAGTGTGGAACCTTTCTGTTAATACCTAACGCTCATACCTTCAGATAATTTTTTTAAGGAATACATTTTGTTCTACCAACCAACTTTTCAGAGTATAAAGTGAAAAAAGTTCGATTTTTACTCACCCTAATATATAAAATAAAGTATTTATAAATATATAATAAATATCTATCAACGATATTGCATTTTAAATGCATTTTACGCAAATAGAAAACTATAAATTGCATATTTGTGTGAATGTTTCTGGTAAATTCCAACCATTGTTTACACCCTTGAGGCAATAAAAATGACCGCAAGAATGGCTGTGTGAGCGCTAGAAAAAAAAATGCTTACACTCACTATATATCTGATAGTGCATCGAGTGCAAAGGATGAGTGCCATCTACTAAATATATATTTTGCAAATATTTATAACGGCATATTATATACACCTATATTTTATATTATATATCTCATGCGATGCTAAGATCAGCCACTTCTTTCAGCGGCATACACATACAATACAAATAACGGCAATAAAAGTGCCACGAGCAATAAAGGAACAATAGCCTAACAAATCACACGAAACATATACAAATATACTTCATACATATGTATATATTAGTATCTATAAGAATCTATGCTTATATGCAATGCAGTGGAATACTCAAACGGTACAGAAAACGACAGTCTACAATTACGAAGCGCTGACTGAAATCGAACTGGTCTGAAAAAAATCAGAATCATTAATTTTTGGTAAACTTGGTGCAGGAAAAGAGCCAAGCTACGCCCGAGAGCTGCCTGAAAAAATCACACTTAATTCTTTTCGCAGAATATATAAATCCTAAAGAGATTCAAGAGCTGCCAATTTATCTAGAAAGGCAACGCTTTGGTTTGATTATTTGATTTGGGGGCCGCTGGAATCCTCGGTCCATATTTCTTCGACTATTGATGCCTGAACTCGAAACTGGTGATCTCGAGTCATTGGACTCAACGAAGGGACCATCTGAGGCCTCGCCTGGCCAATATTTGAAACAGATAATCATCGAAAATATGTGTTCTTTCCAATTATAGTAAACATTTCCCTTTAAGTTTGAAGTTTCTGTGTTTTTTTCTTTAAAAAGAATAAAGCGATTCTTGACTTGGATCACCTTTAGCAGGAAGACGATGATGAGTGACTTGTAAAATTTGCTTCGCTTCTTTGTCCAACCTGGAAGCGATGTCAGATTGCTATTGAAAAAACGATTTTTTATAAAGATTTCGTTTTTAGCCGCTCTGAGGCGTAAATTTTTCCACAAAAAACTTTTTTTAGAAGCCGCCATTTTGTAGAAAAAATAAAATTTTGACCAGTCGTTCGATCATTATTTTAATTCATCTATTGTTATTATAATTCTCTTTTCTTTTTGAATTTGAGATGATTTTAAGCAGCAAAGTCTTTCTCACTGAAAGATAGCTTTCTTCATAGGTCCTATAGATACTGATTTCAAAGAAATCCAAAATTTTTTCAAAATTAGTCAACGTTTATTAAATTCGATTAAACTCTCTAAAAGAAAATGATTTTTACATCTTTCTCACATAAAAAAACGAACGAATAACTTGTTGCTTTTCCTGCTGGGTATACATTCATATAAGTGCATATGTATTGGTAATGCAGCGCAATTTTCTAAAAATGGTTATACTGCATGTTTATGGCGAATTTCGGCTAAATTCACATTTTAATCATAAAATGTTAGCGCTACAGTGTTTTTGTTGTTCCCTCGTTGCTATTCACACATGCTACACACACACACACACACATTCCTTGGTAATTTGGCTTGAGAGTTTTTTGTCTGTTTTTATCACTGCCAGAAATATTATACAATGCAAAAAACGATATATATGTGTGTGAGTGTGTGTGCACATAACCATAATAGCGCGTATGCCAGAAAATTAGTGGCGAACAAAAACAGCCATCTGGGAAAATGTCCATGTTGCACACCGATTTTATAGGTGCGCTCATAGCGCTGAAGACGCGCGCACTGTGTGGGCGGCAGCATTAATGGATTTTCGCCTTGATAATACTCACGTATATAATGTTGCAGTTTTTTGGCTCATTTTATTAATTTGTTGTTGTTGTTTGTTGTCTCTACACACGCAGCTTTTAAGTGTTTTTTGGAAAGACTGGCGCCCGTGTTTAACTTTTTTTTGGCATTTTAGCGGTATTGCGGCGAAGAGCGCAAACACTCAGACAGACACGTGAGCTGGTATAAATCAAATAGACTGACATAATCAAATGGGAATAGAATGGCAAGTGGTCACAGCACTCTGGTGAGTTGGCCACATATTCTTTTGTGATTGGTTTCATTGTGTGGCTTCGTTCTGGCTTCCACGTGTATGTGTTTTGTTAAGAGAGCAGAGCAAAAGTAAAATTAAGCGAGCAGGGAAATTGGTGATTCGAAGATGGCAAAGATATTATAATACTTAATTTTTTTTATTTGTACCTGTTTCTTATATTATGCAACTAATATAGAAACTATAACGAAATTATTTGGAAAACATTAACTTCAGCCTAAATGTAGGCAACACATAAATATTGTTTTTTTATTTATTAAAATTGAAAAACATACTGCCTACATATAGGCATATTTTCATTTTTTGCATATCTTATTTAAGGTTAAATTAGTGTGGTAGGCTAATGAGCCACGTGAAATACCAGTTTTGGTCCCTATCGTTATCAGATGGTAGTTACGTAGTTCCTGAGAAGTAGACATCCTTCAGAGTGCCAACACTTGACGCGAATTTCAGAAGGTTCTGCGATCTCACTAACAATACCGCTTCTCGTGTTTGATACCGCGGGGCTACCAAATGATAGAATCATTCCCTTGTTATTGGGGGACAAGTGCACAAGCGATGCTTCATTGTTTTCCTGGTGACTTGTTCCTAATGTTTCTTGCATTCAGCTCGATCTGTCAGCCTCAAACTGTAGATGTGTGCCACCTCTAGAGGGTGACTAGTGAATAATCCGATCAGGTTCCAACAGTACTCCCAGTAGATTGTGTTTTGACCCACTTTGCCATGCTTTTTTCCAGATTGTTTTAAGGGCAAGGGATGGATTTACGAATATCGGTCACGTTTTTTGAAACCATGTATAAATCTTGGTGATTTTGTCAGCTGGCGCCTAGTTAATGTGAAGTCGTTACCGTGTTACCCTGCTTCCCAAGACCGATATGTGAAACGAGATTAAGCCTTGATTCTTACTTGGCTTTCTAGGATAAGTAGATGTTAACTTTGATGTTACCTTATGATGCATTAGAGGCTATCTCCGCCATATTCCCGACAACTTATAAAGCTGACTAGTATAGTACAGACAGTATAATCCCACACCGACTTCATTGTTTCGACTTCTTTTTGTGGCGCAGTTTTCAGCGGAGAGCTCTATAGGTCTTGAAATCCACCGCAGAATCACTCCTGCTAACAGGTGATACTTTAGATTCTGTAGGCAATTGAAAAGTTAACTACTCTCCCGACGAACAAAGACCAAACTCTAGAAGTCCCTCATCTATAAGGTGAGGAAACGTGGACAGTGAGAACATCTGATGAGTCGGTATTACGAGTTTTCGAGAGGAAGGTTCTGCAGAAGATTAATGGTTCCTAGTGCATTGGCAACGGCGAAAACCGCAGTCGATGGAACGATGAGCTGAGCTCAAGAGACAACGGCCGCGCTGGCCAGCTCTTGTTGTCCGCAAGGAAGAGAACATTCCAG
This sequence comes from Bactrocera zonata, assembly GCA_037783105.1. Classification (NCBI taxonomy): domain Eukaryota; kingdom Metazoa; phylum Arthropoda; class Insecta; order Diptera; family Tephritidae; genus Bactrocera; species Bactrocera zonata. Next base: position 656,310 of record JBAWJQ010005835.1, on the reverse strand, counting down.
CTTTAAAGGTTTTCGATTCAGTATCCACCGGTGTAAGCAGCGGAAGATAAAGACCTCTACTCCGTTAGAGAGATCTGGTGGAGCAAGACCTGGCTACACTTGGTATCTCGTTCAAAACTACCCCGAAGGACTTGGCGCACTACTCGATCTGAAATTCTGCTCCTTTTATAAAAGGGAGCCTTGGAGGAATTTTGTGTTTTTATTTCTGTGAAAACAACAAAAGCCGTTTTCTCTGGACCCCAGTCCCCCTTTGTAATGCCCAACTCTGGACAGTGTTGAGGGTTCCAGGTTTCAACAAATAGTCATAGGTAGGTAGGTAGGAGTGCAGCCCTATCGGGCTCAATTAGCACTGATGTGCCATTTTGATACACTATTCGTAGAACCTCCTGTATCTGCTGTTACGTTCCACCCTCTCTCTCAAACCATTTTGAGGTTTCGATGAAACTACTTATGTCTGATATGCTTTTGGTGAAAATCCATTCAAGGTTTGGTGCTTGGTGGATTCCGAGTGTTTTGTGTCGTATCTGTGCCAGAGCCGGGCATTCGCAGAGAAAGTGGAGGATTGTTTCCTTGTTCCCTGCTACTCCGCAGCTTCGGCAGATGTCGTTGTAGGGCATACCCATTTTGGACGCATGTACCCCAAATAGCCAGTGCCCTGTTGTGGTAGCTGTTATTCTGTAAATACTTTTTCTTGACCTATTTAATAGGTCAAATAGTCATACTTTGGAAACAAAAGTTTAGAGGTTGAAACCATTCGAAGACCAATGGATGAATGTCAGTTGTAGGCTCAAAAGTGAAGTGTTGCATAAATTAAAAACTGCACGGATTAAATTTCCAACAATTGTATTTTGAACTTAAGCATTATTCAGGTACAGTCCTCATTAACAACATTAACTAATAACAACAATAAACAATCAACAGCGGTGGACTGATCTAGAAGCGGCGTCTGTAGACAACACGACGAACGGTCTTGTAACGGTAACCGTCTTGACCATGGGAAGATGATGGAGGAAGATAGGTGTTTTGTGGTGGAGCAATTGGCTGCGAGAGCACCGCCTCCTGAACTGGTGCCGGTGGGATGTAGGTGTTCTGTGGTGCTGCTGGTGGTGGAATGTATGTGTTTTGTGGTGGAGCAATTGGTTCGGAGAGGACAGCTTCTTGCACGGGTGCAGGGGGTGGAATGTAAGTGTTCTGTGGTGCTGGAGGAGGGATATAGGTGTTTTGTGGTACAATCGGTTCCGATTTCACGGCTTCGTGCACTGGTGCTGGGTAGTTGTAGCCTTGGGATGGTGCCGGTGCTGGTGGTGCAGGTGGGATGTAAGTGTTTTGTGGTACAATTGGTTCCGATCTGATTTCCTCATGAACGGGAGCAGGGTAATTGTAGCCACCACCACCGAGATGTGAGACATCGGCAGCTGCGACAGCCAGCAAGGCGAAGGAGACGGCAACGAAGAATTTCTGCACGAAACAAAATGGAATAAATTTGATTAGTGATTGCACAAAAGGAGGCACTATTTGAGTCTTAAGGCACAAAGCACAAATTGTTGTTGATTTTTAGGCATGTGGTATGTATTTTTAAATATTATATATATGAAGTTTGCTATTTTTAGCTGTGAAATATTTTTATTTTTTTGTTTCTTGGTAACTTCAAACTTTTTTTTTTTTTTTGTTCGTCTTTCTTTACTTTGCTTTTTTGCGTTTATTGATAATTTATTTTGCTGTTTGTTTACACACCATTTTTTGTTTGTTGATTGCTTGAGCTGTTTACACCACAACGGTCAAAGTTTGATAATATCTAAGTTGGTTATTGAACGCGTATTTATACCCGTTAGAGTGTTGAGTTTTGTCGCAGTCAAAGGTCATCGCATGCAGTTGCTCGGCGCTTAAGTGCTGCAGCGCTTAATTGACCGAGGGCTCGCCGCCACTTCACACGGAAGTTGACATGCAAGAATCCGAGCCGTTAAAGGTATTTTGTATTATTTTCCATGGTTATCTTCATGGCGTATCTGAATAATTTACATATATTATAACCTCAATCAATTCACTTTTCTACTGCAGTCTTTTGGTTTACAATAAAATAAAAAATTCTAAGCTGTACTTGTACAAAAAATAAAAATACAAGAAGATAACATTTACTGCCGAATAAAATGGAATTAGATATACATATGTACATATTTAGTTTGTACTTCAGACAAGAGATTTCTGATTAAGCTCTCGATTCATTAACTTAGAAAGATAGCAGGAGGTCTTAACATCTCCTATGGATCGACTTAGCACATTTCAGTTAATGTTTTGGGTATAAATTTGGGTATTATCTGGTTAATGTTTTGGTTAGGCTCTGAGACTTCTGTCCTGAAGCTTGTAACGAAAGCGACGTTGTGTAGAAGTTGCCGAAAAAAATCTTCACAACATACTTGAGAACTCCTTTATTCATCAAATTCATCAATAGTCTTGGATTTATGAATATGATTTTGAAACTATCCAACAATCTAACAAATGGCTATCGAAAAATGATCCGAAACTGAAAAAAAAAATTCTTTTAAGGTACTGAAGTTTCTACTAGCCGAGGCTTATAACAAGTATATGAAAAATTGGAGAAATCATTCGCATGCTTGCATTGGCTCAAAAGTCTTGAAAGAGATAAAAAAAATATTTGTATTAATATACATAAACATATCGTTCTTGGTTATGCCAATCCGGGTCAAACTTGATCAGTTGTTAATTTTTCTCACAAAACATCGGCGATAAATTGTATGCCAGTCCGGGTCAAATTTGATCAGTCGTTAATTTTTCTCACAAAACATCGGCAATAAGACAAGTTCCGGGTTATATTTGATCAGATATCAGTCATGTCAATCCGGGTAAAATTTGATCAGTTGTTAATTTTTCTCACAAAGCATCGGCGATAAATTGTTTGTCAGTCCGGGTCAAATTTGATCAGATGCTAATTTTTCTCACAAAACATCGGCCAGAAAACAAGTTCCATAGCTTATCGTAAACGGCTCTACGAATCGATTATTCTATGTCTTCATGTAGATTTTTCCTTAAACTAAACGAAAACGTTCTATAACCTTATTTTTATTAACCAAGATGGCCCATGTTCAATTTGCAAATTTTCCATTATTATTATTATTCCAACTGTCTAATGATCCTGTAGCTGAATTGTTTATATGAAACCCGATAAGCGATAAAACAGCAAAAACAAAATTTAACAATAATATCGAACTTTACCAAACATTATTAGGAACATCGGCTTGCTCTCTAGCGTAAATGCAATGAAATTAATCTTAGACCATTTTTTCACGTTTTCCTAGTTATCGATGAGAAGAAAACTGCATTTAAAAATAAATCAATTCGAGTATCATCAAAACATCGAGCATAATCAACGTCTAGAAAACATCTTATCAATATCACTTAATAAACGAAAAACCATTCGGAAGCTAGAGAATATTCTGTGTATTCCAGATCCTGATCGATTTATCTCAAATATAGAAGGAAGCCTTGTGTCAATATTTCTGCTCATATTATGCCAATTTCAGGCATTATGGACATACAATCCAAAGTAATAAATATTTTCTCCATCAATCGAGCTCACAATAATTTAAATAATTACGTGAGAGCTGTCTGTATAAGATATTTTAGAACCATACCTAATATCTTACAGTTTTAAAAACTTCGAAAGATATTTTTATGCTCACACTTAATCTGATATAAAGTTTAAAAACTTTGAAAACGACAATATTTTAGAAGTATTGCTGTTAATTTACCTCTGATTAGTCATCTAGAGATTAAGCCATTACAGTCTGGTTGTAAAAACGATCTCTAATCACTCAATGCCTAAGGCTCTAATTGTGAAAGTATTCGACATTTCTTGACACGACAACTTCTTATGCTCGAATTGAATGTGATTCTGTAAAAATATTTGGCTTCGGTAAAAAAAGTGGTCCACAAACAATATTTAACTTATGGAAGTAATAATATTGAATTAACTATTTCTATGAAGATAGGTGATACAGGTTATACTCGTACTATAGTATATATCCAGATAAGTTTGAGAACGGAAATGGTTGGTAATGAAAAGGAACGTTTTAATATATCAATAAATCAGCTTAAATATCTCCAAGAAAACGGCAAATATCGATAAAAAAAAATCGAAAAATTATACTTATATCAAAATTATCGACAAATATAATAAAATTATCAATAACTATTTGAAGGTATTTTTGTTTTTATACCCTGAACAGGGTATATTAAGTTTGTCACGAAGTTTGTAACACCCAGAAGGAATCGTCGGAGACCCTATAAAGTATATATATAAATGATCAGTATGTCGAGCTGAGTCGATTTAGCCATGTCCGTCTGTCTGTCCGTCTGTCCGTCTGTCCGTCTGTCCGTCTGTCTGTATATATACGAACTAGTCCCTCAGTTTTTAAGATATCGTTTTGAAATTTTGCAGACGTCATTTTCTCTTCAAGAAGCTGCACATTTGTCGGAACGGCCGATATCGGACCACTATAGCATATAGCTGCCATACAAACTGAACGATCGGAATCAAGTTCTTATATGGAAAACTTTCACATTTGACAAGATATATTCACGAAATTTGGTATATATTATTTTCTAAGGCAACAATGTAATCTCCGAAGAAATTGTTCAGATCGGTTGACTATAGCATATAGCTGCCATACAAACTGAACGATCTGAATCAAGTTCTTGTATGGACAACTTTCACATTTGACAAGATATATTCACGAAATTTTGTATATATTATTTTCTAAGGCAACAATGTAATCTCCGAAGAAATTGTTCAGATCGGTTGACTATAGCATATAGCTGCCATACAAACTGAACGATCGGAATCAAGTTCTTGTATGGACAACTTTCACATTTGACAAGATATATTTACGAAATTTGGTATATATTATTTTCTAAGACAAAAATGTAATCTCCGAAGAAATTGTTCAGATCGGTTGACTATAGCATATAGCTGCCATACAAACTGAACGATCTGAATCAAGTTCTTGTATGGACAACTTTCACATTTGACTAGATATATTCACGAAATTTGGTATATATTATTTTCTAAGGCAACAATGTAATCTCCGAAGAAATTGTTCAGATCGGTCGACTATAGCATATAGCTGCCGTACAAACTGAACGATCGGAATCAAGTTCTTGTATGGACAACTTTCACATTTGACAAAATATATTCACGAAATTTGGTATATATTATTTTCTAAGGCAACAATGTAATCTCCGAAGAAATTGTTCAGATCGGTTGACTATAGCATATAGCTGCCATACAAACTGAACGATCTGAATCAAGTTCTTGTATGGACAACTTTCACATTTGACAAGATATATTCACGAAATTTGGTATATATTATTTTCTAAGGCAACAATGTAATCTCCGAAGAAATTGTTCAGATCGGTCGACTATAGCATATAGCTTCCATACAAACTGAACAAATAGTTACTAACAGAAATGCACCTGTGAAGGGTATTTAGCTTCGGTGCAACCGAAGTTAACGTTTTTTCTTGTTTCAAGTTCACTTTTAATATATGCGAGCACTTACGACGTCACTAACTAAATTTATGCTAATATACACACATCTAATACTTTATTTTTATAGTTTAACCAAGGAGTATAAATATAAATAGAAATATATACATAAATATATATAAATATATAAAAATATACTTAGGCATAATCAAAACGTTTTATGCTAATAAATGTCAACCAGCTAGTTTTTTATACAAATTTATTTGATTCAAATAAGGCGAACTAAGTTAATTAGCGAAGAAACGAATATAGTAATAACATTGCTCTGCTAAAATATCATGCGAGAAAATCCTACGTGATGAATTCTTCACACAAATTAAGACAACAGCAACTACAGTTACTCAAATATAGTATGTATAATTAAACAACGAAATATATTTCTTACATATAGCATGCTATTAAATTATAACAGCTGCTGCAAAATTATAAAATGTCATGCGAGATTTTTTTTTTTAATTTTTTAATTTTTGAAGGTAAGCAAGAGGCGCGAAACGCTTTAACGAATAATTAATATACATATGTATGTATATAATTGGCTTTTAGTTGGTATATATAATGGACTTAAATGATTAAAAGACACGAGCGGCACATTTTTGGGGAGCTACAGTGGCGCAAGAGGCGTCAAATATGTGTAAAAAAATAAAAATTCATAAAGTTTCAATAATTTTAATAAACACAGAAAATTCATATTATTTTTGTAATTATATAAAAATTATTAAAACTATTTGAAACTAAAACTAAATAAGAAAAATTACTTTATACTCCAACGCTATAATACACTAAACTGCAAGAAAAGGTTTTAATACCCAGAAGAAAACGCCGAATATATACTTTACGAACTCATAAATAATCAGCATGACGACCTCCGTCGGTTTAGGTATGTCCTAAATGTCTAAATATACCTGATCTATATCGTCAGTTTCTTGAGATTTTATCGTATATGTACATATATATATGCGAACTAGGCCCTGAGTCTTTGAGATATCGATCTGAATATTTGCACATGCACTTTTCTCTTAAAGAGAAAGCTTCTTTCTCGGAACCGGCGATATCGGCATACTACTGCATAGAGCTGCCATACAAATTTAATTATCAAACTCACTTGTTGTGTGAAAAGCTTTGTCATTTAACGAGATATCTTCAAGAAACGTGGCATGGCTAATTTTCTAAGACAATAATGCATTTTGCAAACAAATTATTCAGACCGGACCACTATATGATATAGCTGCCATACAAACTGACCAATAGAAATGAAGATTGAGATTTTTTATACCGATTATGCTAAAAAAAATGCGACAGCGAAGGGTATTATAGTTTCATTGCAGCCATAATATCGCTTTTTCTTGTTTTAAATAAGTTTTTTTGAATAAAAATTTATTAATTTAAAAAAATATATATATTTGAAAAAAATAAATAAATAAATAATTATTTTTTTTATATAAATTATAATTTTTTTTTTTTTAAATAAGAAACAAAAATATATTCCCTTTCCATTCAAACAAAACGAGAAAACGTTGTAGGCAATTTACGGCGCACCCTAATATGCCGCACAAGTTCAATGAAACCGATACTACAAGCTCGAAGCCAAGAAAATTATAAAAGACAAACAAACAAACAGACCAAAAGAGCAACAGCTGTCATAAATGAAGCAGCCGATAAGTAAACACTGACAACAACAACAAAAAAATAAAAATCAACAACAACAGCAAGAAGCAGGCACAGGTCTCTAAGCAAGCTCCAAAGCAGTTACCTACCACAACATGTAAAGTCAAGCAGTAAAGGCCCAAAAAAGAAAAAAAAACAACAGCAACAATAACAACAACTTATAGTACCCATGGGGAAACAAAAAAATGTTTTAAGTGCAAGCACACTAAAAAAACAACAAAAAACAAAATAAATTTTATTTTTCTTTACCTTAAACGGCTGATGACCGCACAAATATTGAGTTAACCAAAGCAAGAAACCACAAAACCAACAATAAAACCAATAACGAAACTAATAAAAGCAATAGCAACAGCAATAACAACAACAATCAAACCGAACGCACAATAACAAAACGAAAATTCAACACTAATGATCTAATCTGCATAAAAAAGTTGCCGGACCGAGCGCCATGAATTCACAGCTGATGGCTACTAGACACCAACAACAAGAACAAAGACGGCGTAAAGAACACCAAAATCGCTCACACCAACAGCTGAGCTGAAGATGCCGCTCAACCAGTGCACGTCAGTCCGCATTTGTTGCCCTTGCGTGTCGACTGCTGCTGCCATTGTTGTTGTTTGGCCTCTTCAATGTTTGTTATTATTACGAATATTTCGTATTTACACACTAATATTTGCTATTTGTATTGGTTGCAGTGCTAATGTCCGCCGATTTGCTAGTGGCAACGAAGCGACGCGCCACACTAATATGCATACGAGTCCGAGTAAAGACGAGTAAAGTTTCGTTGGGCAAACGCCAGCGTCAGTGATTAGCCATTAGGTAAGGTGTATTGCGCCGCCCGTTAATTGGTCTTGCCTGGGGGCGAATGCCGTGGATGAACTCGGAATAGTCGTAAAAAAGAGGCAATGAATAGGCAAATATTAAAATTAGTAGTATTTTCAGTATCACACAGTGAAAAAAAATTAAAAAGAATAAAACTTGAAGTTATAACGACAACGCATAATGACCATCAGCAGGCGTCAACTTGTTGAACAACACCGGCACCGACACCACCATCGAAGAAGTCGCACCATAAAATATATATGCAAGAGAATTTCAAACACAACAAAGCATTGAACCGAGTTGGGCTAGTCGAACTAATTCGATAGACACTAGTTGCTAACTGCTCCTAAAAGCAATGCTTAACAAAAACTTGGCTAATACTCATATATAGATAGAGAGACGAGGGAGTTTTTAAAGCAATATAAATTGACTCAGCACTGCTGATGATTTCTATGCGCAGAAATATCCGAAAATTTTCCAAAAGAATTCTCGAAATTGCCTGTGTCCATCAAAGTAATTATGTAAAAATGCAAATATAACATCATTTTCTGATCACTATTATTGGTTATTTAAAGGCAAACAACTTTAAACTTTTCATAAGCCTTTACATTTTTACAGTCCTATAAGCCTAAGTCAATAAGTCTTTACCTTTTTACAATTCCTTTTCTGAAATAATAATAAATAATCCCACAAAAACTGTTCAGATATTCTGAAGATTAATTTATTTAGTTAGCAAGAGAACTCAAAACGCTCAAGGTGAAACGGTCATCGTTTCATGGCGATACCCCAGGGATGTATTTGAGCGTAAAAAAAAATATTTCGAAAAAAAATTGGTCTCATTATGATTAACATAAGATATCTGTTAATTGATTATCTATAAACGTTTACCTCATAACAAATATTGGTGAAAAATATAGTCTAAAATCAACCTCAACCTGGATCCCCCTAAAATAATCAAGACGTCTTGAATTTCGACAAAGAAAAAATGTACACAAAGACCATCTGTCCTTGTGTTTTTAATCAAAATATTGATGAATGAGAGCTCCTTTTTTCAATAGCATTTTTTTGACGGATCATATCGATCGACATAATCGGCTTTCTGAGCGTACTATTCGCAGCACCATCACTCATCTTGAGTATCAGCAATCATTATTAGACAATATTCGACCGAATACACCACATCCAGCGCTCATGGATATAGCAACTTTAGCTGAGAGTGTTTACGAAGACCGTGAAGAGTCAATTCGGCGACTTTCCTAGCAACTTGTACATACCTACGTATGAAACGACTTCGCGCATTTTACGCCGAGATCTTAAATTGAAAGCACACGTAATACTAATGTTGCTAAAACTGAAGCCGCTCGACCTTCCTGGGTGATATTGCTTCGCTCTATGGGCTCTTGAAAAGTTCCAAGAAGATCCGAGGTTTTCGTGCCAAATTTTGTTCAGCGATGGGGCCCATTATGTACGTAAACAAGCAAAATTGCCACATTTGGAACAAGAGCAACCCGAAGAGATTCAAAAGCTGCCGTCTCGTTCAGAAAAACAACGGTTTGGTGTGGTTTGTTAGCCAGTGGAATCATCGGTCCATATTTCTTCAAAAATTATGCCAGGGATCGTCACTGGTGACCGTTATCGCGCCTTGATAACCGAGTATTTAATGCCAGAAATTGAAGATTGTGATTTCGGCGACATTTTGATTTCAACAAGACGGCGCAACACATCGCATCAATTAACTGATTTTTTGAGAGAACAATTCGGTGTGCAGATAATTTCACGTTTTGAGCCGCGGCCGACATTTGAAGGAGATATTCTTCAAAAATTAATGTCAAGGACAGTTATTTCAAATCAAAATAAACATTCTCCATTAAATTTTAAGTTTCTGTGTTGTTTATTTAAAAAAGTAGGGAACCTCAAAATGGATCACACTAACTAACTGTGCGAACCCAAAGATATCTCCACTTTTCTGTATACTAATACTGTAAGGTTTGGTAGAAAGCTTAATGATGTTATTTGTACTACAAACCGATTCTTATTTTCGCATAGTCTCCTTATAACGATTACAATGACCTCTCGAGTAATCCGTAAAATAGGTTTGTAGAAGAAATTCGGTAGGTATCTCATGAACAATGAAGATAAAACAACAAATTTAGCATAGCTAAAATAATCCGATCTACATATTTTTCAGTAACTATTCTCCCAGTCCATACTATAAAATGGATGCACAAGTACCTCCTAGCCAAGTTTCCGGATTTCCGAGAACGTAACTTTCGATGCGGTCTAACATTATGTTGTTGGAACATATTTCCTCTTTCACTAGCTATTTCTAGGCGATTGTTTCCTTGAGCCAATATAACTGTTGACAGCACAGGTCCGAGTCAAGAGTTTAGCATTATGAGTACGGCTTATAGTAGATGATTAGATGCCAATCCTGTCAAATACCTAACAAAATTTTCTTGACCGTCACTCCTTGCTAGTTCGACTACGACCGTTTTCGCTTGATGTTGTCGTAGAAGTTAGTGACCCACTTCTAATCAACAGCAACCATCCGTTTCAGAAATGGATTGATTTTTTGCCGATTTACAAATGGAAACTCGGTTCTTGAGGTTAGTTCCCATTAACTTTTGTAGAATTTATTCATTCAGCTTCTTCAGCTACAAGTAAAGTTTCCACATGGTTAGCTGCTGTCAAATTCAAAAATTTCCATTACTTTATCGATATTTTTTACGATTGGCCCTCCAGAGCTTGATGCCTCTTCGAGGTAATGATCGGGTTCATTCATTAAAAATTTTACAATAAATTTATTTTTTAAAGTCGAAATTATACTTCATCAGTTCATTTGACAGTTTGTATCTTTCATCCCGACCAATAAGAAATTTATAGTCTCTTTTTAGTACCGACTTCACTGAAACTGAACCAGTTCGTCTTTGTCGTGTTTCTGCTGGGTTCTCTAGGTAGATCTCTATGGCTTTGCAAATTCGCATTAAGCTTTTTATTAGTGACATCACACTGTAGATATATACATAGATTTGTTATAGTGAGTAGAAACTAGTGATGAGTTTTAAAGCTTTTTTATATCTTCATTGAAATATGTGTAGACCGAAATGGCATTGTAAGACAAGTTCTGACTCCAGCAGAACGATAAGCGCCATTCATACTAACAAAAGGTTTATGATTCTTAATATATTTACATAACAAGACGAAGCTTATGTTCTTAGTAGCAGGGCACACTAGAATCTAGAATCATACAAATTGTAATGTAACGGTAAAACAAATTTTAAAAAAAAGTTTGGCAAAACAAAACGACGAAAGAATTCCATAGCATCACACATTGTTAAGCATATGTGTTTATACTGAAGCATATATGTATGTATGTACTAAGAGTCATAATGCGAATCGATAATTAAAACATAGAATATAAACATACCATTATTTTTTCATTTGGCTATAATCATCAAAATTTTGAATCGCCTTTATGGGGTTTAATGGGTAATTTGGCTTAGTCGTTTTTGAGCATCTGCTTTCCGCATTTTTTTCCGTTCTTAGCTATTTTCCGTAGTCAGAACAAAATAAAAAAGTCAAACACAGCAATGATTTTGCCAAATGAGAAATGCTACTTCCGCATTTTATGCAAATGACTATGGGCGTCTTACTGTGACTAATAATCGGAATTGGCGCCTAAGTGAATTTGCGCAACGGATGTTTCTTTGGTATAAATAAGCGCGGGTGAAACTAATTGGACATAATCCAAGTCCTACGTTAGTGCTGCGAACAATTCAAGAAGCCAGCAAAATGGTGAGATGTGAAACAATTTTTGTTTGGAAGTGGAGAAAATTGTAAAAACAAAATTCGAATAAGTTTTGAAAGAAAATAAAAGTGATTTAAATAAATATAAAAAAAATAATTAAAAAAATAATATATTAAAAAAAGAATCAGAAAATGATATAAAAAAAAAATATTGCACAAAATATTGTTTGTGAAGTTCATAATAAAAATAAATGGTTTCACAAATAGTTTTTATTCAACAAAAATAATAAAAATTTTATATTTAAATTATATTTTAGAAAACACTTTCAGATTTTCAAAAATAAAAAAATAAAAATATTTAAATAAAAAAAAAAATATTACTGAAAACAAATATATTATCATATATAATTTCATAAGAAATCTAATACTATATGACTTCGAAACATAAACATTTTATATTAAATTTTTTTACATAAATAATAATAACAAATCTTTCCTTCCCGCAGAAACTCTTCGTTGCCGCCTCTTTTGCCTTGTTGGCTTTTGCCGCTGCTGATGTCTCTCACCTTGGCGGTGGTTACAATTATCCTGCGCCTGTTCACGAAGCTGTGCGCTCGCAGCCGATTGCACCAGCTCAGGGCTACAGCTACCCAGCTCCCGCGCCAATTCGTGAGGCTGTTCAATCCCAACCGATTGTTCCACAGAATACTTACATTCCACCCGCGGCTCCAGCACCAGCTCAGGGCTACAGCTACCCAGCTCCAGCGCCAGTTCATGAAGCTGTTAAATCTCAACCGATTATTCCACAAAACACTTACATCCCACCCGCACCACCAGCACCAGCACCTGCCCAAGGCTACAGCTACCCAGCTCCAGCTCCAATCCATCAAGCCGTCCAATCCCAGCCAATCGTTCCACAAAATACCTACATCCCACCCGCACCACCAGCACCAGCACCCGCCCAGGGTTACAGCTACCCAGCTCCAGCTCCAATCCACGAAGCCGTCCAATCCCAGCCAATCGTTCCACAAAATACCTACATTCCACCCGCACCACCAGCACCAGCACCTGCTCAGGGCTACAGTTACCCACCTCCAGCTCCGGTTAATGAAGCTGTGCAATCCCAACCGATTGTTCCACAAAATACGTACATTCCGCCATCAGCCTCGCTCGGTCAAGATGGTTACCGCTACAAGACCGTCCGTCGTGTTGTCTACAGACGTCGTTTCTAAAGTTTGAAATAACATAAATACTCCAAAAATGTGACTGATTTTTTTACGAAAAAACCTGATAGAATTAAATAAACGTTGTTGAAAGTTTTAATATAATTATTTGAGAGTTTCTCTGAAAAGGATTTTTTATAGGTTTTCTGAAACAACAGACGTTTCGGAAAAGTATACATGAAAAAACTGTATGTTAATATTACGCAGTATAAGATATAGTTAGTACCCGATGCCTGCTATAGCACCCGATAGGAATTAGAGGAGAGTTGCTGAATAGGGCGACGATTCACAAAGTGGCTGTGAAGCATAAAATACACTTTGCCATGGATGGATGAGTATGAGGAGAGTAGTGAGATTTTTCACGAATGGATCGAGGCAATGAGGAAAGGTTAGATGACCTGTAAGGAGCTCTCCGTCAATCTACCTTTAAGGTACCGGACCTCTGTACTGTTTTTCAGGCCGAAAGCGCTGCTATCATGGGGCCACTAGATGAACTGCTCAGAAGTGTATTTTCTTTCAGGGAGCATGTCAACAGCAGAGCGGCAACACTAGCGCTGAGTTCGCTAACTGTGCGGTCAAAGCTAGTCAAGTAGTGTCTGTCCTCACTAGAAATAGCATCAAGCTACTTCAATATGAGACTACTTTGAGTGTCTGGTTACAGCAGAATCACTTGCCAATAAAAAGCCGATAAGCTATCCAGAGCATCCTTGCTCCACTCACATTGCAATGGGACCGATTAGGATCTCCATTGGCGTCTTGCGTTCTAATACAGAAGCAATGTAGTACAGGTCTTGTGCGATTGCGAGAGTAGAACTTGCCGCAATTATAGGATTTCTTACTAGACACTGGTCAATAGGCATTCATAAGGTAAGTTTTACAGAGGGGGCGAGGTGGAAACATACAGCCACTTCTCCTTCATTGGCCAGCCTTTAGGTGACTGAGCCTGGAACGTCTCGGTAGTCGTACCTACGCTTAAACAGAATACATGAATCCAAACTGACATCACCTGTCTCAACAAATTTGTGATAGTCTTAAAGCACTTTATCGATTTGTAATGATCTTATGATCCAGTATATAGTATTTTTTACGCACTACAACGGTCCGGTGTTCTGAACTGTCCAAGGGATATCCCTGTTTGGATCGATCTCTTAACCTTACTAACTCATCTTCAGACTAAAGGTCTTCATTTCTTTCGGTCTTCAAATATTGTATAAGAGGGAGTTATCTAAAGAGCTCCTATGTGATGTGGAACCTATAACTTAAGCACAGTTGACTGAGAACAATTTTTCAAACAAAACACAAACCAAATTCAGTTTTATATGTATATGACAGATTAACAACTTTTATTTAGATTTAGATTCAGAACAAACTCAGGTACACTTCCCACAGGGAAAAGTTATTGGAAAGGGATGGCAGCTTAGAAACGGTGTCTGTAGACTACGCGACGGACAGTCTTGTAGTGGTAACCGTCAGCCTCAAGGGTGGCGGATGGCTCTGGAGCTGGAGCTGGAGCAGGGGCTGGAGCGGCTGCTGGAGGAATGTAGGTGTTTTGTGGAGCTGGTGGTGGTGGAGGAGGAGCAATTGGGTGCGAGTGCACAGCCTCATGAACTGGAGCTACTGGTGCTGGTGGCGCTGGTGGTGCAGGTGGGATGTAGGTATTTTTGGGTGCTGGTGGTGGTGGTGGTGGTGGAGGAGGTGCAATTGGGTGCGAGTGCACGGCCTCATGAACTGGAGCCACTGGCGCTGGTGGCGCTGGTGGTGCAGGTGGGATGTAGGTATTTTTGGGTGCTGGTGGTGGTGGTGGTGGTGGAGGAGGAGCAATTGGGCGCGAGTGCACAGCCTGATGAACTGGAGCTACTGGAGCTGGTGGTGCAGGTGGGATGTAGGTATTTTTGGGTGCTGGTGGTGGTGGTGGTGGTGGAGGAGGAGCAATTGGGTGCGAGTGCACGGCCTCATGAACTGGAGCCACTGGTGCTGGTGGCGCTGGTGGTGCAGGTGGGATGTAGGTATTTTTGGGTGCTGGTGGTGGTGGTGGTGGTGGAGGTGGAGCAATTGGGTGCGAGTGCACAGCCTCATGAACTGGTGCTGGCGGCGCTGGTGGTGCTGGTGGAATGTAAGTATTCTGAGGTGCTATCGGCTCCGACTTGACCTCTTCATGATGGTGTGGCACAGGATAGTCATAGCCACTGTGCAGATGCGAGACATCGGCGGCGGCGAAAGCCAGCAAGGCGAAGGAAAGGGCAGCGAAGAGTTTCTGCAATGAACACAATATTTATCAACATTTATTTTTTTTTTTTTGATTTTTTTTATAATTTTTTTTCGAATAATTTTATAATTTTTCTTAGAATTTTTTTTCATAATTTTTTTTTAAATTAATTTTTCACTGAAAATGTACGCACCATTTTCTCTTTTGCTTCTCGAACTGTTAACTCCACAACGGTTAAAGTTTGATAATACCCAAACAGCCGCTGGGCGCTCTATTTATATGAACGAAATATGCTTGCCTACACGCTTAGCGCTTGGCGGAAGCTGCAGCTGGTCGCCGAAACATACACACACACAAACGCACACGAATTGTCTCCATATGAGATTCGCATTTACTGTTTGTTTTGTCGCGGATAACATGGAGCTTCATTAAGCATGAATAATTTAGGCTTTTTGAAAATTTGCTACGCGTTTAAAATTTGTCAAAAGCAACAAATACGCGACAAAAACCACAATTAAGCGCACGTTTCTCGAATATTTGAGGTTGTGTGTGTAAGGTGCTTCACAGGCATTGACTCACACATGAAAACCAATAAAGTGGAGTTCAAAGCCTCAGAATGAAATATTTTGAATTTTTGTTGCATAAATTACAAATTTTTGTTGTAAAATTCTAGTATATCCTAGAATAATGAATCACAAACGATATTCTTAAGCTATACTAGTTTGCCAAGTTTTATTAAAATAAATATCATTCTATGAAAACAAGAAAAACTCACTTTTTGATGATCCGCATATACACATACATACAAAATTTAAAAAATCCAGTTACTTCTGAAAAGCAATCACACAATGAGCGATTTTGTATGACAATTGACTGCCTTAACAATTTATTAGCATTAAGTCCGCGACTTCTAGAGCATCGCCGTTAAAATTATGTAATATTAAAATAATTAAAAAAAAATCGGTAAATTGTATGAAAATTATTAAATTAAAAATTTAAAAAAAAATTTCCGAAAATCTTTTTTATAGAAAGAATTTATAATATTAAATTATCAAAAAATTGCATGAAGATTGTATGAATTTTTTTTTACAAAAATAAATAAATTTTTTTATTAAAAACAAATTTTACGAAAATTTCATGAATTTTTTATGAAAAGAAACAGTGAATATAAGTAAAAAATTACAAAAAAAAATACTCAATTTTTTTTTAAAGAAGAAAATTATATGAATTTTTATGAATTTTTTTTTACACAGATTGACTTGTTATTATTTTTAAGGAAAAAATTTCAAAAAATGTATATAAAAATATGGTAATATTAAAGTATTCAAAAAAATTTAATAAAAATTTTATTTTATTTATAAAAAAATTGCATAACATTTTTTTAAGAAAAATAATGAGACTTTAATAAAAAAATAATTTTTGAAAATCTTTTGAAATTTCTAATTAAAAAAAGTCAATATGGATAAAAAAAAATTCAGAAATCATTTGATTTTTAATTCTATCATACAAATATATCCAAAAAATTTCATGAAAATTTTGTAAAACTTTTTCTAAAAAATAAATTAAAAATAAAAATAAATTAAATTTTAATAAAAAAACTTTTTTAAATTTTTAATGAAAACACAGTGAGTATGAATATTAAATTTCCAAAATCTTTTTCTTTAAAAATTATATAATATTAAAAAAGTAAAATGAAAATTTTATGAAATAAATTACATTTTTTAATAATTTTTTTTTTTTAATTTTAAGATTTTTTTTAAGAAAAAGAGGCCAATCTATGTAAAAAAATGTATAAAATATCATATAATTTTTAACGAAAATTGTTTTTATACATTTTTTTATGAAAAAATTATATAATTTCAAAATTTCTAAGAAATATTTTCGAAATTGTTTAAGATTTTCAATGAAAAAGTATGAGTGAATCTTTAAAAAAAATTCTAATTTTTTAATGAAAACGTTTTAATAATTTTTTTTTTATGAAAAATTTAATAACCATTTTTATTTCTGCATATAATTGCACTCACACACACACTTTCAAGCAGTAACGCAGTGGTGCATGTGTAAACAACTCAATCATAAACGTCAAATTCTGTGAATGTAAATGTCAAATGGATTGACATGCCGCAGCTGTGGGCAGATGAACATAAAATACATTAAATTTGAAAATACACAAAATTATGCACAGTTATGCTTTGCGCACACATTTCTACAAGTATGTGCGTGTGTGCGTTAGAAAGATTCTGTAAAAATCAAAGACAGCGTATTTATTTATTTATAGCACGTTTTTATTGGTTGCCAGCGCAATATGAAATTATTTCAGCCAACTCAATTACGCTCACATACAAACACATGCATGCCAGATTTTTCGAAATAACTGAGAGAGTATGAAAGTGAATGAATCCCAATAAGACGCCTATCTTCGACAGCATTGGCGAATTCTGATTGTGAACTTTAACACAGACTGTACAAATTTCGGAGTCGATATCCCTTGGCTACTGAATGAAATTTTTATAATTCTAATTATTATGAATGAACTCGAGCTACATTGGATATGCGACTGAGAAAAGAATCTATAAGGAATTAAACACAACGTTTTCTTTCCAGAGTAAAAATGAATGGACCATTGGTTCTACGATCGACAGTTCCACATGCAGGTTTTTTTTTTGTAGTAATCTGTACTCAGGAAGTAGCTTCGAACTGAATAACTAAAACTCAGTCTTTCAGATCGCAACTTTTGACATAACAGAAGGTACCAAATGAACTTATGTTCCAAACACCAAGTTCACAAACCTTCTGGTGGACAGGCAAACAGCAATTAAGGCTATCTGTAGTGCCAATACTGAATATCACTCAGTCAATAACTTGACTCTCAGTAGGTGATTCAGTTAATATCATCTGGATACCTAGTCATATAGGAATAGAACGAAACGAAAAGACACAAGAGTTAGCACGCTCGAGGGATGCTGGGAGAATAATTCCCCTAAACTGTTCAAAAGCATTCAGCTCCTTCAAAGGTTGTTTGAAGCAATGTACCTCAGAGGAACAGTTTAGATCTTGAAGCACTAGCACCAATGGACATACCATAAAGCTATTTGGACAGACCAAAATTACTACTACTTTTAAGCAAAAGCGAACTTGCGTTTTATTGCAAGGGATCATCACAGGGCCCCTAACCTTAAGATCCCATCTTCACGGAATTGAAAACTTGGTTTCAACGCAATGCAGAGTATACGCGGAGAATGTTGAAACGCTGGAACATTATCTTTGCGAATATTCTGCCTTCCATCGGATGAGGCGGGATTTATTACACGGCTCCCAATGTTCCAACTTGACAGAGAGTGGGCAGCTGGGGTGGAAAAAATTAGGTATTTTACCAAATCCGCTGAGTTCTTATATAAGGCTTAATTTGGTTACCAACCAAGAGCTATCCAATCTATCCTACTTTTCCTTTCGGTGAGACGATTAATCTTCATTTTTTAACCAGGCAATGAATACTTTCAAGATGGTGGATTATGCTTTAGTTTCGACGTCATGCTCTTGATTGAAAAGTTTTTCGAAGTTTGAGATAAATTCAAAAACAATCTCCAACCTATAAATCTGAGTCTTGCTGATTATCATTTCATTCCATCACAATGCTCTACAAATCTTTCTTTCCAACATGCTTCGGGATTCAGATTCCGTCTGTGATCAACACCGAATTATTTGAAAGAATTTTGACCGATGTCTTCCAAGAAAAACAACTCGAGAGTTCGCTTTCTCATTAGTAACGTCGTCGAAAGCGTGAGAAAGATTATTTCAATGTGATAAACTTGAATTAAAACAAAGATTGAAGATTAATTACAGACATAAAATATGCAAGCTGCGAAGTTGTTCGATTCATCACTTGTCTAATCTTCATATTTGAGCTCTGCTCAATTTTGTTTAAGAGTTTGCTTTGCATTTTCATGAAAGTAAGAAGACAGTTATCTGCTTTAATTTATAATATAGGAAGAGTCGTAGATTTAATGAGATCGAACTGATTTAATCTACTGCTGATTTAACGCTGCTCGATTTGGTTTATGACAGTTTTTTGTGCGATTGTCACTTTCTAAGTTTCGGTCAGTGGAAAACAGGTATTACCTAAGTGATACTCAGCTAGCTTGTTTTCTTCAATCATTATGATTTCATTTCATTCATTATTATTGATTTTCAATTCTTGTTTATGTCTTCTTAGTAGTCTGTCGTTAGTGCTTTTCTAGCTTTGTACATATTTTTCGAGTAGAGTTTGGATGGAGTGTCATCTGGTTTCAGAGAGAAGTTGTTCTGCACTAAAGTCGAGTATCGTTGTGATTATTGAATCAATCTTTAAATCTGATTAAGAGGTTTTTAAAAAAGTTACGGATAAAAAAATTTAATTTCTGAAATTCATCTCAAATTTAGATACAAGTTGGCTTAAGTAATTGGAAGAACTTGTATATATATGTCGTCACCTAAAATAAAATAATGGAAATTCACCTTTTATAAGTTTACAAGTGAAGAAAAAACGTTAAAATATAAAAACTTTGAGTTTTGGTTATAAATGGTTCTATTTTGCCTATATATTGGTTATATATTAGTTTCATATTGGTTATATATTGGTTATATATTAGCTATATATTGGTTACATTTTGGTTATTTATTGGTTATGTTTAAAGCTGAAAATTTGTTATATGATAAAGCGAATCGTAAGCAATAACAAACTCAATTTTGAATGTTTTGATGATATTATATGTGTATTCTTTTGCATTTCAAGTGACTTAATGTCATACTGATGCAAATGACATTTCTATTGTAATAAGCAACTAATGAAAATAACACCACCCATCCGCAACTAATTAGTTTATCGCGACAAAGTACTCATTCCTCTGTGTGCACTCTCATCAAGCCACACGGAAATTAGGTCAACGCTGCATAAATTATACAAATTGAGCAAAGCGGATATTCAAACAAATTTCAATATACGACTTGACATGTGGGAATGCGACTGATAAGTATCCTAGGAGTATTACATCCATAGCCATATTTATTTAAAAATAGAAAATTCTGCTTAGATTAGATTTGTATTAACTAATATATACATATGCACATGTGGAAATCTGCGTTGTCTCATTAACATATTGAATATACATAATTATAAACATATATGTATGTATGTATACATATTATTTGCTATCAGATATGGTTAGCTTATTATAGTTGGAAGCTAAAAATATGACAATATGCTGAAAACTCATTTCGTTAAGTGGGTTGTATTCTGATTACAAATGCGGAAGCACGATATAAATATTAATTCTCTCGATATTTGAAAATATAAATATACATATGTGTGTGTATAAAATTCTATGTCCAATTGTTTACAAATTATCAATCTACTCATATGTAAATAAACAAAAATATTGTTCATTAGATAGCTCTTCATTAAAATAACTGAATTACTTTGGTGACATAATCAGAAGATTCTGCTGAGCATTTAATTGGAAAAATATAAATGTATATAATATATGTACATATTAATCTATATAAATAATTAAAGTGATATGGCGATTAGAATACAGGTTCATAAGCTAATACAATTCTGTTTTTCAAAAATCAATCTCACGCTGCTGCCTCTCAACATATTAATTGATGATGTCAAAGTGTTGGCTATAACTTTGTACCTTAATATGAGCAAAGGAGAAATAAAATACTTATTAAAATTGTTAATTTTTTGGATATCTTAATTACTATTATAATATACTATAGACTAGGGTATCTGGCCACGTGTTGCTATGGTATGCATTTTATACTATTATTCATATACTCGTAATAAACCATTCAATACAGTAATTTTATTAACGGATTCGAGAACGTTTTTGTTGGTATAAGAATCCACTACTTGAGGTTTAATTTTGAATATGTTCCTACAAATAAATATGTCATTTAAGACATTCTTATTGGTAATACTTTTATTGTTAGATTTTCCAGAATTAAAAACAAAATACTCAGTAATGGCAGAGGTAAGATAATCTCTTCCCAACGCATGAAGGACTTAAGAGGCGAAATACCACTAGCTCTTCTTCCATTGGACAGCATTACCAAACGTGCAAACTTCACTAAAAAGTTCAAGGTTACCCCAGTAGGAAGGCTAAATGGAACGATTCCGCTCTCGAGCTACCGGTTAGGGATGGTAAAATCAAGTCACTCAATCACATCACTCTACATTCTACACATATAGGTAGGGCGCAATAGACGTTAGGTCGGGGTACAATCTTCATTTACCACTTTAATGAGCTATTTCCATACTCTCTCGCATCGTCTCGCATAATTTTGTTTTTTTGACCAGAAAGCAGCGCTCAAGAAATCAAACAAAGAAATAGATCACCGATGGGATCTAAAATATATTCAAAGTAATTGAAAAAATCAGGAAATATATTAATAGAAGAAGTGTCGGGCTATTATATCATTTCACTTAAATGCTCTCATTTATATACTATGCTTAACAATTACATATGTGTGTGAGAGCACATTGTAGTCTTCAAGAATTCAAAAAGTTCCGGAAGTCTGCTTACACTTTAATTAAAACCAGCACACAAAGCGGACCGGATCACGAAATCAGTTTCTTTGAACTCAATTATGGTATATGACCTCATACTAGTTTTACTCATACTAAGCTATTACCAAGAAAAGTTAGAAGAACAAATTATTTGATTACTACGGCAATTTGTAAAATGATTAGCCATAGACAGGACCAAGTAATAATCACCTGGTTCTACGTCCGGATAATAACTTTCGCTGTCGTGAGCCACTTTACATCATCAGCAACCATCGGTGGAGTAGTACACTGCCGAGAACTAGTTATCAGCTTCAGTTTTTGGCTTCCTGATCACAGTCATATTAGCCTCGAGCTAGCTGATTGTGTGCGCTGCAGGCTAGTAAAGAGATTTCTAAACTTCTTCTCTCTAGCATTGAGTTACTATGTGAGTGAATGGCAACAGCGGTTCTGTAGGAAACTGTAAGGCTTGGATAAGCTTGGATAGGTACTTCAGCCTAAGTAACCACGTAATGGGAACAGGTAGGAGTTCCGTTAGCTGTAGTTTACTACTGGATAGTTAGGACTCAAACCAGCTCAGCAAGTTTTGGTCGTAGTTTGCGCTCCTTTATATGGTCACTATAGTAAATGCACTTCTTGGACAACGGTGATGTCAGCTTTTACTCTTACGAGGAATTCAACCATGTGGGCAGTGGCACCTTTCTTATTAAGGGTCCGGATATTCCACCAAAGTCCTTCTGGCGCAGGGTAAACCGTAAGAGGACTAGTAAAGAGGTCTAGCAAAAATTTCTCGCTCCGGATGCCGTCAGCTGCTTGAAGGAAGATGATATAGAACTATCTTAAGATTTCATACTCGAATGTCTCGCCTTGGCCATATTTACGCTAAAACACCTCCTTACCTTTAGACATCCAAGTGGAGTAGTGGAAACAGAAATAAAGCATCTAAGCAGATTATTGAAAGGTTCAAGACACTTTCTTAAGAGTTAATATCCAACTACAGGACTTTTTTAACTGTCTTTACAAAGGACGGTATATAGTAATAATAGTGTGCTCTCCCGCCAAGTTAAGTGATAAGACATTTAACCCTATCAAACCTAACCTAACCTATTCTAACCTCACCAAACTTAACTATTGGTTTCAAAAATGGTGGATTTAGTTGAGATTCAGCAGAAATTCGCAGATGGAAAACCGATCTATGAAGTTCATCGAACTTTCTTCAGTGTTTACATGACGATCGGGCTCGATAATTCGCTTTAATGTATCGATATTTTTGACAGTGGGCAATTCTGAGTGTTTCATTTATGTGATATACCATCCCTGTTCTGTTACTTAATAATTCCTTAAACCAACATTTCACAGTGTATTTTGCATGGATACAAGATAGGCATAGGTATATGTGGACACTTCAGCTTAAGCTGTCGGCAAAATGGATTAGCTTAAGAGTGTTTCAAGTAAATTACCAAACACTAGAATGAATGAATTTATATGCATGTGAGTATGTATGAAATGTTAAATATGTTTGTATGTATGCACACTTGTATATATTTACTTGTAAATTTCCTGGAAAAAACTACAGAAATAAAGTTTTGGGCGCCAGTAAAAGTTCTGTCAGTTTATGACAAGAGCAGACAATGCAATTTAATGGAGATTAATTTCAGCAAATTTATATAACAAACAGCGCTACTTTAATATTAGCTGATTGCGTTGGATTTTTTGAGATTTTTTTTTTTTTTTTTTTTTTTTTTGAGATTTATTTTTTTTTCTCTTCATGACTCCGATTCAATATTTCCTCACTTTGCAGTGAAGTATGTAACTCCCAGAAAGAAAAGTTTTAGACTCTATATATGATCAACGTGACGAGCTGAGTCCATTTGGCAATGTCCAACTATCTCTCTATCTGTTGCCTGTCCATCTCTCAGTTTTTGAGTCCCTTCATGTCATAAGCCATAAGAAATGCACCTGTGAAGGGTATCATAGCTTCGGTGCAGCCAACATTAATATTTTCCTTTGTTTTTTAAAATCAATTAGTGGAGGGGCAAGCGCGCGTGCTTAAATGCATATGCATAAATATGTGCGTGTGGGTGTTTGTGTGCACCAGCTACTGAATATTCAAGTGGCTTTTAATTTATGAAGAACATTTCAGCAAAATGCAAAAACTTTCGGCCGTGAGAACAAAAATGCAAAGTACCGCATAAAACCGATATTCTTGCCAGCAGAAGCGAAACACGTTAAGTGGAAACACCTACACAAGCACCTATAAATATATGTATATACACATAAATATATATAAGCTACTTTAGCTGCGAAATTTGAAAACTGCTGGTAGGACTCCTCGTGTCTGATGCAACGCGTGCAACGGGCGTACGGTCCATGCGGGCTCTGTTGCTGTTCTTTTCCCTTTTCGGTAGTGATACCTCTGGGAGCACTTGCATAATAATCAATTTGAGCTTTTCGGACAGAAGGCAACTTCTTGCGCAGCGCCATTGTACTCATTCAACTCGCCTAATACCTATATAAACTTAGTGCTGAGCACCCTAAGTGTTCATATGTGTTTGTGTGTGCAAATGCCTTTGCAAGTATTATGCTGCTCACACACTTATGTAATAGGTTTTTTATGCCCAATGTTTAGGGTACTAAGGTTTTCTTGCCAAGCGCAAATTTTCAGTTTGATATCTAAAAAACTGAAGGATTAGTTCGCTAATGTACAAACAGACAGGCGATTATGACTAAATTGGCATAGCTCCTCAAACTGATATTTTATATATACAGGGTAGGCCATTTAAAGTTGACCCATCTGGCAACGCTGTAACTTTTAACAGCGCTGACAAATCGGCTAATGTCATACCGCGTTAGAAGCGTCATTCGAAGACAATTTATACCGTGGAACAGTACACTCCAAAAGAACGCGCTGAAATTGTTCAGCTTTATATTCAAAATAACTTTTCAATTGTGTTAACTCAACGTGCGTTTCGCAAAAAAAATAAAGTGAAAAGTGCTCCAGTTAAGAACACAATTAAGTCTTTATACGCAAAATTTGTGAACACCGGTAATCTCAGTAATGCCAGTCATGCATCCAGACAACGCACAAGACGTTCTGATGAAAATATCGAAGCTGTACGAGCCAGTATTGAGGAGACTCCATCGACATCGAGTTATCGCCGCTCTCAGGAATTAGACATCTCTCGCACCACTCTCCGACGCATAATTCATAAAGATTTGAAGATGTTTCCATATAAAATTCAAATGGCACAAAAACTAAACCCAGCTGATTATCCGCGACGCCTTAATTTTGGCAAACAAACAAATGGGTCAACTTTAAATGGCCTACCCTGTAGTATGTACTCTAAGGAGTCTCCAACGCTTAATTTTGGGTATAACCAACTTCGTATGGAACTTAATATATCCTGTTGAGGTTATACAAATTTATGAAACCGTTGTATGAATTAAAGAGAAAATCCGTCCAAATATCAATGAGACGAAATTAAAAAAAATCGTCTGCTGCTTTTTTCGGTGCAGCTATATACCCCACTTTCTTGATAAATGATTTCTGTTTGCTTTATCTTTCAATGTTTCAGATTCAGAACTTTGGAATATGAGAGTTCCTTTCCCTAATTTTTATCCTACCTTTCTATTATATAGATTTTTTGTTTGATATTCCCATATCTAACTATCTAATCCATCTCACCTTTTAACCAAACTGACTACAACTCCACAAATTATGTGGATCAAATTTAACAAAAAGTAAGTTATTTAAAAGAACAAACAATACTAAATTACTTTCAACAGCCCCAACTTATTGAAAAATTTTGTTTGTTTCAAAGTAAGCCAATTAAGTTTTTGTAAAGGTTCCTTCAAGTAATGCGACGAACTGTATTATTATCATCCAAATGGGTTCCACAATATCTAACAATGTATGGCCATAAAATAATTTCACATTCTTCAAAGAAGGGCTAAGTTCGTAGAGTGGAAACATGAAAACTTTTCTCAAAATTGTGGCTTTCAAAGTTCTGTTCATTTTATCTCGGGAACGTTCTAACTGATTCGGTTAATATTTATAGATTAAACTCATTGAATCCAAACTCCAAGAGATCTGTAAACATTTTTAAAATAAACTCAAAGACAAAATTCAGATGTTGAAACAAGATAATGGCAAATTACTCAATATTTGTAAAGAGCATTTTTTAAGATGCAGCAGTTGCTCTGCTCATTCTGTTAAATTGAAATTTCAAAACTTAAATTGTATTTATTCAGTCTGTTTGCTGAGTTGAAACATGAAAACTTTTCTCAAAACATTGCATTGCAAACTTCTTTTCGTCATATCTTGGGAACGATCTAACCGTTTGAATTAATATTTATGGGATAAACTCACTGAATACAGCTTCCAAAAACGCAGTGATCAATTAAGAAGTAAGTCCTAACACAAATATTAGATATTAAAAGAAGTTACTGATTTGTTTCTTAATAATATAGTAAATAGCAAGTTTTTTTTTCATAAATTACAATCCGTTCGTTCCACGGGTTTGATCCCAAAGATTCACTAAAATATGTTTTAAAAATATATATTATTTAAAAATGGTTGCTTTGGTCTAAACAATTAAAACATGACACCGCTAAGGAGTACAGAAACCTCAGCAACTCAATATCGTATGTGAAAATCGCAAGCGGATTCAACCCCTTATAATATTGCTCTCAACTATTAAAGCTGTTCTTCGACTTGTGACTGGGTCTAACGGTAGTTCTTACCTGCGCGCGTGAGTGCCCAGGGTACAAAACATTCGAATGTTCCCAAAGTTCAAGTTTTTTGTTGTGTGCTTTTTCCGCCCGCTGATTTTTCTTTTCATTTTATGGCGAAAACTTTTCTCTTTTCGGTCTACACAATTTGCATTTTAAATTAATTCTTTACTCGATTTTATTATGTGGGCTTAAAATAATTTAATTGACTACCGTTTGCTGGCTGTCGCACTTATGTGCGGTGCGCAAGCCACGCTTAGAATGTGTCGGTGTGTTTGTATGTGAGGGTGTGTGTTTGGTATTACTACTGACTGCTAAAAAGTTACTTATTATAAGTGCTTTGTGTTGGTGGGCAACTTGTTGTTTCAGCATAAAAATGCGACGCAGAAGGTGCAAGTTATTGGAGGTTATGGAGAATTTACTCATAATCGAATATGAAAAAAGTTGTAGTGTAAAATAAAAGCTTCAGATGATAATAAAAGATTTCATTTCACTTTAAGTAATCATTATTTTTTTAAGCATTATTTTTAATAATTTTAAATTACTCGAAACACTTTCTCCCTACTTTCTTTTTATTTTGAACTTAAAACAGGACAAAGCGTTACCTGAAACTAAAATACTTCTCACGGTTGTATTTCTAATGGCATAAAAGGGTATGGAGGGATCTTCATTTTTATTTTGATCGATCAGTTTGTATGGCAGCTATATGCTATAGTGGACCGATCTGAACAGTATGTTCGAAAATTGTATCTTTGCTTTAAAAAAATAAGCAATGCCCAATTTCGGGAAGATATCTCCTTGAATGAAGAAGTTTTGCATACAAGAATTTGATTTGGACAGACCACTTTGTACGACAGCTATATGGTATAATAAACCGATATGAGTAATTCCAACAAATGGTCCGCTTTTTTGAGAGAAACAGATGTGTGCACAATTTCAGATCGATATCTCAGAAACTAAGAACATAGTGTTCAAACATGGTATACAGGCAATTGATCGTGGCCAAATTGACTTGTCAAGCAGATCATTTAAATTTATATTTAATAGAATCTCCAAAATTTCCTTGTGAGTGTTTGAAACATTTAAACTATTTATAAACTATCTCAGTTAGTTTGTCCTTTTGCCCAGCTGTCAACGCCAAGCATACTTCGCCGCATCTCAAAACATCGCCAGCAAGGTCGTTGAGCTCGTAAAACTTCAACAAAAAAATGGTGTGCTTCAGCTGCTTTTAATTGCTTAAATAGCTCTTTCGTATTTTAAGTGGAATAAATATATACAAAATGATAATTCGATTAAGACTGATTAAGTAAATGCAGGTAGTAACTCTAGAAGCACACCATTAAATATTCAAATTTTGTTGTGGGTGCCAATCCACAAAAAACGACGAAAAAAGCGAGCGATTAAAGAGTTTCCCCACAAACAAATATAAACATGTTTATAAATATATATATATATGTGCATATGTACATATATAAGCTGGTATACGTGAGCATTTGACAAATGCGTTTTTTTTTTTTTTTTTTTTTTGCTTTTCTGTTTAAGCTGCAGCTTCTTCGTTGCTCAGCTATACTTGCATATGTTCATGCATATGACGCTAATGGCTTAAAGGCATTATGAAAATTTGCTGTCCAAATGATTTTAGCCGATAATGTTTTATAAATGCATTCGTATTCATCTTGATTAGTAATAATGATATTGCGAACTCTGCTTTTAAGTGATAAAACAATATTTTTATATTGACAGCTGGCAGCTCAAAAGCTGCACAATAGTTAAAAGGTTTTAAAGCGCAATTAATCTATGTATACACAATATTTAAATTCTAATTTGAATTTAAATGATTTGCGATTTCTTTGTTAGTTGCTAAAAAGCACGATATTTTAGTTAATTAATTAGCATGAATTTGGCTGTGGTTTCCATAAAAATGTTCATAGAGCTCAGTGTTGATAATTTTTTGGTTTTCAACATTTTTATTTATTTTAAGTTTTTTTTTTAATTTGTGTTGATTTCTTACTAGTATACTAAAAAGGTAGTATAGTTGCAAAAAATATGGCTTAAATCATTCACCAAACATAAATCACCATTAAATGTTTATGCTTGAGTTTTCAGTATTACAACTTGATATACATACATATGTACATATATATATCAATGATCAGGATGCCAGCTGTAACTTGAGTATAAATTGAGATATATCAATGGAACTTGGAACATGGGACCACTTCCACGCCCACAAAACGCCATTAAACGAAAGCTTATACAGTGCCTTACTAAGCACTCAATTAAGATACATATAAGCTGTCACTCGGCACAGGAATTTGAAATAGCAAGGAGCACCTGTATTTTGAAAATTTTCGAAAAGTATGCATGGCCGCGCCCTCTAATAAATTTAATGTACATTTCTCCCAAACCATTACGCTATTTCTTAAATAACGATGTTATTGAAAATTGCTGAAAAAACGATAAATTTTTAACTAAATTCGACAGAGATATTAAATTTTACTGCCGACATTATAGAAGAGGGCTTTTAGGAGCCGAGTTCAAAACTAGACAATGGAAGGCACAGTCCTGCTTTAGGTGAAATCACATATCCCGGATTTTTCTTAACCGCCAAATTTGGTAGATAAAATACCTTGACATTTCTATGTTACAGTACGAAAATCGGTTCACAACCACGCCTACTTCTCATATAACAAAATTTTAAATTTAATTTGTGTCTTTTAACTTCCGGTATATATGTACAAATTATGCCTTTAGGGTACTCCACCTTATGATAAAAGTTGTTCAAATCGAACCAAAACCGTTCAAGACTCCAGGCGGCGAATATGTGAACCCCAGTCGCTATGGCTGCCTTTTAACTAAAAAAAAAATCGGTCAATGTGTGAGATATATACAAAATGTTAGTACAAATTTCCTAAGTCGTTGAATTTTTGGTCACATAGTCAAGACGTGTAAGGGTCAAGGCACCACAATTCACTAAAATGACAAAAATAGCTGTTCGCGATAGAAAAATTTTGAATTCAATTTCATATCAGAACATTAGCCTTAGCATATCAGTCCCAAACTTTTTCATCAGATTTGTTGAGTAGCATAATCAACAACAAAATTTAGTTGGAGTTTATGAAGCCACCTCAGCCCAACTAAACTTAAGTGTTCACTGATTTCCATTAGACTTTGTTATTTTATTTTTTTTTTTTTTTTTTACATTTAGGCTGATTTATTGTATGTACGGTTTATTTCTCTCTTTAGCGTAGTCAAACACCTAATATTTTTAGCATAGACGCATACCTATAGTAGAAATAGAAAACTAATTACGTAATTTAAAATATAATAAAT
This sequence comes from Bactrocera zonata, assembly GCA_037783105.1. NCBI lineage: Eukaryota > Metazoa > Arthropoda > Insecta > Diptera > Tephritidae > Bactrocera > Bactrocera zonata. The sequence goes on along the minus strand of JBAWJQ010005835.1, from coordinate 626,473 downwards.
TTTAAATAATTTTTAACTCATTAGAAAAAAAAATAATGAAATATGCAACGAGTCATCGAAAATTGTACTAAAAGGAAAGGATCTGCGTCGTAGCCCCGGCCAACATTTGGAAGAGATAATCTTCCAAAAATAAATGACAGAGAATATTATTTCGAATGGCAATAAATATTTCCCATTAAATTAGAAGTTTCTGTGTTTTTTTCTTTAAAAACGTGGATAGCTTCGAAATCGATCACTCTTTACCATGAACTGAATACTATATATGAACCAAATAAAATTAGTGTATATTTGGACTACCGCAACAAATATTTTATGATCACAACGAACAAAAATTGATTTCACACTCTTCTACTTAATTTAATTTAATTTTATTTTTATTTTGTTTTACATTATTAAATTTAAATTCATTTAATTTAATTTTTTTTTTTTTGCCGCCTTATCGTTGTTTAAATAAAATATTCACCCAAACGGCAAGGTCAGACTAGTAAAAGCAAGTATATTTTACCAAACGTGATAAGGTAATAAAATATTTTTTATCGGCATGAATATTCTAGCGTTTGCGTGGACATGTCAATATTAATCAGCACGTCCCTTTTGGCTATCAATTAAGTGATGATCTTAGTCCACATTTCGAAACCGGTTTTTCGTGCCACTATTTTAGGCTGGCAATAGCTGATGCGGAATGTGTGGTAGCAAAAAAGCACTTAAAATAAAAGCGAAAACTAAAATACACGACAACAATCACTAAGCATTAGCAATGCAAATGATTTTCAAATATTTTTTTCGAGCTCCACGAAATTTTTTTTATATTTTTGATACTTCAGATCATTACTAATATGGTGCTATGCGTATTTTTAATTTTTTTTTTGTACGTTTTGTGTTTCGTTTTCTGTTTTTGTATGCAACCATCTGAGCAGGTCTTCTACGAGCAGTTAATTTATCACAGCTTATTGCTCACGCATAGATTTATTGCATTTAAATTGTTGCCTATCTTTTGTTTAGGTCCACATTGTGTATTTATGTGCTTACATTAATTTTATTAAAAACAGAAAACAATCTAGAACTGTCAGCTGGACCAGTCGGTAGCCTCATAAATAAGTATTGGGCCAAAGTCGATTGGAAGTGTGGCACAAATGATGGCGTGACGAATGAAAAATCATTTGGTTTTGGTTTTTGGTTTTTTTTTTTATAGAAGCTGCGTCAGTGAACTGCTCGTTTGTGGAGATTTAAATCTTTCACTGGAAATGTTTGCTACAAAGTAAACAGTTTGTTTTCTAAGAAAACTTAATCTGTATTCTGATTAGAAGTTTTGTTGAGCAGCCCTAACATCTGGCAACATAAATTTGTGATTTGATAACATTTTACTATATTTTTTATATGAGTTCGTAAAATAATGTTCGAACTCACAGAAAGAATTTTAATCAGCTTTATTTATATATATATATTTTTTTTTCGTCTTTGGTTTTTGTTTTACGCAGTAGTGCTTCAATCAATTTGCTTCCAGTTTTACTTAACGTTAAGTTTTATAATTTCACTTGATTTCATAATAAACAGAGTTGACGAGACGAATTGAATCTCTGACACCCAAGAAGTGTTGGCATAGCAGATGAGCGGAATCGGCCTTTTACCATGCCCTTAAAACGCCTTAATCGAATACATATGAAATGCCACCAGTCTGCTCACTTTTAGATGAAATCATACATCTCGAGACCCGCCCGACCGATTTCATTCAAATTTGGTACTCTAATGGCTTTTTTATGTTACAGTAGGAAACTAGATGAAATCGTACTACAGCCACGCCTACTTCCCATATAACACAATTTTAAATTCCATCTTATTCATTACTTTCCAGTACACAAATCAAGAAGCAATTAATATAACAATATAAAACTTTGCACGGTTAATGTCCTTAGAGCATGCGAACTTTTGACCAAAAATTGTAAAAATCCTTTCAAAATTTTTCAAGCCCCTAGGTACCGAATATATGGACCCCAGTATCTGTAGTCGACTTTTGACAAAAAAAAGATCAATGTGTGAGATATAAAATTGAAATTCGGAGAGAATCCTTTTCTGATAGTAGTTTGACTGTGTGCCAAAAATGGGTTGAATCGGGTTAATACTCCCTGGAGCCTCCATATATCTAATATAAAGAATTTCGAACTTCCGGTTGACTTTATATTTTAGAAAAAAATTTAAATTTAAATAAAAAATTCAAAAAATAATAATTTACTTTAATTTAGAAATTATTTTAAATTTTTGAAAATGAGAAAAAGTAAAAATTTAATTAAAAAATTAAAAATTTTAATTAAAATTCATTTAGATTTTGGTTTCAATTAAATTTAAATAAAAAATTAAATTAATTAAAATTAATTAAAATTTAAATTTTAATTAAAATTAATTTAGATTTTAGTTTTAATTAAAATTTTTTAATTTTTTATTTAAATTCTTAGTTTTTATCTCTTTTCGACTACATTGAAATGTATGAAATTTCAAAATAAGATCAGAGAAAAGTCGATGAAATTAACTAAATTTAATGAATTCCAAAAAAAAAAATTAAAGATGAAATTTTTTTTATACAATTTTCTACTCATATGTACATATATTGCCACCAACCTAAAATTTATAACAATTAATATAAAGGCATATCTGTATGTAAGTGTAAATACAACTCTTCTCCTAAGCATAAATATGAACGTCTAAATTTACTCACCCATTAATTTTTATAACAACTGATTGGCGCACCGCATAAAAGTAGCAGCATATGCCAATAAGGAAATACAATTTCCTTTGATATTATAATTAAAGCACTATGGAACAATAGTTTAGATTTTAAGCAGCAAACACGTATTTAACGGCATATATGTAAATATTTGAAGAAATATTTTATGTATTATAGAATCTGAATACGTTCCTAGAAAACGTACATAAATTTGTGTAGATTTACATAACGGGAAGTTGAAAAATATTTTTCCTTTTATCTTGTAAATTTTTGTTTATTTAACTTTAATTTTTTTTTTTTTTTTTGACTTAAAAATATATTTTATTTTTTTAATAATTTTGTTTTATTTTATTACTAAACTATTCTTTATTTTTTCAGGTGAAAAATATTTTTTAGTTGTTTTGAAAATTTGCGTTTGTTTTAATTTTTTTTTAAGTTTAAAACTATTTTGCTTATTTTATTTTGTAATATAGTGTTTATTTAATTTTTAAATTTTGTTTTGTTTATTTTGTTTTTAAATTTATTTTTTTATTTTAACAAATGTTTTTTTTTAATTCATTATCTTTTTTATATAAATATTAAAAACAAATTAATTTTTCTAAATTTTTTAAATTAGTTTTGTAATTCTTAATTTTTTGAGTGAAAAATGCTACTATAAGTTTTTTTATTTTTCTTTTAAGCAGAGTCGAAACTTTGCCAAAAATTCTAAGTGCTTATGTACATAACTACACTTATGTATTTAAGTAAGAACACTTAAATTATTATTTCATTAAACAATTTTTTTGTTTGCTTATTTTTGGGCTAACTACAAAGTGATTGTTACTTTTAACTCTATTTATATCAAGCACTTACTTATGCATCTACTAAAAATGTATCTATTATCTACACCACAAACTTTGAAAAAGTTTAAGAAACTATACACCGTAGCTTATTTAAATTTTGTTTTTGTCACCAAACGAAGTTCTATGGGACACAAGTTAAAAAATTCTGCAGAACATTTCGCTTTATTAATCATTCGCGGCACGTCTTCAAATATGCACGCCAATTAAATCCTTTCTCGCTTCCGAACAAACAACGCAACTAATCCGCTATCATTTTCCGCACACTTTCACTCATTCACTCTTTCGCGCATTGCAACGCATTTTCACACGCCGCCGTCTGTTGGCATTCCATTAAATTTTCAATCCATTGCACCGATTCACCATCGATATCCACTTTCACATTGTTAAGCGCCCTACTTAAAAGCGTAAGCTCACACACACACACATGCACGCGACGCGTTTGTTTATTCGTCGATACGTTCTGCCCGTCGTCGTCGTGTTGTTATCAAAACGGTCGTGGTTGTTGCGCGTTTTGGAGTCGCGAGGGAAATTTCCAATTTTCCGACTTTTCCGCAATGGACGTTCGCACTGCAGCAAGTCACAAATTCAACTGAAGCACTTTCTTTGCGGCACTTTCGCTTGTAGATGCCTGCTCCAGCTGTGCGCTGCACGCACAAACATGCCCGCACATGCACACAGCGCGACGAACACGCGTCGCGAAGGCAGGAAAATTGCGAGTGCGTTTAACGGTGGCAGGCTCGTGTTATCGGCAATTGCAATTCACTTTTTTTTTAGTTGTGTTTTTGTTGTGTTTGCATTTTCATTTTGAGTTTGCGAATTGTAATCATTTGTTGTGTGATTTTTGATTTCGTTTTGCTCGTGTTTGACTTTGCCACTCACAGTGTCCACTTTTACGTTCCACAACAACAATTATTATGAAAAATGTTAATGATATGATAAAGAGTTGTGTAAAGAAACAAATTTGACTTTAAAGCCTTAAAGGCATAAGTTGGTTTTTTCAAGAATATACATATGCAAATAGGTATGTATGTATATTAAACATTAAATCTAGTAAAAAGAAAACCGTCCAAAAATGCCCGAGGAACCACTTTTAGATACTGAAGGATGTCCGACCTATGAGTGGCGCATGAATTAACTCAAAAAATTTCACAACAAAAGCTATACACTTCGGAAGCGGTGTTGATAAATGGATCACGTAGGACAGCGTTAGCCGAAAAAGTTGCTGGCCGAACCATTGTGAGCTGGCTTAAACAGTGGTCAATCAAGAATTAAGTCTGGATAGTTTTGTTATGTATGTGATGGGATTTTCAGGGAATTATCTACTATGAGATGCCTTTCTATGGCATAACTCTTAATAAGAATCTGTCTTATCAAAAATTGGACTATCTGAAGCAAAAATTGCTGAGAAGTGGCTCGCTTCGGCCATTGAAAACGGAAGTTTTTTCCATCGGGCCAACGCGAAGCCACACACATCGTTATTGACTCCGTAGAATCCTCGGGAGCTAGGTTGACAAAGTCTTAAGCAGCCGTCTTATAGGCAGGACCAGGCTCAAATGATTGCTTTCTATTCCTGTCTACAGTGAATGATTTTGCTGATGAAAAATTCGCCTGCCCAGCTTTTAGCTAAATAAAATCCACAAAAATTATAGATTTTTATTTATCAGGCCCCATACATTAAATTTAAATTAATCAGAGATTCCAAGTGCAACCACGTCCTTCTCCACCTGGTCTTTTCAACAGAATGGAAGCTTTCTCTGCTGCTCCGAAGGATACCGCGCAAACCTTCTTAAAGCTGGAGTATTTTTATCCATTCGGACGGCATGACCTAGCCAACGTAGCCGCTGTCTCTTAATTCATTGAACTATGTCAATGTCGTCATATATCTCGTATAGCTCATCAACCGCCGCTGCCAATGCGCAAAGAACCATAAATCTTCCTCAGAACCTTTTTCTGGAAAACTCGTAACGCCGACTCATGAGCTGTTGTCATCATCCATGCCTATACACCTTCTAGCAGGACGGGAATTATAATTGACTTGTAGAGTTTGTTCTTTGCTCGCCGAAAGAGGAATTTACTGGATTTCCAGGTTGACATTGTTGGTGGTGTTGATACTGGTTCCGAGATTAACGAAATTATCTACGACTTCAAGGTTATGACTGTCAACAGAGATGTGGGAGGGAATTCTCGAGTGCGACGACTGTTTAATGACAGGAGATATTTCGTCTTGTCCACTATCTTAATAAAAATACCCCAAACCAACTTCCTGTCACAACAAAATATGTCATCGCTATGGTCTAGCAAATACTTGTACCAACAACGGATAGATGTGTATGTAAAGAAGATCGAAATTTAAATAGGATATATGAAGCGGAAGAGGCTCAGTTTCCGATTATTGACTCTTCATCTCAAGTCATGAAACATTAACAACACACGAAATACCACAAAGGTACTTTGGCGTAGTAAACAAAACCAAAAAACTTGTATACAAGAGAGCACCCATGTACCTCTAAGATCAGACTTTTAGAAATCAGAAAATTTATCATATGGATTCGGCGGAATGCAGAGCATTCGCGAAAGATTATGGAACTTTGGAATATTATATTTGCGATTGCTCAGCGTTCAGCCACTCCAATGTTCCAACATAAAAGACATTGGACAACTGGGATAGAGTTAACAGCGTTTTTGTCAAACCCATTAAGTTGCTAGATAAGGCTTAATTGGTAGCCACTTGGAAGCAAAATGGGCGCAATGATGGCTTAAGTGCATCTGTCTGCGGTCTGCCGATCTGATGCTACTGTGTCTCCCTTTTCAACAAACCTTCCAATGCATCGACTTCAGACAATTGGAAGTAAGTCTAAAACGTCAATATTTTTTTAACTTCTGTTGAAACCTCAATGGAAGGTAATCATGGCTTGATTTCAGTTTTTGTGAGTGCATTCCCAACACGATATCAAAATTTTGTGATTTTAATGTAAAGGCGGGACCAACGAAAGCAGCTTTGTTCCAACTGTCGCGAATTTCAGTGCTTATTAACTTAAATATGGCGAGGGATGCGGGCCGAAAAACAGCAAAAATAAGTGTTCTTGTCGACGTTAAGAAAATATAGATCAAAAGGCAAGTGTTGAAATTACGATTCAAAAGTCATCAAATTCGAAACACGTATTTGGCAAGGCGAAGAATATTGGCTATCGGGCTAAAGAGATCTTTCTAAGTAGATTTTACATGATACGGAAGGTTTTTAGAGACAATTATTGCCCGTAAATCGGAGCTTGATTTGAACATTTGGTAAATTTTTACTTGGTTTCGCCATTTTAAAAAAATTTTCCACTCGACTACTTTTCATCCTTATGGGTGCCAGAAAATAATAAGTTCAATATTAGCCATCAACCAACATGCAGTGCCTCTAAATAAGTCTGAAGTGAAGAGCATTTTTGGCAATAATTTTCAGCCTCATCCGAATAGCTTCCACAAAATGTTAAACACAACACTCTTACAAAGCCGCAGTACTCTTAATTACACCTACAAACTGCGCATGACCTCTCTTAACACCTGAATTTTGTTGTTGCTTTTGGTGAAAAGGCAAAAATATTTGTTTTTGCTTGAAACATTTTAATTTTCTTTACGCTCAGCTGATGCTTGCATTATTCCCTCTGCTCTTCGTTCTTTGCAAGCCCGCTGAAGCTTGCCGGCAATTTGTAGAGCTGGGATCCATGTCCCTTTTGTTATGCTTGGTCAGTACTAATGCTAAGTTACATGCCTTCATACATTTGTATTTGCAAAGACACACTCAGGTGCTTATGTGTATGTGTTTGAAGCTTTATCTGTATACTATTTCTTCTTGTTTTTGTTTCATGCTCAGTGCAACACTGTTTTCGTGTAGTTTCGTTTGTGGCGTTCGCTCGTGCAGCAAGGCAAAGTTCGCAGTTTTTGTTGCTATGAATGAATAAATATGTTTGGCTTTGTATGTATTTAGGTCTATATGTCTTCACAAAAGCAAAGTCTGCTCAACTGGTGGCACAATGTTGCTGCTCGCTTTGTTTGCTTTTGTTTGAGGATACTTTTGCGATGTTGTTGGTGCTTTAAATGGATATATGTATATACTATAAAATACATACTTATATATGTCTGTCTGTTTATATATGCTTGTTTGCTTGTCTTTTTTGCATTCACTCTCTAATGTAGCTTCCACCGCAGTTTTATGAATGAAATCATGCGGCACCCAGACCCACGCTACAATAAAGTGGAATTTTGGCCTTGTCGAGTCATATAAGAGATGAATTCATGCTCGCTTTTCTTCTTTTCTTCTTCTTTTGCCTCCTAATTTTATTGTATTTTATTATATTGCATTAATGATTCTACTTATTCGTTTTGGAAAAATGTGTATTCATGCACGAGTATATTATATTGGGTATTTAAAAATCACAGCTCGCCAAAATGAAGGAAAACTTGGCTCAGCTGTTCAAATAAGGAATTGAAAGTTTGATTAAATGATATAAGATATAAAATCCACCGTAGATTGATTAACGCGTATTTTTTATGATTTGGTGATATCCATACAATACAATAGGCATGAAAAGTTTTCATATTTTCAATATATCTATGAAAGCTGCCCGCGCCACAATGTCAAAATCGTGCTTGGCGACTTTAACGTCAGGGTGGGCAAAGAAGGTATCTTTGGCTCAACGCTCGGTACCCCAATAGTGGTAATGCTCGATAATTCTACGAAAAGATGTGGCGATTAATAGAAGATCTCAAGACCGGAGCATACTCTTGTAGAACCCCCAGAAGTGATCTAGTGACTGATGGCCAGAGCTAACTAAAATTATGGAGGGAACACTGTTTCAGCCTGCTGAATGGCAGTGAAAGCATAACGCCAGGAGAAGACGAACTCGATTCCCCAAAACGATGACGATGGAGCAGACGTTCCATTGCCCAACCATAAAGAAGTTCGAATAGCAACTACTCGTCTGAAGAAAAAAGCGGCGGGGATCGATGGATTACCGGCAAAGCTATTCAAACACGGCGACGAAAAACAGATAACGAGCATGCATCAGCTTCTTTGAAGAATATGGTTGGAATTTAAGTGTGCTCTTCCCAAACCAGAAAAAGAGAGACCCCACAATCTACGCCAACTACCGTGGGGAGCATGCCCATCACATATAAGGTTCTATCAAAAATACTAAGTGAAAGACTGAAGCTCATCGTCAACAAACTGATTGGGCCTTATCAGTGCGACTTTTGAGTTGGAAAATCGACTATCGACTAGATTTTCACAATGCGCCAAAATCTTGGAAAAGACCCGTGAAAAAATCAACGACTCGCACCACCTCTTCATCGATTTCAAAGCTGTCTTTGACAGCACGAAAAGGAAGTGTCTTTGTGCCGCGATGTCCGAATTTGAATACAGTTGTGTAAACTGACGTTCAGCAACATCAAAAGCTCTGTCATGATCGGAAAGGACTTCTCCGAGCCGTTCGATACCAAACGAGGTTACAGACAAGGCGACTCTCTTTCGTGCGACTTCTTCAATCTGCTCTTAGAGAAAATAATTCGAGCTGCATAACTAAATAGAGACGGTACAATCTTCTAAAGGAATGTACAGCTGCTGACGTACCCCTATTATTTTAATATCTTTGGCTCAACAAACGCGCCGTTAGCTCTGATTTCTTCAAAATGGAGGCAAGGCAAATGGGTCTGGTATTGAACGAGGGTAAGACGAAATATCTCCTCTGATCAAACAAACAGTCGTCGAACTCGCGACTTGGCTCTCATGTCACGGATGACAGTCATAGCTTCGAAGTCGTAGATAATTTCATCTATCTTAGAACCAGGATTAACAGCAACAAGCATGTCAGTGTCGAAGTCAACGCAGAATAACTCTTTCCCGAGTGGCTAATTGAGAAGTAAAGTCCTCTCTCGACGATCAGAGACCAAACTCTGTAAGTCACTCATCATCCCTTTCCTGCTAAATGGTGCAGAGGCATTGGCGATGACAACAGTTGATGAGTCGGCGTTACGAGTTTTCCAGAGAAAGGTTCTGCAGAAGATTTATGGTCCTTTGCCCGTTGGCGACATATCGCATTCGATGGAACGATGAGCTGTAAGAGATATACAACGGCATTTACATAGTTCAGCGCTTCGTTGGAAACACCAGGTGGAGAAGGACCTGGCTTCGCTTGGAATTTCCAATTGGTGCCACTGGAGCGCTGTTACTAACTCCGCTATAACCGCGTAGGCGGTGTCTACGCCAGTAAAAAAGCAGCAGCGCGTAACTGTAAACTGAACCAAGTTCTTTTCAATAAAAAAGATTTTGTTTTCGTTTAAAAACTGTTTTATTCGAGGTCTCAGGTACAAGTTTTCCAAAATCGATTACTTCATTTAAAAGCGATGTCTATAGACAACACGACGCACTGTCTTGTAATGGTAACCATCAGCTTCGAGTGAGGCAGATGGCTCTGGAGCTGGTGCTGCTGCTGGTGGAATATAAGCTGGCTCTGGGGCAGCTGGTGCTGGTGCTGGAGCAATTGGCTCTGATCTTACATCCAAGGGGAGCGGTGCTGCTGGAGCTACAGGCGCTTGTGGTGCTGGGGGAATGTAAGTGTTTTGTGGTGCTACGGGAGCCGGAGCTACAGGTGCCGGAGCTACAGGTGCTGGAGCTACTGGTGCTGGAGCTACTGGTGCGGGAGCTACTGGTGCCGGAGCTACTGGTGCTGGAGCTACTGGTGCCGGAGCTGCTGGTGCCAGAGCTGCTGGTGGTGGCACGTAGGTGTTTTGCGGTGCTACGGGAGCCGGAGCTACAGGTGCCGGAGCTACAGGTGCTGGTGCGATCGGTTCCGACCTAACCTCCTCATGCACGGGTGCAGGATAATCATAGCCACTTTGTAAGTGGGAGACATCAGCCGCGGCGCAGACCAACAAAGCGAAGGAAATGGCGACGAAGAATTTCTGCAGGATAGAAAATAAATATTTTTATTTTTTTTATTCTTTTTTTTTCAATTTATTTTCATATTCTATCATCTATTACCATTTTTAAGATTGTTGAGCTGCTTTCGAGTGCTGTTTGCTGCACAGTAGCCAGACTTTATTTATGTCTCCTCAACCACTTAATCGCTTATTTATATGAATCGGAAGCAGTACCTAAAATAGAGAAGCATCACCCAAACGCTGTAATGATGCTTACCTCGATCGCTGTCTGGTTCATTGCTTGGTTGTGCGCCGCGGAAGTCGAAATAATTAGCAGCAATTAACTTGCTACGTTTTACGCGCATTTCTGTGTTGCGGTACAGCTACCGGTAAGCCGCCAAAATAGAAAAAAAAAACACAAAAAAAATTGAAAATTTAAAGCAGCCAGCTGACAGGTGATAAATCTTGCATAGGCAATCAAGTTGGTAAAATTTATGGTAGGCACACATTTCCAGCACGTGAAGCGTAATTTGTGTACATAATTTCGTATTCATTGCCATTGATACCTTCAAAATTTACCATTTCGGGTATGGCAGTGTAACACAACGTTTCCATTTAATGATTTTTTTGAATTTTAAAGCGACAGCTATTAATTATATACGTTATTGGAGTCAAATATTTATGGTTTGTTATATTTTTAATTCTAGTTTAATAATATCGTTATCTTTATTAAAGAAGAATGCTTTGGAAAAAAACATTTTACATTATTATTATTTCATATATGAATTAATTTTCCATTAATTTTATTAATTTATTATATTGTTTTATAAATTCTTAAAAATTAGGGGTCCCGGTGGTCTAGAACGCTCAAATTAAGGGTATTTTCTGGATTTTTTTTTAGGTTTAATAAAAGAGCAATCAATTTAAAATTTTTACAGTATATTTATACACTTATGAAGAGTACGAAAATATTTTTTTTAATAAAATTTTTTTTAGCAATATTAAAAATGGCGTCCAAAAAAAGCTATCATAAAAAAAGACTCCCGGTGCCGTTGTTGATTTTGACTTTTCTGAACATCTGAAACATAAAAACCAAATAAATTATTAATTAGTAGCAGTGCTGGAACTACAACCAAAAAAAATATTGAAAATTAAAAAAATTTCGCGCTTTTGAAGTTCAGATTCTAAAAACAGCTATTTTTGGAGCAGTTTTAGATCGAAAATAAATCGAAGTTATTAAAATTAAAACTTGATCGTAGTTCCAGCGATAGATACTGATCTCATAAACACCATATTAAAATTTCAAGTGATTCGATTGGAGAGTTTTTTTTTCATCAACGGCACGCCAAAAAAAAGTAGTTTTGAGATAAATGAGTTTAAAATATCCATTCTTCGAGCCCCTCAACCGCGCGCTACCTTCTAAAACGGCTGTAGAAGCTAAAATAATATGAATATCCTTCCAAAAATTTTACAGTATATTCTTAAAGGTCTATACTTTCGAACTATCAAAATAGAAAAAAATCGATTTTTTGAAAATTGTAGACCACCGGGACCCCTTAAGAGTTCATCTAGCAACAAAAGCCTCTGATCAAATTTGACCCGGACTAACATAACAACTACATTCTCAAGTATTTTAGTAGAAATATTTCTTATCACCTTTGGCCAATGTAAGTGTCCTACTTGTTACAAGCATCTGTCTTCGGTGCTTTTAGCGAATTTTGTTTTTTTTTCGGTTTCGGTTAACTTCAGACATTTCATACCTAAATCCTTAACAAAGCGTTTTAAGTTGTTCCGTAACAAATGTTGGGATCCCTTGTTTTTTTCTAATGCCTAAACACGATTTTAAGGCATTTTTTGTTCAATTTTTCTGATATTTTCGAAGACGACTCGCATGAGGTAAGTTTTCAATGACTTCACGACCTTCACTGAATAATTTGTGACACTCAAATAAAGTAGAATAATTTGTTTCAGCATAATTTTCAACGATCGTGATTTCATTAGAAATGCAAAATTTTCAAAAAACTATTTTTCCCATTGGAATATGGAGTTCAAACTTCACACGAACATAAAAAAAAAAAAATATTGTACCAATCTAGGAAAAAAAATTTTGTCGGTTTGCGCGTGTAGCTTAAATAGATCAGTCAGGGTCAATTTTGATCATATGTTATTTATTAATTGATTTAAACTTAGGACACCCAAGATTGATCATAAAAATTTAAAGAGTAAACTGTAGAACCGGTTTTGTGAGGATGTCATAAATTTCGACAGAACAGCTAGAATTTGTTTCTTTTTCCACTTCGGTTTAAAAGAAGTTCCTTGAAGTTGTAAAGCGTGTCATAATTTTTCTAATCTAAAACGTAGTTTTGTTTTTCGAGGTCTTCATTCATCGAATTAATTAACTGAAGAAGAGATCAAAAATCTAATATAATTATAAAGTCTGATCACAAAAGGGATATCAAGGCTCGCTAGATGCTTAACCGAGTTTCTCTCCTTATTGGTATTGAAAGCTTTGTTTTTACGCTGTAAATATAGAAACCAAAAATTTCTAAATCGACTTAAAACGACTAATACGCTGGAACGTTTTCCTCAACAATTCCAGGAGGACTACTTTTAAGAGCCATGTATCTGATATGTGTCCAAATCTGGTATATGACAATGGTTCTATAGAATTGTAGTGCGCATCTCTTTTCCCTAAATCATAACGACCATTACTACTGGTAAAAATAATATTTCTACCTAAAGTTTTTTCGAAAGTTAATAGGAGGCTTTGGAATGATATGAAAAAAATATTGACGACATAAAATCATTGAATAAAAATTTTAAAATTAATACCGTAGGCGTAAAAAATATTCTATAGAAGGTTTAAATGCCACAGAGACATTCCGAAGGTTTGGGGTGACAGTGAAATTAGTATATCCATTCCATACCATTAGTCAGATGGATGACTGCTGTCTCTGAGCTAGAACACTGGCTAAATTCCATTACTAAACTTTTATTATTCACAATTTATCATCTGGGTTTGAATCTGACGCTTTTTTGTTCCTCGGAAAACTAGTTGCGAATTCAGATTTATAACCTAATTTAATAAGTTCTTTTCTAAGGCCACTAAAATTAGGAATATCACGCTGTTTGTCCGCGATGGACTCCTAAAGTACTGAACCGATTTTAGTAAAATTTAGCACACTGTGTCCAGTCCGAACCAACTTAGAAGATAGGATAGTTAAAAAAAATCATAATTAAAAAATATAGTGAAGTATAGTTAAACGGACGCTCTATTAAGTGGACATCTCCATTAACTATGCACATTGTTTATGTCTATTAAGTACAATCTATTAAGGAGACAACTCTATTAACTGGGCAGAAAGGCTGGTAACCAGACATTGAGAAAGCAGCCTTAATTCGTTATTTTTTGCAATGAAATTTATTTGTATAAACATATTCAAAATTAAATCTCAAGTACAATCTATTGGATTTTTATACCGACGAAAACATTTTCGCCTTTATTCGGAAATAAAACTTTTGACTGCATTGAAAAGTTTATTATATGAATAATAGTATAAAATGCATACCACAGCAACACGTTGCCGGATTCCCTAGTATAAGCATACATAATATATAATAATGATATGTATACTTTTTAAAATTAATTAAATTTCTATAAATTAATAGAAATAGTCGAATATGGCCATCATGTAAGTTTCGTTTCTTCAGCAGCTAAACATGGTTTAGAAACACTGGATATAAAAAGAGGCTTCATATATGGGTGCCTCACTGGTTGATCAAATTAATCCACATCGATTTCCATTGGATAGTCGCTACTGAATCGCAACAAAATCTATCCTTTTCTGAAAAGGATAATTATGAAAAGTGGATCCCTCATCGCAACGAGTAAAAGCGGTCGTGCTCAAATCGCGTTGATCCAAAACAAACAATGGCTAAGCCCGGATTGATGGTCAAAAAGACTTTATCATGCGTTTTGTAGGATTTGCAGGAAATCGTCGACTATGACTTGCCTTCCGCTCATTTTGAATCTGTACTGTCAATATTAAAGCCTGCTGAAAAAAGGAATCAACCAGGAGCGATCTGCAATAGTAAAAGAAGTGAATTCTGTTCCACTTGGTGAGCTCGGTTCCAAAATTCTTATTCTTCCCGCTTGTAGTCTGGATCTGACAACAAATGCAGGCATGATTTTGCTGGTAAAAATTTCTTCACAAAAGAAGCGTGGCGACTGCTCCATGGCTTTATGAATTTACCTTCGATTTCGGCTTTAGAGAAGCCTGTGAAAATTCACTATTACAGTGTTTTGCCAAAAGAAATGATGGTACGTAGGTTGCTATATATATTTCTGGACTAGGCAACACTAAGTGTTGCCAGGTGCAATCTTTTTAGCATAACATCACTCAGAACGTTTTGTCAGTTAATCGTGAATTGTTTTATTTACATGGAATTAAAAAATTCATCTCGGCCAAAAAATGGAATTAACTCGTGAACATTTTCGTGCGATCATTTTTCACAACTTTCGACGTGGATTATCACGACAAGAGTGCATCGATGAACTAAAATCTTTGTATGGCTATAAAGCACCATCCTATAGCACTGTGAAAAACTGTTACAACGAAACGTGAAGGTCGTCCAAAAACAGCCGTTGTGTCAGAAAACATCGATGCCGTACGTGAACTGATAATGCAAGACCGTCATGTAACATACCTTCAGATAGAGGCATGCCTATGCATTTCTCCCACCAGCATACAGTCGATATTGCATGAACACCTGGCCGTAAAAAAGGTTTGTTCTCATTGGATCCCGCACAATTTGACAATCGCTCAAAAAAAGGCTCGTGTGGATTGGTGTAAAGAAATGCTGAAAAAATACGATCGCGGTGCTTACGTTTATAAGATCGTCACAGGTGACGAATCATTGATCTATGCGTATGAGCCCGAAACAAAACAGCAATCGACCGTGTGGGTCTTCCAAGCGAGCCAAATCCAACGAAAAAAAAAACCATTTTCGTTGATAAATATGCTTATTTTCATTATTAGGCCAGAAATATATATAGCAGCCCTCGTATCTATTAGAATGGCATAATGAAATTATCTTCAAAATGCCAATAGGCTTAGAGTTGACCGTAATCGGTATCTAATCGGTACCTACTCCTTCTAGACTACATACGAGTACTATATTAGCTCTCAGGACTTTGTGGTAGTATCGGCAGCTTGCAAACCCAAGAGCCTACAACTTAACCAACTGCAGCATAGATAGCTGGGCTATAGGTTAAGTATGTATATATATGTATGTATACTTAAGTATGTACTGTCATATGGTAATCTTATTCCCAATGGCTGAATTTATGTTACCAGCGCATCTACAACAATACAGACATATGACACGACTGTCTACGATCCAATCTTAATCTTCTGTCTGCAAAATTGTATGCTGATATCATTATTACATAAAAATTGCATGCTATTTTAATAAAAAATTGTAAACAATGGCAAGCAAACACATTTTTATTTCGCTGTTTGATTAAGACTCGCCACATCAAATTTTAATTTCATCGAATTCAAAGCAGATGTCTACCCTTTGGCCTCTCTCGGGACATTTAAGTAATTTTAATAAAACAAAAAAGAAATTAAAAAGCTGAACCATAAAGCATATCAAATCACAAAGCACTCAAAGACTCAAAGAAAAATATGCTACATGTGCCACGCTTAACTCCATGCACAGACACACTCATAAAAATACACACATGTGAACACATACATATGTGTTTAGTAGTGTGGCATGCCTATTTCATGTTAGCAATCATGTAAAGGTCTATGTGTGGTTATATAGCTTGGTGGTGCATTGAAGTCTGTGTATATGTAACTGTTACCTCTCGCTTTTTAAACCACATATGTGTGTGTGGGTGTATGTATGTATGGCTTTATGTGTGTTTAGCGACGCCTTTGTGCACGCATTTGTCATAATCTCATCACCGCACTATCACTCAAATCCTATTAAGGCACATGAAGAGCGCTCTTGGAAAAAACGCAGCACCGCAGAGAATTGAACGCCTTACAGACGGAGGCGTTCGCAATCTTAAGGGAATGCATGTTAAGGTATAAGCATAAATGAATGAATAAAAACAGGCATATCAAATATTCATATAAATAAAATGAAAGATACTATATATGTGTCCATTTATTTGCGCTTTAATATTCTACGTTTTTGCCCATGATTTTTCTCTTACTTTCGTTTTTCACAGGAAAGCTTACTTTAAGATGCTATAGCTTGGCGGCGGCAGATACAATTATCCACACATACAAACATATTTACAGTTATATGTGTGCTTATGTATATGCTGTGTAGCGGTGTAGAAAATATGCTGTCAGCTTTCAGCTGAGACGCGCTGCAGTCAAAATTATACTGTATACCGTATGCTGATTTTAGGGTGGAACAAAATAAAATTTAATACGTTTATACTCTGCACGGGGTATATTAAGCTTGTAATACTCACAAGGATAAAACAGAGACCATATGAAATATATACTATATATAAATGATCAGTATGACGAGCTAAGTCGATTTTGCTGTGTTCTTTTAGTCCCTCAGTTTTTGAGATATTGATCGGAAATTTTACACACGTTGTTTTCTCTGCAAGAAGTAGCTCATTTGTCGGAATCGCCGATATCGGACCAATATAGCACATAGCTGCCATATAAACTGAACGATTGTAATCAACTGCTTGTATGGAAAACTGTTTTGTTTGTTGAGATATCTACACGAAATTCGGCACAGATTATGTATTTTCCAAGACAGAGTTACAATGTTGGCAGAAATTGTTCAGATCGGATCAATATATCATATAGCTGCCATGTAAACTTACAAACAAAAGCAAGTGCTTGTATGGAAAACTTTTTCATTTGTCGGGATATATTCAAGAAAATCGGCAAACCTTATCGTATAAGATAACGGCATATTCTCAAAAAAAAATTTTCAGTTCAGATCACCATAGCATATAGCTGCCATACAAACTGAACGATCAAAATTAAGTTTTTAATATTAAAATGTTTCGAAAATGTATTACGCGTTACAATTATACTTTCATATGTTTATATGGTTTCACTAAAACACCCTACTAAATTGTAGCCAAACAAATCATCAAGGCTCGCTGTGTCTTCTCGGAGATTTCCGCTTATTTCATTTTTCATTTTTCGCCAAAAGGCCCGCCACTTCAGTTCGCATCTGTCTTGGGATATTTGGAGGCAAACACATGTTGTTGTATGTGTGGCGTTGTTGCTGTTGAGATTTCATGTTAAGCAGACAAACAATTTGCCACAACAAATGGTGGGCGTGTGTTTAGGGAGCATGAGCCTAAAAAGATACCAAACTAGTAGCAAAGAATTTGTAAAATAATAGATGATGCAGAAAAACAGGTCTAAGTTGCCACAAAATGTTGACAAGTGACAGCCACAACAAAAAACCTAACGAAAAATGCTACAAAACACATGAGGATTTGTGTAAATGCATATACTGCCTATTTGTCAGCGAATGTCCTTGGCGTGTTGCTTGCGAAGAGAGAGAGATAGATAGAGAGAGGGAGAGCGTGCGAGAGAATTACTCAAATACATTATCTTTATACATATATATATTATTATATATACATGTATTATTATTATATATAAACATAAAAATGTTTCCACAATTCATTTAAGCACCTACAACCCATACCTAGCCTCACACAATGCCATAAAAGCGCTCAGCATTGCCCTTACACACTGCCATCAACACCTAAGCTTCGGTAATTTATGCTGTGCAATTTCATTTTATTGATGCTACACTTGATGCAGCTTAAATCAACAATTTTTCATATTGTCCAAATATTTTGCCGTGGCCTTTTGCCTTCACACCGCTTGCGCAATACATTTACCTTTGCTGGCCTTTGAAGCTGAGCGCGGCATTTGTCACGTCGTTCCGTTGAGCGTCTACTTCACGGCGCTGTAGAAAGCCAACTGTATTGTGGAAGGTCACAAAGGCGGCGAGAAAGGCTATCACATTAAAGTGAAATGTGTAGCAGTGCAAGAGTATATACAAACATATATATAACTGTATAAAAACGCACACATACATATGTAAATGTGATTGCTATATATTGTCCATATGCTGATTTGTGCTAATTTATCAAATGTTTAGGAAATGTAACTGAAAAATAAATGTCCGTTACTTATTTTTAGCTGAATGTGCAATTTTCGAGTATACATGTGTAAATACATATGTATGTACATATGTTTCTGTTATTAGGAAACATGTATGTAAAACATGTGAATACAACACACTGTGAGTTAATGAGCCTTCATTTTAAGGTTCCTCATACGCCATAACTGCCTGCCTTTATATGTTGAATGTTAATGGTACGCGACATGGCGTATGAGCAACTTTTGGTTGAGGCATAGAGCCTTTGATTAATGTGTGAGGGCAACAGGTCGTATGAGTTACACTTTTAAAAGGTGGTTTGCTATTGGAAAAATAAAAAAAGAAGAGAAAAAAATAATAATTTTAATAAAAAATAAAAACAATGAAAAAAAATGTTTGAAAAAATAATAATTTAATTTTATATAATTAAAAAAAATATTATATAATTTTTATAATTTAAAAAATTTTATTTTTTTTTATTATTTTAATTTTAAAATTAAAAATTTTATTTTTTTTTATTATTATAATTTTGAAATTAAAAATTTTAATTTTTTTTATTATTTTAATTTTAAAATTAAAATTAATTGCATTATCATTAGTGGTTTCCTAATAACTGGTAAGTATTATTGTTATTAAATTTAAATTTAACATTTGTATACGACTGTAAATATGTATGTATGTAAATCATTATTTAATTAGAAATAAGTAAGAATTCAGCTCCTTCACAGCTATATTATCCATCAAAGGTGCTTCTTATTGCATGAAAAGGTTTAAAACCACCTACATCTCGATTTCGAGCTTTCAGTTTGTATGGCAGCTATATGCTATAGTCAACCGATCTGAACAGTTTCTTCAAATATTATAGCGTTCACTTGGATAATAATATGTACCGAATTTCGTTCCGATATTTCCTCAAATAAAAGGGCTTGCCATACAATTACTTGATTTTAGTCCATCAAATTGTATGACAGCTATATGTTGTAGTCAACCGATCTGAAAGTTTTTTTCGTATAATATAGCATAAACTTTAACAATAATGTGCGCCGAATTCCGTGACGATGTCTTGTCAAACAAATATGTTTTCCATACAAGGTCTTGATTTTCATCGTTTAGTTTATATGGCAGCTATATGCTATATTCAACCGATCTGAACAGTTTCTTCAAATGTTGTAGCGTTGACCTAGAAAATAATTTTTGTCGAATTTCCTGCAGATATCTCTTAAAATAAAAAGGTTGTCCATACCAGGTCTTGATTTTGGTCATTTAGTTTGTATGACAGCTATACGCTATATTAGTCCGATCGGCAAAAAATATTCGTTATATATAGCGTTGTCTTGTGCAATAGTCTGTAAGAAATTTCGTGGAGATCGCTTGTCAAATAAAAAAGCTTTCCATACAAGAACTTAATTTTTTAATTTTGTAATTCAAAGCACTTCTTCAAGTAAGGAATCCCTTTAAAATTGAAATTTGTCATGAGATAAATAAAATTAATTAAATTGTTGTATTTTCCCAGCCTATCGCCTTTAATATACACTCATACAGACATGTGTATGTAAAAAAGCGTATTGATATGCTAAGAAGACAGAATGTGTCTTTTTAAAATACTCTGCATATCTACAAATTTCAACAGCACCAACGTTGCCGCTGCATAAACAAGTCAAGTAATAAGAAATACTGCATTCAAATAAAGATTTATAAATGTCAATACTCACAAGCAATATCAGACTGTAATACAATAATCGCAATGAATACAAAGCTGTAAGGTCACACAAAGAGTATGGAAATTCATGTATGCAGCCATATCTTTTTGCAGCATAAATACGAGATAAAGACAGAAATACAAACATAAGGCAATGACACTCTTAAATATGCACATTTGTCTGCTGTAAATATGAATGTACACCACAACGCCTGCAAGTATGCAATAATTTTTGCAATTTTCTTCACCAGCTCTACAATCAATAAGCTTTTAAATAACTTTAGTGAATGCCTACATATAAATACACACTTATCTGCCTTGCCAAGTATTACGCACGTCATCGCTATGCTTGTAAGTGGAATGATAATGAGGCAAACATGTATTTATCGCGTTACAAAAGCGCCATTGAAAGGTTGATTGAAGCTGCTGAGTATCATAAAAATTTCAGCCACAATAATTGCTTCGCTATTTACTGCTATACAAGTAATATACATTTCAAATTACACCATTGACCCACTTGAATCATTAATTGCAGTCATATACGCGTACACATACACAAATATGGCGCTAAGTAGGCAAACAAGCATACTTTTATGCGCGGCAGCTGTGCGCTTCAGCCGCATAGATATAAAAAGTGCTGTATATGCATGCCGACTGTGTATTATTGACGAATCATTACTATATGCGTAGTAGCAATAAATATCTAAATATTTTTGTACATATGTACATATATGCATAAAGGTGGGTCAAAAAAAAATATTTTTTTCTTAACTTGTTGTCTAATGCTTTTGAACGATTTATTGTAGAGTGAAACACCGCATGCTTTTAGGGAATAATAACGAGCAAGAAAACACTTTCTTGATAAAAAAAAAATTGAAGTAAAAAAAATTATTTATATTTTTTTCACAAAATAATGCCACAAAATCAAAAAATGTGTTATTTTGTAATACTTTAGTAGAGAAAAAAAGAAAGACTTTGAATTTTTTTATAAGAGAAATCAAATATCACCATGTAACCTTCTTCCTCTTAATACTTACTGCCTTAGACATCACTTGTTAATGTTTATGTTAAGAACTCAAACTTTACAAGATGGTTTTTTCATAACTTCGGCTTATATTTTCACAGTATCTGAGAAAAAAAAATTTAAAAATTTTAATTTTAAAGATTTTAATTTTTTTTCGTCCACCCTTATACACACAAAAATTTATCAACCGGATACGTTGTGTTTGCTTCTCATTATTTTATTTTTTTTTTTTGTGCTGTTTTGTGTTTTTTGGCTTTATTACAACCCCTTTTATGTTAATGAACATTATTTTTTGGACTTATGTAAATAACATATGCTGTAGTAATTTTCACCACCGCAATAACCTAAATTATAAATGCAAATAAAAAGCTTAAGCAACTTTCAGCGAAGTATGAGATGCAAGAGCATGAGAAAACACTCCAATTCAAGTACGGAAAGATAATAGGGAGAGATGAAGCAACGCTGTTTTAGCTAAAGTCAGCAGAAATTACAGTTTCTTAATTATTAAATCTTTACCTTTTCAGCATGAAACCCATGCTGTTAAGTTAATACATTTAGTATAAATTCAATGAGAGGCAGATAGTAGTGATTACTCTTTGGGCTATGTTGTTAAAACTAACCTTCGGAGGTACCCAGTGGACGTCCAAAAGGGGCAGTTCAAGAATAAAATATCAAAAACTGAATAAACAAAAGAAAACACTAACTTCGATTGCACCAAAGCTATAATATCCTTTACAAATGAAAAAATTTCTATACACTAAGGGACTATTTGGAATTTTTACGGATATAATAACTGCCTACAAAAATTCCTGTGGCAAGGCGTAAAAAATCATAATGAGAAAGATAGGATATGGCAAGGGACAAGCACCTATCTGGCCCTCATTGCTTAGAAATATGGTAGAAACGATATTCCTCAAACGAAACCAAAAAGACGGAGTTCAAGCCACAGATATAGCACAAGTAAATGATCTCAAGGTACAGCAAGTTGGTGAACGCTTCGGTAATTTCAAAGCACCAGGTTTGGATGGAATCCCGAACAGAGCCCTGAAGCTCGCAGTGAAGTACAACGCAAAACCATTTATGGTGATACTTGCCTGATGTCTACGAGAAGGAATTTTCTCCAAGGTTTAGAAAATGCACGACTATTGCTATTACAGAAGGCAAACAAACAGTTCATACCGTAGAGTTCATACCGCCCACTATGTATTGTTGACACTATAAGCAAAATGCTGGAGTGGATTGTCTGTGTCCAACATGAAAGTCATCTAGGAGAGAAAGCCTGCAGCCTATCCAAGAACCAATATGACTTCCGCAAAAATTGCTCAACCGTTGAAGCAATTAAGAAACTCACAGGTATTGCGGAAAATGCTGTAAAAGAAGATAGGCAAGTACGGCAAGAAAGAAGACTGCGAAGTTATAACGCATGAGCATCATACAGATTCATCCACAATGTTCCGTATTGGGTCTACTTTTACGGAATGTTTTGTATGATAGAATAATGCGTTCTGCACTGCTCAGAGAAGTACATATTATCAGATAAGCCGATGATATAGCGGTAACGATAGTAGTCAAAGAACTCCACCAAACCACCAAACTCACCACATATGTAGAGAGATTATACCAAAAAAAAAGCACAAAAACAAACAAACATTGGCTAAATAGGTCAAAAATTCAACTCGCAAAACTAAAAACGGAAACAGTGCTTATTACAAGCAGAAAAAAAAACTAGAGAATATCATCCTAAATATATACGGGCACTAAAGTACCTTTGTGTAATGATAGACCCGAGACTCAACTACAAAGTCCTGAGAAAGTGAGCGAGAAAGCTGGCCAAAATAAGAGGACCAAACCAAAGCTCCAGAGCACTTTTGGCCAAGTTTAGACAATAAATTTTTTCGTATGGCGTGGCTGTATGGGGATCAGCCTTAATGCAAAAAAACATATGCAAGAATGGCGAAATCAGTCTTCCGGCTAACTGCAAAATGCACACAGTGTCTCATAAAGCTATTAGAATTATATCTGGCATAATGCCGCAAGAAATAATGACTTGAAAGCGGATCTATGACAAAACCAAATTCTCCTCACTGCGTGCAAGACGTGGTCTATTCGTTCGATTATCATCTAATAAAGATGGGTCAAAAAAAGGCTATTGAAAAAATTAACTCTACTTGGATCAGACGATATAAAGAATTGTTAACCT
This sequence comes from Bactrocera zonata, assembly GCA_037783105.1. Classification (NCBI taxonomy): domain Eukaryota; kingdom Metazoa; phylum Arthropoda; class Insecta; order Diptera; family Tephritidae; genus Bactrocera; species Bactrocera zonata. The sequence continues at coordinate 602,914 of JBAWJQ010005835.1, read as the reverse complement.
GCCTTGAATTTCCAAAGTATTGTATAAAATATAATAGAGATCCTACCCAATTACATATACTTTTACTAGAATGAAAATCAGACAAAATATATTTTTGCTCATCAAAGAGGGTGTACGGCTAAAGTCAAGGTAAAACTTACATTTTCCATTAATTCATTTCATGACTTATTCATAACTCAAATATAAATAGAAATCCTGCCGACAACGATTAAAAACGGCACGGAAGCTATAAAAAGTTGCCAGTCACGGCAAATATAATTCGCACATATTTCCGCCTGTCAGCAGATATTATTAAAGGAGATATGGAGTATAATACGAAACTATTGCAAAAGTATGCAGCGGCATTACGGCAATTCAGAAAAAAGTTCAAAAAGAATGCATTTCAGTGAAAGTTTCCTGTCAGCTTCTGCACACAAATGGCAATGAAGCGCTTTATGTGTGTGTTTGTGTGTATCTACAGCCTGACTATTAGCAAAGGCATTTAAGGTCGCAACTACCGCGTTCACTCTCGCCTCTGACCGTGCCACTTCCGCCAAAGGCCAACAGGAAAAGTAGTGAAACCACCAAAGCAAGCCGCAATGAAAGCTCAACGCCGCAAAGTATGCCACACTGTTTGTATTACCGTTACGCGCTATCATTTTTCTTCGCAAGTTCTGCCACAGCTTTTGCTGCAACTCATGAAAGTTTGCGCTTAGTGCGTTTCGGTCTCTTTAATGCCTCTTAGTTGGTGTTAGTTGGCGGTTTACTTTGTGCCTTCGTTCTTGCGTTTGTATGAGGGGTTAAGTTTGACTATCATACGTCGGTTGTTGTTTGTTAATGGCTTTATGAGTTGGTCTTTTGCTAACAATTTGCCACATACATTTTGCTCTAACGCAAAGCACATGTGTTTGCTCTCATCTATGATCCTCACCATTTATGGTTTCTAATTTTCTTCATCTTCTTTACTTTTTATTTGCTTGTGCAGAGCTGGATAGTCATTTAGGTGTTTGTATATAAGTATACGTATGTTATAGGTAATGGAATTTTCCTCAGTATAAAGATGCGTCTTCTAATTAAATCAAAATATAACTCAGTTCGTAGGGGAAGGATGAGCAAAGCAAGGAATTTCTTACTGAGATTCTGATGGCAGTGAAGGCTTTTTCTCGGTGACCATTTGTATAGAAAATTAGCATAACTTAGAAGTTATGTATATCAACGTTGAGACTTCCGATGAACTACTTTACCGGGAAATTAGGCTGCTGGCAACGATTTATCATTTGTTAGTTATACGAGTGTAACATTTTGAAAGAAGGTAAGTCGTTGCCTACCTTTAGGGACGAAGTAAGTAAAATTTTGAGGCAATCGTTGCCTACCTTTAGGTAGATCGTTAGGTAAGTCGTTGCCTACCTTTAGGAGCAAAATATGAAAAAAAAAATGTTAAGCTTTCAAGTGAAACGGAAAAAGTTTTTTTACAACACAGTTAAAAATCATAAAAAAAACAGTGTACTTTGGATCAAATATTGAGTGTTTTTCTTGCATAATATTCATTCAAGATATATTTTTTCAACAAGTTACAGCTTTACACATCATATTCGGGTCTACGTAATCCAAACTGACCTCTAGTTATGTCCAAATAGAACTAGTTTTCTCGGAAAGTCTAGAAAAATGCAAAAGCGGCTGAGCTATTCGGTGAAATGAAATTTTATACCTCGAATTATAGAAACGCTGCATCTTTCGAATAGCGGAAAAATAAACTGGCGTTTTTCTTTCGAATTTAAACAAGTCATTGAACTCATCAGACTGAATTCTGAGCCCTGACTGTGTTTCAATAGCAGCTCTCCATAAATGAAAAGTGAGAAAGGCTACCCAAAGTTCATTCACACCACCAGTACACTGAAAAATACACCAATAACTTCATAATAAATCACAATAATCTTTCTCGCCAAATTTTACTCAAAAATTTAACTTTCTTAAAAAGCTTTTCACACAAAAGAAAATCGATTCATCTTAGATTTCTGCTATCTTTCTTCTTCTTTTTTCCACTCCATATAGCCACAAGTACTTCTCCTTCCACTTCCACCATTTCTACGCTCATTTTACCCGCTCAGTCTCAGTTTCAGATTTTGCGCTTCAGCTACAATTGAATTACTTGAGGTTTATTAAATCGTTTATATTTTCAATAGGCAGCATTAACTCACACACACTCTCATACACATATATATATGTAAAATTGCAAACAAATCCCGCAGAAATACTTCGTGTACATAAGACCAGGCATAAATATGTCGCCGGTAGACGCGACTCTATCGTATGAGCATAAAATTTCAACTAAATAGGCGCGTCGCGTACTCTTATCTCACTTTCCGGCTGAACGCGCGTAATGCTAAGCAAAAATGCTGCTGGAAAAGTGAGTTCAAATTCATATTTTTTGTATTTCTTGATGTTTTTTTTATATTTTTTCTGCTTTGTTTTAAAATGGCTGTGGCTTTTATGCAAATTTCGCCATACGTGCTTGAAATATACTTGCATATGCCTTGAGAAATGCGGCTGTGGGCTTCCTCTCTGGCAAACAGAGGTCATTGTAACCACAATAGTCGCACACATACATAAGTATAAATATATGTACATGCGCATGTGTGTGGCACATAAATTTGGTTAAAAAAATATTTCAGAAAGTGTTACTGCCCTTGAAATGTCTTTGATGGCTGCAAAGGCATTAATAGTAAAATATTTATGTTTCATTTTAAATATTATATACAAAGAGGCAAGGAAGAGTTAAATTCGAATGTAGCCTAACATTTTATACCCTTGTAACTTGAAAGATCAAAGACTGAGAAATTTTTACAGGTGCTTTGGGCCTGGGAAATGGGAAGTAGGCATGGTTGTAGTCCGATTTCGCGCTGTGAGTTCGGAATATGGGAAGAATGTCGTGTACTAAATTTAGTCGACTGTTTTTACTTAAGCTATACTATAAATATGCCATAAAAGCATATCACCCCAAATATTATTTTAAAGATTTTTTTTGATAACTATCCAAAAACTGAAAAATATTATACATCTGATCAAATTTGAACCGGACTAACAAAAAATGCTCACGTATTTTCTTTAACTTTATTATGGCCTTCATAGGTTTCTTTTGAGCCAATGCCAGCTGCAAAGGCCAAATCCAAATTTCTATACACTTTTTGTACGTGTAAGCCGCGGCTGGCATAACCTACAGTACCTTCAGCGAATTTTAGTTTGTTTGGTTTCGGCTCATTTGCGGCGCCATTCGCTAAGTTATCAGACAGTTTTCCGAAATACAAAAACACTCTTCTTGTCACCGATAATTTTCCTTACATAACAATAGGGTCCTCAGTTACGTTTTTCATATCCAAAACATTAACCAAAATGATTTGAGTCGTTCATTAGAGATGTTTGAGATCCTTTACTATCTATCTGTTGCCAAACGGCAATTTTCTAGCAATGTTTCTTCAACTTTTTCGATGGTATTGTCACGAAAGAAAATGGATGGACGACTCGCATCCAAACTTTGCCTCTTAAGTTTAGAAAATTCAAAGCACTGACTTTACATTGCTTTTAAACTCATAATACTTTCCAAACAGTCAATATCGAACTCATTAATACAAAATAGCATCCAAAATCAGAAGCTCTAATATCAACTAAGCTCATATATCTTCTTCATTTCAGCAAGTTTTATATCACCATCAACCTTAAGAGTACCTATTATAGCATATCTAGGATAATTGTTGAAAATTGGACAATTGCAGCAAATAACTCTAGCAACTGCATATAAGTGGTTCTGCTCGCTACAATCTTTTCCGCCATTTTCCAACAAAGCTCACAAAAGTTCGATATCACTTCGCTTCACCAATTTTGCGAGTATTAGCAGTGGCATTTGAGGTGCGGGCGGACACTATATTACGCTGCTGTCAACTTCCGTCTTTATTCCCATTATTTGGTGAAAATGTCGACAAACAACAACAATCTTAAGTCAGCAGTAAATTGTCGTGCAGCGTACATGTGTCGTGGTTGTGTGTGTGTGCGAATATTTCAGACAAACTCTTCCTCTTCTTCTGAGTTTTCATTTGAATTCTCCAGTTTCTCCTTTTTTATTTTCCTTGTTCGATTTCGTTTCACTGTATAATCCCACACACGTCCACCTTTTCCAATAGAAAGCCACTCTGGCGTAATTAACACACACATGTGGAGTTTGCTGTTTCACTGTTTTGTAGTGCGCCCACGCTGCTGCAATCATTTTCAGCTAACGCTCGAATAGTTTGGAAAATTACGCTATATTCGAATTCACTTTTACTCAGTTGAGAATGATTGGATGATTTAATGGAGATTTTTAAATTTATGTTAAATGACGACATGATATTGATTTGGCTCAAAGAGACTTGAGTAGTTTAAATAGTCTAAATATTATATAGCAATATATTGTACGTAATCTTGAGCTAAGCTCCCGTGATCTGAAAAACTCGTGGATTGGTGTTAGACGGCCACAGCTACCCATCAGATTTAAATTTATTTCAGATTTTGATACTGTGTACAGTCGAAAGTATTTCAGTTTACCTTTTCTTCCACTATATTTCTCTCTCTACCTCTCCCTTTCCGTCACACTCTTTCCCTACTTTATTATTTATACATCTCTCTCCTCTCTTTATTTATCTTTATCTCTCTCTTTCTACCTATGTATCTATATCTCTCTATCCTTTTCTGCCTTTCTATCTCTTTCACCACAGTTCTAGTTTAGTGCAGCTTGTCTCAGTTCATTTTCTATCTCTCTCTCTATTCATCTTGCTCTCATTCTATGCCTTCTTTTTCCTTTTCACCTCTATCTCAATACTTACTGTCTTCAACTCTATATCTTTTTCTATATATATATTAGAGTGATTCAAAAAAATTTTTATTTTTTTTTCGATTGGTACTTTGAAAAATAAGTTCCTAGACAGCTCTAAGAAAGCCTCTCCAAATATGAGTTTTCAATTGTAACGGGAAGGTCCTCCTACATTCAGTTTTCTATTTTTTCTTATTATCAGATAGAAAAATTTATATCTCGCTTCCAACTACTTGAAAAAATATCTTGTTCCTTAGATTTTGTGGGATATCGAATGCTCTAAAAAAAGGTCTCCTATTATTTTTTCGTAAACCCAACCGTTGACTCACTTTAGTAAAAGTTAGATATTCTAAGCAGTCTAATGTTTTTCAGGTAACTAACTTTTGTTTTATATTTCTCTGCCTCTCTTCTCTCTTTCTTTCACTTTATATGACTCTCTCTCTCTCCCTCTCTTCATAAAGCCCTCTTTCACTATTTTTCGGTCTACTCGTACTATTTTTCTTTCACTTTGTGTATATCTCACTTCAAATTTAGTTTTTATGATATCCTATGTATTTCAGATTACCTTCTCTTATCTCTTTTTCTGATCTTTTAATCTCTCTCGATCTTTCCTTCACTATCTCACTCTTCCAGCGTCTCTCTTCTACTCCTCCTCTGTATCTTTCTCTCCCTTTCTATATCTTTTCCCCTATTTATTTCTGTCTCTTTCTGTATCTTTTACTTTCCGCTTTTGCTTTTGGTGTACATTCCTCTCTTTCATTCTTTTTCTAAATCTCTCAACATTTCTTCCTTTCTTTCTATATCTCTTCCTATTTCTTTAAATCTGATTCTATCTTTCTTTTATGTATATAAAAAGCAAGGTAGCAGTAGCTTGATGGCTGCAACCTCAACCTGGAAGACACTGCAATAGTTAGGAAGTCTGAAGCTGGAGTTGATAGACAGTAAACCTCTCTACCAATCTTCCCTCCAAGCTTTGACCCATCTGTAAAGAAGCTCACAGCCCCTCTCTTCCAACGGCTTCTTCCCACCCATAACTCCCTCGTCGGTATATGGCTAGAGTTCGGTTTGGCGATACAGTAAAATATCTAGGCCTCATCCTGGGTATGAAGTTTTAATGGAAGCGGAATATCGAGGAGAGACCAAAAAAGACATCGATTGTCCCATACTGCTATAGAAAAGCCACTGACAAGAGGTGGGGACTCTCACTGAAAGTGGTTCCCTGTCTCTATGACACCATAGTCAAGCCTATTATACTCCATGGAGCCTTATGTGGTGTAGGGCTTTCGAATTTTCCAAATTTTCTGTGTGACTTCTTGTTTTACAGCAAACTCAAATGACCGTTCCGGACAAACCGTTTTGAATCATTTGAAGCCATTAAACATGAATCGCTACGCACATTGAAGGCTATTCAGGAAATTTACTCTAACAACTGTTCTGAGGATTGGAAAAAACGTTCTCACAAGTGTATTGAGGCCAAGAGGGTTTACTTTGCGGGGAACGACATATATTTTGAAGAATAAATTAAGAATTATAAAATTATGAAGAAATTCTTATTATTTTTTGCTCTTAGCACTGCATATATTTTATCTTAGAAGAAGTGAGTTAATTTAGTTAAAGAAAAGTGGTCATTTTATATGTGGTCAATTTAGTAAAGGTAAGATGAAAGCAAATTGCGGTTGCAATTGTGGCTTTATTGTATCAACAAGCTTTCATATATGTGCTTACCGATATAGGTAGACACATGTATGTGTGATTCTTGTATGTATATATGCCCCTGCTGGCAATTATATATATACTGTATATGCACTCTTCCTGGCAATTATAAATGATTTCGAAAGCAATTTCATGTTTTTGCATCTTTTATGCATAACTACTCGTTGGCGGCTATTCTGCACACATGCGAGAGAAAATTTTTTTCCTCTCACTGTAATTTAATATCACCTTTGATGTGATTTTAATAACATATACAACGAACTGATTTATTTAATCAATAAAATCATTTATAACTTTATTCAATGTAAACCAATTGCATACGGTTAAATGTGATTTAAAATAAAAGTTCATTTGATAAATTTAAATTCTGAAAAATTTGCATTTGTATTGGTATGCAATTTCATTTTAAGCATGCAACAGGTTTTCCGCCCAACAACATGCATTTTCAGCTTCATTTGCCACAAGCTCCAATAGTTATATATGCATGTATGTATGTGGTCATTGAAGTTTTCCATTTAAATTACAATTTACTGCAGTGAAAAAGTGTTAAATAACCATTTATGCAAATTAACGGTGCCATCTCCGGCCATCGAGCGCGCGCACGTACGCTCATTTCCCACACTCGCCAGGCATTTGATGGCCACGACACGTGCGCGGCGCTCACCCCGCGCGTTGCAGCGCCCACAAAGCTCGTGTCCGTATGGAATTCGCGTGAAATTTGTATAAAAATTATCTCTCACTTCTTTTAAAGTTAATTTTTTTTTGCCATTTTCCGACACGCATACCACTCGAAATGGCGCTGCGCCGCGCAAGGACTTATTGGCGGGACAGCTAAAAATAAAATAATCATCGGTACGTGCTGCCGCAAACGATGTGCAGCCATAACGAGGTGAGATGTCAGTGTGCTGCACGGCTCTCGGTAAGCTAGTAAGTGAGTAAGTATGCAAGCGAGTAAGTAAGTGAGTAAAAATGCGCGCGAGCGAGTGATCAAGTGAGCATGTGAGGAATGCGTGTGGGACAGTAATGCCTGCACAAACAAGAAAGAGGCGAGCCGACAATTTTGGGGCTTGGAAGATTGCAGAAAATTTCCAGCACTCATATTTGTGATGCCTGTCGGATTAAAGGGGGAATTTCGGCGCTGCACTTTTTGTTACTTTTTACGCCGCTAAACCCTTTTAAGCTCGACTTGGAGCTGGCAAACTGACCTGAGGCTAAATTGCTGGTGCTGCTTCTTACTCAAACTACATATATGTATATCCATATGATTATATGTATATACATACATATATATTATGAGTATGTATATAACGTATGTAATATATAGTTATCTGCACGCAATGAGCGCGTTAATTATTTAACGTAGAACTTTAAACGCTTTGAATTCAAACTCATTGTTTTGACTATGTGCCTTCAGCTCGTGTGCGTGCTGCAAGTTTAGGGATTATTTTCCAACAACTTTAAATTTAGTGTCAGTTTCTGGTTTTATATGGCGCTGGCAAAACTTTTGCTCAACTTGCGGTGGAACTATTAGTTTAACCGTAGTGATTTTAGACAATTTAATCCCTGTTTTTACAACTCAAGCCAGCGCCGCGAGCTATGCATTGAGCACGTGACTAGAACTCGGTGAGTAATGAGTTTGGTTGCTAACTGAAAAAATATTAAAGCTTTAATAAGTTCAGGTTTAAGCTCCTAGAACAACAGCTTAAAGATACCTAAGTATTATACTAAATAGGAAGAATAAGCCCAATTGAAGATACTTTCATATACAATCTGACCAAATTTGACCCAGACTGAGAAAAAGGTTCTAACAAAAATTAAAAATACCTTTGACAGACAAATTTTTTGAAGCTTACAAGAGTATATGTTTAATCTGATCACTTAGTTTATATGGTCCGAACCAAATGAGAAAGATCCACGCAAAATTTCGCGACGAAACATGTCAAATAAAAAAGTTGCCAAGCAAGGACTTGAGTTTAATCGGTCGCTTTGTACTACAGCTACATGCTATAGTGATCCATTCTAAAAGCGTTCTTCGGATATTATACACCTGTCTTGAAGAATAATCCATGCCAAATTTCATGCCGATATTTCAACAAATAAAGAGGCTTTTCGTACAAGAACTTTATTTTAATCCTCCAGTTTGTATGGCATCTATAAGCAATAGTGCTCTGATATCGGCAGTTCCAACAAATCAGCAGTTTCTTGGGAAGAAAATATAGTGTGTAAAAGTTCTGCTCGATATCTCAAAAACTGAAGGACTATTTACGGATCGACTGTACTTATTTTGGTTAATTTTTGGAGCACTAAGCAAGTCAATGCTAGTAGGGTGGTACTTCAAAAATGAGCAGAAACCGATGAAACCAAAATTCGCCGAAGTTTATGAACGTTGGGGCTTACAACAAGTGCATGGACAATAAGAGCCTACAAGTATTTGGAAGGCGATAATAGAGATTTAAATAAAAATACAAAAAATGTAGTTTTTCTCCTTTCAGTCCGGTTCAAATTTGATTATAAAATAATTTCCATACCAATATTGCCATGCAAATTATTAATTTTTGAACAGGTGGCAACTGCGTTTTTTTAACAACTATTAGAAAAAAAGGTGGCAACTCGGTTTTAACAATTGCTGCTTATTTTGAAAGCATTGATAAATGTTAAAATTAAAATAAGTGAAAATGTAGTTCTTTTTGTTAGTCCGGTTCAAATTTGATCAAATAGTACTTCAAAAATTTTTCAAATTCATAAATTCATACGAAAATTGCAATAAAATGTATTAGTTTTTGAACAGGTGGCAACTCAGTTTTTCAAAAACTAATAGAAATAAAACAAGTGGCAACTAGGTTGCAAAATTTGCTGCCTATTTTGAAAGCGATAATACAGATGTGTTTTGAAATACGTGAAAATGTAGTTTTTCCTCTCAGTCCGGTTCAAATTTGATCATAGGGCAGTTCAAAAATTTTTCACATATATCTCCATACAAAAACAGGTGGCAATTCAGTTATATCAATTGCTACCAATTTCGAAAGCGATAAAAAATATTTTAATTAAAATATGTAAAAATACTATATTTTTTTATTAGTCCGGTTCAAATTTGATCAAAAGATTAATTGCTACCATTTTTAAAAGCAATAAAAAATATTTTAATTAAGATACGTAAACACATATTTTTTTATTAGTCCGGTTCAAATTTGATCAAAAGGTACTTTAAAGATTTTTCAATTTTGGAATACAAAATATTAATTGGTTTGTATTAAAGTTTTGAAATAGGTGGCAACTCTTATAATTCAACTGATAGAAATAAAACATATGGCATCTCAATTATTTTACTAGCCAACCTTTTCAAATATATTTAGGCATATAATCTAATTTTCTAATTCATATATGTCACTAAAAGTATTAAGCAAAAATATTTAAGCAAGTGGCAACCCTACTCAAGACTTTTTTTAAGTGAAGATTTCTAAATACACTCTCGCTATTTAGATGCCCATGGAGTTTAAATATTTTATCAATCTTTTTTGCCTACATTTTTTGAAATGATGCCAATCCTTCTCAATTCTTCCCCTTTTTGGTTTATCTTAATTAAGAACTTTCAAGCGATGGCAACAGTGAAGAAAAACCTTAACTCACCTCATAAACTCCCTGAAAGAAATTATCAATAACTATTTCAATAATCCATAATTTACACACTTTATTTGCTCACCTATTTCTTCTCTCAACCAACACAAGTAGGTAAATTTAAAAATCGGAAAAACTCAACAAATGGCTGCACAATTCTCTGTGGCAACTCGGCTACTCAAAAGCGGTATTAAATCGACAACGTTTGTTTACACAATTTCAAGAATAATCCCCTCAATATTACATGCAGGCGTTGCTGGGTGTAGTATATGTCGACACCCATTGTTGTTAACAATAACTGTAAATGAACGATGTTGACACTGACAGGCGTCATCATCCTTTATACTCTTAAACCGATTGCCAGCTACAATGCGTATTTGTCGGCGTCGCGTTGAGCGCCATTTGAAGTAAATTTAATCAACACATTCTGAAACTGTGCATTTTATGACAAGAGCAGTGAAAGCAATGCTGCTTCAGCCATTCAGGATTCCGCATACAGTCACTACTGACAGACCGGAAGTGCTGAAAATTTTTGTGTTAAGCAAATCTATGAGCGCTTTTGTGTGCTCGAACGAATATATATTTGCACAAGCAGCGGCACAGCGAGTAAAAATTAGTGGTTTATTGAAAATTGTAATGAAGTTTGAAACAGAATGGATCGTGAGATTATGAGACTTCATTTTTTTTTTTTGGAATCACTATCAGAAATATTGGAATAAAGAGGTATATAGATTCCAATTTATCGATTTGGTTGCGATCCAAAAGGTTCTAACTAGCGTTTTGATCTCACGTCGAAATTATACAAACATTTTCTTATAACCAAGAAACATCTTAGATCTATAAAAAAACAGCTTCAGAAATAGATTTATATTGCTCACTCGGGGTAGTAATAATGTTTTCAAAAAGGATACTTTAGAACTATCTAAACTTTTCGACTAAATCTTCTTATCTCAGAATCGGAAACGACCTCTCCGAGGCGTTCGACACCAAACGAGGTTTCAGACAAAACAACTCCCTGTCGTGCGACTTCTTCAATCTATTGCTGGGACGCAAATGGGTCTGGTAGTGAACGAGAGCGAGACAAAATATCTCTGTCATCAAAAACATCACACACCCGACTTGGCTCCCACGTCACTGTTTACTGTCATAACTTCAAAGTCCTAGATAATTTCATCTATCTCGGAACCAGCATTAACACCAACAACAACTTCAGCATCGAAATGCAACGCAGAATAACTCAGCGAATTAAGAGACAATGCTTACGCTGACTAGGTCATGTCATCCGCATGGATGGGAACACTCTAGCTCTGAGAGTATTCGACGCAGTACACGCCGGGATAAGCAGAGGAAGAGGAAGATCTCCACTCCGTTGCAAAGACCAGATGGAGAAGGACCTGGCTACACTTGGAATCTCTAATTATCGCCAAACAGCGAAGATAAAGACCGAGTGGCGCTGGTTGTAACCGCGTAAGCAGGGTATACACCAATAAAGAATATAATTAATATACTTGTAATAAGTAAATAATTCCAACAGTTGCTACATTGAGGTCTGAAGGCAATTGAGAATTGTTTAGCGGCGCAGAAACATGGACGATGACCAACCGAGATGATAAATCTCTTAGAGCATTCGAAAGAACTGTTCTTTGCAAGGTCTTTGGAGCCATTCGTGTGTACCGATTAAAATGGAGCCACGAACTGTGTGAGCTCTACGGCGACATGAACATAGGTAAACGCAAAAAACTCCAACGAATGTGCTGTTTAGACCAAGTTCTGTTCAAGGAGGACAATATTGAGCAAAACTTCTTGGATTTCGAGACTCGAGGATGGGCAACGGAAGTAAAGACGTTCATGCATACAATGGAAGAACCAAGTGCGTAAGGCCTACGCTGTACTTGGTAACTATGTACAACTGGTGTGACTACATGAAACATATGGTCAAATGACGAAGTTTCGTATTCTTAACGCAGACCGGCCCAGGATTGTAGTTCCAACGAAAAAGTTCATTAATTTTTTAGAGAAAGTGAAAACCGGATTAAATTAAAATTTTGAATTAAATGCTAGTGAAGCTTAAATTGGCAAAAATTTTACTCTCTCTCTCTCTCTCTCATATTTCACATTTTACTGAATAATTTTGCTTATTGGGTTAACCCACTGTCAAATTTGTGTTTCTTTTTTGTTGTTGTTTGGTAGGCGTTTAAATCCTTGTGTGTTACTGCGGATAGAAAATGACACTTCATTGACAATTTTCGTAATGTCGAAATGGCGAATGCGGCAGACGCCCGTTTGTCACAGCAAGCATTCACTTTGTTAATTCACTTTAACGGTTTGCGCAAATACTGCCATGTCTCTGTTCCTTCATACAAATGTCATGCTCACAGACATAAGCGTGTATGAAACGGCAATACTTTTTCGTTTCGTATTTCCTTTTCAAACTTTTGTTGTCACGCATTCAGTGTCACTGGCGCTTACTGAGAGTGTCATTTACTCACGGTTGACATAAAGTAGGAATCATGTTGCCGTGACTACGAAGAGTGGAGGGGAGCTACCTGTCTATTTTTGCGGCACAATGTGAACTATTTTCGTGTAAGCATATAAAGGGAGCAGACAGGCGGCAAGTACGAGTCTGTTGCTTTTTGAAATAATGAATTGAATTTCTGATTGGAGTTGAGTGGTGATGTGGTAAAGTCTAACTACTTGGGAAGTTAATTCAATCTCAAATAAATATGTTGATTTTGTAACCTAAACGAGTTTCTCAAACAGAAGTTTTTTTGAATATATGTATATACATATATACATGCATATTTAATAGATGAGGTTGCAGTACACTGAAAAGTTTCCTTAAGGAAAGTGATACAGATATACGAGGTTTGACAATTAAGTAATGAGACTGATTTTATTGCCGCACTTGGGGTAAACCTGTGACCTTTAAATTCCCTTTCTCTTTTTCCGGCATCCCTCCCCTTTCCACTGATATATGTACCATCGCTCTAGCTTGTTTAGTTCGCCTGCTGCGTCAAGTCGAGTAGACGTGTGTTTGTAGTGCTCGTCACGAAAATGGAAAAACGAAATCAAGAGCAACGCGTCGCGATAAAATTTTGCTCCAGATTGGGCGAAACAGCTTCGGAAACGTACGCTAAAATTGTAAGAGTGTATGGTGATAGTTCTCCCGGAAACCAAACGCCAAAGAGCTCGCATGAGCAAGTCGAAGGTGAAAACGATGATTATTGTCTCTTTTGATAGCCGTGGAATCGTCCACAAAGAATTCGTTCCACCGGGGAAAACTGTGAATCAAGTCTACTATTGCCAATTACTCGAAAGATTGCGAAAACGAGTCAACAGGGTGCGCCCACACATCGTTCATAACTGGAGCCTTCATCACGACAACAAGCCGTGCCACACCGCTCTCAGCGTGTCCCGGTATTTGACCTCTAAAGGGATCGCCGTGTTGCAACAACCGCATTAATTGCCCCACATGTCACCCTTTTTTTGTTTCCTAAAACAAAATCGGTGGTCAAAGGAACCCCATTTGAGTCGATTACGGACATTCAGGCGGCCGTGACGGGGGTACTCGCGGACATCCCAGTCGAAGCGTTCCAGAAAACGAAGCATGGAAAACGCGCTGAAATCGCTGTATAGCTGCCCAAGAGGACTACTTTGAAGGGGATGGCAGAGTTGTAGAATAATTTTCAAATATACGGTTTATATGGAATCAGTCTCATTACTTAATTGTCATACCTCGTATTAAAAGATATAAGTGCTTATGAGATCTTGAGAGTAAAAATGTGGAAATCGAAGAACTTTGGAATGTTGCATGCTATGAACTTTTTGATAAGCCAGGCTAATATAACTACCACGAAGAAAGCCATAACAAAAGTTCACGATCTCGTACTGGTAGATCACAGATCGAAGATCCAAAAGGTCGCTCGGCTTACGCTCGAAAGTGAAGGAAACCGTGGCTAAAATCCACAATCACGAATGAGCATATCGCCGATTAAAGAGCCGTGTGGTGAAAGCTGAGGTGATATGCATCTTAAAAGATCCTTTAGATTACATTCTGAATGAAATATTGGAATTAAAACAGCCATAAGTGCGATTAGTTTGGCATTTATGATCTCCAGACAACAAGCGCAACCGAGAGAGAACTTCTCAACAGTTTTTGATTCTATGTAAGCATAATCCGATGAAGTTTCTGTGTGGTTTTGTAACCATCGATCCAATAATACACACCAGGGACCAAGAAACAGCCGAAGCCCCCGGACTTCACCCAGCGAAGTTGTTCCGAAAAGGACCAGAGTTGTCGATTCAGAGATATCGGCTGAATAGATCAAGTTAACGACAGAAAAGGTCAAGTCCGTATTCTGGAATACACAAGATTTAATTCTTATTTACTACATAAAGAGCAGAAGGTCCCGGCACTCTAGTATTTCGAGTTATTGGAATGATTTGACACCCCATTTGGCGCACAAAAAAGTGCCGTTGCATCACTATACCTCATCGGTTAACACCGCCGCTGTCACCATAGCCAAATTAGTCGATTTAGGCTACGGATTGTTGCCCCATATAAGTTTCTTTCTGTTTTTCCTCCATGTGCTTGCTTTTCGTTTCTAAACTTGAAAAGCTCATTCATCGGGCCAAAATTTGATTTGAATGTGGAACCAGCACAGGAATCTGCTTTGCCCAGCTCTAGCAAACTTATTTTTCAAATAGGTTAAAGAGTTCGGAGCATCACGGAGATAAATTTATTCAGATAAAATAGACAGTGTTGAGGAAAAAAAAATGTAATTCTTCAAAAAGGTTGGTGCTTCTTTGATAAACTAAGTATTTATGAGGCCGCTTTAATTCAATTTCACTATATTTAGAAGTCAGTGAGGACGATAAATAAGTCCAGCTTACATTAAAGCCCAGAGAACTTTTCAACCCTTTCAATATCCCCACAGAAATTCGCTCTGCCGCGAAAAAGAAACTTCTTTAAATACATGCGTTACGGTATATTTCATTATACTTCCCTCTAGTTATAATTTGTCATTCATCTCGCACTTTAAATTCATAGAAAATGCATTGCCAAGTTAAACGCAGTCGCCAGTCCTTCATCAACTGCAAAAGGTGTCATTAACAGCACGAGCCACCATTATAACTGCAATACAGCTAACGACAGTGTAATTTCGGGTTAAGCACAGCTCTGTGCCAACGTTCACTTATTTGTAAAATATTTTCATTTTCGCACAGAAAAGCATAGCACGAATGCAATTGTACAGTTATGCGCACATATATATAACAATTACGACTGCATGCTTCATCGCGTTCGCATTCATTCTTCTTGCCATTAACTTTAATTGCGCTTTCGCTGTTGCAATTCCATTTGTTCTGGCCGGAGGATAAGCCACGCTTAATTTATGGTATGACTTGCCTCAAAGCTGGACCGAATTTGTATGGTAATTGTTTAATAGTTTCATTTAAACAATCAGCATCAAGAATTGATTAGTCGAATTCAATGGATGATCTGGAAAGCCACTGAAAATTTAGTGAATTTTAAGTAAAGATTTATGGCAATGGCATATTCTCTTTTATGGATTTCTTACGCAAATTATAGTAGTAATAATATTTTGGCTCTTGACTGGTAGGTTGATTGAAAGCAGACAAAGAAGTGACAGAACTCAGGCGGACACATTTTAGTTATAAACAACCCCATCGTGGTAACCAATGGTAACCAATTAAGTCCTATGCAGCAACTCAGTAGATTTGATAAAGTAGCTGATTTTTCCAACTCATTCTGGACAATGTCTTTTAATTTGGAACATTTGGAGCCGTGGTATATATCCAGTCTCAGCCGAAAAAGGTTGAGCATTCGCAATGTTCAAGCATTTCATCAAGCTCCGCGCATGATCTGCATTCCGAAAAAAACAACTTAGGAGATTTTCTAAAGGTGTTATGGTTAGTAAATGGTTGGTGAGGACTCCTAAAATTTTACTTAGTTCCCTCTTAACTAAAAATTAAAGCTTCAAAGGATTGAAGAAGTTGAATGATATAGGAAAGTTTAAAGGAATTAAATCGCTGCCATCGCGTGAGCTAATTCAATTGCCTTTTGATTTTTTTCTATTCCTATATGAGTAGTTTTCCAACGGCTAATGTTTTATGCCTTATCACAACTTTAGATTAAAACCAAAAATAGTATTTGTAGGCGCTTGAGAGAACCTAACGAAATAGAGCTAAATATTCTTGTAATTTATTGGAGCTTAAAGCTTTACTTATGAAATTTTTAAGTAGTTCATTCTCATAAACTCTTAAAAAATCTTAAAAGAAAGTAAAATACATATTAAGAATTGAACACAAACACCTTAAAAACATTTACAGGAATTTAAATTTTCTCCATTTTTCGTGATCACATTTAAACTGCAAAGAATTCGTCATGTTTCATTGACGTAATCACCAATCAGGCTGGGTACCTCACCCTTCCAATCAGTTGCACCACTGATAATTAAAAATGAACTTGTAGGTTAGCACTATATGGTGACAGCATTTTTGTTTTGAAATGCAATTAAATGGTTAATTGACAGGGTAATTGGAAAATTGGTTTCGATTGAAACGGTGCCAGCAAGCTCATACATATTCTCGTATGAGTCATAGCGTGTGACATATGTGAAGAATATGACTGATATTTTGCATTTGCATATATATACTTGTATGTACAAGGGCTGCTATATATATTTCTGGCCTAATAATGAAAATAGGCATATTTATCAACGAAAATGGTTTTTTTTCGTTGGATTGGGCTCGTCTTGTTAGACCCACACGGTCGATTGCTGTTTTGTTTCGGGCTCATATGCATAGATCCATGATTCGTCACCTGTGACGATCTTATAAACGTCTTTTGAAGCACCGCGATCGTATTTTTTCAGCATTTATTTACACCAATCTACACGAGCCTTTTTTTGAGCGATTGTCAAATTGTGCGGGATCCAACGAGAACAAACCTTTTTTACGGCCAGGTGTTCATGCAATATCGAATCTATGCTGGTGGGAGAAATGCATAGGCATGCCTCTATCTGAAGGTATGTTACATGACGGTCATGCATTATCAGTTCACGTACGGCATCGATGTTTTCTGGCACAACGGCTGTTTTTGGACGACCTTCACGGAATTTGTCTTTGAGCGAGCGTCGGCCACGATTGAATTCGTTGTAACAGTTTTTCACAGTGCTATAGGATGGTGCTTCATAGCCATACAAAGATTTTAGTTCATCGATGCACTCTTGTCGTGATAATCCACGTCGAAAGTTGTGAAAATTAACACACGAAAATGTTCACGAGTTAATTCCATTTTTTGGCCGAGATGAATCTTTTAATTCCCTGTAAATAAAACAATTCACGATTAAATGACAAAACGTTCTGAGTGATGTTATGGTAAAAAATGTCAAACTTTCCAATGGAAATGTCAGATTGCACCTGGCAACACTTAGTGTTGCCTAGTCCAGAAATATATATAGCAACCTATGTATACATTAACTCAGCGAATGTATAATTTTGATACCACATGTGGCTCATATGCGCTAAAAATTCTAAAACAGAAGAGGCTTGCCAGATTGGCAGATTTATCAGGATGCATATAAGTTTATGTAGCATCTTGCTGTTTTTTTATTGCCACATCCATATCAGCTTTCAATAAGGTCCTTATCGACTGCTCGATTTTGGTCAGCCGTACCTTTTATACATTTATTTTGGAGTAGGTGCTTTTCGCTTAGTTCCTCTAGAAAGGGCAACCAAATGCGCGCTAGAGGTCTGCTTGCGATATCCTTGCTGCGTAAAAGCTTCACGTTGAGGCCTACGAATGCGTCGTTAAATTTAGAGACACTACCCGTAAGAAAATTCAATGAGGCCTTGTCCGTGCATTTGATGACCCTGTAGCCCTTAAGAGTTTCTGAGGAGTCAAAGGAAGGAGACCCACCGGATTGTCGAGTACATAGCTAAAAACTAGGCTTGACAATCTGACGTCGATCTACGCCCATGTATAGTGCTCAGCGAGGAAGAATTGCTGTCTATGTCAGCCACCTTTAAGCTGTCTCTAAACACGTCGCTTATGTGCCTTGTTCAGATTTGTTTCTTATATTGTTTTTTTTTTGAACAGAGTTCCTCATTTTGTGAGTGATTCAGGTTACTTTACTTTTGGTACCCGCTGTGTTAACTACTGTATCCGTCAGCGTAATATGGTTATCACATCCGAGAGCACTCTTGTTCGTCTCATGGCTGGAGGCAAGGATAGTGTCTTCGTCGGTCTCCGTTACGGGTCCTGGTGTCCTGTAGTAGGTATTACAGATTGTTGTTTTTTGTACATCTTTCTTTGTTATGATGATTTTGTTCCCACGAGTCAGCCAGAAGGGGTCGATAACTCGTCCGCAAAGCCGGTATGCGTAAAGAAGGCATTAGATACTTTCGACCTCACCCGGCCATAGAAAGGCACCATTAATTCTGAAAAATTTTTCTCATCTACACTGGAAGCGACGTATCAAGGAAAGGGCGTTTAAGGTTTTGGTAGTAGGTCGTAGGAAACGGAAAGAAGATTGGCCCTCACAGTCGCCAGATGCGAACTCAATCGTATTATATAACTGTTTCAGCAATTAAATTGCTAAAGAACTAATGAAACCAAATTTTTTAAACCTAAGTCCCACTTCTTTTTCAAACTATTTCATGCGAAAAGGCCATTTGCAACGAAATTAAAATTCTCAGACAAAGAAAAATTTATATAAAACGAAAATGCAACCATATGCAAGTATATATCCTGATCTCAAAATAATAGCACAGAAACACATATCTTCACAAGCAGGTGTTCTGTGTAAATATACATATATACATTAGGGTGATTCAAAAAATTACTATTTTTTTCGTTTGGTATGTTCGTTGGTTCCTAGACACCTCTAAGAAAGCCTCTCCAAAAACCTATGAATTTCATCATTCATAATAATTTTTTTCATTGAGTTATAAAATTCATAAGAAATAAAAAATTTTCCCAAAAATAATCAAACTTCAACCGTTAATATCTTTTAAACGGTTGAGTTTATGAAAAAATCGTGGAGACCTTTTTTGTAGAGAATTCAATTTCCTACAAAATCTAAGGAACAAGATATTTTTTTAAGTAGTTGGAAGCGAGATATAAATTTTTTTATCTCATAATAAGAAAAAATAGAAAACTGTATGTAGGAGGACCTTCTCGTTACAATTAAGAACTCATGCTTGGAGAGGCTTTCTTAGAGGAGTCTTGGAACCTATTTTTCCGAGTACCAAACGAAAAAAAAAAATTTTTTTTTGAATCACCCTAATATACATGTGCACATATGTCCACCACACACACTGAAAATATCTAATATTAACCTATGATAGACCAAAAATTTCGCATTGCTCCATAAATCACCATTATTTATCGGCATGCTTTATCTGGTTCGATATTTTATTGGAGTGCCAAAAAATGCAACATATTGTTAACACGTTTGCTATTAAAAAACCAATACAACAACATAAAATGCAAAGTGATAAAAATATTTCGACAAACACTTGCCCAATTTTCGCAATGTGGTAAATTGCTCCCAGAGAGCAAAGCATCAACAGACGCACTCACACGTCGCACGTCATTACACAGCCACAGGCACACGTCTACGAAACACGTGTACATATGTATGTACGCAGGAGATAAATAATTTTATCTGCGACAAGTGTAACTTAACATGCCGAAGTTTTATCGCCCGAAATAAAAGTGATATTTTCATTTTTGGTACTTTTTCCCACTTGTTGTTGTTTGTCGCTTCAAGTGCCTCGTCGAAAGCGTGGGCCATGCAATCGAATTGGTTTGTCAAAAAAGTGACAGATGCGCAAGTTAACCGCTTTATTTTTATACTAACGGGACTGCCGACCAGCGAGACTTTGCAGCGGAAGTAATAAAATTGATATGGAAGGAGAAATTTATATAAAATGACTGAATTTTACATGTAGCTTTTGAGAAATATTTAAATTTGAAAATTTAATTTCGAAAATTTAATATCGAAAATTTAATTTCGAAAATTTCGATATAAGAATTGAATTCGAAATCTTATTCACATACAGTTGTTGAGAAATATTCAATTTCGAAAATTTCGAAATAGCGGTTGTATTCGAAATTCCAATACGGCATTGGAAGGCTTTTCTTTCGTTCGCTGCCTTCATTTTGTATATTAGTCTTTAGATTTAAGGGGGTATTCTAGTCTAGAAATTAAAAAAAAATCGATTTTTTTTTTTTTAAATTTTCAAAGTTTTACTATTCAAGAATATGTGTACAAGAGGATTTTTCAAAATTCAAATCATTTTCGAAGATATAGGCATTTTCTGGCTCGGTATCAAAACTGGTCGGTCGGAACTAATCGAACAAAAGACATTAGGGAAACTTTAAACGCGTTTTTCTCAAAACTGGCTTTTTCGGAACGATGCCCACGATTTCTCAGGTTCTACTGGACCGATTTGCTTGAAATTTTTATAGAGTCTTCTTTATAAGCTTGTCTATGGTTGGAACTAGCCCCATCCCAAAGTTTTTTATTTTTATTATTTTTAAAAAATTCGAAATAGTCAGAAGAAGTGATCAAAAAAATTTTTTTCTTCAGGCAGTCGCCATTTTGTGAAAAAAAAAATGTTTCCCACTTTTCCGTAGTTCCGACCATTGCGACATTATTCTAGATTAATAATCTTCTTTTTTTTTTTGTTTTCAGATAACTAGGAGGGTTGAAATCATGGGCATGGTCACGTGGAAATTTTTAGAGACCCCCCACTTCACCAGCTCATAATTTTTGAAATTTTTTACTTTTTTTAGTTTTTATTTTTATTTTTTTCTGTACTCTTCAAAAATTAATAAATAACTAATAAAAAAAATGGATAGTAAAAATATTAATTGCCTTTTTTTTACGACACTTTAAAAATTACCTGAAATTCATGCTTCTAGACTATAATACCCCCTTAAATTGAGAAAAGTCTAAGAATCATTATTTCTAGTTCCGATTTCAAGTACCATTATTAAAGTTAAACTAAACCTTTATTCAAGTTCTCTTATTTGACTTATAAAGTTCATTATTCATACATTTATCATTCATTTTTACACAACTTAATTCTTCTTGAGAATTGTGTTCTGAAACCATCTTCTTGTTTTTCATTCTAGCAGATCCTATATTTTATCTTCGGACAGAATTTCGAGAATAACTATGTTATCATACTCGCTGCTTTCATAACCTTTCTATACAATGACAAAACTATCTCTAAAATAAGTTCAATCGCTTAAAATATATTTTAAACATTTTTTCGTAGAGTTAGTTTATATTATATTATATACAGTTAGCCCTAAAAAATTAACAAATTTATAAAAAGAATTTTGTATTGAGTAGTAAAATCGCAGACACAAACAAGCCCATCAAATTTTATTTATGCGTTGGTTGCAAATTTACATATGAACATGGCTTGAAGTGCATGATGAAATATAGACGAAAGTGTAATGACCCATAAATCAAAAGTGAGTAGCAAAAGCATTCATCAACTTATCATACACATTTTTGGACATATGTGAGCAGACAAAAACATATATCTACCACCATATACAAATGCATATTTAGGTACTACATATGTAACGAGTATGTGACTGTATCAAGCTACCCATTTGGAAGCGCTTTTGGCACTTAATGAATAGCGATAAACATCAATAAAGAATAACTATGATATCTTAATACATTTACATATATGTAGCCATTTTTCAATATAACCATTATTTTTCATACTTCGCTAGGTTATACCTTGGTAAAGTAACATAACAAAATTTTAAATTGAACAGTATCTAAAATATTTTTACACTTTAACCTTTTAAAGTATTGAACTGTCCAAAAAGTACCCAGAAATTGTAAATAAATGAAAAACATTTAATTATTCATCAATATTTACATACATTGCCACCTTCAAAATAATCCTCGAAACACTTTTCATAAGCAATTTTTGGGATGGTCTTCAGTTCTTCTTTTTATCTCTTCGATAAACTGAAAACGGTTCCATTTCGATGATTGTTGCATGTCAATCTCATATCTCATTGGCAGTTATAATACTCTCCGTGAATGTGGAATCGGAATTCGCACGATCAAGCATGTCCAAGGAGACCTGTTTACGGTACTCTTTTTTAAAAAAAAGAAATCAGTTTTATCAGGATGAGTAGAGCAAGAACGCGTTTCATATCCAAAATATCCACAAACTCATTCGAACGATCTCGAGAGAGATGTTGAACTCTCTTACCGTCATCTCCTTAATAGTTGCCTGACAATCCTTAAGCACCATATCCCTTACATTTTTTAATATTTTCGTCAGTTGAAGAGGACGAAGGTGGTTCCGAACGAGGCATGTCTTCAATAATCTCTCGACTATCTTTGAAAGCTTTGTACCAGTCGTAGATTTGTGCTTTTGACAAAACTGGATCACTGTAAGCCTTTTTCAACATTCGCAACGATTTCGCACACGAAATTTGGTTAGAAATACAAAATTGAGGCAAATTCTTTGTTTTATTGTTTTATCCATTGCAAAAATCGCAACGCCCTGCTGAGGCATACCGACTTGAACAGCTGCTTTAAACGAACTGGTTGAGAGATCGAGCTTATGTTTGACATGGCAATTAAGGACAGTCCTACCAACTCATATTGGTCAATATATGCGGTATAGAGTCACTCGGAAGTTTGAAAATCTTTATATTAGGTATATGGGGCTCAATTATACTTGTATATCTCACACACATTGATCGATATTTTCAGTCAAAAGTCCACTATAAGCACATATTCCACATATTTAGTAGGTACCTAGGGGTTTGAACAGTTTTGGTTCGATTTACGCAACTTTTAGTCATGAGGTAGCTCACCACAAATATCACTATTCGTGCAAAGTTTCATTCTGATATGTATTAATTCATTCTTGATTTGTACACAGGAAAGCGAAAGCTTCAAATGGGTCCCGAGATATGTAATTTCAACTGTGATGGCTCCATTAAGACTATGTCATTCCATCTTTGGTATAAAGTTATTGATTTATCGCGCTTTTAGTAATTGTTTACAGTACCGTTATATCGCCGAAGAGATCTGGAAGATATTTATTTCTCTACACATTTGCTAAAGATAATCTAGTCTAGAAATTTTAAAATAACTAAAATATTCAAAAATATCTCCCTGAAGACATTTTTCAAAACTCAAATTATTTCAAAAGTTGTAGTTGATCTACTCGTAGTTCGTGGCAATTCAACTGCATTTTTCGATGTTGCTGCCAAAATAACTCAAGTTACCATCAGCCGATAGATGCTATATGAATGTTCTTGAAATATCTCTATGTTACACGGAGCAACAAAAAACGATAAGATAAGATTTTTGATATTAAAAAAATTCGAAAAATATCCTAAAATTAGTGAAAAAATCTACCTTAAATTTGATTAGTAGTTTTTTAGCTTCCTGAGATAGCAACCTATGTACTACTCAAGAATCTGTCAGAGCTTTATTTTTCAGATTACCACAAGGGTAGATCATGGCGAGGAAGTCACCACGGCCTTTTTTCCCTTTCCACTTCAAAGACTCATAACTCAATGAACAAAAGTTTAATAAAAATATCAAATGCTTCTTTTATCAGTTGTGCCTCCAGACCAGAATACCCCTAAACTGACATGAAAGATTATGGTGAGATACGTGATCCAGAAAATCAACACCTCAAATGTCAAGGAAAAATTAAGAAAAACAAATAGTGAGTATATTCTATCATCGAATGAAGATTGCTGTGATACATATTTATCTATTTTTATATACATGAACAAATCCCTCAGTTTTTGAGTTAACAATCTGAAATTTTGCGCTAGGACTTTCCTTTAACAGAAACTGCTCACTTTTTGGAACCGCAGATATAGGAATACTATATACATAGCTACTCGAGGAGATATCTTCACGAAATTTAGCATAAATAATGTTTCAAGGCAAAACTACAATTTCCAAATATATTGTTCAGATGAAACCTCTCTTGCATATAGCTATCATGCAAACTGACCTATCAACGCAAAAATCTTCGAACTTATTATTGAGCTTACAGTTTCTCGTTTTTACTAAAGTATAAAAATATGAATTGAGATTTAATTTTTTTATCTAGCCACTGCAGAATAATTTTTTTTTACTATAGTTTGCTTTATTAACAGATTTTAATGCCTTTCGTGATACTTTTTTTTGGTAACAGCGGCAAAATCAACATGCCAATTAACGTAGACATCAAAGAGCTGACCGCAAGTCTGGGAAAAAATTCCCAATGGGCGTGTGCTTTACCCACACGTGCACATATGTTTTTGCTAATAAAAAAAGTCCCTTATTCAAAGTATCCATATATTTTTGTACTTTTTTGGGGCATGAAATTTTATTAGCACCCGAAAATGCATATATTACGAGATTATGCAGCCAAATGAAACTGCGCATATTACATATGTACGTACTATTAAGTACCGTTAACGTGAATGCAAAAACCTGTTGCTGACGTTTTTATGATGAAAGCGCATACAAATAGACATTT
The DNA here is from genome assembly GCA_037783105.1 of Bactrocera zonata. Lineage (NCBI taxonomy): Eukaryota > Metazoa > Arthropoda > Insecta > Diptera > Tephritidae > Bactrocera > Bactrocera zonata. Next base: position 578,202 of record JBAWJQ010005835.1, on the reverse strand, counting down.
TTTGCGAACAAAATTTATGGTGAATGCATTGCATCATCCCTTACTTGGAATTAGTCCCGCCACAAAAAAAGCTATTTTGATTCATTTTTTTGGATACCGGCTTATATGAACTTTGACTCTATGCTTCTCGCCTCTTTTCTCATATTTCAAGTCATCATTATTATTATTATTGGTCTTTGTAGAGTATTGCTCTCTTTCATAAATACATAAATATTTCGATATCTTTATTGACACATTCACTTTTCAATGCCATAAAACATATTTATGTGTATTTTTGTTCATTGAACATACCCACACACATAAGCCCAGCCAGACTGCTCGAAGCGTTAGGAATTCATGCATTGAAATACACTTTTTCATTCATGATTTATTGATCCTGTCATATATAATTTCCTTTGTACGCAAATTTTGGGCTTCTCATATCTCATACGAAGTTTGGCATTCGGTGAACAATGGAGAGAAATGAATACCATCGCCACAAATTAAGCTACCACTGCGCTTATCAGGAAAGTAACAAATACAATAAAGGCGTTAAACAAATTTATGACCTTCTCCTCATCAAACTCCACTATGAATTTATGCTTCAATGAGTCGAAAGTTCGAAATATTCAAATATATTTATAAAACTACTTTAATTTTGTTTCTTTGAACATTTAAAATTAGCAAAAAGAGCGTGTACTATAAGTTCAAAAACACAAATTTTTTCTTCTAGAAAAATATAATTATAATGATAACATCTGATCAAATATGACCCGGACTGTCTTTAAAGTCGACTTAAAACCTGAAACCAATGAAAGTCGTTCAGTGAACACGTTCTAGTTTCAATATATATAGCTTTCAATCTAGGATGAGGCCCTAGTATTGCACCTTTCAGACAGGGTGAACTTGAGAATCCCCTAATGATGGAAGGTAGGGTCGGGTGTCTTACACAACCTGCTAAATAAAACCAGTTCAGTCACTTCTTTCCGCTCATCCAGCTACCCCATTGAGGTACCCGTGTCTTAACTCATAAACGATATAAAGGGTTTTGCATTTAACAATGTGAGCAACATCATCTTTATAGGCTATCAAATGACAGCCTCATCCCTCGAGTTCTTTCAATAGGTCATTTATCACGCATACAGAGTAAAAGAGAGATAACGCAGTTTTGCGGTGTGCTTTCATTCACCTTTTGTAGTGCCCTTCCCTTCAACGTCACGACAGTTCTATCGCTGAGAAGGCAGGGTTTGCTCTAGCCATGACACCACGGCGTGCCCAAATATAAAATTTCTCGGTATAATGCCTCTGAAGTGCAGATCTATAACCTTCCCCAACGTTTTCAACTCAGCGAAGAAAGACTAATAGGCCTTAATCATTTGAATTAAGATTAATACTCTTTCCAGTCTTCGGTATGAACACCACCCTTACCTGCCTCTCACCTTTGGGAATGTGATCTAATCTAACACAGTTCGCTTAGAGGGGAAAAACTAGCTGCTTGATACATTTGCCGTCCGATGTGATCATTGCGCACGTATGATGCCATCAGCTCCACGGGACTTAATGTTTTTAATGAATACAACGTCCATGTAAGTTGGCTCTCATTGAGAAAATCGACGTCCTGAAGCCCCCTTAGATGCACTTCTACAGTGGTTGGTTCTTTGTTAAGTGAGCATCCCGAAATAGTTTCAATGTCTTCTCTCTGCTCGAAAACAAATCACAATTCTTAATCCTAAGATAACCGATAGAAGTACTGGTTTACTGGTTACTGGTACGAGAATGCGCCGAACCCATGATGATTCATTAAACTGGCAGATACTGCCTTATACAGCGCCCAGTCGTCTATCGTAGACAGGAAAAACCTGTTTTTAAGTTCATGTGATCAGTTTGGTCTCTCAATTAGATTGCATTTTGCTGCTTTTAAAACTATTTTGAGGAGTTATATGTACATAATCAAGAACACAAGTATTTGAATGTTACAAAACATTAAGTGAAAATCGCGAAGTCATCGAAAACTTGTACCTTGCGTGTCGTACATCCCCCTCTTATAAGGGCAATAATTACGAAAAAGTTACGGAAACAGTATTTCGAAACCATGTTGGCAAATAGAGAAATACAGAAAACAGAAAAATAGCAAAGAATCTCATCCTTTCTTGTGGATCCACTTAACACATTCTGGGTAAAGTTTTGGGTATCAAGCGTATAGTAACAAAGACCTCAATTTCAAAAAAAAAAAAAACGACGTCGAGTGGAGGCCGCAAAAGAGGCGCATTGTAGATGACAAGACATGTTATTATAATGAAGACTTCAAAACTGACAAACAATCAAGCGAATGACACTTTAACTTAACCCAAACCCATAAAGACCGAAAATCGGTAAAGGCACAGAAACTTTTTTAACAAATGCATGAAAACTTGGCTTAGGAACCTATTTTAAAAGCAATAGTAAGATTTTTATTTAAATACGGCAAAATTTAGTCTTTTTGGCAGTCCGGGTCAAATTTGATCACATGGTAAATATAGGGTTAATAGAATCCTGTCAACCAAGGAATCTAAAAACGCCAAATAATTTCATTATATATTTTTTTTTTATTTTACAAAATTCGTTTTATTGAGGTAACACTGTACACATTCATTCTCTTTTACAAAATCTATAAATGTAAATTTATTCAAATTTAACAAAATTTAGTGTGAGAAATATATTTTCAGGGCCGTTTTAAATATTTAAAGTCTAAATACTATGACTACCCATCACCAATATAATGCTAATTTAACTAACTACCAGACTAACCAACCCAACTAAGTAAATAACAATTAATACATATTAACAGTGCAATTTCTGCATTTGGCAACTTCAATTAAAATATGCATAACACACTTTTCCCTTAACCGGATATTGCATAGAAAGAGATTTCTTCATAACCTCAAATTATATATACATTCTAACGGTCCTTAACTCTTCTCAACACATCTACTACCTTCATCAACTAACTGCTCTAATATAATTTTCAATTTCCTACTTCCGGCAGTCTTAACAAATAACTGTTACCAACAGCCCTGCATAACGGATAATTGCTGTACTGCACCGCAACCCACACGATTCTGCATATAATCCGGGAAATTGCTCTGCAGCACACGCATTGTATTGCGCTTGTAGTCGGGCACAGCATGCGTCGCCAGTTGACAGGTGTCGCTGCGGTAGACAGGCTTAAAGTTCGTCTCCGTAAAAGCACTAGAAGTGTCCCAGCGATAGACCTCCGCATCGCCTTCATTGCGGAAGAATATGGCCGAACCGTTGTCAGTGCCGATAATGACCATGCGCGAAGGCTTCTTACCCAAGTCTTTAAGTAAAGAGTTTAAGAAATGAATTATCAGATCGCCACTGTGACCTTAACCCCAACTTACCCAATATACGACCATCGGCAATACCGCTGCGCAAGTACTCCGACTGCAGTGAGAAAAGTCTGTTCGTGCTCAAGTAGGTGAAGTACAACTCCGTTGTGCCACAATCCTTGCGTATGAGCGCGATATAGAGCACATCACGTGCTCTACAACCCGAAGCTACAGCTTTCGGCAGCACCACACGGAAGCCACGATCAGCTTGTAAATTATAAACGATGATGGCACGATTCGCAGCATCACTCACATACACGAAGCAGCTGCCATCAGGCGCATAATCCACCACAATATATTGCAATCGCGAGTTCGGCGATGTCAGACCCTCCAACGAAATGGATTTCAACACTTTGCCCGTCTTCACGGAAAGCGCTACCACTTTGGCGGTGCATTTGCGCTCCGGCGTCTCAAGCGTGTTCACAATGCCCGTGTCCAATACCCACAACACGTCATTTTGATCGACAACCAAATCGACTACGGACTGGAAACCCTTACATGTGCTATCATCCTGCATATCCCAGCAGGGAAAGGGTGCAAAGGTGGCTTGACAAGCGCCCGGTTTGAGCGTGGTCTTCACAAGCGTCGCCGGCACGCCGTGCTTGTAGCGCGGTAATGCCAAAAAGACGGTGTCACCCACTATCTGCGCACGCGTTGCTATCACATTCTTCGAGATGTACTTGCCCGAGCTGCGAAAGAGCGAACGCGACGAGCCCGGAAACTCAAACTGTCCGCCGGTCCATTGTAGCGAGGTGACGGCAGGCGGCGCGACCACCGTTTCAGCGCTACTTCGCGTATCCCCGTATTTCGCCGCGAGCGCAGGAGTCCACAGACATTGTGCGAAGACTGTAAGCAGCAGGCAAAGGGTCCACATGTTGATACGTATATTTAGTAAGGGTCTTACGCAATTATTATGCAAACTTGCTTAGTTTTATTTATTGAACTCTTTATGTGTAATGTGTTTGCACTTCGCCGCACACTGCGCCAGCGCCTGCTTATTTGCAACTTCAGCAATAATATTTATTTCATATGAATTTATTGCTATTTTATATGGTTTTACATTTTGCTGGCTTCGCATGGCGCGTATACGAGTTCGCAATTGGCTGGCAACAGACGTGACGCGCGTCAATGCGCATTGCGGATTTCCATTACAATTTCACTGTCAAGGTCGCCCGCCGTCGTCAGCAGTGTCACCCGCCGCGCGTCTGCCGGCATTTATTGTGTATTTGTTGGCTTGTTGTTATGTTGCATTGTTATGGTTTCACCAGTTGACATATGTCGGTATATATGCGCATAAGAGCGTGGTAAGACGAAGGTCTTTCTTTCGGCACGAGCCACTTACTACTTCTGGTACATGTTACTCACTTCCATTTTCACTTCCCATATGTACTTAAAGTAGCTTTAAACAATTTCTTCTTGGTTGAAAACAAGTTCCGGGTTTTCCTAAAATGTCTGAAGATTTGAAAAGAAGTCCGAATTGACAGTGGAGGTGGAGAACTTTCGAGATATATTTCTTGTACGTAGTTTCTGCTGATTGTTTTAACAGAGACTTGAGATTTGAATCGTGTTCTAACATATGTTGCCTTTGATACTCTAACTTACATATAATTCTAAAAAGCTAACATGAATTACATAACCTGAATTTACAAATATCCAAATTTCCTGGGCTTCACTATATAGACCTTCAGGTAGTGCTTTCTAGAGGTTTCTAACTTCTGAAAATTCGTTAGAACTGCACCTAGGAGTATGGTATTTTGCGCCCCATCCATCGAATCCACATGATTGCGGTTAACAGAAAGCTCTCCATAATATACTTAGTCAAATCAAAAGCTGAAATATCCCTTATCAAAGATTTTTAAAATTGAGCCTTAACACTCCAATCATATGACAAACTTCGTCTAAATATTCAGAACTTTTAAAACTTTACCAAATCCACAATTTCAATTCGCTGAAGTGTAGTACTTTAACCCCAAATTAAGTTAGTACTTAGACACTAATTAGATAACACAAAGTCAAAAACAAGTACTAAAACCTCAATGATTTATTGGATGTGATATCTACGGCTCTAGAATTTGGGAAACACATAGATATTTGGAGAGATTTCGAAAGTCTCCACTTCTCCCTTTCGGTTTTCTAAGGTACTGAATAGACTTTCCATAGCCCCTGTAAATAAAAGTGTCATCAGGACATCCCAAAAAAGTTAAATTTTTATTGGTATATTGACCTCTTCCTAATGCATACATACATATGAGCAAAAATCTGAAAAGTCTGGTTTAAGAATTCCTTGAAAAAGTTAGATGACGCAAAGTCAGAAAAAATTACTAAAACCTCAATGATTTATTGAATGTGCTTTCTACAGGTTTAGAATTTTGGATATACGTAGATATTGGGAGAAATTTCGAAAGTCTCCACTTGACTTTTTGGCTCATAAATGATTTATTGTTTTAGAATTTGGGATATACGTAACTATTTGGAGAGATTTTGAAAGTCTCCATCTGACTTTTCGGTTCATCAATGATTTATTGGCTATGCTATTTACAGTTCTAGAATTTGGGCTATACATTAATGCTTGTAGGGATTTCGAAAGTCTCCACCCGACTTTTTAGCTTTTTTCCCACAGTTATTCTGAGTAAAAGTGTCAACAGGACATCAAGCTAAGAGACAAATTCCAAAAAAATCTGGTTCAGTCAAGTTACAATTCTGTATAGATAAACCTCTAAGTCCTCCAAATAAACTAAAGTTATTGGTTGGTATTTATTTCTGAAGAATTTTGAAGCTGTAGCTCTGCTCGCTTAAAATTCTTAAATGTTTCCTAAAAAACTTACCTTTTAGCTTCTGACTTTATATTCAAAAATATTCGTTATGACTTCGTGTATACATATGTACCTACATTCGTTGAGTCTTGAAAATTTAAATATATATAAGCTTCGCCAAGAAAATATGCAATTTAACCTCTTTTTCAATTGTACATACGGTATATTATTCATCGATACTCTTTTGGCTCTTCAAACCTCAAAACAGAATTTTCTTAGAATTTATATTTAAAGCTTCGTTATGACTTCGTGTAATTGTTGCTTGTGCGCTTTTGAAATTCATACTTTTACATCAAAAAATAAAATTTTTCGGGGTCATAAAATCGACTTAATCAAAGGTCATAGCTCCAAGCGACTAGTTCATTAGCTCGTCTTAACACCTTCGCAATCAGTCTACGGCAATTGTACTCAAGGTTTAGCGGTTTCTTCGAATTTATTTACGCAATTTCGTTTGAGATTTTTCTGAAAAGCATTTTCAGCAGTTAACGGTAAATTCGCACATACTTACGCAATTAATTTCGCAGCATTTTCACCTTGTCCAAAGCGATCTGATTTCAATTTCGCCTCAAATCAACGGCAAGCTCAAAATAATAATGAAATTTGGTGGAATTAACGAAGATTATTATGGAAATTGATATTCGCGGGTAATTGAAGAACGGGTCAACTGGGGCAAACAGTTAAGAAAATGATTATATAAATATGTAAGTATATCTTACATAAATTGTTGAATAAACAACATTGCACTGGCTCAGACGCCGGCAGCATAACAAATTGTTATATTTACATAAAAATACAATGACTACGCAAAATTACTTAAATTAATATATAAAAAATAAAATTTTCCTTCTTGTTGTTGTTGGTCGTCTTGCATTAATTCAATTTTAATGCCACTTTTGCCTTAAATGAAATCATGCCTACTTAATGCGAGCGCAAGCAAGCTCCGCGCAACCTTAAAGGGCATACGAAGGGGTAACGGTATTGTGTAGGGCGGCATAAAATTATGGTAGAACGATATAACGAATGAGCGGCGTTATTATGACCCTTCATGGGTGTATATAAAAGTTGAGATTTAAATGCCAATAAAAGCGCTTTATTATTAAAACGCCAGAAATTATGCTACATTATTGCGTGATTTTGTTTGCTGAAGCAAATAAATGAAAATGCGAATGTAATTGAATAACCCTGCAGGAAAGCTGAAAGTGTAAAAAAAATGTAGAAAAGACCTTCACCGCAAAATAGTGTATGTCTTGAACTTTTAAGGAAAGTTTCTTGAAAAGATTGAGAAAATATTTTTTGAAGAGCTTGCCATATTCATGAAGGGTGTATATATATATGCCATTAAAGGTCATAGCTAATCGGTATGTATCACCATAGTCAACAATAGTCAGGCAGCACTTAAAGCGATCCGGGCTTACGATTTTCTACAGTGTCGAAAGTCGTCGCATCTTTTCGTAGAATTTTCGAGCATTACCCCTGTCGGCCAGTTTGCCAAGCTCTTTACACTCACGCATTTCGACCTCTCTCCATTTTTGGCTGCAAATGCGTCTTGCTTCCACCTTCAGCTCTCGCTATCTATCCCAGCCCGCACGTGTTGTGCTCGATCGTAACCTTGCGAGGTAGGTAACCTGTTTTCTCTCCGCTGTGATACCACACTCCTCGTCGTACCAGCTGTTTTTTTGCATTTTTCGAAAACCAATGGTTTCGTTTGCAGCTTGAAATGCCGTCCCTCAATTCCCTTATACCGAGTTGTAGATGAGTGCTTTCAGAGAATAGGAAATCGTTCGGCTGTCTGTTGCGATTGCAGCTTCTCGACATCGAATCTCCCTTGTGTTGGTTAACGTGCGTTTTTTGCTGCACAGAGGCGGGTTAAGGCTTCGGGGCATTCGCAAGTCTAAATCACTGGAGACGTGTCTTCCGTCTATCACAACATGATCGATCTAGTTGGTGGCTCTTCGATTCGCAGACAGCCAGGTAGCTTGGTGAATTTTCCTACGCTCGAATCTAGTACTAGAGATAGCCACATTTTGGAGCCCGGCGAAGTGAATCAGCCTCAATCCATTTTGGGATGTTTCATCATGGAGGCTAAATTTACCGAACGTTTTGCCTTCTTTGCCCACCGTGGCGTTAATGTCGTCAAGCACGATTTTGACACCGTTCCAGTTTCTCATTGGTGCGTTCCAAGCACTCATAAAAAACATCTTTGGTCACATCGTCCTTCACTTCCTTTTGGGCGCGGTCGCAAGTCAGCAATATGTTGAAAAACTCATCTTAGTTCTTGTCTCGTCCATCGCACTTCTTGGATGGCGGTATTTCAGCCTTTACTCTTACGAAGACATCAACTCGCTGGGCACCAGTACGTCCCTAATAAAGGGACCAAACACTTCAGGTGTATGCCCTTAAATCGTAGTCCTTAATGTGTTTTCTTTGGTCGTTATCAAAAGGAGGGTCTTTCATCTTAGGCTGCTGTTTCCTTTTCATCAGGAGCGTGGCGGGTCCCGAACTCAGTGCACAACACTGGGGAGGGATGATTCGTTTTCTCACTTTAACTCGCATTCAAGCGGAGTTTTTTGGCTACCCAGAGGATACTTGGTCTAAGGCCGAAATCGTTTCTGATCATTTTCAAGTGAATGGGACTCAGAAAGCTTTTCTCACTTCGGCTCCATCCCGCTACTCTTACTTTGTGATTTGTTAAGGGAAAGGAGTGTTAAATCAATGCTTGTCAAATCAAATCCCTTCTAAAAAAATAATCAAAAGTACCTTAAACCGCTTGATTAAACTCAACTGTTTTTAATTCCTTAATACATTACCAAAATGTAGATTGTTTATGGTTTCAATTTCCCTACAGGCGTTCTCCCACTCATTGGCCTCCCTTGCAGGCTAAAGAAGCGCTCAGCGCCAAGCATTACGATCACACATATTGTACGCCATAAGTCCACATAGACAAGTGCTTTAAATATAATCACAAATCGCAAATGTATTTCTGTATTGCTGAGCAAAGTAAAAAAGGAAGATAATACAACAATGGCGAGCGCACACAAGAAAGTCAAAGGCAAACACTGTAATTATGGGCATTCACATAAATTACGAGCTGTCTATCTTATTGTTTGCAATTTCTCGCAATATTCCTCCTTTTTGTAGGTCAATCACGAATGATTGGCACGATTAATGTCGATATTAAACGCATGGATGCCACACTTCAATGGGCTCGCATTGCGCGTTTTGCTCCCTCTCAAGCAACTGTGGCAACAATGGCCACGTTGCTTGTCTCATCTTTTACGTCAGCAACGGGAGGGCACGGAGAAGATGCCAACGCTTGTAAACAAACAAATAATCAGTGCGTTATTTTAATCGCCAACATATTGTATTTAACGAGCGATGCCTAAGAAGCATAAATCCATTTTCGCTTTGGTATTTTGTCTTTGTGTGTTTCCACTGACCTTTTTCCATTCATTTAAGCAGTTCTTGGCGATTTAGTGGTTTTTTGCCTTTTGTGCTTGCACCTTGCCGACTTTTACCTTTCAGTGAGTAATAACTTAGCTTTATTAAAAATAACAGTAAATGCAACAACAGCAAAAACGTAAGCACGAGCTAGCGAAAATGAATATGCCAAGTAGACAATTTCACCGCAATAATAATTTAATGGCACACTCCATATTTATTGTATTTCTTTTTGTTGTAATCAAATTACACTTATCGATAATTAAATGGCAATAATTGCATATACACGTGTAATTAATTATGATTTCCGTTTTCAATTGGTATTTTTAAGTATTTCATTTCAGAATGAAAATACTAAACTTGAACTGCGGGTAACAATGTTGGGTATATACCCCACTCTCAGCCTCAAAACTTTTATAAAAACCTAAGCATGGCACAACATAAAACTCAAAACTTAGCTAAAGAGATTCTCAAGTTCTCGTAAAGAAATTTCTAGATCAAGTTCGACTTCTGAGTATTAAGACTGTCCCAACCATTAACCATCAAATACCATAAAGTTGACTCTCGGCCAAACTTTTAGGCACCTTTCCGACCGACAGAAGAAGGAAACCCTATGTAAACCTAGCCTCAATCAGGTCTCTTATTTTGGGTCATACTTTCGAAAATAAAAGATAGGTAAGAAATTTTTCGAGACAGTAATCGGCTAGTCATCGGGCTATTTCTAAAAGTAGTCGAATATTGAGAAGAAACCTCAAGAAACCTAAGACTTGGCTATGCTAGTTTTCCAGAAAAAGTATGCTAATGTAAACACGTAAGGAAGGGCTAAGTTCGGGTGTCACCGAACATTTTAAGCTCTCGCATGACAAAGTGATAATCGACATTTCATTTACATTTGTACTTTGAGTATTGAATTGTATTTTCATTTATATGTAAGTATGTATTATACAGAGAAGGCATCAGATGGAATTCAAACAGCGTTATATTGGAAGAAGGCGTGGTTGTGAACCGATTTCACCCATATTTCGTGCATGTCACCAGGGTGTTAAGAAAATATTATACACCGAATTTCATTGAAATCGGTCGAGTAGTTCCTGAGATATGGTTTTTGGTTCATAAGTGGGCGACGCCACGCCCATTTTCAATTTTTAAAAAAAGCCTGGGTGCAACTTCCTTCTGCCATTTCTTCCGTAAAATTTAGTGTTTCTGACGTTTTTTGTTAGTCGGTTAACGCACTTTTAGTGATTTTCAACATAACCTTTGTAAGGGAGGTGGGCGTGGTTATTATCCGATTTCTTCCATTTTTGAACTGTGTATGGAAATGCCTACAGGAAACGACTCTATAAAGTTTGGTTGACATAGCTACAGTAGTTTCCGAAATATGTACATAAAACTTATTAAGGGGCGGGGCCACGCCAACTTTTCCAAAAAAATTACGTCCAAATATGCCCCTCCCTAATGCGATCCTTTATACCAAATTTCACTTTAATATCTTTATTTATGGCTTAGTTATGACACTTTATAGGTGTTCGGTTTTCATCATTTTGTGGGCGTGGCAATCGACCGATTTCGCCCATCTTCGAACTTAATCTTCTTATGGAGCCAAGAAATACGTGTAACAAGTTTCATCATGATATCTCAATTTTTACTCAAGTTACAGCTTGCACGGACGGACGGACAGACAGACATCCGGATTTCAACTCTACTCGTCACCCTGATCACTTTGGTATGTATAACCCTATATCTGACTCTTTTAGTTTTAGGACTTACAAACAACTGAGATAGACGAAATTATCTACGACCTCGAAGTTATGACTGTCAACAGCGGGAGCCCATTCGCGAATAAGACAACTGTTTGTTTAACGACAGGACAGGACAGTGCCTTCGTTCACTAAGATCCATTTGCTTCGTTTCCTTATCCTTATTTTCTCCAGGAATATTGAAGAAGTCGCGCGATAGGGAATCGCCTTGTTCGGTCAAGTTTTTCATCGAACGGGTAAGAGAACTTCTTCCAGATCCTGGTGAAGCTCCTTGTATTGCTCAATGTCAGTTTACACAGCTGTATTAGTCTTGCGGGGAGCTCAAATTCAGACATATCGGCTAAAGGTAGATCCTTTGCTGTCAAAAGTAGCTTTGAAATCAATGAAGAGGTGGTGTGTATCGATCCTCTTTTCACGAGTCTTTTCCAAGACTTGGCACATGGTGAATATCTGGTTACTTTTTGATTTTTCATACTTGAAGCCATACTGATGAGATCCAATAAGTTTCAATCTTTCACACATAACGCTCGATAAAACCTTATATGCGGAAGTGAGGAGGCTAGTTGGTGCAGATGGTGGGGTCTCCCTTTTTCTGGATTGGGCAGAGCACACTTAAATTCCAATTGTCGGGCATGCTTTCGTCCGACCATATTCTACAAAGAACCTGATGCATGCTCCTTATCAGTTCTTCGCCGCCATATTTGAATGACTCCGCCGGCATTCCGACTTTCTTGATGGTTTTCGAAAAAACTGAAACCGACTATAACCGAAGAATATTTTCAAATAAATATGCATTCGATATACAAGCAAAAAGTAAATAAATTTTTGAAATTCATATGTGAATATAACCCCTCAAGTTCAAACATTTAAACCTTGGACCTTTAGGATTTAACCAACAGCCTCCTAGTAGAGCCCACTAACCATGATTTTCTGATTCAATTTAAATTGAAAGCAAGGTAAATGCTCTTCAAATTAAAGTAATGAAACTTCTTTAAAATTTTTAAATTGCAATATCTTTCTCATTTTCGTTTGTAATTCTCAATAAATTTATAAAAAGAATTATTCGTTTAAATACTAACCAAAGCTCATTGTCGTCTTTCGGGTAAACACCAATGTATTTCACATAAATTCTGGCATTCAATTTATATTGTCATCGCCAATAAACGATTTGCCTTCGCTTTTATGTGTTTTAAATGAAAATTGCTGTAAACAAGTGCAATAATTTCACCGACAATTGCATATCCTGCCATCGAAGGCAAACAATATTGAAAGCTCACCAGCAAGCTCATTGAATGTACATAAACTTCTTTGAATCCACACAAGCATTCATGAGTCACTGTAAACAATGATGATTTGCTGTATGAACAAATGCCAACGAGCGGCGATGCAAAGTGTAGGGTACACCTTGTAGGAGAACATATAAATTCTGGCTAAGAACTAGTGCAGTACTGGTAAGTTTCACAAGAACAACTAGTTGGTAATCTTTTTTAGTTAGAAGAGAAAAGTGTAAATGCCAATTTGTCGAACTAGTTTGGAACTGGTCCTATAGTAACTAGTTGCAAATTTGGCTCAAAGCAACCAGCTTGGTTTAAATATATTTTAGTATAAGTGAATTAATAATCATATCAGTCATAAAATCTGGAATGTAGATTATCACTTTAGAACGGGTAATACTACTGGCCGATAATCAGGTCATCTTTGCTGGGTTCGAGCAACTAACAGTATATACATGTATAAGTATATATATTCAATATATTCACATATATACATTTCCGACATGCGACTTTTGCCACCGACCACTGTTGCCAGCTCGTAAGCAACAATTCCACCAAACAATTGGAGCAAGCAGTTGCGTTGAAAGTATTTCTTCTGCAGAATTTTCAGAGCAAGCAAAATGCAAATGCCACTACCTTATGTGCATCCATTGTATGTATGTATATACTGAATATTTGTATGCACGTCAGCGAATTTGTGTCAAAGGAAATTACAAATTCATTTATAATGATTTAGTCTTGTTTTTGTATTTGCAGTCAAACACGTTTGGTGCAGCTTCAAACACCTATTTCCCGTTAGCTTGCATTTGTATTCTTTTTTACTCGCCATTTGTTCGCATTCCGCATATTTTTGCTGCAAGTGAGAGGTAAACAAATTTCTGTCTTGGCGTTAGTCGAAGCAAAAGCCAACAGATGGAAGTAACACAGGGTGTACTTTTTGGGATATAAAATTTCATTGACGATCAGCTGACAAACCAGCTGCCAAAAAATGTAGGTTTAGTATACTTTGACAAATAAGACTTGAAAGACAAGGTTCAAGTCTGTCGGAAATTTATCTTTGGAAACGTGGAAGAAAATTTCGTGCTTAAAGCAATGCAGAATGTCGGCTTCGCTGGAAGAACTGTAAATTTGAGTCAGTTACAGGTCATAACCAAAAATTATACTCAAATTTCAAATGATATTGCCAACTACGACGACTCTAGTGTAGATAATTTCTTTAATTTTTACGTTTATTTTAAAAAATATATTTATATTTCTAAAATAACACCTTATATTTACGATTGTAAATTTGTTCAATTATTACAAAAAATTTTATTTGCCTCCTGAGCTCATAACTAAAATGTTAATTTTATACTTGGCGCCGGAAACTCAACATTTGTTTATAAATTGTTTGACATTTTGTGTAGGTTTTTGCATTGAACATTTTTCTGTTATTCTTCAGTCTGTTTTCCTCTTTTCCTGCTCACAAATGCAAAATATGTGCAAACTGCTTTCGTTTAACACAAATTTTCCGCGAATGAAGACATATCTCTCACTTCTTGCATAAATTTACAATTTCAAATTGCGTTCTTTAAGACCTGAGCACAGAAAATAGTCGCAGAGGGCCAGATCTGAAGAATAAAGTGGATGCGTCAGCAAATTGAAGTCCAATTCATTGATTTTTGTCATAGGTTGGTGAATAGTCTTGGCGAAACAGCACTTTTTTTCTTCGACGATTTCGTCCTTCAAACGATTATTCTAACGATATGTAATAGTCGCTGTCGATGGTCCTTTCCTTTCCAAGATAGTCAATAAAAGTATTCCATGCGCTTCCTTAAATGCAGACGCCATAACCTTACCAGCCGATTGTTTCGTTTTTCCATGCTTTGAAGCGGGTTCATCGTGTGCAGTCCTCTTGGATGAATATCGATTTAACGCCGGAGTAAATCGATACATATCAATTCAAAAACTTAGATTTATTACGCTTCAACATTCCTAAACAGTGCTCCGAATCATCAACTAGTCGTTGGTTTTGGGCAAAAGTGAGGTCGCACGGCATCCACTTTGCACTGAGCTTGCTTATTTATACCCAAATAATACTGATTGATATGATGTACATATTCTGTTTATATCTTTAGAGTGCATGCTATTTCAAAAAACTTCACTTTACGATCAACCAAAACTATTTTGTGGACTTTCTTCATGTTTTCGTCGATAACAACCTCTTTTGGGCGTCCACTGCATTCACCGTCTTCGGTGCTGATTTCATGTCTAAACTTATCATACCAATCATTGATTTTCCTGGGCAGTGTCCGGAAGGTCGTCATAAAGCCAAGTTTTTGGTTCTACTGGCACCTCGGTGCCTACGGCTGACCCTTTATCGAAAATATTGGTCAATCTTTGAGATATATATCGAACTTCCGGCTCCATTTAAGGGGGAGGCCTGCTTTAGAAGCTTCAAAAAATCGATTTTTTTGCTTAAGTCTCTTTAAAAATTATTTAAGAATATTTCTGCAAAGAATTAGTGCTTCAGAGTCAACGATAAACACTCAGAAATCTAACTGTCATAGCTGACTTTAGCGGCAAAAAACATTCCTGAAGTAATTTCGGGAAATGGTGCCAAGTTGACAGTCCTTGACCGAATAAAAATTTATATATTTTTTTTATTTTTCTCTAGGAGAGCTCCTTAATGGGTTACATGGCTTTACAGATTTCCAAAAATCGATTTTCTTTATTGACTTATTAAATTTAATAACACCTCTAGAATATTGTCCTAAATTTGCAAGTTTATCCGAGTAATAGTTTCGGAGATACAGGCTTGAGAACATGTGCGCTCGAAGCTAACTAGGCTTAGTGCGCTAGCTTTAAACACGTTTCTCTTTAAACTGTGTTTCTGAAGTCCGTTGCAAGATTTCTCAAGAATTACTCAGCCGAACTTCATGAAATTTTACACAGGTCTTTGAGAAGAAACAATTCTTAAAGACTTGGACGAAGATTTTTTTTCGATATTTAAATATAAAAATATTTTTTTCCAAAAATTTCAGAATTTCTTTGCTAGAAGTGTGTTCTAGTAACAGTAAATAATTCTAATAAAATATTATACTTTTATAAGAGAAAAAAATTGTTGAAAAAATGTCGTTTTTGACCGGAGGAAACCCATGTAACCCGTTATACATTTTTCGAAAATACTGACTGCCTGTAAAAATCAAAATGGAAGCACTCATCGAAACGGCAATAACACAAATCACTTTTACACTCGTATCATATGAGTAGATTTAGATATTCGTGCCCAAATAATTGGTTTTCATATACAAATAATATACATACGAGTATATACATACAATATCTAAAGAAATTGACAACAGAAGTGCCTGCGGTTATTTGGTCTGAAATAAAAAGTAAAACAGGAAGCGGATAATAAATGAAAATCGCAACTGGCAGTGTGAATAAAAATCACAATCTTATACATATATGAGTATTTATAATATACATAAACATATGTATGCCGTATTGTTTGATATTTTATTTTATGCTTGATCCGCCAGTTGCTTTTATAGTACTCCATCGGGCATTCACTCAACGCTTTCCACTTTTTACAAACATTTTTTCCTGATGATGGCTTTATGGTGCACATTTTGTTCGAAATTGTTATTTTACATACTTACGTACATTCATACATATGTGATTCAATGTAAATATGACATTTATTGTCTTTTATTTTTGGAGCATGAAAGCGGAAATTTGGTAAGCAATTGCGCTGACCCTTTTAGTTGTTTATGGCTGCAATTATGGAGGTTTGAGTTGGCACGAAATATATATCTCACTTAGCTCATATGGCGCTGGTTGGAGTATTTTTCATAAGAGACAAAACGACAATTGATTTTTGGTGGCATAAAATATACTCGTTACTATTCGTCATATTCGCTCATACTTCTCGAAACCATATTCCTTTTTTTGATAAATGTAAAGTATTTCGAAAATAGCTGCGTAAGCAAAAAGCGAAAGTGAAGGGAATATGTAAAGTGAGGAAACATGTTAGGAGCTCACTGAAATTTATGAGAACGTGAGTTAATTTATTTCTTTTCGATAAAGTCGAAAACAGAGCATTTTCTCAAACAACGCATTTTTATTTAAGTAGAGGTAAATATGTCACAGCTTAATGGAAAGGGATAATTAGAATGATACAGAAAGATAAGAAAGGAGAAAGAAAAGGAGAAAGAAAGAGAAATAAGTAGAGAAAGAAAAAGAGAAATAAAAAGCAAGCAAGAAAGAAAATCATGAAGTTGAGTCAATCTTGATAACAATCGATGAACTTCGGAAATATGAAACTTATTGCATAATCATAGCATTTTCAATATATAAAAATAATATTTCTTATGTTCAACGTAATCCGCCTACTGATCGTCCTATTCGAAACACAATCACCCATCTTGAGACCCAGCATTCATTATTCGATAATATTCGACCCAATAAACCACGACAAGCACGCTGTGAAGAAAATATAGGAACCGTGGCTGAGAGTGGACTCGAAGACCTTGATGAGTCGATTCGGCGCCGTTCGTAGCAGCTCAGACTGACGTAATGAAGGTCTTATTGATTTGGGTGGTATGGAAATTAGTTGGAGAGATGGGCGATTAGAAGTTAATGGTGTGATCTCCACAAGTCGGAATGCCGAACAGTTAGAGTCGTTTGCGCGTGAGTTGTTTAAGCTGCGAAGACGTTTAGCCGAGAATTAGTGTTAGCTTTTGTATGAGTGGTGTGTTTACGTGATGTGTGAATGGAGTCCAACCCCTGGCCACCAGTCCAGAGCTTTATGGAAGCTCAACTGGTGGTAGCTTCAGTTACAAGATCTGACCGGAGGCTTAATTCAGGTACCACGGGAAGCAGGAGCCCTTAGAGTTCGCATCCAACCTGCTCATGCGAACACTGGAGAATCGTGATGGTTGTGGTTAAAACCCAAATGCGGGAAGAATTGACTTTGTCAGTTGAATGTGGAGTTGCATTGCAACCGGGTGCAGCACGGCAGAGGTTGTAGATGGGCCTCGAACCCAACCAAGGTAGTTAGTGTGTCCATTCCACACTGCCAATTAGTTTTCAAGGCACTGATCAACGCATTGATTTGATCCGCTGTGCTTTTGAACGCCATGGGGTAAGGCTGCCGTCAGCAGGTACCCACGTTAAGCACACCGGACGTTGACATATTGGACGGCTTAGCGCATTTTGCGTCGAGTTCTTAAATTGAAAGCGTACAACATGCAGCTTTTGCAAGAACTGAAGCCGCTCGAAATTCCCAAATGACATTGCTACGCTTTATGAGCTATTGAAAAGTTCAAAGAAGATCCCACGTTTTCGAGCCAAATTTTTTGAGCTATGAGGACCAGTTCTGGCTCAATGGGTATGAAAACAAGCAAAGTTTGGAATATTTGGGCGTAGAGCAAACTGACGAGATTGAAAAACTGCCATTTCAGCTTGAAAAAAGAACTATTTGTGTGATTTGTGTCCATATTTCTTTAAAAATGATCCCGGTAAGATACCTAACCTAAGATACCATAACCTTCAATGGCGACCGTTATCGCGCCATCATAACCGACTATTTGATGCCCAAATGGAAGCTCGTGATCTCGACGACATTTGGTTTCAACAAGACGACGTCACTTCCCACACATCGCATCAATCAATAGATTTATTGAGAGTACACTTCGGTGAGCGGATAATTTCAGGCTTTGGGACTGTCGTTTGAACACCAAGATAGTGTGATATTACACAGCTAGACCTTTTTCCCGTGGGAATATGTAAAGTCTAAAGTCTATGTGGCAATCCGCTTAGATTCAAGCCTTCTAGCAAAACTTCACGCGCAACATTCGCCAATTACCAACCGAAATGCTCGAACGTGTCATTGAAAATTGGTATCAACGGATGGACCATCTGAGACGTAACCGCGGTCAATATTTCAAAGAGACTATCTTCAGAAAATAAATGCTAGAGAATGTTCTTTGGAATGATGGTCAACAATCTAAATTAAATTTTAATTTTCTGAGTGTTTTCTTTTAAAAAAAGTGGAGAAACTCGAAATAGATCAACTTGTACTATAGAAATTTTCACTTACAAATTGTCCCGGCTGTGGAAATCTTATATGAATTGCTGCCTACTTAAGCACAAAATTCGATTACTCTCTTAATTCATTTTCAGCACTCAGCATTTTTACTAGTATTACAGTTATAAAACAAGCTGATATCAAATTCAGCCACAACCACTTAAACCAAAATCATTTCTTGCCAAATCTTGACAATTGGCTTTAGTGATAAGCATAGTTGAAGTGATGTTAAAGTCAATGACATTATTGAATTAAAAAAATCAAGAAACAACAAAAAAAATTATTACAAAACAAAAAAAAATATTAAAAAAAACAAAACCAAAATGAAAATGGTATCAGTTTACGCCTCGCAGGTGACTCAATGTTGTCTGATGTAATGTGATAGCTGCTGGGTTGCTTCACCGCTGCGTTCTTAAAATGCTTGCCTACCTCAGAATAAACGTGTATGTATGTATGTGTGTATATTTACAAACATAAGATTGTACACACCGACTTATCGCACGTTGCATCACGCAGCGCGAGCATTTGTTAGCTAACAGCGGGTGCTCTAAATTTTTGTATTTCTTTCACCTTTTTCTTTTCTCATGTCACTTTGCGTTTTGTTTTTATTAAATCTTACACATGGTGTGTTGTTGTCATACATATATATAAACATTATATCTATATATATTCCTTAAAGCATAAATTAGACAGTAGAATTGCCTATCACCGAGCGATATTTCAAAGCATTTGCGAGAAAAAATTTAAAAATAATTTTCTTATCATTTGACGCTTTCATATCAATTTTTCTTATCTCCTACATAGGCAGCTATTAATGTGGTAGGCAGTTTTCAATTTACTTTGCTCACAAGCTTACAAATATCATTTCATCACACGCCAGCTGCTTCAGTGCGCCGCCTTTGTTGTTGCAACTATTTTTGACGCGCTGCTATTGGTAATATTTATTTCAAATATACATACATATATTTACATATATACACAGTTATTTTCAGAATTGCAGCAGGCAAAGTAAACAGAAGCATCACTCAACTCGCTGGGCAAATAAATAGGATAAACAAATTGTGAATGCGCTTTTCCGTGTGTGTATGTGCGTGAGTGTATTGGTGCATGAGCGCCTCAATGCATGCTATGATCTGGCTAACACAGACATTTATGCATGTATATATGTGTGCGTGTGCTTACATGCATGCAATATGCAGGCGCGCACACCCGTTATATGACCGGAAGGTAAACAGCATGCGACACACACACACACGCTTGGAAATAAAAACATATTCGTTATTGCAGCTTCGCCAACGTCCGTGTGCTGGGTCAATGGCAGCCATCCGACACGTACCGGGGTCATATGCAACGCCTGGCGTGACCGTGTGACTGCAGTGTGTGCCAAACGCCTCTTTTTGTTGTTTTTGTATACCGCCTAGTATGCTTCACACGTACATACAAACATATATGCACAAAATTGGTAGCGAGCATGCTCTACGTGATTCTATGCAGCATGTGTATGAAGGGGGTCTCGCATGGCTCTGTAGTTGTGTGTGTTCTTTTGCGAAAATAAATCTGTGCACGACGACGACATTTTGTACTGTAGTTGGATTTGTGATAAATGCGTGCAAAATTTTATTCGATTTGTCGTGCACTTCGTTAAGCCCATAAATTATATTTGTCATCAGAAATGCGAACGCGCGTGTACTTAAGTGAATAGAGCGAGAGAGGGAGAGAACCAGCTTTACTATATAACTTTGATGCATTGATGCAGTGCATTTATCCTTTTAAGATTAAGCTAAACGTAAAGTAAAGCACAAGCGCAATTATACTAATGATCACTTTAACTTATTAGATATTATAATATTAAAAAGTTAGCTTGTATGCGACGAGAACCAAGCTTTCTGCTACTGAAGCACAAAAAGGAAATAAGAAAACACGTCAACATGCCGAAACTAACCCGAAGCTATAATATTCTTCTCAGTTGCATTTTTTTATAGTATAAAATGATCTTTATCTAAATTTTGAACGCTCAGTTTGTATGACAGCTATATGCTGTAGTAGTCCGATCAAAACAATTTCTTCGGAGGTTATACCGTTACCTCAGATAATAATCCATGTCAAATTTCGAAGAGATATCTCAACAAATAAAATAGTTTTCTATAGAAAGACATGATTTATATTGATCAGTTTGTATGGCAGCTATATGCTATAGTGGTATAATTTAAGAAATTTCTTCGGATAATTTAGCGTTGCTTCAAATAAAAATCTATGCCGAATTTCGTGAAGATATCTCGACAAATAAAAGAGTTTTCCATATAAGCACTTCATTCCGAACGTTCAGTTTGTATGGCAGCTATATGTTATAGTGAACCGATTTCAAATATTTCTTCAGACATAGCAGCGTTGCCTTGAATAATAATTCATACCAAATTTCATGCCGAAATCTCATCAAATAACAAAGTTGTTCATACAAGAGCTTAATTTTAATCGGTTTATGTTGTGGACAAAAAATAGTAAGACATTTTTATTTAAATTTTTTCGAGAAATATTTATTTTTTAGGTTGGTATGACTGTCATGTATGACAGTGTGCCAAATGCCACATAAAAATAATCATTGGTGTTTAGTATACGCTGGCCTTTCTGAAGTATATAAAGTGTATTTGGCGTTTTTTAAGATTAATGAAATTATTCAACAAAAGGGTTCTTGTATGCGGAATCAAATTTGTGGTGCTGAAAAGTTCAGAATGTTGGAAGAGGCCTTCGGTGTTAATTTTTTGTCACGAGCAAGTGTTTTTGACTTATACAAAATATTAAAAGAGGTTCAAGAACGCGTTGACGACGAACTAAGTCCAGGACGGTCATCAACATCAACTGATGAACAACATGTCAATAAAGTAAGGGAATTGATGCTTAAGAATCGACGATTAACAGTCTGAGATCTTACTGGCATCGTTGGAATATCGGGAGGATCAGTGAACATCATTTTGAAAGATCATTTGGGCCTAATAAAAGTGAAAGCACGATTGATTCCAAAATCACTCACTTTTTTCGAAAAACAGCATCGCGTTAACGTCTGTGAAACAATGCTTTCCGTCCACCGGGATGTCATGAAAAGTATTATTACTTCCGCAGAATGTTGAATCTATGCTTACAAGAAATAGGTTAGAAATAAGTGATCAATCAGCCGAATATCGTTTCTAAGATGAAAAGAAGCCGAAAAAACTCGTGAAATGAGCTCAAAAGTCAAGGTTATGTTGACAGTTTTCTTCGATTATCGAGTTGTGGTGCACTCCAAATTCCTTCCGATCGGCCAAACTGTCAACAAGGAATACTATTTGAGCGTTATACGTCGTTTGCGCGAAGCTATTCGTAATTGCATTGATTCTTCGTTTTTCAACCGATTTTAAATCAGTATCTTGCCGTAACCACCGTATTTGTCTGATTCAGCTCCGTGTGACTTCCTGGCTATTCAACAAACTCAAACGAACGCTCCGGGAAACCGTTTTGAGTCGGTTACTTCTTTAATTTTATTCTACTCTTCACTTCAAAAGAATTCATTTCTGTTTACCATTTTCAATTTGATAATAACAACTAATAAAACTGGGATTATAACAACATTTTCAGATATCACTTTATTTCTTACGAGACAAACAAGACTCGGCGTAGAATAGAAAATATATCGAGAAATTATCGTGTTTTTCTTGAGTTAAAAGTGCAACGTGAATAAAATAAATATATTTCACAATTAACTGGTTTTTTATTGTTTAGCATTGTGTTTCAATCCAGTTAGCCTCACTGTCGAAATATCTGATTTGGTTTATTATCCACTTTGGCAATTCCTCAAAAAACACATAAAGAATAAGTCTTTATAGTTTCGCATAAATATAAACACTTAGACTCTAGCTTTCGTAGCAATAAAATTTCGAATTAAAATCAGAGCTTTAACTGCACTGAGAAAACTTTTCAGTTGCGCATAAAAATGAACGCTTAAACTCGAGTTTGTCGCGTGTGTATACTTCGTGAGTGATGCAGCAATGCACTTTCAGCTCTGACTTTCATAAGGTACAGGCCTGAACTTTTTAAAAAATGACGTCGAGTAGAGGGCGCAAATGAAGCCTTCCATGAAAGCCCTTGTATAAGCAAGAGAGCAACTAAGGCATTGATTAACTTCTACTATAAGGTAGAATATCTCCCAGAAAGTAGACCTATGGTGCACTAAGCTCCACTCCAATTGTGGCTCTCAAAGCCATTTTGCATATAGAGTCCACAGATATCGACGGAAGGTGTATGACCGCTATAGCGGCTATCATACTCAGAGAATCTGGGTTTCTAAATAAATATATGTTTGTCGGAACATCTGAAAAAACGCTTTGACTTATATCGAATATTTTGGATTATGGAGTCTCCAAGCCAAATTCTGCCGGTTTTTTCTCTGCTCACATACCTGCAAAGAAGTTTTGATTGAGTGGACGCCGTTGTAAAAGAGGAGCAGTTTATGTATGGGTCTAAGCTTGGGAGGAACGTTAGAGAAGGGATATATTATCAGTTTCAGACTACCTGACTACTGCGGAGGTTTTCAAGGCGATGCTGCTGCCGATAAGACAGGGGAGAGAAGTGACTATATACTCTTATATCAGGGCGAGGTTAGTAGCCTTGAGCTCACTAAATGTGCGTACAAGACTGGTTAAGGAATGCCTAACCTCGTGGTCAATGACATCAAGTAACTGTGTGAAAAGACAAGCAGCGATGCCAGGTCACAGCGGAATCGCAAGCAACTGTGGAGCTGATGGGTTGAGTAAAGGGGAGATAAAAAAGAAAAGTTATCCTAGCTCCGCTATCGGTAGCGTAGGAACGAGTCGGTCTTCCCCTTCCTCGTGTGTTCTGCTACTGCATAACTGGGATTCGCACAAATTTGTCCAGCGCTGGACTACCATCAGTTCTTGCGCTATCCTAAGACCAAAATTGCCCCAAAATCGATCGTAAGAGAACCAGTAAACTCTTTGCACTCAGAAAGACTAACCTCTCCAAGTTGTGAGGGTTGTAACAGGTCATTGCCCTATCGGCGCACATGGTTGAGAGTCTAGGCGAATGCCACTGGCAGAAGTTGTATGGAAGTAGACGAGGTAAACACTTCCTCCTGGATCGACTCGCGTTTGCGAGATCAAGTCTTAAACAGTGGGGAGCTCACACTCTCAGATACCCACCAAACTGGTGGAAGTTAAATGCCTGAGAAAATTTTTATGGACCGCAAGTTTGCTGACTTATAAGGTCGAATACAGGAATTCATTTTTATGGCTTCACAAAGAACAACATATAGTAATCAGAGGTATTATATCTGGATTAGCCATTAAACCTAACCTAATTTAGAGGCTATCTAGCAAATGACGCTCCAAAAGTGAGGCCATCCCAGCCGAGGATTTTTTTAATATTATAACTATTACGACTCGGCGTGCTTATATTGGCTCTATAGCCTATTATTTCTACATAAGTACCAGAAAATGTAGTTTTTTGGGCAGTCCGGGTCAATTTTGATCAGACTATATTAAATAGGTGTAATCTAACCTCAAAAGTTTATATTTTTAAACTTCCAATATTTTGGTTATTAGGAGCAAAATTGATGAAACTTTGCCATAAAATAAACCACTGTGCGAAACTAAATAAAGTCACATTTCGCAGAACTTTAAAATAAACAATTGATTGAAGAAAAACAAAAAAAAAAGAATAAATGAAAGAAAGCGAAAAAAGAAATTAAACAAACATTTGTGGAAAATACGTGCAGCCAGCGTGCGGAAAACGCTACTTTAAAATTTTACTGTTATTATAACTTTATTGTTATTACTATATTTTTGCGTTGCATGAACGTGAGCATAACAAACAACTCCGCAGCACGAACACTATAAATGCAGCGCTGATGCTGGCGCTGCCGGCAGTTTCACTGAATAAATAAGGCGAAGGTGCGAACCCGTGCAAATAGTCTAAGTGAGCAGTTCATAAAAATCGGTGATAAACAAACGTTTAAAGCGCGAGAACTAGCAGTAAAATCACTGCAACGAGCAAGTGTAACAACAACAACAGCAACAACTGAAAATACGTAATACCCTCGAGGGTCGCACGCACACTCAAACGCCAACAGACAAAATGCAACTGCAGCTGCACAACACCTTACAACAACAACAGCAAATGCCGCTAATAATCTTTGCTGCCACACTTGCCACCCTACTCCGGCCCCCACCGTGCCACGCCTCCTACTCCACCAACTTACACGACGAACCTGCTGACGTAGCCGACACCGCTGCTGACTATGACAGCTACGGCCACCACAACAGCAACAAGTATGTCAGTAAATGCGACAAAAATCCAATGGCCGCACTCACCTTCCAGCTGAGCGGCAACAACCTGCACTGGCCTTGCGAGTCGACCAAGAGCATTTACGTCCAATCCGGCCGGTATGTGCCGCGCAATGTGATCGTGACGCGCGCCCAACTGCGACGCGATGACGTCTTTGTGGCGCTGCCGCGCTACAAACAGGGTGTGCCATTCACATTGGGTCGCGTGCAACTGAAGCGGGGTCAGTGTGTGGCCAAGATTGCGCCATATCCGTGCTGGGCCATACAAGAGGAGGGCAATTGTCAGGCGTTGCAGTCCGTCGTCGACATCGCTGTGGATCCCAATGTAAGTACATGCACCGTAACAGAGCGCGGTTGTGTCCAGTGTACCATCGGTGGTGCCGAGAGCCCTTTGGTGTAATAAATCTAGTTAGTTATCTTATCTGCCATATTTAGTGAATATTTAATTTATAGCAAATAACTAGCATATGCAACACGCACACACTCACGCTCACACATATAGTATATGTGTAAACTTACAAATATGTGGGTGTGTGCGTGTTCGTGCTCTGACCGCCAATATTAAATTATGTGTTGTCGCCTTGACGTTGCAGACAAGGTCACAGCCGTTGGCATGGCGGTGAGCGGGGTCAGTCAGCATGCCACACAATGCGGCGATAGCATCTGACATTACAATTGCAAAGTTTTTTTGTTTTTTGCCGCTGGAAGCCATTGCGTATGTGTATAGAGGAACGACGGTCGGCCACTACCAGAAAAAAGGAAAAATTCAGTAGAAAAGTTGTGCGAGAATTAGTTTAATGCAAAAAGGTCTGATGCGCCTGTCACTGGGATATGCTCTTATCGCAGCCGTGTAACTATTTTTGTTCTCTCTGTGTGTATGTGTGTGTCTGAGTCTAGTGGCCAAGAGGCATATGCTCTGCTATCGCAGACGAGCCGCTTTGCATAGAAAAAGGAAAACTTTCACATTACCACTGTTTACATAAATCAACTGTTTTTTGAATACAATAACAACGAAAAAGAAGAAGAACTGTAAACTTCGGCAATACCGAAGCTGTAATACGCTTCACAAATAAAAAAGTTTCCACACAAGAACTTATGTTGTTCGACCAGTTTACATGGCAGCTTTGGTCTATAATGGCCGCCAAATTTCGTGAAGACATCTTGTCAAATAAAAAAGTCTGCCATATGAAATAGTCGCAGGTGGCCAGATCGGTGAGAACGTTGTAGGCGGAAGCAATTCGAAGCCCAATCCAAGAATTTTTGCCTTTCGAATGGCTTCGGAGTGAACCGGAGCCATGCTTCATCGATTGACACATATCATCAATTATTTATTTTGCTTGAGCATCTTCAAACACTGCTTCGAACCATCAACTCGTCATTGTTTTTGGTCAAAAGTGAACTCGCGCGGCACACACTTTGCACAGAGCTTCCTCATACCGTGAATGATATGTTCTGTTTATATATCTAGAGTATATATTATCTAGAATAACTTCGCTTTACGGTCATCCAAAATTATTTTGTAGACTTTTTTGACGTTTTCGTCGGTAACAACCTCTTTTGGGTGTACAAAGCGTTCACCGTCATTTCATTACGTCTAAACTTAGAATACCAATTCTTAAAATTTATGGAAGTCTGAAGTCCCCTTGAAAACTTTCTGAGAAACCTTGGCATTACATACCCACCCACTATCGCCAATACAAACAGGATTTTGTATAGTTCAAAATTTGCTTCAGCCGTGGTTGCAACCAGAGACGAACCAAGTAAAAATTATAAAATTATTTCCGTTCTTTGAGAGCTTTATCAAGTTTAAGTAATTAAAAGTTTTAAAAGATGGAGAATTCTTGAGTTAACGGCGTAAAATTTCGATAGATTTACACGGTTTCATGTCTTCATACTTTCTAAATCAAAAAGCTTGTAAGCTTTTCGGAAGATAACCTTTAATATTGGTATGGAACTGCAACACTGGGGTTGACTTTTGAAAACATTCCAATTAATATGATTTTGGAAAGCTTTCCGATTTTGTAAAGCTTTCTGAGTAAAAAAAAAATGTCTGCCTTAAAAAGCTTTTACCTAGGCTCAAATCAAAAGATGATGCCGAAACAATTTATGAGCTTTCGTGAAAGATGAAAGCTCAAATTTCATTGCTAAAAATATAAATATCTAGCCAAAATAGAAACAATACAACAAAATTTCCAAAAAAAAAAATTATCTTATTTTATTTAATTTTATCTAATTTTATTTTATTTTATCTAATTTTATTTTATTTTTATTTTATTTCACTTTTTTATTTCAATTTTAATTTTTGTTTTTCGTTATTTCGTTTTATTTAATTTAATTTAATTTAATTTAATTTTATTTTATTTTATTTTATTTTAGTTTTTTATTTCAATTTTAATTTTTGTTTTTCGTTATTCTCGTTTTTTCGTTTTATTTAATTTTATTTTATTTTATTTTATTTAATTTAGTTTAATTTAATTTAATATTTTTTTTTTATTTTCATTTTTTTTTCGTTAAAAAACAATAATAATAAATAAAATCGTTGCGACGTGCTTTTTACCAAGATTTTGTGCAACAACAAAAACATTTTTACTGTAACTGATACAGTAAAAATAACGGTAAACAAACAGCTAGTACCAGTTATCACTAAAATAAACAAGAACACACCTTAACACACATACATACGCACATACATATGTACATATACCTAAGCACCAACATATTAATATTATTTATTTAGCTCAGCTAAATATTTACGCTTTTTATTTTACTTTATGCTCTGCTTCCTTAGACGCTTTTCTCAGTAAAACACTCTTCGCATGGAACTTTATCGAACTATTTGCTTTTGTTTTTGATTGTATCCATTTCATTTCAATTTAGTTCAGTCACCCAAACGCACTACAAGCGCGTCCACGTATACAAACATACATTTGTATCTATACATATAGACATATATATTATAGATGTACAAATATGTAAGTCTGTATGTCTACAGTTAGATAAATGACAGTTAAAGTTGCAGTTCGAATTTAAAGCTTCGAATTTCATTCACATCGTCGGTCTGCCACTTTTCCGTCACTAAGTGCAATAAGCAGATTTTAGCAGTCAATGACAGATTGGCTGAAATCGAAAGCTTATTTAATATTGAAATAAAATATTTATGTTGTATATACATACGTACACTGAGTATATATTTACTTTTCAGTGCAATTAACTTGTGTATGGACGAGTATATGCTTGTGAGGTCGTTTACTTCTAAACTTTAAATATTTGATTTAAGAGAAAATTTCATCTAAAGTTCTTAGTAAAATTTCATGCTGACAGACATACATACAAACATGAAATTAAGAAAAAAATATATCTGAAATCGTTCTGTTACGAGAAACGTAATTTTTTTTTTTTTTTTTTTTGCTCTTAAATTGACGTCAGCGCCAGATTTTTTGAAATTTTCATTTCCCAAAAATTTTTAAATTTTTCGAATAGAGACAATGAAGTAGCTTATCCGTTATCAGGAAAGAGTGAGCTGCCTTTCTCGGATATGTAACGATTGGTAGGGATCACTTAATGTTTACTTCATTGTATCGAGATTTTCGAAACGGGAAATTCCCTTTTATTTATTGGCTATTTAAATTTCATTTTGTGTATAAATTTAATTCAATTCCGAAAATAGACCACTGGGTACAGCGTTACCCTGCAAAAACTGCGCAATCCGCTGAGCTCGAAAATTGTGCTAATTTAGAATAGCTCCAACTACGCGCTGACAATTACGTAAAATATTCAGATTGCTGACAACGAAAATGCGGAGGCAAGAAATTTCAATTCAGTTATGTGCAATTTCGTGGCATAATATTCAATATATTCCAGCTATTGCATGCAAAAACAATTGCAAGTGCATACGTATACATTATATATATATATGTGTGTGTGTGTATGTCAGCATGCCGCTATATTTCGACACGCTGCGTTGGCCGTAAATCAAAGCGCGGTGTGTGGGTGTGGCGTTCATAATTCGCTGCTCGTTAACTGTATGCAGCCATTTGGCCACAACGCCAATGACAACGGCAGCCAGCATTAAAACGGACTGACGTTCGACCAAATGTCGCTGTTCGGTGGGAAAATGCACAAATATTATTAGATGAGCGTGGCAAGTGCACACAAATATATGTACATATTATTACAAAATATGCGAAAATGTATGAATGCAAGCAATTGTGGGTTATACAAGCACACACATATGCAACTGTGTGTGGAGGTGGGCTTGTGGGTATTTGCGCACGTTTAAAGCATTATTGCAAAATTTATAACTTTAAGTATTGGAAATATAATTTAGAAAATATTTTTGTCGACTTTGCGTGTGATAATAGAATTATTTGTTAATTAGAAAGCGAATTTGACATTATGAGGTGAGGGCATTGTGAATAAAAGAGAATTTGATGGGTCAATTTAAATGGCAGCTATATGCTATATTGCGCCAATCTCGACAATTTTTTTTGGAGATTATAGCGATTTTTTCGATAATAAGAAGTGCCAAATTTGGAGAAGATTCCTCCACAAATAAAAAAGTTTTTCATACAAGGACACGATTTTCATTGGACAATATGTATGGCAGCTATATGCTATATTAGTTCGATCTGAACAATTTTTGTGAAGATTGTAGCCCTTCTTTATATAATAATATACACAAAATTTTGGACAGATATCTCTAGAAATAAAAAAGTTCTTCATACCAGGACTTGATTTGTATCGATTAGTTTGTGTGGTAGCTATATGCTATATTGATCCGATCTGAACATTTTGTTCGAAGAATGTAGCGATGCTTTGAATATTAATTTCTGCCAAGTTTTGAGAAAATATCTCTGCAAATAAAAAAGTTTTCCATACAAGGACCCGATTTGGATCGGTCAGTTTGTATGGCAGCTATATGCTATATTGATCCGATCTGAACATTTTGTTCGGAGAATGTAGCGAAGCTTTTAATATTAATCTGTACCAAATTTCCAGAAGATACCTCTATAAATAAAAAAGTTTTCAATACAAGGACTTGATTTGGACCGGTTAGTCTGTATGGCAGCTTTGTGCTACAGTGGTCCAATGTCGGCAATTCCAACAAATTATTAGCTCCTTTAGTAGAAAAGGACGTATGTAAAATTTCATGTCGATATCTCAAAAATAAAGAGACGAACATACGAACATTTATAAATATACTATAGGGTCTCCGACGTTTCCTTATAACCAAAGCCTATCTCACTTCAATTTGGTTAAGAATTCCAGTTGAGTTGCCTGCACATGAATCGAAGCGTACACAAAACCGTGTAGTTGTGTCCAACAGATACGTTGAGGACTCTGCTCAATATGTCATATGATAAAGTTAGGTTATGGGGCTCATCCTAAGAGAGATCGCCCGAAAAAGAACTCCAATAATTAGATTTTACGTATTAACAAAGCGTCTTTCATCCACTACAGGATCTGCTTAGGTGTCTAATTTCTGTTCCCGCCAGCTAATTGTCCAAAGTTGGTGGATCTAAGGTGTCTTACTCTTAATCAAAAAGCTTGGTTAAATCGAAATACATATATAAGGAAAAGTTTCTACCTAGGAAAAATTTAATACTACTTTTTTCCCGCGCTAGCTGATCTTAGTCTTAAACTCCACATATTTAATTTTATACCACTTTCATCTCATTTCAGGGTCTCCTCTGGGCTTTGGATGTAGGACTTGTAAACACTTTGGAACAACCGATACGCCGTTGTGGACCAAAAATCGTAGCAATCAACACGGCTGACAACAAAGTAGTAAAAATCATCGACATGTCTGATCTCGTAACGTCTGAGTCCCGCCTGCAGTTCATAGTGGTCGATTACTCCAAGGACAGTAAGCCGTTCGTGTATGTTGCCGACGCGGGAGCACGCAGCATACTCGTCTACGATATAGCTGGCGGAAAATCGTATCGCATCGTTTTACCCAAAGCCACGGCCCCTACTACCACCGATGTGCTTTATATGGCACTTACCGCCACACCGGATGGTACGTCGACTCTGTACTTTACGTATCTGAGCTCTCCACGCCTATACTCCATACGCGGACAGTATTTGCGTGTCGGACAGGGTGCCGGTTCGATTGTCGATGTGGGCGCCAAACCTTATGGCAAGCAAATGGTGCTGCTCGGCGCCGATGGCGGCACAAACTTGTTCTTCCGCTACAAGGGTGAAAACGACATATATATGTGGAACTCGGAGACTTGTTTCAAGGCAGCCAATTTAAAAGATGTACAACATGGCGGTGATTGTCGTCTGTCGACACAGGTTGGTAGTAATTATTGTTGTGATTTGGGAGCTGGAATGTCAAATTTTGTATTTTTCTTCTTATAACTTCAGGTGCTACCCGGTCACAGGCGGTTCATGTGGGTTTTGGAGAGCAATTTCCATGATTTCATTTCGGAGCGAACGGGTTGTAATGGCGCATCGATTGTTCTGCATCCCGTAGTGCGCGAATGTGATAATTGAAGGTCGAATCGTGGAGATAATTTTAAGTGAATTGTTTGAAGTCTATGTATATATTAAGCCTTTTTTACCTGATTTTCTTTCTTTTTTCAAGGTATATTAATTTGATTTTTGAATCCTTTTTTTCGAACTATCATCTTTATCTTTCGTTTCCTTTTCCAATTCTTATTGACCTGTTGGACATTTTTAAAGAATATTTACTAAAAAAAAATATTTTTTAATATTATTTAAAATAAATATTTAATTAAAAGCCTAAGAGAAGTATGAAGGTATTTAGATCATTTTTGGAAGAATGTGTGTAGCATTATTTGGGAACCTCTGTTATCCTCTAGAACCCTAGGACTTGAGCTCGGTAAGCCCTGGTCTAAAACCAGAACAGAATGACGTAAGAGATCCTCTAAAGTAATTACTTTTGGCAAAGTTCATCACGCCGCACATTTTGGAGTTCTTATAAGAAGGGTTTAGGGAAAACTATATGGAGGAAGGCGAGACATTTAGGCATTTTCTTTTCTATAGTCCAGCTTTTGCTAGACTGAGGTTGCAGATGAGGTCTGTGGATAAACCTTCGGCAAACCTTGCGAATTGGCTGGGATTGATATTAGCAGCTTCAACAAATTTGTGGTAAAAGGGTCTGGTGTATCGAATCTAGAAGTTTTGGGTATTACAAAGGACCAGATTCACAGATGTTCCAGTGAGATCTTAGGTTAACTTTGGTGCAAGTTACAACCCGGCGATCAAACCTATCCAAACTTTTACAAGCTCGGTTTCGATATGTGGACTTATGAAACAGCGTTATACAGGAAAGGGCTTTGGTTACTATTTGGTTTCTATTCTTTTGGAAGACGAGAAGGAGTTTAATGACATGGGAATTCATCGTCCAGCAAATCAATGTACGATCAAGTCGAAATTGTCTTTCCCCCGTTCTTATCTTTCAATATGTAATTTACAAATGAGCAGCAGACTGACCAACGAAAGATCAAGAACGACATAAAACAGTATCAAAGTTCTTCTGTCGGGAGCTCTCAATCAACTCTTGTTTCAGACTGCCAGACCACTGCAGTGTCTTTCAAGCAGAAGTGACAGTTAATAAGGGAGCAGCAGATGTACTTCAACAAAGAGAGACTTCTTCTAGAGAGTTATGCATCCACTCCGATAGCAGAGCTACTATACAGACCTTGAGCTCGTTCGCTAAGAAGCTGTAGCATCATGCTACTTTTAAACACTCTGGGTGTCTGGCCACACTGGTATCTTCGAAAACTGTAAAGCCCACCGGCAACTCGCTTGAAAGGGGAGCCTTACTCAAATCCCATCAAGATGGGAACGAGCAGGGGTTCTCTTAGCTTCGTGCACTCGACCGCTGCATCTTTATGTTTCGCGCGAGCTCAATAAGCTTTAACCAACAATTGTGGGATTGCGATAGCTTTCTGGCTCATGGTGGAACGCAAAGGATCCATGGAGCTACTAGCCCTTAGCAAGCTTCACATGGCAGCAGTGATAGTTATCACGTCTCTAGAAGTCCAAGTAGAATTATTTGTGGTCTCACGAATGTCAGTCTATTTAGCTAACCTAAAATACTGCCGACGTTAAGGAATTAT
This sequence comes from Bactrocera zonata, assembly GCA_037783105.1. Taxonomy (NCBI): domain Eukaryota; kingdom Metazoa; phylum Arthropoda; class Insecta; order Diptera; family Tephritidae; genus Bactrocera; species Bactrocera zonata. The sequence continues at coordinate 545,057 of JBAWJQ010005835.1, read as the reverse complement.
AGACTTATTATTGATGAAGTGATTATTAGCAAATAATAAAAGTCATCTTCCTTAAAGTTCTCTGATTTTATTTGCATCCACCTTCACCTAACTTCAGTTACAAAATATCGGACGCAAAAAAATATCTTCCAAATTATGCACAAGTTGCGCCATTGAATAATGAACCTTGGGGGCATTTAAATAGCGTTGGTATTAATTTTCCACTGGTGGCACTAAGCTCACAGACGTAGTATATACTGGCATCACCAGGCCATGCGCCCTTATCACCGGCAGCAGAGCAACTAACAGCCGGACTATAGCAAGCTACAGTGAAGGCGAACACACAGCCTTGCTGATTAACCGAATACCGTTTAAGCGGACCGCATCTATGGCTCGTATATGTACCGGTGCTAGTGCAATCATAGAATTTTCGACAGTCGTTTGGATCGGGAAAGCGACCGGTCGTTTGGCATTTAAATTCGGACGTGGTGGCTACACCAAAACCATTGGAGCCAAAACCATTGAAACCAAATCCATTGGAGCCAAAACCAAAACCACCGGCGCCATTGCCTTGAGGTAGAAACCACGCCTGTGTTGAAGTGGTGATGCAGACGGTAAGAAGAAACTGTAAAAAAGAAGTGTTTATATTCCTTAACATTTAATTGATGGTCGTAGAGAAAAAAGACACTTACCGAAATCCAAAGTTTCGTGAAGAAAGTGCTACCCATTTTGCGTGATTCCAACTCTGGTGTGTGCTCAAGCTAGTAACTCTGCCAATTAATGGGTTCGTGGATTTTGATTCGCTTTTATGGCAAATTAAATTAAATTAGTTATTGTTATATTGCCAAATTTATCTGAACATGTGTCGAGATTAACAGTTATACAATTTTTTACGATTAAAAATATTAATTAATTTTTTATAACTCAGATTGTACTCACTTGGGTATACAGGGTTCGATTGTACAGCGTTCGAAATAATTCGGTTGTAGATACCGAATACCCTAAATATTTATGGAACCTAGAGAATAGGGAGTTAAAAAATAAAAGAGTACACATCAAGATTAAAGGGAAGTTTATGTGAATGTCATGGGATCCACAAAAAAAATCCGTGAAAATAACCTCTTTGAGACTTTATTGGAAATTAAGTTTGGGAAGGTCCCTGAGAAACAGCTGATGGATCATTCTCGATAATAATTTTATCTACTCTTTACATAACTAAAATACATTGAAGTATTTGGTCCTAAAATATAGAGACATACTATATTTCAAAAACCGAGAGATATTTCACCTTCCAAGAGATCTCCAATAAGAGTAATCAATAGATCTCCGATAAGAGTTGTTATTACCTTTTCCTTCAACAGGAAATATGTGGCTTGAAAGCCGTCAAAATTCCAGGAATGAACCCTGCATTCCTTCATAGTTTGGTGAACCTATATAGTATATACGATTCAATTTTTAAGACGAGCCTCTCCACAACTTTTTTGGATAGATACCTCACCGTGTAATATTTGAATATGCAGATTTCAGAAAGTGGTCCAATGCTGGGATTTGAAAGAAGGAAAATTTGCAAATTATATGCTCTTCGGAATCGGATTACAAGCAGGAAGACAAATGACCATCAATAGAGCATTAGAATGTCACAGTGTTAAGCTCCAGGCATAGATGTAGGAAATGCAGGAGAAGATGGTGATGAAAGACAGATGAGAACCGTGATGCCGTTCTCACGGCAGTCGGGTCTACATAACCGGAATGGACCCTGATTTTTTATCCAGTCAAAGACGTCATTTCGACAGAATTCTGCCGCTACAACAACAACAACAACAACAACAAGACTGTGATGATATATTCGCCAGATGGGTGTTGGAAAGGATGGGGATAGGGAAGATGACTGCTATGATTTTGGCATCAGAGTTGCTTCCGATTTAAATAATGTCGGTGGGGATTGCGATTCAGTAGATGACGGCGATGTTTTTGGTATTAGAACGGTTTTCGGTGTAGGAAATATTAATAATACAAAGCAACTTCAACAATCACTATCCTTACCGCAGCGTCCAACCCAATAACTCCCTGAATTCTGAACCAACGATTGCGAGCTCTGGTTCATTCAGGTGGAGATATAACTTGGGTCACGAAACATCAGGAATCATCACATCTTGTACCAGGCAGTCGTCGCTTCGTTGAAGCCTGAAGTGCTCAAAGAAGTCTCCGACATCATCAGGGCACCACCAGCACAAGATAAGACTACCTATCTAAAAACTTACCTTATTTGTCGAAGAAAAAAGTGCACTTTCACCATGACAACGTATCGGTTGACAAGTTTCCTGTCCAATCTTCACATTATATATAATAATCCCTCCCCAAAAAAGTAAAACCCATTTTATAGCAAATCCTTTATTTATTTACTACTCAACATATACAAGTATAAACAATTACTTTCCGCATGCACCCAAGACACAAGACACGTACTGAGTACTGAAATGTGTACCCGATGGACAACTGCGACGGCGCTGGACTCCATTCACCGCCGAACAGTAATAGTACTTGGTACAATCTTCTGGATCGGCCGATAAACCAGCCACCAAACATCTGCCAGTGGAAGGTGACACCGTTGTGCTACTGCCAGTACCAGAACCGCTAACCGGTGTTACTGTTGTTACCGCTGTCGGAGATCTAGTTGTCATTTCCGATGCTATGCTGCCTGGTTGACAGCCATAACCGTTAAAGACCTCACCATCAGAACACCGATAAAGCGATGGATAGAGCACACGTTCATCTTGCTGCGAAAGCGCACGACAAATGTAGAAAACATTCGGACTATTCGGCCATGGATGCGCATCACCAACATTGTCACATTGAAATTGCGGCAACAAACAGATGGAATCTTGCAGTGTTGCCGTACATTGACCAGTTGCCGCATCGTATGCCTTGTTACCGTAACATTCCAGTGTTGCCGCCACCAGAGTGACGCCCGCAAAGTAGCACATGTGATATTTTTGACAATCGTACGGATCGGGGAAGATACCCTGTGAGGTGCAAGGAAAATTGCCATCCATTGCGAAGGGATGACACGGTCCGGTCGCATTGCTGCACATGCCGGCGCGTGAGTTGCAGTAGAAACCCTTGGTGGTGTCGCATATTTCAATGGGGATTATCATCCAGCCGCTGGAGTTACGCACGCATGTGGACAGCAATTCGCATGACTCACAAATATTACCGGTAGTCTGGCGACCCTCACATGTATTCGTCTCACGCGGTTGTATCTGCGAGGCGGTCAACGCGAGCCACAGCGTCAACAGCAGGCTGCCGAACTGGGAAGAGGAAAAAAAATAATAAATAAATAAAATTTCAGTTATAAAGTGAGGTAATTATTGATTTTGAATATATTTATGTAAATTTCTAAAAAAAATAAGGATGTAATGAAAAGATGTAACGGTATCGTTCGTTGAAAGGTCCACAATTTTAGAGAAAGTGGCTATTTAGTAAGGTCTACAACCATCTTCGACGTATTCTGGAAATAACTCAGAACCTTTGCCTTTTTCGAATAATTTTCTACCAGTTTTGATTACGGAAGCTTTAAAGAGAGGGTTCTAAGTCATTTTTATTTTCGTGTTGTTCTTATTTTAAAATTGGATCACTAAACATCAAAATAATGGCGATATATTTCAAAATTGAACGTCCTATAAAACGATTTAATTTAAAAAATTCCTCAGTTTAGTTATACATAAATGGATTCTTCACCAAACTTTCAGATTCACGAACTTTTGAAATACGGCTTTCAGTGGTCGATAACAATTTCAGTCGCACTTTCCTTCCGCCACTGTACCGACTTCTATATAAAAGATCTTGGACTTTCGAAGTTAAACTCGCACAGAACATTGTTTAAAAAAATATATATTTTATAATTATTCGAAAAAATGATATTTGAAAAATATATTTTAGCCTTTAGGAAATAATTCGACTACCCTTTGGTGAATTTTACATATTTTTTCTAATATCTACATATACTTTCTTGCCACGCATGCATCTTACCACGAGCACTGAATATGTATTAGAAAATCTCATATTTTCCTTTATTTCAAATCGAAGTACTTTTTTTAATTTGAATTTTCGAATAAAAATTGTTTTTTACAATTTCTTGGCACACACAATATTTAGCTTTTAGTAACACTAATTACAAACGTTGTAAATTTCGACCATTAAACACTTTTCGAACTTCTTCGCGTTATCTGAGGTAATTTTTTTAAATGAACTTGCCCCTACGAAGTTTTTTACCACTCTGAAGCAACTTCTTTCAAGCATCCCAAATAAAAGCTCAATAATATATAGGCCATCATATTATTATTGAGAAATATATGCATGTCGATAAGTAGATAGATATAGATGTATGTATTCATGTAGATATGTATAATGACTCATTCTGCTCTTGGCTTGTTTGTCTTCTAAACGCTATCAGTAAATTCAAAGCAGTTCAAAGCAGCGCTGGCGTGAGAATCTTTAGAAAGTTGGAGTAAATATTTATATTGCCGAAATGCCGAAATGCTTCGAGATGGCTCTAATGAAGACGCTTGTTCATAACGAATAATAGCCGAAGTTTATTTGGCAAAATATCTTTTCACTTTGCTTAGCAAATAATGGACAATTTAATAGTTTTTAAATGGAGTTCTGTAAAAGAAGTTGCAAAAGTTAATATTTAAACAAAGTAAACTTTTAATATATATGTATTTACCAAATACCAACGATATATTAACCTATTTTGTACGATATTATAGTGATGATATTGCCAGGGTCGATAACTTTTGAAAGCAAAACAATCATAGTAGCAGGAAACCTATTGGAAAAGGAAAATAAAATAACAATCATTATAAAAAAAATATAAAATATATATATTTTACCCCCGATCTGTAACCAAGAAGAGGAAAAAGAGGGGTTGGTTGTATTTTTAAATGTTAAAAAACGGTTTATATGAACTTAAAAGTACATATCTTGTGGTAGAAAGTTAAATGGCAAAATTCTAGGTAATAAAAGAATCTAGAACTTTCGTGATACCAGTTTTTTCACATAAACTTACACTTTATTTTTAAAATTCAAATAATCAAGTATATTTTTATTATTATCTTTAACAAAAAACTGTTTTCTTTCCGGAAAGTTGAGTTTAACTAATATTTTTATGTCCCAGGCCTTAGATCGCCCGTAAAATATTTTTTTTTATTTTACTTATTTTATCTACCTTTTCAAAAGGGTTTTAACATACTATGCTTTTTCCACTCTTAACTCTTTTCAAAGGTCTTACAAAATGTCTCCACATATTCCGATTTACCAAGAGATTGGAGGTGGAATCTTAGCTCTTTTCCTTATTGCTGAGCACAGATAGTGCCTTTTCGTCAATGGAATTGCAAAAGCAAATAGTAAAAATATGTGGAATTGCAGTTGCGAAAGTGTTAGCCAATCACCAATCTTCCTTCCTGACCTTTATTTATTTGCCTTTATATGTATATGTTCAAACATTATTCTTTCATTAACATTTCTGTAAAGATAACAGCAACATTTAAAAAAAAAATATTATACAAATTGATAATAATACAATAAAACATATAATAATATAATAAAACATTTCGTCACACAATACACGTTTTCGCGAAAGACAAATTGAAATCTATTAAAACGAAACAGTAAGCAAAAGGAAACTATTTGCGGAAACAGAAATAATTATTTTATTCGTTAACGAAATTAGATTTGGCAGCACTTATGAAAGTGTCAAATTATTGACATTTCGCCATGTAAAACATTTATCACTTATTGCAACATATATCCTCATTCGTATCAGTTTTTCTGTCAACTCTCCCGTAAAAAATGTAAATATACCTCGAAACCTCTTGAAAAATTAAACAATTTCTGCAGTAATCATGGAATTTCTGCACGAATCAATTGCGCTTGGTGTTGATTTGTTAATATTAGGGCTATGTGTTAAAGAATATGTCAGCTACAAGAAAAATGTGAACTGTCTCAAGGTTAGTGCAGCAACCAACAGCTGATAGTGAGCTACAAATTTCAAATAAATCGCATGTGCTTTATGCTTTCCAGGCTGCACCACAACTGGCCATAGATAGTGATCTCAAGAAATATGTGGGTGCACAAAAGGATAAAAAGATACCGTATGCAGTGGTGCGCGGCACGGTCACACCAATTGGTGTGCCTATGCGCAGCGTTATGTCGCCATCCGTAACTGGTGTCTTGCAAATAATCAAACTGAGGTGATAACAAATATTTTAACGCTATTGTTGTTGTACAATAATTGAAAATTTTTCAATTTCTAGTGAACATCGCGTAACGCGCGGCTTTGCCGGTTTCTGGACCGAACAACGCAAACTAATACATGTATCGTCGAATGAAATGCCCTTTGAGTTGCGCAACAACGAAAGCAGCGTTGAAATCATTGATGCATTAAGCGCTGCTGTGCTGGATTTGGATGTGGTGTATGACAATTATGAGCCTTCCTCGCTTTCGTTTTTCGATCATGTTTTCGGCTTCTTCTCCGGTGTCAGACAAAAAGGTTTGCAGACTACCGAAGAAGTGTTGCGGGATGGTAGTTTCATTACAGCGATTGGGGAATTGGAGTTGGATGGTAAAACGTTACGTTTGCAACCATCGCCGGTGGGTCCACTCTTTTTAACGACCGCTACCAAATCTACATTGATTAAGAAATTCGAAGAGGCTAAATCATCCATGCTGTAAGTACTAAGGGACAAGCGCAGCTTTTCTTTTTCTTTTTTTATTGGTGTAATTTTAAAAAAATTATATTTTTTTTTTGTTTGTTTCATTTCTTTTTTTTTATTGGTGTAATTAAAAAAATTATATTTTTTTGTTTGGCAGTGTTAAAATCTTTGTCTGCGGCACAATCTCAGCTATACTAATTAGTTACATAGTGCGTAAGCTCTACAACAAAAAGAAGCAAGAACGTGATGAACGAAAAATCAAAGAAACTCTAGAGAAGGAGCGACGTGAGAGACGTGCACGTACACGCCCACTCAATCTTACCACTGAGCAGTTGTGTGTGGTATGCTCAACGAATCCCAAAGAGGTGAGTGATTGCAATAAAGTAAATTATTGTATAAGGATTGTCAGTTATGCGTTTTTGTTTACATTTTTTGTAACAAGAAATGACATTTTGTTTAAATATTATTTGCAGGTCATAATATTGCCTTGTGGACATGTGTGCATCTGTGAAGACTGCTCCGAAAAGATTCGTGTTACTTGCCCCGTATGCCGTGGCAAAATTGCGACAAAAGCTGCTGCTTTTATCGCTTAATGTAAAATCAAAACAATGGTTGCTTATACTTACATACTAGTATATAAACATCGTAAAATCTGCATTGCATTCGCTGCAATAAAGTGATAAGTAGTTATATTAATTGTGGGCACAACTTTTGGACTTGTTGCAACATATGTAACAAAACTTAATTTATTTAATTATTAATTAGTTCATGGCATAGTAACAATTTATAAAATCTTTGGAAGTTATTAAGGTACAAACAAGTATGTGTAGTAGCAATGTGCCGTTATGTAGGTGCAATTTCAAACAAAAAAACGGTACAATAAATGCATAAAAACAAAATTAAATTGTTAAGCCTTTATTATAACGGTTTTACTTTTCCATTATTTGTTTGTATTTGCGTTGATCTTCAAGCATTTGCAGAAATACTCGATACTTGCGATTGTGATAATCCGCAGTGGATTGTTTCGGTTTTAACAGTACACCAGTGCCGCCCATTTCCTTCGATGTAGCCTAAAATGTCATTCATAAAAGATTATAGAAAAAATTAGAATTGAACACAATTCTTCATTATATAAACGAAAAAATTCGGTCGCCTACCTCTAAATTTCCATAAACGTTAGCGGCACATGCGCCCAACATGGCGGCGCCGACCAACACCATTTCCTGCTCATCTGGTATCACAGCGGCTAATTGACAGATATCGGCGTGTGCTTGTACATACACGCTGTTCTTAGCTAGACCACCACAAAACAGCATACTGCTGTAGGGCACACGCTTATATTTCTCGACGAGGTTATCAATAATGTGACGGGTGCCATACTATTGATAAAAAAAATCGGCATAAAAATAGAGTTCAAGTGCTTTCAATGTTTATCAATAAATAATGATGTTACTCACAGCTAATGCTTGTACAAATGCCAAATATAAGAGCGCCAACGATTCCTCATCGGCGTTCATATTGAGGCCCGATATCTAAATTGTATTAAATGACAGTAGTTAATGTAATATTTTTATATGTTGTAAATTGTATAAGTAAACGCATTTGATTGGCACTTTTATTACATATGCAAAAAGGTATTAAATACTTACCATGCCCCTCAAATTGGGATCAGCGATAGGCGAACGATTGCCATGAAAATCTGGCCAAACATGCAATTCATTGGTCAGAAAGCAAATATCATCGTAACCGCGTTCCAAACGCATCTTCTCCAATAGATTATTTAAATATTGATATATGTGCCTGAAATGTAAAAGGCATCAAAAACGTTGCAACAAAAGCAAAATCATGCTAACTCACTCATTTTTGCCTAATTTCGCTTGTATATCGGCATATTTTGTATGCGTTTTTACAATGAAATCCAATAATATACCAGCAGCGCTCTGACCACCTTCGTTGAGGTAGTAATTCGGCAGTATGGCACCGCGGTAAGGACCCCACACACCATGTGCCAGGCAAGGCTCGCGTGTCAAGCTCATGTGGCAGGTGGATGTGCCGCATATAAGCGCCAATTTGCCTTGTAGATTCTCCAGTGCTGCTTCCAGTGGCTTATCACTCGCCTCCAATGCGGCACGACAACCAAACATGCCCAACGCACCGGCATGTGCGTCAATTAGCGAGGTGCCAACGATAGTACCAGGCAGTAGTGAGAGCTCTTTGGCAGCTTGCACTGTTAAACCTATTGTGTATGAGTGTAAATTTGCATTATTTAGAGACGTCTTTTAAAATTAGTTTTTAATTACCTGCGCCCACCGCTGAACCCGGCTCACATATGCGCTGCCCAATTATTTCAAAATCATTTGCGCATAAATCATCCAAACCGATCTGCTTTAAAAAATCTGCGCTCCAACGCATATTCATAGCATCATAATTCCATTTGCAAACCACCGAACACAGCGAGCGCGTGTCAACGCCTGTGCTGCGCCATGTAAGGAAATCGGGCAGATCAAAGGCGCGCCAGACTTTACTCCATGTACTTTGTAGATTCTTTTTCAACCACAACAATTTCGGTATTTCCATCTCCAGTGAGACCTGTCCGCCGACATATTGCAACAGCTCGTGTTTGGTTGCATTGATAAGCGTGGCCTCGGCATGTGCACGATGATCCATCCACAATATGATATTCTGCTCGCTTTTGCCGGTGCGACTGACAGTGAGTGATTCACCATTTTCGCCTAATATCACCAAGGAGCAGGTGGCATCAAAGGAGATAGCTTTTATGCTTTCCTTTTTGACTTCCTTTGTGACTTCCTGCGAAATATTTTGTAGAATTTTAGTATGTAGTTTATTAGAAAAAATAATTAAAAACAGGATATCACATTAACAAATACAAAAGCTTTGTATGGAATTTTGATTTTGATCAATCGGAGAACCTTTTCATTTGATAAGGTATTTTCTCGAATTTTGGCAGCGGTACAATCTCCGACCAAATTTTTTAGATCGCACCACTATAGCATACAAACTGACCGATCGAAATCATTTTAAGGAATTGTTTATGCTGTAAGAAAGCGCCTGTGAAATGTGTTGCCTAAGCGAACGTTGTTTTTTTTTTCAAAAGCTATTGTTTAATTTTTAATATCAACATTATCTTATTATAGTTATGTTTTATTATATTTACATAATGTATTTTATTTTATTATTGCAGTTTAAGTTATCAACAAAACCAACTAATGCAACATTTTCTCTATTGTATTCGTAAACAATTGTCTGTAATCACTTTTTAATCGTTCTAATCAAAATATAAAGGTTATGAACGAAGGTTAAACTCACTCTTTATCGGCAAAAAAAAAAACAAAGTTATATACCAACGACACTAATTTATCTAATCTTAGAAAAGGTTGAAATTTGCATCCCGCGTTTAATCTTTTGTTTAAAAATTCAAATATTAACCGCATCCTGTTTCAACTAAGTAGAGGATTTCCAACAGTTATTCTAGCTAATCTTTGCAAAAAAAAGATTATTATATTTTTTTATTTTTTTTTATGTTAGTAGATGTTTAAACCGGACTTAAATACTTTCATTTCACTTTCATTTTTTGCTGCAAATATCGCTTAATTTCATCTCACCTTCACACAATGACACACTGCACTCCAAATATCCTCGGATGATTGTTCATAGTAATCGCGCTCGGGATTCCAAGTCTGTATTGGTTTCACACACTGCTTCAATACCTTTCCCTTCAAATCGACCAGTGCAGCACGGGCACTGCCCGTGCCTATATCAACACCTACAAAGAACGTTTCGGTCATGGCGAGCTAGGTGAAGCGTGTTATCAATATTCTTCAGACGACGCAAAGCAAAAGCGTACGTTAAAAACCGGTCTAAGTGTTTTTTTCAAATATATACGCAATTTTTACTAATGATGTCCGTCGATAATGCACTACTTAACTGCCCGACTGGCGTCAGCAATCTGAAACTGTTGAGAACTTCTAGCTTTCGATTAACCTGCTGCTGCTACACGCCTTTCGCCGTGTTGTAGTTTCTTTTTAAAGCATTATCAGTCAAAAAATTTGCGTCAAAATATTTAAGCTAAAATATATTGATAAAGTAAATCGACTAACTAGTTCATTAAGTTAATTATTAAGTTTATTAGTAATTATCGCGTACTAGCTTATGTATTGCCTTTTGTTTCTATATTTTGACTTGAAAGAGAAAAGTTCGGAATTTGCCACAATCTGATGTAATCTCAGTAAGTACTCACAGAGCTCAAAGTGTATTCGTGCAATGTGCAGGTGGCACCTGTTCTACGTAGGGGGCTATCAATGAAGTGTAGACAAGAGCGTAAATAAATTGAAAATATTAGTTAATCACACTTTGAGCTCATAAATTGCTCTCCATACAAGTGATGTGGGCAGAAGTATTTAATTGTTCACAGCTTTGAGAAACTAGTGGCACCTAAGAGCTTCATTACAATTATTCCGACATACAATGTTCATACCTATGTATGTTCTCTGACATCTGTACAAAATATTAAAACTTTTATTTGAATATATGAAATAAAATGCAGCTTCCATTAAATGGGCCCAGGTTGTTCTAGACGATGGAAACTATCGGTAGCGATTCTGGTTAAAGAGAATACACGTAAATTTTCAAAACTAACAGTATTCTACCTTGTGTAAAGAAATGTGTTGTTGTTGTAACGGCAGAAAACACCACTTAAGTAATTGGAGGAATGCTGCCGAATTAACAGTCTGTGGACAGATAAAAATCCGAATCCTGCCTTGGGAACGGTTTAATTCTGTTTAGTTACCTTTCGAATACTTTGACACTTGACCTCGAGGTAATTACAAACTCGTGTTGACTAATCAAAGATTTACGAAATTTGACCGTTGTGTTTTTTTCGCAAATTATCTTTTTTTCTTCTTCTTTACTGGCATAGGTACCGCTCCCGCGGGTATATCCCAGTTTACAACAGCGCACTTATCGTTCTTTCTTTTCTCAAAGGGGGGTTTCTCATCCGGAGATGTTTTCTTTTTTGCGTAGGGGGTCTTGGTGAGTCCTGAACCCAAAGCACGACCCTGGGGAGAGATGTTTTGCCTTCAAACAGCTGTATAGAAGGTACTTGGTCTAAGGCCGGAAATCGTGAGCTACTTAAGCCATGTGTAAGAGAATCATTTCTGGCCACTCCCAAGTGAATGGCTCTTAGGAACTTTCCTCTTACGTGAACTTCTACACATGGATCCATCCTGCTGATCCCTTGCAGATTACCTACCGAATCTAAAATTTATAGCTGCGATGGTCAAAATTTTTATACCCTTAACAAGGTATATTAAGTTTGCCACAAAGTTTGTATCACCCAGAAGGACACGTTGAAGACCCTTTTATTGTTCCACAGACGGCCGTAATTCAACCATCATTAGGCCAGACCCGTCTGTCTGAATTAAATATTATCGAAGGTAACGCTAAAATCTGCAAAGAAGTTTTTCAAATCAAACCACTAGGCTATAGCTACGATACCAAAATCAAGTCTTTGTATGTAAGACTTTGTTATTTGAGAAGTATTTTCACAAAATTCACCTTAGAATGGTAAAGCTACAATCTCCGAAAAAAATTTTCAGATCAGATCAACGTGGAAACTACTTTATTTGTGAAGGGTATTCTAACTTCTCCGCAATCGAAGTTAACGTTTTTTGTGTTTTAATTCAAAATTGAAATTTTCGCCAGATTCTTGTAATTTCAAATCCGGCAACTCCCATTATCTGACTACGAACAGCTGATTTATGTTTATGTTCGAAAATCAACAAATCAACGTGATATTCTAACAAAAATGGTGCGAATTAAAAATCGGTAAATAATTAATGATATTCTCTTATAACAACATCTAAATATTAGCAAATTTTAGTTATGTAGTCGTCAGGATAGTGCCAGAAAAGCCGACGAATATATTAAAAATTGACGACGCCGTACTAGCGAAATCTGTGCTGCGCAATGTGAAAAAGTACTACGGCGACTATGGACTAGGGACTGTGGAGCATGGTTTTCGCGTGAAATACTGTAATGAACGCACAAAAATAGCAATAATGCGATGCCTACATCGATCACATCGTACGTTGACGAGTACGCTGCCGTTGATAACTATGGTGGGTACATGAGTATAAGTGAGACTGAAAGAAAATAAATATTTATCCTTATATGTAGATCGGAGATGTGCGTGCCAAATTCCATACACTCTACGTCGGTGCTACTATAATACACTGCAACAAGTTCATAATAAATCACCAGCAAAGATTTTTGGACGAAATGGTGGGTCAAATCGCGTCTGCAAAAGAACGCAAGGACTTCATCAAACGTGTTATGGAATTCGATCTTGAGCAATAGCAACGTTGCGTTTCAATAGGGATTTACATTTTATCGTAGAGTAAATAAATTTAAATTTTTTATGTATTTTTTGTTTTTATTTACACCCATGGTAGTTTAAAGCTATAAGAAAAATGTTACATTCATACATAATTAGGTGGTATATCAATTTAATAAAGCACCGAAATAAATAAAGTGCTTTCTTGTTGGTAATACATGCAAATGTATATGGTAAATTTCTATTTTCATGAATTTCAAAATTAATTCATTTTTTACTTCACAAAATATATTAATTACTATTAACTTTACTCACTACAGGCTAAAGTCAAAACTACAGCTAGAAAGTGTTTGTTGTCAAATCGAACTACTCGCAATTACTACACTAATTTTGGTATCGTTATAGTAACAAACATTTACAAATTTACTAATTAATGTACCTTTTCATGTAAAAGATATTTATAAATTTTTACACGGTTAAACTTCTACTAAGAACTTGCGGCTTGAAGAACGCTCCCAAACTCTGAAGGCGTTAAGCGCATACTTGAACTTTTGTTGAAAATCGCGCATAGTCATTTTGTGTTTTTTGCTGTACACATTTAAATATATGCCCAATACCACCACTAAACCTGACCAGAGATATCTGCAAGCAAAAAATAATATTTTTTCAATATAGTACATGTATGCCGTTTTTTCGTATTTTTTAACTTACTGCCAGGTAAATGGTTTGCTGAAGAAAACAAACGACAAAGCGATCGTTACAGCTTTTCTTGCTGTCGTCACGGTGGCAGCTACTGGCGCGCCACTGCTTCGCACCAAAGCCAACACAAACTGGATGCCTAGATAACCTGATAAACTGAAGAAGAAGCCATAGCCGAAAGTTTCCACTATGTGCTAGAATAAAAAAAAAAATAATAAAATATATTTACTTAATATTTGTGAAATTTTCTCTGAAACTCACCTCAAGACAAAAGGCGAAACCGCTGAAAAAATTACCCGTCACCATCAGTATAACCAGAAGGTATATAAATCCCAACCCATAAGAATAAAGCACAACTTCACTGCTGGACGCTTTATGTTCTCGCATTGCTTTTTCCTGCACATTACCGATAGCTGCATCACAAAGCAGGGCCGCTGATATCATGGCGACACCGGTGAGATCGAAATTCGGTGAGACCTGCGAATCGGCTAGCGTGAACCAGGCCAATCCAATGCACATGGCAAAAGCGGCAGCAAAATCAAGTGGCCCATAACGCTTTCCTTGTATCAAAATGCTGCCCACCAACACTGGTATCAATTTGCAACATTTGAATATCACCTGCGTGAGGTAGTTAAGATAGCCCAGACTAGAATTTGACAATCCCATAGTGCCGAGTGTTAGTGCGGCAAGTAGAAAATAAGTACGCATTGGTATGCGACGCTCAGATGTCTCAACACTACCGCCTGGTAGCAATTGAGCTCTACGTCTAGTTTCTAGATCACGTTCAATTACACCGAAACAAATGTAATAACCGAATTGTACAAGTGTGAGAAACCATCCGTACGGCTTAAAACCTTCAACCGTAAAAATTAGTTCCTGCAGGTATCCATAAATAAGATATAGCACAAAAACACCTGCACAGCTCAAAAGGAATTGTGTGGTGCGGTTGTAGTAGGTAAGATTAAAGCAAAGAATCCGCAATTCAGGTGGATTATCGGAATCGGTTGATGTTTTACTGCCGTTACTATTCACTTTAACCGACGCCATTTCTAAGCTACTTTATATTTCGTTCTATTTGATCAACGCACTTTTCATCACCGGCAAATTGTTGGTTAAAACTTTTTATCTGCAAATTAATTCTAAGCAAAATCTTTGTTTACCTATCAGCCGCCACATTTACATTCTTTCTAACTTCGAAATTCGATTATTCAAGATGTTCTATTAAGGGCGGTATACACGTAGATATTGAGCATGTTGCTCTGGAGCGGTGTGTTCGAGTTTTGAAATGAATTTTCGATATAATCAATTTTTATCAATTGTTATAATAACATATATTCGTAAATTGGAATTTAAAACACGAATTTTAAGACATTTCCCGTGAAAATTGTTGCCCGTTTTCGGAAAAGCCGCTCTCCTAAACATTAACCATAAATTTTTTTTGAAAAAGCCATTAGAAATCAAAAAGTATAAACTCATCTTCGAAAATTTTTCTTTAATATTTTTAATGAGCCTCCGTATATAATTAATAAATTCGCTTTAACAGAAATTGATGTGGCAACCTATATGAACTGGAGAAAATGGAGAAAAGAAAGAAACGAAGAATAAATTGACAGTGATGTCAAATGGGACATTTTCATATATTTTCAGTTTATTCTTTGATCGGTTGAGTGAATGTTGTTTAATATTTTGCACGACTCAAAAGTTAACAAGTACAATAAATAGTTGTGAGTAATTAATTTCAATTTGAGTGCGTGAAGTAATACGACTATGCTTGTAAGTGTGCGAAAACATCGGTAAAATAAATTTTCTCCTATCTATAAAAGGTTGGTCGCTTCGTTTCACCAAATTTTATTAATTAATTGCGCATTGGGCAGTGATTTGTGGTTTTTATACTAATAAATTAATTAATGTTGCTGATAACTAAATTGTGTTGTGAAAATATACATTGTTATAATACGAATTAATTGAGTTGGTTTGTGTTTATTGCTTTTTTCTAGTTGGAATTTTATATATCAAATATAAAAGCTGTGGAAAACCGGTTTAGTGTCTGCTTAGCGCATTGTTTGTTTTTTTTTACTGCTGGAAAAAATCTGCGATGATGCTGTAATGTATAAAAATAATGCGAAATTACTAATAAGTCAATAAAAGATTGGTGAAAAGTGTTAATGTATGCAAAGAGAAAGCAATTTTTTAAAAGTAAACGAAATATTAAAATATCAATAAAGGTATTTTTATGAAAACAATCAAACCAGTGCTAAGTGAATACATTATCATCATAATAGAGAAGTATTTCTTGTGATATGAAGTAAAGGTAGGTGTCTTTTTTATGCCAAGAAGTAGTTACCTAACGAAGTTAAAACCGTAAAATATGCATTGTCTCACAACTATTTGCAAATTTTTAGTTTCCTTCTGCCACCACGTATAACAATCAAGTTATTTGTTTCGAAAAGAGTTAACTTCTCCACAGTTTATGCTTTAGGTAATTGCTCTAGCTCAGTCAATTAAAAAATCGCTTTCGCCATTCCACTTCTTTTCCATTCGTTTAATAAAGTATTTTCTCCATTTTGTTTATTCTTTATATTCTGCTTGGATTTCTTTAGGTAGTGTTTTTCTTTGCTTTTTTTTAAATTACTCTGTACTTGTGTACGTCTTTATCGGGTACAAGTGGTTTAATGTATTTGTTTGTATGTGTGTTCTGTATCTCATGGCTTTCGCTTAGAAGCACGACTAAAAGATACTTCTACACATATGCTTGTAGATTACATACAAGTATGCGTGTAGCATGTATGTATGTATGCACCATGTGTGTATGCATGTAAGTATGTAAATATATAATGACCTTAAAATAGGGCGAATTTATAGGGCCAGAGACGTAATTAATGTGAGGGTGGGTGAGTGTTTTTGTATGTTTATCTGCATGGTTTTAATGCATTCTATGTCGTGCTGCTGTCAAAATTAAGCCCATAAGAACGAAAAAAGCTAAATGTTTCCTCCGAGTAGAAGATTAGTTAGTTGTGTGCGCATTTTTGTGAGATATGTATGTAAGTATGTTGAAATTTCTACGTGTTTTTATTTGTACATAAAAATGTGTAGTTGTCTGTGAAAAATATACCGAATAAAGTGCAACTAAACGCCAAAAATGTTTTTTCTAATTCGTCATATTATTCTATTCAAAGCTGTACAAATTAAATAACATTACATTTAAAAAACTTATTTAATTGATAATATTATCTACATTCATAATATTTCTAAAATCTAATTACTTCATCAAACAAAAATTTCCAAAAATTAATATTTATTATTTATTTTCTTAATAAATCATAGTCCTATACACATGTGAGTTTTTCTTGTTTCTCATGCCAACAAAAATCCACCACAATAAAATTTTCTATAGAGATGCTGTGCGCAGTAGGTACAAGTTGGTACGTAAATATGTATGTTGCTGTATTAAATAAACAAACACCCCTCCCAAACCGCCCAAGCGGCCGCTGATTTCAATTGATTGTGTCTGCCCGCATAGTTTTTATTTAAAAGAACATTTCCATCGTCGTGCGCATGGGGAGTGTCTAAACACTTGCGGCATTGAGAAGAGAAGGACGCACGTCCGCACATATAGACAGACGTATGCATAGAAAATGAAATGCATTCAAACGGGAAATACTAGTTTATCATGTAAGAGCAATGCCGCAGTCGGCAGTTCGTCTGCAACATGACTCTGACTTTCAAGCGTGGCTGCAACAAACGTCTGCAACAGTGAGTGAGTGCCACTGCTTGCTTCCTTGAAACAATTTTATATACCAGATACTTCTGTTTATTTACTAATGATAATGGAAACCTCACTGCAGTATATATAGTACGAGTGTATGCTGTGGAATTAAGTTACAAGTTATGTGTGTGCTTTATACAGTTGTGTGCAAAAAAGTGGCAGTATTTTGCATAAATATTTATAATAACTTTAATGTCGTTATAATTTTAATGAAAGTTAAAAAAGTGTGAAATGAAGTGTGGCGAGCTGAGTCTGGATATACATATGGGAATTGGTGCCTCAGCGTTCGAAATATCGATCTAAAATTTTGCACTCAACCTTTTCTCTACAATAAGCTGTTTATTTGTCGGAACCGGCGATATCGGAGCCCTATTTTATATAGCTGCCATACAAACTGATCAGTTAAAAGCATGTCCTTGTATGGAAAACTTCTTTATTTGTCAAAATATCTTCACGAAATTTGGCACGAATCTTTATGGGAGGCAACGGTATAATCTCTGAAGAAATTGTTCAGATCGGATCCCTATAGCATATGTCTGCCATACAAAGGATTCGAAAAAATCAGGTTCTAGTATAAAAAACTAATTTATTTATCAAACTAACTGTACGAAATTTGGCATAGATTTTTATCCGAGGCAACGCTTAATTATCCCAACAAACTTTTCAAATCGGACCACTATAGCATATAGCTCCCATACAAACTAGTCAATTTAAATCATGGTCTGTATGGAAAACTTTTTTATTTATTGAGACATTTCTTCGAAATTCGATATGATTTATTATCCAAGATAACGGTATAATCTCTTAAGAAATTGTTCAGATCGCGCCACTGGAGCATATAGCTGGCTCACAAACTGAGCGATCAAAATCAAGATAAAGCTCTTTTTATACCCTTTTATGCTATAAAAAGTGCACATGTGAAGGGTATTATAGCTTCGTTACAACCTTAGTTGAAATTAAATCAAACCATTTAATTATCATACTACATCCAGTTCCATTCTTGCATGGCAATTCAAGTCTGGTTGCCATGTGTACACAGCTCTCCTATACACTCGCTTAGAACATGTGCAATGCCGGCAAAGTGCATTGTGCCTGATTTCTAATAATATAATATATAAAGTCTGCTAGTGTTCTCCTAAACATTGTAATTTGTGCGAATAAGATGGCGTAAGGCAAAATTTTTTGCTGACGTCGCGAAATGCAATGTAAATTTGCAAGCAATGGAACTATATGATTACATACAAACATACGCTTATGCGTTCCTATGTTTGTTTGCATACTTCTCATAATGCACAAAGCTTTGCTCTACATGAAACTGACACTTTCGAGAATCCTGACATTGAGAAAAATTAATATTCACAGTTCTGTTTAGAAGAACACCAGCGAGACGGCAAGTGTATAGTAAGTAATATGTTTGTTTGTATGTATATGTTTGTGAAATATATGTAATAGTGTAAGTACATATGTAATAATGCATTTGAAACGCTTTTAAAGTCTGAATTCATTTTTAGAATTGCTAATTATAAATTTAGTCACACTAAATGCGCGTAAATTTATTTTAATAGATTTTCTTTTCAATTTTCACTTATGAAAGAAAGCTTGCACTTATTACAAATTCGCAATAGATTCCCTATTATATGTGTTGAGAACTAGATACTATTTTTTTAGCACAAAAAACTCTCACGCCACACTTCAAATTGTGGTCAGAAAAAAACTATTTTTTTTTTTTATTAACCGCAACTGGCGTAAGACTTGCGGCGACGATAAAGTCTTGAATATATGTACATACATATACATATGTATGTACATATACATATACATATGTATGTACATATACATATACATATATCACATTAGTATCTTTTTATTCATAAATGTACGACCATATTTGGTTTGGAAATATTTTAAATGTAGAAGTGCTAATGAGAAAAATAAATGAAAGTTGAGAATGGCTCTTTTCGAATGAGTTGCTTACGTCATTAGTAACTTTTCCTTTTTCAAAGCCTTTAATTAATTGTGAGGATGAACCACTTGAAGGTTTCGAGCATTCATTTATGCTTTTAGAACAAAAAATGTAATGTAATTTGTTGTTCTATTTTTTTACAGTGTAAAAACTCCAAACACAATATATAGCATCTGATCAAAATTGACCCGGATTGGTCCATTTATACCACCCCGAATCAATAAAAAATATTTTCTAAGTTGTTTCAACCTTTTTTTTTTATAAATAGCATGTGATCAAATTTGACCCGGACTGGCATTTTCTAGGTTGTTTAAACCTTTTTTATGTTGACGAGTGAAGCTTTGATCTCAATATGTTAATTAGCGTGTGTTTGCCAAAATTTTTTCTGGCGAATTTTGCACTGGAAAAAAATATTTAACCGCAAGTTTGCTTTATTTTTTTTTTCCAAGTCACGACATCGTAATAGATGAAAATATTGCAGAAGTGTTCTTGGGAATCTTCTTTATCACGGACACAAGTATTTAAGTTGAATTTATGCCAAATGGAGCCTTTCCAATAAAAAATAGTTTTTTTGTGAAAAAATTTACACAGACTTCACAAGGTTAAATGGGTTTCCTTAGGTACTTGGACAAAGGAAAAAAACTGAAAATTAGATTTTTGGCAGACATTTTTACAAAGAAATGAATTTCAGTGAAAATTTCGAGAGATAATAGTTGTAATCGAAAAAAGTCCTTCGACCAAGACTGTAAGAATTGTATCTTAACAACCTGTGTAAAATTTCAAGAAGATCGGCTGAGTAGTTCGCGAGAAAACTTGCAAACCGACTTCAAGAACACAGATTCAAGAAAAATGCGTTTAAAGATGCGCCTAGCCTAGTCAGTCTCGAGCGCACAAGTTCTCAAGGGTGTTTCTCTGAAATTCTGAAACTATTACTCGGATCAACTCGAAGATTTAGGACAATATTCTAGAGATGTTGTAGAATTTAATAAGATAACAAAAAAAATCAATTTTTTGATACCCATAAACCCATTTAACCCCTTAAGACGTGCACAAAAAATTGATGCAAAGACCTACTCAAAACAAAATATCAAAAAATAAAGTAACAGTGCTTGAATATCGTCGTGTTGTCATCAGATAAATAACAGAAGATCTCGGCAAAGCTTACAGATCTGTTCAAAAATTTTGGTTAATGTTTTTGGGTTATTATGAAGCCGATAATAAAGACTTCTATTAGAATACTTAAAATTGTTTTTTTTTAAGTCAGTCCGGATCAAATTTGATTGGAGCTAGCCTTATTTTGCTACCTAAATTTTTAAACTCTAGCCAAGAATAATCCACTACGAACTGCTGCAGTTCAACACACTCGGGAAATCCAGTTATTCGCAGATGTTTACATAAATGTCATGCACTCACCTAAGCGCAGAAAAATGTTGCATGTGCTTGGCATGTGTTTATTTAGATATGTTTTTGACATTAGAAGTGCATGGGAAGATCCGCAGCGGGCACTGTTTGGGAAGATCTGCTGGAATGTTTTGTGCAAAATGACTTTACGATACTTTTTCATTTTTGAAAGTTTTCATTTATAAATACTCTATACATATGTACATATGTATATGTATATGAATGTAAATACATTTGTCACATATGTACTCGTATATACCATATACATATATGTATGTTTGTGTAAAAGTAGAATTTAATACTCATCAACCCGTGACAATGGCACGTTACTCTTTCGTGACTACTTACATTCATATACATTCGTACATATTCGTAAATATCCGTCTGTTATCGTTCTTTGTTACAATAATAATTACAGTGCTGTTGTTGTCATGCTCCGCTTTATTTTGAAATCTTTATTTGCATAACAAAAGCTTGTGATTACCAACTAAAAGCGCAGCGGAGAACTTGAATCAGCACCTTCTCATTTTCTCATTTCGCTGTTGCCATTCAATGCATACATATACCTATGTATCTGTCAGTGTATACATATATGTATGTATTTATTTATGTTCGGATATCACTCGGCATATTCACTACAAATGATAACATGTATGTACATGAATGCACATGTGCAAGTGGTAAACAAGCAGATTAATATGACAATCAGACTCACTGTGGCGTCTCATTATCTGTTTATCCTGCAGGCATTCACTTGCAGTCTGCACAAATGAACATAAAGAGGTGCGTTCCGAAGTGAATGGAATTTACAATGATAAATGTTAAGCAAGAAAATTATGCGCGCCTATAAGTGGTAAAAGTTATAAAAAAAATAATTAAAAAAAAAGAATAAAAAAAATAACAATAATAATAAAATAATAATAATTAGGCTAAAAGACAAAAAAGTAAAAAAAAAAAAAAATAAGAATAAAAATAAAAAAAAAAAACATCAAAACCATAAAAAAAATATTTTGTAAATATGTACATATGATATGTATATTAGAGTGACAAAAAAAATCTTCTTTTTCGCTTGGTACATTGTAAAATAGGTCCTCAGACATCTCTACGAAAATCTCTCGAAGTATGAGCTCTTCATTGTAACTTATTATAAGATAAAAAAAATTCAAATCTCTCTTCTAACAACTTGAAAAAATATTTCTTTTCATAAGTTTTGTAAGAAATTTAATGCTCTACAAAATGGTCTATAACGTTTTGCGTCTTTGGTATTATAGAGCATACAAAAAAATAACGGTCTGTTTGCAAGCCCCGAGGAATACTGACCTTGTTTAATGCTTTCAATGTCACCCGAAGACTCCATAAAATCTTCCTTGACTTTCTCCAAGAGGCCTACTGGATCAGCGTCTGACTTATAGATTATGATCTTCACCTTCACGAACCCACAGAGTTAATCTTCCCGCCACGTTTCGTCAACGGTTCTATGAATTCTTTTCTTAACAACTGCAAAATCTGCATTGGGGCTCGTTTCGTCTCGACGCGAGGTTCCATTGCGGGGTCTTCGAAAGCGTTAAAGAATTTCCGGTCGTTAGTTGGCAGATTTAGGTTGCAGGCTTTGATCAGCTGCATTATCTGGTTGGGCTGCGATGGTGTAGTCGGGATTCATACGCTTGCCTTTAGTCGGGATGAGATATCTTTGCTATCTACCGCTATTAGCCTGGATCCGGAGTAAAGCTCTCCAAATTTGGCAATTGCAACTTTATATAGTGAACTGATCGTTCGTCATCACAAGCTATCATCTTGATTTTGGTACCATCCGGCATCTGTGCATGACAGGGCCGGACCTGAATTGCTTAAAAGCACTTCCAGCGCCACTTTAGTCGGCTGCTTGCACGCCCTTTCATTGGGTTGTGGAGATTTTTCTTTCGATATTTCTCTCATCTAGGACACCATGATAATAAGGTTCCGGGTCACATCAATAAGTGATTTTGCGAACGTCACGCTCTTAGTGTTCAGTAGTTTGGTTGAAAACTTAGCCTCTTCAACAGACCTTTGTCGCTTGCTGTCACTGCTGCCTGTTTCTGCCCACGTCGTGATACTGTGGTATCTATTACAAGACAGCATCCTCTGAGAGGGTTTAGTAGATGATTTATGACCCAGTTTTTAATTATACATAACTTTGTATTACTATCAATGCAACTTTGGGTGTCAAACTTGGTCAAATTAGCAGTTTTACATTAAGCGCCTAATTGTAGGCAAGAAGTTTCTTTCATTTGTTTGTTATAGGGTATAAAATGTTGTAATCTTATCGACATTAAAATTATAAAATAAAAAAATAGGAAAATTTGAACTTTTTCATAGTCTGTTATCGACTAAAAAAGTTGTTTCTCCTGTAATGTGCCTTGCATATACATACTTTTTATTTACCTACTATATATGTACCATGTGTACGTATGTATGTATGTTCATTAAAATGAAATTTATCAGTCATTAAGAATTGTAACCTGACACCGCCGGCACACTAATGTACTCATACTCGCCTTTCATTGTATACACGAGTATATGCATTTATTTATTTCTTTATTGTGTATATTTGTATAGATAAAAATGTCTTTTTAATCCAGCATTTCATTGGCTGCTTTCTGTAAGCGTTTTGTCATTACTCCCGCTGCTGACAATTTTTATGTTTACAAGAATTTATTACACTGTGACTATCTCCTCTGTAGCACAGTGTGTTGAGATAAGCGAAGGTGGTGCAAATAAACAAATATATAACATACTAACAGGATGATATAATAATTTATTTAGAGTAAAAAAATATTTAAAAAGGCTTACACTTCAGTCATGTAATATAAAAATAAAATTAAAACTTTCATTCATATAGAATTTGTTTATCTCGAGCAATCACAGTCGAACTGAATCGAACTACCTGGCCCCTTGTAAACGAAAAAGGTGATTCTGCAACAGAGAAAATGTTTATAAAACTGACAAAATCATCTAAAAAGCAATAACCATTTATAAAAATAAGATTAAAGCAATAACAAACCTTAACCTTTACGTATTTCACTTTATAATAGCTTATCTGCTAATTCCGTTAGTACTATTATATCCTGAGAACAGTTCTTGATATCTGGATGTAGCATAATTATTACGACGGTCACCAGTAATCGATATTCATTGTCATAGTTCGCTATTGCCATAACCTCAATTATAATTATTAGTAGTTAAAATTATTATTAAAAATATACATACATACGAGTATATAACCTAACAGAATCTACAAGGCAATTGTAATGAAAGTGTATGAGAACCTCTGGGAGAGCGAGCCGACAAGGTAGAACGATCGGCTGCATTATGTTTTTTTCAAAACATCATTTTCAAAATCAGTGGTCACGATTTCTCAGAAACTTGTGTGGCGATCTTATTGAAAGTTCTTTTAAACAGGATGACCTCGTGATTGACCGATGACAACTAATTTTTGAAAGACAATTTGTGGCAAAAATTAGATCTGAAATCGTACTGTTTTGCTTGCAACTTTGCCAAAAAATCTTACGAGTATTTTCTCAAATCGTTCGATTAATCAACATCTATACTCGTCTCCAAACCGATGAAATTGGAATTTTTGATTTTAAATGAATCTTTCGTCTGTTATGCTGACCACCGGGATCGGTGCCTCCGGAAACTGCCAGCCAATGGCTAAAGGCATTTTATGAAAAATTCACAAAGTATTGTTCAAATGTTGCTCTTTGATATTCTCAAAAGTTTATTTATTCATTTATTATTAAAAACAAAAAAATTGGTGGCATTTTGTCGGCCATCAAAACCCACGTAACCTCTTAAGATACATAATCATAGAAACTTTTGCGAACAGCGTTATCAGATAATCAACCCATGATTTAATCGATAGTGGATTTGATAAGGTCCATAATTTGATAATTGTCCATACGGCTTATGATTAGATTTTGTGCAGCATACATTACCAATACAATACCTACTTTCCTCATATTCAAAGCGTAAGCAATGATTTGAGAGGTTATGTTCACTACTGAATAAAGAAAAAGATTTTTTTTGTTTTTTTTTTCTGTAAATTTGAAGTTGATCCGGTATATAGTTTTGCATATGAGTGTATTTGTAAGAATTCTGTTAACTTCGTGTAATCGAATCTCAAAACTATACACATTTTTGAAACTCTGTTTTCAGAAACAGTGACGAAAACTGTTCATTACAAAGCTCTTTTAGATATATTTGTCAGGAAATGATCAAAAGTGTGAGATTATCGCCAATTATTTCATTTTCTTTTAAACCATTTGTATTTGAGTGAATTTTCAGTAGAAAATTCTACCTCACCAGAACACCTTTTTTCGAAGGTCCTTCTAGAGATCGGTAAGGGTGTTTAATTTTTTTCAAATTAACCAAAACAAATTCTTTAAATGCACATTATTTGATAAAACAAAATCTCTATTAAAAAAAATTTACAAAAATCGCGTTTTTCTGACTTGGAACTGGATATACTATATGTACATAACTTCTTAAGGGGTTATCTAGGTTTCTCATATAAAAAATGAAATATTTTATTAGAATTTTTTATTATTACACTATTAACAAAGACATTTTGAAATTTTTGGAAAAAAATATTTTAAACTCGACCATTTCCGGTGACGCCTCAGAAGAAAGGTGTGCCCTTATTGGCACGAAAACTCCTTACAGGATCATCTTAAGTGAAAAAATGCGTGTTTTAGTTAAAACCTTAACTTAGAACTTAGACGAAGGAAAAAAATGAAAATTGGTTTTTTGGCAGACAGTTTTACAAAAAAAATCCTTCGTGCATCTTTAGTTAACCGACTTCAAAAACACAGTTTGTAGAAAAACACGTTTAAGGTGGTATTCTATCCTAGAAATTTGAAAAATTCGAAATTTTTTTTTATAATTCGATAGTTTTGATATTCAAAAATATCTCCCTGAAAGGATTTTTCAAAACTCAAATTATTTTCAAAGTTATAGCCATTTTAGTGACGTGGCAATTAGACCAGTTGAGCGAATATCGTATAACGTAAAACTTTAAACGCATTTTTCTCGAAACTACTTTTTTCCACGCGGTACCGACATTATCTCAAATTCCATACAACCGATTTAATCGAAATTTTGTGTGAACCTTCTTTATATAATCCTTTATCATTTCCAACAAGCATCGTGTCAAAATTTTTGTTTTTAATATTTTAAAAAGATTCAGGAATTTCAAAAAAAGCGTTAAAACTGATTTTTATTTTCAGGCAGTCGCCATTTTTCAAAAAAAAAAAAATTTTCGTGTTCCCTGAGGCAGGGACTATAACAGCATCCTTACTGATTAAGCATTTTTTTTTTTTTGATTTTTTTTTCAGACCACCAGGAGAGTCAGGATCCATGTCACCAGGATACGCCATTTTTTTACACCTGTCTCTCCCCCCCCTCTAATTATTTTAATTTTTAATATTTTTTTTCTGTATTCTTAAAATATCAATAAAAAACACCATAAAAAAATGGATGGTAAAAATATTTTTGTTTTTTTTTTAAATAAAATTCAAAAAGCTGCCCAAAATTTGATTTCTAGAGTAGAATACCCCCTTAAAGACGGCGCATTTAGCCCAGCTAGCCTCGAGCGTACAAGTTCTCAAAAGTTTTCAAGGCTGTATCTGCGAAACTATTACTCGGATCAACTTGAAAATTTCTACAAATCGGTTGAAAACAAATGATCTCTATGTTACATAAATACGAAATAGGTAAATAAATATGAAATAAGTAGACTTGATTCTCAAAATCTCTATAATAGCATTATTTCAGATATAATTTTTGCCTTCACTAATTTTCAACGGAATATTCTGTCCACAAGTGACAGTATGAAATTGACACTTTGATCACGTTTATGAAGCAATATAATGGGTGAAAGACTGCTGCTTACCGTTGTCACAGTATCTGTCTGTAACACATACATACATACATACATACAAATGCAATTGTGAGAGTACGCATGCACACTCAATGTTCAAAACATCGGCTGATTAAACGCTCACTCAGCTGTTCAAGAGAACGTGCTGATATTTACACTTTATACTATATACATAAACATGTACATATATGTACATAGTAAGTATGTATGTATATATTCGTGTGTTTGTAATTGCAATTTTATTTTTAAATGAACCGACATACATATGTTCGTGCATATGTGCCGACACCACAACTTTACCAAATATGCACTGCGCATACACACATACACACATATATATTTTGAATATGCAGTGATATACCTATGTAAATATGTATGTGTGTATATGTATTTATGAATAAGGAAAACTGAATTGCATTTGCGAATTAAAATGAGTGCAAAATGTTGCTTTGTACGAATGACTAATAATTTAGTGGTATTGATGGAAAAGTATTGAATTCATTTTAAATTATAATTATTATATGCATTTTTAGCGAATTTTAATTAGTGGTTAAAAAATTGGTTAATAATTTCCGGTGTGATTGCATGTTAGCCCAACAGCGAACGTAGCACCAGAAGATGTTGTTGTTATTGTTGAAATGACGTATGGTAAAACATTATCCAAACAGTTTTAGGGTTTAGTTTGGCTTAGGAGTTGACTTTCATTGTTTGGTTATATAGTTTGGTATGTTTCGGTTAGGAAAGTCGAAAGAAGGCAGACACGATATTATACGAAGAGAGAGAAGTTGCCATTTTGAATAAAATAACTTGACCTTTTTTAATGTATGAAATAGTTTTTGACCCTTTGAGGTTATGATGGGTCTAAATTTCTACTTTTATACTAAAATCCTCAACTTTTATATACCAAATCGCCATAAAGCAAATCGGTAATAATTTTATATGTTACTGCTACGTTTTTTTGTTTTCTACTTCCCATTGGACTTTATGTAGTGATACAAATTCTAATGAATTCAACGATATCTCTACCAATATTGACCATTTAAGTACAATTTGCCATACATTCATTGCTAGTTACGAATAAATAAGCTGTGGAGAATTGAATTGAAATTTCAACTTTGACGTAACGCGACACAGAGAAGTATTCACTCACACACTTATAGGAATATATAGGTACATATATGAAATCCCTCAATTTGTTATCGTTTATCAAATTGAACTGCAATAAATTTAATCAAAAGGCTTTATTGTTTACAGAAAAATTTTAATATATACACATATACGTACATATGTACATTCATTAGAATTTGATTGAAACCAATTTTAGCTCAGAAAAATAATTTTGTAAATATTTTCAATTTATTAATAGACTAGTGTGTGGTGTTTCTTCTTTGGCACTACAACCGTGGGTCGATCTAGGCAGAGAGCGCACAAATTTGCCAGTTGCCTTTATTCGAGGTCACGCCAATTAAACATTCCCAGTGCAGAAAGGTCGTTATGCACTTCGTCCTTCAATTGATTGCGTGGGCGCCCTTGTTTCCGTTGTGCACCCATGGGTCTCGAATCGAAGTTGTTTTTCGCTGGAGCATCATCTATCACGCGAGCGGCATGGGATTCGTTAGATATTCATGCGCTTAACTATATCCATGTCGCAGTAGAGCTTATACAGTTCGTGGCTCCATCTTTTTCGGTATTCATCGCTCGCGCCGACGGCTCCAAAGAACTTGTGTAGAACAGTTCTCTCGAATGCTACAAGTACTTTTTGATCTCAGTTCGCCAGAATAATAATAGAACGGGAATGATGAGAGACTTGTAGGGACCTGCTTCTTAATTGCTTATCGATCCCAATGAAGCATCTGTTGGCAAAAGTTATTCTGTTAGTGAAAAGTCGCGAACACCTTTGACATTCATTATTTGCTTATGATTTTTATACCATAGAATTTTTTACAACTGCTGTTCTTGGTTCGCACTGGAATTTTTTGAGTTATTTGGTGGCCCATTAATGATGAATTAAGATGAGTTCGATAGTTACCCCAAAAGAGAAAATATTTTAGGTTAGATATAATTAATAATATAAGTTATTTTTGCCTCTCTGACCGGATAAAAAAAAAAAATGTTTTAAAAACGGAAATTATATTTTATGTTTAAATTGCAGCTAAAAATATTTTTAGCAGAGTTGCCATCTTTTTATAATATTTTTAAATTATATTAAAGTAATCAAGTCACACAGAAATTATATTTTAAAATAAAAAATTAGTTTCCATTGTAGTAAAGTCGCGCAGCTAAACATATTTTAACAAAGTTGCCATCTTTTTATTATTTTTTAAATTATCTAAATTTTAATAGTAATTTCCTATTTAAGTAATGTGTTTATCAAATAAAGCAGTTTTAAGAAGATTAACAATTAACAATCCTTTTTTAGCGAACTTGCCACACTTTTATTTTTTTCGAATTTAATTGATAAATAAAATTAAAATTACAATATGTATATGAAATAAAGCTGCTTCTGTTAGTTAAATCTTTTTCGAATATTTTTGAACGGGGTTGCCACATATTTCAAAGAAAAAAATTTAAGAATTGATAAAATATGTATGTATGTATGTATATCAAATCTTCCAATATTGATATGGCATAACATAATATGTTCATCGAAGTAAAGAGACACAACGGCCTTTTTAGCGTACTTACCACCCTTTTATATTTTTTTAAATTTATAAGATAAATTTAATTAACACGAGATGGGTGGCTGATATAAAAGCTTGAGTTAAATACTTTTTTGTCGAAGAAAATTTTCATAAAATGTTAAGAGTTGCCACATTTTGAAAAAAAATCTAATTTGTCTATAAAGAGGTACCTATGGTAATTAAAGAAATGTTTGAATCTAATTTTGAAGTATTCCTCCTTCCATGCAGCTAACATACCATTCCTTAAACATCGAAAATTTTAATTAATTTGTTCAACACCTGTTTCCCAAAATATTTCAAAATTTTCTTCGTTACTGTTGCACTTAAAATATTTGTACTGCAATTTCTCTTTGCTGAAAGCTGTTTATTCTAGAAAAATGCTGAAAATAGCATTCCAATTACATACCAATCATTTTGCTGTTGTTATATTTTATATATAGAAATTTTACCGTATATGAAATGAATTGTTTTTGCATACATATATAACTCAGCGTTTGTTTTTTTAAGGGGAAACATTTTAATTATACTGTTGAAAATCCATTTCAGTGCATCTAATTTCGAATGAATAATTTTTTTTTATATATTTATTGTATTATTGAAGCGTTATATTCACTTGCATTTCAGCAAAAACACATGTTTTATGAATTCTTTGAGAAGAGGCATTTTATTTAATAAAAAACTAAAAAATATTTCACATTTACAGAATTTAATATACTTTATTAATTGGTGATTCATTTAAAAAAAATTTTGTGTTTCTTTGATCCCGTTACCGATCTCCATGAGGAGCTTCGAAAAAAGTTATAAGGTGGTGAAGAGGATTTTTTGCTTAAAACTATCTCAAATTCAAATACCAAAATAATTTTTATTATTGCAATAGAAGAATACAGGTAATGATCGAAGGTAGGTGGCTTCACAAAAAGAGGTTGTTTTTTGAGTAAAAATTTACATCTCAGTGTAGCTCTAAATCCAAACTATTATAGAAAATCTCATTCCTTCGATCACTACCTAATGAAATATAAAAAAGGTGCGTGAGAAAAGTTCAAGTCAATCGGTCAAGCCGTTTTGGAGTAAGTTTCCTCAACGACTCTGAAAAGTCTTGGGAGCCGATTAAACTAAGTTTGAAAATTCCTATCTCCGAAATTATTTGCCGGATTAATTTAAAATTTTCGGAGAATATTATCAAAATCAATATTTTTAATTTCGCAAGTTGATTCATTAAGGGGTTCTTAGTGAAAACAATCTGTATCGTAATTTTTTTCAGTGGGCTTGAAGTAGAAGATAATTATATAAGATTATGACAAAAAAGCAGCCGAACTGCTTAAGTCAGTACACTTCAGTAGTGCGTTGCGATTTTTACATTGGATAAAGATATCGAATAAAGAATTTGTCTCAAATTTTGTATTTCTAACCAAATTTTGTTTGCGGAACCATTGCGAATGCTGGAAAAGGCTTACAGAGATTCAGTTTCATCAAAAACACAACCCTGCGAGTGGTACAAAGCCTTCAAAGACGGTCGAAAGATCGTTGAAGACATGCCTCGTTTTGGACGATCTTCGACCTTTTCAATTGATGAAAATAATATGGAAATGAAAGAAATAGTGCTTAAAAATCGTCAGACAAATGTTAGAGAGATGACGGCAAGAAAGCTCGACGTCTCGCGCGAGTCCGTTCGAATGATTTTGGTGGATATTTGGGGCATGAAACGCGTTCTTGTTCTACTCGTCCCGATAAAGTTGATTTTTTTTTTTTTTCAAAAGAGTACCATAAACAGGTCTCTTTGAACATGCTTGATTGTGCGAATTCTAATCCCATATTCATGGAGGGTATTACAATTGCCGATGAGACATGGGTTTATGAGTTTGACATGCAAAATAGTAAACAATGAATAGAATGGGGAGGAAAAAACGCGCCGAAACCAAAAAACCACGCCAAAGCCGCTCAAAAATCAAGCTTAGTGCTTATAGAAAGTGTTTCGAGTTCTGGACAAATCGTTGGCATAAGTATATTAAATGGGGGAGGCTTTGATTACTTTGAAGTCGACAAAATAAATATTGATGAACATATGAATATTTTAATATTTTGTGTTTTATTTACAATTTCCGGTTACTTTTTTGTCACAATGTATGCGTATGCATCTACGTTATTGTAGCATACTTTTAAAAAATGCTTTTAAAAATTATTTTGCTGCGTGTTAATTGCCTAGCAATACTTATGGCTTATTCATCATTTACTTTTACTATCTGTCGTATGACTA
The DNA here is from genome assembly GCA_037783105.1 of Bactrocera zonata. NCBI lineage: Eukaryota > Metazoa > Arthropoda > Insecta > Diptera > Tephritidae > Bactrocera > Bactrocera zonata. The sequence continues at coordinate 513,332 of JBAWJQ010005835.1, read as the reverse complement.
ATCTGCAATAAATCTGCAGCATTCATAAGCCTATTATGTACTTACATACATCTGTATAAACTTATGTGGTTTTATAATCTACTAAACTGCAATATGAAACAATTTACTTCTGCAGTTTCTAGGAAAAATGTTAAAATCTCACAAGCATACATACACAGCCACCTTTACACGCCATATGTACATATGTATGTATGCATATATCTGTTCTTCTTGCGGCATGACAAAACTATCTGTTTCACTCTGCCAAGATATGCTCTGAATAAGTATGTACTCGTATTTATTTATATACACGCCTATCCATCTGAGCGGACATCCTGGCGTATACGTTATTTATAATTTTGTCCGAATATTTTGCTCATATGCTTTGAGGCTTTATAATATATGTACATACACATGTATATTATATTAACTTAGTAATGTGTTTCCATATAGACTTACGCACCGAGCAGTGTATTATGAACAATATGTGGAAAATAAATTTTCTTTGTATATAGGAACTATTCACACTCCACTAGTGTATATAAATACATATTTTTTATATAGTGTAAATGCGGGTGACTAATCGATGACTCGTATGTGCTATAAACATGCTTGTACGAGTATGTACAGCTGATTGTCTCTTAATATTTGTTTGTTGTTAATCGCATCTGTGCAGTAAATAATAAGCCGATAATTGATTTGTGCACAAATGCTAATTAAACAGTGTAGTAAATTTCATTCATAGAATTTTCTAACGCTCAGCTTTTTTAACCCTTTTGAACTTGCGTTTTTTTTTGTTTTGTTTCTTTGTAAAAGATCGCTATTATTATTAATATTTTTATTTTATTTAAAAAATCACACTCTGTTAGTTAATAAATGTATATACTATTCGTTGTGAAATAATAAGTGCCAAAGTTCGTATCAGATTGTTCTTATCAGATTAATAAAAATAATTGTAATTTCCAGGAAATTGCTTTTTTGCTTGTTTATTATAAATGCAACTATTTCGTTTATGCTAACGAGCCTTTTTCTTTTGATTAGACAAATTAAAGGCATTAATCCGTCTAGTGTTTTGAAAATTCATACAATTTTAATGTGTTTTTTTTTGGAGAAAATAACGGAAATAATTAAAAATTATTAAATAAAACAAGAAAAAATATTAACTTTGATTTTTTCAATCCAAAATGATTTATAATGGCATGAAAGTGCATAAGAAGATCTTTATCTTGATATTGATAGGTCAGTTTGTATGGCAGCTATATGCTGTTGTAGACCGATTCAAAAGATATGTTCGTAGATTGTAGCATTACTTTAGACAATAACCCATGCCAAATTTCATGAAGATATCTTATCAAATAAAAAAGTTTGCTCTACAAAAACTTCTTTTGGATCGATGAGTGCATATGGCAGCTATATGATACAGTGGTACGAACTGAACAATTTGTTCGCAATTTGTAGCGATGATTTAAGCAATAATTTATGCCAAATTTCGAAAAGTTAACTGGTCAATTAAAAAATTTTCCATACAGGAACTTAAGTTTGATAGATGGGTGTGTATAAAAGGTACATATACATACTATATATACATACATACATACATAGATATATGATATAGTAGTTCGATCTCAAAAATATCTTTGGAAATTGTTGCGCTATTCTGAGTAGTAATTTACACCGAATTTCATAAAGATATATTTCAAAAAAAAAAAGTTTTTCATACAAGAACTTAATTTTTATCTATCAGTTTGTATGGCGGCTATATGTTATAGTGGTTCGATAACATCAATTCCGACATATGAGCAGCTTCTTGGCGAGAAAAGGACGTGAGCAAAAATTCAGATCGATATTTTAAAAACTTAGGCACTAGTTGGCGTATAGGATATTAACGAACAGATAGAGAGAGAATCAGGTAATCAAATCGATATAAAATTTCAAAATTACCAAAATTTTAAATTCAAATATTTGATTTTCCGGAAAATTTCGAGATTTTATTTTTTTTTTTTGCAAATTTTCGAGTGATAACCGATAAAGCAGTGTATACTAACTAATATATACCTTATAATATAACCGGTTAATTTTAGGTAGTCTAGTGAAAGACTCAGGTATAAATTTTGCGTATTAAATCATATGTGAAATGTTACTTTCTCATTATTTGAGACTCTATCTGTGCTAAATGTGCTAAATTTTATTGTGATATTATTGCCAATGCTGATGTAAACGATTATTGAGTCAAATATAATGGTCACGTTCAAAGTGTATAAATTTGTATGAGTAAAGATGCCAAAAATATTAGATTGCTGATTGATAAGCATCACGTAGCTTGTGAGATTTGATTTCGAACTTTAAATCTATATTTTCGACTATATGTGCTTACATGTGTATTTATATATAATTATATACACCATTTTCTTCAAATTTTACTTATGCTGAATTTGAGAGATTTATAAACTTTTTCGTTGTTTTGAGTAAAACTGAGACACCTAAAGTTAGGCACTCAAGTTATTGCCATTCAGATATATGTATTTCAGATAACGAACTTACTACTGAAAGCGAGTGCAGTGCTTGATTATTCAATATAATTATATGAAAATTATGCTGCTTCATCAATCGCAACCCTTCCTATGCCCTATGTATTTATAATGTTGAAATGAAAGTTCCGCCAACGCAAACTATACAAAGTTCATGTCTTCACTCGCGCTTTATGCTCGATCAGTTCAAATAACTATACCTTAGTATGTATGTAGGCAGCTTCACTATGCTAAAATATATATAATTTTTCACATAAACAAATTGTGGTTACACTCCACTTCTTCATCTGCGGCGGTCACTCTCCATTGAACTCACACATCGCGAAATCACAAAGCTAACCACCGGCTATGAAAAGCACATACTCATACATATGTATATACATATGTATAATTGCGTCTCCTCTACATTGGCTTATGTTTATTTGCAATCACTCGACTGTGCAATAACAAATTGCTTGTTAATTATCAATTTAATTATTAGTGACGAGTCATTAAAATGATAACCGAATCCCAGAAGGCTTTCAACGTAGTTCACACAAGGCTTGCATTATCATGCAGAAATAATTTGCTCAATATATACTTATAAGTACAGTATGTATAAATTTGCCGATTGGACAATTATGAAACAACTATGATACATATTACATTTGATGGATGCACTTACATTGTGACAAAAAAGTACCCGGAAATTGTAAATAAAACGCAAATATTTAATTATTCATCAAACATTATTTTATCGCCTTCAAATTACTCCACACCAGATGATCTTTCCAGTCCTCGAAACACTTTTTATAAGCACTTTTTGGGTTGGCCTTCAGCTCCTTCAGCAAATTTTGTTTTTCTCTTCAATCGATTGCAAACGGGTTCCACGGAGCGACAATTTCAGTTTAAGGAATAAGAAAAAAACATACGTAGCCAAATCTAGTGATTACGGTAGTTGATCGATGATATTCATGGCGTTTTTGACTTTAAATTCGGTCACAATCGTACTCGAGATCGGGTTTCATACCCAAAATATCCACCAAAATCATTTGAATGGACTCGCGAGAGATGTCGTGCTCTCTTGCTGCTATCTCTCTAACACTTTCCTGACGATTTTAAAGCACCCAATCGTTCACTTTTTTGTTACTTTCATCTGCTGAAGAGGTCGAAAATCGTCCAGAACGAGGCATGTCTTCAACGATCTCTCGACCGTCTTTGGAGGCTTTATAACACACGTAGGTTTTTTCCGGTTGTTGAATCGATCGACCTTCTTGGTCCTCGACCTTACAAATGATTGCAGGAATAATGTTTTGGATAATAATTTCGACTTTTTAAGCCACTATGAAGTTTAAATTTTTTAACAATGAGCAATCGGAAAAATATCATCAATTTGTCAAAAATCAAAATTTTGGCTGTTCCTTTGACCATTACCTTTATTCATCTACAATAATATGGTTTCTAGTTTTTGGATTCGGAGACCTGCTCCGCCTTTTTGTCTTTTGAATTTTGCGGCTATGTATAAAGCGCTACAGAGCTTGTATAATACTCGTACTATACGTCTTTGAAAGGTCTTGGCATAACCTACAAAACGACGCATGATTAGTTCATCAGTTATAGATGTGTAAACATGGAGTTCCCTAACGCCGAAATTTGCGCTATTTTAAAGTTTTCACCCGACCTGTAACTACGAATACCGATCAAATCATGGAAAAAATCGAGTTAGACTGGCATGTGGCATCTCGTGACATTGTCAAGAAGATGGGAGTTAGGCACCAAACCATTTTAAACCATCTGTAGAAGGCTGGATACACAAAAAAGCTTGATGTTTGGATGCCGCAAGATTTGACGCAAAAAAACCTTGAGGACCGAATCAACGCCTGCGATATGCTACTGAAATGGAACGACCTCGACCCATTTTTGAAGCGGATGGTGACTGGCGACGAAAAATGGATCACAAACGACAATATCAAGCGAAAACGGTCGCGGTCGAAGGCCGGTGAATCGTCCCAAACAGTGGCCAAGCCAGGATTGACGGCCAGGAAGGTTTTGCTGTGTGTTTGGTGGGATTGGAAGGAAACTGGACCGCTTGAAGCAGGCGATCGACCAGAAGCGTCCAGAATTGGCCAACAGGAAGGGTGTAGTGTTCCACCAGGACAACGCCAGACCACACAATTCGTTGATGACTCGTCAGAAGCTATGGGAGCTCGGATGGGAGGTTTTATCGCATCCATCATATAGCCCGGACATAGCGCCAAGAGATTACCACCTGGGCGAACGCCCTTGTTGGTGTAAAGTTGAACTCAAAAGAGGCTTGTAAAAAGTGCTTGTCCGAGTTCTTCGCAAAACGGGGGCTTCTACGAGGGGGGTATTATGAAGTTACCGTCTAGACGGAAACAGATTACCGAACGAAACGGCACATATTTAAACTAAACCCGAGCACTGTAACACTATTTATAAAGCATTGAATAAAGAGCAAAAAAGCGGAAGGAAGGAAAAATTTTCTTTTATACTTTTTTATTTATTTACTAAAAAAATAAATCTGGCATCTTTAAATACCTATAATTTTTGGGTCACTCTGACCCAATGTGAGCACCAACAGGTTAACAGGCTTGCATTGCTGCGTGTTTGCAATGTCTCCTTTCGACGAAAGTAACAAACTGTATAAATATTTACTTAACTTTTCAGGCGACCTTGACAATGAATTAACAACATTACACGGAGTCCACATTATGCATTAATATTATCACCCTACCTATGCATTTACATACATACATACATACAAACATGTTATACAAATAACACATTAAAACACGCAAATGTTTACACGTGTTCCATTATTGCCGACCGAACAGATTTGTACGTACAACACTCCATTATTCAGTCTACCTACATACGAGTAGACACACACATACACACATATTTACATGCATTTTAATATTTTAATTTGTTAGACGTTAATAGTTATAGGTCAGCCCTAATTACGGGCCACTCCACTTATTACCATTGCACGAATTTTAAAATTTTTTTGTGTTCCAGTCGGTTTTTTATTGTTTTTTTTTTATATGTGAAAGTGAATGTTACAGTTTGTTTATTGTTTTTGGAAACATCCGTGCAGTTAATGAGCATTTAATTATACATACATTGTCGTCAGTCAAAATACATTTATTAAAATGCGAAATTGTGCATACGTAGATGGATGAAGAGGTAGTTGGAAATATACAAATGTACATATGTTCCCTTGAAAATACTTACTCATCCTATTATGTTTAGTATATGTATATGGTATATAACATATACTTTTGTTTCCAGAACAATTATTTTCTCTCGCAAAAGTTCATTAAAAAAAAATTGAAATAGCTTACTAACATACTATACATACTAAATTTGAATTTAAACTACGCGCTTCGAGGGATTTGGAGAATAATTTTTTTTTAAGTTGGTAGTACTGTCAGTCATATTTATGTCAAATTTCATGTCAAAATATTCATTAGTGTTTGAGATACCTGTCGTTTTGTGAGCTGCTAAAAGTGAGTTTTTCGTTTTTTGCGATGTCGAAATTTGTTGAGCAAAGAATTTGCATTAAATTTTATTTACGGAATCAATTTTCTGCTGCGGATACGTTGAGGATGGTGCAGAAAGCCTTTGGTGATGGGGCTATGTCTAAAAAAAAATGTTTACAAGTGGTATAGTGAGTTCCAAGCCAGCCGTGAACGTGTCGAAGACGAAGAGCGTCCAGGGCGACCATCAACCGAAGCTCACGTTCAACAAATCAAAGATTTGGTGTTGAAAAACCGTCGATTAACAATTAGAGACCTTGCTGATGAAGTTGGCATATAGAAACGCTCAGCCAATACCATTTTGAAGGTTTGGGCCTGAAGCGCGTCAAATCTCGACTGGTACCGAAAATATTGAATTTTTTGAAAAAAAGGCGTCGCGTTGAAGTGTGTGAAACGATGCTTTCCGACTACCAGGGTGTCATGAAATGCATTATAACTGGCGATGAGACTTGGATCTATGCTTACGACCCCTAAACAACCGATCAATCGAGCGAATATCGTGCCAAAAGAGAGCCAAGACCAAAAAAATCGCGCCAAAGTCGCTCAAAAATCAAGGTCATGTTGACTGTTTTCTTCGATTATCGTGGTGTTGTGCATTATGAATTCCTCCCAACCGGTCAAATAGTCAACAAGGAATATTATTTAAACGTTATGCGTCGTTTGCGTAACGCTATCCGCCTAAAAAGGCCGGAATTGTGGAAAGACAATTCTTGGTTTTTACACCACGATAATGCACCATCCCATACTGCCCTTGTAATTCGTGATCAAGTCGCCAAAAACTCAACCCATATCGTTCCGCAATCAACCGTATTTACCTAATCTGGCGCCGTGCGACTTCTGGCTGTTCACCAAGCTCAAAAGACCGCTCCGGGGACACCGTTTTTATACGATAGAGGAGATTCAAGCCGCAGCGAAGACGGAACTGAAGGCCATCCCGGAAAGTGACTACAACCAGTGTTTCGAAGATTCGAAAATCCGTTGGCATAAGTGCATTGCATCGGGAGGAGATTACTTTGAAGGGGCTGAAGAATGAATATTTGGAAAAATAAATAAAGAATTTTCAAAATAAATACAATGTCACCTTATTTTTTGGGCACATATTTCTTTGGAGTCATATTGCCTTAAAAATCTGAATTTTTCAATGATTTGACCGCAGCACCATTTATGGACTTATTTTTTCTAAATTTTTTCATAAATTCTTGGAACGACATTATACCGTTTAAACCGGAATACTTTCATAAAGAGCAATTTTTATGCAGTAATACGTCGACTCTTCGGTGATTTACCTCTGATTCGACAGTCAAGTGGTGAATTAGTACCAAACTGTTGTGAATGTTACTCTCAAGTGTCTGTCTTTACAATTGCTTAATATGAGTAAGATCGAATTAACCTCTTCCTTTGAATATTAATTTTATTGACGTTGTTCCACTTTTAAAACAGCTGTTGCATTCCACAATCATTGTTAATTATATTCGATATATAATATATAATTTATTTGTAGAGGTACTCGTATAAGTATGGGCATAAGTACTACAGCATTATGGATAATTAAGCCTATGAGTGTGCAGTCGTTTGGAAATTGTTTCGTTAATGCGATTTTAACTTTATTTTACAAAAGAAACCAAAATTTAATATTTAAGGGGCACATCTGGCTTTATAGGCTGAAAAAATGCAATTCTTGGAAAGTTAAAGCAAAAAATTACTGAATCAATTTTTATAAAATTCTAGTGGTATATTTATAAAAATTTTAAAACTACACAGTAAAATGTTTTGAGAAGGAAATTGAATATTTTTCGAGATACAAGCGTGTTCCGACGGCGCTAAAAAAGGTCATCCACCGATGCAGTGTTGCTATTTCGTGGTTCAAACCTGAAAATAATTTTCTACTAGAAGATATTGTACGTACAATGTCCTGTCCTACGAAAGCAAAAATCATAAATTACCAAAATGGCGGCATTTTAGAGATAAAGATGAATTTTATCTATAATTTTGATAATTTTTGGCCCAGTAAAAGTTGATGTTTGATCAGATGAAAAGTAGGTGGAATAGGCTCTTTTGTCTCTGAGTAATCGCTCATTTGATAAACGGAAAAGTAGTTTCGAGAAAACCCCGTCCAAAGATAAAATTATGGAGCTGACTGAACTGAGCGGATACACTCTAGAAGACTCTATCTCAAAAACTATTTGAGAAATAGATTTAAATTTTTAGATCTTGTTTTTAAAGCTACAACTGTGGTCAATGATAAATACGAACAATGTGGGGACGCCGTTTCGGCAAGATTGAGAACATAAAAATCGAATAGAAGAAAGTCTTGAAGGCTTTACTGTAAAAATACAGCGATTATTTCGATTGACGATTGATCGATTGGACATGGACTGCTTTGTAGGAAATGAAATTCATTTTGAATAAATAAAAATTTTACATTTCATAAACAAATCTAAGTATATCTCAGAATCTATCGAAATATAAAAAAAATTCTCCGCCGGAAGGTGGGAATTTCACGAAGTTCTTTGCATGATCTAAAACGAATCATAGTGATGGTCGCGTAACTAACACTTTGACTTTTCTCTCTCTTGATCTTGAAGGCTAAGCTGCTTCTATCTGTAGTGATAACGTGAGGATAATAGAAACAATATATTAAAATTTTTCGCTTATAACTTCGGACCTTAATGATCGATTTCTGTAACCTGAATTTTTGACAAATTTCAATGATTTTGGAACTCTGATTCCATTAAAAATCGAAGTTTGGGTAGCTCAGTGTTTTGTGTTGTAAAAACGTTCCATGACTTCCAAGCCAGATTGTTCCCACCCAAAAATATATGTATATCTCTTTCATACTATAAATACTCTATCTCGACCCAAAAGAAGTTAAGCTTCGAACAACTGCTACGCAGAACCAAACATATATGTTATAGACAATAATGTTAAAAAAAAATATTACGACAGTTTTGTCTTGAATATTTTATACCCTGAACATTTCTGTGTGTACAATACCTCAGTTTTGAAATAAAGATCTCAAATTTTGGACACGAACCGCCGATATCAAACAACTATAGTATATATTTGCTATACAAGCCGATCAAAATTAAGTTCTTGTGTGGAAACCTTTTTATTTCACAAGATTTCTTCACGAAATTAAGCATGGATTATTGTTCAAGATAATTTCCGTACATATTGTTTAGAAAGGACCACTAAATAGAAGACGAAATGGTGTTTAGTAGTCATAATCTACATTAGACATTAAAGGATATTGTTGTTGTTGGAGCGTCAGACGGATAAAAATCCGGGTCAGTTCTAGTTACGTAGACCCGACTGCCGTGGTGTAGTCTGAATAACCTGCACTTGAGGTTTAACAAAAAATTTCCGAGCTTCAAAATTGCTTAAAATTACTTACAGAAATATCAAGAGTGGTCTAGCAGTTCCAGATCTGATTTGGCAGCTAATGTTATCTTAAAATTCAAAGTGTTATGTCTGTTAATGGAAATCATTTGTTATATAAACGGAAAATATCAATGACATTTTCTATTTTTCATGCTTAAAAATGTCGTTAAGATTCTGCAAGAGATCGAATTTTTATTTTTAATTTTCCAATTTCCCTCTTCGTGTATTCGCCTTTCTGTCTTGCGAAAAGCTTCGTCGAATGTGATTAGAAAATTCGATTTTGTGAAATACCTTTGAGTACAGAGTCCGCCATCATTGCCACATTCTGCAGTTAATACGTTATTGACCCACTTTAGACACCTGTTAATAAAACAACACACGGAAAATAGAAACTCATGGAAAGTACGTGATCCACAAGCTTTCTAGACTTTTCAATATGCAAATGCATTCAGAATAACCACAAATGCACCATTAGGTTTCCGATGACAGCTGATGGATATCTGAGCGCCTAATGGGATTATGTAACGCAATGTCGTCAGGTAACTTAATGTCGTCATACGAAATGACAAGCGATACGAAAGTGAAACATTTTTATTGAGTTAAGCAACGGATGGCATTTTATTGAGATTTATTTGTGTTGGTGTGCAGATACACTATATTTGTGTTTAGGTAGGGTAGGAAAGGAATATTAATTGCAGTAAACAGGGTGACACAAAGTTGGTAAAAGCATTAAAGATGTATTTTTTAATAATTTAAGTTTATTTTTAAACTTTATTTTCCCTTTTGATTTTATTTTTATTACAAATTAAATTTCGCCAAAATTTTGAAATAAGTTCTACAGAAAATTTTACCGCAGAACATTACCCACATTAGAGATCGTTGAACTTGAAAGTCCGACTTCTCGTCATTTTCGTGGAAGAAGGTGTGACGATCCTCAACAAATAAAATATTTGAGATATTACGAAAACTTCAATATTCTCATTCACTTTCATAACACTTTGTTTCCATCCACATTTCTTTGACAAAATGTTATTCATATATGTACATATATTTTTTTTTTATACTAAACATATACGATACGCACACCGTTATTTTTTGTAACCCTATATCAGTTGCGCACATATGGAATTTTTCAAATTTTTCAATACTCTGTGTGGACTACAGTGACTATGCTTCCTCATGTGTGAATTCTAAACAGAGATTTTGATATCAGCATTTTTTATGCTCGAATTTCATTTCAATGCCACTTGGCTGGCAATTACACTTCCACTTCCATTTTCAAACAACTTTTTTATGCCTACATCACCCACATATATCATACACATGTATATACATAATGTGCTAAAATTTTTCAGATATCAGCATTTCAGCACCAAATTACGCATAAACATTTACTTTTGATTTCTTCTAAGTGAATTTCTCTTTGTTTACTTTATGCCTTTCGTAGTTCTTGGTCGAAGTTCGTGTGTAGCAGCCGCGTTGATAAGCTAAAATTGTTTTATTATTTTTATTATGAAATTACCTATACGCATGTTATCGGCTTGTTTTAATGTGTATTGAAAAAACTCTTTGCAGCAAAGTTGTTTTAAAGCTTTACTTCGCATTCAAGTCAGAGGCAAATCTCTTTTTGCATTACATTGTAGTCCGCTTTCTTATAGCCTTTTTTTTATACGTAAGACTAACTAACTGACAAATTCTAAAAAAAATGTACAAATGCTAAAATAATATTTTTAAACAAATGAAGTATTTGCCAACCATGACCTTTTTTATCTTTTTCCAGTGAAATCACTGCAATTTGTTTTTTGTTGAAGATTTGCAATTTATTGAACCTTACAAGCGGCAACTAATGAGTTCACGAATGCTTTCATTTAGTCTGCATTTATGTTCATAAGTTCTATAACGTGGTTACTGGGTCCGGATAAACCCAACGGAGTTCGACTTATACACAAAATTAGTTAACCGTTATTTTTGTAAAATTATCAACTACCCACTTAAAGATAAAGTGCCAAAACACTGCGTTCCATACAACAACAGATTGCTTGGAGCGCAGCGGCCTCCTAGGAGCATCAAGAAACTCTTTCTTGGTTTCATCGACGACATAGTCAAAGTTATCGGGTAGACTCAGGACCCCATGAAATTCATAGTACATACATATTGTAAACCAAAGTATAATTTTTAGAAGAAAGTGCATTGCCTGAAAAGTATTTCATCGATCTTATACATAAAATTCTCATAACGCTCTGTAATAAATTAATGTATATATACATTGAGACAAAAGAGCACCCGAAAACTTTAATTAAGTTCCTCGGGTAAATGATATTTCAAAAAAATATATTTTGCTAAAACTGCTTCAAAGACAGTCGAGGGAACGTTGCAGATATTTCTCGTACTGGACGAGATTCGGCCTCTTCAACTAGCGTCTCCCGCGAGTCCGTCCGAATGATTTTGGTGCATATTTTGTGTATGAAACGCGTTCTTGTTCGACTCGTCCCGATAAAGCTGATTTTTTTAAAAAAAGAGTACCGTAAACAGTTCACTTTGGACATGCTAGATCGGGGAACTACGATCCCACATTCATATAGAGCATTATAACAGTCGATGAGACGTGATTCATGAGTTCGACATGCAAATAAGTCAACAATCATCGGAATAGTGGGGAAAAAACTAGCCGAAGCCAAAAAATCCACGCCGAAGTCGTTCTTTATTTTTTCGATATTTGTGGTTTGGTTCATCTCCGTCGAAAACGACCGTAATTTTGGAAGAACAATTCATGGATTTTACACGATGATAATGCGCGATCGCATCGAGACACGATTGTGACCGAATCCAAAGCAAAAAAGGCAATGAATACCATCGAGCAATCACCATATTCACCAGATTTGGCCTAGTGTGATTTTTTCTTGTTCCCTAAACTGAAATTGCAGCTCCGTGGAACCCGGTTTCAGTCGATCGAAAAGATAAAACAAAATTCGCTGAAGGAGCTGAAAGCCATCCCAGAAAGTGTTTACGAAAAATGTTTCGCGGACTAGAAAAATTTTCGGCCTCAGTGTATTGCTTCTAGTGGGGATTACTTTGAAGGCGACAAAATAAATATTATATCCGGGTACTTTTTTGTCACAATATACATATATTAGTTTCGATATAACATCATTTTGAGACTAATAAATTCATTTCACTCTCTCATATATAACTAAAGCAGACAAAATATCGAACCATGTCTAGCTTATTTGTTGAAAAATTTATGAAGTCCAAGTTGTTATTTTAGCGGAAGCAAAAATGTCCAAAATAGAATTGATAGTCCATTACTGGATTAAAATCCGGGACAATTTCGATTACGTATACCCGATTGATCTTGTAAGGATGTAGACCGAGATCTTTTCACAAAAATTACCACAACGGCGTCACAGAAATGCCCAACGCTTGGCGTGTGAGAGACTGATTTGGTTCTTCCTCAATTGATGCGTTAGCGGCAGCAAGATTCTCGACACTAGGGACACTTCTTTCTCTCACTAGCACGGGAACATTTTGTATTGTGCCTGTGGATTCAAATTTTTCCACTAGACGCTCAATTTTTGAACTGACAGTACGACTATGATAATCATAATTTGGACGTTATGCTCTTAAAGTTGAGGCCACTGACTCCGATTTTCGGTAGTAAATTTTAATAATTTCGAATCGTTATTAGATTGTATATCTTTCCATGATGAAATGACAAACCTTAAATCAGTTTTATTTAGAAATTTTCTTATCTTTTTTAAAATTTGTAATCCCTCGAATTTTTAATTTTTTTATTAGCATTGCAAATACCACTCCTTGAAACTGATATTAATAGCCTCAATGACAAATATGTATCTACCAGAACTAAAGAATACTCAAAAAGTGTCCCACGCCAAGTACCGTTCAACTTAACTGTCATACATATCGCATATCAGATTTTGTAAGCACACACATACACAAACACATGCGTAGCGTAATCGTGGAATATATTTACAAAATGATAAGCTCCCATACACAAAACCACTTGTGTCAACGATCAGTCGCTCGCTAATTGAAAACGGAAACACTCGTCACCGAATCAGAGGAAAAGTATTTATTATCCGAGGCAAATTGTATAAAATTTATTTGCTGCACTAAATTTATGCAAAATAAATTTAATAATAGTGAAAAAATTACAAAAAATATATACAGAAATATATCTTTTTGTTGTAGAGTGCGCTTTATGACAGAGGCACATGGAATTTCGCTCATAAATAACTAATATCCCTTCTGGCAAGTTTAGCTACGCCTTGAAAATCCTCAAAAATATATATCACTAAATGGAGGGGCGGTCTATATATATGTGTGTGTTATTCAGGTGACATGAAATCGGCGTAGAAAATTTGCATTACTAAAACATTCACGCAGCGCACAATAGACGGAGAGTAGCAGGCCCACCACACCGATGACGAATACGAGCGGTGTGCCGATCAATATCATCACGAAGAGTTTCACATCGCCACATTTCGCCAATGTCATCCACCAGAGCACGCGGCGCGCTGTATTCCGCATCAAAATACAACTACGCCAACAACCATAGCTGCTGTTGCTAAAGCGTAGCAGCGTGAACAGCATCAGTCGCAACAGCCACAGCGTCCAGGCGCAGGCTCGATACAGCAATTCGCTTGTGCGCTGATAATATGAACTCTTATAGATGCTGCTCGTAAATGCTGTGGCTTGTTGGCGTCGCTTGGGGCTCAACAAACGATCACCATAGTAAATGAGCAGTCGCCGCAGTTGCCGCTCAATGCCACTACTTTGGTGCGCGTTACTACGCTGTGGCGGTTGATAAGCTTCCAATTCGCGTCGGTATTCGGTGTCCGAATCGGTTTCGACCAGCTCCAGGCGGCGTTGCTGTGTCAGCGCCTGCAGTGTTGGCTTGCTGCCGAACATGCTGAGATCGCCCTCATAGTTGCCGTTGTAACAGATAACGCTGCCCAAAGTGGTCGGTGACATCCCTCGTGCGGCACTAAGTGAATAGAAGGGAAAATTAGTTGAAAACATATTATCATTTAAATTATTTATTGTGTTGTGCTGTGAGTTTGTGGCTTGTTCTTATCACCGTCGTGCTGTGTTGAAGCAAACTCCGCTGCCGTTGCTCATGTGTGGTGCGGCGCTTTGTGCCGCCAGTAGTGGCACGTAATTTAAACCATCATTGTATGTGTTCATAGCAGGCCTAGGCTTCTAAATTTTCGCTGATATCTACAAATGCAAAATAAAGCAATCAGCTGCTATTTTTTTTAGTAAAATATATTGTTTCTTTTGTTTGTTTTTAAATATCCGAATTATTTTTGTTTTGAAATATTGTGTGTATGTTTTTAACTGTATTCTCCAAGCCTTGTTGTGTTTTTTTTTTTAATTTCTCGCATAAATAGAGTTTCCGTGCATCCATATTTAATATTAAAAAAGTCTTGAAGTTAATAATAATCTGTGTAAATATAAAAGGTATTCGTTTAGACATTACCTTGACTGTCCTTACTGTCTCATCAATTTTATCTAGACTGACAAAAAACACCATTTTCGGCATTTCGATGCAAATCTTCATTATCGCCTTCAAAATAGATTACTTTTGAACCAATAAAAACATGCCAATTTGCTATACACTTATAATAAGGCACGGCCGGATGGTCTTCAGTGAACTTTTTTTTTTTTTTTTTTTTTTTTTTTTTTTTTTTTTGCGGTTTCGGCAAACACTAAATTGCTGAACATTTTCAACTTCATATTCATAAATCCATGCTTCGTCAAAGTATGTTGAGTCTGAGTTTTCAGCTACGTTGTCAAACATCTCTTTTGCGATGAGTGTAGCTTTGACACCGTTCGTACTCAAATTATTGGCCAAAAAGTGTAGAGTTGATCTGTAAGAAATGCTGAGACCTTCTGTTATGTCATTAATGATGACTTCACATCTTTCACTGAATGCTTTGCGGCGCTTAAATTTAGTGTTCTAGATAAACTAGACTCACCTTCAGCATTTTCAACGATTCCGTTGCGGAGATTCCATAAGAAGCACAAAATCTTTAGCAAACTCGTTGTAAAACTTTTTCACATCATAAAAATCGCCCGAATTGTCCAAAAACTCTTATGGAAATTAAACTTCAGACAAAAATGAAAAATATCGATTCGGTTTGACCTGTCCGAGTCAAATTTGCTCAGATGATATATCAAAACCGCAAAAGAGTGCCTAAAATAACTCATAGAATGTATTAAATTATCTCTTCTAAGCCAGTTGTTTGTTCGATTCTCCACTTGGCAAATTTTGGCGAATAAAAACCAGCGAGTGTACTTATCGATCAGTTTTCTAACGAGTACAGAGTACGAGTTTTTAGTGCCTTTTTTTTTTAAAGAAAATGACTGTGTTTTGACACCTCTTTGTCTATGATGTAAATTTTGTGAAGATGTTGATTAACTTTTGGGTTCCTACGTTATTG
This sequence comes from Bactrocera zonata, assembly GCA_037783105.1. Lineage (NCBI taxonomy): Eukaryota > Metazoa > Arthropoda > Insecta > Diptera > Tephritidae > Bactrocera > Bactrocera zonata. The sequence goes on along the minus strand of JBAWJQ010005835.1, from coordinate 497,441 downwards.
AAAACAAAAGTTCTTAAGAAGCTCTTAAGTGTCATGTCACCAATGGTAGATGAACTCAACTAATTTTCATGGACTGTTTGTTTTGAGACATATCTTTGGAAATTTTAACCAAAAAAGCCAAAAGACCTCTTATAGAGCTAAATTTTCATTCTCGAAACATAACCAAAACATCGTCCTGAAGGAGAGACAGGAGTAAAAAAATAGCGCATCCTGGTGACATTGATCCTGACTCTCCTGGTGGTCTCTGAAAAACAAAAAATCAAAACAAATTCTTAATTAGTAAGGATGCTGTTACAGTCCCTACCTCAGGGAACACGAAAAAATTTTTTTTTTTTTGAAAATGGCGACTGCCTGATAATAAAAATATTTTTTTACGCTTTTTTTTTTGAAATTCCTGAATTTTTTTAAAATATTAAAAACAAAAATTTTTACACGATGCTTGTTGGAAATGATAAAGGATTATACAAAGAAAGTTCACACAAAATTTCAAGTAAATCGGTGTGAAAAAAAGTAGTTTCGAGAAAAACGTGTTTAAAAAAGTAACTGTACCTACCTACCGGGCTAGGTATTGCGTCACTAAAGTAACTGTAGCTCTTAAAATAATTTTAATTTTTAAAAATCCTTTGGAGGCTATGTTCTTAAGGGTCTAAACTTTAAATATATGAAAAACAATCGAAGTTTTCAAAATTTTAGGGTAGAATACCCCCTTAATTATCACAACAAAGTTGATCAGTTCGCTCAGTTCCTTTGTGATACCCAATACTCTTAGATGTGGATTACCAGACGCTCTTAGTTCGACGAAGCGTTTTAAGCTCACCACAAATTTGCTAAGCCCACTAATATCAATCCCAGCGTCTTCACAATGCTCGCCATAGGTGTGTCTACTAAGATATTTCAACCTCAGTCTGGGAAAAGCTGGGCCGCATAGGAAAATAAAAGTGATTCCAAATGACCTTCCTTCATACTTATTTTTCAAAATGTATCCATAATTTCCAGTTTCCATTCAGAACAGCTGGAATTCTGTCAAAAAAATGTAGCTAAGGTAAAGTAGTTCAGAGAACTTCTTACTATCCACTTTGTTGTGGCACTATATTGACCATAAAGGAATCAATTTCCTGTTTAATAACATGAATATTAAATTTTTTCTCGAAGAGTTCAATTCTTCTTCGATTCTTTGTCTTAATGCATGATACAATTTTTTATCTACTTCACAAGTGCTCACAACCTTAAAAAAATAAATAAATTGCATATTCAAAAAAAAAACTAAAAATAAAAACTAAATACTCGGTTATTATTTGAAATAAAGTACCCATTTCATAAAGAACTAATTAGATTTAACAGCTTTTAAATAAAAATGAATTTGTTTAACGCATTTCTGTGCGCCGAAATGTAGGCAACGTAGGCTCAATTGACCTAACTGACTGTTCCGCATAGTTGAACATCTATTTATATCGCAAAAAATGTCAAATCGTTGTTAACGGGATTTCCGAGTGGTTTTCTAACATCAATAAGCAAATGTTAAAACCCTTCTGAACAAGTACGTTTATTAACAGGGAATTTACCAGTTAACACGATTAGCACTCGCTGCTGTTATCTGCAATCACCATGTACTTTTTAATAAAATTACACATGTTAACAAACATACTTATGTACACACAATAGTCAACAAATAAATTAATGTCTGTGTTATTTTCGCTTTTTCTTTGCAGTTGCATGTTAAGCCAGTGTGTGAGTGCTGTCGACAGCCCATTGAATCATCAACGCGTTTCTAAAGCCAGATAAAAGCTGGAACTATGCTGCAAATAATTTAATCATCTGGAGCAATTGCGACTTTATCACCGCACTGCTAAGTTAATATATAAATATACATACACACATATAAACTCGTGTATGCATATGTACGCCTATATAATATTTATATAGCATCAGCGTCAGTCTACTTTTCGTTCTTCGCTATCAAAACATTGGCGCATCCGCCAAACGCTCAACGCAAAATGTCAGCAATAACAGTAACTTATTGCAAATTATTTGCGCAACTCTTCATACTCTTGAGCATAATCAACATTGTCTATTCCAATGATATGCTAGTCAGTCTATCTGAGGGCTTGGATGGACCCAATGTCTGCAAGAAGCGTGAGAAGTGAGTATAGCATACATTCTAATTAAAAATGATTCATTGTTTTTCTAATATTTACAATATTTCACTTGCAGTTATCCCGTCGAAGTAACAACCACCGAATTGCAGTCATATCAGGAGCGTCAAACGGTTTGGTGTCTCAATGTGCCGCCGCGTTGCTCCTCATATCAAATCAAACATCGTACGGTCAATAAAACGCGTACGCTTATGAAAACGCGCATTGTGCGCGCATGCTGTGGTGCGTATATTAGAACTAAGGGTGCACTCGTTTAATAATTATATTTGAAAATATTCAAAAATGTATAAAAGTGAAAAAGACCCTCACAAAATACCCTACAATGAGGTGTAAATTTTCATGAGCCATTCAGGTTTGCTGAAGGTTTTCAGGTTTGAACTGTGCATAGGCGGTTAAGTGACTCATAAACAATGAAGTTTTGAAAAATTTTAATAGTGAAAACTTAATCTTAATTTATAGTTTCAGTTTTCGACTCACTTATATTATAAGCAGTGCTCACCTCATTTCAAATAAAACATCGTACCCAAGTCATAGACGAAACGAAAAAAAACTCTCGAAACCTCGACATGAAGCAGTCGTCAAACTTTAGGTTCAAATTTCAGCATTTTTTTGAAGATGGCTTGGAAAAACACTACACATGAGATTTGTCCAAAACATTTTGTTATTTCAATTTAATTCTTAGACTTGGTTATAGAAAAAATCCATAACTTTGTTCAAAATTCGGCCTAGTCCATCCAAGAAGGATTAAAACTTTCAGCCAAAAAAAAGTGTTTTTTACTTAATTTTTAATTTTTTTTTTTGCATTTCTCTACTTTTTCCTTATAACCTCAGTTATGACTAGACACAATCTTTTTAGAAATACTTGAACATTTTATTTGAAAAATGCAATCTTAGTACATGATCATTTTCCAAATTAAAAAAACTAAAATATACTTGAAAAATTAATCCCAACAATGCTCTAGTCTAAGCAGCGAAATGTGTTGTGTATCAGTAACAGTTTAGAGATTTCGAATCTCTTTTATAGCTTTGTCAGAATCGTACCAAAACTAAAAAGAAAACACTAATCTTGGAAAAAACGAGTTTAAGGATAAATGCTAAAACGTGAATAGTCAGATTGAAGCCGGGTTTGGCGCTTGATATCTCGCAAATCAACATGATGTCCATCAAATACTCTATAACACATATTTCTAGTTATGTCTACATCAGAAATATGTAACAAAAGAACGGGGTTTACAATCTCTTTCAAATGTTGACCGCCTCTCAGATGATCTGTCTGTTGAGTTCATGTTTCGATAACTCGTTCGACTGGTAACTGGCGAATGACACGCATGCTTTTTTACCCCAAGGCCTGAATCGAAGCGGGATTGTCCGCATGGACTTTAGGCTTTACATATCCTCACAGGAAAAAGTCTAACGGTTTAGCTTTTAAATATCCCCATAGGATATGATCTTGGTGGCCAATCGACCGGCCAGCACGGGAAATTATCTGCTCAACGAAGTGTTCTCTCAATACATCTTTGCTTGATGCGATGTGTGGGAAGTATCATCGTCTTGTTAGAACCAATTTCCCCGAGATCATGAGCTTCAATTTCAGACATCAAATAGTTGTAATATTTTCATGATGAAATGCCAAACAATACCGAACTAAAATAAGATGACAGCTTGACACGACTCACGCGTGATCTGCAAAAAAAAAAAAACTATTGAAAAAGTACCACTACTTGCATAACCCATTATCTATAAAACCTTTTGCTTTTTATGTTTTAACTTTTGTATTAATAATTTTCACGCTTCCAGATGGTTACACTGAAAATCCGAATGGCGATGGCTGTATTCCGAAGTGTACACACGACTGCGAACATGGCAAATGTATTGCACCGGAGAAGTGCAAATGCGAACAAGGCTGGGGTGGCGATACCTGCGATTTGAGTTCGTTAAATTCGTTTTTTAATTATTTAACTATAAAAATGTTTATATTACATAAGCGTGATTCATTTTAAAGCGATATTATGTTTTTTTCTAATATTTAAAAATCTGATACTTTGAAAAAATTTTAAAATATATCACCGAGTATATGTTGTTATGTGCAATATCGTTTAGTTCATGCAAAAATCCAATTTCCCATATTTTTTATATACGCAGGACATTTGTTTTCGTAGGATGATAAATATTTCTAACTAAATATAAAAAAAAAATATTAAAAATTAATATTTTTATTTAAATATTTTACAAAAATAAAATATAATAAAGAATTACACTTCTAAAAATGTTATATCTAATTATCAGTTAATTAATGGTTATATATATGTACATTCAACAAATTTTATAGCGGTTTCTGATATTCAAATTTCAATAGTTTCTTATTGTCGATAAAAATTATTATTTAATATAAAAATAATAAATTTTGATTTAAAAATGTCAGTGCATTATTGAAAGCTCTATAAAGAGCACTATCAAAAGCTGTTAGTTGGAGAGAATTTACGTACAGAATTTTTTTGTTGCAAATTTTAAGCTTTAACTAAAAAAAAACTTGAAACTTTAACTAAAACAAATTTTACGTCAAAAATCGAATTGATTCCGAAAAATTTGGTTTACTGTGTAATTTATAAGGGAAAGCAAATTTTTGAATGATCTGAGATGTTATTACACTCAAAACATATTGAATGCACCGCAGCATAATTTTTTTATTTTTTATAAGTATGTATTTATGTATTATCTTTAGATATCACCGTGAAAAACAAAATATCGCTTTAAAATAAGACACCTTAATCTTACACACGCTGAAGCTATGGTGTACGCTTCTTGGAATTTTTAGAAATTTTCTAATTAATTAAGTACAAATCTACAACTTCTCAACTTAATTAAGCAATTTCAACATATTTTGGAAGCGTCTAATATTGCTGGAATAATTTTATTACTTTGTTGTTAAATAAATTTTCGAGATTGCTTACTTAAAAAGAATCAAAAATGGCGCAAATTAACTGCGTCTGCAGTGTGCACGAGTGGCTTCAGCATGTGTGTATATATGTATGTATGTATTTCTAGTATCTATATAAATAGGTATTTCATATGTATTTCCAGTGCTGCGTCAATGTCAATTAAGTGTGACAACTGATTTTTCCTTAAAGACTATCTTAATAAGTGATTCAGTGACTCTAAAAAATGTGATAAACACATGCAGAGAGAAAAAATTCTCTCCAAATAATTTAGAAACTATTAAATATTAATAAATCATATATAAATTGCACTAAATTGACATGACCGGCGCTACGTTGATATAAATTAGATTTTATATTTAATGTTTTTGTTCATTTGTGCGTTTTGTTGCTTTTGTAGCTTTGATTGCTTAATTGTTGTTTACTTTTTTCGTATTTGTTTGGCCTTTTTTTGTAATTTTTGTTTGCTATTTTTTACGCAGAATGTTGGCAGCACGTTTGTTTGTGTTTTACCCGAGTTTTTGGTATACATATTTACATATATGTGCACGATGTATATTTTTTATTTGCAAAATTCGATTGAATAGTTAGAGGAAAACACAAGAATATGTTTGTAGACTTTTTGGCTTCGATTAAATTTTTTTATATTTATAATTGTTTTGAACTGGTAAAAAATATTCGAAATTTTTTTCGTATATTAAATTATAAAATATTTTATAAATAATTCGTAGACGATATAATATTATTCGGTCCGTGGAAACGCCATTAGGGTGCTTCAAAAAGTTGATTATTCAGAAATCGACGTCTCATTTTTCGAGATATCAATGTGAAATTTTGCGCCCGGCTTTTTCTTGCCATGTCGTTACTCATTTATTGGAACCGACGATATCGAACGACTACAGCATATACATAGCTACCATACAAACTGGCCGAAGAAAATCAATTACTTGTATAGACATTTTTTTATTTGACGAGATATCGACACGGAATTTGGTATGGATTATTATCCAAGGCAGCACTGCAATATCCGAGTATTTTGTTCAAATCGCACGACTATAGCCTATAGCTGCCATAAAAACTGACCGTTGAACATAAAGTACTTGTATAGAAAACTTTTATATTTGATGAGATATCGGCACGAAATTTGGTATGGATTATTATCCAAGGCAGCACTGCAATATCCGAGTATTTCGTTCAAATCGCACGACTATAGCCTATAGCTGCCATACAAGCTGACCGATGAAAATGAAGTACTTATATGGAAAACCTTTTTATTTGACGAGATATCGGCTTAGAATATAGTGTGGATTATTATCCAAGGCAACAATAAAATCTCTGAATAACTTGTTCAAATCAGACCACTATAGCGTATAGCTGCCATACAAACTGATCGTTGAAAATCAAGTTTTTGTATGGAAATTTTTGATTTCTGAAGTTTATTACAGCCTCGGTGCATCGAAGTTTACTTTTTTCTTGTTTTCACGTAAAATATAAACTTCTTTTAAGCTCCCTAGTATATGTATCTACCTTATATAGGAGTACATCACTTTCTTATCACAACAAACGTGCTGTAAATTGCTTTTATTAAAAAAATAATGCTTTATTGTGCTTTGCCATCCGCTAATAGCTTTTGCTTACATACTTACATATTTACTTTTTGTCGCTTTTAATTATTACTTTCGGCATTTTTATTTATCACAAGTATAGAACACCTCCCACTCACTTATCTATGTATACTCACAGCACAGCAGGCCAGTATAAACCGTTAATATTATCCTTTGAATAAACCAATAATCCTTTTTCCCTGTCAATGTCTCCGCAAACGCTTCGCTTTACGTGCGTAAATTTGAAAAAAAAATGTAACTGTGTGGCAATACTAACACCAAAAAGGCTGTGGGTTTAACCGTCTGCAATCGCAAAGCACAGCGCATTATGTTGAAAATGAGCCAAAAGCAACGAAAGCAAAATAGCAAAATTATTTGTTAGATTTTTTTTTGTCTCATAAGCACATAAATAATCGAACAATAATTCCAATACAGATTGTCCGGCGGGTTACTGGGGACGTGATTGCGACAAGCAATGCGACTGCTTGAATAATGCCACCTGCGACCCGGCCACCGGCGAATGCGAGTGCGCCAAAGGATATCGGGGTGAGAAGTGCGGCGACACATGTCCGCCAGATCATTACGGTGCGAAGTGTATGGAGGAGTGTCGCTGTGAGAATGGCGGCAGCTGTCATCACATCTCGGGCGAATGCAGTTGTGCGCCCGGTTATACGGGGCCATTGTAAGTTTACACGGGTTTTGGCTTACTAACGCTCTAGCTTATGAAATTCCGCTGGCCATACATATACACATGAATATACTATTTTATGGCTAGCATTGCTGTCCACCCAACTTGTTTTATATTGTTCTTTTGTTTTTCGTTTTGTTTTTTGTTTTTCGTGTCTTCCGCGCCACGCCAAGATGTGAGAGTTTATGTCCGGACGGCAAACACGGCGTGCAGTGCAAACAAGATTGTCGCTGTCAGAATGAAGGCACATGCGATCCGCGCAGTGGCGCTTGCCTGTGTCCGCCCGGTTGGACGGGTGACGTCTGCGCCAATAAATGTCCGATTGGTTTCTACGGCGCACAGTGCAAGGAGCAATGCGAATGCTTCAAGGGTGGACCCTGTCATCACATCAGCGGCCAATGTGAATGTCCGCCCGGCTATTTGGGTGAGCTCTGCTACGACGAGTGTCCGCTCAACACTTACGGCTTGAACTGTACGGAGAAGTGCAAGTGTCAGAATGATGGTACCTGCGACAAGGCGACCGGCGCTTGTCAATGCGCGCCCGGCTGGAAAGGTGACGATTGCAGCGAACGCATTTGCACATTCGACAAGTACGGTGACGATTGCAATAAGACGTGTGATTGTGATGCGCTCAATACGGAATACTGCCATCCGGTGTCGGGCAAGTGTTACTGCCAGAATGGCTGGAGCGGCGCGCAGTGTAATCGACCATGTCCGTTCCTGAAGTATGGACCGAGTTGTGAATTGAGTTGCGATTGTGCGAATTCGGCGCGTTGTTCGCCGGTCAACGGCACGTGTATATGCGCGCCGGGCTATCAGGGTGAGCGTTGCGAGGAGCGCTGTCCGGAGGGACGTTACGGACAGGATTGCGCGCAGAAATGCGATTGTCAGAATGGCGCGTTGTGCTCACATGAGACGGGTCAATGCAGCTGCACTGCCGGTTGGCGGAATATCAAATGCGATCGTCCGTGCGATCTGAATTCTTATGGTGAAAATTGTAAATTCAAGTGTAATTGCTACAATAACGCCGGCTGTAATCCACAAAATGGCGCTTGCACGTGCGCGCCCGGCTGGATGGGTGAGAAGTGCGATCAGAAGTGTGAGCCGTTCACCTTTGGTCTCGGCTGCGAGTTGCAATGTGAATGTGATGCGAACAATACGATCGCCTGTGATTCGGCGAGCGGGAAGTGTGTCTGCAAGCAGGGTTGGGGAGGTAGGTTTTCCTGCAGTGGGTGGTTGGGTGTGTGGTTTGTCGGAGCAGCTGCATCGTCTAAACTATGTTAATACACATTCATACATAATTTATCTCACATATTAAGCCATTAATCCATACATGCCCTCATCAGTAGACACTCCTTCATACTACATAAGCATCGTAAGAAACTTTATTTGAAATTTGGTCCTAGTATTGACTCTAAATTTGGAATATACTATACATATATTTTATCATGGCTTCACTTTTAACATTTTCATTCACATTCAAAAACTAATATTTGACAAGATTATTCAAAATAGACGATTTCGACTTCGATTTCAAAAATTTGTAAACACTTATAAAAATTTTTAAAATATCTAATTGCATTTCAAAAATAATTTTTTATACATTTTTTGAAAAATCAAATTTGATTCAAAAAATAATTTTTTTTTTAATTCGTTTTCAAACATAACTTTTTTTGTAAATTTTTTTGAAATTGTGCTTAAAATTTTAAATTGAAAAAATGGTTCCAAGTATAAAAAACATAATATTAAACAAAAAGTTTTTGTATTTTAAAATTTAAAAAAATAATTTTGAAACACTTTAAAAAAGATTTTATTAAAAAATTTGGAATTTAGTATTAATACATTTTTTTATATTTTTTTATATTTTAAGCTTACATTGTTACTTTTTTCTAAAACTAATTATTTTACAAAATTATACTTAAATCATTTTTAAAATTAATTTTTTTTTTTTTTTAATTTTATTAAATTAAGTTTAACTTCATTACTTTTGTATAAAAACTTATTCTTTTTAAATTTTTAGTTAATTTTTTAAAAACATTCTATAATTTTTTTAAATGATGCATAAAATTTAAATAACTCATATTTTGACAATAAAAAAAAATATTACATATTTAAATAAAAATTCTCTATTTTTAAAATTGTAATTAATTTTTGTTTTTTTTTTTAATTTTTTAAAAACGTATCTTCCATAAAAAAATCTAAAAAATTATTATTTTTTTATTTTTTAAGTTAACACTATTATTTTTTTTATATAAAAACGAATTATTTAACCAAATTAAAATCATATTTTTCAATTTTTCAAAAGCATTTTTATTATACATATTTTTTAATTATAAAAGCTATAAATTCAGAATTAAATAAAAACTATTATACACATTTTCGTATATTACTTTTTTTTAAATTATATTTTAATCTATTATTATCTTTTACTTAAAAATAAATTAATTTACAAAATTTTAATTAAAACTTTTTTAAGCTAATTTTTTATTTGAAATTATTTTTTTTTTTATATTTGCTTGAAATAATACTTAAAATTTAAATTATGAATTACACAAAATTATAAACAAAAAAGAAAGTGTTACATATGTAAGTTTTTTTATTAAATTTTAATTTTATTATTTATTTATTATTTTTTTTATTAAATTTTAATTTTACATTGTTATTTTTTATGTATTATAGACAATATTTTTTTTTTCTAAAATTGTAATTAAATAATTTTTTTAATTAATTTTTGTTTTCAAATTAACGTTCTTTTTTTTTTTTTTTTTAAATATTTAAAATTATAAACAAAAAGATCATAAAATGGAAGATGTTACCTGAAGTACAAAAATTTCGTATTAATATTTTTTTTATTAAATTTTAATTTTGTGTTATTATTTTTTATATAGAAAAAAATTAATTTACGAAATTCTAATTAAATTATTTAAAATTTTTTTTTCAAATAATTTTTTTTTGTTAACATTTGTTTGAAATTAAACAAAATGAAAAATTAACTAAATTCAAAAAATTTTATATTAACATTTTAATTTTACATGATTATTTTTTATAAAGAAAATAACTAATTTGTTAATTGTAACGTTTTTTTTTTTAATTTAATTGTTTTATTTTATATGAAGAATACTTGTGTCTATCTGAAATTTTCATAAAATTCCACAAAACTATACAAAGCAAACATTAAAAATTAAAGGAATAAAAAAATATATTTATTATAAAAGGTTTTTAGTATAAAAAGTATTATTTTTATATTTCATAATTTTTTTTTTTAATTCTTTCATTTTAATCAATTTCTAAACTATGTAATTTAAAATGTGAAAGCTTACCTTAAAACATTATTAATATAATTTATTCATAGAATTGTAGTAAGCAAGTTTTTTTTTTTTTTTCTTACGAGCATTTCATAAGTCATTAATGCATTAATGTAGCATATTCATTAATATTCTATTACCATCAAACTAACCTCACTTTCATCAAAGCACATTTTACTCTCAAAGCATGAACACTCCTTCATAATTCCTCCCCACTCTACAAATTCACGCATAAACACACAACAACATACAAAAATAACACCATTTTTCTTAACTGTTTATTTAAATTATTTATTTTTCTTTACCCACAACTTTCGTTCCATTACGTTGCTGTATTTATTGTTCGTACGTTTGCGTTGCATTGCGTTGTTTACGTTTGCGTTAACTTTGTTTTTATGCGCACAAATACATTGCGCCTAAAAATTATGCATAAAAAGGTGTACATTGCGAAACCAATTGTCCCGTTGGCTATTATGGTGAAAATTGTGATCAAGTTTGCAGATGCCTGAACAACTCTTCCTGCGATCCCGATAGCGGACGTTGCATCTGTGCGGCTGGCTGGACTGGCGTTGACTGTTCGGAGCCGTGTCCGCATGGCTTCTTCGGTGTTGGCTGCAAGGAACGCTGCCCTGATTCGGCGCAAAGTGAGTGATCTAATTTTGTTCTTTTTCAATTGAAACCAAATTTTTAATATTTTTTCTTTGCCAGATAATACCAGCTGTGATCACATTACCGGTGAGATTGTCTGCCGCCCCGGCTATATTGGTTTGACCTGTAAACATCCCTGTCCGGACGGTTACTATGGTCCCGGCTGCAAGAATAAATGTCATTGTGAACATGGCGGCGAGTGTAATCATATATCCGGTCAATGTTTGTGCTTGCCGGGTTGGACTGGCGCCAATTGTAACATCTCCTGTCCGGATGAATACTATGGACCCAATTGTGCGCAGCATTGCCGTTGTCAAAATGGAGGCACTTGTCGCAAAAATGACGGTTTCTGTGTTTGTCCCGCTGGCTGGATGGGTACACGCTGTGAAGAAGGTAAGATCTAAAAGCATAGAAATTGATTTTGTTTCCAGGTGTTTACGTTCTCCAATATCGAAAATCGAAAGTTATTTCCGATTTCTTCTTATGCTTCGTTTTCGCTGACTTAAGTTTAGAGTTGTGTATTCCGTTTAACGGAATTTGTTTGTGGTTTAGAGAAACGGGATGTGATTTATAAAACAAATCGATATAAAATGCCGATGTCTACAAAAAATGATTGGCATGAACAGGGACGTGCAGAGAAAAGCGTCGCACGGGGAGGATATAGTATGCGGGGCTCCGTAAATTTATTGATATAACTGTGGCAGAGCAACGGACCTCCCGAGAACTCCGAGCGGCTCAGATTGAAATATACATATCCTCTTCTTTAATGGCGTAGACACCGCTTATGCGGCTACAGCCGAGTTTATAAAGCGCCCTTGCTTTGCGCTGTTTGGCATCAATTGGAGATTCCAAGTGTAGCCAGGTCCTTCTCAACCTGGTCTTTCCAACGGAGTGGAGGTCTTCCTCTTCTCCTGCTTCATCCGGCGGGTACTACGTCGAATACTCTCAGAGCCGGAGCCGCTATCTCTTAATTCGCTGAACTATGTCAATGTCTTCGTATAACTCGTTCCTCTGATCGTTCCATCGACTGCGGTATTCGTCGCTGCCAATACGCAAAGGACCATACATCTTCTGCAGAACTTTTCTCTCAAAATATACATAAACTAAACAGAATATCTCGAATAACTCGAATAAAAATTATCGACTCTCAAACTAACAATTATTTTCCTTCTACACTTTACAGTCTGTCCCGAAGGTTTCTACGGCAAACACTGCATCACCCAATGCGAATGTCCATCACAGAACTTCGTCTGTCACATTGCTGTCGGCTGCGTTTGTCGCAAGGGTTATACCGGCGACAATTGTGATCGCCTTTTGGCAGAAGAACGCATACAAGAGGCGCAAGCGGGTTGTAAGTCTTTCTACATACATATATTTTTTGCGTTTGTTAAACAATTCTAAATTGCTGAAATTACTTTTTTACAGCCAATCGTTCAGCCGTCGTCTGGGGTTCCTTCATATTCCTCATCTTGTGCGGCATTATTATGGCACTCGTCTTCTACTATCGTCGCCGCGTCTCGAATTTGAAAACCGAAATCCAACATGTGCAGTATATAAGCGATCCCAGTCAGAATTGGGCGGATCGGCACAATTTCGATAACCCCGTTTACGGTTTTCCAGAGCAGCAGCAACAACAACGTTTACTCAACAATATGCGTCCGAAGATCAATAATTTGGGGCGCAGCGATCTTTACAATTATAACTCCAATTCCAGCACTGGCTGTGAGTTTCAAGTTAAATATACATAAGTGTTTGTTGTTGTAATAATTTTCGCATCTTCTCTACTCACTTAGCAGCTGCTTCGTATTCCGGCAACTTTTCGCATGATATGTCCGCCAAGAATTTAACTGCTGATCTCACCAATCCGAATATCTATAATTCGTATGAAGATCCACTGAAAGTGGAGCATGTCTACGATGAAATCAAGCAGAAAGAGGGTTACAATAATCCCGGTAAGTATTTTGCTGTTGGATTTCTCTACACTCAAATATATTTGAATGCATTGTAATTTCATCAATTTCAATACGCAAAAAACGCAAACGCCAATTTAATGTGAAACATACATACATGCATATGTGTGTGCTTACATAGTCAAAGTCTATTGCAAGCAACTATTTCCTGAGGGTAAGAAAACGAATTCAAGCCAACAATATGTGATCTGGTGTGCGTATATACCTACATATGTCCATTTTTCCTATAGTTTTTTGTATATATTTAGAAATTTGTTATTGCTCGTTTTATATTAGTTTTATGTTTACTCGTTGACACTTTTGGTAGCATGAGTTATCACACTTTAATATTTCACAGTTCTAGACGTTCATTATATGGTTTATTGGAAAGCCGATTTCCCAATTCCGTTAAAATATTGTCGAATGAAAAAGTTTTACATATGGTAATAGAACTTGATTTTGATCGCTCAGTTCGTATGGCAGCTATGTGCTTTAGTGCTCCGACATTTGTTCGGACTCTAGGGTTGCCCTAGACAATAATTTATGCAAAATTACCTGGAAACATCCTGTCATTTAAAAAATTTTATATACAAGAAGTTGATTGAATCGGTCAGTTTTAAAGCAGCTATATGATATAGTAATCCGACATCGGTAGTTCCAACAAATAAATGATCACCTTCTTGAAGCGAAAATAATGTGTGCAAAATTTAAGACTGATATCTCAAAAACTGAGGGACTAGTTCGCTTATATACAGATAAACATGTGGACATAGCTAAGTTGGCTCAGCTCTTCGCGCTAATAATAATAATAAAATAAAACACAAAAAATTTAACTATTCATCATCTAGTCGCCTTCAAAGTAATCGCCACCAGATGCAATAGACTTACGCCAACGATTTTTTCATTTTTCGAAACACTTTTCATAAGCCCTATTTGGGATGGCCTTCTGCTGCTTTAGCGAATTTTGTTTAATCTCTGAGATCAACCGAGAAAGATTCCTTTGAGGGCAATCTGAGGAACAAGAAAAAACACACGGAACCAAACCTGGTAAATACGGCGGTTGATCGATGGGATTGTTTGCCTTTTGGCTTTAAATTCGGTCACAATCGTGGCTTGATGCTATGGCATCGTGTAAAATCCATGAATTGTTCTTCCAAAATTCCGACTGTTTTCGACGAATGTTCTCACGCAAATGCCTCAATACGGCCAAATAGAATTCCTTAGTGACGGCCTGTCTCTCTGGAACAAATTCATGGTGCACCAAACCACGAATACCTGATAAACAATGGGCGTCACGTTAATATTTGAACGGTTTGGGGTGGTGTTTTTGGTTTCGGCTCGTTTTTTCCCTCCATTCCGATGATTGTTGACTTTTTTGCATATCAAACTCATAAACCCATGTCTCATCGGCAGTTAAGATGCTCTCCATTTGCGGAATTCGCACGACCAAGCTTGTCATAAGAGACATATTTTTATCTTGTTGAAAAAAAAAATCAGCTTTTTTGGGACGAGTCCAGCAAGAACAACTCGTTCTTACCCAAAATTTCCACTAAAATCATTAAAACGGACTTACGAGAGATATCGAGCTCTCTTGTCTTACCTGACGATTTTCAAGCACCATATCCTTCACTTTTTCAATTTTTTCTTCAGTAAAACAAGTCGACGCTCGTCCAGAGGTCGAGGCATGTTTTCAAAAAGACCGTGGGAAATTTAATTACAATTTCCGGGTGCTTTTTTGTCACAATACATATTTTATAGGGTATCTGACGTTTCCCTGTGGATGTTACGAACTTCATAGCAAACTTATTAAAACTAAAAAAAACTATCGAATATCAATTTCCCGCTATTATTATTTTGGGTCAAATTTGATCATATAAATACTTTACATTTCGGTGTGACGCTTAAGAGATTGATCGTTCTTGGTAGTTTCGAAAAACCCCGTTATGTGGTCTGGGTAAAGTCCGATTTGTTGTAGTATTACTATAGAAGTTGAATTAGAGAAGTAGTTCTATTTAAATTTTTAGCACAATTTACAAAACTTTAACATTTCACTATTCTTAAGGTCTTACACTAATTTTTTCCTTTAATTACGTATTGAAATAACGCACTTTCTGTGTTTTTGTGAGCGTAGCAATATTTCCATTACGTTTAGTTACGCACACTGTTACCTTTTGTGAGCCTAAGTCTTGTTTTAAATTTTATCAAGAAAATTTTCCGACTAACGCGAGGTGTGAGATGTACAGACAGTTATAGATTAACTATAAAAATTGCTTTTCGAACATTTTTCAGACATAAGTCTTTGCCATAAGTCGGTGCGTAGAGATAAACCTCCAACGCAACTATCGTAAAGAAGGTATACCATACCATACTTAGCGATAGGGGAGCGGCACTTAAAGCAATCTCAGCCTATGAGATCAAATCGGTACTGGTGCAGGAGTGTAGAGAACGACTGAATAGTCTAGCGGAACGTAACCTAGTGCACCTCATCTGGGTGCACGGTCACAAAGATATAGCCGATAATGAACTGGCTGATAAGCTCGCCCGCTCCGCAGCATCCACTAACATGGAAGGAACTGAACCTTTCAGGAATAAATCAGGAATATTTTCGTATTTTGTATGGAAGTTCAATGCATTTGTAGAAAATATTGAATAGTGAAAATGAAAGCTTATGCTCTTATGGGGAATTTAAAGGTCTACAAAAAAATTATATGATGAAGTTGATTCGTTCACAAATTATTTGACGCCAAGATCTAACCTTGAATCCTAAATTATAGTTTTTCCATTTTTTTTTTTATACTTTCACAAATTAAAGCCAGAAATTCAGGCCCTTCCTAGTGTACTTGTACATACACATAAAATTCATCGAGCACACCGCCGCCGCTAACTCTTATGTTTATCATAAATTAAGGTTGTTTGAAAACATACACTTCACATCAGCACTTTTTTGCAAAGAATTCAGCGCTTTAGTTAGCACCGCTTATTCGCTTCGTTCACACAAATCAATGCATTGTTCTTTAAATACATCTCAAATAACTCCGTTTTGTTAATTGTTTAGTGTCTTATTCACTACACATTATTGAAAATATAAATAAATAATAAATATTAATTTACATTCTTAGATGAATATGACCATTTGGATTATTCGCGGCCGAGCACGTCGCAGAAGCCGCACTATCATCGCATGAACGACACGACGCTCAATATAAACCACGACGAAGAAAAGCCGAGCAACTTGAAGGCAATGAGTCAACTATTAGAGAAGCCAAACGCAGCAAATGGCAATGCGCTGACAGCGTTCGAGGAGGCGGCAGAAGAAGAAGCCGCCTCAACGTCGCTGGCAGCGCTTACCAAGCAATATCTGGCAAGTGCGGAGGATACGACAAGTGATAGCATTTGCGACAATGCATCGACTGCCTCACCCAGTTCCAATACAAGTCAAGCTATATAAATTATATAAATGCGCGAAACGGTAGAAATTTTCTGTGCACGCATACATACATACAATATATTTTTTAAATGCTGTGTGTGAATGCGTGCAATTATATTTGCTAAGAAGTTTGCTAGAAATATGTAATCTGCAGCGTGAACTCTAAAAATTGTCATAGCTCAGGATTGCGACGGAAATTTTATTATCAATATTATTTTTTTTTTTAGTTCTTGTACTAGCATTTGTAATTGCTGCAAGCAATAAAACAATAACAATTTATGCAAAAATGGATTCTTGCAAGATTTTAGTGATTTTTACTGCTTTTATATTGATTGCGTTATTGTCGGCGCTTTCCTTGTTGTTGTGACAACATAAAAACTTTTCCTTTGGCAATTTTAGAGTTCACCACGCTCAGGATATGCAGGATTCACGCTCTCATGTTTGTATGCTTTCACATGCAAAGGTGCGTGTCATACATATTTATACATATGTAGATATTTTTAATTTGCCTATTTATTCACTTGTATATTTATGTATCTGGAACTGCTGAGTATATTATTACGCCTTTATATTTGTATATTTCTACGCTCGAATAATATTTGTATATTTTTTAAAGCTTTTATTTCTAATATAAAATTATTAAAAGCAGCGAAAAAGTTATTAGCGAAGTGTTTATAATTTGAGAGAAAAAATTTTTGTTATGTCATTATTTTTTCAAATTTTTTAATATTTTTAATTTAAGATATTTTTTTACAAATTTTTATTTATTAATATTTTTATTTTTTTTTAATATTTTTTATTTTTATTTTTATTTTGATTATAAAATATATCTGATTTTTTATTTATTTTTAAATTTTTGTTATAATACATATTTTTTATTTGTTATTTATTTAAAATTAATTTTTTTTTTTAATTCTTATCTATTAATTTTTTATTTTTTAATTTTTTATTAAATATTTTTTATTTCTATTTTCGATTGATTATAAAATGTATCTTATTTTTTTTTTTGTTATTTTTAAAATATTTTTATTTTACATATTTTTTATTTGTTATTTCATATTTTTTTATAAAAATTATTTATTTTATTGTTTTTCATACATTTTAACAAATATATTTTTAGTATTTTTTTTTAAATTTTTTATAGTCTATTTGCATTTAATTTTTTTTTTATTTTATTTTTATTAATTTATTATTTTTATTATTTTAAATTTTTTTTTTGTTATTTTTAATTATTTTTTTTTTTTTTTGTTATTTTAAAATATTTTTTATTTATATTTAATTAAATTTTTATATTGTTTTAATTTTTTATTTCAAATTTTTACTGTCTAAATTTTTTTAATTTTTGTTTATTACTCCTTCTATATAACATACTAATTTTTAGTAATTAATTTTAGCAATTTTAATTTAAGAAAACAAAAACAGACTTATGCATCTTTCAAAGTTAGGTGTGTGTGTATGCTCGCCTCGGCATCTGTTGTGTGGTTGATATTTTTATAGTTAGTGATAGTGTGTTGTTTTACATACATACATTTAGTATATATTATCGCAGTTTATACAATATGCACATGCCCACAAAATAATTAAAAATTTACAGTCAATTTTTTGCAATAATATTTCTAAAAGAAAACGTACAAGCTTTTAAAATAATTCGAAAATTAAAGATTCGAAAAAAATTAAACATAAAAACATTTTTCGAAAAACATCAAAAATTTAAATTTAAATTCGAAAAAAAAATTTACCTTAAAATAATTTTCGAAAAGCATCAAAAATTTAAATAAAGTTCAAAATTAGTTAAATTAAAAATCAAAAATAAATAAATCAGCAATATTTATAATTGCACTCAAAATTAGATAAAAAAATAAAGTAATTAAAAACTAAAATTTTTTGAAAAAAACTGGAGTAAATGAAATGCACAATTTGGAAAACAAGTAAAAATAAAAATAAAAAATTAAAATTTTAAAAAACTTGGCATACTTTTCAAAAACAGTAAAATTAAAATTACATGGTGTTCAAATAAATTTGAAAAGTTAAATAAAAACTTCTAATTAGCATAATTGAAAATATTTTTGAAAAAACAGCAAAATTAGTATAAAATTTAAATTATATGAAAAATAAGCCGACCAAAAATATAAATTTTTGATCCAATTCAATTATATAAAGTTGTGTCGAGGCCAAAAATGAAATTTATCATGACTTTTTTAACTCATAATGTCAAATTCAGCCGTTTTGCTCAATTTTTGTGATTCAAAAATGTATTTTTCGAAAATTTGCGCCACAAAAAATGTATTTTTGTATACTAACTGAATACATGAAAAAAACAAAAAAAAATTTTTTTTGTCATTATAAATTAAAAAATTTCATGAAAAAAAATTTTTTTTTTGTCATTATGGATTAAAAAATTGTGTTCATAAGTGGTAGCCCGGCTCTCCAGTTTATATAATTTAATCATGCTTTCTTATTGGCTAATTGAGAATTTAATACAAAACTGACTACCAAGTTGACACAAAAAACGTTCAAAACTTTTTTTTAACTTTCTGAACCGTTAATATTTTTAGACATTAATTTCACAATATTTTCCTTGACAATTATTTTTGAAATTATTTGAAACACTCAACTGCTCGATTAATAGTATATTAACTGGAATCGAAACACTTTGCTCAATCTTTTGAAACGTAACGCAATAATTATAAAAATTAGTATACTTGTATTGTGAACACATATATAGTACATAAATGTTGTCAGTTATATAATGAGTACCTCTTCCCAACAAAAAAAAAAAAGTATAAACAATAATATAGCGTAAAGTTTACATAGATTATTGAAATATAACACCACATATCTGTCAGATTTAAAGAATATATACAAGTGCATACAAGGAATTATACATATATGTACATACATATCGTCAACTAAAATGCAAAATAACGTAACATCACTTTTCATAAGTTTACAGGCGAAGGAAAAATTATATAATAGAAACCATTCATATTGAAAAAAAACGAGTTTCGGTTATAAAATGGTTACATATTGGTTATCACAAACTCATTGAAATTTTGATTTTTGGTTATAAAGTGGTTATGACAAATGGTTACATATGGGTTATATCTCTTAGCGGAAGCTTAAAATTTGATGCATACATATACATATGTAATATGATGTGGTGAATCGTAAGCAGTAAAACACTCAACTTCGATTTTTTTGGTGATATGTTATTCTGCATTTTAGGTGACTATATATAAATACATACATACGTACGCAAATTAATGAGTGAGCGACAGCAATAATAGAAACTAGATATACAGCAATTTTCGACAGTTTTTAGACAAAAAAAAAGTTAATTTAAAAAAATTAAAATCAATTCACGAAAATAAAAATTGAAGTTTTAGACAAAAAATTAATTTAAAAAAATTTAAAACAAATCAATTCACGAAAATAAAAATGATAATTGAAAGCAATTTTAACGAACAAACCGAAGCTTCAAACAATCCATTTATCAAATATTCGGCATAGAAAGCATAAAACCCATACAATCAGGTTTAAAGTATTAAAATTCTTGTTGAAAATTTAAATGATTAGTGTGTTAAATGAAAAATATATACAAATTTTTATTAAAATTTATAAAACCTACAAATATACATATACAAAAATAACAAAAAATTACATATGTGAAACATTTCCAACAATTTATATTGTTTTTAACGAATATGGGCAATAATTTGTAAAAATTTTTAACCCCTAGCATAAGATTTACAAAGTAAAGAAAAAATCATAATTATTGTCATGCGCCAAATTTTAAAAATAAACTTATATTTAGTAATTTTTTGTAAGGTATATACTTCTACACATTAAAAAATTAAGTTATTTCACAGCTATAAATACATATATGTACATATGTATGTAACTTAGAAGAACAAAAAACATTCGAGTGAGACGCAATAAGAGAATGCAAAGCATATTAATTAAATAATTTACAATTCATAAGAAGAAGAAGAAGAATAAGAGTGTAAAACCAGCAATCAGCACTTTGGTGTGAATATTGAACAACATTTAGCAGCCATATTGCAGCATTTTCTAATTGAAGCCCCATGGCGCCCACTATAATTTCTATATTATAATAAATAAATTTGTGTGCGAAATAATTGTGTTTATTGCGAATTAGTACTCGTAGATACATATTGTACAATAGAGCATATGTTTATTGTAAATTAATAAATATTTTTAAATAAATGCAAATTTCTCTATTTTTTTGTGGATATGACGCGTTGAAGCATTTTTGCCAACGAAAAAAAATTTAAAAAAAGAAGATAAAAGATAATTTTTGCTGCTCTGAAGATATCATAATCCTCAAAGAGCATCTCTTATGGCTTAAAGGGGTATAAAAAGACCTTTTCTTGGGTTTGGAAGGTTTGTTTGTTTGTATGGCAGTTACATGGTAGCATGGTTCGATCTGAAATATTTCTTCATATTGTCTTCGGCAATAATCTATGCCAAATTTAACGAAGATATCTAGTCAAACTCATAAGTTTTCTATATAAGGACTTTATTTTGATCGCATAGAATATATGACAGCTACATCCCATTGTAGTCCGATATCGACGGTTCCGACAAATGAGCAGCTCGTTGGAGAGAAAAGGATCTGTATGAACAAAAGATTTTATTGCGTCAAGAAAGGCTTGACCGATATTTGTGATTAGTTTCCTACATAAAGCTTTACATTAGCATAGAGTACTTTAGGATACTCCTCTTCTACCTCCTAACAGTTTTTACAAAAGTCAAATGTATACTGTTCGTAGTTTCCTGACGAGTCTGTAAATTAGACAGTGAACTGTTAGCACTCCTGCCAGAGGCATTCAGATACTTTCTTTTTCGAAATCTAATATTTGGTTTGTTCATCTGCTTCACAGTTATCAGAGACATCACTATGTCGTGGAACATATAGCAGGTTTATCGTAAAATAGAATATTAGATTCACTAAAAGATCAAGGTTTTCTTTCACTATGACGAAACCTTCATAGACTTTAGTGCTTCCAAAGCCGCTTGATTATCTTTAGATATAAATATTGTGTATTCCTTATTTTGAGCACATTCCTTGTCAGAATAATAAGGCTTTCTTTAATTGCTGCGATCTCCGCTTCGAAGACACTGCAGGGGCCCTATTCTGTAGCTCGATTCGAAAATGTATTCTATTCGAAATTCGGTTCTAATTTATAATTATGCGAAAGTTGTACCACCCTGTGCCAGAATAAATACGTATTTTATAATAATACCAATTTTATCCGAAAATTGGCTTGAAAATCCGAAAATCGAGTTACAGAATATACAAAATCCGAATTCGAGTAAATTTTTTTTCGAATCGAGTTACAGAATAGGCCCCCAGTAGGCTGGTAGACTGAAATTCTATAAATTCTATAAGATTTCTAAAGTCCATGGCATAAGTATCATAGATTGCCCCTTTTTACAAGCAACTGATAAGGATGATTCCGGAATACAAGTTATAGTTACTCAGATCCCATAATTTTCTCTAGTGATACGAGATATCCTTAGAAATTAAAAGAAAAACAATAGTTTTAAAAAAATGGCGATGTACTTCTCAATAGGTTGTCCTTTAAGCTGAATATATATGACCAAGCGATGATCCAACGAATTTTACTCCACTAAAAATGTGGAATCTCAAGGCTGCAAAAAGGCATGTAGTCGGTATAGATCACATTTGGTATTGTGAGACGCAGAAAAATTATACATAACCATATGGAAGTAGATAGAACGTCTTCTTCGGAGTCGCTCCGCCGACTGAAGTCTATTGTATCGACAATTTTGTTTGTGTTTTGGTCTCAGATGTGTACTAGTTCACTCACTGTTGCTCTTACTTTCAGTTAGGAGCATACTATGTGGCATTCTTTGCCTCAAAAGCTTTCTCTTGCCCATTATTTTACGCAAACTATGACCTACACGGTCATTTTAGATGTCTCCCATCGTATTGAACTCGGACATCTTTAAACGGCGAATACGAAATTATGGACTTTTGTCAGCTTATTTTCCATGGTCGCCGATTTCAGGGTACCTAACTGTGACTGACCAAAAACCAGCATTGAATTACAGTAAAGGAATTTTCAATGGTCGAAGAAGAATATAAGTGATATACATATTATATTGCTCTTTTTCCATTTTTATCAAATTTAGTCATCGAAATCAGCCATCCTGACATCCACTTAAACTGATCCACTCCTCTGAAATATCAAGCCGCCAGTCGCTCATCAAGTTGGCCAGACATTAGCCACATTAGTATTCGGTATTATTATGTAGGAAAACTTTTTTATTTCCGGATTTGGGAATCCTAGCGTTGCAAAATGGCAACTCACAATTTTATCGTAAGGTTTGTAATTTTTGGTGTTATGCATATTTAGAAGGTTATTTGTGTTCTTTACAGTAACTTAAAATATTCATCTCAGTCAAAAAATGGCATTATATCAAGAACATTTTGGCGTGATTATTTTTTACTCTTTGGACGTGAATTAATGAATATGAATCTGAAAGTAAAGATCAGTCGACTACAAGGGCGCTTCGAGATGAGCCAAATCCAACTAAATGTGACACCGAATGACTTCTTTTAATTTCATCCGAAAGTGTATAGATCTTAATAACGGGGTTTTCATTAAGATCGTCATCAATGAAATTTTTTATTCCTGTGAACGTGCATTCGATGCCAATATGTATGGAGCTCGAGTTCTTTTCTTGCAGAAGTCCAGAGGCTGAGCCCAATTTTCGACGATCTTCAAGCATAAATCGGCCGATACTGCTGCATTGCCATGTTTGATATTCAGGCGAAGTGTCTCAATCGTCGCTGGCTTGTTGGCATAGACCATAACCCACAGGAAATAGAATAGCGGCCAACTGACTGGGCCATTTCGTAAAATAACTCTTTCACCAAACTAGGTTTTTAATAAATTGATTCTGACATTCGCTGTGTGGCTTGTGGGACCGTCCTGTTGGATCATCACGAAAGAAGTACGGCCCATTCACTTCCACGACCCAATAACCTCAGCAAACCGTAATTTATTCGGGATGCATTGGTGACTCATGGAGTACCTGACCAATATCGCATATTTTGCTTATTGACGAAGCCATTCAGAAGTTGATTTTTCGATGATTTTTTGATGCCCAACGCTTGAGAACGACGTGTGAGAGACTGATTTGGATCTTCCTCAATTGATGCGCTAGCGGCAGCAATATTCTCGAAACTACGGGCACTTCTTTGTCTCACTGACATGGGAATATTGGGTACTGTAAATGTGGATTCAAATTTTTCCACTAGACGCTCAATTGTTGACATGACAGGACGAGTATGACGACCATAAATGACGTTGCGCTCTTAAAGTTGAGGCCACTGACTCCGAATTTCGGTACTAAATTTTAACAATTTCGACTCGTGGTTGGATCATATATCTTTCCATAATGAAATGGCAAACCTTACCGAAGAGAAATTTCAAAAGAGTGAGAAAAAGTATGGCGTCGTTTGCTGCCCTTATCGGTATACTTTTGAACGGTTCCTATTGAAAAACCCATTATTTGTTTTCTAATATATTATAACACCCAGCGAACCATG
Source organism: Bactrocera zonata (assembly GCA_037783105.1). Classification (NCBI taxonomy): domain Eukaryota; kingdom Metazoa; phylum Arthropoda; class Insecta; order Diptera; family Tephritidae; genus Bactrocera; species Bactrocera zonata. The sequence goes on along the minus strand of JBAWJQ010005835.1, from coordinate 473,128 downwards.
AATTACCGCCATGGTATAATGAGAAATCTTGATTTGAAATTGTTATGATGATGGAGTGATAATTTATTTAATTTTTGTGAACAGTTTTCATTGCAATTAATCTTAAGTTCATACACATACATACAAACAACGTTTCTATACTTAAATTACATAAGAGTTTAACACTTTTTAAGCATAATTAAATGTATTTCATATACATACCACTCCCATTTCGGGCACTAGACAAATATTTTGTTTCATTATCATTAATATCAAGTTGATAGATTATTTTTAATATTATATTTATGTAATATGTTTATTTAGCTGCTACAGACTAAGCGACTGGAATGTGTGTGTGTGCAACTTACAACTAGAAAAATCATTTAAGTTTCGTTTTTTTTTTTTGTAACTGATTAGTAGGTGTTGTAATTGAAGACCCTTAGCAGATCTACAGGTAGCCATGACCGGCCACCTCGGCGGGTATGTAACCCTCGCGTCCGTCGCGCGTGCGCACATAGAACCACTGACGATGATCTTTGGACTCACGACACTCACAGAGCGTCACAATTTCGCCCTTGTGCAACACAATGCTCTCGGTGGAGTAGTCGGTGTTGATGGCGACAAGCGTCTGACGCAGGCCATGCTGCTTTCGGCTGGCAATGTGCAGCACGCTGGCGTGTTGTTGTAACTTGGTGTGCTTCACGCTGCCGTTTGCGGTTGAGTTGGCCGCAAAGCTGGCGCTGTGTGACATGCTGGTGACGCTGGGCGTGGCATTTGAGGCCACACTCAACGCCGCCGCATTGTTGGTATTCTTTGGATGAAGATGCTGGCCGTTGTGGCCGTTCGTTATGTACGAGCCGTTGATGAGCGGCTTGTGTTGCAGCTGCTGCAGCTGTTGCTGTTGTTGTTGCATGTGCTTCTGCACGTGCAACTTTGACTTGTGCTGCTGCTGTTGATGTTGTTGTTGTTGCTGAAGCGTGACGTATTCATCATTGCCGGCATTACGCAGCGCCAAGGCCTGCTTCGTGGACTTGAGTTGCGCGTACGCTTTTTCGACTAGACGCGGCTGTGAGGCCGCACGCAAATAGAGCCGATCCACCTGATGTTCGCCGCACATGGAGGCGGTTGTGGAAATAACGGGCGTGGCATTACCATTCGCCGTATCCACATCGGTGCCGACGGCATCGCCGCGCTTGCCGCGTGGCGTACGTGCACCATCGGAGCGTGTGCCACCACGCAGACGTATCTCCTTTTCGGAGTCGGTCATATTGCCGCCGGGACGTGGAAATATATCGCCGTTGGACTCCCAGCAAGGTGCTGGTTTGTTGTTAACCGCGGCGCCGCTGCGTACATTCGGTGGCAGTATGCCAAGCGGCAGACAACACGAGTAGACGACATAACCCTCCTCGGCATGTGGCGTTTGTACATATAACCAGTTTTGATTTTTGAACACCGCATTCACGACCATGCCAAGCGGCAGTGGAATTTCAATCTGATGCTGACCCGGACGCGTTTGGTACAGCGTGCTGGCGGCGGAGAGCACCACTGGTATGTTGCCGGGTGCTGCCAGCGAACACTTCGACAGAAACTCATCCACATTACTTATCTCATAGCCGAACTTTGGTCCACGATTACGTTCGCGCCGTTTGCGATGTCGATGACGACGGTGTTGTCCCTCCGAGGCGGCAATCAAGCTCGGTTCGGAGTATGTACCCTTCAGCGACTTTAGGTCATCTTTTTCGAGCACAATACCGTTGGGCGTGAGCACGCCGCCGACTGCTACCGTTGCACCACAGCCATTTTTGACCAATTGATTGGCCTCAGCACCGTCCGCATTGGCTCTACCATTCGCCTGCAGTGTCGCCATCTTGGCTGCGAGCCGTTTACGTATCTCATTGCGCCTTTTGGCCAACGATAGCGCTTCGCTGTTGTCGTAACTCTTCGGCAAACGTTGTGGCGTACAGACGAAGAGCAGTTCGCGTGATGGGGCGCGAGTTTTATCTCGATATTCCAATAAATTTTGATTGCTGAAGAATTTTTGTGGTGCCAATGCATTGGCTGGCATATGTGCGGTGGGCGTGGTCGCGTACCCATTGAGTGGATCAGTGCTGCCAGGCAGCTGTTTGAGGCGATAACGTTTCGTTGTCGTTGTTGTTGTGGTAGTAGCTGTATTCGTCGTGCAGGTGGTGGTCAACTGTGTTGGCACCACCTCGGTGCGTTGTTTAGTCGTTAGCAAACCGTTTACACAACCGTTATTATTATTTGGTGTCTCTAATGTGCCATTGCCGAGCTGCTTGCAATTTGTTGTACTCGGCTCGTCATCGCCATTCAGGGGCGTTTGTATTTCGTTTTGTGTCTCTTGTTGCTGTTGCTGCTGTTGTTGTTGCTGTTCTCTTAATACCCAAGTTAGTGAGATACGCGGCCGGCGTAAGCTTAAGTTCTGACCCATGTCCCGTTGCGTTAAGTTCGTTGCTAATCTTTGGTACTCGACGTCTCCCCTGCCTTCAGTGTTCTCCACGTTTAATGACACGCCTACAACTCCCTCATTATAGGCGCATGGTCGGAGTTCAGGTGTGCTAATAGCACGTTCCACCTGCGGTTGCCAATTGCTGGGTTGTAGAGCTCTAAATCGTTCACCCTCTCGATCGCGTGCCACCGGACGGATTTCATCTATTTCCACATATTCTGTAGAGCAACGACTGTGTGTGCGACGTGGCGGTGTAGCTGTAAAATTGCTTACGGAACTGTCGTTGCTGGTCTCGTTGGGTTCAAGTGTGGGCTCGTTCTGCTGATGTAGGATTAAGGAGCAAGCGTGAAGCAAGTCAGGACAATAGGCGTCTGTAAAATAGGTGGGATTTTAGTGAAGAATACTTTAGTAATTAATAGGATTATAATTAATGTTTTATAAATTTTTAGGTCAACAATTGTTTTATAATTCCTAACCTTACTTTTTGTTCCCAAAAGAGACATTAATATTACGAGTAGAATTGTCGACTAGGAATTTGATAGACAGTTGGTTTTAATTTGGGAGTAAAGTCAGATTAGATTAGGTTAGGATAGGTGAAAAGGTCGATCGTAATTTTAATCACACTTGGAGAGCTTAGAACGCCGGTCTAAAACTCTTGTATGTTGCGCCTAAAAAGCTCTTGGAGCCCATCACAGATTTGTTTCGATGGCTATTATCAGTCTCGGCTTCATCTTTCGGTACGACTATAAAAAAGTTTCATCCTCAGTCTTGTTTAAAGAGGAATTTGGGAAAGTGCCTGAGGTTTTACTTCTCACCTTCTTCCACACAACTTTGACAATTGTGTAAGCTCACAAATGGCGGATCCTAAAACTTTTGAGACTCTCGAAGGCTTGAAGCAATATGGATCAATATTCTCGAACGGTATTTATGGTGGCGGACTTGGCTCAATTGAACATCGCTCTAGACAAGATGTAATAATTACATTGACTCGTAAAATCTACTGGTTTAGATCCTATAGGATTTTCTGTAAATCAACAAAGGACTAATCCAATATTCGGTATAAGCTCCGTTTACGTATCAAATACCTCTGAGTCCCTATAAAATATTATTGAACAACTGTCATAACAGAGAAAATGTTATATGAGGTATCGCTGAGTGATATTCATGTTTGCTCTTCCAAATATAGTTATTTCGTAATCCCAGAAGGATGTAACGCAAGAATGTGATCCAATGGGTATATGAGCAAGCAAAATTGCCAGATTTTGGACGAAGAGCAACCTGAAGATAATCAAGAGCTGCCAATTCATTCAGAAAAAAAGAAAGGTTTGGTGTGGTTTGTGGGCCAGTGGAATCATTGGTGCATATTTCTTCAAAAATGATACCGGGGAGAACGCAGTCGTCAATGGTGACCATTATAACCGACTATTTGATGTCTCGGCGATTTTTGGTTTCTATACGTCAGCGCCACTTCCCACACATCGTATCAAACAATGCATTTATAGAGCGAATACTTCGGTGAGCAGATAATTTCACGTTTTATGTCAGTCGATTGTCCTCTAAGATCGTGTGATATCACACCGTTAGTCTGTGTAAAGTAAGTAAAGTCAAAAGTCTATGCGAACAAACTCGCTTCGATTCAGGCCTTGGAGCAACCCATCACTCATGTAATTCGTGAGTTACCGGTTCAAATGCTCGAACGAATCATCGGAAATTGGATTCAACGAATGGACCATCGGAGTCCTAGCCGTGGCCAACATTTGAAAAAGATAACCTTCAAGAAATATATTCGAAATAATGTACTTTTGAATGATAATAGCTCCACTAAACTTGAAGTATCTGCGTTTTTTTCTTAAAAAAAAAAATTTAACTTCGAAATGGATCACCCTTTAGGTTAATACAAGTAATAATCTTTATGAGCAAACAAGAAAAGCTCAGTAGACCTAAAAAGCTTTTGAACCAGCTTTAATCTGCAACTAGTGACTTTAAGCCCACAGATTGAATTTCTTTCATAATTACTTTTTAACCAAGTTCGGATAGGTCTGCAAAGACTCTTCTTATGAATGAGTATTTCGGGTTCAAAAAGGAATATCTCGTTTGTATTAAATTATTCCTCAAATATCAAATATTTTTAAGGTTATTTTGCAACTAAATTTAATGGCGTACATACCCCTTAAGCCACGACCAATGCGCTGTTGGCGACGCTGACGTCGTCGTTCACTGCCGATTGGCAAGCGAGCGTAGGTTTCACTATCACTGCTGCTACCGCCGCCGCCGCCGCCAGGGCCACTGACACCAACAATCGGATTGGCGCTGTAGAAATGATAATTGTTGCTGTTGTTGCTATTGTTTCTATTGCTAAGACTGCAGTCGCTGCCGCTACTCGTGCTGTCCGTACTCGTCGCGTTGATATTCGATAAACGCTGTTGCTGCAGCAAATGCAGACGTCTACGGCGACGCAAGTGTTGCTGTTGTTGTTGTAGCTGTAGTTGCTGCTGCTGTTCTTCTCCAACTCGTACTTGTGCTTCAAACCCTGGCTCTGGCTGTTGCTCTTGCTGCTGGCCAACTGTTGGTGCCACATTCTCGCCAAGTTGCACTAATTGCTGCTGCGCTCGTAGCTGCCCCAGCGGCTGCTGATATCCAACACCACCGGCTGGCAGTAAAACTTCGACATAATCTGCGACATTACTGCCACAAGGAGGGGCGCTGAAAGCTTGACATTGCTGCCAGACTTCCGCTCTATGGGGTACGTCAGCGCCGACTATGGCTCGGCCTTCAGCTGTGGGCACGCCAACAACACCCGCAGCCACACCCCCACTGTGCGGCGTGTACGAGGGCGGTGGTGTAGCTGGCAGTGAATCGTAGACTGGCGGCGGCGTTCGGCACAACAAACGATTAGCAAACTGATTCCGCCCACTCACGTTGTCTTCGCGCGTGCGACGTTGACGCGTCGTCGAGTTGTCTATAGGATTTGCCACTCGAAGCGTAACAGCGTCGGAGCTGGAGGGTGCGGGCGATTGTTGACGTTGCTGTCCTTGCCCTTGCTCGGTGCTCTGACTGCTGGCGTTTGTACGCCTGTGTGGTTGCTGTTGGCGTTCTGCGAATTGAAATGAAAAAGGGAAAAGATAACAACAATGAGACTTTGTGCTAACAGTTAGAAAAGGCAGTAAGTTGCAAATTTATTTAGGGTTGCAAATATTGTTGCGTCGGCGGTCGGGGGACCGAGGACTTGTGTAGATTTTGTTTTTAATTCTTCCGCTTTACAACCATTTCAAAGGCAAATACGCAAATTAGTGCAGCGAAATATTTTAATAACTCTGAAGAAATCCCCTTTGTCGATGTTTTCGTTCGTTTTTTTTTTTTTTTTTTTTTTTTTGTTGTCAAAGCTTTTAGCCTCGTTTATATACTTATATATCCGAGTATTATATAAAAGGGTCGTTTAATGAATTCGTGACTTTTATTGCCATCCACATAGTAGAAATTAGAAATACCACACTCTTCATGTCTACCGCTCTATATTTGAGTATTACTTTGGACATTGCTTGGAACATGAGACATCTTAGCCCAGCAAGTGCCGGTTTCTTATAGACTAAGGAGTCAATAGCCTCAACTTTAAGACCAAATCGGCAAGAATACGCTGTAAGCATCTTGGGTTCCCACAGTATGCATCCTAAAGGATGACTCCTTCTCATGGTCTTAGTAATTTAACTCCATCTCGTATCGCGAAGGACCAAAAGTGGTCTATGTGAGGCTCTTTGGCCTACCAAACTTACCTAACTTAACCTATGACCAACATCGAAGTAAGTTCGATCTTAATTTGTATGAATTTTTGGACGTTCAAAAACTAAGAGCCAAGCGTTGGATATGTATTTTCTATACGATCTCACCTCTAGTAACTAAAATTTTTTCTATTGAGACTCGATAATTGTTTATATATCATACATATTAAACCCCACCTCTATATTTTTCGAATGGTCTTTTAGCTTTAGATCGATAGTAGAGTGGCAAAATTAACCTTGAACTCAATCACTGTGCTTTCGAAGATGGAATACCTAGAGGAAAGACTATTTTGTTTGCCAAGCTATATAAGAATCGTAGACCACTGAAAAACTGATGAGTTGACAAGCAAAGACCCATCTCTGTCGTTGGAATAGGAACGGGTTGGAGCTCCACTGTACTCTTGTGGGTTACTATTGGACAGCTGAGACTGACGGGAGTTTAGTGAGCACTGCACAACTATCGGTACTTGTAGGATTGAAAGATCCTTCTGACTAAAACTCAGTTACCAGAGAACCAACGAGTTCATCAGTGTTAAGGGAACGCATTGTAGGAGTCTCATATGAACATTGTTCTATTGGTGTCCACGCGTTAGTGTTAAAAATCATATCGGACGCTAGTTGAAGAAACCTCTTGGAGGAAGACATGGTAAAAATATTTCAACTCTTTATTGATTGCTTTGCATTTTGTATGGAAATATGAAGTAAGGACAAGCTAATTTTAATGGGAAAAAGAAGCTTTGTCGACATTTAAAATCTAATTATTTGTATTTGTTTCTAAGCTTCACAAAGGACTGCTGATAATCAATTTAAGTGCGATTTATACTTGGAATCAGTCATGTAACCTAACTTAACCTCTACAAGTATTTTGTATTTCCAACACTGCATAGGTTCTTTGGATTATAAGTTCGGCATCAAAAGTAAGACCTAAAAATGTTTACTAAAAAGTTATAGGTTTATCTAACTACCCTCGTCTTAATTGTGTTTGTATGCATATGGTATATAATACATTAAAGGTATATTTTCAGCTGCCTTTGCTGTTTATCTTTGCTTCCTACTCGCTTCTAATTACGAAACTCCAAGCCCCTCGTGATGACATTGAAATATTTAAAATTTTTATTTGTACTTATTTCATTATTTTTGAGTGCTCTTTATTCAATTTCGTTTTCGTGAATTCGCACTTGAATTTAAATACATAATGCAATGCGGTCTGAGAAGAGCCTGATTTATAAGATGGGTTAAAAAAAAATGGAATATTTATTAGTTTATTTTGAAATATCTTAAACAAGTTTGGACAAAATGGCTTGAATTTAAATATATGTATGTATGCTCAAAATTGACAGTATCGTGGAATTTATGAACTACAGGCAAAAATACAGTTTGAGCATATTTTAGTCTGAGAAAGGTTTGTGCTTCGTTTACGGTTGAGCTATATACAAAGATGAGTTCTGACGAGAGAATCCATATGATTTGATTAAAGAACAACTGAAAATTTGGATATAAGAAAAAGGTTCATACTATAGACCTACTAAAAATGTATCACAGGTATAGGACTTTATATGCTTTCTTGAATAGTTTTAAAATAAAATTATTTATACATGCCTTGAGGCCATGCAGTATCATCAAGATCATGTGCAAGGCATCAGTAAAGGCGATAATTATCTAGGAAGTTCACAGTTCAAGAGACAGTGTTAAGTTCAAACGTTACGAGATAAATTTTAACTGCTATTATATTGTATGGCAGTACGAAGTACTTGTAGGTCCATCTATGGCATTACAACCAGCAAGTATAAACTAATCTAAATTATTTATACTCGGGCATGAGGAAGTAATGGTGGAGTTGAACAGTAATGCGTTGCGATTTTTACAAAGGATAAACAAATCGAACAAAGAATTAGTTCCAAATGTTATATTTCTAACCAAACTTCGTGTACGAAATCTTTGCAAATGTTGGAAAAGGCTTACCGTGATTCTATTTTATCAAAACCACAAGCCAGCAAAGCCTTAAAAGATGGTCGGTGATTTGTTCTGAACGTCGTTTGACCTCTTCAACAGATGAAAATATTAAAAAAGTGGAAGATATGGTGCTTGAAAATCGTCAGACAGTGTTAGAGAGCTCGACATCTCTCGCGAGCTCGTTGGAATGATTTTGGTAGTTATATTGGGTACAAAACGCATTCTTGCTCGACTCATCCCGATAAAATTGATTTTTTTCAAAAAAAGTGCCGTAAAAAGGTCTCTTTGGGCATGCTTGATAGTGCGAATTCCAATTCCATATTTATGGAGAGCATTATAACTGCCGATGAGACATCAGTTTATGAGTTTGACATAAGTCAACAATCATCGGAATGAAGGGAAAAAACGAGCCGTAACCAAGAAAACCACGCCAAAGCCGCTCAAAAATCAAAATGATGCTCATTGTTTTTTTCGATATTCGTGGTTTGGTGCATCATGAATTTATTCCAGAGGAACAGACGGTCATTAAGAAGTTCTATTTGGCCGTAATGAGGCATTTAAGCACATCTGTCGGAAATGGCCGGAGTTGAGGAAGATCAATTAATGGAAGGTTTTGCTTCGTTGTCATAAGTATTTTCATTTGGTAATGATTACTTTGAAGGTGACAAAGTAAATATAGATGATTAAGTAAATATTTTGGGTTTTATTTAAAATTACCGGGTATTTTTTGTCACAATTAGATGTTTTATTTTCTGACACCCCTCAAAGTAAAAAGATACCTCAAAAATTTTTGACTCCACAGCCGAGTAAAGTAAGAAAACGCTAAAAATTTGCTAATACAACAACAATAACTCCCACAACTAAAACATGTTTTAAAGCTTAAGCACAAAAAAAATATGCTTTTAGAGAAATCTTGACAACGTCGTGGATATTTTCATTATTGCCCAGACAATTTGTCACCAGTGCATAGAGCAAATAGGTGCATACATACATACATACACACATGCGATTATACAAGCATGCCACTGTTGTTGTTGCTGGGTTGTTGTTGGCATAATTTAGTCAATTACATTGCACACTTGTTGGCTGTCAACTATTTATGTCTCTATTTGCAACATTTATTGCCTCGCTGATCGGAGAATACCGCTTTTGATGACGACAGCCAGCGTACAATGTATTTTATAGCAACTACATACATACATACTTTCATGTACACTATACATACATGGTACATATGTATGTAGTACGTACTTACTACCTCCGATATGTTGCTGAGCAATATTGATTGCTGCTGGTCTTACGAACACTTGGCTTGTGGCCTGTGGCTGCCTTGGTGAACGTGGAACCAGTCTGCAACTGACATACAGGTGAATTAGGAAATCTGCAATGCTTAATTAGGTTGCATACAGCTTACAACAACAACAAAGCACTTTCAATTTTTGCCATAAAACAGCACATAAAGACAGGCATGAATAGTTGTTTGGAAGCATTGAAGAGCGTTGGAAAGCGGCTGAGCCGAAAAGTGATGTGTCCAGGTGGGGATATGCTGACATTTTGCAAAAAAAAAACACATGGCGATTGCCGCAGTGGAGGCGTTATAATAAAATTGTATTGTTAGTGCTTGTTGCTGCTGTTGTTGTGCATTAGTTCCGCGAAAAGCGCTCACAACTCATCATCTAAATCACGTAAACTCCATTAAAAGCACTTGGAGGAGCAGAACGAATCATCATGATTATCATTAATAGCCGCGGCAGCAGCGACAACAATAAAAAAAAACAAAACAATAACAAAAACAACAATGGAAAATAATAATAACAAAAAGCGATTATCCAACAACAAATGTCGAGATTTATAAGCGGCAGCGCACGAGTATCGAAAAATAAAAGCTAAACGAGGCATTCCAATTTCACTAGCCACACACACACATGCAAACATGCATAGGAACATTATACATCACATACGGTCGTAGGTATGTGTGTATTGTTGCCGCATGTGCATTCCAATCGCATTAATGTGAAACGCATGCGCGCCAAAAACCACTACGTGCGCCACAACAGCCAACAGCCAGCAGCCAACAACAACTAGAAACAATACTTATCAGCATTGACTGCATGGCAAGTTGTTGCTGCTGTTGTTGTTGTTGCGGTGGTCGTCAATATGCCTGGCACGACTGTTGACACGCCCTCAAGGGCACACTTTCATTGCCCGCCAAGGCGAAATCACCAGCAAGCAACAACAGCACAGGCTGCTCTTATGAAAATTACAACAAAAAACATTAAAAAGAATATATAATAAAAGAATACAACTAAACAACTGCAATTGCACACATGCAACCGTCAATGAGCTTGCAACAATAACAACTAGCGACAGGACGGACTAACCATGGCATTAACACGATTCTTGCACGATCCGCGTAAACCATAGTGCACCTACGTTGCCGGCAATAAAAACAAAAAACATCAAATATCGCGTTGAATGCAACAGTATGTGGCAGCAGAAATAATTCGGTTAGCTGCTGCGCACAGTGGTTTTGAATATGCCAATGAAGAAATAAATTTATTTTCAATTTTGAATATCTTATCATTAAGAATAAATAACACTGGCGATCCTAATGATATCTCTCGATAGAAGAGAACATGATCGGAATACTAATTGGACACTGGCTGGTGGCGGCACACTCCGGCAGTATGGGGCTGACAGATCGAAAAGACTGCAGGAAATGTGTAAAGCAAGGCACCAGGGAAACAATGGAGTATCTCGTGAACACCTGTCCCGCATTGGTAAGACTACGCTGTAAGCATCTGGGCTTGCCCGCACGGTATGATACACTGGAGGAAGTATCGATAGTGAGATCGCAGAGTCTATTAAAATTCGCGTCAAGCGCAGGCATCCTAAAGGATGACTGCTCCTCATAAACCTAGAAACTAAACTTCATCTGGTATCGCAAAGGACCAAAACTGATCTATACTCGGCTTATTAGCCTACCAGATTAATCAATCCTAGCCTAGCCTATTGGCACCAATCACAGATTTCTAGGTTAAGTAAGCTATTTATAGCCAAATCTTTAGATTTAGAAAAGAAAAGTTGTATCGTTGGAAGAAGGGTGGGTTGAGTAAGTTTTTTGTAACGAGCTCTCCGTCAAGCTTAGTTTACTGTAGTGTTTTCTAAGCTGCAGTAGTTGTTATTAAGGTAACAAGTATGGCAAGCTTTGAATTGCAGTCTCCTTCAGGGAGGTAAGCATTCACTCCGATAGCAGAGCTCGCTGACTGTTCACAAAATCTTAGTGAAAGAGTGTCTGTATTGTCAGGGGATACCTTTTATCCGCTCACATCGGAGTGGCAATAAGTTGAATCTCCGAGCTTATCTTGCGATCGAGCACTGAACTTATCGAACTTACGCGAGCTCAGCAGTCGTTGGTTGATGACCAGCTATTGTGCAAATGCGAGATGATACTAGGAGTATAACGCAGGAGACTCACTGAATTACTTGCCTTTAGAAAAGTTCATCTTGTTGCAGTCATAGGAATTCATACTGAGCATTGTTCAAATTGATTTCTAACCCGAAGACCGTTCATACCGTACGCAATGGAACGTCTGCTCCATCGTCATCGATTGGAGCATCGGGTTCACGATCAGCAGGCTGGAGAAGTGTTCCCTCCATAATTTCAATATACTCTAGGCATCAGTCACTTGATCACGTTTGTTGGTTCCACAAGAGTTTGTTTCGGTCTTGAAACCGACTAACACGCCGTATCTTTTCATATTTTTGAGCATTTGTCCTGTCAAAGGCTAAAATTTTCGGCGGATGAAATTTACTAATCTTGTATGGAAGAAGGTAGAGTGAAAACATTCATGCACTTTCTCCAGCTTTTGTAAGACAGACAGGACTTCAGATAACCTGGAGATATAGCCTTAAGAAATTTGTTATAAGCACACAACGGATCGGTGTTCTAAGCTGTTAAAAAGAGATCAATGTTAGAAGGGATCTCCTAACTTAACCTAACCTAACTTAATCTTCTTGACGGCCATTAGGAGGTTTGATATATCAACATTGGAATCAATTTAACCTCAAACTTGTCTCAATATATGGAGCAGATGAATGGCAATAACAGATTCAAAGGAGCAGAGTTCGGATTGGTCGGGAGATTTATGGATCTTTATGCATTGTACGAGTATTTTAGCAAGGGACGATGACCTAGCGTCACTTAAAGCCACTCTTAAGCTTGGTTGGTGGCAATTTTCAAAGCAATGAAAAAAAAACTTATGTAGAATTGTGTACTCGACCAAAACCGAGTATGTCGTTATAGATCAAATCGATAAGAAGACATTAAAAAGGCAAATATTACTCTATGAATTTCCACGTCGTCTGTGCGACCAAATTAAATTTTCACATCTCAAAAACATAACAACAAACTATTCAAAAATAAGCCACTGTGTAGTAAGGCTACCAGCTTTGTGGGACTGTTGGCAGCCAGCATATGATGAGTTCCAATGAAACCATTATGAACCGCATACCCCTGCGCAAGCGTCGTGCTCCCTGCAAAATAAGCAATGTCCTGCCGAAGTGGTGAAGTGTTGTGACCAAATTGCTTAAGCACATATACATACACGTATGTACAGGTACAATAGATGCAGTGTATATGTGTGTGTGTCTGCATGCGGGCCCTTTACCATATAGCTTACGACATGCCATTGACTGGGCACACTATGATTAGCCAGCGCATTGGCGTTGATCATGTAAAGGTCGTTAAATTACGACATGATATATGCGAATTTAGCGAAAATCGGTATAGCATGGTACAATAACACCAATAATAACAACAACTCGCGGTATGAAACTTATGCTGCACTCACTTATTCATTTGTATGTACTATATATACTATATATTTTAACTGAAGTGTTGCTTCCAAAGCTTCAAACCGCATACTGACATATGCTTGAAATACTATATACATATATACAAGTTGTACATATACACCAACGAGTACATAGCATGAGTTTTCATTCAAGCATAATTTCAATTTCAATTTCAATTTTATGAATATTTTTAGCAAGCCAACGCTACGTCTCCACCACCATCTCCACAACTGATTGTTCAACGATTGGCGTGCCAATGTCACCAATTGCCGTCGAGCAGCGGGAAGGCCATATAGCTGCTGGTATTTATGTTTAGCTTGCAACATTGTTGCATTTCTACTATACTATATTCCACAAGTTATTGCCAATTGGCACACCATGCCGCCAACGAGCGTTGCCACTGCGACCAACGCCGCCGCCACCACTGCGCCAGAAATAATTGCATCGCGATACGTTGCTTCCGTCGACGTTTCGCGTTTTCGCTTGACTGACGTTTGTCCATTGAGATCTTTAATGCACTTCAATGCCAAACGAGTACATGTATACACGTGTATATATACATACATACATATATGGTATATAAGATATAAGCTTTAAAGTTAGCGATAACCACCCAATATATTTTCATATACGCCGACAACGGTTTTTCGTCACGTTTTTTACAGCCCAGTGATGTTTGAATTTTTATTGACCACGAGCCCATTGAAATTTTTCTAAGCGCTTTGAAGTCGTTGTAAATATGATCGAGTCGGAGATTACGAGACTTTTACATTATTTTGGAAAGTACATCAGAAAGATGACAGCGGTTGCCTTTATTAAGAAGGATATAATAAACTTCCAAGTCAAGTATATATGTACATATGCATAAGTTCTAAGCATACTTATCCATAATTAGAAATATATAATTGACGCTTATACAATATTCTTGCCAGAAGTTTGAACGAGCTTCTCTCCTTCTACTGTTTATGAAGATATTATCTGACTAATGGAGCTACGCACACGTTTTCAGCTGACTACGAATATCCATTAAATCTTAGTGAAACTTCTCAGGGCCGAAATATGTTCAGAGGCTTACCAAAGCTAATCGAGCCTTAACCCAGTCTGGAGGAAAAGCATTTTTGACGTTGAAACATTCCAATTTAAAACAAGTCCAGAGTAGACGACCGCCAAGATGTTTCCACTAACATCTCCGAAGACTTTTAGTCTATTTTATATTCGCGAATCTTCCTTAATGCCCTCTTTTCTCATTCTCTTTATATTCCATTCCTCTTTTTGATAATTTTTAAGAATTCTCCTTTGAAAAACTTTAAATTTTTTTCGGTAAATTTATTTATTTTTATTGAGAGTAAGTTAAACTCCCAACTTAGTAAAGTAATGATCACACAGTTCTGCTTGGAGTTCAGTAGAAACTCCAATATTTACTGAATATCGCAACATGGTGGTAGAGACTGTATAAACAGAAGTTTTAGTTCGGGAACTAGTTTCATGAAGAAGCATTATATATGTAGGTTCAAGAAACAACTATTCAGCGATAAGTGGAGATTGGCCTCTAATAATTAACTCGATAAAAAAACTGATGTTACCTTACATGATATGGTTCTATAAATTGAGTATGGATATATACTTTTAGTATTTTTAAAAGATTAACACAACCATACGTGACCCTTATCCGTTACCCGAAGGGTAGATTGGGGTTCAGAGCTACTTTCTGCGAATCAGATCACATGGGTTCTGCTGTGATAGTTCCAACACTGGTGTTTTCTGGTCTTTCCGACGGAGTGGAGGTCATCCTCTTTCTCTGCTGTGGTGTTTTCATCCAAACGTACAACATGACCTAGCCAGCGTAGCCGCTGTCTCTTAATTCGCTGAACTATGTAAATGTCGTCATATATGTCGTACAGCTTATCGTTCCCAATGCACAAAAGATCATAAATCTTCCGCAGAACCTTTCCCTCGAAAACTCGTAACGCCGACTCATCAATCAGCTGTTGTCATCGGCCATGCCTCTGCACCATATAGAAGGACGGGAATGATGAGTAACTTATGGAGTCTGGTCTTTGTTCATCGAGAGAGGACTTTACTTCTAAATTGTTTACTCAGTCCGAAGTAGCACTTGTTGGATAGAGTTATTCTGCGTTCGATTTCGAAGCTGATGTGGTAGGTGCTGTTAATACTTGTTCCAAGATAGACGAAATTATCTACGACTTCGAAGTTATGACTGTCAACAGTGACACTGAAGAAAAGTCGCGAGTGTGATGACTGTTTGTTTGATGATTGAAGATATTTCGTCTTGCCCCCGTTCACTACCTGACCCATTTGCTTCGCTTCTTTGTCCAACCTGGAGAAAACAGAACTAACGGCCCGCTTTTTGAGACCACTGATATCAATATCAGCGGCGTATGCAAGCAGCTGTACACTCTTACAGAGGAATGTACCTTTTCCATTCAGTTCTGCAGCGCGAATTATTTTCTCCAGCAGTAGATGGAAGAAATCGTGCGATAGGGTGACGACTTGTCTGAAACCTCGTGTGGTATCAAACGCCTCGTAGAAGCCCTTCCCGATCTTGCCTACTTTCAATAGTTTCAATAGTGCGTACTATCCGGTCACCAAGTTCCCGCGAAGCCCAACCATCTACTACTTTAATCGAGTAAAATCCGTGAAGTAGACTATAACAGTACAAGCGAGCTTCGTTCCGTTCACAGTCTGATGATTTTAGAGTGAGAATCCTTTTTTTAATAATTGGTACCCTTAGAAATAAAGCTTCATCAAATCAATGAGACCAATTAAGATGTTAAATAATTAAATTCCAACTGCAATATAACTAGCTTATAAGCACAAAGTAACTTTTAGGTGACTTGGCCGCACAAAATTGGTCAACCTTCATGTTAACATTCATATATATGTACATAAGTAAGTAAAAAAAGTATAAAACAGAATTAAGCCCATTTCGTGTATGTTCGTGTGCATGTAACTGATTAACCTGCCACCTGTGCGCGCAATTAGTACCTGGGGTGGCGCTGATGGCGTTGCCGTAGCTCCTTTAACAACACCAATGACAGAACGGACGCAGCCGCCTTACTGTTTATCACCCAAGGCAGGTCGAAGGCATAGTTAGCAGAGCTAACGCCAAACGCCAGCAAACGACGACAATTAAATGCGCAAATTTATGCACACAAGCAGACCAACATGCAAACATATATTTATGCGGATCTGTGCGGGTACATAAGAGGTACAAAGGAAAATTTTCGTTTCCGAAACTTGTGCGGCGAAGCGACAGTCTTTACGGAGCTACTCGTGCTGTAGGAGCACGCCGTCTCGCATTTCACTTCGCTGCGTCTGTGGAGTGTACGGTAAGGTAGTGCGAGGTGAGTGCATATTAAAATGAATGGCTGTGGCTGCAGATGCGGAATGGTCACATAAACTTGTACTTATGCACTACTTAACTAGAACTTTATGGCAAATTAAAGTTTTTGCTTGGCTTAGCAGGCCAAGCGTACAGAATTTATGTGCACTTTAATGGCTTGCATTAAGAATCTGAATGGTGTTTGTATATTTTTTTATTTTTATTTTTATTTAATTTTATTTATTTTATTTCATTTTTTTTGTTCTAGCGACAAAAGTTGCCACGAAGTTTCTAAAACTCACAGGGGACAGACCTTCTAAGTAGGAAGGTAGAGTGTATGTCTGACCACGCACATAGGCCTTTAGGGGCTCCATTGTGAAAGCAGCGAGACTAAAACCACCTCGCTCTATTACGTTCTTCTTGAACCACCCTGTGCTGAAGAAGAAAAGAAATTTTTATCTGTGCGATTTTCGAGATATCGTCAAGTAACCTTGGACCGATAGTTGCCATTCTTTTCCTTTACAATAGAAAATGCCTCTTCTTCTTCTATCACTTGACAGCTTTTTAAAGAGTCATTATTTGGCGTTCGTAGTCTGGTAGCACTCGTACCAGAGTTCTTATTTCATTCCTCTCGAATTTTAATAGCTCACACTCCATTCATGCCACGCTTGATTACTTGTTGGGTAAGTTAGGGACAGCCGAGTCTCAGCTATACCTATAACTTGTTTTTCGATTAAATATCTAGTACAAGAAGCAGATGAAGACCTCCACTCCGTTGAAAAGACCAGGTGGAGAAGGACCAGGGTTCATTTGGAATCCCCAATCGGTACCAAAGAGCGCAAGCGGTGTCTACGCCAACAGAGAAGGATAAGATATCTTCACGAAATTTGACGTGGCAACGCTACAGTATCTGAAGATATTTTCTAGATCGGATCACTATATCATATAGCTGATAAACAAACTGAACAAAATCAAGTCCTTGTATGGGATATGTATCTCTTTTATTTTTAAAGGGTATACTAGCTTCCCTTTTACTTGTTTTTATTGTTGTTGCCTACGAAGTCAATGTACATATGGCACGCTGTGCAGCCTGCGCTTTGGCCAAACATTTAATTTCTTGTGTCACCATTTAAATGCGCTGAGCGCTTCTCGGTTACCTTTACATATGCATGTAAGTATATATGTATGAATGTATGCTTAAGTCACATGTTCATCTACATAGATGGCCATATTTGCGGTTGTAAAATACGCCAAATGACATTAATGTGGCCAATTGGACTGGTCGTGTCCGCGGCCATTCATTTAGACTTAACAACTTCGGTTTTGGCTTAAATGCCTGTGGCCATTACCGGCTTTTTATATAAATTATTATATTTTATTACCATATATTCTACTCTATGCGCTTTTATCTACACACATATCATATACACACATAGACATGCCTGTGTGTAAAATATTTTAGTTTGTTGTGGAGTGCCACGAAAAAAGCGAAATAAATTTTTAATTTAGTTAAAAGCCGATATGTAAACATTTTTATAATCAAATTTACTTAATGATTTTACGAGCATGAGTTATTCATTCATTCATTCCGGCATTTATTGCCTAGTATTTTACCTTTTCAGCTCATTTTATCGCGTCCGAGTAGTTTGTTTGAGTGCTTGCTCGCGCTTACAATATTTATTTTCCACTATTAGCCATAAAAAGTTACTTGTTTATGGGTTTTAATCGTTGAGGCGTGAATTCATTTTCACAACTCGCTTTTAGAGAGAGAGTTATTTATGTATGAGCAAGTGCTTTCATTGATATTTACTAGACAATTAGTTTGGAGGTGTTTTGAATTTGATATTTTTGCATG
Source organism: Bactrocera zonata (assembly GCA_037783105.1). Taxonomy (NCBI): domain Eukaryota; kingdom Metazoa; phylum Arthropoda; class Insecta; order Diptera; family Tephritidae; genus Bactrocera; species Bactrocera zonata. The sequence goes on along the minus strand of JBAWJQ010005835.1, from coordinate 454,898 downwards.
AAAATCCTTTGATGGAGATTTGGTGTATAAAATTTGTAAAAAAAATATTCATTCTACTGGATTTTGGATTCTTACTGGTCAACTAAGTGAGAACCAGCTAGTTTCGAATTACGACGGTTCAGTTAACAGATTTGTTTGAGGAGCTATGTATAATATATGCTATAGTGGTCCGATATGCACAATTTTTTCGGAGACCCTTGACTTAGACAATAAGCTGTGTAAAATTTCGTGAAACATCTTGTCAAATAAAAAATGCGATCCAAAAAATTTGCTCAAAGAATGTAGCGTTGCTTTGGACAATAACCTGGCCGAATTGCGTGAATATATATCGCTCATAGGGACGCTACAAAAGTAGACCGATAGAGACAGAAAACGACGCCATATTATTTCCCGCTCTATTGTCATTTCTCTTCAGAAAGCTTCGCCATTTCATCATGGAAAAGAACACAATCCAACAACGAATCGAAATTATTAAAATTTACTAACGAAATTCGGAGTCAGTGGCCTCAACCTTAAGAGCGCAACGTTCAATGGTGGTCACCATAATCGTCCTGTCAGATCGACAATTGATCGTCTAGTGGAAAAATTTGAATCCACAGTACAAAATGTTCCCGAGCCAGTGAGACAAAGAAGTGTCCGTAGTGTCGAGAATATTGCTGACGCTAGCGCATCGATTGAGGAAGATCCAAATCAGTCTATCAAACGTCGTTCTCGTCGTCTCGATCGTTGGGCATCTCTGTGACATCGTTGTGGCGAATTTTGCGAAAATATCTTGGCCTACACCTATCTTGTAATTGATGCAAGAACTAAAGCCGCTTGACTAAGAGAATCGTCGTATGTTCGTGAAATGGGCTGAGCAACACTTTAAAAATAATCCGATTCCTTGTCGGATCATCTCCAGCAATGAGGCTCATAGTATATGGCTAAATGGCTTCGTCAATAAGCAAAATATGCGTTATTAGTCAGGTAGCAATTCACACGTACTCCATGAGTCTCCATTGCGTCCAGAAAAAATTACGGTTCGGGGCGGTTTATGGGCTGGCGGCGTCATTGGGCCATACTTCTTCCGTGATGATCAAGACGGCACGTTACTGTGAATGAGAATCGCTTAAATGAGTAGCATTTTGAAGAGATCAACAGATGTTCAACATTTCAAATCGAAATCTCGAAAACTGAGGGACTAGTTTGCGTATAAGCTAAATATATTAAAGAAAAAACTCAACGAAATCGATTGGGTTAGGTTAGGTCGTAAGGCCGATCTCCACACCAGGGGTAACGTTGGATCTTACTTGGAGAACTGTGAACACTGGCTCTTTGTGACTCCAAAAACTCCTAAATATTGATCACCGTATTGGCGAGGTGCTTTGAGCCGATCACAAATGTTTTAAGTTTAATAAAATTTCTAACGCCGAGTTACTTCAACCTCAGTCTTTGCCAGACGATGGATAATTGAAAAGAACGTGCCTCGGTGATTTCAACTCGTCTTTCTTCAAACTCGTGCGTACTCAGATTTTTATCTAAGAGTCCTTGACTCTAAACTCTAGCTCAATACTCAGAAATAATACGGGAAATTTTCTGCAAAGTAGCTGATTTGAGGAATTCACTTGCAAATACTCTACATTCTTCTTCTTTTTCTCTTTAGAGTATAAACCGCGTTTATAGCCGAGTTTACTGCAGCGCGTCAGTCGTTCTTCCTTTTCAGACATTTGGGAGTCGCTTTGCCTGAGACCTCGACCCTGACGGAGCTGTTGATATTGCTGAACGTACTCATACTCTATATTAGATCCTTGGAAACACATACATACTTATACAGAGCTTTTTCGGTCTCTAAAATATCCGATGTACGTATTGACTGACAGATAGATCTCTTGAACTGAATTTCTTCAAATAGAAAATATATTGGAAACAAATGTTTTAAGAGCTATAGATCATAGTATATCTCTAACAACGTTTACTGAGAGTCTTTTCAAAAATATTTCAGCGGCCCAATTAGTGATTGTAAGGCTCAGCTATAGGTCCGATCGGATAGTTATGCCTGCATAAGACAATAGGTTCTGAAGGAAATTCTTGACAAATGGGTCTTTGAGCTTGCGTCAAAGTGAAAATAAACCACATCATATTCTCCCTTAGTATATTCAAAGTATTTTTTTTTTTTCTCTTCGTTCTGAAAATATTAAAAAAAATTTCTTGCTCGTTACTACTCTGCTTAAGAACGAAGCTACTTCCATTTTGTATTTATCAATAGATTAACCAATTTGTTGCAAACTTCAAAAGCTTAAAGCACACACACATACACATAGACTTTCGTAAACATGTAGACACTTAAGTATTCCGGTTGCAATGTGTGCAACTTTAATTTGTTCCAGCACTTTTATTTGAGTTATAGGCGTTGGCTCATATAACTTGCACATGTATGTACGGCATGCGAATGCCTCCCCAGATTGGCGTTGAGCTCATACCTTCGCTGACATTGTTCGTAATTGAGAAAATTTACGAGCCTTAAATTATGCTACACCAGAACGTGGCAAATGTAACCGTATTACCCACAAGCACCGCAATGATTGTGTAGTTTGTAATTCTTGAAGTTGTAGATATGAGTTTGGCATTAGGGTGGTGCATTTAGACGAAGGAACTTTTTTATATATATGTACATATTTTTTTTTAAATATGTAAATGTGAGATTTTAATCAATTTAAGGAGGTAGTTTATAAATCGTTTAACATTAAATTTATTTTTTTTAGTTTTATAGGAATATTTTATTCAGAAAAAAATTAAAAAAAAAATTTAAGATTAAGAAAATAAATATTTCTAATTTTCTTTAGCTCTTTTACAGAATCATTTTTCAAATTAATAACAATATTTAACAAATATATACAAAATAATTTTTAATTTCTAACTGAATTAGAAATACTAATTTTCGATGAAATATTTAGCTAAAATTTCCATTAAGTGGCGATTGCCTGAAAAAACACTTTTTTGACTGTATCGAGTTTTATAAAAAATTGTAAAAATTAACATTTGGATATGTGGTTAGTTCCAGACATAGACAAGTTTATCAAGCAGACTCTCTAAAATTTCAGTTAAATCGGTCCTGTAGAGTCCAAAAAATCGTGGGTAACATTTTAAAAAAGTCAGTTTCGAGAAAATCGCGAACTGGCTGAACTAGTTTGGTTGTCTTCTTCTTTATTGACGTAGACACCGCTTACACGATTATTGCCGAGACCTCGGAGACCAGTTGGAACGGCCTGTTGAGAAGTTTGCGTAACCCCACTATAAATTTCAAAGGTACGAGAAAAAAATATCGACTCAGTAGTAAATGTTATGCTATTCTAGTTAGGTTGTCGTGCCGAAAAAAAATTAATTTGGAAAAATCCTCTTGGAAATGTATTCTTGATTAATTTAACTTAGAATGTTAAAAAAAAAAAAATTTGTAGACCATGACATCCACAACATATACCACAAATACTAAAAAAAAACCCAACATTTTATTGTATTTTTCTAATTTTTTCTCTCCTACAGGGTTGAATACCCTGTATTTGAATTCGCTCAAAAATGCCCAATCTTTAAGCAGACAATTGTCTAGTAATTTTTTATGGGAAGTTTAGATGCTTGAGGCATCGAATGCCCTTCCAGGGCCTATCGTTGGATGACCTCGGTTACATCTTATCTAATCCTTACTAGCCATACGACGATTAGGTACCCGTTCCAACAACAACAACATGGTTGCTGCACTGTGTAATTTTTAATCAACTAATCGCTAAAGAAATTAAAATAATCCGCAGTAAATTTTTTTGGAAGAGAAAATTTGGCAGGCAGATTTTTTAATCTGAGAAAGTATATATGCAATATATGTAATACATCCTCACCCTTGAAATTTGATACACAATGAAAAAAAAATTTTTTATTTCACTTATTTTCAGTTTCAGCACACCCTAATGCACATGTGTATAAATACATAAAAGCTTAATACTTACAGCATTACGGTGTTATGAACAGTGGAGAAACAATAAAATAATAAAAATATATACCATAGTACATTATATACGCATTCATTGCCGCTTCCGCTTCCTTGAACTTGGTGAACAGTAGCACTGGGCTACGCAGCAGGTCTAATTTGGTGCGCTACAGAAACTTTACACATACTTGTACATACTATAATATATACATATGGACACTAGTTATATATGTATATATTTTATAGAGCAAGGAAGCTCTACATACCATTGCAATTCGTTGTTGTTGCATACTTTTTACATATATTCCACATTTTTATAGTAGTTAAGGACCATAGGGATTATTTGGCGGACCACTACCTATTAGTGCCAGGTAATACAATTTCGTTTAACAACAACAAAAGTTGTAAAAGCCGGTAGTAAAAGTCTGCCAATGAATTTGGGATTTGTGTAGAAATGAGTGCACACTCATATACATAAATATGTATGCATCTAGGCATAAGCACTCCTGTGAAGTTACCTTAACGCTGCAAAAGTATGGGTTGTCATGTGGGATGAGCCATTACCAAGGAGTAGGTAAGTTCTTTACAACTTTTCGCTTTACACGAATTAAGCATACATACCTTGCTCTCTGCTATGTCTCTGCGATACTCCGACCCACTTGGCCCCTTGAGCATCGCTCATTCATAAATATTTGCAGCAGCCGTACTCAGTTAGTTTTCTAGCATATGCTAGTTATGTATGTATACAAATGAGGAGTGGATTGCTTGGCGCGCCTGTTAGGTTTCCTCTTCATTTTGTTTACTAAAATTCTCTCTATTTTGTAGTGTTATTAATAATTCTTTGTTTTTTTTTTTGGCAAATTGAAAACTTTATCTCATGGCAATTATACCCGCATATGAATTGTATGGTTTCCAAAGCAGCATTCAGCATTCAAACCAATTTCCATTTGTGTCTTCTATTATGGCAATTACTTAGTGCTGCAATAACAACAGCATATACCAATCATGCCAAATAAAAGTTTATTAAAACCTTAGTTATGAGCTTTTGAGGTATTTAGAATGTGTTGTGTGCAATATTTCTGAATTAAAATGAATCCAAAAATATATGTGTGTTGTTTTTAAGTAAAAGTAAATACACAAATTGAGCTACAGAATTAGTTTAGGTTCAGAATTAGCTTACTGGATGACTGATAAAAAAAATGTTTTAATGTCTTCCATATTCTCATATATGTATATACGAGGGCGGTAATTCATCTAAAAAATGGAAATTGTGAAATTATGTTCTACTTTTTTTTCTTTGATTCGGAACACTGGCTCTTGCGTTGCTTTCATGCTCTAACCTAACTCAAATATCTGTCTTGCAAGTGAGTTTGGAGACCAAAAGAAGTCGGTTGGAGCCAAATCTGATGCAAACGGTGGAATAGTACAGCAGTTCATAGCTTAATTCCACAAATTTGAGCGTTGCGACGGAGAAGACGAGAGTTTCATGTTGAAAGCGCACTGTTTTATTCGCAAATTAGACCGTTGTTTCTTATCAAGTGGGCATCGAATCAGAGCAATAATTCCATATAGTAGAGCTTACTCATCTCTTGGTAGTCGTGGTAGATCACAACTTGCGAATTCTAGAAAGCGATGGCCATCACCATTCTGGCCGATGAAATAATAAAGTCTACTATTTCAATTGTTCTTTGGTCTCTAATGTGTACTAGTAGATCAACGTTATTTCGTCAACGTTCACGAATTTTATGTAGAATCTCCCTCGGATTGCGCTTCAACAGCTTTACACATAGTTGTGAAGTGATCCCATGATTTCTGTTGTTATCCAGAGAAGACAAATTCGGCACCCAACGGTCTTTTGTGGCGCCTACTGTCACAACTATTTCGGCCTCTTTCAATCAGAGGGCCTATTAATATGAGTACGTGGACTGTTATCACGTTATTCTTAGTGGAAACTGGTGTGGAGGCATTTGATCGTGGCTCACCGAAAGTCCATGTGTAACAATGTTAAGCCAATTTTAACCCATTTTCTGGTACAAAAACAAGAATCGAATGCCTGTCCGATATTGCTGTTTCTAAAAAACAAAAATTCGCTATTACGAATACTTCCAGGCGCAATGAAAACAAAACTACGACTCCGATTCGGCTGAAATTTTGATGGCAGACGTCTATAAGAATGGACTCTTATGATAGTGCGCCATCTGTCGGTGAGATTAGGTACTTATCGGACTGCACTAATAAAATACGAGTGCATTCGGAATGTTGGGTTTGTAGAAGGAAACCCAGACTTCAGATTTCGTCTGAGTTTGGACTTCGTATTTACTAAGCATGACCTCTAAATGCATTTTTGCATTATGGAAACTTATGGCAATGCTCTAAATGTGTATGTGGAGCACGCATTGAGGGTTGGGTACATGTTATTGCAGAATGTCCAATGCATCCGGACATCAAGAACATTGAGGGTATGGAGATTAGCTGGACAGTTAGATGTAGGCGATGAGATCTTCACTAGTTAGAATGTGGAACAGTTAGTGTCGCTTGAAAGGTTTGCACGTAAGTCATTTAGTCTGCGAAGATAATTGGCAGAAACTTAAGGTTAGATACTAGTGTGATTTGTGTGTGCGTGGGATGAAAGTATGGCGTCCAACTCCTGGTTACCAAAGCAGTATGGAAGCTCAAATGGTAACAGTTTCGGCTATGAGGTCGGACCGGAGACTTAATTCAGGTACCATGGGGAGCAGGAGTCCTCGGAGTTCGCTCCAACCTGCTCACGTAGACTGGCGTCCGGGGAGTATCGTGGTGGTTGTGGAGTTGCATTGCAACCGGGTGCCGAACCCAAAGCACGGCAGAGGTTTTAGACGGGCCTCGAACGATACATAGGTGGTTAGTGTGTCCATTCCACACTACCAATTGGTACCGAAAAGTCTATAATTTTCAGGGCGCTGATGAATCAATGCGTTTAGTGCGCTAAGACCTTGAGCGCTGTGGTGTAAGGCCGCCGCCGGCAAGTATTTACGTTAAACACACCGGACGTTGCACTAATAAATGCATTATCATCATAACGACGGACTGACTTTGATTATGTACTATATAAATACGAAGGAAAATACGTTTGCATCCGCTAATTTCTACTGATGTGTCATTTTATCTCGACATTTATCTACCCTCAGTGCTAAGGATTATACTCGGTGGCTCCGCTCACAACAACATAGTTCTTTCAATTTTTGTAAAATCCACGAACACCGCGACTTCCATATGCGGTCAGGAGAAACCAGGGGTTCGATTCATTTAAAATTTTGACACTAGCCATCTACCAAACCCTAAGTAGCGCCTTCGGACGGTGAAGCAAAAAGAGCCTTAGCGACAGCGCTTCATCCTTATGTAATTTAAAACTGCATTCCATAATTTAATGACCATTTATTGCTTGTTTATGCTCCCTTAGTAAACGCTAATTATATCACAGTTAACGGAATAATGGGATTTAAACACCGTTATTTGAAATAGGCCTTGAAATTAACGCATAACTACAGTGTATGAAGATTAGCAGAGCCTCTCGTCCACTAAATAATATTGCCAGGCAAGCAACTACACCCAAAAACGTTGCGAACAACACCCTACAACAAAGATGAGCCTCCATTCAGCGGCGCGCTATTCTATGCCATAGAACAGATTCGTGTAATGAGCAGCCAAATGACTTCATAACAGAAATAAATTATTTTAATTTCAGCCATTGAGATGCGAATCTTATTTTAATTACCCGCTTTTATGGCGCACGCATACATTTCCACACACACACCTAAAGAGTAACCCTTTCATTATGAATACTATTGCGAGAGATATTATGCCTCCGCAATTCAAGCGGGAGTTTTGAATTCGAGTGGGTTATGAAAGTAATTAAAATTTAATAAAACTTCAATTGGCGAACTAAAATTAAGCATAATTTGAACATAAATGTGCTTTGTAAACACTTTTGTATTATATTTATATGCGTAAAATTTAGACACGTGTTTGCATTCAAAATTCCTTGCTTGCGACTTAAAAAATTTAATCTACATAATGTGCATTTGTAATTAATTTTCTCGCGAAGTGCTGTTGACAGTTTTAGTGCGTGACTGGAGGGCAAATAAATAATTGTACACACACACATATAAAAGTATAAGCTCGCACGCATCTGTATATATATATGTGTGTATTTATACATATACATAATGACAAATTTAATCCGCCACCAGCAAATGCAGTGCATATCAATTTTAAAATTAAATATGGCAAATATTAAAAGTCTCCAGTTTGAAATATGAAAGCAGAAATATGCTTGAATTTATGCATTAAATTGCCGAAAACGTAATTTAAAAGCCACACATGCTTCGTTTCATTCATATTTGCTCGCTTGTGGAACAAAAAAATTCAAATGTAATAAATGCTTGCATGTGTAACGAGTTTTGTGTATGTGTTTATGTAAGTGCCCTGCAGGAAATTTATTTCAAGAGTTTTTTTTTATTAAAAATACTGTGAACTGCGAACTTTTTGTATTTAAAAGAGCTATGGTGGACTACAACCGCACATTTTTTATGCTCACAATTTACAAGCCTTAAGGTTGTTCTTCATCTTTTTTATGGCGTAAACACCGCTTACACGGTTATAGCCGAGTTTACAACAGGGCGCCAGTCGCTCTTCTTTTTCGTTGTTTGATGCCAATTGGAGATTCCAAGTGTAGACAGTTCTTTCTCCAACTGGTCTTTCCAACGGAGTGGAAGTCTTCCTCTTGCCCTACTTCTCCCGGCGAGTGCTGCGTCGAATACTTTCAGAGCTGGAGTTTCATCCATATCAGATGACATGGCCTAGCCGTCTCTTAAGGGGTTAGGGGTAGTCCGAATTTTCAAAAAATTATTTTTATTTTGCATTTTCGTTAAGTGTAATATCTTAAAAATATTCTCTGAAAATTTCACGTTGATCCGATAATTAGTTTTTGGGTTATTCGACAAATAACAAAGAGAGCTCGGGCACTTCAAAGCGCTGGTGTGAAATTTTAAACGCGTTTTTCTCAAAACTATGAATGAATTGAATTAGTGACAACTGTAACTCGAAAACCGCTCAGTAGATTTTAATGAAATTTATACAGCTTTTAAAATACATAATAAACTAGGGCCTGATCGAAGGTTTTTTTTTCAAAATTTCAATTTTTTAAGACCAATTAACTGTTAATTTTTTCTCAAAAATTTAGAAAAAAAATTTCTTGAGGCAGCCATTTTGTTAATTTTTGAGAAAAAAATCCTTTGATCAGGCCCAGGATTATCTATTTTTTAAGCTAATTTTTTAGTCCGATTGATGAATCTCCAAGGACTTATGGTTGTCACCGCAAGTATTATTTTTTGGAGCTGGCTCAACACAAACAACTATAACTTTGGAAACTAAATTTTTTTTTTGAAATTTTCATGACTTCAAGTCAACACATTCTATAATAATGCCGTATTACTCCTTTTGTAAAATAACACGATTTAATAGCAAAAAAAATACTGAAAATTCTCATTTTTTCTGGCCCCGGACTATCCCTAACCTCTTAATTCGCTGAACTATGCCACGGAATGATGAGTGACTTGTGGGGTTCAGTCTGTGTTTGTCGAGAGAAGACTTTAGTTCTCAATTGCCTACTAAGTCCGAAGTAGCATCCGTTGGGTTATTCTACTTTGGATTTCGTTGGTGACTGGACAGAGCACACTTGCATTCCAATCGTCGGGCATGCTTTCGTCCGACCATTCTAAAAAGAAGCTGATGCATGCTGCTTATCAGTTCTTCGCCACCGTATCCTGCTTTTCCGAAATATTTATTTTAATGTCAAGCTATGTTGTTAACTCAAATGAGATATATATTATATTATTGGTATATAAGGAAGCCATCAACTTATATGGTTCAAAGTCAGGAACAATATCGGTTATCATTATGTCGGGTACAATAGGGTTTAGGGAAAGGCTGAACTGATCCAATCGAAATTTTGATATTCTCTGCGTAAAGATAGCTTCAGTGATTTGTGAGTTATATTAAGGTAGTCTGCTAACTTATGCGTATTTTCATGACTTCTTTGGAGGGTGGGTTTTTATAGGAAAATAAAAATGAATTATCTTGAATATTTAGAGTGTTTTTATTTACATATTGAAAATACAAAAAAAAAACGTATTTGAAAAAATTTAATACTTTATTACTATTATTATTTTCACTCGAAGTTGGAACCTCAAAAATAGGCACGTAGGTGGCCCGGGTGATTTTGGCTGGATTTTTGGCTTTTGGCTTGATGTTATCTGAAATCAAATATTCTTGAAGTTATTAAGAATACTTAATCTATAGACATGTCATTCTGATCGGAACTACTGAAGTTAATTTTCAAGTGTAAATAACAAAATGGCGGACTTTTGAAAAAAAGTCCTTTTATTTTAGTAAAGAAAGGGTTGTAAAATAAAAAGTAAGAGATGAAAAAAATTCTCGCTATTTCCGATGAGAATTAAAAGTGTGTAGAATATCCTGTTAAAATTTGAAAGCAATCGGTTCAGTAGAGTCGGCTCAAGGACCGACCAGAGAAACAATGTTTTGAGAAAAACGCGTTTGAAGTTCAACAACTGCGAGAGAGAGGACTCCGAGGCGCTCTAGGAAACTCGTTATAACTCCCCAAATATTTCGAATTTCTGTCTGAAAATTTCACAGTATATTCTCAAGACATTGTACATTCAAATTAAGAAAAAAAGTTTCGATTTTTTGAACCCAAGTTACCAGACTACTACCTTTAACATATTATGTTGCGGAACCAGCTTCTTGAGAACTGAAGATTTTGTGAGATTAGATGGTATACTTGAAGCATTTCAGTTAGAAATCTAAGTAAATTTTCAATATGAAAGCCTGAATCGGGTTATTAATATTCGCTTAAAACATAGGTAAGTGTCAGAATTGCTCCGCAGGGTGTTAGCCATATTATATTATATAATATTATAAACACATGTGTATGCACTTCTACAAGTATGTAAAAAATTGTATACACATACCATATGTACGCATGTAATTTTAGGCGCGCATGTGGTTGAATTATGACAAGGTCCCCTGAGGGCTTTTTGTTTAAACACAAGAAATATAACAAGCATGCTATTGAAATATTACACATTTGAACTTAAAACGTACTCGCTTATATGCACAGATATATTTAAAACATGCTAATATTGCAAATAATTTCGACATAAGTATATACAAATACATACATAGGTATATATATTTTAACAGCATTCGGTGTGGAAATTCTAGACTGCCACTAGAATGAAAAAGGATAAAATGCGGGCTAAAAATTACGTCAAATATTTATGAAATTATTTAAATTAATTTTAGACTCATACAGATTTTTTTAAATATATAAAAGCTCTCTTTCAAATGTGATTTAAAATAAATTAAAAATTAAATACTTAAAACCAAAAGAGTATACTCTTATTAAAAAATACCATAAGGTGACGCGTGTTTCAAGTATTTCCGAATAAAGTCCAAAGCGCTAGGGTTCACGCTGATGCACGTCTCCTACTATGCATACTCAGCTTCGCTTGGTCGGATAGCCACTTCCAGCTATGTCAAGTGTTGATTTCTAAAGCATAGAACTCACCATAGTTAATGTGGTCAGTAAAGCAGCTCTCATGCTGATGATAACCGCTACTCCAACATCCTATAGCGTACCAAAAAATACTATAAAGCGGTAACTCTGGTTTCATAGAACAAAATGGTAAGAGTTCTTGCCAAGAGTTCCTCTGCAGCAACATAGGACTACCTTCCTGACCACTCAGCATTAAGAACTTGAGTTAAATTTAGTTATTAAAAATTTAAAATCATATTTAACGGGTGATCCAAGTAAAGGTATTTTTTTAATAACCTCTTTTTTGACAGATCGGGCATGACTCGTGTCAATGCCTTGAAAGGACAATGTCAACCTGAACAACGTTTACAGATCATTCAACTTTATTACGAAAATTCATATTTGTTCAAGAACTGAAGTCGTTCGATCTTACCAAGCGACATCGCTTCACTCTGTGGGCTCTTGAAAAGTTCTAAGAAGATCCGACGTTTTCGCGTCAAATTTTCTTCAGCTATGAGGCCCATTTCTGGCTCTTGAAAAGTTCCAAGAAGATTCGACGCTTTCGAACCAAATTTTGTTCAGCTATGAGTCCTATTTCTGGCTCATTGGGTATGTAACCAAGCAAAATTGTCACATTTGGAACGAAGAACAACCTGAAAAGAATCAAGAGCTGCCATTTCAAACAGGAAAAAAAAGGTTTTTGTGATATCACACCGTTGGACGTTTCCTGTGGAGATGTGTAAAGTCTAAAGCTTATGTGGACAGTCCCGCTTCGATTCAAACCTTGAAAGAAAACATCACGCGTGTCATTCGCCCATGAATGGACCATATGAGACGTAGCTGCTACCAACATTTGAAAGAAATAATCTTCAAATAATAAATAATAAAGAATTTTTTTTTTTTTTGAATGATAAAAAACATTCCCTTTTCACTTGAAGTTCATGTGTTTTTTTCTTTAAAAATTACATAACCTCCAAATAGATCACCCTTTATAGTATGAGTTGGAAAAATTTTCCCCAAAGTGAGCTGTATTTAATTTTCCGCTGCACACAAATAAGCGGAATGAAATCTTCTGCAAAACCAATAACAACAATAGCATTTATGCATCCTTTGAGGAGTGCATCAATAAATTTCAGCAAATTCAGGCGATGATGACAATGGAGCACGTCCTATCTACAGCAAGGATAAACGAATCGAGGCGGATGAGAGCTCTTTAATGCTATTGGCAATGTCGTCTACGCCACAGCATCGTGACGAAGATGCAGACCAGATAGCAAATATGAGATATCGTCACAGTTTCCAGCAATTGAATACAGCTGCTTGCCTTTGAATCCTTGACTTTGAATACTATACTATGGAAGCAAAAAAAAAAAAACTTCAAAGCTGGCAGAAATGGGGGAAATATTACAAGGAAGAATAAATTTAATAAAAGAAAAATGAACTTCGCCTGGGAGTCTCTAAAACACACACACGCACACATATCTATATACAAAATAAGTATACTTGTATATTACACATTTCACTTCCGCTAGCTTGCTTCGTAGTTACGGAAGAAGCAGAAGAAGAACAGCAGCTAAAGAGCAATTCACATGCTTTATTACTCTCCGTGCGATGTCGCTGCGTGCATGTGTTGGTTTGGCTGTGTGTATGTGCGCGTCAGTATTTTCATTGCCCTCCAGGCAATACTCGTATTCGCTTTGAAGTGATTTTTATTTCATTTTTATCTGCCATTTGCATGCCAGAGTAGTGCGAGCAAACGAGAAATGTAGGATAAATATGTATATGATAAGGGAATGCGATGAACCTTTGAGATTTACGTCAACCAATACTCGTACTTTGCATGAAAGCTTTAAAAGTAAGTTATGGGAGTGTGGCTGCATATCAACAGAAAGGATGTGAACTGAAGTATTTAATTGTCAAGTAAACTTGATATAGGGTAAAGAAACTCGCTGTTGGGACTTTCCTTGATATTGAGGGAGCTTTCAATAACGTCCTGCCGGAAGCAGTCGTTATGACCCGGATGGTCTTGAGATTGAATCAAACCTCAAACACCTCATGCTCAGTCTTCTCTGCGACAGATTGTTTGAAACCGAATGGGGTAAGGCACGTGCTCGACGTAATGTGAGTAGGGGAACCCCACAAAGTAAAGTTGTCTCAACGCTTCTATGGATTCTGGTCATTAACGACCTGCTTGAGAAAACTTGAAAATCGTGGCTAAAGGACGACTGCCTGTGTAGACCTTTTAGCAATTATGGCTAAAGAAAAGTTTTTGAGTACCTTGTACGAGTTGACGCAGCAGACATCCGTCTGTAACCGGCGGATAAAGCGAAATATCTAGGACTCATCCTGGATAGGAAACTTTCATGGAAGCCGAATATCGAAGGGAGAGTAAAAAAACCATCGATTGCCTTATACTGCTGCTGAGGAGCCATTGGCAATAGGTGGAGCCTCTCACGAAAGTGGTCTTCTGGCTCTACGACACTATAGTCAAGCCATTATGTTCTATAGAGTATTTTTATGGTGGACAAGCTCTAGAAAAGACCACACTTACAAAGAAACTCGAAAACGTTCAACAGGCAGCGCTCATCAGCACGTGTGATGCACTAAGGTCTATTTCAACTATGGCACTTAACGCTATCGTGCACATTGTGACCGCAGACATCGTCGGAAGGTGTATGGCTGCGAAAGTTGCTATCAGACTCAGAGAATCTGAGTTATTAAAAATACACGTATCTAAAGACTCGTATATCCTCATACCGGATAACTTGACTTCATACCGGATAACTTGGATCATGAAGTCGTCAAACTGAACCCTGACGACTTCTTCTATGTCCATATACCGACGAAGGAGCTGTGGGTAGGAAGGAGACGTTGGTGGAGAGAGGCAGTGAGCTTCTTTACGGATGGACTAATGTCTTTTTATAATGAGAAAAGTTTGTCTGGATGTTTTTCTAAACTAAAAAAAAAAAGTTGGACGACGAGATGCTTGAAATTTTGTCATATAATGGCTACAAAATCCTTGAAAAATGTAGAATAAGTGTTTTAAGACGTCACGATAACAAGAGCTTGAGCGGCATTAAGAATTCGGAAGGTAGTGAAGCTAAACTTGCCACATTTGAGTCGTCCACTCACCATCACCTGTTAATTATGGATGCATCGAAAAATTTAAGGAAACAATGGCTGGAAATCCTGGTGTTCTGATCAGAGGGATTGTAAAGGAGCTCAACATCTCTTATAGATCGATTCAATACATTTTGGTTAATGTATTGGGTATAATTTTTGGGTAATGTTTTGGTTTGATTAATGTTTTGGTTAATGTTTGGTTAATGTTTGGCTAATGTTTTGGTTAGTGTTTTGGTTAATCTTTTGGTTATTGTTTTTTATAATGTTTTTGGTATAAAGCGTGATAATTTTTTGCAAACACAAGATGTTTGATAACGTAGCTAAATCATCCCAAACGAGGCTTATAACAAGTACATGAAAAATTGAATTAAGCATTGACAAGCTTGTATTGGATCAGCAGCCTATTTGAAGGAAGTCAATTTGTTTTTGTGATCAAATAATATTCTGACATTTTCTTACAAAATTCGCTCTAATTTGGAAGTCAAAGTCTCTAAACACATAAAAAAAATAGATGTGTATAACATGTTTATGATTTTAAATTAATTAATCAACTTTTACACAGACATTTACGGTCAGTAAAACACATCCTTAAGCCTCTGCATTATGGCATAAGAGTAAATGAATTGCCTGTCAAAGGCTCAAGTCAAAATAAATTGAGTATCCACTCAGGCGTACATACATGCGTGCATATATTTAGACAAACACTCATCTTATTAAACGTTTTATGTTATTTAAAACAATAATTTACAAAGTATATATGTACTCATATATTACAAGTACTTAGATACACATCACTAGAATTCAATTAAGTCTATTTATGACTACACAAATTCCGACATAACCGAAAATGTGCTGCATTGAATTATAGACTGCTTTAAAAGTTCTTACATACACACCCACATACATACACAGAATATGCATATAAGCACCGAAAATTCCAACATTACAAAGGAATTCCAGCCACTGACCACACACAAGTTTTGGGCAACTCTTATAAAAAACATACTTGCGCACAAACATATCTATGAAGTGGGTACTTATAAGCCTTTGAGTATTTGTATAAGAAAGTATTTGCGCTTTGTAAACTCAAGCGGTTTTTGGTGTATTTATAAAAGCATAGATAAATATATACACATATGTATATAGTAAATATAATACATATACATGTATATATGAAAGCATTTAAAGAGCTAAAGCACGAGGCGGTCAATGCCTGCTTCCTTTGGAATTCTTTAAGGAGCCGAGAATGTATGTAAAGTGAAGTGTTCTGCCAGGAATATTTTTCTATTTAAATTTGGAATTTCTTTGGGGAATCGCAAAGTGAAAGAATAACAAGCGGTTATCAAGTGGCGTATTGTGTTTTATCGGGCAAATAAGAAAAGGATATTATGTTTGAAGCATGAGTGTTTGCATTTAAATGATGTTGTTGTACTTGTCGGTTAGCAAAAGCATTCAGTGAGGTTAACTGAGGCGCATACTTGGTATTTTTCGAAGTCGTCGGGTCAAAAGGTTAAGAATTTGGGAGTTGTACTTGTATGTAACAGAAGGCTTGTGGCGAGGTGATTAGAGGTTAAGCATCAGATACCAGACGTATATGACATATATATAAAAAGCGCAATACTATATAAATAACAGATTTTCCGATTCAAATCAGTTAGGTTGGTTAGTGACAGCTTATATTTTCTCTTAGAAATTTTGTCGGCTGTGGATTTAAATATATAATTTTAGTAAAGAAAAAAATACGTAATATTTATCAGATCTCTTCGATTAAGGCCGAAGATGGAAGCCAGACAGTTGAATTTCAATATTTTTTTCAGTTAAGCAAAAATGGACGTACAAGAAAGCAAACGGGCCAGACAGGTCATGATCAAGAAGGGTTTGCGGCGATATTGGAAGAAAGAGGACGCGTGTTTGGAGGCTTCCCTATGGCCAAAGTCTTAATTCGGAAATGTACTTTCAATAATTGGACTGTCTGTCATACAGCGTGCTGTTGCATTCAGGTTAAGAAGGGGCTTGAAGTGTGTCATTGCTGCGGAATAACTGGATTTCCGACGATGATATGGAGAGGGAGGGGTACCTAGAGAGCAGTGGCTTCTAGATGACAGGGTTAGGTGTAGATGGCAAGAACGTTGGGACAATAGTCCTAACGGCCGAGTGACTTACGAGTACATTCGGGACGCTGGGTTTGTTGAGGATAACCCAAACTTCTGATTTTGTCTGAGTCTGTATTTTATGCTCACGGGCCATGGCCCTATGAATGCATTTTTGCATCATAGGCACCTATCTGATAGGTCAGGTTGTTTTTGTGGGGTGGGGGTAGAGGATTGGGCGCATATATGCGCAGATTGGCCGATGTACTGGAACATTAGGGATCTGGGTGGTATGGGGATAAGATGGACTGATGGACTTTTAGATGTAGGTGATGTGATCTCGTCGGAATACTGAACAGTTAGGGTCGTTTGCGCGCGAGTTGTTTAAAAGGCGAAGACGTTTAGCTCGGAATTAGGTTTAGATTTTGTATGAGTCGTATGTGTATGAGGTCCAACCCCTGGCCACCAGTCCAGAGCTGTATGAGGGTTCAACTGGTAGTAGCTTCGGCTACGAGGTCTGACCGGGAACTTAATTCTGGTACCACGGAGAGCAGAAGCCCTTGAAGTTCGCTCCAATCTGCCCATGCGGACTGACCCCTCGGAGAGAATCGTGGTGGTTGTGGTTAAAACCTAAATGCGAGAAGAGAGGACTTTGTCAGTTGAATGTGGAGTTGCATTACAACCGGGTGCCGGGCCCAAAGCACGGCAGAGATTTTAGATGGGCCTCGGACCCTATGAACGTAGTTAGTGTGTCCATTCCACACTGCAAATTCAACCAGGGCGCTGTTCAACGCATTGATTTGATCCGCTGTGCTTTTAAGCGCCGTGGGTAAGGATGCCGTCTGCAGGTACCCACTTTGAACACAGTGGACGTTGTCTGAAGGAGGCAATAGCCCTGAAGCAAGCCAGTTTTGGACAAAAGGAGCCACGTCGAGAGTGGCTTCCAAAAAACTGTAGAAATAATGGGTCGACAACTCTTGGTTTTACACCATCACATACAGTATTGATTCTTCGTGAGTTCTTCGCCAAATTTTCAACCAGTATCGTTCCGCAACCACCGTAGTCGCCTGATGTAGCTCCGTGTAACTTCTGATTATTCAGCATACTTAAACGACCGCTTCAGGGAAACCGTTTTGAGTCCACTGAAGACATTGAATGTGAATCGTTATGTTAGCACAAGTGTAATGGGGCAAAGGGCGACTACTGTGAGGGAAACGACAAAGATTTTAAAGAATAAATTAAGAATTTCAAAATTATAAACAAAGTCTTACTGTTTTTTGCCCACAGTATTATATTAATTCATTAGGGTGCAACAATTTTAATGTAAATACTAGTCTTTTGTTACATAACCTCATTCTTTTAGCAAATATCGATTAAAGCCTTTGGACGCGGCGAGTACCTACTCAGGAAAGATCTAAGCCATTAATATGCGTATGCTGCTCTTAAAAGCAAATGAGCGATTCTAACGACTCACACATATCTTTTCAAGGATCATCAGGTGTGTGTATGTGTGTGTGTGTTCTATCTCGATAATAAATTTCAATTGCATAATTGGCATATTGTTATAGCTCGTTGTAATAACCATGAAAATCTTAGTGAAAATCTACTGCACAAGCACACACACACAAATATATGCGACGGAGTTCTCCATATATAGAGAGATACAACCACAAGCACTGCAATAATACAAGCCTCATCGCTAATTTGTGTAACAGTAGAAGCAACAATCGCCGTTGTACGCAGCAATACAGACTGCAGACACCAGACTCCGGACCGCGGCACTTCGGTTAAGTTAAACATCTGTTAGACCTTGACTTTCTTCCTTGCTGCGTAGCGTGTGCGCTGTCTTTGCCGCGCCTAATAACACTTCAGTATTGTGCTTAATGCTTCATAAACTTTTATTATGTAAAAAGCTAACAGCAATGAACCAACCGAAAATCAACAACAGTTGTTGCGCCGGGCCAAATACTTTTCCAATGCGCGTAGAGGCCGCCTCATCCTCCTTCCACCGCTTCAGAGAATGTCGAGTTGAGCTGCTCTCAATAGGCAGTCAAGGCAACAACAACAGCTATGGCAACAGCAACAACAGTCATGGCAACAACAGCAGCAGCTTTGGCAGCAATAACAGCAGCTATAGCAACAACAACAGTAGCAGCAGTAACGGCATGAGCATCAGTAGCCGTTGCCGCCGCGGCAAATCACTGGCATTGGCGGCTCACAACGCTTCCTGCTTGGGTGGCCTATGGGTGGCGGTAATGATGGTGTTTACTGCTCGAACGAACGGTTAGTTACCGTCGCTTGTTTTGCTTCCACTATTTTGTTACGCTTCAGTCATGGCAACACGAGCGTCAACATCATCAATGCCACGGGCCACGCGCACACAAACACACCGCTATTACCGTTGTAAAAGTAGACAATCTCGACGCCCGCGTCCACCGCAGACTTACCCACTTACATAGATATATCTAGAAGTTTATATAAAAATATGAAAAAAGTATGTATATATATGTGTGTGTCTGTATGTGTAGGAAAACGCTTTGAAATGTGTTGTTCACCTGGAATGCCGACAAATCAGAAATTCCAGTTCGCAAATCGCGATTCTTAATTCTGATGTGATGGGCTTAACATTTTCCCGCATATTAACCGCAGCCATTAAGGAAAATCGAAGTACACCAAGGAGAAGGAAGTGCAAATGTGTACAAGTTAGCGAAAAATAATTTAACTGAAAAAAAGAAAGAAATTCTTTTCAAATTTCCTTCAAGAATATTTTTGGTTGCTTTCGGGAGTTCGATTAATTTTAGTGATAAATTTTAAAGTTCAAATAAATTTTAACCCAAATTGTGAAGAAGTGAAAGACCGCTTCCGAGAGTGTAAAAACAATTGCAATATAACAAAGGATGTAATGATTAAGGGCGCACATAGCACCCAAAAAATAAATAAATCGAATAATGGCTGTCGCTCAACAGCCAATAGCAAAGCGCCGAGTCTACTCCATACTAGAAAGATCTTCTACTAAAGTTCTTCAGAGCATTTGAAGATTATTTCAAGTTTACGATGACTTCCCAGATTTTCATTTGGACAAGAACGAGGACTAAAAGGTTAGGTTCAATGGCTGATCCTCGAGATGACTCACTTGTACTACTAAATACAGTCCTTTTTGAAACCAGGAAATAGAGCTCCCATAATCAGATCTTATAAGTCGATAAAGTGCCTTGAGACCAATACAAATACCTGTATACTTAGGCGTCTGAAATTGAAGCTTCTTAGTATTCCAAGCTTGATTTCGCAAAAGCGAGACAATCAAGAAGAAAATCTCGACTTATTCGAAAGAGTTTCTGTAACCAGATTCTGGTAAGATTTTTAACCTTATTGCGTGGACACCAATAGAACAATAACCAGTTAAAACCTCAACAACGAGGGAAAGACTAACCTTACTGAGAGTGAAGAGCTCACTTCGGGTCACAACATACCTTAAAACCAATATTAATCTGGTTAGGCATCTGAAAGTGTGATCATCTTGGTGTTTTATTCTTGAAATTGCAAGAGCGGAAAAATCAATTGGAAATCGACAGAACAAAGACCAATTAGAACCCCTAAAATTGGGAAAAGCCTAATCTTTCTGGGGGCGAAGAGCTCACTTTGGTCCGTAAGAATATTGAGACAACGTAGAGACTGATGGTATCTCCACGCTTGCCAAGGTAACGCGAGGAGCAACTAATCAGTCGTGGGAGGAGTAGCGTAAGGAGAGCGAAGCATCGATCCGTTCCCATTTCATTGATAGCTGTGCTAGGGTCTCTTCATTGTCAGAGGATTTCCGTGACTGCCGACGAACTACTCATCCACTGATCCCTACCAAAGACCAAGAAAAGTCGACTTCTCTAGACGAATCTGCTCCACAGAAGATGACGAGTGTTCTATTGACCGCAAACGTGATGCCCACCGATTTCCCTAAATTACAAAGTTATATCACACAATGTTATATCACACTTTTTAAATTTAAAAAAATCGGTGGACATTAATATATCACATGTAGAAGGCAAAACTACTTCGATTGGGATTAAGAATTGAAAAAAGGGCTGTCTTTTTTTACGAAGAAAATAGTGCTCTTCTACCATGACAACGTACTAGCTTACACACCCGACATCGGCACGACCAATAAGACTACGAAATATTTACTATCCCATCCAACGTTTTCTCCAGATTTGACCTTGATTTAGTTTCCAAACTTGAAAAATTTAATGGTCGGACAGGAATTTAAGTCGTGATCTGGTAGACCATCAGTTTTTATATCGCCCGAGTTTACAACAGCGCGCCCGTCGTTCCTTCTTTTCGCTGATTGGCGCCAATTGAAGATTTCAAGTATAGCCAAGTCCTTCTCTACCTGGTCTTTCCAACGGAGAGGAAGTTTTCTTCTTCCTTTGCTTCCTCCGGCGTGTACTGCGTCGAATACGCTCATAGCTGGAGTGTTTTCATCGATATCAGATGACATGACCTTGACTAATGTAGCCGCTGACTCTTAATTCGCTGAACTATGTCGATGTCGTCTGCTATCTCATACAGCTCATCATTAACTAACGACTGCAATATACTCTTCCGCAGAACCGTTCTCTCGAAAACTCGTAACGCTAACTCATTACTTGTAAATTACATTATCGGCCAAATTAAGGCTTCTTCTTGTAGTGAAAAAACTTTCTATTAGAAATATATAAACTTCTATAATATTTGCCCGAATTGGTATGCGGAAATTGACACTTTGTATTCGGTATTCATTGAAATGTTATATAAATGTATACATACCATCAATGTCTCTAAGTATGTGCCACACACCTCTCGATTATATCTCTGAATGTGCACAAAAGGAAAACTGCCGAAAATTTACCACTTTTTCTAAGGTAACTATGCCTCAACTCCAATAACAAACGAAACTTGTTAACAACTATTCGAACTTCTTTTTCGTTTTCATTATAACTATTTTTCTTTTATTTCCTTTTTTTTGGTTGGTCCTTACTTAACTACTTTTTATGGCAGTGCTCGGAAGTTTCACGTTGTCATTTTATTACGTAGTTTTGACACAGTTAAGGCAAGGCGAGCGGCCCTATTACCATGTTTAAGTATGCGCGCTTGAATAAAAACTTGCATTTTATGGCTTTTTTTGTTGGAATTGTATTACATTTTATGACAAGAGCTAGAAACTAAGAAAACAATGTCAACAACGCAGCGGCAAAAAAAGTGCAAATATAAATAATAATAAAAGTTTTGAGTTGAATTGTCAGCCTTTGGTGTGCGCTGGAGTGGTGTCAAAGTTCGTGCGCCTTTAAGTATGCCTCACACATACACGTATATAGCGACAGCGTCGAGTGGATTGCATATGAAATTAAAGAAGGAGTAGAAAAGTATACATATTTATTTGATTTTTGTGTTGGTTTTTATTTCAAATGGCAAGAAGGTGGTTAACCATAGTTTTTCCACTGTCAAAAAGTTGGACTTCAAAATAATGATAAAGATGTTCGCACACTCTTCTCTTTTATGATTTGTTGCAATAAGATGAACTAATAAGCCTAGCTCTATTCTCTCTTGTTTACTGTGAGTCCTTTATCCTTAAAGCTTAGATCAATCTTTAAATCCATTGATGAAATAAATCTTGTAACAGAAGGTTTTTACTTAGTATAGCCAGAGATAGCCGATTTACTACTGTGTCCAAAAAATAAGATGGCATTTTAATTTAAACTGCGCGCGTCGAAGGATTTGGAGAATTATTCTTTTTTTTAGGTTGGTAGTACTGTCAGTCACATTTATGTCAAAATATTTATTAGTGTTTGAGATACGTGTCGTTTTGTGAGCTGCTAAAAGTGAGTTTTTCGTTTTTTGCGATGTCGAAAATTGTTGAGCAAAGAATTTGCATTAAATTTTGTTTACGGAATCAATTTTCTGCTGCGGATACGTTGAGGATGGTGCAGAAAGCCTTTGGTGATGAGTCTATGTCTAAAAAAAATATTTACAAGTGTTATAGTGAGTTCCAAGCCGGCCGTGAACGTGTCGAAGACGAAAAGCGTCCAGGGCGACCATCAACCTCAACCGACGAAGCTCACGTTCAACAAATCAAAGATTTGATGTTGAAAAACCGTCGATTAACAACTAGAGACCTTGCTGATGAAGTTGGCATATCGAAAGGCTTAGCCAATACCATTTTGAAGGATGTTTTGGGCCTCAAGCGCGTCAAATCTCGACTGGTACCGAAAACATTGAATTTTTTGGAAAAAAGGCGTCGCGTTGAAGTGTGTGAAACGATGCTTTCCGACAAATAGGATGTCATGAAATGTATTATGACTGGCGATGAGACTTGGATCTATGCTTACGATCCCGAAACAACCGATCAATCGAGCGAATATCGTGTCAAAAGAGAGCCGAGACCAAGAAAATCGCGCCAAAGTCGCTCAAAATCAAGGTCCTGGAGGACTGGACTGGACAAGGACTTTTTTCTTCGATTATCGTGGTGTTGTGCATTATGAATTCCTTCCAATCGGTCAAACAGTCAACAAGGAATATTATTTGAACGTTATGCGTCGTTTGCGTAACGCTATCCGCCTAAAAAGGCCGGAATTGTGGAAAGATAATTCTTGGTTTTTACACCACGATAATACACCATCGCATACTGCCCTCGTAATTCGTGATCATTTCGCCAAAAACACAACCCATATCGTTCCACAACCACCGTGTTCACCTGATCTGGCGCCGTGCGACTTCTGGCTGTTCACCAAGCTCAAAAGACCGCTCCGGGGACACCGTTTTTATACGATAGAGGAGATTCAAGCCGCAGCGAAGACGGAACTGAAGGCCATCCCGGAAAGTGACTACAACCAATGCTTCGTAGATTGGAAAATCCGTTGGCATATGTAAGTGTAATGCATCAGGAGGCGATTACTTTGAAGGGGATGAAATTGATTTGGAAGAATAAATAAAGAAATTTCAAAATAAATACAATGTCCAACCTTATTTTTTGGGCACAGTAGTATGTCAAATATCATGGGTTTTAAACTTGTTCCTATTTAGATAGCAGGTTCATAATGGCAATTTCATAAAAAACGCTCGTCCAACTCTTCGCAAAGAACTCGATTTTGAGTGGAAAATTCCAACATAAAAATCATTAGCCCTTAGAAACTGTCAACCAAGCCCCTGAGCTTCTGGTGAGATCACAATTCCTCTTCAATGCTTCTTTCAGGCGGTACAATGGTTAAGAATACAGATCCGAATTAAGAGTTGAGTCTTGGTCATAGTAAATTTTTCTATCAATACTAACAAACGCATAGCAAAACCTTCCTCACTGTCAAATGGCTCTCCGTGTTTCAACCACAACCGTTTTCGCTCTGGCATGGTCTTTTTCCATCACCAGTAATAATTTGCTGCAGAAATGAATCGAGTAGCAGTATATTATAAATATATGGTATTTTCCATTGCGCAAGCCGCGGAGTTGCCCCCTAATGCACTTGCAGCCAATTTCCAGGGTTCCCACATCTACGTAGACAGCCAAGCAGTTATAAAGGCAGTAACCTCGTATCGCATATCGGCCAGAAGTGCCATGGGAAGCAGGATAGCAGTAGAAAGTGTTACCTGAAGCAGGCAACTTCACTTCTACTGGGTGCCAGGCCACGAGGGCAAAAGAAATTGTGGGAGAGAGGCAAAAGAAATTGAGAGATTGCCAAGAATGCTCTACGGCTAACACCCGAAAAAACCCTATGGAACGAGCTACGAGAGTGCAAAACTGCAAAAGTAATGTGCAAAACTTTTGATCAGAAGTACACAAAATTCCTATTGGCACTCGATAGAAGAGACTGTAGGAACATGATTGGAATACTAACTGGTCACTGTCTGATGGCGACAGACGCTTGCAGAATGGGGCTGACGGATCGAGAAGACTGCAGGAGATGTCTAGAGCAAGGCAACAGGGAAACAATGGAGCATCTCCTGTGCACTTGTCCCATATTGTCAAGACTACGCTGTAAGCATCTGGGATCCGCACGATAGGGTACACTGAAGGAGGTATCGATAGCGAAGCCACAGAGTTTGTTAAAATTTGCGTCAAGTGCAGGCATCTTAAAGGATGACTGCTTTTCATAAACCTAATAACTGAACTCCATCAGGTATCGCAAGAGACCAAAACTGGTCAATGCATGGCTCATTGAGCTATCAGACTAACCTAATCTAACGTAAACCTCCCCACATGAAGTCAGAGTGTTGTGGGCCCAGGATCACATCTGCTGTAATAACACTGTAAACCGAGCTGAGCAACTCAACATTTCAAAAATGAAAATAAAAAATAAAAGTAGTGAAATTACTTAGTTGTTTTCTCTTGCTTCCTTTTTCGCCCCACTAAGGCTATTAACAGGCTTAGTCTCGATGTCAACTCGAATTGAGTTTGCATTTCACAAAAAGTACTTTTCATCTTTTACGATTATTAAAAACACCGTAAACTTGTAGCTATAAAACTAACAGCGCTCAGCTGAAGCCGATGACAATTGAAACAGTGTTGTGGAAACATGTAAAAACCGTTATGCGCTGTACGAGTGCGCTTATGCACCGGACATTAAAAGAATAGCGCCGAATGGGAGACTCATTGTAGTTTTTATGCGAGTTTTACTTGTTGACAATTTTTTCACTCGTTGTTTTTGTATTTTTACAGCGTGTTGCACACTCATGTGCCACTCTCAGCGAGCATTGCGTATTGCGCTCAACCGGCCGAACGTTTGACACCTGCCAACTGCCTGCTGCCGACAGCTTGTTGGCCCAAACAAAATCAATTTCATGCGAGATTAAATAAGTTTGCCATTTTTCAATTTTAAGTTTAAAAACGACTTTTTGTGCTTTATTTTATGTGTTGAAAACAACTCAACGGCTCAGTTGTGAAAATAGCCAGGCGATGTGTGTAAATTTTGTGGCGCATAAAAAGCATGTAAACATTAGAATTTTCATATCAATATGATCTCACTGACATGCTTAGTAAATATGTTTGAGTGTGTGTGTGCATGCAAATAAATAAATTTTCTCTAGAGCCCAAGCAGTTGCGTCTCCCGAAATGTTCCGCACCATCAATCCTGACCGATTCAATCTTCAAAGCGCCTTGAGCCACGTGCGAAAGATAGGAATTCACACATATTTGCACCTACTCAGCTGTGTGTGTGTGTGTACATATGTTTGTTGGTAATATAGTAGTTTGCTTGTATATAAATATTCAAAGATTTTATCCACCCACCAAACGAAGCGCTGCGAGACCTCGAGGTTATGAAATTTGCTGTTATTTTAATATGCGTAGAAAATTGCTCAAAGACCAACACATTTGAACCTGCACATATATATGTATGTATATGTATGTACGTTGATATTTGCACAAGTGCATACCGGCACTTATGTATATACATACATAGTATATTTGTATCTAGCACCTTCCACATTTATTCATAGTTTTTGCCTCAGGGAGCGTGCGAAATGCAACTATTTTTTCTTCACCTTGTGGATTGCGATTGGTTTTTCATTTTTTTGTTTTTGCCTCTTATATATTGTTGTGGATATACATATATTTGGTTTTGTTTAGTTTTAAAATTTTTTCGCGAATTATTTTTTATGATGGATCAGCATGTTGTTTGGCACCTGCCAGCGGATTTTTTTATTATCGGAGAAGGAACGATTTATTTTCTATGTCATTGCATCTTATGCTATATTTTTCATATAAAAATTATGAAATATCTGTATAGTCAGGGTACAATACCAAAAATTCTCAGATCGGTTAGTCACATTTATTCAGTCTGAAGAACAACAAAGCGTCGATGGCCGGTGGACTACCAGCCGAGCTATTCAAATACAAAATATTTATCAGCTACCTTGTTGAATATGGTCAGGCGAAATCATGCCCGACGATTGGAATTTGAGTGTGCTTTGCCCAATTCACAAAAATGGAGACCCCACAACTCGCACCAACTACCGGGCGCTAAATCTTGTAAAAGAACTGTGAAAAGATAGTCGACACACACCACCTCTTCGTCGATTTCAAAGCTGCTTTTGACAACACGAAAAGGAGCTGCCTTTATGCCACGATATCTGACTTTGGTATCCTCACAAAACTGACGTTGAGCAATACCAAAAGCTCCGTCAGAATCGTGAAGAACCTCTCCGAGACGTACGATACCAAACCAAGTTTCATACAAGGCAACTCAATTTCGTGCGACTTCTTCAATCTACTGCTTGAGAAAATTATTCGAGCTGCAGAACTTAATAGGGAAGGTACTATCTTCAATAAGAGTGTACAACTGTGTTGACAGTCAAAACTTCGAAGTCATAGAAAATTTCGTCTATCTTGGAACCAGTATCTACACCAATAACAATGTTAGCTTCGAAATCCAATGGAGAATAACTCTTGCCAACAATTGCTACTTCGGACTGAGTAGGCAATTGTGAAATAAAACCTTCTCTCAACAAACACAGACTAAACCCCATAAGTCACTCATCTTCCCCGTCCTGCTATATGGTGCAGAGGCATGGACGATGACAACATCTGATGAGTCGACGTTACAAGTTTTAGACAGAAATGTTTTGCGAAAGATTTATGGTCCTTTGCGCATTTGCCATGGCAAATATCACATTCGATGGAACGACTAAAAGATAGCGGATACGCAGCCTAAGTCATGTTGTCCGAATGGCAGCTCTGAAAGTATTCGACGCGGGACCCGCCGGAGGAAGCAAAGGAAGAGGAAGACCTTCACTCCGTTGGAAGGACCTGACTTCGCTTGGAATCTCCAACTGTTGCCACCTTACGAAAAGAAGAAACGGCTGGCGCGCTGAAGAAGTAGAATTTTCCGGAATCTCGTCATAAAATTATATAATTTCCAAACTTATGAATTAAGAATTTGATTCTAGTAGCACCATCTTTGAGTCAGGTCGGAAACTTTTCAATTGACCTGATATACGAGGCATAAGCTTATACGATGTTGACATTCAATTCCCACAACAGCAGGATATACATTACCGGAATTGACTCAGATTTTATCCTCCCAAGGGATGCGCTTTCGGAGATCTAACCTCGTTTTGATCGGTAAGCTTAAGATACAAGATGATGTCGACAGCCAATGAGGCCGCACAAGAAACCCTAAAAGCAGGAGTTGACAGTTCAGAAAAATGAAGACAAAACCTCATAAGAACTGAGGTAATATTTCGCGCATTTACAGTTAGACGGACAGTCAGACGGTCAAAGCTAAACAGATTCAGCTCATCAGGCTGATTGTTATATAAATTCTTATAGGGTCTCCGACGTTTCCGTTTAGGTGCTACAAAATTCGTTGCAAACTTAATATACCTTGTTGAGGTTATAAAAATGCTAAAAATTGTCAAATCGATTTGTTTCGATTATTCAGTATCATTTAGATGGAATCAGCTTGTTACAATTACTGCTGATGTCAATAATTCTGAAGACGAAATATACTTTCAGATATCGACGGATAATACTAAAGCCATTACAAATCTTCTAAAGCAACTAATTTTAACACAAGTCTTGGAAGGCTAAAGAAGAATGGAGCGGTATGATCTATTGGAAAAATCAGTTAGAAGAAGAAAAAAACTATCTGTTGTCACTGTAGTAAGTTCCAAAGGTAACTTTACAATTTAAATTTAACTAACAACAACTATGATTAGGAAGTATATTTGAATTTTTCCAGCTTTTCGAAAAATACCAGGATATTTAATTCACCAGCCACTCCAAAGCTTAAGGACTGAAAATTGAAGCTGGTTGTAAGAAATAGTTAGTACTCGTATTATACGTCCAAATGTTCATCCAAATCGAAACCACACTGATATTTCCCACTCCGAAATCGTTAGGCAAAACCCAACTTTGTTGCTTCTTCTTCAAAACTTAAACCACACACGCGATGCTAATAATCATCTTGTGACTAATCTTAAAGACCTCTCTTTACGACCGGTGTTTCCAACAACTGCGAAGAGCATATGCGAAGCTGGCGTGCCGCATGCAAGACATAACGTTATCTTAATGTGCTTTTTCACACAGCATAATGCGATAAGCGTGTTCAGCGCAGCAAATAAAATAAGAAAAAAAAAGTAAGGCATGCAAATAATTGTGGATGTGGGCACACAATGCAAAAGTGCAAAGTCATCTGGTGCAAACTTTTTTAATTACAAGCAAAGTTAGTCGAAAAAAGTTTGCAACTCAGCGAAGATTCCATTATGCTGCGGTGTAAACGAAATGTGGCTGACGCGACGCCTAATGAGTGCTTTGTTTGAACAACGTATGTATGTATGCATATTAGAGCGGGGCGATTTGCAGGAAGCCACAAAGAACCGAAAAATCGTATAGCCTGAATTGTGCTATGGATCATTCTGAAAACTTTTCCTAAGAGACCTAAGAGACTGTGTCACTAAAGCCGGTTTTGAGCCAGCCATTTTTAAATTTTTCGGGCGAAATTTCGAAAATTTATCTATCAGTTTTTGAAATATCTGAATGAAATTTAATTTTTGAGTGCATTTTGGTATTCTTTTGATCATTAGTCGAAATCGGCATAATTAGATAACTATGTCACATATCTCCCATAGAACCGTTTATTCAGATTTTTAAATTTTCCCTTAAAAATCGCCGGCTCGATACCTATGTATTAGTCTCGTAGGCAAAGCTGTTAAGAATGATAGTGCACTTGCGGCATAAGCGATTTTATAGAAAAAAAATCGATCCGCTCTAATGTACATTAAAATGTGAGTTTGCGTAAATATATTTTTAAACTGTGTTTACTAAATATGGTCATAATCATTATGTGCATCATTGAACTTTGGTGAGGTAGGCATAGCTCACGTTAAATGTAAGTTAGGGTGATCGATTTTATGTTTTTTTTATGTCGGAGAGTAAACTATACTCTATTAGTTTGGTTTTCTTTTTGAAGTAAAGTCATATAATCACTGCTGGATCCTGTACATCCCAAAATTCTCTTTTCTATAATTCTTTTGAAATGTACCGCTATTATTAGTACCGGTTTTCGGTATCATCTTGATTACACCCGGTGGTCGGCTTACTCAATTACTTTGTGTTTAAGACGACAGCCTATAGAAAAACTGGGTCCTTTGTTAAAAATAACAACTATAATACAATAATATCGATTTTAAGAAATCCAAACGTGAATCATTTTCATATCCCATTAAAACTCGTAAAAACTTTGAATCGTATAATTATCAATTTCGCTCCACGAAAACTTTTGAAAGGAATCCTCAAAGCAATCACGTCGATACAAAAATTAGAGATACATATATGTACATGGACATAGAATCTTGGGGATTCAGACAACAGAATAGTAATAATCTCACAAAGAACTATAATAAAATTGAAAACGTTGGAACATTCACTACCTTTAAAACTATGTTTTTAATCCAACATTCAAAGTATCCGAAACATTACCAAGAGGATGGCCTATTGAATATCCTAAATTCGAAAGATAAGGTAGAGAATTATTCTTAAGAAAGAAAAAGTATTGTACGGTACTCTTTGTGGTCAATTTATAGAGACAGCAATAATAATAGAGAATAAAGGCGGAAGAAATGCCAAACTAAATCGTTAAATAGGTAAAAGGAAGTGATACAATTGTTTAGGGTTCGTTATTTAGAGAATATGATTCATATCAAACAGCAAGCAACGAGATCTTCAAACTATGAAAGATTAGTTAGATTAAATTAGATAATTAATCTCTCAGCATTGCGGGGCGGGAAGACCAAACTTAGACTCTTATGTGCAATCCTTTGTAACATCAAACGATAAACTCCTTTTTGATTATCACCAGTCACCAAAATGCAATGAACCTATCAAAAATCTGCTCAGGTGTTTTATTTACATATATTTCGCTATTTCACCTGGACGGCTAAAAGTTTACAATCCGGAGTGTTTTTGCCTTAATCTGGCAAAAAGCTGGGCGTTTAAGGAGAAAGTGTTGAAATGATTGTGTCTTAACTTCTTTCAAACAGCTGATGCAACTGGCGTCCGGGTGAATATTTAATCTTATTGCATGAATATCGATCAACGTCCGGTGTGTTTAACGTTGGTATCCGCTGACGACAGCCTTACGACTCAAACCACGACGGATAAAATCAAACACTAACCACTTTACGAACTTTGAGTCCGACACCCGGTTGCAATGCAATTGCACATTCAACTAACAAAGCATTCAGGGTTTAGCCATAACCACCACAACACTCCCCGAGGGGACAGTCCGAAGAGCAAGTTGGAGCGAGCTTCAAGGGCTCCTGTCCCCCGTGGTATCAGAATTAAGTCTCCAGCCAGACCTCGTAGCCCAAACTACTGCCAGTTGAGCTTTGGTTTAGCACCGGACTGGTGATAAATATCGATCAGGCAAAGCCCAGTTTTTACAACCAGTGAAATGTGAATCTTCTGAAAGTAAAGAGATCCCTTGATCGCATAAAACTTACGCGGGGCCAGAAGGTCCATGCAACTTCACAACTACTGGGTACTGAAATGAATTTTGATCTAGTAAGCCTCTTCGATATATTATTTTTTTTTTACAAAAATCGACTTTTCATTTGGAAAGCCGCCATTTTATTAAAAAGCTAAATTTTGACTAGTCCTTGCATTCACCTATAATAAAAATTAATCTTTTTGTTTTTGGAATTGGAGAGAATTTTAAGCAGAAAAATCTTCCTCTCCACGAGACGCTTTTTTCGGAGGTTCACCTGGATATCGGCTACGGGATCAAGGAAACCAAATTTTTTTTAAATGAATCAACACTTGTTAAAGTATATTAAATTTTGTAAATGTAAGCACCCTATTCTTATTAATTTATAAAATAAAATGCCTCTTCGAAAAAAATACGAAAAAATTTATATTCTCTGACTTGCAAGTGGATATAATCCCTTAAAAAAGTCAAAATTTTTCGGAACCAACATCTAACATCCTGCGCTGCCCAAAAAATAAGGTGACATTTGAATTTAAACTGCGCGTGTCGAAGGATTTGGAGAATTATTTTTTTTTAGGCTAGTGGTACTGTCAGTCACATTTATGTCAAATTTCATGTCAAAATATTCATTAGTGTTTGAGATACGTGTCGTTTTGTGAGCTGCTAAAAGTGAGTTTTTCGTTTTTTGCGATGTCGAAATTTGTTGAGCAAAGAATTTGCATTAAATTTTGTTTACGGAATCAATTTTCTGCTGAGGAAACGTTGAGGATGGTGCAGAAAGCCTTTGGTGATGAGACTATGTCTAAAAAGAATGTTTACAAGTGGTATAGTGAGTTCCAAGACGGCCGTGAACGTGTCGAAGACGAAGAGCGTCCAGGGCGACCATCAACCTCAACCGACGAAGGTTACGTTCAACAAATCAAAGATTTGGTGTCGATTAACAATTAGAGACCTTGCTGATGAAGTTGGCATATCGAAAGGCTCAGCCAATACCATTTTGAAGGATGTTTTGGGCCTCAAGCACGTCAAATCTCGACTGGTACCGAAAACATTGAATTTTTTGGAAAAAAGGCGTCGCGTTGAAGTGTGTGAAACGCTGCTTTCCGACTACCAGGGTGTCATGAAATGCATTATAACTGGCGATGAGACTTGGATCTATGCTTATGACCCCAAAACAACCGATCAATCGAGCGAATATCGTGCCAAAAGAGAGCCGAGACCAAAAAAATCACGCCAAAGTCGCTAAAAAATCAAGGTCATGTTGACTGTTTTCTTCGATTATCCTGGTGTTGTGCATTATGAATTCCTTCCAACCGGTCAAACAGTCAACAAGGAATATTATTTGAACGTTATGCGTCGTTTGCGTAACGCTATCCGCCTAAAAAGGCCGGATTTGTGGAAAGACAATTCTTGGTTTTTACACCACGATAATGCACCATCCCATACTGCCTTCGTAATTCGTGATCATTTCGCCAAAAACTCAACCCATATCGTTCCGCAACCAGCGTATTCAGCTCATCTGGCGCCGTGCGACTTCTAATACAATGTCACCTTATTTTTTGGGCACAGTATAGCTTTACCTTTAAGTATTCATCAACATTTCTGTAGAATAGTATTACTAATGTGGACTTTTGAAACAAAAACAAATTTTCCTACCTTTACTCATTGCTACCCAAAACTTTGCCTACCACCCTAGTTTATAACCATGTTTATGTTGAAAATATGCATGTAATGTTACAAGGTAATCATTATAATTTACTATTATATATTGTATGTATGTATATTTGGCTATATATCTAACCATCTGCTGCAACGCAATTAACGACTCAAAATTAAGTCATAAAAGTTACCGCCAACGGCCGCTGAACTTGAGTTGTAATCAAAACTTTATACACCAAAAATCCGCTTTGAGGGAAGAGTTTCAAATATAAAATGGGCAAGATATGCAAAATTTCAACAGTTCAACGTCAGATGAGTCGGTGAGTGAAAGAAGCACGATGTGCTGAAAAGAGCGCCTTCCCGCTATCCTTTTCATAGCAGCGCCAACAGCAAAAACTTAGCAAAAAGCTGTGTGATTATTTTCCAAAACCAAAAAACAAAAAAAAAACTAAAAAGTTAAACTTTAATTCCAGCGAAATTTCTTATTTCAGCGAAGCGTTCTTCGGAGCTCAACAACCACATACGTACACCGTCCATAACGCGGTAGTCACCAACAGCTATCGCCATTTTAGCTGCTACCATTCATCACCGATGGTTTTGGCGCTCGCGCTGATCCTGCTGCTCTCGTCACTCGCCAACACGTCACAAGCGCGTCGTTCGCAAAAGCGTCTCATCATACATGTACCGTTCCGGATTAAAACGCACCACCACACACACACCGTCTATGCGCACATACGCAGCGCCGCCAGTGGCAGCACAGGCAGCGGGCACAAGGCGAGTGGCGCAAAGCAGCAGACAATCTATAAAATCCTTAGCTTTGCCATGCAGGGAAACGGCTATGGTGGACCCACTGGTCACGGAGGACACAGTGGACACGGACAAGTCGCACACAAGAGCGGTCATGGTGATAATCATGGCGGAGGCGGCGGTGAAGGTGGCTATGAGCATGAAATTGCGCCTGCCGCTCACGAGCACCACGGTCAAAGTGCCGTTATGTACGATGACTTTCATGGTGGTGGCGGCGGTGAGCGCGGTGAGCGCGCGGGCAGATGTAGCGATGCTCCGCATGGCTATGGTGATATGCTGTTCAATCATTTTTCGCGCAGCAGCGATGAAAGCAATGAAAGCGACGAATTTCCGGAAGTGGAGGAATATGTTGATGAGGACGAGCAAGGCTTTGAATGGGAATGAGCTCGCTTTTTTCATTTGACTTGTAACTTTATGAATAGTTTTTGAACTTTTTGTGCGGTTTTTTATGTATTTGCAATAAACTATTTTGATGATGCTTTGGTATTATTCATAGACATGTGATTGCGGGAGATCGAGTGTGGGGTTAACGGAAGGCAAATCTTCTTGTAGACAAGATTATTATAAGTAAAAATAACCAATGGATATTAATGTATTATTGCATAGAAACATAAAATTGTGTATAAAGCTATAAAAAGAACATATATAGTATAAAGCAGCATCCACTAATTTGGTTGGACCGTAACCCTTCCTCACGGTGGGTCTTTATACCAAAAAGGAGCTGCTCCGCATGGAAGAAGGAGTAGGCAGAGATAGATATTGGCAACAACTTCAAGGCATGCGCCATGCCAAGTTGCTAATAGAGGGTTACAACCTCTGCAGGTTTAAATACGGAATCAATCTCCCTAGGAGAAAACTCTGGCTACTTGTTGCGTTTTACTCTGGCCATGGTGGAAACTTAAGATATAACATGGGCCTATCCAAAAACTCCAGAACTCTTGCTAATTGACTGTATAGCAGTCTACAGACGCACCTGGTCCATGTTTCCAAATAAGGATCACATCCCCTCACTAGCGCCTAGCAGTATATTGGAATTTCATAACACGCTGGGGCTAAGTGGCTCGTTGTGACTTAGGATAGGGCACTATAGACCTTAGGTCGCG
The DNA here is from genome assembly GCA_037783105.1 of Bactrocera zonata. Classification (NCBI taxonomy): domain Eukaryota; kingdom Metazoa; phylum Arthropoda; class Insecta; order Diptera; family Tephritidae; genus Bactrocera; species Bactrocera zonata. The sequence continues at coordinate 420,123 of JBAWJQ010005835.1, read as the reverse complement.
GTGCAATCCGCACCTTTTTATCTTATCTTATCTAATCCCTTGGAGAAAGGCGCTGACTGTGAGATGCATGCTAAGCTCTCTGAGCTTCTAACGTGTCATTATTGTGTGTATGGCCTGCGCTGTTCCTGACGAAACACAATTCCTCTCTTATTGGCCAGGCTAAACACTTAGAACGAATTTCCGTCACACGGTTCAATTGTTGATAATGCAAGTCCGAATTATGAGTTTGGAGCAGCTTACAGTAGATAACCAAACACAGAGCAAAAGCTTCCTAAACGTCAATCTTTGTTTGCGCCGTCTTAACGGAGTTATGACTTTATGACAACTCCAATGACATTTAAAAGGTTAATTAGTGGTTAGAGTCTTGCTGGTCTCGTTGCATGCTCGACATATAGTTGGGGTCGATTCTGGATAAGTAGGATTTCAACGTTCTACAGTATCCAGAACGAAGCTGCGCAAGAGTCAATCTCGAATCTCGGGGCAAATCGAGCTCGCCTTCTGCAATCGGTGGTGGTTTGACTCCACTGTGTTTATGTTCGATAGGAGACATCAAGGGCATCCCGTTATAGTCAGTGTTCTGACATATCTGAAGCTTCCTCGTCTACGTTTGACTGCATCCAAGCGACCATATTGGTGCGGCGTAGTTAAGAACCAGTCGGCCAATTATATGTTGTCAATAACGTTTCTTTGTTTTCTCACCATGTGCTGTCGGCTAGCGAATTGTGGATTTTTTAGCGGCTCTGTACTTTGTCAATAAACACGGTAGTGTGAGGAGTGAAGAAGCACAGGCTGACTAGTGTCACACTTAAAATTTTAGAGTTATTGACAGTCAGATTTTTAACGTCATCGATTGCAATGTCAAGGTCAAGTTTGCACTCCTTCGTCCAGTTTGTGAATGGTCGCTGTGGATTTAGTGGAGGACAGTGTTAATCTCCGTGCAGCGAAGAAGCGATAAAGGTCGGAGAGATAGCTGTTTACTTTTGAGCACAGCACATATGTATCATCGATTCCATTGCCCAAGTCATTATTGTGCAAACGAAGATCTAACCCCGTTTGGATCTAACATTTTTTACGATAAGTGAAATTATTCTACAAAGAAGTTCCATACAATTTTGTATGCGAAATCAAATTTCTGCTACCGAAACGTTCAGAATGTTGGAAGCGACTTTCGGTATAATTGTCTGTTGCGAGCAAGTGTTTTTGATTGGTACTAATTATTCAAAGAGGGTTCTCGTTAATTATGAATCATCTAGCGTGGCCATCAAAATAAAGTGATGATCAACACATCAACAAAATAAAGGAATTGGTGCTTGTGAATCGACGATTAACAGTTAGATATCTTACTGCCATTGTTGGAAGATCGGAAAGATCATGGAAAACCATTTTGAAAGATCATTTGGGTCTAAGAAAAGTGAAAGCACGATTGGTTCCAAAATAACTCAATTATTTCGAAAAACAGCATCGCGTTAACGTCTGTGAAACAATGCTTTCCGACTGCCAGAATGTAATGAAACGTATTATTACTGGCGATGAGTCTTGGATCTATGTTTACGATTCAGATATAGACGGTCAGTTGGCCGAGTATCTTGGCAAAAGTGAGCCGAAGTCGAAAAAAGCCAGTCAAAGCTAGTCAAAAATCAAGGCTATGTTGACAGTTTTCTTCGGTTAGCGAGGTGTGATGCACTTCGAATTCCTTCCGATCGGCCAAACTGGCAACAAGGAATCTTATTTGAACATTATACGTCGTTTGCGCGAACCTATTCATAAAAAGACCTCAATTATGGGCCGACAACTCTTGGTTTTCGCAGCACGATAGTGCATCATCGCATGCTGCATTGATTCTTCGTTAGTTTTTTTTCCCCCAATTTTCAACCAATATCGGAACCACCGTATTCGCCTGATTTACCTCCGTGTGTCTTCTGGCTATTCAGCAAACTCAAACGACCGTCCCCGGAGCGGTTTTGAATCAATTCAAGGCCTTAAATGTGAATCATTACCAGCATTGAAGGCTATTCCGGAAATTGACTTTAAAATCTGTTTCGAGTTTGGGAAAAACGTTGACACAAGTGTATTGCGGCCAAAGAGGATTGCTTTGTTAAAAACGACAAAGAGTTTGAAAAATAAATTAAAAATTTTCAAATGTTGAACAAAGTCTTACTATTATTTGCTCAAGTAGTGCATTATGTCGACTATTCTAAAACACGACATAGTTTTGACTCCACTTTCCAGCAGCTCTTATGCGCTTGAATTACCATTGTAAATGTCTCAATGTAACTAATTGCACATAATTTAAGATAATTGCGTGCAACTGTCAGCAATAAAAGTAATAACAAATACTTTTTCTCAGCAACATAGTAAAGCAAGCAACCTTTATTATCCCTGCGTAAGAGAAACAAGCATAAATTGAATGTTGTACAAACAGATGCAAACAGCAGCGAGTATATATGCGCACTTTTGGCCATTACATAAGCACAATAACCCTTTATGATAGCATATGACCGACATAAATCTTGAGCAATCAAACCATTCAAGGCGCACGCGTATGCGGCGCACAGAAGCAGCGTCCAGCGTGCAGATTAACAGCAAACCTTGCTAGATTTATCACTCAATCCGTTGCAGTCCTTTTGCTTCTGCCTTATTTGGCCGTAAAGCGTTTAAGCTAACCATGAAGCTGACGCAAGACTTGGAACGAGAGTTAGGTGTGTGTGTGTGTGTGTGTGTGTGTAAGTGGCTGTGTAATACTGGCGCAGCGGAACAGACCTAGCGCGCAGTGAGGCTGATATGAATAATCACCGCGTATAATCATTTATGGCGTAACGAATGCCCATAAACACACACACATACAAACCCATATTTATTGTGTGTGTGTGTGTGGTGGCCTTTATGGGCACTCTTGCAAACGGGTTTGGTGCGTGCGTATGTGTGTGTGGAGGCGCGCGCGCACTTTTATGGCGTGAACGCAAATGACTGGGCCAACCTGACCAATTTTTTATTGTCATAAATGCGCTTGGCAAAACAAACAACAACAACAACAGCCAGCACACAGCTTAGTTTGCCTTAGATGCCGATTGCTTTCACTTGCCACACAAACGCGTCGCATACAATTAGTATGAGGCATGTTGCACTTAAATTTTTATGCTGCAACACTTTATTGTGCACTCTGCGCCTCCACAGCAACTGTAACTACAACTATTACAAGAACAAAAATAATAAAAAACAACAACAACATTTACTACGCGGACTTGGAAACGACGCGTTGCACGGCACTTCTCGCTGTTGCACCACTTTTGGCCACCTGTTGCAGCTAACTACAAGCAGGCACACACTGCTGGTAGTACTATATGCGCGTGTGTGTGTGTGTGTGTGCGTTTCATACATTCATACATTCTATTATTGGCCTCATCTGTCCACTATTCATGCCATTTGCATTTTATCTTGTTCAAAATGACATTATGTCGTGGTAAATTATAATCAATTACTAGTGGCCAAGCGAAAAAAAACACTTTAAGTTGAATGCGCAAATAATGTGGAACTTGCGATTGAAGACGCAGTTGGAGTTGGTCATGCTTATTAATATATATATGTATGTTTACCTGTTGATATATAATATTTCAATTTCCCACTATAAAGGCACAAGAGTACCACATATATGGTTGAGGTTATGTTGAATAGCATAGTTAATGTCATCAAACTAACGGAACACAGAATTTGTACGCAGTAAAGCTTAAACTGTTGCTCAACGTCGTCTATTTTATTTTGTTACTGTATTTATGACATATTTTAAATAAATCACATCCCAAAATCCAAAATGAAAGCCTTCCATACTCTAATGAAACCTTAAAAGTTATCCTTGGCTGCGTACTAGAACTTCCAACGGTTGATCTAAGATATGCTGAACCGTTTCTTGACAGCTTATCACCGCTCAAAGTAGGTGGTTAGGTATACTGCCTGACGACGCACCTAGGCCTTTGGGAAGCCCATTGTCAAACCAACGATCAAAGTTTTGGGAAATATTACATGTCTAATAAGGGAAAAAGCACCCGACATCAGCATGTTTACGAGATCACTTCCAAAAGGTGTTGCCATGTAAATACCTACAATGTGAATTAAAACATTCACACCATTCACTATTGACCCGGACTGCAAGAAAATACATTTTCATATATTTATAGGATGGAGCCATGTGTAGAAGTTCACGCAAGTGAGGAAAGTTCTTTGAGCATCATTCATTTGGGAATGCCAGAAACGATTTTTTTTTTACATATGGCACAAGCAGCTCATGACTTACGGTCTTAGACCGAATATCCTCTGGGTAGCCAAAAAACATCCTTTTGAAAGTGAGCTAAAGTGGAAAGGCGAACCATTCTTCCCTCGGGTTATGCACTGGGTCGGGAACCCACCACGTAAAAAAACACCAATGCCAAACGCTACAGCCTCGGATGAGAGACCACCCTGATGGCGACCACTGCAAACAAATCATTTTTTACAGCATACAAAATAGGCTCCTCCTCAGGCAATACAAGCATGTCAAGGCTTTATCAAATTATTCAGGCACTTTTTATAAAACTCGATTGGTCTTCCGTGCCTTCGAGTTCGAGTTTCAGTTTTTCGGTTTCGGTTAATTTTTGGAGCTTCATTCCCTCCTCAGGGTTATGCGCTGGGCTTGGGTTCCGCGACGTAAGCAGTGTCTACACCAGTAAAGAAGAAAATTAGCTACATTATTGCACAGTTTCAAAGCCATATTCTTAAGATCCCGTCTAGTAATAATGTGTTTGATGAATGTAGGGTCCTTATCTACCTAGCCAAGCATTCCTTTTGCAAGCTCTACTCGACGACGTTTTTGCAAGAGATGATAGTGTTTTGGAACGAGACGATCATTGCACCATTTCATACACAAACCATTAACCAATATGTGTTGTGTCGATCCATAAGTGATACTGGAATAATCTACTACCTCTCTTATGCCAAGACAACGATTTTCAATCACTGTTTATTTAACTTTTTCGATATAATCGTCATTAACAGAATTGGACGGCTCGCATGAAGGAATTTTTCTATGACTTCACAAACTCTACTGAAAACTTTATGCTCAACATAACTGTTTCGACATTCTGTATTAAAAGTGTCATAGAACCAACGTAAAGCCGATCTAAGAGGAATCACAACTACGTATCCCTCCAATAAAAAGTTAGTCGAGTTATTCAGTGATTCTTTAAACAGCCTTGCTCCATTAAATAAACGTTTAGTTATTAGGTTAGGTTAGACTTCAGTGCTTATTTCCATGACGGAGATCATCGGGTTCCCATTTAACGAGGCTAATATGGATGCCAGGCATTCCGTCCGGTTCACAGTAGGTATGACATCAAAAAAGGTTAAATTTTGTCCAACGAAAGCTTCATAGTTGAGAAAAAAGTGTCGATATGTTTCCAACTTGGTTTCTTCCAAAAAACTCTAACAATTGGCATCTGTTAAATTTTTTAGTGCAACGTCTATACTCCTAGAGCAGTTAAGAGCCCTACAACTGCGGCAGGATGAGCTTTACTGAGAATTAAGTAGTGGGCAAAAAGTATAGCGGCGGTAGTGTTGATTGTTGACCATGACCGTTTTCTACTAGACTATAATAGGTCAGCGAAACTTCACCTCGTTCCAAGTATGTTGATGTTGGGTGGAAAATGATCTTTCTTTAAAACTCATCGGAATTATAATTTCCAAGGATTCCGGTATAGGCTGACACATTTTATCACCAAGTGACTTGATACATTTGAAAATTAGCCAAATACTTCTCGTCAAATCTTGAACCACTTGAAGAAAGGGTTAGTTTTATTTAAGAGGGTTAAGCTTGCAAGCGAATCCCAGCACTTATACGAAGAAGATTTCAAACTTTAAACAAAATGGGGCGTTTGTTCAAGTAATCTAACGTCGCTTTAGCTCCGTCAGAATCGGGAAGGGCCTCTCCGAGCTGTTCCATACCAAACGAGGTTTCAGACAAGGTGACTCCCTATCGTGTTTTTTAATCTACTCTGGGATAAAATAATTCGAGCCGCAGATCTAAATAGAGAAGACCTCTCTCGACAAACAAAGACCAATTTCTACAAGTCAACTATCATCCGCGTCCTGGTATATGATGCAGAGGCATAGACGATGACAACATCTGATGAGTCGACGTTACTAGTTTTCGAGAGAAAGATACTGCGGAAGATGTATGGTCCGGTCCTTTGCGCATTGGCAATGGCGAATACGGCAGTCGATGGAACGATGAGCTGTACGAGATATACGACGACATTGACATAGTTCAGCGAATTAAGAGACAGCGGCTACGCTGGCTAAGTCCTATCGTACGAATGGATAAAAACACCTCAGCTCTGAGGGCATTGGACGCAGTACCCGCAGGTGGAAGCAGAGAAAGAGGAAGACCTCCACTCCTCTGGAAAGACCAGGTGGCGAAGGATCTGACTACACATGGAATCTCCAATTGGCGCCAAACAGCGAAAAGCAGGAATGGCGAGCGTGCCGTTGTAAACTCGGATATAACCGCTAAAGCTACGGCAATAAAGATGAAAAGGATTCTAACTTTGCTCAACTCTCATATGAATCGCTACTCAAAAGTTTTCTCTCACTTTGAACAACGCACTAGAAAGCGATTTATTTCCCATTGTAAGTATAAGTTTCTAAATGTGTAATCATTGCTCGTTTTTCCACAGCGCCAAGCAAATACTTAATGCCACAGTTTGTGAAACCCCATAGTCACAAAGTAAACGCATATTTTGTAGTTTCTTAACTGGAAGAATTTAACGAGTGCCATTCACGTGCCCTTTTGCCTATTGCACAGCCAACACGCACCCACCCCTCCGTGGGCGTGTTGCACCGCCTTCTCTATTGCCAACATTAAAGCCCACAATCGAGCGCACACTTTCACTGCTCAAATACACACCGATTACAACGCATGCGGAAGAAGTTGGCAAAAAAGAAAAACAACAAAATATATAAGAAAGAGGGATAAATAAAATTGTTACAAGGAGCTTTGCAGGCATACGAAAAACGGAATGAGTAGTGCTCGTTGCGCTCAAGTATCTAAACGCTCTCAAGTATCTGCAATGCTGCTTTCAACAAGGAGATATGATTACATCGAAATGCCAACTAAACTTAGCTTGTTGTTGTTGCTGTGTGCTGTAGCCGCACACATTCCTGGAAAGCGAATAGTCAAAACGACAGGCGCGCATATCAAAAGCTCACGAAGCACAGCCGCCGCGCCAGCGCTAACGTTGCTGTGAGCTATGAGCGCATCAAAGTCATTCAGCTGAAAATCGCATGACAACTCAGCGATTTTGAAGAGGTAAACATGAATGCAATATAACTGCCAAGGCGTCGTTTTTCTCATTTCTTTTCTCATCTAGCAGTTACTTCAAGGCATGCGCGCGCCTGCTCGCCAGCGCGCCGCCGCTTCAAAGTATGCATGTAACAGCGAAGGGAATGCGGTTGTTGGCAGCGTACATGCTTGCCTAGATTCCTGCGCTATTTGGTATTTATATATGTACATCTCAATGTATATATATATGTTCAATAGAACTACATCAAGTGTGTGTGGTTGTGTGTGTGGTTGTGTGTGTGCTCTTACTGCTTGTTACATTGCCGCGCGTACTGGGGCCATATTATTAACTCAATGAAGTGTGGCGCGAGCGCAGCGCATGAGGTACTGCTAATTCAATTGATTGAAGCGCGTGCGTGCGTTGTGCGCCACTGTAATCCATTGCAATGGGTTTCACCTGAAAATGCAGAACCGTCGCCGGCGGAGTTCACAATTGCTAGCCACGCTAGCCGAGCTAATACACTTGTAAAGAATGTCCGCATACCCATATTTTTTGTAAAATTAGCCTGTGGTTAATTTAAGTGCGTGTGGCGTGTGGGATTTAGTAGCTTTGAGACCACACTACTCACTAGTTGGCTTTAAAATCTTTGATGCGTGTATTCTTCTTCTTCATTGGCGTAGACACAGCTTACTCAGTTATAGCCGAGTTTACAACAGCGCGGCAGTCGCTCTTCCTTTTCGCTGTTTGACGCTAATTGGAGATTCCAAACGGAACCAGGTCCTTCTACACCTAGTCTTTCCATCGGATTGGAGGTCTTCATCTTTCTCTGCTTCCACCGGCGGGTACTGCGTCGAATACTTTCAAAGCTGGAGTGTTTTGGTTTTGGTCTTTGTTCGTCGAGAGAAGACTTCCCTGCTGAATTGCCTACTCAGTACGAAGTAGCACCTGTTGGCGAGAGTTATTTTGCGTTGGATTTCTAGACTGTTAAAGTTAATACTAGTTCCAACATAGATGAAACTATCTACGACTTTGAAGTTATGACTGTCAACAGTGACGTGGTAGCCAAGTCACGAGTGCGATGACTGTTTGATGACAGGAGATTTTTCGTTTCGTTCGAGGCCACTAATATCAGAATCAGCGGGGTACGCAGTCAGCTGGTACCTTCTCATTGCATTTTCTATTTCGATCGAGCCATGAACATTCCGCGGTTTCGTACCAGGTGAGCCAAAGCGTGCTCTCAGAATCTTGCAAATAATACTTGATACATTTTTCCAATATCTCAACCAACATATATAATTTTTTGAATTTCCAAAACTCTTTTCTTTGTTATATTACTTGCGTTTCTTGTTCACCACGAGATTGATCTCACATCACTATATTTCTTGAAGTTAATATCGTACTCTTTCTATTTTTCCAGCGCTCTCGTCGTTCATCAGATCTCTAGCGATCTCTCAGGGTGTAGTAAGTACCGAGTCAAAATAAATGTCTTTGTTAAACGCATATAATAAAGATATCGATCCAATTAAGGAACTCAACAGTTAAGTCTAAGGGCTCAATTCGCTTACAGAGAGCTCAGAATTAGCATCACTATTTTCTATGAATTTTGTATAAACTCTCTAATAACTTATCAAGCATAAGAGTTTACTTTGAACGCTTCAAAATTCATATTTTTGCATCTCATATTCTTGAATAAGATCACTCGGAAACACCCTGCAATCATACAAAGACGGAATAACAAGAAAAGCCCGAGCATTGCGCAAAAGGTTCGACAAGCTTAGTTTGAAAGTAAGTTTGAACTATTTTCAAGGTAGTCCACCTCCAAATGTGGAATAATTTTTGGAGGTCTATGGAGATTACTTTACATTATACCACTCTAGAATCTCTCTGGTAGCAATATTTTTGGAAAACATGGAATTTTTTCATAATCCGAAGTTTTGAAATCTTAAAGAGAATTGTAGTGAGAATTTCAGTGGAAAAGATATCAATTTTCCATTTTGTGCTGGAGTAAAATAAGCACAAAATGTAAGTTTAAGTTGTGAAAATAAATCAGCAACGCTTATGAATCTCAGTTACCATCCTCCATACGAAAGAACACCACTAGTCCATTTGCAAGCTACACCTCACTTGTTTGTAATGCCTCACACCATTACCGCGCTGCCACCTCACGCATTTCATACTTTCGACTATTCACGATTCCAATAATGCCACTTGTTGGTTGCTTATTGCTTTTTGTTGTTGCTTATTATTGTACGTACCACACGCTCGGCAAGCATGCCGATCGCTTGTAACGGCAGTGGTATTATGATGTAACTATTACATAGGCTTAGAAGCTTAATCAAAAGATTAGCTTTTCTTCCACAATACAAAACTCAACTCTTTGTAAGGCAATTTTTGTACGAGAGCACGTAGGGTACCCTTCGGGGCAAAATCTATGTATGTAGATGATGGAATGCAAGCGGAAAACTTATTAGCCGGCAATTGTGAAATACGAAATTATTTGCAGAAAAATCAATTTGCTTCAGTTGGCGGCGAGCAGGCAGTGGAAAAGCAATTCCAATAATCAGTCGAAGTGAGTAGCTGAATATCATACTACCGTATATCTCTTAGACACATATTTGACTTTGATATGAGATTTCAAGTGGCGGTGAAAAAGGCAAACAACTTTAATGGGAAAAAATACATCCAGCCTATAGTATGGCTCATTGTCGGGAGATTCCATTGAAATCAATCCATAAAATGTTTATAAATTGTTAATTTCAATATCTTTTTTTATATAAAAAAAAACTCTGTCATCTCTTTGCAAGCATACTTGAAACAATAACTATGATCAAACACCATTCAATTGATTTAGAACTGGGGCAGGCAAAAATTCATTTCCATTCCACTCGGAAATTTAATTTTCTCGTAAAATAATCGATCTTTGAGGAACGATCTAAATCACATCTTATCAAATCATTTGAATTATTTTAAAAATTTTTTAACTTCAAAATTTATTGACCTCTTAATTAAGAATCGATTCAAATCGAAAGAATCAATTCTTTTGCTCAATTAATCGACTATAAAAATTGAGAAATATAAAATTGAAATCGGAATCGGAATCGAGAATCGATTCTTTAATAAAACTCTCCATGTAGAACTTTATTTTACCTCAAAAATTAAGCATTTCGTCTTCAAAAGCGTTAGATTCACTAAATTTGAAATAGAATATGTAACAGATGATCCATGACAGATCACGCGTGAGTCGTGTCAAGCTGTCATGATATTTATGAACGATGTTCAATATTTATGTCGTATGTTCAATATTGTTTGGCATTTTATCATGAAAAGACTGAGGCCTAAACAACGTTTAGAAATCCTTCCACTTTTTAACGATAATTCACGTTCTGTAAAGAATGTATTTCAAGCGCTTCTCTCAAATTATGATCAATATAATCGGTCTACTGAGCGCACTACTAGAGAGACCATCACCTATCTTGAGACTCAGCATTCATTATTGGATAATATTCGAACGAATAGACCACATCAAGCACGCAGTGAAGAAAATATTGTATAATTCCCGTAGCTGAGAGGGTACACGAAGAGCGAAGGCGACGTTCGCAGGGTGAAAGCTTACAAAATACAGCATGTGCAAGACCTAAAGCCGCTTGACCTTACTTAGCTACATCGTTTCGCTCTATGGGCTCTTGAAAAGATCCGAGAAGGCCAACTTTTGGCTCAATGGGTATGTAAATAAGCAAAATTGCCGCATTTGGGACGTAAAGCAACCTGAAGAGATTCAAGAGCTGGCATTTCATCACGAAAACACAATGGTTCGGTGTAGATTGTAGGCCGGTGGAATCATCAGTTCATATCTTCAAAAATGACACCGTTGAAAAGGTAACAGTCAATGGCGATCGTTATCGCGCCGTGATAACCGACTATTTGATGCCTAAAATTGAGTCTCGTGATCTCGGTGACATTTGGTTTCAACAAGACGGCGCCAATTCCCACCCATAACGTCAATCAATGGATTTATTGAAATTATGGTCGATTGACCACCACGATCATGTGGTATCACAACCTTAGACTTTTTCCTGTAAGGATAGCAAAGTCAAAAGTTTGTGCGGGATATCGCGCTTCGATTCAGGCCTTGCAGCAAAACATCATGCGCAACTTACCAGCTGAAATGCTCGAACGAGTCATCGAAATTAGACTCAACGGATGTACCATCTCAGACGTAGCCGCGGCCAACATTTTTAAAAAGTAAATGCCAAAGAATGTTCTTTCGAATGTTACTTAACATTCCTCACTAAATTTTAAGTTTCTGTGTTTTTTTAGGTAGGGAACCCTGAAGTGGATCACCCTGTATATAAATCACTTAAACATTTTGAAGTTGTGCTGTAATTTTGATCATTTTTGACCTACCGAAATTCGTCTTTGGATAAGATCAAAAAACTGGTAGATCATTGTGTGTAACTATTCACAGAACATGCAGAAAACTTGATGGGGATAGTGATCGGACTCATTGCCTCCTAGCAATTACTCAAAAAAATTTCGAAAAATTATGATTTTGTTGTTGTTGTAGCGGCAGAAAACATTCTTGAAGTAATTTCGAGAAATAGTGCCGAGTTGATGGTACTTGGCCGGATAAAAATCGGGTCCAGTCCGATTATTATGACCTGACTGTCGTGGGTCATCGAAAAATGCTGCTTCTGAGCGCCTAGACTTTAGTGGGCTGTAACTCAGAAACTATTTGAGATCTCGATAGTATGTTATTTTTGTATAAATATGTATTATATAAACCTATCGAAAGATGGAAAAATTCAATCCTTAACTGTGCCCCTTAAAGTGTAACATCGCCACAATAGAGGGGAAAAGGTAAAAACTCATCTAAACTGTGTAAAGGGGAGCATGCTTATAAATCCAATTCTTAAATTACATAACTTTATTTTATTCGTTCTTTTAAAATGATATTCGAATTTTTTTTACTCCATACCTTAGCAAAGCTTACTGCAAAGAGGCATATGCTCGTTTAGAGCAAAAAACATCAGCGCAAATTTAATCCTGTCGGCAACGAAAAGGACGTCCTAAAACTGAGCTGAAAATGAAATTTGCGCAAAGCTGAAAATTGGTTTTACACGTGTTGCATGAAGTGGCATAATAAAATATCTGAGCACGAATATCACCGCAGCGCCGGGAGGACCAGCAATGACTGAGCCATTTTACAGCCATTATTGAGTGCCACTGACTGCAAAGCGGCGAAAAGACATAAAGTTTTCGTAAAGTATTTTAAAGCAGAAAAAGGCAGGCATTAAAGGCGCAACGGTTTGAAAGTGCTTAGATATTTTGCGTTGCGTCTTCTTTTATACGCTTTATATTGTATTTCGCACTTACTCATGCTCCCACGCAGCAATAATTCAATTGCCATTAATTTGAAAGTGACAAAATGCGATGCCAAGTGGAAAGTGAGAGATGAAAATGCGAGAGAACGAGCTAAAGAGGAGGATAAAAGTAGTTGTGGCGATTCCGCAGGCGGACAGAAAGGATAGTCGAGGCAGGATAAGCGAATTGAAAATTAAATGTACACCAATTTAATTCGATTGCCTTTGACAAACTGCTAAAAGGGCAGTAAACATGGACGAGCTAATAAACTTTAAAGAAGTTGCAAAGTTCAGCAGAGTTTCAGCATTCAACAGCAAACTTGCCAAGAAGCAAGAAACAACCGCGTCAGGCTTGTGTACGCAACAGTCAAGCGCACGCCGCACCGGGATAAGCTGTGCTAAGGAAGTGCATAAATGGCCTCCTCAGTGCATATGTGCGTAGTTGTCACATAAGTGGCAAACCGGCAACAAAACGGTTACATAAACTTCCGGCAAAGCCACACACACACACACACACACACACCAAGCAGCAGCGACCTCCTCAACGAGCTCATGAATGAAGTCGAGCATGCCATGTGGCAGCATTCTCGGCCGAAGGTAGGAAAGAAATATGGATTCAGTAACCAAGCGTGGCGAGTGCCGTTAAATTTTCACGCAAGGTTAGTTTGTCGCATAACTCTGGCAACAAGCACTAAATTCAATCGATGTGGCGTTGGTCGTAGAGCCGGCGGTATGGTCACCCAACGGCTATCCTTGACGAGCGCGCATTGGAGAATGACTGGGCGGCTTGTTTTGCGCTAACTTGTGGTGTTCTTGTATTTGTTTTTTGTTTTTGCAATGCTATTTGTTGGAGAACTTGTGTAAAGTTTTTGATTTCATGAGAGATTTATAGTGGTCCCATTGAGTATGCGAAACTTTCACATTCCGAAAACGGAAATAAAATATCCAAGAAAATGCAAAGCGACGCACAAGTAGACACAGACGAACATACAGACAAGTATGAGGGAAAAGTTTTCCAACCGCCGCTCAAGTTGGAGGACGCCGCCGTCAAAAGACGAAGAAAATGCAGCAAAGTCAAATCTTTGCTTTTCAGTTCGCTTCAGAAAGACTGTGCACTGAGACAAATACTTGCATCGCCTTTTCGGCAAATAATTCTTTCACAAGGTATGAGTGAATGACCTGAGAAACCTTTAGCGAGGAAAAGGCTTTATGTTATCTACACTCAAATTCAACGTTCTCAAGGATTTTTATTTTTTTTTTTATTGGATAAAGTTTCGGAAACGAAACCGCACTTCATCCTTGGCATCGAAAGGAATTTCTCAATGTATGGAGATCTTTGTTTCAATTCGTAAGTTAAAGTTTTAAAAACGGAACCACAAGATCGGTGTGTTTCCTATAATCACTATTAATCTTAAAAGAGTTCAGGTTATAAGCCAAAGCCGTATGATTCTGTTCAGGCAACTTAGTTACGTTTTCAATGGGATTAACTCACTTATTATCTCAGTTTAGCAAAAAGTTCTCTGCTTAACCTTTCAACCGAGTTGATTAAGGCTTTATTTATAGAAAAATTCCTGATTCAGCGCCTGTCTGTTAGCTGTTGTTTCTTTATGTTCCTTTGCACATTGAGGAAGCAGAGGAAGAGACAGACCTCCAGACCAGGTGGAGAAGAAAATGGTTACACTTGTAATCTCCAAATGCGCCAAACAGCGAAAGGGAAGAACGATTGGCGCGGTGTTGTAAACTCGGGTATAACCGCGTTAGCGATGTCTACTCCAATAAAGAAGAAGAAGACTACATTAGTTGTTGAGATATCGAGCTAAAATTTTGGAGACGTCATTTTCCAAATTAAAATACAAAACCCTTATTTGATATAAGGTCTCGCGATGGACCGCAAATTGTAAAAGTGAATTTGGCCCCACTCTCTAATAGTCTAAAATAGTATACCTTGGAAACAACTTCATCTATTTCAACCAAACTTGCTAAATGAAGGTATTTTGAACACTTCTTTACTTATTGTGAAAATCGGTTAAGTCAAATGAAAACCACGCCTACTCCCCAAATAACGGTTATGTTGAAAATCACTAAAAGTCAGATAACCTATTTAGTAAATGCGTCAGAGACATTACACCTAGGATGGTACGGAAGCTATTTTTAGAAACCGGTGTGAAAATTGAACAAAAGGCGTGGGACTACGCATTTTTAGGTGAAATCTTTGAATGGCTTCTTACCAAAAATATCAGTCAATATGTATCAATACGGGAAGTACATTAGCCCAAAATAACACAATATTATGGTTTCTGGCTATCTAGCCGACTTTAAACCAGTGACATTCTCAGTGTAAGTAATATTTAAATTATTTCATAAATGAGTCCGACACAGGTTCCATTTTATCAGCTGAGATCTTGGACATCAAACCCGAAGATCTGGGTTTGAAATTCAAATCTGGTGTTGCCGATTTGACCGCCGCATCATTACAGATTGGTTAACTGTTGCTTCGGCACTACACCGTGTTGCCGTTGGTTTCGAGAATCTGTTGGCTATTGCTACTACCACCGAAGTAGACTCCCAGGAAGCTTTTACCATCAAGTACCCCAGCAAGTTAGATGATGCTGCTGCTGCCTGTGCTCCAGCTGCTGGTGCTGGCGCTGCTGCCGAAGAAGAAAGAAACCAAAAAAAGATTAGTCGGAGTCCGAGAAAGACGACGATGTGGCTTTCGGTCTCTCCGACTAAACAGCTCACCATTAAGCTTAAGGGAGTATTTTAGTCTAGAACCATGAATTCCAGGTAATTTTTAAGGTGTCGTAAAAAAAAGGCAATTAATATTTTTACTATCCATTTTTTTATTAGCTATTTATTAATTTTTGAAGAGTACAGAAAAAAATTAAAAATTAAAAAAAAAGTAAAAAATTCAAAAATTATAAGCTGACGAAGGGTGGGTATCTAAAAATTTCCTATTAATCTAGAATAATGTCGCAATGGTCGGAACTGCGGAAAAGTGGGAAACATTTTTTTCACAAAATGGCGTCTGGCTGAAAAAAAAAATTTTTTATCACTTTTTCTGACTATTTCGAATTTTTTAAAAATAATAAAAAAAAAATTTTGGGATGGAGCTCGTTCCAACCATAGACAAGCCTATAAAGAAGACTCTATAAAAATTTCAAGTAAATCGGTCCAGTAGACCTGAGAAATCGGTGGCATCGCTCCGAAAAAGTCAGTTTTGAGAAAAATGCCGGGTCAGAAAAATGCCTATATCTCCGAAAATAATTTGAATTTTGAAAAATCCTCTTGTACACATATTTTTGAATAGTTAAACTATGAAAGTAAAAAAAAATTTTGATTTTTTTAATTTCTAGACTAGAAAACACCCTTAAACGTTCCCCCCCCCCTATCTCTAATATCAGGAAACCGGTTGACAAGACGTTGCAATGTATAAATTCAAACTAATTTCAAGATAACCTAAACATGTTTTTTTTTTCAAATTTATTACGATATTTTTCTCAGTGTGTAAAAGTTACAAAGAAACTTTTAACTCATCCCCCGAATGCTAACAGTGGTGGGCATGTTATAATTAATTATGCTGCGGTTATAATAAATTTAATTAAACATTTAATGAGCAAACACCTAATTATTAGGCATAAAAAGATTGTAAATACTTTGCATGAATTTATAAAGAGGATTTGGCACCTCCACTTCCACCATCAATGAAGTTGTTGCTGCCTTTGGTGTGTCCACCGCCGATTTGGGCGTTGTTGCATTCAACTTTTTATTGCGATAATAATATTCCACGTCCCCCGCATCTATGTCTGTGATTGGCTCTATATAAGATATATCCATAGTAGGTGAGGTTTCATATGAGATAGGACCGGATTGCGTCTTAACATCGGGTTGATGATAATAGGAGGGATGCTCAACTTGATCGGGGCGTTCAATGTCGTAGGGTCGCTCAATATCGTAAGGCCGCTCGGCATAATATGGCTGCTCGCGGTAGTAAGTTATGGGGCGTTTCACCAGTTTTGGTCTCTCGCGATAATAATGCGGCCGCTCGAGTCGATAGGGTTCGGCGCGTTCGACATACGTAATGACCGGTGTGAGCAATGGATGACCCTGATTGCGAAAATGTGATCGGTCGTTGTTGGAGTAACGCACAACGGGTGTTAGAAACGGTACTTCTTCAGAACGCTCTGAATTATCACTGACGAACGGTGCATACCACTGACGACTCACAAACAAAGCATTGGCGTTGGTGTTGGTTTGAACTGTTTGCAACTGTTGGAATTTGGCGTTCTTCAGCTGTAGGAGAGCAGTCAACACATCACTGGCATTAACCGTCGTTGCCGTCTGCGTGCTCGTAGCGAATTTGGTTTTATTGAAGAGTCGGAGGAATGGAAAAAATGGAAAATTCGTTAAATTCGTTTGGGTTTGTTGAAAGAAGCCATGGCGCGCGGTTGTAGCAACACCCGGGAGTAGGATTTGGCTTAAAAGATTGGTGACATTGAAAGCTGGTGAATTGAATAGCGAAGTGTAGTTCCAAGCAGTTGGTAGTGCACTGCCACCAGAAAATGTCTGATTAGTTGGATTGTAGAAGTAGTTCAATGGATTTAGCAAATAGATCGGATATAACGGTATAAGATTCGTATACCAAGCTGAAGGCGTTTGTGTCTGTTTCATTTTGCTGGGAGTTGGAGAACGAATTTTTGTCGGTGCAGCTGGTGCCTTATGGTTCAACTCTCTTGTTCTAAAAGTTGTGGTTTGAGTTGGATTTACTTTTGGTTTATCCGTTTTAGTTTCGGAAACCACATTATTGTTTGAAGTTGGTAATAAATTCTTTAGTTCTGTTTCAGTCTCTACATCTGCGTCTTTAATAGAGTTTTCAATTCGAGAAGTTTCGGAATTTCGATTTTTTTTTCCATTTGAAGATGGACTTTCAAATTCTATTTTATTCATTATCGCTTTGGCTCCAATAAAGTTTGGATTTTCAGTTGTGCCTAAGATGGTGGAGCTTCGATTAGTTATGTCTTCAGAAGTATAATTAAAAGAAATTGATTCTGTAGTGAGTTCGATCAATCTTTGGGAAGTAGTTTCCGCTTTTGAATGATCTAAACTTGTAAAATTTATAGTGTGGACTTTGTCTGGATCGGTGTTAATATTCCATGTAGCAGATTCCGTTGATTGAATGGTTAGGTCTTCCGGATCTGAGGAGTCTGAAGGTCCCCCAGAGGTAATTTTCCGTAGAGCAGATTCAGTTGATTGAATAGTTAGGTCTTCCGGATCTGAGGAATCTGAAGGTCCCCCAGAGGTAATTTTCCGTAGAGCAGATTCAGTTGATTGAATAGTTAGGTCTTCCGACTCTGAGAAACCTGGAGTTGTACTGTATTCTATATCTCTATCTTCCATGCTACCGACATCTGTAGAAGAATCTTGAATCCTTCTAATATCGATCTCTGTTTGATCTGTCGAGAATTCTGTTATAGGAAAACCATTTTCAGTTTTCATTGAGTTCTCAGTAGTACTAATTATGTCATCGTTTATCTCTTCTAAACCCAATGTCTCTACTGATTCTGTTGGTATCTCCACTAGACCTCTCAATTGAATATCAGCCGCTTCATTGAGCTTTAAATTCGCATTAGATGGTCTTTTGTTCTCAAGCTGAGTAAATTCTATATCTCCTTCAGTTGCGGCATCTGTAGTAATGTCCCTTTTGTCATCATTTGACTGCTTTGTTTTTAGCGTTATTTCAAAGACATAATTGGGTGTCGAAGCATTATCAAAATCGGAAGTTGCATTTGTAATATCTGACTCGACTACTTCTGTGGTAATGTCTTCCCACAATTTATTTTCTATGGGGTTCGAATCAGTAGTTGTATTCTGCAATGTGTAATCTTCACTACCATTAGACAAGTTATTACTAGGTTTTGATAGCTTTTCCTTGAATATCTCAGAGCTTTTGCTTTCAAAATGTGGATCCTTCTCTTGATAAGACTTCGAAACACTACCATCCAACAAATTACCATGAGCTTTCGACAGCTTCTCATTGGTAACGACAGAGCTTTCACTTTTAAAATCTGGATCCATTTTGTTTTCATAAGGTTGTGCTGTTTCTTCTTCAGTCTTAATCAATATTGTTGCTTCTCCGTTGGCTTCTGCTTTTTTATCAGACAATATCTCGTTATTAACAAGCATTTTCGTCTCTTCCGCCAAAAAAAGCTCACTGCTGTGGCTAATAGCGAGGTACGCACAAAGGCTTAAGGTCACACACAGTAAACTTTGGCGACTCTGAAGGAAAAAATTAAGGCTTTACAATTAAAACTAGCTAAAATAATGTTCCTGTGTACTCACCATTCTGTTTTCTTACGTAGAACTAAATAATTTTCTTGAAGCACTCGGCTTTTATACCACAAAGAAGTTTCAAGCTATTGCTTTAGTAAGAGTGCATAAAGTAAGTGTGAGGACACGAGGATAAGGAGAGTTGAATTGGTTATGTGAGAAGAAAGTATCGTTGGCTCAATAATTAATAGTTCAAGCGGTCATCGGCAATTGAGTAATCGATATTTCCATATTTTTTGTTTAAATTTTTTATATATTGAGTTTTTTCAAAGGTTTTGAAATTTCCTTAAAATTAAAATTTTTCTAGAAATGTGGAAAATTTTTTATCTTCGAAAACTTCCTCGGATTGGAATACGAAACTGATCATGCAATCGATAAGATTTAATAAACCTGAAGTCGATTATATTATCGATCATTATAGTTCACCTTTTCTTACCTCGGTAATTTATCTCACCACTCACTAATGCCTTAATTGTTTCATGACAGGTGAAATAGATAAATTGCAAATCCTGTCCGCTTTAAAATATTAATGCAATTAAAGCGTGGAATTCGAAACTGACCACGCTTATCATATTAAACAAAGGTCATTGTACATTTACCGCAATTAATTCTCCCATTTCGTAGATAAATAAAACTTCAACATTGGGTGCATGCTATTATTGTTGTTACACTCGAATGTATTGATTTGTGGTGCGTAAGACAAATTTGATTTCGAACAAAAGGACAAATGCATATAATATTCCATGTGTGTATGCTATATGTGTATTCATGGTATTCATGAGGCAAGACAAATGTGCAATAACTTATCAGTGTGGAACGCATACATATATAGCAAGATATACATGTCTTTATACAAATATGTGATCCAGTGCATTGCTGATAAATAATTCAACTGCACTTCATGAATTTGTGCTAACACGCTTGCCGGATATAGAATTTCCTATGCATAATGTGTTCCGATTTATTGACTTTCTATTAAATATGTGGATGTATAACATTCAGTTATACGAGTATAAGAAGAATAATAAAAAAATTACGAGTAGTGGAGGAGGAAATCAGTATCCCTCATTAGGATATAAGTTTGATCACAGTCTCTGTCCAAATCAAAAAAAAAAAATCGAATGACAGTAAGCCACTGGAAAATAATTATAAAACTCGGCTTGTATGAGGTGCTCATAAATTAGTCGGCCATTCGTAGATTTTAAAGTTGCACAAACCTTTGTTGCAGTATGAAAACCAAGGTCGAACATTAAGAGAGAAGCCTAACATAATGTTATATATCTGTGGTCTATTAAACTAGCTTATGCCGAATTTAGAGATTGGAGAAAGCTTGAGTTATGTTCTTTTTTTTACATGACAATTGTCTTTGAAGATGCAATACTATAAAAATCTGTTAAAAAATAAGCACAAACTTTACTGAACACTAAAGTACTATTTTACTTAAACTCGAAACGAAGTTGCTAATGGGTGAATATAATCTTAGTAGGTTTAAATATGTAATCAACTTCCCAAAGGACAAACTCAGGCTACTGGTCGCTATCTGGACTGGATATGGCAAGCTCAGGAAGATATGGAACCCGAAACTACATAGCACCTTCTAATTGATTGCACAGCATTCTGTGGATGCAGGAAAAAAGTCCTTAGATCCATGTTTCCAAACAGGGATCGCATCACCTCAACAGCATATTTTAGCATAGTATATTTAAATTTATCAATACCCCGTGGCTAAGTGAGTCATTATGCCTAAGGAGAGAGCACAATAGACCTAAGGTCGCAGTGCAATCTTTACTTATTTGTCCTCTATCCAGCTAAACTCAATTTAAAGGGTTATATTTTCTTGCGAGTTAGAAACAAACACTTTGGATTTTTGTTTTGCAGAAACTCTTCATTTAAGGGGGTATTCGACTCTAGAATTTTGAAAAAATCGATTTTTTTTCATATATTTAAAGTTTAGACCCTCAAGAACAAATCCTCCATAGGATTTTTAAAAATTAAAATTATTTTAAGAGCTAAAGTTACTTTAGTGACTCAGTATCTATCCCGGTAGGTAGGTAGACTCACTTTCATTATCTCAAGTTCTATTCAACCGATTTACTCGAAGTTTTGTGTGAACCTTCTCTATATAATCCTTTATCGTTCCTAAGATTGTGTCAAAATTTTTGTTTTTAAAATTTAAAAAAAATTCAGGAATTTCAAAAAAAAAAAGCGTAAAAAATAATCCGATTCAACCACAAACATGGGAATATGCGAAGAATTTTATGTATTAAATTAAGTCGAAATCAGTCAGTCGAGTCCTGAGATATGTGATTTTACCAAAGAGTGGGCGGCTCCCATAAAGCCTTCTCATACCATCTCAGAGGTAAAAATAAAATAGTTTTCTGATTTAACCCATTTTCACACTGTCGGTAGGACTTCTTATAATATTTATTTATATTAATAGTATTTATGTTGTGTGAATAAAATATAAGATAATACCAAGAAAAGGTTTCTGGCTGTGGAAAAGACTTTTCTGTTAAAAATGATTTTGAATTCGAAAAATTCAAAAAATTTGCTATTACTAAAGATGAATACAGGTATTGATAGAAGAACTAGTAGTCAAAATTTTCATTTTTGACAAAATGGCGGCTTCGAAAAAAAGCTTTGTGTTTTATGAGAAAATTTCTGAGTGGCTCAAAAAGTAGAAATTATTATAAAATATTGTTTCTCACATGCAAATATATCTTTGAAAATAGTGTAAAAACTTGAAGTCGACCAATCCAGCTGTTTCGGAGAAATTTTTTTCACCAACTCCGGAAACAACGCTTCGAGAAAAACTTATTTAAAGTTTTTGCAGCCGATTGCATGAAGATAAAAAATGCTTACAATTACGTTCTTTCAAATTAGTATTTTCCGTATCAACTTCTACTTCAAAATATAAAATTTTAAAAATATTAACAATCGAATTTTACAAACTACTAACTAACATCAATACAAATATATTTTTTATTATAGTATATAAAAACAATTTTTGCGCTCGCTTGACATCAATCCATCTGCTAATGAAGTAATGAAAACATAAAACTGCAATTTATATTTATGTGCACGGCGTATTTAAGGAAAATTAATTTCCCATTCAGGTTTAGTAGTCAATAAACACATCTGCTTCATTCGATTAACATCAACAATGTGCTTAAGCACACACATACATACATACATACATGTGCACACAGTGCAAAGCCGATTATGCACTTCGTTTTACTGTGTGTATACCAGCAATACCGTTATATGAATGCACTAATGAAAAGCACAAAGGTCACCCATGCAACATACCCTACTCAACGTCGATAATATGCCAGTTCCACATCCGGATACCGGACTCACTTGAACGGCACTGGTGTGCAGGCGGCGGTCCTTTCACTATCCGATGAATTGACTTTGTACTTTACAAAAGCTTTGCTGATTTTTACATTAACGAATTTATATGACCACATATACGACTATATATATGTGGGTGTATATATACTTATGCATGTGTGGCGTGTGTGTCAAATGGTCCTGTTCAAGCCTGCTCTGCTGCTCATCGATCCAAGCTGGTCATTTGTATTTACTTGTGCTCGGGCGTATGTTGCCATTTTCATTTGCCGTGCCGATTCGCCTTCTTCTTGTTATCGTAGTTGGAGTTGTCGACAGGATTGTTATTGCTGCTGTTCTTGTTATAGGTTTTGTCCGTATTTACTCAATCGAAATCGCAATCGCTTTCGTTCGTTTCGCCCGTTTTTAATGAATATGTAATTAGTTATTTAGTTTTACTCACTCTTTTCTCCGAGTTTCAAACGAACGAATGGATGTATTCGAGCTCTTATCCCCTTTCCGTATACCTATGTGATTTTATAAACATATGTACATATATGTCTGTAGGTATCCATGTGAGCACATACATATATATGGTATATAACATATGTTCGATTGCATCTCAACAGGCAATTTATATTGATAGGCATAAATTATGCAAAAGGCCGTGAAGAGAGATAATAAATTGGAAATTTATGAAATGGCAAATGAATGTTTGAAACAATAAAATCATGAACGTCAAGCTTGAGGATATTGAATAAGTAATGAGGATTTATATTTCCAGAATATTATGACTTGCATCTTAACAAAGTGAATTTGGACTTTCTGTTCTGTTTCTTGAACAAGAATGCATAGTTGTTGTAGGTCAGTTATGATTGATTCGGAAAGCTGCTAATTGAAAGACGAATTAACTTTAATTACCCGAATAAATACCTGAATAAATCTTACTCCGAAATTGCAGGTTACATAATTACATAAACTGTTCCTCGACTCAGCTGGAATTATTGACTCTAAAAATCTAGCTGCATACAGTTCCGAGAAATCGGGAAGTACTTTCGTTCTAAAAGAAAATTTTGAAAGGTGCTGCAAAGTAACTGTTGATTTTTAGAGATTTGTTAAATGTTAAACCCAAATAACTGCATAGCCTATGGTAAGGAATTTAGAAAACATGTTCAATGTGTTCATGAACCACATGCTTTTCAAAAACAGCTTAAAGAGTTATGTCCACTTCAGAATTTCAACGAATCGTTGTTTTTGCTTATATCGCTTCCGCTTTTTTGCTCTTTTTGCAATGTTAGTTCAAATATGCGTCGTTTCGTTCGATAACCTGTTTCCATTTAGACGGCAACTTCATAATACCCCCCCTCGTAGAAGCTCCCATCCTTATTTGCGAAGAACTCGGACAGCCACTTTTCATAAGCCTTTTTTGAGTTCAACATTACACCAATATGGGCGCTCGCCATGGACAGAAACAGGTGGTAATCACTTGGCATTATGTCCATGCTATATGGTGGATGCGATAAAACCTCCCATCCGAGCTCAACGAAGTGTGTGGTCTGGCGGGGTCCTAGGGGAACATTACACCCTTCCTGTTGTCCAATTCTGGACACTTCTGCCTGCTTCAAGCGGTCCAGTTGTTCGCAGTAGATGGTAGAATTAAGCATCTGGCCATTTGGGAGCAGTTCATAGTGGATGATTCCCTTCCAATCCCACCAAACACACAGCAAAACCTTCCTGGCCGTCAATCCCGGCTTGGCCACTGTTTGGGACGATTCACCGGCCTTCGACCACGACCGTTTTCGCTTGATATTGTCGTATGTGATCCATTTTTTATCGCCAGTCACAATCCGCTTCCAAAAGGGTCGAGTTCGTTCCGTTTTAGCAGCATATCGCAGGCGTTAATTCGGTCCGGAAGGTTTTTTTGCGTCAAATCATGCGGCACCCAAACATCAAGCTTTTTTCTGTATCCAGCCTTCTGCAGATGGTTTAAAATGGTTTGGTGACTAACTTCCATCTTCTGGGCGATGTCACAAGATGCCACATGCCGGTCTAACTCGATGTTTTCCATGATTTGATCGGTATTCGTCGTCACAGATCTTCCGCCGGGTGGCTTATCCATGGCGTCGTTTTCACCCGCTCTGAATCGTCGAAACCATTCCTCCGCAATTCGAAGTGATACAGTACCATCCCCCAAAACATCTCACGGAACGTTTCTCTAGCGAAATTGCCTTTAACGAAGAAAGACTTTAAAATAGCGCTAATTTCGGCGTTAGTGAACTCCATGTTTACTGCTGAACGCAATATCCAAACTCATCATGCATAGTGTCGTTTTGTAGGTGACCTTCCAAAGATGTATAGTATTGCCAGATACGAACTCTGTAGCGCTTTATACATAGCCGCGAAATTTAAAAGACAAAAAGGCGGAAGGGATATTTGACAACTAAATATATGAATAAATCGGCCTTTGACGGAACTTTGTGGGTTCAGTGAAATAAGTTTAATCTGCATCAATTGGCTAAGTACGATCACTGAACTTGGCGCTTCAAAGATCTCTTGACCATAGACTGAGTTCATGCCTTGCATTTCCGAAAAAAATATTAATATATTTGAATGTTCCATAACGTTCAGGGTTGATCGAATTGGCACTCAGAACACTATTTTCTAAGAGAATATGTATCTGCTTTAAACTCACACCGAAATGCCTCCAGAGGCAACGTCAAAATAGTTGAAGTGTGAACAACGCGAAATGTTTGTGCAATGAATGAAATGCTAGGTTATTAAGCTCGTTAGGGGAACGATGATAGAAGAAGTAGACTTCCAGCAGTTCTCGTAAGAGAATGCCAGTGCCAGCAGCATTGGAAGTAAATTAAATTTCTTAGGTTTCCTAAACTATTATACAGATCACCCGCTATGCAGCAACGTCAGCCGTTTGCTGAAACAATGCAGTTATTTAAACCTGCGTTGCTTATCCGCAATGTTACCACCGCTTCAGTTTTTCATTACACGTTAACCACTATCCACTTATGCGCCTGCTTTACCCTTTCTGAATTTTCAGCAAGAAAATTACCTTTTCTTGGCTGCCAAAAGAAACCATATGTTCATACGAAGGGAGGACATTGATGCAAGCGACATTGATGGCGACGAGAGCGTCGAAATGAAATGGCAATGTTGAAAAAGTAAAAGTAGAAAATTCTATTATCTCTAGGAACGAAATTACTTACATATAGCTCGTAGAAAATCCACAAAAACACGAGTTTAAAGGCTTTGATAGGTTAGAATTCGGATGGAGCAAGAAAAGAGTTGAAAAAATAGAGGTAAAATGAGGGCAAGTATATGCTTGCAGGAAAAAGTGGGCGGAAGGCATCAGTGCGATGGCGTTGCGTTAATGAAATTCCGCAAAATGCTTGTTAGCTGAAAGGTAACAAAAAATGGCTCAAATATATATGTATGTATACACGGTCTATATTCTTTATATAACCAAAATTGTACGCCAAATACCAGCTAAAATGTAAAGAATTGATTTTGTCTTTTTTTGGTTTGGAATTTCTTGCTGTTGGTTGAGCGCCAAAGAAACTTCGCAAATGTTGTTAGCTGCTAGCCAAAGTGCACAATCAACTCAGTATTCTTCTTCGTCTTCTTCATCTCATCTCTTTTTGCAGCGACGACCTTTGCTTTGTCTTTTTCAACTGATTTGATAAGCCTGACAAAGTGGAAAATTGCCCGGCTAGTCAGTCAGTCAGCCAGTCAGTCTCGTGCTAGTCAAGGAGTGAGTTAGCTAACAGCTCATTTTGTTGCTGTTGTTGTTGCCGTTCGTGTTACAATGCCATTTACTTTTGGCTCAATTGACTCCAGTCACGGGAGAGATGCAATCCGAGAGCGTGTGCAACAGCAACGCTGCAGCAGCGATAGTGTTGCAAAAGTGCTAAAAATCGTCAATCTAAAGAGGTACATAAATATATTTTTAATTTTATTTTTGCCTGTTTTATGTCTTCAATTTCTTTGTTTGCAAGCTGCTAACAGTTTTTTCTCAAGAAGATTTTCTTTGGAAACTCTGAGAAAATTAGTTAATTCTATCAATTTCGTCCGATTAGAAGTGGAAATATAAAAATAGTAATCTCGATACGGATCTTGTCAATGTCTAGGAGAGTTTTATAATGCGTATGATCGAATGAATAATTGTTCCGAAAGGCGATGCTATGCACGAAAAATCAAAAACTCAAAACTATATTTTTTTATTATGAGCGTAAAATGGGGTTCATCGCGGCTCCGTCAAGAATAATGGCTAAAACTGGTGGCCCTGACCAAAGTAGGGAGAGCCCTACTAGCCAAAGTCAGCCGGTCAACACTGATATACGCTGCTCCCATATGGGGGACAGCACTGCACGAAGAAACAAATGTCAATAAGTCAAAGGCAGTGTCCAGGTTATGCGCCATTAGAGTGACCTATGCATTTAGAACGGTCTCACATGAAACGGCCAGTCTCATATCTGGTCTTGTGCAGATGGATTTAATGGCCTCAGAGTTAAGTAGAGTCTATCAATAACGTAAAACTATGAATAGGCGTCTAACGAGCGAAAAAAGGAGAGACAGCCATGCCTCGAAAAGTGCCAAAGGTAATGGAATGCGGCAGAAAAAGAAAGATGGACGCATAGGCTTATTAAGTACGTACCAGCCTGGATTGGGAGACAACAAGGTGAGACAGACTTTTATCTGACGTTATTCTTGACGGACCATGGCTGTTTCGGAGAGTCTCCTATCGTCGATAACAGCACAAACTGATCATTTACTCGTATTAGCAGGGCCGATGAAATCGCGGAACAGATCTTTCTCTCCTGCTGTAGTAAATATGTAGTGGATAGAACTTCCGTGAAACGAATAACAAACCAAAGGATGACGCCCAACAACATTATAAGTCACAAACTGCAATCAATGCTGGTATGAGCGAAAATGAAAGAGTGGACTGCTATAGCGATCCAAGAACATATCATAAAAGAACGGCAGCGGAGAAGTATAAGACCAGCTGAATAACCCCACAAGGAGTTTGTAAAGAGGAATTCTTGCTCAGCTTGGTCCTGCGAAGTCATGCTTAACGGCGTTTCCGCAGATCCAAATACAAACTAAAGCTGCCGGAGTAAGGGATTTAGTACGTAGGCGTACTGTTCTGCAAGTCCAGTAAAATTAGATAATACTAATTGTACAATATAAATCGAGCATTCTGTCTTCTTAAAGTGGCAGTAGCTTTGGAAGATCCCCCTTCGAAACCAAAAAAATCTATAGCACCAAAAAAAAAAGAACAAAGATTCAAACGTCTACCCGAAAATCCACTCACTAGCATCCATGGATGTGGTAAATTTAACGGTTCCTATCTTTCGCAGCATTGCAACGGGTGTTTTTTAGAAAAGCAATGCATTTTTCGGAGTTGATCTTTTTGACAGCTATTATTTGATTTATACACGATTTGGCTTGTCATTTCATGAGGAACAGATTTAATCAGGAAAAACGTTTGCAATTCGTGCAAACTTACTTGTATAACCATCAAAATTATATTTTAATCAAAAGTATTGTTTAGAAAACAAATTTTCTCACCGTTTCCATTCCATAATTTAAATTTAATAAAATAAACTGTCGAGCAAATGTATTTGTACATACCTGTAAAGATACAAGAAATATTTAATTAGAATTTTTTATAATATTTTTTTTTATATTTTATGAGAAATAAATTTAATATAAAGAAAACATATAAGAAAGCTGTAAGTTGTAACCGAAGATTTTTTGTGATTTTCGTATATATTTTAGTTAAACCCCGGAATCACTGCATCTATTATATGCAATTACAGGCAAAAAGATGCAATATAAATGTAAAGATATTACTTGAGAATTCCATTAAGATCTCTTGCATATCGGTCAATATGTGTATTATAAAGATAACCGTAAATTGGAAAATATTTACATATACTACTTATAAAGTGGCTAAGCTAAGTAATGCTGTTGTCACAAAAATATACTCTCCGAATTTCAGTACTAGTCCTCATAGACTCACCGATGTGTTCCATAAAAAAACAGCCATATATACCGGTATCCACATATAGTCCGATTTCTACAATTTTTAGGCATAAGATTGAATATCAATCATTAAATATCAATCACAGATCATTGATGTTTGATTTGTGTACTGTGAAGTGAAAGAATCAGATGAAATTCAAAAGTTTGTTTTATGGAAAGCAGGCGCGGTTGTCAATTTCCATTTTATACAATACTAATAGTGGACAACCTCATACGGCAAATTTGTTTGAAATTGTCCAAGTACTAGTTATAGCATTTCTCCTAAAAGTAAGCTGTGCCACGCCCATTGTCCAATTTTTATACCGCCATAAAGTTCTGCCTTTCCATTCTTATTGTGAAATTTAATGTTTGCCGTTCATTTATTTAAAGAGTTTTCGCGATTTTTAGTAATTTTCAGCATAGCCGTTATAAGGGGAGTGGGTTATTTACTGATTTTACGCAATTCGAACGAAGCAATGTTAAAGACACTTTTTGCTTATTTAGTTTCCGTAGTCTTGAAGATATGTACATTTAACTATTTAGAGGATGGGACTCGGCCCGTTTTAAACAAATGTTTAGTCCACTTCTCACTTCACAATCCCTTCTACCAATTTAAAGTTGTGTATCTTAATTAAGTTCTTCGTTATGAAACATCATAGGTTATCGTTTAGTGGAGTTTTGTGGGCGTGGCAGTACTTCGATTACGCCCATTGGTGCCAAGAAAGACACGTGCCGAGGTTCATCCAGATATCCTAATCTTTACTCAAGTTACGGCTTGCAATGACAGACAGATGGTTGAATTGACGGATAGACGGAAGGACAGACTTGGATATCAACTCGTCTCATCTTCCAGAACATTTATATATACATGTAACAACATATCTATATCGTTTAGTTTAAGGTGGCTGCGTCCGGTCGACATGATCGCCTAGCTAAGTCGGTAATTTGAGCGACCAGGTACCGGACAGATGGGCACAGGGTTCATATTTCTTCAAAAATATTATGACGCAGTTCATGGGGAACGCTATAGAGCCATGATTAATAACTTTTTCGTGCCAGAATTGGAAGATATTGATGGAATGATCTTTGGTTACAACGAGACGACGCTACATGCCAACCAAACAATCATTTCATTAAAAGAAACTTTTCGTGACCGCGTTGGACTGTTTTTTCGGATTATATGAAGACACTTGTCTACCCACATAAGCCTGAGACAATTAACGATGACATACGGACCTCTTCCACCACTTCAAAGTGGTCGAAAATTGGGCCTCTCGCCTGGAAATCATTCGAGTCAGCAGCGGCGGTCACTTGCTCGAAATCATATTTACAACATAATGAAAACCCTTTTACCTATAACAAAGCCAAATTCTTGGAGATAACAATAAATGGCATGCGTTTTAAAAGTAACCTTTATCAAAGGTTTGCTTGACCCTGCTTTCTAAACTGGTCAAATAAGCCAAAACTAAGGTATGTTCGATAAGCTACGAAAGTAAATATTAATGATATTAACACTAACTTCTTGTCCCGCCTCCACAAAATCAAGGCCCTCGGACAACCAGGTAAAAATAAAATGCCTACGTCTATTGAGAATGGCGACAAGGTACTTTGTCGGGACTTAATATAGGAGTTTTTCAGGTTTCATAAAGGTCTATCGCTAATAAGTAGTAACTTTTTCGGTGATCAAGCAAAAAATATAACCAAACTAAGAAGCTGTTGGCAACTAAAACGAGCTCATGTATCTGGCAAGCTTGGAGCTTTGGAACGTTTCTAATAAAGAAGCTAAAATTGTAGCTGTACATCTGCCTAAAAACTACAATAAAGACCAATGTGCACCAAACTACACGAACAAATAACTGGCAAAGGGTCAGCAGAAATAATACAACCAAAAAAGTTTTAAAACCCAAAAAGTTTAAATACCAAATGTTAAAAAGGGTAAACAGTGCCCATTTGTGAACAACGCGAAAAAAGAAGATCAACAAGAAGCAGCGCAACAAAATTAGCTGGCAGTTACCTATGTAGCCGGTCAAACAGATAGGCAGGGGAATGCGCCCACAACAAAACAAGCAAACTGCCCACAATTCACCAAACGAAAGTTTAGCTACCAGCCAAAGAACCCGCTAAACTTCGAGCCAACAAACAGCTGTGGCAGCTGAAAGTTGCAAGCGGCACACAAACATGTGCAGAGGGGCGCATACAGCCCAAGGACAAAATCTGAGACACGGCAGACAGGCAGGCGAGTGAGCTTAGCAAAAAGCAGAAACCGAATGTTTTTCGTTTCGCTAAATAAGAAACCTTCTGAGCCAAGCAGTTGCCCAGCAACGGTCTTTCCCGACACACACACACCTTCATACATGTATCTGTATGTATATATGTAATACATAAAGTTTGTTGTGTTGCGAGTAAATATTTCACCAATCTGCAACATTGTGATAAGAATCGGATTTACAATGTTGCCGCTGTTGCACTTTGTGGCTGTTTTGGTGGCATAATGCATGTTGCAACGTGCGCACAAATGGCAGCTGGTCACACACGCCGCAGACGCGCTCTGCTCAATGCCGCCTGCGAGCAGGTGTTTTACCGTGCACTTTAGCACAAAATTTGGTTCACAGCAAAACGGTCGTTCACACACGCTCCGGCAACAATGTATAACTGTAGCGTCATAAGTTCGTGGCAACAAAATGAAATGCTTAAAGTGTGACTTAAAGGTGGAGAAAGGAATTTGCGCGGTTAACACTGAGTCGGCATTGTAATGTTTACACTTTATATATTGGATTTATATTTCATTGTCGTCAAATTGTTGAACCGTTTGGTGAATAACTACGATCGAATATGCTATGTGCTTGCTGCTTTAAAAATGTCATAATTTCTAGAAGGACCATAGAAGACGGACGATCAAGGTCATGCTTGTTTCACTCTGTTCTAATGTCTGACCATTGATCACGAGATCATACAACACAGTGATCATAGATCTTGAGAACACAGATACGGAGATTAGAAATCCTCACATCATAGATCTATAGATCATACATACCGAGATCATAAACCTTGAGGAGATAGAGATCATAAAAATCATTAAGTATAAAGATCTTGAGTTCGTAGATCTCGAGAGCAGAGGTTAGAGATCCTGACATCATAGATCTTGAGATCATATATGCTGAGATCATAAATCTTGAGGAGATAGAGATCATAAAAATCATTAAGTATAGAGATCTTGAGTTCGTAGATCTCGACAGCAGAGATTAGAAATCTTGAGATCATAGATCTTGAGGTCATATATGCCGAGATCATAAGTCTTGAGGAGCTAGAGATCATAAAAATCATTAAGTATAGAGATATTGAGTTCGATCTCGAGAGCAGAGATCATATATGCTGAGATCATAAATCTTGAGATCATAGTGTTCTTAAAGTCATTAAGTACAGAGATTTTAAGATAGTAGATCTCGAAAACAGAGATCAGACATCCAGAGATCTGAGTCTTTGAAATAATAGATGCTAAAATAATTACTTTTATGATCACAGATCTTGAGATCATCGAGATCAGAGAGGTCATAATACATAGAGATCTTGAGGTCAGATGTTCTCAGATCAGAGTTTCTAAAATCACAGCTACTGAGAATATTCATCTTAAGAGAGATCATAAAGCATAGAGATCATGAAACCAAAGGTTAGAAGGTCAGAGATCCATAGATTAGAGATGCTAACATCAGAGATTTTGAGATCATAGATTTTTAAGATATGTTTCTTTAATGATGATGCGATGACGTGATCTGACCTGTGAGAACTGAAGCCGCTCGACCTTCCCAAGGGATGTGGCTTCGATTTGTGTGCTCTTGAAAAGTTCCAAGAATATCCAACGTTTTCGAGCCAAATTTTGTTCAGCGATGAGACCCATTTCTGGTAAACAACAACAATTATAACCTACTATTTGATGTCTGAATCAATGGATTTATTGACAGAACACTTCGGTGAGCAGATAATTTCACATTTTGGGCTGGTTGATTGGCCACCAAAATTGTGTTACCCATTCCATTAGACTTTTTTCTGTGTCTAAAGTCTATGCGGACAATCTGGCTTCGATTCAAGCCTTGTCATTCGCCAGTTACCAGTCAAAATTCTCAAACGAGTAATCGAAAACTTGAAATAGACAATCTTCGAAAAATAAATACCAAAAAGCGTTCTTTCGAACATTCCCCATTAATTTTGAAGTTTCTGTGTTCTTTTCTTTAAAAAAGTAGAGAATCTCGAAATGTATCAGCTTTTATGGCGAAGAAAATCATTTCAAGTCAATTCCGAGACATTTTTCCAACCGACTGTGAAAACAGCGGTTCGTGAAAAACGCGTCTTAAGTTTTAAGAACCGTTTACAAAAAGTTAAATAATTATTACTAGAGCGCTCATATCACTATTTGAAGGATTAACTTCGAATTTCACTGAAAATATACTCAAATATATGCTAATTCGACATATCTGCTTGAAAAAACGATTTTTTGAAATTTACCGGTGGAAGTAAATTAAAAAAAAAATGCAAAAAGGGATCAAAAAAAGTGTATTAAACTATGCGCCGAAGTCTTAACAATGTCGCTCAACCAACACTTTAACACCAATTTAACGTGCTTTTTGCCAAGCTAGACCTTTTCTTCGACGCTATGCCAGTGACACAGAATACTTTGCGGCTTTCAACTGCACTTAAGCACTGTCAGCGGCATATTGTTATGAAAACTGTCACGGCGGCACTAACACAAATGGCTAAAGTAATTGTTTTTTCTATAATTTTCCGCACTCATGTGCTCATAACTGCATATGTATATATACGTGTAAGTGTATTAGGCTGGCGAGGATTTTTTATTTTTTCAGTTATTGCATTTTCTCGCATATGATTGCGTCTGCCAAGCTGCTGCAGTGGCGTAAAGTGCTTGAACTCTGACGAGCGTGGGTGTTTACAGCATTTTTTTGCGATTGCAGCTGATGATCCGTGCGCACATGCATTTTTAGTTTGACTTGTGCGCCCTCTTTTTTTCGAACTCACATTCTTTTTCTGCTTATTTGCGTTACACGGTTTCGTTAACCTCGCTTCCGCTTCCGCTGCTATGCTTTTGTTGTTGCTTTTTTGTTATCTGCTAGCAGCACACTTTTATCAACACTAACCGTTTCACAAACACTGCCACGCCGCCGCCATGTTCCCGTACGCGTACGTGTAATGCCCATTTTCGCGCCCCCATTGAAAAGTGTTTGCTTCCTGGCTTCCCGGTGCTTTCGTTTATTCTAATTTTTTGCTGCTGTTGCTTGCGGCGGCTCGGAGGTGGCACTGTTACAGTTGAGTAGTTTTTCATTTCATTTTTTGGTTGTTTTTGTTGTTGTTTTTGTTGTTTGTTTGGTTTTGCGCCGGTATTTCATCGCACTTATGCCACCGGTGGTGCAATCGAAAAGAATTCCCATGAATGATTTAGAAGCAAACACTATTAACAACACCCACACGACGCGCCTGAAAGCCGAAGGTAGCATGCAAATTGCATACAAACACATAACGGTGCATATTACACACACATACACATACACACATCCATGCACGTAAATGAATTTGTATAACCACACGTGCGAAGTACAAAACGCACACATTCATGAAAAGCTATATGCATGTAGTTGTGTGTGTGCGTCTCTATTTGTTCACCTGCATTTGTCTATCCAGTTGAGTCCTGAATCCTTTTCATGTCACTAACGTACACATTTATCGTTGTATATAGGCTGCATTAGCTGCAGGCGATTGCGCATTCATGACACGCAACACATTGACTTAGCAATTTAAACGCGGCAGTTTATGTGTTGTATATATGTATGTGTGTAGGTATGAATGCGCTATATGCACTGGTGACTGAGTGATTATATACTCGCTTTTGAAAGCAAAGGGGACCGGATAAAGTTCGTTAAGTCGGCTAATTTCTTAGCGTCTAAAATTTTAAATCGTTTTAAGTGATTTTAGAAACCATAGAAAGTGAGAGAAATTAATCCTTTTTTATGTTAGACCAAAGGATTAGACCGGGATAGAAAATTTTTGAAGGCAAGAAAAAATCATAGTAGCTTGAAATCCATTGAAAATAAAATATAAAATAAAAAAATTAATGTAAAAATTATTTGTGGAAAATCTGAGGTCGGAGAAAGGAAGAGAGACTCCTTCTTTACTGGCCTAGACACCGCTTACGTGGTTATAGCCGAGTTCCTCCTTCGCCAACTGAAGATTCCAAGTGTAGCGAGGTCCTTCTCCATCTGGTCTTTCCAACTGATTGGAGGTTTTCCTCGTCATCTGCTTACCTCGGCGGGTAGTGCGTCAAATACTCTAAGAGCTGGATTGTTTTCATCCATATAGACGACATGACCTAGTCAGCGAAGTCTCTGTCTCGCTAACTATTTCAATATCGTCGTGTAACTCGTAGAGACTCGTACAGCTCACCGTACTGTCGTATGTAATATTCGTCGTTGCCAATGCGCAAAGGACCATAGTTCTTCCACAGAACCTTTCTCGTAACGTCGACTCATCAGATGTTGTCATCGTCCATGCCTCTGTACCATATAGCAAGACATGAGTAATGGCTCCGACAGGAACTTCTAGTATTGCAGCAACGTCAGTTCAAGTTTTACAGGGATGCCAAATTTAGACTAAGCGGCATAAAGGCAGCTCCTTTTCGATGTGAAAGGCATCTTTGACGAAGAGGGTCTGGGTGTCGATTCTCTTCTCTTGGTTTTCCAAGTCTAAAGCCGCACTGATAAGGTCCACACAGTGCGTACGATAGAACCTTATATGCAATTTAAGGAAGCTTATCCCACAATAGTTGGCCCAGATTATGGGACGCATCAATTTCAATCGTCGGAAATGCTTTCGTCCGACCATATTCTACATAGAAGCTCATGCATGCTACTTATCAGTTCTTCGTCACCGTATTTGAATAGCTCGACCGACAATTCAGCAGTCCCCGCCGCTTTTTTTTGGGATGAATTATTACTACTTGAACTTCTTCATTGGTCGAACAATGGAACGTCCGCTCCATCGTCATCGATTTGGGAATGGGATTCACCATCTCCTGGTGTTATGCTTTCACTACCATTCAGCAGGCTGGAACGTCGCATCAAGTTTTATCGAGATATCCCAATTTTTAATGAAGTTACAACTTGGACGCAAGAACGGACAGACGGACAGTCACCTGGATTTCAACTCATCTTGTCATCCTGATCATTTCCATATATAGTATATAGCCCCATATCTATCTCGCTTAGATCTAGGTAATACGTACAAGTGTCATGTGAACAAAACTACTGTACTCTGTAGAAATATATTCCAAGAGTAAAAAAGTCAGGAATCCCCTCCCCTTTCTTTTCCAGACCACATATCGCCCGTAAATATCTTTATGATTGATATTTTATCTTTCATTTCTAATGGATTTCAATTCACTATGAATTTCTTGGTTTTTTTTATCATTTTAAAATGGCCTGCACTAATCTAATCTCGCCATTGAGTCTGAATAGTTAGCGCTAGCGCACTACAAGGTGCTTTCCATAGTAAACAGGACTTTTTGCACGGACCAAAAGCATGTCGAACGATTGTTCAATTTGTGCGGAACAAACCGTGCACACATCTTTCGTAAGCCCAAATGTTCGTCCAAAATGCGATAAATCGATGTTGTGGAGATGTTCAATTTCATTTCCATGAATTTTAATGATGATTTCGGCTGATTTTTGACGAATTCACGCACAGTTTCGATGGCATTACCGGTGATGATCACGGATTTTGATTGGCCCACATGTTGATCGTCATTTATATCCTCACAACCACTTTAAAAACGTTGAAACCACTCGTCCACTCTGCTACGGGATAGGCAATCATTGCCATAAACTTGTTTCATCAAATGAAACGTTTCGGTAAAAGTTTCACAATTTAAAAAAAAAAATTAATGTTGACTCTTTGTTCGGAGCTCATTTTCGCACCGATAACACAAACATACTGACACTTGAAACGCAATAACTACACTTTCAATCAATGAAATGTCATGAATGTCTCACTACACAATCGATAAAGATAGCAGATTCTAACGCACCAGTCGACATATAGATGGCGCCACCAGGGGGCGCTAGATTCAAGAAGTCTTGTTTACTTTGGAATGGACCTTATGTATTTAAAATTATATACGAAATAAATTTTATAATCAACAGCAATAATAAAGCTGAAATTAGTTATTGCAATACATTTTTATTCATTTGTAATTATTCATAAAATACATTAAAAGAGTAATAATGGGTAAATGAGTGCCATTAATGGGTATAAAATTATGTAGATATTTCAAAAATGCAACCATAAAGTAACTGTTTTGCTAGCAGAAGTCAATACGTTTTACTTTTCTTCGCGGTAACATGTTGGATATCGGCAAAAGATTTGTCTTAGTGCTTTTTATTTTGCCACTACTGTATGAGCTCATTAAAAGCGAGGTAATTGAAAAAAATTTCTTTGATTTATTTTAGGAATAGAATCTTTTTTTCTTGATTTCAGAGCATCTTTGGCATTGGTATGTATTACATGAACTACACTGCCGGTCCAAAGTATAACTTCAGTGTATTCAATTACAAATTCTACAGTGTGGACAATAAAATGCTAGTTTACGTTGAATTTAAAGTATATGAAGAGGCTAATTTTACTGCAAATATCAAGCTCGATATGCTACGTGGTAATAATAAGCAAATTAATTTGCTAAATATAGAACAACACGGCTGCAAACTATTAAGCGGTGTACATAAAAGTAGATTAATGAAAATTATAACAGAGCAGATTCTTCAAGTTACTAACATGAAGTGTCCGTTTTTGGCAGTAAGTGTGTTTGAACTACCTTTAATGTAATGCTTTTCTTTTTATCCATTGTTCTTCTCTTATCTAGAATAAACTATATTTCGTCAATAATTATACTTTGACTGCGGAATCACTTCCTCCATTCATACAGCCATTACACTGGGTTATACAAACAAAATTTAAGCTTAACAATAAATACGTTGGGTATATGATTCTTCAGGGCAATATTTACAAACTTAAAAAGGTTTCAACAAAATTTAAGCCCTGAATTTGTTAATGTATTTGAGAGTTAGCACTGTGAAAAAGTTATGAAATTTCTAAGAATTATGTACATTTTAATCTCTTTAACTAAATATACTAACTTCAGCAAACCTAACCGGGTCCAATTAAAGTGTTTTAGTGTTGTTGTGATGCTAACGCCAAATATAACCGAAACAATCGGGTACAACGCCTTTGAGGTTTTTTCAATTAAATTACTCTGCTTCGACCTATCAGTAGTTCCAGTACTTCTCGTATAACAACGGGATTGTGAAGGCTCTGCTAACGCTTCATCGGACAAGGTTGTGACATTTTTTTCCAAAATGACTATGAGAAAAGTATACGCTTCCATACAAGCAATCTCCCAAAGTATGGTGCCTCTGTGACATTAAAATTACCAGATCGGATGCGAAGAAATTAAAATTGAATATTATGGGCTGTTACATCGTCAGCACCATAAACACTATTCACATTTTCTGTTACCTGGTTACCGGTTTTGCCTTTACCGAAGACAAACTTTAAAATATGACGTATTTTTCCTTCGTGGTGACCATCTTTGACGCATATTCAAACTACAATGGGTAAAGCAACCACAAAACTGACTATAGAGCTTTTAGAGTAGGATATGTATCTGAACTTTCCAACGCCGTACTTGGTAACCCAATCGCAGTGTCAAAACACGAGATACAGTTTATTAAATCGATCTATTGGAAAAATATTGGATTCCAATTAAATAGCTCGAGAACGGATAGACCAATGTTGATGAAATTTTCAGAGGTTATGCGTTGTGGGTTCGATCTGGGAAAGTTTAGAAATAAAAAAAAATACTTTAACTTTTCCTGAGGAAAGGTCGGAAAATTTAAAAATTCAAAATTTTTTCCATACTATTTTTTTTTTTGTTTTTTTTTTTAATTTTTTTTCAAATTTATCTATTTTTAATTTTTTTATTCAAATCTATTTATCAAAAAATCAAAAAAATTCGAAAAAATCGGAAAATTCTAAAAAATTACATTTTTCCATATAATTTTTGTTTATTTTTTTTTTTATTTGTAAATTATTTGAATCGTTCAATTTCGGTTGTTTGGTTCGGCTGTTGGTGTTCTTTATTTCGGCTACGAACAATTACAAGAGTGCCCAGGAAATTTATGAAGGAAGAGAAAAACGTTTGGCTGCTCAACGACCACGACAGCAACAACAGCGATTGCGTTCTTCGAATATCCAAAGTGCAGTCTTTCAATTTGGTTCGATGAAAACTAATATGGTTCATGGAACTTGCGGACTCTACAATCCCACTTCGGTTTGTATGTATGTGCTTTGTTCTCGGAAACGCTAACTGGAAATAATGGATATCCACTCTTCTCACCAGACGGCAATGGCAGAAGATTCAGCATTCAATTTAGAGGAGTGAATATCGAAGTTGACAGCACATGGATTGTACCATATTCGCCAATACTGTCCAAGATATTCAAAACTCATCTCAATGTTGAGTACTGCAGTTCAGTGAATTCGATAAAATACCTTTTTGCAAGTACGTCACCAAAGGAAACGGAAGGAAATGGAAGGAAAAACGACATGGCAGTTATTGGCCTTGAACGAGATGAGATCAGCAAGTATCAAATTGGTCGATACGTGAACTGCAATGAGTTGAGTTGAGTTCCATCAATTTGACATTTCAGTTCAAATGTATTCAGTTTCCAGTGAATCTTACATTTGCGATGATAATCAACAGTTCGCAAGGACAGTTGCTGGAAGTTTGCGGCATAAATTTAGAAATGCGATGTTTTTCACACGACCAGCTGCACGTGGCGTGTTCACGACTTAGAAAACCATCTTCTCTGTACATTTACGCATCGGAACAGAGAACAAAAAATGTTGTTTACCAAGCTGCGTTACAGTGAAAAGATTTAGAAAATCGGAAAAAAATGGTTTTCAACACAATATAAATTCAATTTTCTTTTCATTTCAAAACACATAATTTCACGCAGGGCAACGCCTGCAGGGTCGAGTACCTCATATATATTTTATCACTAATCAACAGCAACACTAAAATCGAAATTAGTTATTAATATGTACCATATATATGTATATATATATAAGTTTATATATATATTTATATTTGTTCATACAACTAACATTAAAAGCTATAAACTGCAGTTAAATGTCACTAATGAGTATAAAATGAACTAATTATTTAAAAAAAATAATGGTTTAAAAATAACTCTTTTGCATTAATCAATAGGTTTAATATCCCATTTCAAACTGAAAAGTCTACACTTCGCGGAAACATGTTGGATATCGGCAAGCGATTGATCTTAGCGCTTTTTATTTTGCCACTACTGCACCACGAGCTCAGTAACTGCGAGGTAATTGAAAATATGTCCTTAAATTATTTTATAAAAAAAAGATTCTGCACTTGATTTCAGCGCAACTTTGGCGTTGGTTTGTATTACATGAATTACACTGCCGGTCCAAAGTATAACTTCAGTGTATTCAATTACAAATTTTACAGTGTGGACAATAAAATTGTAGTTTATGTGGAATTTAAATTGTATGAAGAAACCAATTTCACTGCAACTGTCAAACTTGATATGCTACGTGCTAATAATAAGAAAATGAATGTGTTAAATATACACCAAGACGGCTGTAAGCTATTAATCGGTGTGCATAAAAGTAGATTATTGAAAGTTATATCAGAGCAGATTATTCAGGTTACCAACATGCCGAAGAAGTGTCCTCTTTTAGCAGTGAGTGTGTTTGAAATACCTTAAAAGCTTATTTTTTCTTTCACTTTATTTTTTCCATTGTTCTTTTTTTTTTTGCAGAATAAACTATATTTCGTCAATAACTACACTTTGACTGCGGAATCACTTCCTCCATTCATGCAGCCAATGCACTGGGTTATACAAACAAAATTTGCGAGTAACAATAAATACGTTGGCTATATGATTCTTCAGGGCAATATTTACAAACTTAAAACGGATTCAACAAAGTTAAAGTCCGGAAGTTCTTCCAAGAATTATGTATGATTTAGTATTTTTGACTAAATATAGCAATTTCAGCAAATTTATTCGATTATTATTAAAGTGTATTAATATTGTTGTGGTGCCAACGGCAAATACATATAACCGAAACAATCGGGTACAACGCCTTTGAGTGCTTTTAAATTCAATTATTTTCTCCGGCCTATCAGTGATTGAAGTGATTCTCGTATAATAACGGGATTGTGAGGACTCTGCTAACGCCTTTTTGGGAAATCTTTGGCATTT
Source organism: Bactrocera zonata (assembly GCA_037783105.1). NCBI lineage: Eukaryota > Metazoa > Arthropoda > Insecta > Diptera > Tephritidae > Bactrocera > Bactrocera zonata. Next base: position 379,407 of record JBAWJQ010005835.1, on the reverse strand, counting down.
TGACCAAAATTACTCAATGAGAAGAGTGTGCGCTTCTTATAGTAACCAATCTAGATTTCACTTAAAATATGAGTTAATCTTTGGACTCAATAAAAACTAGTTTTCTCTGGAAACTTATTTTTATTTAATCCAATGCTTAACTCATATTCTAAGGGTGGAAGCTGCCGTGAGGATATTGATAATGATACAGTTCGTAGCTCTAACGCAGTTAAAACTCTTGTCAACAATTCGTCTCTAATTTTCCTAGCGACAAACGGCAAGAAGCGACCCATTTCGTTGATGGATTTGTGTACTACATTTACGTTTAAACCATCTCATTGACCGATAAGATGCTTTCAAAATACATAAGAAATTCTACATCACTGAGGTCGTGTTGTCAGCTTCATTAGTGCATCAGCGCTCATAATCTTATCTTTTTAAGGCGAGGTTTAAAAAATAATCGGTTGTATGGGAGATATGTGATGAATTTCGCGACTGACAAACTTTAGAAATATAATATAGTATATTTTCTTTTTTCTGGTTACCATACATATTTAACGCATGCTCAAACTATAATGGGTAAAGCAACGACAAAACCCACTAAAGAGCTGTTTTAGTACGAAATCTTAACTTTCTAACGCCATATTACGTAACCCAATTTTTTCAAAACCCGAAGTACGGATTACCACATTTATCAATAAAGATGTACACATGTAATATTATATATGAAACACATTTTATAATCAACAACAGCACTTAAACTAAAATTAGTTATTAAAACAAAATATATGTTTATTCATATATAATTAACATTGAAAGAGTTTAATTGAAGTTAAATGTCACTAATGGGTATAAAATTATGCAAATACGAGGTGTGTTCAAAAAGTATCGCGAATTTTGTGTTTTTTCAAAAATTATTTATTTATTCATGAATATCTATTTTGTCCCCTTCAAAGTAATCCCCATGAGATATTATACACTGGTGCGAACGGTTTTTCCAATCTTCGAAGCACTTCAAAAAATCATTTTTTTATCTTCTTCAGCTCCTCCTTCGATGCCGTCTTTATCTCGTCAAGAGAAGCGTAACGTCGTCCTTTCATGGGCCTCTTCAGTTTAGGGAACAAGAAAAAGTCACAGGGGGCCAGATCTGGGGAATACGGTGGCTGCGGCATCATTAGTGTGTTATTTTCGGCCAAAAAGTCGCGCACAAGCAACGATGTGTGTGAGCAGGGGCGTTATCGTCGTGCAAAAGCCAATTTTTGTTCTTCCACAAATCCGGGCGTTTCTGGCGGATTCCTTCGCGCAAATTGCGCATAACTTGCAAATAATATTCCGGTCAATACCGTTCTTCCCTGTGGCAAGAACTCATGATGCACCACGCCCCTGCAATCGAAGAAATCTGTCAGTTACGATTCCCGATACTTTTTGAACACACCTCGTACTTCCGGAACACTACAGTATCTTCCAGGCAGGCGTAAGTCTTCGCGGTTAGGAAAGCTGCTGGTAACATAAAGAAAAACAATATATACCCCAAATAGCCAAGCGGTATATAAAGCAATGAATTCAGAACTTATTACGTCAGAGATTACGTCTAGGCCAAAAAAGGAAATGAAATGGAATCCGTCTAGTTATTGAATCGGCACAGGTAATATTACGTCTGAGAAGGTTTCTGAAAAGCAGGGAGACAGTAGACGTAGTGACTTCCGGAAAGTGGTTGCATACCATATATTGCGGGTTCCAGACCCCAAAACCATTCCAGGAAACGAAAGCCATCCGTCTGGTTACTGAACCAGCACAGGAAATATGTTACATAATACACTAAAAACGATACAGCATGCAATTTCCGAAACGGCTGATAGACTGATCATGATGAGATGGAATGCCTTCTGGACATACAGGATCACGAAGCTCATGTACAAGAGCTCCGAGGAAGAAAAACGCAAGCTTTTTACTCAGACGCTCTCGAAATTACTGCAGGAATGTTGTTGGTCTTAGATATTTATGAGCTTCCGAACTCAAGGAACTAGACGAAGTTTCAACAATTGGATATACATATATCAAGTCTCTCTTAAGGTTGGCAAAAAATGTTGACGTTCCTTATGACTATCACTTCAGTTCGAATTAAACTGAACTACCGTCCGGCATTACAAAGAAACAGTAAGTCTACACGCCTTGCATAACCGACTAGTATAACCTACGTTGGAATAGGTATAACAGTGAAAACAAACTAATATCAGTTTGTTATCGGTTATGTTGAAATTACAAAAACACTGCAGGAAACACAGAGAATTCTCAAAAATTAAATAAAAAATCAGTAATGGAATATATATATAAACAAACTGCAACATTGCAAATGCCACGAGCATCATCACAGATAGCAACATTACAACAACAACAGTTCAACATATTGCCACCAGGTTCAGTGGTGTCGACCAGTCACCCGGCCATGGCTGCAACATGCTCTTTAACACATTCATAGCTCTGCACATACATATGTATATGGAACAATGAGTTCCTCCACCACTGTAGCGGCTACTGTTATTTAGCTGTGCAACTGCCGCAATGTTGTTTTACTTTCATACGCTGCTTTATTATCCGCATGGCATTGCCGTCATTACGTGTGTGCGCAAAATTAGCGTTAGCTCAGATAGCAAGAGTTAATAACTTGTAGTCGCACAAATAAATATAGTACACATCTGTGGCAACACACGGATGAGTAATGAAGATGTTATTTACTTATGGCAGTGCCGTGGCTCCAAAGTGTGAATTGCCCGCACGCTGCGTGTGCGTCAAAGTGACGGGGTGGTTGCCACTTGGAGAAAAAATTTGTTACATTGTTGTGTTATTGAACAGGAAAAATCCAAAAAAAATTAAATGAAATAAGAAATAAATTTAAAAATAAAAATAAGTATAAAAAAGTAAAAAAAAATTTACATTGAGATAACTCAGATATTGACATACGGATATAGTCACCCAGAAGTTCAAAAATCTTTATATTAGATACGTATAAGGGCTAAGGGAAGTATAAACTGGATTCAAACCATAGACAAACTATTTTCAGGAAAAAATTCTCTCCGAATTCCAATCGTATAGTATTTTTTAAAAGTTAACTATATATACAGGGGTCCACGTATTCGGCGACATGTTCAAAGGCACTATTCGGGCAAACTTTCATTGTTAATTGCTTCTTGATTTAAATACCAGAAAATGACAGAATCAAAAAAATTTAAAATTCTGTTGTATCGGAAGTAGGCGTGGTTGCAGTCCGATTTTACCCATTTTCGCATTGTGACAAAGAAATGTTCAAATAATACAATGTACCGAATTTGGTTGATATAGGTCGAGCAGGTCCCGAGATACATGATTTACATAAAAAAGGGCGCTGCCGCGCCCATTCGATTTTGACTCCGGTTCAGTAAGAATGCATTTCGCGCGCATCGCTCAACTTGTGGTCAACATAATAGGCCTACTCAGCATACTATTCGCAACCTCTTTACCCACCTTGAGACCCAGCATTCATTATTGGATAATATTCGACCGAAAATATAGCAGACGTAGCTGACAGTCCAAACGAAGATCGTGGGAATCAATTCGGTGCCGTTGACAGCAATTCGAACTGACATATGGAACGACTTGGCAAGAACTGAACGGAGCAATGCTTCGCTCTATGGGTTCATGAAAAGTTCCAAGAAGATCCAATGTTTTCGAACTTTCGAATTTTGTTCAGCGATCAGTCCCATTTTATGTCAATGGGCATGTAAACAAGCAAAATTGCCGAATTTGAGACGAAGAGCAACCTGAAGAGATTCAAGAGCTGCTATTTTATCCAGAAAAAGCAACGGTTTGGTGTGGTTTGTGCACCAGTGGAATCATCGGTCCATATTTCTTCAAGAATGATGCTGTTGAAAATTATTTTCAGCGCGTCTAAATTATTTACAATTATTTACAGTAATTACATTTTTTTAAATAATTTATATCTTATTTTTTTATTTTTTGAAAAAACGATAAATAAAAAAAGTAAACCTATGAAGGTTTCTGGTATACCCAACTCCTATAACCATTAAAATAACCACATCTATAACTCAATTAGATAAAGAAAATTGCTCGCAGTGTATCATACAATTTTTGCTGACTTCCCATTCAACACAAACACACATACACACATATACTAACATAAGTATATACACTTAATATATACAACTGCATGCGTTGATTGTTGGAGTTGGCTCAGAGCTGCAACCAAAGTTGTTAGTTAGTACGAATGACCCATTTTTTATTCACAAATGTGCAACAGCAATGGCGCCTAAGTGCCCTCACACCCACCAGCGTCCATACAACAGAGCATAAACATCATATTATGTCGTCTATTTACGCTCGCATGTATGTGTCAGCGGTTTGTGCGAATGTTTGCGGCAATTATTAACACCAACTCCAGCCAAAGTGTGCGTAAATGAGTTGTTCTGTTCTACTCCACAAGCTCCACTCAGCTCCGCACACCGCACACACCCATCTTCCGCACCATGTGGCATATGTGGCGCTGTCAGTAAGCAGCTTGAATGGCTGGCTGACTGACTGCTGCGCTTTGGGCGACTGTGCGTGTGTGTGAGTGGCTGTAGGCGGTAAAATACCTGTGTAAAATGCGATAAAGTGTTGGCAGTTAGGCTTATTTGGCAACTCAAAATGCCATATAAACGCACACCCAACACCCGGCACCGCGGCACACCTGCGCGACTTAAGCGAGCGTAAAATGTGGCAATTTACTAGCGAATTTTATGACATTTGAACGCATTCGTTTTAATATTTGCTCAGCTATTTCGGTGAATCCATTACAGCTACATGCTTTTATGTATGTGTGTATGTATGTGCGTATGCTAGGTAAGTACGTATGAATATTGATCATAAATTTGTGATATGACATTAAATGGTGAATATTTTACATGCCAAAATATAAAAAAAAAAAATGCAGAAGATATTTATAGCAACAACATTATAACGGAATTTTTATTATTTTCACCTGCGGTGATCAACGCAGCTGATAAACAAAACGACTATATTACGTAGGTTGCTATGTATATATATTTCTGGACTAGGCAACACTAAGTGTTGCCAGGTGCAATCTGACATTTCCATTGGAAATTTTGACATTTTTTAGCATAACATCACTCAGAACGTTTTGTCATTTAATCGTGAATTGTTTTATTTACAGGGAATTAAAAAATTCATCTCGGCCAAAAATGGAATTAACCCGTGAATATTTTCGTGCGATCATTTTTCACAACTTTCGACGTGGATTATCACGACAAGAGTGCATCGATGAACTAAAATCTTTATATAGCTATGAAGCACCATCCTATAGCACTGTGAAAAACTGTTACAACGAATTCAATCGTGGCCGACGCTCGCTCAAAGACGAATTCCGTGAAGGTCGTCCAAAACAGCCGTTGTGCCAGAAAACATCGATGCCGTACGTGAACTGATAATGCAAGACCGTCATGTAACATACCTTCAGATAGAGGCATGCCTATGCATTTCTCCCACCAGCATACATTCGATATTGCATGAACACCTGGCCGTAAAAAAGGTTTGTTCTCGTTGGATCGCACAAAAAAAGGCTCGTGTGGATTGGTGTAAAGAGATGCTGGAAAAATACGATCGCGGTGCTTCAGAAGACGTTTATAAGATCGTCACAGGTGACGAATCATGGATCTATGCGTATGAGCCCGAACCAAAAGAGTAATCGACCGTGTGGGTCTTCCAAGACGAGCCAAATCCAACGAAAAAAAAACAAATATGGTTGCCACTTTTTTTACAAAGAAAAAAATTTAACTGGAAATAAGAAATCTAAGGTTCAGTGTTCCATAAAAGTATTTAATTAAGCTTCAATATGGATTATCATTTCCAATAGAGTGGCCACTTTTGATAAAAAAAACTGTAAATAAAAGTAATAACCAAACATTTCATACTCTTGCAAAGCCAGAGAAATACATCCAGGTGCATAAAAGTTTTAGGTTATATAGGGTTCTTATTAAATTTTACAAGACCTCTAGAATTTTGTCCCAAATTTTCATGTTGATCCGAGTTATAGTTTCGGAGATACAGCCTTGAGAACGGTGCGCTCGAGGCTAGCTAGGCTAAGTGTGCCATCTTTAAATGCGTTTTTCTCGAAACTGTGTTTTTGAAGTCCGTTGGCAAGATTCTCGAGAATTACTCAGCCGATCTTCATGAAATTTTTCAAAAGTCTTTAAGATACAGTTCTTAAAGACTTGGATGAATGATTTTTTTTTTATATTACAACTATTTGAAATAAATAAATAATATAAAATAATAAATTTTTTCTGAAATTTTAATTTTTTTTTTAAATGTCTGCCAAAAATCCAATTTTTAATTTTTTTTCCTTCTACCAAGTTCTATGTTAAGAGTTAAGTTATCCTGCCAACGCAGGGGTATATTTTTCCGAGGGGTCACTGTCAATGGTGTCGCAAAGGCCGAGTTTAAATTTCAGAATATCTTTATTAATAGTGAATATAATTTTCCCCAAAATTTCAGAATATCTTTATTAATAGTGTATGCTTGTGACAGTGAAAAATTCTTATAAAATATTTAATTATTTATATGAGAAAAAAATTGTTGAAAAAATGCTTTTTTTACCCGAGGAAACCCATGTAACCCCTTAAGAAAACTCAGATGTTGACCGATACAAAGCAAAACGGAAGTTCGAAAATTTTTCTTTAGGTATATTAGGCGCTAAGAGAATGACTGATCCGGCTCGATTTCGATTTGGATATACAAAAATACTTTTACTAGAAAGCAATTCTAACCAATAAATTTATTTGTGCTTGACGATGCCTACTTTTTTTAAATTTTAACCCACAGGTGCCTTTTACTGCCATTCTCTTTACCAACTCTACAGTTTTATAACTCAATTTAGTACTTCATTATAACACCCGCCCATCTATGAACTCTTCATGATTAAGTACTATGAGCTTCGGTTGATACAATTAATAGAGGACTCTACCGACAACAGACCATCAAGTGGAAGCGATTACCGAAAAACCGACGAAGTTTATGACTGAACACGAGACCATAATTTTTTATCATTATTTGGAACAGCGGCTGGAAGGTTTTGCATCATCTGCCTTATAGCACATATCGCTTTCTAAGCCTTGTTGTTGTTGTAGAGGCAGAATTCTGCAGAGTTGACAGTCCATGGCCGGATAAAAATCCGGGTTCGTTCCGGTTACGTAGACCCGACTGAATCCAACAATTGCCAGAAAGATAGGAAATTTGTATACCTTCAGAAGGATAATAATTGGAATAATCTTCTAAGAAAACTTACAGTTTGTAAAGTATTTGTTGCGTTACCAACTATTAAAAAAAGTGAATTAACAACTCTGAGCCTTAACGGACTTAAGAAAATCTTAGAAAGATTTCTTTCGTTTTTTATAAAAATCGGGTGGTACTAATAACGAAACTAAAAACTGCGGTGTTGAGATCACTTTTCAAGTTCCACTACACTCTATCTTAGCGAAGATTTTAACGCTTTCTCTCAACTCTAATCCCATTAGGTACGATTTTAGAAGCATCCGGCTTAAGTAAACTTTAATCCATTTAAAAAATTAGTTTTCTTGACATTTCCATATTTTTACCGAATTAAAGGAAAATATTAATAACTTAGTCAAATAACGATTCTTCTGATTTTACAATTACTACATAGATTCCCTCCCAATACAAATCTTTTCTCTAGGACAAATACAACTTCCATCAACATTTTTTTTAGTACAGAGTTCTCCCTTTCCCTTATCGCTAATGCTTTTCTCTGTTAAGAACACTCATTGACCGTCTTTGAAGTATTACAGATTTTTTGACATGAGTTTGATACCTTTTATTAAAACTCTAAGGGCTGGTCTTCAAAGAAATAGCTAAGAATTGCAATTGTAATCACCCCACTGAATTTATGTGCATCAAATCATCTGGATTTGGACAACAAAACGCAAACAGAAAATACACGAAAATAGCATGTGAACAACAACAACTGTATTTAGCTATAATTATGATGAAGCTTCAATCAATCCAACACACACACATACACATCCACACTCCCATACTCGCACTTTACTAACCAACCACCTCAAAAATGAACTCCTTCGAACGAACGCTTCAACCACACTCTCATTTTCAAGCATTCACCGACGCGGGCATTTGCCGATTGTTTGCCGTTAACCGTTTCCTCATTTTCATTTCGATTGTATTTTGTTTTCATTTATTTTTGATTTTTTTCAATTAAGCAAAAATTAAATATGTATTATTTTCCTTGCCCTCGGGGAACGCAGTGCACAATGCAGCGAAGCAGAAAAGCGTACAAAAACAAAGAAAAGCAAATAATCTGCACCAATACAGTGGAGAAATAAAAAAAAGTAGCAAGAAAATAAGCGAGATTAAGTATTTGAGTGCATGTGTGTGTAATACTCGAAGCGAGCGTTGAAAAATAAATATTTGCTTTAATATGGATTTAAAACTCCGTTGAGTAGCGTTTAGAAGATTTGTTGGCAAATGGTAGATATTAAGCTTATATGAGCAACTAAGAGCAAAAAATTTTAAGACTTTATCCATAATTTTAAAATTCTTAATTCGTTTGTCAAAATCTATTTCTTTCGAAAAATTTAGTGATTTTGGAAACAATCGTGCCTTCACTTTTCTTAGGACAAAATTATCTTTATCAGTCATACAAACCTAGAAAAAAATTATTTCGCCGAATGAACTTTCGCGCGAAATTTATATTATATTAAAAAGTCTTACTACTTTCTGCCCACATTAGTATAACATAGTAGAAATATATAATTATTCTAATGTTTTTTTTTTTAATTTTTATTAGTAATTCCTAGCATTTTTTTTTTTTTTTCATTTATATAAATATTTAGCAATTCTCCGCCCCGTTGATTTTTTATATTTTCACAAATTTCCATATATATAAATATAATCGTCTATAATTGCGTTAAAGAACGAACTTAGCTCGTTAAAGGCATCAAGCATCATTGAATTTACCAAATTACACGCCTACAATTACATTAAAACTTTTTTCTGCTCTCTTTTTTGTTTTATTTAATGAGCTCGTTTCATTTTATTCTTTTTATTTATTTTTTTTTTTTTATGGCTTTCTTTTTGCAGCAAGAAGCCACATTTAAAGTAATGAGTGGCAATTTGGTGTCATTAGTTGTTGCCAGGGAGTTGGGGATATATTTGATTTTTATTTCTCCGCACGGCTGGCGTGTAATGAGCGCATGTAAACGAGTATTTAATTAATTGATCAAAGCGAAGCACACAAGTGTTTTTCGTTTTTTTTTTGGGAATAGAACTCAAGATTTTATAATTTTCTGAAAAAAATATATTTTTCTTTTTTAATTAGAGGTTGCTGGAAAAAGCTCCAAATGCCATTTGTGGGTTAAAATGAGCTACAATGGCGTTTACAATCTAAATTTTTGCGAGAAAAAAGTGAAAACATCGGCCAAAGTATATCAATTAACCGTCTTGGAACCCATGTCAACCTGAAGACTGCCAACCAATCAATATTCACCAACAAACCCTGCACTTTCCAGGAGGACTATGGTTCTGCTCTCGAGATATAAACCACTCAAATATGGCTCAAAGACAACGTTCTGGACTTCATATCGACGGATGATGAGGCAGGCTGCTAGTCCAGGCTTCAACTCGTTTAATTACAAGTTGTGGTCCATATTAAAGGTGACAGCTTGCTCTGCCCGACTCCCAAATAAGAAGTCGTTGAAGGGGGTATTCTAGTCTAGAAGCATGAATTTCAGATAAGTTTTAAAGTGTCGTAAAAAAAGGCAATTAATATTTTTACCATCCATTTTTTTTTATTAGTTATTTGGTAATTTTAGAAGAGTAGAGAAAAAAATTAAAAACTAAAAAAAGTAAAAAATTTCAAAAATTATGAGCTGACGAAGTGGGGGGTTTCTAAAAATTTCCACGTGACCATGCCCATGATTTCAACCCTCCTAGTTATCTGAAACCAAAAAGAAAGAAAGATTATTAATCTAGAATAATGTCGCAATGGTCGGAACTGCGGAAAAGTGGGAAAAACACAACAAAATGGCGACTGCCTAAAAAAGTTTTTTTAGATCACTTTTTCTGACTATTTCGAATTTTTTAAAAATAATAAAAATTTGGGGATGGGGCTAGTTCCAACCATAGACAAGCCTATAAAGAAGACTCTATAAAAATTTCAAGTAAATCGGTCCAATAGAACCTAAGAAATCGTGAAATCGTGGGCATCGTTCTGAAAAAGTCAGTTTTGAGAAAAACGCGTTTAAAGTTTCGCATTCCGGCCGAACCAGTTTGAATGCCGAGTCAGAAAAATGCCAATATCTCCGAAAAAAATTTGAATTTTGAAAAATCTTCTTGTACAGAAGTCATAGAAATGATAGGAACCTTTCAGCTTGAAGGTTGACAATGTAATTCTAAGCCAAAATCTATTCACTGAAAAATATAAGCTTTGAATTCAACTAAGTAATCTATATCCTGAGACTATATACTTATTCATTTGAACATTCATTCTATTTTTAAAATTTCTTAAAAATCTGACTAAATCAACAACAAAAAATTTAACATTTTCTACATGTTAAGTTTCCTTATAACTTCAGTGAAATTAAGTTTTTTTTATTCATAAATTTTTATAGAACCAACTTATTTACTTCACATAAAAATATTTTCAAACACATTGCTTCCTAGCCTAAAAGTATGCTACTGAAATATAAGTTATTTTAAAGCAAAGAAGCTTAGGATAAAAACTTTCTTGCTACCCAAAGTACATATGTTGATATTGTAGATGAACGGAACCAAGGCCAAATGTAAATACTGGCCTTAAGCAAAAAAGCTTTGAACTCATTTTGGTGGAATTAGCTAAACAAACACTTGAACAAACTTAATCGTATTCGCTGCAGTGGTGTAATATAAGATAACTTCTTAGAATGCTTTGACAAACGATGGTTCAATTTTATCATTCGCAAAAAGTCTTCAAATAAAACTAGATACACATGATATACTCTATATGCGGCCCTTTCTTACAAAAATCGCCGTTAATATATGTATATCATAAATTCTCAGATTTCATTGCTAAGTAAATCACGTACCCATGTAGACAACAAATAGTAAGACTTTTTAACTTAAATTTCGCGCGAAAACCCATTCGTTGAAATTTTTTTTTTTTTTTTTTGGTTTGGGATGACAGTCAGTGACATCTGTGCCAAATGTCACATCAAATGAATAATCATTATTGTTTAGTATACGCTTGTCTTTCTGAAATACATAAAGTGGATTCGGCAATTTCTACGATGAGTGAAATTATTCAACAAAGAAGTTCAATTAAATTTTGTGTGAAAAAACCACGTCAAGGCAGGTCAGAAATCAAGATTATGTTGACAGTTTTCCTCGATTATCGAGGTATGGTGCACTCCGAATTCCTTCCAACCGGCCATAGTTTCAACAAGGAATTCTATTCGAGTGTTATGCGTCGTTTGCTCGAAGCTATTCGTAAAAGGTGGCCCGTATTATGAACCGACAGCTCTTGGTTTTCGCACCACGATATTGCACTGTTGTCTACTACATTGATTCTTCGTGTGTTTTTAGCGTAATTTTCAACCAAAAGCTTGCCGCAACTATTGTATTCGCCTGATTTACCTCCGTGTGACTTCTGACTATTCATCAAACTGAAAGGACCGCTACGGGGAAACCCTTTTGAGTCAATTAAATACATAAAATGTGAATCGCTACGGCCATTGAAGGCTATTCCGGAAATTGACTTTAACAACTGTTTTAAGGATTGGAAAAAAAGTTGGCACAATTGTATTGGGCCGAAGGGGATTACTTTGGGACAACATAGATTTTGAAGAATAAGTTAACAATTTTAAAATTATAAACAAAACCTTATTATTTTTTGCTGAGTTTTTTCTAGTTTTTTTCTAAGTTTTTCACATATGTAATGGTTAATTGGCAAGAAATCTTAGCAAAATCAATGGAGTTTCTTGTTTTGCATTTTCTGAGAAAACTTGTCATATTAACCAATATATTTTTTATACAGTCAGTAAGATATTTCAGCAAAGAAAGTTTCACGGACTTCAAAAATTTTTTTTGATGAAAGAATTTTCGTTTGAAAATTAAGATGCTTCTAGGATATTAAGTGAAAAAACATATTCATATTTTAAATTAAAAAAATTATGGTCTATTTGGGATATAAAAATATAAATTTATCCCAAATCGTAAAAGAAAACAAAATTATAAAAGATAAAAATAAAAAAACCAAAACCTTGTTGACTTAAAATTTTTCACACACATTTTGAGCTTATGCAGAAAGAATGTTGACACTTTTCACATATATTTTTAGGTTATGTAAAATAGTGTCTTTGTGTCAATACTTTTTTGTTTTTGGCCAAACACATTTTTCACATAACCTAAAACTGTATGAGAAAAATTCAAATTAAGTTTTTGATTTTATAATTTTATATTTTACATTTTTTTTCTCTCTTAGATCTTTTTATTACCTACTTGATTCAATAAGACTCGTAGTTTTGCCGGAAACTGAGATAAACCGTTTTTTACACTTAAAAACTTCACACTCCTCCTTCTTTCCACTTCGTGATCACAGATCACGTTTAAATTATTTTATCAATGGGTCATCATACTATTATTTTTCATTTATTTCACTTTTACAATTTTCAAAAGCTTCATACCTGGTCTAATAATAATAATTTAATAGCAATAATTGTTTATTATATCCAATTGAGTATCGTTTATTAGTCACTAATTGTCATAATTAGAGAATTTAAAACCGATTATGGCGTAATGAACCAATATAAATTTTTATAAAAAAAACTCATTGAGCTATGTGCCGAATTAGTTCCCATAAATTCGAATAACATATTTTTATCATATATTTATGCCATTTTTTATATAAAAATTACCTGTTTATCCTTGAACTCGTCAAATTGTATATTATTTTCCCGCACACAATGCACAAGTTTATGCCTCCAAGCGATAATCACTTCATGAATTCATTTACTGCGCAATCAAATTGAATTACACACACATGCACGTAATTATAACTGTAATACACTTCCTGAACGGTGCAATAATTCACGCTTTATTGTTCGAATTGCAGACACTCTCCACGTTTTTTCACACTAATTATAATTATCAATTGTATTTCCGTTCACGAAAAGCGGCGCTCAGCGACATAAACACCCACACAACTGCAACGGCAGCAAGACAATTAAAAAACTTGTGTAAGAAACTGCAACAATTTTTACTTCCGCCACTTGAACGGTGCACCAACACCGATGAGCGCTGCGAGACAAACACTCGAGCGTACAGTGGCGCTACGCCAACACACGCGCGCTCATGCACACACAAACACACACACTCACTTACTCACACATACAGCGTTGCAATGGCGCGCCGTCAGTTAAGGCCGAAAAAGACGAAAGTTGTCTCGTTGTCTGTCGTCGCTTGAAGACACTTCAAGTCCAAAATAAATCAACTGAGTTTATCTCATGCAACGCAGCGCAGCGCACAGACGGTTTTTCAGAGCGCGACGCAGCCAAAAACGAACCACCCGCAACACTCGGCGAACGAAGACTGAATGCAACTTTCGCAAATGGATTCGCGTAAACATTGGAAATTCGCACACAGAAGATGAAATGAAAACAAAAGCGCCAAAAAGCAACAGCAACAACCAACACACAACGAAGACCAGCAGCTAACCATAATAACCAGAGCGCACAGCAGCCAAAGCCGGCTTTATTTGTTGTTGTCAAGTTGTACAACACGTAGCGTGTAGATATATATGTATCTATGCATGTAGGCAGCAGCAGCTGTAGATGGCAAGTCGACATTGCTGGCGTGAAGGCGCGTCGGCGGGCGGCGGACGAACGGTAGTTGGCAGCAAGGCAAATTGCCTACTTCGTGCCGATTAAGTTGCGAGCGAGGCGAATAGCATGCGTCCAAAGGAATAGCAATAGCAAAAGCGTTGATATGCCGCTGCCGGCTAGTTGAATGTCTTCTACAAAGCTATGTGCTGCAACATGCCGCGCGTGCCACATACAACATTCTACATAGCACATGCAACAAATGCTGCCGCGGCGTAAGTATGGTCAATGATATTGCCTTTGTTGGCAAAGGAGACATGCTAAGAGAGCGCGAAAAAGGCGAGAGAGCGCGTATGAGTGTTGCATATTTGAGCGCATGTGATTTTGATTAGCAACATTTGTTGCCTATAAAAGCTACAAACTGACTGGCAGTACGCTGGTGCTAGAAGACGGGCCTTTCACCGCAGGCTTATTAGATAAGTTGCCGTAGCAGCAAGTTGCTTTTGGCACTGGGTAATATTTCAGGCAACATGTTGCAACATAAATGTTGCTAGGCGTACTTATGTTGGAGTTTAAAATTTTGTTTGATTTCATTTCTAATGACAGTTTCATTTAAGGCTGCTGGTTCACCGAGGGTAAGACAGCCGAAGTGGTTCAACCTCAGTTTTGGAAAGACTGGGTAATGGAGAAGAAAATGCCTGGATGTTGTCAAGGTTGAATGCATTAAGTGTTGTCAAAGCTCCGAAAAGACTTACTTCATCGAATGCCTATTAGATGCTGTCCTGAAGGAAGGCAAGGTGAAGTTTACCGCGAGAAAGTAGTTAAGTAGATCTCTTACGTTCCACTTCAGGCCATTTATTATCAATTTATTTCATACAATTACTACGCTACATTAGCCTTAATAAAGCGCCTGAGTATATGCAACATTTTATGAAGTGCTAATTTTCGAAACGCCTAAATGTAGGCAACACTTTTCCTGCATTTCTATTATTATTATTATGAGCATAATGGGATTGTTTTGTAACTGTATGCTTCTCCATTAGACAACACTTTTTCGGAGTTGCTATTTTTGACAGCTGTGATTTGACATTTACTCAGTTTTGCTTGTTATTTCACAATTAACAGACTAACAACAAGACAACGTTTGCAAATCGCGTAAAATTTATTACCAAAATTATGGTTCGGTTTAGACGAGTACGTCCAACATGCGGCATTATCGGCTATTCGAACAGCCGGGGATCGGTTTCGCACACCGTTTGCCCTAGTGGATAATGCGCATCCTCAAATACGCCGTAGAGTGCACACCGAAGTCGCTATTGCCGCTGTGCAGCAGAGTATCGAAGAAGTCTCGAATGAATCCATCCGCCATCAACTTTGTGGAAGATTTTGTGAAAGCATGTTGGTTCACGGTCTTACAAAAGCTAACTAGTGCAAGAATTCACGCCAAACGACTATCAAGCGCGTCGTACGTGCGGTGTCTGGGCCCAAAAAGAGATGGCATCTCGATTTTCTCATGAAAATTTTGTTCAGCGAAGAAGCTTACTTGTGTTTGAATGAGTACTTAATAAGCAAAATTGTCACATCTTGAGTGATGATAATCCACGAGCCATTATTGAGACGTCATAACATCCTCAAAAAGTCACTGTTTGGTGTGCACTAAGAGCAGGTGGCATCGTTGGTCCAAATTACTTCAAAAATTTAGTCGGCCATTATATTACAATCAATGAAAAACGTTATAAAGTCATTTCACTGAATTGGAGGATTTTGATGTAGACGACCTTCGGTTCCGACAAGACGTTGTTATATGCCATAAGACAAAAGAACAATCAATTTGATAAAGCAAACTTTTGGTGAACACAAAGGAACTTCGCTGTCCAGTAAGAACCCCTATGATTGGCAAGGTATAAGTACAATCTTCAAATTCAAAGATAAGAAGTCGTAGATAATATTGTATCTATTTTCTACGAGAGCGTCTATAGCCGCGGCGATCACTTACCCGAAATTATTTTTAACACACAATAGCAAACTCTTGTCTTTATAATAGAGTTCATTCTTGGCCATAATATTAAATCATATGCGTTTTATTTATTTTTGGAAACTCTACGTCTAAAAAACACACCCTTTAACTTCGGTTCATCTGAATTCAATATTTTTTTCTGTGTCCATAAAATAAGGTGACATTTGAATTTAAACCGCGCGTCGAAGGATTTGGAGAATTATTTTTTTTAGGTTGGTAGTACTGTCAGTCACATTTATGTCAAATTTCATGTCAAAATATTCATTGGTATTTGAGATACGTGTCGTTTTGTGAGCTGCTAAAAGTGAGTTTTTTGTTTTTTGCGATGTCGAAATTTGTTGAGCAAAGAATTTGCATTAAATTTTGTTTACGGAATCAATTTTCTGCTGCGGATACGTTGAGGATAGTGCAGAAAGCCTTTGGTGATGGGGCTATGTCTAAAAAAAATGTTTACAAGTGGTATAGTAAGTTCCAAGCCGGCCGTGAACGTGTCGAAGACGAAGGGCGTCCAGGGCGACCATCAACCTCAACTGACGAAGCTCACGTTCAACAAATCAAAGATTTAGTGTTGAAAAACCGTGGATTAACAATTAGAGACCTTGCTGATGAAGTTGGCATATCGAAAGGCTCAGCCAATACCATTTTGAAGGATGTTTTGGGCCTCAAGCGCGTCAAATCTCGACTGGTACCGAAAACATTGAGTTTTTTGGAAAAAAAGGCGTCGTGTTAAAGTGTGTAAAACGATGCTTTGCGACTACCAGGTTGTCATGAAACGCATTATAACTGGCGATGAGACTTGGATCTATGTTTACGACCCCGAAACAACCGATCAATCGAGCGAATATCGTGCCAAATGAGAGTCGAGACCAAAAAAATCGCACCAAAATCGCTCAAAATCAAGGTCATGTTGACTGTTTTCTTCGATTATCGTGGTGTTGTGCATTATGAATTCCTTCCAATGGGTCAAACAGTCAACAAGGTATATTATTTGAACGTTATGCGTCGTTTGCGTAACGCTATCCGCCTAAAAAGGACGGAATTGTGGAAAGACAATTCTTGGTTTTTTCACCACGATAATGCACCATCCCATACTGGCCTCGTAATTCGTGATCATTTCGCCAAAAACACAACCCATATCGTTCCTCAACCACCGTAGTCACCTGATCTGACGCCGTGCGACTTCTGGCTGTTCACCAAGCTCAAAAAGCCGCTCCGGGAACACCGTTTTTATGCTATAGGGGAGATTCAAGCCGCAGCGAAGACGGAACTGAAGGCCATCCCGGAAAGTGACTACAACCAGTGTGCGTTGGCATAAGTGCATTGCATCGGGAGGGGATTACTTTGAAGGGGATGAAATTGATTGAATAAATAAAGAATTTTCAAAATAAATACAATGTCACCTTATTTTTTGGGCACAGTAGTATTTATAACTATATAATTCCAGACTAACTAGAGTATCACTTGACAATAATAGTTATTTCAACTCCGAACTTTCGTGTCCCCAGAACTTCAGCTTTGAACAGGTCGCGTTTGAACTTGTTCGAAAAGATGCGATACTTTCGTGATTCATTATGTTGCTGATACATGTTGCGCAACACTTCGCATGTTGATACGAAATGCGCAAGCGTCATACTCAAACCACACGAACAGTAGTAAAATATAACAAACCCCAAAAACTCGACATTATTTTAATGAAGGAAAAAAACTGTGTTTGCGCGGGAAACCCGTACCTTCCGCAAAACCACCAAAACGGCAGCAAGTGGACCACGCACACACATACATGGCACATTGTACATGCATTTGTGTGGAACATCTTTATTTTATTTTCGGCAAACAAAACGGAGATGAAAATAAAGTGAAGGAAATTAAGGCCCGCATCAGCGCGAATGCAAACAACGGCGTGCAAGCAAGCTGAGTGCCACTCAAAAGCGGAGCAACGGTAGCGGCTACAAGTGGCGACAGCACATACATAGCTCAGCACAGCACAAGCACTTGCAACGGTTTGTAAGTGCATGCGGGCTTTGCAGATTGCGGTCGGCATTCGTACGTTGGGTGGGTGGCTCCGTGAGGTGGTAGTTGACGGTTATACATCTGGGCGCATGTTTGTGTATGTGTGTGTGTTGAAGCGCAAAGACGTATTCGTCGCTGATGATTTTGTCAATTGTTGAGTGTGGCCCCACACATTTTCTTTGTTAGCTGCAATAACAACAAAAAAAGCGAATGATTGAGCGCTGAAGTGCATTGAAGAATGG
This sequence comes from Bactrocera zonata, assembly GCA_037783105.1. Lineage (NCBI taxonomy): Eukaryota > Metazoa > Arthropoda > Insecta > Diptera > Tephritidae > Bactrocera > Bactrocera zonata. The sequence continues at coordinate 361,282 of JBAWJQ010005835.1, read as the reverse complement.
AAGACAAAGAAATGTGTGGAGTAAAATTTGTACACAAACACACATAGCCACATAAATTCATATAGCAGAGGCAAGTATGTGTATGAAATAGATGCCTTTTGCTAAGGATTTGTTCTCATTTGTTTCTTTTTAAACTGGAGGGTTGCATTTTGCGGCAAATAATATACTTCAGTGTATTCCCTTTCAATGCTTTGATAGCTTATTGTGTGATTTAGGTATATATTTACAAGTATAGAAAAACAAATGTGGGACTAAACTTGAATATACAGGGTGCCGTTACAATAAAGTTGCATTTTTCTATTAAACATTTTTTATGCCCGGAACAGGGTTAAGTTTGCCACGAAGTTTGTAACGCCGAAAAGGAAAAGTCAGAGATCTTTATGGAAAACCTTGGCCATTAAGACTGCCTGTACATATTAAACAACTCTTTAGAACCTTCTGTCAGTAAACAGTTTACACAACTTTGAGTATATATACATTTATTTAGGAAATATTTTCTTGGTATTTATAAAATTAAAACTAAATATGCACCCTATATTATCAGTGTACATAAATGCATATGGCTCATTTTGTGAAATAGTATAAAAAATACTTTTACTCCACTTTTTGTCAATTATTATACTTTTATCAAATCCTTTATTTACCTTCTTCACAAAAGATTTGTAAAAATTAAAAATAAATATGAAAAGCGCTGTTCCATTTCACAAGTGCCATCCAACTGGATAATAACATAAAAAATATGTAAATAATATTTCTGAAAACATACAAACAGTTACTAAGCTAAGATTAGCGAAAGTAACAGTACTTATAAGTGGTTATACATATACGAAGATAAAGCCGTGTATGTAAGGGATCTAACCAGAATTCCTTTTACTGTTAAAAATTTCTGCTATGAAGCGAAATATAATTAGCATATATACTGTCACAGCATATAACGGGTGATTTTTTTGAGGTTAGGATTTTCATGCAGTAGTATTTGACAGATCACGTGGGATGTCAGACATGGTGTCAAAGAGAAAGATGCTCAGTATGCTTTGACATTTCATCATGAATAGACTTACTAACGAGCAACGCTTGCAAATCATTGAATTTTATTACCAAAATCAGTGTTCGGTTCGAAATGTGTTTCGCGTCCGTGTCCGATGAGCGATGAGGCTCATTTCTGGTTGAATGGCTACGTAAATAAGCAAAATTGCCGCATTTGGGGTGAAGAGCAACCAGAAGCCGTCCAAGAACTGCCCATGCATCCCGAAAAATGCACTGTTTGGTGTGGTTTGTACGCTGGTGGAATCATTGGACCGTATTTTTTCAAAGATGCTGTTGGACGCAACGTTACGGTGAATGGCGATCGCTATCGTTCGATGCTAACAAACTTTTTGTTGCCAAAAATGGAAGAACTGAACTTGGTTGACATGTGGTTTCAACAAGATGGCGCTACATGCCACACAGCTCGCGATTCTATGGCCATTTTGAGGGAAAACTTCGGACAACAATTCATCTCAAGAAATGGACCCGTAAGTTGGCCACCAAGATCATGCGATTTAACGCCTTTAGACTATTTTTTGTGGGGCTACGTCAAGTCTAAAGTCTACAGAAATAAGCCAGCAACTATTCCAGCTTTGGAAGACAACATTTCCGAAGAAATTCGGGCTATTCCGGCCGAAATGCTCGAAAAAGTTGCCCAAAATTGGACTTTCCGAATGGACCACCTAAGACGCAGCCGCGGTCAACATTTAAATGAAATTATCTTCAAAAAGTAAATGTCATGAACCAATCTAACGTTTCAAATAAAGAACCGATGAGATTTTGCAAATTTTATGCGTTTTTTTTTTTTAAAAAGTTATCAAGCTCTTAAAAAATCACCCTTTATATTACAATAATTTCAAATAGTAAGTAACATACAAAAAAGTATCATTCCACAACAATATTGAGAAAATCAGAATAAACTTGTACAATTTTTTTTTTTTATTTTTTTTTCTTTAAGTACATATATTTAGCAAAACGCACAGAAAATTTCACATCATTCCGGTGACAATTTTCGAAGTTACACGCAAATTTGAAAAGGCGTTTCAGAGTGCAAGGAAGCACAAGGACAAAGTTTAAGGGATTACATACGTCCAGAATTTAAAAAAAAAATCGATTTTTTTTATAAGTGTTTATATTTTATAGTTTTAGGCATATTTCTGTGAAAGTTGATTGTAAAAATTCCCCATAGTTACAAAGTTATGGTAGAAAATCAGACCGCCCGACGAGAGTTTAATGCACACAGGTAGCTGTCCTTCGTTTGAGGCACATGAAAGTTTAAACGCATTTTTCTCGAAACTACTTTTCCGGGCACGGTCTGCATGATAACTCATACAGTTTTTAACATTTTTTGATGCGATTTTTTTTAAATATTCGAAAATGTTTTCTCTATGGTCTGTCGAGCCGGATTTTCGATATTTTTATTAAAAAATGTTATTATATTAAAGTGTGTCATTTATGACGTAAAACGCATACTTTTTTTCTAAATTCCGTAAATTTGAAAATTTTTCGAAATTAAAAAATTCGGCTCGACAGACTATAACAACAACTTCATTTTACAGGATTTTTTTTATTTTCAAAGATCCATCAACATTTCAAGGATAAATGATGCAGACCGAGGAGCAATTTTTTTTTCATTGTACTTTGGGTCACGTGATGTTTTATGTACTAATTTTTGTAAAGAAAAATTTAAATAAATTTTTTTTATAAACCATTTAAAGCCGAAATTTTGGTGTTTTTGTTTTTTTTGTTTTTTTTTTTTTTTTTTGAGAAACCGCCATCTTGTCAAAATAATTTATTTTGCTTATTTCTTCGATTAATTTCAGTTCAGATACACAGTGGTCACAGCAAAACGTCTTTTTTGAGTGGAGCTATCGAAGATCTAAAGTAATTCCTGTCCTAATAAGTTTCTTTACTAGCACTAAGTCTTAAAATATAATTAAAAGATAACATAATATGTGCATAAATTTTTAGATCAATAAATTTAAAAGCTTTCTCAAAAAAAATAAAAAAATTCAGGAAAATTCATTTTTTTCAGCCTTCTAACTTTCTAATAGTATAGTGAAGATCACAGTCATAAATATATACAAGTGTATACTTTACCATAATCTACCAAATTTTTCTTTGCGTTATCCATATTCTGTATTTTTTTTATTATTTTTCGGCTGAGCCATAGTTAGGTGTCACTGCTAAATTATAGCTCAAAAATAGTAGCCTACATTTTGGAGCAAAAGAGAAGTAAAAATGAACTAGAAAGTACTAATTTGATCTAGGTCATTTCATAAAAAGAAATTTTAAAAACATTATGATGAACTAATATATTTAATTTTTTTTTTACTTTTTACAGCAATGGGGAAAAATAATATCACTCAAGATTTCTGGCAAACTTTTAGGTATTTTCCAGGTCACTGGCATAAACTAGTTTAATGATGCTATTAATTATTGTGAGATAAGTCAGACGGAAATTTTTGTTTTATTTTTTTATTGTTTGTAAATAAACCCGTTATTTTCAAGAATTATATTATTTTATAAAGCTTAATGAAATATTCTAGTTTAGTGGTCTGAATTTTAATTGTTTTGGCAGCTGATAAACTTTTGATAATGTTTGTTTCTCATAGTATAATTATTGTATTATAATATACATCATTCAAAAGTAAACCAAATAAATTTCAAACAAAAAAAATTACTGTTTTGAAGTAGTGCGAGTAAAAACTAGGTCGCTTCCAGGACGACACGATTTCTTAGTCTTTGGTCCTTTCAAAAATAACACAATAATGGATTTTTGATTAGTAAAGTGGTATTCTCGTATGTAGCAATAAACCTTTGAAAAAAAAAAATCATAAAATAATCAAAACAAACTGTCGATTTTTTGCACTAACTTTTTAACTTTCCCAATGCTCTTAAAATAGTTGGTTAAAAAAATAGAAGATATCGGTTTTAGTTAATTCATAGGATTAAGAGAGAAATATTTGAAGAATATTTGTGCCAAATTCCAAGTAAATGCACTAATCAGAATTTGAGATATTGTGAAGAACTCATTAGGGTCTTGAAAAAAACGCATTTACAGTTTTGAGACATAAAACGCAGAGTTAGAAATTTTTAAAATCAAAATTTTTCGATTAAAAATTAGAATATCAATATTTCAAATTAGTTTAGATCGTATTTTTTGGATTTAAAGTTAAATTTTGATTCTTATTCCCATCGTTTTCAATTAAAAATAAAATTAAATTTTTCTTTCTAATTTGAAAGTCTATTTTTTTTAATTAAATTTTTAAAACTAAGTGCTGGGATTAAAAATACTAAATCTAATGCCAAAATAAAAGTTAAACCAAAAAGAATTTGATTGATTTTAATTCGGTTTTTGATTTATTTTTTTATAGTTTTCAATTCAGTATTTGTGTTTACTAAAGAAATTTTAATTAAAATTATAGGTTACACATTTTTTAATGCCTGATTTTCAACACTGTGACATTAGAATAGCTGTAACGTTGAAATTTGATTTTAAAAAATCCTTCTGAGACATTTTTGACTATCTTAAATAAATAAATATGAAAAAAATACTACTTTCTTAAATATCTTGACTAAAATACCTCCTTAATGCAGAATATTTTTTCGAGACCCAAAATATAAAACATAGTGTACTCAGTCTTTCTCCAGATTTAATTTCATTTTCGCTCACATATATATATTTACATGTAATGCAAACTTGTTTTTCATCAAGCTCTGCTAATTTTAAGTAGCTTACATACACACGAATGCGTTTATAACTTAATGAATGAATAAATACAAAATGAATGTATGATATCTACTTATATGTAAATATGTAACATCTGTTCATGAACTTGTAAATACTGTGCTCTACCACCAGTCCACCTGCACTCATTCGCAGATTTTCATAAATGCGCACATGTTCACATTAACCCATATAAACACACATACATACTGGCATTTGTATTACAAATTTACCCTGGCATTCGAACTTGAAAGGGCTTCCTCCGAACTCCAACAATGAAGCTTACAAAATTCACAACCTCATTTTTTGCAGAAAACACGCTTGTGAGAGTAGGTATGGCGTACATACATATATGCAAATCTGCATAAGTGTTAACTAACTAAGCTGTAATGAACTATTTTAATGGGGAGTTAGGCAAATAAACACATAGTTTTATGCTTTTCACGGAAGCATATTCGCTATGCGCATACACTTTTGCATTTCTAAAGCAAATAACCGTTAGTGATTACATTTGCTACACACATAGACATATTTACATAGGTAGAAAAGCGTTTAGCACACTGCTAAATGGAATGTTACGTATACGCCACGGTCACTTTGAATGCCAAACTCGCCACACTACAAACGCTTTGAATTTTATATTAAATGAACTTAGACATATGCATATATCTGAGTGTGTGTATATAAATATATGTATATATTTGTATGCATCATAAAATTATTTGTAATTATATAGAAATCATCGCCAACTCAAGTTATTTATACAATATTTTGGATTGATATCTCTAAAACTGAGGGACTATTTCGTCCCATTATTCTTGTTGCGGCGAAAATTCTCATCCGCCTCTGCGCAGAAAAAAACTTACGTCAACAAACACAAGAAAGGTGCGACGTCGAGAAGCTGTAATGACAGACAGTCGAAAGATTTACTACCCCACTTGCACTCCTGCTCTCTGAGAGCGGTCAAGAGTAACTCCTGTAGAACCACCTAGGGAGATCTAGTGACTCATATCCATTGCATACTGAAATTATGGAGGGAACATTTTTCCAGCCTGCTGAATGGCAGTGAAAGCATAATGCGAGGAGATGATGAACCGGATTCCCCAATCGATGACGAAGTCGTAGATAAACTCGTCTATCTCCCTTCCGCTTTTTTATCTTTTGAATTTCACGGCTATGTATAAAGCGCTACAGAGCTCGTGTCTGGCAATGCTATACATCTTTGGGAGGTCTTGACATAACCTACAAAACGACGCTATGCATGATTAGTTTAGACGTGTAAACATGGAGTTCACTAACGCCGAAATTCGGGCTATTTTAAAGTTGTCCTTCTTTAAAGTCAAATCCGCTAGAAAAACGTTCTGTGAGATTAGTGGTGTTTTGGAGGATGGTACTCTATAACTTCGAATTGCGGAGGAATGGTTTCGACGATTCAGAGCGAGTGAAAACGACACCATGGATAAGCCAGCCGGCGGAAGACCTGTGACGACGAATACCAATTAAATCATAGAAAACATCGAGTTAGACCTGCATATAGCATCTCGTGACATCGCCCAGAAGATGGTAGTTAGTCACCAAACCATTTTAAACGATCTGCCAAAGGCAGGATACACAAAAAAGCTTGATGTTTGGGTGCCGCATGATTTGACGCAAAAAAACATCCGGACCGAATCAACGACTGTTATATGCTGCTAAAACGGAATGAACTCGACCCATTTTCGAAGCGGATTGTGACTGGTGATGAAAAATGGATCACAAACGACAATATCAAGTGAAAGCGGTCGTGGTCGAAGACCGGTGAATCGTCCCAAACAGTGGCCAAGCAGGGATTGGCGGCCAGGAAGGTTTTGCTGTGTGTTTGGTAGGATTGGAAAGGAATCATTCACTATGGCCAGGCGCTTAATTCTACCAACTGGACCGCTTGAAGCAGGCGATCGACCAGAAGCATCCAGAATTGGCCAACCCGAAGAGTGTAATGTTCCACCAGGACAACGCCAGACCACACACTTCGTTGATGACTCGTCAGAAGCTACGGAAGCTCGGATGGAAGGTTTTATCGCACCCACCATACAGCCCCGACATAGCGCCAAGTGATTACAACCTGTTCATGTCCATGGTGAATGCCCTTGTTGGTGTAAAGTAGAACTCAAAAGAGGCTTATGAAAAGTGGCTGTCCGAGTTCTTCACAAATAAGGAGGGAGGTTTCTTCGAGAGGGGTATTATAATGTTTCCGTCTAGATGGAAATGCTTTCAAATCATATCATCTGCCTTTTTAAATTAATTAATTCTTACAGAAAATATTTTCTTAAGCACAAATTTGGAACTCATTTTTTTCTTTTTTGAGTATACAATTTTTAGTTATAATAAATAAGTTCCACAATTTTTCGCACCCACAACACTAAGCTCAAAATGTCTCCAAACTTTAAAATGTTGAAAATATAAGAAAAATGTCAAAGTACTCATTTATTGATATTTCAAAAATTCAAAAACTTTTCTAAAAACAATCAAAAATTTAAAATATTTTATTTAATTATAAATAGCCAACAAAAGTGTAAGTTTTCAGTGAAAACAAATCGAAAAAATGGCTAAAAAGGTTGAGGAAGAGGAAAAAAGTGATATTGATGACATTAATTTGGACGATGAAGAAGAGCCGCAGCCAGAACGGAGAAAACGGATACGTATAGTTGTGCCCGAAGAGGACGAGGGGTCAACGGCATCCAGAAGTAGATTACAAACGGTTTTCTATTATATAAAAATTGCATTTCTGTGCAGCGTTTGGCTTGTAATAGCAGTGCTACTGCCGACGATGCCCATTGAGAAGATGGACGGACATCTGACAACAATCTTTCCAAATCAAACAAAAATCATAGTTATCGATCTGAAGCGCGTCACACGCGCCTCACTGGGCTTAAGAGCGTACGGACCATTTCTTGTGAGCGTTCATGCATCGAATGTTGATCCGGGTATAAACAATCATATGACAGCATTTTTGGAGAAAGCAGTCTACGCTGCAGATGGCGAGAGTATAGCCAATATTATAGTTGTATCGAATGTACAATATTTTTTGCTCACCACTAGCGAGCACTTGAGCACCAATGTTGCGCCAGTAAAAGTGTACGGACATTTTGGGCTGACAAATTTCTCCATGGAGGACGCAAACAATGTGCGGCTGCGTCTACACCTAGAGACAAATGTCGACACGGAAGTGACGATAAAGTATTTCTATGAACGTTCCTTGGATGCGCAAACTTGCATTATACTCGGGGCCCTAGTGTTGGCCTTCCTGTATATATCGATAGTTTGGGAGTTGGTGAATCGTACCTTTGTCGCGTTGATAGCGGCCACTTTGGCTATTGCGGTGCTGGGTTTTATGCGCTCATGGCCCGATATCGGTAAGATAATCAAATGGATGGACACGGAAACGCTACTATTACTCTTCGGCATGATGATACTGGTTGGCGTACTTGCCGAATCGGGCATTTTCGATTATTTCGCCGTGCAGGCATATAAACTATCCCGCGGACACATTTGGCCGATGGTTAACATTTTATGCTTCTTCACCGCCACGCTGTCGGCCTTCGTGGATAGCGTTACGATGATGCTGCTCATAACACCGATCATTGTGAAGCTGTGCGAGGTGATGCAAGCCGACCCGGTTTTGGTGCTGATGTTCCTCGTCATCTATGCAAATATCGGTGCAGCCTCGACGCCAGTTGGCGATCCGCCAAATATCATTATCACAACGAATTCATTCATTGCCTCGCATAACGTGAACTTTAGCAACTTTATGGTGCACACGCTGCCCTGTGTGCTGCTGACGCTGCTGCAGACATACATACAGTTACGCTTGACATTCCGCAAGTTGGGTGTCGTGCCGTACATAGCCGATGCTCAGAGTGAAATGCGTATGGGTGTGCACGCGTGGGAGCGCGCCGCCGCCGCCATACAGCCCTACTCGAAGGACACAAGACAGCTGCGCGAAGTGCTTATGCATAAGGCGCAGCACGTTAAGCGACATATAAAGAGGCTGGGAAAGCGCCGCACCACGACGGCCAATTACAAAGAGACGCTCACCGAGCTGCGCACCTCCTATGGCATACGCAATAAGATTTTGCTCTTAAAGTCAATCATTGCATTCGCTTTTGTTATGACGCTATTTTTCATGCACTCGGTGCACGGCCTGCATCAGTTGTCGCTCGGTGAGTGCGCCCTTATGGGTGCGATAATGCTACTAATCCTGGCAGACGTGCGTGATATGGAGGCGATATTGGGACGCGTCGAATGGTCAACGCTCATATTTTTCGGCTCCTTATTTGTGCTCATGGAGGCGCTTACCGAGATCGGCATCATCGCTGTGATCGGTCATATGGTGGAGAATTTAGTACGCTCGGTGGATGAGGAGCAACGCTTGTTGGTCGCATTGCAGTTGATGCTGTGGGTGTCGGCGATTGCTTCAGCTTTCCTGGACAATATACCGGTGACGACGATGATGATACGCATTGTCATATCATTGTCACAGAATAAGGAACTTCATCTGCCGCTGCATCCATTGGTTTGGGCGCTGGCGCTGGGCGCATGCTTCGGCGGCAACGGTACTTTAATTGGCGGCTCCGCCAACGTAGTGACTGCTGGTGTTGCCGAACAACATGGTTATACGTTCACTTTTAAACGTTTCTTCATGGTGGGCTTTCCCGTCATGATCGGCAATGTGATCATCACATCCATATACCTTTATGTATGTCACAGTGTGTACCAATGGCATGATCCACCTATAAACTGATTTAAGCTTTTCGCACAAGCAACCTAATATTAACAGTTAATTTGTATTCAGTTTTGCTTATTAATATTTTATATATACATAAGTTAAATCATACAAATACTCGGCCAACATCTTTTTATGAAATAAAGATTTTTTATGAATTAAAGACTCAACAGCGCATCTGCCGTTTATTCATTTCGCACGTAACTGTCATTTCAAAACTCCATGTGTAGCTCTGGCCATCATCGTTTGTGTTATACTTCGCAGAGGTGGTCTCTGACAGATCAAGCCGATCGAACCGCAGTGGACACCTTCTATGCTTGCTACATCTTATTTCTTATGGTCTACAAATCTTACGCAGATTCATTCGAACAATTCCCCAAGAAATGTCAAGATGCCATTGCAGATAGCTGAATTACAAAAAACCACACCAATGGACCGGATTTTTATATGGAAATCGCTGCTGAATCACAACAAAATCCATTCTTGAAGAGGACTGTTACTGGGGACGAAAAATTGGTCACATACAAAGTCAAGCGAAAGCCGTCATGGTTGAATCGCGGTGTGCAGACGCAAAAGGTGGCCAAGCTCGGATTGACGGTCGAGAAGATTTTTCTATGAGCTTTGGGGAATTGGTAGGGAATCATATGCTAAGAGCTTCTTCCCTACGTTCAATTGTACCTTCTGAAGGAAGCAATCCCAGGAGCGGCCAGCTTTGACCTAAAGGAGAGTAGTCATTAGACCAAAAGCCAGACAACACGCATCAATAGTGACTCGTCCGCAGTTCCGGAATCTTTACTTGGATATTCTTATGCATCCACCTTATAGCGCTGATCTCGCAACGAGTGATTGCTACCTGTTCCTGTCTATAGCAAATGATTTGCTGCCGAAAAATTCTCCAAAAAAAATACACTGTCCCAGTTTTTGGTCAATAGAGATGAGGAATTCTATGAGATTGACATTATGGAGTCAGCTTCCAAATTACAATAAGTTATCGAACAGAGCTGTTTTATCCTAAATCGGATCGCTCCAATCATGCTAAAGAAATCTTACAATTTAATGCAAAAATAATAATTTTTTTATAACGTGTAATCCAAGTAGAGATACTTTTATCAATAGCATTTTTTGACAGATCACGTGAGAGCCGTGTCAAGTTGTCATGCTATTTTTGTTCCGTTTCAATTTATTTATTTATCTTGAGACCCAACATTCATTATTAGATAATATTCGACCGAATAGACCACGTCCAGTACGCAGTGAAGAAAATATAATAACCGTAGCTGAGAGTGTACATGAAGACCGTGGAGAGTCGATTCGACGCTGTTCTCAGCAACTCGGACACACGTATAGAACGACTTGACGCATTTTACGTTGATATCTTAAATTGAAACAGGAAGATCTGACGTTTTCGAACCAAATTTTGCTCAGCCATGAAGCCCATTTCTATCTCGATGGCTACGTAAGCAAGCAAAATGGCCGCATTTGGGACAAAGAGAAACCTGTAGAGCTTAAAAAGCTGTCCTTTTATACAGAAAAACAACTGTCTGCCGTTGTTTGTGGACTGGTGGAATCATCATCCCACACATCGCATCAATCAATGGATGTATTGAAAGATTTCTTCGGTGAGGAGATAATTTCAGATTTTTGGCTGGTCGAAAGTATAAAGTCTATGCGGACAATCTCGCTTCGATTCAGGCCTTGGCGTGTCATTCGCCAGTTACCAGTCGAAATGCTGGAGTCATCGAAAATTGGGCTCAACGGATGGACCATCTGAGACGTAGACCAATCAAAATCAAGATAATGTACTTTTATACCCTTTTATACTATAAGAAGTTCAACTGTGAGAGGTATCATAGCTCCGGTAAAGCGGAAGTTGACATTTTTCCTTTTTTTTTTGTGAATATTTCCACGCTAGGTACCTCTGAGACGGAAAAGGCATTACGTAGGCGCTGGATACTTGCATTCAATATTCTAACATTCGCTCTATATTTCCTTCAGCTCATCAATGGAGCCTATTCGCGCGCGAATATCAATCGCAATTAAGCGCCCACCACACACATACAAACACAGACACATATACATACGTATATATTTATATATAATTTGAGGTGGGAATATGTTTGGCAGCACGGCATCAACGTGGCATCGGCAATAATAGTTCGGTCGTGAGATGCGTGACTCGCTGCCGTACTGTGTAGCATGATTTTGCTCATTGATGCGCCGTTGATGCGCCGCTGATGCAAGGAGTTTAATAGGAACGGACGCTGCGACGCGCATTGCGCCGCTCAAACCGAAGTAAACAAATATTGCCGTGCTTTGAATGCTTTCCATTTTCGAAAATTAAATGTTTGCCAACTGCAACAGCCACAGCGAATGCAAATGCAAAAACAACAAAAACATGGAGCGGCAGCGAAATTTGCAACAGTTTTTGTGCCGCTTTGCCGCTTAGTGGGATTTGCCAACGCGGCGCATCTGCATTTCTCGTTTTATTCCATTTTGTTTTGGTCGTGTTTTTGTTTTTTTCGTTGCTGTTCTCAGCCATCAAGTCGCTTTGTGTGGGAACAAATACGACGGCCGAAAGTTTGCATTATTGAAACAGCAGTGAAGCAACATTTTAAAATTGCTCCAACTTCCCTCCATTCCACCTCCCTGCACACACACTTGAGAGCACACACATTCGCACACGCCTTTAGAGACGCCGTTAGAGCCGCGGCCTGAGCGACTCTTTGCTTGTGACCGCAACGCATTCTCGCTATGCACTTGTTTGCTGCGGTTTTCCGCAACTTCTTCAGTGTCGATCTGTTGTGTGGTTTTAAATTTCCCAGACGCATGCGAAATTCCTGTCGGTAGTAGGAGGCGTGGCCTGTGAAATAACATGCTTGCGTATTTGCCGTCCAAAAAAAAAGTGCGAAATTGAAAAGATGATGCCGTTGAAAGAATTCGAAACACATGCTTAGTGGGAAGGTAAGGCACAGCACGTTTCTTCGACGCTCAGACAAGCAACAACAACACGATATGTGGACGAGAATTGCGAGGTTACAAAATTTAATAACAAAAGAATTGAAAGAATAATTTGAATTAAAAAAAAATGGAATTAATGGTATTGTATTTGAAGAAACAATAACTGAGACTTTGTTCAAAATTTTAAACATCTTACTTTATTCTTCAAAATATATGTCGTTTTCCTCAAAGTATTCCCCCTTGGCCTGAATGCACTTGAGCCAACGTTTTTTCCGATCTTCGAAACAGTTGTTGAAGTCACTCACGCTTAATGTCTTCATTGACTCAAAGCCAAAGTCACACGGAGCTAAATCAAGCGAATACGGCAAAAACTAAGAGTTGTCGACCCCTAATTCCTTCCTCTTTTACAATTAGCTTTGTGCAAACGACGGATAGCACTCAAATAGTATTCCTTGTTGACAGTTTGGTCGATCCAAAAGAATTCGGAGTGCACCACACCTCGATAATCGAAGATAGCTGTCTACATAGCCTTGATTTTTAACTTGCTTTGACGTGTTTTTTTTTTTTTTTGGCTTCGGCTTACCTTTGACACGATATTCCCTTGATGGATCATCTGTTTCCCGGTCGTAAGCATAGATCAAAGACTCATTGCCAACAATAATACGTTTCATGACATGCTAGTGCTCGGAAAGCATTGTTTCACAGACGTTAACGCGACGCTGTTTCTCGAAAAAAGTAAGTGATTTTGGAATCTATCATGCTTTCACTTTTCTTAGGCTCAAATGATCTTACAAAACTGTTTTCACTGAACCTTCCGATATTCCAACGATGACAGCAAGATCTCTGAGTGTTAATCGTCGGTTTTCCAGTACCAATTCCTTTATTTTGTTGCTGTGTTGATCACCATCGGCACCCAAAATTTAATTCCGCACTATATTTTTTGCCCACGGTGGTATATCCTATAGTGTTTCGATCTGAACAAAAGACCTTAAAGCGTTGCTTTATATAGCAATATGTGCCAAGATTCACGAAGATATCTTGAAAAATAAAAAAGTAAGGGCTTGATGTGTATCAGTCAGTTTCGACATCGGCAGTTCAGACAAATGCGCAGCTTTTTGAGATGAAAAGAACGTATACAAACCTCGAAGCGATATCTCAAAAACTAACTAGTTCATGTATACACAGACGGGCGGAGAAGCTGACATGACTTAATCGACTCAGCTCTTGACGCTGATAATTTATGTTCTTCGTGTTAAACTTCATATACCTTGTTTAGGGTATAAAAAATAACATAATTTATAATTCCAAAACGGCTTTACTAATTTATTGATAAATACAATGTGAGCTGGTCGTTAAAAATTTTAATGCTTGAGAATTAATCCATTTAATTAAATCCGAATATTCAGGTAGCGCAAAAGTCAACGTCACTCCATAGGTTCTCGACAAAATTCAAACAAGGGAAACTCAAAGGAATAGAGACTTCGTATTCGTCAGGAAAAAAAGTTTAAAAATTAGTCAAATAGTAGCCAACTAAATTTTGGCCGAGGACTTGGATAAGAAATTGGAAATTTTCAGGGCTTAATATCGAGCTGCCCACTTTGATACATGTAACCAATCCATGGATATGTTTACTGGCTATCAAAACAAGCTTACGTTGATTTGTAAAGAAGGAAAATTACTAAACTTGAATGCGATATTGAGAAAGCAGTGTTCTTCGCCGGTTAAAGTGCAACGAAGAAGATCAAAGTGGTCTCAGAAATTAATATAAACTCTTTGAAAAGGTATAAAACTAAGACTTTGAGCTATAGCTTTTTAGGAACCTTTTCTATTTCAAAGTATGAAAAGCTAAATTGAAATAAACTTCTTTTGTAGCAGTTTTTTTAATAGCAAAATCAAAATAAAATAACTTAATGACAGGTCCGTACTACTCGATGTGTGTGTCCCTTCTACTGGACAGAATCGACCGCTATTGGTCAAATTCTTTCTTCAAAGAGTCCAATTTCGTTTCGTATTAAGCGTTTGGCCGTAGGAGAGCAGCTCATAGTAGATGTTAGGTGTGGAACTTCGTTAAAACATAATAATATGCCTGAACGTAAACAACGTTTTCGGCTCTCTTTTCTGCTCTCTGAAAGTCTGAAATAAAATGTAGCCTACGTTTAGGCGAAAGTTTTATTATCTTACTAAAATTTATTATATAGAGTTCTAAACCATTTTAAATACAATTTTACAGTTTAAATTGTGAAAATTGGAGTCTGGTGATTAGGTTCAGAGCTATCAAAATTGAAAATGGTAATATTTATAATAATTATTATTTTATATTTTATACTCTTATATATCTAAAAAACTGTGCACATAATATCCCTACATGCCCAATCAGTTTTTAATATCAGTAAATTTATCCCTGAAGAAAAGGCCGTTAAACAGATCGGCGCCCGAATTCTTCTGCTCCCTGAAAAGAGTGGTTGGAATAACAACAAGCCTCTCTATAAAAAATGAATGATTCAAAAGCACCACAAATATTTGAGAATAAACATATAATATGTGTCTCTGTGTAAAAATGTAACATTCCTGAAATGAGAGCACAACAGATCATTCACATCAGACGACTGCATTGTTCCATTATTAATTGAATTTAAGTTAAAAGTTGCATAACATTTATTCTGGCCACATTTAATGGCAGACAATTAGCTTTCATTTGTCGAAACATGTTTACAACAAAAACGAAAGTTGTGCTGTTTGTGCCACAAAAGTTTTACAAATTATCCACACCTCTTTAAACAGTTAAAAGCAGCTACAAACACAGATGAATACACAAACAACAACAATGGAAACAACAGCGACATGAACAATAACAAAAACAAACAAATTTTAAAACATTTTTAATTAACGAATGTAAAAGTTTCGGTGAGGTTGAGTGAATTGAGTTGAAATGCTGAATGCGGCCGCAGAACGCGGTTTCACGAGCCGACGCGACGAAGGATAATGGGTGAAGTAAAACGTCGTGAACGGATAGGCGGGTATAATGGATAATGTACGCGGCTGCATTGCAGATGCCTTACTTTAATGAATTAAAGGATTTGTTTGTTGTTGTGCTTGAAAGTGAGACCAAGCAACACACGAAGATTAATTCGTAAAAAACGTGGGTGTTTTTGTTTTTCAGTTGCTTGTAAAGCCGAATATTTAAGAAACATCCAAGAGGCGACGCTATTTTGAGCAATTCTAAAAGGAAGAACAGTCTACCCATAGTAAAAACTGATTTGAGTTTGATATCGAATCTCATCGTTGAAATTCACGCAAGTGAGTAAAGTTCTCTGGTTGCCATTCACTTGGAAGTGGCCAGAAACGATTTTTTACATGTGGCTCAAGCAGCTCACGACTTCTGGTCTTAGACCAGGTATAATCTGAGTAGCCAAAAAACATCCGTTTGAAGGCGAGCTAAAGTGAGAAGACGAAACATACTCTCCCCAGTTTTGTGCGCTAGACTTGAGACCCGCCAATAAACAGAAGAAACCTACAAGTTTTAAAATCACGTCCGAATAGTTAATGGAGTATAAACCATCTGATCAAATTTGACCCGGACTGGCAAAAAACATACATATTTTAATACAAAACCCCATTATCGCATTTAAAATGGTCTCCGTAGCCAATCCAATTTTCCGTCCAAGTTCACACCAAGTTTTCAAGATCGAGTGACGTTTTTTTTTTAAACTTCTTGCAAATAGTCTGCTCGGTGTTCTGTGCAACGACCGCTATTATTAACTGATTGATCTCATAACATTAATCTTCGCCGATGGCTTACTCAGCCCAAAGTTCACGATGGGCATTTGGGATCTCCAAAAAGAGTAATAACCAAATATTTCAAACAAAAAAAAAATTGTTAACAACATAGGACTTATAGCTTTTTCATGCAAAAATGTTCAACCAACCACGACGTTTAACCGAAAATCTTATGCTCTGCTATTGAGAAATTTTTTCCTTGGATACTTGACACTTTGTGAAGAGTTCTAGCGCGAACTGTCACTGTCGCAACACCATAACTGTAGACCACCCTATATCACGATATATAGAGAAAAATGAGAACAGGGTGTTCCAGTAATACTTCACTGTTTCCTTTATTACATGTTATGCAATGTCGGTGTTAATTTTTACATAAATGGCAACAATGTGCCTAAATATTTTTTTTGTACATAACCAATTAGCCGATTATGTCGTGTTCAAACCTACAACGTGCTGTACGCCCCACGAGAGCGCTTATACCCGCACATATAAATGTTTTCTAATTCTAAACAGCACATTTCTAATGTTATTCCATTAGAGGTGTTGTGCGTTAGGCGCCGAGGTCTGCTTTAATACTGAAACACCAACCCAAATCGGTGCACGCCTACAAATACATATGTATGAAAGCTCTATTAACAAATAATGCCATGAATTTGCTTGCTTTAAATTGCCAGTGTCTCCTGCAGGATGTTGTCACCATGCACCCTATTACACATGTAAATATACATGTCCCTCATAAAATTGCAAGAGACAGCCTACAGTGTCAATTCATTGGCAAGACAACCCCTGGAGCACTTAAATGCACCTGCTTTCGGTGTGAAAATAAATAATTTTGCCAGTTTGCTCCGTTGGCACTAAGAAACAACCCACACACACATACATACGCTTCACCTTATTTACTATTTAGTGTCGTAAATTCATGCTACAACAGCAACAAGAACAACATTAGGTGCAAGGAACATCGGTAACGACAGCACCAGATTATATTACCAGAATTAATTGCATTAAGAAAACAGACAATACAACAACAACAACCACAAACATATATTCTATAGCAGAGTAACTGCTTGCGTAACAACGTTTTGGCCTGCTCTGTTATGGACAGCACACTGTTACACCAACAACAAGCGCCAGCAATTGCTCAGCAACGGGGTTGATGATAATTCAATCAGCGGAGCGGGCAACACGTGCCAAAGTTGCTACTCTGTCTCAAGTTTATGCAAAGGATTTTACCTGATTCCCTTAATTGAAAGTCGATACATTGTATGCAAATGCCGAGAGGCCTTAAGTGGCAGTCGTGAATATTGATTTTGTCATGCCTAAGTTTTTACTGACAAGTATGTAAGAGGATGCGGATATGGAATATCGAGGAATAGAACAAAATCCAGAATTTAGCAAGGACAAATACTTGAGTGTGGTGTATGAAGATACTTAAGCCTAGTTGGTGCATAGTAAAAGCATTTGGAACGAAAGGAAAGGAGAAAGAAAAAGGGTGCAGAACAGTACTGATTGTTGTTGAAATCACTCCAGTAATGCTTAAAATGTTTCAATGTGGTAGGCAAACAAAGAAGATTTTGAAGAACTAAAAGAAAAACGACTATATCAATAGTTTTAAATTTTAAAGGAATATTTCATCAATATTAAGAATACACAGCAAAAATTTTGAAGGAGCAAATACAATATTTTTGGAGTTACACGTGATCTGCGCCGGCGCTAAAAAAGGTCTTCCACTGCTACAGTGATACTGGCCTTCTTCGTGAATAACCCTAAAAAAAAATTCTCTACAAGTTGATGGCTTATGATTGAAAAAATGGCTGAATTTAAAAAAAAAGTTTAATTCCGATTCGATTTTAGATCATATCAAATATTACTAAGCCTTTAGTTGGAGAACTATAAGCAGGACAAGGTAAAACTTTGATGGTGATCGCAGGCATAGTTTTGAAGAAGCCATTAGAGAGACATTGGAACAACCTCTCTGCTACTGTCCGGCCTCATCTAAAGCTCAGCTTAGATATATACGATATGCTGAAGTAGATATCATGTCCCCATTAAACTGTGCACAAAGCGTTATCTTCCTGTATGACATAATCTTCGCCTCTTATAAAAGTAAACTCCATCTGCCATTACGGAGGATTTGCAGATCTACAGACAAGGTCTGTCCCAAAAGAAACAGGACTGTTTAAAAAAAAACAACAAAAAATTAATATTTTTCAAAAGTTATATTTTTTTATTCAAAGTAGTTTCCTTGTGCTTCGATACAGCGTTTAGCCCGGTCAATTAGCATTTCAAATGAGTGTTTAAGGTCATTTTTCGGAATGCTCTTGAGAATATCGGTCGTCGCCTTTTGGATAGCTAAAATGTCCCTTCATGGGCAAATGAAGTTTTCCAAATAAGTAAAAATCACAGGGTGCCAGATCAGGTGAGTAGGGTGAGTGATTAGTGGCTATTATGGAGTCGTGCAACATGCGCCAGAACCCTGCCTCACGGCATTGTGGTCGGGCACGACGAATGCGTGACAAAAGACGCTTCATAACACCAAGGTAAAACACAGCATTAATCGTTTGGCCAGATGAGACGAGCTCTCGGTGTACAATACCCTCGGAATCGTAAAAACAAATCAGCATTGTCTTTATGTTTGACTTCCGAAGACGACTTTTTTTCGGTGACTTCTGATCGTCACAGAGGTCCTCACGACCTTCTTGGAATCGCTTAAATCACTCATACACATTACTACCAACATAACTTTTTTCATCATTTGAAATGTTTCAGTGAACGTTTTCCCAAATTTAAACAAAATTTAATATTTGCTCTTTATTCAAAATGTATTTTACGACGTGACGACTGTTACTTTTTGATCGATAACATCGATTGTAGTTATACAATTGTCTTAAAATTTTTACGAAATGTCAACAAGAGATCAAACTTTTTATTTCATATACCCACCATTAGGTGGTGCCACCAGAAACAGTAATATTTAAAAAATGCTGTTTCTTTTGCGACAGACCTTGTGTGTGTGGCGTTAACCTATTAATCTCATTCAATTTTAAATATTTAGTTTAGAGAAAAACGTGTTTGAAGCGATACCGATGGAGCTAATTGAGCCGAGCACCCACACTTTAGAAGGCAACGCAAGGACTCAAAGAAACGGTATATTTTTGGTAGAATGAATTAGAATTCAAGAGCCCGCCAGTTGTTTCTTATTTTCGCAATTTGGCGCCAATTAGAGATTCCAACCGAAGCCACGTACTTCTCCAACTGGTTTTTCCAACGGAATGGAGGTTTTTCTCTTCCTCTGTTTCATCCGGCGGGTACTGCGTCAAATACTCTCAGAGCTGGCGAGCATGACCTAGGCAGCGCAGTTATTGTCTCTTGATTCGCTGAGCTATGTCAATGTCGTCGAAAATTTTATACAGCTCATCGTTCCATCGAATGCGATATGCGCCGTGGCCAACACGCAAAGAACCATAAATCTTTCACAGAACCTTTCTCTCGAAAACTTTTAACTTCGACTCATCAGATATTGTTATCGTCCATGCCTCAGCACCATATAGCAGGACAGAAATAATGAGTGACTTATACTGTCGGACAATCTAGCGAATGTCACTACAAAAATGAGCCAAAATTGGAAAATTCAAAATTCACTAAAGAAACTGACGATAATTTCAGTCGAAGCTTAAACCAAATGTTTAAAAACTTGTATTAAACGTTGACTCGGGAAGCTATTTTTAAGTCGACAATAAATATTTGTATTAAAATATGTTTTTTGTAAGTCCGGGTCAATTTTGATCATACATATATTTGACGCCAAAGTTTTTAAAAGCCTATAATTAACACAAATTGAAAAGCTTATTAAAAGAAAACTGCAAAATTTGCAAAATTTTGGTTTTTGGTGGTCCCAAAGTCTAATTAATACTTTCAATTGAACAAAACAGAAATAATAATATGCAATATATAGTATGTATATATATATAGACGTATACATACATACATATGTAGAAAACAAAGCCGCAGCGGATAAGTCACGACTTACTCTACGCCGCGGTTAAAATGCAGCTTTCGGACCGCCCTTCCTTTACCTTTGTTCCCTTGAAATCCAACAGGCTTGCGTTGGTATCAGTGTATATATATCTACTTTATAGAGTAGTAACAACTTTTCGTAACTTAGCCATTCTGCTGCGCTTGGTTGAATTTGACATGCCCGCATATTTGCACGCCAACCGATAATTATCGCTCGCGTCGTAAATGCGGTCAGAGGTTGCGCGCAAACTTAGCCCAGCCAGCACACTGCGGCAACTAAATAAATACAAAAACAAAAAGATATTCTTTAAATCTTTGATTTTGCTTTTGTTGTTGCTTTGTTTACGCATTCCGCGCAGCGTTTGTTGGCTGCAGTTATTCCTTTGATTTTTCGTGGAGTTAAGTTTTGTAGTAGGTCTCTTTTCGGCACCGAGTTGTTGGGATCTCTGCAGTTAATTTGGCGTAACCACCTTATTTTTGCACCAGAAGTACAAATTCTTACCGCCAACACACAGCTATATGCATGTTGGAACAGTCGTATGCACAATAAGAGCTCATATATGAGCTTATGCCTACTTTTTATTTAATTTTTTTCTTCAATGTTGTTGTTTGTAGTTTCTCCTTGTTGATTTCATTTGTGTTGCGCTTTTGTTTTAGTGTCGGCTTGCGCATCTGAAACTGATATGTTGCAAAAGGAAGCGTTTCCAGGCGCTGCCGGCGGGCAGTACGGCTACATAAATGAAACACCTGATAGCGAGCAGGTGGACTTTTCGGTATTGCACACGCGCATGCGCTCAGCATGCTCACAGGAATGCAGATGGCAGAAGTGTGTGCGATTGAGTTTGTGATTGAAAAATAAAGTTTTTTTCGCCTCAAGTAAAATATTTTATTTCAATAATATAAGGAAAATTTCGGAAACAGTTCCCATTTATGGGTGGGGGAAGGTTAGTGAAGGGGTCAGGAGCTCTATATCAACTCCAGCTTTAGATTTCCTGACTTTTACAGTGTTATCCAAGCCGACTGCTCCGAAGTGCAGCCTCAGAGAAGTGACCATACACTCAGAATATCAGGGCGACGATACTAGCCTCGTTAAGAGTACGTTCAGGGCTAGTCAAGGACTGCCTTACTCAATAGCATCAAGTCTCTTTTTGATAAGACTGCTATGGGTGTCAGGCCACAGGGAGATCGAGGGCAACAAGTAAATCAGATGAGCTAGAAAGAAATATATCTTCGTGATCGGATCGGTGCTCTTGTATCCTCTTGTATTCTAAAGGGTGATTTTTTAAGAGCTTGATAACTTTTTTAAAAAAAAAAACGCATAAAATTTGCAAAATCTCATCGGTTCTTTATTTGAAACGTTAGATTGGTTCATGACATTTACTTTTTGAAGATAATTTCATTTAAATGTTGACCGCGGCTGCGTCTTAGGTGGTCCATTCGGAAAGTCCAATTTTGGGCAACTTTTTCGAGCATTTCGGCCGGAATAGCCCGAATTTCTTCGGAAATGTTGTCTTCCAAAGCTGGAATAATTGCTGGCTTATTTCTGTAGACTTTAGACTTGACGTAGCCCCACAAAAAATAGTCTAAAGGCGTTAAATCGCATGATCTTGGTGGCCAACTTACGGGTCCATTTCTTGAGATGAATTGTTGTCCGAAGTTTTCCCTCAAAATGGCCATAGAATCGCGAGCTGTGTGGCATGTAGCGCCATCTTGTTGAAACCACATGTCAACCAAGTTCAGTTCTTCCATTTTTGGCAACAAAAAGTTTGTTAGCATCGAACGATAGCGATCGCCATTCACCGTAACGTTGCGTCCAACAGCATCTTTGAAAAAATACGGTCCAATGATTCCACCAGCGTACAAACCACACCAAACAGTGCATTTTTCGGGATGCATGGGCAGTTCTTGAACGGCTTCTGGTTGCTCTTCACCCCAAATGCGGCAATTTTGCTTATTTACGTAGCCATTCAACCAGAAATGAGCCTCATCGCTCATCGGACACGGACGCGAAACACATTTCGAACCGAACACTGATTTTGGTAATAAAATTCAATGATTTGCAAGCGTTGCTCGTTAGTAAGTCTATTCATGATGAAATGTCAAAGCATACTGAGCATCTTTCTCTTTGACACCATGTCTGACATCCCACGTGATCTGTCAAATACTACTGCATGAAAATCCTAACCTCAAAAAAATCACCCGTTACAAATATATTACTGAGCTTAGCGGGAGCTTGGCCAGTACCATCGACACAAAATCCTTTCGACCCAAGATCGATGGCAGAAGATCTAGTGATCTATTCGCCCTCAGTAAGGCCAGCCTCTCCCTATTTGTGGGGATTTTAACTAGCCATTGACCTATTGGCGTATATTCTGTAAGGCTGAGAATCTTACCAAACGCCTTCTGCAGAAGCTGTATAGAAGAAGTCGAGGTGAAACCAACTCAACACTTCCTTCTTGACTGTCCAGTGTTTGGGAGGTCAAGGCTGAAACACTTGGAAGCGCATACCTTCAGACATCCCACCAAACTTGCGGAAATGGAAACTAAACGTGTGGGCAAATTTGTTTTGGCTACTAAGCGGTTTACTAATTTATAAGTTGAAACACAGGAGTTCGCCTTTTCTATGGCTTGAGAAAGGACTACATATAGCGGTTCATGTGCAATCTCTCTAAATCAGCCTCTAACCTAATCTAATTCCCCCTGATGGACCATATGTTGTCTAGGTCTAAGTTTGTGGTTTTGGAAGCTCTTCTGCATATGATGATTTTCAAGAGTGCTAGAGTGACTAGATCTTACTGTGGGTTTAAAAAACACCTATTAAACTTAGTGTTAGCCTCTTGTGCAAACTGCTGCTTCAATGACCAGGAGCCGAAAACTCCCGAGCATCTAATGCTAGACTACACAACAGTCTGTGGGCGCAGGATCAAAGCTCTTGGATCTATGTATCCGAATAGGCATCCTTCGAAACCGGTTGACGTCTATAGTTTCGACTATTTCTTGGTCTCAGGAATATCCGTGGATCCCTTATTCAGCGACCGGCACCGGACGACACCGAAACTTTAGGATACGAACACTGGTGGGAGGTGGTCTCATGATTGCCCTTGTTTTTGTTTTGTTTTTCGATTCCTGGTACTGAAAAGTAGCACACTTTGACTATGAAGAAGTAAACGCGAAGACCATGCTTTTTTTGTAGCAAGAAAGTAAAAATGGCACAAAAATGATGTCGAGAAGTTATAAGATCGCTATAATCGACATATTGATAACGAAAATTTGCAAAAAGAAGTGTTTATCTTCAAAACCAAACGAACTTTTCAAACTATCTGTGATATGGACGAATTGAATATTCTTAAAACAACCCAACCTTCACCGCTTTGATATCACATTCCAAGCTTAAAAGAGTAGAGATAATAAAAAATATGCGAAAAACCATCACCGAGCAAGCGGCCTGGTCAAGCATGTCACATTGGCTCTGCTTACACCCACAGACGCTTACAACTCGGTGTGGGTCAAACACAAGCACCGCAGGAACAAAGAAATTACATTGATATTTTTTTTAATTTTTTTATATTTTTATGGAAGTTGCATCATCGGTTCACATACCACATTTCAGCCGCCCGCTTAACATTTCGACATGCTCGCCTTTGATGGAGATTAAGTAGAGAATAATTACAGTGTAGAAGACCTGAAATTATCTGCTTTACCAGCAATTACAGTAATTGACTTTTAATATTATCATTGAGCGTATATCGACGTGCATGACGAGCCGCGTCGTGCGGGGCCAATTGTGGAGCGGTGAGATTATGTTGTTATGACAGGTCATACAAATGGATCAAGCGCGATGATCGATGGATGGAGACTGACTGGTGTCGAACAGAGTAATGCTATCGATTTACGAGACCAATCATATAAAGGAGCATACTAAATGCTATGGTATATGTGTTGGTGTATACTCGTACATATGTATATTGAAAAGCCCAAATCGGCGGCGAATTGGCACACAGCCCAACCAGCGATTTTGTGTGCCCTCCAAAAAGCAACCGCTGCAATATTCAACTAAAGGCAACCCATTTATTTTCTTTCATACTATTTGGCTTTGGTTGTAAGCCCCAAAAAAACAACGCGCAAATAGCTAGCTATGCAAACATCAGTTCACGCCAACCGAAATGCACTCGATTGAGTCAATTGCGAACGCGCAAATTTCACCCATAACGCACATAAATAAAGCGTTTGGCACATTTCCAGCGACGCGATACAAACAATCTGCACAAATATTGCCCACAAACGAAAAAAAAACACGAAATATAACAAAAACAAAGGTTTATTACAAATTGGTCATAAATTTCCGTGCAATTTGCCGTTTTCCAAAAGTAATTTATGTGGCCGAAAATCATTTGGGACTTTGACGTTTATTGGCGGTTTGATTTTGCAACGCTTCACGCTCGCATTCATTCTCTCACTATGCGCTTGCCGCTCTTCCCTCCAGCAGGTGATCACCTTAGTCGCTTGCCTATCCTTTTGATCAGCTTGAGTTAAGCGCCACAGTTGTTGTCTGTCTGTCTGTCTGTCCGGCTCTCGATGCCGCAATCACCCAACAATCATCATTTGTGACGTTTATTTTGGCTGCGTTTATTGGTCGGCCGCCGTCGCGGAATGTTGACGTTCAAATTCGACTCAATTCGCATGATTGGCGGTTTGAAAATGAATTTTTGAAAGTGCAATAACTTGAGGTATGAAGTGTTTTCCAAGATTTACGTCAATTAAAATTTGGTTGAATTTTTATTTAAGTTGAAAAAACCAAGAAAATTTGAGAGGTTATGTCGCACAGGGTTGGTTTTATTGGAAACACCAGCTTACATGCGAAAAATGTCGCAGATTTTTTAGTTTGAAACAAATTTTTTGAGGTATAAGAGAACTGTTCCTATCCATGTCCGAAAGCTCCAGTGAAAGCTTTACTATAATTTATGGGATTAACCACATGTCCGAAAGTTCCAGTGAAAGCTTTACTATAATTTATGGAAATTACCACATCTCCGAAAGCTCTAGTGAAAGTTTTACTATAATTTATGGGATTAACCACATTTAAATTTCGGTCGAAAGCTCGTACATCGATTTCATATATTTATCCACCATACTCTTACCACAATGTTCTATAAAGAATATATGTATGTATATAAATAATTTACGTAACGAACTGACCTAGTCGCCCAGTTTATGAAATAGTGATCAAAAATATTTAATATTTGGCACCGATTAGAGATTCCAAGCGAAGCCAGGCCCTTATTTACCTGGTCTTTCCAACGGAGTGAAGGTCTTCCTTTTCCTCTACTTCCCCAGCCGGGTACTGCGCCGAATACTTACAGAGCTGGAGTGTTTTCATCCATTCCGACGACCTGACCTACGCTGGCTAGGTGTCTTTTAATTCACTGAACTATGTCAATATCGTCGTATGACTCGTACAACTCATCGTTGCATCGAATGCGATATTCGCAGAACCTTTCTCTCGAAAAGTCGACTCATCAGATGTTGTCATCGTCTATGCCTTTGCACCATATAGCAGCACGGGGTTGATGAGTGACTCATAGGTTTGGTCTTTGTTCGTCGAGAGAGGACTTTAGTTCTCAGTTGCCTACTCAACCCGAAGTAGTACCTTTTGTCAAGAGTTATTCTTGGTTGGATTTCGAGGCCGACGTTATTTTTGGTGTTAATCCACGATAGATGAAATTATCTACGACTTCTGACCACTAAAGCACATAACTGCCTTACAAACTAACCAATCACGAACACGATAAAGCTCTTTTATACCCTTTTATTCAATGGAAAATGTACCTGTAAAGGGTATTACAGCCTCGGCGCAACCGAAGTAAACGTTTTTTTTTTCTTTTTAATTTTTTTTTTTTATTAATGATCCTTCCAGTCTTCACAGTTATTTACCCGTAATAAGATTGTTTATGCCACTTGCAATTGCAAAGGAATGTGAAATATTTTCTCAACCCTACACCTCTCCAACTCCTTCACTACTTAACTTTCTGCTTTACTCTGACATGCTTTGCACCTGGACATTTGTAGTTCGAGGCTGCAAAGCAAACTGCGATTTACGCACAATTGCCAAGCACTCTTTGTCCCACCCCCTCTCGCTCACGCGGTTGCCTTGCCCGTTGTCTTTAGCATCGCAAAGTTGAATTATTATCTGGATAACTGCCGTGTGGGTCACGTTTATCTGCATGTTAAATAAACCATCCTTGACCATCAACATCAACATCGCCATCATCATCAGTGCGACAGCGACAGCAGCCGTTGCAGCAGCAACAAACACATCAACATACTCGTATTTTCTCGGCACAACAATTGGCCGACAACAATTTTTAACTCGCCGCATTTATATAATAAACCAATTTTTATCATCGATTGACGGGTCGAACGAGTTCGAGTGCCTCCCGCCTATTTGGCGAATGCAGCGTCCGGTGGAGGAGTAAATAACTTTGTTGGCTGTAGCTGGTTGCTGGTGCGCATCGCACATCGCACATCGTACAGTGTTGTTGCCAAGTCGAATGTTAATTTTTATGTTCGAATGTAAATAAGCACCTACCGGGAATGGCCTGTGTGATTGTTGCTATTGTTGTTGGTCCGTTGGGCTTTATTGACTGCACTCGGGTGGACTTACGTTGGGTTTATTTATTCGTACATATGTATGGTTGTATAGTAGGTGATGTGCATAGTTAGTCGAATTTTATGAACAATTTGTCGGCCTGTAGACTCATAAATAAACGAAATGACTATTATTGTTGTTGTTGTCGTTGATATCAGTGTTTTTCTGTTATTAGGTGAGATTATTGTACTCGAAAGAAAAGGTAACCGAATTGTGGAAAACAAAGCAAACTCTGACACCTAGAACTTTTATATATAGTATGTTTTCATAGATTTGGAAGACCTATAATAAATATTATTTGATGATGAGTGATTTGTGGAGTTTGGTCTTTGTTCGTCGAGAGAATACTTTACTTCTCCACTGCCTACTCAGTCCCGAAGCAGCACCTGTTGGAAAGAATTATTCTGTGTTGGATTTCGAGGCTGACGTTGTTGTTGGTGTTAATGCTGCTTCCTAGATAGACGAAATTATCGACAACTTCGAAGTTGTACCTATCAACAGCGACGTGGAAGCCAAATCGCGAGTGCAACGACTGTTTGTTTGGTGACAGGAGATATTTTGTCCCACCCTCATTACCAGACCCTCTTATAGAAGACTGTACCTTCTCTATTCGGCTCGGATAGGTCCTTTCCAATTATTGAAAGTGTTCCTTCAAGGAACTGATTTTTTCCCATATTATAGTTTTCAAGCTAATGAATCTAACATCGGCAAAATATTATATAATCCTTGCAATCAATATATAACTGACTCCTCCTATTTTGGGTATTATCCGACAAACACATGGTTATACTCTTTTAAATCGTAACAAGAGACTTTATGAGAAGCCTTCCCAGTGAGATTTTGCCCATTAACGTGCAAATTTTATTAGGAACAAAATTTTTTTTCAGAAGCTGGAATTGATCTCAGGAATATGTAATAAAAAGACGGGCAATATCTCATAAACTTTAACTATAATATCGAACAATAGAACAAGTGCGTAGGTGAATAAAATTCCTAAGACAATTCTAGCTGCCTCAAGGTGTCCAAATGGTACCAAAGGATCCTTATCTAGAACTTTTTTCTGATCAAATATAACCCGGACTAACAAAATAATACAAATCTTAATTATGGCATTCAAAATAGGCTTCTGAGCCAATACAAGTATACTATCCCTCAATCCAATTTTCCTTACACTTATCCTAAACCGCCGTAGGGATGACTTTGCAGAGTCCCTGCTACGTTGTCAAGCATCTCTTTTGCGGCCTCCACTCGACGTCGTTTTGATAAAATATTCAGGCTTAATTGGTAGGAGTCTAACCAATATACGAATAGTCGATCCATAAGTGATCTTCAGATTATCTGCTATCTCTCTGTTGCCATCACGATGATTTTTAAGTACTGTTTCTTTAACATTTTCAATGTTACGAGTATAGACATTAAGTGCGGTGGATGGATGACTCGGACGAGGCAAGTTTTGAATGATTTCACGACCTTAACTGAATGCTTTGTGCCTCTCAAACGCTTGAGTGCTTGATAAGGTGAACTCCCCAGTAGACTTTTGTAACCTTTTCAACGATACCGTGCCATAATTCTATGAGAAAAGGAATATTTGAAGCCAATTCCTTGTTCGTTTTTTTTTTATATCGGAAAAAAATATTTAACGGATCGATAGTGCGATGATACTTTACTATCAAATCGCCTTGATGCCAACTAGCTAGAAGTGTACTCGGTTGATATACTATAATATTAGCGTCAGTTGAGCGAAAATTGGCTTAAACGGTTGCAACATATTATAATCCTAAGTAGGTGTCATATAAATACATATCATATATTATAGTCATATGAGCCTAAATAGTGGCATTCCACTTTGAAATTGACAACGGCATAGCCCTTATGCTGAAGAGAATAATCTTCATAATGGTATGTTGTGGCATATATGTATGTTTGTATGAGCATATAAATTCAACACATTAATATCTGAATGTCTACTAAAGTGATAATTTAATGTGACACCTGGCTTGCACTTAAATGCGCACCAATGGATCGGCAAAGACTTGCTGGTGATGAGAGTCTCGAGCAGCACGAAATTTCGGAATTAAAATATGATTTTATTAGAGAGCAAAATTACTCGTACGGAGCAAGATAGAGATAAAGATAAGATAAAGATAAAGATAAAGATAAAGATAAAGATAAAGATAAAGATAAAGATAAAGATAAAGATAAAGATAAAGATAAAGATAAAGATAAAGATAAAGATAAAGATAAAGATAAAGATAAAGATAAAGATAAAGATAAAGATAAAGATAAAGATAAAGATAAAGATAAAGATAAAGATAAAGATAAAGATAAAGATAAAGATAAAGATAAAGATAAAGATAAAGATAAAGATAAAGATAAAGATAGAGATAGAGATAGAGATAGAGATAGAGATAGAGATAGAGATAGAGATAGAGATAGAGATAGAGATAGAGATAGAGATAGAGATAGAGATAGAGATAGAGATAGAGATAGAGATAGAGATAAAGATAAAGATAAAAAATCGTTTTAAAGGAAAGCGAGATTCAATTAAAGAATATACAAAATCCCGAAATTTCTAAAAACCAATACTCAAAAATCTACATACATATATAGTTCTTCAATTAACAATATTGCCATCTCTAATATGCATAAATACAAGTTTATTGTGGCCACCAAGCTATAAATGTCACCAACTATATTACAAGCGTGTGTACAACCGTACAACGGGCCATACAAACATACACACGGTTACATTCTTATGGTACAGCATATTGTCGTCGAATGATGGTCAGACCTACCTGTTTTCTGTAACAACAGCCAACACTTATGCTTTGGTCATAATGTTCAACAAAAATCAAAATCAATTTTTAAAAGCTCATAAATATGTCGTAAAAATGTGACAGAACCTATGTTCCGTGTTTTACGATTAATATGCGCCAGCAATAATAAGCCGATGAAGAAGATGCTACAACAGCGCCAACAACAACAACAAAGAAAAGAATCATGAAAATAATGCTACTCGTGTGTGTATTTGAGCATACTTTTATGTTTATGCAAAGTGGCAAGTGGACAAGCGATTAAATCGGCCGAAAGCGTGGTGCACAGTGGGCGACTTACGGCGAATAAAACTAATTTAACAATTAATGAATTGTGGAAGACTATTGTTTTTTACACAAAGTGTTTAGGTATTAATTGTCTATTTGCTACTTTTAGAAGCAATAAAATTAATGAAGCATAAAAAATATATAAAATTAGGGTTTGTGGTCGGTATTAATTGTTTTGAGAAATAGTGTAAAATTCACTACATACACTTAAAATAATATTGTAGCAATTGTGTTTATTCAATAGCTTTTCAGTTATTTTAAACTATTGATAAATACCGAAGTGAGAATATATTCTACACTTAAAGTAACTAAAAGACTTAAAAATTTATCCATTGCGAGGTTCCCTAACATCACAGAAACTTCCAATTTAAAGGAGAATATTTATTATCCTTCCAAAAAACATTTTTTTTTTTTTTTTTTTGAAGAATATCTTTTTCAAATGTTGGCCACGGCTACGTTGAGTAAAATTTTCGATGACTCGTTCGAGCATTTTGACTGGTAACTGCTGAATGGCACGCGTGATGTTTTGCTCCAAGATCTGAATGCAAGCGGGATTGTCCGCATAGCTTTAGACTTTACATTTCCCCACTGAAAAAACAGTCTAACGGTGTGATATCCACGACGACGATCTTGGCGGCCAATCGACAGGCTTAAAACGCGAAATTACTTGCTCACCGAAGTGTTCTGTCAATAAAACTATTAACTGATGTGATATGTGAGAGGTCGCGCAGTCTTGTTGAAATCAAATGTCGCCGAGATCACGAGCTTCAATTTCAGGCATCAAGTAGTCCGTTATCAAAGCGCGATAACGATCGCCATTGATAGTTACGTTCTCACCGGCATCACCATTGTTTTTTTTTTTTTAGATGAAATGGCAGCCCTTGAATCTCTTCAGGTTGCTCTTCGTTTGAAATGGGCAATTTCGCTTTTTTACGTACCCGTTGAGCCAGAAATAGGTCTCATCGCTGAACAAAATTTGGCTCGAAAACGTCGAATCTTCAGGGAACTTTTCAGAGAGAGATGTCGCTTGAGAAGGTAGAGCGGTCCCAGTTAGTTTTCAATATTAGAGTCGTCATAGAGCTGTATCTTTTTCTAAAAACGAGGTCGAGTAGAAGTCGCAAAAGAGATGCTTGACCCTACATTAGTCAAACGCAAAATTATTGGTGACAAAACGTAGGTTTATGCATAGAACGTCAGATCAATCCATGAATCTAGCGAATGGCACTCAAAAAAAAGAGCTGAAACCAAGAAAACCATCCCAGCCAAAGCTTAAAACAAGCATATAGAAAATTGGAGTAATAAAGATTTGTATTAAAAACTCGTTGATAGGTAGGCAGATAGGAGTACAGCCTCTCTGGTCTCATTCAGCGTTATATATGACATTTTTCTGCACTGTGTAAAACCTTTATAATCTTGACATCTCGTGTCATCGGTGCATTCAAACCATTTGGTGCTTTCAATGAAACTACTTGTATCGGTGATGCTTTTTGAAGATAACTATTCAAGGTTAAGAACCCGATGGATTCAAAATATTCTGTGTCGGGCTTGCGATAGAGCTGTGATTTCACACGGAAAGTGAAAAACAGAACAAATATTCTCTTCTCTTGCGGCAAATATTATTATACGGCAGATCCATTTTCATCGCATGTTCTTCAAAAGACCAGTGCCCCTTTATAGTAGCTGAAAGTCTGTACATACTTTTCCTGGATCTATTTAATAAGACCTCAGTCCTAAACTATTCCCTTGTGTCATATCTGCTTTCTCTTGGAGCTGATTATTAATTTCCTTCTATTCCGAACTATTTGTTCGAAAAGCCTATAAAGTTCTCTTTATCGTTCCCAGCGAGCACCGTATTAACTTAGTCTCGGATTCGTGAAGAGAGGTTCCTAGCTGGGCCAAGTCATCTGCTTTTTCGTTGCCGAAAATGTCCCTGTGATCGGTAACCCAAATTATGGACAAGTGGAGTTGTCCTGCCAGTGAGCTCAAAGTCTTCCTGCAATTTCTAACTACGCTGGAATTAACAAGACCACCTATACTACCTACAAGTTATTCGTGTATATGGTTGCTTTCTGTATCATCTCGTAGTTATTCGATAGAACTCCAGGGGACTCTCTATGCTTAGTACTTTCGTTTGGAAGGTGATGGCTGAGTTTATTAGACATATTGAAATATGGTACGTACAAATGTACATTTTTTTGTCCGACAGCATAAACTCCATATTGTTGCAATATATAATCGAATTGTTGTTATTGTAGCGACGGAAGGTCGGTTATGTAGTAGAAACAACGGCACAGTCCATCCAGTTAATCCAAATTCATGAAACATCGTAGGTGCCATCCGAAGAAGCACAAAGCCTAAACAACTATCATCAACTTTTTCACGTAGAGTACAAGAACCTTACACTCTTTGTCACATTTCTTACTTTAAAATCAAATTTAGGTTAGGTTAGGTTAGCCTGGTAGGATAATGATTCATGCATAGGCCAGTTTTGGTCTTCAGCGATGCCGGTTGGAGAGCCTAATTAGTTCTTAACAGCTTCATTGACGATATGAATTCACAGTGAATTATTGAATATACATAGGTTTATCGCTAAATTGAGACTAAATTGAGGTATTCTGTTCCCACTTCTTCCGAAAATATTTCTGGTTACAAAGCATCGACTAATAATGCAATGCAGCAGAATGTATGAATACCTCATTTAAGTAGTGTTTTATACTCATTATATCAGCTTAATGGGTTTATAACTGGTATCCATTCGATTAAACTCTCTCTTAAATTTTGGGAATATCCAAGATCTCTCTCTATATATTAGTGTTACATTGCCCAAAAATTAACAACAAATATTTTTATGAAAATTAATGTACAAAAAAGTCAAAAACAAATTAATTTAACGAAAAATGTTGCTATTCTAATTTAAATATTAAACATAAATATACTTCCTTATTATACGACACATTTTTCACTATAAAAAGTGAAGCAAACAAAACAACAAATATGCAAATAAGCGACGTGAAACAAAACCAAAACCATAACCAAACACAAACCAAAACAAAACCCGAAAAACACAACAATACACGCCCGTACAATTTAAGCCGATTATCGGCAATAAAATAACGAAAGAGGGTGACAAAAACAAGCGAAGAGCCCAAAATAATGAACGACATGATAATGAAAACGCCAACAACAACAACAACAACAAAAATGTGCGCTGCAAAGCCACTCTGAAAATCATTTAGTGAGTGTAATTTGTATTATCGCCGGTTTGTTGGTCTGCGGCTTCAACAGCTTCAACCGGCCGGCCACCTGACCAAAGCAAACACTCACAATAAATTAGGCAGGCAAATGCAGCACTATATTGTGGCTACAATCAGCACAAATGCCTTTAAGCCGCAGCAGCCATGCAACAAACAGCATACGGCAATGCATCGCCTTAGTTTATAAATGTCATCTGCGGTTTGAATGTTGATATGCGCATGCTTGCATACCAAAGAAGGTGCGTGAGTGCCCTGTAGGAAGTATTAATGATAATAACGCATACCAGACTTCCTAAATAATGTTGATACTAATAAATCAAAACTTTTAAGTTAAACAGATGGACCACCTGAGACATAGCTGCGGCCAACATTTGAAAGATAATCTTCAAAAATTCCAAAGAATGTTCTTTCGAATTATAATAAAGATTTCCCATTAAATTTGCAGTTTCTGTGTTTTTTCTGTAAAAACAGGGAACCACGAAATGGATCATTCTTTATATGTAATTGTATTTTCTAGGAGATCCCTAACGATCTACAAAAAAGTTCCAGAGTAGACGCGTTCAAAAGTTATTCGAGAACAAAGTCCTTAAATCTTATTTTTTTTTTATTTTTTTTTTACAAAATAATGCCCAAAAATCATAAAGTAATGTCTAAGTCGAAGATAGGTTTATTTGACCCAGGTTAGATGGCTAATCAGAGATCGCACGTGGGCTAATAGATGTAGTCCTTTGTGAAGCCATTGAAAATAGAATTCCTGTTTTCGGACTTACAGATCGGCAAAACGCTTAGTAGCCAATACAAATTTGCAAAGGCGCTTAATTTCTACACCTGCCAGTTCGGTGGGATGTCTGAAGGTGTGTGCCCCCAAGTGTCTAATTCCTGTTCTCCCAATCGCGGGACAGTCAAGAAGGAAGTGCTGGCTAGTTTCTACCGCATCTTCTTCCAAGCAGCTTCTGCATACGGCGTCTGGTAAGATTCCCAGTCTTACAGCATGTATGCCAATAGGGCCGTGGCCCGTCAAGAGCCTCACCACTAATGAGAGGCTAGCCACCCAACCTTATAATCATACTTTATAACCTCAAATATATAAACTATTGCCCTAACTTTTAATAATATTGAAAAATACTTCTAAAAATATTTTTAGTAGAAAATTAAAGCCGGAACAAAAACTAGATTCCCTTTAACGTCAAATACTTGCATTCACAAACGTAGATGTGGTACTTAGCAAAGCCCAAGCTTTATACAACGTCTCTCAATATTCTCGAAATTAAATAATTTCCTACAAGGTGTTAAGACATATCATTGGCTGTTGTTTACTAAAATATCCACACTGAGCATGGAAATGAAGCATAACTTACTCATATGTCAAATAAACAAGTATTTGACGCGTTCCTTGCTTTTATCGATTTCGAGAGGGAAACAAATTAAAACGTAAATACTGATAAGGCTTCTTTCATACGAATCTGAGCGCATAATATTTTACAGAAAATAAGTGTTTTCACTAGTTAAAAATAAAATATGTGAATTGACGGTGGAGTGCTTTTTGAACACGAAAGCGAAGTTCTGACAGGTGCATTAGAAGAAAAAAAGTTCAAAACTTTAATGGATTTTCGTAAATACTCTATAAGAACATGTTTTAACACACACAAATACTCAAATATATATATATATGCGTCTATGTTACCAAAGGTGAAAAGTTGCACATCTGATCAAAATTGACCCGGACTTTCATTTAAAAAAAAGGCTTCTTTCGAGCCAAACAAGCATGCTAACGCTTAGTACAACTTCGCATACACTTGCTACAAGCCCCGGTTGGAATGACCTTCAGTGCCTTTAGCGAATCACTTTTAATGGGTTCAACATATTCATGACGCATTACCCGATGAAGATTCTTCAGTTTCGAAAACAAAAAAAAACTTAATGAGCCAAGTCCTGTGAATAAGGTAGCTCAGCAACATGAATCTCGCTTCGTGTCTGACCAAAAAGTCAGTCACAATCATGCTAGAATGTGACGAGATCATCATAAAGTAAAATCTATCAGTTTTTTTTCCCCCACAAATTCGGTCGTTTACGATTGCTTTATGTAGACGATTCAAAATGTCCAAAGGGTATTCCTTACGGAACAATTGTGGTATCAATTCATGGTGAACCACACCACGATAATCAAAGACCTCAATTTTTGATCGTCTTTGACAAGGTTTTTTCGGTTTCGGCTCGTTTTTGAAGCGTGATTCGCTAGGTTGATGGCACGATTCGACGACAAATATACGTAAAGCCACCCAGGGTCACCTAAGTTCATCGTTTGATGAATGCGGGGACCTCGTCTGCCTTGCCAAGCATCTTCTATGTGATGTCTATGATACTCGGCGTTGTTTTTGCAAGAGATTCAATCCATTTGATACGAATCTGACATTTACACGCTAGGACGTTAAAAAACTTGTACGGAAGCTCTACAATCATTTTATCGATTTGGTTTTCGCGCACAGTTTATATGGATCAATCCGAGTCAAATTTGATCAGCGAGCATTTACTCTGATAAGGATTTGAGCTTTTTCAAACACATTAGAAATATTCCTACTAAATTAAAATTAATTAAATAATCTATAGTAGACATATCATAAAAGTAATGACTTACCATTACCGTTAGCAGCAGTTTTACGGCATAATTTCTTGAAGAGCAGCATATTTTAAATTACAAAGTAGAATCTTTGTTCAAAACTAGCACCAATTAAATGGAATAGTTTATTTAAAAAACTAGCACATTTTAAAATTTGCTCTCATAATTTATTTGTGGAGCACTTCGCGCAGAAAATAGTATTATGCAGTCACTGGTAAAAATTTGTGCAGGTTAACTTTTTATAATTTTTAAAGTGTTTATGAGTATTTTTTTGTCACGTAAAAAATTTAATTACTTTGCAAACTATAGTATGAATATAACTGGTTTAATTATAATTATTAATTATAGAATTTATTATGTAAGAAATATTTTTTCTCTTTGTATATAAAATGTTAATTTTTTTTTTATATTTTCTGTTAATTACTATTTTATACAAGGTGCGTGCCAAAGTAAACAGGACGTTTTGAATCTAGCGCCCCCTGTTGGCACCAGCTATATGTCGACTGGTTAGTTAGAATATCTTATCTTTATCGATTGTCCAGTGAGAATTTCATGACATTTCACAGATTGGAAGTGAAGTTAATGCGTTTTAAGTGTCAGTGTGTTTGTGTTATCGGTGCGAAAAAGAGCTTCGAATAAAGAGCCAGCATTAAATTTGGTTTTAAAATTGGTAAAACTTTTACCGAAACGATTTAATTGATGAAACAAGTTTATGGCAATGATTGTCTATCCCGTAGCAGAGTGCACAAGTGGTTTCAACGTTTTCAAAGTGGTCGTGAGGACATAAATGACGATCAACATGTGGACCAATCAAAATCCGTGATCACCGGAAATTCCATTGAAACTGTGCGTGAATTCATCAAAAATCAGCCGAAATCATCATTGAAATTCATGGAAATGACATTGAACATCTCCAAAACATCGATTTACCGCATTTTGGCCGAACATTTAGGCTTACGAAAGGTGTGTGCACGGTTTGTTCCGCACAAATTGACTGACGACCAAAAATTGCTCAGAATCGAAGGACATCATTACAGAGGTCAAAAAGGACAAAAACTTCCTTTACAATTTTGGGACTGGTGACGAAACGTGGTGATTCCAATATGATCCCGAAACGAAACGCCACAGTCCTGAATGGAAGACACCGGACGAGCCGAAACCCAAAAGCTCGCGCAAGGGGAAGTCAAAAGTCAAGACAGTGCATATTTGGTTTAATGAATCCAAGGGTATTGTCCACAAAGAATTTGTTCCACCCACAAGATGAAAGTTGGCGTTTGTTGCACGATAATGCGCCGTCTCATCGACCGACGCTTGTGACCGATTATTTGACCAAAAATCAGATTTTAACCAATCACATTGTGTTATACCATATAGTGTTGGAAAGGCGAGATTTTGAGCTTCATTTAACCAAAAAAAAATTTTGGAAAGTTGAAAAAAGTTACAGCTGTTCAAAAATGAGTCAAAATAATAATGAAGAAATTCGCTTTATTTTGAAATTTTTTTATAAAAAAGGGAAGAATACCGCGCAAGCCACCAATGAAATTTGTGAAGTTTACGGAGACGATGCTGTATCAGTTCAGCTAGCACAACAATGATTCGCTCGCTTCCGTTCTGGATATATCGAAATTTCGATTTACACTCATGAAAGTTTTACACTGATGGAATAATGTCTCTAGCGGAAAAATAGCGAAAAGTGGTCGACCAAAATGGTACATATGTATTTGTTTATTTAT
This sequence comes from Bactrocera zonata, assembly GCA_037783105.1. Lineage (NCBI taxonomy): Eukaryota > Metazoa > Arthropoda > Insecta > Diptera > Tephritidae > Bactrocera > Bactrocera zonata. Next base: position 323,661 of record JBAWJQ010005835.1, on the reverse strand, counting down.
TTATTAGTATAAATATGAAAATAAAAATTAAAATGAAGTTTGATTAGACATAGGAAAAGACTTTTTCGACCACCCAATATTTCGAATTTTTTATAGACTTTTGGAGCACATACATACATGCATTTCGTTTATATTTTTTATTCAAAAGTAATTTTAATTTTTTTATTTTTTTTATTTATTCTTAAAGTGCATTTAATTATGCGTCACAATTTGAAGCTTTCGTAGTAAATGCATTTTTTTTAGTATCTCAAAAACCTTGTCAACTTAAAAATAAATAAATAAATTTTTTTTTTATTATAAGTTAAAATTTTTAAAATTATTTTGTTCATATTTTTTGATATAATTTTTTATTTTGTTTATATTTTGTACTATAATTTACTTCTTTACATTAAGATATTATATTTATTTTTTATTTTTTATATGTTTTTAAGTATGTATAAAGCATTTCTTTAATATTTTTAAATGTATTCTATTTTATTGGAAGATTTTAATGTATTTTTATTCATGTGAATTTCTTTTTAAATATATAGTCTGTTATTTCTTTATTTTTTTTTTGTAAAAGCAGCCTACTAGTCAATAAAATATTAAATATTTTTGTATTGATTCAAAATTTAGTTTAATACATTTTTTTGCAAATAAAATTTTAAAAATATTTATTATTTAAGAAAAACGTTTGGTACATATTTTCAAAACATCCATATATTTTTTATAATTTCTTCAAATGTTATTCGTTTTAATTATTTTCATTCCTTGACGTCTCTATGATATTTACATACATAAATATTTTTTTAAATAACTCATGAACTTATTTTAATTAATTTTGTTTACTTAGCATTATTATTTCATTAAATTTTAATAACACACTCTCACAACATTTTTTCTTTCTGTTTCGCACTGTCTCTCTTCGAATTAAAACTTTGCACAGCACAATTCAACCGAATTCAACCACCATTATGCATAACGGTGAATTTTCACATGAGCGCCGAAGACAATATGTTGTTAAAAATTCACTTCCTACCCACAAGTGGATAAAACATCATAACTTGATTTACAATTTATAATTACAGTCAGCGGTAACGGTGGGGAATATGGTACACTGTGGGATTTAATAATTTTAACAGCGCAGCGTTGCATGCGCTTCCGCCAGTTGAGCGCGCGCAACGGCACAAACGAACTTGTCAACCCAAGCTGATAGGCGATCGTCAATAAGCAAGGCAGACGACAGACGGTTAGTTAGTTGGTCAAAACGCGTGGACAATCACTTAATCGGTTAGACACTCGGCTTGGTAAGTCACTGGCGCTGGCAGCACAAAAGCGCATGCGCATACACTGCACGCTGAAAGTTATGCTTTCACACGCTGCTCGGACGATATGTCGCGATGGCGTATGTGATAAGCGTTGACGACGTTGCAACGGCCGGCACGTGCCGCACGTACGATTGAATGGCAACAACTGTGGCACTGATGGTGGTGGCCGCTGGTGGCGCAATGACAACACAGCTGGTGCAAGCAGCTTTTGGTTGGTCAACTGCTGCTGCCAGCTGAGAACTTTACGGACGTTGTGAAAAGAAATCGAACCAACAGCGCGCGTTCTCTTTTCATTTGTTATTGTTATTATTTTTGTTGTTATGGTGTTTTTTTTACGAAAGCCGAGACAAACGTTATGTCTACAACGAAACTATGAAAATGACACTTTTTACACGCTGTCGTTTTTAGCTTTAGCTTTAGCGCTTCGTTTTTGGTTGTTGTTTGTGTTTTTGTGGTTTTAACTGTTTGTGTGTTATGTCTTCAATCAGTGCTGTGGCTCAGTGAGCTTCGGTGGAAAAGTAAATATTTTTAGTTTTTTTTATTTTTAATTTTTTTAATATATTTTTTTGTTTTCTTTTATTAATATATACTTTCTGATATTTTTTATAATTTTATTTTTTTTATATTTTTTTTTTATATTTTTATTTTATATATTTTTTATTTTTTATCTTTCTTATTTTTTATTTAATATTTTTTCATTCATTTTTTTTTTTCATTTATATGTTTTTTTGTTATTATTACACTTTATTTCGCCTCTCTCCTACTTCCGTTAAGTACATTTAATTTTCTTTGATTTCGACATTTTTCATAAGTTCTTGCCGCAACGGCGGTAAAATCGTCAGCAAACAACCGTTGGAGCTGACTTCTGAGCCATACCACGACTAATTAACGAATAAAAGGTAAATTTCAGCAAAAATGCCCCAACGTTATCGAATTGTACGTATGTATGTAAGCCAAACAATGGAACAGAATGCGTTGCGAGTGAGTACTGTGCAAGTAACTGGGCTAAAATGTACATAAAAAGCTGCAAACATACAAACATTCACATATATGTACATACGTGCATAGGTAACATACCAATATGAAGTTGTATGAAGGAAAGCGTAAATATATAAATGTACATATGTATGTATTTAGACATATGGTTTATGCTGAGAGAAAACGCTCCGCAGTTGGCGCTTCAGTGATTTTTGAAGCTTCATTTTTAATACACTTATATATGCATATATATATATTTACTCTGCTTAGCTACTCTTCCACTTGGTGGCAATACAGCGGTAGTCGGTTCCCGCATTGTAAGAAGTGTGACGATCTGAGTGCGTAGCACAACTGGACTTGCGTGAGTGCGAATAGCAACGACAACCAATGCAATATGCACTCGGAAATGCCTAAAAAGCTGATATTATTTAATTAATAGGCTATTATACCCTGAACAGAGTATAAAGTAAACTTGCAACACCCAAAAGATACATTGAAGACCCTATAAAGTATATACATACGAGTATATAAATAATCAGCGTGACAAGCTGGGTCGATTTTATCTTTCTTTCCGTTGTTATGGCTGTCTGTATATACGCGAGCTAGTATTATTGTAGTCCTTTGTGAGGCCATAGGAAAGAAGAGCTACTGCCTTGGAACTCATAAATTAGCGGGACTGTCAAGACGGAAGTGTTGAGTAGTTTCCACCTAATCTTCTTCCATGCAGCTTTTGCAGATGGCATCTGGTGGAATTTCCTGCCTTACTGTGTGGACGCCACTAGACAATGGGCCGTTAAAAGCCCCAAAACTAGGGAGAGGCTAACCTTACTGATGGCAAAGAGATCACTAGATCTCTTGCGCTCGATTTTGAGCCAAAAGGCTTTTGCGACAGCGCATATACCGATGGTGGGCAGCTATCTAGTAGTAAAACACAAGGGGATCTGGAGCATCGACGCGTTCCCATTCTACCAAAAGCGGTGCTAGGGTGCCTTTTCTTGCTAGCTAATCAGCTTTACAGTTTCCTGCGATGCCGCTTCAGCCTGCCAAACATACCAGTCTTATCACTACTAAGTATTAATAGCGAGGTTAGGCACTCTTTGACTAGCTCTTAACGCACTGTAAATGAGTTCAAAGTTAGCATCAGCACTCTGCCACTACCTGAGTGGATGGCCACTTCTTTGAAGAAGGCTGCACTGCGGAGCAGTAAATCAACTGCTACTTTGATGGCTGCAACTTCGGCGTGGAAAGCACTGCCATAGGACGTCTGACGCTGGAATTAATAAAGAGCTCCTGACAGTTAAGTCCTCCACCAACCTAACCCCAAGCTTTGACCCAACCGTAAAGAAGTTCACTGCCCTTCTCCTTCAAGGGCTTCTTCCCACCCACAACTCCCTCGCCGGTATATGGATAGAGAAGGAGCTGCCAAGTTTCGCCAGTTCGGTTTGGGGACTCCATGATTCAAGTGATGCAGTATGAAGTCAAAGTAAGCGAGGAGTATCTGAATCGGATGGCAACTTTCGCTGCCATACACCTTCCGACGATGTCTACAGGTAATAATAATTTACTTGTAAGAAACATTTTTTTTTTATCTAATAAAATACATTTACGAAACTTGGCATAAACTATTATTTAAAACAACGGATCAGACCACTATATCATAAAGCTGCCATATAAACTGACCAACAAAAATCTAGTATGAAGCACTTTTTATTTGACAAGATATCTTCACGAAATTTGGCATGAATTCGAAAGAAGACTACAATCTCCGAAAAAATTAATCAGATCGGAGGTATATAATATATAACTGCTTTACACTGACCGTCCTAAATACAGATAACGCTCGATTTATACCCATAAGAAATGCACCTGTGTAGGGTATTATTGCTTGCAGCCGAAGTTAACGTTTTTTCTTGTTGCAAAATTGTGAATCTATATTTACAACTTAGCTTAACGATCATTTATATACAAAGTATTAATACAAAGGAATACATAAGGCACATTTAAAGATATATATATAGTGTATAGTATACACATTAATGAACAATTTTATTAATATTTTCCATATATACTCGTACCTATACCTACCATATATATATACGTACATAGCAACAAATGCACTTAATACAATGTAATATGCACAAACATACATATATAATACATACTTACATATGTACTATGCCTATCAACCCCACATAAGGTTCAGATCTAAGTACTCATTATGTTTCGACATCGCAACTTTACGCTTTGTTGATTCTAATGTTTTCAAATTCGTATTATCATCTAAGCACACATAGAGTACATACATACATAAGTATATTTATACGTATGCACATATGTTATACCTTTGTTTTCAAATAGAAAGCGCCCAGTGCGGCATTACTTTTAGATACAAATGACTTTGTGTATACATATGTATGCACTGAAGTGACTAGACTTTAGATCTAATATTGAAGTATTAATTTGTATAGAATAAAAACCCAAACAGGGTTGTATTCAATTCCATCTATCACGGAGTTACAGAGAATTTATCTTAAAAATCAACTTTAGAGCTATCACATGTTTTCTCTAGCAAATATTGAAATTTCTTGCTTTCCTACTTTCTCTCAGAAAAGTACTTCCGGATCAATGCGGTAATACTTATAGAATTACAAAATTCACTCACTGCACTCTATATGAAAATACTACTTATGGTTACCGTGGGATGTAGAGCAGGTCGCCTCCAATCTAGGTAACGCTAAATCACCTGCGGCCTTCACGGCTTTTCAACTCCTGAACGACTCTGGCTTTGGAACTGGACTATGAGTAGGATTAGCTGAAGAGGACTTTAGTAGAATCTTAAACTGGTGGTTGCGGCATTCTGACATCTGAGTGTGATGGAGTGACACTCATCTGAACTGGCTGACCGGCTAATCTCACAACCACCCCCGTCCCGTTAAAACCCTGGCAGGCATCAGAATACGTTTCTCCTCCCCGACGTCGTTAAGCTGGCGTGGTCGTTTCCTTCTTTGCTTTGGTCAGCTCTGAAGGCATAGCCTCATAAGGGCGTACGTCAACCCTCGTCTTGACCTCTTTACTAAGACAACCTTGGAACCATTTAAGGTGACTACCTCTTCAGTAGACGGATAGCGGATTTGATTGGAGACCCTATGTCCATGGACAAAAATAAAAACACAAATGTTGACGGAAAGGTGACGAAGGAAAGCGATGGGCGGTCGAAACCGATCTGTCTAGGAGTGCTGCTTTTGGGGCGATGAAACCGTCGCCGTTGAAATGCAGTAACAGGACCTATACCACAGTAAGAAGCTCTGCAACTCTTCTACAAGCCATAGGATGATGGAAGCCCGCCGGTAAGCGACGTGGGTAGAACCTTCCTACGCGGCGGAATCGCCAGCACTAGCAAAGGAACCTCTGCTGGTCTTATGGAAGGCTCTACAAGGGGCTAGGTCAGGTGCAGCATGCTAATACACTCGAGTGGGCCAAGAAGTTGTTGAGCGAGAGCGAAGACGATAGGGTAAGGCCCTAATAGAATTATAGAATCGTTGAAAATGTTGCAGTAGAATTTTGGAGAGTGGAAAGTGTGCAGTCAACGAAATCTCCAAATGTCCCCCGTATTAGATCCGCTTCGGGAAACGCACCATGAGTCCCTTGAAGCCATTAAAAGTCATGAACAAACGTGGCTTATAAGAAGTGTATCAAAAATTGGATCTGTCCGGGTCATATTTGATCAGTTGGTATAATAGGCAGTTCAACCTCTGCTAGATGCTTAGTCATACTTATAACATAATATACCTTTAGCCGAGCTCGAGGGCATATTATATCAGAGGCATATTGAAATTAATTTCCATCTGAGCTCCAAGCTTTATTAACAACAAAAAAATTATAATAATAATATAACTTTTATTAAATTGTGAGTTCAGATTGCAAGCTAAAACTATGAAACTGCGGATCTATGTGTGCTATATATAGTTATTATTGCTCTTCTTCTTCTTTACTGGCGTAGACATCGCTTACGCGGTCATAGCCGAGGCTCGATTATAGCTCTAAACACACATAAAAGTCATTTTCTGCAAAATTTAACCAACTCACAACTACAAATTACCAATGCAAGTCATATACGCGTTGTATATACATATTTAATATGTGTGTGTGCGTAACTAATCTTCTTCTTCAATAAATAGATATCTAAGTAATTTCACATTCGAGTAAATATTCTTTGTAATGCTATGTACTCATTAAGTCGCGCAAGAAGCCATTACGATAAACAAATTTACCTGTTGCAAGTGCTTTATAGCGCACAACAACAACAACATGAACAATAACAGCGTATACAATGCGGACATGCTAAGTTGAGCAGCAGACAAATGAACATTTGCACAGTTAAGTCACTATTCTGTTGGATTTCTTAGTTAAGCGTTGTTAGGAAAGACTATCAAATTCTACCGCTGTGACTATGTGACTATTTCCTACAGCGACCTGGTGCTGGTGGCGCGGATATGGCACCAACGCTGTCAATGCACGCCGCCGCCACCAGCCAACAACCGCCAGCATGATCTATATTGCACGCCTATAATCGCTCTATGCATATGTGTGTGCGTGTGTGTGTGTGTGGCGCGGTGCTATCTGAACCCGAACGCAATTCTTCTTCAACTCGTTTCCTGCTGGCATTCATCAACGCTAGCCGCTGATATGGCACTTAATGTGCAACACGCTTCACTGACAACGAAGAAAGTAAAGCGCACGAGGAGGGGAACGTGTAGAGCAGCGAGCATGAGAACAAAGTAGACATTAGCGTTAAAATAAAAAGTGTCCATAGCTCACGCTTTGAGCCAGCAATGAGCAAATTTTAATTTTTAGTCTAATAAATATCAGAGGGGTACATACTCTTATCTACACTCATACATATGTACGTGTTTTGATGGCGTATGTTTTCTATATGCTTCAAACATTCTCGCCGTTTACTGCTCCGACCGCAGCTAAGCAAGCGTGTCGAATGCAATACCTGCAATGTAATGAGTTGCATAAACAAAACTCGCGAATTATCGAAGCGCAAAGCTTCCTAACACCAACACCAACAAGCGCCTTTACCTTTAATAATGATGAATAGAAATTTGAACATGAAACATGTAATAAAAGCACTAAATGCACTTAACCTAACACTTTTGTGTTGTTTTTTAACCAACTGATAATTGGTCCAACTGGTCCGAAAATAACTAGTTGCAGTGTAACGTGTAATAAAAGGTCTAACTTTTGTGTTATTTTTTAACCAATTTTCAACTGGTCCGAAAATAACTAGTTGGCGTGTATAATTAAAAATAACCACTTTGAAAAAAAATATTTGTAATACTTTTATATATTTAATCTATAGATATGTACATACTTATTTATTATTTGAGAAAAAGATAGACCTTGACCACTTAGGCTTCCGGGTTTACTTTTTTTCCAAATGACTCATAAACAACTATCCGATTTTCTGAGAGGATTTAAAACTTGAAGCTTCCGTATTTTTTATAATGAATATGCACAGAATCAATATACGCAGATTATACGAGATATAGAAAAATACCGAAGCTTCAAGTCTTAAATCATAAACGGTTATTTATTATTTCCTAAATACTTGAGTACTGTTCCGAAAATATCTAGGTACGGTGTAGTAATAAAATATCTACTTTTAGAGACGATATTTTAAATTTAATATAATATTGCGGCATACGGAATAACAGCGATTTGGAGAAAAAATACTTGTAAAATATTAAAAAAAAAACACTCAGACATCCGAATTCATGACTTTCTCATAAAAAATCTATTGTCTGAGGAAGATTTGAGACATGAAGCTCCCCCATTTTGTAAATAATCAATATACGCATAACTGAAACCGTTTGGTGTTTCTAAAAATTGGTCCAAAAATAACTAGTTACGGAGTAGTAATATAATATTGCTATATTAAGAAAGGAAATATTTAACATTTAATATAAAGTAGCCGAAACCTTTGCGTTATTTTCTTGTAAATTGGAACTAACCCGATAATAACTAGTTACGGAGTAATATAATATTGCCATTCTGGCAGAGAAAATATTTAAGATTTAATATAATACAGCCGAAACTTTTTTTCGTTATTTTATAATAAATATATATAGCACTGGTCCGAAGATAACTAGTTACGGACTAGTCAAATAATAATGTCATTTTGGGAAAGGAAATAGTTAAAATTGGATATAATACCTCAACAAATAAAAAACAGAGAGACCATAAAAAAACACGATCATTTTAATTGCAAATCTCACAGAGGAACAGAGAAACCCCAAAGCTTCTTAACACATTTCTATCATGAAGAAGCAAACTACCAGACTTTTTGAGTCAATTTAAGACTAGAATTTGCAAATTTTTTTTTATTTTTTCAACATATAAATGGCTGAAAACTTTGGTCAAATTGCACTACAATGAGTGACTTCAATGTCTTAAAGTTGTGAGAGAATTTTTACGAGATTCGATTAAAAATTTAACTGACTTGTCAAACCACCCTTGTATTTACATGCCATATGCATTAACACAATCATAAAATCATAGGTGAGCTATGCTTGCATAAGTTGCATAAATTAAAAAAAAAAATTGCTTATGAATGTTGATTTTGTTCGCGTGCTGCTTGGAAATGAATTCGCCTAGGGTGTGCAAATTATAATCTTTAATTAATGCACGTATACTTTACATAGTGTACAGATGCCTTAATGTAATGAAATACGTTGTGGTAGTAAGGCATTAATTATAGTATGGAACAATGGTACATTATTGCTATAAACTATGGCTATATAAATTTTTTTGACTAAACAGCAAAATCGGAAAATGTTTTAGCTATAATTAAAGCGAAATATTTCGAAATCACATTTGAAAATAGCTTTTACTTCACAAAACTTACTTTTAGGGTCTTAAATTAGGGTCAAAAATTTTTCATAAACAGACTTTCTATTAACTTAAAATCTCCCATCGATGAAAACAAATAGAAAATGGTAGGGTCCAGTCTGATGAATACGGCGGGTAGGATAGCAGCTCTCGGCCAAATACATTAATTATCTTGTAATAAAATCTTCGGGCCGTTTTTCGCTCAATGCCTGATTCAAATTAATCATTTGTTGTCTCTAATGATTAGTATTCACCAGGTTTTATAAGCCCATGATATACCACACCCTTCTGATGCCTCCAAACATAGACTATTGTCTTCTCACTAAAGCGATCTGTTTTCGCCGTCGATGTTGATTTTCTACTTTTACGATTCTTAAAATAAATCCATTTTTTATTGCCAGTGATAAATCGATGCAAAACTGATTTTCTTTCGTGTCTTTGAAGCAAAGTTTCACATGTGGTTTTTTCGAGTTTCCATTTGCCTTTCATTCAACTCATGTGGCACCAATTTCCGACACTTTTGGATATTTCAGACATCATCTTAATCCAATATTTCTTGCAATTCGACGAATTCAAACTTTTATGGTAGTCTTCCACGTTCTTCACTTCTCCTATCAAATTATTATCTCTAAACCGTTGAAACCATATTTTTCATGTTGCTTCTGGTAGATAATGATCACCATATGCCTCTATAAGCATTCCATACGACTCTGCAGCACTTTCTTCCAAGTGGAAACAAAAAATTAACACTCTCCGCAAATTATCACTTTTTTTACAAAATTTGACATTTTCAATACAAAGATGTCATGCCAATTAAAATCTAAAAATTAAGGCTCGTTCACAACAAAGGTTCCCTACCAACACAACTGTATCTTGACATTCATTTCATACCGGCACCGGTAAGCTTCATCAACAGAGAAGCAGTAGTTTTTTTAAGTGGTTACATGGGTTTACGTGTTTAAAAAATCTATTTTTTTTATTATATTATTAAATTCTACAACTCTTCTAGAATATTGTCTTAAATTTTCATGATGATCGGAGTAATAGTTTCGGAGATACAGCCTTAAGAACTTGTGCGCTGGAGGCTAGCTAGGCTAAGTGCGCCGTCTTAGAACGCGTTTTTCTAGAAACTGTTTTTTTGAAGTCGGTTGGTAAGATTTCTGAGGAACCACTCAGCCGATCTTCATGGAATTTTGCACAGGTCCCTGAGATGCAATTCTTAATTCACGAAATTTTCGCTGAAATTTTCAATTATTTTGCAATGTTCAATTTTCAGATTTTTTCCTTCGTACTATGTATGTTCTAAGCTAACGTTTTAACTAAAACACGTATTTTTTCACTTTAGATTATCCTGTAAGGAGTTATTCCAAAGCGGGTACATCTGGGTCACCGGAAATGGTGTCGCAATGGCTGAGTTTAAAATATATATTTTTTTAATTTCAGAATTTCTTTGATAATAGTGTATGTTTGTAACAATAAACAATTCTAATAATATATTTGGAAAAAACTTGTTGAAAAAAGTCTGTTTTTTACTCGAGGAGACCCATGTAACCACTTAAGAAAACGCTAGCTCTTTTGAAGGAACATATTGGCGAGGTTCGGTTGTTATAATAATGAAAATTAAATAAATGAGTAACATCTTCTGGAGCTAAATTAGTATAACTTCAAAATGAAATACGTTAAAATGTTTTCTTTTGTCAGTCCGGGTCAAATTTGATGAGGTATACTAAAGTTTTCCAAAATTTTTGAGCAGACTTTTCTTTTAACCTTAACATCAGAAACAAAGCTTATATGTCGAACCACTCAAATTTTCAAATATCCTAAAGCTGGCACATGTATCTAGTAACTTTCATGCTGAAGTAGCAATAATGGTCGGCACTTACCCCAAACCGCTGCCAAAAATCACCTTAGCGCTGTTATTCCATCGCCCAGCAACCAAAAATTGTTGCCATAATATTTTATTGCGTTTACCAAGCCATTTTCGTGATTTTTCATAAGCTGAAAGTATAAAAATAAATAGTAAATAATAAAAATTAAAAAATAAAAAATAAAAATAAAAAAGTGAGGTTATAGTTTTAATCTCATATTGAAATGGCCACAACTACGAGCGCCGCAATAAAAATGGACCCAATGCGTGTAACGCTGGCGGATATTCAAAGAGGTGTAGGTTTGATAAATAATAAAAATTTATTAATTTCCAGTTTTATTTGTAATAAGTGTAAATATTTTACTACTTAGATTACAGCAAGTAAGCAGTTGGATGACTTCAAAGCCTTTCCGACAACACTACACTGCGGTCGCTCCTTGGTGGGCTCGCCCAAACAACAGCCGCAACACATTAAAGTAACACTTCGGAAGACCAATGAAATACTGCTCTACGAACAGCGCAGCCTAACCGCCTTGGCCGACACAGACGAAGGCAAGGCAGTCGCAGCGGACAATGAGCGCTACGAGTATTTAACCTCCGCGCAGGGCAGACGACGACGTACCATCAGCGCAGAGGCGCAAACTGCCGGCGTGCTCTATAAAAGTCGCGATGTGAATACCGAACACATACGCACGGATAATATCGCCTCGTATGTGTCGAACTTTGAGATGTTCGACACGTACAAGGATCTGCAGACTACAACGAAAAGTGTTGCCATTGATGAGCACAAGAAAATGGAGATCACCACTTACAAAGTCGAGGGTAAAGATACATTTATCGATATTAATCGACAGCCGAGTTTCCGTTTGGCGCTCATGTTGACCATGCGCGTCTTAGCCGGCAATGTTTACGAGCAACAACAACGACGCTTTCGTAATATGCGTTTGCCAGATCCGTTGGCAGCGGAGGTACGCTACCGTTATCGTGTTGAGTTGCTTTGGCGTTTTGAATTGCCACAGGCACTGGCCGGCGACACGAAGAAAGCGGTCGCTGATCTCAGCTGGTGTCCACGCAACGGCGACATACTCGCCGTGGCTTATGGTGTCTACAACTTTCGGGATGACAATGCAAATGCCGATGGTTGTGTTTGTATTTGGTCCATTAAAAATCCCGTCAATCCGGAGAGATACTATAAATATCAATTACCCGTCATGACGGTAGAGTTCTCGCTGCACAATCCACAATTATTGGCCATCGGCTTATCGGATGGCACCATCGAGGTGCTGGATATAACGAAACTCGAATCCGCCGCCATTGCAGTGACCGATCGTCGCACCTTGCACAACTGTGAACCGATTGTCGCCATAAAATGGATCTCACGTAGCGAATTGGTAGGCGCCCGGTACACCATTGAACCGTTTTTAGCGCTGTCACGTGACGGTTCTGTAACCAAGTATAGCATTATTAATAGTCCACAATTGTTGGCGAATAAACTGCTTTTGTTGAATCGTATTGAAGCGCAGCCGGAAGGTATACGGGTGGAGCGTAGCTATGAGCTGCTGCAGGCCAATCGTCATCCGCAGGGTTTAAATCTCTGCTTGAGTCCCACACAGGATGATTTGTATTATGTGCTGACAGAGGAGGGTTGCCTATACAAGTGCTCAACTCATTATCCGCAACAGTATTTAACGGTACTGCAAGTGCAGGAGGCAGGTGCGAACGCAATGGATTTTTCACCATGGTCGCCGAAGCTGTTTTTGACCTGCGGCAATGATTGGTGAGTAATTAGAGGAAGTTAGTTTTGAAAGCAAAAACCTAATATAAAGCGAATATTATGGATGATGGAGTTGTTGACTTAGGTTCGATGAGTTTCCTAGTAGCGAATGTCATTCCACAGTTCATATCAAACGCTCGACTATATTTTGGCACTAAATTGTTTTAAACTAGTTTTCAAAATTAAAATTTTGTTTAATATATTTCATGTAGACCCCATAAAAACTTTTATAAACACATTTCCAGGTCCATAAATATTTGGTTAGATGGCATTTTCGAGCCAATAATCACACTAAAGCATCATGAGGGTCCCATACACTGCGCCTACTGGAGTCGCACGCATTCCACAATAATTATTTCATTGTGCCGAAACTCGGTGGACATTTGGGATATTAAACAAAGCGTGCTCAAGCCGATGTCATCGACTAGCATAAACGGCGCGCATTATACGAGCTGCAGGTAAGTGACTACTACCAAAAAAGTGTATTCACGCTGCTTTCACGAACTTTAAAATTTTTAACTGTAATTTTCTACAGATTGTCACTTTGCGGTCGCTCGTTAGCAGTTGGCAATGAAACTGGTAATGTTCTAATGCTTGCCTTCGAAGACATGCCTTTTCCCGCCTACTATCAATATGATCAATTGGAGAAAGCAATCTACAATCTGATATCCAATGATAAGGAGATGACGCACAAAGTGAAAAGCCTCGGTTTCTTTGGTTATGCCGAGCATGTTAGATATCAGCCGAAGAAACGTCGTAGAAGACGGAAGAAAATACAAAACGAGACAAATTTAAGTGATGAAAATTAAATAATAATAAAATTAACACATAACTTAGGCATTAAGTTGGATTTATAAAAATTTAATATAAAATAATAAAAAAAAATTTTTTGTTTTAAGTAGAATTTTGAGGTGCTACTTTTTTATAACCCAAACAAAGTAAAGTATAGTCGAAAAAGTCTTTTCGTATTTCTAATCAAATTCAATTAATTTTTTTTTTTTATTTATAATATAATGAACTTTAATGAACCAAATATGTACCATTTTGGTCGGCCACTTTCTGCAATTTTTCCGCTAGAGACATTATCCCATCAGTGTACAACTTTTCGGGTTTCTTGGCGAAGAACTGGGACAAGTAATTTTCACAGGCTTCTCTTGAAGCCAACTTTACTCCATTAAGGTAGTTCTGCATTGACCGAAACAAATGGTAATCCGATGGTGCAAGGTCAGGGCTACATGGTGGATGCATCAAAACTTCCCAGCCAAACACTCCCAGTTTATGCCGAGTCATCAAAGATGTGTGTGGTCTAACATTGTCCTGATAGAAGACTAAGCCCTTTCTGTTGATCAGTTCTGGTCGTGTTTTTTCGATTGCATGCTTCAATCTCATTTTTCGTTGACAGTGAAATGTAGAATCAATCGTTCGACCAGGTTGGAGCAGCTCATAGTAGACGATTCCTTACCAATCGCACCAAACTCTCAACAAAATCTTTCGACGCGTCAATCCTGGCTTTGCGACCATTTGTTGAGCTTCACCACGCTTGGACCATGATCTTTTTCGCACATTATTGTCGTATTTGATCCACTTTTTATCTCCTGTTACCAATCGCTTCAGAAATGGTTCGATTTCATTTCGTTTCAGCAAACAATCGCAGATGTTAATTCGGTCCATACAATTTTTCACAGACAATTCATGTGGTACCCAAACATCGAGCTTCTTTTTGTAGCCAGCCATTTTTAAATGGTTCGAAATTATTTGATGATGAATTTTATGTTCCTTAGCGATGTCATGGCTGCTCTTGTGACGGTCCTGGTCAATCTTTTCCATAATTTCATCGACTTATTCAACGATAGGTCGACCAGAGCGAGCTCCATCTTTCACATCAAAATTTCCAAAATGGAAGCGAGCAAACCATTGTTGTGCTAGCCGAACTGATGCAGCATCGTCTCCGTAAACTTCACAAATTTCCTTGGTGACATGAGTGGAATTCTTCCCTTTTTTATAAAAAAAAAATTCAATAAATAACGAATTTTTTCATTATTTTTACTCATTTTTTAACAGCTATAACTTTTTTTCAACTACTCCGTTTCTCTTTTTTTTTTTTGGTTAAATGATGCTCAAAATCTCACCTTTCCAGCACTATAAGGTACGACACAATGTGATTGGTAGCACTGGAGATATCTATTGACAAAATACGAAAAGACCTTTTCGACTACCCAACATATGGTGAAAAATAGGAGAAAATCGGTAGAATAGATGTATCTTGTATACTAACGGCTCATTCAAGTAGAGGCACTTTTTTCAATAACATTTTTTTGACAGATAGCATATCGAGCCGCCATTTTATTTTTGTCCAGTTTTACCCAGTATATCCACGTAGTTTATAAGAGCCAGTAGGATTTATCCGAGACCCTATAAATACGTATAAAAGTGATCATCGTTACGAGCTGAGTCGATGTAGCCATGCCCGAACAACTGCCCGTCCGTCCGTAAGTATAGTATATGCACAATAGAAATAAAACGTAACTAACAATAGTAATAAAAAAAAAATATTTTTTAACGAAAACAATTATTTAATTAATTTGATCAAATACACTGTTTGTAGTATTATATTTTATTTAAAACTATTTTTGTAAAAGAAAGAAGTTAACGGTATCACATTAATACAGATTTTTATAAGGATAGCAAAAATATATACATATTTAATTTTTTATTTTTATTACAATCACTATTTTCAGTATTACTAAATTTTGTTTTTAAATAATTTTATTTTTTTTTTAAACACTTCAAAGTTTTAACCTTTAAGTTAATCAGTATTATGACCTTTAATTTTTAAATATTTTTGTGTCACTCTAAAACTCTAACCTCTAAAATATGCTCCTTAAAGTATGATAGTCGCACTCTCCACTCTATTTTACTTGTGATTTCAAAAACATTGCCACGTTTAGCTTAGTGGCTTTCAAAGCCTCGATTTTATGTAAACACAAACACATTCATTGACAAATACAAAAAAAAATTAAGTTTAACGGCACTTTCGTAGTAATTTATTCAGCGATAACCACGATTTTGAAGTAACTTTTTATGCACAAACTTTCGACACGGCCATTTTGTTGGCTTGATTAAGGCTTTTAGGGCATTCGTTACCGCGCAAGCCTGTTGTTATATTTCATAGAGTTTTCACTAAGCCTTATCGCACTGCGACGTCGCGAAGGTATACATTTTAAGTACAAGTACATATATATTATTCAACTTTTAGAACACAATTTCTTGGTTTCTAATACACTTTTTAATTTCCACTGCCTCGACACCCACAAACACGTCAACCAGAGAACTGCGCGCACAACGGCAGCAACTTTACTGTAAAAGAAATCAGCAGCACTACAGGTATTACATGAATTTTCGAAAATAGACAATAAGCAATACTCAACTGTGTCTAATTCAGTTCGGTTTGTTTATGTTTAGCACAGCTGATGCTGCGGTTTGGCATTCCACATCGCTCAAGTTCAAACAATTACCTTATTTGCGGTTTTCTAACGATCGCTGAGACACGCTAAACTTAGCGGTACTTGCAATTCATAAATTCTTAACGCTGGCAGTTGCAATTGTGCATTAAATTCATTAAAATGACACAAACGCATTTCGTAATGCCGCTTTTGATGCCAGAAAGGCAATTGGTGCGCACCTTTCCAGCGCCCTACAACGAGGCCGTTTCGCCCTTTGCCGAGGTGAAGGATTTTTCCAAAGCCGTGCGCTTCGAGTCGCAATGGCAGCCAAAACTGAAGTTGCGACCACGCAAAGTCATACTCATCGGCGATGTGGCGGTAGGCAAGACGACATTGGTGAACAGGTAGGTGAGCTGTGCTTTTGCTGGAAGAATTTTTGTCATCTAATTATATTTGCGCTTCTAGGTTTTGCTTCGATAAGTTTGCGGAGAAATACAAGGCGACTATTGGTGTGGATTTCGAAATTGAGAATTTCAATATTTTGGGACAGGGTCTTACGCTGGAAATGTAAGTACATTGCGATTATTGTTTCATTATATTATTATTATTATACTTGCCCAAAGTTTTGTCGCTTATAAGCATGTATAAATTTATTTAAAAAATTTTTCAATAATCTCAGGTGGGACACTGCCGGCCAAGAGCGCTTCAAATGCATAGCACAAGCTTATTATCGAAATGCTAATGGTAAATATTTGGTTTATAATATATTAATTATACTGCAAACAATTAAATTAAAACACTTTCATTACAGTTATTATAGTCGTTTTTGATATGTCCAAACCGGAAACGCTGAATTCAGCAACCAAATGGCTCAAAAGCGCACTGGCTGTAAATACAATACAAATGCCGCTGACATTTTTGGTTGGCACCAAGTCAGATAAATTGGTAAGCGCACTAATACAAAGAAAAATAATACAAATTAAAAAAAAACTAAAAAATAATAATCTACAATAATTCTTTGCCTAAAAATCTTAATTCTCAACTTTACCGTTTTTTTATATGAAATTATTTGTTTTTTATATACTTCTATTTAGTTAAAATTGTATTTTATTCTCCCTTCATCACTGCAGAACAGAGCAGAATTCGTGCGCGTGGAGCGTTTGGCAGCAGAAATCGCGGACGGCATTAAAGCCGAGTATTGGTCAGTTTCCGCGCGAACCGGCTATAAAGTAGTCGATTTCTTTCAACGTGTAGCAGCGCTATCCTATGAGACCGCATGCAAGGAGGCGATTATTGAGCGTCATTTTATGGAAAAATCCGTTGCGGTGCGTTTACAGCGGAAGTCAAAACAATGCGGTTAGTCACAGAAATGGCAAGATTATACAAATCTCTAAAACAAATCTAAAGTGTTAGATTTTCAGAACTAATACTAATAGTTTGAATAACTCAATGCATTTGTGTATGTAAACTTCTTTGCAGATTTTCGTAGCAACCCAGCAGATAGCAGAGCAGCGAAGGCCAAGGAAAGGAGTTTATGTTTTTGTTCATAATTTCTAAGTATTTGTAGATAAAAAAAATATGATAAAAACTGAAAATATTAAACGATATAAATAACGTATGCTTACTTAGTGCTTTAAACGGTATCTGGAATCATTTGGTATTCGCTAGGCGACAATTTATGGATTAAAAATCACAACACACACACCTCAGAAGCGGCCATTTAAATTTGGCAAATACAATTTTATTCGAACTCATTCATCGAAGAATTTACTGTCAAATATTAAATCGCTTCACAACTAATATATATATATATATACTATATATTTATGTGGAACAGAGAAAAGCTAACTTGTTGTAGCAGCTTTAGCTCCAAGCAATGTTAAGCAAATGCAGGAACACTTTTAATTAGAAAATATATATGATGCGGAAACTGCTACTGCTAAAAGCTTCACTTGTAAAGTTGCACCTTTTTATACATTTCCCATTTATACATCGACGCATAGATAGCCAAGCACTCACTGTCATAAATCACTAAAAAAAATAATTTTTAAACATTATAATTTTCTTAAATTCACTGGTTTTAAAAAATACTGCACAAAGTGTAATTTCGACGGACTATTTCCTGTTTTTAGATTTTACAACTAACGCAGCGTTGCATTTCCGAACTTCGAAGACAGCTGCCAGCTTTGTCGAAATGGGTTGCACTCACCACAGACTAATTTGTGATATTAAATAAAGTATTTGATGAATTCGTTGATAAATATTTCATTATTCATAATAAAATACATATAAAGCAGATTTTTCTAATTTATCTCAATTTTTTAGCTATTTTTTTACATAAATTAGTTCATATAAGAATAATCAATAATAATTTTTAAAATATAAAGTATATTCTCAATATTATAATATTCCATAAATTTTTTAATTTCAAAGTACTTGTATGCAAGTAATAATAATAAACAAAAAATATTGTTGCTTACTTCCGGCAAACAACACATTCGACCACAGTGGTGTATTCAATGAAAGCACTTCGAGCTTTCGGAACAAGTCCGAAAATTTGACATCCACTGATATTCGACATCGAAATTCGAAAATGGGACTTTCCCTCGTTTTGACAAAGATAAAAAATTTTTCTTTTCATTCCTTATTTTCATAGTAATGGCAAATATAAAGATATCTCTGCAATTGGCACGCAATAAGCCTGCCAGGAAATCCGGTAAGGAAACTTTAAACATTTTAATGCAATTTATGCACCAAATGTGTTTCAAAATGTGTCTTAAACAACGGTGTATTGATTAAAAATTAATTTAAGCAGATTGCTCGCCAATTAGAAATTCATTTTTTGTTTATCAATGAATTGTTTAAGACATAACCTCATTTTCGGATATTTATTGACAGTGTTCTATTTACAATGTTGCTTAATTATATATTAATGGTTTTACAGCTAAACCTGCTGCAGCTAGGAGGGCCGCCCCCGCCAAAAAACGCGCTACCGCCGCTGGGCGTGTGAAGAAGCGGGTCGCAAAGAAGCCTGCCGCTGCCAAAAAGGTCGCCACCAAGACTAAGCCAAAGACTACGGTTGCAACCAAGGCTAAGCCAAAGACTACGATTGCCATCAGGCCTAAGCCAAAGGCTACGGTTGTCAAGAGGGCTGCGGCTTCCGCCAAAAACAGTGCCACGCTTAGCTCAACATCTTTTAAAGCCATGATTGTATGTAAACACGACAAACTTTCTTTGAAAAAGAAAACTGTTTAATTCCGCAGTTTATTTGGGTTTTCAAATCCCACCTACACCCGCGAAGGAAATTGCAAATAAAAATGCGCGGATAATTGGTTGTACCATTTACTTTAATTTGTTTTATATTTGGAATACAATAAATTTTAAATATATTTAAATGTTATCGGTACGGCCGAGTTTAATTAGTCGCACTGCGAAATTGTTGATAAGTCGAGTTGATCGCTCGCAGGAACCGGGTTGAGACGAAATCTGGCGAAGATTCAATTGTATGTTGCGTTGACGCGGCGTAGTATAGAGCGTACCGTGTTGATGATCGAATTGTGAGCGTCGAAAGTTGCTAACAGCGCAGGATAGATGTCCGCTTTCCCTTTTGCCCATCCTTTTTGTTGAGTGAGTTGATTGATGTAGAAGTGTGGTGAGTTGTGTTGAGTGGTAATGTATTAGTATGGTGTCATCAGATGATGAGTTGAGCTGTGTTTTATTAGAGTGCGCAAGTTTTCCCGGGTAGAGTGGGGCAGGCTAAACTCATTTAAACACCACAAAAAGATAAGTTTAACGGCACTTGTGTAGTAATTTATTCTGCGATAATTACGATTTTTAAGTAACTTTTTATGCACTCAAATACGACACGGCCATTTTGTTGGCTTGATTGAGGCACTCCTCGTCGTACCAGCTGTTCTTTTGTACTTTCCGAAAACCAATGGTTTCGGTTGCAGCTATACGTAAGGAGTTTGAAATGCCGTCCCAAAGTTTCCTTATACCGAGTTGTTGACAAGTGCTCTCAGAGAGCAGGAGTGCAAGCCGAGTAGAAAATCGTTCGGCTGTCTGTTGTGATTGCAGCTTCTCGACGTCGAACCTTCCTTGTGTTTGTTGACGTGCGTTTTTTGCTGCACAGAGGCGGCTGCGAATCTTGGCTGCAACAATATAGTGTTTCGAGTCGATGTTAGGACCTCGGAGCGCACGCACATCTAAAACACTGGAGACGTGTCTTCCGTCTATCACAACATGATCGATCTGGTTGGTGGTTTTTCGATCCGGAGACTGCCAGGTAGCTTGATGAATCTTCTTATGCTGGAATCTAGTACTACAGATAACCATATTTCGCTCCCCGGCGAAGTCGATCAGCCTCAACCCATTTGGGGATGTTTCCTCGTGGAGGCTAAATTTACCGACCGTAGTGCCAAAGATACCTTCTTTGCCCATCCTGGCGTTAAAGTCGTCAAGCACGATTTTGACATCGTGGCGGGGGCATCTCTCATAAGTGCGCTCCAAGCACTCATAAAAGGTATCTTTGGTCACATCGTCCTTCTCTTCCGTCGGGGCAGTGGGCGCAAATCAGCGATATGTTGAAGAACCTCGCTTTGATGCGGATTGTGACTAGACGTTCATTTATAGGAGTGAATGATAGTACTCGGCGACGGAGTCTCTCTCCCACCACGAATCCAACACCAAACTTGCGCTCTTTTATATGGCCACTGTAGTAAATGCGACAAGGACCTACTTGTCTCTGTCTTTGTCCCGTCCATCGCATTTCTTGGACGGCGGTGATGTCAGCCTTTATTTTCACGAGGACATCAACCAGCTGGGCAGCGGTACCTTCCCAATTAAGGGACCCGACATTCCAGGTGCATGCCCTCAAATCATAGTACTTAATTCATTTGCCATGTACGTCATCAATAGGGGGATCACTCATCCGAGGCTTGTTGTTCCTTTTCATTGGTATGATTTCTTACGTGGCCTGTCCCAAACCCAGCGCACAACTCTGCGGAGGGAATATTTCGCCTTCTCACTTTAGCTCGCCTTTAAACGGATGTTCTTAGGCTACCCAGAGGATACTTGGTCAAAGACCGGAAGTCGTAAGCTGCTTGAGTCATATGTAAAAGAATCGTTTCTGGCCACTCCCAAGTGAATGGCGATCAGAGAACTTTCCTCACCTGCGTGAACTTCTACACATGACTCCATCCTGCAATGTAAGTACAATACTAATTATTATAATTATACTTGCCCACAGTTTTGTCCCTAAGGAGCATGTATAATTTTGTTTTAAGATTTTTTCAATATCCACAGGTGGGACACTACCCTAAAACCCTTCCATTACAGTTATTACAGTCATTTTTGAAATGTCCAAACCGGAAACGCCGAATTCAGCAACTAAATAGCTCATTTTCGGTTGGTTGATGAGCTGGTAAGCACAGTAATACTAAATTTCAAATTGAAAGATTAAAAAAATTACTAGTTTTTCAATTTACAAAAATTATTTTCCAAAAATCTTAATTATCAACATTCCCAATTTTTTATGTGAAATTATTTGTTTTTAAAAGCTGCTATGCAAATATCAATCTGGCAACCCTTCTCGTGCTCAGCTGTAAAAATTCGTGTTCTTGCCAATTTGTTTAATTTATATTTAAAACTTTATTGTGAAAAGTTTTAAGTAAGTTTACTTTAATTGTGTGTTGGCTAATTTTAATTTATTTAGCCGCGTCATTTTCAATTAGTTTTTGTTGCCACATTTTTAAATAGTGCAATTTTTGGTGTTAATTTATATCGCTCACTTCTGTCTTGTTTTTATTCGTTCTCTAATCATTGTTCACAGCTGTTTGCGAGTTTCTTACTTTTCGTGTGTCACAGTGCATCTCCAACTGCTCGCTACAGTGGTTGTTATCTTTGATAACCAATTATTTTTATTGCATTTATTTCTTATAAATATTTTTGTCATTTGCTCCTTTTACTTCTATTATTTAAATTTTTTTTGTTCTATTTTTACTTAATACTGTTTTTTGTCATTATGATTTGCAATTTTCCGAATTGTACTGTGAAATGCGAGTCGGAACTCTCTTGCTGGCTATGTGACGTGCTTGCCCATCTTAAATGTGCTGGACTGACAGGCTTGGATTCTATTCTTGATAGTGAGGGCTTGCGCTGGTGTTGTATAAAATGCAGACCGACAGATATTGAATTATTTAAAGTCTTTAGGCAGGCGCTCAATAATTTCAAAGAAATTGGCCGTGAACTTGAAACCCTTACCGAAATATGTAGGCACTATAAAATGTTGTTTCAGTAATTTAAATGCCTAAATAATCAAGAAGAGAATCTAAAACCTTCCTCTAAACGTAAATGTCCGTCTAATGAAGAGACCACTGGATCTTCCTTAAAAAAAATGCACCCGCCAAACATTGACCTCATCAATCTTTCTTCTCCTTGTCCTCAAGGAGAGAAGGTTTCGTCTGCTCAGAATACAGAGAAAGCTGTAACTGAACATGGTAAGCGAAAAACTTCTCAGAATCCGCCTCCAAATAACTCGAAGTCAGTTAATAAAAATTTAGTTGTAATACCGCGGAAAAAGTCAATTTTCATCTCAAGACTTGCTACGGATAGCACAGTCGATGAAATAAAGTGTTATATCTCGCCGAAATGAAAAACGGACGATACAGACATCCGAAAATTTAATTTCAAATACGACAGGGATATTTCGTATTTTAAGATCGGAAATCAGAAATCGCCGACGGCATTAGAGCCGAGTATTGGTCAGTTTCCGCGCGGAACGGCTGTAAAGTAGTCAATTTCTTTCAACGAGTAGCAGCGCTATCCTATGAGACCGCATGCAAGGAGGCGATTATTGAGCGCCATTTTATGGAAAAATCCGTTGCTGTGCGTTTACAGCGGAAGTCAAAACAATGCGGTTAGTCACAGAAATGACAAGATTACACAAATCTCTAAGACAAATCTAAAGTGTTAGATTTTCAGAACTAATACTAATAGTTTGAATAATTCAATGCATTTATGTCTGTAAACCTCTTTGCAGATTTTCGTAGCAACCAAGCAGACATCAGAGCAGCGAAGGCCAAGGAAAGGAGTTTATGTTTTTGTTCATAATTTCTAAGTATTTGTAGATAAAAAAATATGATAAAAACTGAAAATATTAAACGATATAAATAACGTATACTTACTTAGTGCTTTAAACGGCATCTGGAATAATTTGGTACTAGGCGGCAATTCGTAGTCTAAACAAGAAAAAACGTTAACTTCGGTTCCACCGAAGCTAAATACCCTTCACAGGTGCATTTCTGTTAGTAACTATGTGTCCAGTTTGTAAGGCAGCTATGTGTTATAGTTAACCGATCTGAACAATTTCTTCGTAGATTACATTGTTGCTTTAGAAAATAATATATACCAAATTTCGTGAATATATCTTGTCAAATGTGAAAGTTTTCCATACAAGAACTTGATTCCGATCGCTCAGTTTGTATGGTAGCTATATGCTATAGTTAACCGATTTGAACAATTTCTTCGGAGATTACATTGTTGCTTTAGAAAATAATATATACAAAATTTCGTGAATATATCTTGCCAAATGAGAAAGTTGTCCATACAAGAACTTGATTCCGATCGCTCAGTTTGTATGGTAGCTATATGCTATAGCTAACCGATCTGAACAATTTTTTCGGATATTACTTTTTTGCCCTAGAAAATAATCTATACCAAATTTGGTGAAGATACATTGTCAAATGCGAAAGTTTTCCATATGAGAACTTGATTCCGATCGTTCAGTTTATATGGCAGCTATATGTTATAGTGGTCCGATATCGGCCGTTCCGACAAATGAGCAGCTTCTTGAAGAGAAAATGATGTTTGCAAAATTTCAAAAGGATATCTTAAAAACTGAGGGACTAGTTCGTATATATACAGACAGACGGACAGACGGACAGACGGACAGACAGACGGACATGGCTAAATCGACTCAGCTCAACATACTGATCATTTATATATATACTTTATAGGGTCTCCGACGCTTCCTTCTGGGTGTTACAAACATCGTGACAAACTTAATATACCCTGTTCAGGGTATAAAAATCACAACACACACCTCAGAAGCGGCCATTTAAATTTGGCAAATACAAATCTTTGCGAGCTCATCATCGAAAACTTACTGTCAAATGTTTAATCGCAACTAATATATATATACTATATATTTATGTGGAACAGAGAAAAGCTTTGATGTTGTACCAGCTTTAGCCTAAACAATATTAAGCAAATGCAGGAACACTTTTAATTAGAAAAAATATATGATGCGGCAAAAATGCTACTACTAAAAGCTTCACTTGTAAAGATGCAGATTTATACATTTCTCATTTATACATCCACTAACTCACTAGTTAGCCAAACACTCACTATCATAAATCACTAAAAAAACTAATTTTTAAACATTATAATTTTCTCAAATTCACTGGTTTTTAAAAAATGCTGCACAAAGTGTAATTTCGACAGACTATTTCCTGTTTTTAGATTTTGCATTTCCGAACTTCGAAGACAGCTGCCAGCTTTGTCCAAACGGGTTGCACTCACCACTAATTAATTTTTGATATTAGAAATTATCATATACGATGAATTTGTTGATAAATAATTCATTATCGTAATAAAAAATAAAAATATAGCAGATTTTTCTAATTTATCTCAATTTTTTAACTAATATTTTTTACATGAATTAGTTCATGTAACAATAATCAATGGACAATAATATTGTTTAAAATATAAAGTATATTCTCAATATTATAATGTTCCTTTTTTAATCTCAAAGTGCCTGTATACAAGTAATAATAATAAAAAAAAATATTATCAAACTTGCTGCTTACTTCCGGCAAAACATACATTCGACCACAGTGTTGTATTCAATGAAAGCATTTCGAACTTTCCGAACATGTCCGAAAATTTGACATACAGTGACATTCGACATCGAAATTCGAAAATGGGAACTTCCGCCGTTTTGACAAAGACAGAAGATTTTCCTTTCCATTCCTTTTTTTCGTAGTAATGGCACCCAAAAAGCCTGCCGAGAAATCCGGTAAGGAATTTTTAAGATTTTAATGCAATTTATGCACCAAATATGTTTCAAAATGTGTCTTAAACCACGGTGTATTGATTAAAAATGAATCTAAGCAGATTTTCTACAAAAATGTGTACAAATTTGTTGAAAAATGTTGAGTGTGTTTGGCCACGCGGTCCAAGCTGCAGTATCGGCTAAATATGTTTAATCAAAAATTTTAACAACGCGTTTACTGTATTAGAGCATTGAAACTAAAGTAATATCATGTGCTACAATTGAATTTTGTGTGTGAAATTTTTAAACAATTGCTTGCCAATTAGAAATTCATTTCTTGTTTATCAATGAGTTGTTTAAGACATAACCTCATTTTCGGATATGTATTGACAGTGTTGTATTTACCATGTTGCTTAATTGTACATTAATGGTTTTACAGCTAAACCAGGCGATAAGAAGCCTGAGAAGAAGACTTCGGCCACTTCAGCCGCCTCTGGTACCAGCGCTAAACCTGCTGCAGCTAAGAAGGCCGCCCCCGCCAAGAAACCCGCTACCGCAGCTGGTGGTGTAAAGAAGCCAGTCGCTAAGAAGCCTGCCGCTGCCAAAAAGGTTGCCACCAAGACTAAGCCAAAGGCTAAGGATGCCAAGAAGGCTGCCGCTGGCAAGAAGCCACAATCTTTGTTGGCTAAATTGTCCGCAAAGGCCCGTGCCGCCGCTAAAGGCAAGAAAGTTGCTGTCAAACCAGGCGCAAAATTGCAAAAGGGTACCGCTAAAGCTAAGGCTGTTGCTTTGTTAAAAGCAAAGAAGGTCCAAACTAAGGTAAAAACTTTTTTAAGTATATTCGAGTTATTTACAACTAATATAAATGTATGGATATTTATAGATTGTCAAGGGTGCTTTTGGTACACGCACACGCAAGGTGCGCACCAGCGTACACTTCCGTCGTCCAAAGACTTTGGTGTTGCCCCGCCGTCCTAAATACCCAAGGAAGTCGGTGCCAACCAGAAATCGGTATGTAAAATATCAAAGGTTACAAATTCACCATGAATTTTTAATTTGAAATGTTATTATTTGAACAGCATGGATGCTTACAATATCATCAAATACCCATTGACCACTGAAGCCGCCATGAAGAAGATTGAAGACAACAACACATTGGTGTTCTTGACTCACTTGCGTGCGAATAAGAATCACGTACGTGCCGCTGTACGTAAATTGTATGACATTAAGGTAGCTAAGGTGAACATCTTGGTGAGACCAGATGGTCAGAAGAAGGCTTACGTGCGATTGGCCCGCGATTATGATGCGCTAGATATTGCCAACAAGATCGGCATCATATAAACGTTGCGTTATTCGTTTCTTTTATATATAGAAATTTTCAGAAAAACAGACATTAAAAAACGGATAAAACCTAATTTTATCTAAAATAAAAAACAAAAAAAAAATACATTTCCTTCTATTAACTTCTACTTTTGAATCACGACGGACAAAATTAAAAGACAATACTTTACAATGACTGACTAGCTTAGCTTCTTGGTAGGAGGGAAGGTCTTTTTTCTTTCTTTCTTTTCAGATACGAGTTTCAAGTTGATGGCTTTCGTGCTGGACTGACTATTCATATAAAGGTAAGTGAAAATTACAACTGAATTTTATAAATGTTCTTTTATTTATGATGATTTCTTTGAAGGAATCTCATTGAATAACTTCGTTATTATGAAATTAATATATTTTAACTGATTACTTTTTACATCAGTGATCAATTTTCTTTTCAAAATTTTATTTAACCTTGCGAATTTTTATTCCTTGCAGATTATTTCAAATTGGAAGTTGCTGTACTTGAAATTGGAAGCAGGATCATTTAATTAAAGG
The DNA here is from genome assembly GCA_037783105.1 of Bactrocera zonata. Lineage (NCBI taxonomy): Eukaryota > Metazoa > Arthropoda > Insecta > Diptera > Tephritidae > Bactrocera > Bactrocera zonata. The sequence continues at coordinate 296,477 of JBAWJQ010005835.1, read as the reverse complement.
TAATAATAATACAGCTGTTTGTCAATATTTACTTAGTGATGATATATATAGAAGGAATCTCATTGAATTTCGTCATGCTTTATTATGAAAACAATTTTAATTAACTGATTATATTTAAATTAAAATAATCATAATTTGACATATTAAAATTAATGTTCATAATTTTTCATTACAGAATGCAATAAAACATGGACCATGAAGCAAAAGGTAATTTCTAAAAAAAAAATAAATATATTGATGTAAATTGTGATGATATGTTTTGAAGGAATCTCATTGAATTCGTATAACGTTGTAATGAAATTAAAATAAATAACTGAGATAACTTGAATAATTAATATTTTATTGCTCATAACAAATGCTTACGAAACCTTTTCTATCTTTCAGGTAATCCAAAGGAATTATGTACATTGCGAGAAGACTGCTCATTATATGTTTTTTTTTAATGTAAACGTATATTTATAAAAGATATTTTAAATAAAGAATGAAATTTCATAAAACCGTTATTGTTCATTAATATTTTTACCTTGGTTGATTGGGAGGAAAATAAAGAAATTTTCCAGTAGGAATGGATACTGACAAGGACATTTCTCAAATTTGAGGAATGTTGCTAAGTTGGCAGTTTTGGACAGAGATCATACTGTTGTGGAAACAACCAAATTTATATTTAGTTGAATGTTCATATTTTGAAAATATTGTATGTAAATTTCTATAAACTACAATTACAACACATCGAAAAATCGGAAGTATAAAGAAGGAAACATCGAACAGAACTCTATGTGTTTATTGGAAAAATATAAAGTCGCACAAAATTTACATGAAAATATGTATAAAACCATAATTATAAAAAAAAGTATTAGGAGAATTAAAACTTTTTTAAAGAAAATTTAATTTACTAAATAATGAGTTTTATTTCTATTACACAATTTTCCTAACGCTTTTTCCGTGCTTGGCCGCACTGTTCTATTAATGTCATGGCGGCTATATACCTGACTGTCAAACAGAAAAACTTATTAAACGCGATTATCGCCAAATTTGCAAAACTTATCTGAAATTTTGCAACTAAGAATTTAAATACAACCTTTGTGGCTCTGCTAATATTAAAGAGCTATTACTTCGACTATTTGCATCCAAAGAGTTATATAGAAGAAAAATTTGACTATGCAGTGATTTACCAGTTCAATCGATTGTTTCAGCCAACCACACCTCCCGACCGTGTAACTTATATAGGGTAGGGTAGGTTGGTGTTATTTCCGAACAAGCAAATCAAATTATTTTGCTGTAACGACTTTAATATAAATAAATATACTTCATTGAATTTGGATCCACTGTTTACGAAAAAACAGAAATGTACAACGGAATTGGTTTAACAACGCCACGCGGCTCCGGCACAAATGGACATGTACAACGGAATTGGGCATTTGTGAGGCCCGGCAAAAAAGACAATTCGAACTATCGTTCTGAAGAAGATATTAAAAAGTTAGATGCCACTTTAAATCGTCCGCCAAACAAGGACATTTTGGATCATGATCGTAAACGTAAAATTGAAGTAAAATGCATAGAATTTGAGGAAATATTAGAAAAGCAAGGGTGAGTGTGAGTTATGAATAAAAGTGCATATATAATTCCAGCCGATATTTATAAATCTAGAACAGTAACACGTTTTGTTTTTGTACCTCAATAAGTTACACTTAATAAGACGTGGCTTTTAAATACAAAATCATGCCAACAGGAGCACTTTACATATATTAAATATTACTTCATCCTCTCCACCCAGACTAACCCATTGAGTTGTTATTGTATGGTTTACTTTACCCGCTCTCGGCCAAGAGCTATATGCAATATTACTGACATGTTTCGCTACTGTTCCGACTACAATTATTATTTTTAGTCAAATGGGGGTGGCAAGTGAACAATAATGATGTTTTTCGCCTGTTTCATACATAATTGTCACGCTTGCTGAGCGAACAAGGTGAAAACCGCTAGTTTGTGCACTCAATCCGCTTAGAAGTATTTAACCCATACAAATCAAGTAAATGGAATTGAGTAGAAATAAAAATTTATTAAATTAGAAATTAACAACTCAAGTGTATGTGAAAAGTTAGTATTTCTAAATACACAAAAAATAATTATAAATTGGAAACGTTTTCAATAGCTGACAAAATTGAGCAAGTAGGACACTCGTGAAATTTATCGATCTTTCACAAATAGCTATTTGTAGCTTTTAGCTGTTATTTTGTTAAAGATTTATTACATGTTAGTTACTAGAACTATTAATAATTTCTTTATTTTTCTGCAAAAAAATATTTTTATAGGCGCACACCGGAGGAAATAAAAACAAAAGTTGATTCTTATCGCCAAAAATTAATGGGACTAGGTAAAAGTGATTTACCAAAGGATGAATTCGGAAGAATAGCGTAAGTAAATTAGTTTATAATAAATATTTAAAATGTTCTTTTATGTAAAAATTGGTGAAATCCGTAAATCAATTAAATGTGGAATGTATAAATATGCTGAGCAAAAAAAGTGAAGCAAAGCCAGTCTCAAATATTACGTTACTAAAAAGATTGCTAATGTTAGCTATAGTTTAGCAAAGAAGATAACAGTTTTACTCCGTGTATTACATAATTCTGAAATGCGTTGTTCATAGATTTTGTTTCACACATAAATTACAACCCCTACAGCTTCTGCCTTAGAAATTTTAAGATGGAGCAAATTTATAGAGAGATTTGCTCTCAATTCCATATCATTCGTGTATTTACCCATCATCCACCACCAAACTGGATGGGGGCTGCTATTTTTCGAGACAAGTCATCTATACAGATTGCATGAAAGTTTAGTTAAATCAAGTCTTCCAAATGCGATACAACTCAAGCTTAAGGCAAATACTCTTAAGCCTTTTATAAGCCAATATAAAAAACCAAAAGTTAAAATAAAATAAAATTAATATAATTAAACAAATACTAACCGAATGGCTTTTAATATAATAATATTAATAATTCCGGTTAATATACAAAATACGCAAATCAAAACAACGATCGGCGTACAGTTTTCGAATTTTGAGAAAAATCAATAATCAACTCAATAGAATGTGCAATTCACTCATAAAAATGTTACATTAACATAAATTACATAAAAAGTATTTATACTGGCGGCGGCGGTGGCGAAACTTCAAAAAAAAAATTGTATTTAAAATTTTCTAAAAAAACTTTATTCACTACTTATTTATACAAAAATCTGTCGGCAACCCCCAACTCAACTTAAAGCGGTGTGCTTGCTCAAGCGGACCAAGAACTACGTTAAACTCATAGCAATGTATGTTTTTGGGAGTATGTGCTGGTGCTGCGTTGTAGGAAATAAATGTGGTTCTTCTTCTGCTAAGTGGATTAGCGGATTAACATGAGTTAAAATGAAGTGAAATGTGGTTTGAAGGTGGAGAATGTAATGAAATCGAAAGAAACAATTTCAAAATGCGTTAAACTCCATAGCAAAGCAACAAATCACTCAACTAGAGTCTTCCATTTAGTATTTAAGTTAATTAGTTATAAAAGAAGTGTCAACAGAGTTAGAATGTTGAAAGTATAAGAAGTAAATTTTATAATATTAAAGGAATATTCAAATGTGAATCTAACGGTCAATATGTGCAATATTTAAACCATAATAAATAAATAATGTAAAAGTGCTTTGCGATTTAATAAATATATTTTAAATATTTATAAAAAATCATAACATAACTGTTAACATAAATTCAGAAGTAAATGCATAATCGATTGTCTTCCCAATAATTAACAACTTTTATAAGCTATATAAGAGTATTTCTTAGACAAATTTACAGACAGAAAAAATCCAACGTCTTCCTTGACAATAATTAATTAGTATGTAATATTAAAAAAAATGTAAATACATTTATGAAACATTATAAAAATATAAACATATTTTTAAATATAATAAAAATTCTTGGTATTCCTGCACGTCTGTGCATATTGAGAATTAAAGTAGATATAGCAAGTATTTACATTTGAGCATATTATATTTATATACATATACATTGATATATATAAAATTATGTCTTCCAACTGATGTGTATATCGAGAAAAGTTACGAAATTATGAAATTAAAACGAAAAATGTTGAAGAAAAAATTTAAATAAAATAATAATCCAATGTCATCCATTAATATTCCAATATAAAAAATACATATTTTTATATAGGGATTATTATAATAATATAATTAATTCTAAAACCAAAAAAAGGAAATGTTGCAAAAATTTAAAAAATATACCCAAATATTATTTTAATATTTATATTATTTCTAAAATACACATAAATACGAACTATGCTATCGTCAACCATATACGCGGCTCCAGCTTCCGAAGAGCTAACTGCAGATGTGACATTCATAATGCCGAAGCCATCGAAAAAAAGACGAAAGCGGCGAAAACGTTGCGCCACCACAGCACCAACTATTTCCTCCACAACGTCCACGTCTACCATAACGAGAGAAACCGATAATACACTCTCCGTAGCCACAGTTTCCAGCAGCACCAGCCCCTGCAAGAGCATAGCAACGCGTCGCCGTGCTACCACCAAAGTGCGACGGTACTTCCAACATGACACACGTGAAATTGTCAAAACGATAACAGAGAGTGAACTCAACTATGCCGCCGTAGCGAAAAAATTTAAACCACTTACAATTGCAACGAATAATAAAAATCAAGCACAAAAACAAAAGCGAATTGCCACAAAACAACCGTGGCATAAACAACAGCTGAAAACGATGAAACGTCAAGAGCAAAAGCCGAAAATACTCTCAAAATATATGGGAAAATCCTCTCCACACTTTTGTTCAACAACAACAACAGCAGCAGCCAAATCAACGCACTCGTACTGCAAATGCGCATGTGCTTTTGCCACCGCCGCCGCCACTGCTCATGCAAAATATAAACAACAAAAAAGCAACAATTGTGACAAAATGTCATTTGATAACAAAACCAATGTAATGGAACAACAACAAGCTGCGGTAGTTGAATCAGCAATGATTGTAGAAGAGTTATTGCGAAAATTACTCAATGCTCAGCACAATAATGCGAACGCGGTCAGCTCCCAGCCACCAATGTTGAATTTATTACAAAACACTGGCATAACTTCCGCCACTGCGCCACGCATGTCACTCCTAGATACGCTTATTGGCGAGCAATTTCAGCAAACGACAAGTCTGTGCCAGCAGCAACTTAGACATGTCGTTAGGTATATAGTTACATATGCTCATATCCACCTACATATTTACATATATAGTATTAATAATTTAAAATAATAATTCAAAAAATATGAATGACAATTTTATTTAATTGCTGCTCTATTATTTTGCAGTGTCCGTGAGACGCATCAAATTGCTGAAGCGCAACAGGAGAAAAACGCCAAACTACGTGAAGCCTTTAACATTTCCGAGTATTTTGTGGAAGGCTCCAGTTTTGATTCGGATCGCAAAGCTAAAGAAGATTTGGCTAAAAGTCTGGCGCTGCAAAAGGAACTGGATGCGCAACGCGAAAGCGCTGCAGCAAGCCGCGACAAGGAAAAGGAGCGCGAAGATAAGCGTCGTTATGCGTTAGTGCGTACGCCATCGCGTGAAAAAGACATTGCCGGTAGTGGCGGCAGCAAAGGTGATAGTGATAATGAAGCACATGAGCATGCTTCAAAATCAGAGAAAAAGAAAAAGAAGAAACGCACGCGCGAGAGGTAAGTTTTTTTTCACTGCCTTAAAATATCTAGTTTTTTCACGGTTCTAAAGTTAGAAAAAAATAATCTAGAACAGTTTTATATTTAAATTTTTGTACCTTGAACAGTTTATATTAAATTTACCCCGAAGTTTGTTAGTAGAAAACATAGGAAACCCTATAAAATAAATATATCATGATCAGCGTGACGAGCTCAGTCGATTACGCGGAGCTAGTCCCTCAGTTCTTGGGTTATCGAACTGAAATTTTGCACACGCCTTTTTCTCACCAAAAAGCTACTCATTTGTTGGAACCGTCGATATTGATCAACAATAGGATATAGCTGTCATACAAACTGAACGATCAAAACCAGGTTCCTGTAAGGAAAACTTTTTTATTTGATACCATGTCTTCATGATATTTTGCATAGATTATCCTTCAAAGCAGTGCTAGAATCTGCGCAGAAAGTGCTCAGATCGAACCTCTATAACGTATAGCGGCCATACAAACTGATTGATTAAAATCAAGATAACACTATTTTTATACCCTTTTGTGCTTTAAAAAATGCACCTGTGAATAGTATCTTAGCTACGGTGCATCCGAAGTTAACGTTCTTTCTTGTTTTGTTTTTCAAAAGTTTAGGTTAGGAATATACATAACCTATAAAAATACCTCCAAAGCTTTTTTTAGATAATATGTTCACTGTTTTGAAAATCACTGACTTAATTTAGCGTATTAGCCTATCTGAATGTAGGTTTTCATTACAACTTTCTAAATTAAACTATATTTTACTTGCAGTTCTGCCAGCCCCGAACGTAAAAAGGATAAGAAGAAAAAGTCTAAAAAACATAAAAAAGAAAGGTGAGCTTGCTTGTGCCCCCCAACAACATTGTGTATTGTCGACTATATTTATTTTCGTGAATCTGAATGTCACCAACACATTCGATTGCACTCAGTACTTTTAAGTTCCACGAATTTAACATTTTAATTTTGTATTATTTTTGCTTTTGTTTTTTCTTTTTTCGTTACAAGTAGTTATTTCCATTTTTGTGATGCATAGAAAGTCTTCAGTTTTCACAAAAATTATTTAGATTAATTAAGCATAATTTTTCTTATAAGTAACCTAATTTCCTTTGATAAACAAAATGTTAAACAAAATCTTCTTCTTCCTCTCAATTGCTCAACATTTTTTATCTCTCCTTTCTTTATGCATTTTTGAAATATAATATATAATAACAATTTTCAATGGTAAACAAATATCATATACTAAAGGAATTATAATAAAAAAGAAAGAAAAAAGAAAATCAAAGACAACACAAATAAATAATATAATAACACAATAAATAAATAATGATTTACACCTAATGTATGAATGAACTTAACGTAACAAAAACCATTTAAAAGTGTAGACATAACAAAAATACGGCAAGATTTAAATAGCCACATAAACTTTTTTATATATATGTATATACTATTATGTACAAGCAAAAAGAGAAGACAAAGCGAAACACTTCTTTAAAAAAAAACTTGAAAACGCGCAAATTTATTGCTTTTGTTTTCTCCAGTGCACAAAATGCAACAGTTTTTTACAGTGTATTATAATTTTTTTTTTGTTTTTAATTTTGAAAACTTAAATATTACCGTCAAACACTGACAATACCAGTATATATACTAGCATCGTGCATCATCATTTATCATTTGAACACAAAATCATCAGCAGCACCGTTAACCATACAGAACTTTAATTAAGAAACTTAAAGTGTCTCAAATCGAAATGGATTAGTGAATAATGAACTGAATTCACTACATATTCACGCATACAAACGTACGTGTTTTGCCGATCCACATTTAACAAAAAAAAAATTAAATGAAATAAGGAAATATACAAGTATATGGTAAACAATTAAGTTCGTTTACAAATGTTTCTAATAATTCTGCTTTTTTGGGCAAAACAAAATATTTTGTTCTCAATTAATATAAATTTAATTTTCAATCACAACGGCAAAATGTAAACGTGGGTAAGTAAAAATAAGATGTTAATTATTTTTTCATTTTGTCTTTAGTACCTAACTAGTTAGCCATTACAAAAAAGAGAGATAATTATTAAAAAAAAAAAAACATAACCTCTAATTTATTTATTTTTTTAATAACAGTGCGAATTTGTTAACTGCTCATTTTAAGTTTTTACTAATGGTATTTATACAAAGGTCGTTGCCGAAGTCAGGTTTAAAGTTGGCTTATAACCACTACTACATTTTTAACATACATACACACACAGATCGAAAAATAATTTTTATTAAAGAAATAAAATAAAATCTTAAGTACATCATATTTTCTTTACTATTTAGTCTATCATCTTTAATATATGTAATTATTTCACTAACATCATACACACACACACATGCATACAAAGAAATAAAATTTTGTAGCTCAAGCTGACACACGCAAGTTTACTAACACCAAACAATACTGAATAATCTAGTCTACTGAGTTTCAATTAATTATTAACCTCAAATAATAATGAGAATGTTGCAAGCGCTAAGCTCAATATTTTTAATTTGTTTGTGTAAAGACAAGAGTGCAAGAATTAAACGAAATTATTTTCTCATTTTTTCTTTTCCTTAAGACAAACCAATTATGAAGATTTTATAATAAGGTAAACCATTATCGAGATCATCACTCAAGCGTAAAAATTAATTTATTAGCGATACAAATTGTAATTAAGCAAAATTTGCGTGGAAGAAAAACAAAAAACCCAAAAACAAAAAAAATATTTAACTATAAAACAGAAATATTTAAATAATATATATATTTTTTCTTTTTGTTTTATTTTTTTGGTATTATAATAATATGTATGTTAATTATAAAATTTAAAAAATAATTAAATTAAATTCTGAACACAAAAACATAAACGACTCAATGAAGGCAGGTTCATACATAACCTCATTTGTGTTCTAAATACGTCGAAATACAACATTCTCAAGTCTACTTGGCTATGATATTTCAATTACATATCAGGCTTTCAACATTTTGCAATTCAGCACTTCTTCAGTTTATGAAAATGATAGCTGAATAAAGCGCTGACAACTAAAATGCGTTAAAAGCAGGTTTGCAAATCTATTTGGCTATGATATTACAATCACATATCAGGCTTTCAACATTTTGCAATTCAGCACTTATTCAGCTTGTGAAAATGATAGCTGAATAAAGCGCTGAAAACTAAAATGCGTAAAAAGCAGGTTTTCAAATCTACTTGGCTATGATATTACAAATACATATCAGGCTTTCAACATTTTGCAGTTCAGCACTTATTCAGCTTATGAAAATGATAGCTGAATAAAGCGCTGACAACTAAAATGCTTGAATATCATGATATGTAGGCGAATTTAATACGTTATTTTAATGTTGTTGTTGTAAAACCAAAAACAAATTGCCACAAAGATTTACTGTTACAATTTCTGACATTCTATTACTCTAATACTTTCTAATCGGGTAATTGTGACACTCCTTACTTAAGTTCTCACTCTAACAGAGCCAAATAGATTTATACACTATGAGACGTCGTAAACTCCTTTTATATTAGCGAAAATTCAGAAAGAATATTTAAATGGCAATGTCACAAAATATTAAACATATTTGAGAATGATCTTACATACAAATTCAACACTGTATATCTATGTACTTCCATTATGGCACGACGACAGTCCTGTGCTTATTGCAAAACTATTTTGCGTCACTATTCACTTGATGTTGTGACATCCGCAAAAATCACCTATACATTAACTAAATCACTACATACCAACTTCTCATCCAGGACGATTTCTTCACTATTACATCCACATACAGTATCATCTATTTTTTTTACAAAAAGTTGTACTTAAAACTGAAATATCCACGAAAAAGAAAATCCTAACCAACAAATTAATGCTGAAATAAATCTGTTTTCAGCGAATTTCTAAGAAAAATATGAAAAAATGTCGGTCCAACTGAAAGTATATAAATATATTGTTACTTCAAACTCAAATTTAATTAAATACTTAAATTCATTACATAATATATGCTTGAACTAACGTGTACCCCGCACTTCTCCATTGCAGTAAGTCGAAGAAGAAGAAGTCGAGAAAGCGTAAAGCCAGCGAGTCCGACAGCGGCGATTCCGATCATGGCTCTGACAACGAGAAACACAGCAGCGATTCGGAGTATGAGCAGAAGAAGCAACGCAAGCGCGCCAAGAAGGACAAGGTAAGCGCGCAAAAATGCAAACAAATGCGAGTTTAAATAGCAATTTGTCCATATTATAACCATATTTAACCACCTACGACACTTTGTATAGTTTTTGCGCAGTTTGCGAAGCCAAAAGTGGACAATAATTGTTACTAAACGTATATAAAGTTTCTTTCCTAAACAATATAATAATATTCAAAAATTTATTTTATATATAAATGGTATTATATACATATGTATTTATTGTAAATCGCATGCACTCTAAAATTCTATGATTCTAATTCATTTGAATTTTTAAAATTTCCATTCTTCCAAACAACAAACAAACAATTAAACGAACGCAATTTTTCTCTTGCTTTATTTTTCCTACGATATCTAAAATAACAACAAAAATACATAATTACGTTATAAAAGAATGAGAAGCTATAATCAAAAAAGTCACTTTTATTATAACCTATAATCTAGATAATAGCAAAGAAACAAGAAACAAAATCTAAAAAAAATCTTGCGCATTAAAAAGGTAAACGTTTGTCATTGCTTCATATCCGTTTGCTTTTTTTCATCAGTAATTTTAATTTTTTATTTGTTATACATTTTTGTTGTTGTATTTTTAAAATAAATGGCATCTATATTATTTAAATTGCACATACATACATTAGTACTTAGCACACCTGAAATCGATTTGTAGACTTAGTAATGAATAGTTTGTTTGTAGCGAAATATTTGAAGAGACCTCTAGGAATATTTGCACAGATTTGTGGGAAAATTAATTGATTCACTTTTGTTTTTTTTTTTTATATATATAAAAAGCGTCATTGATCAGCTTCATTGAAGTTTTGAGTTTTTTGCTGTATTGGGTCGTTCACTAAGTACATATTTTCGTTTGATGACAACAGCTGATATTATTGAATTTTTTCGCAGCCAACTTCACACTTAAGTGCTTTACCGTTAGATATTTTAACAGCTGATATACTAAGGCGTGTTTGTAAAAAATGTTCTTAAATTTTTACTATCAAAAATTACTGCATAAAAGTGCAGTCCAAGCAAGCCAAAAATTATGTTCCGTGTTCTGCAAAGAAGTGTTGACCGAACACCAATGCCCATAAAATAAAGTCGTTGCTCGCTGCGAATCGTCGAATAACAACTCGAGAAATTGTTGAAAGATTAAATTTGTCTAAAGCGAACGGATGCAGGGTTTACACCTTCATATTTTTACTTGTTTCGGTTTCTGCAAATTTTTTGGATGGGGAAAACCTTCACTTCAATTCAATTTGTCAAAAAACATTTGGACCAATTTTTTGCCTGCGAGGATCAAAAATTTTATGAGCGTGGTATCAATCTCTTGCCCGAAGGATGGCAAATAATATTGCATCAAAGAGGAAAATATATAATCTCCAATAATGTACCGAAACCGGAAAAACTAATAGTCGCTAAAGGCCATGACATCAGTCTTTTTTCAGTTCAAACTGGATTATGTGTTGGCGTGCTTGTATAGGAAGCTTATCTTGAAAGAAACTGATCTTTATTTTTGTCTCAGGAGCCTATTTTGAAGGCAGTCCGGGTCAAATTTGATCAGATGCTATAAGTGGGATTTACAGGTTGTACAAGTTGTGTAAGGAAAATATTGGAAGGTCCTAATTCATACTGAAATTATAGGAAGCTTATCTTGAAAGAAACTGACCTCCATTTTTGTCTCAGGAGCCTATTTTGAAGGCGTACATATGTATGTATGTGAATTATTTTTTGTCAGTCCGGGTCAAATTTGATCAATTGCTATATGTGGGACATGTGTATGCTTTTGGAATTGGAACTTCACCTCCTTTTGCTTACAGGTTGTAGATCAATTGTGTAAAGAAAATATTGGAAGGTCTTAATTCACAGAGAACTTTATTTGGCTCATGTGTTTTAATTTCTTAAAACAAAAAAATTTTTTTTTTTTCGTTTATTAGTAGTAAATTAATATTCATAAAATATTTCTATTTTACTCATCTATATGTATCCATACTATGCTCATCATTAACACACTTTTATGTTGTGCCCTTTAGTTGACTACTAAAAATTATAAACCATGTAAATAAAATAAATAAAAAAAATTTGCATTTCCTCCTTTCTAGTTTTGTACACACACACTTGAACATAACGAACTTATTATTAAGAAAAACAAAGAAAAAAAAAAGAAATTTAAAATTTTTATTTATTAAAAACCCTTGGCGCTTCATTGAATAGGATAGCTTTCGCAAGGCTCTCTTGTAGTTTTGTAAGTACTTTTATTTAGAACGTTTTGTTGTCCTAATAAAAACTAGCATAGAAAACTAAATATTAATATGATATGAAAAAACTATTAGCTAAACGCTAATAAGACTAAATATTATTAAAAAAGTGAACTCAGACAGCAAGCAGGCAAGACATTGCGTTACTGCACGTTAATGAAAAATGAAAAATAAAAAACAAAAACACAATTTCTACAAATATGCTCTTAGATTCATACTAAACTACCAAAGCACATCATCCAAAAAACATAAAATACATTTGTTCTGCGTGCGACCTTTTCAAACAAAAAAAAACCAAAAAAAAAAAATATTTTTAAGAAAGAATTTTGAATAACTTAGTTTTAAGTTCAATAGCTGCATTCAGATAAATATCTAGAAACATAACAGACTTAAAACATAAGCTGCGTAACACTAGCGCAAATCTACAAGAAATATCCCGCCTAATGGCTATTTTGTATTCTCATTTATGCAGAAAAAACGCGATAAAAAGAAGAAAAAGGAACGCAACAGTTCGGTGGAGAAATCGCGCTCAAGGTGAGCACCTCTACACTTATAGCAGCACTTCATAAATAATATTTGACTTCTGCACTTACAGATCTCCTGAACGTAACGGCCGGAATGAGCGTAAGCGCTCAGAAGAGAGATCATCGAAGAGAGGCGGCGATCGCAGTACAACACGGCATAGATCAAAATCTGTCACGAAAAGTACACGCGAACGCCATTCAGCGGAAAGAAATGTGAGGAATGAGCGAAGACGTTCCGAAGAGCATTCTAGGAAGCGAAGTGAACGGAAATCTCCGCGTGATGCATCCAAATCGTCGACCAGAAATCCTTTCCGTAGTCGTTCACGTGAACGTGGAGCAGCAGCAACAACAACAACACGACGTACGCCACAAAAAACGCAACGACGCAATTCGTCAGCGGAAAGTCGCAGCAGAGATCATTCCAGAGAACGAGTGCGCGATAATGAGCGTCGCAGCCGACGTGAACGCAATGATCATTCGCGTGAGCGTCGTAAGGAAGTGTCTGTGGAACGCAATGCACGTGATAGTAGACGTGATGTGTCACGTTCAGTATCACGTGATAGGCGTAGGCAGAATACCTCACGATCGAAACATCTACGAACACGTACTCGTTCACGTTCCAAATCATCGCATCGCAATAATCGTAGGCGCTCTACTTCCTCCCCCGCGGCTGATAAATTGCGCAAGCGTACTATAACACCAACGGTGCCGCCACCAAAGAGTGCTGCCGCTACCTCTGTTTCACCCACACGTTCCGATTCCGTCACCCGTAAAAATCCCTTCAATCCATTTAAAGTAGATGTGTCGTCTTTAGCCGGGCCTGCGTCTGCGAGTGAGGCGAAACCCGTGGCGAATCCATTTAAAAATATCACTGAGACCGTAAAATTAACGAAGATGCCGAGTCGCACTCGTTCCCCATCTGCGGCAAGCAACGGTCCCAACCGTACTGGTGAGGGACGTTCGCGTTCGAATAAAGATATAAATCGTGACAGTCGTGGTCGTTCGCCCGTTAAGGAAGAACGAGCATCTTCGGTGCGTTCAACACATTCAAGTCGGGAAGCTCGTGTAGCAAAAAATAAAAAATCATTTAACAGAGAAAACTCTCGCGAACGCAAAAGAACACCTGAGCTACGACGTACGCCGGCACGACGTGAGCGCGAGTTGAAAAGAGATAAAGAACATTCACGTGAGCGTAGAAATTCTTCGTCACGAAATCGGCGCTCGCGGTCACACAATATTCAGCTAACTAAACGACGCGAACGATCGCATAGTCGCGATCGATCTGCATCTCGTGCCGACCACGAAGCCGACAGACGTAGAAGAAGCTCTCGAGAATGGCGTAGAACACCCGAATCGCGATCGGGGGAACAACGTTCCCGTCGTGAATTGAAAGAAAGAGAAAGATCACGAGAACGTCGTGTCTCACGTGAAAAACGAGCAGAACAACGAAGGTCTGAAGATCGACGTGGGCGTTCATCCAAGAAAATAACACCACCACCACAACGTCGTTGTACAAGATCACGTTCCCCTGTAGCAGCGTCAAAAAATCGAGATGCTGCGTCCCCCACAATCACAAAATCACGTTCATCACGTGAGCAAAGTACGTCGTCTAGAAGGCGCGTCGAAGCTGAAAAGGCAAGTGCACGACGCTCGCAATCGCGCAACTCGTCAGAACTCAGCTACTCACCGGCACGTCGTAATCCGGAGCGTTACCGCGATATACTTGAAGCAGCCGATAAGCAAAAAGTGAGAGAAAAAGCGGTATCCGCAGAACGTGAGACAAAGAAACGCAATACCGACACTGAAACAGCGTCACATGACACTCGTAAAACACGCAAAATGCCTGAAGAGACGGCAAACAGCGAGCGTGATGGCCGCGAGCATGGTGGGCGCATCAGAGAACATGCTAGCGGTGACAGCGGTCGCGCTGATCGAGATCTGGAACGCGAACGTGAACGTGATGCTCAACGTAACGCCGATCGAAATGAGCGTCCGCGTAGCAAAGAAAAGCGCAGCAGGGAGCGCAAACGTGAGCGTGAAACTCGCGATTCTTCAAGCACTAAGCGTGGCAAACCCATATCAGGGCCCGTAGTGCGTTTACAAGGTCAGAGTGAGGACGAAAACGAAACAGATGAGCGCCCGGAAAAGGTAGCCGCTGCGCTCGATGAATTCCAAGAAACCAAACGTGGACGTGAACTGAAAGACTTGGAAATGCTGGAACAGCTTAAAACCGACATAGCCGCCAAAGCAAAAGAGAAGTTGAAGACAATTGAGAAATTGGCCATTGGCGGAGGAAACATGAGTAATGAAGTAAGTGAAAACAATAACAATGAACAACAACGCTACAAGCGCGGTGGTATGCGAAATTCGTTGAACGAGTTTCTAGCGGCCAACAATGTAGCGGCCGCCGTTGTTGCTGTATCTACGAACTCTAATAGAAATAACAACAGTAATAGTAATACAAATAATAGCAACAATAATAATAGTAGCAATATTAGTACTAACAGTAGCCATACCGTAACACAAGCAACCAAGGAAGCCGAGGGTAGTGGCAATAAGACGCCGCCATTGGCTGCGATTTATCCCCAACCTTTGGAAGTCCAAATGGCAAATGATAATCAAGCTAAAACCGAAGTACCAAATAATGCAATATTAGAAAGTGATAAGGAAAAGGATACGGTAAAAGTGCAAACACAAGAAGAGCAAAAGGACAATACGCCGCAGACTGATTGCAAGGCCGTCACTGCAGCAAATGGTCAGGCGGCAAAGAGTCCAATATTAGCAAATCGAAATGAAAACACCACGCATATAGTAAATGTGCGAAGTATACCGACAACAATGGGTCGTCAGCAAATACCGTTACGTCGTGGAGCACGTCGTACAACGCCGCCACCATTGATCTTACATCCGCGGAAATCGCATCACAGGGTAAAAATCAATACACCCAGCGGTGGTGTCGCACTCATTAATGCGCCTCCCATCACTGGCGGTCCTCCCACTAATTACACGCATTACGGCGGCGGCGGCGGCGGTGGGCCCAACACACCAGCCAATGCCGCCGGTGCTGGCGGTGGTGTTTATGCGCGTCAAATGTCTGGCCGTGTTAATCATCATCACCACCACAACAATCCGCCATTAATTGCGCATGCGCCGCATACCTTCAATCCGTTGCTAAGTAAACATTATAACAGCGGTCTCAACAGCTTAAACAATAACACAATGCTAATTAGTCGGCGTGAGCATCATCATCGCTGTGCGATGGGTTTAAATGCTAACGTTAATGCTCAACTCACTTCAATTAATTATACTAATAACAGCTTACTACTAACACCAAATAACAGTCATCATCACGCACACCACCATCATTCGCACCAACATCCGCACAGCGCCAATGCCACAACGGTACTAAGCGATCAACTGTTGATCGCCGCCTCGTTGGCCGCCGTGTCGGGCAATGGTGGCGGTGGTGGTGGCAGCGGTGTTGGCGGCGGCGGTGGTCATCACGCGCGTGGTCACCATCATGATATAGGCGGTGGCGCTAACCATCATCACGGCTATAATACGGCGGCAGTAGCCGCTGCTGCTGCTTCTAGTTTAAGTTATCATCACCACCATCATCACCACCAACATTCGAATAAACCGAAAATTATAATAAAGCCTTTTAAAATTAACGATCCACAGCCTCTGGTAGCGGCTCTAGCCGACAGTACGCTCGTCGATACAATTGTCTCGAAAGTGTCCACAGCCACAGTGGCCGCAGCTGAGAGTGCCGCACGTCGCAGTCGCAGTCGTTCAAGACGCAGTCGCAGCCGTAGCCGTAGCCGACCACGACGTGAAGGAGGTGGCGGTGGCGAACGGAGCGGCGGAGGAACCAGCCGTCGGCATTCTAACAGCCGATCACGTTCATCGTAAGTACACAATTCGTACTCTGCGTATGTCGATTTACATATGCGAATATTAATGGCATTTGTATTTGTGTTTTATAGGCATTATTCGTCGTCGAGCAGTCGCAGCCATAGCCGTACACGTAGTCGTAGCCATCGCAGTTCACGTTCTCGCTCGCATACACACTCTTCGCATTCGAGCTGTTCGACGCGTAGTAGTTCACGTAGCTCATCAAGGTAGGCGAAACATTGAAAGTAACCCTTATGTGTATATCATCTGATCAAATATGATTCGGACTGGTGAAAGAAGCTAAATATACACTAAACTTAATACAAATCTTCAACGCCATCCAAATGGGCTGTTGAGCCAATACAAGTTTACTGTTTGTTCCAATTCTTCATACACTTGTTATAAGCCACGGTTGAACTGGCCTTCAGTGGCTTTTTATTTCAGCTCATCTTTAAAACACCATTCATAAACCTACTTCTCCGTTTCCTTTAATGTTCGTTTGATGACTACGTTGTCAAGTATTTCTTCATACCCAAAACTTTAACAAAATATATCGAATCGATTTATTAGCGTTATTTAGATTCTCTGTTATCTCTCTGATGCCTACACGACGATTTTCAAGCATAGTTTTTTTTTTAACTTTTTCGATACTATCGTCAGTAAGAGGTGGATGGAGTTTGCGATTACTTCACTCAGTGCTTTTTGGAATTCAAATATTAGTGTTTGTTATAAAGTAGACCTTCACAAAACACTTCTGTAACATTTTAACGGATTCCGTAGCTGTAATTCCACTAGAAGCACAATATTTCAAACTCATTGTTAATTTTTAATAATAAAAATCACCATATGAACTTTTTCCGTCGTAAACAAACAGCTGTCAAACACACACTGACTTGTGGAGATCAAACGAAATCACGAAATTAAAAGCAAATTTTTATCGATTCGATTTGCGGCCGCTTTAAACGTGCCCCAGTTCAGGTCAAATGTGATCAGATAATAAAAAATTATATATGTATGTTTAAGGAATTTTTTTTGTGTGGTTCATACTAATATGATGCTATAAAAAATATATTTTTTCTAGCTCTGGCAGTTCCGGTTCCTCCCGTACGGGTTCACGTTCTCCATCAATTCCCCGAAGGCGTGGATCACCCAGTTTTCTCGATCGTCGCCGCATAACAAGGTGCATAACCTCAAAAACTCGCCTATAATTTTACTTTTATTATAGATCTTCCTTTTGTCTTGCATATTTATTTATTAACTCATATTATTATTATTATATTATATATATTATTTTTAATTATTATTATTATTATTATTTTTATTATTATTATTATTATTATTATTATTATTATTATTATTATTATTATTATTACTGTAATTGTTTTTATTACATATTTTGTATTTAATTTCCTTTTATTTTCATTTGTAGCAGAGGACGCGTACCATCTCGCGAGCGCCGCAGGCGTTAGGCTTGGCTGCATATACATACATATATATAAATAAACATATATATTTAAACCACTGCATTATTATTTCACTTGTTCACTCATTATTTCAATTAGTTCAGTAAATTTGGTTTCAATTTCTATTTAGATATTGAATGCCTGAGTTTGCTGTTGATTTGAATAATGGAAGCAAGAGTACAGTGCATTTTCCAAAATTAATGTCCATCCTAGCAAATTCCGAATCAATTTGTGTCCTATATCCTATGAACATTTAAGTTATCCCATCAATATGTTAACTGTTTACTCACCTACATCTACTCATATATAGTATATAGTACATATATACACTACTATATAGTATATAGTAGTTTTGAACTTTTATTTGATCTTGTACACGTCATTATAATGTTTTGTACTTTCACGCAATATTACTTAATGGAATTTTTAAAATCATTTAGTTTTCTTCCTCTCACTATGCTTTCACCTATACTATTCATAAATAAAGATATGTAATTTTAAATTTTATTTTGTAAATGCGATGTGTTCATTAAAGTGAAACTTTTTCATTTGGTATACAGAAATTTTTCATCCAACAAATGTAATTTCGTTTTTTTTTATAATTCATAGCATTTTTTGGTAAGTTTTTTCTATTATGCTTGTGATTTAATTTGTATAATATTGTTCTTTTTAATTTAATCCATATTTATTTTCTTTAGATAATTGAACTTTAAGTCCCTAAATTATAACATTTGATTTTGGTAAGTTTAATTTCATTCGTTGATTGATTTTTATTTCATTCCAACAACTGTACAACATTGTTATTGTTATATTAACGTCTTGTATTTCTCTCAATTCATTTAGCGCCCGCAAACGTCCGATCCCGTATCATCGGAAGACACCATCGGATGCCTCCAGCTACTGTTCGAGCTGCTACAGTCGCGATAGTTCGCCTCATTCACCATCGCGTTCACCAACGCCGCACAGCCGTAGTCCGTCGGCGGCATTTTGAGGTTTAAAGAAGAAACTTTTTAAAGTTTTGCAAAACATTACATAAGAGCGCGATTCTGCCGACGCGCATAACTGCGAACACAATGATGTGTTTTAAAGTTGAAAACGTGAAAAAGTGCAAGGCTCTAAGCACGAGTATTATTTCTAGTCCTATGCAATCATTCCAGTCCTGCTATTTTTAAGATTTAGCGCCTATACATACGTTAATAGAAATGAAAACGCTACTAGTCAAGTACATATTTTAAAAATAAAACGCTTTGTTATTTTTTAAAAGAATTTTCGTTGATTCCACTGTTATTTTAAGCGCTTATACAACTCTTTATTATAATTGCAATAACTTAAATAAATATGTATACAAAATTAAGTTTTAAAAAAATGTAAACTAATTATAATTTAGCAATAAGTCCATCTAATGTATATGATGTAAGAAAAAATATAATATTGAAAGATATATAAATATTTGTTGCGAAATGCCTTTTGTCGTTATTTTTGTACTGCAAGTATTTGTGGAGTTCTCTAAAATACAGGATGCCTGGAACTGGCTAGTTATACAACAGTATCAAAACGAGTACGAAGCAGGTTGAAATTTTTCGAAGGCCTCTGAAACTAATGGCTGATTCACAGAGAACTTTTGCTTCACCTAACATCAGCAATCACCTTTGACAGAAAAGTTCGGTGTACTCTTTTGTAGAAATACATTCACATAAAAAGTTTCGACGCGAAGCCAAGCAAAATGTAGTGCCACTTCATCTTTTTACACTTTGCTAAGCAACAGTCTTCATTTTTAATTGAGAGAAACAGTTAAAGCAAAGCGTTCATTCTGGCATACGCTTGGCTTTCTTTGCTTTGTTGTTAAAGCAAAGCGAGAAAAGTTGTATATGAATTGACCATAATATTTTAGTATTCGCTTATTTATGTTTATAGTTACCCTGAAAAATTAACTATGCGGTAAAAGTTCATTGTGGCAGTAAGATTGACTGTGATTAAGAGAAAAAGTTAACTTTGGTTGCATCGAAGCTATAATACTTTTCCCAAATATTCACTCAAGAACTTGATTTTTAACGGTTAGGTTAGGTGATCCGATAGGAACAATTACTTCGGAGGCTGCACCGTTGATTTGGACAATGTGCTAAATTACATGAAGATGTCTTGCCAAATGAAAAAAATTTCAAAACAAACACTTGATTTTAATGGTTCATTCTGTATGGTAGATATACTTGTATGTATGCCACTTTTTTCGAATTTAGTTCTGCATTTGCATTATATTTTTGATATAGAATTAAACTATTTTATTAAATCAATGCTAATACAGTTGAACTTCCATAATTCGAACCACTATAACTTGAAGTTCTCCATAACTCAAACTCTTGAATTGGCAATGGAAGTCAAATTTCATACAAATTTCCTTCAATATGGATAATGGTGTTTCGCGTTAGGGAACAACCCGTATTGTATTGTATGTATTTGTATTTTAAAAGCATTAAAAACTTATTGTAAAATCTTTTAAATTTTTTGCATTTAACGGTAAGCTCAATAGAGAAGTATCGATTACATAATAATTTTTCTATCGGTTTAAGAATCGATACCAGTCGTAATTGAAAATGGGAGATATTCCTTTTTGCAAAAATTAAAAAAAAAAAACAGGATAAAAATGTGCTAATTAACATATAGTCAAAAATTTATTCGCCTTAAAAAACTGATTTCAATATTAAATATTATTAGGTCTACAACTTTGCTTCCGCCGTTTTGTTTTTGTAAATTTAAGGCTTAATTGAGTAAAACGGTTACAAAAATGTTATTCAAAATATTGGCGGTCGCTAGCTACTACTTTTGACCATCTTTCTGGCAGCATGCGTATTCCGTGACGAAAGAACACCACATCTTTCGATTCGATCCAAGTATCAATCCAATTTTTGACTTCTTCATAAGAACTGAAGTGCTCGCTAGCTAGACCGTATGCCATCAATCGGAAAAAGTGGTAATCAGAAGGGGTAACGTCTGGAGAATACGGCGGGTGGGGTAAGATCTCCCATCTCAGCGTCTCCAAGTATTTTTTGACCGCCTTTGTGCCGTGAGGCCGAGCATTGTCATGCTGGAGAATGACTTTATCGTGCCTTTCTTCGTACGGTGGCCGTTTTTCTTTTAGTGCTCGGCTCAAACGCATCAATTGTGTTCAGTATCAATCTCCTGTGATGGTTTCACTTGGCTTTAGCAGCACATAATCAGGGGTGTTGTGGAATCTGATAGTTGTCGGAATCAGAATTGAAACCGATCAAAAAAAGCAATAGGTGTCATGAATTCAGATATTATTGGTTTGATATTCGAAACAGAATTAGTATTGGTTTTGGGTGTCACGGAAACCAATTTTATCGGTTTTGCTGTCAGAAACAAATCAAGAAGATAATCACACACAGATTTGAAATGCCAGTTAAGAAATCAAGTTATTTTAATGTTACGAATTAATTTATCTTTATTTCTATAGGAGAAAACATAAGAATAAAACACGAAATGCCTTAATTATTGAGTTTTTGAAAAAAAAAATGCCGATATTTAAGAAGAGAGCCTTGTTTAGAGGCTTAAAAAATCGGTTTTTTTGGGAAGGAAAGAAATAATTGATTGAAGCGAAATTTATAGGATTTATAGTTATATATTTAAACATCATCCGCAAATTTTTTTGATACGAAATCTTTTAAATTTGCCTTTGAAAAGCAATTGCCAGATGCTTATCGCATGTGCATATGCCAGACGGCGGGCAGGATGCAGGTCGCGATTTCTATAGGAAACAAAAAATTCAAAGAGATTCATATTTTTTAATAACTTATGTTAAAGTTAAACTGGAAAAATATAAAATAAAAATTGTAAAATTTTTTCAAATTAAAAAAAAAAATTTGGTCTAAAAAAATTTTACTTTAAATATAAGTATGTTCAAACTTAACTTTTCTTAGTTTTTTTTAGTTTAAATAGAAGATAATTTAATGTCAAAAATAATAAACTTTACCCCAATCCCACATGACGTTCACTTTTTTTTCTATCCTGCCCGCCAATTAAGAAAAATCGTAAAAATGAAAAAAAAAAAACGAAATTTAACACCCAAATGCCGGTTTATTCATTGAATAAATGTTACCTTTTAAAATCTTTCTTTAATTCGGAACTCATTAAAAATTTTAATAGGATTGCTTGTATGTATTCATTTGCAAGTTTTGTCATATTAGTAAACAGCTGGTTCGAATATTGGTTTTGCGTATGTTCGAAAAGACGAAAATCCAATCAGATTCTGTGACACCATTTAAAATCACAATTGGTTTGCAATTCTGACAGCTATGCAATTCTGTCTTGGATTCCACAACACCCCTGAATGTAAAACCCCAAGCTGGTCCCACCAAATGCAGAGCATGACCTTGGCGCCGTGAATGTTCGGTTTTGCCGTCGACGTGGAGGCATGTCCAGGCTTACCCCATGAGTTTCTTCACTTCACCTTTCGGTTGTGCCTTTGAAGTAGCTGTTCACAGTTTCCTTGTTTCTGAATCATCCCCATGGCTTTGAGGCATTTTGATACGGCTTGCTGTGTCACTTGCAACGATTCGGCCAATTTCTCTTGGGTTTGAAACGCATCTTGGTCGAGTAATGCTTCCAATTCAGCATCTTCGAAAATCTTTTCCCTTCCACCACCATGCCGTTCTTCGACTTCATAATCACCATTCTTAAAACGTTGAAACCATTCGCGACATGTTCGTTTACTTAGGACAGCCTCACCGTACGTATCCGAAAGCATTCGATGAGCCTCAGCCGCACTTTTCGTGGAATTTAAAAAGAAAAGCAAAATTTCCTGCAAATGTCGAGAATTCGGCTCAAAAAGTGACATTTTCAGTTGACAATAAGTTTGGGATCCAAACAGATCTCAACAAATATTTTGTTGGGTTAATGTTGACACAGATGTCCAAGATCGATATAAAACGATTTAATCGACCAGTGCTTGACCCTAGAGACATCTATTGGAAAGCTACGATAAATACGATGTGACATATGTATGTATAAAGACAAAGTCACAGACAGTCGCCGTTCAACTGAATTTAAGTTATTGTGAATACTGGAAATAGTAAAATTATAGAAATAAATAAATTGCGTTGTAATAATTGATACTAGTAATCGTGTACAAAGTAAGTAGAAGTGAATTGATAAATTTAGTTTCAATAAAGAAATTGTTCGATACAAGTTGTATTTATGGCTATGTGCCAAACGGTAGAAAAATTAAAATTCTGGCAGATAAAAGTAAAATTTTGACGTTTTTCGTGGTGAATGTGAATGTCAGAATTTTACCCAGTTCAATTCACGAGCTAGGTAAATTTTGGCAATTTACAAATATATCAGGGGGATTCTCTTGCTCTTGCAAGATTGCAGATAGCAAAAATGGCAGCTAAAACAGGGTTGCAATTATATTTTTGCGTGACATTGCACGGGTTTGTGTCTGACATATTTTACAGCCATTGCAAATAATTTTCTACGTTTGTTTGTTGTTGTGCCGATGCACCAAGAGGAAATATCTGCAATTCGTGCACCGTGCAAGGGTTTTGCAAGAGCAAGAGAATACCCCCATCATATCACATACGCTCTCTGCATGTATTTTAAAATCTAGAAAAAAAAAATAAACCTTTCCTCAATAAGTATAAACAAATGGCAACTATCGAATCGAATAAAGTCTGGTGGCGCTCAAAAGCGTCTCTGCTTTTGACATAAGCAAAGCAAAAACAATTTCATCGATATAACTGCATTCAAAAAGCAAATTGATTGAATTGGCGCCTGTTTCGATAATTCTTTTTGTGAAAGTAATTTTATGTATTGAAGAAAACAAATCATAATTCGATCATAAAAATGGCAAATATTTGGCATGATAAGCGCACCTTTGTGGACGAGAACAAATTTTCCTCAGCAAAACTACAGCAAACCCATCCAAGAGTGCATTCCGTAAAAAAGAAGCAAGTTTTTGGAGAGCTGAAAAATGTAATTCATAATCAGTTGGGTATAACTCCGCTAAAAGGTGGCTTAAAAGAAAATCAATTGGACACATTTAAAAGCAGTATAGCAAAAACACGATTGGGTTTGCAGAATGACGTAAAGAAATTGTCTGCAGATCCTATTGAACTATTCGACTTTTTTGATTTCCCAAAAGTATGTTGTACTAAAAATTGCGGCAAAAGTAATGCCGAAATATGGTCAGAATTCAATAGTATTGATGAAGTTGCCTTGTTAAAGGCAATGGAGAAAATCAGAAACGGTGGACCCATCAGAGATTTCGATGAAGGGTCGAGTAGCGATGTTGAAGATTTTTGTGAGCCTGAAGAGGATGTAGATTCGCTTGCGAAATACGAGAAACCCCATTTATATTTGGAGGATTACAGCAAAGACGATTTCACTTCGTGCTCCATCGAACTTCCAAAATTTGATTTTGGTAATGATTTACTTTTGCAATGCTAATTTTATAATATTTTGTAGCAGTCAAATCATAAATTCGGAATATATTTTAAATGTATTTTATTCGTTATATATATTTATGTAAAATAGTTGTTAAATTAAGTTATTTCTAGTTACGTAAATAAATAAATGTCGATATAGAAAATGTGCGTTACTATATTTTATAATTTCTCTCTTGATAGGGGTACCTCGAATTAACCTTTCTGTTGTAAAATCCATTACACTTAATTAGCATTACTATAAATAAAAATTATAATATTAGATAATAAAGAAAATATTTATTCTTCTAAAAGACTTTGTTTTTGTTCATAAATGGTCAAATATTGAGCAGTTTGGCATGTTTTATAAATAAAGCGAGTCGCAGAAATAACTTATTTTGTTACTTATATTAAATTAAATTTCTAGCTATATATAGGTGCCCTGAATAACATACTACTTTGACTTAAAATATTAAAAATTTAGCTCTTTTGTATTAACTAATAACTTTTTACTATCCATTTTATAAAACACAAGAAAATATATAAAGAAGTTTACAAATTTGCAAATCTAGCTATCTATTTTTACCAAAAACAGTATAATTTACTTTAAGATTTTGCTTTGATTTTATAATAACTACAAATGTGATTCGTTGATTTTAACTGTTGCTCGAGTATGCCAAATTTTATGCTTCTCCATTGTCTTTCATACACCCCCATAGCCAACCAATTGAGATAAGCTAACGTCTTATCAGTTAAACTTATGTTTACTTGTATTAATACATATACAATTAGTATTTAAAGAAAATCTATTAGAAGTTGTTTCGTAAATATTAATGCGTAAACATACGTGTTTCCACGTATGCGATAGTTTTTTATTAGAAAAAATTTGAAAATTAATTTATATAAAGCGTTAACTCCACATAATCCCGTTTATTACAACTGATATAGCTTGTAGACTTTTTCGTTAAAAATTATGATATTATTATTGAAATTATTTTAAGAGCGCTATAACACAGCAACATTTAAAACAACAAAACAATACAAGTTATCTAATGAAAAGAAATACATATATTTATGTATATTTCTTAACTAAGGGGACACCCAAAGTTGTTTATAGCACGATAGCATTTAATAATGCTAAGTTTAATATGCATTGAGTATCCATTTAGCTTAGAATGGCAACTTCGTAGTTTTCTATCCATTTTCACATTGATGTCCCTCGCAGTTGCCCCAGAATATACAATTTCCCACACCACTATAGCAAATAAGGAATACGGCTGTCAGAAATATTAAACTACAGATGGTGCACGGTTTACGTTCTAGAAAAAAGCCAATTAGGTAGAGTACGATGAACATGACATGCGTTTCCATGAGCGCAGGGTTTGTTGGCTTCGGTATAAGTAGTACTGGCAGCAAACATTGAAGGCAATACATTTTGAAATTGAAAAGTGTCGGAGTGTACTAGATCTGAAAGCAAATGGTGATACGCAAAAAATACTAAAATTATACATACACACATGCGTCATTTACTTACTAATAGTTTTAGATTAAACTTGCGTTAATCACCACCACCAGGGAAAGTACTAATAGCGAACACCTGACAATTTTCTTGGCCTTCTCATCCAAGTTCACGAAATCTGCCAATAAAATCCAAAGGCGTTGATGACTTGATTAACCTACAACTCACTGCTCAAACTCTGCATAGTTTTGCAGTTAAACAACTTTTTACATAAAGTCTTCGTATTTTAATAGATTTTATTTTTATTATTTGACTGTATGTTGTACAAATTATGCGAGGAACACTTAATTCTGCCAATGGAATCTGTTAAAAAAAACAATAGCCATATAAATAACTACAAGCCAATATGTCAGTGTCAATTTGTCTATTTCTCACCTATTTTTTCTATACCCAGGGTTGCTTTTAGGAAAAGAAATATATTTGCCTTAAATGGTATTTCAAAAATGTATATTTATAATACGTTTGTTCCAAAATGCAACTCTGCAGATTTCTTATTGGACTCAATACAAGTTAGGTTGACTTTATACTTGAATTCCGATAAGACTGAATGGGCAACAACTACACAAACCAGTTAATTGCCGTCAAATCGTAGTTCGGATTTCATTTCAATTTTATATGCAAATAAGTGCAGTTTTATTTATAGAAACAAGAATAAAATTGGTAAGTTATGAAGAGAAAATAAAATGTCTTATTTTTTTTTAGCAATTCTATCTAAACCGGCCTTTGCTCTTTGATCGTTTGTTGAAATCTTTTAAAAGCTTTGCATCTTAATCGGTTGTTTCCCCAAAAAACTTGCATTAAATTGAATTATTTTTGTGTTTTATAGGGACGTAATTTAAAAAATATTTCAACATAATTGAACAAATATTTTGCAAACATCATGTCGCTCTCCAAGCCTATTTATTCGTTGCTCGGAGTCTATTTGGAGCAACTATTCAATCATCCAGTGCGCACTAAATCCATAACCAGGTAAATATACATACATACATGGCATGGCACGTACCTAAACTGTAATTATTTTATAAATAATTTATATAATGGTAATAATTTTTAGCTCTATACTAGCGGCATCGGCAAATTACACATCCCAACGTATAGCTGGGCAAAAGAAAGTCAACCAAGAAAGTGTCATAGCATACGGCCTCTTTGGGTAAGTCGCCTTTATAGCAAATAAAAGAAAACAAAATTCAATTGTTTTTCTTTTCGTTCAAATCTTATCGCTTAATGTCATTGTTTAGAGTAATTTTGATAATACTTAGAATTTGCGTTTTTTGTTTACCCACAAAAACATACATACGTTTAACTAATTTTAGTAAACATTATTTGTTTTTATATTTATTATTTAATACTTTAATTTGTTGTTTATAGCTTAATATTTGGTGGTACTGTGCCACATTATTTCTATCAAACGATTGAGCGGCTATTCAAACATGATATGAAATTCCGTCGTTTTTTCCAGTTTCTTTCGGAACGTCTAATATTTGCACCATTTTATCAACTAATCTCCCTCTATTTCCTCTCCATATTTGAGGTAATTGAAGTGTTTGCAACTAATTTTAACCAAAATTTCATGTTAATGTTTGCACTATCATTCCATATTTCATAGATGAATACCCATGAAGTGGCTGTAGCTAATCTACAGAAACTATATTGGCCTCTACTCCGCGCCAATTGGCAATACCTGTCGATACCCGTGTTCCTTAATATGGCATTCGTGCCCCCAATGGTATGTTTTAATAAAAACAGTTAAGAAAAATAATAATTTAATATTTTAATATACGTAGTTGCGCACAATTGCAATGAGTATTGTGTCCTTCCTTTGGGTGGTCTACATTGCACGTCGTCGACGTCGTCTTCAGGATAAGCAGGTTGGCGGAAATAAAGACAAATAATTATTTATAAGAATATATGTACATAACTTAGCTCAATAATGTTTCTAATTCCAATTTTAAAATTATATTTTTTATAAATGGTTGGTTATATGGTGCTCTTTGTATGTGATTTACAAAAGTTTATAAATATCTTTAATCATTGGTGAAGATACCCTTAAAAAGAGTTGGAGACAATAAAGTAATGTTAAAGTTTTGCTTTTATACAATAATAAATAAGTAATATTCATAAATAAATGGAAAAGTAAGTGTAAGAAAATAATTTGTATATGCCGGATATTTGTTTGAGTCATCCAGTTCACGCACTCCGCACGCACGCGCGTTAATAGCTACGCACGCGCGTTAATAGCTACAGAACTAAATACTGGTGGTTTTGTTTCTGAAAATGAAAGCACAGAGGAACCTTTAGGACATATGAAATGTTTGAACCACATGGTGAGGTAAGGGTTGTTGTTGTTGTTAACGGTTACCTAGTCCCCGTTAGGATGGTGAGGGTTACTTGTGTTGTCGTCGAGGTCATCTAACGGTAGGCCCAGGAAACGTGCTGTTTCGACGGGGTCGGACCAAAGGGAGGAGGGTGTTAGATGGGTAGGGTTTGTAGGGCATGCAAAGAGGTGGTCAGTGTCATGCGGAGACTCGTTGCATGCTGGACATACATTGGGTATGTCAGGGTCGATTCTGGATAAGTAGGAGTTTAACCTGCTACAATATCCGGAACGAAGTTGCGCAAGGGTCACTCGCGTTTCTCGCGGCAACTGGAGCTCCTCGTCTGCAATAGGTGGTGGTTTGACTCCAAGAACGCCATTCACGGGAAGGGAGTCGATGAAGGTGTTGATGGCTCCACTGTGAATGGCGGCCAGTGCCTGTCGATAGTTAGTTGCGTCCGAAGTCAGGTCGGCGTACTGTTCAATGTCGTCGACATAGTCGAGGAATGACCTCTTGATGCTCCTGGGAGGCGGTTCCGCGCCAAGCAGGTGGCTGCAGGGGTGATTCCTACGGAAACAACCCAGCAGGAACTGCCTGGAGAGGAGTTGATTATGCTCCTTTACAGGTAGCATACTTGTCTCACTGTGGAGGTGTTCAGTGGGAGACATCAAGAGGCATCCCGTCGTGGTCCGGAGTGCAGTATTTTGGCAGGTCTGGAGTTTCCTCATCTGCGTACCACTGCATCCAGGCGACCATATCGGCGCTGCGTAGTTGAGGACCGGCCGGCCGATTGCCTTGTAAGTTGCCAACAACGTTTCTTTGTCTTTTCCCCATGTGCTGCCGGCTAGCGACTTGAGGATTTTGTTGCGGCTCTGTACCTTGGCGATAATTGCGGTCGTATGGGAGAGAAGGAGTATAGACTATCGAGAGTTACGCCTAAAATCTTAGGGTTATTGACAGTCGGGATTTTGACGCCATCGACGGCAATATTAAGTTCAAGTCTATACTCCTTCGTCCAGTTAGTAAATATGGTCGCTGTGGATTTGGTGGGTGAAAGTTGTAGGTTTCGTGCAGTGAGGAAACGAGAAAGGTCGGAGAGGTAGCTGTTTACCTTCGAACACATGCCATCGATTCCATTGCCCGACGTCATTATCGTGCAGTCATCTGCGTACGAGGTTATGGAAACCCCCTCTGGTGGTTGAGGAAGTTTCGAGATGTAGAAGTTAAACAGTAGCGGGGAGAGGACACCACCCTGCGGAACCCCTGTTTAATTCTTCTCAGTTTAGATGTTTCGCCTCGAAATAGTACGGATGACTGACGACCGTTCAGATAGTTCATGGTCCACCTCTTTAGCCCTGGAGGGAGAGTGGTTTTTTCGATGTCCTGCAGTAGCGTTGTGTGATTGACCGTGTCAAAAGCTTTTGACAGGTCCAACGCTACGAGGATCGTTCTTTCGCAGGGTGGTTTCTGGTTGAGGCCACGAACTATCTGGGCGTTTATGACGCTAAGTGCTGTGGTGGTGCTGTGCACTTTACGGAATCCATGCTGGTGGCTGGCTAGGCTCAGGTGGTGAGTGAAGGTCGGGAGTAGCAAGGCTTCTAGTGTCTTCACTACTGGGGAGAGGAGAGTTATCGGACGATAGGACTCCCCTTTGTTGGCGGGTTTCCCAGGTTTCAGTAGTGGGACCACTCTTCCGACTTTCCACACATCGGGTATTTGAAGAGTGGTGAGCGACAGGTTGAAGACCTTGGTGAGATATTTTACTCCCGTCGAGCCTAGATGCTTTAACATTAGCATATTGATTCCGTCAGGGCCAATGGATTTGGACGATTTTGCCTTGTTGATGACACCCTGAACCTCCTCATCGGTGAAAGTAAGTGGCGCGCAGTTGTTTGGCATTTTGCGCAGCCGTCGGTTAACACATCTCTTAGCTTTGTCTACCGAAGGGTGCAGTGTAAACTGCCGGCTGAAATAGCTCGCGCACTTCTTCGGGTCCGTGGAGGCATGACCATTGAATTGGACTTCAACTCGGTCGTCATGTCTCCTCGGATTAGACAGAGCTTTGACAGTAGCCCAAAGCTTACTCACACCGGTGGAGAGGTTGCAGGACTTCAGGTGCTCTATCCATTTCGTCCGCTTATGTTGATTTACCATGTGCCGAATCTCCAAATTGAGATCCCTTATTCGGGGATCCCCGGGATCGGCATGGCGTAAGGTGTCGCGCTCATTAGCTAGAACCGCTGCTTCGGCTGGGAAGGTAAGGGTCATTTGGGTCGTCGTCGACGTCATCTAACGGGAGGCCCAGGAAACGTGCTGTTTCGATGGGGTCGGACCATAGGGAGGAGGGTGTTAGATGAGTTCATAGGGCATGCAAAGAGGTGGTCAGTCACTTGGTGTGTTCTCCAGTGGTGGTAAAAGTGTGACATGTGTACATAATAAAATGAAACTCCACCGTTTGAACATGTTCCTCGCGACCTTAGGATGGGTAGTACTTTTAATAATGGCAACCCATGGAGTCTTTTGGACTACCCACGCACTGCGCTCGCCAGTAAGCATCAAAGCGAGCAAAACTCTCAGCCGCATGACCACTATTATGACTAAAGTACAGAGGCGCGACAATATCCTTAATTCTCTATTCGGCAGCGTTTGAAAAAAGGACGAAGAGAGTCGTTGACAACTGAAAAGTCACTATTATTGTTATTGTTATAGCGTCAGAAAACATTCTTGAAATAATTTCGAGAAATGGTGCCGAGTTGACAGTCCTTGGCTGGATAAAAATCCAAGTCCGATCCGGTTACTTAGACCCGACTGCCGTCAACGCTATCGGCGCGCATGGCCGTATACCACAAAATCATTGCTATCTGCATAATTACGGGATGCCTCTAGATGTTTTCATTCCAAAATAGAGCTGAATACTTCCAGTTAAGGTCTATTTGTTTGTCCACAAATCCGGGTCCGGAGATATCAACACTCTTCACCGATCAGACGTCGAACGCGACCCCATTTGGTTCTGAAAAGCGTTCACAACGGAGCCATTAATGTGGTGAATATCGCTCTCGGAGTCAAACCATCTCCAATTGCAGAACAAGAGCTCAAGTTGCCTCGCGAAACTAAAGTGATCGTTGCCAAATACTGTTCTGGGTATTGTAGCAGCCTAATTTCCTACTTATACAGTTTAAACCCTGAAAAACTCAACATATGTCCTGCATACGGGGTATGCCGCATGACCCTAATTACTTCCATGAATGGCCCACTTATGTAACACCGTTTTCACTATGGTCTGCCGAAACAAAAACAGCACCTACCTTTAGATAGATAGAAAATTGAGGCTTTGCACTGCGACGTATGGTCTATTGTGCCCTCTCCTATATCACATATGGTCACTAAGGTCCAGCATTCTGAATAATATCTTTCGATGACCTCGCTGAGAACTAACTTAGGTACCCGACTTGCCAGTTCATGATCGGATAAAAATTAGAGCTCGTCCTGTTTTAAGCTTCGTTTTCGTGTTTAATTATACCCTGAACAGGATATATTTAGTTTGGCACGAAGTTTGTAACACCCAGAAGTAATAGTCGGAGATTCTATAAACGATAAATAAATGCTCAGCGTGACAAAATGAGTCGATTTAAACAAATCCGTCTGTCTATTTGTATATAAATTCGCGAACTAGTGCCTAGAAGAGTATTCGTTGTTGTTGCTGTAGTAGCGGCAGAACTCTGCTGAGTTGACAGACTTAGCCGGATAAAAACCGGGTCCGTTCCGGTTACGTAGGCCCGACTGTCGTGGGAACGGTATCGTATTTAGCTACGTTGCCACTAAAGTCAAAGTTTTTTCTTGTTTTATGAGCAAAATACAAATAAAAGAGCTTCTTTTAAAAATAGTTACAATTTATTTACAAATTTTTCGATTTCATTTCTTAAAATGTTTATCAAATGTCTAATTTTAAAATAATTAAAACAATAAAATAATAAAAAGCTGCTGACATATTACATATTACAGATCGGAAGTAACACAAATGCGGCTTCTTTTATATTTAAACAATACAATACAATACATATGTACATTTATTAATATATATAAATGTATAAAGTACATGCAGCTGCTGGTGTGCGCACATTTCGCGCACGCACACAATTATACAAATACAAGATCAGATCAGTATAGATAAAATAGAATCGGAAAATATAAAATATATAGAACCAAAGATGTCAAAATTTTCGCACTTTCTGTAATTAGTCTGCGTGTTTATCCCAATAGAACCGTTAACCATGAATTTTTTCCTCATATTAAATGGATCAGCTGTTATGTTTGCTGTGTTGTTGTTGTTGTTGTGCAGAAAAGAAACGAGAATGTAATTAACATTTTTTGGCGTTTAGCTGCTTCCGGTTGCACAGACGGAGTGACGGGCATATGTACATACATATAGAGACTTCAAAGCGAGTGTGGGATTGGCACTT
Organism: Bactrocera zonata; assembly: GCA_037783105.1. NCBI lineage: Eukaryota > Metazoa > Arthropoda > Insecta > Diptera > Tephritidae > Bactrocera > Bactrocera zonata. The sequence goes on along the minus strand of JBAWJQ010005835.1, from coordinate 263,661 downwards.
CTAACCTTCTTTCTTTAGCAACGACCGAAAGCAGCAGCAATCACAGGCTGAATGTTTAAACGGAACGTGGCTGAACAACTGCGGCGTGCAAAGCAAAGAAAAAATAGCAATTAATACACATAAACATTTTTATCTAACTCGCTGTAGAAGAAAAGAACTTACAATGCGGCCTCTCCGACTCGACGGAGGAGGCGATCTCGCCCTCGTTATGCGGCTGTAGAATTGGAACCGGGATGCGGACGGGCTGTGCCAGGCTGCGACCGAAGTTGGCGCGTCCGTATTGCATCATTTGTGGCTGATCGGGCATGGGTGGGGTCATGGTGTCGCGTGGCTGCTCAGGCAATGGCTGCAAGATCAGACGCTGTGGTGGCGCTTGTTGCATGCGCATCGCTTCTTCGGGCGCAATGGCGGGCTGTTGGGGATGCGCCAATTGTGGAAGTTGTTGTTGGCGCTGCTGTTGCTGTTGTTGTTGTTGCTGCTGCTGCTGGCGAATAATGTGTTCCTGCTCGCTGGACATTTGTGCGTCAGACGATGAATCATCAGCCTCCTCACTATCCCTATTGTTGCTGCTGTTGTTGTTTTCCGCTGACTCAGCGGCTTCTTCGGCAGCAAGACGACGCAACTCGTCGGTGATGCGATCCTCAGCCATACGTTGAATGTTGCGCAAATCTTCAGCGGTTATGCCGGCACGTTGCAGAGCAACACCAAGTGGCAAACGTTGGATTTGCAAATGTGGCAATTCCTGTTGTTGTGATGGGATCTGCACTGGCATATCATCGGCCATGTGAATTTCACGAATCGGTATTTGTTGTACATGAATGCGTACAGTTTGTGGCACGTACATGTTCTGTTGCGATTGCTGTGAGTCGGGATGTGGTGCTTGCATCACTTGTGGTGGCATTGGTGGACGCATGGGCAAGTGCTGGAATGGTGGTGGCATTTGACGGATGTACGATTGTTGTGGTGGCGCTTGAGATTCCTGCGACATGGCAGACATTGGTGGCATGGGTGGCATCATGCGTTGTGGCATGTGTGTGAGGGGGAAACGTTGTGGGATCTGACCGAATGGTATGGGTATACGTTGGTATGGAATGAACATGGGACGATTTGATTCGATCTCATCATCGTTATCATCATCCTCTTCGCGATTGTTGTTGCGTGATGATTCGGCGTTTTCGTGTTCCTTATTCTCATTGCCACCCTCGCAGTAGATTGAGATGCGTTCGCCGGTGATGCGCGCCTTCTTGGGATCGGTGGTAAGATTGACGCCGAACGGTAGAGCAACAGTCTTGGAAGGTGAGTCCACAATCTCTTCGGCATGCTTACGTTCAACGACACAGTTCATGCGCGATCTGTTCGGTTGTGAGTTCCAATATGGAGGGTATTAATATATTTGCTTTAATGATAGTATGTTTGAACTTACTTTTTGTTGTTTTGCAACAAAGCAGCAGCCAAATCGCTCAGATCCAATTCGAGTGGTACTTTACCGGGATATTTGATTTCCTCGGCATCATCAACATCCGAGTAGGAGTTGTCACTATCGCTAGAGTCACCGTCATCTGAGGCAGTGGCGGCGACTTGGTTGGGCGTGGCATGTTGCTTCTTAATTTCCACCTTCTTCACGGTGACATCCTTGTCAAGATTTTGCAGATCAGCTTCCTCGTTGTTCTCCCTGCCCAAAAGTGCTTCGGCGCGTGGAAGTTCCTGAAAATATTAAAGAAATGTATTTCGTTAGAAGTGCTGAAGGTAACTGTGGTAATTTTTATATAACGGTATTGATTTAAATATAAATTTTTAATTCTAGGAAACATTCTTATATAAATGTATTTTAGACCACTTTTTATGGAAAAGAAAAGCATCGTAACCTGATTTCATTCGGTTAAACAAAGCTGATTATATACACATACAAATAATATCATCTGATCAAATTTGATCCGAACCGGAAATGAATCGAAACCGAAAAAAAACAATATTCGCTATAGGCAGTGAAGGTCATTCCAGCCGAAGCTTTTAGCAGGCATACTTGTATTGGCTCAGCAGCTTATTTCGAAGGCGATAATAAAGATTTGAATTAAAATAGTCCAATTTTTTTTTTTGTCAGTCCGGCTCAAATTTGATCAGATGGTAGATTAAATTTTTCTAACGGCGCTAATGTTTCAGTACACAGTATCAAAGGTAAGACGGATTTTCTAATAAAAAAAAATGTATCCGAAAGGGGCTTAAAAGTATTGGTGGTTTAGCTAAAAAAATCAAAAAACGAATAGGGTTATAAGCTCAGCCAAATGTCTAGCTTAAGGAAAAATGCCATAATTTTATAAAAAATTATTATTTTCTATTTTTTTAGTTTTTTCTTTCTAATTTACTTTTCTCCAATATATTAATTTCTGCAAAATCATAACATGCTACTCTACAGAAATAATAAATAACTACAAACAGCAACATCTTCAACGACGCGCCTTTTAGCGATATTACGACACAACATCGTTACTTTTACGTAACAAAATTTCTTTGGAGATCCACCCACAAACATTTGAAGCATTGCATAAACGTGTATAAACATGTTGCCATAGCATAATCATACATACATAAGTACATATGTAAGAGTATCTACAGGTATGTTCATACGTTTGTCTTGCATGTGTGCTTGCACAAATCGGCTTTGGCGCTGTTATTTAACAACATTTCTTTTACTTCATTCAGGCTTCAATGATTTTCATCATTATTTTCTTGCTTGCTTTTCTCCGTGCATTTTTCCACTATGCAATGTTCATATGATAAGCGGCGAGTTTATTGACTTCTGTCGTGAACCGTTCACCTAAGCATACATCCATTTTCGGCCCGGCCATTGGCGTTCGTAGTCGTGTTTGCTCATTACGTGTACTCGTCGAGTCATAACAGCGCTGTAAAAGGCTTTCGCAAACATAGCAACAAACACAATGTTACTTTTATTTGCATTACTACTGTAAATAAATTCCCAATGCAATTCCCTTCCTTGTGTTGCGTGCCCAAATATTGAATTGGCGGCTAATATTTGTGCTTTCTTCTTTCATTTTTGGTACTTGCTGTTATGTAATTGCATTAAAAACTTTTTTATGAGTGTGTGCAATGAGGTAGTAATTTATGTATGTTATATTTAAAAAAAAAGTTATTTAAAAACCACGTGAAAAAAACTCATTAAAATTTTACACTGACCACATAACAAGAAGTACATATCAAAAAAGAAAGTTTTAAATAAATAGTCTTCTTCTTTATTGGCGTAGATACCGCTTACGTGGTTATAGCCGCATAAGAAAAGGACACAACAGCCTCGGATAAGGCGAAAATAAGTAGGTAATATAAATTTTGGACAGGCAATGCTAGCGAGGAAGTGGCTTTAAAACGCAGATACTTCCGCTTGCACCTATGTATGTTGAATACCAAGCTTTAAAGGTATTTTAATTTTCATATCGTCATCGAAAAAAATAGAAATTGAGTTTTTATTGCTACGATTCACTACATCATATTACCAGATATAACCAATATATAACCACTTTATAACCAAAACTCAAATTTTGTTTTTCCTTCGCCTGCAAACTTATGAAAAGTGATGTTACGTTATTTTGCATTTTATATGACCATAGTTCTCTGAACAAAAATAGAATTTAGTGGCCAAAAACGACGAAAATAAAAAAATCAACTTTTTTCTAAAAAAAATTTCCGCCATTTTGTATTTTTTTTTTATTGTTTATCATTGAAGTGCCAATATCTTCTGCCAAAGATTTTTTAGATTTCATCCACGGAGCAGCGGGGATAATAAAAATGAAATAATTATGAGTTAAAAACTTTGCTTTTTTTTGTAGCTAAGCAGTTTAAATATTTTCAAAGATTTTTACAATAATTAGAATAATATTTTTTTTCTAATTATTTCTAATTACTTACACGTATACTTCTAATAATACACGTATGTATACTTATAATTACCGCCCACATCATTGCTAAAAAGTTAAATATACGCTTCGCTGACTGTTACGTGTGGTTAAATCTTCTTTGTGTCATGGACATGTGGACAACAAAATCGCTGACCTAATTAAGTGTTGGAAAAAAATTGTTTCCTCAAGCAGAAAACTTGCAACAAGAATTACAAAGCGTGAGTACATGTACAGATGCATATATACACAGCCGTAAAATATTCGAAAAACAACAAATTTCAGACCAAAAGACCAAAGAATAATTTGCAGGATGTAGTTATGTGTAAAAGTTCACGGAAAGCTCTCTGATTGTCATTCACTTGGGAGTGGCCAGAAACGACTCTTTTACATATGGCTCAAGCAGCTCACGCTCACCTCTTGGTTGCCAAAGAACATCTGTTGAATCTGTTTGGGATCCTCCAAAAAAGAAAAATTTCTATTAACCTGCTGAAATAAAAAGGCCTAATGTGAAATTGGCATATATCTGATTTCTGACGCTGACTACACAATGATAAAGGTCAGCTGGTTGAATATCGCTATTTGAAGATTGCTGGTGTTAATTTTTTGCTGAAAGATAGTCAATTGTTTGAACTCTGCTCACTTATCGTAAACTGTACATGCCAAAGCAACAACAAATTCAACGAGTTGATCTTAATCGCTCATGTCTGTTTGTTCGATTCACAACTGTCCAAGCAGTGACGAATCGAAAGCACCTAATTGTCTAGCATTAGCCGAGCGAATGGAATATTCTAGTGCTCCAAATGAGAGCTGCTGCGCAATTCACGATTTATGGCCGCACAAACACATAAAAAACCAAAACAAGATAAATACAGAGATTAATACAGAGAAAATTGTCTTCTGTCATTGGCAAGGTGCAAAAGGCGAACCTTTATTTATAAATTATAAATATGTATGGAGGAAGTATTTAATTTATTCATTGTGCCCGCAAATTAAGGAGTTAATTAAATCAATGCATACAAATGAATAGCGCTATGTATATATGTAAATATGTATTTTGCAACAACAAAACAAAACATAAATTTTTTTTTTTTTAAACAACAACAAAAATGATTTTAATAAGACAAAATTAAGAGGCAATAAGAAAGCAATAAACACAAAGTTGTCTTCGGCTTTCGATGCTTCCCCATGCTATAAAAAAATACAAAAAATTGTTTATGGAGTGAAGCTATAAAACAGAAGATGGAATTTATGTAATTCATTGCGCGTAAAAAAAAAAAAACAAAATAATCAGGAAATGTCATAATAATGTGCAATGACAGACATACCTATATTCGTGTAAATATTTGTGTTATGTTATGTTCATGAAAAGAGAAAGCCATGTTGCATAATCGCTACTCATAATATTACAAAATATTTGAACTTTTATGACTTTGATTGACTCATTAAAGCTAGGTCCGGAAACAAAAAGTACTGAGAAGGAGGGGAAAAGCGATCAATTAATAATATGCTGAATCGAATTCCACAGGATGGGGCTGACGGATCCAAAAGACTGCAGGAAATGTCTAAAGTAGGACACCAGGAGCATCTCTTGTGCACTTATCCCGCATTCACAAGATTAGGCTGTAAGCATCTGAAATCCCCACCTATGATACACTGGTGAAGATATCGATAGTGAGGCCCCAGAGTCTGTTCGCGGCAAGTGTAGGCATCCTAAAAGATTACTTTTTTTCTTAGACCTAAAAACTGAACTCCATCTGGTATCGCAAACTGGTCTATGCATGGCTTATTGGTCTACCTAACCATAAGTGACAACTACGGTTGCGATTTTTTAAGTCAAAATTTTAGATCAAAAATCTGATTTTCAATTTTAGATTCCGATTTTGGTAAATTCAGAATTAAAAATTTAATTTTAATTTTAATCACAAAATCGGACTAAAAATTGGAAAAAAGGATGATTTAATTTGAAAACTGCAGTAAAAAAAATATATTTTTCAAATTAAAAGACATGACAGCTTAAATAAAATATCATAATCACTCATATGAGCAAGTATATAAAAATATATAGAGTAAGCTCTATTTAATTTACATGAAAATAGCAGAAAATCAACAATACAAAAACTGAGCGTGACTGTCCACTCTAAAAAGACAAAAGACTTAAGCAAAGAACTTCATCAAAACAGAACCACTAATGGCAACGAAACCAGTTAATCAGCTGTGAGTCAAAAAAAGAACAAGTAAACAACTGACAAAACTAGTTTAAACAAATTATTAACCCTTGCACGGACAACAAAAAATAGATGAGTACAAAGACAATCAACGCCATTTAAACTAAACTAAAGAGCCACATTTTGCCTTCAGGCACAAATGACAGCAAAAAAAAGTAAACAAAAACGAAAAAAAAAAAAATAAATAAATAAAAGATTAAAAAAGCATTAAATCACTCGCACGTAGGAAAAACGACTGAACTCGATGGTAGATTAACCCTAACCCACTTAGCTACTCATTGCAATTAAAAAAAGCACAACAACAAGCAAACGAAATAAACGTGATTGTAATTAATGATTAAATTAAAAAAGTAAGCAAAGAGCAGGTTAATGCGCGAGACAATTATAAAAATGACCAAAACAAAAATAAAAGCAATAAAAATGAGGCAAGAAAGTAAACTTAAAAAAAAAAAACAAGAACCAGCAACTGTCAGCTGATATAAGATAGATATAGATAAGTACTCACAAGACCACTTACAATTTATTTAGAATGAAGCCAGCACTTTTTGCTGCTTTCGCGTCACTTTGCTACCGAGAAAAAAATCGAAATCGATTTGTGCATAAAAGCAATGAAAACGTTTATTAAGAACCGTTTTCTAGACGTGCGCTCTTCGCTGATTGAGCAGATAAATTTATACAAACACACACACAACGTATGTATTGTAAGTATTTTCGAAAATGCGCAAGTTTTATAAAAGCACAATTATTCTTAATTGCAAAATTACCGACGGCCATTAAACGTTGTCGGTAATTACGGCGGCAATGACACGCAGACCATTAGAAGCGAATTTGATAAAAAAAGTTTAGAGTTTTTTTTCACTTTTTTGTAAATATTTTAGTAAAATAATAGTTTTTTTTTAAGTTTCGAGTTTTTTTATAAATGATTTAATAAATTTTTTTGTATTTTTTTTAATCGTCAACAAAAATTTTTTTTTGAACTACTTGTTTAAAAAAAAAACCAAATTCAATAAATAAAAATTTAATTGTACAGATTTTTGCTTAAATTTATTTTATGGGTTAGTCATGCATTTTGAAAAAAAAAAAATATTTTCGTAAAACAGTTAATAAGTTTTTATTAAAACTTTTTTCTTTGATTAAAATAAAAACAAATATATTTTTTTTAATAAAGTATTTTAATAATTTTTTTTTGGTCAGAAAATTTTTTATTTGGAAAATTTACGAAATTGTGTGCAAAAAATTAAATTATTGCAATCTTCGCAAAAAAAAATTAATTCTACACACTTTTTGTTTACATTTATTTTGGCTTGATAATGTATTTGGTTCATTACCCGCAACAATAAAGTCAGTACTCGTACGCATTATGGGAGCATTGTTCAAGCCGATGCGGTAATGATACCAGCTCAAAGATCGTGTTGCAGCTAATAGTTGTTATTGTTTATTTTTTTTTAGGCGATTAGCTCACAAATTTACAGTTTAGTAATGCGTGTTTTGCAAGTTGTTTACACGTAGGTTTGTTTGTTGTGTGGCCTCTACTTACATACTATGTTGTAAGCGCGCTCAATTGAGCTTGCTGAAATAAAGTTAAGCGCTGACCTGCTTGTTACCAGAGAGTTCAAGATCACTGCAAATTGATATTTAGTGGTTTAAACTGAGCAGTAAGTAGGAAATAAATAATAGTAGTAATTAAAACAGTAATGTTAGCCATATAGAGAGATAGTTAGGCTGTTTACAGTTCGACTGAACTTCGCGCTTTAAAGTTTAAGGCACAATAAGCTGCAGCTGTAACACATTATGCCTTGAAAAATAGAAAAATTAGCGGTATAATACTGAAAGCAATAAAAAAATAAACATCCTTATTAAATACGCCATAAAAAAGGTTCGTTTTGGCAGTATCTTTAGGGGATCTAGCTTTGGTCTCTTATTTGCTTACTTTGTGCTTTTGGATTCAGAACTATTTTTTTGTTCTTTATAAGTTTATCTGGATACTAAAAGCAACTTCAAAATTGCCTTCATACAAGTTCCCGAGGTTTTAAGATGATGCAGCTTTCGGTCCTTAAAAAGCTTTTAAGAATAAAAGCTCTATAAAATCGCGAAAGCTTATTTGAGTGAAAGCTTTTCTGGTAGAAAGCTCTAGAAATCCACGAAAGCTTAATTGAGTAGAAAAAACACGCTATAGAGATCAACTCCAAGAAATTTGATGATGCCTTGTACAGATTGGGTATTTAAAAATATATATATTAATTCTTTTCATCAACTATAATATGGTATTTAGCCATTTACGTAACATCTCCACTTTATTTTCAGACTTAGTCATTACGCCACAGTCGCTTATGCATAATGCACACCTCGAATAAAACAAAAAATAATAATAATAATACTATGTCACCTCATTCACCAACTTTTGTACTGATTTTTTTACGACATTTTTTCTGCCTCAAAGGCAGCTTTTATTGCAAATATTTTTTTTCTCGCAGACGAAATATGCAAATACACATTTTGTTATGAACCATGTGATTCATTTCGCAATTCCGGGAAGGCAAAATGTTAAAGCAACACAAAAGCAAAAAATAAAAATAAAAAAAATTGAGGCGAAATATTAAAAATAAAAGTTAAACAAGTATGTAAATAAGTCAAAGCCACAAAGCACCAGACATTTTCGCTCTTTCGACTTTAAAATGCCAGCATCTTCCGAGTTCACTTGGTCGCATAAATTATACTTGAGAGTTATGCATACACATATCTCTATATATACATAGGTGCTTTCAGTCGAGAGCAATTTTTTCACTTGTCTGTTAAATTAGTGTATGGCTGTTAATGTATTCGAAGTGAAATATTTTGTTTGTGCTGTTTAAGCTTTAAGATTGAAAGTGCAAATATTTTAACTGAGATTATTATTATTTATTATATTTAAAATAAATAAAATACAAGGGTAATGCTCTAACTAATGCTAGGGCCATGTGGGTGAATTAGAACTCGCTGTTTGGAGTAAAGTTTTTGCTTATCGATAGAGAATTTCGAAACAACATATCATCGAAAAAATCGAAATTGAGTTCTTTATTGATTTACGTTTATTATTTGCATTATTTTTTTTTACCTTACTAAATTTCCTTACTTTTTAATTAAATTTATTTTTTCAAAAAATTATTTTTATTTATTTTTAATATTTTTTATATCACAAAAAATTCAGGAATTTAACAGAAAATAATTTTCAAGCATTCTCTTTCCCCGCTTAAGATAAACAAAACGTTAAAAATCTTATTTAACTAAAAAATCTGTATTCATACAAGTACTGTACGTGATTTTAGCGAGAATTACGCCAAGTAAATACGAAAATATTTTTTTACACGAAATAATAAATAATAGTTTTTTATTGTTATTTGTTTGCAAACACTGATTACTGTTGGTTCACAATGCTCGAAAAATAGACAAATATATATCTATGTACATATATAAGTACATACATATATTGGTATGAGAACGTATGTATGTACATACATATGTGGATAGATTGAATAGAGCGCTAATAAAGTGGTATTCAGTGAAGCATTCAACCTTGAATATTTTTGTTTCAAGGACAAAGAATTGTTGGCTAATCATATATGTAATGATTATAATTATTATTTGAAGGTAGAATCAGGAAATTGTGTAAGTTTGTATGAAGAGCAAAGTACATATTTGAAAATATTTTTGTTCTAAATTTTTGCTAATTTTTAATATTACGTATATGTGTACATATAAATGAACCGCGTGACAAGCTGAGTTGATTTAGTCCCCAAATTTTGAGATATCAATCTGAAATTTGCCAAGCGTTTTTTTCTCTTCAAGAAGTTGCTCATATGTTGGAATCATTGATATCGAACTACTATAGCATATAGCACGTATGTGCATACAAACTGATCGATCGAAATCAAGTCTTTGTAAGGAAAACCTTTTTATTTGACGAAATATCTTCACGAAATTTCTCATAGATTACTTTTCGAGGCAATGCTGCAATCTCCCAACATATCGTTCAGATTGGTCTACTATAACATAGGGCTGCCATACAAACTGATCGTTCATAATCAAGTTAAATATATTTCTATACACTTTTTTGCTATAAGAAATGCACCTATGGAGGGTATTATAGCTTTTGTGCAGCGAAGTTAACGTTGTTTCTTGTTTTTATTTTTTGTTTGCACGAAAGAAGTAATTTTTAAGTCATTTTATGTAATCTTTTTAATATTCTGTTATACTATTGAGTGTATTGAGTTGAGTATTTTGGGGTTCCAATACATATATATTCTTAAAGAAATTTAGGCAATTATGTCATACTCATACTCCTAAGCTATATGATGCTTGCTTGCAGAAATAAGCGCCTTAATCACACACTGTTTTCATTGGAGAAAATAAGCCTAAATCAATAGGAAAATATCTTCTTATACTCGTAAATACTTTAACGATTTCTCATAACAAAATGTCCAAATCTGAAGCTGTGACATACTCATATACATATTTTGTTGCATTATATCGAAAATTACAGAGCTATCGAGCCATTGTGCTTAATTATCATATATCGATATAGTATGTTATATAGGTTCAGTACTAGCAAGCTCGGCACGCTTCCCGTAACCACTAAATTTATATAAACCATTACATTATATAAAGGCATTTGCGTCATCGGCTCATATAAGTACAAACAAATATACAAATGTACCTGCGCAGCTGTTTATGGGCACACGTAGGCCCATATGTGCTAAAATCTGTATGCTAGACACAAGATACACACAAGACACATGCGAAATTTGCAAAATTACTTTATCATTGTTGTGCATCAAAAATGTATAATTATTATGGCAAATGTAGTCTAATAAAAAAAAACAGCTGCATAAACAAGTACTCATTAGTGGCAGGCAGTTAAAAAACGATCAAATTTGAATTTTGTGTGCACGTGATCATTAAATATTCTAGTGATGCGTGAAATTTGCAAGCGGAATTTGAAAATTCGTATAATCAAAAATCAGCATTAATTGTATACAAATGATTATATCTGCATATTTATATGTGTGTGTATCTGCTGTGATTACGTGTATGAGGCTACTGAGTTTTTTTTTTTTTTGTTTTTTTTTTTGAAGCACGAGCTTAATTTTCCTTTCTACAGATGTTGGCAACCATACGGAAAACTTGCATAACAGCAACAGCGTAGCAAACAAGCACCAGCGAAAAAATTATATATTGTACATATTATATGTACGTAATACTCGTATAACATATGTATATATGAGCATATATGTATGCATAAATGTGTGTAGAAACCACATTTTGCGGTACGCTTAGTTGCGATTTTTGCCGCATACAAGCACAACATTAGTTAAGATATACAAACATACCTATGTTGCTGCATACATTTCTATGCAAACACAATCAAAAGACTTAAGCGAGCAACTCGCCTTGCTTTGGCAGGCAAACAGCTGTTTGAGCAACTACTATTTCAAAAATTGCTACATATGCATACTTTTATTGTTGTTGTATATTGTGGCACACATTTCTACACACCATTTTAAATAAAAAAATAAAATAATAAAAAAACAGCGGTTTTATCTTGCATCTGTTGTTATAAGCTTGGAGTAGTTTGGTAGCCACAGACAAATGCATTTTGAATTGAAAATATGTGTATGTATTTGAATATTTATTTGTGTATGGTTGTATGTATATATTTGTGCATGTTTGTATGTATATATGCTTGCATTTATGTATTTATTATTATACATAGCCGCAACTAGTGGTTCAGGCTGTCGCAAGCTTCCATTACGCTGATCTCTGGCATTTGTGGTTGTTGCTTTGGCATTTGCGCACGGGTTGGCAGCCATATGCATACAAAAACGTACATTAGGGTGTGTGTTATTTGCCAAGTTGATTTTTTTTATCAGCGTCAGTTTTTGCCTAAAAAAATTATCCAACTTAAATATTTTACTTTTTTGATTTTTTTAACCCAAAGCAATAAACCTACAACTGCAGGCAGCATATTCGAAAGCAAAACTTTTTTCGCTAATTTAAATGATTTATCAACAAAAACCTTGTTTTAAAAGTTATACACAGTTATAAATATATATATTACATATTATAAAGTTATGCATCAAGTGTACTGCATGCATTTAGTACACCATGTCGTATGAGCAATAAGGAGTCTGTAAGGCAACTGTATGAAAGCTCAGTACACTTGATGTATAGCTTTAACTGCGTATAACTTTTAAAGGAGTGGTTTTATGGAAAAAAATATTCAGAGCTTTTTTGGAGAGCAGACAATTTTGTATACGAATATGACTTTTTAAAAGTTGTAGATTTACTTACATAATATAAAACATCAAAAAATCTCATGTCATATACAAGGATTAGAAATGTGATGTAGACAATGCTTAAAAGGAAATTAAAGCGCTTTTTTGCATTCAATAATTCCAAAAAGGAAAAAACTTAAACTTCAGGAAACAGCTACAAAGAAGCAATAATTTTGAAAAATAGTGGTTACCCTAATGTATATACATATAATATATGTGCACGCTATGTGTATTGAAAATATATTTTAGTGAGTGAAGTTGCATTACTGCATTTGCAAAAGTTGTACCGCCGTTGCCTACCAACATAAGCCCACATATGTCACATAACACAACGTAGCATAGCATAGCACAGCACAACATTGCAGTGTTGTAGCATTATGTACGGCAGTGGTTAGCATAGCTTTTTGCAAATTGCAATTGCGTAGTTGGCTGTGCAGTTGCTTTTATTTTTGCTCTCTGCCGCATTTGGTGGCGTTTGCATTATTGCAACATTTCACTTTGAATTGCTTTCACTTGAACATGCCACAAACGCCGCTGACAGCATTGCGTTTGTGTTTATTTTAAGCCAAGCGTACAAGACTCGCCATGTCTGTCTAATTTTACTCAATTCGAACTGTGTTTGTACGTGTGGACATGTGGAAATTGCTGTCACAAAGGTGCATCAATGCCGTTAGTTGCGATTTACATACACACACATGTATATATAAATGCACGCCATTATCGTCATCATCAACTTAATAGGCTGTCATATCAGCTCGCCACGACTAGCCAAAACAACAACAACGTACTGTGTGGCTTGCGTGTGTAGGGGTATTTACCTGGTCGGCGCTTTGCTGCCCGGTGCCTGGTGCCGGGTGCCGCTTGCACTGTTATTTAAACGAAATTATGGGAATTTTTCTACTGATTGCAATTTATTTCGCTTTCGTTTTCATCTTTGCTATTATTTTTCATTTTCCACTTAAAACATGTTGCATTACATACTTAGCTAGGCAGCTTGAAAAGTTGGCAGTTGGCAAACTATATAGTATAAATGCATACAAATATAGATTTATATATATATATACACATATATATATGTTTTCATACACACCTATATCTATACCATGCCCACTTAAACGTATTCTAGTTTAACTAGCTGTTAGCTGCTATTACTAGTTTTGTGGTTTCGTTCATTTTTTTGTTGTTTTTTATTGTTATTATTGCGCAGCAGTTTTGATTTTGCACATTTCAGAAAGCCGTTTGATTTACTGAAGCAATTTTGTCAAATAAGTAATAATTAAATTGAATTATTATTAAATGAATTCTTTTTATTTTAAAATTTAGTGATTATCAAACGAAATTGTAAGCTTTGGAATATCACTGAGAGAGCTTTTAAAGCGACTTGTGGAACATTTGAAACGTTTTTCCACCAAACGAAATTTTGTTCCTTTGAGAAAAGTCGAATGAAGTTCTATAACTTTTCCACAACTAAGCGATTCAGCCACTGAAGATCACTGTCGAAGAATCGAGCTCAACTTGACATTTAATTTCTGTGAGCATCGAACATTTGCTATAAGAAAGCAATCGTACACCATTCTTGGCCATCTCGTCCACTATTACATTGCCCTTTGGCTTTGTAGCCTGGCACCCAGTAGAAGTAAAGTTGCTTGCTTCTGGTAACACTTTCCACTGCTACCCTGCTTCCCAAGACACTTCTGGCCGATATGCGATACGTAGTTACTGCTTTGATTGCTACTTGGTTGTCTACGTAGATGTTGACCCTGGAATTGCCTGCAGGTGCATTAGAGACCAGCTCCACGGCTTAAGTAATAGCAAAGATCTCAGCTTGAAATATAGTGTATTGGTCCGGCAACTTAAAAGGTTGCCTTATGCCTAACTCAAGACAGTATACATTTTGGATAAAATTCAGATTAAAAAAGCCGTCATTTTTTTGTGAGAAAATAAGTATACCTTGGAGTGCTGTTGAAAGACATCAACTCTAATATGTAGACCATCAAGTTGGGTTCTTGGCATTAAGGAAGAAATAGCTGATTTTTAAAAACATTAAAAAACTTTTATGCTGGATTTAACTAACATTGAAGATAAGCAATAATATAAAACAATTATTTTTATGAACGTTTTTTTGAAAAAGAATATCGGTCGAATATAACATTAACGAATGATCTCTGTAAAATTATTTTTTAACTCTACCCAACACAATCGGAAGATTTAACTAAGCTCAGAATTAACATGCAACATTTTACTGTTATTTTAGATTACGCATAAAAATTAGAGAGCAGACTGAATATGCATGTATGTTCAATTTGCTGTAGGCAGACACTTATTGATGGTTTTCTATGTGTGATTTTTCAAAATAAAAAGTTGTCTTTATAAAAACAGTTCTTTATAAAAGTTATTAGGAGTCACAAAAAATGTTAAAATTATTCAAAACTTTGCTATATATTATTGAACATCATTATTTCCTGGATCTCACTGTGGAGCATAGGCATCTCATATTATTATTGATCATCATCGCTTTCTAGATCTCATACTAAAGCATAGACCTTTCATATTATTAGGGAAACTAAGTGTTGTAGGAACCGATTTCAACAAAAAATGTTAATATTTGCCTTCCAACTTCTTCGAGAAAAAAGCAATTTTCTGCAACTCTGCAACAGCCCTCAAGTAAATTCCAAAGTAAATCCATTGTCTGTAAACTATATACAAATACTTCACTAAATTTTCCATAAATCCCACTAAATTTTTTATTTTTCTATGAATTCAATCTTTTTTATTTTACTCTTTAAATTAAGTTATTAAACTTTCAAATGACTAAAGCACGCTCAGGCTTTTTTCCTTTAGAATATTGTAGGTGGTGTCTGTTGTTTCTCTTTTCAGTTATTATTATTGTTGACTGTAACAATACGCAAAAACAATAGCTTTAAATTCCGTCAGTAATATATTTTTATATATAGCAGCTATTTCACAATACAATTTCAAATATTCTATGAATTTTTATGAGTGAGTTGACTTTTAGCTTTTTTTTGGAAAACAAATTTTTAATTAAAATTTTTCTACTATATAAATTCAAATTTCTTTCAATTATTCTAAGTTAATACTTTCCTGTCAAATAGTTTACAGTTAAACAGTTATTTAGTTAAATTCATAACCGTAACTTATGAATATTTAAGTGGTGGCAAAGAATAATAAGTCGAAATTTTCTCATTCCAGCAGCACCCAATGATTGATTTTAATAGTTGTGGAAATTAAATTATATAAATATAAGCCTAATAGAGAAGCAAAAACGTGTAGCAGTTAATTTCTAATTCGTGGAACTATGAACTTTGCATAAATAATAATCGATAATTGAAGATAATTGCCAAGTTGAAAAGAATATTAAACGATTTATTTAATTTAAATAATTTTTTCTATGTATTTATACTTAAATGCAGCTTGGATCACGAACTAATGATATAAATATTGATATGACATTATTATAATTCTTTATTTTACAATTGAAAAATCAGCCTAAACGATGTAATTGATAGCTTTTTCATTATCTAGAGATGCCATACGTGATTTTAGTATTATTTTTAATCGATAGTGAAAAAAAATAATATTGTAAATGAATAACCTTATACTATACGAGTATATGCTTCAAGAAACTAAAATTTTTAAAATACTTCTTATTTTTAGAGCGGCGTAATCGTTTTTATCAACTAAATTATCGATAACCCGTATCTACTTCGCGAATTTACAATGCATTTCGAAAATATATTAATCGATATTTAAAAATGTTTTTCTTGTTATCGATAAAATTATCGATTCTCAAACATTATATATTTTTAAACGCAAATATTCTAAATATTTGTTATTTTGAGAGCGGTGTAATCGTATTTATCAACTAAATTATCGATAACCCGTATCTACTTCACAAGTTTACAATGCATTTCGAAAAAATGGCTAAAATATATTTATCGATATTTAAAAAGCGGTGTAAGAATTTTCTTGTTATCGATAAAATTATCGATTATCAAATTTTTTAACAATTTTCAGCTAAATTAAAACATCTACTCACTTTGTTCACTTGCTGCAGCGTTTCCAACATCAATTCCTTTTCGAGCACAGAGTCTAGAGCCTGCACTTGATCGCACGAGGCCTTGGCTTGCAGATATGAAGAGGCCAAAATGAAGGTGCCCAAAATGAATGAGGACACAATAATTGTGAAAGCGGTGATTTTGGCGATTTTCACCGAATTCGATTGGCGCTTGTAAGCCTGCAATAAAAATAAAAAATAGGAGAAATTAGAACTGCAGTAGAAAAAAATGGTATGGTAGCTTATAAGCATAAGAGGTGATAATAAAAAAATGCAGTGATGATATAGAGAACAATAAAATTTTTAATAGATGAAATAGAATTAAAATATAGTATATGAAGGAAAAGAAGGTTATCAAGAACGAAAAAGCAAAAGGAAGCATGCATTGACCATACATAAGAAGAATATAAGAAGAAAACTTAAAATAGCGAAAAGAAGCTAGAAAGTTGAAAAAGTGGTGTTTGAATATTTCTTCAATTAATGAAGAAATAGAAAAAAGCATTCATAGCAAGCATTTAACCCTCACTGGAGTGCCATATACTCACACTTTTGCATATCGTGTGGGCTAAAAGTACAGATATGTATGTATATTTCTAGTGCAATGTTGACACTTATTTCAAGAGCATTTTTTCACAACATTTTTAAGTGCAAATTTTTTATATTTGCATACATATACATAAACATATACGAGAAGGGAGTGCTTTCTCGATTTATTTGCACTCATCGCCGTCACGCTGGCGTCTGTATGCAACTTGAAACCGTAACATTGCGACCGGCGCTTACAAAAAAAAATAAAACAAAAGCAGAGAAAACCGAGTCAAAAGCCAAACAAAGCTGAAGACGTGAAACAAGAGCGATGACAAGCGCGAAATAAGTGCAAAAAATAAGTAAACATAATTAAGTGTAATTATAAAGGCAAAAAAAAAAACAAAAAATGATAATAATAATAAAAACAAAGAAAACTATATAAACAAATAAAAAGCGCTTCAAATGCAGTCAGTAGGTGCTGCATGTTGAGGGTTTCAAGTTCAAAAGTGAAATTTTTAGAAAGCTCATGTCGCATTTCTTTTTTCACGACATTGAAGGTGTGACTGAGCTCAGCATGTTTTGTATTGTTTTTACCTTTGTTGTTGTTATTTCATTGCAAGAGCAATAAATAACGATAATAAATGTAGTGCAATTGCCATTGCTTTGCTTGGCGAAATCATTATACTTTTTCTATGTGTTATTGTTTTGTTTTCGTGCGCAAATCAGCACACTCAGCTTGAAGTGAGGTTAGGCTGAACCATTGAAATGCGAGATTTTTGAGGTGATAACTTGCTTACATTTTTTTTATAATTAAAGCGAAGAGATTTATTATAGAAACTGTTTTTTATGTACTAAAGCAAGGTTTTCTTTTAAAGCTGGGCGTGTCTTTCTATGTTATACAGGCCTTAAAGTTTCTTCGCATCGGTTTCAGTAGTTTATAAATAGTTATGGTTTTTTGCATTTAAGTTGTAATAAAAATCATATATGTATTTAGCAAAAATATTTTACAGGGTCATAAAAAAGGTTTATTTATTTAAATAATTTTTTTTTGATTGAAAAAAAATTATAAACCAAAAGTTTTTTTCTGCATATATTTTTTTTTAGCTTTTGTAAAGGTTTTAGTAGTTTTAATTACACACAATGTATTAAAAATCTTTAATTTTTTAAATATCAAATTTTTGAATTTTTATAAAAAATATTCTTTTTCCTAAAATAATGACAATTTTTGAAAAAATTTTAAATGTAAAATAAAATTGCAAATATATATATATTTTTTTAAATGTTAAGAATAGTCGTTATTTTATTAAAATAATATTTAAAAAAAAAAAATCGAAAATTTTCATATTTAAAAAATATAAGTTTTTTAAATAATTCAAATATAAAATTTTTATTCCTATATACTTTTAGTATTTAAAACTAAATTCTGGTTGTTGAAAGATTGCTGAAGATCATCATTATATCAATTCCAAATAAATTTTTTGTAAAAATTTTGAGTGTAATTTTGAAATTTCATCCTTTGGGGTAAAAAACATCCCTAATTCGTCACTTTGACTGACTATTTTGGATATAACAGCAAAAATCATAATTTATTTTTTATTAAAAAAATCGACATAATTTCAAAAAATTAAAAAAAAATGTAATAAAAATAACAAATACAAAATATACAATGTCTCAACCTTGGACAGGTCAAAAACGAAGAAAAATTTGTTTTTTCGGTTGATTTAATCCGGCGATCGCATATTACTTGAAAATTATTTAATTTATTTATTTTAAAAATATTTAGTTTTTTATTGAAAAATTTTGCTGTGTTTTTTTTCCTTTTTTTTTATTTTAATATGTATGTATGCATATCTTCAAAATTTATAAAACTATTGATAGTATTTTAAATTCAAAAAATCGCATTTTCCGGTTGATTATATGATTTTAGAAAACAAACAAAAAAATTCATTACGAAAGAGTCATCAGATATGTCCATGTAAATGCTGCTGCGGTGAAATGCGTGCCAAAAATGTTTATTTCACACATGAAAATATTTTTATCTTATCTGCAGATGAGTTTTGTTGACCAACTCAAAGCTTCCCATTAGACAACACAGAAAAATTGCCTCACAAAAAAATTTATGATTGCACAGCCAAAAACATATGTAAATAAGTACGTGTATGTTGTGGGAATACTTGTATATTAACGCAAAACACTACTTTTGGCAAACCTCGTCAGACGAAGATTATCTAACTATTTGCCACAACTACCAACAACAACTTCAAAACATTACTATTACTATCATTTCGAAAGCATTCATAATCCATAATCGCCTCTTCGGCATATTCCTCAATACGAATTTGGCAATCGCTTTTTAAGCACCACTGCGCAATTGCCCAATTCAAAATGTAAACAACTTAGCACATTCACATTCGCACAGGTAAGCGGTTGCGTTCGCCATTAGCGGCACCTTTTCCTATGCGCCAGCCGCCAGAGCCGTGCCAAGCGTTCGATGAGCCGGCTAATGATTATTTCATAACAACTTCTAGGCAGCGTGCCTAGCCAGTATGCTGGTTTTGGCTAAAAGCATTTTTGCGCGAAATACATATGTATGTATATACATACATACATACGTGTATATATGTTTATAGGTATTCGTTAAGTTGTTTTCGAAACGCACCTACCGCTTAGCAGCGACAATAACAAACCCAAAACTATGTTGCTGGTGTTCTACCATTGCCTCTACCAGCCTAAGCATCAATTGGGCTTGTAAGCACACAAATAAAAAAATCTACAAATATGTGGTTACGCAACGCATTTGTCATAGCAACGCATAACAGCCAGCTTGCTGTCTATAAACGCGCGTAAAAACATGTGTCTGTAATTTTATAGCCAATATAAAGTGAATGGCATGCAGCTCTCGGCTGTCTGGCGCTCGTGCTGGCTGCGCATCCTCTCAACTGCGCATTGGTGACACCTCACGTGTCACAGCAGCAGGCGCTAAAGCCAGGCAATTATACAATTCACATTGTTGTTGCTACTATTTCGTCATGTAAGACACTCCTCCACTGCACTTCTGTGTACCGCGCACTCGGCAAACAAGCGATAAATTAACATGCCGCACATTAAATTGGCATTTCGTAAAATCACTTATTGCAACGATTGTACTTAAATGGGGTGCGGAATGCTTATAATTATCGGAAAATAACTGCAATCATATTTCAACACATTTATTTGTGTATACACCCATACATATACTTTATATGGGTAGTTAGTTATTTATTTTCATTTTTATGAATTGCAATGCAGCAGTTGCATAAAATTGCGATAATGAGCGATAAAAATGGTAAGTGCATCAAACATGTGAATTAGATGTAATAAAAATTATGGACTAAGAGGGGATATACTACGGTACAAGCTGTTTGCAATGAGTTGGATGTTAATGAAATTTAATTGGAAAAACTTTTATCTATTTTTTACTATTAATAGAAATTTATAAATAAATAGCAGAAATGTATTTAAAAAACCCACATATAAATCTTATTTTTATATAAAATAAAATATTGAAATGTTTTAATATTAAAAAAATCTAAAATTCAAAATAATGGACTTCACAGCATAAAATATTTTTGAAGCCTAAATTTTCAAATTTATTGACGATTGGTTTAAAGCAGTATGCACAGCTTTGGAGGAAAATGTTTACGAAGACTTTTATTTGAAAAACGGTATACTGTATAAAAATACCGTAAAATAGTTGGTGGCAATACCGCAAAAAATGGATGAGGAAATAATTCGGTTGACACACCGTTTAGGATACCGGCCAGCAAAGAAGAACCAAGATTACTTGGAAAAATCATTTTGTATTTCACGAAAAGGAAGAAAGGTGGCAAACGATTAGAAATTGTGTAGAATGCATTATCGGGGGAGCCAAGGTAGGAAAAAAGGAGAACTTACTCTGTCCGATAGATAAGGAGGACAGAACGCTGTTGAGCTGCTAACTTGATTACTTTAGGGAATATGGGTTTGAACATTTGTTTATACATAGTGATAGATGCGTTTAGTAAATTCGGTACTTATATCCAACTAGATAAACGGATTCGACTAAGGTAACAGACAGTTTACAAAAACGGGCTTATGTGTTCGTTAATCCAAGAAGAATAATCACCGATGGAGGAACAGCATTCAAAGCTATGTTTTGATACATATTACACTAAGAAGAGTATTCAGCATCTTCTTATTGCAACCGGCGTTCCAGGTGCAAACGGACAAATCGAGCATATGAATCGTATTATAGTGTCATTGGTGATGAAATTAATATATAATATAATCCATCACATTGGTACAGACACGTTAAGAGAATATGACAACTTTTGAACAATATTACTCCAAGAAGTATCACACACTTCGAATTCTAACTGGATTAGATATGCGCACATCTGATAACAACGAACTTCGGAATATGCTAACAGATTCACTACTTAAGAAACTCGACGACGAACGGGAAAGTATTAGAAAGAAGGGAAGATATCCAAGATTCAGAGAGAGAATAGGTGAACTTTTAATTGAAAACGAAAGCCAGCAAAGGAATATTATGTTAATGATTTAATTGCGATAAATCCTCTTTATGGCGCAGGACTTAAACTTAAGGCAAAGTGGTTGGGGACATATTCAGTGAAGAAACGAATTCCATATGGAAGATACACTGTGTAAAAAGAGGTGACGTTGAGGGACTGAGTAGAACCACAACGGTGGCCGCATATATGAAGGTGTGGAACCCAGCGTTCGCAGCGAACGTTAGGGTAGGACGGCCGATTGTAGCAGAATTACGGACGGCAGGATCCGGACAGACCTACTGAAGACAACACTGAAAAAACGGATCGAAAAGGCGTTGATGCCAGGATTATAAATATTTTTAAATCAAATAGTTTTGATTAAGACACTGTTGATGTGAAAAGTGCACCGTCTTTGCCTACTATTCGTAGACGCTTACACAAAAGGGATATGTACAGAGCGGAACTTGGCAAAACGGATGAAATTTTATACAGACTATGTCTTGAAACCAAACAACTTTTGAACAAAAATTCTTTAGACGATTGAAATAATGATAAGAATGAAGTATAGAGGTGGCTTAATGCATTGTGTGGCTTAAAAAAGGTGAAGCATTGACATTTAAGAGTGTAAAGCCTGCACTTAAAGAAGACTATAGGAGCCTCATGGTATGTGGCTATATTTCTGCCGTAGGGGTAGACAAATTAGTGTGACTTGAAGGCAAAGTTAAAGCTCAAGTGCATATTAATTAAATGAAAGAAGTCATCATACCTGAAGGCAGTCAATTAATTGGTAAGGATTTTATCTTTAAACGGTACAAAGCTCCCATTTATAAAGTCACAAATGTTAGTCAATACCTTGAAAAAAGCAACGTAAAGTTGTTGAAGTGGCCCCCAAAAAGGCCCTACCTTTCACCCACTGAAAATGAATGGGCGTGATTAAAAACTAAGGTAACCAAGAGATGGAAGTATTTTCACTATTCACTTAATTTTGATTGCAACAGTATTTAAAAAAGCAACTCTGTTCCCTTAAGCTCCATAAAAATAAAACAAATACTCAATAATAAATATAAAAATACAAATCTGGGCCTAAAACAAATACCCAGCAACAGTTATTATTGTGCCTTGTGAAGATATAAATTTCTTTTATTACTTATTTATGAAAACAAATCAAACTTTAAAGGTGTCGCCGGAATAATAAATACGTATTTACGTATGCAAAAATTTTAGCGGTGAAAAATACGAATGTGCGGCATGGATGTGTGAAAATAAATATTGGACTACAAGCGGCAAACAAAACAAATGGCGAAACGGTGTGTGAACTGCACCTCAATTTCGGTGAAAAGCGCCGCCACAAAGGAGAGTTATGAGTGCTGGGGCAAAAAGTGCAGCGAAATGTGTGACAGAGAAATTAAAGAAATTACAGACAGAAAACGGCACATATTCCGTACGGCCTGATAAAATTACTATGTACAGTGCAGAGCAAAATAAGTGAAGTGTGAGTAAATATGGGTGAGTGAGCGAGTGCAAATAATTAGTGGTGCTTTTGTGATTTCAAATTCGCTTTGCTGTTGTTGTTGTTGCGAAAGCGAATGGGAAAGGCGGTGTGTCAGTGTGAACAGCTGTTTGTCCGTCTGTCTGTTTGTTGGTTCACCGTACGGCGATGAGTGTTTTACGGGTGCGGTCGGTGCGTAGCGGTGCAAGATACGTAATGATACGAAAGATTTAAGCAACAAACCTGTGGATTAAAGCTAAACAATCCGAGCTGTTGAATGGCCTCGCGATACAATCGAAATGCGCAACCGCAATGCAATTTTCATTTTCAATACAACACAATTAAGGGATTAATTTTCAAGTGGTAGCAGTTGTTGTTGGCGTTGTTGTGTCGGTAATAAACAGCCATAAACAGTACTCACACACACATACATATATATGTATATGTAATATGTATGCACACATTTTGATTGGGATTTTTCAATTACAATTGGGCGTTGTAACAATTGACGTTGGTGATTATGGTGTTGTCGGTGGTGGTGGTGGTTGAGGTGGTTGTAATGGTATTGGTTGGTGGTTTTCATGGTTTTTTATGGTTTGTTGTTTTATAAAGTATTAAAAAACACGCACACACACCAAAACACAGGGAAGAGAAAAAACATAAAAACAAAAAATTAATTAACAAAATCTTAAAAAAAAGACATTTACAGTGGAAATTTTTCACAAAAAGTAATTAATTAGAAAAGCAAGAGATTCGCTCATAAATCATGGTTCATAATTAGATAGTTTAAGATGTTGAGCACTGTTAATATACATAGATGTATGTGTGTGTTTAAGTGTGGAAGATTGTTATAAGAAAGTAGTAGTGGTTACAGTTATGTGCAGCGAAGAGTGTGTGCGGCAAAGTAAAAGTTCATCGAAATGTTGAATTTGCATATCATGGTGAAATCAGCTAATTTGCGGTGTATACAAAGGTCAAGTAAACGGTTAATTAGTGCCGTGATAAATCTCAAATGACTTAATTGCCTGTTTATCAAGCGCAATAATTAACAGTCACTGTAATTGAGGGTTGCGCATGAGTGGTGGGTAAATTTAGTAAATGTTGGCTTAAAAAAATATGTTTTTAAAATAAATAGTTTTCTACTAATTTTTTATTTATTATTATTTAAAAAAAAAAAATTTTACATAATTTTTTCTTTACTTATTTTTATTTAATGAAAAAAACTGTACTTTGTGGCGTTAGATGTTAAATTGAAGGTAATTAATAAGTGGTTTTTGATGATTTCGGTTAGTTTTGTTAAAAACTGAGTATTAAAACATTAGCAATTATGTATTTTTTCTATGTAAAAACGTATTTTGATCATCGGAAAACAAAAATTTGCTTTAAGTTGGAGGAAAAATGTATATTTTGTCTTCGAAAAAATAGAAAGAATTTTCACTTGCAAGTCTTTGCTAGTTATTTTGCGAATTCATTTGGGATAACATTGTATTCCATAAGCAAATGAAACTAATGTACATTTACAGAATTTCATATACTTCAATGATCGGTGATTCAGTTTGAAAAATTATGGTTTCCCTTAGCCCGCAGCCGACTCCAAGAAAAAAGGAGTGGGGATACTGCCGAAAATTATCTCAAATTCAAAAACCATAACAATTTCTTATCTTTATATAAGTATAAATTTTAAGAGATAATGAGCGCCGCATTAGTCAAAATTTGGAGTTTCGACAAAATGACTTCCCAAAAAACAGTTGAGCTTCGGAGAAAATTAAAAAAATTTATAGTGGCTTTGAGTAACACACATTTAAAGGTTTTTAAGAAAATCCTCATATCTCTGAAACTTTTTGCCAAATCAATTACAATTTTTCGGAGAATATTTAAAAATATATTGTTCCTTAAATTGCAAAACAGCGTTTCAACGAAAACAAATCGAAAATCGCTGTCAGATATAATAATCAATAGATAACAATTTCGTAATCAAAACTCAAATTTTGTTTTGTTTGTGTGATTTCTATTATATCGTCTTTTCCTAGCTCGTAAACTTATGAAAAGTGATGTTACGTTATTTTCTATTTTAGGTTAAAATTCGATTTTTGATAAACACAAGTGGTTAGCTCCACCCTACTTCTTAATAGAGCCTTAATTTTCATAAAATGGTATATAAAGATCTTCATTTTGATTTTGACCGGCCAGTTGTATGGCAGCGATTGTAATCTGATCCAAGCAATATATTCAGAGATTTTTTTCTATATCAAATTTTCTCAAGATTCATTGTCAAATAAAAAAGATCAGTTTGTATGGCAGCTATGTGCTTTCATTTCACACGTTTATACAACAAACAAAAGTATTAACTTATATTCATATGAACACCTTATAAAGCTTTTAAGTGCCACAAACTTTGTGGCAAACTTAATATACCTTGTTTAGGGTACAAAAATTAAAAAAACATACAATCCAGTTGTTATACACATATGTATGCATATGCTTTTATCTACATTCCTACATATACATACATATTTACATACTTTTATAGATATTTAGCACAACTTTTGCGTGGGAGCTTGAAATGTGTAAAGATTTTATTTTTCCATTCCAACCAACAACGGCATAAAAGTTATCGCTTCCGTCTGAAATAAGCATTTTTACCGCATAGCGATTTCTAGCGTTTAACACGCTAGTGGGTTGCGGCTATACATGCATACATATGTATGTATATATTTACTACATTATTTTATATTTTCCTCGTCATTGGCATTCGTTTAATGAGTGAGGAAAAAAAGAAAGGAATTGCAAGCAGAAATTTAGTGTAGTAATGGTGTTGTAAATAACGGTGCAAGTCGTGCGAGCGCTTTGCTCTGCTATTTGTAATTATTTATATTTGTTTATTGCTTGGTGCATTCACATCAGCAGCGTTGCATTCACCGCTTTGCAATGGCAAAAAGTTATGCTTTGCTTAACAATGGAGTCAGCAAACTGTGTGATTGCAGCAGCCGGCAATGGTGACGGTTAAAACAGCAAAAAAATTAACTGAAAATGTAACATGTTTTGAAAAAAAAAAAACAACAAAAACGAAAACTAATATGCTCGCATGTTGCCTACATCACTTCCACCGAGTACTAATGCTCGAAACATAATTTATATGGAGTGGAAATCGCGTTTAGAATGGTTTTAGTTAAAACAAAAAATGCTACATATTTTTCCTTTTTTCACAATTTTTGGGCTAAACAAATAAATAAGTAACAACTTTTTCAACAAATAACAAATTTATGTTAAACCATGACGAAAAAGTGGAGTAAACGTGAAAATGAAATATGGCCTTAAGGCAAACAGCATGACTCGGGCATTAGCAGGCAAACATACACATATACATACATGCATATGCATGACATACATAAATACGCTTATAAGCATATTGGCATACATATTTGGTTAGCGTTAAATAACACGTTTGGTAAATAGAAATGTCAAATAAAATATTGTCATAGAAAGCAGGCAGACATACATGTAAATATATATAAGTATATATATATATATATGTATTAAATGTATTAAATATACATATATACCAGCAAGAATGCACTCATGCTTGTATGTATGTGTGTATTTGGGTGATAAAAAGTGCGCCCTCGAAAATTGCCGTCTCTGATTAGAAATCATATACCAATTAACACGACTCTAATTGGTGAAGGAGAAATTAAGAGAAAACCACGATTTTGCAATTAGCCGCTTGGAGACCTAACAGTTCATTATTTGTTTGCAATTAAATTTAATTAATATTTGTATTATTATTATTATGTCAGATGGAAGGGTTAGGCGTCTAAATAAATGTGCCTTGAATTTTGTGGTAAATTTTTCTATTCTTTCAATCACGCACGTTCGTTGAGTAAACTTCCCAGCCTCTTGGTTATATGCGGCTTGCTGTGATTGTATAAACGGGGAATTGTTATAGATTTTTAAAATGGTGATTTTAATTTTTTGATATTTAGACCCTATAGTATATATGTATTTATATACGATCAGCATCACAAGCTGTGTGGATTTGGCCATGTCCATCTGTCTGTGCGTCTGTACATACGCGAACAAGTCGCTCAGTTTTAGAAATATGGAACAGTGATTTTGCACATGATATTGTCTCACTTAGAAGCTGCTTATTGATCAGAATCGCCGATATCGAACAGGATGATTAAAATGAAGTCTTCGTACATAAATTTTTTATTTGACAAGATATCTCCACGAAAGTTGGAGTTAATTATTGTGCGAGAAAATGGTATAGTCTCCGAAGAAACTTTGTAGATCGGACCACTATGGCATATAGCTACCATACAAACTGAACGATCAAAATCCAGTTCTTGTAAAGAAAACTTTTTTGTTTCCGAAATTATGTGCATGAAATTTGGTAGTAATTAATAACGCAAACAAGGCTACAATTTTCGAACATATTGTTCGAATCGGTTTACTATAGCATATAGCTGCCATACAAACTGAACGATCAAAATCCAGTTATTGTAAGGAAAACTTTTTATTGGACGAGTTTTCTTCATTAAATTTTACATAGATTATTTTTCCCGAGACAACGTTACAATCTCCAAAAAAAAAAATCGTTCAGATCGCAACCCAGAGCATATAGCTGCCATACAAAGTTCACTTTGAAGTGAGTGACTTCGAATAAGTCAAACTTAAGTCAATTTTACTTGCTTTAAACAAAAAATATTAAAGCTCACTTCTTAAAAATCAAGTAAATATTGCATTTTGATATTATTATTAAACCTTTTGTTTAAAAAATTGGTTAATCAACAAATAATAGAGTACAATTCTCACGGACCCGCCATGCTAAGAATTGCACAACAAATTCAGCATTTAACAATTTATTTATATTTGTTATTTTTTTTTTCTAAGTAATCTGACAGTCTTGGCGCTTTGTCGTACACAATTAAATATGTATGTATGTATGTAGATACAAACATATTTCATAAATTCAAATAAATGAATGAACGCGCTTTGAGTACGTGGTTGCTCAATGTTTATTTGAGCGCACGCCCTCACCCAACAATCTCCGCACATACGCATTGAGATTGTGCATATTTACAAACAATTAATGAACACACATACATATGTATATGTATGCCATATTTAACTACATAACAGGCGCAGAGTACGTTTGATTCTAATTTGCATAATTTATGCACATTTGACAGCCGTTCTGTCTCTGTATACGGGCGTCGGGTGATTTGCATAGCACTTGTGTCGGCACTTGTGGCTCCCAGTAATAAATTACACACTACCAGACATAAGTACATGCATGCCGATTCTATTTTTATGAATTTACGTATTTGAGTCATATAGTATACATATGTATATGTATGTATGTATGCATGTACTGGGGGTACTAAGGTAGGGGCATAAATTGTATGTGAAAATGTGTTGAGCGCTTCGTTGTTGAGTCGTATGTAGTTGTTGTTGTATTTGCGTATTGCAATTCTGTGCCTTTAAAGTGGTACATCAATTTGCATGTCATGTCAGCGGTCATAAACAAAATTGCGCTGAGTGACAGGTTGCCTGCTCGTCTATTAAATTCAGCTGCCCCGACTACCTATACGGTAGCCAGCCAGTTGCGCCGAGGTTTTAATTCGCAAATCACGCGTTTCCAAAGCTGCGGTTGCTCGCCTATTCTTTTGCATTAAATTTTTTCATTAACGTCTTTTTTTTGTTTTTTTTTTTACTCGTTTACTCCGCTTTTGTTTTGTTTGCAATTTCTTTTTGTGTTTAGCTGAAAATATTTGCTCATTCGCTGCGCTACTGTGTGGCGAATGGGCATTAGTTCCGGCTTGGAGTGGAAAACAAATACAAGAGATATGTATTTGGGTTCAAAAAAATATCTATATACATATGTATATATATAAGCGTAGCTCTTTGTTTTTTAATAACCGGTATAATTTTTGAAGCGTCAATGTATTTACCATAGAAAATATTGTCCAAATAAAACTAGAGGACTCACAACTTGTCATAACGAATGACAAATCGAGAAGACTGCAGGAAATGCTTAGAGCAGAGCGCCAGGGAAACAATGGAGCATCTCTTGTGCACTTGTCCCGTATTGGCAAGACTACGTTGTAAGCATCTGGGATCCGCACGGCATGGTACACTGGTGGAGGTATCGATAGTGAGGCCGAAGAGTCTACTAAAATTCACGTCAAGCGCAGGCATTCTAAAGGATGACCACTTCTCTTGAACTTAGGAACTGAACTCCATCTGGTATCGCAAAGGACCGAAACTGGTCTATGCGTGGCTTATTGGCTAACCAGTTTACACCTAACCTTATTTCGTGAATAGAAATTTGGTAAGAATTACGTTAAAGACACCAGCGACATAAGCTCAAAAAAATTGTTGAAATCGGACTACTATAGCATATAGCTGCCATATAAAATGAACGATCAATATGAAATCTTTGTATGAAGTTTTTTGTATTTGAAATTTGCTATAGCTTTGGAAATTATTATTATCGAAATTATGGATTTTTCGTGATTAAACATAAATGAGAACAATTATATATATTTTTAATAATATAACTTTCGGAAAAAATGCCTTTTAAGAAAAACAAAGTTTCAAAAGCATGTTTTTTGATTGACCTTTACCAGATTTTTCTTTTAATATACTTTCCTTACAATAAATTTTGAACAATTTCTTGTATTTTCCACCAAATATATTTCATTCATGAAACAAACAAAAATGCTGCTCCAAATTAATACGACAACCGCACAACAATGCGGTAACAAAACAGATAAGTCAATTATATGGTAAATAAATAAAAAATACTTGACTTCAAGCCAACTGCATACCATCTGTCAGCTGTTCTCTATTTATGACACTTACAAATGTGCGAATCACTGCAATTTACATACATACATATCTAGAAATGTATAAACATATGCTCATAAATTAAATTTCTTTTTGTACACTTGTTGATTGATCGTTCGATGAATCGCAAATGAATGCCACTAGTCGGGCATCCGCTTCTGATGACGCACTCAATTTCACATTCACAACTATGCTGGCATGTAGAACTGTCAATATCGCAAAGATCTAAGCAATTGCAAGTGCAGCGCACGTTCACTAAAAGTCGCTTCACCATTCACTTAGCTATGTGCCAATATCATTTTTATCGCTAATACAACACACTATGCATTTTAATGCTAGCCTTTGTATGCAATGCTGCCAATTTCTGCAGTCATACGCGGTTTAGAGTTACTGCAATTGCTATTTGCATGCAATGCATTTTTAGTCTGCTGGTAGAAATGCTTAAAAGCGCGCTTAAGTGACGCTGCGCATGCTTAAATGTTGGCCTAAATGGCGATTTCTGTTACGTGCGGTTTTGAAGTTTTGAGGTTTGACAATCGGCGGTTGTTTAATCACTGCTGTTGCAATGCTTGTATTGATATAATAGTATATACCCCAAAATAAGAATGTGCCGTTATTAAAATAGCATTTAAATATATTTTTTGAACAACTTTTTAGTAGAAATGCAGAATTATGTGCTTTGGCTGGCCTAGCAGATCCTATGTAATGGCATTTTTAGGAGCAATAGCGATCCCAAAACCAGCAGGAACATACATATATGTGTGTGACTCAGAAAACCATACTTCGAATGTGAAAAAATATAGAACGAATTAGACTCTGAAGTTGGATTTCTTATTGGCTCCACTTGATTTTTAGCTCTCTATACTAAAAGTCTCAAAATAAATAAAAAACACTCCAAAAATAATTCGATGTCAAATAACATTCTTCAGTTCAAATAATAACAATACTTTAACGATAATAAATCGCCAACTTATTAGATATTGAGTTGAGCACAACCGGCATATATGCACGACTAATGATAACACTAGTACTCAATGTACAGCATTTCACGGCTATGTACATGTTACATAACGGTACATTTTTTCACGTAGAGGTTTCCACGAGTTTATACTACGTAACGGTAAATTCAATATCGGCGAACAATCGTACCTTCGTTTCAACCGTTCGTAAACACGAATTCAAACGAATCATATATTTTCTTTGGGCTCCTAACCTCTAACTTTTCTAATTACGTTTCAAGCACTAATAAGCTTTTGCTGATCAGCTACATATGTATGTTTTATAGATTACATTTCAACATAATTTTACATTTCTTTTAAATCTAGGTTATGTTAGGTTAGGTTAGAAGGTCGACTAAAATAGTTCCCACTCGTACAGCATAGAACGCCGGTTCATTGTGATGATTAATAATTCCAAAGTACATATTGATTGAAAATATTTTAAAAAAATCGATGAAGCGTTTGTTACAAATTTTTTTAAGGGCTGATGTCAATCACAGCTATATTGCCGATATCGCCGATGTTATGACTGCCGTGATGGTCAAAAGTTGGATAATGGAAAGAAAATGCCTGGTAACCATCATTACCTTGGACAATGGCGAGAATGTGCCTGAATTTCTTCATCTCAGCTTTCTCTATACAATTTTGGCAGTAAGCATCTGACAAAATCTTCAGCTTTACACCACGCAAGCCTATTGGGTAATGACTGATAAGAACTCCGGCATGTCTTGTAGCAAGTCGAATCTTACTGAGAGCAATTAGTTCTGCAGATCTCCTGCATTCTGCACTGGACCGATGTAATCGGGACTCTTGAGAGCTCATCACAGATTTACAGCAAATTCGCTATGATCATGCCTTATGCCTGACACGCGCTAGACAACCATTAACTAGTTTTCAACTAACTTATTTTCTGATAAAAGATAAAATAATATCAAGCTTTGTTGCTAAATTTTCATTATCTCGAATTTTAAATTAAAATCGATGAAGACCTTAATTTCAACTTTTTTCAAGTA
The DNA here is from genome assembly GCA_037783105.1 of Bactrocera zonata. Lineage (NCBI taxonomy): Eukaryota > Metazoa > Arthropoda > Insecta > Diptera > Tephritidae > Bactrocera > Bactrocera zonata. Next base: position 231,730 of record JBAWJQ010005835.1, on the reverse strand, counting down.
TTTAACACCAGCAAATAAAATAGAATTTACTAATAGCCAAAGAAGCGCTCTGTACGGTCTCCAAAACACTTAGTAGCTATTTTTAGTTTAAAAACATAATTACAGTGTTAATGTAAATACCAATTTCAGTACCAACGCGTTTCAATAGCAATAGCCTTGTGCCGCCAAACAACATTCAGATGTGCTATCTGCTTGACTGAATAGCCCATAACTAACCATCGTTACCTTGAACATTCGATTTCGAATGAATGACATCAGTTCAAATATGGACAAAATCGAAACGAACATGCGCTCTCAAGTATTTGAGCGAAACAAAAGCTTCTTTATGCCATTCGAATGCAGTGTCCACACGATTATAATTGAATAAATGTTGATTACTAGTATAAGTAATTGACACACATATATACACACATGCAAATGCGAGCGCATAAAAAAGCCCACTTTGAGTGAGTAGGAGAAGTGTCTTCGATTCGCAACAAGTTTGGTCATAAAGTATAACAAAAGATTGCACATCAGACACCATTTCCGACGCTGTTGCAATATGGAAATGAATGAAGACATGACATGACCATGGCATTTTCGAAATAGTCTTTGAAGTTTTTTTTTTATTTTATTTAAGAAGAAATATCTTCAAAGTGAGTACAAGAAGCTTTGTGTAATGGCATGCAAATCTTGTTACAAGCTTCTTTGGATATTTAGTTTGTATGTATGTATTTAACAGCACTTTGAACACGCCGTGCGGCCGCCAACAAGAAGTTTTACGCGCAGCTTATTCTCAATTGCATGGAGATGGCTGTAGAAGGCCTTCGACACTGCAAACACGCACACATATACATGGTTATGTATGAAGGCAGCGGCTGTTATTTGGCAAAAAGCAACAATTTGTCGGTTTAAATCAAGTCATTTACTACCTTGAGTATATATTTATTTGCTTATATAAATCTACTTGTGTGTTTACGAGTTTGTGTGTGTTTGTGAGTGGCATGCAACGCAAAGCCGCCAAGAAGCACAGTAACCCAGATTTATGGGCTGGCAGCCATTTAAAGTTGTTGCTGCGCCGGCGCAGCCCAAGAAATAAAATGAAGCGGTGGCTGCCAGCCAACTTGGCTTGGTAGAATTACGAAAACAATGAGAAATAAGTAAGAAACAAGATTTAATTGCCAAAGCGCGCTTGCACAAAAACACATGCGAGGAAAAAAATATATATGTGTATATTGTATATATTATATATGCGCGCATGTGTTTGTAAGTGTATTAAGAAACAAACAGATGAAGCTGCATTTGCAATCAGCAGGCCAGGCGGCGTTGGAAAACAAATTAAATTTATGCATACATATGTATACACTTTATATATTTATATCTATACAATTATATATGTATAAGTGTATGTACAGTATATATTTTTTTATATATTTGTTATTTGTTAGCAATAATAGTAAGCTGATTACTTAGCTGTTGAACTTTATTGCGCAGCTGCAGAGAATTTAATGTGATATGTATGTATACCAGAACTTATTAACGTTTTTTAGTACCTCACAAATGCACCCTATAGGAAATATTTGTCGCCTACAACAAAAAGCTTGTGATTAGAGATTTAATAAAAAACTTCTTAAATAAGTCCAAATAGTTCAGAAACAAAATCAATTTGAGGGTTAAATTTTTGTAGCATACCACTTTCGACGATAAAATAACGGTTAGTCTATCGGTTAATTTTATCATTTAATGAAAGTTTTTATAATTTTTTTATCACTTATTCATCATTTATTAATAGTTATTGTAGAAAGGTATAAAAAGTATTAAGTTTGGAGGCTGAGATCTTGCCACGCCTTGTTTATATTTAATAGTGAAGACTCAAACATTCATAAAGATGAAGGCAGGAGGAGCACAAGTGTCCACTATGTTGCCAACTTAAGCATTAGGACACATTGAAATATAAAATATAAGGTTTTTATGGATTGTGTGATCATTTATTAGGATTGTAACAGTAGTGAGAGGGCAATTTCTCCATTGATGATTTCTATTTCTTGGCTTATTCGGTATACGTATCGTTCAAAGGCAAGAAACCTTTAAGTTGAATAAGCTATAATGTGATAATGGTGGTTAGCAGCAGATTTGTTCGGAAAATTTCTTGGAAAAAAATAAACCAAAGCAGAAAACTATGGAATTTTAAATGATTGAGCGATTGCAAAGCAGTTATTTTTGTAAGTCGTATACTTTATGGCGGGAAGATGCCCTGATATCCTTCCATTCAGACTAAATCCAACAATTTCACTGGCGGCATTTCCGAGATGAAAAATTTCTCATAAAATTTGATATAAAATCCACAGAAAACAATAAAACGAGCCCTTTGTTAGCTCTAAGGAATTAATTTCTAAATTTCTTGCAGTGTTAGTTAATTATTTATCCACATACAGACACTACACCATTATTTCGATAGTGGCACCCTAGGGGCTGTGACTTTTGCTCTTAACGCAGTTGCTGCACGTTGGACAACTGTCAATGATTGACTGCTTTGGAATCGGTGCCACTAGACTAATGACTGACCGTCTAACAGGCAGCAGCTTGATCTTTCAGACTTTATGACAGTCAGCAAGTGCAGGGGTGAGTGGGGCGCGCAGTTAAAATGCAATTAACTCAACATCGAAGTGAGCAACGATTTAATGACGCGCATATCTGGATAAATATATATAAACATAAATGCATATAAACTGATAAAAAGTGTAAGCTAAGGATCGAAGTCTACTCTGGCAAAAGACTGCATAAATAAATAAATGTACAAACGAACACGCACACCACACACTTGCTCAGGTGCTAAAGTCAGGCTTTGCGTCAATTAAGAAAAACTAGTTGACCGACTTGTTTCCATTAAACACGCGCAGGTGCAGCTGAATTGCTTCAATTTTTGTCCGCTTGTCTGGCACAGAAAGTGTTCAACTACTGTTAAGAGTTCAGAAAAAGTGAGCGTTTCTATATGTCTGCTAGTTAGATAGAGAAAATGTGTGACTAAAGAAGTGTTAATATGAAAAAGTGCATACAAATTGTTTGCTGTTGAGCGGTTAGTAAGATTTGCTTAATAGTCGTGTAAGTGTGTGTGTGTTTATATGAGTATTTATGAGTTGTCATAATTGAAAGTCATATTTACCGGTGGCGCCTCGCTAGCCGTGCTGTAGACTTCGCTGGCAGCATAGTCTGGCTTGATTTGCACAGTCGCCATTGAGTCCGTATCCTTGCCGGTCATCTACGCTAAGCAAAAATTAATCCACAAGGTAAATGAGAGAGTTGATTGTGCTAATTAACTGTGGAAGAGAGAAGCAGAAGATGATTATTGATTTGGATTTTATATTTCTTGTTTTTTCTTTTTTGAATGTAACAATTATTTTAATATAAAATTAATTAATTAACTTTATAAATGTGATAATTATTATTTTTTAAATGTAAAATAAATTAATTAACTGATTTCAAGTATAGTATAGATATAAATTTATATTTTTTTATACTCGCTAAAGTACTTGTAACCGGTTCAATAAACGTTTTTAAATATAAAATTTTAAAACAATAATTAAAATAAATAAAAAATTAAAAAAAAATTCAATTAAATGAATTTTATATATATTTATGCAAAATTTATAGTTAATTAATAATTTATTTTTTTAATTAACTATTAATTTATTTATTTCAAATTAATTTATTTATTTAAAAAAAATTATGAAATAATTTATTAATTTTTAAATTTTTATGAAATAGTTCTAAAAAATTTCGTCAAAATATAATTTAATTTTGATGAGTTTTTTATTAGTTTTTAAAACAACAAATAAAAGAAATAAAAAATTAAAAAAATAAAATAAAGTTCAATTAAATGAATGTAATTAATCAATTTATTTAAAATGTAGAGTCAAATAATAATTTAGTTTTTTTTTTTTTAAAATTATTAATCAATTTCAAGGAATTAGTAAAATAATGATTAATATTTAAGTTTTATGTGACTTTGATGAAATAGTTGTACAAAATTTTCTGAGAAAATATAATTTAATTTTCATGAGTTTTTAATTATTTTGTTTATTTCAATTTGCATTTTCTGTTGTGTAATAATATTATTTTTATTTTTATTGACTATTTATTTTATACATATATTATACATATATACTTATAATATTCATGAATTCGTCCACTTAAGTTTAAATATTTTTATTTATTTTTTATTATTTATTTATTTAATTTTATATATTGTAGCTTAAAAATGGAAATAAAATTGTCAATATTTAAAAAATATTTCAAAGATCTCTGGAAATCTGAACTTTCAGTTCACTATATAATATATACTACATATAATATTAAAGCTATAATATACTCGTATTTTGAAATAGTTTCTATAAAGTCGAATAACAATTCTCACTTTGGACGCGGAAATGTCTATAGGTGGGAAATTAAGTAGTCTTGTTAAAGACTTAGACTCTTGAAAGTGAGGCTTCAGATTCTTACACAAAAAAAAACCTGAAAGTTTTTAGAAACATATTATTCAATTTCACTTAAAGCTTTAATATTTTTTAGCCAAATTTTAGAGGGACTTGTTAAAAAAAAAATAAAAAAAATTAAAATAAAAACAGAAAAAACATAAAAAAATTGTAAACATTTTCAGCGAAATTCTCTATAAACTTGTATTGAAGGAGAAATATATGAAAAATTATTATTGAGTTTGGGTATGTTCTTTAATGAATTTGAAAATAGTTATAATAATATTGTTGAATGATTTAAATTTTTAATAGCGAGGCTTTGGGTTTAATATAAAATTTTAATGAAACGGAGATGTGGAATAGCTAAAGAGTCTATTATGAAGGCAATAAAAAAGGTTTGTATTAAAATACTTGAAAATATAGTGCTTTCTTTGTATGTTTTGTGAGTCCGGCTCAAATTTGATCAGTTAGTAGTTTATATTTTTTATAAATAAAAAATAATAAAATAAATTAATTTACTTCTTTTGGGCACAAAATATAAATAACTCTTTACTAATACCAAAATTATTAATTATAAACACTTTTTACTAAAATTTTTTGTTACTAAAACACAAAAGTTATATGAAAATATTTCTATTTAAGCAACAAATCCTTAATATTGACTCTCATGTTATATTTGAATAATACAGTCAAATTCATAAATCATAGTTTAGACCAAGCTAAGCACTTTAAACCCGCAAATTCTTTGCCGGTATTATTAACATAAATGTTTACTGAATATTTAACTAAAAAAACACTTTTCCTTCGCACAGCTAAGTTTTCTTAATTTCTTTCAAAAATAAAAATATATTTTGTTACACTTTTAGGCAAATAATTTCAATAAAATAAAATGGTTACAAGCAGGATTTCTTCATAAATGAATTTTCCATACAAAATCCTTGTTTTTAGTGTCCTTTGATAAACATATGTATAAACATATTTTCTATAGCCAAAAACTCAACAACAAATTTTCTTGATTTAAGTAATAATTATAATTAATTTTCTTTAATTTATAGAACACATATTTGAGCCTTGTCGAGCATACACTTACAGCAATTGCTTGCTCGAACGCTGTTGCAGCCGTTTTTTTTTGAGAAAAAGGAGTAAATTCACTTTTCACTTATCCGTACGCAAACACACATACACAGACACAATTTGTAGTTGAAATGTGAAAATCTAGTTGTTAAACAGTTTTTGTAGAAGTAACGTCAGAAATTTGTAAAGCTTTATACGGTTTGAGCCAAAAGCACGTCTTAACAGATCGACTGCCACTCGAGGTCTGAAGTTCGGTTAGCGTTGGCTTTGAGATTTTTCTACCAGATTTGAAATGAGTTTTTTTCCAATTCACCTTTTTTATTTTTCCATTCTATTTATTTTCTTTTCTGGTTTCGCAGTGTGTTAATTTTTTCAGTTGCACCAATACAAGCGCAAGCTCGAAAGCACACTTTAAAGCGCGTTTTAAGCGAGCGTGAGTGTATGTATGTGTGCGAGCGTGTATTTGAGCGTAGTAAAAAAAGTGAAAAATACACATAAAAAGGTAAATACAAAAATAAAAATAAAACAGTAAAAAAATTACAAAAACAACTAAAAGGAAATAGGCAAAAATTCGTACAAAAATAAAGACAAACACTGTTGTAAAACCACTTTTACGAAAATTGTGCACAAAACGTAGCGTATAAATGGGGGAAAAATGCACAAAAAGGTGTAATAATTGTTTGTTTGTAAGCCGATCTTTATGTAAGTTTGTATGAGCGGCGTATAGCTGTGCGAATGTGTGTGACAAAACATATCGACGATCGCAACAAGACACGCACACAGCCACAGCTACTAAATGTAAATGTATAGGTGCGCGTCGGTTTGTTTGTACTAAGGTACGAACGGCCGCTAGACATGAAGCCGCATGGAACCGCTTTGAGCGGCGACTTTTGCATTTTGCCGATCTCATCGAATCGGCGCGGTGTCAGTGTTGCGTTTTCATATTGCAATGCTTGGCTAGCTGACTGGATTTTGTACACTCACATACACACACATACATATATTCATTATTATTATTATTATTATCGTTATTGTTGTGCTGGATGGCTGGTTTGTTAGTTCGCTTGGATATCTGCTTGATTGGGCGGCTTAGTAGTTTCGCATACAAACACATGCATACATATTAATAATACACACTTCGCTAGCTGGTTGTGTAAGTGTATTTGTGGCGACTGGTGGCGACGATTTTTGTTGCCCCCAGCTCATCCGCTTTGGCCATTAATACCTCATACTTGTGCGAGTATATTAAATTTGCTTTTCTCGTTTTATTTATTTATACATACATACATATATATATATTTTGGATTTTTCTAATTTGCAGGTATTGTATTGAATTTACGTTTTGTTTTGTCTCACGTTGTGTTTGTAGGCGGCTGTAAAATCAGCCGAAATTATATTTATTCCTTTACAACAAAAAATATGTGATTTAAGTGCTATTAGTTAAACTTTTTTTTGTTGTATTACTGTTATTTAATAAAGAAAATTTTATATAAGCTTATAGTAGTCGATTTAAAAATTATTGCTGTGCTTATATGAGCATAGTTAAATATTCTTCGGCTGCGCTCATTAAGTGCAATTATTTAATTTACAAATATTTTTTCTGCTTTTTACTTTAAATATTGGAAATATTAATGTCAGATAAAATACATTTTTATGGCATTCATTTATATTGTATTGTAATTATATTTATCGACTGAATCTGATTAGTATAACGGAAGACGGTACTGTCTAGTTGACACTTATGGGCTGCAAATCCACTGAACCCTCTGTTATCAAGTTTGGATACAATCATTATCGATAGATCTAAATTGTTTCATTGACGAACTAATTGTTGAAAAAAGTAAGGGACAAATAATACTCCCAATTAATGTATCCACAGTTGACGCAGGGTATCTCAGCGTTGTAACAAATTTAGCAGTCGGAAGAGTTCTCGCTATCAACCCAAGTAAAACCGAGATGGTTTTATTTACTAGAAGATATAAGATGCCGGTAGCAGCGCTGTCGTAAATGGTACACATCCGCTGCAACCGGCGGATACAGGGAAATATCTAGGGCTCATAGCAAACTTTCATAGAAGCCGAATATCAAAGATACAGCAAAAAAGCCATAGATTGCCATAGATTGCCTTATACTGCTGTAGAGCAGCCCAAGTGGGGTATCTCACTGAAAGTGGTCCTCCGGTTCTACCACACCTTAGTCAAGCTCATTGTGTTCTATGAAGGTTTTATATGGTGGAGGGCTCCAGAAAATACTATACAAAGACCATGGCACTTAACACAGATATGGCATATAGTGTCCGTAAACATCAACGGAAGGTGTATGGCTGCGAAAGTTGCTATAGAGAATCTGAGTTCTGAAAAGAACCCTTTAACTTCATACCGGATTACCTGGACCATGGAGTCGCTAAACCGAACTCTTGCGGCTCTTTCTCTACCTATATACCGGCGAGGGAACTGTGGGTAGGAAGAAGCCGTTGCTGGAGAGGGGCAGTGAGCTTCTTCCCATAAGGTTCCAAGCTTGGGAGAAAAGTTAGTGGAGGGATTTACTATCAGGAACTCTCCATTAAATCCAGCTTCAGACTTTCTGACTATTGCAGTGTCTTCCAAGTCGGGATTGCAGTCATTAAGGTAGCAGTAGATTTACTGCTTCGGTGTGCAGCCTCCTTCATATCACAAATATCAGATAGCAGAGCCTTGAACTCATTAACAGAGTGTTCAAGGTTGGTCAAGGAGTGCCTAATCTCGCTATCAATAGCATCGACTGTCTTTGTGATAAGACTAGTATGGTAGCCAGGCCACCACGGAATCGCAAGAAATTATAAAGCTGGCTAGGAAGGAAAGGCACCATAGAACGGCTATCGGTTGAATAGGATCGGGTTGGTGCCTCGTATTCTTGTGTTCCATTCCTAGATAACTGGGCTGCGTGGAATCTCCAAAACAGAGGGACTAGTTCACGCATACACAGACGTATTAAAATTTCTTTCGAATAGAACTATCATTACAATCTGAGGGTGAAACTTAATGGGAGTTTAAAAAAGTTGTTGACAAAAAAATGTCGCATGCAGGTAAAATTTGATTCGGCTCGTATTTTTTTCTTAAAACTAGTAGTAAAAGTAATTAAGTTACCACAACAAAAAAATATCTTCAAAAATAAGTGTTAATAATTTTTATATTTTATGAGCTGAAAATTTTAATTACGTTTTCCCCTGAACATGCATATTTATGTAATTTTGCAAACTGTGGAAATGCAAAATATTTTCTTTTCCTTTTGCACATCCAACATGTTAACATACATTAATACAAGTATAGTATATCCGATGTTTGCCTGCTTTTACTGGTATTTCCATAATCAATTTGCTGCAAGTGATGAATTGCGATTTTCCGTGTATCTTTTTATAGTCTGCAGCGTCTCATTATATCCTCGGCTCTTTAAAGAGGTTTTCCGTTTATTCGGTGTGAAAAAATATATATTTAATACATACAATATATGTATATATACATAGGCAAATATACATTTTGGTAAGCGCATGGTTATCAAAAGAAAACGTAAAAAAGTAAAACTTATATTGCATCTCTGTTATGCTCGTAAACACAAAAGTTGAATGGCTTTCAGAAATCGATTATGCATTCAACTGTAAACGCCAGAAGCCACCCATTTTTTGATAGCAGTCATTAGTACCATTGTACGTATTTACGTCTAATTATCGATTTTTAGTGGCAGTGGCCGGTAATAAAATGGGAAAGAAATTTGAAGATGTAGTTGTTTGCCTATCTTCGGATGAAATGCTATTCACTTCCAGGATTGCCAACATGCAGCGAGCGCACTTCCTGTGTTAGGTTTCAAGATGGATAACTACTACGAGGGCTGCTATATATATTTCTGGCCTAATAATGAAAATAGGCATATTTTTTTCCGTTGGATTTGGCTCGTCTTGGGAGACCCATACATAGACTCATACGCATAGATCCATGATTCGTCACCTGTGGCGATCTTATAAACGTCTTTTGAAGCACCGCGATCGTATTTTTTCAGCATTTCTTTACACCAGTCCACTTGAGCCTTTTTTGAGCGATTGTCAAATTGTGCGGGATCCAACGAGAACAAACCTTTTTTACGACCAGGTGTTCATAAAATATCGAATGTATGCTAGTGGGAGAAATGCATAGGCATGCCTCTATCTGAAGGTATGTTACATGACGGTCTTGCATTATCAGTTCACGTACGGCATCGATGTTTTCTGGCACAACGGCTGTTTTTGGACGACCTTCACGGAATTCGTCTTTGAACGAGCGTCAGCCACGATTGAATTCGTTGTAACAGTTTTTCACAGTGCGATAGGATGGTGCTTCATAGCCAAACAAAGATTTTAGTTCATCGATGCACTCTTGTCGTGATAATCCACGTCGAATGTTGTGAAAAATGATCGCACGAAAATGTTTACGAGTTAATTCCATTTTTTGGCCGAGATGAATTTTTTAATTCCCTGTAAATAAAACAATTCACGATTAAATGACAAAACGTTCTGAGTGATGTTATGCTAAAAAATGTCAAACTTTCCAATGGAAATGCCAGATTGCACCTGGCAACACTTAGTGTTGCCTAGTCCAGAAATATATATAGCAACCTATGTACCAAACATTACCTTGGCATTATGGATATTTGGCTTCGCCGTAGAATTGACTGGTTGGAAAGCTTATGTGAAAGCTTTTAGTTGTTGGGGTTGTAATAATACATCCATTTTCCATTACTAGTCACAATCCGTTGTAAAAATTGACTTTCAACGTCTCTTGACTTCAATTGTTATCGCTTTTGAATGTATTCAGTTGTATTTATACGTTTTGAAATTACTTTTTGAATAACTCCCACAGATTATGCGAGCACTTTTTTTGTGTTTGTGTGTGGCAACCTCTTCATCGATTTGTGCTTCTAGTTTCTTATCTACAAATTTTTTTCAAAACCAATCTCGATAAAATTCCACCAAAATAGCATGACTATCGGCTGAGGTTTCCTTCATATTGATATAATGAAGAAGAACTCTTCGACAAACACCTTTTCCGGCACAAAGTCGAAAAGTTGTTGTTGTTTACGCTTCAAATGAATGAGAAGTGCTGAAGAAAATGTACAAGAAGCTTATTCAATGCATATTCGCAATTGGAACAATGGAAAAGGCAATATCATGGAAACCACACACATTTTTTAATTTTATTGATATCCTCAGATACTAATGCCGGAATTTGACCATTCCATTTTTTAAATAAAATATGATCCATTTCGAGGTTCTCAACTTTTTTTAAAAAATAAACACAGAAACTGCAAATTGAATGAGGAATATTTATTATCATTCGAAAGAAAATTCTTCAACTGTCTTCATGTACACTCTCAGCTATAGCTGCTATATTTTCTTCACTGTGGCTGGATGTGTTCTATTCGGTCGAATATTATCCAATAATAAATGCTGGATCTCAAAATGGATGATGGTGTTGCGAAAAGTACACTCAATAGGCCGATTATGTTGACCATAAGTTCAGCGAAGCGCGCGTAACACATTCTTTACAGAACGTGAATCGTAATAAAGTTCAACGATTTGTAAACGTTGTTTGGGCGTAAGTGTTTCCATGATGAAACTCCGAACAATAGTAAACAAAAATAACATGACAGCTTGACACGACTCACACGTGATCGGTCATAAAAAAAGACCCTTGAAAAAGTACCTTTATTCGATCACCGGTTAGTAGTAATTTAAATAATTTATTTTTAAGAGAGAAGATATTAAATAAATATAATAAAAAATACTTTATCTTGAATTGATTGAAGAAAAAACGTTAACTTCGGCTGCACCGAAGCTAATATACCCTTCACGAGTGCATTTCTTTTAGTAACTATGTGTCCAATTTGTATAGAAGATATATGCTATGGTAATGCGATCTGAACAATTTCTTCGGAGATTACACTGTTGTCTTAGAAAATAATCTATACCAAATTTTGTGAAGATATCACGTTAAATGCAAAAGTTTTCCATACCAGCACTAGATTCCGATCGTTCAGTTTGTATGGCAGCTATATGTTATAGTGATCTGATATGGGCAGTTTCGATAAATGAGCAGCTTCTTGAAGAGGAATCGACGTTTGTAAAATTTCAAAATGATATCTTAAAAACTGAGGAACTAGTTCGTATATATACAGACAGACAGACAGACATGGCAAACTCGACTCAGCTCAACATACTGATCATTTATATATATATACTTCATAAGGTCTCCGGCGCTTCCTTCTGGGTGTTACAAACTTCGTGACAAACTTAATATACCCTGTTCAGGGTATAAAAATCACTTAATGTTTAATATGGTTAGGTTAAATCTGCTAATTAGCATCTAATTTTAAGAAAACATTTCTGTTTTTGGTGTTATTTTTCTACAATTCGTACCATCTATACAAAATGGTAAAATAAATAAATAAAATTATTAAAAAATCCCCCGAAAATTATAAAACTTCACTTTAATAAAAAAAATTATTAGTATTAATATGAAAGATGCGCCTGCGCCTACCAATTACCATTTCGATAAGGGACCTGTTTGAACGTGGCACCGGCAGACAACTACAAGCAACCACACGCCTAAAACAAATTCAGAAAATAGACACAACTCTTACGTGTTGACTATGCATAAGTATGTATAAATAATTGTAGACAGATAATAGGGATGGTTATCGCATGTGAACTCTAACGACATGAACGACATGTTGTGCGCCGAGGGTGGAAGTCGCGAGTGTTGCGGTAAATATTGTGGAAACAAATGCATGTGAGTAAGTATGTATTAATATTTGTATGTGTGTATGTATGTATGTGTATATTTAAGTTTTCATGTATTTAAGTATGTATGTAATTAAGTATGTATGCACTTAAGTACATATGTCTTTAAATCTGTAAATATGTCTGTACTCCGAAACTTGTTAGCGTGTCGCGTATTCAGCGCATGTATAGCACGAACGATGACTTCAGACTTGTTAAGAAAACTAACGCAAATACTGATCTTAAACTAGTACGAATGCAAAGAAGAAATAACAATAAAAGCTAAATGGCAAAACTAATAGAAATCAAGGCAGTGTTAGACACATATACACACACACATAAACAATGCAAAAATCGACGGAAGAGCAGAAGTAAACAAAAATAACTTATGTGTTATATTTCGCACTTAAACACACACATAAACATGCTTACATCCACAACCATATGCACGGTAAGAGCGACGCAAACAACGGATGCCATAGAAACTGGCAAGATCGGAGCACTTGTAAGCCGAGGTGATCGCTGAGTACAGTTGTAGTTATACGCAAGGGTACATACATATATAGATATATAGCTGTGCAGTCAAGAAGCGCCCCACTGTTATGGCTAAGGCCGCTGAAGTAGTTTGTTTCCCCCATTTCGTGCGGCAATTATGTAATTATTAACATAATTATTTGCCACACACTAAAACTCTAAGTGAACGCAACAAATGGCGCACAAATTATTATATATTATACATACATATATACTACATATATCTCATATATACTGTATATACTGTATATAGTGCCTGCAAAGGTTCCCAGCCAGTTAAAAGCCGCATTGTTGTGATTTTTATTTTTTATGTTTTGCAATTTGTCGCAACAAAGTTGCCAATGTGGCCATACGTCACGCAATAGTCTTGAAACCGCTCTTTTGTCTGGCCAAAGCGCCTTTTGCAATGTGCTTGCAATTTCAATTTTCACGAAAAGCAGAAAATCCGCTTGCAATTGCCAATTGCTGGCACATCTTCCACAGCGCCCGCGAACCGTGCGCGCCGCTATCAGCCCGTACACATCTCCGCCAGCGCACAGTTAGCAACAGCTGCTTGCCAGCGACCGGCAAATTTGCTGCCACATAGCTTATAATTGCAGCTTTTTGTAGTTGCAGGCAAAAATGGCAAAATTTTGCACAACTTGCTTATCATTTGCAAATTACAATAGCATCTCGACGCTGCTCGCTTGTAGCACAAGCGAAGAGACTGCATTGTTTCGGCTACTTTGCAATTTGAATACGTATACGCCCCGGTGTCCGCCACCACCTAACTAAATCGCTTGCACTGGCGTTCGTTTGTTGCTTTCATAAATTAATTGCCAGCGCTGTTTTCGATGTCGAGTAATAATTCACATGTATACACACACAAATGTGTATTTACATAGATACACATATCCATACATTCACATAATTTATACTATATATTATAGCATCTGGTTACACAAGTGTTTTTCTTGTTATTTCTTTTTTAAGTTTTTCTCCATTTTTTAGTGTTTTGTTTGCAGCTTTGCTTGAATGCTTTGATTGTCTACATTTTATTACCAACTGTTTAATGCATTTATTTAATAGCGCCGTAGTGTTCATCTTCGTTTTATTGCTCATTTATATTGGAAAAATTTGTGTTTATGAATTTGTGTAAATATTGCATTTGTATGGATATTGTAATAAAACACTGTCGTGCAGTTGTATGGAAATATATTATATATCGATTTATAGTTACATACTATATGTACAAAACTAAATTTGTAAACAAGATTATATTTAATGACATCTATTGTTGTTAGAACCACACTTTATATGTAGACAAACTCATCTTATGTTTTCAAGCATATTTTAAACAGAAGAACTAGTGCTTTGAGTAAAACGTATTTCTCTTTCGTTCTATTTACTTAAAAAAAGTGCCCCAAAAATAAGGTGACATTTGAATTTAAACTGCGCTCGTCGAAGGATTTGGAGAATTATTATTTTTTAGGTTGGTAGTACTGTCAGTCACATTTATGTCAAATTTCATGTCAAAATATTCATTAGTGTTTGAGATACGGGTCGTTTTGTGAGCTGCTAAAAGTGAGTTTTTCGTTTTTTGTCGTTTTTCGTTCAATGTCGAAATTTGTTGAGCAAAGAATGTGATTAAATTTTGTTTATGGAATCATTTTTCTGCTGCGGATACGTTGAGGATGGTGCAGAAAGCCTTTGGTAATGAGGCTATGTCTAAAAAAAATGTTTATAAGTGGTATAGCGAGTTCCAAGCCGGCCGTGAACGTGTCGAAGACGAAGAGCGTCCAGGGCGACTATCAACTTCAACCGACGAAGCTCACTTTTAACAAATCAAAGATTTGGTGTTGAAAACCCGTCGATTAACAATTAGAGACCTTGCTGATGAAGTTGGCATATCGAAAGGCTCAGCCAATACCATTTGAAGGATGTTTTGGGCCTCAAGCGCATCAAATCTCGACTGGTACCGAAAACATTGAATTTTTTGGAAAAAGGCGTCGCGTTGAAGTGTGTGAAACGATGCTTTCCGACTACCAGGGTGTCATGAAATGCATTTTAACTGGCGATGAGACTTGTATCTATGCTTACGACCCCGAAACAACCGATCAATCGAGCGAATATCGTGCCAGAAGAGAGCCGAGACCAAAAAAATCGCGCCAAAGTCGCTCAAAAATCAAGGTCATGTTGACTGTTTTCTTCGATTATCGTGGTGTTGTGCATTATGAATTCCTTCCAACCGGTCAAACAGTCAACAAGGATTATTATTTGAACGTTATGCGTCGTTTGCCTAACGTTATCTGCCTAAAAAGGCCGGAATTGTGAAAAGATAATTCTTGGTTTTTACACCACGATAATGCACCATCCCATACTGCCCTCGTAATTTGCGATCATTTCGCCAAAAACTGAACCCATATCGTTCCGCAACCACCGTATTTACCTGATCTGGCGCCGTGCGACTTCTGGCTGTTCACCAAGCTCAAAAGACCGCTCCGGGGACACCGTTTTTATACTATAGAGGAGATTCAAGCCCCAGCGAAGACGGAACTGAAGGCCATCCCAGTGTTTCGAAGATCGAAAAATCCGTTGCCATAAGTGCATTACATCGGGAGGGGACTACTTTGTAGGGGATGAAATTAATTTGGAAGAATAAATAAAGAATTTTCAAAATAAATACAATGTCACCTTATTTTTTGGATACAGTATACACAAGATAAAAGATTAAATAATACATTCCTATCTAATCGAGGCAAAATATAAAATTATGTAAAATGTAAATGCTGAAGTCTTTCCATGATGAAATGCCAAGCAATGCTGAGCAAAAATAACATGACACCTTGACAAGACTCACGCGTGATCTGTCAAAACCAGGCTATTACTGAAAGTACCTCTACTTGGATCGCCCGCTATACGAATTAGGTTTATTAAAATATATTGAAACTCATTAAATTTATTTCAGGGGGACTGTCTCTTCGTCTCATTGGTTGATCAGGACACACCCTCCCAACTTTGTTCTAGAATTTATATTAAATAAACTCGTTGATATGACATTAAAATATGTGGAGAGTTTTTATTCAAGTCTTCAACTTTGTAGAATCTGTCTTAGATTTGAAAATATTTCCTTGAAGAATCATATAACCAAGATATTTTTTGTTAACCGTAAATTTTGTTTGAATAACCCAGTGTAGTGGCTGCATGAATGAAGGAAATGATTCCCCTTCCAAAGTGTAGTTATTGACGATATATAATTTATTCTAGATAAAAAGGGACAATGGATAAAAGCAAATGCAAATACACTAAAGATATTTCAAACACACTCACTGCTAAAAGCGGACACTTCGCCGGCAAGTTGACAACTCGAATAATCTCCTTCGCGATAATTTTCAACAATCGACTGCTATGCACGCCGTTTAGTATCTTACAGCCGTCCTGCTCTATATTCAACAAATTCATTTTCTTATTATTTGCACGTAGCATATCAAGTTTGACGTGTGCCGTGAAATTACCATCTTCATATAATTCAAATTCAACATAAACTACAATTTTATTGTCCACACTGTAATATTTGTAATTGAATACACTGAAGTTATACTTTGGACCGGCAGTGTAATTCATATAATACATACCAATGCCAAGGTTTCGCTGAAATCAAGAATATAATGTTTTTTCCATAAAATAATTTAAAGACATTTTTCCCATTTACCTCGCAGTTATTGAGCTTATACAGTAGTGGTAGAATTAAAAGCACTATGACAAATCTCTTGCCGATATCCAACATGTTTCCGCGAAGTTTTGACTTTTCAGCTTAGAGTGAAATATAAAACCAATTTATTGATGCAAAATAATCATTTTTAAACCAATTTTTTTAATATTTGGATAATTTTATACCCATTAGTGACATTTAATCTCAATTAAGCTCTTTTAATGTTAATTATGTTTAATTATATATGAATAAATAAATATATATCAATATGTTAATAACTAATTTCAGTTTGGTGCTGTTGTTGTTTATTGATGTATTTCGTATATAATATTTTACTAAAGAAATCTATTATTTTTCCCAAAGATCGATTTAGTAATCTGTATTTCGGGTCTTCTTACTGCGTTTGGTTTGTGCACTTTGGTTGAACACGCGTCAATGATGACCACCAGGAAGGAGAAAATACGCCACATTTTTAAAGTTTGTCTTTGGTAAGGCAAAACCGGAAATTATATTCAATTTTAGTTTCATCGCATCTGATCTGGCAATTTTGTTTTCAAAGAAGCACCATATTCTGAAACATTAATTATCTAAAATAACGATAAAAAATAGAAATCGTTGAGTCCGACGGACATATGTATAAGCACTGCATCTATTGTCCTATAAATTGAACATTACAAAAAAAACAAAAAACATTTTAAAAATAAGCTCGATGTATGTGGACCGAATTTCCATCAGCGATTCGATATTGAATTGTAATAAAATTGATTCATTTCTAAATCGGAATGCTACTATGAACAAAAAATAGTAAGACTTTGTTCATAATTTTAAAATTTTTATTTGTTCTTCAAAATCTATGTCGTCGCTCTCAAAGTAATGCACTTTGGCTCCAAAGCTCTTGTGACAACGTTTTTTCCAATCCTCGAAACAGTTGTTAATTTTAATTTCCGGAATAGTTAGCAAAGCGCGTAGTGATTCGTGTTGCGACACGATAATTCCGGCCTATTCTTAGGAAAAGCTTCGGACAAATGACGCAAATAGTATTTCTTGTTGGCAGTTTGGCGACACCTCAATAATCGAACAAAACTCTCAACATATTCTTGATTTTTGAGCTGTTAGACGTATTTTTTCGGCTTCCGCCACCTTTGCCACGATATTCGGCCGATTGATCATCTGTTTTCGGGTCGTAAGCATAGCTCCAATACTCATCGAGAGTTATAATATGTTTCATGACATCCTGGTAATCGAAAAGCATTGTTTCACAGACGTTAACGCGACGCTGCTTTTCGAATAATTGAGTGATTTTGAAATCGATCGTGTTTTCACGTTTCTTAAGCCCAAATGATCTTTCAAAATGGTTTTCACTGATCCTTCCGGTATTCAAACGATACCAATAAGATCTCTGACTTTTGATCGTCTATTCTCTAGCATCTATTCCCATATTTTATTGATTATTCATCATCAGTTGATGTTGATACCTGTCTGTTTCGTCATCAGAAATTTGATTCCATACAAAAATTTAATATAAAAGTCTTACTATGCTTTGCCCACAATTGTTCAAAGATATGTCATAATTACGTTTTTTGTTCTTTCTTTAGCTTGACCAAACCTCCATTGTAACCGTTAAAAATCGGCCATTTTAATTTACACCGAAGATATTTTGTCACTTAACACTTATATCGAAGATTTAGCCGACCATAACAAAATTTTTGTCATTTGTGAAGATCTTATGCACGTACAAAGTGTTCAACTATACATGCATAAATTTTTTAGCATTTCTTCACATCAGTGACCAGTCTTCCTTAATGTTTTTTTTTAACGGCACAACCATATGCCAAATTTTACAATGGAGGACTAGTTTCCAGCTCAAATTAATTGAAGAGTTCAAGAAAATAAATACGAATAAGAAACTTCATTAAAACTCAGGTAAAGGCAAATAAAAACCATTTATTAAACTTAACCTCATGGTAAGTCTAACAATCTTCTATATCTCATGGGTTAAAAAATTCATTTAAATGTAGTTTTTTAAAACTACTGAATCTTGTAGTATTCAGTGGGTTCACGTTGTGACATCAAGTCGTGTCGTATCAAAATTCAATACATAAGACCTCAGAGTAAAGAGCTACAGACTGTAGAAAATAACTTATCAACATTTCTGAGCCAACTAATCCTTATCAATATCAGTACAAATATATATACTTTCTAAAATATTTAATGCAGGCCACATTTGATGATAATATTTTAATTCAAAAAAAGTTATTTACTAGTTGTCGGCCATGAACGAGAAATAAACATTCAACCCCTTCGTTTTTTTTTTTTTTTTTGATATTAATAAAATATTGTGTTACGTAACAGTTGTAACCTTTGAAAATATGCCTTCATTGATTGCTCTTTCCATACACAAACGAAGTGGTTACGGTGATTTACTTAAGTATTGCACCTAATTTAGCAGGCGCATTGTGTTTTTCTTTCCAATTTCGAAGTAAAATCATTGCAGCGTTGAAATTATGTTTTTATTTCTGTTTTAATTTTTTGTGCCTTTGTGTTAAGAAAAACTGATTGCGTGACGAATTCAGAAAATTTCCGCACAATTTTAAATTGTAGGTAATACAGTTAGCATTTAGTACATAACTGTATGCTTGGTGGCACAGAAGTTTGTATGCCAATCGCTTAGATTTTCATTACTTACGAACTACAGGGTGGTGGGTTTTAGAATAACTTTTTTTTTAAGTTGTAGTAAAATTAAACTCCAACTTTCATTAAGGAGTTATATGAGTTTACAGGTTTCATAAAATCTATTTTTTATTGTCTTACTAAATTCTACAACTCCTTTAGAATATTGTCCGATTTCAAGTTGATCCGAGTAATAGTTTCGGAGATAAAGACTTGAGAACTTGTGTGCTCGACTTGTGTGCTCGAATAAGTGCGCCGTCTTTTTGTCTCGAAACTGTGTTTTTGAAGTCGGTTGGCAACGATTTTTTTTCGATTACAACTATTTGAAAATAAAAATGTTCCGTAATTTTCATTTTTTTTTTTTTGTAAAAATGTCTGCCAAAAATCCAATTTTCATATTTTTTCCTTCTTCCAAGTTCTAAGTTAGGATTTTAACTAAAACACGCATTTTCTCAATTAAGATGATCCTGTAAGGAGTTATCCTGCCAACACGTGGGATTCTCTTTTCCGAGGGTTTTTTTTGTTTTGTACTTTCCGTCATTCTGATTACGTTTAATGTCCTTAACAGAATTTGACATCTTAAATCAAATTTGACTGAAGAAACAAACAAGCTCTCAAATCCAGCTTCAAAATCCCTCTCAAATTTTTCAATTTTCAGAGTCAGTGTGTCAAAAGATCAATATTTTCACAATTCATAAAATCCATATAACAAGTAGCAAGTAGTCACAAAATTTTCATAAGTAGTCAATACTTGTCTTGCAGTCTTACAAATATTGTGGGAGTACGGAAAAATAAACAATTTGCTGTAGATATAAATATATTCGTATAAGTATATGTGTACAATACATGCAATGAAAATAATTTGAGTGGAATAATTTTGCTTGTGACAGTATTTGTCATTGTCAATGGCTTTGAGGATTGAATGAAGTGCATATATGTGCCCGGTAGGAAAGAACAAACCAACCAAACATTTTTCTCAACCAGTGACATGATCAATATTGAAAATAGTTCGGGAAGTGCTAAGACAGCTATCTTTTCAGAAAAACATTTGATCAACAACGAATCTAGAGTATTTATATCCAAGAAATGAAGACGATATAAGAGGTCTCCTTATTTAAAAAAAAAAACGTTTGGACAAATAAGTTAACAATATAAACTTTTTCCATCTAAAAGACACTCTTGCTTGATCACTAATTGCACAATACTGAACTTAGTAGAAGATATTTATATAATCTACAATGCTTTAAAATTGTCAATTCATCAGAAAATTCTTATCTTTCAATAGCACAAATATAAGGTTGCTTCTCTGGGACCATAATTGTTAAAGGTTTCATATGCTTAGTTTTATATATCTCGATAAATATGTATCATAACTCTTACCTATGCCAAATATTGTTTCTGACCAAAAAGTAGAAATTTCTAGCAATGTTGCCAATTTTCCTTGTTCATCCGCAATGTCATCACCCTTCAAAGCAGCGATGCTAATCTTCCATCTTTAGATTAGTTTTGTTGCTAGATTATAGTACTGAGTATGTATGGTATGTCGACCTGTGGTCGGTGATAACAAAAAACAAAAGAAAATTCTTTACCTAACGCAGACTCTGTTTTACGGAATGTGGAAAAAGTGGTTAATATCAGATTAATGAAGAAATGTTCTACATAATTTTTTCCAAAACTACTCCTCGCTCCAAGAACATGACAGCAAAATACTTACAAAATTAATTATCAATTCTTCAATATTACCTATACGCAGAATGCAAAATTTTCCTACAGGAAGTCAATGAAGAGCCAAAATAAATAAAAAAAAAAACAAAACTAACCTAAGCCATCAACAATCATGAAATATAATGAAAATAATAATATTATTAGTATTACATAAGCTTTGACGGATGCCATGATGACAACTCATTAAATTTGATAGTCACTCAACTAATTTGGAATGAGTTTTTCTTGATAATTTCGCACGATTGTGTTTTTAAAATTAAAGATGAAGCGGAAGTCAGTAAGCCGGTAAGCATTGCGAAGGCACAAAAGACGGAAGAAGGAAGGTTTGCTGCGGCAGACAGTGCCTTTTCTTTATAGGTCGTTCGACAGCCGATGAAAAACTGGACAAACCGCATAGATGTGTATGTATATATACATTCAGCATGAATCTTCGCCACGGGAAATTCGTATAATGTATATTTAAGTAGCCAACGGTAATTCGCTGTGCGCGTCTATTGCATAATCGCTGGTTTGGACGAAAACGATGATGATGCACCGGCGCTCATGGTTATCTTTAATTTTTTTTATAATCCCAAATCATAAACTGAACTCGCACACCGAAATGTGGGTGTTCAACGACAATTATGCATCACAATGAAAAGTTGTTTTACATTTTAAGTCAATGCGGAACTCTTGGCTTACATTACCAAAGGCGCTTAGAGTGCGCCTAACGGTGTAAGCGTGTGAAAGTCGCGTGCATTTATTTGTACCGAAGCAATTGTAGGTGTTTGAAGTATGTAACAAAGGAAAAGTGAAGTAGGTTTGTGTAAAAATAAATGCATAATTTATTAAATCATAATCTTATCAACACGGATGAAAAAGCATAGGATTAGCTTATATAAATGCGAGTAGCTTTATGAGTTTCAAGCTTTCTTTTCTTTTACCACGGCATAGTTGATGGATACTTATGGTATGCTCTGGGATTAAAATTTTACTGTCACAATAAACAAAAAGTAAGGAAGTTCTACGTTCGGGTGTAAGCGAATATTTTATACCAGACAAGGAAATTCCAAAACTTTATTTTAAGTATCGACCCGATTTTCTGCTTTTGCCAATGCCACATACTACATACTAACACGCCACATAAAAAAAAATGTTTCCTGGTTTTCATAACGTACCTTAGACACAATCACCAATCATAGGGAGTAAAGTCAGCCAGATGTTTGAAAATCCTGATATTAGTTCTGTAGAGGCTAGACTCATTTCTGTACACAGACATACAAAAGCCAGGAAAGAATTCTCTCTGAATTTCAATTGTATATCCCATACACTGACTGAAATGTCAACTGTGGATTGAGCTCCACATATTCGATACATAGCGGCTTGAACAGTTTTGATTGTATTTGAACTTTTTTTCTAATCTAAAGACATTATTCGTGCAAAATTTTATATCGTTGTATAAATTGCTTCTTGATTTGTGTACTGGAATCTTAAAGAATCAAATGGAATTTAAAATTGTGCTATATCGGAGTAGACGTGGTTTTAGTCCGATTTCGCCCCTTTTTTACATAGTAACATTGAAATGTGAGAAGAATACCAGGAACTAAATTTAGCCAAAATTGGTGGGGCGAATCCCGAGATATGTGATTTCACCTAAAAGTGGGTGAGTTTTTATACCGGCTCCCATAAAACTCTCTCGCACCATCTCGGGTGTGAAAGTTTATGCATTTGGCATATACTTAGGAGTTAGTATGTGGCTCACAAAAGATATGTACTTGAAATTCACGGGATGTATATGAGTTCAAGCACATTCACCATTATTCGATGACCTTTGGGAGATTCACCACAAAATATTCGCAGTGTTTTCTTAGCATTAGTAGTGTCAAATTCAAGATCAAATTTGATTCGAACGGGTCTATTTAAACTGCATGCGCAAGCTTAATCGATAAAAAAATGGCTTACAATGCCAAAAGTTTGGCGATTTTTATATATTATGTTGAATCTGAGTCTATATATGGCGCGTTCCAAGAAGTGAATTTTTCAGTACTGAAAACAGAGAACAGTCAAAGGAAGCCAAATCTGGCTGAGTGATGACTCACGTTTTCTGTTTGTGAAAAAAGTCAGTCACAATCCTACTAGAATCTAAAGGCGCATTGAGGTCTCTTAGTACCTACAATTAGTCTATAATTGGCACGCTTCATACCCAAAACTTTAACTTAACTGGTTGAGAGATGTTGAGATTCTGTGCTATCTGTTCGAGATCAACAAGAAAATTTCCAAAATTCGACTTTTTCGATGTTATCGTCATTGATAGACTCGTCATAAAATAGATTCTTAGAAATACTTATCAACTATAAACAATGACGAATTTTAAAAGCGCTTTTTTAAGTTTCAAATAGTCAGAAAAGGTTAAAGAACAGTTTTTCAGTTTTTTGGTATAAATATCTACATGTTATTAGATATTAAACCTTTGATAGATATGTACATAAGTGACTTACCTTTTTGTGTTTTATTTGTGACCAAAGATTTCACCAAGCAAATAGAGAATTATACCGGCTATTAACCATTCCCATATTGTTGTAAGAAAATGTGTGATGTCAGAAATATTCACAGAGATTTTTATAATTATTTATTACAAAATAGTGAATGCTTATACAGAAAAATATGAAAATATTGCCATAATCAAAAAAAATTAAATATTATATTTTCACCCCTCAGGAAAGTATATTTTTCCGTCCTTTGCAATAATTTCCAACAATAATGCTCAAATACCATTTATAACTCAAAATTTATCTTTCGAGTGGTTCAAAGTAGCTTTTATCGGATATTTTGTGAACTTTAAAGTACATTGTTCTCGTAATTGCTATATTAAGTAATGAAGTAAGTAGTCTAGAACGCCCTCGAGCATGACAGCACCGATTGTAACAGAGAAATTATGACCCTCTAAATTTATATGAGAGTAAAACCGCAAAAGCGTCGACTATTTATTTAATGACAACAGATAATTTTTTCCATTTAATACACCGCGAGACACATCCACCTCGATTCTTTATGCAGAAATTGGTGACGCTGTCAATAACTGTCAACACAAAATTAGCGTTGCAAGAAAACTAAATATTTTCGGTGCCAGGCAAATATTTCAGCATTATGCCACGTATATGTATTTACATAAGAGATCATAAATAAGTTTTAACTGCATAACCTCGAACAAAAGTCTTAAATTAAATAAATATTGGCATACTTGCATATTTACCATACATACATATGTATGTACAGGTAGAAGTGTATTACGCAGCTTTACAATATTTAAAATTGTTTGAGGTACCAATATATTATTGGCATTGAAATAATTTGCATAAAATATTTCAGAATTAGCTATTAAAAGTTAAGTGTTCGCACAGATTTTGCGTTCAACAAATCGACACACAATAACTTAACGCCAAAGAGCCGCTGTGTCAATGCCTTTTCGTCCGGCAAAACAAAATCTACGCTCCGACGGACAATAAAGTAAATAATGATTACTTCATTCGCATATGAAGAATTGCTGACGTGCGAAAAACTTGTAAGGGAAAAATCGCTACGATCAAACGTATATATAAACGCATATATTTTCCAGCATTGACAGACATGCTATATGTTTTTTTGTTTGTATTTAAATAATAAATTTTTGAAGGCACGCAAAAGAGTTTTATTTTTATGCTGCATTCATGGGTCCAATAAAACTTCAACACGTCCAACAATACGAGTACAAAAATCAATAGGCGCTGCCTGTAGCCTTTGCAATAAATAAAGACGTGCTAAATGCAATAGCAACCAAATGACGCAAAACGATTAGTGTGGCAGAAATTGTGTTCAAACGTCAGCACTCCATTGATGAACCTTTAAAAGGTGCACAAATGGCTTATGAACAGGGATAAGCAAAAACAAAAATAACAGCTCATATTTTTCATATATTTGCTCACATGAGCAATATCTGAAACTGCGAAATAATTGAAATATGTTATAATTAATTTTTCATTGATTTTTATAGAAAGGTGGTCGCCGAACAAAAGACTCAAGCAACGAACTTGCCGTGAAGAGTTTGAATTTCGCCCAATGATTTGGCAATTCCATGTCTTATTTACGCATTTCATTTAGAGTGATGTGCTAAAAAAACAACGCAATAAATAGACACATTTATATTAGTGTGTGTGTGAGAGTCTGTAAAATATAATATTTATATTTATATACTTGCATATATGTATGTATCTAAATAATTATAGAGTAGTAATGCAACATAACTTTTTGGCAAATAGTTAATTATTTTTCTTTTTATATAATACTCATAATAATTATTTGAAAAACTTTTGGTTTTCCTTAATTGTGTAGCCAGTCTCTAGAAGTACCTTCGAAAACAGGTTATAGGCTGTGAGGACAATTTTTCTTCATAAAATTATCTCAAATCCAAAAGGTAAAAATATTTATTATTTAAAAAGAAGAATACAAGTGTAAATAAAAATCGAAGGATTAGACAAAATTTTGTTTTTGACAAAATGGCGGTTTTCGAAAAACAAAAGAATTAAAAATAAATGTACAAATATACATATACAAAAGATATAGCTGAATAAAAACCGAATTTATTTTCAAAAAGGATCTATTCCTTCTATCTTTACCTATTAAACATATCATAGAAGGTGAAGAATTCAAGCCGTACTGTTCAACCGTTTGGGGAAATTTTTTGTTCAATCACTTTCTGAAGTGAGTTTCGAGAAAAAAGCTGTTACAACTTTAGGAGCCGATTATACTAAGTTCCAAAATTCTCATAAATACACTCACAAAGGAGGTTGTCGACTATTTGCCTGATAAACTTCAAGTTTTCGGTTAATATTTTCATAAATATACACTCCTGATTATACAAGTTGTGTTCCAAAGTAAACAGGAATCTCTTTTTGAATCTAGCGCTCCTTGGTGGCGCCATCTATACGAGTATGTCGACTGGTACGTTAAAATCTGCTATCTTTATCGATTGTTCAGTGACATAATTTCATGGCATTTCATTGATTGGAAGTGAAGTTATTGCGTTTTAAGTCTCAGTATGCTTGTGTTATCGGTGCGAAAATGAGCTTCGAACAAAGAGTAAACATTAAATTTTGTTTTAAAATTGATAAAACTTTTACCGAAACGTTTCAATTGATGAAACAAGTTTATGGCAATGATTACCTATCCCGTAGCAGAGTGAACGATTGGGTTCAACTTTTTCAATGTAAATGACGATCAACATGTGGGCCAATCAAAATCTGTGATCACCGGAACTTCCATCGAAACTATGCGTGAATTAATAAAAAATCAGCCGAAATGATCATTGAAATTCATGGAAATGGAATTGAACGTCTCCAAAACATCGATTTATCGCATTTTGAGCAAACATTTGGGCTTACGAAAGGTGTGTGCACGGTTTGTTCCGCACAAATTGACTGACGACCGAAAATTGCTCAGAATCCAACATTCGAAGGACGATTATTTGACCAAAAATCACATTTTAACCGTTAAACACTCCCCGTATTCGCCTGATATGGCACCGTGCGACTTCTTCCTTTTCGGAAAAATGCATTTGCTCATGAAAGGAAAGCGTTATGCAGACGTAGAGGCCATTCAAAAGACTTGCACCGGCATACTGGCGGCCATACCGGCCAACGAGCTAAAACACTAGTTTGACATGCTTTTGGACCGTGAAAAAAGCTGTATTGAAGCAGAAACAGACTATCTTGAATAAAATAAATTGATTTTGCCAAAAAACATTTTGTTCTGTTTTTTTAATATCCTGTTTACTTTGGAACGCACCTTGTATATATTAGGTTGTCAAAAAAGTCTTGCGGCATTTTTATTGAATTTTCAATTGTTCATAAAATTGGTTACAATAATGCGATTCAAGTCAAATATGCGCCGTTTTGTTCTATGACGCGTACCCAACGAGATGCCAGCTTCATAATGCCCCTCTCATAGAAGCTCGCTTCTCTATTGGCAAAAAACTCGGAGAGCCAATTTTCACAGGACTCTCTTGTGGCCAACTTCAGACTACCAAGCGCATTCGCAATGGACAGAAACAGGTGGTAATCACTTGGTGCGAGATCCGGACTATACGGTGGATGCAAAAGAACCTCCCATCCGAGCTCCCGGAGCTTCTGGCGCGTCACTAAAGATGTGTGTGGCCTGGCCTTGTCCTGATGGAAGACAATTCGGCCTCTGTTGATCAAAGATGGGCTCTTCTGCATGAGTGCTGCCTTCAAGCGGTCCAGTTGTTGGCAGTACAGGTCCGAATCGAGCGTTTGGCCATAGGGGAGCAGCTCATAGTGGATTATTCCCTGCCAATCCCCCCAAACACACAGAAGAACCCTCCTGGCCGTCAATCCAGGCTTGGCTACCGTCTGGGCCGCTTCACCGCTTTTCGACCACGACCGTTTGCGCCTTACGTTATCGTAAGTGACCCACTTTTCATCGCCAGTCGCCATACGCTTCAAAAACGGGTCGATTTTGTTGCAATTCAAAAGCGATTCGCATGCGTCGATACGGTCAAAGATGTTTTTTGCGTCAATTCGTGTGGCACCCATACATCGAGCTTCTTAGTGACTCCAAGCTTCTTCAAATGTTTTATAACGGTTTAATGACTCATTCCCAGCTCTTGACCGATGCTACGGCTGCTACTATGCCCGTCTCTTTCGACCAATTCAGCGATTTTATCGCAATTTTCGACGACAGGCCTTCCGGAGCGTGACGCATCTTCGACCACCTCTACACCAGAACGAAAACGTTGAAACCATCGTTGTGCGGTGGAAATGGAAACTGTATCGGGTCCATAAGCTGCACAAATTTTATTGGCGGCTTGAGATGCATTTTTGCCTTTATCGTAGTAGTACTGTAAAATATGCCGTATTTTCTCTTTATTTTGCTTCATGTTTGCGACGCTATAACTCACGAAGGACTTAAAAGAAATGACAATTAATCAAACAGGTGTTAGCGCGTGAAATGAGCTTTTCAAAAAGGTAAAACTAGAACTACGCGCTTTCAGCGCCAACTAGCGAAAATACCGCAAGACTTTTGTGACAACCTATTATATAAATTAGGATATATGAGATCCTTTAAAGTCCATACCTCCATGGCTAGCATTCGACAGAAAATGGAGCTTCAGAAAAAATGAAGATCAAGAGCTTAACAAGTTCCTATGACTGTAAAGAAATTATAAAAATTAAAATAGCCCATGGTAGCTAAAAATATTCAAGATATAACCGATATTTTTAATACTATAAGCAGGCATTTAGTTGACATTAACTGAGATGTGGAGTGTTTGAAGCTGATTCTCATTGGTTAACAAATCCTTGCACTGATATTTATATATTTAGAAAAAAGAGTAGACTAAGATTAAACCAAGAAACCATGGCACCTATTTTTTTCGTACTCTGGCATTATTTTGCAGAGAGTAACTCTCAGCAGACAGTTGTTTGCAACACCCTGAAACTAGATATATTATAGGGTACAAAGTTAGCAGTCAAACGATCAGACCTTCATTTGAAACTGTTCAGCGCTTAACGTTAGAGGCATTTCAAAGCAGACAGAAAATTTATCTGATTTGAGTAAGATTCGGCTCAGGAGATTATTATTATGTATGCCTCTTTGTGCAGGCAAAATGTTCGAAAGCGGACTTCAACCTCTTCTACTACGCATAGAACCAAACTTTGAATGAATAAATCAAGTTTTAATAACAGTATGAAAATAAACATGTGAAACTGATGCTCCTCACATGTGGAAACATTGGAATTATTATCAGCCCTAAAATTCTCAGTTTCTTTGGTTCACTTTACAACATATATCTTTAACATTTTTTATACTCTTATAAGAAACTTGGGCACTTTAATTTTACTGCAACAACAATTTGTCATGACTTAATGCATTGCTTGTATTTTTAAGGACTAATTGAACAACCCCTGTATGCGATAACAATTTTTCTACTCTTATTTATTATTATCTCTAAACATCTTTCGTTTGTATACCGCTTTCGTTGCTTTATTGTATGCTAGTCTTTCGTCTATCATTATTCCACGCACACAGTAGCAATCCAGTTTTGTCTTAATAGTTCTTTTTATTCATTTGCTAAAGGGGTTTCCCTACACAGCGCGACTTAATGTTACAAAAAACAAACACACAACATAAACAAATAAATAATAATAAAAATAGGCTAGAAAAAACTTGAACCGGTTCTTTCTAGACTTTTGCGCAGCATTTTAAGTTTTTAATGGTTCTAGGTAGGAGTGCGGTCATCACAAAAATGTTTACATTGGGGAAGATAATGAAAGAGCTTTGTAGTTATACAACCGAAGTGGAACGGACAAAAAATTCATATCCGAAATATTTTCGAATTGCTAACATAAGGCAAATGTTTATACTTAAACAGATATGCTCAATAACACAAATTATATTATATAAGAAATAGGATTGTTCTAAGTGTTCTGGTTCCCCAACTGATTTGTAAGAAAGGTGCTGAGAGACAGTCCCTGGCCGAATAAAGTTTCTCACTAATTTCGGTTACGTAGAAGGCTAACAAAACCCCTTTCATCCTTCCTGAGATTCCGGCCATCAAACTATTGCTTGCTCTACTGATTGTAGCTTTCTTTAAAGAAGTGACTAGTGACTCACACCGACAGTAGAGTGAACTAGCCACTAACCATGTACCATGCCATAGCGGTCTATGTGACTAAGGTATACAGACAAAAAAAACCAAGAAATTAAAATTTCAATAAAATATGATTTGCTAAGTTGGTAAGACTGTCCTTAATTACTAGACCAAGTACGAGCGCGATCTGTCAACCACTTCGTTTACAGCAGCTGCTTAAGTCGGTACACCTCAGGAGTGCATTCCGATTTTATAACGGATAAAAATATCGAAAAAGAATTTGTCTCAAATTTTGTATTTCTAATCAAATTTCGTGTGCGGAATCGTTGCGAATATTGAAAAAGGTTTACATTGATTCAGTTTTATCAAAAACACAATACTAAGAGCAGTACAAAGCCTTCAAAGACGGTCGAGAGAACGTTGAAGACATGCCTCGTTATGGCCGACTTTTGACTTCTTCAACTAATGAAAATATTAAAAAAGTGAAGGATGTGGTGCTTGAAAATCGTCAGGCAAGTATTAAAGAGATAGCGGGAGAGGCCCTCATCTTTCGCGAGTCCGTTCGAATGATTTTAGTGGATATTTTTGGTATGAAACGCGTTATTGTTCGACTCGTCCCAAAAAGGTGATTTTTTTTTTTAATTTTTTTCAAAACGAATACTGTAAACAGGTCTATTTGGACATGCTAGATCGTGCGAATTCCGATCCCATATTCTTGCAGAGCATCATAACCGCCGATGAGACATAGGTTTATGCGTTTGACAGGCAAAGAAGTCAATAATGTTAGAAACGGAGGGAAAAAAGAGTCGAAACCAGAAAACAACGCCAATGCTGCTCAAAAATCAAGATAATGCTCATTATTTTTTCGATATTCGTGATTTGGTGCTTCATGAACTTGTTTCGAAGGTTCAAAGGGTCAATAAGGAGTTCCATTATTGAGGCGTTTGCTTCAGAACATTCGTCGAGAACGGATGGAATTGTGAAAGAAAAATTCATGACAACACCGAGCCACCACTGTGACTGCATTTAAAGCCAAAAACGCAATGAATACCATTGGTGAACCACCGTATTCACCAGATTTGGCTCCGTGTGATTTTTTCTTCTTCTCCAAACTGAAGACTTCATTTTCAGCCAATCGAAGAGATAAAACAAAATTCGCTGAAGAAGCTAAAGGTCATCCAAAAAATTTCATAATCAACTGTTTCGAGGACTGGAAAAATTGTTGGCATAAGTGTAGGACATCTGGTGGGGATTACTTTGAAGGCGACGAAGTAAATATTGACGATAATTAAATACATATTTTGCATTTTATTACTAATCAGTATGAAATCACCGGCCTATGCACCCGAGTTCATATTACCAGAGTTATATTTATTTATGCGAAGTTGTTATTGCTTAATTCAGCCCATTGAACTTTAACACAACAATAAAATCATTTAATATGCATTTATATGTATGTGTATTTAGACACACTTTACCGCCATATCAATTTAATGAAATAATCGCAGCATTTGTGGCAGCGGCTCGTGTTTCTTTCGGTTTCGGTTTCGGTCTCAGCATCAAAAACAATAAGCAATTTGACGAGGAAAAAACGCCACCAACTACAAACAGAGCTTATGAGCAAAACAATAGCATCTAGCCGGCGATAAGAGCCCACATGCTGCCATAACAAAAGTGTCTCAAAGTGCCCACTTCGCTCGCCGGCGGTGAAAGTTTCGCATGCAAATTGCAGAAAGAAAGACAATAACAACAACAATAATAAACAAATTGCAATATTTTTTCACACAATTTTTTTCGGTGCTTTGCTCTTGCTTCAGTTTGCTTTTCACGTTGCGGATGAATGATGTTTTTCAAGACACACAACCACACACACATACTTAGATGCCTGCAAGTGCCGGCACAGCAGCGCATCTTTCCTCATTTTGCCTTAGCCGCGCACAGTTTGGTGATTTATAAAGACTACAAGTTGCTGTTCGGAATGCAATGACATGGCACGATCTCGCAGCACCTGATGCTCTGAACTTTCATGAAATTTCGTGCAATAGAAATACAAGCAAAAATAAAAAGCGCACAAAGCGGTATGGCAAAAACATTTTCATCGAAATCTGTTGTGTTTTCATTTATTGTTGTTTTATAATATAATTGCAGTTGCTCGGTTTTTATGCGACACCCGACAATGTGATGTGCAACGTGACGCTTTTTAAAACGCTCTTACTAACTGCAAACCACTGAGTGGGGAGACCGCGAAGCCGCGGTGTGAATTGCTTACTCGTTGGTAAGGCACGATCCACAAACACCAAAAGAAAATAATGATGAAGCACAAATGCTTGACGACTTTTAAAATGCACTTTGAAGGTACAAGAGGACGAGTCCAAAAAATAGTATTAAACGAATTTTGCATATTTATTGGCTGAATGCACTAACTCGCTGAAATGATTTGTTAAGCGAGAGTAAAGCTATCGATGATTGGTTCAGCTTGGGGAGATAAATTTGCGAAAATTAAAAAATTATTAGCTGAGTGCATTGTTACATTACTGAACACGACACCTGATTCTGTGCGAATGCAATGAATTTTAGAGGTTATGCGACAGTGAATGTTTCATCATTTGAAGCAAGCTTTTTTTTTGGATGGTAGAGTCTTTTTGTTATTCAGAACTGGATGAACTTATAACTTTTAGAATTTTTTTTTTTGCATAATTGTCCTTTCCTCACCACTTTCATTTTTCATCCTACGTTTAGTCTATCTAAAAATATAAACTGCTTTAATTGTTTCTCGAAATTTCGGATCCCGACCCAGAGAAGATGCAATAAGTTCTTGACCCACAACAAACTTGAAAAAATTAAATCACAATTTGTGAGTTTCAAAAAACTGTGGCAATCATCTTTCCGACAGACAGAACAGCGACCGTTTTTTTCCATCGAATAGTCGTTGTAGGTACTTACATTTTGACAAAAAAGTACCCAGAAATTGTAAATAAAACGCAAAATATTTAATTATTCATAAATTGTGAGGATTACTTTGGTCGCCTTCAAGGTAATCCTCAGAAGATGTAGTACAACGATGCCAACGATTTTTCCAATCCTCGAAAAGCTTTCTGGGATGGCCTTCAGCGAATTTTGTTTTATTTCTTCGACCCACTGAAAAAGGGTTCCACGGTGGGAAAATCTCAGTTTGGGGAACAAGAAAAAGCCACACGGAGCCAAATCTGGTGAATACGGTGTTTGATCAATGTTATTGTGTTTTTGGCTTTAAACCCGGTCACAATCGTACTCTTTTTGAAAAAAAAAGTCAGCTTCATCGGAACGAGTCGAGCCAGAACGAATTTCATTCCCAAAATATCCACCAAAATCATTCGCACGGACTCGCGAGAGATGTCGAGCTCTCTTGCCAACTCTCTAACACTTGCCTGATGTTTTTCAAGCACCATATCATTCACTTTTTAAATATTTTCATCAGTTGGAGAAGTCGAAGGTCGTCCATAACGACGCATGTCTTCAACGATCTCTCGACCATGTTTGAAGACTTTTTACCACTCGTAGTCTTGTGTTTTTGATAAGACTGAAACACCGTAAGCCTTTTCCAACATTCGAAACTATTTCATAGATGAAATTTGATTAGAAATACAAAATTTGAGAAAAATTCTTTGATCGATATTTATATCCATTGTAAAAATCGCAACACACTACTGAGGTGTACCGACTTAAGCTGCTGCTAGAAACTAACTGGTTGACGGATGGCGTTCATTTCCGGGTGATTTTTTATTCCAATGTATACCTTGTGAATTCCAGAAAACAACGGTCATTAGATTTCTGATCAATAAGACTGCAATCGTTTTCTTTAGATCAGGCTCGCTATGTGTAATCAGCAGTTTAGACTCTTTCTTAGTCTCTGATGTGTACCATTGGAGTCCAGATTTGTAGATTGTCGCTGAACGACGCTGAAACTCCCTTGGATTCCGCTTAAATTCTGCACTGAAAGGGCTCTCAATTACGCTTGCTGTCCGGTGTGAACAAATGGAGCATCTGTCGCGCCGTATGTTCTCAGGTACAGTATCTCATGCAGTATATGAGCACGTCGACTTTTATTCAAGACATGAACCGCTTCAGCTATTTTGCGCATCTTCAATCGGTGGTTGTGAGATACGGAACGGTATTCTCTCCATGGTAGCTGTTTTTAGAGCACCTAGGCATATAGTCAAATAAATTTGTAACACTCAGAAGGAAACCCTATAAACCAGTGTGTCGAGCTGCGTCGATTTGGCCATGCCCAACTGTCTGTTTTTTTTCTTATTTATTTGCAAATCAATTAATTTTGAATACAAAAAATGTGGCATGCCTCAAAAGAGGAAATTTATATTTTAATCATTATATAAGCACATAAGCTCGTTAAATATTTAACGTTAAGCGACATTTACGGCTTTAAATTAATTTTTAATAAACTTTCAGCATGTAAGATTATGGTAGAAATTACATACACCTTTCATTCATTGCACCAACCACTTTCAACACGCTTTAGCTTATTTACTCTTGCAACCAAGTGTGCGTTTCACCAACCAACGCCTCAATTATCCGGAAGCGGAAATATGCATAACTATTATAATTATTAATACATTACTTCCACTTGTGTACACTTTCCCCTCTTCACCGGTTTGCACGCCCAGCCACGAGCATAATCATCGCCATTGTTCATGTATTTATCGAGGTAATTAGCGTGGTAGTGCTTTATGGTAAATTTAGCCGAGGCCTGTTGCCGTTATTTGTGCACATGCTTACACATGCTAAAAGTAATTGTATTGTTGTTAATCGCTTTCAGATATTTCTGGGTACTTTCTTAGGTAAATGAAATGTTAGCACTGTGCGTAATATTATAGTTAGCTAACCAAAAATATTCAATTTCGAAAATCTGAAATGAGCACTTAAAACTGTTGGGAGTAGGTTCCAATGGTAGATGGTGGAATCTTGTGTAAGAAGCACTCCATCACTTCTAGCTTCGGGCCATCATCATGTAGCGTCTTTCCAGGGCAGGTGGCTGTCGTCAAGGGATAGTAGATATACTACTCTATATGTTAGTAGAGCGATTTTAAAGACTCTTAAAAACAGTTATTGAGTTCATGACCTCATTAACAGTAGCATCAAACGCTTTCCGTAATATACTTGTATAGGTACCCGGTCTCAGAGGATTCACTCTCGCCGCAATTTTAGGTGTTATCCACATGAAGGAGGAAGCGGGCAGGGATAAGTATGTGCACCAACTCCCAGGTATGCGTCAGAAAAAGTTGCTAATAGGCTACACTGGGCTAAAAGCTTTAGAAGCATCTGTTTAACATTGATAAAGCCTTCTGTGAAAACTGCTGGTTCTGCAACATGGAGCCGGAAAATGACGAACACTTAACGATAGACTGTACGGCGTTCTGTAGATACAAGAAGGATCACTTTGCCTGAATAGCACTCCGCAGATTAAGATAATTTATTAATGTGCTGGGTCTGTGTGATTTGTTGTGATAGAGGGGAGGACACAATACACTTTAAGTCGCGGTGCAAGCCTCAATTTGTTTCTATTTCTATGAGAATCTGATGATTAATTTTTAGATAACATAAAGCACCAACGTTCACAGCTGTCCAAGTGAGATCCATTGATAGGATCATCTTTACAACTTAACCTAACTTATGTGTTGCTTCCAATATTGTACGAAATTTGTTGATGAAGCCAAAATTACCTTTACTAGTGAGCGCTGCAGACAAATGATGGACGACTTTTTGGGTCACCAAGCCTAAATTTAAAATGGAAGCCATAAATGATTCACACAGTCGCGACTTGATGCCCGGATTCCTATTAAAAGACGAAATTCGACCGATTGATCGTCTGTTTCCGCGTCGTAAGCAGAGATCCAAGACTCACCACCTGTAATAAGACTTTTCCTGGTAGTCGGAAAGCATTGCTTCACAGACATTAACATGACGCTGGTTTTCATAGAAATTGAGTGATTTTCTAACCAATTTTTTATGCCCAGATGATCTTTCAAAACGTTTTTACTGATCCTTCTAACGATGCCGGTAAGAATCTCTACTTGTTAATCGTCGATTATCAAGCACCAAGCCCTTTTTTTATTGACGTGTTGATCATCAGTTGATGGTGATGGCCGTCCTAGACGTGGTTCGTCGTTAACGCGTTCTCGACTCTCTTTGAATAATTTGTACCAATCAAAACCACTTGCTCATGACAAACAATTATCAACGAAGGTCTTTTATAGCCATCTGTACGTTTCGCACCAGAAGTTTCATTCCGCACACAAAATTTAATGGAACTTCTTTGTTGAATAATTTCACTCATCAGAAAAAACGACGAATGTACTTTATGTACTTCAGAAAGCCAAGTGTGTACTAA
This sequence comes from Bactrocera zonata, assembly GCA_037783105.1. Lineage (NCBI taxonomy): Eukaryota > Metazoa > Arthropoda > Insecta > Diptera > Tephritidae > Bactrocera > Bactrocera zonata. Next base: position 195,790 of record JBAWJQ010005835.1, on the reverse strand, counting down.
ACGCTAATGATCATTTTGATGTCACATTTGGCACATGTGAGAGACTGTGAGGTCATACCGACCTAGAACAAAAATATTTCGACGAATGGATTTTAAATTCAAAGGTCTTACTATATTTTGCTCACAGTAAATTTCAAACCACAACATTTTGATTAGTTAGTCATCAAGCATCCAACGTTTCTTTGATTTTCAAAATAAAATTATATTATATTTTATACAAAAAGCTGAGAGAGCAATATTTTAAGCTCACTCAAAAAGTAAGTGACATTTCGAAATTGCTTTTCATACGACCATGATCACATGCAAATAAACAAAAAAAAAAACTATTTCTTGAACTACGTTCTATGTTTCAGTCCACAGACGCCTCTAGTACTGTAACAGAATAAATAATTTCAGTTTTAAGTAGGAATAACCCAAATGTGTCTGCCCGGCAAGATGTGTCTTTCTATTTTTTCTATTTTTATTAGCATGTACATCAATCATTTTAATTAATACAAAGAGGATAATAAAACGAATTAAAACTGTTAAACGACTTAGGTAAACAATTTAATTGAAAATTGTGTAAACTTGTTTAGCATCTTCAATCGAGCGCTGTCGTAAGCAATCACTTACACTCGTGATAAAATCACTGATTATTTTATAAATAAGTGGACAAGTTTAAGTGTTTGTATGCAAGTGTATGTGTGCACTTTACTCAAGTGGCAAATACATACTAAGGTACTTAAAAAATTTTTTTGAAATTTTTTTTTTTTTATTATTCAAAAAAATTCTCATTAAAATAATAAAAAAAATTATTTTATTTATTGAGGTTAGTTGCGAATACAATGAAGTCTCTCAATATTCGAGGGGCACTAAGCACTGTTTTGTGACCTTGGTGGCTGAATAGTTTGATATAATTTTTCTTTATAAGTGCCATCGATTGTGATATATCGAATATAGCAATTTTTGAAGTTTTCTAAAAGATTTTTAGTACAATTGCTGCTTTTCTTCAAAATAGACCTCAGCATCGACGATTACTTCCTCATCGCTAAATTTCTTTTCAGCGAGAGGAGTTTTGAGAACAGGAAAAAGTACTCAGGAGGCCAGTTTGAGAGGACACGGTGAATATGTAAATAATTTGAAACCCAATCCAAGCAATTTCGCCATCGCTTTTATTAATTTATGGTACGAAGAATCGTTCGATTGTAAAATCGCACGGCTTCCACTATGCACAGGACTTTCTCATAGCCAGAGAGATAGTTTACACAATAGTTCCTTCGCTATCTTTAGAGGGTCAGAATCATGTAAAATCATTTTGTGGATTTTTGATGATTAATTTGACCTTTTCTTCTTTTGAAACCCCACTAGGTTTACCGAAAAAAATCGAAATCTATTCATCTTTGTAAAAAAAAAAAAGTTTTGGAAAGGATAACACTGAAAAATTTTAAATCATGTGCGAAATAAACTTTCGGAATAACCTCTCAGGAACTTAGCTAAATTTTTGAAAGATATTGCGTTCGCGCTAAAGTTGGGTGTCGTTATGGAGTTCATTAAAAAAAATTTAACGAAGTTTGAAAAACAATTACTGGATCCGAAGAAAATAAAAAAAACATACAATTATGAAAATTAATTACAAAAATTATGAATTATACAAGTATTACCTGACAGACATTTTTCTTACAATGCAAAAATTGAACGTCAAGTTTTCAAGTCAAAAAATGAAAAGGAAGATAAGATGCTGAGAAACAGTGACGTGAGTGCCATTTTAAGGTGTGAATTTTTCATATCAGTCAGTTGGGCTTTTGTCCATTGTTTGTATGTGCGAATATTGTGAGTGAGTTTGAGTGCACAATGGCTTTTCACTGCTCTTTATGACAGTCAAAAAAGACAACCCCAAAACATGGATTGCAAAATATATTAATGCAATGTGAAATTGTAGATATGTATTGTTTTGAAATAAGGGTTTTTAGTAAATCGTACTCAAAATTATAGCAGAGAGATTTATGTGGTTATGCTTAAAGGTTAAATTAAGAGTTCATGACGAGCTCTATGATATGCTATACTTATTAATGAAAGGCACTTAGCCCTAATATAAGTGGGAACGGAGTTTTTGCTACAATCTGCGAAGCCATTTGAGAATAAGAATCACCAACTTATACATCAATAGCCTTATATTATAGAAGTTTTCGATTTTAGTCGAACTCTCGAGTCATCATAAAGTATTCACGGTTCATATATTCTTCAAATTAATTAGAAAGCTTCCGAAAATTTAAAGAAAAAGTTTTTCTTGTTTTCGAGCTCATATTCATTAAGGCTTCTTTATAAACGGTGATCGATTTTGAGATTTCCTACTTTTTTAAAGAAGAAAGAAAAAACAAAGAAACTTCAATTTTTTATGGGAAATGTTTATTATTATACGAAAGAACATTCTTTTGCCATTATTTTTTGAAGATTATCTCTTTCAAATGTTGACCGCAGCTATGTCTTAGATAGTAACTGGCGAATAAATCGCGTGATGTTTTGCTCCAGTATGATATCACACGAGCTTGGTGGTAAATCGACCGGCACAAAATGTGAAATCATCTGCTCAACAAAGTGTTCTTTCAAAAAATCCATTGATTGATGCGATGTGTGAGAAAAGTCTTGTTGAAACCAAATGCTGCTGAGATCACAAGCTTCAATTTTGGGCGTCTAATAGTCGGTTATCATGGCGCGATAACGGTCTCTTCTGACGGTTACGTACTCACCGACATCGTTTTCGAAGATATATGGAGCTATATATGGAGATATATGGATTCTACCGGCCCACAAACCACACTAAACCGACCTCACGTTGAACAAAATTTGGTTCGAAAAAGTTGGATCTTTTTGGAACTTTTCAAGAGCCAATAGAACGGGAGCGATGTCGCTTGGAAAGATCTATACTTTAAATTTACGATCTCGATGCACCAAGTCGTTCCACACGTCAGTCTGAGTTATTGCGAACGGCGCCGAAACCACAATCCACTGTCTTCGTGTACACTCTCAGCTACGACTGCTATATTTTCTACACTTCGTGCTGGACGTGGTCTATTCAGTTGAATGTTATCCAATAATTAATGTTGGACCTCAAAATGTTGCGAGTAGTATGCTCAACAGGCCGATATTGTTGATCATAACAACAGTTTCAACAAATCTAAAGGAAAAATTTGAGACCGACGTACTAACAAGTCTGCGGGGTATTTGAGGTGTCCTGATTACGAATTTGAGCTATTATGGTGATTTTATTAAATTGTGGTGGTTTGATCCCTACACCCCTTGACTGCAATACAAAAAACCCTACGGGTTAAGAAATTGTTTACTATTATTTTCGGTGTTAGCAAGAAACAGCCTCTAACTCTTAGTCACAAAATGACTGTAAACTAGTGTAATCAGTTTGAGAAGCTAAGTTGACTTAGACTTTGAGATACTGATCTGAAATTTTCTTTTATCCCTAACCTGCTAATTCTCCGAATCCGACGATATCAGACCACAAAGGACATATCTGTTGTACAAACTGACCGGTCAAATCTAAGTTGGAAGGAATACTTTTTTATACCTACAGCTTATAGCTGCCATACAAAGTAACTGATCAGAATCGAAATAAAGATTTGTTATACCCTTTTGTGCTACAAGAAATGCGCTGGTGAAGGGTATAAAGCTTCGATGCAACCGAAGTTAACGTTTTTTCTAGTTTTTTTCTGTATATCTCCCTCCTTATACCAAATTTTGTATAACTTCTTTACATATTTATCGTGTATTAAAAACAATTAACCTCCAAACAAACATATATGTATAAACACATGCACATACATATGTACAAATGTACGTTGCACTGTAACGCGATGACTTGAGTCATTTTTCTTGCGTTTACGTCATCGAAGAAAGCGAAAGTTGTATGAGCATATGCTGTTGTGGCGCTCGAGTGCGGTGGCGGCGTGCGCACACATAAGCGCTGTCAAGTGGTGTTTATGTCGGCGTGGCTTGAACTGTCTGTCGCCGAGTCTACGCTGCAATTGCTCACCGCTTCATGCGCCAACCTCAATGTCATTTATGGTAGTACGCTTACTTAAATACACACAATAGCAGCGACTGTTCATTTGTTGTATTTGTTGGCATTGTCTCGTTTGGTTGGCATTATTTTTGTGCACTTCAGTGTCATAAAGCCTCTTTGAAATCACAGCCTTTGAGATTTGGCTGCAACAGTCGCGCTTGCATCAGTTTACACCTCAGACGTCGCTACGGGCATTGTGACAGACGCGTTTCTCGTCTGTATTTTATTCATTTGACTCGCACTGATGCAGTTGTATGTATATGTGTGTGTGTGTGTAGGCATGTGTAAGACATGTCGTAAGTGTTAACAAAGCAGACAAGAGACATGGCAACGCATTAACGGCTAATGTGAAATGTAAAATCAAAAGTAATTAACTTTGGCGAGTTCGTTGTCCTCAACGCGTCGAGTATAATTAGGCTGGCGTTTACGCCTTACGCGCTTAACCCATTAACTCGCGCATTTACTGGTTTACACAAATGTTTCGTCAAAAATTAGGGTGGTCAATTTTTCATAAAATATTTTTTTTTTTTTTTTAATTTTCATATTAAGGAATTTTGTAGATTAACCTCCTGCAGTCGAAGGAACGCCACTAAGGTCTTCCACTAACTTTCTGCATTTAAGTATGGAAGTTTATTTCGTATGCATTTTGGCGAGGTGAGCTTTATTTTTTAATCGTTTTTTATGCTTGTTAGAAGTTTAATGTCGAAATGCTTAAAGAAACAGTGCTTGAAAATCGTTGTGTTCACTGCAACGCGATATCAGCGCATCTAAATATGTCTTATCTATAGACTGAAACAATTTCGGTTAATGTTTTGGGTAAGTCGCAGGTCAATACTGAACTCATATCAAAAGGCTATCTTATCTTTTTGCAAAAAATAGGTCGAGTGTAGGCTAAGCAAGGCGCCTGAAAACCCTACATTCACGAATGCACGTGCGTTTTTGGATATGGGCCTTTAAGAGCATTCCAATCAATATTGGATCAAGCATGTCAACTAGCATCGGTTCAGAACGCTATTTTATAACTTTATTCATAGCTTTATAACTTAAAATTTTTATTGGAACTCAGACGTGCCACCCTAACACACAACATTAAGATGAAAGTTAAACTAAATCTGCTCATCCAACAATATTTTTGGAAATAATCTGTATATTTGAGTATTAATCAAAAATATCAGGTACGAGGTGTGTTCAAAAAGTATCGCGAATCGTAACTGACAGTTTTCTTCGATTGCAGGGGCGTGGTGCATCATGAGTTCTTGCCACGGGGAAAAACGGTCAATAAGGAATATTACCTGCAAGTTATGCGCAATTTGCGTGAAGCAATCCGCCAGAAACGCCCGGATTTTTGGAAGAACAAAAATTGGCTTTTGCACTACGACTTTTTGGCCAAAAACAACACACTAATGATGCCGCAGCCACCGTATTCCCCAGATCTGGCCCCCTGTGACTTTTTCTTGTTCCCTAATCTGAAGAGGCCCATGAAAGGACGACGTTACGCTTCTCTTGACGAGATAAAGACGGCATCGAAGGAGGAGCTGAAGAAGATAAAAAAAATGATTTTTTGAAGTGCTTCGAAGATTGGAAAAACCATTGGTACAAGTGTATAATATCTCATGGGGATTACTTTGAAAGGGACAAAATAAATATTCATGAATAAATAAATTTTTGAAAAAACACAAAATTCGCGATACTTTTTGAACACACCTGGTAATTATCCAGAATTTAGTTGTAGTATAGTTAACAGCAAAAATTAGGGTCCACGCAACTATAGGAGATGGTTACCAAAGTAGAGGCTCAGAGCCTCATTTGATTTCTTGTCTTCTTCTATCATATCGCAGTGCTAGTAGTCAAAACCATCTAGAGGATATCATGAAGCACAAACCTTAGACAGAAAATGAAATTTTGACAATGATCGTCATCAAAATACTAAGGGTAAAATTAGACAGTTATTGTAGAGGAAATTCCCCCAGAAGACCCCAAATCCCGAGGTAAATTAAAAAAAAAAAAGAAAACCGAAGGCGTTTCCGTTACTTAAACAGTTATATAGGTTTCCTCGATCAAAACATGGCATATCTTGAGAATCAACATTGAAAACACAGCGTTTAAAGTCCAAAGTAAAGTATCTCCAAAACTATTACTTGAATCAACTTGACCGTTTATTCTAGAGACGTTATAGAATTAAATAAGACAGTAAATATATTATTTTTTTTGAAGCCGTGAAGCCCATGTAACATCGTAGCTAACTTACCATAATATACACTATTCACGTCATAGAAACATAAAAAAGTAAGCCTACTAAAGGAACATTATTTTTTCTCCGTACGCCAAAAATATTTATTTCAACATTTATCAATAAATAATGGCTTAAGTTTTCACTAATCCTCAGCAACAATTATTAATTACTAATTTATACAGCAAAAAATCTTCAATATACTTACATACATACATATCTATATATTGTGTATATAATTTAAATAACTCTACTTCTAGTCTTTCATTTTAAATGGAGTTTAATGGGGACTCTTTTGTCGCTCATTATCGGCAAATTTCTTCAGGTACCGCTCTGTGCGTTGTATTCTTCTATAAGGGCGAAGACACCACTTAGGCGGTTATAGCCGAGTTTCCAATTGGAGATTCTAAGCGAAGCCAGGTCTTCCTCTTCCTCTGCTTTTCGCGGCTGGTACTGAGTCGAATAATCTCATAACTGGAGTGTTTTCATCTATGTGGACGACATGACGTAGCCAACATAGCCGCGGTTTCTTAATTCGCTGAATTACATGGATGTCTTCGTATATCTCATGCAGTACCAACGAGCAAAGGACCCTAAAACTTCCGCAGATCCTTTCTCTCAAAAATTCGTAACGCCTACTCATCAGATGTTGTTGTTGTTGTTGTTATGGTTATCAATCCCCGTTAGAATGGAGAGGGTTATCTGTGGTGTCGTCGACATGTCATCTAACGAGAGGCCCAGGAAACGTGCTGTTTCGACGGGGTCGGACCAAAAGGAAAAGGGTGTTAGATGGGTGGAGTTTGTAAGACATGCAAAGAGGTGGTCAGTGTCATGCGGAGATTCGTTGCATGCAAGACATACATTGGGTATGTGAGGGTATATTGTGGATAAGTGGGATTTTAACCTGCTACAATATCCAGAACAATCAGATGTTGTCTTCGTCCATGCCTCTGCACTATATAACAAGACAGGTATATTGAGTTACTTGTAGAGTTTAGTCTTTGTTCGTCGAAAGTGGACTTTTTTTCTCAATTGCCTACTTAGTACGAAGAAGCACCTGTTGGCAAGAGTTATACTACGTTGGATTTCAAGGCTGACGTTATTGTTGGTGTTAATCCTAATTCCAATATAGACGAACCTATCTACGACTTCGGAGTTGTGACTCAAGAGTGACGTGTGAGCCAAGTCTCGGGTGCGACGACTGTTTGTTTGATGACAGGAGATATTTAGGCTTGTTCTCTTCCAGACCTCCTAATCCAGTCTGGAGAAAACAAAACTAACGGGGTGTTTATTGAGGCCAACAGTTGTACACTCTTATAGAAGATTGTACCTTCAAAAGAGTTCGTGTCTGAACTGGCAATTAGGCAATCCAAAAATATATAAATAATCATTGTTTATGCGCAAAAGAAAAATTGTGTATTATATGATTTGCGTTTTGTTTTTGCTTTTGTTTGCATTAATTCAATTTGGATGAATATCCGTTTCGCATAAATTATTATGTATTTATTGTTGCATGCACACAGATGAATGGCTGTTTGCATCTTTTTCCCATTTCAATTTGCCGTAATGCGATAAAGTATGTACGTGTATGTGTGTATGCTTGTATGTATGGTCAAATTAGAAATAAAGTATAATAACATTATTACAATAAAGTCCGCCAGATGAGCTTAATTAGCATTATTCATGCGACGCCAAGGCGTTTGGGAAGCGCAACTTGAAGAAGCGAGCTTTAATAATGCAATCGGCTCTATACTTACGTTACAGCACTTAAATATATTGTAGTTGTTGCATTTGATTAGTTTGCATGTTGGCCTCTGGAGAGGACAGTGACTGATGGGTTCGCAACCACCTTGTTATTTAATATGCTCGTAAATAAAAAAAAATTATAATGAATGTGAAATGGAGTTGAGCGGAAAATTATAGCAAAAGTCATAGGTAACCGACAGAAAAAAACCGTTAACTTGTTAGTGATATGCTTTTCAGATCAGGTTTCCAACGCACAATGAGCTCTACAACAGCAACAGACTATCGAAACTTCTGTTGTTTTCCACAGCTGGTAGCTTTACATAACTGGAATTGATGGGACATTTTATCCAGCCAAGAATTGTCAACCTGACAGCCACTGCTACAACATTAACTCAACCACAATGCCACATCGAATTGTGAAGTTTCCTCGATATGTATGTAGTTCGAGAACATCAACCTAGAAGCGAAAGCGTTGGGATGCCTGCCTTGGTTAGGTAGGTGTTACAAGATAGGCGATGTGAGCTGGGGCGTTGTCGTGGTGCAACTTCCAATCTACTGCGATGTCTTGTTGAACTCAATTGACCCTTCGTTTGAGTCTCTTGAGTACTTCCACGTAAAACTTAGTGTTGACAGTTTAGCCAGGAGGAACAAATTCATGGTAGGCGATGTCTGAGTTCAAAACTTTGCGCACACGAGTCACATTGGTCTTCACCAGCGACCACGTCTCGGTCCTCCAAAAAGTCCAGGAGCAACCTAAACACACCACTTCTTGCTAAATCAACATCTGGGTAAGCCTGCTTGATCATATCAAACGTTTCTGTCGCAGATTTACCGTGTTTCACACAGAATTTAATCTCGTATCACTGCTCTAACGAACGCTGCATTTTCGGCTTGCACTACTAACAGAAACCCGTCGCGCGAAAATGTTTGTCCTGCTTGCCAGCGCTTGTTCGTTAGCTAGGAATGCCCTCTACCGAATCCAGTCGGTGCGCGCACGCTCCGAAGTACAGCCGCGGCGGAAGAAAATCAGACCTATTACTTTCCGGACAAACTCTGTCGTCTTGTCTTGTGGTGACTAAGGTTAAAACCTAAAGGCAGGTAGTATTGAAAATGCAGTTCAGTCTGGAGTCGCACTGCGGCCAAATGCCGGACCCACAGTACGGGAGAGGTTATAGGTCGGCCTCGAAGCCGACCAATTGGAATCAAATAGTACTTATTTGGGGTGCTGATCTATATGCTTTTAAGCACCGTGGGGTAAGGTCGTCGAAGGCATTGAACAATCCGCGCTCCCTCCAACGCTCTGAGGTCGACCACGTAAGAAGTATTAACCAGGCTCATTGCTGTAACCTTTTCTTTAATTCATATTAAAAATATTAAAAAAAAAAAAACAATTTATTAAATTTAATTTGCATGCAGTTGCAACCCTGTCTAAAATAACCAAACAGCTGTGATAATCACCGGCGACGCTGAAAACGAATTATTCGTGTTATTGTTGTTATGTGAAACGTGAATGAGTGATTATTGCAATTGAAAAGCTTCTGCAATTTCAAAAATACAAAACGGTGTGACTAATAAGTATCAACGTTTGCATTGAAGAATTGTGCACATATTTGAATTGCAAATGCTAAACCAAAGTTTTGAAACATAAAGCTTGGCAAAATTTTTAACTAAGAATTTTCACCTCTAGTATAAATATAAACATAATATCACGCGATTTACATACTTTAAGATAATCACAACGAATGAAATTTATGAATTGATTTGAACAGCCTTTTACGCGGAATGTATACAATTGCAGCTACGAAATCCATTGTGTTGACCACTGTCGCTGTAGCTGGACGTGTTTGTTTGTATTCTATTCCATTCTGCTGTACACTTTTCTTCCGGTGTGCATAGTAATCGGAACATTTTCAACATAACACGTCTAAAGTCCAATCAAATAAAAGTCATAATTGTTGGCACAAAATGGTTGCACAATCAAAGCTAAGTCAAGTCTTCAGTTATGAATCTTGGATACATGCCGTTTCTGGAGCAGCCGTAAGTGTGCTTAAAAATTTTTCACACCCCAATAGCTTTAAAATCAATTATAATTTGTATAATTTCCAGGGTGGCTGCATTGCTATGAGCACTTTCTATCCACTTGACACCGTACGCTCGCGTTTACAACGTAAGTTGAATGTGCAAATTATATGAACTTTGCACCATTAACCACGTATGTATACGTTTGATATATATTTGGTGGATGTGTTTGCAATGTGTTAGGTAGCGTAGGTAGAGACAGATAGCGAACAAAAAGTCAACTATAAGCAGAAATATTAATTTGGTAAATTTTTCAGTTGAAGATCCAGATAAAAATGGCGAGGCGCGTAGTACCATAAAAGTTATTAAAGAGATTATAACTGGCGAAGGTTTCCAGGCATTGTATCGCGGTTTGGGACCGGTTCTGCAAAGCCTGTGTATTTCAAATTTTGTATATTTTTATACATTCCACAGGTGGGTTTTACTTACTATTACTTATTGTTCACCTCTCTTATAATTATACGTTTTTCCAAACAGCTTAAAAGCTTTAACTGCGAACAGCAAGCAACAGTCTGCTGTAAAGGATCTATTCCTAGGCATAATTGCCGGTATTATTAATGTATTTACTACCACCCCGTTTTGGGTCGTAAACACGCGTGTTCGAATGCGTAATGTAGCAGGAACTTCAGATGATGTCAATAAACACTACAACAATTTGATTAGCGGTCTGTTGTATGTTGCTAAAACTGAAGGCATTCGTGGTCTATGGTCTGGTACTATACCATCACTAATGCTTGTCTCTAATCCAGCTTTGCAGTTCATGATGTATGAACTATTAAAACGTAATCTAACGAAATTCACAGGCACTGAGATAACAAGTTTGGGTTTCTTCTTAATTGGTGCGCTTGCCAAAGCTTTTGCTACTGTACTCACATATCCTTTACAACTAGTCCAGACGAAACAACGTCATCGCACAAATACCACTCAAGAGAACAACAAATCAGCTCCAGCATCAAATGACGCGAGTATGATGGCAATTATGTTGAACATACTACAACATCAAGGTTTTAAGGGTCTCTTCCGTGGTTTGGAAGCAAAAATATTACAAACCGTCTTAACGGCAGCACTCATGTTCATGATTTATGAGAACATTTCATCCACGGTGAAAGTGTTATTAAATAGGACACCTACAGCGCTCAAATAGATTTAAAAATATTCACTTTGTAGATAATCGTACAAGTACATATAATTTATTTATATTGTTTGTTCTTTGATGGTGTGATTATTATTTGTATATGTACATAAATTGAATTGAATGGTATAAAAGTTCGAAAACAATTTCAAATTGAATATTGTGTATAAAGAGTGTTTGGGAATTTTTTGTTATAAAAAAACGATTTGCTAAAAATAATGATTTTTGTTGTATTTTTTATTACAAATTAAGTAAATATTGCTAAAAATAAGGGTTTCGTTGCTCTTGTATTTTGTTTTTAGTATAAAAATGTAATATTTGAGTGCTTCTTTCCACGTGCCATATATAAATAAATAAGTTTAGAAAGACAATATTTTCAGATAATCTTGATTATAAGGTGTACCGATTTTAATTATTTGCTTTAATCAGATAATATATTGCTATTCTTTTTTATTACTTACCGACTTGTACCACAAAAAACATATTTCGATAAAATTTAGTTTAATTATCTTTAATGATACATCGCTACAAATCAGTAAGAGATTTTCAGTCATTCTTCAGTTGTCGGCACTTCCTTTTCAATGTTATCGTCGTTAACGGTTTGTCCATTTTTGTTGTCAACTTGTTTATCATCACTTTTGGAAGCTTCCGTCAATTGCGAATCTTTGTCTTCAGACAGTTCTACGGAATCGGCTTCATTTTGTTTTTCGTCTTTCTCTTCATTTAGGTTTTTATCTTTGCTATTTGCCAATTCCACCAAATTATATTTCTTGTATTTCAAATAACTATCCAGCACGGATAAACAGCATAACCCCTTAATCACCTCTACAACTATAGTTTTTGCAGCATTTTTGAGATCCACACGATTTTTTATATTCTTTGATTGAACCAGCGCAGCTAAGTCATGAATAACATCGTCACGCTTCACATCATTGTTATAGCGCTTGTTGAAAATAATCGCAAAGGTAGTGCCTTCTTTCAGGAAATATTTATCGAAAAGTACACCACCGGCGCTATTGATATCTGTTAAATTGGCACGACATACCACTTCAACAGGTACTAGGCGCAGTAAGAAGCGTGATTTCTGCTCACGTGTTTCCGCAACATCGCTGATAATCCGTGTTCCCAGTTCCACTGGATCTGGTAATGTAGTACGAATGAAGACACAATTGGTTGCGCCTGTATCTACCACTTGAAAACGTTGTTTGACGGTATTTTTATTCTCCTTCGTCGACTTTGTAGCGTCGATTTCTTTCTGTAAGTCATCTGCTATATCACCAACATCATCCGGCTCTGATTCTTTGCCCACGGTAGACGTGATAATATCTTTATCCTTTGGGCCATATAATTCATCGGCATAGTGGTTCAGAACATTATATGCTTCTCGTACACAATCTTTTTCACGGAAGTTACAGGTGGCCAGGAAACCGCGTTGACCCACTTCCAAAAACTGACGCTTATTACTTTTGAAGTAATTCTTTTGCTTGAAATGTGAAAACTTTTGCTTCTTTGCTGCCGGCCCACTCATTTTTAATATATATTTATTTTAACAGAGAAAATAATATTGTTTTGGTTTTGAGAAAGGGCGGCATGTGTTTTGGCCGACAGAGCGATTAAACAAACCGCAGAGTTGCAGTTATAACAATTCTTGTACTAGAATACAATTGTAATAGACAAAAAATTTATAAAAAAAAATAATTTCTTATACTTCAATTAAACAGAATAACTAGGTAAGAAATTGTAAACAAATTTAAATTTTTTATATAATAAATAATGTTTACTAATATATAAAACAACGCTTTAGTTTGTAGGCATTTATTATTTTGATTATTGAAATTGGCAGCTCTACGAATCACAACCAACTTCACAATCATCCCTTTTCGTGTTCTACTTTCGTTGTCCGTTCGTCTACTTCGTTCATTTCAATTTCGTTCGCCGATGGGAGAGGTTCATTTCTGTGGAAATCTTCGCTATTGGTGGAAAATGTTTCCGGTGAAGTTTTAACAAAATGGCGGATGTACGCCAACTAAATCTTCTCACATCCAATAGTAAATGATTAAATTTTTTGGATATAAGAACGAAAGGTATTTAATTGATGTATAATCTAATTGAAGAAATAGTTATTTCTTGAAAATTACAATTTGTGCACGATGTATCTCCAGAGACACAGAAATGTCTGTGCTATGGTCGCATTTTGAACGTGCTAAAGAAACAAATTTTGCTACTCATTAGCATCGTTAGGTTACACCGAAATCCATTACTGTAACCATGGAATTCCAGAGTAGGACAACTAAAATTCGAAATACCATATATAAGTTAGAAAATATATTAAGGCAGGAAAACATTAATGTCGATTTTTTCTTTGGTTTTAGTGAAATTGTTACAAGATGTATTTATACAATCTGACATTACAAAAGGGTACCGGTGTTACCCACGCCGTTCATGGGAACTTCTCTGGTGGTAAACATCAAGAAGTTATCCTTTCTCGTGGCAAATCTCTTGAATTGGTACGTCCAGATTCGAATACCGGCAAGGTACATACTGTCTTATCAGTAGAGGTCTTTGGATGCATACGTGCGTTGATGTCATTCAGATTGACGGGTGGAACCAAAGGTGAGTGCACAGATATCAAATTACAATATATTTTCTTTGGCACGAATCCCTATTGAACTTTCATAATTAATTGAAAACTTCAATAAGACTTATATAACCGTCTAAGTGCAAAATAAAATAGCTTGGCGTCGCATTTGATATGGTTTTGTGCCATATTGAACTGAAACTCTGAGTAACATTTTAAAATTAAAATTTTCGATCTAAGTACAGTATTATTGACAAAAAATATATATTATTTTCAGATTATATTGTTGTTGGTTCAGATTCGGGACGTATTGTCATACTTGAGTATAACCCAGCTAAGAACTCTTTAGATAAAGTACATCAAGAGACTTTTGGAAAATCTGGATGCCGGCGCATTGTCCCTGGTCAATATTTCGCCATTGACCCTAAAGGTCGTGCTGTCATGATTGGCGCTGTAGAAAAACAAAAGTTAGCCTACATTCTTAATCGTGATACTCAAGCACGTCTTACAATTTCATCACCTTTAGAAGCACATAAGTCGAATACACTCACTTATCATATGGTAGGAGTGGATGTTGGTTTCGATAACCCTTTATTCGCATGTTTGGAAATCGATTACGAAGAGGCCGACAATGATCCAACAGGTTTGTAAGAAAAATCATATTTATACTTTTTATTTGCACTTTATAGACATGCCGGTTGTGTAGATTAAACACACAATTGGCTTGGCAAAGTGCTAGATAAATTGGCTACAGAACCATTGGTAATTGTATTAAACTATTTTGCAAATACTTCACTGATTTGTCGCCTACAAGTAAATATATAACTTTATTCATCATTAAAGAAGTTGAACTTTGTAAGCACTTTTTAGACATGCCAATTAAGTGGCTCAACGACTTAATTGGCTTGGCAAAGTGCTATAAAAATTCTAACGTCTGAACCATTGGTATTTGTAGCAAAATTATTAGCAAATACTTCACTGATTTGATGTTAACATTTAACTTATTTTTATATGTAACAGTCATTTCGACATATGACAGCAATTCTAAAATTATTCCTTTAACATTGCAGGTGAAGCAGCGCAACGTACACAACAAACATTAACCTTTTACGAATTGGATCTTGGTCTCAACCACGTGGTGCGCAAGTACTCTGAACCATTGGAGGAACATGCAAACTTTCTTATATCTGTTCCTGGCGGTAATGACGGTCCTTCTGGTGTACTGATTTGCTCAGAAAATTACCTCACATATAAGAATTTGGGAGACCAGCATGACATACGTTGTCCGATACCACGTCGACGCAATGATTTGGACGATCCTGATCGTGGCATGATATTCATTTGTTCTGCAACACATCGCACAAAGAGCATGTATTTCTTTTTGGTGCAAACCGAACAGGGCGATATATTTAAGGTCACACTCGAAACAGATGACGATGTGGTATCTGAGATAAAGCTCAAATATTTCGATACTGTACCACCGGCAATTGCTATGTGCGTATTGAAAACGGGTTTTCTCTTTGTAGCTTGTGAATTTGGCAACCAGTAAGTTCAAAACAAGTGGAAACAAACGCCAATGTTGTATAACTTGTATTTTTTTTATAGTTATCTTTATCAAATTGCGCATCTCGGCGACGATGATGATGAGCCCGAATTCAGCTCAGCTATGCCACTTGAAGAGGGTGAAACATTCTTCTTCGCGCCACGTCCGCTGAAAAATCTAGTTCTGGTAGATGAAATACCTTCTTTCGCGCCTATAATTACGTCACAAGTAGCAGATTTGGCCAATGAAGATACACCACAATTGTATGTGTTGTGCGGTCGGGGACCACGTTCTACTATGCGTGTGCTTCGCCACGGCTTGGAGGTCAGCGAAATGGCTGTATCAGAACTGCCAGGCAACCCTAACGCTGTCTGGACGGTTAAGAAACGCATTGACGGTTAGTGTTCATGCAGCATTTATATGTCATACTATAGTTGTAAGAAGTGAGAGTTGAAAATGCAAGTTAAATACGTGTACAACTTACGCATTGCTTGCATTTTACCTATATTTGTACAATATTTTTAATGTAAACTGGTGTATTTGATGCTTATGTATACGTAATACCATCTCCTCACCCTATGCTACCAAACATCCATGTTCCTCACATTCTACTTTGTACACATAAGATCTTAAGTCCTACATGCAAAAGCACCTAATTAGAAGAACATAAAAATCAAACACCAGTTCTCTTCTATTTCAGGCGGTTAACTCTTGCATTGTGTTGTGCCGGTCGGCGTGACTGTCGAGTTACTTGTGCATAAAATTATTATGAAATGATTTAATGATATACACATGCCAGTTATTAAACTGTGCGTGCGTACAATTAGTTAAATTGTCTTAAATAGCATCACAAATATAGGTAAGGCAACATTTCTTGAAATCACTGATTTTTCGATCAGTGTAGTGTTCTAAGCTGATTTTATAAAAACATGATACAGATACTAAACAAAGCGATAAACAAAAGTTGTGCGTGCGTGTGGATGTGTGTTGGCAATGAATATAAAATGATGTTAATTTTCCGTGTTTCAACTGATTTTCTTTGATTAAAACTAAGGTTATCTGATTATTCATTGTCAACAGATATATTTATATATATCTAATCGTTAAAAAAAAAAACTTAATTAAACAAAACAAAGTGTTCTAACCCCGCATTTCGCAAATATTTGGTCTTCTCTTCTAGATGAATTCGATGCTTATATAATAGTGTCGTTCGTGAATGCTACGCTGGTTTTAAGTATCGGCGAGACCGTTGAAGAAGTAACTGATAGTGGTTTCTTAGGCACAACGCCTACATTGAGCTGTTCCTCATTAGGCGATGATGCGCTGGTCCAAGTATATCCCGACGGTATACGTCATATACGCTCCGATAAGCGTGTAAACGAATGGAAAGCACCAGGCAAGAAATCGATCACAAAATGTGCAGTAAACCAACGCCAAGTTGTAATAACACTGTCAGGAAGGGAGCTCGTCTACTTCGAAATGGATGCGGTAAGTAAATATTTTTTGTTTAAAGTATAAATTCATAAAAAAAATTCATTATGATGACAAAAACACCTTAAAGAACAATCGTGTTGAGACACTTTGTGTCCTGCAGTGCTGACTAAACACAAGATATCATTTATATATAATATAAGTCTAAAATGTATACTAACGCAGATCTTTGCAACTTTCAGACTGGTGAGCTTAACGAATACACCGAGCGTTCGGAAATGCCCAATGAAATAATGTGCATGGCGCTGGGTCAAGTGCCCGAGGGTGAACAGCGTTCTTGGTTTTTAGCTGTCGGATTAGCTGATAATACCGTGCGAATTATCTCACTGGATCCAAATAATTGTCTCTCGCCTTGCTCCATGCAAGCGCTGCCATCACCCGCCGAGTCGCTTTGCATTGTGGAAATGGGTCATACGGAAAATACCACGACTGGTGTAAATGATGAACCCACTGAACGTAGCGCCAACACGTCTACAAAGGGCACAATTTACTTGAATATCGGTCTAAGCAATGGTGTGCTGCTGCGTACAGTACTCGATCCAGTGTCTGGCGATTTAGCTGACACACGTACACGTTATTTAGGCTCACGTCCAGTGAAGCTCTTTCGCATACGCATGCAAGGCTCTGAAGCTGTGCTTGCCATGTCCAGTCGCACTTGGCTTTCGTATTATCACCAAAATCGTTTCCATTTAACACCGTTGTCGTATGAAACATTGGAGTATGCTTCGGGTTTTTCCAGTGAACAGTGTAGCGAAGGCATAGTGGCCATTTCCACGAATACTTTGCGTATTTTGGCTTTGGAAAAGTTGGGCGCCGTTTTTAATCAAGTTTCATTTCCACTCGAATACACGCCACGCGCTTTTGCAATCCATCCCGACACTGGACGGATGATTATTGCCGAGACCGATCACAATGCGTACACAGATGAGACGAAGAATGCGCGTAAACAGCAAATGGCTGAAGAAATGCGCATGGCAGCGGGCGATGAGGAACGCGAGTTGGCCAACGAAATGGCGAATGCATTTATCAATGAAATTTTGCCCGAAGAAACATTCTCCTCACCGAAAGCTGGTCTGGGTTTGTGGGCTTCACAGATACGTGGCTTAGACCCCATACATGGTCATACGTTATTTAAAATACCGTTTGTGCAAAATGAGGCGATCATGTCCATGTGCGTACTCAAGTTCAATATCGCTGCTGACGGTCGGTACTATCTGGCAGTTGGTGTGGCCAAAGAATTGCAGTTAAATCCGCGCATAACAAATGGTGGCTGCATTGACATCTACAAAATTGATCCGACCTGTTCGAATATTGAGTTTATGCATCGCACTGAAATCGAAGAAGTGCCAGGCGCTTTGGCTGGTTTCCAGGGGCGTCTATTGGCTGGCTGCGGTCGAATTTTGCGTATTTATGATTTGGGCAAGAAAAAGCTGCTCAGAAAATGTGAGAACAAACACATTCCCTATCAGATTGTTAACATACAGGCGATGGGACATCGTGTCTACGTCTCAGATGTGCAGGAGTCTGTCTTTTTTATACGCTATAAGCGCGCCGAAAATCAGCTAATTATATTCGCTGACGACACGCATCCACGTTGGGTAACGGCCACAACTTTACTGGATTATGACACGATTGCTATTGCCGATAAATTCGGAAATATGAGCGTGCAGCGACTGCCGCATTCGGTCACCGATGATGTGGACGAAGATCCAACTGGCACAAAATCATTGTGGGATCGTGGCCTGCTATCTGGCGCTTCCCAAAAGTCGGAGAATATATCTTCTTTCCATGTGGGCGAAATTATCATGTCCTTGCAGAAAGCCACCTTAATACCCGGTGGTTCCGAGGCACTGATATACGCCACGCTCAGCGGCACTGTCGGCGCGTTTGTACCGTTTACCAGTCGTGAAGATTTCGACTTCTTTCAACATTTGGAAATGCATATGCGTAATGAGAATCCACCGCTATGCGGCCGCGATCATTTGAGCTACCGCAGTTCGTACTACACCGTGAAGAATGTGCTGGATGGTGACTTGTGTGAGCAATACTTGTCTATTGATCCGGCCAAGCAAAAGAGCATTGCCGGCGATATGTTCCGCACGCCGAATCAAATTTGCAAAAAGCTGGAGGACATACGTACTCGTTACGCTTTCTAAGGTGAGTTTTTGTGCAGATAGTGTTTTTACATATTTTTTTATATGATGATCATTGTTCTAAAGACACATATGTTAGAACCTGAAATCTTATGATTGCAACAATCCGAACTTACAGCTGATTTTTTTAATGAACATACTTTACTTGATTTTATTTTTTCAAGTTTGCTTATAATTTTTTATTTTTCTCTTTACAGCTTTTTACTTCCTTTTCGCTGGTACACCGCAGTACAAGTAAGGGATTTTAAGGTAAGAATTTCAACGTCGAAATTTTTTGGTAGCAAATATGTATATTAATTTAGTAAGAGTGCAGAGTGTGCATTTTATGATGACGAGAATTACCTTGGGACACCTATGAAACCTGTGATTATTGGAAATTTTTATTCCTGATATTTTCAAAACTCTTACACAATAGAATAATCCTCTTCAAAGTTATTAATTGGTGTCTTTGGTTTTTTTTACAGATAAGTGGCGTACTATTAAGATTCATCATTCATGCGACATTTAATTGGCGTTTATTAGGTTAGTGTAATTAACGTTTTTTAGCATAATAAAAAAAAGAACTTAATGATGACCAATTAACTACCTTGGGACACCTATGAGAATATTTGATTAATAAGGATAATGAGCACTGATTTTTGTATTATTTTTAACAATATATTTTTTTGATAAAGTATTATGGAATTTAAACCGTTTTTTTTTTCTTTTGCAGTTTAATTGGCTCTAATGTATACTACATATAAGGACACTGCTGAGATTGTTCAAAGGTTAATATTTTTTTATTATTATTTTATGCTCTTTAATCTTTTTATTGATGATCCAAATATGTTAGACTTATGAATTTATTTGATTAAATTTTTTTTACTGATTTTTTATTGCAATATAATTCAAGTGTTGTTTGCTTATGTGCAAAATTATTAACGCAATTTTTATTTCCTCTCGTTTCATTACAGATCTCAACAGTATTTTGTAAATTTTTATTGAAAAACAACCACTCATGACTGCCCATTTCAAGATGAAAAATATTAATATTATAAATATTTAGAGGTTAAGTTCGCTTGCTTATTACTAGTGAAGCATTTATATTTATGTTTAGTATGTATAATCTACGTGTGTATGTTAGAAGCGACTGAACAACCTACTAACTTATTATCATCAAAATATATATATAAAAAAATTTAAAACTTAACAACCGAGTTTTATTGAAAATCAAAGCTTTGAAAAGTAGGTAGCCGAATTTCTTGAAGGCATTTGATATTTTATAGTTTTACTCAAAGATATTGAGAAGTTCTATTACCGATATTTCGAGTGTCTCGGATCATTATGATTTAAAATTTCCGACCATATTACAATCGTTGGGTCTTGGTGAAGGGAAACTAGCCAGCAATACCAGACTAGGAACTGGAGAATTCCAAAATAAAAAAATTCCGTTTCCAAAAAATTTGAGAGCTCTAGTGGAAAGATGGCGAATT
This sequence comes from Bactrocera zonata, assembly GCA_037783105.1. NCBI lineage: Eukaryota > Metazoa > Arthropoda > Insecta > Diptera > Tephritidae > Bactrocera > Bactrocera zonata. Next base: position 175,315 of record JBAWJQ010005835.1, on the reverse strand, counting down.
TACATAAGACCAAGGCACAAAGAACGAGCGAGGAGGGGTAATCTACCCGGAGAGGCCTGGTGCTCCAATTTTTCGCAGAATTTTTCCTTCCACAGTTTACTACAATCACCAAATTATTGCCGGACCTCGATTTCTTCTTACATCCCTACTTAGACAACCAAATTTCGAAGTGAATATGAAAGTTTCGTTTCAGTATTATTCTAAATTCGCAAATAATAAAAATATTATTAAAAAAAAGAAATTATAAGTTTTTTTTGTCAAAAAAATATCTCAGTAGACATTTATCTAAAACTACTCCTAAAATTCGGAGTAGATTTATCTAGCTATTTTACCAGCACTTGTTGAAAATGCAAAGCAACCCTGTCATTAACCAGGTGATTTTAGAAACTTTGTGCACTGCGTAAATAAACATTCTTATCATAACAAATTGTGCGCATTACCCAGAATCTTCAACAAATACTGCTATAAACACAAAATAATGGATTATGCTCCATTAAATTTGGTAAGAATATTAAATAAAATCACTAAGAAACATATATTTCACATAAAATGTATTTCCAGGCACATTTTCATGAGCGTCGTGCTAATCGCTTTCTCAATCGCCATCGCTACGACGATGCCTATAAGGCAATAGAGACCTCGTTGATATATCTACAAGACGCATTTAAATCGGCATTGATGCCAAAATCTGTCGAATTGCTGAATACGCAAAAATGGGAATATCAGAGAAAGTTAAGTCAAATACAAATGCATAAGCAAGAGCATGAAAGTTTGAAGCACAAAGAGATTGTGCCACTATCGGCCACAACAACAAACACACCACCCGTATTATTATTCAGAACAGATAGTAATCTGACTGCACAATCCGTAGCTAAATCCATTGATCGGACAGTACGAGAATTTGACTCTAAACTTAACATATCACCAATGAAGCGTACCAACAGCAGAGAAAACAAAGACTATCGTAGCGCAAATACTATCGCTGAGGAGCATGGTGGCACACCCAAAGGGTTTGTGAAGGCAATTGCACCAATTGCACAGTCACCATATGAACGGGATGCAGGCAGACCAGCTTTTTACATCACCGATAGCGATGAGATACCCTCGCTAACACCGCTCGAATTACCTTCTTTTGAATATCATTCCTACACCTCAACTCCACCCTTGACTGATTTAAGCGCGAATTTCAATAAATAATAGTTAATATTAGTTTCAAATGTATGACGATCTCTTGCGAATGGCAATATCCCGACAGCATATGTATTATGTGTATCAAACAAATATACAATATTGTAAGTTTAATTCATTAAAGTATTATAAAAAAAATTATTTGCTAAATATTTTTATTTCGCTAACAACCCCTGAAGTAAGGCTTCCATATCGGTTTCTGTTTCGACATTCTTTAATAACAACAGTACCTGCGCTTCCATTTCATTCAATAAAGTTGGCTTACTGTATGTTATAATCAGTGTGTTGTACTGATGGTGTGTGCTAATATTTGCTTGCGACGGAAGCAGATTACAACGGTCCAATTCGGGTACTGAGATTACTTTGTAATATTTCTTATTTGTAGTACGAACAACAATCGCACGTTTATCAGGTTCTGCTGTAACTTGGTATACTTGAATTGGATATGGTAAATTACGTATACGCCATTCTATGTTCTTCTTGGTGATACGTTTGGTAATCACAGGAGATGAGTTACTTTCCAGAAGTGTGAAATCATTATTTATATTAGAGTTGTCTGCATCGCCACCGCCAAGGCCCTGATTAATTTGGCGTGGTGTTTCTCCCAATTCGACTTCCCACTCGGGTTCCCCCATAAGTTGCTTGCACTTGCGCCACGCTCTTCGTTGCACAATGCCTGTCTCCATGCTATACTCTTCAGCCATTTGTTGGCCATCAGGAAATTTATAGTGTATTTTGCGGCAATGGCCACTAATCATTGAATGTTTTTCAGCACTACGTAAGTAGTTAAGCCAATTTTCGTAGGACATTTTGCCTTTAAACTAATTTCAATATATATAATTTTTGAATTATGAGTGTCGGAAATTATTTAACTTGACAATATCTATGATATTTGTTATTTTTGAAGTGTTTGATCGAAGTAAATACGTTGCTATCAGCGCACGTTTTGTTTTGAAGCAGTTTCGCGTGCTGCCACGTTAATAATAAGTTTCGAAACAAAAAAAATCATTAATATATAGAAATAAATACATGTTTTTTATAAATTACGAATACATTCCGCATAATTACTTAACACATTTTACGAAAACTTATTAAAAAAAAAGAAGAATTGTTTATTTAGTAAGAGAACTGCGATTTTATACAACCCTGCTGCAAATAACGTAGTAACACGAATATTTGCCGGTAATTTTTAATTGTCCTGCTTGCACTCATTTAATTTGTGTTTTAATTTGATATTAAAGTGAGTACGCTAATATACCCATGGAAATACACATCATCGACTGAGTTTGACTGAACTTCAATGAAAGCAGCGATAAACGCAGTAGCAGCGCAGTTCTATATTTTCACAAATTTCAATCTATAAAAAGTAAGAAATTCAAATTACTAGGGTAATAAGCTAAAAATAGTACAAAAGACGAGGCACAAAACATAAAGCATAAAGAGTTTTAAATTATATTGTTTTGTTTTATTTTCGCCGAAATTTTTACAGCTCATCAGAATTGCAGAAGGAAAGTTGTTCCAGAAACCTATTATTTTGTAAAACGCAGCAAATATGAGTCTTGTCTGGACTTTGATTGCTACATTTCTGTACGCAGAAATTGTCGTAGTTCTTCTCTTGGTTTTGCCTATAGCCAGTCCATACAAATGGAACCGACTCTTCAAATCGAAGTTTCTAGCGATGCTGGCACAGCAGGCGCATTTGTACTTCTTCCTCATTATGGGTGTATTAATTTTATTCCTATTGGATGCCATACGTGAAATGAGGAAGTATTCGTCCCATGAAGCTGGCGGTCACGAACATCTGAATGTCGAAATGCAGCACAGCATGCGTCTCTTCCGTGCACAACGCAACTTTTACATTTCTGGTTTTGCAATTTTCCTTGTGTTAGTCATACGTCGTCTCGTTACGCTGATCTCTGCGCAAGCAAACTTGTTGGCTCAAAGTGAAGCTTCGATGAAGCAGGCACAAAGTGCCACCGCTGCTGCCCGCACATTGATGGCTGAAAAGAGCACCGAGAAAGCGAAGGAAGCTACTGAGGATAGTACACTCACTGAGGTAAGTGACGTGTTACCAAATTTTTTGTTGTTTTATTGGTTCAATTTGTTATTGGTTTTGGCTTGGGCTGTACAAAAAAGAGTTCTTGTACCGAAAAGTGTGCATCAAAAAATCTTTTGGATTTTTACCTGAGTAATGTATTTTTGAATATATTTTTCACCTACTCAGTTTAGTTATAGATGTTTGTAACTTGGAAAAAGCTTGCACAAATTTATTTACTAATCTGCGGCTCTAATGAGGAGCGACTGCTCTATATAAATTACATATTGACATTTTGTCAAGCGACTCTATGGATGTATAGTAAAAAAAAGTTTTTAACGCTTCCATTGCTTGTATAAAAAACGCATTCGCTATTATTTTTCTATTCACTTCAAGAATATAATTCTTTCGTCTATTCCTTTCGTCGTTTACTCTCACCGGGCAAAATGCACAGATATTAAAGTTGCGGAGACGTGTACAAGGACTCAGTGCCAGCCTCAGCTAAATATTAAAAAAAAGAACAAGTTTGCTCGCATAAATCACATAAAATAGTATATTTAAAGGAACATTGTATTGTAAATTCCAAGACAAATACACATAGTGTGGACTTTAGCTTTTCTTAGAAAAGTACAAATATGTTAAAAATTTATCACTTTCAGCTCAATGAATTGCGTAAGAAAGTACAAGAACTCACATCTGACTTGAATCGTGAGAAGAAGGATAAAGAAGCTTTAAAATCACAAGCCGAAAGCTTAAATAAGGAGTACGACAGACTTACCGATGAGTACAGCAAATTGCAAAAGAAGATTACCATCAGCGATAGTAGCAGCGGCAAAGGCGGCGAGAAGGATGATTAAACAAACTAAGAATTCAGTACTCGATCAAGAAATATTTATAACTTAACTATTATAAATATATTTTTGCTACCGTGGTACATGTGCTGCAGCTGAAACGTTTTAAGCACTGTCGTTAACATCTCAAAGAGACTTGAAGTTTGAACTTGTTAAAATGAAAAGTGATGAGTTTATCTAAATCGAAAAGAATTATCTTAAATAATGTGGATTTATAATAATAGTATATATCAATATTCATATATACATTCAAAATAACAAAGGACTAATATTTTTAAAGATCAAAATGTTTCTTCTAATTGCTTTGTAGTTCTCTTAAGAATTTATTTTTAGCGTGTTGGTTAATATTTTTTCACATATATGTAAACGTATTATTTCCTTTTGTACACATAAATTATGAATTATTAATAAATGCATGTATGCTTGAATTGACATGCAAAATTCGCGCCTATTTAGTCAATTAATTATGTTATTTCTCCATGTGCTTAATGACAGTTACCCTATTGCAAAAGATTTTTGTGAATGTCATGGAAACTTTAGCTGATGTGTATCATTTACTATGCGGAATGAACATAAGCACATACACACATATAAGAAAGCTGTGGAGATGATGATTCATCTTTGTTTAAATCGTTTATTAGTACACATCAGCTAATGATGGCATTTAGAGTATGTGTGTACATTTAATGTATCAAAAGCGGTTTTAGACATCTTAACTAGTTTTTAATACCTAGATTTTTTGTTAGAATTTCTTTATCGAATGAATGTTATCTTAATAATTTCATTATTGAACCATTTTTGCTTTGTGTGTCATTTTTGTATATCAATTTAAATGTTTAAACTACGAATTCATCTGATAAGCAAGTACACAAAAACACACAATAATAAAATTGCTATCAACTATAATTACGCTGTTTAGTGTACTTTGATAAAGGCGACAGTAATTATCGCTTTTTTTGATTTTAGTCATAAATATTTATTAAGTATATAACGGTACTTAAAGTGATTTACAAACAAACGTTATTTTATTTAGTTCTTAAATTAAGCATACTTAATTCATGACCACCAAAAACTGACCGAAAAGCTTTCGCTTTCGGCACGCACATAATGCCACCACTTCGGCGGTATATAAAGACAATCACCAGCTTGCAAAGTAACATTATAAAAGGTTGCTTTCGCCGCCAACGGAAATTTTTCCAAGTCTAACTGCGCTGCATCCAATTGCGAGGTATTACAAAGCATTTCCGAATCGTGTGCATAAAGATTCGGTGTATCTGTTGGTGCTGCCAAGATTATATGCTTTCTACCAAACACTTGACACAGCAAATTGTGTTCGGGATCATAATGTAACGGTGATATGGTATTCTTAGGACCCAACCACGCTTTTATGGACACGTGCGCAGGACTTTCGGAATCACTCGTACGCAAGATACAATAGTCCGGTATAAGTATATCGGCTTTAAGCGCAGGTATTTGATCGAACAACTCGTGCTGTGCTAAGTATTCGATTTCATTGTCGGTGTTTGTGAATTGACGTTGGAGAAAGTCACGGATTTTTACTAACTGCTGTGACCATTCATCGGTGGTGTAATTAGAACCAATTTCAATAGGCACTGTGCGATTACCCGCCAGTTTGTGTATGTAATTAAGATCGCGCCACTTTTGCAAAGCTGGCCAATGCGTTATCGTGTTGAGTAGCAATGCGGGATGCTCCACTGCGAAACATTTTGCGCCAAAATCCTCTATTGAGGGACAGTCTAAAACAAGTATGTCGCATTTAAATTGTTGTCGTTTGAGTGGCTCGATGATTGGTAGTGGTGTCTGTGTGTTTTCTTCTTTAAAACAATAAATAATATTTTTGCATTTTATTGCATTACTATTTAAAAAGTTTAAGCTTACCTAAAGCTTTACTAATATAACTTGTTATTTGGCTTTGGAACTCGTCACTTCCTTCATATAATTCTTGTGTGCAGCCAATCAGTATAGCCTCATCGAGCACTTCGGCACAACGCATTAATTGTTGTTGGGAAACACTTTCGCAAAGCAAATAGAATATCTTTTAAACATAGTTTCCACAAAGCTGATCATAAAACTATTTCACTTACTTTGAAATAATTGGATAAAGCATAAATTTTACGCACTTCCAATGGCACTGCACTGAAGTGCCCAGTGTGTATGCGTTCCCAGCATTTCTCCGCTAAACTACAAACCAAGTAGTACACTTCCTCGTTGTATTCATATGTTTCTGAGTTTGCCTTTTCAACGTCTGTTGCGGCCAAGCCAAGTATGTAATTTGCTTCAGGCTCATTTTCCAATATAATTTTAATTTCTTTGTATTTTGGCAAATATTTATAAATCTCAATGCGTTCTTCCATTTGTTTACTATTTTTACACAACTCTCCACAGTTTTTCTCCACATCTTTCTTATTTGATAGTGGAGAAACAGCTGTCTGCTCAGTGTTGCCTGAGTATTTATTTTATCAAAAATTTACACAATTGTAACGGACTGAATGAAATCAATTGGATTTGATGCATTTTACAAAAATAAAATAAAATAAATTTAAATAATAAAGAAAATCTAAATCAGCAACGTTTTTGCTGTTCATACTTCCCGAACGTGGAGGCTATTTTCGCAGACTATTGACTACTCAAACTTTGACGAATAATGCCATGTTGCCTCCATTTGAAGTGTTCTAATCTAGACTGTCCACACCGTTGTTAGAGATTTAGAAATCTAAATCAGAGTTGCACAAGGAGATTTATAGTAAATTAACTGCAAAGTGATAAGAGGAACTACTGTCATTTTTGTTGGGCTAAATATTGCAAAATTCAGTAGATTATTGAGGTGATCTACTCAACAGACTAAATATTGTGATTAAGTGTCGGTCCGAAGATTCGATTTCAGCAAGCATGGCGCGGTTATACAAAAATATTACCTGTCGATCCGCGATCCTCAAAATAACCGGCGTTGGATGGATAAAATCCGATGGCCCAGAAACGGCTGTTGTGGGAATTGCGGGATTAATATCACATCCCTAGTTTAGTGACAGAATTGCTCCAGAATAATCAGTGGTCCAGGATCCAGTCTTAGTCATAATCATTGAAGATGCTTAGGGCCGTTTCCGCAATATTTGGTTAGGAACCATCTGTCGGTTTAGTTCTGATAAAAAAAGTTCTTTACAGAAACAAGTAGTTTGGGTTAAATTAACCAGAACTTAGTCTATCTACGGCTTCTTTTCCACAATCTGATGCGTGGAAATCAGGAAGAGTGGTTTCTGGAAGAGTGGTCCTGAGTTTGAGAAATCGGCCGACAAAGAGATTCGCCCCTTGACACCATTCCTATAGTGTTAACTGACTCTTTCTCGGGGGATGGTATCATGGGCGTCCAATTCTCACCTAGTGAGACTTATCTTTATGTTGTTGCCACGTCGCAACAATTTAACGGTACTAACGAAAAAGCGATTGCCACGTACCGATCCAACCAGAAAGCGATTATTAACTCCTTTTCTAGATCATTAGATCGCATTACACAAACAATGATTAATCATAACAGCAACGCGACAAGTATGTAGGTGAGAGCGATTTTTTGCATATTGTGAGAGAGAGATACCAGTGGTTTCTCGAGAGTCCATAATGAGCAGGTGCGACTAATACTCGTTTAAGGAGTAAGTCTTTGCTACTCCCACTTGTATTACTTCTATTTATGTAGTATTTCGTTCAGCCCTGAGCAACAGTTAGCCATATTAAAGTTCACGTTAGTTGTCGGGCTTCTAATGACTCCCGATCCTGCCACACGCCTCTACTAATCAGCACGCAATTGAAGCGTGCACTGTCGAGTGGCAAGGCACACGTGCAACTTTAACAACAACAACAACAATAAGCAAGATTTCATTACAGCCATTTGGAGCAAGATGCCATGCGGCATACCCATCGTCGGCCGCTGCTGCCACATGCGAGCTGCAACATTGTCTCTGGCATGCCAAACATTCAATCCAATCAAACGAGGAACTTAAAATAGAGCAACAACACACATTTCTATAGACACGCTGTCGTATACGCGCACTTCGTGTGCAGTTGCGTTGAGTCGGTTGGTCTGTTCCTGCCGGTGGCGGTGCAGGCGCGCCACAGATCACGATCGCGTCGGGAAGATAAGCGCAATCAACGCGTTCTGCCACTTGGCACTTTTCGTACGCTTGTGTCGTTGTTGTTTTCGCTCTTTTTCTTATTTCTCCCGACGTTTTTTATGGGTTTGCTTTGCTGCTGTCAGAGCTACTTGCAACATGGATTGGCTTATTGGCTACACGCCTGACGCAGCACATGACGCAAATGGCGCGTTAACTGCGGCAAATATGCCGACGACAGTAACGACGGCGATGAACGCCACAATAATTGTAGCAACATGACCATGTTGCCAGCAGCTGTTGCTATTACTGCTTGTATGTTGTTGCCTTGTTTGCTGTGCGTGTGGACCTCGTCGTCTTCTGCGAATGTCAAGAGATCTTGGTGATCGATAAGCGGGAGTGAGTTGCTGTTGGTATTGCTGCAGATTTGTGTTTGTGGATCCTCAACGCCTTGCCTATTGCGAAAAGGGGCGGTTATTTTGGATTTATAAAATTCGAAGTCTTTTTTTGAATTTTTTTTGTTTAGATTTGGAGTCTTAGCGCAAGATCAACACAAGACGAGATTTTTTATTGGATTTATAAAATTCGAAGTCTTTTTTTTTGAAATTTTTTTCGTTCAGATTTGGAGTCTTAGCGCAAGATCAACACAAGACAAGATTTTTTATTGGAGAAATTCAGTATACTGGGTTCAAAAGAGAGATAAGGTCCTGGTTAGGTGAGGTTAGATCAGATGGCGAATCCCTCAGAATGGCGGGGAGATCACACTTATACTGTTATGTTCAGTTCTTGGTGAAGTCAGAGGAAGAAAAGGAAGAGTAGATTAGCCATCGGCAAAATGTTCTGAACCTATGAGGTACGAGGTGTTTTACTTTGATTTGGACATATATGGAAGAGGTGTTGAGATGATTCTATGTCATCTTCTCTAACCAGCTGCTGTGAACGCCATCCGGTAATATCGGATATTCAATCTTATCGCATTAACCCCAATCGGAGAGTTAGAACTCCTACAACCATTGGCATGTGGACTGTGTTGAGAGCGAAGACCTCCCTAGAGCTCTACCAATTTACTGTAGGCCAGAAGTACATTGCGACTGCATAGCTGCTGGTAGTTGACCAAGGCTTGCTTAGCTGGTTTGAGGCCCATTAGTCCTGTAGCAAATCACAAGAACCCTTCGCAGTTCCTACCCGCTCCCTTTCCGCAGTTATTGAGACTGAATAACCTGTTTTAGCAAACTTCTCAGCCTTACAGTTTCTGCAATATCACTGTGAGTAGGTTCCCAAACCAGTCTAATTACAAAGTAGATTGATGTTAGGGATAGGTATAGATATCCCTTAACTACTCTTGAGTCAGCGAACTTAAGACTAATATCGTTGCCCTACTATCGGAGGGCCAGGCTTCACTCCACTATGAAATTTACTGCAACCTCCTATGAATAAATTATAATCGTCATCTTCGTTTGGCTTGAAGAACCCGAAATAAATGTGTACTAAGTTTTGGAGCTGGTTTTTTAGGCAAGTTCTCTTCCTTTTTTTGATTAGGATGAAGATTCTCCAGTTCTCATTGACTTTTGTTGAAAGGTTTCCCAAGGAAAAAGAAGTTACTAAATTCTTAAGGGCAGCTAGTTGCAGATTAAGAAGGTAGAAGAACATCCAGGATCTGTAACCTGATTACGACCGGAAAGTGATGCTAACGTAGCACTCCTTTCCTAGATCTTCGCTCAGGAGGCACATATAGGAATCTTGCAGCGATGACCTTCTCCGATTATTCTTTAGTATCAAATAAGTGCAATGTACTAACGCTGTCTCAAAAGACCAACTTCATTACAAAAGAACCAAAAGAACACACTGCGATCCCATATCTCTCATGCTGACTGCAAGTAATCGATTTGAATACCTTAATGCGCAGACGCAGGGTTATCTAAAACCCGCTGAGCCATTATTAGCGCGTTGGTGAATGAAACCAACCAGCCAACCGAAGGAGTCACATAAAAAACGCTTCACGTGCGCACGCATATCTCGCGCGGCGGCGGATTGGCGCTCGTAACTGCGTTGCGGCTAATTTGTGGCAAGGGAGCGACAAGCGCAAATGCCGCGCAGACGCACGAATCAAAGTACATAAACACATACGGTTCGAGCTGCAGATGGTGCATGAGGGAGGCGTGCATGATCGTCGCAAGATCGCACAGCTGATATGGTCACGATCGCGCGAATGACGTGCATGACTGTAACTTTCGACTGCGCGCTGATCACTGCGTCCACATCTTCGTGCTGCGCTGTGTGATCGGTGCCGCTGATTGCGGGGCTGAGATGCTTATCGCGAGCGTTTGGCTTGCATGATAATGCGTATTCGTATTTCGCAGCGCGATCGGTCATTCGATATTGCTGTTGTTGTTATGGTTGGTCTCGCCACTTGCGTGCAAGAATTTATACATGCAACAGCGTATCCAAAGTGTCCAGCACCCATAGGATCCGCGTGAGCTATTTATCGATTGCAATCAATTGCGTTTGTGGCTGCCTGCTGGTGAATGTGATGTGATTTGCGCGCCTGTTATCATGCGCACCGATCGTTAAGCGTTGCAAAATCGGAAAAAAAGACAATGATCCACAGCGACAACAATAAAAGTCTGTCGTAGTCCAAATGAGTCGCATGTTTTGCAGTCTGTGTTTTGTCGCGAAATTGGAGCAGCGCGCATGCGAAACTTGTGCGCACAACACGCGGCTTTCTCCGGAGTTGTGGCAGTGGTTCTGGCACGCAGGCCAACAACAAGCGTTCCGCGCTGACTGTCATTAGCCTTGTTGGTCTTTAATGGTTAGCAATTTATGTAGCAACTGCTTTTTCCAAGCTGTTGTTCGCTGAGGCGCATCGCGCGCTTCGTGTTTCCAATGTTCACACGCCGCGTTGCTCTCGATTTTTCCGCAAGTTTCTTGGAAAGCCGGCAACACCTTCGCAGAATTCTCGGCACAGCTGTCATTCTTGTTGTCATATTGTGACATTTGCGTGCGGTTCTCCACTGACCACAATCACCTTGCTCTCGCTGTCCCCGCGATAACTTGATTATTGACTTCCAAAGACTTTAATTCTTGTCTCGCTAAAGATTAAAATCTTTGTATGAGGTTAAGATAATCAAGCTTCTGTTGAATTTCATGTCGATTATGAGCTCTATTTTAGAAAAAAATAAAAATTTTGTACTAAACTAGTAACCTTTGTTAATAAATACGATTATACTCGTATACATATATACCATATGATCAAATTTGACCCGGACTGACAGAAAACAACTTTTTCATGTACTTTCATCTTATTCTTCTTTACTGGCTTACACGGTTATAGCCGAGTTAACAACAGTGCGCTAGTTGTTCTTCCTTTTCGTTGTTTTGCGCCAATTAGAGATTCCAAGCGTTGCTAGGACCTGATCCACCTGGTTTTTAGAACAGAGTGGAGGATTTCCTCGACTGTCGAATCCTTTCAGAGCTGGAGTGTTTTCATCCATACAGACGATATGACCTAGCTAGTGCAGCCGCTGTCTCTTAATTCGCTGAACTATGATAATGTCGTCGTATATCTCCTGCAGCTCATCGTTCCATCGAATGCGATATTCGCCGTGGCCAACGTGCAAACGACTATAAATCTTTCGACTTGGAAGTTACGACTGTCAACAGTGACGTGGGAGCCTAGTCGTGAGTGCGACGACTGTTTTTTTGATGGCAGGAGATATTTCGTCTTACCCTCGTTCACCACCAGACCCATTTGCTTCGCTTCCTTATCATTTCTGGAGGAAACAGAACCAAGGGCGCGGATGTTGAGGTCAATGATATCCATATCATCGGCGTACGCCAGCAGCTGTATACTCTTATAGAAGATGGTACCTTTTTTATTTAGTTCTGGAGCTCGAATTATTTTCTTCAAGAGTAGATTGAAGAAGTCGCGGATAGTCGGCTTGTCAGAAACCTAGTTTGGTATATTGGAAAATAGAGAATAAAATTATGCGCTATAGCGTGGGATGTCCCTTTCAGCAAGGGACTGTTTTTATATCTGATCAAAATTGACCCGGACTGACTTATAAAATCAAGGTTTTTAGGTATTTTAATAGAAATTGGTAATAATGCTTTCGAAATAGGCTCCTTAAAGTGAATACAAGCAATTAAAAGCTCGATCTATGCACTTGATATACGTCTCGGTTGGGATGGCCTTAAAACTCTTCCACGTATTGTGGGGGTGTCTGGTTCCGTTCATTTTAGGATCGCCTTTGGCTAGATTATTGGACATTTTCGACATCATGTTCATGAATCCACGTAATTCTTTTGATGAATGTAAGTGCCTCAAAACATTATCCAAAATACTATATGTTGAGTCGATCCATAAAACATGTTGGTAGGTGGCTGGACGACTCGCAAATTTTCGATGACTTCACAACCTTCACTGAGTGTTTGGTATTTGTGTTAGTGATTAAGTAGACTGTCCAAAATTGATTGCAGTGATTCGTTTGGAAATACAAAATTTGGAGCAAACTCGTTATCTAATTTTTTCTCCATGGTCTAAATCGCTAAACACACCCTCATTGGTATAGAGAGACATAACGAACATGATAAGGTTGTACCAATCTAGGAAAACTTTTTTTCGGTTCAGTTTGGGTCCCCAGTCCGGGTCAAATTTGATCAAATGGTAAAATTAAATATCCATTCATAAATTTTAGCATGTAAAAACCTTTCAGATTGTAAAGCAAATCATATTTACACTGATTTTAATATTAACAAACAAGTCACATAACGGATGAATAGCTTTCCAATTTCGTTCGACTTTGACGACATCGGGAAGATGTGCCTTTGTCGTCACTTAATCACTTAAACAACAACCGCTTTCAAATTGCTTGACTTCCAATATCCATTTGTGGCTTCCGTTTTCAGCCGGATGCGTCCAATCAGCGATATCATCAACAACAATAGCAACAACTCCAGTACATGAAGTCTATTATTATTATGCCTCCACATTTTGTAATTGTTATTCGCTTCTTTACAATGCACTTTTCTTACTGACTGATCAATTGACAATTGTTGTAGATCTTGTCTTGCAACAAATATTTTAGCGCGACTCTGCTGGCAAATTACCCACAGTTAAGCATCTGTATAAATTTATAGGTGCAACCGCACACAATAGAGGGGTGTAAGTGACGCCCTCCAGATCATGTGATATGCACTTGGAGCTACTATGTGTTGTGTGTGGCAAGCTGGGTAAGGCAATTCAATCTGCGGCCACGCGAGTATGACAATTTTCTGCAGCGCCTTCACGCTTTCTGCAATTCCAGTTATCGGCAGAAACAAAAACAATGCAGCCACAGCTCTCTAGTCTGCAAAGATGCCCGAGATACGCCTGATTTGATTGCTTTAGCGCGATCTCGTTTTTGATGCGTTGCGGAAGTTGACATTGCCAGCTCAGATGTGCAGCGGCTTCAACTCATTTATTCGCTTTTTTACTAGTTTATTTTCTTTCTACTTAAATGGTAGCTTTAATTAAACATATTTGCCTACAAGTTATGGCAGATGCGGTTTTAAGAATGGCAATTTGCCTGAGTCGCGCTCATATAGTGGAATAGCAGTGAAAGAAGTTTTTTTGTGATTGACTCTTCGCGTGTTGTGATGCGGTTTTGTTGCGGGTTAACTTCCGTGAGAATGGTGGCATGTAACAGAAGCCTTAATACTAAGCAAAACTGTAAAACTGCAGCTCTTCATTTTCATTACTTCATTCATAGATATTTGTCTTTGGTGAGCCGTCTTAATACGGCGTCTTGCAAGCTTTTTCATTGATAGTTCGTAACCAGTTGAACGTCTTTAAGAACTTTTACTGTCAGCAGTTACGTATTGGAATTCTGTTCGGACTTTCACTGAACGGCAGTGTAACTTGTAAATCTTGAAAATCTTGTAAGGCTGGCTCTAAATCAATCAGAGTACAACTTTATATGGCTTTTTCGGTGAAGAGAAGTTAAAAATTACCCACACCATATATTATATTTTGTGATAAAATCTGTAAACCATTCTGTTTTCGATGCTGAAAACTTGTTTATAAACCTTGACAAAAAAGCACAAAAAAGCTCCAAGGAAGAGTTGAGCAAAGCTGATTAGCAATTTTGGATATTGATCTTCCATTTAATGTAAATAAATACAGTAGAGAGCGAGCCAAGGCAGCGGGAAACCGCGTATGCGGGTTCCATATGATCAAATTTGACCCGGACTGCTAAAGCTTTTCATGTATTTTAATACAAATGTTTAATAAAAAGCCTCCACAGAGTCAAGATAAATATACTAACGCTAAATTGAATTTTCCATGTACTTGCTATAGGTCTCAGCTGGGTTGCTGAATCGGATTTTTCAGTTTCGAAAACAGAAAAAACTTAAAGGGAGTCAAATCTGGATCTGGCGAATACGGTGGCTGAGCTATAACTTACGTTCGAGTTTGTTCAAAAAGTTAGTCACGGTCAAGCTAGAATATGAATATGAAATTTCTACCCACATATCCGGCCGTTTTAATGCGTCTACGTGGAGCGATTCGTCGTAGTAGTTGTAGTCTTCCTCTTTGACCGTTTGACACTGTGGAACCATTTCATGGTGAACTCCTCTGTGGTAATTGAACAAAAGCGATGAGCATCCCATTGATATTTGACCGATTTTATCGTTTTTGGAACGCCATTCAAGGCCATATTGCTAGACCTACGTCTCGTCAGCAGATGCGTTCGATGAATGTAGGATCCTCAGATACGTTGTCAAGCATCTCTTTGCGACCTTTAATCCGCAGGAAATGTTAAAATCCGCTGTTATCACTCTGATGCCAACATGATGATTTCTACACGCTGGATCTTTAACATTTTGGATGTTATCGGCGTTTACAGAGGTAAATAGACGATTCTCATAAGATAAGTTTCCGATGACTTCATGACCTTCTACTCAATGCTTTGTGTCACTCAAAACTCGTTAATAAATAGCAAAGTTTCAAAATATCTGAATAAAATTTATTACAGACGTAAGTATTTTTTGATATTGTATTGATCATTTGACGGAATCGGTCAGACTACAATGATATTATTCAGTTTGCTTTTGGATCCAAAGTCTTTTAGGCAAAGTTCGTAGAAACTTTCCTGTAAACGCGATTTAATGAAAAAAAATCGATCCACTCGATTATACACATATGTATGTAGATATATTGATTATAATAACTATAGAAGACGAAATGTGTTATAAAATTATGTAGCTTTCAAAAAAGAGTTGAGTTTTCAATGAAATTTGGCGAGGCATTTTTACTTCCCTCACAAGAAACTTTAATAATAATTAGATTGAGCCATGAAAATATCGTACTTTAAAAGTGCTGACATCAACAGCAATAACAACATTTAATATCACAAATAACGGCAACTGTAATGCGCTTTGATGAATGCTCCATAGGCATCAGCTGTGCAACACCTGAAGATCATTTGCGCCATTCAGAGGAACACACGATTCATATCACATGCATACATACATTCATACAAATGCCTGCATGCCAAATGATATTAACGAATGTGTTTACATACATACATACATACATACAAATGTTTATAATTGCATGTGTTCAATGGAGTAGAATTTTATTGGCTTCCGACGTTAGCATTTATAAATACTTATGGACGTATGAGTGATACACTGTGCGTCATCAGCTTAGTTAACATTTCATATTTTCACAGTGATTAGGTTTCAATATCATGGATTTTGTGAGTCAATCATTTTCAGTAATGTTAATATTGACTAGGTCCAATACATCGTGGTAATATGTAAAGGGTGGGCCATATAAAATCTTAAATTTAAAAAGTCAATAAAAAAACGGCTTGATATTTTTCAAAGGTCTAACATTTATTTAAAAGGTTGTTTTATGAAATTTATTTGTGGAAAATAATTTCGGATAAATGACCACCACGGCTGAGTTTACAGTCGCTTATCCGATCCACCCAATTTTGGAGTACTTTCTCGATGGTTTCAGGCCTTATGGCAGCTACAGCAGCTTGAATCTCGTACTTTAGATCTTGAATTGTTTCTGGATGGTTGCCGTAACATTTATCTTTAAGAGTTCCCCACAGAAAATAGTCCAACGAAGTTAAATCGCAGCTTCTGGGAGGCCAATTCACATCACCTCTTTTGCTGATTATGCGATTTTCGAATATAGGGCGTAAAAGATTGAGTATAGCGTTCGCTGTATGGCACGTAGCGCCGTCCTGTGCCCCAAATGCGACAATTCAGCTTGTTAACGTAACCATCGAGGTGGAAATGAGCCTCGAAATTAGAGAGTGATTGTCATTGAAAGATGTGGTCTTGCCGAAGTATGTGAAGTCTCTGGTACTACATTTTTAGTCAGCTCAAGCACACCACATTCTCTTAAAATATAGAATTTTAACAGATTTTTTTAGTCAGTCGCTTCATTAATTTTAATTTTTAAGCTCAGTTTGAAATAACCAGAATTAAAAGAGCATTCCCTTACACTTCAGTTGGTCTTTATACCAAATATATTTTGGAGTGGCTCTGAAAAAGTTGTTCACCTTTAAAAGGTAACTCAAACCTTCTCAGAGATCATCTTGCGATAGTGACTGCTTCGGAGCCGAACATTTACTGCATCCCCGTGTTCTGTACTTTTGTGTAAATGGCAATATTTCTTTTTGTAGTGATTCTCGTCGGATAAGGAGACTTTCATGCTTTTAATAAATATAACAGAACAAGAAGACCGTAACATTATAACTACAACCTGACATTGCAAAAATTGTACAAATTCCTTTCCTTTTTCTGAGAGGCATATAACCAAATGACGCACAGTGTAGGAATGTTTGTATGCATGTTCAGCTATCCGGCAAAGAATTGTTTGCAACTTTTATAGGAAATTTGTTTCAATTTAATGCTCGAGGTGTCTTCGTTGCACTGCATCAGCAAGCGTCGCGCGGTGGCAGCGTGGCAGCGGCGATACGCAAATGTGCACATCAGCTGTTGTTGCCTTAGCTTTTTCCTGTGGCATGCAGCACGCTGCCATACACTTAACACGTGTGTGCAATCTAAAAATATTTTTACTACAGGCGAGTGCACAAATGCATATACTAGTATCAAGTAAGTACATATGCACATACATAAGTATATTTATACGATTGATATGCGGATATATGCGAGTTCTAATAAGAAATTGTTTCTTAATTGAAAACAGCTGAGCGGCAGATGCAAGCGATCGTACGGAAATCTATGTACATTTGTACATATGTACGCAGATGCTAAAGTAAGTGTTTACAATTGTCGAGTGATTGGACAGTGAGCCCATAGCTTAAAGGGTGATTCATTTCCAGGTTCCATACTTTTTATAGAAAAAACACAGAAACTTCAAATTTATTGGGTAATGTGGTATGTCGGAATTTCGAAAGAACATTGTTTGGAATTCATATAGTATATTGAAGATTATCTCTTTCACATCTTGGCCGCGGTTACGTCCCAGATGGTCCATCCGCTGAGTCCAATTTTCGATGACTCGTTCGAGCATTTCGACTGGTAACGGACAAATGACACGGTTCATGTTTTGTTCCAAGGCTTGAACCGAAGTGGGATTATTTGTATAGATTTTAAACTTTACATATCCCCACAGGAAAATGTCTAACGGTGTGATATAACACAATCTTGATGGCCAAGCTTCTCTAAATAAGTCCATTGATTGATGCGATGTGTGGGAAAAGTCGCCGTCTTGTTGAAACCAAATTTCACCAACATCAAAGCTGCAATTTCAGGCATCAAATAGTTGGTTATCATGGCTCACCAGCATCATTTTTGTAGAAAATTTGGACCGATAATTACATCGACCCACAAACCACACCAAACTGTTGTTTTTTCTGGATGAAATGGCAGCTCTTGATTCTCTTCAGATTGCTCTTCGTTCCAAATATGGCAATTTTGTTTGTTTACATACCCATTAAGCCAGAAAAGGGCTTCATCGCTGAACAAAATTAGGCTCGAAAACGACGGATCTTCTTGGAAATTTTCAAGAGCTCATAGAGCGAAGCGATGTCGCTTGGGAAGGTCGAGCATCTTTACGCAAAATGCGCCTAATCGTTTCATACCTCCATCCGAGTTGTTGCGAACGGCGCCGAATCGACTCTCCACGGTCTTCGTGTTCACTCTCAGCTACGGCTGCTATATTTTCTTCATTACGTGCTGAACGTGCTCTATTTCGAATATTATCCAATAATGAATGCTGGGTCTTAAGATGAGTGATGGTGTTGCGAATAGTACGCTCTTTAGGTCGATTATATTGACCGTTATCAAACAACTCTTTTACGACCTCTACTCGACAACGTTTTTGTAAAGAAATCTGTTATTTTGGCATTGATTTAGCATTGAAGCGCTTCATACCCAAAACATTAACCAAAATGTGTTGTGTGAACACATAAGGGGTACTGAGATACTCTGCAATCTCTCTGCTATCAACACGACAATTTTCGAAGCGCTTCTAATGCGATGTTATCGTCATTAATAGAGGTGGATAACCAACGCGCATGGGACGTTGACTTCGCGACCTGAAGGTTTTGTGGCACTCAAATCCTTATGTTCACGATAAAGTAGGTTCCAAACTCGTTGTTAAAATTTTTTTCCATGGTAAAAATCATCAGACAAACAGCGTCATAAAAAACAGCTCGAACTCAACAATTAATGAGTGGAGATCAAACTTCAGAAGAGTATAAGTATAAATTGATTGTACCAAACTAGGAAAAAATTGTATTGATTCGGCTTGCGCGCTCAGTTTATATGAATCAGTCTGGGTCAATTTTGATCAGATGGTATAATTATCAAAAAAGAAAAATTTATTGTTAGTGGTACCAGGAAAATATTTTTGTCTATTCAGTTTGCGCGCTCAGTTTATAGGAACCAGTCCGGGTCAATTTTGATCAGTTGGTATAGTTAAAAATTAATTTTTTATTGTAAGTGGTACAAATCTAGGAAAAAAATTGTATCGATTCGATTTGCGCGCTCAGTTTATATGGGCAAGTCCGGGTCAATTTTGATCAGATGGTATAGTTATCAAAAAAAATTTTATTGTAAGTGGTACCAATCTAGGAAAAAAATTGTATTGACTTGATTTGCGCGCTCATTTAGACCAGTCCGGGTCAATATTGATCAGATGGTATAATTATCAAAAAAAATTGTATTGTAAGTGGTAGACATATATTTTTTAAGAAGCAGTCCAGTTTCAGCATGTTACACTCCCAGAAAAAGTGTAGGATTGTCTTTCAAGACAGTGGTGGTAATTACTCAGCCCTTAACTTCCTTTCGACATACTTACTTGTATTGCATCTTCATTGAATGCATACGAAGAAGTTCAGGCTGCTAATTAGTTAGGCCTCTACTAATTCAGTATGGGATTACTTTATAAGGGGTTCATATATTATAAAAAGTCTAAATTGCTGCACAGTAAATAAAAATTATAAAAAGAGCACCTAGACGCACCGCAACAGTAGCAGTAACTGAAACAATATAAATGTGTGAAGCGTGAAATTTCTTTCCGGTGACCACCACAGCGCAAAGCGGCGCAGCTGCGTGGCCGCCTGGGCGCTTCGCTAATTTGCTTGCCGATGTGATCGCATGGAGGCCAACAGTAAATGCATTTGACTAGGCAAGTATGTAAGTGTGTCTGTAGTAAGTGAAGAGCAACGCAAAATATGAGTGTTTCGAAATTGGCGGCGTTTCGGTTGTGATTTTGCACTGCGTCCGTTCGCACACGCGCTCGTTTCCATTCCGGCCTCTCGATCGGTGGGTGGTTGCTTGCTTTTGCGCTACATTTTCTGCTACTTTTGCACTTGGCTGCACTTGCCACACATGCAACGGATATAACTCCTAAAAAAGTAAATACTTGAATGCCTTCAATTTCGAAAATGAAAATGAGTCCACAGCAGCATAGCAAAATGTTGCAAACATGCAAAATGTGCTTGGCAAAGGCGGGGAAATGTGCGCATGCGAGCAATGCGGCTTTGATATATGAACTCGACTGCATGCAACACGCTTACGCTTAGAAGTATGAATGAATGCCCTCGCTTTCGCTTGCTGTTGAATGTGGCATGAATGAAATTCATTGTTGTTGCGTTATCTGTTGTAATGGAAACAAGAATGTTGAAGACAACGGAACAGTTGTGAATGGTTGAAGAGTTTTATGACTCGGAGTAGAACACAGACGAAGCGTAGACACGAATGCAATTAAGGTCGGTGCAATTGAAAACCGGTGGCGCATGCGCGGTGAATCTCATTTGGCTTAGAATGCATGCGTCTAAGAGTTGACTGCATTTTCCGTGAGTAGACTTTTGGAGTAGCATCTTAGTTTAGTGCGAACTGGTTTGGTAGTTGTCTAAGCGAAATAGCAAAGTTTTGGAAAATGCGCTTTTAAGTAATGCCGGGCGCTACTCTGATTGTCATATTTTTGAAGCTCTCCAAAAAATCAAGTCGCAAACTCTCGCGGTAGTTGGAGAACACTAGAAAGATATTGGGTTCTCAGGAGCTTTCAATGTCAAAAAGCTCACGCTGGATTCTGAAGCTTTAGCGGCAAACCTCCTTAAGCGTTCAAGGAACCATTTAAGTTGAACTTTGAAACCTTTGAACATTTTTCTTTATCCCTTCTCCAGTAGTCCATGTAGATCACTTTTTGTGAATTCAAAGAAAGAGTAATCATTTCCTGCCCGCCGTTGGGTCAGTCTACGTCTTCTTTGAAGCAGGTTCGCCGGAGGAAGTCCATTGTGTCCATTGCATGTTCCTTGATCTCAGTCACATACCAGTTCAGACTGCAATGTCGATCCTTCGCGGAAGGTTCGGATTGCTAGTCTCATGGTTTCGCTTATTATTCGGCGAGACATCTAGACGCCTACAGTTTTCTCATGTCATAATATTTCTGAAAAATTACCCTTGTGATTTTTGGAGACTTTTAAACGGCGGTCAACCGTTACGAGATCGTGGACTCTTGTCACATTCATTTTCGTGGTAGCCGATTTCGACACTTCGGTGTAGCTCATCAAACTCCGAAGGATGCCCAAGTTTTGACAGTGTGTATCGGAGAAGAAGAGCCACTGCATCGCTCATCTAAGCGCCGTTTGATTTTCTTGCTCGATTCCCCTTCTAAAACCCAAAACGACATTGCTCTTTTTTCCATTTCCCTAAATACGCAGACACGTTCTCTTCCACAGGTGGTCAGAATGAAATTTTGTAGCCGTCTTCGAGAATGTACCACATAATAACAAATTTGACATCGGGCGTTGCGGCTGAGTACTTATCGAACCACCCTCGTATGTACATACATTTGAACTTTCGGACGGATGTTGGTTAAGTAGCGCATTTTTATTGCAATGACTGTTGAGATTTAGTGCGCACACATATGTACACATACAAACGCAAATTTGTTTGGAGTGGCTCCTATAAGCTAGAACCCACACCATGCCCAGCCCTTTTCCTTGGTGAGCCCCCTACCCCCGTCAACGGCGAGTCTTCTTACATCAACACGATTACTCAATTTGTTATTGTGAACTGTTGTTGTTGTCTGTTTTTTCGTTTCATATAGTTTTCTTCGACAAACGGAGGCATATCTTTCATTGGGGTCTCTGGTTGCCCCAAACCGGACGCACGTGTTCATTTTCATTAAAAGTACTATGGAACGGACAGTAAATAAAAACAAAATACGATAAATGCAAACAACACTGCACATGAACCTACAATAAACATACATATGTATGTATATATAGAAATGTGAATGTGTGTGTGTTTGTAATAAAACAGTTCATATGAGTTTATATGAAAAAGTAGCAACAATTGCACGAGTGGAGCACTGAGTGATTGCAGCGTGTCCAAACCGAAAAAAACACTAAACATGTGTGCCTTGTTGTTGTTGCTGGCAGCTACGGAAATTGCAGCTGAGCAGATGAGCGGCATGCAGTCGAATATGATTTGTATGTGGTCACACAGGGCGTCCGTCCGTTGGTTGGGCAGTGGTCGGCGCTATTTTGTAATTTCATTGTTGCTCTCGATTTAAATTGTAGTTGTTGCTTTTGTTGTTGCTTTTGTTGTTGCTTTGAGGTCATCAAAAATATCATCAAACGCGGGCGTAAGCGTTTTATGGGCTACTGTGCGCTTGTTGCGGTCGCAGCCATGGCATTCGCATTGGCGGTCGAACGTCGCGGTCGAACGTCGCGGTCAGCCGGCAATCAAGCAGTCAGCGCTTTTTGCTATCACACACTCGCTATTGTTGTTATTATTGTATTTTATTATTTTAAATTAAAACTTATCACTGCAACAAGTGTTATATTTATACTTATAAGCGCTCGCTTTGCGGTTTAGTTTTATTTGCATGCTCTCTTTGTAGTAATTTATTTTATTTGTAGAAATTTCATTTTATTTAATTTTTCTTAAATCAGAGGCTTCTCTAAAAAAAAAGAAATAATTTTCAATTAACTCTTAAAAAAAATACTTTTTCTCAGAGCCCAGTCTTTCAGAAAACTCAATTTTCGTTCTCATGTTTTCAAAAAGGAAACTTAATCATGGATCTTCTTTTTCTTTATTGGCGTAGACGACGCTTATACGGTTATAGCCGAGTTAACAACAGCGCAGCGCGCCAATTGTTTCTTCTTTTAGCAGTTTGGCGCCAATTCGAGATACCAAGTGCAGTCAGTTTTCTTCCGAGGCGGTTTTTTACTTTTCTTTGGGGGCGTTTTTAACATAGCGGGTCCCAAACCCAGCACACAACCCTTAGGAGGGTTCGCCTATTCGCTTTAGCTCGCCTTCAAACGGATGTCCTTTGGCTACCCAGAGGATACTTGGTCTAAGTACGCAAATTGTATTTAAATGAATAGTTTCTGGTCACTCCCAAGTGAATGGCAATCTGAGAACTTTCCTCACTTGCGTGAACTTTTACACATGACTCCATCCACCTCCATGGATGGTTTTTAGTTTTCCTGGGTAGTTAATATTATCTAGGGTTGTCTACTTAATAACTTCCATCGCCATCAAACTTGACCTGGACCGATCCATTTAAGCGGCGCTCGCAAATCGATGGGATAAAAAAAATCCTAGTTTGTTTACGGCGCGATAAGTTGATCTTGGGAGTTTTATCATGCAATTGGACAACGAAATTGCTTGAAATTTGTGTCTCCAATGGAGTAGTCGCTATGGAATCGTAAACGCAACGTGAAATTCTTTGCTCACCGAAGTGTTCTCTCATTGAATAAATGCATTGATTATTGCGATGTGAGGGAAGTGGCGCCGTCTGAAACCTTTCGGCTGCAGTTCTAGCGCAAGCCGTATTTTGTGTACTTTCAATTTAAGATCTCGAGGTAAAATACGCCAAGTCATTCCATACGTCAGTCCGAGTTGCTGCGACCGGCACAGAATCGACTCGCAACGGTCTTCGGGTCCACTCTCAGCTACGACTTTTCTTCAGTGAGTGCTGGAAGTGATCTATTCGATTGAATATTATTCAATAATGAATGCTGGGTCTCAAGATAAGTGATGGTGTTGCGAATAGTACGCTCAGTAAGCCGATTATGTTGATCACAAGTTGAACGAAGCACGCATAACAGCTTGACACGACTGTCAGAAACGCTACCTCTACTTGGATTACTCGTTATTTGAGGGCCCCAAAGCATATAGTGAAGATCGTGAAGTCGTCGAAAACGTGCCTCATGCGACTTGTCCATTAATATCTGTTAATGACGATAAATGAAAACCTTCGTGTTGGCAACAGAGATGACAAAGGACCCCTTATGGATCAGGTCAACACATTTTGGTTAATGTTTTGGGTATAAAGCGTACCAATGCTAAACTTATACCGAAAGAATTAAATCTTTTGCGATTTGATGATGTCGAGTAAAGGCCACATTATAGATGCATGAGGATATATCCGAGGACTCTACATTTATCGAATATCAGGTGATAAAAGGTGAATTAATGTATGATGTAAGTTCGGGTAAAATTTTAATTTTTTTAAATCAGATGTTTTGGGTTTTATGTAGAATGTGGTCGCATACATTTAGTGTTTCAAACTGCGTCAACTATTATAGAAACCTACTATATATAATAATATTTCATAAAGTCGCTTGACCGGTTTTGAGATCTTCGCATATATACTGAAAAATGTTATTAAGGTATTGGAATCGGGAAAAGCCTTTTCGACTAGCATTGTACTAAGTGAGAGGTGTCTCTTTATGTCTTATGGCTGGCATTTTATATAATTAGTATATGTATGTATACTTGTTCAAAAACAAAATTTTATCGGTATTTCTACAAGAAAGTTTATTCTTTTATAAAAAAATCATCTTGAATATTTTGGTCTTCTCACTAATTTACCTAAACTATCGTTCTATTGCGAGAATAATTTGATATATTACCCAATGACTTATTTGTAGAAAAGCTCTTACTCAAGGTGACTACAAGACACTTGGTTGCGCACCACGAATTCCCGCGCTGCATTGTCACACTTGTGCCTCGGTCAATTGTCTGGCGTAAAGAGCGTAAAGTACCGAAAAGAGAGATATGAATCGCGCGATCTTAATCAGTTGTATTTAGTGAGCGTTGAGAAGTGCAAAATTCGCATGCGAACGACACACATAACGATATATATATATGTATGTACATACCATAGGCTAATACATATATGGACTGTCGCTGACGGTTCTCTGATGTTCCGCTGTTGTCAGTTGTTGGCATTTTCGTACCCTTTAGTGAATGGCACTGTGTTCAAGCAACGCTTTGACCTTGTTTCGCTTTATTTTCCACTCTAAAAGTTTAATAGCCTCTTAATGCAGTTTGTTATGTTTTTCTGCAATTTATACAAAATTCATATTGTTATGCTTGCATAAATCCGCACCATCGTAAATTTTTACGAATGTACCCTGCAGTGAAATGAACTAGTAAGAGACTATTCTACAACTAGTAAGAAGACTAAAGTCAACTAGTTTGGAACATAAATGTTCAACTTGAACCAAAAATTCGGCCCTTTTCGGTCTTATTTTCAGATCAATAACTACAGAATCCCAAACTAACTATTTTTACCCGTACTTTACTTCAAAAAAGTCTTTAAAAGTATTTCTTGTGTTAAGAGTTTACTAAACGCACTAACGAATTGATAATTCTAATTGGTGATACAACGATTCGGTACAACAATGGACGAAACATGTCTCTATCATTTCACTTTGTCTTCCAGCCGATGACTATCCGAACAGACAACACCCGATGAACCGAATTGAATAGTGGAAATATACAACATTACGCTGGTAAAGATATTAACTCTATATTTTGAGAAACGGGTGGTATCTTGGCCATCTTGGAAAGAGAAAAATATTCCTTAATCGTATAAGGACTGAAACTGTGGCAAAGCGGCCCCATTTGAAGAAGAAAAAAATGCTGTCTAAAGACGTTAATGCACCGTGCCTCAACTCAATGAAAAGGTCGGAATAATGCATAAATTGGACTTCGAAATACTTACACATCCTCCGTTTTTTTCGGATCTGAACCTCATGAAGAACTGTAAGGCTCTCAAATCTCAAGAGAAAACTCGCTGGAAGAAGATCACCGACTCATCGACACAAATTTTGAAACAAAAAATTAATCGTACTACGAAAAGGCGCCGAAAAGTTGGACCATGGCCATAGTTGGTGTATTGGCCTCGTCGTGTTCGACCATCATTTAAGTACTGTTTTGATTGGTACCATTTAACTAAGGCTGGATAAAAAAAGAAGCTCGATTGAATATATATGTATGAGTTAATGTTAAAATGTCTGCACCGAATTCCCATCTTTGACAAACAAAATCGATCCGTTTCTGAACCGAGTGGATACTGGTGATAAAGAGTGGGTCATTTACGACAAGGAAAACGGTCGTGGTTTTACGCTCAGGAAAGGTTTGTTATGTATTTGGTAGGATTGGCAACAAATTATCTACAATGAGCTACGGCCAAATTCTTAACTCGGATCTGTACTATCCAATTGTTGATCGTTTGAAGTTGAAGCGTGAAATGTTCACTAGAAGAGAAATAGTGCTTCTCAGAGCAACGTCAGGCCATATCGAAAGTGACTGGAACGTGGTTGAGAAGTACTTATGCTAACATCTTATAGTTTGGACCTATCTATGGCGACTGAAACTTAAAATATGAGTACCTTAGGTCGCGGTGCAACCCTCATATATTTATTTTAAGGCGTCTGATTTCGGTGATATAAAATTCGCATAGAGAGAAGATTGTGAAAATCGATGGTCCAGTTTTCTTGGCAATAGGGACGAGGGTTTCTATGAATGTGGCATTTTGAAAATACATTAAAAGCGTCAACAAGTTATCGCACAAAATGGTACTTATTTACCATTATTAGATATTTCTAACTATAGTGAATAAACTCTTCGATTTAATGCAAAAAGAATGAATTTATGAATTTTAAACTTGGACCCCTTTATAAATAGAGTCTCTATTATTCTCATTAATAAGAGTTCATAGGACCCATGTATAGATTGTTGGCGCTAATTTGCTTAGCATGAAATTTATATCGTGGGATAAAACCACATTTGATTAATAACGTACATAAAGAGCTATACATACAATACATACATACATACATAACAGACATCACATACCCTAGAAAACCAAATGAGGGAGTTCGGCGCAAACAAAGTACGTCACCTCAAACAATGCCAACTCACTATTCTTCTCAAGCAGGCTGCGGCATAACGAATGAAAGAGTGTGTAAATTAACCGAGTGATGAACTGTTGAAAAGTGTGAACGAAGACACAGAGCGTGGCGATAGAGGCTAGACTACCAGTTAGCGGCTAGTGAATAGCAGTTAGCTTTTGAAAAGCACGCCACGCAATGAACGAAAATGTTCCCACACACAGCTGTGTGGCAGATGCACAGACCGTTGAGCTGGAAACGCTGATGGGCCGCATTACGCATGCGCGTCGACGCGTTGCTTTTAAATAGCCAGTAGACACTTACTCATAAGTTTGCATGGAATGGCATTGTTGTTGTAGGTATATCTGTTTGGCTCTTTTTTGTAATTTTTATTTAATTTCATTTGCTTTGTGGCAATAAGCAAGGCGGCTTTTGTGAGCGGCCAGCAGCCACTAACCTGTTGATCTGTATGCTTTGCGGGTGCGAACGTCATTTTTTTTCACGCATACATCCATACATAGATGTGTTTGTGCTCAGCATACATTCTGCGCCGGCGATTGCTTTAAAGGTTTATTTATTTAGGTTTTTGTTATTATTTTTTTCTCGAATTCAAAAGCTTCCCAGCCGCTTTTGTATGCTATGCTTTCGCGGTCATATATTTGTATGTAGGTATAGTCAACAAAACATTTATATTTTTAGATATCGCTTTTGTGTAAACGCCAACGCACAGCTGCGCCAAGCCGAACAATTGAAGCGCTTACGCTTTTGTCTGTTAAATTGGAATGGGATGCTGACACGCATGTGCGCAGCACTTTTACACGCACCTGAGAATGTACCGCAGATACATACATACATATGTACTAATACAACAAAACAAAATATCAATAAATAAAAGTAAAGAGAAATAAAAAAAAAAATTAAAAAAGATGAAGAGTTAAAAAAATAAAATAAAATAAATAAAAAAAAATTAGTTTAAT
Source organism: Bactrocera zonata (assembly GCA_037783105.1). Lineage (NCBI taxonomy): Eukaryota > Metazoa > Arthropoda > Insecta > Diptera > Tephritidae > Bactrocera > Bactrocera zonata. The sequence continues at coordinate 147,478 of JBAWJQ010005835.1, read as the reverse complement.
AAAAAAATAATAAATAATTTTAAACTATTAAAATATAAATTACAAAAAATTAGTTGGTTTAATATGTTTTTTATATATTTGTGTATAAGTATGTATGCAAACAAATATAAAAAAGTAAGAAAATATTAAAAAAATTAAAAGCACATAAATTGAAATATTTAAAATAAATTAACAAAAAATTTAAAATAAAAAAAATTGTAAAAAAAATAAAAGAAAAGAAAGAAACTTAAAAAATATTAAATGAAATAGTTTAAAAAATAAATTACAAAATTTTAAAATATAAATATACACATATAACTCCTGGCAACATAGGCAGCGTATAAAGTAAAATCGAGCGCAACACCTTACGCCATGCCGATCACGGTGGTCCCTGAATAAGGGATCTGAATTTGGAGATTCGGCAAATGGTAAACCAACACAAGCGGACCAAATTGATAGAACACTTGAAGTCCTGTAACCTCTCCACCGGTGTGAGTAAGCTTTAGACTACTGTGAAGGCTTTGTCTAATCTGAAGGGGCATGAAGACTTAGTTGATCGCGAGTTATTTTAGACGGCAATTTACACTGCACCGTTCGGTAGACAAAGTCAAACAACGTGTTATCCGACGGTTGCGTAAAATGCCAAAAAGTTACGCACCGATGCAGAGGTTCTCAGAGTGTCATCAACAAGGCAAAATCGTCCAAATCCATTAGTCCTGATTGAATTAACATGCTGATGTTAAAGCATTTAGGGAGGAAGCCATCTCACCAAGATCCTCAATCAGTCGCTGACCACTTTTCAAATACCCGATATGTGGAAAATCGAAAGAGTGGTCCCACTACTGAAATCTGAGAAACCCGCCATCAAAGGGGGGTCCTATCATCTGATAACTCTGCTCTCCCCAGTAGTGAAGACACATGAGACTATGCTACTGCCGACCTTCACACACCACCTGAGCCTAGCAAATCACTAGCACGTTTTCCGAAAATAGCAGAGTACCACCACAGCACTTAGCGTCATAAACGCATAAATAGTTTTTGGCCTTAACCAGAAACCACCCTGCGAAAGGACGATTCTCGTAGCGTTAGACTTGTCAAAAGCCTTTGACACAGTCAATCACACAATGTTACATGAGGACATCGAAAAATCTACGCTTCTTCCAGGACTGAAGAGGTGGACTATAAGCTACCTGATCGGTCGTTAATCACCCGTACTATTTCAATGTAAAAACTCAAAACTGAAAAGAATTAAACACGGGGTTCTACAGAGTAGTGTCCTCTCCCCGCTATTGTTGTAACTTCTCCATCTCGCAACTCCCTTAACCACCAGATGGAATTTCTATCGCATCGTACGCTGATGATTGCACGATAATGACTTCGGGTAATGGAATCGATGGCATGTGCTCAAAAGTAAGTGGCTATCACTTCGATCTTTCTCGCTTCCTTGTCCGCCATTCACAGTGGTGCTATTAACACCTTTACCGACACCCATCTCAATGAATGGCGCCTTTGGAGTCAAATGGGTAGTGGCATTGCAGACGAAGAGCTCGAGTTGCCGCGAGTAAAGAGAGGGATCCTTGCGCAGCTTCGTTCTGGATACTGAAGCAGGTTAAACTACTTATCCAGAATAGGACCTAATATATCAAATATATGTCCACGGTGCAATGAGCCTCCGCATGACACTAGTCACCTTTGTGCATGCCCTGCTAACTGTACTTATCTGACACCCTTCTCTCTTTGATCCGACCCCGTCGAAACAGCACATTTCTTGGGTCTACCGTTGGATGACGTCCACAATATCTTATCTAATCCTTAAAATCCTAACGGGATTAGGTACTCGTTACAGCAACAACAATAAAGAAAGAACTAAAAAATAAAAAATAAAATAAAAGAAAAAAATAAAAAAATATAAAAAAGTGTAAGAAATATATTACAAAATGTTTTATATACAAAAATAAATATGGTAAATAGGATTCTGGTCAAAGATACAAAATAAAAAAAATATTTAAATTGAAAAAAAAGAAAAAATAATTTCACTAAAAAATATAAATATAGTTCCAAAATTCTTAAAAAATTCCAAAAATTAAAAATTAAAAAAAAAAATGCTACACTCTGGCAACACTGTTACCAAATCACAACAACAAACGACAATGAATTTTTGCCACAAAACGCCGCTGATTACCGACTTCATTGTAAATTTCCATAGTTGTAGCCTTTTTTGTTTTTGTTGTTGCTACTGCCGCTGTACCAACTTAGTCCCCATACAGGCAATGACCATTTTGGGCAACTGGCGCGCCACCAGCGCCACATACATACATACAGGCAACCGGTGGCGGCGGCGAATATTTAACAAAGCGCCTCCCCAATATGGCAGACAAAGCAAACAACTGCAACAACAATACACACGAACAATAACAACAACAACACTGTACACCATTAGTACGCATTCTTCAGTTAATTAGTTGCTGCGCGTTTTGTGACAGTGAACACCTGCAAAAGTGAAGCAGCGCCGCCGCGTCACACAGTCCAATGGCCGTTCACAGCAATGAAAATAAGAACAACAACTAAAACAATAATAATATGAGCCAAGCCTGTACGTAATGGCTGGTGCTTTAGTTGGAGGCGCTATTTGATTGACGCGCGTGAAAAGCCCATAACTGAATTGTAGGGCCCGTTAAAGTGTAAAGAGTGTCCCCTACCCCCTCCGCATACACACTGCGGCAGACATGCGCGCTTTAGAGCCGCGTATGAATTCCATATCGAACACTGAACATAAATTGTGAGCGCATGAAGCCGTGCGGCGCGTCGCAGCTGCCTGGCATATTAAGCAGTTTCGAGGTTTTGCATTTCTTCTCTGCTCTGCTTCGTCTTCTTCTTCGATTACTTCTGTGCTCGGTACTTAAGATCGTTGGTTGTTGAGTTTAATTTTTCCACAAGTTTTGTGGCTTTTAATTGACGCGCCAACAATTGCGGCGGGTGACGCTGGCGTGTTTACTGCCGCTGTGGCTTTGATTTTGTGCTGACCAGCGTCTGAGGGTGCGCGTGAGAGGCGGGAGGCAGCTTTTGAACATTCGAACAAGTGTTTCGAGCGACGAGCTGGGCTTTGATTTTAATTGGAATTAGCATATGAATGTCATTCCGATGTGCAGAACATACAAAATATATAGATGTGTGTAGTTATGCGCACTTATGCTTTGGCGAGTACACGTGGTGTGTATTCTAATCACATAAAGGCAAATGTAGCTACAAATATGTACATGATTGGCACAGCTGTTGTTTTTTACTTGTATATGTGAATGTATGCTTGTGAGCGCGGTTAAAATCAAAGTGAAAATTTCACATTTCGAATGGGGGTCACGCTCTAAATACTAGGAGCCCCATTTCACATTCGCATAGTTATGCCGATACTAGGCATGTGTTGTATTGAAGTATTTAGAAACAAAGAACTTTCGATATAATTAATGTGAATTTTTTTTACGAAATACCTTCTGATCAAATTTCAACCGGACTGGCAAGAAAAAACTAGTTTTTTACTTATTTTAAGACAAATCCTTATTATCGATTCCAAAATAGCGTTCTTTTTATCCAATACTAGCATACCAATCCTGAAGGCAATTTTTCATACTCTTGTTAAAAGCCTCGAATGGAATAGCCTTCCGTGAATTTTGTTTTTTTCGGTATTGGCGCTATTTTCGGCTTTAAACGCTTAAGCGGTCTCTGCGCCAAAAAAGAAAAATATTCTCTAAATTGTTGAACAGTTTCGACGTCATATTCATAAGCCCGCGACCTCAAGCGACGTTGTTACTGCTAAAATTTGGGTATTTTAGTTTAAGTCTAGGATTGTCACGCCTCTTACCCAAAACACTAACCAAAAGTAGCGTAGAGCTGATTCATAAAACATTTTTAAGCCTCTGCTATCTTTTTAATGCCAACACAACAATTTTCAATCTTTAAGTATTTTCTTAACTTTTCCGATGCTATTGTGATTAACAGAGTTGGATGTATAACTCGCGTGAGGTAAATTATCGATGACCTCACGAACTTCACTGAATGCTTTGTGCTTCTCAAACACTTGTTTTCGTGATAAAGTAGGCTTCCCAAAATTTTCAAATTTTCCAACAATTCAAACGATTCCGTATGAAAGACTACTTTGGAAACCAAACATTTAAAGAAACATCCTTGTTAAATGCTTTTTCCATGATAAAAATTGCCTGACAACTTGACAGCCAATAGACTTATGGAGATCAAACTTCACCCGAACATAAAGCAAGATCGTACCAATCTAGGAAAAAAATGTATATATTCGCTTTCGCTTGCTTCCGGGTAAAATTTGATCAGATGATACACAGTTATAAAGGGAATAAGGAAATGTCTAAATAATTTTCGCTAATTTTTTTGTTCTACTACCCCACCTAACTCCACAAAATACGTTAAGATAATAATCAATAAGTTCAAAGTTATCCTGAATAAATAAAATATTATTTTGGGTTTATAGAACTAGACGAAGAAATTCTTGAAAGATTCCATAAATTTTTGTCTATAAACAGCTATCACTCAAGAAAATATATACTTAAATGATTGCGGCGCGTCTTCTTGGTATAATGTTAGTCACAGGCTTGAAATATTCGGATTATAGCGTTTAGAAAATCTATAGTCAGTTTTAAGTTTTTTCAGATATTTCCGTATATAAAAGGCACTATTTGTGGAAACTTCTCTTTCGATTAATTTACAGATTTTCAGTTAACCACACTATTCAACAAATCGCAAGGAAAGAATTACGACTGAAGTGCGAGGATGTCGGTGGGGAATTTGAGGTGTCTTGTTAACGAATTTGAGTTCAAAAACTCACCATCACGTATAGCGATTTTTGTCATTTTAGTAAATGGTCGTGTTTTGACCCATACATTCCATGCCTACAATATAAAAAAATTCTTCGTCAATCCTACAGCTGGGAAATTTTTGCTATCAGTTTCGGTTTTGGCAAATACCAAGAAACAGCCTCTAACGTCTCAGTAGCAAAATCACTCTAAACTAGTGCTGTTAGTAAGTAAAAAAATTTTGGCAAATACCAAGAAACAGCCTCTAACGTCTCAGTAGCAAAATCACTCTAAACTAGTGCTGTTAGTAAGTAAAATATACTTTTAATTTTTAAGATGGAGTTTCGGACCTTTCTCCTTTTGGTTAAGTGCGAGGACTCGTTGCATGCCGACCATTCTGGATAAGTAGGAGTGCCCAGAACGAAACTGCGCTAGGGTCACTCTTGTTTCACGCGACAACTCGAGCTCTTGTTCTGTGATTGGTGATATTTGGGCTCCAAGTACGCCAATCACTGGGAGGGAGTCAGTGAAAGTGTTATTAGCTGCACTATAAATGGCGTTCAATGAATGTCAAAAATTAGTGGCGTCCGAAATTTGGTAGGTGTATGGTTGTATATCGTCAACGAATTAGAGAAATGTTCTCCAGATGTTCCTAGGAGGAGGTTCTTCTAATGAATTTAAATTGAAAAATGTAGACAAAATATTAATAAATTTTCTTTTTTAAAGGAAAGTTGCAATATTTCAATACACTCTCCGACGTTTTAGGAAATATTGTAATTATAAATGCCATTGAGACCGATTTCAATAAGATTGAATTATTATTTATTCACCACATGTAGGCCTGAAATGAAATCACATGAACGATGAACCACAAACCCATAAATCGACACAATAAAAGAATGCAGCACTCAATATATTGTACATAAATATATTTTGCTGATGAGTTGAAGAAATGCTTTGTGAAAGTCATAAGTGTAGTGCGATGGTAAAAGATTACAGAAATTCCCGACCACAACAGCAACAACAAACAATAGCAATACGGATAACCACACCAGTCAAGCAGTCAACGCCACCAACGCAAACCAGAAAAATTTATTGCCAACAGCATTTTCGAGAGTCGGCAATGAAAAGAACAACAACAACAGCAAAAAACTGAAACAAAATTTACGAACGCATCAGCATTTTTCTTACGTTTCAGCCACAAATTAAAGCCACGGCTCGAGGCACCTTCAACGCGAGACAACGAACCTTTAAAACCTCACAGGTGTGCGCAATCAATCAATGCGATCGTATAAAAACACACAAATCAAAAACATACAACAATAACAACAGCACATTAAACTTTTGCTCGAGCTTGGCATAAAAAGACAACAAAAAAAAAAAAATAAGAAGACCAAGACTATAAAATTACAACAAACAATTTGAGGAAGCTAAGCGCTCAGTTGGAGCCGTGGAAGAGCTCATAAGAGAAGCCTCGAGGAATTAAAAGTTTGTAGTTGTAAACAAATTGTTTATTGATTAATGTCTTGTAAAAATGAACTTTTTGTTAACGGCTGTGAAGAAGCGAAAAAATTGTGATTTGTTTTCATAAATTTATTAAAAATATGAAAATTGTAAAAACTGTTTTATAATTATAATAATAATAAATTTGAAAAAAAAACCTTTTAACTTTAAACTAGCCCTTGTCAAATAAAATGTTGTTCATATAGGAACTTGACTTTGATCGATTAGTTAGTACGAGCAAACGAGCACCTTCTTTGGGGAGAAGAAAACGTATGCAACATTTCAGATCGATATCTTAAATACTTGGAGAAAAGGCTGATCATGTATATATGTACTTTATAGCGTCTCCGAAGTTTCCTTCTCCGTGTTTCAGAACTTTAGAGTAAACGAGGGTAAGACGAAATATCTTCTGACATTAAAAAACAGTTTTCGCACTCGTGACTTGGCTCCCACGTAACTGTTGACACTCATAACTTCTAAGTCGTAGATAATTTCGTCTATCTTGGGACCGACATAACCACCAACAAAAACATCAGTATCGAAATTCAACGCAGGATTACCAACAGATGTTATTTCTGCCTGAGTGGGCAATTGAGTAGTAAAGTCCGTTCTTGACGAACAAAAACTAAATAAGACACTCATAATTCTCGTCCTTCTAGAGGAGAAAGGTTCTGTAGAAGATTTATGGTTCGCTGTCAATGGAACGATGAGCTGTATGAGATATACGACGAAATTGGAATAGTTCAGCGAATTAAGAGACAGCGGCTACGTTGGCTAGGTCTTGTCGTACGAATGGATGAAAACGCTCCAGTTCTTAGAGTATTCGAGGCAGTACCCGCCAGGGGAATCAGAGGAAGATCTCCACTCCGTTGGAACAGATGGAGAAGGACCTTGCTACACTTGGACTACAACACCGAAAAGGAAGAACGACTGGCACCGTTGTAAACTCGGCCATAACCGCGTAAGCGGTGATTACGCTAATAAATTAGAAGAAGAAGTTTCAGAACTTATAAATAATTTATTCTTAATTGAATACTAATTGAAAATCAACAGAGGCTTTGGCTGGTTTTCCTCGATCTCCGGCCATTTCATATTCAAGTGAAGTATGAGACAATACTTTCGGCCAGCCGGCTCATGAATTTAATTGGTGATGAATTCAGTCTGAATTGGCAGAGCGATCGTGAAAGGGGGATCCGTGAGGAGTTCAACACAACGTTTTCATTTACTCAGAGAGAAGAATGTATCAATGTTTCTGTGTTCGACGGTTCCAACAACGAAATCTACATATTCACCGACCTATCAAAAGGTGAAATAGGAACAGGAGCGGGCTTTTCCTGTAGTATTCCATACGCAGAAGGTAGCTTCTTCCATCTAGTGGACAGCCAAGGGGCAATTAAAGCTATCCATAGCGCCAATACTCATCCATTTACATTAAGAAAGACAATAACTAAACTCTCATCAGGTAACTCAATTAATATCGTTTATCTGTGGGTATAGATTTTATGGAAATGAAGAAGCAGACGAGTTGGCCCGCTCGCAGATAGCTAGGAACACAGTTCTACTAAGCTGTCTCAGATCATTTAGCTTCTTCAAAGCTTGTTTGAAGCAATGGATCCTAGAATACACTTCAGGTTTTGGAACACTAGCAACACACGACTTATCACAAAGTTACATTACTTTTAGGCTAGAGGTTACTTAGTAATATTGTGGGGGTTATCAACATATACCTATCCTTGAGACCCCATCTTTCGGAAATTGGAAAGTGGATTCAGCGAAATGCTGAGTATGCGCGCAGTATGATGAGGCGCTAGAGCAGTATCTTTGTGAATGCCCTCCCAACCGGATGAGTTGAGATTTATTCCACGGCTCCTAATAATCTAAGCTTAGATATATTGAGCAGCTGAGATGGAAACCATCAGATGTTCCACCAAATTCTTTGAATTGCTGGACAAGGCTTAATTTGGTTATCATCCGGAAGAATGAAATAGCTCAATGATAGCCTAAGTATGGCTGCATGTGGTATGGTGTTCTTGCGCCTCGGACTCTTATTTCATATAGAACAAAGCCCCTCAAATCGAGCGAAGAAACAAGTTCTTTCGATCAATTTCGGTTGAATATAAAATAGTTTCATGATTTTAAGATTATGTATCTGTACATATATACAACATAAAGAATGTTGAATGTTGAGAAGCGGACCGTACTTGTGATCAAAAACATATTTACTATGAGAAAATGGGAGCCATACCTGAAAGGAGCCATTTAAAATGAAATAAGTATATTCCATTCGCCTGCATGCTTCGCAAATCTCATTAATGCCTTCTAGTAAATCATTTTCAACTTGCTTAGCATAAAAAACACAATACCAGCAATTAAACCATATTTCCGTTTAACAAGCAATAAAACAAAAAATTAATTATGTCGAGTATTTTTCCATACTTTGTTGACTAAAATATTCTCCATGAACTGGACGATGTGGCTATTCTACTTCACAGTTCTATGAGCCTCTTGGGAGGTAAGTAATTTCATGTATTCACTTGTGTCTGTTTTTTTGTGTCCAGCACATAGTTGAGGCGTTTCGAAGGCTTTTGCAGCCCAAAAAGGATTTCTGTACGCGCCCATCGTGTTAAAATGAAAATTTCATTATCCACGGCGCTTAAGTTTGACTTGCCACGACAGCGTAGTAACCGACCAGCCCGACAGCCATAAACGGCTAAGAAATGTTGCAGTTGCCGTTGCCATTTAAGCGGGTAAACATACACATAAATACCGGCGGCAACGAGAACAGATAAGTCACTTACTCCAGCTACAATGGTGCGCAAGCGCCAAGTTGCCATTCTGCCAGTTAATTGTGGCCGCCTGCGCCAGCCCGTCAGTCAGTCAGGCTCGTTCGCTGTCTCGCATTTCTGCTTGATGTGGCGCGACGCGCATTCAAATATGGCATTGTCGACATTGGCTCCATCGATTGCTCTTTAAGGGTCTTCGCCTTCGCCTTCGCCATCAACAACGGACATCCCGAGCGTGCAACATTAAAACGTACAATACTCGTAAACTTGCGAAAATCAATAACAGCCATGCGATTCGAGAACTTGAGTGGTTTGCTGTTTGCTTTGCTTGAAATACACACTCTTGTGTTTGTATGTAAATATGCATGACCCGGGCCACTCAGGCTGCGGGCAGTGCAGTGAACAACGGCTGGCTCTAGTGCAAATGGATGGGGTGTGGAGTTCCAGTACACTTACATGCTTACAATTAGTATGTTTATGGGTATGTACTAAGCGATGTTTCTTGAAATCGAGCTTTGCTGTAGATCTTTGGAGGTTAGGTCGTTGAAAAAAATTCTAAAAAATCACTTACGTGGGTTAACTGATAAAACGGGTAATACGAAGAAATAAGAAAAAAGAAGAAACCCGTAATTTCGACTGCCCCGAAACTATAATACCCATCACAGGTGCATTTCTTACAGATAGTAAAAAAAAGCAGCTAAATGATATAATCACCCGTTTTTTACGGTGGCTTTAGAGTTGGAAAAATATTCCATTCCAAATTTTGTCGAATAAAAAAAATTTCATACAAGGACTTTGATTTCGACCGAGCAGCTTGTATGACAGCTATATCTTATTTTAGCTCGTTAAAAACTTCTATATAATATATCATAAGATACTTACAAATCGAAAAAGCGCTTTGAGCCTCCCACAAATTTGTTGAGGCGGCTAATGTCAGTTTCTGCCAGGTCTCCTGGTTTTCCGAAGATAAGATTGTCGGATTATTTCGACCTGTATTTAACCTATTTCATGATCGAAACAAGACAATTTTGGCTAATAATTTCGTCTGAGAGACTATCACTATTGGTGTGAACGACTGTCCCCATTCCTCTGATGTGATGGACCTTGGTATATATCTAAGCTGAGGTTAGTAGCTGAAGACCTTTATCTTATTCGTTTGTTTCCTTCGTCCAACAAAATCTACTTATCTAAGACATCATCTTACAAGGGTTGCATAACATTTTACGATCTCGAGAGTTGTTATGTTCACAGTTTTGCAAGCCTAGCCTTAAATTTATAAGAAAGTAAAGGGATACCCTTTAACGAATGACAGTACTCGGCGACGGAGTTTCTCTCCCACCACGAATCCCACACCAGATTTGCGCTCCTTTGTATGTCCACTGTAATAAATGCCACAAGGACCTACTCGTCTCAGTCCTTGACCCGTCCATCGCATTTCTTGGACGGCGGTGATGTCAGCCTTCACTCTAATGAGGATGTCAACCAGCTGGGCAGCGGCACCTTCCCAACTAAGGGACCGGATATTTCTGGTGCACGCCCTCAAATCGTAGTCCTTAATTCGTTTGCCACGGTCGTCATCAAAAGGGGGTCTCCCATCCGAAGCTGGAGAATATTGGAACAAAATCGGTTTCCTTAAAAATGTTTCAAGTTTTGAAAATTTCTCTTCATTCAAAGTCGACCTTGAGAGAAATATTTGAACATAATAAACACATAAAAGAATTCTAAAAAAATAAATTAAAATTTTTATTTGCCAATCAAAATTGCCAAAGAAGAAATGTTGAAGACAATTTTCGAAAAATAAGCTTTTTTTCCCCTTGCCAAAAAATCTTTCCAATCAGACCGCAAATCGATTCATTCAAAAAGGCAGAATAATTACACATTTTATTTGCAATAAAAGTTGCTTTCAAAGAAATTAGGATTTTTAATTTGCTGGCAACTGCGGCAAAGACGGCAAACTTGAAACGCAAAGTCTCAGAATTAAAAGGAAACATTTGAAATAAGCCAACTGTTTTATGGACTACGACGGATGCAGCACTACATAACGCACAAACAGCAAGAGTGAGTTAGGTGAATAACAGAGTGGATGAGTGAGTGAGTGAGTGCAGCCGGTGCAGAAGTATAAAGAGACTCGTGTGCGATCGTGAAATTCACATGATCAATGCGGCTAAAGCAGCTACAAATGTTTAGTGATTATTATTAAATTCGATAGTGTTGGTTGTTGTTAGTGTTGTTGCTCATATGGTTTTTACTGCCAGCGCCAGCAGCCCATTTCCGATTTCGATTGCAATCTGGCTGGCATATGGAACGTGTTAGTAAATACACGAGAAACTACAAATGTCGAAGTCAAAGCAAATAAAGCGGCGTCGAAGTGCGAGTGTGTGTGTGTGTGTGTGCGGAAAATGAGGTGCCGTGGGCGCAATTATGACGCATGAGTATGTAAATTTCTCACTCGAAAAGCAACTATAAATATGAAATTCGTGAAGCAATGACACGTCCAGATGCGCGCAATGCGTGCACGCAGTCAAAAGTCAACCCGTTTGTCCTCCCTCCGCCCCCTTTGGTTTTGTGCAATAAGTCAGACAGACATACATATGTATATTGTAGGTATAGGCGGCTGGCCGCATTTTTTAGTGGCACAGCGCCATATTTCGAACACGTTGACAGTACTAGGGAAAGCTACGAGGGGGTGTGGATAAATCACTGATTTTTGAATAAATTTATATTTTTTACATCAAAAGGGGGGTTTCTCATCCGAGGCTGTTTTCTTCTTTTCATTGGTAGGGTTTTTTACGTTGGGTTCTAAACCCAACGCACAACCCTGGGCCTTCTCACTTAAGCTTGCCGTCAAACGGATGATTTTTGGCTAGCCAGAGGATACTTGGTCTAAGACCGGAATCGTTTCTTGCCACTCTAAAGCGAAAAGCGTTCAGAGAACTTTCCTCACTTGCGTGAATTTTTAGACATGGCTCCATTCTCCTTTGCGCGTTGGCCACGGTATTTATCGCATTCGATGGAACGACGAGCTGTACGAGATATACGACGCCATTGACATAGTTCAGCGAATTAAAAGTCAGCGACTTCGCTGTCTGGATCATGTCGTCCGAATGGATAAAAACGCTCCAGCTCTGAAAGTATTCGACGCTGTACCCGCTGCCGGAAGCAGAGGAAGAGGAAAACCTCCACTCCGTTGGAAGGACCAAGTGGAGAAGGACCTGACTTCGCTTGAAATCTACAATTGGCGCCGAAAAGAAGAAACGACTGGCGCACTGCTGTTAACTCGGGAACACTAAAGAAGAAGAAGATGAGGAGTCTTGGTGCTGGTCTTATAGCCGAGATACCACTACAGAAGAAGAATATTCTTGAAACTAACCTAACCGCAAAGCCTAACCTCAAAATTTTCTCAAAAATTTGCTAAACACGAAGAAAAATAGAATAGAATAAAAAGTTTAAAGTTTTTCATTTGATTTTTGACTTTTTGATACAGATAGATTATTTCTTGTCTCTAAAGACAGCCTGCTCCTTTAACATTGCTTATAATTGTTAGAATTGTATTTTTTGATCTTAACATGGCCTTTCATAGCATCCTTGGGTAATGTAGATGGGGTGGACGTCTGCTGACGAATTTAGGTCTTAGTGAAATTATCAGGACTAAAATTTCCTCACACTATCCTACCCTCTTTGAATCACTCTGTGTTCTTGATGAAGTTTAAGAGAGTCGAGAACGTTTTGACGATGAACCACGTCCAGGACGGCCATCAACATCAATAGACGATGAACACGTCAATAAAATAAAGAAATTGGATCTTGAGAATCGACGATTAATAGTCAGTGATCTCACAGGCATTGTTGGAATATCGGAAGCAGCATTAAAAACCATTTTGAAAGATTATTTGGGCCTCAGAAAAGTGAGTGCTTTGCGTCGTTTACGCGAAGCTATTCGTAAAAAGAGGCCGATAACTCTTGGTTTTTACACAATGATAATGCACCATTGCACACTGTATTGTTTATTCGTGAGTTTCTCGCTAAATTGTCAAGCAATATCGTGCCGCAACCACGGTATTCGCCTGGCTTGGCTCCGTCTGACTTCGGGCTATTCAGGGAACTCAAGCGACCGCTTCGGGGAAACAGTTTGAGTCAATTGAAGACAATAAATGTGAATCGCTATGCGAATTGAAGGCTATATTTCGGAAATTGACTTTAACAACTGTTTCGAGGATTGGAAAAGCGTTGACACAAATGTATTTTGGCCAAGGGCAACGACATAGACTTTGAAGAATAAAATAAGAATTTTAAATTTAAGAACAAGTTTTACTACTTTTTGCTCTTCTTTATCCTGGCCTGTAAGTTTGGTTTCCGTGATCCATCCATTTACCTAAGATTTCCCGAACTGGTCTGCTAGTGATAACTGTATTTATTTGCCTTTGATAACATTCATTTAAAGTTACACTCTTTATACTGACTTTTCAAGCCTCTATCGTATGAGTTCGTCACAGCATTGGATTTTAAAAATGATTGCAAACATATTTCGTTTTAAGTAGATTTACGGCATACACATTACTTATAAATATACAGAGTTTGTACATTTGTGAATATATGTATGTATATAATTATATTTACGATTGCCAAAGCATTCCACGTGTGCTCCAACTGTGCAACATCCTTGCCTTCAAAGCAAAAAGCAAATAAAGAGATAATCGGAAGTAGTGTTTTTACTTGCTAGACTAACGGTACATATGCGGAGTAAAATGCAGCAGGAAGTTGTGGACAGGCAGATAGTGGAGAGGCAGACAAAGGGTTGCCACCGCCTCCATAGTCAGACGTCTGCTTTGTCACCGCACTGGGGTGGCATGCATGTGTTCGCTCCCGAACAACCATTCTTCTCCATGTGAGCTCATTTAACACGTCTGCGATTATCACACTATTTCTGTCACATTTACCGTCAGCTGTTGCGACAAAGCAAGGAGTTCAATAGTGTATGCCCATAAATACCTACAACAAATGCAACAATACGCCGACATGCCGAAAAGGCCAAGAAACATTTGTTGTGTCTCACATGCCTCCGGTTGAATGGGTTGCAGTTGCTGTAAGCCCATTGCCGGTGGATCTTGCCTCACCTCAGCTTCTGGCTACGCCATGCGGATCGCTATTGATCGTCATTTTATGTTCTTGCTGCCATTGCCACTTCGGTTGGGTTAAAAATTTGTATTAACACCGGCATTACAAGCGACTAAATTTAGAGTGTGTGTTGAGTTATTTATGAGCGGATTGGCCTTTTTGTGCCTTTTTAGTAAGTCTATGCCATTATTAATTTTTTTTTTATACAGAGTTGCATTGAAGATTTTTTTATTATTTCGTTTGCCGTCTTTTGGGGATTTTAGCGCTTAATTTAGAATTCTTTTTTATTTAGTATTACTGAATGGGTAATTTTATGCTAATGCTCAAATGCTGTGCCATTCACATTTGACTCGACTGTTTGGGTGAGTGCTTGTAAGAAATGATTTTTATAAATAAAAAAATTTAAAAAAATTGTGTGCAGTAGAAAATAATAAAAGAGATAAAAAAAACGTGAAGAAACAAATATACAACGCTTAGCTCAAATTCTCACATAATTGTTCTTCATTTCCATTATATCAAGAATATTGGAACATTTAACTCAGATACACAGTTTTCAATTTCATTCTTTACACTTTATCTTCCCATTGTCATTTATCCATCATTTATTACCCACTATCTAATTTCTTTTCTTAAACGGTTCATTCATAATGCTCTCTTTCGTTCAGCTGTTAAGTTTTACAGCGTAACTGTTGACTAATTTTCGACCCGCTTTACCTATAAACTTTTTTTCTCCAAGAAATTTTATGTCAAACAGTTATTATGTTTGGGAAAATGTATATTAGATACCATACTTATGAAGTACTAATAGCCGGAAGAGAATGTCTTTGAAGGTCATAAATTATATTATTAAGGTTCAGAGTTAATAAACCGTTACTTCATTAATGAATGAGTCGAGGAGTTTTTTATTTTTTGGTTAACTTTATAGTTTTTAGTAGAGTTTAGAAATTTGAAGAGCAAAAACATTAACCACCAAAGACAGAGTTACCACCAACCGCCTCTTGACTTTATTGTTCCGAAAATCTTTAGAGACGATGTTCAACATAACCATTATTATTGAAAAGTAACCTTGAGTGCATAAAACCTGATGGCTAAAATGGACGTCTCAAATATATGAATTAGTGAAGAAAAGTATATTTCAAGCGGTACATTGCAAGCTTCAAAACTATAATGTTAGGTTAAACCGTAGCGCAGATTCAGGCGCTAATGGAAATAACACTTGGATAGCGGGTTCTTTGTGTTTCCTAATTTTATATTAATCACAGTAATTTCGCCAGGTGTCTACCGAAATGTTTCAACCTCAGTTTGGCAAAAGCTGGAAAGTTGAAAAGAAAGTGTCTAGATGATTCCATCACGCTTCTTCCATACAGGTTCGATAATTTACGACTGACAAGACATTTAACCTCAACTTGTTGGACAGTGTCCAATCAGAATGCCTACCACGGCGGCGAGATAAACCTTGCTAAGAGCAAGTAGTTCAAAGGATCTCTAGCGGTTCACTTTGGACCTGAAGAGTCTCGCGGCCGAAGTTTTGTTTTTTGACGAGCGCTTGTCAACCTTACGGGTGGTCCATACATTCAAGCTATAACGCAAGCTGACAGCGAAGTGCCTACTCGTTGACAATCTGATGAATTCCAAGTACCTTTCTAGTCAGCTCATCAGCCTGACTCTTTCCAACGATTCTGCTGTAATCCGGCAGCTAAAAAAGTGAGTTAACAAAGTGGCTTTATGCTATTGATAAAGCTATAACCAGTCTTGAGAGTAGTGCCAATGTGCTCAAGGCCTTTAAGGCGACTCTCGGAGTGAATGCTCACTGGTCTGAAAGAAGTTGCACGTCGGAACAGATCTTGTAGTGGTACCTTGATGGCATGTACTACTGTGCCCAAATAAATAAGGGGACATTTGAATTTAAACTGCACGCGTCGAAGGATTTGGAGAATTATTTTTTTTTAGGTTGGTAGTACTGTCAGTCACATTTATGTCAAATTTCATGTCAAAATATTCATTAGTGTTTGAAATACGTGTCGTTTTGTGAGCTGCTAAAAGTGAGTTTTTCGTTTTTTGCGATGTCGAAATTTGTTGAGCAAAGAATTTGCATTAAATTTTGTTTACGGAATCAATTTTCTGCTGCGGATACATTGAGAATGGCGCAGAAAGCCTTTGGTGCTGAGGCTATGTCTAAAAAAAGTGTTTACAAGTGGTATAGTGAGTACCAAGCAGAGCGTCCAGGGCGACCATCAACCTCAACCGACGAAGCTCACGTTCAACAAATCAAAGATTTGGTGTTGAAAAACCGTCGATTAACAATTAGAGACCTTGCTGATGAAGTTGGCACATCGAAAGGCTTAGCCAATACCATTTTGAAGGATGTTTTGGGCCTCAAGCGCGTCAAAACTCGACTGGTACCGAAAACATTGAATTTTTTGGAAAAAAGGCGTCGCGATGAAGTGTGTGAAACGAAGCTTTCCGACTACCAGGGTGTCATGAAATGCATTATAACTGGCTATGAGACTTGGATCTATGCTTACGACCCCGAAACAACCGATCAATCGAGCGGATATCGTGCCAAAAGAGAGCCGAGACCAAAAAAATCGCGCCAAAGTCGCTCAAAAATCAAGGTCATGTTGACTGTTTTCTTCGATTATCGTGGTGTTGTGCATTATGAATTCCTTCCAACCGATCAAACACTCAACAAGGAATATTGTTTGAACGTTATACGTCGTTTGCGTAACGCTATCCGCCTAAAAAGGCCGGAATTGTGGAAAGATAATTCTTGGTTTTTACACCATAATAATGCACCATCCCATATTGCCCTCGTAATTCGTGCTCATTTCGCCAAAAATACAATCCATATCGTTCCGTAACCACCATATTCACCTGATCTGGCGCCGTGCGACTTCTGGCTGTACACCAAGCTCAAAAGACCGCTCCGGGGACAGCGTTTTTATACGACAGAGGAAATTCAAGCCGCAGCGAAGACGGAACTGAAGGCCATCCCGGAAAGTGACTACAACCAGTGTTTCGAAGATTGGAAAATCCGCTGGCATAAGTGCATTGCATCGGGAGGGGATTACTTGGAAGGGGATGAAATTGATTTGGAAGAATAAATAAAGAATTTTCAAAATAAATACAATGTCGCCTTATATTTTGGGCACAATAATAGTGCTTCCTCTGTTTGAAAGGCACTGTAGTGGTCTGGTTGCCCGAAGCTGACGAAGAACTTCCGACACAAGATCAAGTCGGATGATGAAAATAACTGTCTTTGGTGTTAAAGAAAGATCTTCTTCGGGGCTAGTGGTCTAGAATAAAATATGCTTTATTTACTTTTCAGAATATGGCTCATAGAAAAATAATTATAAACATTTCTCTGCAAGTGTGATCAATATTTTCTGAGATTTAGAGTTAAACCTTCTACTATTATGGATCGGTTTTGCCATTTTTTGTAAAGATTTGTAATTAGAGAACTCCGATATATTTTTTACCAGTGAGTCATAGTTTGACATCTCGTCATATACAAATTATAAACAACCCAGTCTGAAATTTCCATTAACGGTTATGGAGTTTTTGGTAAAGATTTGTTACTAAGGAAATCCGGCCTATTTTTGTCTGCGAAGAAATTGCACTTATTTCTACAGAAAATGGCTCATAATAATATTGGAAAGCTTAGAATCGTTATTGCAGCAATTGATTTCTTTTATGAACAATGTAAGCTCCAAGCTCTTCCAAAAAATATCATTAAAAGTCTTTAATGGTATTCTTTCAATAGTATTGTTTCTGTGACTAACGATTTACTTAAAGCAATGGAAGAAGTACTCCGAATACCTGATTACCGCATATATTTGGCTAATATTCTTTAGAAAATCAATCTTGTGCATCAAAATCAGAAATTTTCTTCTACAAGCTTGTATCTTCTGGAGGGATTTTGGGACGTAAACATCACCAAAGCTGGTACCCCATTCCACTCTTCTAGAGCTAAAAACATCCCCACTATATTTGAGTAATTCACTTCGCATGCTCTTACACCGATTCGAAACTAAATATAATATATAGTATGTATTAATGATATAATGATAACGTGCTTCAAAGCTTTGGCGGACCGGTTGAATATGTTATGCTCTCTTCAAGAGGAAGGTGTTTTAACTTTTGTTTAACCAACTCAGATCGAACTGGCAGTTAAATTATGTAAACTAGTATGCTTCCCTCTTTGATTTCAAATTACATTTCCTCAATGGAGAATGTCTTAACTTCTCTCTTACTGACTCTTATTTTAGTTGAGAGCACCTGCAGCTTAAGGCACAAAATATTTCATAGCACAAGACTTCGAATACTTAATTATGGCATAAATTTGCGTGAATTCGTTTTAAAACCCAACCTTGTACATATTTTAAAACCCCAACAGATCTCCACAAATTACACAATAAATTCTTCTACATATTTGCAAACTGCATATGTAAATGCAAGTTTCCATTGCAAGTAGCTAATAATCATCGCTTAATCGCTTCGCCTGGCTATGCGTCATTTCCACGCGTCAGCTACGCGATCCACCCACTCAATCAGGCCGTCATCGACGGCACCTCAATCATCATCTACATCATCAACATAATCATAATAAACGGCAGCGCTAGCAGCACCGGTGGCGGCGAATATTTACAAATCGATTTCCTCATACTTAATTATAAACAGCGATTTTTATTGCACTCGCTTGGCTAGACGACTTCTGTGTGCGGAATTTCAATTGCGATTTATTAAAATTAATTAGCGAAAGAATTAACGCTTTCCGAGCAGGTGCGCATCATTACAACGCATTGGCATTGCTTAACTTATTTCGAATGCAACAGCAACAACAGCAATATGTACAACAACATATTGGTATTTTTAGCGCAAATTGGAAAATCGTTGCTATCGCTTACAGACACGCAGACGTTGGTGCGATGAAAAGGCAGAGAGAGCAAAAAGGCAAGAAAAAAGTGAATAAATCGATTGATTGCAAAGCGGGTGTGGAGCGTTTGTGGCGCATCTTTGCAATTTACGAAATTAAATGTAAATATATGCTTTGTTGTTAATGTGTGTAAATATTTATATATCTACACACACATATTTACATTGATGTACAATTAAATACATAAGTAAATTAAAAGCCACTCCTTCTGCGGTATATTTCAATGTTTACTGAAGATTAGCTTACTTGGCTTAGCAGGCATGGCTATACTTATGGCAACCATGAGAGCTTAGAGAGTCTAAATTTATTCTTTCAAATACATTTTTTCGAATATTTAGGTTCTAGGCTCAAAACAGATTTTTTTTATTATAATTTTAAACAGTAACTACAAAACTGGTTCATTAGAATAACTAATTTATCACGAGCAATTTGTGCGTTTGCTTCCTTCAGACCTTCTTAATGATGACATTAGAGGTTCAAATTTACAGTTTGAGCGTAGAAGAGTATCTCATAGTAGACGATACCTTATCAATGCCATCAAACAAATTTTCCTAACCGTCACTCCTAGATGATCATCGTTTGGACGACTCACCGCACTGACTGTGAAATATCGAGTATTTTTTCTTTGATGGTGTCCATCTTTAACGGGATTTGATAATCGAAATCAAATATTATTAAAATATTATATATATCCTCACATAAAACATATCTAATATACCACGTAACATATAAAGTATATAAAAGTAGTTCAAGGCGGTTAGGAGTTACCGATGTTTGATTTGACAGCTCACGTTCAATAAATTCTCTACCTAAATCGGATACATTATAACTCTTTTCAGCTTGTTTTTCTTGTTGTCGAATTATTTGAACAACCAATTATGTGTCCAAAGGCATTTCTCCAGCTCGGTTTCGATCACAAATCTTCCTTCATAAGCTGTACCTTCTATAACTAACTGGTACCGTATTGCATATGATACAATCGGAGCTAGAAGCATCCATACTAAGCCTAAGCAGCTTACCATATTTCGTCCGCGGTGACCTCCCACTTCTCCTTTTTTTCTTGGCTGTTACCAATGAAACTTATTTTCAATCTTTGAGTTACCTGTTGAATATATTAGAGACATTTTTGAGGCCGAAATGCGTGAGTACGAAGAGCTTAATAAGCTGGCAGACAGGGGTAATGCTGGAAAAATCTTCGAAAAATTGCGGCGACTAACAGAAAGATTCAAGATCGGAGCATACTCTTTTAGAATCCCCAGAAGGGATCTAGTGATTGATGCCCAGAGCATACTGGAATTATGGCGGGAATATTTCTCCAACCTAATGAATGACAATGAAAGCATAACACCTGGAGATGGTGAACCTTATTCCCAATCCATGAGCAGGGGTTCTACTGACCATGAAGAAGTTCAAATAGCAAATTTTCTTCTGAAGAACAACAAAGCGATGGCGGCCGATGGATTGCCGGCTGAGGTGTTCAAATATGGCGGTGAAGAACTGTCAATGAGCATACATAAGATTCTTTGTGGAATGTGGTCGGACGAGAGCATGGTCGAAGATTGGAATTTAGCCCCAATCCACAAAATGGGGTCTCCCCTATATATGAGTACGTCAACTACCGTGGGATAATCTCAACATCGCATATAAGGTTCCATCAAGCGTACTGTGTGAAAGCTTAAAGTCCACCGTCAACAAACTGATTGGACCTTATCAGTATGGCTTCAGGTCTGGAAAATAAAGATCAGACATTTACAATGCGCCATATATTGGAAAAGACCTATGAGAAGAGGATCGACACAAACTTAAAAGCTGCTTTTAAAATCACGACTGCCTGTATGCCGCTATGTTCGAATTTGGTATTTGGTTGTTCGACACCAAACGAGGTTTCAGACAAAGCGACTCCCTAACGTGCAACTTCTTCGAATTGATTCGAATACCGCAGTCGATGGAACGATGAGTTGTACTAGATATACGTATACGACGACATTGGCATAGCTCAGCGAAATAAGAAACAACAGCTACGATGGCTAGATTATGCCGTCCGAATGGATGAAGAAGCTCCAGTTCTGAGAGTATTTGACGAAGTACCCGCCGGGGGAAGCAGAGAAAGAAGAAGACTCCCACTTCTTTGAAAATACCAGGTGGAGATGGACCTGGCTACTCCTGGAATCTCCAATTGGCATCAATCAGCAGAAAGGAAGAACGACTGGCGCGTTGTTGTAAACTCGCCTATAAGAATGGAGATTATTTTGGAGTTTTTTTTAATAACTTTTGCTTTAGTTGAAGGGTTAGGGACTTTTTAGACCCTGAACAGGGGGAATTTTGTTTCACCCAGATGGACACGTTGGGGACTCTGCAGAGTATACACACGCACTAATTCCTCAATTGTTGAGTTATCTATGTGTAGCCGTGGAAGACCTGTTCGACCTTTTCTCTTCAACAAGCTGACAATTTGTTGGAATCGCTAATATCGGAGCATATATGTAACTGCCATATAAACTAATTGAACAAAATCAAGATAAAGGATAAAAAGAGAAAGATAATACTACAAGAAATGTCCCTGTGAAGGGGATTATAACTTCGTTGCTGCAAAATTTAATTTTTTTTATTTCTTTATACACTTCCAAAAAAAAAAAAAAAATAATAATAATAATAATTACACCAAAATTTAACTTAAAAGAAGGCGACACACCGTCTTAAGCAACTT
Organism: Bactrocera zonata; assembly: GCA_037783105.1. Classification (NCBI taxonomy): domain Eukaryota; kingdom Metazoa; phylum Arthropoda; class Insecta; order Diptera; family Tephritidae; genus Bactrocera; species Bactrocera zonata. Next base: position 125,638 of record JBAWJQ010005835.1, on the reverse strand, counting down.
CTTGCCATTTTTGGTGCGCGGACAGAAAAATCTCATGAATCATGACTGCTGTTGCTGTAGCTGCAACAATTTACGATGATGCCATAGCGAAGATATGTGGGCTGAAAGGCTGGCAGCTGGCGACGGCTGCTGGCAACATTGCCGCCATATGACGGCAATAAATGCACAAAAATGCTGCGAAATGCATAAACAAAAATGGAAAGCCACGGCGAACATGTAAGTATGTGCGGCAACAACAATGACAACAGCATTGCCGCAACAGAGGCGCAACAATGAGGTGACAAATCTGGTAAAGACACCTGCAACAGTTGCATTTATCAACGTGCTCTTGCAGTTTGGAGAATTTGTGGCACGAAGGAGTGCTGCAAGTCGCCGTGCCAACATGTGTGTGTGTGTGTGTGTGCGAAGGGGTAGCATATTCGATTACATGATCATCACATCATCATAAATACAATAGGAAATCTATGGACTGCAGGCAACAAGCATATTTTTGTGTTGTAGATATGTAATGTACGTGCAACATACGCTTGCTTACGGCCAGTAGTAGGCGATCAGCCAATGTGGCGAGTGTACGCCATCTGGCGTTTATTGGCCGTGACTGGGTTTCTTTTCCTCTTTTGCTGATCCACCAACGATCGACGACAAGCTGGAAGTACAGCAGCATCCATAGCAACAGGCGCTGCCACAGCCGCTTCACCGCATTTGTGTAAAGTGCCACCAGTTGTGTGGTGTGTGTGCGGTTATCAGCGAGTTGACGCCAGTGCTTTGGCAACATTATGCTTAAATACGCAACATATTGTTGCCATTGCCATTTAAGTACATGCAACACACACATATTCATGCCGATATGCATAGTGTTGTTGCTGGCACTGGCGATTGTGGCAAATGTCGGTCACATTTCATATTGTTGTTATAATCATTGTTGTTGTTTTTGCTGATGCTGTGTTTTTGTTGTTATGTTCCGAGATGTAATCGCCTACATATGGCGTGGTTCAAATGAAAATTGCTTTACTGCCGAGCAACATTCCAAACAACCGCTTATGGTTGGGGTGCGTACTGCGTTGCAATGTGTTTGTTGCATGCTTGCGCCTATGCGTTGTTATGATGACGACAGCATTGCATCTGTTGTTGCGCGCAACAAGTTACCGTTAATGGTCAGGTGACATTTTTCACCCATACACTGTTGTTGTTGTTATTATTATTATTATTGTTGTTGTAGTTGTTGGTTGTTGTAGTGTCAACCTGTCGTGCAGCGCCCCACTTCCTTCGCTTTGCCCGTTTGACTAACTGCTGCCAGTGCCCATTACCGAATCACTGTAACTGTCGTGTGCAACCAACTGCCGCCGTGTGCTGTCGGCTGCCACCAGCGGCGCGAACTGCCCATTGCCCAATTTTGGGTCCTTCATTGACAGCAGCCAGGCGCGCTGCGGAGTCTGCCACACAACTGTGCGCCATTTAGTTGATTTGTTGTTGCTTTTCGTGGCGACTGTGCGACATGTGGCAGCGTCGTCACTGATACTCTCGTCGGTCACACCAACTATGGGCGCAAAATCTGCGACTTGTCGATGCACACACACACACACACGTGTATACTTGAATTAGTATTATCGCTCGTTTTTGCCCAAAATATCTGTGCCTTTTATTATTCTTACTTCTTCTAGGCATCGCTCAGTTGCTGCACCTACCATATGCAACATTATTTTTTTCCGTTGGATTGTCGCCTGCTTCGTGCATATTTTGGTAGCCGAGTTTGTAAAACGTCAATTTCGTGTCAATTCAACGCGTCGATTTCCAGCCACCAAATGTGCTTTTTTGTCACTTCGTGCAACATATTTGGTGTTGCTGAAGTGGCAATTTGTGTTAGCAACATGGTTGACATGTTGCTGCTGCCGCCGTTGTGCCCCGACTTTTTGCTTATATATTTTAATACTTTTATATTAATATTTTATTTGCAAAATTTTTGGTTTTTGCTCGGACGGTTACCTTATTAGCAGCAAAATAATTTCTTGTTAAGCCTCTGAAACTGCCATGAAATTGGGCAACATGCTCTACCCATTGTCAATCAGTTTATGTGGTTGTCGTAGTTCACATGTTCGTTTGGTAAGAGAGTACTGGTGCGAAATCTGTATGACTGTGTAGAGTAAAATCGTTTTAGCTCGAGGTAAATGCTTGTTCTTCTTCGAATATGGACTAAAACGGCTGTGAAACGTACTTCGAGTTATCCAGCATTCTAATGTTAGGCAATTAGTTGCGAGAATTTGACAATTTGCGAAGAGCGGTGAATCGAAAAAGCAACTGTTATAGCCAAAAACTTAGCAAGGGATTATACGTCTAAGGAGACATGCCTATTTTATCTTATATTTTATTAAGCTAGACAACATTGTTGTCCGTTTCACAAGCCAATTTTTAATAAGAGATTAGATACCAAATATGTGTAGCGAGAAGAGAAGTGGTGAATCGCAGACGCCGGGTATGGCAAGGCATGTTTATCGATTTACAGACTACGGTGTTCACTGAACAAAGGATGTCGTATATAATGAAAAAGTGGAAATTGTGGGCGATGCACCCATTGATTGCAAAATTCGAGAACACGAGGTATCAAAGGAGCGAAATTTAATATTGCTTGAAGAAATTAGTTATGGATATGAGGTATGAGACGGCGGTAAGCATAGTTAGGGTTGAAGTTTCACACTAATGTCTTTTGATGCTTTCGGTACTTATACGGTTACTGTTTTCTGGACTTCTAAGACGGTTTTATTATATTGGTGAGTAATTTCATTGATTTTGGAGGGCGGACAGTAAGCGTATGAGATATTGATCTGAAATATCGTAAAGTACTTTTCTCCAAAAAATCCGCTTCTACGAATGGTTCAAAGTCTTCAAAGGAGGTCATTGAAGACATACCTCGTTCTGGACGATCTTCGACCTCTTCAACTGATGAAAAAGTGAAGGATATGGTGCTTGAAAACCGTCAGGCAAGTGTTAGAGAGGTGAGCTCGACATCTCTCGCGAGTTCGTTCGAATGATTTTAGTGAATATTTTCAGTATGAAACTCGTTCTTGACCGATTTGTTCCGATAGAGCTGATTTTTTTCCAAAAGAGTACCGTTAACAGCTATTTTTGTTTCAAAAACGCAATGAATACTATCGATCAATCGCCGTATTCACCAGATTTGGCTCTGTGTGATTTTTTCTTGCTTCCCAAACTGAAATTGACGCTCGGTGGAACCCGTTTTTAATCGATCGAAGAGATATAAAAATTCGCTGAAGGAGCTGAAGGTCATCCCAAAAAGTTCTTAAGAAAAGTGTTTTGAGGACCGGAAAAATTGTTGACATGAGTGTAATTCATCTGGTGGAGATTACTTTGAAGGCGACAAAATACTCGTAAATATTGATGAATAATTAAATACTTTGCGTTTTATTTACAGTTTCCGGTTACTTTTTTGTCACAATGTATATTTGTATGTATTTGCTATAAAAAATGAAATGTATGGTTGATGGGATATTATTCTCTGCCAAGCTAAGCTTTAGGCTATCGGACGAGCGTAGAGTCTTTTAAGCAGAAGTGGCTGCTATTGAAGTAGAAATTGCCTTTCTGCTATGAAGTGCACCTTCTTTCAGTGAGGTGAGCATTGACAGCAAAGTCCCAAACATAGAGTTCGCAAACTGTCGATAACGCGTGAGCTTAGTAGACCTTGGTCGACGACCGTTCGGCCCAAAGTAGAACGTAGTAGAACTACTGAACTGATTGGCCTAAGCAAAGTTCAACTTACTGCATTCGTAAGAGTTCTTACCAGACATTGTCGTATGCATGCAGTAAGGTAAATCTTGTCGGAGGCAAATTGTTCAAGTTATATGGAGGAAGGTCGGGTAGAAACATCCAAGTACTCTTTCCTCCGTTATACCGTGTTTGAGGAGAGGAAGTAACCTCACAGTCATACCTTCGGCGAAGTAAGAGATTTTCACCGTCCCAAATCGTAATCGGCTCAAAGTGCTTCGCTGATTTAAGAGGGTCTTTATGGATCGGCTATAAGCAGTGCAAAAAAGATTCCTGTTAGGATTGACCTTTAAACTTAACCTAAATTATAATGAATCCATCTATGAAGTGTATATAGCTTCGGTGCAGCCGAAGTAAACGTTTTTTCTTGTTTTTATTTTAATACCTATTATTAGAAAATAATCTCTTCTTACCTTCTAATTTAAAGTTTCCAAATCAATTCTTTTCGATTTGCTTAAGGGGGTATTCTAGTCTAGAAATTTAAAAAAATTGATTCTTTTTTTATTTTCAAAGTTTAACTATTCAAGAATATGTGTACAAGAGGATTTTTCAAAATTCAAATTTTTTTCGGAGATATAGGCATTTTTCTGACCCGGCATCCAAACTGGTTCGGCCGTAACGCGAAACATTAAACGCGTTTTTCTCAAAACTGACTTTTTCGGAACGATGCCCACGATTTTTCAGGTTCTACTGCACCGATTTACTTGAAATTTTTATAGAGTCTTCTTTATAATCTTGTCTATGGTTGAAATTAGCCCCAAAAAAATTCGAAATAGTCAGAAAAAGTGATCAAAAAAAATTTTTTTTATCAGGCAGTCGCCATTTTGTGAAAAAAATATTTCCCACTTTACTGTAGTTCCGACCACTGCGACATTATTCTAGATTAATAATCTTTTTTTCTTTTGTTTTCAGATAACTAGGAGAGTTGAAATCATGGGCATGGTCACGTGGAATTTTTTAGAGACCCCCCACTTCGTCATCTCATAATTTTTGAAATTTTTGAAATTTTTTACTTTTTTTAGTTTTTAATTTTTTTCTGTACTCTTCAAAAATTAATAAATAACTAATAAAAAAATAGATAGTAAACATATTAATTACCTTTTTTACGACACTTTAAAAATTACCTGAAATTCATGCTTCTAGAAATCAAATTTTGGGCAGTTTTTTGAATTTTATTAAAAAAGAACCAAAAATATTTTTACTATACATTTTTTTATGGCGTTTTTATTGATATCTTAAGAATACAGAAAAAAAAATTTACAAAAAAATATTAAAAATTAAAATAATTAGAGGGTGACATTCCTGGTCTTCTGAAAAAAAAATTCAAAAGAAATTCTTAATCAGTAAGGATGCTGTTATAGTCCGGAAACACAAAAAAAAATTTTGGAAAAATGGCGACTGCCTGAAAATAAAAATAATTTTTTACGCTTTTTGTTGAAATTCCTGAATTTTTTTAAAATATTAAAAACAAAAATTTTGACACGATGCTGGTAGAAACGATAAAGGATTATATAAGGAAGGTTCACCCAAAATTTCAAATAAAACGGTTGTATAGAACTTGAGATAATGCCGGTACCGTGTGGAAAAAAGTAGTTTCGAGAAAAACGCGTTTAAGGCCTAGGAGACAATTCTAGTGAACACGGACGCCACCTCACAAAATTGGCTGTATCTCCGAAAATAAGTCGAATTTTAAAAAATTCTTCTAAGGTCATATTTTTGAAAGTCTGAACTTTAAATATATGAAAAAAAATCGAATTTTTCAAAATTCTAGAGTGGAATACCCCCTTAAAGAACCCACAGAGATCATTTAACTATAATCACTCTATAAGTTTACTACTAATATTACTTTAATATGCATATGTCTATTATTACTCAACTGCTTTAGTTCCTTCCACATCCAAAAATGGTATTTCACACAAAAAAAAAAAGGTTGGTAAGTTAAGTTTATTGGAAATGTGGCACAAACTTCCTGCCACATGCGTGACATTTAAAAATAGATTTAATTACAAGCTAAAAATTGTTTCTGCATTCGAATCAAAGTGAGCTAAAGAAATTCTATTTTCAAACACAGAAATGTAAATTTACATACATATATACTTCATACATAAAAACATACAAATTCATACGCATATAAGGGGACACATACGAGTCCAAACAAATGACAACAACATTACCGACGGCCAATAATAAATAAGCCATCATATTCGGTTGATTGGTTGACTAAAAATAAATGTAAGCACGCACACATCTACACTTGAATACACACGTATATATATGTGTATGTTGATTTGAAAATTGCATTGATATTCAAATAAAAAGTCAGGCATGTCTGTGTCTATGTAAATATAAATAAATACAAATTCTAATTCAAATTCAATTCAACGGTCACTTTGCCAATCAAATTGCAGCAACAACAACAACACAAATTAAAATTCAATGCCTCCAAATACATATGTACAAGCTTATGCTGAGCAATAAAAACGACAACAGCGGCGACAACACATATCCGGTGCCAACTTGCGCATGCCAATTAGTCGCAGCAACAACAACAACAACCAAAAGTCACAACAATTATAGCTAACTGCAGACAATATAATATTTGTACAACATTAGACGCTGCCAAGCCAAACCCAGCCGATTGAATGCTGATTTCCCGCTTATTGCTTGTTGTAGTAGTAGTTTATAATGCTTGTTGTTGTTGTTGCTGCTACTTTGAAATTCCATTGAAGCTGTCAGGCAAATGCGCAAACAAATTAGCCACTGTGAGTCGCTAGAAATTTTCACTTTGTATGTGACGCATGCGCGCAGACATCCTCCTGCAAAGGTGAGCGTAACAACAACAAAAACAACAACAGCTATTGTGTACAATATGCGCGCTTAGCGACTCAAACGCAAACGATTTGTATTTGCTTGTCGACAGCAACAACATCAACAAAATAGGCCCACAACAACAAAAGCAACAATAACAATGGTGGCAATAGTTGGCCCACAGTAGCCGAAGTCACCATAAACAAGCGGACAACAAGCATAAAACATGCGTTTAGGTTATGTCGCTTTAATTAGCCAGCGATCGGCCACACAAAGCGCAACAGCATGTGAGGGGCAGCCTGTAGCGGGGGGGAGGCATGCGCATATGTTGACCACAGCAAGGGGTGAGGTATGCGCGCGAGTGCATACTTTGTATGCTCCGAGTTTGACTGCTACTCACTGAGCATCAAATGTGCGCGCCAACTACAACAACAAAAAACCCAAGCATTGACTAATGCAACAAGTGTTGTTGCACATGCGCAGTGGGGCCGCACACACAACTTGCCGTGTTGCCTTGTTTGCGTTTGCGGTGTCTGCAGCAGACAGTTTGTGGTGTTACGCGCATGTGCAGCACGCAGTCTAACGCTGTGGCACGCACACACACACACACACAAACATAGAAGCGAGCAGCCGCTTATGTGGTTTTGTTTACATTTCGGGTTTATCTAATCGTTGATAGTTTGTCAAATTCTATTTTTATAACTCACTCAGGCGTTGCGGTCGCGCAGTCGCACTGCAAGTGGTCGTCTTTGGGCGCTGTCGCAGCCCGTGTGGCACATATACACGCATATGCATTCATATGTGAGCAATTGCTTGTTTGTGCGTGTGTGTGTTATGTATGCATTTGTGCCTCCGTGGCTGGCGTTTTCGATTTTCAGCTTTTATTTCTTAATTTCATTTGTATGCACATTTGTTGTTGTGCTTGTTGTTGTCTTTTGTTTTTGTCTGCATTTTGCTGTCGTACAATATTTTTCACGCCAACCCTGGGGAGTCGCGGCGACCCGACCATCTAGTCAGACGCCTGATTAGATTGTGCAAGTAGGTAGCAGCTACTTGCTGTTGTTGTTGTTGCTGTTACTGACTACAGTGTGGCCCGCTTGGACAATTCATTCGTGTTTTATTGGCACTTATCACCACTTTGCATTGTTTTTGTATTTTTCGTTGTTGTTGTTGTCCTTATTATTATTGTTGTTGTTTCGTACTGCCAGACAACTGCATTTGTTGCGACTGGTCACCAACAATGTGTGAATTTGTCGCTAATATTAACATTTGTTTGCAATTGTTTTTGTTATTGTTGTTGATATTTTGGTTATGCATGCTGTATATATTTGGTTATCTAAATGTGAACACATATGTTTATGTGTGTGTTTGCGCTTATTTGCACTTGTGTTGAGTCTGCGTTGCCGCTGTGGCACGTCTACTTAATTTGGGCGTTGGGTGTTGCCACTGCCGCTTTGTGTTTTGTTTTCTGCAAATTATTTAACAAATTGCCGACATTCAACAATGACATTGACAACTGATAATAACTGCATTAGTTGACAGCGTCAAACAGCTACTTATCAGCGCGCCGTTGGGTGTTTTAGCGTTGAGTGAGTCTTACAGTCAAATTACTTAATTTAGTGGCAACTAAAGAGGGGTTAATTGCATGTGGCATGGACATGTGTGGAAGGCGTTTAAAAAATTTATACACTTTAAGTCAACAGAAAAGTAAACAAAATAGATAAAATTGATGAGATTATCCAAATTAAATTTTTTAGGTTAAGAAAAATAGCGAGTAAGGTGCATGTCTTGGCTGAATTGTAAAAACTTCATGTTTTTATGCCAAAGGGTCCCAAAAATACACAGATTCTGTTTATAATTTGGGTAATGAGTGAGTGCTGTAAGTATTTTATGAAACACGATTTGAGTTTGTGCAACCGGATGCCTCTCTGTTCAAGGCTTAATATTTGGAAAACAGGTTGGGTGTGTGTCTGCGGAGGCTCCAATGGAGCTCTTTTGGTTTAAAACGAGTAGTGCTTTTAGATATGTTATTTTCAATGGGACAATACTTCTTTCTGAGTTGGTCTTTTTGACAGCTGTTATTCGATTTATACTTAGTTTGATTTACCATTTCATAATGAACAAACTTACTCTGTAAAAACGCTTGAAAAACGTGCAAATTTATTACTCAAATAATGGTTCGGTTTGTCGGATGCATCGCTTTTTGCATCCAACATTCGATCAACATAATCGCCCAGCAGAGGCGGTACTTTGAGTAATCATGAAACGGTATCGCACCGCGTTCACTCTAGTGGATAGTTGGCATCCTCTGAGGTGCCCTACAGTGCTCAAGCTGGGTCATTTATTTATGGAAGACTTTGCGGTAAATGGGACCAAAACGAGATAGCCACCGATTCCGAGAAAATTTTGTTCGGCGATGAATCTCACTTTTGATTGAATGGGTAAGTTCATAAATAAAATTGTCACTATTATTGAGACACCGTTTCATTCTTCAAAAATCATTGTTTGGTTTGTTCTATGCGCAGAGGAAATTATTGGTCCATATTTCTTCAAAAATTAAGCCGACGGCAATGTAATGGTTGTTGATGACACACGGCCCCGATTGCTGCAAAAAATGGTAAAAAAAATTGGGGCACTTTATTCATTGAAATAATGCAGATCACTAAATTGGACGGAAACTGCTGTGAAATTTCTAAGCACTATGAATTTAGGTTACGTTTTATCGATAGGTAATTTTGATCGAAATAGATAGGTTTATGACTTGGCTAAACGAGTGAAAGTCCTAAAAGAAATATTTCGTTGATAATCCAGAGCAAGCAAAAATATGCCCACTATTTCCAACTGCGTGGGCTGTAAGTGTTCAAGGAGCTCTCTTTCCTATCGACATAAAGGTTTATTCGATGAAAAAGAGGCACTAAGTTAACGAGAATCGTAATGAATCGAGTGATGCAAGAAGCGAAAAGAAATATTATTTTTGTCGTTTACAAGTTTTGCCTAAAAACAGATTGTCTTAGGAATGATGAAGTTGAAAATGATGTCTTTATGAGCTGCAATCTGTAATAAACACGACAAACAATTATGACCAAGGATGGACAAATTATTTCAAGATTTATTATGTATCCTTGCACGGAGTCTGAATTTTATTTCCATAAAGCACGAGTTTCCAATTTCTTCTTCTTCCTTATTGGTGGTTATAGCCGAGTTATCAACAGCGCGGCAGTCTTCCTTCCTTTTCGCTTTTTGGCGCTTCCAACTGTAGCCAAGTCCTTCTCCACCTGGTCTTTCCAACGGTGTAGAGGTCTTCCTTTTCCTCTGTTCCCCCGGCGGGTAGTGAGTAGTATGCTCTCAGAGCTTGAGTGATTTCATCCATTGAGACGTTATGACATAGGCACCGATATCTCTTAATTTGCTGAACTATGCCAACGTCATCGTATATCTCGTACATCTTGTCGTTCCATCGTCTGCGGTATTCGCCGTTACCAATGCACAAAGGACCATAAATCTTCCGCAGAACCTTCTCTCGAAAACTTACAACGTCGACTCATCATATGTTGGCATCGTCCATGCCTCTGTACCATATAACAAGACGGGGATGATAAGTGACTTGTAGAGCTTGGTCTTTGTTCGTCGAGAGAAGACTTTACTTCTCAATTGTCTCCTCAGTCCGAAGTAGCAAATGTTGGTAAGAGTTTTTCTCTGTTGGATTTCGATGCTGATGTTGTTGTACGACTTCGAATTTATGACTGTCACCAGTAAGGTGGCAGCCTAAAGTTTTTAATTTTGCACATACTTAAGTTTTACTAAATCAGAATATTTCTTCCACTCCTAACTTTGGTGGACACGATCTTTAAGTATTTATAAACTCAGCATTAGAATATTTCGTAGTAAAACCCAGCACTTTATATCGAAGAAGCACATATATTTTTAACAGAGCTCATGAAACCTAACACCAAATTTAAAAAAAAAGAATAGCTAAACAACCAGCAAAAACAGTTTTAAAGGCGCAGGTGCCACAACAACACTGTCTCTTATATTCAGTCTAATCAGTCACTTTACGACATTTGAAAAGTTTATTAAAAAATCAACAGCAAAAAATAAGAAAATTTAAGCACTTAGTCGTGCAATCAGTGGCAATTGAGTCTGCAGTTCGGTGGCTGCCTTGCATTATTAATCAGCGCTGATGCTCCCCCGTTGGTTCTATGTGACGGCCAAACTGAGGCACTTGTCTGGCTGAACTCGTTTTATCGCTGTGTCTGTCTGAATTGCATCAGCAGTGGAATATTTCATGCGAATGTTGATGAGGCAAGTGTGAAATTGCGAAGTTGGTGTCAGCAGCCACCAGACACCAAGTTGAGCGCTGGCTGAATTATATGCTCTTAGATGCAGACATATTGCGTAAATTCATCAGCCATGGAGGGGGGCAAGTAGCTAATCTAACTGTCACTTATGATTGTCACTCATAATTTAATGTTTACAACTTAGTTCATCTAGGCGAGTGCTAACATATCTTAAATAGATCTATATAAATTCATACTTATACAGGGTTGTTCAAGTATTTTTTGCTCTTAAAGGCTTTTGACTTCTGAGATGTTTAAGGAGCTTGACTCTCGTAAAACTCGTTGTAATATGTTCTAGATGGTGTGGTCGTTCACAATATCAATTATTAGTCCGCTGTAAGAATTGCGACTTATTTTTTTTTTTAATATTTATCTCTGAAAAGAGAAAAGGCACATTTCAACCCAGTACATTATTGTCAGGGAATATGGTTTCACTGTTCACGTCTTTTTCATCGGGGTGTGGAAACTATTATCATACTGCTTCTACTTCTGCGTCCCCATTGACCACCATGGGCAATGTGAATAACCCGTAAAAAAATGCGGTAACTAAGACGAGTAGAGCTCAGAGTCATAACTAAATGAGAGGGAGCTATGTTAAGGCCACTCCGACTTACTCAGTTTAAGGGTTTATCAAAGTCTGCTTGTTTACCAGGAGATGCAGCTGTAAGCGGAACTCTTTCTTGGAGTAAGCCATTCATGTTCTGGGCTTAAAACCTGTCGTCTAAAAAAAATCCAATGAAATGACCGATATAGCCTCAGATAGGGATCTCCCTTTTTGATAATGACTCTAGTAAATGAGCAAAGGACCAAGATCTATGGGTATATTTGGAATTTTGGATCATCTGTTGGAAATGCTACGATCTGTATCACTGCCCAATTTTACAACTTCAATCCAATGTTCAGTCGAATGAGAAAGACGACAAGACCAGAGATAGCTTTCACATGGTCCTGGAACATACATACGTACACATGAGCGTTGTTACCGCAATGATATCCAAATCGTGACATCAATCGCGAAGATCATATTTCGTTCAACAGTCGGAAAATTCTGCCTCCACAATCAAATTCCCGACAAAGATTAGAGGCTGACTATGCCGAAACATGCTAGTAAGTTCGGTTAGGTTAGAGGACTGACAGCAACGTTCTCTTACCACCCCCCGACCAACACGAAGATCGAATAGTCATTGTTCGACTTAAAAGTAAAGCAGACTCCGACGTCATTTTCCAAAGAAACACCCTTTAAAAACTTGCAGTTCTAAGTGCCTTTCAATTTGTTCCAAAACAACTGGTTTCCACATTTGACGAAAGCAGAGCTTTTACTAATAGACCACGAGGAGGAGTGCTCGCTCGCCTGCTGGCCGAGTGCATGGAATGCAGATGTGAATGCGGCCCACTTGATGTGCCATGCAAAGCGATGCCAGGCATGTGCGATCTTTTGATATCAACGGAGCGAATAAGTAAAAATAAGCGCTAACTAGAACTGTTCTGGCCAACACATGCAACATTGCAGTGACAAGCGTTGCAACATGCAGCTGCACGCCACTTGGTGGCACACACAAACACGATATGCCGTGTATTAGCTTCTTACTTGAAGGCTAATTAAATTTGAATTTGAATTTAAATCAAACGAAAGAGCGCACCGCCAACGGAATGTGACTGCTCGCATGTGGCGCACTGCCGTGGCAGTTTCATTCGGTTGCAGTTGCAGCTGTTTGCAAGCGGCTGACGAGTGTCGTTTGCCATTTGCCGTTTGCAGCATGTGGTAGCCCAACTCAATGGCGCTGTGTTGCTGTTGTTGTTGTTGTCTTTGCCTTTTACTTTCCATGGCCGCATGGTAGTTGGAGTCACTGCCATAGCAGAGCCTGTGTGTGTGTGTGTGCTTCATTTTGGAAAGACACATTTAGCAGAGGCGTCACCGCCGCATGTCGCACGCATTACATGGTGGCTATCACCACCACCGACTCCTTCGCAGAGTTGGCGCGTCAGCTTGTGCGCACAGTAATGTTGCAAAGTGGAAATTTGGAAAAACATTTTCTGTTTACTTTTCCATCGTCGGTGAAATGCCGTCTATTGCCTTACTTAATTAATCCGTCATTCGCAGCTGAGCTACGCTTCAGGACGGACACGTTGACGCTGTGGTAGCGATTCTGACGCTTGGTGTTGTTATTGTTGTTGTGGATAGTCTCGTACGTGTCTGTTGTTATTGTAACTTTAGTAATTTTGTTGTTTCTGTTGTATTTGTTTTTTCTACAGTTGTTGTTGTAATGTCGTTTCTTCCAATTGTTGTTGCCTTTTAGTTATTGCTGTAAAATTTTGTTGCTGTTCCTGTTGCTGTTCTTTTGTTGCAACATTTTTAGGTTGTTGTTGTTTTCGATTTTTTGTTACTGTTGCGTTTTGGTATTGCTGATGTGGCATTTTGACAGCAGCATTGCACACGCTCTGACATATGGCGCGGGCGTGTAACTGTAGCTCGTTTGCCTGACATCCAGCAATGAGGTGGTCTGCCCGCGGATTTAGCGTCTACTCTGCCGCAGAAACATACAGCCAGCAGTACGTGCAGGCAATTGTGGCAACATTCATGTAAGTGGGCGTTATAATTTTAACACTTCGGTGACACTTTAAGTGGGAAATGTAAACAAATATTACTTTTGACTCGAGCAGTTCTTGCGCGCTTTGAAAATGCAGTAGAGAGAATTGTTTACGCCGCTGGAGTTAATTGTTGTTTGAAAGGCAAGAGTGATGCAGCTAAATTTCTAAGGGTTATTATATGTCAAGCCAGAGATCCACTGCAGTCATGACGGGATTAGGAAAGATCAAATTTAAATGTATTTGATCAGAAGACACCTACAATATATGTACATAAATTTGAAGAAACTATGCAACTCGAATTGGATAATGGACAATGTTTCAGGGGCTCCACCATCGTTGAAGTATTTGCTTTAATTTACCAAATAATTTAGAGAGACATTTTATTCTTCATGTAGGTTCGGCTTGGAAGTTTCCAAAAATTTTAACTACTTGGGATCCCAAACCATTTCCACCAACAAAGTCAGCCTAGAGATCCACTTATGGTTAACCCTTTTCAACAGGCATTACTTGGGGCTCGATTGTCGGTTGAACCATACTATACTTATCGACATGCTAGAACGAAACTTCAGAGATTCCCCATATTTGTATGTTTTGGTTTATTAAGAAGAACCTGGTAAACTTGGGACTTCCTTTAAAAAAATATGAACTACCCCTTCGCCTTAAAATGGAAACAAGTTCGGTAAGAGGATTTCTCTAGTGGCCGGTATTTCTTTAAGGTGTTAGGAGCAGTCAGAGGCACGAAAAAATTAGAGTTTTCAGTATTTTTTTTGCTACTAAATCATGATATTTTACAAAAGTAGTAATATGGCATTATTATAGGATGTGTTGACTTGAAGTCATGAAAATTAAAAAAAAAAAAAATTAATTTAGAAAGTTATAGTTGTTTGTGTTGACCCTATTCCAAAAAAAGATACTTGCGGTGACAAGCATAAGTCCTTGGAGATTTATCTAGAAACAATCGGACGAAAAAAATTTGTTTTATAAATAGATAATCCCGAGCCTGATTGAAGGATTTTATTGTTTCTTCAAAATTAACAAAATGGCGGCCTCAGGAAATATTTTTCTAAATTTTTGTGGAAAAAATCAACAGTTAATTTGGTCTTAAAAAATCGAAATTTTCGAAAAAATAAAAATCCTTCGAACAGGCCCGAGTTTATTATATATTCTAAAAGCTGTATAAATTTCATTAAAATCTACTCAACGGTTTTCGAGTTACAGTTGTCACCGATTCAAAAAACATAGTTTTGAGAAAAACGAGTTTAAAGTTTCACACTAGCGCTTTGAAGTGCCCAAGCTCTCTTTCTTATTTCTCGAATAACTCAAAAACTAATTGTCGGATCAACGTGAAATTTTCAGAGAATATTTTTAAGATATTACACTTAACGAAAATGCAAAAAAAATTACTTTTTTTTGGAAATTCCAACTACCCCTAACCCCTTAAACAAAAGTTCAATTTTAGAGGAAAATAGTTTTGTTAGACAATATTATATTATATATCACGAGTATTAAAAGTCAAACTGCGGAGTATCCTTAAAGGGAAAATAGAGCTTATAAAACTGGTCATAGGTTGGGTCCTTGTGAATTGTCACGTAATAAAGGCATATACTTCGTTAGAGGTTGACTTTATATGATTAAAAAACTCTTGTTGTCATCTACACTTCGGTCTTATGACTATTTTCATAAAGCCGGCTCAAGAATAACAATTGAATATGTGTAAAATGGGAGCCATTCCACAATCCGTTAAAAAAATTATATTGTGGTAGCTGTAGAATCTATTATATGGAAAATTTCATTCATTATATGAATAGGGTAACATGAGATACCTAATGGGATTGGTGCCGTAATTATAGCCTGTCTCTCCAAGTATCAATTTCACATGGTACCCCTTTTTCATTATGAAAGAATCTATAGGACCGAGCAAAGGCGGTACCACCTTATCATCAGAGAGGCGGAAAGTCTTGTGCCACTGCCAAACTAAAGGCGGTACTGACAGCCCGGAACTTGACTCGGAAGCAGAAGGCCTACTTATCTTAAGCCATTTGATAACCGAAACCAAAATAAAGTAAGCTACGCATAAATATATTAAACAATAAGATTATTTCCGTTCGTAATATCTTTATCAATGTATCTTCTCTACGATAAAATTTCATTCACCGGAACAAACAAATGACATTGAATAATACACACTAAAAGAGTCGCCAGTATGAAACGAATCGATAAATTTGCATTCCCATGAGAAGACAATAATCAACCTAATTGCCGTAGAGAACTTCACTAAAAGAATCGAGCTGGGAATACAACCAATTAAACGGAATATACGAACGACGACGGTCGTGGCACGCGTCAGCCGAACGAACAACAGCGTGACATGGCAAACTGTCAATTAGTGTTGGCATGGAGAAGGAACAGAAAAAATGAAACGTGCACTATTATTCACTAGAAATTCGTAGACAACAACAAAAACAATGGACGCTGAAATTTTAAGGAATACAATAAAAAAATACTTTAAATGTGGTATAAGGGTACACACCCACGAATTCCTTAATAAACCAGAGTTTTTGTGTGGTAATCGCGTGGCGATAACAGTGCTGGGCAATAAATACTATCAAATATATATATGTACAATATATAAGAAGGAGTAAATTTTTACTCAAGACCTTCTGAATTTCATGTAACAAATTCCATATTTTATCAGGTCAATAGAAAAGTTCCTGAACAAATACAGTTGAAGCAAAAACCTGGCTAGATAACAAGTTTCCGGTGCCGCGCGAGTTGACGATTTGGAGCAGTCTTTGGAGATGTTTCACTACGAAATCGACAGTCATCATAGTTGTCTGCAGACGATTAACCCCCTCTAAAGCGTAGAATAACGCAATAGTCAGCTGACAGGTTTTAGGCGTCCATATTTTGGGCTCCGCATGGAATAATTTTTACTCACTACCTTGAAAAAGAAAGGACCATCAACAGCGAACACTATATAGAGTTATTGGACCGTTTCAAGAACGAAATCGCCAAAAAACGGCCGCATTGGAAGAAAAAGAAAGTGATTTTTCACCAAGACAATGCACCTTGGTCCGTGAAAACGATGACAAAAATCCATGAACTGAGCTTGGAGTTGTCTCCGCATCCTCAATATTCTCCAGATCTGACCCCTAGAAACGATTTTCAGTTCCCAGATCACAAAAGAATGTTCGCTGGTCGCTAAAACTGTATCGCCCTTGAAGGGAACTATGTTGAATAAAAATTTTTTTTGCCAAAACTTATGTTACACTATGGTACACCGGGGACTTTTTAATTGACCCCTTATACGAGTGTGGATTACATTCCCGACTTAAAGGAGTTTGAAGAGCTATAAATTCAAATAACTGTTTTAACTTGGCAATTTCAAGATCTGAGTGTGATATTGGACCAGCCGACTCGATTTCTATTCGGCCTCAACAATTGTCTTCCAAATGGAGGTTAGCAAGCTACGGTGTTCCAATATCTACATTTCTCTATAGCACAAGGCCTCAACTAAACTTTTCCATCTTCTGTTGTCTTTATTCGGTCTTAAGTGATGTTTTCGTCGGCTGAGACACCACTCATAGAAACCTGAATACTTCTAATGGAGAACTCTATGCATAGGTTGCCACACATGCACACTCATACCTTTATGTGGTATTTGCGGCATATGTAAATCAGCTGCTTGAATGCAACCCTTTCACAGTTGACTTACGCTCAGCTCGTGCTTCTGAGCGCGGGTGCAGTTCACTGGCATTAACAGCTGGCGTACGCGTTGCAGCGGCGGCGTGATTTTGCTGAGGCAAAGCAATAAATTTTATGAAAATATTTTTCCATTTGGTGCAAAGGTAAGTGAGGCGGACCGCTGGCCGCGCACTTTCGATTTCCATACTTATGTACATGTGTATATATATGTATATGTGTGTGTGTTTCAGGTATGTTGTGGGGTAATAATCGTGATCGGCAGCCACGTGTCGTCAACGCCGTCACTGTTGTCGAACGCTTGTTGTTCGTGGCACCGCAGAATGTCAACCTTTTGTGGCTTCATTATGCAGCGCACACCGTCGGACTTGGCGCAGCGGTGGGTCGCCGCATTTTCCACACTTTCATGCAGTTACGAATGTAACTGTTTTTATACATATACATACATACATATGTACGTTTATGCATAGGTGGTGAAGGCGCGCGCTGTTTTGAACTCTACGAGGCGTTGTTGCTGAATTTACGAGCCGCTAAGACCGACGTCTCTGCTTGCTGTTTGTTGGGGTCACCGCCATAAGCACCAGCCCAGCCATCGCCAACGCGTCAACGCGTTCACGTGCGAAAGTAGCTGGCTGCAAACAATCAAACCAAAAACAAAAAACATTCCACATTCGACAGCTGCGCGAGTGACAGCAGCTGCAACCAAAGTCTGTTGACAATCCATCGTATAATCGGCGAATGTTTTACGGCGCGTAGGGCCGCCATTGATTTTTACTGATTTACGGAAGCTTTTTTGTTGGCTTTTTTCATGGGTTTCACAATTTGTTTTTGTTGTGGCAACGCGCTGCGCCTACAAGTCGTGCCATCGACAGCAACCCCAAAATATCTTTGCTCACACACACATAGATAGTGGCTCACCTACATTGTTTGTCGTCAATGTCCAAGTCGTGAGTTTCGATTTGATTTCGGTTTGAATTTGATTTGTGCCACTTATTCGTGCTGTTGCACGTGGCTTTCTACGAAATCGCTGTTTGTTTCAATTTAGAATTCATTTAAGCAAAGTTCACATCTGCGAGCACAATTTTAGGTCCCTCGCATTATAATATATGTATATAAATTGTGTGTTTATATAAATATATAATTGTTTTTGTACACTCGAAGCACATTGCTACAGAGTATAATATTTTTGTACATCTAACGTTTATTGGCGGCACCTAAAATTAATCGAGTTAAATAACAGCGCTACAAAAGCGGTAGCGATTCCCATTCACAGTAACGTTCCAGTATTGATTATCACGAAAGAAGTACGGCCCAATGACGCCGCCGGTCCATAAACCGCACCCAACCGTAATTTTGAAATGTAAATGGTTACTTGTGGAGTCCGTGTGGATTGCTGCATGACCAATGAGGCATATTGAGCTTATTTACGAAACCTTTCAGCCAGAAACGAGCCTCATCGCTGAAGATAGTTTTTCGATGTAAATCCGTATCATTTTCAAGTGGTTGCTCAGCCCAATTCACGAACATACGACAATTATGGTGGTCAAGTTTCTTCAGTTCTTGCGTAAGTTTTATCTTGTAAGCATGTAGACCAGTACCTTTTCGTAAAATTCGCCACAACGACAGTCGCAGATGTGCCCAACGCTTAAGAACGATGTGTGAGAGACTGAATTGGGTCTTCCTCAATAACATATAAATCAATATTTCGACGCTACGGGCACTTCTTTGTTTTTGGCACGGAAACATTTCGTACTGCATCTTCAAATTTTTACACTAGACGCTCAATTTTTGATCTGACAGGACGATTATGACGACCATAAATTGTACGTAGCGCTGTCAAAGTTGAGGTCACTGACTCCGAATTTAAATTATTAATAATTTAGACTCGTTGTGGAATCGTTTACCTTTCCATGATGGAATGGCAAACCTTACTGAAGAGAAACGTCAAAAGCGCGGCAAAAATATGGCGTAGTTTGCTGTCCCTATCGGGCTAATCTGGTAGCGTCTTTACTGAAAACCCCGTTATGTACTACATACATGTACATATGTAAGGGATCAGCATGATGAGGCGAATTGAATTCTGAAGACTGTCCGTCCGTCGGTGTAACTTGAGTAAAAATGAAGATTTCTTGAAAAAAACTTTTTACATTAGGTTGCTATTACCGATAAGCCAAATTAATCAATTTTCACGCCCACAAATGGAGTTAATCGAAACTTTAGACAACAATAGCAAAGCCACAAAATTATATTCAAAACTGCAATTTGGTAAAAGTCATCGAAGTTAGGAGGGATATCTGTAGTTGAAATATTGTCCTTATTAAAAGCATGAAACCATGTAAAGGTTGAAGATCTCATACCTGAAATATCGATCATACGAAATTGCGAGTGCATAAAGAATGCGAAAAAAGAAATTTGCTCTCTTGCTGCAATTATTGAGTTAAAATAAAAAAACGTGTAGCTTTTCTGAAGAAATATTTTTTATTGTAAAATATATATTTCCTCTTCACTCCGCTGTAACAGTGTTTATTGAACCTATACATATTTCCAAGCAAAGTATAAGCATTTATGTAATTTTTCCTACCACGCCTTTCTTCTTTGAAACTGACTTCACATCAAAAACAAGAAAAAAACTTTAACTTTGGCTGTACCGTAGCTAATATACCATTTACAGGTGTATTTCTTTTAGTAACTACATATGTGTTCAGTTTATATGGAAGCTACATGCCATAGTAATCCGATCTGAATATTTTTTGGGATGTTATATTATTACCTTACGCAGTAACACATGCCAAATTTCGTGAAGATATCTTGTCAGATGCGAAAGTTTTCCATACAAGCCCTTGATTCCGATCGCTCGGTTTGTATGGCAGCTATATGTTACAGTGGTCCAATATCAGTAGTTTTGACAAATGAGCAGCTTCTTGAAATGACGTATGCAAAATTTCAAAACGATATCCTAAAAACTGAAGGACTAGTTCGTATATATAATATGCAGACAGGCGGGCATAGCTAAATCGACTCAGCTCAATATACTGATCATTTTTATATACTTTATAGGGACTTCGTGGCAAACTTAATATACCCTGTTCAGGGTATAATAACTAAACCGAATGATCAAGCTAAATCTGAAGGGAAGTTGGAATCCCCACGCTAAGGGTTGTTGTCCACGTTAAAGGTAAACAAAGAGACCTCACCGAAGGTTGTTGAATTAAGGAATAGATTTTGACCTCTGAACATAAAGGCCTTTGGTCTCAGGAAGGGTTGTTGTCATCGCTAAAGATACACAATAGGGGCTATTGACTTCAACAAAGGTCATAACTAAAAGTCATTGACCCTGCTATTGTTCATGAATTCGCTGAAGGTTATTGACCTCGATAAGGTTCAAGATTCAATCCATATCAAGCTATACAAATGGACTAAAAATTTTATAGCTAATATGCGTATGTAGAAATATTTTTTATTGTAGACCTAAATTGCTATGGTTGATGTTTTTCGGACAATCTGTAAAATATGTTAAAGAAATTCCGAAAAATTTGATTATTAGCGCAAAGAAGTTATATCTCTTTAAAGTCGCCTCTGTTTTAAACTTTTGACTATAATAAGCATTCTTTTAATTTTTTGCTTAATGGTCAAATTAACTTCAAGTGAGATTATATCTTTATCAACTTGGTGTGAAAAATACCGATAATACTTTGCGATATCTATGGTTTCAACATCACATTGCATGAAGTTACTTTTAGCTTTCGTTATATTCTCGATGCTCTAATTAATGCTCATTTCAGAATGTCTTTTCATGGGGAATAAGATACAAATAGCATGCTTTCGATGGTTTCTAAAACTTTTCGTGAGAAAATACGAAATTTACTTCAGATATGATTAGAAATATTTTTTAATTTTGTTAAACTAAGGGATATAAGGGCTAAAAATAATAGTAGATAAGTTCAGAATTGATGAACCTATTAATGAGGCTACCTTATATCGCCTTCTTCTAAATTCTCAATGAAGAACCAGACACTGTTTCATTTTAATGCTGGTGCTATGTCAAAACATCAAATAAATCAAATTTGTTCTTTTGCCTTTTCTATATCGGGGAAGCAGCATGAATTTTTTACAAATATTTTTGACAATTCAATCCATTGTTCTGCATTGTCTATAAGTGGAATGTTTAACTCGAACCTTCAAAAAGCCCGCTCATCGTATATTTTTCTGGTTGTGTAACAAATGTAAAAACAGGCATAGTAAGATATGCTTTCTGCGTCCGTTTTTCCAGTCAGTGGTTCTGTATTGTTTGCTCAAATCGGTGCAGCCAATACATGTTACTGAAGGTGATCCCACGATGAATCATAGTTGAAGTTCCTTTCATAATTGGCGATATTTTACATACTCTCCAATCTTTCTGTTGAGATTTTTGACAATTATTTATCGATAGCTTTCGGAAAGAAACCACATTTAGCGCCAACAATCGATATTGTTCCGCTTTAATTGTGACGTAACATTTAACATAAAATTTCACCCTATACGAAGTACTTAACCTTTAAATGTCGCCATTCCCATTCACAAAGTCCTTATCTGCCTCAATTACTATTTCACTTTTGAATTTAATTCGCTTTTTGCTTGGCTCGTGTAGCAAATTATGCAAACATCGCGTCGACAGAAATCAATTTGGATTTTTTACATTTTCATCAAAAAGCGCTCGAGCTCGATGTTCGAGCGATTTTTAAGGCGTTTCACGCTGACTTTTTTGGGAATCGTTTACTTGCAATGCGCATAAATGTATCATGTATGACTGTATATTTATCTGAGTGTGTGTGTCTCGGCGAATTTGCATATCAAATTGGGCACTCGTTCATGCGAAATTTGCATAGAAATCAAAATCTGTCAACGCTTTTGATTGTTTCGACTTTAAAGTATTTGTTAAGCAATCAAATGGTTAATTCATTTTATTCCTTTTTTCCTCAAATCACGAATATATTATGAACAAAAACATTTTCGTGCAAATCCAATGCTTGTTGACATGAAAAGGTGTTTAGAATTGGAGATAAGGGAGTTGAGATTTTTGGAATATTTTTGAAGTGTTTTGCATGTACTTATACTTTTCAAAAAATGTAATGGTTAAAGTTCGATTGATCGGAGCTTCTAAAATTTGGAAGAGTTGCTCAACCTTAGTTTTATATGGCAGAGGTTCGTGGACTTACTGTAAGAAATAAATACAAATAACAAATAAATTAAACAGACTAACCGACATATTTGAGAGATTTTTCAATCGGAAAATGATTCAAGCAGAGGTACTCTTTTCAATAGCCTTTTTTTTTGACAGATCATCTGTGAAGCGTGTCAAGCTGTCATGTTACCTTTGTTCAGCATTGTTTGGCATCATAGAAGGTATTACAACTAAACAACGTTTAAAAATTGTTGAACTTTACTACTTCATTCGCTAAAGAATGTGTTTCGAGCGCTTTACTCAATTTATGGTCAAAATAATCGACCTACTGAGCATACTATTCGTAACACCATCACCCACCTTGAGACTCAGAATTCATTATTGGATAATATTCGACCGACGTCCACGCACGCAGTGAAGAAAATACAGCAGTCGTAGCCGAAAGTGTACACGAAGGTTCTGGAGAGTCGATTCGGCGCCGTTAACATCGACTCGGACTAATGTATGGAACGACTTGGCGCATTTTACGTTGAGATCTTAAACTGAAAGCGTACAAAATACAGCTTATGCAAGAATTGAAGCCACTCGGCCTTCCAAAGAGATATCGCTTAGGTTTATGGGCTCTTTAACACTTCCAAGAAGATCCGACGCTTTTCAGCTAAATTTTGTTTAGCATTGGGGCTCATTTCAGATTCAATGGGTATGCAAACAAGCAGAATTGCTGCATTTGGGACGAAGGATGATCTGAAGTGACTCAATAGCTGTCATTTGGTACAAAAAACAACGGTGTGGTGTGCTTTGTGAGCAGGTGGAATCATATTTATTCAAAAATGATGCCGGTGAGTGATGATGCTCTTGATCTCGGCGACTTTTGGTTTCAATAAGACGGCGCCACTTCCGACAGTGCATCAATCAATGCATTTATTGAGAGAATACTTCGGTGAGCAGATAATTTAACGTTTTGAGCCGGTGACCAAGGTGGTGTGATATACACTATTAGACTTTTTCCTGTGGGGATACGTAAAGTCTAAAATCTATGCGGACAATCCCGCCTCGATTCAGGCTTCGGAACAAAACATAGCACGTTTCATTCGCCAGTTACCATTCGAAATGCTCAAACGAGCCATCGATGATTGGACTCAACATAAGAACCATCTAAGACGTATCGGTGGCCACCATTTGTAAGATCTAATCTTCGCATTATGTGGCAAAGAATGTTCTTTCGAATGATATTAAACAATCCTCATTAAATTTGAAGTTTCTGTGTTGTTTATTTAAAAAAATAGGGAACCTCGAAATGCAACACCCTTTATATACTAATTTTTAAGTACTTAAATGATCGGCCTTTCATATTGAAAATTTTGGAAAATCGAAGTTACTGTGAAAAATCTTATTCTTTTGATAATAAACTTACAAGTATTTCTGAAAAGGTCGTGAGAAAAATGGATCGCTTCAGCCGTTCTGAGAAAATTTCGATTGAATATTCAATCGCACATTCTTGTATTATTTGTCGGGTGTTTTGTCGCTCCTTAAGTTGATCAGGTACGTGTCCAAATCTGCAGCTGACTAATTTTTGGCCTGGCTTGATTTTACCGTACATTAATTTGATACTGAGGAATGACTAAGAATTTTGAGGGAAACTAGAGCACTTTACATTTACCAACTTTAGAAACAAGTAATTTTTTGGCAATTTCTTGAGACGTATTTAGACCGAAAGTCATTCACAAATGACATGTAGAGATCACTACTTCCATAATGTAATTTATATTCTCATTAATATATATTATTTTGGGTGGATCTTGTCCCAATAATAATGATCGATTGCCTTGCACCAATATGTTTTGGCATCACATAAAAATAAGACAGAAAAGCTATTCTTTTGGAGTTTTGGGTCATAACCTGCCCTCGAGTCGTTGATGTCCGGAAATACACGTCTGCGTTTCTTACTTAAAAGGTAACTCTAGAAACCACGCTATGGCCATTGAAATAATATTTCGATATATTTTCAATCTTCAAGTCTATATTACATGAGTCCTGAAAATTCATTATAGACAAAATCTAAAGCGACCATTGTAGTACAATGGAATCTTTTGTGTACCTAAGCAGGCTAAGAAAAATCAATATTGACGTCGCCACTATTTTTTGCACAAAAACGAAGAGTGCTGGTAATTAGCATATTCAAAATGGCCGACACGAACGAATGCATGGAATACAGAAATCGTGTAATAGTATACATACATTTGTATATTTTACTACAAATACAGTGACAACTTTATTGGGTGCATGCTCCCCAAAACACAGTCGTATCACATCAAAAGCAAATACCGTTAAGGCAGGTGCGCCTGCAATTGACGAACGCCATATTGCCATAGCAACCAAACTAACTGTAACAAATTGGGGAGCTTTACTACAGTAACGAGAGCTAGGCTTTGCGCAGGACACTGTATGAAGAGCAACACCGAGCAATTGCGAACTGTGAGCGCCAGCAAGCGAGAGAGAGAGAGAGAGGGCGTGATTGTTGGAGACAAATATGCGGCACGTGTGAGTTCGCCGAAGAGAACATCCTTTCTGTATTTCATATGACAACAAAAACATATGTAACATAACAACAAAAACATGTGTAACATAACAACAAACACTGCTGTTATACTATGCAATTATGGGAAAATCTTTCCCGGGCACCAGATGCAAGGTCTGCCGTTGGTTGTTTCGACGGGTCACAGATGTAAGCTTTCTGTTTGGCTGATTTATAAAATACGAGGCTTATGAGGGTTTTAACGGTTGTGACTAGCTTTACTACCCGCTTTGTGCAGCAAATGGAAGCTCGGAAAATTTTGGGCTCATTAAAATAGATTTATATCCAGTAACCCCTGTCAGTGGTACAACGACGTCTATTGGTTGTCGGATTTCGCTATATTTGCGACTTGAGACTCGCTTATGTATTTCGCTGTTCACAAAGTAATCAGTGCACGTGTTGAACACGCGCCTGCTGATAATTGTAACGGTATAATGTTTCTAAAATATAGAATAGCGCGTCATTAGTGTGATAAAAATCACAGTTCATTGCATATAAACAGGCGTTTGGCATTAGAATCCAATTTTTCGCTATTAAATTACAATGGAGGTAGAAAGCAACCCTGCAGAAAAAACGCCAGCAGTAAGCGTAGCATAAACATTAGGTGAGAGGGTTGCGGGGGGCGGTGTTTTCAACCGTTTGTCACAAAAAATAAATCCCTGTTGATTGCAGCATGAAATAAAAGTATTTTCAGCTACTGCAAAAGCCCCGTTAAGCATGCCACAAAGTAAGGCGATTAATGTTGCATGCAATAAGAGACCTACTACCTGTACTTCTTAAGCTGTGTGCTGCGTAGAAGCTATAAATTTTCAGCTCAAGCATCTTACATTCGTCTGACGTTAAGGCTACAACAAACAGTAAGGTTAAATAACAACAAAAAAAGTAAAATTATAACAACAAAAGGAATTGAAATTGCAAAGCCAATAAAAGTATGTATATTGCTTAGAAAAACAGCAACCCATAAGGCAAATGTTGGAGGTACAACAACGAGTATAAGTAACAACAACACCAAAATTACAACAACAACTAATGGGTATGTAAATAGAAAAACAATTATACAAATTAAAGCCCAAAACTGGAATTTTTTTGGTTATTGCAACAACAACAACACAAAATCACAACAACAAAAAGAAAAATTCTAAGAAAGGGAATAAAGAGGGAGGAAACGAGCAAGAACAACATCTCTGACCTGCATTGGAGATACAAGAACAACAAGAAGGAATAAAAACAACAATGATAAAAATAAAAAAAAACAATAAAAAAGAGAAAAAACAATAACAAATTTAAATCCCAACAAAAATCAAAAAAAAAAAAAACAAAAACAACGCTTTTGTTGTTGTTCCAACTAAATACATTGTTGTTGTCACGCGCAAAAAATTCCACGTAACCATGTTGCGACATTCATTGACATGACATTTCCCAGCAAAGCGATTAATATCACAGCACACGATTTAAGCTGTGCTTGTCAAGCCAGGCTCAGGCGCAGGCGCAGCCACCAGAAGCCAGACAATCAAGCCAAAACATTGCCTCGACTTGGCTTACTTAAGTTTTCGGCGCTCCATGCGACAGACGTTGCAACTGCCCGCCGCCAACACTGTAGTCCGCTCCCATTTTAGGCGCTCGTGCTTTGTCGTATGGCCAGGGAGCTTAAACGCTAAAAGCCACTTGGCTAAGTCAAGATTGCATTGTCAATTGGTTTTTCATTTTCTGGAATGGTCGGGGAGTTAATACTTTCTGTGCACATTCACATGCACACACACACATTCGTGCGCATGTGTGTTTGTGCGCGCTTTGTCATTGCTCCCATATAAATTTCAATAGTTTGGTGTGCGTATGTTAACCATGGAAATGACTTAATGCTCCGACGTAGCTCATAAATTTGCGAATTTGCATAACGCCGTTTTCATTTAGTTTCGTTTAATCGAACTGTCTCGCAGACTGTCTTATAATATACACACATACATACATCATAAATTCTTATAGCATGAAGCCTTTAACGCCGCCTTCCTCGACCTATGTCTCATTCGCTGACTTCGGCAATCCGCCTTGACGGCCTGTCCGCCTGTCTGACCCGCTATACACATGGATGTTTGTATGTGTGAGGCTATATAAATTTTTTGCCATGCCCGCTGGCGCTTTGTGACTCAGTTTCGGTTTGAGCATCGCTTTGCAGGAATGAGAAATTGCAGAAAGCGTATGATTTAAAGCTTTATGCGCGTTTGCTCGGGAAGTGGAGTAGAGCATGAAATTGGAAAATTTTACATTAAACAGAAATTAAATTTTTATGTGCACTCTGTTTTGGTTGGATTGCAATGTGGCTTATATAGTTGGATTTTATTTT
This sequence comes from Bactrocera zonata, assembly GCA_037783105.1. Taxonomy (NCBI): domain Eukaryota; kingdom Metazoa; phylum Arthropoda; class Insecta; order Diptera; family Tephritidae; genus Bactrocera; species Bactrocera zonata. Next base: position 98,348 of record JBAWJQ010005835.1, on the reverse strand, counting down.
ATTTTGCTCCTGTGGGTCGGATTAAAAACTCTCTACACTGTATAAACTTTTATTGCTGCTTCTGTGCTTCGGGTCGATAATCATTGGGTGTGATATACACATAGCTTATTCCATCCCTTCTCTTGAACTAAGAAGCTCTGGATGTCGCATCCTGGGTGTTTAATCAAAGTTAAGGGCTTCGAGGTTCGAAATCCGCTTGATATATACTAGACACTTCAAGAAAGCTTATAGAAAGAAGTCCGGAAAGGATCCGGGAATTTAGTGCTTATTTTTCGGATTTAATACTTTTCAGTACTTGCCATTATTCCATATTTTTAGAACCTGTTGTTCTTTGGACACAATTCATTAATTTAAGGTCAGAGAAAAAGACTTTCCTATGATTCAAGCTGTTGTTTCCCCAACAGGATTTGCGAAAAATTAAGGTTAAATAAACTCCACTGAGTAAAAATTGTATGGATTTGATATGGAAATTTGGTGGGTATAGATGTTCCTGCTGATCCACATATCAACAGAGTTAGAAATATTTAAATAGTGATTTGCCAAGAAAACTTTTCTTAGCCTTAGATTCTTAATCGTAGACGTGTGATGATATTCTCAACTCTATAAAATTCAATACAAATTCTGCCAGCCGATATGTGATTGGTTGGAAGTGGGTCCACATTTGGAAATTATCTCTGCGAGAGCTTCAGCCAAATCATTAACATTCTATCTCAATAGAAATGATGTTCCGTGGTAAAGATACCCGGTCTGAGTATTTGTCTAGTTTGCTTTTGACACACACGGTACTTTGTCAGCTTCTTGAAGTCTTTAGATGACTGAAGAGTCTCTCACGGCTCTGAAAAATAGTTGATCCGTGAATTAAAGTTCGGAATTAAGATATCTGTTCATATCTGACTCACACCAATTCATTTAAAAGACGATCTTAAATGGAATCTGTTGGATTAGGTTAGATAGAAGAGTTGACTTTTGTAAGAAATGTGACGCAGGGCCACACTTGTAGAGCGGTGAACGCTGGTACTTTGTGATTTCTAAAACTTCTAGGCTTCGCCAGGCTCGTTGAAAGTTAGTCTACTGAGAAGTTCTAACCTCAGTTAAGCATAAGATGGACTGTTGATAAGAAAGTCCAATTATCTGATTGGGTTTGGCCCTTTGGGAGATTAGTGGTGGCTGTGGTTTAAGCCTAAAGGCAGGTAAGATTGAAAAATTCAATCCAGTGTGGAATCGTAATGCGACCGGGTTTTAGACGGGTCTCGAACCCGACTAAGGTGAAAAAGATGCCCCTTCCACTTAGACCGATTGGAATCTAAGCAAAAAGCATTCATTATTTGGGGTGCTGATCAACGCATTGTATTGATTTATGTACTTTTGAAAGAACCGTGAGGCTGGGTCGTCGCGTTGACAAGAAAGTGTCTAGAAGATTCCATTTTGCTTTCTTCCATAGAGAAGACTACTTCCCATCTTTCCCCTAAGCATCTGGGAAAAATCACTTCTTTTGCAGCAGCTTCCTCCCGCCCACACATCCCGATAGAAAACCTAAGTCTAAATATGATGGTATATCATTAGAGTGACTATGAAAATTCTGGTTCATAATTTCATTTTCGTACAGGGAAACCTGCGTATCCATACAATCTAGTTTAGGAACAAGCTGAACTGGAATGAAGAATGACGCATTGTAGAAACTGTCAAAGTTCGTCGAATATTTGAGTAGGCTTAGGTTTTTGGGACTTGTGATCCGTAAGGTCAATTCTGTGGCCTGGAAATTTGTGAATTTTGACAAGCTAGTTCTAGACAAATTGTGTCTACGATTTGGGTTAAAAATATATGTAAATTAAATATATATATTATTGTTAACTTATAAAGCTCTTCAAAAAAATGCTAGGCTAAGCCTTCCTGAATCAAGATTCAAAAAGTTATTATAACCTCCGACCTGAGTCACCCACAAAAAGTACCGAAACAATCGCTTACACACATTTCCTCATTGCACAAGCCACGCTGTCGTGCAACTGGAGAAATGAAATCTCGCCTGCTATATGCTTAGGCCAGCTTAATAGCCACATTTAATGTCATGATAACTTTTTAAATTATTTCATTTCAATTCGGAATGATAAAATCGCAAATCACGCGCTGCCAACACGACAGACTCGACTCAATGAAGAATAAGGAAAAAACGCAGCAACAGCAAAGCGCAGGAAAGAAACGCCTCAGGAGCGCTATGTCTAGAGATGCCCATGAGTACGGCCAACTTGCAACGCGGCAAGTAAAGCGAGCAGCTAACGAGTCAGCAGATATTGCTGTGCCCAGGTAGCCGCAAGACATAGTACCTAGTTGCTAGGCATTTGCCAAAGTTAGGCAGCAGCTGCCAGCGTTGATTGTGGCGTGTGGAAACGAAAGTCAGTGGGAGAGCAGAGCGCGCAGGGCGGTTAGGTGGTAGGATGCATGGGAAGCTGATAGCCTTCGTGGTTATGCGGTGAAAATATTAAGTCAAAATGTTTCCCTAAACTGAAGCGACGCGACGGCTGTAATAGCAACTGCACATACACATACACTTACCATATATTTGTATGTATGTAGCTTGGTCCAGGCCGTTGATGTTGCATTTAGCAGTTGCAGTTGGCAGTTAGCAGTTGTAGTAATATTTCTTTGCAGCTGTGCGCTTGTAACTAGAAAATCAAAAAGGAAAAGCAAATAACAACAACAACGAAAAAAGCAAATATCACAGCCTTTGTGGCATTTGTGCAATTATTGCAGCAACTATTGCAGGCATTCGCATGCGGCCAGTTACAGCGGTATGTAGTACTATGTCTCAACTGTAATCAGGATGCAAGTATCTCATCTTCGTACTCCTAGCGATCAGCGACCAACTACCAACTGTGGCAACTTACAACTTACAACAGGCAACTGGATGGCTAACAAAGCCGTCCTGTGTGCGCAATTTGGGGCCCAGACACGGTGTGGCATGAATGTTGCAAAAACTACAACAACAACAAAAATTACAGGAACAACAACAACAAAAATCACAACAACAACAACATAAACGACAATGACGAAAAAAAGTGAAACAACAACCAAAGTTACAACAAAAACAATAATTACAACAACAACAAAATTTACAACCACAACGAACAACAAAAATTGGTAATAACAAAAACAACTGTATTTGCTATGAATGTTGTAGGAAATCTGCTCGGAACCTGAACAACACGCCGCAACACCTCGACAGCTGCCGTTGCAGCTCCCACACTGCCCCTTTTACCAGGCAACAAGCAGCCCTGGCTAACTTCGCCGGCTGCAACTACAGCTTCGCTAGTTCACCTTTTTCCACCTTAATTCCCGGAAAGAGTTGCAACGTTCATTTTTGTTGTTGCTGTATTTTTGTTTTTGTGCCACTTGTATATGATTGTTTGCTTGATCCCAACTCCCCTTCAAACCCAAACCAGAGTTGTCCATTGTAACTGCAACTCCAACTGGCGTTTAACTAACAAAGTCCACAGTTAAGAAGCTGAAACAGACAAACATACAAAATACTAATATACATACAAGAGCCTGCAGTTGGCGGGGGAGTTCTACACACACATTTATGTATGTACACATTACTTATATATGTAAATATATATACAGAATTTTTTACATGCTTCGTTGCAACAATGTTTCTATCTCTTCTTCCTCCTTCCTCCCCCTGCAGCTGCTAGTCTACCTTCATGGCCAGTACTTCGCATGAAGGATTGCCTCTGCGACTAAAACAATTTGCATATTCTCCGCTGTGCTGCGCGCAGGAATCGTACACAGTGTTGTTGAATTTGTTGTACGATTCCGTTGCTTCGTGGCAGGAACAAGCAATGGAGTACACGTTGACATTCCAAAGTAAAGATTTGAGTGGTGGATAGTGTACGGCATAAATTGCAAAAACAATGATATACAACAACAACAACGACAATAGTCGCGTATTTTTGTCTACACAAAATATGGACCGGCGCGTTAAATGGAGTTCAGGAGCTCAGCATGTGGCCAGCTGTGGACAGTCGGGACATTTGCATGCCATTCCAGACGGAGAGATGTTGTCGCTTATGACGAGAGTTGGAGGTGTAACTGTTATAAGTGATCAAGTATGATTCTACTGTGGGTTGGGCTTGGAGAACATATGGAGATAAATTAATCAATAGACGTGCCTATGATAATAGTCTGTGATAACAGAGGTTGTTCTTCAATTGGTGCTCTGAAAGGAGTGTAGAACCCTCAGATGCAGCAAACTGGGAAAAGGCTACTAGAAAAACCACTGGCAACTAGAGCCTGGGCTGCGATAGTTGAGTTTCTTTCTGAGAGAGTTCGCCCTGCCCAGAAAAAAATTAATTCAGCTTATGGGATTTTACAAAGGTCACTGCAGGCTACGGTGTCATCTACACATATTAGGGTACTGCTCCAAGAAACTTTGTCGCTTCAGTGACCGCCAGAGCAGATTCCCTGGTTTGCCCCGTAATCGCAAGAAGAAGGAGTCAGGCTATCAGGCAGGCTCCAGTGGGAGAACACATTACCACCATTAACCCAGAAGCTTTACTAAATCTCTTTGATTTGACTGAAGGAGTCTTTGTTGAGACCGGCTGAAATTATGACAGGAACTAAAAAAAAATGCTTATATTATAATCGGCATCTAATAACTATCGCTTTCTAAAGATTAAATCTGATTTTGAAGACTGCTAAGACTATAGAATGACTTAGATTCAGCTATTGTCGTGGATTTAAGTTTAATAACAGTGACCTAATCAGTGTGTTTTTAGACCTAAAAAATCTGGTATCGACCAGACTTTCACCATGCACCAAATCTTGGAAAATAGCCGAGAAAGGAAAACACACACCAGCTCTTCGTCGACTTAAAGCCAACTTCGACAGCATGAAATGGAAGTGCTTCTATGCCTGAACTCTTGGCATTACCGCAAAGTTAATGCGGCTGTATAAACTGACGTTGAGAAAAACCAAAAGGCAGTCGATGTAATGATGAGCAGGACGAGATTTACGCGATATTTTCTTTTTAGCGGAAGAGCAAAATCATAAAAGTTGATATTTGACATTCAGATAGAACAGTTAAGCATTAGTTTTTTTGGGAAGTAGGGCAGCAGGTAAGATTATTGCACAGAACAAGCGACTTCACTTCGACTGAGTGCCTGGGAGGAAGGTCAAAATGTGATGGAACCATCTACTGAGGGCAAAACTAAAAAAGTCACAAGTAAGCGGTAGATTAGAATTAGACAAAATGCATAATGTATAGAAGAGACTGTAGGAACTTGTTTGGAATTCTCACTAGTCACAGTCTGATAGCGACGAACGTCTGCCGAACGGGGCTGTCAGATCGAGAAGACTGCAGGAAATGTAAGAGAAAGGCATTAGTAAAATAATGAAGCATCTCTTATGCACTTGTCACGTAATGGCAAGGCAAAGCTACAAGCTTTTGTGGGCTTCACAGTATGGAAAGCTGGAAGAGGTAAGGTTAGTGAAGTCATTCTAAAGGATGACTTTTCCTCATGGACTACGTAGTGGTATTGCATCTGGTATCGTCAAAGATCAAAAATGACCTATGCGTAGTTTATTATGCTAGAGGTAAGAGGTGTTTTTTTCACCTTTAACATCGCAAAAGTCAAAAATCGAGTTATCGAGAAGTTTTTTAATACTTTCCTATCAGTTCAGGATTTCGGCGTTGCAATAAAATTTCACATGCACCTAATTTATGTTGCAAATGTTAGCTTGCGTTCTCCAACCACTGTTAACTGTCCGTGGCAAGCATTTTACTTGCAACTCGCAGTTGCAGGAAGTCTGTGCGGACTCGTGAACTTAGATGGCATCGCGATTTGGTCAACAGCGTAAGCAACACGTGCTACATATTTGCATGAGCTGTAGACTGCAGCATGTTGCTGGACACTTTACATGGCTTGTTAGACGCCATGGTGATTTGTGGCATGTTGCATGTCCACACGTATTTATGTTTATTACATATGATGGAAAATGTAGTATGATTGATAGCGATCTCGGCGCAAATACATCGAGTTACAGTAAAAAGTAACTTCAAACAAAATGTCTCCAAAAGCACCGTTATGGTAACAGCAGGATGTGCGAGAGCGGCTGCCAGAGCGTGTAAGGAAATTAGATTTTCGGCGCCTCTCAGTGATTCACGCGCAGCAATGGCTGCCATGGAGCCGAATGTGGAGCAGCGAAGCACCTCCTCAGGGCAGTTAAGGCAGAGTTTCAACGAAATCAAAATGGTCGTGCGCACTGCGCATGCGCGTGCAAAATACACTTTTTCACATGAAAAATGTCTAGTATAACGGTGCTGCTATAAGCGAGTGCTTTGCTCGAAGGGTCGTTGCTGCCGCAATCGATTTTTACAACTTGATAAGGCTTCCACGCTGCCACCACCCCCCCTTTTGCTCTCAGGCTTGCAACAGTACATACGCATTTTAATGGCTGCGCACTTCCGTGGCAAGTTCCGGCATTTCATTTAAGTCCAAATTTTTCATTTTTTTCTGTTTTCATTTTTCGACAATTTCGCATATGTAAGCAGCCACAGGGCGACAAGGAAGGCAGTAGGAAGCAGGAAGCCCGGAATCCGTTGTACAGCTGCAGCACGTGCATGCATTAAATCCGCCGTTATTGGTTACGCTGTCAAAGGATATTAGGCGAGCCAGCGAGCAAGTGAGTGCGAGCGTCGTTCCTTTCAGTGGGGGATAAAACGACACGTGACAGAAATCAAATAAATGAGGCGAGTGGACAAACACACATACATGTATACAATGTATTCAAAGCAAATTTAATATAGAAACCCTATGAAGCTCTCCATGATGCCTTGGAGGTTTGGGAAAAATTTAATGAAAGGAAATATTCATCCATTTCGCAGGAGAAGCGTGTGAGTGTGCCATCTAAAAATATTTTTTGTATGTTTGTATGCAAACAGGACTCCGCCGGCATAATGCACGCCCGACAGCTTTATGACCGTTGCCTTTGTTGTCACAGTGAAAAGCACAATCAATTTTGGCATTGTCTTGATTGCGGCCTTTGTTGTTGCATTATTGTAGCCTTTGCTAATGCGCGCTGTCACTGAACTGGCGTCTGTTGCACGGTGTAATGCTGCGAAGAAGGTGTCGTAATTACCTCGGACGTTCTTGTGACGATTTAGCAGACGGATTTGTGTGCGATTACACGCTCAAAAGAGTTGAATTTTGCCGCATTCTGAGCGTCGGCTCACCCACTTGCTTTGAAGCTCTTTGTTATTCTACACTCTTCTCAAGCGCCGCCGTTGTTTGTGCTCTTTGTTCTTTGCTTCAGACAATATTTGTGCACGTGCATGAGGACATTTATTAGATTTTTGTCTGTTTGCATACAATTTCAACTCCATCTTCATTCTTCTTTACACTTTCGTATTATTTTGTACATTGTATGGTTCGAAAGGGGAATGTTGGAGGAATAGAAGTTCTGACGTAGACTTTCTGTAAATTTAAATATTATTTCAGGCTTCAGGTCTAATCAAGTATCTTCACGAATAAGGCCTCAATGAGGAAAGGATGTGCCGATATACAACTTTCCTTAAAAAGCTAAGTATTCACGCTAATAGCTTTGCAACGTTATAGATCTTCAGCACACTGAAACTACCTGAAGGTTTGGATTGCATCGGGATATTTCAGAAAACGATGCATATTTAAAGGTACTTGATCAAGGTGGATTCGCTAGAAATCGTAAGCCTGATGAGCTTTGCAGAGAGCATATCCTTATCTCGAGAGTGAGTTCTGCTTCGTGCAAACTCATGAAGCTTGGAACAAAATCACAAACAACTGGTACAGAATGAGTTCTAAAAGTTCTAACAAACTTCTTTTGCTTAGCACGTCTCTATCTTGTGTAGAACCTTTTTAACTGTCCTGGTTTTCAGCTATCCTGTTAACTATGTGATATGGTAACTTGGAAAAAATGCGAACTTCGGCTGCATCGAAGATATTATACCGTTCAGAAGTGCATTTATAGCATTATACTTTACTACTTAAACTACTTTTCATTGGGGTCTTTTTTAAGTGGGGTGTTTAGGCCAGTGCCTAATTTCTTTTTCACCAATCCTAGTGAGTATGTAACAAACCATTGCCAGTTAGCTGTTAATAACTTTCACTCAACTGGCAATGGTTTCGTTAAAAACTCCCGCTAGATTGGACTCAAGGGCTTAGCAAGCGATTCTGCTAGCCGCTTTTTCTCACTTTTTCAAAAGGATCGAAGCGAACAAGACGTCGTCCACCGGCCACCATCACCAGCATATCCACAATCATAATCACAGGTAATATTTGATAATCCAATAAAGAACCAACATTTTAATATAATATATTAAACACAAACTTTGTGGTTTCATTTATTAACACACTTCTTTTTCCTGTTTCTTATTCTCAACTGCCGACGCATTGTCCTCGAGTGACCCGTCGAGTTCGAGAATAATTCATGGTCCTTCGAGCCGGATACTAATCGACTATATTTTTCAAACCAGCAAGCAAGCAAGTTTTTTAACACCACCCACCGGGATTCACGAGGCGCTGCATGGGGGATGGGGTATCCTAAACCGAGCGCATAACCCTGGAGAGGGATGGTTTGCCTTCTCACTTTAGTTTGCTTTCAAGCGTATGTTCTTTGGCTACCCAGAGGATACTTGGTCTAAGACCATATTTAAAAGAATCGTTTCTGTCCACTCCCAAGTGAATGGCGCTTAGGGAACTTTCCTCACTTGCTTGAACTTTTACACATGACTCCATTCTCCATACATGCTCTAATGGTCAGAAATCGGTGGTTTCGACAGATTGATCACTAGAAAACGACTTATGCATAACTTAAGATCTATATCTCAAATATTGGGACTGGGACTACCATGGCTTAACCGACTAAGCTCGTCAAAATGATCATTTATGTACATATTCTTATTTATAGGGTCCCGACTTTTCCTTTTGGGTGTTACAAACTTCGTTGCAAATTGTTGGCCGATTAGTAGAGAGCTCATGCCGTTTGGTCCGATAAATATACATAAACAACTTTTCTTGTTGAAGAAAATTTTCTACAAAAAAGAAATTTCTGAAGCGACCGCGTTGTAATCTCCCGATGGGTATTAGTGATATTGAATAAAATGAACTCAGACGAGCTCCAGAACAAAGAACAAAGAATGCTTTGGTGAATACCTTTTTATAAATAGCTTCCGCCGGGTCAAACTGTCAAGAAAGAATATTATTTAAGCGATATTCGTCATTTGAGTAGGAATTATGGGCGAACAACTTTTTTTTACTCCACCAAGGCATATCCTACTGAATTGGTTCTTCGCGACTTTTTTGTCAAAAACTCGTCTCATATCGTGTCGCAATCAGCGCCTGATTTGGTTTCGAGCGACTTCTGGCTATTCAACATACTGAAAAGATCAATGCGAGGACGCTGTTTTGACGCGATTGAGAAGATGAAACTCGAAACGGCACTGCCGACTCTTTCGAGGGCAGGGAAACGTACATTTGTCTGACGGAGATTACTTTGATGGGTATGAACGCTGAAGCGTCGAGGGTTTTTTGATGAATTATCGACTGCAGATTAATGAAGTAAGTGTCGTTGTAAAATTCGCCGTAGTTGGAGGAAAGGTATCGATATATTTCAACACTTTAAAGTTATATTGTTCAAGTGTATCGGAAGTGTATTGGTTTAAAAGAGTTTTCAATGCATTAACTGTCTTTGATAATGATTAAATCCATGTTCTGCGATTAACCATAAACGTCGCAGATCCAAGGTTTATCCGCTATTTGTCGTCTGATTTTAAGGAAAAGAGAAAGAATGACTAAAAAATCATGGAACTTGTAAGAGAGTTATGAATGATTCCAAGGGCTACAACTTCTTGATTTTTTGATGATTTATCGGCAAGTGATAAGATACAAAATGCGGGTAGTCCAAAGTTTCGCGGAATTTGAGACCGAAACTAGCTTTTCCTAGGAATTTTATATATATGTTGCATAGTTTAATTATCAGGGCTTGCTATATATACTATACTATATACTATACTATGAAATCCCATTTATATAGTGTATGGATATATTATATGCACATATGAAGTTTAAACAACGCCATAAAACAAATTAATTCCTTCAATACATTCTAACTTCATTACATTTGTGATTCATTTGAATTGCTTGGTAAACATTCACTCCCGCTGGTCAATAAATGCATTACAGGACGATGATGAACGAACCTCATAAAAGCTGGAATAATATTCCAGACGATATACAACCACACAAAGGCTTGTATATCATTACGTAGTTATAAGCGAAGCGTGGCGCGACGTGGGATTACGCTTGTAATCAGAGTAAATACGGACACATGGCGCAAAAAGCGAATTCATTCGGATATTCGTCTGTATGTACTTTGTGATGCACGCAATCAGCAAATCGCCGCATATACATAAATACCATATGTGTGTAGATATGTATTTATATGGCCACATAAAGTATGCAATAGCTCTCTAGGTGATAATGGTATGGGAGCGACGTTCGCAAAATCGAATATAATTAAGCCAAGACGACAGACCAACGATCAGCGACGGTCGAGCGACGCACCGACGCATGTCCTTATTTATATTTGCTGACTCAGCGGCGGCGGTGGCGGCGACAGCACGGCAATGAACACGTGCAAGCCTGCGGGGGATAGCGCGCTCACGCAGTCACTAACGCGTTGCGAAGTCTCGCTGGATGCGATGGAGCCCTTAGGCAAGTGGAGTTACAGTTGGACGAGCGTGGTATCGTGTGTTGCAAGGGCGTTGGCTTTGTGGCGCTGCGATGGTGCCACAAAGTGGGCTTGGCAGGAGCTGAATATGGATCTTATTTTGTTAGTTTTGTTTTTTGCGGCATTCGATGGCAGCAGATATTTATTACGTACATCCCTGGGCGAATATTTAAATTCCTACGCAACGCACAATGCGTTATGAAATGTTAAGAATAGGCTTTGGTAATATGAGCAACACCTGGTTGGATTGCGGCGACAATGGAGTCATTTTATAGTTTGTTGTAGTATTTCCTTCGTCTTCTTTATTTGCTCGAGTTATTCTCGGACACATTTGAATTTTATTTAAAATTGGTTTTTGTACTCTTTTAAATGGAATGGAATGTTGGAATCCGTACTCTTCCACACTACTCGCACACCGGCTCACATCTCCGCCGGCTTCATGGGCAAATTGATGGAATTAGGTTACGAACTGCCCAAAAGGCCTGGCTACTTTCTTTGGTTTCCAAATTTCATAAACCCTTTCGGCTGAATGTAATTCGAGTGGAATGAATCAAAGCCTACTTTGCAGACCTCCAAAAAATATGCATACATATATTTGGTACCTAAAGCTAAAAGGTTATAATTTTGTAGATCAAGTATTCTCTTTCTATATACAACCATAAAGTAAGGTTAGATTATACCCGTGTTCAAAATAAGGTAGTTAGACGACCCCGTCCTGTTATGTGGTGCAGAGGTAAGACGATAACAACATTTGATGAGTCGGCATTGCGAGTTTTCGATAGAAAGGTTCTGCGGAAGATTTGTGGTCCTTTGAGTATTGGCAACGGCGAAACCGCAGTCGATGGACCGATGAGCAGTACGAGATATACGACGTCAATGACATAGTTCAGCGAATTAAGAGACAGCCGTTATGCTGGTTAAGTCACGTCGTCCGAATGGATGAAAACACTCCAGCTCTGAGAAAGAAAAAGACCTCCAAGAAAGCACTCAGATAATGTTGCACTAAAACTTTTGTCATATGTGTTGTGTTTGGACTGCCCTAACCCTTTCAGACTTGCCGATTTTATTTTGAGGCTGTAAAAGTATGTGGCACACTTGTTTTGCCGAAACTCTGCTGCGTGACCCACAGTCTCACAGTCTTCTCCTCGCAGTGCACTCATCCTGCTTTTGGACACGCAATTTATTTGCCGTGCCGCAAATGGCATGCAACGCATACTGCAGTCAAGTATTTGCTGGTAATTTATTTCACGTGCAATTATCATTTTCGATTATTCTCCGTAGGACTACTTGCCCTTAGTCCTCACACTCTTCCCCCCTCCTCGTCTTTTCAAGTTTTTTTTTGCTTTCTTCGCCTGCCAACTCACACCGAAAATTTATTTTGGCTTTCAGCGTGGCAAATGTTTATTGCCCCAATTTTGTGTGTCTGATTTAATGTTGCAACAACGCTTTTGCAACGTGTAGTCGTTGTTGTTGTTGGTGCCGTTGGCAAATTGCAATCGATTGCCGCAATTGACTTTTAATTTGACAAATTTAGGGCCACTCAATTGTTTGCCGGCACAAAGCCGTAGGCTCCGTTCGCTGTTGTTGCCGATGCCGCGGTTGCCTCACGCTGTTGCCATTCATTAATCGTTTCCCCATTCTTTGGCCAAAAATATTGAAATTCGAATTTCTACAGTGTGACTCATTAATTTTGCATAAATTGTGCGATATTTTGGTCCAATTTAGTTGCCACATAAATATCTGCCGCCAAGGTTTGCATAAGAGTGGCCGATTTTTTGTGCAGATGTTGCCATAGATTTGTTTAATGCGCTAACAACGGATGTTTCTGATAGGAGATTAATTCAAGTTTAATTGACAAATGTAATACGAATTTAGATAGCGCTACTTGTGCTGATGAACGCTCAACAGATGCGCTAAGAATTTGTGGACTTTACGTATAGAGGGAAATTATTGAAATTTTATGAAGATAATTATCGGATTGTTTCGAAGAAAGCATTGCATGTCTGACTGAAAATTTCAGTGTAGCGTTATTGCTTAGGTTCCTTTAGCTTTATCCAAAGTTTCTATGAACCCGAAAAATTCAATCAAACACTCTACCATAGTAGACAGTAAAATGTGTCGTACTTTGCAGAACAGTATTTCTAGAGTACCACTATAAACGTTCTGTCAGAAAACATTTACATATATTGAAATTAAAAAAATTAAAACGAGAATTTGGAAAATGGCGATTTAGTTCTGAACATACAATTTTTTTTAACCCGCAGACTGAACGGAGTTACGAAACGACGCAAAAACTACTACGGATTGCACTTAAATACCGAAAATCCGAGCTGTGAAGTGGGCTCATAACGAAGCGTGTTGTCCAGAGTGTGAAAATGAGACACCTATCACGTTAACCGCTTACTACTACCTACTGCATTAGCTTTCTTTCGCACCTTCAAACGGTGATCTGCTAATAGAAGATGGTCGACTTGTGTCGCTTAATCCACTATGGCATCGAACCGCCGATTGATATTAAGTTAGTTTAGATAACTAGGCACATATTCATGAAATCACGCATGATCATTCCAGAGACGCTAGTTCGGCGCGATGCTCAGAACTTCGATTTGTATATCTACAAAGCTCCTAGAGATAGCCACATATTTATTGCGTCGATTAAGATTTACTCTAGCCAGTTCGCCGGATTCGTAGAAAGTATGGCAATCAAGATACTTACTTCAACCATAATCTGGCGAAAGCTGTACAGTAAAGGAGAAAGCTTTTTGGTCTTCCTTCCTCTTTATTTTTCCAAAATCTTTAGCCTTACCGCGAGAGTGCCATTGAGGCAGTGTCCTATTAGGACATCTATTATTGCGGCCATGTGAACCGATGGATATTGCACTTTTTCCATTTTTCTAAAATTCGCACACGGTTCAATTCCTTCTCCGCTGATTTGTTTAAGGGGGTATTCTAGTCTAGAAGAACGAATTTCATGTAATTTTTAAGGTGTCGCAAAAAAACGACAATTAATATTTTTTACTAGTTATACATTTTCTTATTAGTTATTTGTTAATTTTAGAAGAGTACAGAAAAAAATTAAAAACTAAAAGAAGTAAAAAATTTCAAAAATTATGAGCTGACGAAGTGGGGGGACTCTAAAAATTTCCACGTGACCATACCCATGATTTCAACCCTTCTAGTTATCTGAAACCAAAAAGAAAAAAATATTATTAATCTAGAATAATGTCGCAATGGCCGGAACTACGGAAAAGTGGGAAAATTTTTTTTTCACAAAATGGGGACTGTCTAAAATTAAGTTTTTTTGGATCACTTTTCCTGACTATTTCGAATTTTTTAAAAATAATAAAAATAAAAATTTGGGGATGGGGCTAGTTCCAACCATAGACAAGCCCATAAAGAAGACTCTATAAAAATTTCAAGTAAATCGGTCCAGCGGAACCTGAGAAATCGTGGGTATCGTTCCGAAGAAGTCAGTTTTGAGAAAAACGCGTTTAAAGTTTCGCGTTCCGGTCGAACCAGTTTGGATGCCGGGTCAGAAAAATACCTACATATATCTCCAAAAATAATTTGAATTTTGAAAAATCCTCCTGCCGACATATTCTTTAATAGTTAAACTGTGGCTTAAACTTTGGTTACAAACACATGATCCATAATCAAGATTGACTCTGATATTCTAAACGACACTCTAAAATTTTATTCTTCAACTGAATGGAGTTCTTACTCGTAGTAGGTGTACACGTAACGTTCCAAGGTTAAGAAATGGTTTCGAAAAACATGTTGGAAGGAATTGAATTGAGCGAAACGGTAATTTATGAGAGATTGGTTCAAAAGGATAATGAATCAATCGCCAAGAAGCGGCCAGCCTTGACTAGTAGGAAAGGAATTGTGTTCCGTCAGAACAACCCCACGCCTCACAAGTCGATAGTGCCTCCAAGTGATTACGACCTCTTCGTGTCTATGGCGAATGGTTTTGTTGGTGAAAATTCTACTGAAGAGAAGCTTGTGAGACATGATTATACTAGTTTGGTCATAGATACTAGGATTTCCATGAGAGTGCCATCTCTAAATTATCTTCAAAGTGGCAACAAGTTATCGAATAAAATAGTGTATATTTGACCTAAATCGGAAAATTATAATTATGCTAAATAAAACCTTCGATTTACTGCAGAAATGAAGATTTTTCATTAGTGGAGCTCATATTTGAAGAGTGAGAACTCCCTTTCGTAAAAGATACATAAGCATATCTCATGACGAAAAATCCTTCATTGTTCCCGTAAAAGGGAGAAGTCATAATAATCTATTTCGATGCATATTCAACTCTTTGTAACTCGTAAAAATTCGATGAATAAATATGACGACAATCATTTCGAAAGCATCGCTAGGGTATTTGCAATAAAATCACGTACGAAGCATTTTTATTTTAATGAACAAAGCAATTTCTTTATTGCCAAACTCCTTTTGAATCAATTGAGACTTAAAGGCATACATACTCACACACACACACATATCCACAAATAGTAAATAAATGCGCGCTCGTAACAAAAGGCACCGTTATATTGCAGCCAAGCGCCGGCTGCTTCCGGAACACGTGCACAATATCGCGATGCTAAAGTGTGGCGGCTGAAACAATCGCCGAACGGACGAACACTAGAGCACGTACATGCACACACACATATATGCATATCTACATATGTA
This sequence comes from Bactrocera zonata, assembly GCA_037783105.1. NCBI lineage: Eukaryota > Metazoa > Arthropoda > Insecta > Diptera > Tephritidae > Bactrocera > Bactrocera zonata. The sequence continues at coordinate 82,895 of JBAWJQ010005835.1, read as the reverse complement.
TATGCTTAAGACACGCTGCTTTTGTTGCTGCTTTCGCTGCGCGACAATACTTCATGCATGTGTTCTTTGTGGCAAGGATTGTGGCAGCTGTGTAAGAAGCGAGCATACATATTTGTGTAAGGAAGCGTCGGGGGGAAATGCTTTGAAATAAGTTGTGGGAATTCAAAAATGTGGAAGTAGTAAGTGATTGATAGAACTGTCGTGTGTGTGTGCTGTGTGCTGAGAGGGGAAAAGTAAAGATAAGTAAAACTCTATAAAATATTAACACGTGTTTTATTTATGCGTGGCACCTTGTCGAAATCTTGCTGAGCGTAAAAAAGTGGCAGATCACACAGGGGTTCACAATTATGTATTAATCAGCATGAAAAGTCATAGTTTTTAATTATGAAAAATATTATGCACTTTTTTATAATTTGGGGGGTATTTAAGAACCATGTCGCGCAAGTGAACTTATTGAGGCTCTCTGAGGACATACTTATTTTATAATGAAGACTGGGGCTTTGTAAAGTACGCGCTTCTGATTATAAATGTGTAATAGTTGCAGAGTTATATTTATAGTAGAGAAGATAAGCGTATTCTCGTACTACTTGTATCGCTCCCATCATACGAGAGTTCAGTTTACGAAATCGGCACCGAACTGATATTGTATTCTCTAAATCTGGCCCTATAACTGTGTATATTTGAACATTAAGAAAAACATAAAAAATAGTATTATTGAAATTGTGGTTTATCTGAAGCAATTTGTGGATTCTATAACAAAACTGTATTCCAGATATAGGCGTTTAATATCAACTAGAAATTAATGATAGTCAGAAGAAACAAGGTTAGGGCTATAAAGCGGGTGAGGAAAAATTTCCAATGCACAGTTTTCAAAATAGTTGTCGAACGATCTGTCGACATGAGGAAAGCGTCGGTATGAAGGAAAATTATTGCCTCGTTTCTAGTCGCAAATTTCGGACGTCTTTCGGTAATCACTCGCTTCCATTTCAACCATGGTTGTCCATAGCTTTCCCCATTAATCTTTACATCCAGTTTTAGAAGCTCATAATACAGCACTCCCTTCTGATCCCACAAAATACAGATTACATTACATTACCTTGAGGTTGTTCAGGTTTCAATAATGATTTTTTGTCTTTATGGTTGTCGTAATGGACCCATTGGCGACACTTCCAGTGCAACCCTTCTCTGAAATATTCATTAACTCTTGTGAAGTTGTGTTGGGCTTCTTACTTTCATGAAGGAATTTTTATTTCCGCGACAAAAAGCATTTCAGTGACCTCTTAGCTTCAAGTCTTGCATTTTCCTTATATGTACTATATAACTAAAATATATTTTAAGTTCAATTTTGACAGTAATTTGTCATATGAAGTATTCAAAATGGATAATTAAAGTCTAAAATGTGTAAAACAAAACTTTGTCGGGTTGAAGATAGAGGTTATACTCGTACCACTTAAGGGTAAACTTTTAAAAAATATTCTTGCCTTACATTCGTATATTTCGATATTCCATACTTTTGGAAATCCCCACTAAAATTTTAAATGAATATTTTAAACAGCTTTTGTTCACAGTTCAATTAGCTCTTTCAGTTTATCTTCAAACGGTTTTTTTTTGGTTTTGAAATAGCATTTTTCGAATTTTCCGCAGTGATTTGGAGAGAAATTATATCAATCTTATTCTGATCTGAACAGAATTCAATTTTGATCGTCCAAAAACAACTAAAATTTGGTTAAAATAAAACTTTTTTGAAACGCCGCTATTTTATTAATTTTTTAATGGCCAACCTCATGGTGCTTAAAAGCATAAATCAAAACATTGTATTGATCAGCGCCCAAAATAATACAAGCTTTTTGAAAGCAATATTTGTTTCCATTTTCAACTTGGTCGGGTTCGATGACGACTTAAAGCCTCTGCCGTACTATGGGTCCGGAACCCAGCCGCAATGCGACTCCACACTGAACTGAATTTTCAATTTTACCTGCATCTAGGTTTAAAGCACAGCCACCGTGAGTCTCCTCAAAGCACCGAATCCAATGGGCAGCTGGGGTGTGATATCCAAGGGTGTACTACTTGCCGTGGTACCAGATTTAAGTCTCCGGTTAGACCTTATACATTTTGCTACTAACAGTTGAACACATATCAAACGCAATGACTGGTGACATTTATCGCTTGAACTTCAACTGTCTTTTCATTAGTTTCATTAGAAGGAATCTCATTCAATATCTATAATATCAGTATAAGTTGAATTTCTTTCTTCGAAAATTGTGTTGGATTTTAGTCGTCTCTTAAAACAGGCAAACCTTGCGACATGTAAATTCTACCCCGTGTTTGCTGTGGGTGTAGGAAGATATTTATACTAAAGATAATCTGTTATTTTAGGTTTCATTCACTGAGGAAGCCAGAATCACTTGGGTGGTGCTGGACTTTTTTTTAGCGCCGTCAGAGATCGTAGATCAGCGATCGAGTATGAAAACCGGTTGATACCGAAAACAAAGCTCATTTTTTTTTAATACCACAGCCTGTTTTCCAATTTGCGGTGTTCCAAAATGACAATGGTTTTAATAAAGTCCTTAGGTCACAATGCATATTCAATACCATCAATAACTCTCTGGAAGTTGAATATCAAATAATACTTTTCATATTCAGATTTTCTTTGGGGATCGTAAATTTTCGGAAGTAATACATATTAGGGGTTTTCAGTAAGAGAGTGATTTAAGAAGAAAACCATAGAATAAAGTGTATTTTGTAGTTTTTCATCTATTGTTGAAAACTTTCTTTGGTTTTCATAAAATTTCTAGAAGCATGAATTTCACGTAATTTTTAAAGTTTCGTAAAAAAAGGCAATTAATAGTTTTACTATCCATTTTTTTATTTATTAATTTTGGAAGAGTAGAGAAAAAAATGAAAAACTAAAAAAAGTAAAAAATTTCAAAAATTATGAGCTGACGAAGTGGGGGGTCTCTAAAAATTTCCACGTGACCATACCCATGATTTCAACCCTACTAGTTATGTGAAACCAAAAAAAAAAGATTATTAATCTAGAATAATGTCGCAATGGCCGGAACTACGGAAAAGTGTGAAAAAAAATTTCACAAAATGGGGACTGCCTGAAAAAGAGTTTTTTTTTTTATCACTTTTTCTGACTATTTCGATTTTTTTTTTAATAATAAAAATGGAAATTTGGGGATAGTTCCAACCATGGACAAGTTTATAAAGAAGACTCCATAAAAATTTCAAGTAAATCGGTCCAGTAGAACCTGAGAAATCGTGTGTAGCGTTCCGAAAAAGTAAGTTTTGAGAAAAACGCGTTTAAAGTCTCGCGTTCCGGCCGCACCAGTTTGTATGCCGGGTCAGAAAAGTGCCTATATCTCCAAAAATAATTTGAATTTTTAAAAATCCTCTTGTCCACATATTCTTGAATAGCTAAACTTTGAAAATATAAAAAAGAAAATTTCGATTTTCTTAAATTTCTAGACTAGAATATCCCCTGAAAGAAAAAATTTTCTTGAACTAAATATGATATTTTTGCTACTTCTGAATACTATTCATACCATATCGTGTACAATATCATATTCATCTATATTTCTATTTACATATATACATACAGCATATAGGAGAAGTCACATGCCGCAGCAAAAGTTGCAGCATTTATCTTCATAGCTGTCTTATGCGTCGCCCAGACAGATTAAGGCGCATCTTTCCCTCCGCATTGCATTTTGTTAAGCATTTTTCTTTACATACCTACTGATGACAAAGTTAGTTGCATCAATTTCGGTCTGCCCGCCCACAAATCGTCTGCCGCCGCATATTACATGTGTTGCGGCTCTTCAGCGGCGCTGCGTAGATTCGCCGACGGGCGGCTTTATTAATTGCGCTCAACTGCACTCCGTGCAACAGACAAATATACGTATTTATTTATGTATGCATACATATGTATATATATAAATATATAGATACCATATGTCTGTCTGCATGTATCATCGGCTATCAAGCTCATTGTATGTCGGCGCTCTGTGTCTTCTGATGAGCTTGCGCGCCACTTGGCTAATTGCTGAAAAATTGGCAGTTGTCGTTTATTTTAGCATTTGGAATTTATAACTTAGCCACACCACATTCGGGTACGGGTACGCGTATTTTAGGTAAATTTCAAAAATTAATACGAATCATTAATCTGTCGCAGCGCAGACATTTGAACAGTTGCAGACAGACAGTTGAGTCAGACGGAACAGCTGAGTGAAATGCCGCTAACAAACATATTTGAGAGGTGCTTACAAATCCATATTCTTACATACATATGTATATAGGCTTATGAATCTATAATGGGGCCGCAAACTTACCAGACACACTGGTTGTAAATCACAACTTTTTCGTAGACAAATTTAAAATGAAAATAATTTCCAAGATCGCATAACATATTGAAAGGAATTTGATATATTTTTTTACTACTAAATGCTCTTTCTTTAAATATTTATTTAATTCTGCTTTCTTGCGTCTTATATCAATAAAAGCGCCAAAATGTAGGCAACACTTTATATGAAGTATACTTTTCGGCTTTAAGGGTATTTTAATACACACACCTACAAAATTCATTCATTCGGAGGATGGAGCCATGTGTAAAAGTTCCCTCAAGTGAGAAAAGTACTCTGAGCGCCATTCACTTGAGAGAGGCCAGAAACGTTTTTCTGCCTCGCCTCGGATGAAGGACCTACCATTTTGATGACACTACTGCAAACGTATTAAGGATTACGATTTAAGGGCGTCCACCTGGAATGTTCGGTCCCTTAATTATGAAGCTGCCGCTGCTCAGCTGTTTGATGTCCTCGTTAGATTAAAGGCTGACGTCGCCACGTCCAAGAAATGCGTTGGATGGGTCAGTGATTGAGACTTCATTGTGGCATTTACTACTGTAGCCAAATAAATAAGAGAAAATTCGGTTTGGGATCATGGTGGGGGAGAGACTCCGTTGCCGAGTCCTGGCATTCACCCCGATGGATGGACGACGGAAGAGAAGGACCAAATATGCCTTCTATGAGCACTTGGAGTTCACTTACATATGTGCTTGGCTACTTAAACGCCAGGGTGGACAAAGAAGGTATCTCGTATTTTTTACAACGATCGGTAAATTCAGCCTCCATTATGAAACCTTTTCAAGAAGGTTGAGGCTGATCGACTTCGCCGAAGCTCAGAATATGGTTTTCTGTCCTGTTGACTGTCTCCGGATCGAAAAGTCACCAACCAGATCGATCATGTTGTGATAGAAAAGATTAGAAGAGAAAATGAAAGTTATTCTATTAAATATTTCAGGATGTAAGGGGAATATGAAAACACAAAACATTTACCATTCACTGAATTATTCACTGATTATTCTACAATTTTAGTGAGTAATATCGTACTCCGTACTACTGTGCATCTAGCGGGAAATATGAGCAAACAGTTGGGCGTTTATTTGATTAATGTCCGAGTGACATAAATTTAGCCAATTTAGCTCAATGATGACTTTTGGCACTTATCGTTGTCTTGTCATCTGCATGAATATTTAAGTGAAAATAAATAGTTTATGATTTATGCAAAATTTAAAACTTAATTAGATGCGTTTTCGGAAATTACGCAAAAATGAAAGAGGCTAATATGCGCGAAATTGCCACTGCTTTAATTGGTTCAGTTAATTTTGGGTTTACATAGAGTTTCGGCTTCTGAGGTTTCTGGTATTGTTCAGAAATAGATTATTCATTCAGATTTTTCGGAGATATATTTCAGCATTTGTTATTGTTGTTATTTTTTCATAAAAAATTCTGTAAGTTTTTTGCTTTAGAGCTGATTCAGAGCATTAAAGTATCTCTCTGGAATTGTTGCCAGATAAAGCTCACTGAGGGTTTAAAAAATCCGGTACTTGTAAATCTAAAGTGCAAATGATATCTGATCGTAGAAAAGTTTATGAGAGCACCAGATATAAATGCGAGAAAGATATTATCAGCTCAGAATGCTAAGTGAAATTTTGTGAACCGATTTCAGATGATAGAGAGAAGAAAGTTGTTAATATTATTTTGATTGATAGAAGACAACAATAGTCAAAACTATATTTAGAGCAGACTTTATGATTTGTATGGACTGTTGGCGTAGTGTTCTATAAATAATTTGCATAAGTATTCAATCAATCCAGAGATCGCTGATATATGTATTCCTGCCTTTGGCTCTAAACTTCGATATACAAAATTTTTATTGGTCGTTCCAGTGCTCAGAATGCACCAATGGAAAGATCGCTTTCTACTAACCCCCTGCAAAGGTTTTGCCGACATACATACATATTATATGTGCAAATAAAGGGTGTTTTATACGGTGTTGCATAAATTGCTAGGGAGATATATTTTTTGAGAAATGTTAGAGAATGGCGCGTTTCTGAAGCGTGATAAATCAAAGCAAATTTCTAATATATATTCATTAATCTATTATTTGGATTTTGGAGAAGGAGGAAAACTTTGTAAAGTTCCGACAGGTGGCGCCGTATTTCAAGTCTTATCAGATATCGTATTTATGGCCAAACTAGCGCATAGTATATACTATATATATATGTATATATAATAGTCGAATATGAGACTACTACATAGATATGTATATAAGGTAAAGAGAGAAAAATTTGTTTACTTTCGATGAATTCGAGGTTGATACTATATAGGAGACCAAAAAAATTTGAGAAACAAGTTGAAAAATCCAGAACTAAATTATAAATAGTCAGAAAAAGTGATCCAAAAAAACTTTGTTCTTTAGTCAGTCGCCATTTTTTTCACACTTTTCCGTAGTTCCGGCCATTGTGACATTATTCTAGATTAATAATCTTTTTTTTTGTTTCAGATAACTAAGAGGGTGGAAATCGTGGAAATTTGTGGAGACCCCCCACTTAGTCAGCTCAGAAATTTTGAAATTTTTTACTTTTTTTAGTTTTTATTTTTTTCTCTACTCTTCTAAAATTAACAAATAACTAGTAAAAAAATAGTAAAAATTTTAATTGCCTTTTTTTTACGACACCTTAAAAATTACCTGAAATTCATGCTTCTAGACTAGAATACTCCCTTAAACAAATCAGCGGAGAAGGAATTGAACCGTGTGGGGCTTTTTGAAATCAAATGTAACGACAGCCAATCCAATGTAACGATGCCAGAGCAGAATTCAATCTTCATTTTCTGATGAACCATCGTTTGGCAAATAGCAATAAAGCCTTTTTTATCATTTTCTCGGCATTTAGGTTGTAAAGAGATAGAAAGTGCCGAATCCCTGCTTTGAGAAGCAGCCCCAAAGATGCACCTTTGTTCCATGTTTTACGGTCCGCTGAACAAGCCAGGCTCGCGTGAGGACAGAACGTGCCCATATACTATAGAAGATTCATCAGTAAAAATGACATTTTCAAAATCGAGTCGCTTTGTCATAAGTTTTTCAGTCAACAGAGGCTTCTACATTGTGTTGCGCCATTTCAGATCATGAGTATGAAAAAGGGTTCAGATAGTTTCGTAGGATATATATAAGCCTTTTGCCATTTATTTTGCTTGTACTTGTCGCAGTGTTAAAGCAGGATTCCGCGAAAACAGATTCACTATTATTTTTTCATCTTTTTTGTTCATTTTTCCTATCGAACCACGTTCTGGTAAATTATCGACATTTTTAGCCACTTTATATCGATGTATCCACTTCTGTACAAATGCCTTCGACTTTCTCAAATATTTAGCAGCCGCTGATTGCGACATTTTGGGACCTTTAGGGTGGATGCAAAGAAGTCGACCCCGCTCTTACTTGACAGGCTGTATATGGCAGCTACATGTTATAGTGAACCGATATCAACATTTTCTACAAATTAGCAGTTTCTTGGGGACTGAAGAACGTGTGCAATAGCTCAAGTCAACATCTTAAAAACTAAGGAACTACTGCGTAGACAAACAGAACGACGGCAAGACACACAGGGTCTCTGACATTTCCTACTGGCTGTTACAAACTTCGTAATTTCTGTTTAAAGCCTAAAAATCGAATTATTATAGTTTCTATTAATCAGAAATACCAAAAAAAACACCCTATATTCGTGTCCACCACCCATTATTCAGCTGCCGCAAAGCAATGTGGGCGCCACATGGAATTATGAACACTCTGCAATTTATTACAGCTGTTGCACATGTGTTAGAAAACCAGCTGCGCATATGTATGTGTGTGCGTGAGCGAGTGGGATTTTATTAAAATATCTATTTGAACAAGTGGCAACATAAATTCGATAAGATTAACTAACACGACCGTGAACATGAATGCTTAAGCCGCGTGAAAGTGTGTTATTCTTCATCTAACTGCAGGTAGTGCTTGCTGTTGTTGTTGTTGAAAATTTCTAAACAAATCGAAATGTTGACGACGACGGAAAGAAAACAGCGCCAACAGCCCAGCCATAACAAAGCTGTGGCAATAAAAATGAATGAGTTTGAGTTATTCGTAGGAAATATGCCAATTGTGTTGCAAAATAAACGGCAAAGCAGCGGCGAACAAACAAACAACCCAACAGACGGACAGACATATTTGTTAAAAAATAGCGCGTTGCAATTTATGGGCTGAAATTTATTTGCTACTCAATTTTTGAGGTTAACACCTTTGCTTTTGTTGCTACTGTTGTTGTTGTGCGCTTCTGGCGTTAGGCATGTGCAATTCTGCGCAGGAAATTCCTCATACGCCCTGCTTGACCAAACGCTTATCACCAGGCAACAAGTTAAATTAGTTGGCAATGACGCAAAGCGAATGAAATACGAATTAATAGCAAATAATTTTGTGGTTTGCTTGAAAAAATTGAATTGCATGCGCGCTTCATGCCACAGGTGAAGTTGAAAGTGTGGAAAAGCGGATGTTGAGAGGCAGCAGATCGCTCAAAATATTAGATAAATAAATTTTCGTTTGATAAAAAGCAGACATGATTTGAGAAAATATTTATAAAAAAAATATTAAAAGAAAGAATAAAAATATTTAAAAATAAGAAAAAATTATTTCAAAGTAAAAAATATTTATAAATGAAAAATTAAAAAAAAAAAATTTTTTTCGTATTTTTGCCATAAAATAATCGAATTCACATTAATTTTTTTTCATTTTCACACCCATGCAGCATGTGAGTTGCAATTATTGTGTTTTACTTACACTCCTACTCACTATTCCCCTCAAATGCCACCTGAGAGACGACCCATTGCGCTTATGGCAGCACTTAACCTCGCCCCTCTTGGCCGAATGACGTTCGTGTTTCACATCAGCAGTCTGTAAAATATGAAATTGATGGCGTTGAGCGAGAAAACGCTCAACAACATGCCAGTAACAACAATTCAATTAGCTTTCAAATGACCACTCTATCAACTCGCTGACCCACACACTCCCGCTGCCAACACGTATACGCCATGGGGGGTGTGACAAATATTTTTGCTGATGTGCGAGACGCTTAGAAATATTACGAGCGTTTTATGCTTCATTCGACGGTGAGCTTGTAATAGTTTAATGGTTTTCAAAATACAATAAGCAAGCGTGAGTCCATACATATGTACATATAACCTCACATACACATGTGTGTGCATCCGCACTCATATTGATGACGGCAATAGTTTTCTCCATAAACACCTTATTAAATAATTGGCCAATTGTGCGTCGTATCCGCCATGTGGTTGCGCCAATATTGAAAAGCTGCACGATTTTTGTCGGAAGTTTCAGTTTTCATGGCTGAAAAATATGTTGAATTTGATGATATTTTTATGGCAAATAAATATTTAGTGTAGTGTGTGCTGGGTTTACTCAAAATTATTTTCGATTTTTATTTAACGCTTGCTTGCTGTATATATATGATGCTCATACCATTCCATTTAGTGTTGTAATAGGCAGCGAAACATACTAAGCCGTTCATGGTAAACTTCATAAAGAAGTTTAAAGTTACTACCGGCAGTAAGGCGGAGTGAAGTGATTCCACACTTGACCTACGACTGAGGGGCAGGACTATCCAGTGGTACACTGACGGCTTAAAAACGCCGGAAAACATTTGGGCAGTCATTGCAGGACCGCATACCAAGCTATCCACACCAATGGGATGTTTTCTGAACATCCTTAACCTCCAATGCAACCATCGCAACCAGCGCATCGCTATACTGGCCGACGAACTACCTTGTTCTGCGGCGGCTTCCAGTACGATGGGGCCAGACCATCCGTTGCAGTGGGGTACCACACCTTAAAGGAGTTGCTCCGCACGGAGGAGAGAGTGGGTTGAGAACGGCAGACAACAAGAATGCACCATGTAAAGCAGCTATTGGGAGATTACACACTGCAGGCTCAAAAAACACAGCCACTTTTGAAAACTGTCTGTTATGCGGCATGAAATCGGAAACTCCACAACTCCTGATTCGAGATTGCCCAGCGATTAGTAGAAGAAGGCTCAAGGCGCTTGGATCCATCCACGTGGATAGGGAGCACATCACCTCCATCGCGCTTAGCAAGCTATTGGAATTGTGCAGAGTGCTGGACCATTGTGACAGGGCTTGATAGACCATGGGTCGCAAAACCTTAATTAACTTATATCTATCTATCCATAATATTGTGAAAAGAAAGTATTATTGTGAGATGAAAATGATTGAAAACACTATAGTTTTGTTGAACAAGTGAGGGATTATAATAGGTGGGCTGAAAAGTTTATAGGCTAACATATATTAGCTTAGTTGAAACTTAGCAAACTACTTTTCAACGGTTGACTTCCTTGGTGCAGAATCCGAATAATATTTATAAATGTGAACCACTGCTTCAAAAGTATCTTTTCCTTCAAAAATCTCTTATCTTTTAAAGTTGATGGACTAAAAATTATATGGATTTAGTAAGAGATTAACATACCATCAATGCATTAGCATACGAAGTTTTGGGCCAACTTGCTATCGTAATGACAAGCAAACGACGGGAAATCTTAAACATAAAGCAAATAGATCATACGACTTGACCACTCACATTCAAATTATGTTTTCATAGCGGGTTTAGACCAGGAAGTCTGGTATTGAGAAAATATGTTTCACCATTTTACGGCCTAGAACTTTGAGCAACATCAAATGCTTGGCGGAAATACGTTAAACCATTTCAGATCTAATTTATAGTAAAATTAAAGATACCACTTTTGTCTACAGATGTTATTTTGGGCTGACTGATAAGACCCTTTATTAATACATACATATATTATTGTGGTCTTTTGAACATATTGTACAGAAGTGTTTGTTGTTCTGTTTGGGAGAAAGATCATATGAAAGATTTATGAACAGTAATACGTAAAGTTGATGAACAATGATGACCTCATAATGCAGTGAATCAAAGATAGCCGTTGAGTTGGCTAAGAAACGTCATCCGATTGGGATAAACGTTTTAACATTTCAAGTAACACTAGGTTATGGAAGCTGGAAAGAGCCGAGTAGCGTAGGGAAGGTAAGCACGTCAACTAAAAAAACCGAAAAAACGGTAGACATCAAAATATGCTCACTCGCTAATCATTTGGGAGCGAATAAGAACAACTTAGAATAAATTAGAAATTATTTAAATTGCTAAATTTCGAATCTGAAACAAATTTGAGAAAGGTATTACGGACGTGAAGCAAGGGAAAACCCCTAACGATGCCTCTATGTTTCTGAAATTTTATTAAAGTACTTGGCAAAACTACCCAACCTCGTCTGTAAACCTGTAACCCTCACGTAACCACTTTAAAAGGGTGCGTTGAATGTCAACTTGGGGGCTCCAACAAAAATAATCGCTGAACACCTGCAAAGCCATTTCGAACATATGCATGCAAATTCTTCAATGGCGAGCAACAACCAACCTCCCCAGCACACATACCTCATCCACTATGTAAATGAGCGAAAGTTAGGCGGCAGCCGAGCAAATGTATATACAGTTATATATATATATGCGTGAGATATAACGGTTGAATGTGTAATGTATATCCTTGACGCTTAGCCGGCGGTTATGTGCATAAAACCGAATCCGACAACCGACGGCAAATGTGCGTGCAAAACAACAAAAAGCTTTAAAGCGAACAACAAAAACAAAGCCAACATTTTCTACGTCCAACTCCCACACACAGCTGTTGGCTTATTTGCCGATGCACACATACATATATATGAATGTAGATATAGTTATTAGAACTCTTTGACTTGCAACCCCCGTGGCAGCACAAGCAAAAAGAGCTAGCGCCAAATAACTCCACGCACGGCTGACTGACTGACTGGCATGGACCACGGCAACTAAAGGGGCGCATTGTTGTTGTTGCTTATTTTATTGCTGTTATTTGTGCTGGTGTTTCGCACAAGCTCATGAATACAGAGAGCTCGTTAACTTTGGCGCACCCCAACAGTGTCAAGCTCACAAACACACACACGAATACATACAGAGTTTCTATTAAAGTGTGTCTGTGTTGTAGCATACTTTGTGGGGTTGTTAGGTGGCTTCCTGTCGCTCAACTCCAGCGCACACATACGCAGTTATATTCCAGTGGCGTTACATTTTCCTTGGTCCCCTCCAAATTTCTTTAGCCTCCTCCATGCCACGCCAGTGTTTTAACTTTGCACGTGCAACATTTTTGAGTTTCATCGAACGGAATGGAATGCCTTATCTGCGTCTCTCGTTTCCTGCGTGCCGTCACAGGAGGAAGTGTGGCGGTCTGCGCCTTCGTGTGGGTGGCGTCCAACGCTCCCCAGTCAGTTGATATATCAACTACTACGACTACTTTTGTGGCAATTTCGACATTTATTAGGATTCCTATTCAGCTTTGGGCTAAGCACACACATCCATTATTTCTCTTTGTTTGTATGTCCTGTCTGCTTTTTTGTGGGGTATTATTGCTCTGCTGGAGGCGAGGGAAAGATTGTTTGTTGTTGTTCACGGTGGAGTTGCAAGCTTTACGTTAGTGTTGTGGGTGGTGGGGTGCGAGCGTAATAAATGACTTGACTTTTAAGAGGTTTCACGTAGCAATTTAAAGTAGTTCAATAATTGTGAATTTTTTTTTTCACAAATAGTATACATATGTATGTAACGTACTCGTATTTTAGGTTATGTAATATATGAGTGACACATACATAAATGGTTTGGTTTGTTGACAGTTTTATGGGTTGGCTTTCGGTGTTAGGCGCTTACAATATTGTAAATTATGTATTTTTATTGAGCGGCTTGTTCAATTTGAAGTGTGTTCTACAGGTTTAAGTTAGGTTGTGCGGCCGATCCCAACAGGGATCTTACTTGGACAGCTTAGAACACCGGTTCATTGTGGTATCCTAACCTCCATATAACAGATAATGAGTCCAACCCAATTTGTTGAGATTATTTCTTCTGGTTCGCCGAAGATAAGACTGCCGATATTTTTCAACCTTATTTTTGCAAGCGCTGGATAATGAAGAAGAAGGTGGCAGGATGTTTCCACCTTACCTTCTTCCATATAACTTTAACAAATTGGGTGCGCCAAGATATTTAGTCTTACCGCATTATTACTTATTGGACAATGTTCAGTATAAACCTCAACGGATGCCGCAAGATGAACTTTGCTAAAGGTAAGTCGTTTAGAAGATCTCCTGTGTTGAGGATCTTTCATTCGCACGGGAGCAGGTGTTTCACAAGTTCATATAATCTCTTAATGGGTAAGGAAAGCTCTATGGAAGATATGTTAATAGAGTTTAGTACATACGAGGTTTGACAATTAAGTAATGAGACTGATTTTATTGCCGCGCTTGTGGTAAAGCTGTGACCTTGAAATTCCCTTTCGTTGTTTTTGGCATCCCTCCATTGATGGATGTACCATCGCTCTAGCTTATTTAGTTCGCCTGCTGCGACAAGTTGAGTAGACGTGTGTTTGTAGTGCTCGTCACGAAAATGGAAAAACGAAATCAAGAGCAACGCGTCGCGATAAAATTTGCGCCAGATTTGCGAAACTGTTTCGGAAACGTACGCTAAAATTGTAAGAGTGTATGGTGATAGTGCTCTTAATCGCTTAGTAGCTCACAATAGAGTGTCCCAGTATTTGGCCTCTAAAGGGATCGCCGTGTTGCAACAGCCGCCTTATTTGCCCGACATGTCACCCTGTGACTTTTTTTGTTTCCAAAAACAAAGTCCATTTTGAGTCGATTACGGACATCCAGGCGGCCGTGACGAGGGTACACCCGGACATCTCAGTCGAAGCGTTCCACAAATGTTACGAAGCATGGAAAACGCGCTGGAATCGCTGTACAGCTGCCCAAGGGGACTACTTTGAAGGGGATGGCAGAGTTGTAGAATAATTTTCAAATATACGGTTTTTATGGAATCAGTCTCATCACTTAATTGTCATACCTCGTAGCTTCGTATTCGGGACGAAATTGGTCAATCTTACCTAATATCTCAAGCACTGAAGGAGTTATAGATGCCAAATTTAGTCCATGGTTGTCATTATATTAAGTAAATTGATACCTAAATGATGCTAAATGTACTTTACTACATTAACCTTTGCTCTAACTTTGCAATGGATATCTGGACAGCGAGTATCGGTAACGGTAATGGTGAGTTATATACAAGTAATCTATTAAGGCGACGGAAAAGTTTTGCTCTTCTTTGATACTATTTCTAATACTTTTTGCAATGCTTAACTTTTTTAATTATGAAATTTAATCTGTCGTCTGGGCTCATTTCAGCGAAGTGTCCTGAGTTGACTAGTGTAAGCTCAGTTTTTCTTCACTAAGGAAATAATATCCAGCCATGTTTTACAATTTTAGAGCATTCCGCTTTAGAACTCGTAAATTTTTTGTTCTATCCTCGTGGTTACGCATCGATACTTCGAATGATTCTTTAGATCCTACGTGGTTAGGCGCTCTCCAATCTTCGCAATATTTTTTAAGATTTGTTATCATTATTGTAATTGTTGAAGATGTGCAATGAGCTTTTCACGAATGGATCGAAGTTAAGAGGGAGAGCAGAAGCTCGGCTCTTCTGTCGGGAGCTTTCCATCAGGGAGCGAGTCGGTTTCCCGAAGTCCCTTTGCATTTTATTGTATGCTATTAACCTAGTTAATAATTTTTTGACAATCTCAAGACATTTCGTCGAGCTTTGGGGATCTGGTGATCCGCTTTTAGGTGTTTATGGGTATCACAAAGGACAAAAATTTGTCCAAGTTAGATTCATCAATTGGATCAACCCTATCCTGGTGTCTTTTCAGATTGTTGAAAGTTTTGGGTCTCTCTTGCAGCTCTGTCATAACTCTTAGTTCACAAAGTATACAGTTTTTTAACGACTCCTACATTTATAGGTAGCTACATACATCTTCCGGTATCTCAAGTAAGTGGCGGAGGCATGAGTATTTGGTTTGAGACAGAGCGAAGCTTTCTGATTTTTCGACATAATTTTTAGATTTCTCACGCATGAGAGGACAAATAAGTATCTGAAATAATTCCTGTTAGTTATTTTTGCTATTTCTACAATATACAAGCTTTCAAGGCTTATAAATCTAGGATCATTTGGAGTTTTCATTATATAAGTAAGTAAGTAAAGAAAGTATTCTGAAAATAAATGGAAGTTAAATTGTACTTAGCATTTCAGATTCTTCAAAGTTTTATATCAAGTCTTAAAGAGGCCCAAATGAAATGTTCATTCTAGCATTTGGCTTCTATCCAACAAAGTCTAACGGCAAACCTGAAATTGAAGCATTAATCAGCCCTTACTATACCAAAATGAAACTTTGAATAATTTAGTAGCTCGAGCTTCCCTCTCTTTGGCTGGTTAGCTATGTTTTTATTCAAATTTATTCAGCAATTAAAGGAAAGGAGTTCTATTTGCCAACAATGACAATTTGTTTACATAATGTCAGGCGACATTTGTTGACAATCCTTCAGACTATCCGGCTTACACTGCTTAGGGGTATTTACATACACGAATGGTTAGGTAAAGGGCAGGGGTAGCGAGATATATGAGAATGATTATTTGTCCACGTGGGGTGCTATACTTTTGACAACAACTACACGTAGGCTTTGCATGTGTGTGCGCACGACGCCGCCATCGACATTTGTTTACATAGTTTGATGAGTTTCGACTCGCGTACAAATTGCATGCACGACAAGTTCCATCACTCACACTTCAATACTTTTATTTATTTATGCCTTAGTTGATTAGTAAAGTGAGTAAAGGAGGAGGGACGCTCGCACAGCTACTCGTGTACTGGGTATTCGTATTTACCGTTGGCTCGAACACTTGTTATTCCGTTTTAATTAAGTTAATTGGTAAGATTTTCTGTTGCTGGTTGATTTATTGCTCGGTACACTAGTGTGAAAAATGTTAGTAGTGTTGGTGGCAATGCTGATTTGAGTTTGCAGTCAACTTCAAGATCGCTTGTGAAAATTCCAACACATAAAAAAATTTTTGGGAGCCCACGAATTCTCAGCTCTTTTTTAGCATAAAAACTCTCAGAATTTCTAATATCAGATTTTGATTTAAAAGAAACCTTTTTCTGTATGAGAAAAATATCGCAAGGCTCAGCTCAATCGCTTATAACTCTCATCCTTCAGAATTCATTACTTTATCTACCTATTCTCTCAGGTTGAGTGTTTTTAGATACATTTAATTGGTTAGTTAGATACGGTATTTACAAAAAAGCACCGTGCGAATTTGTTAGAATTTAGCTTTTAATTGAAAAAATTCTCGGGAGCTTTGTTGACATGAAATCTCTGGGGCCACCCGATCTTTCAAAAGAATTCATGGCTCTCGAGCCTACCGGTAAAAACTAGGACAGTCTGTTTTTCAAGCCTCTCTTGAGTCAAAGTTTTTACCAGCAAAGTCATTGGCCATAGGCTGGAACAAATACTAATCACTTGGTCCCAGGTTTGGACTATAAGCAGGCTACAAAAGAACCTGCCACGTATGCTTCCAGAGCCTAAATCTGGCCGCTTTTGAGCGATGGCTTTCTTCAGACTGCAATTGTCTACATTATTGATCCGCGTTGAGAATTTGGTGGAAGAAGAGAGGATCATACTAGATGTTTCCCTGCGGATCCCAACAAATAACGTTTGCGCTAGCTCATCGCGATTCAACAACGAAATTTTTCGCTTGACATAATCGTAAGCGAACTACTTTTCCGCCATCTGGTTTGAGTTTTCGCCTTTATCGAGTCTTAAGTCGTATTTTCTCTCAGCTTAGACGAGTGCTCAAACATTACTGACTTAAGCAATCACCAAATTGTCTGAGAACTTTCTTAACATCAAAAATTATCTTTAACTTTTCACATTCATTGAAGAAGATACCGTAATGACGGATATTTAGGGATATTATAACAATTCTTTATTTACTACAGGTTTATAGTCATCTCTATCTAGTCTTATCCAGCTCTGTTCATCCAGCTTTCTTATCTCTTAGCACTTGTATTCGTTCTGCCAAGATTTGAAAAGTGGTGAATAGTACAAATAACTAGTATAAGTCACCTAAACTGGTATAATAATGTAGAATTGAAAAGCAAGTGCTTAAATGAGGTACTCAAGAAATGGCTATACCCTGAACAGGATTTTGTAATACCCTATGAAAAATGATAAGGGTGACCCACTGTCCGTCATTTTTCATATACGGGAGCTAGCCTTTCAGTATTTGAGATACTGATTCTAATTTCTTTTCTTCCTAAGTAGTTGCTCATTTTGTCGGAACCGCCGATATCGGACCGTTAAAGCATATAGCTGCCATACAAACTGAACTGATCGGAATCTGGTTATAGCTTCTCATTACTATATAAGTTCACTAGTTATTTTTGTTGTTGTTTTCATATTTGAATTTAGTTTATGTAGAATGTGTAGTATGCATAGTATATGTAGAACTGTTAAAATCAGTTAATAGCGGAAACTCTACCTCAAGGGTATTACCTGGTTTCTGAAGACGAGTCGCTTACCTTCGGCCACTTCTAACCGTCAATACGAATATTTATTTTCCTCACACAGCTGTGTGTACATAAGCTAAGCGCTGATTACCCATGCACTTGTTATGCGACAACAGCGCAGCGAATATGTGACAGCCGCATTCGGCTCGGCAGCGAGCGAATCGAACAGTTGTGCGCGACGCGGTTATGCATACAAACTCAACAACAATTTACTTTTACTTTGCACACAATGAGCACTTTAAATTGCACAATTTAAGTAGTTGCGTGTGTTTAGTATTGTTGTTGTAATTGGCAAATATTTTCTGGCGCTTTGTTGTAATCGTTCAGTCAAACGCGCAAATATCAATTATTGGGCAGGCAGGCGGCAGCAACACCCTTCGGAGCGCACAACAAACACAACAAAAAAATCATAAATAAATAGCAATGCCAATAACAACAACAAGTTGTTGTACTCGTATCATTTCCAACAGTTGGTCGGCGTAACATTTGTGCGCTATTTGCACGCTGCTCGCGCCATTGTTTTAGTGCACTTGAGTATTTCGCAATTATTAAACCTCAGCGCGACTCTGTGGCAGGCAAACACTCACAGACACATATCTACATATGTACATATATGCATGCGGTGGCAAATACACCTCGGCATCCCTTTCGATTGTGATTGAGCCGTTATTGTGCCGTTATGTTAGTATTTCGCCCAATTTCATCCCTTTTGAGACGCAATCGGTGCGTTCTTCACACACACACGCGCACGCACATTCTTGCAAATATTCGATTGCCGCAACTAATTCAATGCAAATAGCTCATAAATGTTCTGTGCGAATTCGGCGAATTTCTCATCAAACTGTCGAAATATTTTCCGCACATTTGTTGCATGAAGCTTTTTGGCGCAAATTCGCAATGAGGCGATCAGCCGACGGCTGCGGTGAGGCTGCGAGCTGGTGAGCCAATGCGGCGCTTCATCGTCTGTGGCAACTGCTTGTCTGGTTTGTGTGTAATAATTATGTTTCTGCCCGCTTTTTTGTTGTTGTCATCATCGTTTTTGTTGTTTTTGTAAAAAAAAAATTAGTTGTTTTTGTAAAAAAAAATTAGTTGTTTTTGTAAAAAAATGTTGTTGTTGGGATTGTTGTTGTTGTTGTCGGAGATCGTATTGTTCTTGGTTACAACCGACGCAGTTGCTGTTGTTGTTGTAATTTTCGCCCTGTTCTTTTTGTTTGTTGCCAGCATTGTTTGTTATTATTATTATTGTTGTTGTATTTTTGTCATTGTTATTGTTTTTGTAATTTCGTTGTTGTTGTTTTTGTTGTACTTGCATTATAGCGTTTTTATTCCGCCAGCTGCATTTTTTTGCATTGTTTCGCCTTGTTTGCCTCATCGCTCCTGCCCGCTCCACACCGCAGCTGGCCCTCAAGACGTCCTCAAGCTTTCAGTTTCGCGCGGGCCCGACGCCAATTCATGCCGCACAATGGCAAATATTTACTATTTTAATGAAGAATTTGCATTGAAATTCTTTGGTGAATGTGAGCACTCAGCAAGCACTGCTACGCACACACCTCCCAGACACATACACACAGACATGCAGTTATACAAACACTTATCCATATATACGTACAAACTTTTATATTGGCCACAATTGTAAAAATACGCACAGTTGTACTTGCTGTAAGCGTAATTACAATGCACACACACACGCATACATATACACTCAGATATTTGTAAACACCCATACACATGTAAGCAGGCAGTCATGTAGACATATGAAATCGTGTTTAAATATTTCAATTTCAATTTCGATTTTAGTGCCTTTCAACATTCAAGCATTTTTTCTGGCAGCTGTTTGATGGTTTACAAGCTGTGAACCACTGCAATAACAACTACAATACAACGGCACACAATAAAATCCGTACATAGGTGTGCTTGTAGCTACAAGCGGGCCAGCGACAAGAGGTTATGTTCCAATTAAAAAACAACAAAAAGTGGGAGTTCCATTTGGAGAGGAAATTTGTTGGTTGCAAACCAAGCATAGAAGTGTCTCAGTACTGCAGTCGGATTCATCAAATCTTGCAGAGTACCCAATAGAACAAACAACTGGTATAAGTCACATAAACTGGCATAATTAAATGGTGGCAGTACAATAAAGTGTGCGTCGATTTATTGAGAAAACCATATAAGGCCTTGTCTTGAATTAAGAAGTGGCTTTAAAATTGGTGACTCGAACAAACAACTGGTATAAATTGGCATAATTTAGTACAGATGGAATAGAGCTTATATCTCAAATCTATATAACGAAGACACGTATTTGAGTGTGCCCAAATCATTTGATAAAGGTCGTGAAGTCATCGAAAACTTGCCTCATTTGAGTCGTCCATCACCCTCTATTAATGACGATTACATAAAAAAATACATTACTTAATCCTGTTCGTATCAAAGTTGTGAATTGTTTCATTCCAACTATATCAATCCTAGATTCGTACTAAAATTCTTGTATATTTTGCAAAAACGACGCCGAATAGAGGTCACAAAAGAGATGTTTGATAACGTAGCTGAGGACTCTGCTACATTCATCACACGCATAATTACCAGCGACGAGACGTGTGTTTATGAATATGGTGTTGAAACTATTCAGCAAGCAATTATCACTCCAAAAATGAGCCAAAACTGTAATCAGAATTCGCTCAAGACTGATCAAGTATTAAGCATGCCAAAATATGAAACTGTTAAGGTAATCAAATATCTTTATTTAAAAAATGTTGAGGAATTTCTTAGTCCAGTGGACAAAAGCTCAGAAATTGGAGCCAAATTGAAGGGGGTATTCTGGTCTAGAAGCATGAATTTCAGGTAATTTTTAAAGTGTCGTAAAAAAAGGCAATTAATATTTTTACTATCCATTTTTTTATTAGTTATTTTTTTAATTTTAGAAGAGTACAGAAAAAAATTAAAAACTAAAAAAAAGTAAAAAATTTCAAAAATTATGAGCTGACGAAGTGGGGGGCCTCTAAAAATTTCCACGTGACCATACCCATGATTTCAACCCTTCTAGTTATCTGAAACTAAAACAAAAAAAGATTATTAATCTAGAATAATGTCGCAATGGTTGGAACTACGGTAAAGTGGGAAATATGTTTTTTTTTCACAAAATGGCGACTGCCTGAAAAAAAAGTTTTTTTGGATCACTTTTTCTGATTATTTCGAATTTTTTAAAAATAATAAAAATAAAAATTTGGAGATGGGGCTAGTTCCAACCATGGACAAGCCTATAAAGAAGACTCTATAAAAATTTCAAGTAAATCGGTCCAGTAGGACTTGAGAAATCGTGGGTATCGTTCCGAAAAAGTCAGTTTCGAGAAAAACGCGTTTAAAGTCTAGGAGACAATTTTAGTGAACACGGACGCCATGTCACAAAATCGGCTGTATCTTCGAAAATAAGTCGAATTTTGAAAAATCCTTCCAAGGTCATATTTTTGAAAGTCTAAACTATCAAAATATACAAAAAAATCGATTTTTCAAAATCCTAGACCAGAATACTATTATATTCCCTAAAAGCAAACCGGGTTCACTCGTATTTGCTTAACAAAAAGTTTCGTTGAAAAGTAAACAGCAAATTTGAAAAACTTGTATGAATGAATGGGTCTTTTAATTTGATTTTTCCAGGCCTATTCGGTCACAGCTTTTGACTGGCATAAGCAATGCTTTCTACTACTGTTTCCATGCTGACAGTCAGCTTCAAAGATGCAAGTAAATTTCTAAAATTAAAATGCTACTTCTCTCTTCTTTATTTCTTTAATTAGTTTTACAACCCAGTTGGGTTTCGGTCTGACGTAATGATGCCTTCCTCGCCTTCCCTTTCGAACATCAAGTATCGACACTGCTTCTTCTACTTGGTTATTCTACCGGAGACATGGTCTACCACTACATGTATTATTATCGACTTCTGTATCGAAAACCAGGTCCTTTTCCACCTGGTCTTTTCAACGTAGTGGAGGTCTGTTTACCTCTTCCTCTGAATTTTTCTCTTAAAAAGTTGTAACGTGGACTCCATATAGAAGTACGGGAATAATGAGTAACTTATAGAGTTTGGTCTTTGCCCGTCGAGGGATTTTACTTCTCAATTGCCTACTCAGTCCAAGGTAGCACCTGTTGGCAAGAGTTATTCTGCATTGGATGTCGTAATAACCTACCGAGCACGTATGTATGTAATAGCAGCGGTTCGCAATTGTTATTCGTCTTTGAATCTCTAGGCTGGTACTGTTATTGCTGTTGATGGCTGTGTCAAAATAAACGGAGTCTTAGACTGCTTCGAAATTTTAGCTTTTCTTCTTAACATTTCTGTTGGTAGCCAGTATATATACTTGGTCTTCCTCTCATTAACTGGCTGATCCATTTTCTCAGATTCTCTCGATAACCGCAGTAGCTTGGGAGCTCATCGAAGCCTTGGAACAACGCTGAAATTAACTATTACCATTTTGGCACTCCAAAAGCTATCAGAGGTAATAAGTTTTATAAAAGCTAGTATTTTTGTTCAACTTGAAAGCCAAAGGTAATACAATGGTGAATTTCCTCAAAATTGGAAAGAATTTGTTAGTCAATACTAAGTCCACATTATACTAATAGCCAGATTTGACCTCTGCTCTGTTGCGAAGAGAAAGCAGAAATAAATTATATAATTATAAATTATACTATTGAAATAAATAAAAGAGAATATAGAGCGATTTATACCAGTTGTATGTTCGATTCGTTACCCGAAACACAAAAAAGTATAGAGACACCTAATTAGCATCATAAATCGCTAACTATTTTATCTCTACTTGATTATGCCATTACAAGTGATTTATTTATATATGCTTGTTCGATTCACAACTCTTTATGTACTTATCTCGTCAAATAAAAAAGTTTTCCATATAAGAAATTTATACCAGTTGCGTGTTCGATTCGCTACTCTTCAAAGCACAGCAAGTACAATATGGAAGATTGCCTGTTAGATAGTGAAGTTGCATTGGCTAATTTTACTGCAGCGTGTTTGCCGCTTAATGCTCTTTAACGCTGACCGAATTTGCGGCCAACTTTAAGGGCAATAATGCATTTTCAACTCGCTGCGTCACTACACAAGATTAATTTATTTTTACGAGTTTTTGTGCGCCGTCAGCAAATAAAAGCAACAGACACGGCTAAAGTCAAAATATTGCCACACACAGACAAAAGGAAGGGTCGTGCACTGCAACAACAATGCCGTGGAACAACTAATGAAACAAGAAAATCTCAGGGAGAACAAAAAGAAGAAGAAGATAAACATGAATGGGCGTTGAATGTTGGTCAAAATGATGAAGTAATACCATTAAATTTGGTAAACACCCACAAAATGAAATGCAAGAGGGGGAGCAGTCTAGCGGACGTGGTATTTGTGGATGTGTGTGTGTGTGAGAGAGTGTTTTGTGCGCGCAAATTGCGTTACGCACTATCAATCTTGATGAGAATGTTGTGATTTTCGGTGATTTTTGCTTTTAACTAAAATTAAAAGGGGTGGCGACGCATATCCTGCCTGCAATGGACCACGCGGGAAGCCGACAGTTCAGCAGTTGGGTGTCGCATCTTCTTTATTCGGCATTCGGCATGCCCGTACGATGCTCATTTGTGAACACGTGTCCATTGTGCGCAAGTGGCAGCAATTTCCGGGCGTCTATTCTGCGTGGCTGTGTGTGTTTGCGCGTGATGAGGGTGGCAGGCAGCGCGCTGTTGACTTCGGCTGTCATGACTGGAGTGGGCGAATGACTTGATGCAAGCTCGGGCGGCTGTAGGGTCAAAAGATTTGGCTTTTTGGCAAAGTGCTGCTGACTTTTATGCGTGACTGTAAAGAGTGCGCATAAAAGCAAGGTGCCGGAGTAGTGGGTGGCGAGTTTTAATGCTTTGTTTGTTGCATTTACAGGTTGTTCCGAACATCTGTTCTGTTAGAAGATATACAATACTTCTGGCATATTAGCGCAGCTGTGAGATTTTGTTGGCTTTTAGCGGAGCTTTTAATATCTACTTAAATTTTTTAATTATGTTCTCAACAGGGTATATTAAGGTTGAGCCGAAGTTTGTAATATGCATAAGGAAACCTTGTAAACGCGACCTCGGAGTTCCTGGGTATGCCCGAGTCCGAGTCTACTGCGATAGTATAGCAAGGCATCATATTTGACGCAAAAATATTGAATTATAAATATCAGCTGAGTATCTGCAGCAAAACAATAGTGCCGTAATACAAGTATGAACAGAGTCGATGAAGTCAAGACCGGGTGTCTGTCTATACCCGAATAAGTCTGTCAATTTTTGAGTTATTGATCTAAAATTTGGCACACGTTCTTTAGTCTTAACAAAGTTTCTTATATGGGTGGGTCATCTAACGTTTTAGATTTGAATTATCTATATTTCGACATTGGAAACGTCAAATACCATTCGGAAAGTGACAGATATTCAGTAAAAAATTTAAAATTTATGAAATGGGTCGCTATTCACTAGAAGAAAACTGGGAAATATTGAAAACTTTTTTCCAAAGTTCTTTTGACCGAGGATAGTCAATTTTACCGAAAAATCATCTTTTCGGACGAGGCTCATTTCCACCTCGATGGTTACGTTAACAAGCAGAATTGTCGCATCTGGGGCACAGAAAACCCGCACGTAATCGTCGAGAAGCCAATGCACCCAGCACGAATCACTGTATGGTGCGGATTTTGGTCTGGTGTAATCATCGGCCCATTTTTCTTCGAAAATGAAGAAGGAACCGCCGTAACCATCAATGAGCGATACCGCGCAATGTTAACCGAATTTTCCTTCAAGCAAATTGAGGAGGAAGACTTGGACAACATTTGGTTCCAGAAGGACGGCGCTACGTGCCATACAGCAAACGCTACACTCAATCTTTTACGCCCTATCTTCGAATATAAAATTTTATATGGCCCACCCGTTATGTTGGAATCGCCGTTATCGTATCACTATAGCCAATAGCTACCACACAAACTGACCGATTAAATTAACGTTCTTGTATAGAAAGTTTTATTGATTGAGGAACTATCCAAAGCAACACTTACAATTTGTGAAAAAAGTTGAGAAATCCGCTTACCAAGTCAATTGAAAAGACCCCGGTCTACCATAGTAAAACACATTTTTTGGCAATATTCGTTTTTTTTCAACATAGTTCCTTTCAAGGGTAATACACTGATTATAGCGACCCTCCAACTTTTCTATATAATTTTTACATCATGCAACATGTTACTACATAGTATTTTGGTTTTGTTCACCTAACGGTTGTACTCGTATGTATCACTTAAAAATAATCGAAATAGATATAGATGTACTATATGTATATATAAATGATCAGGATGACGAGACGAGTCTGTCCATCCGTTCATCTGTCCATACAAGCTATAAATTGAGTAAATATAGAGAAATCTCGCTGAAACTTGGTACATATGTTCATCGGCAAAAAACTAAGAAGTGGTTTATAAATGGGACCACCGCCACACCCACAAAGCGCAATTAATCTAAAGCGTATAAATGGCCATAACTAAGCACTAAATTAGGATATAGAACTCTAATTTGGCAAAGAGAATCCTAGTAGCAAGTGTTACTCACTAAATATGGCAGAGACATATAATTTTACACCCGTGATTGTATGAGAGAACTTTATAACTAAAAATTGGATGATCTCGAAGCCCGCGTTACCGATTTGGACAGAATTTAGACCGTGAGCTTCTCACATTCCATTGATTAGTGATTGTATGTGATAGGTGTCACCCATGGACCATTTGTTTAGTATGTGGCATGCTGTTAGTATGTTATATTTCCAAAAAATGTTCTCCTGGCCTTGATTAATGCAAGTTGCAAGAGTATAAAATGTTCGGTTGCGCCGGAGCCTTGCGTTTTCTTACTTGTTCTAGTATGTTTTGTCCTTTACTTCAAAAAAGGCCTCAGTTCACGGTGTTCACGTCTTCATTTGAGAAAAATTTCTTCCCAGCAAGCATTCTTTTGAGATCTGAGAACTGTGATTAGTAGCTAAGGGACAGATCTGGAGAATATGGTTGATGCGGAAGCAATTCGAAGCCCGATTCGTGGATTTTTAGAGCGGGTTCATCTGGTGCAGCTCACTCGGATGACTGTCGTTTGAACTTCGGAGTAAAATGTTGGATGAGACACATCCATTGTCACATATCGATGTAAAAACTCGAATTTATTTCGCTTGAATGTCTTCAAACATTACTTCGAATCAGCAATACATACTTACTTTTGGTCAAAAGTGAGCTCTCGCGTTAACCACTTTGCACAGAGCTTTCTCATACCAAAATATTCGTGAATGATAAGATGTACACATTCAATTGATATATTGAGAGTGTCTGCTATCTCATACATTTTCACTTTACGGTCGTCTAAAATTATTTTGTGGTATTTTTTGTTGCTTTCGTCGGTAACAACCTATTTTGGTCGTGCGTTCACCGTTTTCGGTGGTCATTTCACTACTTTCAAATTTAGTATACCGACCCTTGATGATTGATATTCTGGGGTAGCGTTCGTCAACACTTTAATTAACCAAGTTTTTGCTTCCACTGCATTTTTTTCCTTCAAAAAGCTATATTTTATCAACGCGCTAAATTCCTTTGTTTTAAGTTTTCCCCAATAACAGAAGTTGCTTCACTCAAAATGATATAATTCGCAAACTTATGATCGGACAGCCCTCATATTTATACACGCGCCTTTTGAAGATTAGTGCTATGTAAAAATCATACATATTTAATTCTAGCAGCGCCACCTATGTGTCAGGCCGACTTCTCAATTGACCTGTTATTACAACTCCGGTGCAACCGAATTAGTATTGCTTTGTTTCAAGAATTTTTTTGTGTTTATTTTTTTTGATTTTTGTTTTGTGGCAAGCACTTATTAATGCCGCAACTCTGCGTCAGAATACTTTCAAAATACCATTTCATGTGGGAATTTATTTGCATGCCGCAATTTATGGTGAAAATAAAACGTAAATTTTTACTGCCGCTCCGATTTCACCAACACGTCGGCTAACTAACGGCTTGAGTCATAAATAATTCACTTTTGCCCAAATCGAGTGATTGCTAGCAAAAAATAAGACGGCAAAAATTTTGAAAATTTTTTTTGTTTTTAATTTACCGTTGCTTTGTTTTTGCGGCCAATCAGTCGTACAGCGAAAACGGTAAATATTTTGGCTAAAAGCAAAAAGTCGTAAACTTCGAGCATTTTTCAAGCAGAAAAAAGTCGAGTTTGCAAACACATGTGAGCACATGCATGTATGCTGTGTATGTGTGTGTTGAAAAATCCACAAACATAAAAACTCAACGGACATGAATGAAAACATAAAAATGTCGACTTGCCCCTTCATAATTTCGTGTTACTTTGCACCGTTTTGTGGCAATTTCAATAAACAATAAATCCCTCCAAACATGAGCACAACTACAACAACAACAGCAGTGGCAAAAGTGTTGTGGAAATTCAAAGATAGACATGGTTGGCGGAGGCAACGCAGGCAGCTTAAAACCGTTTGAAATTGACAGCGATCGCAGCGCATGTGCAACATGCAACATGCAACACAGCAATTTTCACAAATGCACACACATACAAACACATGCAACTGCATGCTGCTGCTTTGCAGGCGTGCATGTATTTGTACGGCAATTTTCCAGCAGCAACAACAACAAACACATAGCAACCAACAACAACAAGCGCCAGCAAATGTTGCCACAAAATTTATAATAATTTTCACTCGAAATGAATGGGAAAACTAAACCCGCGGCGCCTGCGCACAAGCGAACGCCCAGCAACAGCAACACCAACAACATCGGTAATAATAATGAATGAGTAAAAAAATTGCACGCAACGCACACGGAACATTGTTTCAGCCGCGCACACACACACGCGCGCACGAGCGCATGCGCACCTTGGTGTTTGTTAAACAAGGCTCAACGCGCCACTCAAGCTGTCATTATCGCTGTCAAATTGTGGCCAGCGCGTGCTGTTAGCCGCAGCCAGCTCGAAGCGCAGTGGCCCGAAATTCATGTGATGCTGTCGGCTGTTGAACATAATCGTAAACAAATAAAAATGCTGTTGCTAATAAAATATATTGAGACGGTACTTTATGGCTAAACACCCGAAGCGTTGTGGTTTCGTTTCACTTCGTTTCGTTTCGCTTTTGTTGTGCGGACGGTGTGTGGTTTTCGCTTACGGATTCGAATACGGAATATATTAAAAAAAATTAAATTTTTTTATTTTTATTTTTAACTAAAATATAATATTTTCTACATATTTAAAATTTTTTATTATGACTAAAAATTGCAAAAAACATATACCATAAATAACAGGTGATTGAAATAGTAGAGGTACTTCCTCATTAGCCTTTTTTTGGCAGATCACGTGTGAGTCTTGTTAGTTTTGTTCAGTATTGTTTGGCATTTCATCATGGAAAGACTTACGCCTGAACGTTGTTTACAAATCGTCAAACTTTATTATAAAAACTCACGTTCTGTAAAGAATAAATTTTGAGCGCTTCCCTCAACTTATGATCAACATAATTGGCCTACTGAGCGTACTATTCACAACACAATCACCCTTCTTGAGACCCAGGATTCATTATTGAATAATATTTGACCAAAATGACTGAAAATATAGCAGCAGTAGCCGTAGGGTGTGCACGAAAACCGTGGATAGTCAGTTCGGCGCTGTTCGCAGTAACTCGGACTAACGTATGGACCGACTTGGGGCATTTTGTGTCGAGATCTTCAATTGAGAGCGTGCAAGAACTAAAACCGCTTGACCTTCCCAAGCGACATCGCTTCACTGTATGGGCTCTTGAAAAGTATCAAAAAGAACCGACATTTCCGAGCCAAATTTTGTTTACCGAAGAGGCTCATTGCTGGCTGAGTGGCTATGCAAACAAGCAAAATTGCTGCATTTATGACGAAGAGTAATTTGAGGAGAATCCATAGCTGCCATTTCATCTAATCAGTCAGTCATAGTCAGTTGACCACAAATATCGTGTGATATCACACGTTAGACTTTTTCCTGAGGGAGAGATATGTAAAGTCAAAAGTCAATGCGCACAATCCCGCTTCAGGCCTTGGAACAAAAAATTACGCTAGTCATTCGCCAGTTAACAGTAGGGAACCTCGAAATGGATCACCCTTTAAGCGAAGAAAAGTCTCCAAGGTAAGTATCCGTTTTACCATTAAAAGCTACTCGGAAAATCTTAAATCTATATCTCAAATTTGTTTTGAGGCGCAACCTTCAAAAGTTAAAACAGCTCCAAAGACGAAGACCAAAATTTTAAAATTAAATTTAACTCTTTTAAAATCAGGCCATTTTGAAAATTTTAGGTTTTTACCGACTGTAGATCATTGCAGGGGCAATATTTTCTAGTAGAGACTGATGTTTAAGTTTCCTCCATGGATCACTGCAGCAGTAGAGGCCCTTTGTTTAGCGCTGTCGTGGATTGCGTCTAACTCGAAAAATCTTGAAAATTTCTACTGTTATTCGCAAAATATGTGGTATAAGTATTCTTGTAAATTGATACAGAAGTTTTGTTTTTTTGGAAATTCTCAAAAAATCGGCTTTTCTAACCGGTCACACTTGATGTGCTCTTTAAACTAAATGAAACGAGTTTTTCAAACTTTATCAAAAGACCTCAGATACCGCGCGAAATAACTGTGGAAAAGTTTACCATATGGATGGAATTCTGAATACTTGGGCAGTGGGAGAATATATAAATAACCTATATATTTCGCACCAAACTCCCAAATAATAGTCAACGGCTGATTGGTTTCCTTTCATACAAAATTTTGGTTAGAAATTCAGAATAGTTTAGCATTTGAAAAGGGTTTTTTCTTCTCTCTCAGATATTGAGAGAAATCTCATTGGAATGAAAGAAATTTGCCGACAATGAAGTACTTTTGGATAGTCGTCGACAAGACTGAGGACTTTTTTGAAGCAAAAAAGCAAAATCAGTGAGTTAAGCTGACTGCAATTCGGGAAGGAAAAGAGGGAAAACAAAATCTATTCCATGCGCCATTATGGCTGTTTATGTAACTTCGTATAAAGGAGTCGAAAGACTTAGTTTCAAGTCTAGTATTGTCTCATCCGAGATTATCTATAGTAAGCCACCTTATTACCAGATTACTGATATTATGCTATGGAAGTGTTTATATCACACACATCGCTTTCGCTTCGATGCAAATTGAATAACGTTTCAAGGATCAGAGGGAGTAAGGGAGCTCTCACGTTGATGTGTTGGTGACCGGCTGGTGAATGTTAGCCAATCGATTCTGTGTGACTGACATGAATCGGGATTTTTATCTGGCCTAGTACTCTGAATGAATTATTTAGAGAAAGTATAAACCCATTACGATAGGGAACTTAAAAGGTGGAGATTAGAACATTAAAGTTCGATCGTTGTACTATGTATCTGGCGTTGAATAAATGATCCGGTAATGCCACATGGCGTTATTAAAATAAAATTTCGTACTCAAAACTTCATAGATAGCTGCACGACCTGTTTAACTCAGTATAGTTTGAGCACGAGTCAAAAATGTATGTAGGATAGTGTACTAACTTCTCAAATTTTACAGACTGCAGACAGATGTGCACCCTACAGCGGCACGAAAAACGGTCGTTGCTGGCCTCGCCAGTATTGATGGTCACGAAGGTTTTGCTATGTGTTTGACGAGGTTTGCAAGGAGTCATAATTATGAGTTCCTTCCCTACAGCTAACCACTAAATTCGGTCATGTATCTTAAAATTTGGACCCTTCGAATGAAGCTATCGTACAAAAGAGGTCAGCTTTGGTTATCAGGACGAGTCCAATCAACACACATCTATAAAGAAACACCAGAAGTTTCCGGAGCTTGATCAGAAGGCTCTGTTGCATTCGTCTTATGGTTCAAAGCTGACACTAAATAATCAATAATTGTTCTAGTCTATGGAAAATAATTTTTCTGTTGAAAAACTTGCTTCAAGGGAAGTTCAAATTTCAATATTTCAAATTTCCAATAAAGATTTCTAAGAGCTGCCAAAGTTTCTAATTAAAGCGCATAAGTCAGCCTTACAGCTAAATTTCTAACATAGCACCAGGAATAGACTCTGCATTGATATTTTATGAATACATAAACAACTCTGCCTAACGCCAGTAGCCCGCTGGCAAATTGTCCAGGCGCCACATATGTAAGTAAGTAAGCACATCTCAAGATCCTATATAGCCAACAACAAAAATGCCATCTGCCATTAGCACAGGTGATAAACACTTGACTACCAACTGCGCTAGTTTTGCCTTGATAATTCCGCTGGGAAGCAGATGCTAAGCAACTAGACTGAGCACACACACACTCACATAAGCGACCTTTTTTTCGCTGCTGCTGCTGCCTCTGTTGTTGGTAATATGAGCAGTGCTACAATGTTGCCATATTACATTATTTACATCTTCGTTTTATTTTATCTCTTTGGCATATGCTCGGTTTTTCCTCCAATTTTTGCTAGCGAAGCAAAGTGTTGCAAGTAGCCAAGGTAACTGAGATTTCAGATTCAGCTTTAATTAAGACTTAATCATGTTGCAGATAAGCATCGCACATGTGCTGCAAACATGAGCATTGGTTACTAGCTGGCACTACGGTAGCTGTGAACAACAACAACAACAGCACCAAGAGCTGTAGCAACAACAGCGAAAGTCACACCAGAAACAGTGGTAGGGTTGGCATTCTAGAAGCCGTACAAACGGGTTGTATTTTGAATATCTGTATGTATGTATGTGCATATTTGAAAGTACACATAAATTCGTAAATAAAATGAATTATTTGTTTGCGAGAAGTCTCATAAGTGGTTAAAAGGCTTTAGTGTTATGGATAGTTTTATGATATGCTTCGTACATAAACAACTTACTTAGAATCGAAGAAGCAGCTTTGACAGAGATAGTGATGTGGTCTTATATTAAGTCCCTGAATATTATAAAGGAATAATTGTAGTTCTGAACCGGAAAGATTATGAACCAAGCTCCATCCAGAATCAGTTAAACCTAAGCAAATCATACTATATCGATCCAAGGTTGGCTTTCAATAGTCACTTTCGTGTCAGATTACCCTCTAGACGTGGTTTTGTTAGGGAGGAGAATGCTGCCTTTATAAATACCAACTAAAATGGATTGCAGAACAGGGCCGGGTGTGCAGTCCAATAATGTTGACATTATTTATCCTATCCGTCTGCCAGATTCAGCCATCATCTTCCAAGTGGAAGTACTAGGTAAAGGGAAGACCTGTGGAATTCTATTGAATAAGTACGGGAGGATACGGAAGGGAATCAATAAGAAAATTAGAATATGAGCTATGTGAGGCCTTTCATCACATAAAGCTTAAAACTAACTGAATTATGACTAGCTTAGACTATATTTTATGAGTTTGACTAAATACAGGAAGAAAGCTGGACATTAAAATAACATGACAATAGAATCCGGTAGAATTCCTGGACATTATCATGTCTACCAAGAAATATGTACAGGATCAGATCTTAATCTAAGTCTGTAATGTCAAAAAACCCTAATCCTTAAATAAATCTGCAAAGAAATTTAATAATTTAATTAAATCAAAAAGATCACTGGATCTCTTGCGATCGATCTTCGGCTAAAAGGCCTTTGCGACAGCGCATGTGCGGATGGTAGCCCAGCGCAGGCCAAGCGCCTTCGGCGAAGCCCAGTTACTACCCACTCGATCCACTCGATGCTATTGATAGCGAGGTTAGGTACTCCTAGACTAATGTTAATGAGTTCAAGGCTAGTATCGCCACTCTGCTATCTGAGTGAATGGTCACTTCTCTGAAGGAGGCTGCACTCCGAAGAAGTAGAACCACTGCTACCTTAATGGCTCCAATCTTTGCTTAGAAGACATTGTAATAGTCAGGGAGTCTGATAGAGAGCTCCTGGTAGTAAACACCTCAACCAATCTTCCCTCCAAGCTTAGACCCATCCATAAAAAAGCTGACTATCCCTCTCCTCCAACGGCTCCATTCCACCCGCAACTCCATCATCGGTATATGGGCAGAGAAGGAGTCCCCAGAGTTCGGTTTGGTTACTCCATGATCCAAGTGATCCGGTATGAAGTCAAAGCGTGTGACGATATCTGAGTGTTCAAAGACATGTTCTTTTAAGAACCCAGATTCCGTGAGTTTAAAGCAACTTTCGTCGCCATACACCTTCCAACGATGTCTACGGGCACAATGTGCAAGGTGTAATGGTTGGAGTGGAACTTAGTGCACCTCACATGTTGAGAAGTGCCGCCAGTTGAACAATCTCGAGTTTCTTTGGCCTTTTCTAGAGCCCTTCACCATATAAAGATCCCATAGAACATAATGGGCTTGACTATGGAGTCGTAGAGCCAGTATACCACTTTCGGTGAGAGGCTCTAAGCTTTATCACAA
Source organism: Bactrocera zonata (assembly GCA_037783105.1). Lineage (NCBI taxonomy): Eukaryota > Metazoa > Arthropoda > Insecta > Diptera > Tephritidae > Bactrocera > Bactrocera zonata. Next base: position 49,576 of record JBAWJQ010005835.1, on the reverse strand, counting down.
ATATGACACAAAATTCTAGGAACCCATGAAGCAACAAACTTCATATGGTTGTCCACAAAAAGCATAACGGACATGATTAGTCTCATTGAGAGCACCAAGTGGTTCAAGCGCAACAATGAAATGGAATAACAAGGCTCTAAGTTCCTACGACAGTGCATCAAAACGGACCATCAAGCGCTAACTCAGTCCCTGGTGGCGGCACTCTTACCAATCTACCTACCTAAATATTTATTGTTTTACATCCCAATTTTTCTGACAAAACCTCATTATATTATATTAGTGAACTTTTATTCTGCAATTATTTTGCTGGCATTATGCAAAACATGATATCATATTTCATACATAACATAAACATAATATAAACATTTATCACATTTTATGCGTTTTCGCTTTCACTACCACTTCGTATACTGTTCATCCCGTGTTCCCTATTGGCCTAATTAGTCCACTGCGTTGGCACGCTTTCAGCCAATTAATTGTCTACGGAGCACAACATAAGGTTTCAATTTACCAACGCACATGTCCGCTTAGCGCCCCGCTCATCACCCTGCCTACACAGCACAATAGCTCGTCTTCAATATGTCCATATGTCAGCTACGTCAACTACTCGTACACCTTCGCCTCAACTAACACACCACACTACGAGTACATTCATTTTGTTACACAATCCTTCCATTAATAACGGCTTCTCAGCTTCAATAACCGCTGAAGTGACTTACTGACAACACCAAACAAATGAACTGATAACTACATACATTACAAAAACACACAAAAATCCCTCATCATTTGAACAGTTGTTTTGCTGCGCCACCAGCCGACAGCTGGTATATTCAAAATGGAAAGAGAGAAACCCACACACCTCCGCTACTGACTCTGTCCGCTTATCACTTGCCTTTTATGCACGAAGCCACAGCGAGGAAAACCTTCAACTCTCTCATGCGTTGGGTTGTCTCTAGTAATTCGCTCATATTTCCCAGGGGTTTGACTGAAATGCAATCGAAGGGTATTTTGTTGCTGTACGAGCTTCGCTAACATTTTTCTCGCTGGTTCACCACCCTCTTCGCGCTTCTTGAATTCTTGCGTTGCTCCGGTGGTCTGCCGTAATGCCGGGGGTGTCAATGTTGTTCGCTTCGTTTGTACGAATGTTTGTATTGAGGCTTGTCAGTCTGTAGCGCTTCTGAATGATTATTTGTACCCATTCACATTTCCTTTAAAGTATTAAGGATTTTTTCTTCATTTTTTGTAAAGAGATGAAATATTTATGGTGGATTCAGTATTCCTTATTGCTTTAATATCAGACTTTTGGAAGTATTTTTGGCTTGAACAAGTTTCTCCGAAAAATGGGTGAGCTGCTTAGAGGAGACTTAGGACTTATTGCATAGGATGATGTTACGTAAGAAAGCATTGAGTATTGATGAGTTTAAGCATTTTCCAATGTTAGAAATTTTGACATGGAACCGCTTTCTCCTAAGATAATGTAAGAGTTTTTTAACTGAGCCGGCGGAACTTTAAGAGTTATTTCTGAAAACCGATGTCAAACCATTCACAGACTAAGATAGTGGATTCACGTATGCTCATCATAATACGAATCCATAAGCGAAGTAAAGAATTAAGCAATCGGACATGACCTTCATCACTTTCAATAGCAACCACCCATGCGATCCATTTAATCCATTATTGGTTTTTACTCGAAGTACCTTTGACCTTAGGTTAGATTAAGTTGGGTGGCTGAGCCCTCCCATATCGGAGATCACACTTAGACTGTGGTATACAGTCCAACGTACAGTCAGACAAAAACTACCTTAATTCAATATCAGCTATCAGCAAAGTGCCTTGAGCTTATCACGAATCTGGTTCTAAGGTGCTTTATTTCTATTTCCGCTTTTCAACTGAACGTCTAATGGATTTTCCTTGATTTGGCAAAGGCGGGACATTTGAGGCAGTCAGTAAAAGTTTCAATCTTACCGTACGAGTCCCGGACAGTGACTACTTAGAACTCGACTACAACCATTGAAAGATGGACTATGTTGATAGCGAAGAGTTCCCAAGACATCTAACGCTTTACCCCGGGCCAGAATGAGCTTGCGACTGCACAGCTACTAGAAGTTGATCACTGTTTGCTGAACTGGTTTGATGGTCAACAGTACAGTAATGAACCAGAATAAGCTCTCATTCCACAGTTATTGAGACTGAATTTCCTGTCCTAACAAGCTCATCAACCTTGCAGTTTCTTGCAATACCGCTATGGTAAGGCACCCAAGTCCTTTCCTCTCATGCGTCCCTAGAAGGTATGTGAGCAGGGAAGCGACAGCCAGTGTTAGGCTCGACGACTTGGTAGTCCAAGTATTTTGGAATGAAATCAAATCTAAAGTCAAGTTCGCCCATAAGTAAAGAAAAAGTAGCCAAATATTTCATTTTTGCTGGTACAAATGGAAGAGAGCGTAGAGACTCTGTGTTCTATATTTCTCTTTAACTTGTTGTATCAAAATTGGATTCCTTACATTTTTATTTTAGGCAGGGTGGCTCAACTATTATATCAATTCGAAGCGCCGCTCGCACCCACTACGCCCTTACTGGTTCCGCGTGTAAGTCGACGTGTTTTTCTGTCCATCTGTTCTAGTTGTACGCTCCTCTCCAAGCCATTACAGCCAAGTGCATTGCGGCCAACTAAATCCAAAGCCGCTTTACACTCATTCGCTTCCGTTGTTTTAATTTTTTCCATTCTCTTCTAATGCCTTATTCATATTGGCTTTTCGCTTTTAGTAAAATTAAACGACACATGCCGCAAAATGCATTTCTATGGATTTGCTTCCAGCCGCATTATTGCATTTTGACCCACCGAAACGAGAGGCCACGTCACCCACCCGCACACACATGCACTCTCACTCGGCTTTGTGGCACTTTATGGCGCTCAACGGTTTACACGATTTCCATATGTTCCATAGCGTCCACATAGCGAACGCATTTGGTCCTTATGTTCGCACTGCGTTGGGATTAAAATGTCGTCTGCTCGCATTCTGTCTGTTCGTGGGTGAGTATATCTAAAAATGTGTATGGCTGGGTGTAACGTGTTATTAGCACCCGGCTGTAACCCGATGCGCCATAAGGTGGCATTTGCTTCTGCTTTTGTTGCTCACAAATGGCTACCAAATTAATGCAAATGAGCTTCGCGCTTCCGCTAAGTGCTGCCACATTTAAATGATTCACGCTGCAATGTACGAGTACTGGAGTGTAATAAATAATGCATTCACTCCTATCAAAAATAATCATAAGTATGAAGTTACTAATTTACATTTAGCCCGCTGTAATATGCACTTTAGCACTTTGTAGGGCTTTCAAGGCTTTCAACTAGATCACACTCCATTTATTTATGTGTGTGCATTGGTGTGCTGCGTAATTATGTTGCTTAATAAGTGCACAAGTCGGCATTAAAAGCTGTCGAAATATTTATGAAGTATGGCGTTTAGAAATCTAAGCGACATATTTCTCTTTTTAGCCGTCAAAAGCAATTATGATTTAAAGCAGTTTCAAGTGTTCGTTGCTTTGAAGTTGAAATTACTGCCGTATCGAATTTAATTTTTCATTATCTCTTATATGCAAATGTGGCTAAATGGATTTCTAAAGTGTTTTTCTTTTATCACTTGATACTTTTTCACTTCACGAATTGCATTCTTAACCCTTGGAGATACTGAAAAAATGAAGATAGGAAACCAGTATTGTTTCTTTTTTATCATAGTCATGCCAAAATAATCGTCGAACAATCTTTGTCATACTTTAAAAGATTATCTAAAGATTAGCTTCGAAGCCGAACTAACTAATGTCAGTATAGTCAGCATAATAGAGCTACGGGGATATATGGATCAATATCACTTACTTTTGGTACAGAATCTCCTTATGTCAAATTATAAGTTGTCATTTAATTTTATTGAGATAATTTATAAAACCAACCAGACGGAAAAAATCACTTTATTTTCATTCCTTCTTGAGTTCAAATGTCATTAAGCTTAACTACGTTAAGATATGTATCTAACTAAACGATACGAGGGCTGCTATATATATTTCTGGCCTAATAATGAAAATAGGCATATTTATCAACGAAAATGTTTTTTTTCGTTGGATTTGGCTCGTCTTGGAAGACCCACACGGTCGATTGCTGTTTTGTTTCGGGCTCATACGCATAGATCCATGATTCGTCACCAGTGACGATCTTTTAAACGTCTTTTGAAGCACCGCGATCGTATTTTTTCAGCATTTCTTTACACCAATCCACACGAGCTTTTTTTTGAGCGATTGTCAAATTGTGCGGGATCCAACGAGAACAAACCTTTTTTACGGCCAGGTGTTCATGCAATATCGAATGTATGCTGGTGGGAGAAATGCATAGGCATGCCTCTATCTGAAGGTATGTTACATGACGGTCTTGCATTATCAGTTCACGTACGGCATTGATGTTTTCTGGCACAACGGCTGTTTTCGGACGACCTTCACGGAATTCCTCTTTGAGCGAGCGTCGGCCACGATTGAGTTCATTGTAACAGTTTTTCACAGTGCTATAGGATGGTGCTTCATAGCCAAACAAAGATTTTAGTTCATCGATGCACTCTTGTCGTGATAATCCACGTCGAAAGTTGTGAAAAATGATCGCACGAAAATGTTCACGAGTTAATTCCATTTTTTGGCTGAGATGAATTTTTTAATTCCCTGTAAATAAAACAATTCACGATTAAATGACAAAACGTTCTAAGTGATGTTATGCTAAAAAATGTTAAACTTTCCAATGGAATTGTCAGATTGCACCTGGCAACACTTAGTGTTGCCTAGTCCAGAAATATATATAGCAACCTACGTACATATTGTATAAACAGAAATAATTACATTGGATATATATATATGAGATAGAAGCCACCAAATCGAACTCTAGCGTCTCCCTCCCTGCGCACATACCGACGTTGCAGTTGTGGGTGGGAAGAAAGCGTTGGGGGCAGGGGCAGTGAGATTCTTTACGGATGAGTCAAATCTTTAGGGGAAGGTTGGTGGAGGAGTTTAATGCGAGGAGCTCTCTATCAACCCAAGCATCAGACATCCTGACTATTATAGTGTCTTATAATCGGAGATTGCAGCTATTAAGGTTGCAGCAGATCTACTGCTCCGGAGTGCAGCCTCCTACAGAGAAGTGACCATCCGCTCAAATAACAGAGCGGCGATACTAGCCTTGAATTCATTTACAGAGTTCAGGGTTGGTCGATGAGTGCCTAAGCTCGATATCAATAGCATCGAGTGTCTTTGTGATAAAACTGGTATCGTAGTCAGGCCATACCGGAATCGCAGGAAATTGCAAAGCTGATGAGCTACCAAGGAAAGGTACCTTAGAAGCGCTATCGGTAGAATGGAAGCGGATCGGGACTCTTGTATTAAACTCTTGTGTTAAACTATTAAACTATATAGACGGGCTTCGAAGAAACTTATCTAGCGTTGGGCCCCAATCAGCACATGCACTGTCCAAAGACCTTTTGGTCCGAGATCGATCGTAAAAGATTTAGTGATCTTTTTGCTCTCAGTAAGGCTAGCCTCTTTAGTAGTGAGGTTTTTAACAGACCATTGCCCCTTTGTCGTCAATGCTGTAAGGTTGGAAATCTTATCAACACCATCGACAGAAGCTGTTTGGAAGAAGATGAGGTGGAAAGAACTAAGGTCAAGACATAGACACTCAAACATCCCACTGAACAGAAGTGGCAGGAGTGGAAATTGAACGCCTGTGAAGCGTTTTGCTAAATTATAAGTTCGAACAAAGGAGTTCTTTTTTTCTATGGCTTCACAAAGGACTACATATAGCAGTTCACTCCAGGCAAATTATTTAATGGCATTTTAAATTATTCATACGTTTTGAGAGCACTAGCTTGACCTTGATTGAATTACGCTGTAGTGTTATTGAGGTTGATGGCCTATAGTGGGAGTTTTAATGGGGATAAAAACCTTTAATGGGGATAATGATCTTTGGTGAAGTCAATGACTCTTTTCTCTACCTTTAGTGACGTTCATCAATCTTTCCTTATATTAATGACCACTTTATTGTCCTCCAGCGAGGTCACCTTTTTTGGTGAGTTTAATGAATCTTTCCTTTAGCAAGGACTAAAACCCTTAGCGCATTCAATGGTCTTTAGGGTTTATGTCCATTGTTGGTTGCTTGAAAATGGGACCAAGAACTACTATAGCGGTGTTAAGAGAAATGATAATAATTAGTTAAGCATTTGATCTATTCGTACTCTTGAGAACAGAAAGAGAGCATTTTTCTTTTTTAACTTTCTGTCTGAGCTTAGATTTTCATGTGATCGACCTTTAGCTATAGATTCTTCAACATTTTTTATATTTCTAGCGAATAATTTATAGAGTTTTGTTTGTTCTTAAGGGGGTATTCTACTCTAGAATTTCGAAAAATTCGATTTTTTTTCATATATTTAAAAGTTAGACTTTCAAAAATATGACCTTGGAGGGATTTTTCAAAATTCTACTTATTTTTGGAGATACAGCCGATTTTGTGAGGTGGCGTCCGTGTTCACTAGAATTGTCTCGTAAACTTTAAACGCGTTTTTCTCGAAACTACTTTTTCCACACGGTACCGGCATTATCTCAAGTTGTATACAACCGATTTACTTTAAATTTTCTGTGAGCCTTCCTTGTATAATCCTTTATCGTTCCTACCAGCATCGTGTTAAAGTTTTTGTTTTTAATATTATAAAAAAAGTAAGGAATTTCAAAAAAAAAAAAAAGCGTAAAAAATGATTTTTATTTTCAGGCAGTCGCCATTTTTCAAAAAAATTTTTTCGTGTTCCCGGACTATAACACCATCCTTACTGATTAAGAATTTCTTATGATTTTTTTTTCAGACCACCAGGAGAGCCAGGATCAATGTCACCAGGATGCGCCAGTTTTTTTTTTACACCTGTCTCTCCCCCGCCTTCTAATTATTTTAATTTTTAATATTTTTTTTGTAAAATTTTTTTTCTGTATTCTTAAGATATCAATAAAAACATCATAAAAAAATGGATAGTAAAAATATTTTTGGTTGTTTTTTAAACAAAATTAAAAAAATTGCCCAAAATTTGATTTCTAGAGTAGAATACCCCCTTAAATTTTTGATTGACGAGCGTGGCAAATGCCGATTGCGCCCATACGACATACTAACCTCCTCAGAAAGTACCGGCTTCAGCAAGATATCCTAATTGTTACTCAAATCACCGCTCGCACGTAGAGAAGGTCGAATGGATGGGCAGACAGTCACCCAAATTCGACTCGTCTCACAGGTTATAGAAATATTAGGATACATAGTGAAGCGAATATAAGTAGGCTTTATAATCGATACTGATTTTTGATCAGGAAAAACAAGCTACACCACCGTTTTTCTAGTGATTCATACTATATATGACGAAAAAAACTCTGCTTTCGGACAACACCAAAATAGCAGAAATTTGAAATTCTTTAGACAATTTTATGGTCTCTGAAAAACAACAACAGAATTACCAATGGACATAAACATGAAAAATTCTGCATTTCTCAATGCGAACTGTGCAACCGCCATGGATTTGTGCAACTTAATGATCTTTTGTTGTTTTTAGCCGCTGGCTGTATACAGCAGTTGTTGTTGTTGCAATTGTTGGTGAATTTTATGAATAATTAAGTGCAGCTGGTTGGCGCGACAAATTTACGTACGAACACACTCACACGCACACTAGCGCAAGGGATATTAATAGTTGGCTTTGTGGCGCGAGGATGCGATGCTTCTATTCTCTGCACATTGTGGTGACAACAAAAGGCAACAACAGCAAAAAACAAATCATCAAGTGCAGACCAGAGAGGCCGATGGATAGGCCATTGACTGGCTGACTAAGTGACTAGCTAGCCGGCATGCTAACGCTTAGACAAACCGCTAGACGAACGCGTTAAAGCGGCTTTGCATAGACAGTTCGGCGAAAATTGGAATACTATGTGCTTAGTTAAGCCCAAATACGCGCCGCCGCGCTAAATAAATGAAGCGATTTTAAGTGTAACAGCGACAGTCGACAGTCGCGACAGCAACAATTGCCGGCTGTCGCAGCTGTCGGCCGTTGTGGCATTGTACGCCGCCAGCCGCCAACAGCCGCTGCCTGACACACGAGTCTATTAATAGAAGTAGGGAGGGGGCTTAGCGAAAATGCTGACTGCGCGTGCATCAATAGTGACTGCAACTACAACACAAACAACAAATGTTACAACAAAAGTAACAACAATGGCATTGCAACAACGGCTTTTCTCTTTTTGTTGTGCCGCAACGGCGGTGGCGGCATTTCGTTGCAACATGTGCAACATATGTGCATGCAATTTGCTGGCGTCGCCTCAGTGCCGTGCGCCGTGCGGTATGCGGCGCATTGCCATTTTTGCCAAACAACTAGCCAGCAACAACAACAGCAGCAACAGCAATGGCTGCGCTGCGACATATCCAAAAATCAAACAGCGTTGCCAAACTAATGAGTTGTCGACATGCGCGCCTTGGCAGCATGATTGCCACTCGTGCACGTGCGCCCAAATGCCGACAACAATTGCAACAACAACAACATCAGCAATAACAATCAAAAGCGGCAGTGGCAGCGGCGCAATCGAAACAAAAGCCCAATCAAGGCAACCGAAAGGCAACAACATAATTGATTGTTGGCAATCGGCGTGTCGCTCGACGCTTGGCGATCGCGATTGAAGATCGATCGACAGTTCGTCGCCGCCGTTGTTGCTGTGGCTATGCTAGCCAAGCATAGTGCTTGCGATAGCAACATCAATACGCAAGTGGCAACAACAAATTGATTGACGGCTCAATTGCGCGGCAATCACTTGAATGACGTTTGCGCCGGCGTTTTTTACGCTTTTTTTTTGTAAGTCTGTGCGTGTGTTTGTGTGTGTGTCAATGCGCGTGGTTGCATGCCACTTTGTTGCAAGCGCGACATTTTCAATTTTATTTGAAATTATTTTTGTTGTTGTTATTGCAGCATGGCTTTTCGCTTTTACGCGTCGAAATTGAATTTGAATTTTTGCCTTAAATGAGGCAGCGAGAGAATTGTTAACATTTAAGTTGGCATTGCTTTTGTCGCTGTTGCTGACAGTTACCTTTGTGCAGTTACTTAGGTTGCTCGAAATTGCATAGCACGCACTGTGTTCTAGTTAAGCATAGATAAAATTGTTCAAGGTTTTATATGACGCGGAAAGTTAGGTTATGTTGTCTATGACTTGAAATTTTTTCCATATATAAGGTGAGTTAGGTTAGATTACGTTTTTCGGCTGATTCCCGAGTCGAAGAACACATTTGAACAGTTGAAGATTAGTGCTTTGTATTAACAAAGATACATATATCTAAATCTTCTTGTATCGATAAGGTGCTTTGATCCCTTAGGAAAATTACTGAGTTCTTCGATTTGTGTTAGTTCATCTTTACATATTGGACATAAATCGGAGCTGCTTTAATCATTGTTCGTAGAGTTAAGACGAAGTTACAGATTCTGCCCCTCGCCTTCTTCCGACTACTTCGACTATTCTCCGCCAGGATTTTCAGTTACATTACATGAAAACCTATTTCCAATTGCACATTCTTTTACTTTCGCCTTGAAGAAAATCGGTGTGTGAAAATCCGATATATGAATAATTCTAAAAGAAACCCTGCTTAATCCCAAACTCTGCTTCTTGCTTTTGACTACGATTTGAGTCCTTACATACATTTATTTAACTCGAGGAATACCATTGGAAAGGTTTTGAGCGGAAATAAGTAATGACATGGTAATCTATCTGGAGTTGAGCTACTTAGACCCACTAATACAGTTTTGGTATGTTCATCTGTCTATCATCTACATATATTCATCTAATATCTTCAATATCAGATATCCGCCTTGATAACTTGCAACCTAGAACGTTAAATATCTCAAAACCTTCATAGTTGCGCACGATAACTGAGGGAATTCAGTAAATACAGATGTCACCAAAATTTAAAAACTTTTCTTTCTTGGTAGATATCTCGGAAATTCGCGGACTACTCGGCTCTTGTTATTTTACTGCTATTTTTTTCGTTCTTGTCTGATGGAAGTCTAACCGAAATACGATAGAAAAAGTTCCTTAAATATGCTTGAGTAAGTTTTTCCTTTATTTTCAGTTTTCTCCGCATAATCTAATATCTAGGACAGTCGATTTTCAGAAACTTCTTTTGATGTAACATTATTCGTCATACAGTAGGCAGTACAGTTGGTACAAGGATCGGATCGGACTCCAAGGTGGATGCATAATAACCTAATAAAGCTGTTGGAGCTTTTGGCGACATCTATCGATGTGTATGGGCTACCTCTGTCCTGATGGAACTGAATTTCTTTCTTTTATTAACCAAATCTGGCCACTTTTGTATAATTGATGCCATCAGACTGCCGAACGGTTGATAGCACAGGTTTGAACCATTGGGAACAGCTCATAGAAGAAAATTTTCTGCCAATCCAATGCGATAAAAGACAAAGAGAACTGGGGATATACATAAAAAGAGTTTGAATTTGACGGAATATGTTCAAATATCGACGAACTCTTAATATATAGAGATAAAACTCAAACGGTTTTAGAAAAAAAAAACTTTAATATGAGTATTAAACGTAAGGGTCTTAAGAAAACAGCGTATAGTTTAAAAATTATGAAAAGAGTCGCCACTGAATTTAAAAAATAAAAAATTTAATACAATGTGAAAATAAATATTATTCAGAAAGGTTTACACTAAAAAATATGCTTAAGTAGTTGCCACCTGTTTTGAACTTTAATAAAATAAAATAAATATTTCTGCAAAAAAATATTAAACAAAATTTACTACAGCATGAAACTAAATATTATTCAGAGAAGGCTATAGTAAAAATATATTTAAAGTGTTGCCACCTGTTTTGAATTTTGATAAAATAAAATAAATCTTATTGCGTAATAGACAGTTTAAAACAAATTAAAAAAGCATAAGAAAGCTTTCTGATGGAGATATTTCTGTGAAAGGTTGCCACCTGTTTCAAAAATTTAATTGGAACATATTCAGCGCTCGAAAGATACTTAATGCGTTGCTTAATAATAGTATACATTTTGCGGTAATAATTCAGTAGGTAAAAATTTACCGTAACGGTATAAATACTGAAGAGACTTAAGAAAACGTATAGTCCTGCATGTTTTAGGAAAATGTTGTCATCTGTTTAAAAATGTAATTAAAATTGTATTATATTTCCAAACAAATATACACACAATTTACAAAGGCTTACAGCCGGAATACCTGCGTACATCGTTGCCACCTATTTATTTATTTTACAATGTTTTTAACGCCCTGAGGGCGGCATCGGAGAACCACTAAAATATATAATTGGTTGTCAAAAAAGTCTTGCGGTATTTTTATTGAATCAATTCGTGTGGCACCCATACATCGAGCTTCTTAGTGACTCCAAGCTTCTTCAAATGGTTCATAACGGTTTGATGACTACTATGCCGGTCTCTTTCGACCAATTCAGCGATTTTATCGCAATTTTCGACGACAGGCCTTCCGGAGCGTGGCGCATCTTCGACCCCTATATATCAAAATCCAGGCCTCGTATGCAAAACTTTTTTTCACAAGACATCTTCACGATATATGGCATTGATTATTGTTTGAGCCAGCGGTACAATCTCCCAAGAAATTCTTCACATCGGACTACAACACAGAGTCCACAGATAAAGTCCTACAAGGGTTGGTCGACTATACAGGAATTGCGGAGTAGCTTTTCGTCCAAAAAGAAGTTCGGAACGGACCCAGATTTTTATTCGGCCAAGTACAGTCAACTCGGCGGCATTTCTCTAAACTCTGTGATATTTTCTGCCACAACAACAACAATGACAGTACACAAATATATATTTATTTACATAATTTTTTTAGTTAAAACTTTTTTTGAAGCTTTTTAAGATATCAGCTTGCCATCATATTGATAATCCCACTGTGCGCCCTGCACGCGCACACGCCAACCATGATTTATTGCAGCAAATGTTGCTGGTGCTCATGTCATTGCCAACGGCAATTGTTGCATTTTTCTGCGTTCAACTTTGAATTCTTCAACTTTTCGAATGTCAGACGGCGCAGACGGGTATATACATATATAAACCTATAAATGAATATACATATTTGTAGGCAATTCGCCTCGCCTCACTTTACCCACAAAATGTCATTGCAGCAGCAGCAACAGCAACAGCAATAACAATTGCGGCCAGTTGTGACGCTGTCATTGAGCCCATTTCTCAAAATTGCTCAAAGAGAAAAATGGAAATATCGAATGCAAACAGCAATTTTGACATGCCGCCACTAAATCTATTTCTATTTATGCCCCATTGTTGGCATGTGCGTGTGTGAAAAGCTCATGCGTTGACAACTGCCAGCAATGCCACAGCAGCCACGGCAGCGTCAACTATTGCATGCCACATGCCACAAGCGGCAGCGCGCCAGTCAGGCAGTTAGCTCAGCCAGCCATGCGTACATTTCACTTAATTTCTGATTGGATTTTAATGTCTCGACTCCTATTTTGGCAGCACGCGCGTCTTCGCACCGGCTGTCTGCCGTCGATCCGCGCGCGTTCTCGACTGTGTGTGCGTGTGTCGCTTACGAAATTAGCGCTTTCTTTGTGTCTGCGCGGCATAGACATTCATGCGGCATATTTTGGAAAATTGACATGTCACATGTGCGCCCGGCCATCAGCCGCTCCAACGCCATCGCCATCGCCAACGCGGCATTGCGCCATCTTAGCCGCGCGCACAAACGCATACACACATATGTATATATGGTTGCTGCAAGCGTTTGCATTGGCAGCTCACGCATGTGTGTTCGCTTGTTAAGTGTCAAAAATTTCTTGCTAACTGTTTGCTCTTTGCTTTGCGGCTCATTTGCGCTCGGCGCTCGGCGTTCGCTTGTCATCTTTGACATTTTATGATACTAAATTATTGTTATTGTTTTGTTGCATGTAAATATAGTTGCAGGCGCGTGTTAAGGGATTTGTTGCGTTGCATTTGTTTTGAAGCTTTATCCGCTGCCATGTGCCATGTGTCACAGCGCATGAACATAAATAATAATAATAAAATTCAATGAAATTTTAATTTGCCGTACGTGCGCATTCGATCAGAAAATTTCAATGGCGCTCTCCATGAAAGCCGGATTATGGAATGGCATTGCTCACTTACAAGCGGATAACTGTAAAAGTTTGATCTATAAGAATATTAAATGTCAACACATTGATCGTGCAATGATCGGCTCATCGACGAGAGGGCGGGATATTTATGAAATATGGATATAGACGATTAAATACTTTGGTATAAGTATTAGATAAATATACTACTGTGCCCAAAAAATAAGGTGACATTAAAATTTAAACTGCGCGCGTCGAACGATTTGGGGAATTATTTTTTTTAGGTTGGTAGTACTGTCAGTCTCATTTATGTCAAATTTCATGTCAAAATATTCATTAGTGTTTGAGATACGTGTCGTTTTGTGAGCTGCTAAAAGTGAGTTTTTCGTTTTTTGCAATGTCGAAATTTGTTGAGCAAAGAATTTGTATTAAATTTTGTTTACGGAACCAATTTTCTGCTGCGGATACGTTGAGGATGGTGCAGAAAGCCTTTGGTGATGAGGCTATGTCTAAAAAAAATGTTTACAAGTGGTATAGTGAGTTCCAAGCCGGCCGTGAACGAATCGAAGGCGAAGAGCGTCCAGGGCGACCATCAACCTCAACCGACGAACCTCACGTTCAACAAATCAAAGATTTGTTGTTGAAAAACCGTCGATTAACAATTATAGACCTTGCTAATGAAGTTAGCATATCGAAAGGCTCAGCCAATACCATTTTAAATGATGTTTTGGGCCTCAAGCGCGTTAAATCTCGACTGGCATCGAAAACATTGAATTTGTTGGAAAAAAGGCGTCGCGTTGAAGTGTGTAAAACGATGCTTTCCAACTACCAGGGTGTCATGAAACGCATTATAACTGGCGATGAGACTTGGATCTATGCTTACGACCCCGAAACAACCGATCAATCAAGCGAATATCGTGCCAAAAGAGAGCCGAGACCAAAAAAATCGCGCCAAAGTCGCTCAAAAATCAAGGTCATGTTTACTGTTTTCTTCGATTATCGTGGTGTTGTGCATTATGAATTCCTTCCAACCGGTCAAACAGTCAACAAGGAATATTATTTGAACGTTATGCGTCGTTTGCGTAACGCTATCCGCCTAAAAAGGCCGGAATTGTGGAAAGACAATTCTTGGTTTTTACACCACGATAATGCACCATCCCATACTGCCCTTGTAATTCGTAATCATGTCGCCAAAAACTCAACCCATATCGTTCCGCAACCACCGTATTCACCTGATCTGGCGCCGTGCGACTTCTGGCTGTTCACCAAGCCCAAAAGACCGCTCCGGGGATACCGTTTTTATACGATAGAGGAGATTCAAGCCACAGCGAAGACGGAACTGAAGGCCATCCCGCAAAGTGACTTCAACCAGTGTTTCGAAGATTGGAAAATCCGTTGGCATAAGTGCATTGCATCGGGAGGGGATTACTTTGAAGTGGATGAAATTGATTTGGAAGAATAAATAAAGAATTTTCAAAATAAATACAATGACACCTTATTTTTTGGGCACAGTAGTACATATAATATGTAAGTAGACCAATAATATTTATACCAGACCTAAAATATATTATTGGGTTACAATCCTTCTGGGTATCCAGTTGAAGTCAAGCTATACCCAATTACAATTCTTGCGTCCTCACCGCATAACCTGGAAACGTGAGTAACTCTTGTGTAAGATGCGGTAGCCAACCCGTGTGAAGCCTGGGGTAGCAGTTAAAAGAGAAGAACGAAGTCACTCTGACATACAAAGTGCTTTCCAAAGTAAACAGGCCTTTAAAAAAAAAATAGAACAAATGGTTTTTTTCGGCAAAATCAATTTATTTTATTCAAAATAGTCTCGTTTTGCTCCAAATCATAAAAATCGCTTGGTCGAAATTAAGCATCATTGTAATATCATGTCTTAACACCCAGTTAAATAAATGACGGGCGAAACCCCACTCAATTTAGTTAACTAGTTATTTTTTCATCAATACTTAGGTATTTTAACTAAATTTTTTCACATAAATAATCTTGAGAGTCAAATGTATTTCAAAATGTATAATCTTAATTGTGCAATTTATACTTACATAATTGAGTGACAATGTCGGCCTAATTTAATTTTTTTGTGAGCGAATATTGTATTTACATATATTTTATAATATTATATATATTATTGAGTTGCTATATGAAAATCTTAGTTAAGGTCGCGCAATTCTTATTTAATGTACAATCAATTTTGGTATAATGTTAACTTCACAAAAGATATATTTTTATATATAAATAATGAACGTAAGTCTCGTATTTGTATTAGCTAATCCCTTGGTAAGAGTAATAGGCCCATATTAAAATAGTTTCACTCTTCACAATAATTAACTCAGGCTGCAAATCGTCTGCCTGTATGGAAAAGTCACTAATTTATAATTTAAGGTTTGAATAGATAAATATAAGCTGTAAGTGGTCAGATGAAAAAATAAGAAAATTTAGTGGAAATTTGAAGGGAAAGATAGGTGTGTTACATACCTTTTTTTTTAAGGCATTCAGACGTAAAAAAAATATTTTCGAGAAAATTATAAAATGCTGAGAGTAAGTGGTAAGTAAGTTGGGAAAAAATTTTTTATAAGAAGGTTTCAACTTGTAATTACATACTAACCACTCTATGCCTTTTTCTTTGTTTTTACTTTAACTACTGAATACTTTTTTTAACTTCCAAAACTTCCGGTTTCAGAGTCAGTTACAGTAATATGCACACATACATGAGCTATACATTAAATTACATTAGGGTGTGTAATTTTTTTTAAAGAAACGCACCTCTTTCAAATTCAAAAAACCTATGATTTTACTCAAAAAAAAAGAAAAAACGTTAACTTCGGCTGCACCGAAACTAATATACCTTTCACAGGTACATTTCTTTTAATGACTATTTATTCAGTTTGCATGGAAGCTATATGCTATAATAATTTGATCTGAACAATTTTTTCGGAAATTTTATTATTACCTTAAGCAGTAATCCATGTCAAATTTCGTGAAGATACCACGTCAAATGCTAAAGTTTTCCATACAAGCCCTTGATTCCGATCGTTCAGTTTGTATGACAGCTATATGTTATAGTGGTCCGATATCGGCCGTTCCGACAAATGAGCAGTTTCTTTAAGAGAAAATGACGTTAGCAAAATTTCAAAACGATATCTTAAAAACTGAGGAACTAGTTCGTATATACAGACCGACAGACGGGTAGACAGACAGATGGGCATGGCTTAATCGACTCAGCCCAACATACTGATAATTTATGTATGTACTTTATAGGGTCTCCGACGCTTCATTCAGGGTGTCACAAACTTCGTGACAAACTTTATTTACCCTGTTAAGGGTATAAAAGTGCTGAATAATAATCATTTTGGCAAATAAATAAATATTTTAAAAACATATTATACCTTTTGCTAAGCTGGCAGAACTGTTCTTAATTACTATGCCAAATAAAATCTTTCAATCAGTTTAGTGTAAAGCTGCTGTTTGAATTGGTATACCTCTGTAGTGCGATGCGATTTTTAAGGGGTTACATGGGTTTCCTCGGGCAAAAAACGGCATTTTTTAAATATTTTTTTTTTTACATATAAAAAATGAAATATTTTAATGATTTTTTTTAATTTAAAAGACTCATATTTAATAAACATTTTGTAAAATTTTCAAAAAAAAAATATCAAAATGGCAGTCATTACGACGCCATTTCCGGCAGACCCTCGGAAAAAAGGTGCATTCGCGTTGTCAGCAGAACTTCCTTCAGGATCATATGAAATAAAAATAAAAAATACGTGTTTTAGTAAAGACAATAAACTAGGTATTGGACGAAGGAACAAAAAATGAAAATTGGATTTTTGGCAGAAATGCAAATTTCGATGAAAATTTCTCGACATTTTTTTTTTAAATAGTTGTAATTAAAAAAAATCCTTCGATCAAGACCTTGTAAATGATATCTCGAAGAACCGTGTAAAATTTCATCAAGATCGGTTGGGTAGTTCGCGAGAAATCTTGACAACCGACTTTGAAAACATAGTTTTGAGAAAAACGCGTTTAAAGACGGCGCAGTTACCCCAGCTAGCTGCAAGCGCACAAGTTCTCAAAGGCTGTATCTCCGAAACTATTAGTCGGATTAACTTGAAAATTTAGGACAATATTCTAGAGATGTTATAGAATTTAATAAGACAAAAAAATCGATCTTTTGAGACTGTGAAACCTATGTAAAACCTTAAAATGGATAAAAGTATCAATTAAAAAATTTGTCTCCAATTTTGTTTTTCTAACCAAATTTCGTGTGTGGAATAGTTGTGAATGTTGAAAAAAGCGCACGGTGATTCAGTTCGTTACAAAGCCTTCAAAAACGGCCGAGAGATCGTTGAAGATATGGGTCGTTCTGAACGACCTTTCGACCTCTTCAACTGATGAAAATATTAAAAAAGTGAAAAATATGGTAATCATCGGAATGGAGGAACAAACGCTCAGAAATCAAGGTGCTGCTCATTGTTTTCTTTTGATATTTGTGGTTTGGTGCATCATAAAATTGTTCCGGTGGGATAGACGGTCTGTGGCCGTATTGAGGTTTGTATGAGAACATCGTCGAAAACGGCCGCAATTATGGAAGAACAATTAATGGATTTTACACAATGATAGTTGATTTTGCTAAGAAGTTTATGGATAATATATAAGTTAATGAATACTTAAGGGGGTATTCTAGTCTAGAGGCTCGATTTTCGAACTTTTCAACAATTTATAAAAAAGAAGCCCTAGATATTTTTACTATCCGTGTTTTTTATCATTTGTTTATTAAACTTAGAAGAGTACACAAAATAAATTTCAAAAAAAAAATTTTTTTTTCATCGGCGAAAAAAAGAGGCCATGTCCTACCCAAAAAAAAAAGATCAATTTTTTCAAAAAATGAGTTTTGAGAAAAACGCGTTTAAAGTTTTACGTTATACGATATTCGCTCAACCGGTCTAGTTGCCACGTTACTAAAATGGCTATAACTTTGAAAATAATTTGAGTTTTGAAAAATCCTTTTAAGGAGATATTTTTGAATATCAAAACTATCGAATTATGAAAAAAAAAGTTTTTCGATTTTTTTAAATTTCTAGACTAGACTACCCCCTTAATATACTGAATTTTTTCATAACCTTAGTAACACATTTCCAAAGCTATGTCAAATTGGTCCATAATTCTGCTCATTTAACAAAAGGTTTTTCTCGATGCTTAAAGGTTTTCTAAAAATTCTAAATATTAAAAGGTACTTTTGTGACACCCTAATGTGCTTGGGTATAAACAAAACGCACACAGAGCCATCAATTGTAGCGCCACTTGTGTTTCAAGACACCTGAACGACTTCACTTTCAAGTCATTGTGCCAGTTGCAACATCCTCCATTTAAATAGAGTGTGTTTGTATGATTAGGTATGTAGATATGTATGCTCAAAGTACAGCATTTCTTCACCTGCGGAAATGAAACTTTCTAAAGAAACTACAAACAAAAAGCACGGCGCTTCACTCTACTTTACGGTGTTTTAATGAAATAACTATGCCCGCATACACATTTGAAGTGGATACGAATGCATTTGAAAAAGTGTACATGTACATACATATATATGTATGTATATTTGTGTGTGTGCAATGCGCCTGATTTACGAGATGCCTCGTCACTTAGTCACTTCATGATGCTTAATAGTATAATTTCAACATTCGTCTTGCCTTGTTGTTGCTATTTAGGCTTTCATTGTTGTTGCTGTTTTTTGTATTTTGTTGTTGTTGCTTTTAGTAGCAACACATCAGTTAGACAGTTAATCAAACGCCACTAAGCTGCTGATCTGCAGCATTATTGTTGTTATTGTTGTAAAATTTTATTATGCTGCTGCTGTTGTTGCATAAATGCGTCACGGTTGCGCGCGAGACAAAGTGAGAAAAATAACACGAAACAATGCGGCAAACTTATAAGCAAGATTGCCACAATCAACTTTACTCTGTTGCAACAATGTGCAAAACAGTTGCAGCAATTCAGTTACAATGAGTTGTTGCTTATCGCTTTGCTCGTAAGTTGTACGTGTGTATATTTTTGTGTGTGTGAATGCCGTTTTTTGTTGCATATTGTTTTAGTTTTTTATGAATAAGTTTGAATTGTTGTTTTGGCCTTTTTTACACCGTCTGGCAGCTACTGCAACAGGTGTTTGCTACCTGGCTGGGCCGTTGAATGAATGGCGAATGCTGAGATCTATACATACACATGTGTATATACAGAATGCTAATGCATAATGCTAATATATATAAAGAAGTAGATTGAATTTTATACCCTGAATCCAGAAGAAAATGTTGGAGATTATATCTTAAATATATGTATATAAATGATCAGCTGTTTCGATTTAGCCATGCCCGTTTGTATATTGACAATTTAGTTCCTCAGTTTTTGAGATAATGATCTGAAACTTCACACATATCCTCTCCTCTCAAAGGAGCTAATTATTTGTCGCAATCGCCGTTATCGGATCACTATAACATATACCTCCCATACAAACTGACCGATCCAACTCAAGTCCTTGTGCAGAAAACTTTTATATTTGATGAGATATCACCACGAAATTTGGCATGAATTATAACCTAAGTCTCTGCTATAATTTTCGAAGAAATTGTTCAGATCGGACCACTATAGCTTATAGCTGCCATACAAACTGATCGATCAATATAAAGTTCTTGTATTGAAAACTTTTTTATGTGTAGAGGTATTATCACGAAATTTAGCACTCACTATTACTCAAAGCAACCCTACAATCTGCGAAAGTATTTTTTAGATCGGACCACTATAGCTTATGGCTGCCATACAAACTGACCGATCCAACTCAAGTCCTTGTACAGAAAACCTTTTTATTTGTCGAGATATCACCACGAAATTTGGTACAGATTATTAATTAAGACAGCGCTATAATCTTCGAAGAAATTGTTCAGATCGGACCACTATAGCCTATAGCTGCCATACAAACTGAATCATGTATGTACATTTTTTGTGAAGGATATTTTAGTTTCGAAGTTAACTTTTTTATTGTTGCTGTTATTTTTGTTATACATACATATTTATATCTGCAACTGCGCTGGCATTATATGATTGTTATGTTTATTTCCATTAATTGTTGTTGCTGCTAATTTTTATTATTCTCGGCTGCCTTACTACTATGGCTGCTGTTGTAATAAACCGTTTTGTTTTACTTTTGTTTCCTCATACTCAGCTGCAGCTGATTCAGTTGTCTATGCGCCGGCAAACATATAAACATAATCACATGGCTACACACACTCACACACACATTCACTTGCATAAGCACGTCTAAGCGTATGTTGTTTGCTATTGGTGTTGTTGTTGTTGCTGTACGCTGATTTTCTGCCTCTCATCGACAGGTGGATTTTTAATTACCATTGTATTGCCAGTTCGCCGTTGTTTTCTTCAAGCTTCCAAGTTGCAGATTATATTTTACTATTTTGCGCGCGGCTGCGCACACAGACACGCACACACACACAAATAAACATTTTCCATTGCTACTCATGTTACCACTTCTATTTCTACTTCTATTTTACCTTTTTCTTCTTCTTCCTTCGTAAGCTGCGTCCGTGTGTTAGTTTTGTTTTTGTGCGCGCTTTTTTACTGTTACTTGACATTTGACCTCGTTTCGCCGTTACTTTAAGGTGTTGCGCTTGGCGTTTCTTTTCGATCCAATGCTAAATTAGATTTGTTTATTGCTGTTGTAAAAAACTCATGCATGATTATTGCCAGTTTGCTATTTACCAACTGTACATAATTTACCGTTTGAAACGCCGCTCGCTAATCATGGCTGCTGCGAATGGGGCGTGGAAATATCGTAGCAATTCAAAGTTACTTTTCTAAAAATTTTAATTTTTTGTAATTTTTTGTTTGAATGGCGCTTAGATTTCTTTAGAAGTGTTATTTGAAGTAATAATATGTTATATAATAAGTTAGTTAATATCTGTTAATAGTGGCAAGAGCCGCCGGCTGCCGAACTATTTTCGTACCCTTTCAAATATATAGCAGATTTAATAAATTAACACAAGCTTAATCGTTATTTAATATTCCACGGTTTTTCGAGTCTAAATTTTAGTCTAGAACTCAAATCCCAATTTTCATGGGTTCCCATAGCAGATATCATCCATTAAACGGCGACATAATAAATCCTCACCTGCAAGATCTCCTTCACTCGGCTTCTGATATCCTCAGAATGAAATAGAAGACACCCAGAAGGCCAGAAACAGGGATATTGGGGTTTTTAAGCGCCCAGCAGGAGAAGATCCTGTAAATCCCACCAATGAAGACTTTTTGATTCCTTTCTACTATAATCGGATTCGTTTTCCAATTTTTTACCGAAATCGAACGACTTATAGATCTTTATCTTCGCAAATATCATGTGAAAGCCAAGAGCTTATATAATTGTATAGCTGAAGATCGTGCCTTTAGTTTTTAGCTATCTACTAGGCAGGAAAAGTTCAGAGGTTTTGATAGAGATGCACTCACTTCGCAATTCCCACAACAGCATGTTGTACATTACCGGATTCGATCCTGATTTTATCCAGATAATATATTTTATTTCGGCAATATAACCTTGTTTGAATAGGCAAGTAGATATAAATAGTAAGGGCCAATTTTCAATCTATCTCTTCAGTAATAATAAAAACTATATTGAGTATTAGTAAAAGTTCTGGTATAATCTTATAAATGGATTACCAATCGTATGAAACTAATTCACTCGGCTTGATCAAATGTACTCGTTGTTACGACGTCGAGTTTATGTAATCCGATTGGACTCCAAAATACATCACGGACCCCAGAACTTTTTATTACAACATAAAAATAGTATATAAACAGTATTTCTCTGAAACAGTTTGAAGATTTTTTTCATGCTCAGCATCAACTACAATAACTGTGAATATTATGTAAGACTTTCAAGGTCGTACGGACTGCGGAACTTTATTTAAGCCTTGACATGTATATCGATTAGTATTAACTTTGCGGATAACAGTTTAAACGTTGGGCTGGTGGCAAGATCTTGCCAGCGGAAGTGATTGTCAGAGAGTAGCAGTAGATCTACAGCTTCAGAGGGCAGCTTCAATCAGAGTGGTAATTCAATACATTCGTATTCGCTGACTGTACACCCCGAGACTATTGTGGAGATGTCTAAACTCCTTATCCTTAACAATGAGTTACTTCATGATTAAACTGGTTTGACAGCCTGGCACAGCGGTTTTGCAGAAAACTTCAAGGCTGATGAGCTTGTTAGGTCAGGTACATCAGTCTCGAAAATTGCAGAATGAGAACGGGTAAGTACTCCGCTGGCTTCTTGCCTTTCACTGCTGGATGTTTGGGCCACAGGCCACCTGGGTAAGCGTTCGTAAGCTACTAGTTTTCAGACACACCGTTATTGTAAGTGAACTAATGAGTTCTTTCCACTATACTGGACACTATACGTTCGGAATTCATGAGAAATATTATAAATTTTGCCGGCTGCATAAGCTGCTTGGAAGAAGATAATATGGAATTTTATCAATACTTCCGTTATTAGTGCACTTTGGCTTTGCCGCATTGAGATCAACAACAACATCTTCACCTCATCATTCACGTCATCCGGTGAAAGAGCGAAAATTGTAAGAAAGCGACTTGGTAGATTTTTTATGGCTTTAGGAGTCTTTTTCGAGAGTCAATATCCAACCAAACGGTTTATTTTCTGGCTTCGCAAAGGACTGTTTATAGCAGTCTAAGTGTATTCCCTCGACTTTTTGGCGGATCGGCCACCTAACGTAATCTATGTAAACCATAAACCTTGAACTACAAAAAAATTTATTCTTAACAATGACAAGACGAGTTTTTCAACCAGTAGCTAAGAAGCAAAAACCGTCCAAAAAGTGTTATTTATAGCGTTACTGCAAAGTTTATAGGACTAAATCCCCACTTTAAGAAGAATATCAGTTAAAACGGTGGCCAAGTTGCATAAATTCAACTTCGAATTGCTTCGGCAACCACGAATCTCTAACCTTTAGCAGCTTTTTTCTATTCTCGGGCCTTAAGAGAATACTCGCCGATAGAAATTCGGGGAGGTGGAGGCCTAATTTGTATTGAGTGTCAAAACGTACCAAAAACTTTCAAAATTAATTTTTTTGGTTTTTGTTTTTAAAAAATATGAACTTTTCAGCGAACCTGGTATCAATAAATTATCACTGCGTTGATAGCACAAATATGCATCAATACATATGTACATATACTCATAAACACACCTACAAACCAATAAAATAAATAATATAACTGTAAAGAAATGCCGAAAATTTTTAAATAAAAATTGAACGAAATTTACCGCATGTGCGTGCAATTAAAACCTTTAGCAACATCGCCGCACATCCCACATCTTGTGCGCGGCGCTGTCGCGGGCGCACCTGCACATCGTAAAATTTACACAAATTAGTAGGAATTTATTGTCTTCGCCACACACATGAGCGACCAAGCGGCCAAGCGCCCAAAACGACACCAAGAAAGAAAGCATTGAATCAAAAAAGAAATAAAATATAAATAAGCGAAGGCAAAGGCACGATAATTAAAGAAAATAGAAAGTGTGGCACTTGGCAAGCCACTGGCTGAGAAGTGAGAAACAATAAATACATTTTTACTATTCATTTATAAAAATTTATAAATATGCATGAATGTGCTTTACAAATTCACACTCATCGGTTTCTCGATACATACTTATATATTTATATAGATATATATATATAATATTTATTATATATACATATGTATATGCACGAGCGCATATTTATGTTTATAAATTTATTTATGAAATTAATGAAAATCGCTGAAATGTAGGAAATGGGTTAAAATAGCATGAATAGTGATAATAAGCGCGGTCAATTGGCACTGCACGATTTCATCTCGTATGCACAGTCGTTCCCTCATCTTGTCTTTATACGCTTGACCCCTCTAATACTCGACAGATCCCTCTTTTGCTTGAGCCGGTGATTCTTTCATTACATTCGAACCACTTTCCCTACACATATTTATTCTATTGTTTAAATTCTCCTACAAAAGCATCTCTGACGCCGTCTTGCACTTATCTAATTAAACTATGTTAATGTCGAGGCTTTGGAGAGATATGGTAAACCGCCGCACAACCCATTTTCGTCTGAAATGATTCGCACAACCTTTTTCTGAACGATCATCTACTTCGACAGCCGCTTCAGCTTTATTATCTTCTCGGTATGTTTAAATGCAGTGTGGTTATTACAGAACGTACGTATTCATTAACGTATTTGTTCGATGTTTTATATAATTTTGTGAAAGAATATGGTCTTGTAAAATATATAAATCCTCGAATACATTTTTTTTTGTATTTATGTATTTCAAATTTTATCTTTATTATTAGACAAATAGCTTCACTTTCGGTTTAAGCTGTCGGTATTGATCACTACTAAATTGTATAACGTTCTTTTAGGAGTGTTTTTTTGATCGGCGTCTTATAAGCTCTTCCCGTCCTATCATATTTCTTTCACCGACACCATGGTATCGACATCTTTTATGTGTTTAGACTCAAAGGTAGCCAAAATGCTTCGAGTTTCTCCCTTCAGACGAACTGGCGAACTGGTGTCGTGAAATATTCCGTTTCAGATCTCGGTGGAATGGATCAACCTCAACTGATTTCAAGTTTCATCTTCGAAATTTTAATAGTGAGATAGAAATATAATGTCGAAAGAAGGCTCAAGCAATGAACTAAAATATTGCTTATGAGATGTGACTAACTTCCCTAACATCCACTCCGGGCACACATTGCAAAACTGCAAGAATATCGTTCACGTGAATTTCTTTTTCGAAACATTTATTCACCAGAGGGAAGGAAATGAGTCGTCGGAAAAGTCGTGACAACAAATACGACATTACATTTGTGTTCCTTATTAAGCTCGTCATGAAAGCAGTCGCTAAGTGCAATCGTCTCCATTTCTTTTCCCAACCATCATATATTTTTAATAGCAATGGCTTTGTGGTCAAAGTAATACCAACAGATCAACATTTGTAAATGTGATACATTGGTAATTTGAGCCCGACTGATGAGAAACAAACAACGTTTTTTAGTGCAAATTCTTATTATCGCCTTCAAAATAGGTTTCTGAGCAAATACACTAGTTATATGTGTGTCGCGGCTAGCATGGCATTCAGTGTCTTTTGCGAAATTTGGGGTTATATTATCCATTAGACAGTTTCGACATCGTATTCACAAACTGATGTATCCGTATTCTCCAGTAATGATGCCTTTGAAGATTGTAGTGTCATCAGCTACGCGGTCAAGCTTTGTTTTTTGCAATCTCTACTTGTTGTAGTTTTTGCAAAAGAAGCAGTTCACTGACGTATATTGACACGCTTTATACATATCTAAAAATTTAACCAAAATGTTTTGAGTTTGACCATAAGAGTTATTGATATCCTCTGCTATCTAAATGCCGATTTTCAAACACTGTTTCGTTAATTTTTCGATGCTATCGTCATTAACATTGGGGGATGAACGGCTTCATGAGTCAAGTTTTCGATGACTTCATAACCTTCACTGATGATTTTGTGCTATTAAATTACTAAAATAGTCGTATTCATGATAAAATGAGCTCTCCAAAACACTGTGCAATATTTTTAATGATTCGGTAGAACGGACTACACTGAAAACACAATATTTCTAGAAAACTTTTTGAACATAATTTTTTTCTTGGCAAACTCGAGTTAATTGGCATAAGAAGTTCAAACTTCACACAAACTTTCGACAAGCATAAAATAAGTTAGAAAATAAATTCTTTATCGATTCGGGTGGCGCGCCCAGTGAAAATAGTTCAGTCCGGGTCATATTTGATCAGATGGTATGCTTGTTATTATACAATTCTATAGACTATTTCCATTATACTACTCCACTCAATTAGCATTGTATAGAGTATATTGACCGAAGACTCCGTGGAGCCTTACACATTTTTAAAACTAACTTAAAACTTTATATACATACATATGTACATATACTTGTACAAGCATAAATTAATGCAATTTTATCCTTATCTTTGAGTAGCTGTAGCAACGGCAAGACCCTTAGCGCCCCTAAGAGTTCGTTTTCTTCTCAAGAGGAAACAAGTTTCTAGTTTAAGGAAGAAGTGGTGATTTTGTTGTAGCGAAGACCAATGTTCAATTAGATTTTTGCATCAGTTTTGAGTAAATATTTTTGTTCACTAAATAGGGTGAAACTACGACTCATATAAATATTGGAACTCCATCATTTCTCGCTTAAATCTGGAGACACTTAACTCGCAGTGCGGAAAGCAATCGCAGTCATTTCAAGATAATTGAAAACGAATAAATTATACACCACCTCAGCGAATTAAAATGGGTTTCGCCCCCGTTGACAGATATATAACACGGCGATGTGATAAAAAATCATAACAAATGTGTGGCAACATTTGCCTAGCCAAAGGCATACGCATTTACAACAACATGCGCGAATCATTAAGTTCATTCGAAAAGACAATCTGCGCGAATCCAAACAACTGACAACATTTTTAACCGTATAACCGAAACAACAATAATAAAAACACACACAAAGCGTGCAAATGAGCACTACCAAACACAAACACACAGACACACTTACACACAGCCAGACACAGATTATAAATTACAAATGTAACAACAAATGAGTTTATGGCGTTGATAGGAGGGTGGGCAACGCATAACTGTAATATTTAAGCAACATTAAGCAAACAAAATGATGACATAAAATGCGCTTTCAAGACATTCAAGTGCCGCTACGAAGACTTACGCAAGCTACATCGCTGTGACACCCTGTATGGTTGTATGGATGTGTTAACAAATTAAGCTGACAGCTTACCCCAGGCAGTGACCGAATGATGTGATATTCCATTTAAATAATAAATGTTTGTATGTGTGTGTGTGTATGTGTTTGTATATTCCAGTCTGTGCCCGTGTGTATGCATATCAGTGCTTTGGAAAAAAACGAACAGTTGTCAAACGCGAGCAACAAAATAAGGTTATCATAAGTGCCAGGCGGATGAAGACAAGCACAATAATAACAACAATAGCAACACAACAACAAAAATAAAAAAATAAGGATGATTGCAAAAGAGTCATATTGCTTTATTACTTGTGAAAATGGTAAATTTATTCAAAGCCTCTTGACTTTGTTATGCTTTAGAGCGCCCTTTAATAGCTGCAGACACCAACAACCAGTCGCTCAGTCAGCAAGCCAGCCGCTCTTCAACCCTCTTAAGCCAATAGCAACAGCAAAGACAAAACAACGACAGGATTTGTAGCATGAAATGAAAGGTATACCAAGAAGTCATTGAGTTTGTGTTGTCATTGTTGTGAAGGTCCGTGGCCACGACTACACACACCCTCTTTGCAAGTAATTTCACGCGCCCCTCGAAATTTGGATCGCTGATTTAATGGTTCGCATTGTGAGATTATTAATGTTTGATTATTTGCGCGTATGTGACACGAAGCCTTGCTATTTAGCTCTTTATTCTATTGAACTATTTGCCATTAAAATAGGAATATTAGGAATAGGAGGTATTGACCTCCATTATTGTATATCACATGTGATCATCTCTTAAACGTTGATATGCCATTTAACTATTAAATAATAAATCGGTGACTCCCATATGAAACATGTGAGTTAATTCATATGTCAAATGTAATTTCTCTTTAACCTCCCTAATTGAGTTCTATATCAGAATAACTTGTTTTCTTAAAATCGAATGACTTCTATAGACTGCAAAATGAAGAACAATGACGATGGGTTAATTTGATGAAATATGAGTGTGAGGTAAAAAGTAAAATTTCAAATTTTTTTAACTATTTTCGTGAAAATGTTTACGACTTTTCATTTTTAACCGACAAAACAATGTTTGAAGTTCTAAGTTGTTGTTGTTGTAGCGACAGAAAACATTCCTGAAGTAGTTTGTAGGGATGCTGGCAAGTTGACAGTGCTTGTGGGATGAGATGATGAGAGATAGACCCGAGTGTCGCGGGAATGGTTCTAAGCTATTGGATGTGATCGGTTGACTTCGAAATAGAACCGCTTATAAGTCTTCTGCTAGCGATTTTGTTTTTCACATGGAGGATGGAGCTATGAAAAGAAGTTCATGGAAGTGAGGAAAATTCTCTGAGTGGCCAGAAACGATTCTTCTACATATGGCTCAAGCAGCTCACGAGTTTTAGACCAAGTACCCTCTGGATAGTCAAAAAACATCCGTTTGAAGGCAAGCTAAAGTAAGAAAGTGAAACATCCCTTCCCAGCGTTATGTGCTAGGTTTGTGACCCACCACGTATAAAACACCTCCAATCAAAAGAAGAAAATAACCTCGAATGAGAGACCCCTTTTTTGATGACGACCTCTGCAGCCCCGCAAAACTAATACGTTTGTGTAAACTGACATTGAACAGTAGTCAGAAACGGCAAGGATCTCTCTGAGCCGTTCGATACCAAACGAGGTTCCAGACAAGGTAATTTCCTATAGTGTGGCTTCTTCAATTTGCTCTTGGAGACAATAAATCGAGCTGCAGACCTTATAAGAGAAGCTGCAATCTTCTGTAGGAATGTACTGCTGGTAATAAACGAGGGAAAGGTGAAATATCTCCTGTCATCAGACAAACAGTCGTTGCACTTGCGCCTCATGTCGTCCGACTGGATGAAAGTACTCCAGCTTTGAGAGTATTTGAAGCAGTATCAGCCGGGGGAAGCAGAGGAAAAGGAAGTCTTTCATTCCTATCCTAAAATGGCCGGAATTATGAAAGAACTACTCTTGCTTCCTTCATCATTCTAATGCACCATGTTCTAGTGCCTGGTTCTTCGGAACATTTTCACCAAAAACTCGACTCATATCCATAACCACAATATTCGCCAGATTTGGCTTGGTGCGACTTCTGGCTTTTAACAAACCTAAAAGACCAATGTGGACACAATTGAGGAGATAAAAACCGAATAGAATGTCTTCAAGGCTATACTAAGCTTGTTAGCTGCTAAACTTGACCAACATATCTCAAGGTAGACAAGATTGTAGTAGGATGTTGTCCTAAATCATTTTACTTCCAGTATAACGAAATATTAGTTTCACTTTCTTTTAATGATCAGGATCCTTGGGACCATGAATTAGACAATATTCAATGCTTCGTAAGTTAAAGTAATCAATCACGGCAAGCAATTCATTATATGTGTGACTTTCACTAAGACTTAGTATCTTAGAATGTTTGTTCCATCGACTTATCCTCTCTCCGAAAACCAGATCAATTGTGTCATTCAGGATTACTTCCATCTGGAAGATACCTAGTAAGAGGGATAGATTTAATAAATAACCTTGGTCAAAGTCATCGCAACGGATGTGCTATTAACAAATGTGTTGCTGTATATATCTTCGCTCTCTCTCAATATAATACTATCCGCACTCGAGCCTCGTTAAGTTATATTCTCTAAGAGATAAATACCACTTTTAGGCTTTTATTAACCGCGAATCCCCTAGAAGTCTATTATAGCGAAGATAGGCCTTTTGTGTTTAATTTCAACACGATTTTATACCCATATTCATTGACACAAACATACATACACACATTCATTACTTGAAGTATTTTGTCGTGTCAATGTCTCCGATTGGCAGCCTGTCAATCAATGTTGAAGGCGCATGCGTGCAAATTTATTTACGATTATTTTCGATTAATTTGAAGCATGTCTAGTCAGTCAGAGAAGGCATGCGAGAAACGAGTTTATGTTTGTATAACAATTTAATTAAATTAAGCATACGACTTAATATAAATGCTGCTTTATCTTGCACATAAATGCTTGTATATATGTATATCTTAGAATGTATATATCTTATATATAAGCATATATATGTATGTGTATATATATTTTAGATATCACTGCATTAATGGCAGTTGATTAGTACAAAATAGCCTCACAGCAACATTCACAAATTTAGAAAATTCACCGGTTTAAGCGCCTGAGGTGAACCCTGTAGGAAAATTTTCCAAAAACTTAGTCCTAATGACGGCTATGGAATGACGTGAATTTCAGCCAACAACGAAATAGTGGCTATATGAATGTTGAGGGATTTGAAATGTACTACGTTATAAGAAGAATGTGAAGAATGGTCTGAAGGAAGAGAAATTCAGTGTAAAATAATCAAGCTAAAGACAAGTCCTCTCTCAAGTGCTGTTCAGAAATATGTAAGTCACGAGGTTGTTTAAGGGTCGAAAAGGTCTCTCTATCACTAAAAGCGTCCGGAAAATAGGACAATAGTTAGAGAACTACCAAAAAAAGGAGGCGGCGTAAGACAGAAAGATTAGACAAATCAATTAGACCTAAAGCCGATGTCGTTGTAATGGAAAAGTATCGGAAGAGCTAAAAGTATGCAGAACTTTTAATACCTGTTTGAAAACAAGTTGGTCTGAACAAGGAAACATTTCTGAAAACTTGGATCACTGCGGCTCCTAGAAGTGGCAACGAGGTTACCTGCAGCGGCTTTTTCTTACTCTTAGACAAGGACTTTCTCAAGTACTGATTGAAAATATCATTAATAACCACGAAATAGTCAAACTGTTCCCTGGGAATAGACTAAAAGTGTGGACGAATCGGCGAAAGCTATCAAAGAAAGGAATTGCTGAATGACTAATAGAACAAACATATTGATTAAATCCGACGCAGTAATAGAAATGAAGAGGTCAGGCACTAAATGCATGGAAATTCCAAAGACCACACAAAAAGTTCAATGGGCAAGTTCCCAAGACAGTCGGATCTACGTAACCAAAATGGTTCCGGATTTTTATTCGGATGTCAACTCGGCAACATTCCACCAAATAACTTAAGGATTTTTTTCCGCAACAACAAGAATCAAGTTCAACGGAAAGGTAAGACATCTAGACTATAACTCTGGAAGATGAAAGACATCACCGGAAAGATAAAAGGCCTGGGCGATAATGTTGTAAGGCCACTCTTAGACAAGGCCTTTCTCAACTACTGATTGATAACATGAAAGTCGCGAGGTAGTTCTAGGACCGGAATGATCATAAGGATCACTGAGGAGAGGAATAAAATCAAATCCGACGCAGTTATAATATAAAGAAAAGGGTCGGTTCTGTAAACATGTGAACGAACGCATAAAACACCGAGAGCCCACCGTTCCCATGACAGTCGGATCTACGTAACAGGAGCGGATTCGGATTTTTATCCAAGAATTGTGAACTCGACAACATTTCACCAAATAACTTAAGGTTAAGGTGGACCAAGTGGACCAAGTAGCTGATTCCCAGACCCCAGTTGCTATTACTATGGTTTTCCTCTAATTTTTCCGACTGGACTACCGAACATTCGAAGCAATTATAACAGCATAAAACAATGATAACAACAAAAAAAAAAAACAACAATAACAAAAACTGCACCAACAACAACAACATAGCCGCCAAGCAACACAACGTGCAATTTATCAAATGCAAGTGGAAAATTTGAATTTCAATCAATGCGATCATTTTTGGGTGATTGGCAACTGGCGAGCGGAGTAAGCGAGCAATCGACGCTGGCAGCTGGCCGGCGAGTGGCCGGTGATTGGCCATCGAGATCAGCAACTTTAGCTGATTGCCGATCGGAGCAGGTGCAGCACACGCGCCCCACTGCCAACAACAACAACAACGGCAACAAATCACCGCATAGCGGTTCGATGCAAAGCTAATCGAACTAACACAGACGGACATACATACACACATATGCGTATGTAAGCGATCACATGTGCCCAAGCATATTGGAAAATAAAAGTAAGTCAAGTAAAACACTTTTAAGTGCGTGCCACGCAGTGTGGCAGCTGCCGTGCCGGTCGACTTTCCATTTTCGCTTCAAAGCAA
Source organism: Bactrocera zonata (assembly GCA_037783105.1). NCBI lineage: Eukaryota > Metazoa > Arthropoda > Insecta > Diptera > Tephritidae > Bactrocera > Bactrocera zonata. The sequence continues at coordinate 17,496 of JBAWJQ010005835.1, read as the reverse complement.
CTAATAAATTACAAATAAAAATAGCTAATGCACACGCACACACGCCTGTAATGAGTAAAAAAGCTAAAACCGCTACAGAAACGTTTGTAGAAACGCATTTTGGTGGGCCTTGCTGGTGGGTGGCATGCCACATACAGTTTGGCGTAAAATGATGACTTGCAGCTGCAAGCCGCAGAAGTCGCCAACCAACAAGCGCTACACATATGCAAGCGGAACTGGCTAAGAAGGTGGGAAAAACGTGCTGAGGGGTGGGGGGGTTTTTTTTGAACTTTTTGTGTGGCATGCAAGTGGCAATGCAATGAGGCGGGCCAACAAACCGACATGAGTGACTACGCAGTCAGTCACACTGATAGATAGGTGCATGGCAAATATGTACTAAGTTTGTAACTATATACATATATAATATACTTACATATGAATATACATATATATATGTGTGTGTCTATATGTATATGTTTGTGTATTTTTCTAGTCAAACAGCCGGACATTTTCCATTTAAATGCTGATGAGGCGCGTGAAAGATCACCTTTTGAGGTAGAAAGCAAAAACAACAACAAAAGCAACAAAATCAAAACACACAACGAGTCTCGCAGCACCTTAATGGGCTTTCAGTGTTCGGCGCAGCGTCAATTGAGGAGCGCACAGCAGGTGTGTGTGCGCGCGCAAACGGGAATTGCAGCTGTGTCGTCAACGGAAGTCGCTACAAATTGACAAACGAAATGACAAATTCACTTTAATCTCCGGCTAAACAGCTATGTACCAATGCACTTAACTATGCAAATTAAACTAAAAATTTCACTTAAGATAAAATGCCAGCGGCGTTGCTCACACAGCTCACACAGCCGCCTATCTATAGCACATGCATATCTATGGCACATGACTTCTAAGCTATAGATTTCTATTTAATTATGTATATGTGTGCATTTTGCATTTATAATTTGCTGACAGCACGCCATCACTGCGCTGAGGGTGCGCAGAAAATCACAACAGCCGGTTAATTTTGTTTTCTGGCTAGTGTTCCACAAGTTCATAATGACGTTGGCGCGTTAAATGCTGAGTGTGGCGCGTCTAAATGATAAATCTCTTACATAATATTATTAAAAAATAGTTTTTCACCCTTTCGTCGTTCAAGTTTTTGTAATTATGATAGACCTTGACAATATGTAATACTTACTACCTTCAAAAACTACCCGCAGTAAGAGCAGGATTTTGATATGAAATCACACCATTAACTTTAAAATAATTTTAATACATCTTATCAATGAACCGAATATTCATGGAATAATCCCATTGGAAGGCCTTTAAAATTTTGTTCTTGCTACGACGTCATCTGTCGCATAGTGTACAGGCATGACTTTCTAACAGTGTTAACCGAGTTGTGATAGTCTTAGCGAGAATAGAATTTGGCTCTTTGAAGCCGTAGTCAAGCCAATAATGTTCTATAGTGTATTCGTCTGGAGGAGGGCGCTTGAAAATATTGTACTTATTAAAAAGCTTGAACATATCCAAAGAACGGCTCCCATTGGCATCTTCGGAGCACTGCGGTCCACACCAACAATAGCCCTTAATGACATTTTGTACTTAGCATCCGCAGACATTGACGGCAGGTGTATTGCTGCAAAGTGTGTTCTAAGGCCTGGGGAAGTTGGATATATAAAAAGGTCTGAACGAGGAGACGCCAAAATCCTCTCCTTCTGCAGCTGAATTCCTGATAACTTGGATCACTGCGTCTCCTTGTAGTAACCACGAGGTAACTGTTTCTGTTTCTCTCTTCACATATCGGCGAGGGGTTCTTTTCATAGTAGGAGGAAGCATTGAAAGCCGGAGTGCGGGATTTTAATCCGTTAAATATAACCTACGCCCATCTCATGTCACTTCCACGTTTCCACTGGACAAAGTATTAATTCATGGGAGAGAAGAATACATTTAAGTATCCTCTACTGTACGGACGGACTGACGCCTTATCTGTTGTAAATGTCTCAATCTCAATTAGTCGGAATTCCAGGCACGCGGCGAGGGATATGTGGAAGGACAGGAGTCGCTGGATAAGAGTTGCAGTGAGTTTTTTACTGATGAGCCAAAGGTAAAAGTGTTTTCCGGCAGAAGTGGAAGATGTACTGCTACGAAGTGTGGACTCCTTCAAAAAGGTGGGCATTCACTTCAACAGCAGAGTAATAATACTTGCGCTGTGCTCGCTTAATGTGCACGGTAAGCTGGTCAATTTGTGTCAAGAATCATCAATCTAGTTAATCATCATCTACTTTATCATAAGCCTCGTTTGGGTTTCTTGTCAAAGCGGAATCCCTGGAAAACACAAAGCCGCATCTCCATTGCGTGCTATAATATGTGAAATGCTGAGGTTGCAAAATCTCGCTAGTCTTACTTTCGGCGAACCAGAAAACAGATGTGAAATGGCATTAGCAGTCTCAACAAATTTTTAACTGGATCAAAGCTGTCGATTTGTAAGGATCATAAGGGCTATTATAACGGGTGATTTTTTTGAGGTTAGGATTTTCATGCAGTAGTATTTGACAGATCACGTGGGATGTCAGACATGGTGTCAAAGAGAAAGATGCTCAGTATGCTTTGACATTTCATCATGAATAGACTTACTAACGAGCAACGCTTGCAAATCATTGAATTTTATTACCAAAATCAGTGTTCGGTTCGAAATGTGTTTCGCGTCCGTGTCCGATGAGCGATGAGGCTCATTTCTGGTTGAATGGCTACGTAAATAAGCAAAATTGCCGCATTTGGGGTGAAAAGCAACCAGAAGCCGTTCAAGAACTGCCCATGCATCCCGAAAAATGCACTGTTTGGTGTGGTTTGTACGCTGGTGGAATCATTGGACCGTATTTTTCAAAGATGCTGTTGGACGCAACGTTACGGTGAATGGCGATCGCTATCGTTCGATGCTAACAAACTTTTTGTTGCCAAAAATGGAAGAACTGAACTTGGTTGACATGTGGTTTCAACAAGATGGCGCTACATGCCACACAGCTCGCGATTCTATGGCCATTTTGAGGGAAAACTTCGGACAACAATTCATCTCAAGAAATGGACCCGTAAGTTGGCCACCAAGATCATGCGATTTAACGCCTTTAGACTATTTTTTGTGGGGCTACGTCAAGTCTAAAGTCTACAGAAATAAGCCAGCAACTATTCCAGCTTTGGAAGACAACATTTCCGAAGAAATTCGGGCTATTCCGGCCGAAATGCTCGAAAAAGTTGCCCAAAATTGGACTTTCCGAATGGACCACCTAAGACGCAGCCGCGGTCAACATTTAAATGAAATTATCTTCAAAAAGTAAATGTCATGAACCAATCTAACGTTTCAAATAAAGAACCGATGAGATTTTGCAAATTTTATGCGTTTTTTTTTTTTTAAAAGTTATCAAGCTCTTAAAAAATCACCCTTTATAAGAATTTTAAGTACCACAACAGACTGGCATTCAAAAGTGTCAATGTGCGATCCCTGTCAGGATCGACCCCTTAGGCTAACTTAACTAACAGAGTTGTTTTGTTTCAGGCTTCGAGTTTAAGCAGAGATCTCTCTAGTGTCATTGTGTAACATTTTCGGGGTTTTATTTTAAATTTTGATGACAAAGTGGAGTGAATAAAGCTTGTATGTAACTACTACTATAACATCAACTTCGACTTAAAGTTAGCTCCTTGGATATCAGGTTCAGCCTATAACCTACTGCGGAATATGTTTCATTACTTCGATAAATTGAGTTGCTGTCAAACTTTTAGTGACTTTCGATAGTTATCAGGAAAGTTAACGGCATCTAAACACTTTTTTCAAGAATTTAACGATGGTCCAGGTTACGTTAGGTTAAGAGATCAACCCTAACAGGGATACCACTTGGAAACTTGCGAATGGCGGTCCGTTGAAGGTAAGATAAACGATATGTGTCAGTCAGGCACATACTGATCCATCGGATAAGATTTTCAGCAACTAAGAACTATTTTGATTGCGACAAGATGCGATTTGCACAGGAGTATATCGTCGACCAATACCTGGTAAGGACATTCGACTTCTATAGGCCCCGCATGATGACAAAGGTAATCCGATGAAAATTGATGGGCTAATTTGAAGTAATCGCTAGAACTTTTTTGGTCAAAAAAACTTGGTCATCCCATATATACGTACGTAGTTCATTAAGATATTCACTTATATCGGCATTCCTGAGTACTTAGACTCGATATTAATCAGCGTATCAAAATATGTTTACTAGTATGGGAAATGCCTCATATTAAGCCAGTTGTGGAGTTACCATTGATTTGCATTTAAACAAAAAGTGTTTTCAAAACTAATTTTTTTAATTATGAAATGCCGTTCCACAGTTGTCAAGTTCACTATTTATCTAATAAATGTAACTTAAGATCGAATCAAAGTTATCCCCGGATCTTGAGAAAAAATTTAGTTGTTGTCTTGTTCTTGTCCAAAAAATCAGGGAATTAGATCAGGGGATCCCAAAACTATATTTAAAATGATTTGCAAAATATAAAAGAGAATGCATTTCAATGCCTTAGAGACTGGAGAATACTCTTAAATATTACGCTACTATAAAAGACTGCTCTCACAAAGAGCTACCGAGCCGTATATACCGTTTTCTTGGCATATTTCTCTTTTCTTTAAGTAAATTATTTAAATAGAAATTTTACAAAATACGAAGTGGTAGAATAAATCTCTTTCGTAAGTACTACACGGACATATTTTGGCAGCTGTCAAACTTGTTGTTATTTTAGTGGCAGACAACACTCCAAAAATACTTTTGTGTAATGCGAGTTTTGACAATTTTTGGCAGGAAAGATGTCCGGTCCTTTTGTAATAGATAGGACCGAAAGTCTTAGCAACAGACTGTTGAGTTTTTATTAAACTTGTAATCTCTTATGAGCAACCGGTTCTAAAGCAGACATACTTTAATGTACTAGCTTCACTAAAAATTATCAAAATAATTTTAGAATTTCGTTGACATATCGGTTCCCACGGTATGACAAGTTAGAAGTCTATTAAGCTTTGACAAATCGCTATAATCTGTTTATGATAACAAAGAATATGTAGAAAAACATTAAAACTATAGCTTTTACCAGTAAAATGGAACAATAATACCACGAAATCATCGTGTTAAATAAATCACGACCACCTGTGAGCAAGACATCAAAGCAAAAAGAGCGTGGACTTACCGCAATATTACTCAAATAGAAAGCAAATCAAAAATTGAGAAGCAAAAATAAATATTAGAAAGAGAAATATTTAGTAACTCAATGAAAACAAAAAATTATTATTAAATTTAAATGTGCGAATGGCAAACCAGCTGAATTAACAACAACAATCAGCTATGCCTAAGTCTTTAGTCGATGAATAACACTATTATGCTCGCGAGCGAAAAAAACAATATAAATCTAAAGCGTATAGAATAAACGGCAAGCAAATAAGCGAACTAAATATTTTTAAAAGATTTCTACAAAAGAGTCTTCGTACACACACATACACATACACATATGTATTATACAGATGGATTTAAGTATGCGCGTCTATAATTTCTGTTGACGTTTCACCCTATGGCGCACATCAATCTTGCCGCTGATGGCTGCCACACCGACACGCCTCGCCTCGCCGCGCCTCACCACACGCCGACACGCTGTACCAAAACAGCGCCTACCAATCTACAAATGACAACTATATTATGTATGTAGTGTGAGTATGTACGAGTCTAACTAATGCGTAGTGGCGCGTCGCGACTTCAGCTGTTGACCAGACTAAATATGTTGGTTTAAATCATTGACACATAATTTTCGAAAAATAACAGGTGTTAAGCGTTTTAATTGAACGTGCTAGTGTCGCTAGCCGTGGCGGATGTAGATGCCCTGTAGGAAAAAAATTAAATATATTTTTTTTTCTTTTGTCGAAAGATTACTTATGTAGAACTAACTCTACGAGGTACTATTATAAAAAAATGTAAAAAAAATTTTATTAATTTTTAAATAACATTTATTCATTTGTCCACTGTCATCTTCAAAAAAGTGTCGATTCGTTATTATGAACTTTTTTCAATTGTCGAAACACTTCTCAAACTCAATTTTTGTGATACGAGTAGCCTTTAGCTCTTTCATCGCTGTGTTTTTAATATCATCTATGTTTGTAAAACGACGGTCCTTTAAGGTTATTTTTATTTTAGGAATTAGGGAAAACTTACATCGAGCCATTCTTGGCAAAAATGGAAGCTGGAACATCGTTATACTCGCAGTAGAGCCTTGGCCAAGAATTCACGAACAAGTGCTTTGCTCAATTTTTTAACAAACGTAAATTGCCAAGCATTCAACCAAACTTTAAGCAAATCGACTAAGTTCTAAAAAAATTGGGCAACAACCATGTCTACTTTCGAAATATCAGAACTGTTAATCCCATATGTTTCATTCACTTTACAGAACACAACTCAAGCACCAAAGAAGTTATGCCAAAATAATTTTGATAAAATCGAAATCGGACCAAAATGGGTGAATACTTTCCTTAGCCACCATTTACTTAGTGTAATGATTTTTGAATTTCTTGTTGACTGTTTACCAATCTATATATATATATATATATATATATATTAGTCTATGTGTGAGGGTTTTGAAGGTGAAGCTCAGATGCACCCTTATTTGGTAATAGTATACCACAAATGCCACAATTGGTTTAAATCCGGTCAATACTACCCCTAGCCGAATATAAGAACTTCAAACTTCCCATCGTATATTTCAGTAAACACGTAAGATATGTTATCATAATTAGTGTAAGTGAACATATAATATTGGATATATTATAGTTTCATTCAGGAAATATGTGAAATTGAGCAGGAATTATCCCAGCTCTCATATACTAAGTAAGGATTTTCTTCATTCTAGCAGACTTTATTCCAAGTATGTAAGTCAGTGTATGAATTATCTTCATAAAATTGTTTGGAAACGTGTCCTCGAGTATACTTGAGTAAGGTTGTAATATTGAGGCACTTTCTCCTACATTGCTCAGCCTTTGCAAGACTGAGGCTGAAACATCTCGACAGTCGTATTTTTAGCGAAGCAGGAAATATTGCTGAAACTGGCATTTGCCGCCTCAACCATGTCGATTTATGAGAATCTTTGTGACCAATTTTATAAGATTTCTAGGTATCACAACGGACCGACGCTATAAGCTGTCGAGGTGATATCCCTTATAGGATGTCAAATTTAACCTAACTTAACAATACTTGAGTAAAAGCACAAACGAATGTAAGCATTGTTAATTTTTCCGTCAGGGTATGTATGAATATAGCATGTAGTAAGAATAGGTTGCCATTTAGATGTTGAATAGTAATATATTTGTTATAATATTCATTTAAATACAGTGTAGAGGGAAATACTAAGTGTGTAAATACTAAGAAAGCATTCACAAATGTTTATAGATTTTTTAGGCGAAAAACCAAGTAAAATTAAAAAAAACTAATGAAACTGTTTTAATTTTCTAATAATTTTAGAAACGAAATCTATAAAAAGTATTTTTCATTGCAGCTGAGTTGCTTAAAAAAAACTTTAAGTATCTGAAGAGTACTTTGATTAGATGCCTACTAGTACAGGGTAGGCCATTTAAAGTTGACCCATTTGTTTCTAAAAAAAAAAACAAAAGAAAACAATGTTTTTTGTTCATTTCAAAAATAATTTATTTTGGTCCAAGGGAATTTGTTTCAGCTAATATTTAAAAATTAGATCGCGTAAATGGGCACCTTTAGCTTTGACAGCTAAATGCACTCTTTTTTCGACATTTTCCATGACTTTGGCCAATGTTTCGGATGATATGGCGGCTGTTTCACGTCGAATGTTGGCTTTCAGTTGAGCTAAGGTCTTATTAGCGTATACCTTGGATTACAAATAACCCCACAAATAAAAGTCTGGTGGCGTCAAATCTGGTGATCTCGGTGGCCAGTCAACATCACCATTTTTCGATATCAATCGCCCGGGGAAAAATGGTCGCAATAAATTGATTGTTGGTCGAGCTGTATGGCATGTAGCCCCGTCCTGTTGAAACCAGAAGTTATCCATGTCATTTTCGCGAATAATGGGTATCACAAAATCCGTTATCATGGCTCGATAACGCTCACCATTGACTGTTGTCGTGGCTCCATCATCGTCTTCGAAAAAATACGGTCCGATGATCATATTCGCGCAAACACCGCACCAAACTGTTACTTTTTGGTCGTAAAGAGGCTGTTCTTCAATTAATTGAGGATTTTCGGTGGCATAAAATCGGCAATTTTGCTTGTTTACGCCTCCATTCAACGAGAAATGTGCCTCGTCTGACATGATGAGTTTTCGCCAAAAGTCAAGTTCGTTTTCAGCCATTTCGATGGCCCATTTGCCAAAATTAAGGCGTCGCGGATAATCAGCTGGGTTTAGTTTTTGTGCCATTTGAATTTTATATGGAAACATCTTCAAATCTTTATGAATTATGCGTCGGAGAGTGGTGCGAGAGATGTCTAATTCCTGAGAGCGGCGATAACTCGATGTCGATGGAGTCTCCTCAATACTGGCTCGTACAGCTTCGATATTTTCATCAGAACGTCTTGTGCGTTGTCTGGATGTATGACTGGCATTACTGAGATTACCGGTGTTCACAAATTTTGCGTATAAAGACTTAATTGTGTTCTTAACTGGAGCACTTTTCACTTTATTTTTTTTGCGAAACGCACGTTGAGTTAACACAATTGAAAAGTTATTTTGAATATAAAGCTGAACAATTTCAGCGCGTTCTTTTGGAGTGTACTGTTCCATGGTATAAATTGTCTTCGAATGACGCTTCTAACGCGGTATGACATTAGCCGATTTGTCAGCGCTGTTAAAAGTTACAGCGTTGCCAGATGGGTCAACTTTAAATGGCCTACCCTGTATATAGTACCTACATACGGTAAACCGAATATTGATTCGAATTAGAGTGCTGGACTTTGGGAACTCATTATGAAAGTTTCATTATACAATCTGGGTTTAAGAAAGATAATAGATGGCTATATATTTAGTATAATGAAGGGCGATAAAACACCGCAATGTTTTACTTAAATAGTTGATGAAGTAGCTTTCTTAACTTAAATAGTCTTATTTATATAATTCAGAGACAAATATTTATATTCCAATGTAAGATAGCGACACTTTATCATTCCAATAGCGCAGAGTAAAGTAGAAGACAATTTTTTTCAAATATAAATGAAGCATTAACAAGACTGTACAGGCCACTGAGCGGTAAAATATTAAGTTACGAGTTCTGCTCCTCTGTCAAGAATTAAAAAAAATCTTTTTCATGCTGTTGTGTTTGAGTTTCATAAAATACACACTTGTGTGTGAGTATTTTAGTTTGCCAGCCAAATGCACTTAAATCAGTTGTTAGTTCGATTTGACACTCTCCAGGTCGATACAATTTCTGCTATAGTCTTAGGTAAGTTTCAGACAATCTTGGTTTTATTATTGGCTTCGGCAATTAGTCAATTAATTCGCACAACACCCGTTCTGCGTTACCGGAATTGAGATGGCTTTTATACAGCCATGGAATAATAATTTGATGATCTAACTCTGCTTGAATGTGTAAGTAATTATTATCTATATAAATAAAAATGAATCGCCAAAATGTATGTACGCTCATAACTTTCATACGACTGAACCAAATTTGATAATTGTTTTTTTAATGTGTTCGTTGTGGATCGGGGAAGGTTTAGAAATAAAAATACCTTATACTTTTAATTAGGAAAGATCGGAAAATTGGACAATTCCAAAAAATAACTTCTTTTCATATAATTTTTTTTAATTTTTGTTTGTTTTTCAATATTTTGATTTGTAAATTATTTAAATCGTTCAATTTCGGTCGCTTGCTTTTTTACTCCAGCTATTCAAAAGAAAAATTTTTCAAAATTATTCAGTGAACACTTTATGCGTGTTTCACATAAAAAGATCAATTACAGATTGAAATTTGTTACGAAGCCACGAAGAGGTCGCGCTAATATCGGTCGGCGTTCTGTTTGGCATCAATTTATGGCAGCCTAAGGCAAGGCAATGCAGGAAGTACTCCCAGGATGCGATGACATATAGTACGTGCTGAATTATGGACCGCGATACCTACTCAGCGATCGTCACGATATCACAACACGACTTTTCAATCAACAGTTACGATGTTTGATGGACTTTATCTTGAATCAACGTGCTGTTAGACGCTAGATGTACTCTGTTGAGGGGCAAAGAAGAGGTTTGCTGCTTCTTTTTTTTTTGGATGGTGGATGGTGGTTACATTAGATTAAATTGATGCAATCATTTTTGCGGAAATTCCTGATCCAGAGATAGATCCAGAATTATGCGAAGCGGTAAAAACCAATATGGTTCATGAACATTGCGAACACCACAATCCTTCTTCGGTTTGTATGTCTGACAATAAATGCACGAAACACTATCCACGTCCATTTCTTTAGGAAACGCAAACTGGAAATGATGGATATCCACTGTATCGGCGTCGCTCACCAGACGACAATGACAGAACATTTAGCATTCAATTTAGAGGAGTTAATATCGAAGTTGACAACACATGGATCGTACTATATTCGCCAATGTTGTCTAATTCACATTCAAAACTTGAGTATTACAGTTTGGTGAAATCACTGAAATACGTTTGCAAATACATCACCAAAGAAAGCAACATTGCGATTATTGGCCTTGAATGAGATGAGATCAGTACATAAGTATCAAATGGGTCGATACGTGAACTGCAATAAAGCGCTTTGTAAGATATTTACTTTTGCATTTCATGAAAGTTTTCCGACTATGGTGCGCCTCGCGGTTCAACTTCATTTAAGTCATTGCGTACTGTGAATGGTAGAGTGTTTGCAAGCCAGCAAGTACAATTACTGGAACATGATAATAACTGGAATCAAATGATGGACGATGCGATAGCTACTCCGTATGCCACTGAAGTTCGCATACTTTTCGCGAAGATCATTTCGACATATCATCCTTCAAATTCGCGTCAATTAAGGGATACAAAAAAAATGATGTTGTCGATGACCATTTTACATTGTATTCGCTAATGATTGGAAATGTGCAAATTTCGATTGATACTTCCATTGGTTTGATATACATTTTTCCTGCCTATTGTCAATTCACTTCAACGAAAGAAGAACTTATCACGTTTATCCCAACAATAGCAAATTGTCATAAAATACAGATGTTAATGACTTAAACTGGAAGATTCAAAGTCAAATTCAGAAGGGTTTGCGCTCATACAAATCGATCGATTGTCTTGACAATGAAGACAAAGCCGTGAATTATCCAGTGGAATTTCTAAATTCTTTGGATAGGCTTGGTATGCCGCAGCATAATTTGCATCTCGAAGTTAGATCTGTCATTAGTATGTTTCACAATCTTCATTTATTCACCGAAACTGTGTAAAGAACCCCAATAATTGGGACAGTAATTTCATTTCAAACATATTCCGTTTCCAGAGAAAATTGCATTTGTGATGGCAATCAACAGGTCAAAAGGATAGATAGATAGAAGTGTGGCATAAATCTGGAAAAGCCATGTTTCGTGTTCACGAGTTGGAAACCCATCTTCTCTGTATATTTACGCACCAGAACAGAAAACAAAAAATTTATTTATCTAGCTGCGCTACAATAAAAAAAAAATGATTTTCAACACAATATAAATTCAACTTTCTTTTCATTTCAAAACACATAAATTCACGCAGGGCAACGGCTGCGGGGTCAGCTAGTCTTCTAATAGAGTTTTACAGAACAATCTGAATTAAAATTTTGACTATTTTCTGTGACTGCGACTGAAAGCTTGATATCAAGAAAAAAATATGGCTATGTGATCACCGGCGAATTCTCAAAATGTTGGAAACCATTTTTTCAGAGGTCTCAAACTTTTTTCAAGTTATAATTTTAGTTTTGGTGTTAACTTAAAAATCGTCCGAAAGAAGAATTGTAATTAAATAAATGTGTAAATTTAACTAAATGGTAGAAGTGCCATCACTTTGTAATCTTTTGATTTTTTTTTCGTCAGAGAGAATGTTCTTAGGTTTCATTCTCGGAAAAGGTCAGAATCACTGCAGCGTTGGAGGACGCAGAAAAACATTTTTCTTCAGAAATTTTTCTGTATTTTCGTAAAGTGTATATATGAATGTGCTTTAAAATTTAGAAACATTTCATTTAGTTAATTTCTTAATTCCCATAAATCGCCTTTTTATTCTAACAGAGAATTTAATGGAACACAAAAAATTTAAAAATCTCAAAAAAGTGCCTATACTAAATTCGCATTTTTCTTATCACGCTTAAAACTACATGAATTAATTTGAATTTTCCAAAGAAACACATTCTAAAATGTAATATTTGCGCTAAATTTCATCATTAATTCTTGAATAACAGCCGATAGCCACCTGTGCGTATACGTAACCAACTCGTAGAAATGTATTTAAATTTATTTTAATTGCTAAAATCGGCGCAGCTGTGCAGCGTGCATTGGGCACACGCAGCCGCAGCGACAGGAAATGCACCTGCCGCCAAAGAAGTTGTTCGCGTGGCGTCGACAACTGCGACAAGCAAATAATTAAGCGCCCGTACAAACATACAAGCAGACAAATGCTTAATGCCGGTGACATGTTTAGCGGGTAGTAAAGGATTTTCGGCGAAACAACGCAAGCTGCGAAACCTAAGACAACCATGGAAGTATGGATAAATACTATTCATATATATATATTTATTTATTTATATATATGTATGCATGTATATAAAATCGGCAAAACATGTCGATGCCCGCATTAGAAGCGTGGCAACTGCAGTTGCGCTGTGAAGCCGTGACCAATTGGCTTGATTTGCGGCGGAGACATTTGTCGCCAAACTACTTTGCATACGACATGCTGAACACATGTACATACACACACCAGCACACAAACATATGTATGTCAATAATAATGCCGTCAAATGCATTTACAATCAAAGCACAGGAAATGTTTTGCTGGTGTTGTTGCACAGTAAAGCGAATGCTTGTGGCAGCGTCACTGGCGCTATGGCAAATAAAGGAGAAACTGAAATAAATTGAATTCCAATGAAAACGTGCTAATTCTCCAATTCCATACACGAGTGATGACAGTATCTGCCACACTGTGCTATTAAGCAATAAATTATTGCAACAACAAAAAGAGAACAAGCTGTGAGCATCATTTAATTGGCGGCAGAAGCCAGTGGCAATTTTGTAATAATTATATAAGTATATATCAAGTATGCATGTGTACAATGTACATATGTATGAACACGTATTGGCGCTAATTGCTAAATAAACTTTGGACTCTCTGTTATAGAGAGCAATTAGCTGGACAGTGAAATAACTACCAAATACCGTTAATTTTATTTACAAACACTCTTTTGCTCAAATGTTCAACTATTTATATTGTTATGAAATTTTTAATAGTGCAAAATTTTTTTGTGAAATTATATATAGTTAAAAATTTTCGCAGTTCGAAAAAGTTTTCGAATTTCGAAAATTTTATTAATTTGAAAAATTATTTCAGGTTTGGGAAAAATTTCGGAAGTTATAACGTCATGACTTAAATATTACCAAGGGAATTTAAATTTTCGAAGTTCGAAAAAAGATACTAACATTTTCAACTACGAGATCCCTGAAAATTCCAAACTGTAAGCAGTCAGAAATCAACTAATGGAACCGGAATTTAAAAATGTTCGAATTTCGAAAAAATACTAACATTTTCAATTAAGAGATCCTGAAAAATTCCAAATTATAAGCAGTCTAAATCAACCGATGCAACTGGATTTTAAAAATTTTCGAAGATCAAACTTTTTTAAAAATATTCGTGAATACCGAAAATATTCAGGAATTAAAACTTCAATAACGTTTCGATTATTAAACATTACAAGTGGAATGTAAAATTTTCGAAGTTTGGAAAAATCGAGATTTTTATACGTACCATTCATATGTATGTGGCGGTGTATATGTACATATATACATATGTACATTAATTTCGGGGTTCCGAAAAATTGGATAATGCAACTGAAATTATAGAATTAAATATTTTCGAAATTCAAAAAGAAAATGTGGAAACCCTAAATTTTTCAGAAGTTGAAATGTATACAACACGTAAACAATTCGGAAAGGTCTGAATTTACATAAAAAAATTCGGGATCCCGAACATTTAAGAATATATATGGTCAATAATTTCATATTGAAATTTTAACTTAGAAAAGTTCGAAATTAAAGGGAACTGATATTTTCATTAAAATTTTTCGGAATGCATATTTAGACTAAGCAACTGGAAATAAACATTTTCGAAATTCGAAAACCCTAAATTTTTTTTGAAGTTAAAATGTATATAATATGTAAAATTTTTGAAGTTTGGAAAAGTCTGGACTTTCATAAAAAATTTTGTGATCCCGAAAAATTTTCGAATCCCGCAAAATTTCCGAATATAAATGGTCAATAATTTCATATTGGAATTTGAATTTAAAAATGTTCGAAAAGTACTGATACTTTCATAAAATTATTTCGGGATCCCGAAAATTTTCAGAAATTGAAATAGTAACGATATGTCACCGATTCAATAATGCCACTGAAATTTTTAAAATTTTAATTGGAAAAAAATCGGAAATTGTTTATAATAATTTCGAGATTTTGAAAAATTTCAGGATTTACTATGTATTGTTCTCAAAACGATTCGAGGTTCAAAAAAACTCTGGGATCCCGAAGTTTGAAAAAATCGGTATTTGGATACTTTAATTTCAGTATCTCGAAAAATTTCGGGATTTGCTCAAAAATTTTGAAAAAAAATTTAATAAATATTTTTTAAAATCAAAATCCTTAAAAATTCTAGTTTGGAGGTGTAATAAAATAAAAAAAAAAAAATAGCTAGGAGCATCATATCATCAAGCTAGATGGAAGAATGGATGTGATGGATATGTATAATTATACTTGTATACTATAATTTGCTGAAATTTTAGTAAATTTTCACTAAACAATTCCGAAAAGTAAAAAACTTATAGTTATAACATTAAGTATTTCATAATAATTTTTAGAATATCGTACAAAAAATATAATTTTATTTTACTAAACGATATTTCGACGAGTCCCGAAAATTTTCGGGATCCCGAAATTTACATAGCAACTTATGTTGATAATCGCATTTATACAAAAATTGGCAAACTGAATATTTTCAACAATTTTAAAGCTTTGCTTTGCAGACTAAGAAATACCTTGCAGTCGTAGAAACAACGCCGCTAATCTACCAACCACGAATGTTGCAGATTGTAATTTTATGCAATTTGATAAATTAATTTGTTCATTGCTGACTAAATGTCGCTTTTGTTGCCATTCAATAGTCGATATGATCTGCCATCTAAGTGCTCTGCTGACTACCGATCGCTAGATCGCTAGTCTCTCCGGCGCTCATCCAGCAGCGTCGGTTAACGGCAGTGCAGACAATTCCAACGCGACAACAGCAATTGTCATTTAGTTGTTAATGGTAATTAATTTGTGCAATTTTCCAATAATTATTTTTAATGTCGTGAGGTTTGCGATCTTTTTTTCAATTAAATCGCTGCTTAGCTAATAGCTTAGCGACTCTTTGCACTTGCGGCAGCTTGCGCAGGTGGTATTGTGTTATGTATTAGCGGTGCACTTTGCGGTATTTTAATGGAAGTTATAGCCAAAATGAGAGAAAAAAACTGTGAGTTTGCTAGTGAGATGGAATGTGTGCGAAAAAAATCCACTCACCAAGCAAAGCTTATATGGCAAGTGTATGTGGTTATGTGTGTGTTTAAGTTATTTACAGTTATGGCTAATAAAAAATCAATCAAGCAATTAAATACTGTTTACAGTTATTTTAATTCATTGACAATTAAACAACACCTGTGCGCTGCCTGAGAAAGTTAATGTGAGTACTTCAAATCATTACCTTTGGATTATCATACCGCCACTTGGCGGCGCTGTTGCAACAGGCAGCTAGATTTTATGCAACTGTTTTGCAGTTTTTGCATATTTCATGAATTTTGTCTGCAAAAAAAAAAATATATTTAAAATTTACTTATTTGTAAATATCTTTAAAATTTTTGCCAAAATAAAATCTAAAGCCAATGTACAGTATTTAAAAATAGGAAAACATTGTGAGATTTACTTGTTTTCTAGCTGAAATCCTCCCCAAAGTATAAAACACCAAGTTGTGAAGTCAAAGAATACTCGTCGGCTTTCCACCTCTGTTAAAAAAAGTTATGAAAGCAGTACTTGAAAATAGTTATGTTGGCATCAGAGACGTAGCAGGATCTCTTGTAATTCCACTCATCACATTTTGATTAATGCTTCGGCTATGAGGCGTGTCTATGCTCGACCTCTGTCAAAATACCTGAATCTTTTGTAAAACCAATGACGAGTAGAGATCGCAAAAGTGATGCTTGGAAACCTAGCTGAGGAACCTACATTCATAAAACGCATCAAATTTATGTAAATGATGTCGAACTGTCCAACAATCAAGCGAATTCCGCATCGAAATAGAAAAACCAAAATTTGCTGAAGGTACAGAAGGTCAACCCAGGCTGCGTACGGAAAATTTGATTAAGTCGTGGCGTATTTGTATTGGCTCAAAAACCTATTGTAAAGCCGATGATAAAGATTTGTATTAAAATTCGTAAAAACAATGTTTTGCCAGTCCGAGTCATATTTGATCTTATGATATTAATATAATAATCAAAAGCAGATGAATAATAACAATGCCTCAAAATTTGTCTCGAATAGAGGCATTCTACCTACTACCGAATATTAAATTCGTCTAATCTGAAAATGATTAGTCTAAGGGGAATTCAGTGAAGCGAATCAGTTCGAAGCAAAGACGCGGTGAGGGAAATTTAAATTGTTAATTTTGGTTTTATTAAAAATAAAGAAGAATTTACTATTACGATTACGATACGAAAGCAAGTCCTGGGATAAGTGAGTCTACGGACAAAATACCACTGAAATCAAGTTTAACCCTCCGATTCAGCTTTGTATCTCACCTTAAGCTTCGTGCCGTAAATGTGTTCGATAAAAGGCGGTGAGGTGGAATAGCTTTAAACACTAAAAATATGTTCATTGTATATCTTAATAATATGTCTTGAAGGGTATATCGATAAAGCCGACTTTTTTTCAAAAAGAGTGTGAATTCCGATCCCACATTCATGGAGAGCATTATAGCTGCCGGTGAGAAATGGGATTATGAGTTTGACATGCTAACAATCATCGGAATGGCGGGAAACGACCTGAAAGCAAAAAACCGCGGCAAAGCCGCTCAAAAGTCAAGATGATGTTAATTTTTTTCGATTTAAACATTTTCGAGCGACGTGTTTCTTTGAGTGGTGTAAGTCGAAGTCCAGCGTTTGTTGGAGCAGAGGTATGCGATTAAACTCTGGGTGAAACTCGGCAAATCTGCGACAGAGACGTTTGATATG
This sequence comes from Bactrocera zonata, assembly GCA_037783105.1. Lineage (NCBI taxonomy): Eukaryota > Metazoa > Arthropoda > Insecta > Diptera > Tephritidae > Bactrocera > Bactrocera zonata. The sequence continues at coordinate 19 of JBAWJQ010005835.1, read as the reverse complement.
ATCAAGCAGGCTTATCCAG